>JAJNNQ010000029.1:3652500-6275000 GCA_027886175.1 Phylloscopus collybita
AGCAGGTTCGGTGCTGGGGGTAGCGCTGACCTGACCTGATTGTGTCCAACAGTGAGAGCAGTTCTGCTTCAGTGCAAAGCCATTCAGAAGGAAGCTGCTTAGGCAACAACAGATGGTACAGCAAGCAGCTGGTAGGGAGTACTTGAAAGGAACTGTATCCTGTGTCGTAACATGTTCATTCCTTTCATTTTTCTATATAAGTTTTGCCATCTCCTAAAAAATGCTGTTTAGGAAATTATATCCTCTAAAAGGTTCTGGATGCTGTTTGCATCTGTTTGCACTGCTGTTTGCTGTTCCTTTTAAAAAATTGCATTCAAATTTTGTGCTACTCCATGTGCAGATGAAATTTGTGCTATCCCAGGAGTACAGATGAAAAGACCTAAAAATGCTGCTTTTAACCACACAGGAAAACAATTACATATTTGGGGAAAGGGCACTTAGAGGTTAAATGAAAAGTTTGGCCTAGAGGAAAGCTGACTGCTGTGGAACAACACAGCAAATTGTTTGTAACATATTACCCAGCAGAAGCTCTTATTCAACCCAAAGTCACTTAAAGAAATTACATTCAGCTGTTTTGAAATCCTTAGCTTTAGACCTTGAAGCCTCTTACATACCCTTCTCAGCAGAACTCCTCTAAACTTTGCCACTTTCACGTACAGTTGAGGATTTTTGCCTGTTATGAAGCATGTTTGGCTGTTATCTTAAATTACTGAAGAATGAAAATTCAGATTGCTCCTCATAGGGTCTATACTGTTTCATGACCATAAGATGTTGGGAGAATTGCAATAATCTGGATTAGCTGCTGAAGGCAGTCTCCTTGATATCTAGGAAAAAGCAGAGTCTAAGACACTTTTGCTGCTACTCCTTTGCTACTTGAGCCATGAAATTCATTTGGAGTTGGGGTTCTCCACTGAAAGTTGTGGTTTAGCTGTGACTTGAAGGGACCATGTCTTTGGAAGGAAGGATAGTTTGCTCTCCTTGCCCATTCATTCCTCAGTTTCTTTGTTGAGTTGGTCAACAAGGATGCCCGTTGTGACGGTGCTATTCCATAATGTGGACACCTGCCCCGTAGAAAATGAACTGAGACCACCAACTCATTTCACATAAGTTAGCAAACAGCTGTCAGATGGTAAACAACTTGTGGTCACTATTGTTCCTGGCTGGATTAGAAACGGTGACCCAGAGGTGAACAGCTCATATCCTGTTACCAAGGACATGCGTCTCAGCTCAGTAGCAGGCACTGCATTTTATGTTTAATTGAAAAGTTTGAATTGTGTGTACCAGTTTGGTACATTATTGTATGTTTCAAAGCTGGCTGCACGTTGGGTTTGCTTTTTTTTTTTTTTTTTTCCCTTAAGTTTGCACTGTTTAATTTGTTTATTTTGGTTTGTAATTTTTTCCCTGCACTTTTCCACTCTTTCAACCTAGATGGACACCAAGCAAGAAACCAAAATGTCTCATTTTCTTTAGCAATCTATCTTTTTACCCAATCAGAAAGAATATTTTTATGCCTTTAGGGAATACAGATGTATACATGTAAAACCGGCTTTTAGATGATTTTTAGAAAGAAAAGTTTTTAACTCCTAAAATTGCAGGGAAGGTTTCCCACTACAAGCAGTGGCAGCTGTTGTTGGTCTGTCTTCTTGAGTATGCAGACAGATTTGTGTCCTTGTTACAGCTCTAAACTTTATCATACTGTGACAGAATGAAAAGGCATCTTTGATGTGTGTTTTTATTTTTGCTATTCATAAGCATGTTGGCATTAACAAAATTTGTAACAGCAACACTGGAGTCATCCCCAGCATGTGTAAGGAGTAACTTAACTTATATCATATGATGGCTTGGGAGATAAAAATGAGCCTTTTGAAGTGCTTTGTTGTTGGGCTTTTTTTTTTTTTTTTTGCATTTTTAGGTTTTTATCTTTGCCTTTCTTTTTTTTTTTTTTTTTTTTTTAATCCCACTCCACCCCCTTTTAAAGTAAAAATTAAGAACCTGGTGTTATCTTATTGTCAGTGTGATAGAAATGGTTGAGATGGCCATACTGTTTTTACGTTATCCTAAAGTCTTCAGCACTAAAGAGATACTGATGTAGGTTCTATCTTCTCATTGGGATGTGATGATGTTCTAGATGGTGTCCTTTTGTTGGACAGTGTAAGTGGGGAGAAGGATAAGAGTAGAGTGTCCACCTGTGTGTTAGGAAGGGAGATGGTAAGGGTGCAGGCTGTTTTAATCTGGGCAGGCACAACAGCTGCTCCATGTGTGCTATACAGCTGAAGAAATGTGCATTCAGCAAATGCTGTGCAAGAAAACCAAGATAGACACAGCATGCAATTTCTGATTGCCTGTAGTGCAGTGTTGGCACAGATGACATCTAGTTACATGACTAATATGGTATTTTTTTTATTGAGCTGCTGCACAGCCCACTGAATGACCATGTAATCTCTTTAAGATGCGGATTGTTAACCACTGTGTTCTAGCTCCTGTAAGCTCGCCATTCCTCAACAGATTTTTTTGGTATCTCAGTTTCATTCACTTTCTGTGAAGTCTGTATTTTGCATTACGTTTTTATAATGTAATCCTGATGGATTTATGAGAGCCATCCTTAGCATCATTAGATACATCATTAGATGAATGATAGATAGTGTCTCACAGTAGTTAATACATTCAGAGGTCAACCATGTAAACCAATAGCATTTGCAACTCTACAAGCAAAAGGCATTTTAAAAGTTTAAAGAGAGCATTCCTGCCAGTCCTTTTTCTGCTACTGACTAAACTTCGGCTTCCAGAAGGTGTTTTTTGCACTTTCTCCCAGCAAGTGGTTTTGCCTGTCAGGCCTAGAGAATGATAATTCTGAGGAAGGTGCTGTCTTCCCTGCTTTTCTGTCAGAATGCTGACTAAAACTGTCTGTGTGCAGAAAAACTATATTCTGTTGCTGACAAAGAGCAGCACCAGACAAGCTCAAACATCCGAGAGAACATGAAGACAGAACTCCCTAGAGAGCAACAGGAAGCTTTAAATCAAAAGGCCATTATTTTACTGTGCCCAGTAAGAGACAGGATAGTCTTCATATCTGCCGTAGAACTTCAGCTCTGTAAATCAGTTTCTTTATAGGAGGTTTCGGTCCTGTGTGAGTAGTATTTGGCTGCTGTGTTTTTTTCTCATGAGGTCTATGTTCTTTATGAGTTAAAATTGAGATTGTCACTGGTGCCGTTAGGTACTGTTTTCTCCTCTGTTGCAGGTGTGAGTTCTTGTGATCCTGATGCCCAGTTAAGGTGGGGAGGCAGAACTGTGTCTCACTGGTTTTATCTGTGTACCATTGTGATGGACTGAAACTAGCTTCATTGCTTAGTGCTTGAGTAACACTTGTATACACGTGTTGCACGTGGGAGCAGCACCCCATGAGGAAGCGGAGTAGAAGAAAGTGCATAACGGCAGTCAAAGCTGAGGGAGATGGGCTTTGCAGGGTGTCAGGGAGAGAGGTTTGGAGTCCCTTTTTGGTTCCCTTCCTGGCAGAGAGAGGGAGCTGAAGGGTGAGAAGGCAAGGTGGAGGTGGGATGTCTGTTCTCTAAGTCTGGCATCTTTCTCTACTGCTGCTTTTTGGGTGGTTGGTGAAGGCTGTGACCCAGGTGAACACATTGGAATATTATTCAGTCTTTGTATGTGATCACTGAGTCATAAAAAGGTTTTATCTCCTACACCTCCTGTTGAAGTGGTGACAGGTATTGCAAATTGTAGAGGTTCCTTGCCTTGGCTATTGATCAGGCCATAAAGTAAGCACTGCAAGGGATACTTAGACATACACTTGTTTTATCAAAAATCAGCATCTTTTAAAGATAAAAAATAAAAACATTGTTTTTGTGAGATGTTCATGACTATTAGAGGTATGATTCTGTTGCTTTGAGTTGTCACTGCCAAAAGGTTGCTGAATTGTTCTAATGCTGCACATTTACTGTCCTCAAAAAAATTACAAAGACGGTGTTGCTCAAACGAAGCAGAACTGTGTCTGCCTCTCAGGTGCTCAAATCAGAACACCTTGAGACCCACAGTCTTCAGAAGGGGGGTTCTCCAGAAAACTCTGTTTACGTACCTAAAATTTGTCCAAGAACTTAGGCTCCAAAACCAGTAATATTTGTGGAAAACTTGGCTTTGGTTTCTCAAAGTCTGTCCTCCACACTGGTAGGCAAATATTTTTATCCCAAATGTTTGTCTCTCAGGAATGTTCTTTTTTAGGGAGAGCTTGCTGTCTACTAAGCTGGTGGTTGCATGGTTGTGCACAAGGTAACTATTGAATGGTTAATAGAGGTAGTGTTCATGTCCAAGAAAAATAAAGAAACCTCTGGCTATGTGATGCAATTCCAGTAACCTGAAATGAAACATTGTAAGACACTCTGAAAAACAAGTGTTTCATGCCTTTAGAGCCACTGGTCAGTAAATTAATAATTAATAATAGCCAGTGACTTCTGGCTATCACTTCTGGCTTGATCTAGCATTGATCTCGAAGTGTGACAGAGGTCAAATTTACCCCTCAGACTACTTAGTGTGGAAGGGACTGCAGTGGTGGGTTCCAGACTTCTTTGTAAACATGTTAATATAATGCCATGTAAATTTTGACTTTGGTTGTGAGAAAGGTGCAAGTAAGACTGACATTCTCAGTGGAAATTAGCACATGAGCTGAATGACACAGGAACTTCAAAATGGGTACTAAGTCAGTGAAAGGAAATGTGTCAAAAATTGTGCCAATGGAAACAAACACAATCTCATTCTTATGTCATTGAAGGGTGCATCAGTTATGCACTAGTTTTAGTGCAAGTGTACACCAGAGACAAACAGTTTTGGTTTTCTGGGTGCTTCTCTCTTAAGGTGTACTGAAGCATTTTAGTGTATGATGACTGAAACACTAGGACTGTGACCCCAATGTTGGGATCTAGAGCCTTTCACCTACAGGTCATATTTTCAGGTCTGCTTCAAGTTAAGGACGAGTAAAACTTGTTACCACCTGACACTCTTTGGGGAGGGAGAAACTGGTCCTTACATGGTTCTTAGCAACCCAACATCAACAGTGGCAATTACTGCTGACTTGTGGCCCTTCAAAAGGGTAAAGAATTACCTTGACCAGCTTCACTTCCAGTTGGTGGGGAGGCTCAGGAGGAGCAGCAGCGTGTTTCATGGAGGGGGATCCTGACTTGTTTAAGGCAGATCTGGAGTGTTCTGGCAAAGAGCTAAGAGGGAAGCCTGTGGATATCAGAGAGGGTGGGGAGGAGGAAGACACTTTCCTCTTCTGTGGAAAAATCATCTTTTTAGCAATAACTAACCCTCAGCAATAGAGATGCTGTCAATTACACTGTTTCATGTTGAGCAGTGGCCTTCAAATATATCCTTGAGAATTAGAAACTGATACATTAAATGTGAAATAATGCCAGGACACTGGCATATTATGCTTTGCTGGTTGTTGGGGTTTTTTGCTGTTGTTTGGGTGGGGTTTTTTTGTTCGTTGTGGGGTTTTTTTGTTTTGGTTTGGTGTTGGGGGGTTTTATTTGTTTGGGGGTTAGTTTGTTTTTGTTTTGTTTTTGTTTTTTGTGGGTTTTTTCCCTTTAAAAAAAATTGTAGCTAAATCATACAGATGGCATGGCATATCATTTTTAGTAGGCAGACACTCACTGCTGGAAGGGTAGTGTCCAAGCCACTGCACTGTGTTACCACCAGCAATGAGACACTGCATTGACCTGTTGCTTAAATCATCTTTGGATTATGGGATTAACTCAGGCATCTAGGTACTTAATCTTAAGGATCATGTAATAAAAGAGTAGAATGCCATCAAGTGGCGTTTGGTATATCAAAAAAGGACAGTGATACGTGGATTTTTTTCATCAGGATATTAAAGTGAGATGGTTCTGTCTGTCTTTGTTATGACATAGAATTGGAAATATGGATGTCATACATACAGTTTCTGTTAGTAGCATTTTAAGTGTAAAGTGTTGTTGTGACCAAGCAGAATAAAACAGAATCCACAGAGGGAAACCACAAAACACCACAAAGCATTTTGTTCACTGATCATATTTTCCATTATATTGTTCATCCTATAGTGTGGAAATACTATCATGACTATAATGCCCTTTTTTTTTTTTTTTTTTTTTTTTTAACAAGTGTAAGGAATGACTTTCTGCAGAATGTGTGAGTCATGCAAGTAGTATATATATCCAGCACAGTGAGGTCAGAGGCTTCAGGTGCATTTCCATGACATTTTTAGTGGTTTCTTTCCTAGGTTTTTGCAGTACTTGTGGATAAATTGGGGAAAAAAATAAAGCAATATGAGGCTTGATTTTAAAATAATGCATGTTCAACTAATTGTGCCGATTGTGTAGGTTGAAGATATGCAAGTATGGCAGCCTTCAGTGATCTGTGCAAATTCTAACTGAAATAAATTGAAGCATAGCTGGTAAAAAGTTTCCCTTTTTTGGTTTTTTTTTTGGGGGGGGGAGGTTCCATTTCCTTTTGCTCTCTTTTACTTCTAATATATAGAAAGACCACTGATGTATCCACTTGCTTCTGGTCTGTCCATATGTTTTATCCTCTGGCTTTGCAGAGGAAAATTGTGTCAAATGTATGTTTATGGGGTTTTTTTTGTACGTGATTGCTATGTTGTATAAAATATTTGCAATATTTGGAGTTACTTTTACTGTGTTTGGCTGAAGAAATGTACATAATGGACCCATCAAAGAAATAGTTAAATGGTGTAATGCCTTAAGAAGAATGTGAAGCAGATCTGCTGCTGGGTTCTGGAATCTGTGCCCAGCTTCTTGGGTGGTTTTGCTACTCCTGGTTGAAACGTCAGAAAGGGAAAAAACAGCTTCTGTTCTGATGACTGACTTGCATGATGCAGTTTTGATTAGCTGGATCTGCCTTGTTCAGTGAAGTAAATGTGGTTTGACAGGACCTCGATTAGGAAGCGATCATCTCTGTTGATAGTAAACAGTTGGTCACTTTTCAGCAGAGATGGGAATGACGCCCTTTGTCTTGCATGAGTAGGATTTGTTGGTTCAAGTTCTGGTTAAATTCAAAAGGAAGGTGTGGGTGGAATGGGAAAGAATATAGTACCAGGAATAGAAGTTTATGGTAGACTCCACAGTCCTGGTAACATTAGGGCTTTATTGTCTTGACTGGCATTGAGAGACAAAAGAGGGAGAGTCATTTTGTCTTTGAAGCACTTGCAGTGTAAAGCGTGGTGGAAGAAAGGTCTGGTTACAAGACATACAGATTAGGATAACTCTGCTCCCTTATTTCCCATATTCCTGTAAAATGAAGTAAAATTCAAGTATCAAGGACTATTGGTTGGGGGGATACTGTGGAAAAGCAGCAGTGAGCAAAAACATGGGGCTGATAAATGAAAGTATTCTTAGAGTTTAAATCTTGATAAAAATTAGCAGTAGCTTTTTGTTACCATATAAATGCCATCTCAATGACAGTATGTCCTGTCCTGTCACTGTAGTAAGAGTGATGTTAAAAAGTTCTAAAGGAACTCTAGGTAAGAGGTTGTACTTTGACTGTTTTGTTTGGTTTGTGGGGTTTTTTTGTTTGTTTCATGGGCTTATTTTGTTTGTTTTGTTTTGCATATGTGTGGTAGTCTCTGTTCCATGGTATAAAGGAGGTAATCCCACGTGTGACAGGCTGAAAAAAAATGGGTGTGTTGTGGAAACACTTATTTCTTCAAAGAGTTCTTGAACAAGAAATTAAGCAATGCTTTGTGCTGGAATGTCTGTATGGTTTGATTATTGAGGGTCTCATTCTGACAGCTTTATGCATGCAGGGGCCCAGCTTCTTGCCTGGTGGTCATTTTAGCCCCAGGGGTGTTATGGGTGGGTTGAGGGCCCAAGTGATTGTAGAAGTATGTTTGGGCTCGGGAATCTCATCTCCTACTGTGCCAACTGGTTATGGATCAGTCTTCTGTTATATGACCTAGGAAGAAATAAATATATGTGCCTAATTTCTGTTCACACTGTTGCAGAACTAAACTTTGGCAGTAATTCAGATCACCACTGTTGAGCTTACTAGGACTGAGAAAAATGTAACAAATTAGACCAGATCTGTAGCTTGGATTTACATTCTTGTCCTCCTCATCTGGATGTGGTCTTGATTCAGCTAATAGGCTGAATTAATTGACGTTGCCTCCCACATGCATTGGCTAGAGAGACTACAGGGGAGGTTACATAAAGTGTATGAACTCTAGCTGACTGGGGTTTTTTTAGAAGGGAGGACAGTTTTCCATTCTTATGCAATGTTTTCTGGCAAGGCAAATTGTGTATGGCTCCCTCTAGAGCCTGTTGACTCCGCAGTCTCCCTCTGCCTCTTTTTTTTTTTTTTTTTTTTTTTTTCCTGCCATGTTTTAATATGGAGCACACCGTTTGGTTCATGTGGGTTTAGAAACAGATGTTGCACATGAACAATCTCCTGCATCGCAGCATGTTAAGCCAGGTACTGGGCCACTGGGGTAAATTAGCTGTAGACAGACCTTTCTGCTACACTCAAACTGCATCTCTTTATATGAACTGGGCATTTTTTCTTTTTTTTATTTAAGGCTGAAAGAAATACTTCTGCTCACTTACTTTTTCCCTCCTCCTTTTTATTTTTTTTTAACCAAAGAGAAACATTTGCCTTCTATCTTTGCCAAATTATTTAGTAGAGGAGTGTAAATTAAAACCATTTATCCTGAAATGTGCTTTTGGAGCAGACTGTTTATACAAGTGTAAGAAATTGTAACATAGTATTTCTTCTGGTCTGCCAGGTAAGGTTTTTTCTTATTTCTTCCTCTTTTTTAATTTTTACACTTGGGATATTGGTTATAATGTAGAAAAAAACAGAGGCTCCAGTAATGCATCAATGTTTCAGTTCAGCAGCAGAATGTAAAGAGGAATGTGGGGGTTTTTTCAGACATACTAAACACTTACTTAGAACTTACTGAAAGTTTTTAGTTTTAGAGTTACCCTGTGATCAGTTTGAGAAAGACTAGGCCCTACACACAGTCAGGGTTTTCTGACTGGAGAGTGCTCATCAAGAGAATGCAGAATAAGCAGGTACTGGCTAATACCAAGTGCTTAATGTTTATCCATCAGTTGGTGGACGAGTGAGTCGGGAGTTAAATTACACACGGCAGAAGATTGGAGAAGAGGCCATGTTCAACCCCCAGCTCATGATCCAGACTCCACAGGAAGATGGTGCTAATGTACTAACAACAGAAGCACTCCGACAGCACCTTGAGTCTGCGCTTCAGGCCAGCAGAGTACATGTCTATATGTACAACAGGTGAGGGAAAAATCAAAAGCTTTCTTGATCATATGTAGCAGCTGAAAAATGGACATGTGCTTTCCTCAATGTGTTTCTAAATGGTTACTACTTCCTGGCCTTTCCCTTAGGGCTGTGTTTTGGTTTGAGTGTCACTGGTTTCTGATAGCTTGGCACTGTGGCATGATAGCAGTGATAAATTGGCATTTAACAAGTATGATGGGGTAAGTGGTGTTGGAAGAGATTCTGAGAGAGTACCCATGTGAGGCATGCTGCAGCATGCAGCAATTCTTTAGGTAAAGGAATGATATCTGTGGTCTTAAACATAGAACCTTATGGATAGGATTCCTAGCATTGAAAATCCTTCCATATTAGAGTTGAATTCACTTGCTGAAATCATAATGAGATACATAATGGCTGTGAACAGTGGCAGAGGCAAGTGTTTTTCCAATAGTTTGGCTGTAAAGGGAAATGCAGATGTGTTGGAAATGTCAGCAGGTATAATAAGAGCTGTTTAGTAACATAGACAACAGAGTATGCCTTAAAGAGTGTCGGTGTCCCCATACTAATAGTGGACAGTTGTGTGTTGTCCAACAGAAAAATATTAATGGTACACCTCAGGAAGGTACCAACATGGGGTTAGGATGTCTCCCTGAAAAATAGTTCTTCCAGAGTTACTTTTTACGCAGTGATGTGCCTAGGAGTCCTGCCTGTGAGGCACAAAGCTGTCTTTCCGCAGATCTTTTCAGCACACCCAGCTGGTTCCTCCATGAGTTACTGCTAAAGCTCCAATTATCTTTTATGCAGCTTTTGCCCTGTCTTAAGTCATTAGAAGCCATGGTAGTGGAAGTTGTAATATAGCTGAAATAGAAAGGCAGGAATCTTAATGGCTTATTTCCTTCTGCATGTCTTGGTCAGCTGGCTATATTTGAGTCCTCTGACCAGGAGGTGGTTTTTCTTTTACTGGTGTCACTAAGCAATACCTTAAGTCACAAGCAGTCTTAAATAAATGAGACTGTGTTGACTAGCCTGTACATACAAAAGAACCTCCCTTATTTTGAATGAGTTTTACAGAGAATATGGAAACAACTGAAATAAAGGTCTACTTCGTAATGACAAAAAGAAAAGGCACTTTTTTTTGTGAGGTGTAGTATATCTATTTTTAATAATGCTTGCCTTACTCAGTGATTAGCTGCTTGAGGCCAGTGTGTGTATATGAATACCAGTTTTAAATGTCTGTTACATTTCAAAGTAACTTCTCAGTAATTGTGGAAGAAGAAAATACTTGTCCTTCACATTTCTTACAGACAGTGGAAATTGGAACATTTGTGTTACAAATCAGGAGAACTCATCACAGAAGCAGGTTACATGGACCAGGTATGTATAGCAGACATTTAATTACAAGGTTTGTGTGTTTTCATTATTCAGCTTGTGCTGCTTTCTATTTTTATATTCTAGTGTGACTGTTTTTCCTCTTTCTGATTTTGACAGATCATAGAATATCTTTACCCTTGCTTAATTATCACTCCTTTGGACTGCTTCTGGGAGGGAGCAAAGCTGCAGTCAGGAACTGCCTATCTATTGTAAGGAATTTTTTTATAACTTTCTGGTCTGACAGTTTTTAATTGTATAACTGTGTACAACTTTTCAGTTGCATTTCCATTGTTTATTCACATTCTGACTTAACAGGAAAAATAAAATATCAAGTGTAGTGTCTCTACATAAAAAATACGCATGGATTTTTTTTTTTTTGATTTAACATAAGGTTTAGCTGTTTCTATCAGATTATTTGTAAACCTCCATTTAAATACTCTGTTATTTTCCCTGTGCTGCTAGCTTGCAAATTAAAATGTAAATTGTGAATCGAAGTCTTAAGAATTTATGTGGGATTTTCTTGTTTTTGTTTTGGTGGTTTTTTTGTGGGTTTTTTGGTGTTTTTTTTTTCCCTGGAGCAAAGTTGTTTCTGGTGGATTTTTCCCCCCATAAAATACAAAAACATTGGTTGGCTGGGAATTTTAGACCTAAGAAAATGTCTTGGGTTAATTCCCAAGTCTTCCCGATGAATAAAGAACAAATCCTTTGCTTCAGAGACCATTAAAGAAACCATATAGTATCTTTTATGGGTGGTTTCTCACAGTTTACAAGTGTGATATTAGATGCCCTGAATTCTTTAAAGAGTTAATTGTTAATCTGTGCAGGCATTTTCTGTTAATTATGCAAGAGTTAGCATTTGAGTTATTGTTTCTGTCCTGGTTTGCCTGTCTCTGCAAAAGCAATTTGCAATGGCCATCTCCTAACCTTTAGTGTACAGTTTTAGATGGGGAAATAAGGGGGTTTGTGTTTTCTGGTTGGGAGATTCAGAATAATGACTTAAGCCTGGTTAAGCAGATACAGTGTGGTTTGAACCACAGAATAAGGCAGTCAAAAGCCTTTCTGGTCTGTCAACATCACAAATTCAGGAGTGGGGGGTGGGAGACGTGACAGTGATAGTGGTGACAGCCATAGTAGCAGGAAGGCTTGATCGTTGATAGTCAAGCTGCCAGGGCATTTGAAGGAGCACAGTATTGTTACAGATAAACAAAGATCAGTTATATTGATTGATTACATTTGCAAGATGATTATTAGACTAGAAGAAGTAATCTGATACTATGAGAAAGGCTTTCTTTCCTCAGCCCCCTCTCTTCTGTCCCTCTCCCCTCCCCCCTAATTCTTTGAAGCAGCAGTTGGCTGCTTTTTTGTTATTTAGGTACTTGATAATTTGTTTTGCTTTGTTTGTAAGTAAAAGTATTTTTAATCGGTTTTATAAGATAGCTTTGTAAGAACTGAGTATTTTTGTTGAAATTACAACTGGGCTGCAAGAAAAGTACATAAACAAATCTAATTAAAACGTGCCTTACATTTTATGAAACAGCCTTACCAGAAAAAGTTTTAACTTGTAGCAGAAAATAACTCAGTTACTTGTTCAAATATGAATTTTAAAGTATGTTTATTTCAGAACTTCTTTTGTCTTTTTTCTATGTGTCTTTTTCTCCTGGTTGCTTTTGCAGAGGGAAGCCTCCTTTGCAGTGGATCAACTTTGACCCCTTAGAATTCTTGGAAGAGTTAAAGAAAATAAACTACCAAGTGGAGAGCTGGGAAGAAATGCTGAATAAAGCAGACGTTGGTCATGGTTATATGGATCGACCCTGCCTGAATCCTGCTGATCCCGATTGCCCAATCACAGCTCCCAATAAAAATTCCACCAAAGTAAGTTTGCTTGTCCTTGTGCATGTCTTTTCAAGGGAGGCCGGGGGGTGGGGAAGGTTGGGGGGGAAGGTCAAACAGAATAGAAGAAAGTACCATTTTCTTCCAAGCAATATATAGTTCATATTCTTGCATGATGTCATTTTTCTGTTCCTGTTACCTGCTGTTAGCTCATGGTCATGGATTTTGCCTCGTTGTGTGATGCAATGCTTAATCCTGTGCATTTAGAGTGAAAGTACACTTGTCAGCTGTGGCTGTGGTGCTGCAGTGATGTGGCATTTCAGCAAACTGGTGCCTCAAACAGACAATAGCCACTGCTGGAACACAGCTGCTGCTGCTGCTGCACCCCTATGTTATGCGGAAAAACCTTTCCTCAAGTAGTGCCAGTTTTGTTGATTTCTGTGATGAAATTTGAAATCATGGGCCTTGAATTTATATATCTCTTATCAGCCACATTAGACTTTGGAGAAATTGCCATCTGGTCAACAAGCATCTGCGTGATTTTTTAACTTGATTTGTTGAATGCCTTTCTTCTGGAAGACCACCCAGATGGTCCTTAACATCCAGGATTCTAGTTCACTGGGTGCTGAAGTAAGGTATGAATTTGTCTAAAGTCATGAAACCTATTAACTGCTTCTTTATAACTTTTTCTAGCCTCTTGATATAGCCCTTGTTTTGAGTGGTGGATGCTATGGACTATCAAGAAAATACATGCATTGGCAGGAGGAGCTGATTATAGGTGGTACAGTCAAGAACAGTTCTGGTAAACTTGTCAGGTAAAAAAATATTTAAAGAAAATGTCAGTTTTAATTTCATTTTTTGGGACACAGTAGGAGGATGATGCAAACTCTGTTGGTCTTCACGTGCATTATAAATTTTGCTTTACGGTGACATATCTCAAGAGAGCAGAATTTAAAAAGAATGCTTTCACTGTTGTTTAAACTTAAGGTGGTGTCATTGTTTCCCATTTCTAGCCTCAGAATGATGGTGTATGTCACTCAGAAAGAAAGCTTTTACTGGTAGCTTTGTTGTTTAGAGTGTATGTATAAAGCATTGAACAGTGTGTAAAGCACTGAACACCTTTGATCACATTTTGGAATATGATCAAAGGAAAAAGGAAGAAAAATAATTAAGTAATGTACTCACTCATTTGACTTCTCCTAGAATTCCAAAATATCCAGTGAATGTTCTATTCAGGGTCAATATAGAAAATAGTCTGTTTTTATGTCCCTATATTGTTAATACAGCTTTGAGTAGTAAAACAAACTAAACCCCTTTGTTTTAGATTTCTGAATGAAGGCATAGAATGAAGGCACTGGACTTCAGTGGGGGAATAAAACTGTGTAATTTACTGTTCTGAAAAATGCAGGCTATACTAAACAAAATGAAGCATCATTTTTCCAGAGAACTTTTAACCTTTTTAACATTCATATAATACCTTGATAAGTCTCTCAAGAAAGAGCCAAGTAAGGCACTTCTATTGAAAAGGAAAATGGTTCTTTCTAGTTAATAAGAGCTTCTGAAATTGTTGGATGGGGTTGCATACTGTGGAAATTCAGTATGGATTACCTTTGTGTACTCCACAGAGCTTATTAGACATGCAGAGTTTAATCTACTACTTCTGTCCAGGGGATGAAAAAGATCCAGGTCTTCAAATGACATCTTACCAGCATTTACAAGACCTCATAGAAATAACTGTTCCTGTGGCATCCTCACAGCAATCTGTCCTATCAAGCATGATCTTTATCATAGATTTGTAGGGTTATATTCTTTTCTCCTGAAACTAATCCTACTGAAAATAATGTCAAAACTCTTATTAACTTCAGTGAAAACAGATTTAGCCTCAATACTTGCATGGAGCAGTACAGCTGCACCAGATACACAGTAGAATAATTATATTCTTTTCAATTTTAATACAAGCATGTGCCCTATAAAATCAAGAACTCAAGCAAGCTCCTGTTAGAACTGCATTTGGGACTTCATGCCATGAAAATATTTTCCTGAAAATGCTCAGGTT
Source organism: Phylloscopus collybita (assembly GCA_027886175.1). NCBI lineage: Eukaryota > Metazoa > Chordata > Aves > Passeriformes > Phylloscopidae > Phylloscopus > Phylloscopus collybita. The sequence continues at coordinate 3,667,037 of JAJNNQ010000029.1, forward strand.
TTGCCTCTTTCTCCTCTCTTTTCTCTCCATGTCACAGTGCTCAGGCTTTGCAGACCATGTTTCAGTTAATGACCCCTAAGCAAATGTATGAGCATTTCAAGGGGTATGAATATGTTTCACATATCAACTGGAACGAGGACAAGGCAGCAGCAATTCTAGAAGCCTGGCAGAGGATGTATGTTGAGGTAAAATTGAAAATAACTTGGATACTGTTCTATAAAGTCCTGCTAATATCCACTGCCTTCTGTGACAGTTTTTTACAGCATTTCCTTAAGGAAGATGCTTAAACCAGAACTGAGTCATTGCCTCCCCATTTTTAAGGGTACTTTGGGGGGTTTGTTGGTTGTTGTTGTGGGGTTTTTTTGTTGTTTGTTTGTTTGGTTTGGTTTTTGTTTGTGTTTGTTTGTTTTTGGTGGGGTTTTGTTTGTTTTGTTGGGTTTGTTGTTGTTGTGTTTTGGGGTGTTTTTTTTGGTTTGGTTTGGTTTTTTTGGTGGTTTTTTTTTTTGTGTGTGTATGTGTGTTTGTGTGTGTGTGTGTTTTTTCCAGTAAGAAACTGCTTGGTTATTCCCATATGAAAAGCTGTGAAGGTTTTACTTTTTGCTGCCTGGAACTGTTTTGCTTAGTTGGGGCTGAGAAGAAACCAAAGAGTAGCTGGAATTTAAAAGCTTCTCGTTGGCATGGTTATTATAAAGGTGTCTGGAAAACATTAGCCAGCCGTGGGCTGTTCTCTCAGCAGCAGCCCAGGTGGGGAGGCTGTGTGACAGTGCCTGCCCTCTGTGTCCCAAACCCTGCCCTCCAATGCACTGTTTCTGACCTCTGCAAATGGCCAGGCAGGGAGGGGCAAAGAGATGGCTGGCCTGGGGTTAAATGCAGAAGTGGTACTGCACTGTGGGGTTAGAGGAAGGGGTTCTAGTTATGCGTTTGTAATGAGATGGGCATGCAGTAGGCTTTCCTGAAGGGTGCAAATTTTGTCTCATAATCATCAGCTTGCCAGAAAAAAATCGCGAAACACTTGCGTTGCATCAGAGTAATGTCTGTGTAGAGCATGGACTTTAGCAGGAACATTAAGGCAAAAGGATTTGATTTCAGATGTGTGCTGTAGAAAATGGTAATGACTTCTTTTGACTAAATTACTAAAACAAAAGGAAAAATTCTTTATTCACACAAAGTTTTATTTTTCTTTTCATAGGTTGTTCATCAAAGTGTTGCACAAAACTCTACTCAGAAGGTGCTTTCCTTTACTACCACCACCCTGGATGACATCTTGAAGTCATTTTCTGATGTCAGTGCTATCCGAGTAGCTAGTGGCTACTTACTAATGGTAATAAAATAAATCTATTTAATTTTCTTCAGTAGTAGAGCAAGGCTTAAAAAGACACTTTATTGTTACCAGTTAGTAGTCCAGAGTATTCTACAAATATTTAAAATAAAACCTACAACTACAGTTTGTAAACTTTATCTCAGCCTTCTTACCTGTTCTATTTTGTAACCTCTGTGACACATCTGTTCTGATTAAAAAATGTGTAAGGATCTGTAAGCGGGTGGGGACAGACAACTGTTAGAGAAGGATCCATTCTAATATTTTGGTTTTTTTCCCCCAAAATCCCCTCCCTGCTGCTCTCCTTAGCTTGCCTATGCCTGTTTAACGATGCTGCGGTGGGACTGTGCCAAGTCTCAGGGTGCTGTGGGGCTGGCAGGAGTCTTGTTGGTTGCACTCTCTGTTGCTGCAGGATTGGGCCTGTGCTCATTGATTGGAATTTCCTTTAATGCTGCCACAACTCAGGTATTTAGAAGATTGCTATTAAGTTGCAAGTACTCTGTTAATTAATGAACACAAGTGAATCTTTGAGAAATAAAATGCTGAAAATATATTTTGGCTCTAGATTTTTACTTGTGCTGTTTTCTTATTTCATAGCTTATGCTGTGATTTATTATCATGCTACCAAATGATAGTGAAAAAAACCCAGTTATTATGGAGTCTGTATAATTCTGTGTTGTTTGGTTTTTCTGTGTTCCAATACAAATAGAGGCATACTAAATACCCAAGGACATGCAGATTTATTTTACATCTGAATATACCAGGATGTTCAAATTCTGAAAATATTTTGAATGTAATGTGAATTATCAGATATTTGGCTATACAAAACTTGAATTACATCTATTGAGAATTTGTACCTGTAATTGTTATATATTGAGTTCCTCAGTTACATTCCAGAATGAAAGTTAATACCTATATTGCATCCTTTCCATTTTCATTTTACCCTTTGTGTAGAGTGTAATGTAAAAACTGCTTTATTTAGCCATTTAATGGCTACCTGCATGGCAGATAATAACACAACCTGTTTGGGTTTTGTTTTGTTTCTTCGCCAAGGTTTTGCCTTTTCTTGCTCTTGGAGTTGGTGTAGATGATGTTTTCCTTCTGGCACATGCATTTAGTGAAACAGGACAGAATAAGAGAATTCCGTTTGAGGTAATGACATAATGGAGGTTTGCACAAAAATAAAACAACAAGTTTCATATAGGAACCTATAGAATTCATATAGATAATCATATGCAGAATTAATCAGTGGAGTGTTCTTTTCTGAACAGCTTTTCCTAGGGTTTAGAAATTCTTATTTCTGTCAAAATAGGAAATTATATCAATACATGTGGTCTTAGGACATTTTTGAATGTTTACATTCTTGTTTCTTTTTATTTTCTTTTTTGTGGTAGTCTTATGTTTATTTTCTCATGAAATTTTAATTTATAAACTATTACAGATAGACTAACTTCCATTATCCAAATTCTGCCAAAAATTTCAATGAAAGTAAATGCACATTTAGGAACAAACTCAAATAGAAAGCTTTACAATTAACTAAAATTATTTTAATAAAAAAAACACACAAGTGATAAGGGGGAAAGAGAGGGAAGGCAGTTACCTTTACCTATTTGCTATGGCTCTAAAATTGAGTTATTTGCTATATTTTTCTCTTGGTTTTATTTTCTGAACTTTATAATTGACCATGACATTTCAAAGCGTAACATATAACTGAAAGGAAGCCTAAGGTGTCATCACTTCTATGATCCTTTACTTTTATTAGTCTTTTTAGTCTTAGTCCGAAGTTTCAGATCCAAAGTGCGTCCCATGTAAACCTAGTGTATATTTGCTGATTTTGTTTTGTATAATCTCTGCTTCATAATAGCTCCTTGGGTTAGGAAAGGGTCATGTGTTTATCTTGATTACTTGGTGGGTTTTGTGTGTGGTCCCTAGACTTTTGGTGGTGTTCTTTTTGTTTGTTTTGTTACTTTTTTTTTTCAAGATGTGTGGCTATGTTATGCCTTTATGCTGTTAGTACATGCTTATTTTGTCTGAAAAACAAGAACACCAAGTGGTTCCACTGGTAAAAATTAAATCCTTCTCAGCTGCAAATGTATTTGATGTATTGTTAGTACCCATTTAGTGTTCTGAAGCCTTGAATCAACTCGAGTCATGTTTTCTACCCTCAAAAAGCTTGAGTCCTTCATCTGTGTTCCTACTGAACAGTAAACTTGTTATGTTTTGTGAGTATAAACTTGTGAGTTTTCTCACATACTCTCTAATGCAAATTTATATTCAGAATTTAATTGTAACAGTTTTTCACTGCCACTGTGTTGTATCTGTAGCATGACCCCTTCATTTGCAGGACATCACCTTATTCGCTTGACTTTTAAGATAGATCGTTTGTTTTGCAGGACAGAACAGGTGAATGTCTGAAGCGAACAGGAGCAAGCGTAGCCCTTACATCTATCAGCAATGTTACTGCTTTCTTTATGGCTGCCTTAATTCCTATTCCGGCTCTAAGAGCATTTTCACTCCAAGTAAGTTTATATCCTATTTCGTTAGCTTTCATGTACTGTGGAAGTGCGATGATGATTCTTGTTAGTGGTGGCACTGAAGCCTGGTTTTGGTGCTGCTGTGTTCTCTGAGCCAGTACCTCACTGCAGCAGCACCACAGACCTGGGTAGTAACTGCTGCTCTCTGCCTTCCATTCTCCTGCTCCCTCTTCTCATGCATGGAGTCTCTCTTTACATCCTGGTAAAAGGATACCCTGTCCCACCACAGCTGGGTTGCACACAAAACCCCAGCTATATATAACTAAGAAGAAGCAAGTTTCCAGAAAGAATTGTCAAAGTCAAGAGGAGCAGGCTGCAGTGTAGTGTGTACTGTAATGTTCCTCAGCAGCAATTTAATCCTTTCATTCATGTTTGTCCAGTTTGCTGCTCTTAGAAATTACAGGTGTAATGACAGCAGTACGTATGCATTTGTAATTTTAATAATTAATGCAGCACTTTTACTGCCTTACTCTCAGTGATTTTAGCAAATTTGGAGGAAACTTCAAGAATTTTGTGTTTCAGATGGTTAGAGGGAAAATGTGGGGTTTTTTGTGCTGAACCATGCATCACTTGCTCTCCCTTTCTCTGTCTTTTTGTATTTGTTTGTGATAATATACCTTCAGAAATATGAAATGTTTATGATATTGGAGAAGGATTTCTTCTAAAAGTGAAGACTGAAGCTTTGAGAGTTTCTCCCTTGACACAAGCAATTTATGGCACTATAGAGCACTGTAGTATTTCAGAAGTTTTTTCTTCTCTTGCATGATTCTCCACTGGTTTTTATTCTCATTGAGCCCTTGGCTGCCCAGAAGAAGCAGGGCTGCAATTATTCCTAATACATGTGCAATTATTGCTGTTCTCAGCGATTTACATATGCCTGCATTAACTGGTAAACTGTTAAAGCAGTTATGTTACTAAAAGGCATTAATAATTTGTTTACATTTCCTTCTCAATAGGCAATTGGATAGTGAATAATAGAGAATGTAAAGGCTTCATTGGTTTTCTTTATAATTTAGCAGATGCTTGTGGCAACTAAACCTAGATATTTAGTCTTGAATGGTTAGCAGTGTTTAGAAAAACCTAGATGTCTCTTCTTACAGATCATGTGATAGTGAATTGTTTTATTTTATAGAATCACAGAATAGCTTGAGTTGTAACAGACCTTTTGAAAGTCATCTAGCCCTACGCCATCCCCTACCCCCTGAGCAGGGGCATCTTCAACTAGACTTCTCTGGGTAACTTGTTTCAGTGTTTTCTACCCAAATTTTAAAAGCCACTTCTTTCTTATACCTAATCTAAATCTACCCTCTTTTAGTTTGAAGTCATTCCCCTTGTTTTGTCACTATATGCCCTTGTGAAAAGCCTCCAGCCTCCCTGTAGCCCCCCTTGAGGTACTGGAAGGCTGCTGTAAAGTCCCCCCAGAAATTTCTCCAGGCTAAGCAATCCAAATTCTCTGAGCCTTTTATTGCAAGAGAGGTGCTCCATCCCTCTAATCACCTTTGTGACCCTCCTCTGGACTTGCTCCAACAGATCCATGTCCCTCCTGTGCTGGGACCCCAGAGCTGGATGGGATCTCACCAGAGCAGAGCAGAGGGGCAGAATCCCCTCCCTCCCCTGCTGCCCACACTGCTCTGGATACAGCCCAGGACACGTTTGGCTTTCCGGGCTGGGGGTGCCATGGCTGGGTCATGTCCAGTCTCTCATCTCCCAGCACCCCCAAATCCTTTTCACAGTGCTGCTCATGATCTGTTCATCCTCCAGCTTGTGCTGATACCAGATGTCAGGTACAAGTGCAGGTGCAGGACTGTGCACTTGGCTTTGCTGAACCTCATGAGGTTTGCATGGTAAAAGACTAAGCTAGATGTGTGAAATACTTTTGGTAGTATATCACTTCTTCCACTGGAAGATGTTATTTATGTCTCCTAAGTCTGTAGCCCAATTTCAAACATTTAACAGGTACCTTTAGCAGCTAACAGGATACTGGAGGTCATCAGACTCTGTAGTACCTGCTTTACAGAAGTTACATCAGCCTAAATGCATTTCATAAGGAAGTATTCAACACAAATTGGCTATTTTGTTGTAATCACACTGCTGAGCTGTTGAGTGTGAGCCACCAATATTAATTCTCTCTTATGTGATCAAATTTTGCTCGTTTTTTTTTTCTTGTTTTCACTCTTCAACATCAGAATGTGACAGGTAGCCTTTGAAACATATGTAGACACAACAGTTGTAATTGATACTGTAATCACTGTAATTAACTTACCTATGCCTGTCCTAAAGTAATTTATTTTTGCTTACTGCTGTGCTACAGACTGAGTCACTAAATGTTTAAAACACAGTTTGCATACCAAAATGACAAACAAAAAATTTCCAGTGAGATTTCAGCATATTATATTATTGTATGAACATGCTGAATAAAAACTCAGAATAAAAACATCCAAGTCTTTTATAAGGCAATGATTAATACGGAATTCATGTGTAGGAACCCATATGAGTGTCCAGAAATTAGAGTTTGAATTGCTCAAACTTTTCTCACTTGGTAATTTATCTTTGCTGGAACTCAGTAGCCCAGTATATATATATATATGAGAGGTGAAACATGCAAAGAAGGAGCAGCGGGAGACTCATACTGGGTCTTCCTTGATGTCAGAGCTACATATATGACTGATACACTTGTAAGTTAGCAACCACTAAAGTAAAATCCTTTGTCATTAGGAAGGAACATCTATTAGTTGCTTTGCCTAGCTTCACCAAGTAAAATCAAAATCAGGTGATACTTTGATCTCAGTACTTAGAATCAGAAAACCACGACAGTTTTGGTGGATGGTCTGTATTTATGTATGGATTTTTTTATTTACAGTCTCCTTCCTCTCTCTCCCTCTTACTCAGACTTATTTAAACAAGAAGTCCATGCCGTCTTCAATGGCTTCCTAGAAAAACTTAAAAAGCAATAAAATACTGCTGCATTTATTTTTCACAGATAGTACCATTTTCTCATCTAAACAGTGTATTTTTAACAGAGGGGCTTGAAAAAGGAGGATTGCTCTTGTTTTGCTCTTCATTCACTTTTCTTAAGACATTACAAGGTAATTTGTCAACCTTTCCATAATTTTGAGGCCCAGTGTTGGTTAAATAACCTGGCTGCTGAGGGAGAATAGTGTTTCCTGCATCTTCAAGACAAACTTCTAGTTAGAAACTCATGTTTTGCACATTAGTGCCTTCTTGTGTCTCAGCTTCTGTCATATTCTGCCAGCTGAAGCAGTTCATTGATACCCATGAGTTGGTTATTTACTTTATGGAACTCAAACACTTCAAGTCTGATGCTGTCTTAGGACAGCATTTTAAAATTTAGGACAGCAAATTAAAGAAGTGGAATTCAGTTCTTTTGAAAGTGAGATCTTTGAAGTTAATTACATGCAAAAGTAGGGACTGTTTTAGCTCTTTTGCTGTTCTAATTTTCTTTTTCATTTGTTGATCTTATGAGCCCCCTACTTAAGCAGTTTTAGGGCTTTGAGATTGCTGAATATAACCCAAATACTCAGTCATAAGAATCATCTCTAAGAGTACTTAGGACTCTGAAGGAGTGGGTCCTGAATTTTCAGATGTGTTTTTTTTTCTTAAAATGGTGGAGAAGGAAGAGGTTATAGGGGAAATCCACTGAAAGTTTTGAAGCTTACAGTAGGAATGTCTTAAACATAGCCCTTTGTTTTAGAGTATAAGTGAAGGAAGTCAAGGCTGAGTGTAACTACCTCTGGGCTCTATTATTTCCTAAGACAGACTGTTCAGAGACTGTTACACAGTAAATTCTGCCCAGGAAAAATAAGGTAAAAAAAAAATAAAATCAACCTCTTCTTTCTTACATCAGAAGCTTTCTCCCCTAACAGCAGAGGAGTGGTGTGGATCCACTAATGAGCAGAGGTGGAACTTTTCCCAATAAGTGTTAGAAGTAACTTTTTCCCTCACCACTAGAATGACAAGTTTTTTTTTTTCCTAAATGTGGAAGTCCATTACCAGGTGGCAGTGGTGGGTTTCTGGAAGGAAGGACTGTATGTTTTTAAGCTCATTCCATTATCTTACTCTGCTGAAGTGGTTTGTCGCCCACCTTTATCCACATCATTTACCCTTCCCTAACCCGACACGAGAACTTAACAAGCAAAATGAAAGCCTAAGGGAAGAGGGGGCAGGGGACAAGGATCTGAGCCTCTACCATGTCAGGAGGGAGTTGCAGATAGAGAGCAGTAGAGTGGAAGGTTTCCTGACAGACCTCCTCATCTGTTCATCACCTCTGGCTATACAGCACACCCGGTCTCCTTGGGTGGGCTGCCAGGAATGGCACATAGCAGCACATACTTCAGCGGGGCCCCAGCACATACCTACCAGCCTGTCTCCCTGCTCCCTTGCTGCCTCCAGCACAGACTGCCATTCTTCTGTCTCTGTTAACAGTTGCAGAAGCAATAATATTTTTAGGTTCTGCATTATGAAAAGATGCAAAAACTGTAGTGTGTTTCTCAGGAAGTGACCAACATAATTTTTTCTGATTAATGGAAATTTTACTGCTTTCTGATCTCATTTCACTGAATGCTTTCATTTTACACCCTTGAGTAGGTCCCATTTTATTCCTTCTGGACTAATCTTACCTTTGTTGATTTCCCAAGGAAAGGGTCTGAGGCCTTTTTCTCTCCCATTTGACCATTGGTCTCTGAAGGTGTGAGGGAAGATGCTGTGTTTCCAGAAATCCTAAGCATGCTTTCAGCCTGTACTCGGGAAGCTCTGCTTCCACAGCTCCTTGTTGCTTTTACAGATTGTGGCTGTTGTCACAATCTCGGTTCTCATACTTTCCCATTCCACAACACTGTATGTATGAATGGCATTGGGAGGAAAGCAGTGGCAGATGCACTGGGTCAGAGGCTGAATCACTCTTCAGTAATTCATCCTTCCCTCTCTTTGTCAAGTCACAGGGTGGGGGTTTTTTTGATGGGACAACATATTAGAATTCATACAAGAATTTATTTAGTTGTGAAAAGTGAGAACTGTTAATCCTGGTAACACTGGGTTAGGGTGGGTGAGAGAGAATGTGCTATATATAGGAAGTGCAATATTAAACTCTAGGAATTTATTTAGATTAAAATCAGAGATTACATTGAGATATTTTACTTGTGGGGTGGTTACTACATCAACACTGGGATGGCACAGTGGAAAATCTAGTTGTTCTAAAAAGAGATGTAGGTAGGCAGATTTACTGTGTGTTGTTGGATTCGTTTTGATGCTTCCTAAAAAGATCGAATGTCATATCACTAATTGCCATCTCTACCACACAGTTTTCAGGTCTAGTAATATTGGAGATTCAAGGATATTGGGGTCTAGAGAGGGAACTGATATGGTGTGAAGTATTTGCAGTTCATAGAGCAGAAACAGAGAACTTCTGTTAGTTTTTCAGCCATGCTGAGAGGAGTAAGAATTATTGAGTCAGACCTCAGCTACTTTTTCCAAATCTCAGTAAATCTTAGCTGATCCTTGATACAAGATCTTGGTTAGGCACAACTAATTATTCATGTTATATGGGTGATTCAACCTTTTTTTGGTTTAGCACCAGCATAGAGAGCAGTTGTAAGAACGAGGTCCAACAAACACCTTTCTTTCAACAGCAGCCATTTGTTTTTCTGACAGATGGAACTAATTCTAGAGCAGATCAAAAGAAAATCACTTAATTTTAAAGTCTTGGCTATGACCTTACATACCTTTCTGTGTGAATATTTATGAATCATTGAATAATCATTGGATCTTTTCTCAAAAAGATGACTAAATACTAATTTGGCTTCAAGTACCAGGTAAGTTCTGTCTTAGTAGCCATGCATACAGACAACCGGCAGTACTAAAATCTTCAAGCAGACTGAAGACCAGAAAAGAGAAACAGCAACAAAACTAGCTTTTGTATGCAGGATATTTATGATTGAAATGACTAGAAAATATTTACATAACCAGTTGATTTCCTCATTTTCTGAACAGTAAAAACAATATCTAAGCTTTTTATTATATTCTGACAATAGCAAAACTGTAAAAATTATTCAGTGTATTATTACTTTGATTTTCACAGATAAATTTTAAGCATTTGATTTAAATTAATTGAAAAGCAATTCAAGAATTTTTAAAACGTGGATTTTGGATACCACATTGTTTGTACTGCCAGTTTTGAGGTCTGATCTCTCAAAACCATATATTTCTTCTGGAAAGAAGGATATCACATTTATATTGGGTCATTTTTGTGGCCCAACTTTTGTTCTTCGTTAAGACTGTATTAACCCAAGCAGTCATTATTTCAGAAGTTACAGATGGAGGCACTTGATAGTTTATATATGGATAGCTTAACATGAAACTGGGCTACTACTGAGATGGCTACTGCTTACCAAATGGGTAAAACATAAGGCTTTCAAAGGGTTTTTTATTTTCTTTGGTTGGTGGGTGAACAATTTTTTCTCCAGTGTTTGTCCTACTCTTACAACTGTCTTCCAGTTCCCAGTGCTCAGCTTTCCCTTTGTGGTGGCTACTGCTCCTAACAATTCTGCATTACAAATAAATGCTATCAATAATAATGATAGATGCTGCACCACATATGTTTATGGAAATTCTCTGGGAATCTCTGTGTGGGAAAGGGTTTGGAGTATGGTTTGAAAAGGGGTGGGCGGGGAGGTTGTTTTTTTCATTATGTGATTCTTGCTTTACAAATTAAATCAAGTATTCTTGTTCCAATTTAAGACTCATTTTGGTAGACTGGCTCATAAATCAAGCTTTTAAAGCCAGGCATATTCATACATATATTTGCTATGTGGTGTTGGTTTAATTTTGATTCCCCTTTAAAAATAATCCCTGATAAAATATTGCTCTTTCTTGACTAAATTGTTAAGTAAGATGATTAAGTGCATAGCATCTCACTAAAGTCATCCTTCTTTTTTTAAGTTACTGAAATCTTCTGATTTAATAAAATGCTTAAATATTATTGTGATACTTAAATTGCTTCAGATCCCATAAATGTAAGACCTTCAGTTCTAGTTTCAGGTTTGCTTCCATTTTATTTTGCCTTGAGACTCTAAATATGTCAGAATTTTATGTAGAAATATGATTACTGAGTCAACAGACTGTTTTTTCTCTTTAAAAATAATCACCACATATCCAGGCACAGATGTATTATAAGACTACAAGGTTGAGTATTAAAATACATTAATTCACTACAATAGTCCTACCATAATGAAATTGGAATGTAAATACGTATCTTTCAGTTTGCTCAGACAAAAGCTTCAAAGCATCAGATAGGTTGCAAAGGTAAATGGGAATGAGAATCAAAAGGGATTTTTATGCTTTGTAAAGCTGATGCCCTACATGAAGTTTAGCAGCATTACTTATCCTGTGATTGTCTCTAGGCAGCAGTTGTGGTGGTATTCAATTTTGCTATGGTTCTACTGATTTTCCCTGCTATCCTGAGCATGGACCTTTATCGACGGGAAGACAGGAGACTGGATATATTTTGCTGTTTTACAAGGTGAGAGTGAGCAGTAGCCTTGTCCTTTCTGTGGTCACCAATCAGTGAGTGCATCCATTCCTTGTCAGGAGTGGGAGTTCTTCATTAAAGTGGCGTCAGCATGTTATTGTTACAGTTTTATTGCTAGTGACTGGCTTACATTTGCTTACCTGGTTTTTTACCTGCCTGAAGGAAGAAGTTGAAATACATATCTCCCTCTCTTCCCTTACATCCCCTCTCCCCCACCACACTTTTTCCTTCATTCCTACATATGTTCATTTTTACCGTCAGAGAACAACTTCCTGAAAGCAGATGAAAGAGCCACTATTTAGAAATATTTTGAAATACTTTTTGAGTGTTATGGGTATGTTACAAGACACTGCAAGGTGTCCAGTGCCAGTACTGGCTAATCTTGGAAAGCTGTACATAATTCAGGATACTGAGAAACCCGACTTATTGTAAATCATTATTTATTTTTTATGCTTTTATGCCTTTAAATCTAAATGGACAACTGTAAAATTGCTTCCCCTTAGGGGAGTTTTTCATAGAACTACAAGGAATGATCACTACCACTACAGCATAATGATTGATAAAGTGTCCTTTTTGCTGCAACTGTAATGTAGACTGGTAATACTGCCATTCTAAAGTGTGCGCAAATGTACTGTCACCTGATACACAGCCAACTCTGAGCCTAGAATGGGGGTTTGGAGTCTGCTGTCCATTTGTCATTTCTCATGTACAGTAATAGGCTTGTCTCTGATAATTACAGTTTTTTAATATAAACTAGGTATCTGTTAGGGTCTTGCATAGACTAAAATAAAGGGAATACTTAATTACTTCCATGATTTTGTCTCTTCATATGGCTCACCCTTCTTAGGAATGAATCCTTTCATCGATACTTTAATATTTTCCTGATTTATAAAATATTCAGTCAGTATATGGCAAGTGGTTTCAACCTGCCTCCTGAAAGTCTGAGATCTTATCCAGAATGCCCAAATATTATTTAACAGTTACTTCATTTGCTCTAAACAGAAGAATTAACTATGTCATGCATTTGTCTCTTCATCTAAATATCTTAATTCTCAGCATGAATACAGAGATGCAAACTCACAGACTTACTGTGCATTCAGACTGTGAACAGACTGATGATTACATGTGTAATTAATGGAGTGATGTGTGCACATGTCTGTTTCCTTCTTCCTGGAGGACAAGAAATTTGCACGTATTCTCAGGAGCTTACACTATGAATCATGTCCGAGCAATGTTTCCTAAACACACAGAATGAAATAAACATCTAAGTGTTACACGTAATTAGTGTAAACAGAAGTAATCTCAGATGAAGCCATGCTATCCTATCTAGTCTGATTAAAATAAAGATCTGTCTCAATATGATCAGAGGTTTTTCTGTCTTCTCTTACAGCCCGTGTGTCACTAGAGTGATTCAGGTTGAGCCTCAGGTGTATGCGGAAAATGACAATACTTGCTACAGTCCTCCACCCCCATACAGCAGCCACAGTTTTGCACATGAAACTCAGATTACAATGCAGTCCACAGTGCAGCTGCGCACAGAATATGATCCTCACACGCAGGTGTACTACACCACAGCAGAGCCTCGCTCAGAAATATCTGTGCAGCCAGTGACAGTGACACAAGATAACTTGAGCTGCCAGAGCCCAGAAAGCACAAGCTCGACGAGGGATTTACTTTCCCAATTCTCAGACTCCAGTATACATTGCCTTGAGCAACCCTGTACGAAGTGGACACTCTCATCTTTTGCAGAAAAGCATTATGCTCCATTCCTCCTAAAACCAAAAGCTAAGGTAATCGAGGAACTATTTATCTGTTTTTCAAAATTAGACTTCTGCCTTGCCTAGTTATAAAATTACCCTGGTAGTGGTATTAAATATAAGGAATAGATGCAACTCTTGTGAAATAACAGTTTTTAATAATTTTATAGCTGATTTCTTATTTTAAAAGTTTTATCTTGCACAAGTGCTGTGGAGACATACTTGAAATATACATTATGAGTGAGGGTTCTGGTGACTTTTTGTAATATAAGCTTGTGAACAGTGAAATTAAAATCACATTTAAACTTCACTACAATATAAATTTCTCATCCGTGATGCAGAGACCCTTCAAGGAAGAACAAATTACCTTAGTCTTGTAGTATGTATAGTGTAGTATGTATATACAAAAAAACCCCATTAAAACAAAAGCTTGAAAGTACTGATGGATGTTAATTTTGAATTTGGCTTTGTAGTATGACTTCATGAATCGTTAGTTCCTTTAGAAACCTAAAATCATGTACACTTCTGTTTTCTGTTGCAGATTGTGGTTATTTTTCTTTTTCTGGGTTTACTTGGGCTCAGCCTTTATGGAACTACCCGGGTGAGAGACGGACTAGATCTCACAGACATTGTGCCACGGGAAACACGGGAATATGACTTTATTGCTGCACAGTTCAAGTACTTTTCATTCTACAACATGTATATTGTGACACAGAAAGCAGACTATCCAAATGTCCAGCACTTACTTTATGAACTTCACAGAAGTTTCAGCAATGTGGCATATGTTTTGTTGGAAGAGGATAGGCAGCTCCCCAAAATGTGGTTGCACTACTTTCGAGATTGGCTGCAAGGTAAGAGAGCATCACAGAAACTTTTCTTAGTTTGTCAGAAAGAGTAATTGTTCACCATGGTATTGCTGCCTTCTTGAAATACATTCACACAGTTAAAGGCTCTGAGTAGTAGGGAGAATGCCTAGGTGCTGCTTTGAACCCATGGGTGGACTCACTCTTTATCACTTAAATTCTTTGTGTTTAAGTTTACTCCCCAATAGGACAGTTTTGAAGCTTTACGTGATTATATCCATGCCATTCATGTCTGAGCAGCTGCTGAAGCGTTATGCATTATGGCCAAATATGGCCCTAAGTCTTGGGTAAATAAATATTTGGTGAGTATTTTCAGAGCAGTAAATGAAAAATCCCTGTCCGGTGATGTATTCTGACACAGACTTAACTTTCAGCTGTTGAGTGATCTTGTTGGCTTCAACCTGGACTGCTGGCATGAAGAAAATTCCATGTGGCTTATGTGTTTTATTGGGACAGGAACTTACTGCATGGTTTAGGTTTCCAACCAACTACACTCATCCTTTCTGTTTTGCTGCTTTTCTGTACTGAAGTGTAACAGAGTGGGGAAAGACAGGAGCGGGCATGGCCTTTAAGGTACTGAAACCAAGTAATCGAAGATATTGAAGATACTATAATTGCACATATTGAGACAAATAACTGGTTTGTATTTAAAATAAGGACTACTGTTACATCTTAGCAAATTTAACAGCAGACATACCCTGCCAAGAATTTCTTTGGTCCTACCTATGCCTTTCTGTTGGGAGAATTTCTAGGAAGCTTTTGCCAAAAAAAAAACCACAAAAAAACCCCCCCAAAAAAACCAAACCAGAAAAGCCCAAACAAACGTCAAAAAACCACAAACCAAAACAAAACCAAAACAACAAAACAAAACAAACAAAACAAAACAAACAAAAAACCAAAAACAAACAAACAAACAAAACAACAAAAAAACCCCAACCAGACAAACAAAAAAACCAAAACCAAACAAAATTTGTGTTGACTTGGTGACACTGTAAATTTAAACTTAATTGGCTACAAATGACTACTGCAGCCAGTGATTCTTAGAGAACATACAGGTAACTGTCACTATCTGATGTATTTTATTCCTTCTGAAAATATGTTGAACAATATTAGGAAAGCAGATGCATGTAAGTGACAAATTACACAAAATGAGGTTTCCCATGTGTTTAATGCATTGCTAAATAATGCAAAGCAGTATTTCAGCTATTAACTTTGGGGATTTTTAATGGTTTTTAAATACATTGGATCCATTCATTGCAGTCTACTTACTGGAAGCTTTATTTAAAATATTTTGCTCACATAAGCATATTGAGCTGTAAGAGAAGGCATTACTGGCAGGAAGAAAATTCAGCGTAGCTTAGATGTTTGCTGGATTTGAACTTTACTATACTTTCTAGAATTCTAAGCAATTGTCCTTCTACATGCTTTTCCAAATTCTCTTAAACCTCTTCTGTTTACTTTGTTTCTCTTGTGGTTATTTTTTGCTGCTATTCCAAAACAGTAGGAAAAAAAGTGTCTGGTGTCCCCCTTCCGCTTTTTCCCCCTCCCCCGTGAGGGAGATGGAAATCTGAGATTGTGTTCAGGAAACTTTATTAGTGCTCAACCTCAGCACAGTCTGCCAACGATAAATTCAGGAGGAGGTGCCCTTGGATCTGCTCCCTTGCAGGCTGGTCAAAGTAAAATGCTGGAGGCTAGCCCATTTGGTGTTATTCCCAGGAGTACTCCCATTTCCAGTGCCCCTCTATCAGGCACACCACATACTTTCCCAAACCTCTTTCACTTTGGATGCCTCCCCGTCCTCTTTGTGTTCCTCCTGTGGTAAGGACTGTTTGTGTGGCCAAGGGCCTGCATGTCCCCTCATGCTGTATTTCCATGCTTGTGTGTCCTGTTTCCAGATGTGCACTTGTCATAGGGGTGTTCCTACTCTGTAGTTAGTTCAGCACATAGTTATTTTTCCCTTCCAGTCCACATTAGCCAGCCTATCCTTATTTGTCCTCTGCTTTTCTTCCACTAGAGGAGCTGTGTGTGTTCCTGTTACTTGGGGTGTACTGACAGGCTGCATGGAGCTAAAATGCTATAGTAGAGTGGTTAGGGAGACTTGCTGTCTACAAGCAGTAGTGACTTGCTGTCGTCCCTGTGACATGCCAGCCCTGTGGCAGGCCATTCATTGATTGGCCTTTTGATCGCACACAGCTTTAGAATAAATAATTATGATTATTAATTAGCATTTAGATCTATATTCTTATCTTTCCCCCCAACCTTTTCTGAGAGGGTCACAATTAATACAACCCTGCCTCTTTGTAAAGTTGCAGGGCTCTCTTCAGAGTGTGATACTGCATTCATGGGGCTGTAAAGGAGGATACTGAGACGTATCAGTAGAAAGATGTTTTCAAGTGGTACAAGGCATTGATGTTACAGGGGGGAGCTAGACTGTTGTGCTAGAAGCTGCCATGCTTGTCACAGCTGGGGAATTATGTAAAGGTCCAGTCTAGCAGGCAGAATAACGCCTGATTGTTACCAACTGTGGGTGGTGCCGAAGGAGTCAAGGGAAGGGAAGATGAAGATAGAATTTAGAAACAAGGTACAGGTTTAGGGTGGATTTAGGGAGGATCCTCTGTGAGATGGAGCTGTTCTATTGGCAGTTTTGTGTGCTGGAAGGACTGGATAATCGAAGCAGGAACAGCTTTGACTTGCATGGCTAATTCCTGCCAACTTGACTGTGAATCCAGTGCCAGAGGTTAATGGCTCAAGATGGCCTTCTGACACGCACACATTTGTCCAGCAGAATGAAGGGCGCAACAACATGTGAGCAAAACCATTTTTTTCCAAGAAGGCATCCTTGGTTTAGCTGTACATTCTTCCTCATTAGTAGCAGTGGAGTCTTCTGCCTCATGCACTTCTCTTTTCAGAGATCCCTCATATTTTGCTTTCTAGTATTGTTTATGTTACCATATTTTCTATTAGTAAAAATATAACAGAAGAAAGTTAACAGTAATTCATTTAAGCTGTAAATGTTAACGTTGTATTTGTTAGTGACTGAATGTAAATGAGGCAGCTTGGGTTCCCTGATGGCCTCTAATTAGGCTTGTTTTTGCAAAGGGAAATCTTATCTGGTGTTTCATGGTGGCAGCTGCTCACATGAGTCAGTAGGAATTCCTTCCTCACCCCCACTTCCACATAATTTTCGGTGTTGTCACTTTCTTCTGAAGCACTAAGCAAAAGTGACTGCTGATGTGAAAAAATCCCATATATAAAGTTTTTTAAATTCCCTTAATTTCTATAACTTTTCTGCAGAAAGATGTCAGCAAGATACTTTCATCTTTCTGCCCAGAAACATATAATTAATCCCATTTATGAGAGATTAAATCTTTTAAAATAATAGTTATGAACATGTTTGCTTTGAAGCAGCAAAGTCTACTGCAAATTTCAGAGTGTAATGATAAATTTTACTTATTGAAAGTTTGAAATTCTTCAGATATTAAGTACAACTGCCAGTGGTTTCTTAATATTCTTTCTGTGGACTTTCAGTTTCAGCAAGGTAAGTAAGTTGGCTGAAGAATAAAGGTGTAAAAGGGAGCAGGGTTTGAAGGATGACCAAACTTGTGAGAACAGGGGAGCAGGGAGAGACGTAAGAGAGCTGAGTTTTCACCCGCTGCAGTAATGTTTCAAAGTACGTGCCCTTTTTTGCAGCCTCAAACTGGTAATGTCACATGCCAATGGATTGGTTTGTTACTGTGTCTGTGGAGCCCCCTGACATGGGTGGGACATTTATGTGAAAGTTCTGCCCTGACATGCTGTCTGTCAGAGCAGTTTGTCTCCCTGCAGAAGGGAGACACTTTCACTGGAAGTTACACTGTTCTTAGGTCATCTCCTTCTTGTGTGCTTTTTTGACAGTATCCTCTTAACTTTCCAAACTCATTGTGTTTCTTGTCACTGATATGACAGCCCAAATACTCTCACCTGGCCACTTCATGAGTAACTGACGTGGAGCTGGACTTGGCACAGAAGGGATGGATCGGTATTTTTGCATACTCTAACCAATGTTTCCCCTCTCTGCGGTACCAGCAAACAGTGCTTTTTTTCAAAGGGAACCTCAAAAGTCCTTTGGTGATATCTGAAAACCTGATGGCAAATTGTCCTCCTCCTGGACCAGTCCTAGAGGACTACGCACAGGGATCTGGCAGGCTTCCTTCATCATTTGGTTCTCAGCCTGTTGGCTTCACATGATTCGGCATCATGTGGAGTGAGGCAGCATGGGAGGCAGTTTTCAAAGGAAGAGAGGACGAGTTTGTCAATGGGCATGGATACTCTGTCCTTAAGGCGATGTCAGCCTTTTCTCTTCCAATGCTCTTATCTCAGTACAGCTGTAGCTAACCTATCCAGTCTGCAGTGATGGTTTTCATTACGGCTCCTCAGCCCAGCTGTGAGGTGGGTCAATGATTTCCTCCACTGCCACTCCCCTGGCCTTTTTCTTCCCTTCCCTGGACATGCAGTTTGTCATCTGCTTGCACAGAGCCTCCTTGTATTGGACTGTGGCTTCCTGTACTAAATCTGATCCAAATTTCTGCTGTGGGGTATTCCCTCCCCCTTGAAGGGTGGCAAGGAGGAAAATAACAGTTGAGAGTGAATAGGTGTTGGCTGTGATCTTTACATGTGCTGGCAGTAGATCCCATGACTTGTATTAGCTGCACAAGTTGAACAGATGGAACAAATTGACAAAATCATGTTCACTCACGCTGTGCTTGAGGAGCAGTTGAGTTGCTGTTTGAAGTTGAAAGTTTGAGTGTGTTTTTCTCCCCCTTCGTAGTGGAATTTCTGGTTATAGTGCAGAAGCTATTGCCCCAGTGCTCTGCAGTAGCCCAAAACAGTAATGAGAGTGGTGTGTGTCCTCCTCTGTGGCTCAGTGCACTCAGCCAGGGTTTTGGTGAGGCAGAGGCGAATAGGGAGAATGTTTCTCTTTTAGGTAACACTTATGCCTTCCCTAGTTGTAAGGTGGTGAAGCTGAGTGAGGGCTGAGCTCAGCCCTTTTCTGTTCTAGACAAGATTATAACTCTTTCCCGTACATTCTTCCAAGTGGAATGTTTGGAGAAGGTCTTCAATTTCCCTTGAGGGGAAGCCATTTATACCAGTGCACAATGTATCTGCAGCTTCCTAGCTCAGCTTTGCTGATCTGCACAACCTGGGCATTCCTGGGGCTTCTCCCTTACTTCAGGCAAAATACTGGACGTGCAACTGATACTTTCCACTCATTGACAGTGTAGAGCCCCAAGTTTAGGAGGCACCAGATCAATGATTTTCATCTTGATTCAGCTATGAAAAAAATCATTATTCTTTCTCCTTCTGAATCTTGTTTATAAGAGTGATTGTTCACCTGCTTGTTCTGTCTTCCCCTTGCCTCTCTTAACTCCTCAGGACTTCAGGATGCGTTTGACAGTGACTGGGAAACTGGGAAGATCACATACAACAACTATAAAAATGGTTCTGATGATGCTGTTCTGGCTTATAAACTCCTGGTACAAACAGGCAACCATGCAAAGCCCATTGACATCAGCCAGGTAGTGTATCAGAGTCCGTGCTGGTTTACACAAAAATGCACAAGCGATCAGGAGTGGGCAGAGATGCAAAGTCTACAAAGGTTGTAGTGTCTTTTTTCTAGCCCAACGAGCTGAATGTGTGAATTATGCCTTTCTTGTATGGCCTTGCTGACTTTGCTCAAGTCATTCCTCAGAAGCAGTATGGTCTATGTTGTGAAGTGTTCAAATCAACATGGCAAGTTCCAGCCCTTGATTGTTAGTGGGTTATGTGCATTTTGTGCTCCTGTACCAGACATACTCAGTTTCTATGGGGGTTGTTTTGAAGAATACTTCTCTGCATCCATAGGTGCATGGGGTTTAGTCCTGTGCTGGACATTTGCAATAATTTGGTTTGTTCCTTCTGATTTGTGTGAAGTAGAACATTTTTTAAAAGATACTGATGAATTATAGAGGAAGGAGACTGAAATGATTACATGCAGTATCATATTCTTGTACCACCATCACTAAATACATCTAAACTGCTGTAGAACTACAAATGGTGGTTGTTAGAGCTGACTAAACAAAATATGCCTGAGGTTACCACAGCATACAACTGCACTTGCTGTAGCCATTTGTAAGTGGAAATACATTAGGACTGACTCCTTACACTAAAAGTAAATTTCAAATGCCGAAGAAGAAATTCTTCAATAACATACCTTCTCCTCTATGAGAGTCATCATCAACTCACTGTGCTTTCAGGCAGAAAAATGGTGTTTTTAATGAGCTTCTTGGCAGTTCTGCTTATTGTCTTTCTTTTTTCTTCCTGGCATTAAAGGTGACAGATTTGCAGAGTACATTGTTCAGAGTTACTGTAGTGTGTGAAACACACTGCTGTATAGCAACATGCAACATGCTGTCAGGTCTGAATGAAGCTTCAGCAATGAATTAGGCAAAGAAAGGGAGTTGAAGAGAAAACCTTCAGTGAGATTTTGTTTAGCAGAGTGTACCAGGTACGCTGTGGAACAAATGCAATTGGACTGCAGCTGCTGATATAATTTCCTGTGCCTGGGAGGGAGAAAAGTGTGGTGCACCCACAGGGGTTGAGTGCTGTACTGTGCAGTTCCAGAGACAGCTTGAAGACATACAGTTGTTGCATATCCTGTGGACTAATTGAATCCAGATCCTTGGAATCCAACTTTTTTTTTTTTTTTTTAAACTGCTGTCACTGTTGTTTTTCATTTCATTAAAAAGACCTGGAACTGGAGCTAAGCCAGAATTTTAAATAAACAAAACAAAAAGCCCCAGTAATACTTTTCACCCATGGAGTCCTCTGTCAGAGCTCTAGCTGTGCAGGATTTGGCTAAGAGACCCCTGGAAGTATACCACTGCTGTTTACCCCACAGATGCATTTGCCCACAGTGACCCAAATAACACAGAGCAGTCGTCTGCTTTTTTGACGCTGGGCATTTTCTGTATACATAGGTCATAGGAGGCAAGTGTTAGCAAAATTTATACAGATGTTGTTTTATTTTTATAGCTCTCCTCCATTTACTGGGTGGCATTTCCTTCAGTGTTAACAACAGAGGTTAACTGCACACAGACATGTATAGGGACTCTTGCCAGGTTTTCTTTCCGTGTCTTTAAATATGTTTCTCCAGCTTGGTTGTTTTTCATTCTTGGCTGCAGTCTTTCAGAATTTGGATTTAATTGGTTCAGTGTATTCTGGAACCATCTGTTGATTTAGTGGTTATTGTAAACATTATATGAGTACTAATTTATAAATAACACTGTCACTGCATTTTCTTAGATTCTGTTGTTGTTGTCAAACAATAGTTTACTGATAAGTCCATTCAAGTGAAGGTTTATGTTCTTTTGGTTTCACTCTCCTATATGTGTGTTGCATCTCCAGGCCATTTGTTGAAAGCATTATGTCAAGAGCCCTGTAAGCAAAACTTATTCTGAAAGGCTTCTAATTTTTTTCCGTTTTGCAGTTGACTAAACAGCGTTTGGTGGATGCGGATGGAATCATTAACCCAAATGCTTTCTACATCTACCTGACAGCCTGGGTTAGCAACGACCCTGTGGCCTATGCTGCCTCGCAAGCCAACATCCGCCCGCACCGCCCGGAGTGGGTCCATGACAAAGCAGACTACATGCCAGAAACACGGCTGAGGAGTAAGTAGCATTTCATCTTAACGTCCTGCAGTTTACATGAGTGCCCCCACTCCTTTCTTCAAGCACCATTAACCCCTGATGCACAGGGCTCAGAAGCATAAGCAGGAAAATACATTGTGTTATGCTGTAGTCATAGGAGATCCAAGCACCACTGTAATTGTGACACCATTGCAGGGTTTTATCATGTTGAATAATGAGTTATACAACAGTTTAAAGCTCTAAAAATTTGTAGTAAGCATTGCTTCTTTAACTGTTACCTGATAGTTTGGTCTTTGTGAGAAACATGGGCATTTAATGAAATTCCTGCCTATGTTATTCTGAAGTTTCATTACTGAAATTCTATCATGGTTGTTCTCAATTCTTAATACCTAAGAAATTCTTACCAAAAATTACATAAAATTACATACATTACATAATAAATTAATACACTAAGCTACTGCACTGATATGGCTCAAGAGCTAGAGGAACTAGAGGAGAAGTCCCACTTCACACCATTCACTGTTTTCCTGGCACCAGTACCAGCTGGCTTTGCTTCATCTTTCATTGGGAGGATTGCTAGTTGGACACCGGTAGGGAAGGGGAGAGGGCATATAGGGGACAACCGGTGCACTTGAAAATGTGGTTGGATAGCCATGCCTTAGTGTATCCAAACCCTAGAGATTTGTGGCAGTCAGCCAAGTTTTGTCTTAATGAAAATTTATAGCTGAGATTCTAATAGGGCAAATCATGTTAAGCAAGTCAACTGAATGAAGCTGCAGCGTTTGGAGCACACAATGGCAGTAACCAAAAGCTTGTTGTAGAAGTCTTTTCTTTCCTAGTCATAGAGGAGACCTTGCATTACACTCAAAAAGAAGTATGGAGAGTGTTGGTTTTATTGAAGGATAAAATTATTCAAGGATAAAAAGTTACGCATTTCCTCAGTAAGCCACTACTTTTATATTATGGGGGTTTTTTTCTCTCTACGCTAATTTTCATCAGAATGTGGATTTCTGCACCTGAATTTCCAAATATTCGATGGAAATCTTAAAAAACCTACCTGCTCAAGCCTAGTTTTTCTGTAGTTTTGTGTCAGTGGATCTCAGTTAATTTCAGGGAAATCGCCTTTGATTTTGAAGAAATTGCATAAAAGAGGAGCATTTGGATAAAATTTTTAAATTATGTTGTTATCTACTCTTATGTTGCAGTTAGGGATTTTTGACCAGGTATTCAGTAAAAAGCACTATAACAATGATCAGGATTAAATACATGGATTGAAAGATAACTGTTAAATTATATATAACTGTTAGGGAACTTGATATAGGCTGTGTTCATCCCATTACAATGCATGATAAAATAGAGTAATCTCAAGTACTTTTCCAGTTTCTATTTATTGGAGAGTTTTAAAACTATAATTCATTCTAAACAAGTAAAATTTAAATTTGCCACCTTTTATGCATTTTGCTGTGAAGAATAAAATGTTTTGCTAACCCTGTTCTCTGTATATCACTGTCTTCCCAAAAACACATTTTAACACTGCTATCATTTTCCTAGTTCCAGCAGCCGAGCCCATAGAATATGCTCAGTTTCCTTTCTACCTCAATGGATTGCGAGAAACTTCTGACTTTGTGGAGGCTATTGAGAAAGTGAGAGCTATCTGTAATAACTACACCAGCCTGGGGATCTCCAGCTACCCAAATGGTTACCCATTTCTGTTCTGGGAGCAGTACATTGGACTTCGTCACTGGCTTCTCTTATCCATTAGTGTGGTTTTAGCTTGCACGTTTCTGGTGTGTGCCCTCTTCCTCCTAAACCCCTGGACAGCTGGGATCATTGTAAGTTTATTATAAGGGTCTTTGTTGAAGTCAAATTCCTTTCAGCATAGCTCTTGCTGTAGTCGGGAAGGTTTTGTTTATGTCTGGGCCTCTGGTGGAGTATGTATATTGCATCATTCATTATATATTTATTCTACTTGAGGGGGTAGGGTTCATGCTGAAGGTACAAACCTTAATAACCTTAATCTTCTGACCACTTTTTTTGCAGGTTTAAATGTTTCTTAGAAAGGTACATAAACTTCTACCCTTGCTTAAATGCACACTAACGTAAGAAATAAAGACAGAGAGGAAAATCAGCAGCTTTATTAAAACAATTTCTAATTCTGTATTCCTTCTCTTCTTTTCTCACATACTGTTATTTTTCAAGGCAGTTGCTTATGACTAGCTTGTCCATAAATTTTCCCAGCCATTTCTGAATGCAATCTTTCTGGAAAAAACTGAAATGCTTATGTTCTACGGTATACACTGTGGAAAGCCTGTAACTGAGCTATCGAGGAGAAAGACCATAAAACTGCAGGGAATACTCCTCCATGCTTTCTGAAAGGCACCATAAGCCTCTCAGTAAACATTCAAGTTAAATTGAATGATGATGTTCCTATGTTTAAATTCCATAAACTATCGTATGGTTTATAAAATGCCAGAAGTAGAAATGCATAAAACAGTTACTAGTTTTTGTAATATACATTTATATGACAGGTATGTTAAAAGGTAAATGTTTAGTCTAGAATATTTTTCTTAGCACCTTATCAAGCAATTTATGTTATTATGCTTGATTCATTAGCTTATAAAATCATTTATTGTAGTGCATATTTTTTTTCCTTTGGAAAAGGTGTTTATTTTCAGAGTCCACCATTGTTTTTATAAGTGTGTCTATTTTTTTTTCCTGCTTGGCTTTAGCTAGTTTTAAGGTTGGTTCTCCAGATTTCCTCCCCTCCCTTTTCCTCAGTTTTTTTTTTTTACAAGGTAGATGAAAGAAAAATAAAAGCTTCCTCTTATATTTAACTGTTCATTTTGTCCATGTCAATCCCCCCAAATACCTTAAAAGCTCAGAGGCCCTCTGTAACCTGAGACTCATCAGCTGATTATGGTATCCACTTTCTTCTCAGTGCTTTTCTTCTTCCCTTTTCTTCTAAAGTGCTTTAGACATCCTCACTTATATTTGCAGTTCTACAAAAGAGAGTTCAAATGCAGGTAGTTGAAAGATAATTTTTCTGGAAGGATTGTCTGAAAGATGGGTGAAAAACAAAAATGTATCTATTGGGACTATCCATGATAAGGAGAAACAAGTGGTTTTTCAGTTCACTGGTGGATTGTAACCAACACAAAGTTGGTGCTTCATGTATTAACTGGTTCTTAGAGTGTAAATTAGACTGGCTATTCAGCATTCATTGCCATTGAGAAAAATGAAACAAGTAAAAGCAGCTTGTCTTTGAGAATATAGGATGGCTTTGAGGAATATGTCCTATGGTAACCATATTATTTTGTCTTTCTCATTGTCTGGAGTATAACAAGATACTAACAGATGTTTGAAATCATGTAGGTGGTGGTGCTGGCTCTGATGACTGTGGAGCTGTTTGGCATGATGGGTCTAATTGGAATAAAGCTGAGTGCAGTGCCTGTGGTTATCCTGATTGCTTCTGTTGGCATCGGTGTGGAATTCACTGTTCATGTTGCTTTGGTATGTAAAATCAAGAAGCATTTTAAAAACATAAAATCAAGAAGCATTTTAAAAACATATAATTATGGGAATGTTCAGATGACATATCCTTACAGTTTCTTGTCAGTGACATGATTCTCAGAAGGAAAATGGTCACAGTTTTGTGTACATTTCTGTTTGTCTCAGTGGAACAGAGTTGATCTTGATGCGATGGTTCATAACTACTGAGTCAGTCTCCCAGGAGACAAGAGAGGATACATTAACTGTGATACCTTTTCGTCTGATTGATACAGTTCTGTAGAGCAAACGAGATCTTATATCACCTTGCTTCAGTCCAGAATCTCCTGTGCCTTGTCTGAAGCCTCACTGTTGCATCAGTGTTACATAGCTTTTTGTTGCCTCTTGCATATAGATTTTCTATCTTGCAAAAGATAATTCTTCAGAGGTGTTTTTCAAGATCAGCTATTGTGTCATTTCTAGACTTCTCAAATGTGAACGTATTTGAATTAATATTCCGTTTGTAAAATCTGCACCTTCTTTTCAGAAGCCATTAGCTAATAATAGTGGGCACAAACATGCAGTCTGTAGGAAAATTTTTTTTTACTCTTTATCTAGTGGTTTAGTTGGTGTACAGAGTTAGAGCACATGAAGTCACCCTAAATTAAAAGAACCATTTTGAGAAAAACCACAGTGGAAATAGGGTAAAGTTAAGGACGAGCAATTGGATCCCTCAAGTGTGATGACATCTTTTTTTCCCCAACTGCTACAGATAGATAGACTTTTGGAGGTAAATGAGTTTGCTAGGACTTGGAATAGTTTGGGAAGTGTTAGAAACTAATGCTGTAGAAGAGGAGGAAAGAAATTACAGTTTCTTGGTAGCAAAGATTTAAAACAGGAAAAATGGAATAAAAAAGGACAAACCAGTTGTTTCTAGATGGGTAGAAACTAATTTAATTTACAAGACTTTTTGGGTCACCTGTACCTGAAGGTAGAATGCCAAGCAAACTGAAAATAGTGGTTTTCTCACATTGACACTGGAGATAAAAACTTTGGAACACATAATGGTCAAATCAGTGTTGTATAAACAAAAAAGGCAGTGCTGGAGCTTTTAATGCAGAATTTAATTTAGTTAAAGAGTGATTCACAATCCACTTGTGGATCAATTTTCTGCTTTTGCTTGTGAATTTTACCTTGGTTTCTTTTCTAATTCTAGAGAAGAGAGACTTAAATTCCAGGACTGTGAGGAAGATAGCTGCTTCAGCACGTATCTTAATAGCCAGTAGGGAATTAACCAAAGAGAGCCCTTACAAATCACAGTAAGAAGATCAGCCAGGTTCTTCTTTTCTTAAACCATTAAGTCGTACACAGAGTGGACAAATTCATAACAAACACCAGCATTTGCAAGTTCTTGATAGAGCTTATTCATAAGGAGTTGTAGGGTTGAAGGCAGTTCACTAGTAATATTGTTGCCAGGCAGTACGATATTCAGCACCATTCCTAGGATAATTTTGTATGTATGGAACTGCTGGCCTTGAAGTAGTAAAAGTTTCAAAAACTATTTTTTGAGTGAAATGAAAATGTTAAAGAAGTCATGGAAGCCATAAAACCATAAGAATGAGAGGTGTAGCCCTGCAATTTTCACACCTGAAGTGCTTTCACCATTACATGAATTCTTTTCAGGTAGAAGTAGGTAAATCCAGAGACAAAAAGCTACTGTTGCAAGTAGGCATTGCTTCCAGAATTATTATGGTCTGACTCTGTCATCAGTGCTTATTCTGGTTGTGTGACTTCAACAGCTGCTATGTGATACAACTGCAGGATCAGGGCCTTCTCTCAAGGGTTAGCCAGCCACAGAGATAACTTTGATAAACTGTAGTTTGGAGTAATAACTGATGGAAAGCTAGGAGAGAGGCTGTTTGGAAGGCTGTATACATCTGCCTAAGCAAATGGACTTTTTTGTTTTACAGGCGTTTTTAACTGCCATAGGAGACAGGAACCATAGGGCTGTCCTTGCATTGGAACACATGTTTGCACCAGTGCTGGATGGGGCCGTGTCCACTCTGCTTGGGGTGTTAATGCTTGCAGGATCAGAGTTTGATTTCATTGTCAGGTAAAGCATTTTTATGCTTTGACTTTCTTTCAAAAATAAAAATAAGTGTGCTTTTAATTTTTATTCACTTCAGTGAATCTGTCATTTTATTACTATGCATGGTGTCAAGTATGCTTACATCATGGTCCTGCTTTCCCTCTGTTTTATTAACTCCTTGTTACTTGCTAGACATGGTAGTGTTTCTACTGCTGACATTAAAATCTGTTCCAGGAAAATCTGACACTTAGCATGAAGGAACCCAAAAAGTGTCGCTCTTTAGAAAGTTTGCTAATTCTGGGTTTGAATTAGTTCAAATCATCTTGTATTGTTCAGTATTAGCTGCATCTGACCTTTAGCCTTGAGGTCCTCCAGACTTCTTGTATGCACAAGAATTTGTATGCAAAGGGCACATGAACCTACAAACATTCAACTGTGCTGCAAGTAACTCTCTCAGGGCCTTCCCCTTTTTATCCTTATGTGGGTTTTACATAATGAAGAAAAAGGGTGGGGGGATGTGGGGGGAAGAAAGCCCTGTTTGGGAGCTGGGGAACCATAAATATGAACACAGAACTTCATACTAAAATTCTGTACAGCAAAGCGTAAAGGCCCTTCTGTTTAGAGCTAAAAGCAGGCTGTTTCTTGTGAATGTAATTAAGAATGTGAGTTCCTCAAATATAGAGGAAAGCAAGTCTTTTCTTGAGAGGAATTTGAGAAGTGCAATGAAACAGATCCTCTTCTATTCCAAACAACCTGTGGAGTTCTGCAAAGTGGCTAATCTTAGAAGTAACACAGG
Source organism: Phylloscopus collybita (assembly GCA_027886175.1). Lineage (NCBI taxonomy): Eukaryota > Metazoa > Chordata > Aves > Passeriformes > Phylloscopidae > Phylloscopus > Phylloscopus collybita. The sequence continues at coordinate 3,695,090 of JAJNNQ010000029.1, forward strand.
CTCTTTGTGGTAAACTACAGCTCACACACAAAAAATAATCCAAGCCCTAAAATGGAACTGAGGTTGAACTGGGCCAAATAAAAAATGCTCTGAAAGATGGCTTAACTGCTTAGGTAGACATAAGCTGGATAGATGATTAGACTTAGCTGACATCCATTTGACAACAAGAACAACAAAATGTCAGGGGCAGGAACTGAGAGAATGACTGCTAAATCTCATCAGGCTTTTTGTTTATGTATGAAAGATATTTGAAGAAAGCAGGCAGTTTGCGGTTAGATCTCATGAAACCTGCATGAAGATTATTACTATACCAGTACTCCATGTCCTGAAGCAGAATTTCCCCCCCTCCTCCAAATCACTATTTTTTTTACTTTATTGAACTGGTATTGAAGAAATAGAATTATTATTTTAGGACCTGGTTTTGTAAGGGTTGGAACTTTTTGACATATAGGTTACTGATAGATTTAACCTAAATTTACAGAGGTACATTTTTTACGTGCTACTTTTCTACTTAACAGATCAGATTTTGGCTCACATTTTTGTGTCATAGCAAATGGAAGATTATAGCAGCCCTTCACACCAAATTTGGATTGGATGTGCTCTCAGTTTATAAAATGAGTCTTTCAACTTACGTTATTTTACTTTTTTTGGCCATCAGTTTCTGATTCTATAGCACAATCTCACTTCAGTTTGCTGTGTTTAAAAAATACAATAAAATAAACTGTGCAGAGCCTGAGCATTGTTAGAGTGGGCGAAGAATTTCCTAAACTTCCGGAAAGCGACAGATTAGTTCAGCAGTGTGGAAGATGAAGTAAATTACCAGACACTGTATACACCAACTGGTCAAAGCTATAATCCTCCTGTTTATTCTAACTTTAGATGGATGAGATGCAAATGTTTTTAATGCCTGTTGTTGATCTGTGTCTCAGTTTAAGGTTCCGGTGGTTTATATTAGTAGAGTAGATTGGCTTGCTGATTTTTGTTAATGCAGATCAGAAATTCCCAAATGTTTACAATAGCAGGATATTTATAGTTTTACAGGAGACTGATATATTTGATCAGATGTGGGAGCAGGAAGGCAGTAAAGTTTGTTGCCAGCTAGACAATGCAATCAGCAGACCCATTAGTAGCAAACTTGCCCTCTGTTCTTCTCCTTTGCCTTCTCCTCAAGGAATTTACCAAGACTGAGTCCTTGAAATCATTAGTTACAATGCAGCCTTAAGTTTAGTCTGAGCCCCAGCTGTGCGAATACCAACTAGCAAGACTTTCCTTTTACTGACAGGTTTACCTTGGTATTCATGAAGGATCCCAGACCTTAGCCCTCAGTGGTGGGAAAGGACAACTACTTGTGCACTTTTCTCTTCTTCCATAGTATTTCAGCCTTTATGTTTGAATTGGCTGACGCAAAACAAGAGTATTCAGAGATGCTAAATTGTTCAACAAAAGATTAGCCTGCAATGCAGCTCTGCCATTGTGGAGCACTCTTACTCAGTACAATGCTGAAGCTTACTATAGAATGGGCATTTTCTTTGCAGAAAGCGGGTTCCTGTGTTGTAAAAGAGTTGCAATTCAAGCTATTTGGTAAAACTGGAACTCACAGAATTCTAGGCGTTAAGTTTGATTAATGAACGGCAAGGAAAACCCTTACCTGATATACTGTAGATTTAATTAGACATTCTGCTGTAAGTTGCAGAAGCATTTCACAGTGGATTAGCAGCTGGGAGAAGAGGGCTTCTTTTCCTTCTACACTAAATTGTTTAAATTCTACACCCTTCACTTCATTTGTTTGCTTCTGCTGGGTTTTCACTAATGGGGGCCCCTTTTCATTGTATTTGTGCTTTCAGTCCATTCAGCCATTCCCTGCACATTCCATATTTTTGTGTTTGTGTAAGACATTCATAAATAACATTACATGCTTCCAGATTCTGGGAAATTAACAAACGTAATTTTTTTTCTTTCCTTTCTCAACTAACACTTTGGGAATGTAGCTTCTCTAATTCAAAAGGTAAAAAACCCCTATATCTTATATGGAAAGTGATACAATTGCTTCCTTTGATGTTAGTAATATGTTCGAGTTGTTTTAGTATCTGTATTATTTTAACATATGTAGGAGTGATTTAGAGTCCCTTGTTTCTAACAGTGGCTATTCTCTCCCCCAAACCATTTAAACTGTATTTCAGGTATTTCTTTGCTGTTTTGGCAATCCTAACCATTCTGGGAGTTCTCAATGGATTGGTGCTGCTTCCTGTTCTTCTCTCATTCTTTGGACCATACCCTGAGGTCAGTAAAATTAATGGTGAACAGAAAAAATAATACTATGTCTGCACCGCTGTCCCCCTCAATCACCCCCTGTTTTTAGAAAGTATTTTTAAATTTTTCTTGGAGTAAGTTTCTTGCTCTCAGGCTTTTTTATAATTTTTTATTAAAAGTGCTGTTTGTTGCATAGTTGATGCTATTTTTAAATCTATTTTTAAAGGTTTTTTTAATACATCTCATTTTAGAGGTTGCAATACACAAACCTGATAGTGTTATTTATACTGCTAGCATAATGTGGTAAGCAAAGAAATTTGTGAAGTAAGGATTTCCCTCAATATTTTGCAAAAGATAGTTTGTTTTATATACATACCTTCTACTTTCCTACCTCACTGGCTCTGTTGCATTCCTTAAAGTGTTTAACTGAGCAGACCACCAGGAAGGCCTTTGTGGACCAACACACACAGTGGTGGTCCACAGACCACACCTTGAAGACCATGATTGGTATGCCAGAAGGTCCCCACTGTCCAGTCACCTCTCCCTGCAGCAATCTTCTGCCTCAAGTAGCATTTTTGATGTGGGGAAGACTTCACTTAGATGTTGATGACTTTACAGTACAAAGTCTAAGTCCAGACTCCAGGATTCACAGATACCAACTTTATATTTGATGGTTGATCGTTTATTACCTACTCTGTAGTTAATACAATTACTGTATTACGTGAGGTTATCTTTATCATGTCAGTAGAATCAGTTTCTCATGTATGTATATACAGTTTCACATGTATATATATATATGTGTGTGTGTGCACAAGAATAAAACACAAGGTATGTATACAGCACTGGTATATTTCAGAAGTGTTTGGGTTCTTTTAATATTAGTAAAAAAGTTCTGACAACAATGTGCAATCTCTTTATTCCTAACAGTATGCATGACCTGTCTCTTACTCAAACAATATGTGTGTGTGTGTTATTACCATATATATTGCTGTGATGTGTGTATCTATCTCTCTTTGCAAATAGACACCAAGTAACACTGTCCCAACCCACTGAGGTGATTTTACAAAATCACTGCTAAGGCTTGCTGAAAGGGGAGGGGACCCTAGATATTATTTTTATTTTTATATTTACAAGTGCAAGGGCATGCACATACACACATGCTCTTCCTGTGACAATGATACCCAGAAGAATCTGTGTGGTCCTGTTTACATACATACCTGCAGATGGAAGTAATGTCTTTTTATAATTCCATTAATTTTTTTCAGTATCTATGTTCATCAGAAAACTGCTGCTAAGGTTGCCTGCTAAGGAATAGCAGGGCGTATTTGGCAGAACATTGTTGGTGTCAAGCACTAGTGATTAAAGGAGTAAACCTAGCTGAATGTAACCAAAAGTGTTGGTGTCATCAGGTTTCTCCAGCCAATGGACAGGACAGATTGCCCACACCATCTCCTGAGCCACCTCCTGGTACCGTGAGGTTTGCACTGCCTCCTGGACACACAAATAATGCTTCGGATTCCTCTGATTCTGAGTACAGCTCTCAAACCACAGTGTCCGGCATCAGTGAAGAGCTGCATCAGTACGAGGCCACGAGAGGCCCTGGGGCACCAGTCCATCAAATAATAGTGGAAGCGACTGAGAATCCACTCTTTGCAAGATCCACTGTAAGTAGCTTTCATATGGACCAGCAGGGGGGCAAGAAGAAGGCTTTTTGTGTGTTCCTTTTTTGGGATTTTTAAAAAAATTTATTTATTTTCATGGAAAACTCTTTCTGACTGATTGTGTTCTGTGACTTTGTGCCAAACCATGTTAGCAGGGAGTGAAGGTTTTTCTCATCCTTTCCTTTAGAATTGAGTTGGGGGTAAAGTGGTGGTACAAAAGCAGGGCCTTTGGCATAGGTAATTGCTATTACATCCCATTCGCACCAGCCACAAGAGAGAGCTCTCAGTCTGTTTGATGACTGTTTTCAGAGAGAAAAGGAGGAGAGATTACAAGATCCCAACCTCTTTCACATAGCTCTTTGTGGATTGCTATCATACACCTCTCTGTGACAGCACATTTTGGGGAGAAAGATTAGAGCCAGGGGAAAGTAGTTCAAGTGTTGTACCAAATCTTGGGTCTTGTTGCATCTTGCTACTGGGTTGGCATAATTGCAATTTCAAAGGAAAGTGAAAAAGCTCTGTCTCCTACCCCTGCTGATGTTGCATGCTGAGCTGCAATGCGGATCTGGTTTTGTTCAGCAGAGGCCTAGAAATAGGTACAAGCACAGCCACATTTGAAGTTGGTCACGGTTTATTGACTGATGTAGCTGCTGTGCTTCACGCTCTTTATGGAAATTAGAAAACAGATTCCTACAGTCTATACAAACTACCCTACTAACATCCTGTGTATGTTCCCTGCATGGAATAGCCTTTTCCAAATGCCTACAATTCTGCTTGTTGAGTTAAGATCAAGTGCTTGTCACCCATCCTTTGAAAAGATGGACCAGCATGTAGGAAGCTTACAATAATGTTTTCAGCTGTCATCCTGCGTTTTTCTGAAGAAATGCTTTCCAGGTTTTAATAACTTCAGACAAAAACCATGGAAAAATCAATTATCAGATTCCACAACCTTCTCTTTGTAGAGTCAAAGGGTTATTATAATTATTCTCAGCATAAAATATAAGTAAGCACAGTATTTGTTTGCTTTGCTTTGTCAGAGCCGTAATCGTTCGTGTCTCTCTCAGGTGGTTCAGCCGGAAGCAAGGCATCAGCCGAGTCCCAGGCTGCAGTCGAATCCAGAGCCCAGCACGCAGCAGCCGTGGCATCAGGGCAGACAGCCCAAGAGGGAAGCGAGGGAAGGGCGGCGACCACCTCCTTACCGCCCTCGAAGGGACGCTTTTGAAATTTCTACTGAAGGGCACTCGGGACCCAGCAACAGGGATCGCTCGGGCCACAAGGCTCAGTCCCACAGCGTGCGAGGCCCGGCGTTCGGGGCCGCAGGAGCGGCCTACTGCCAGCCTATCACTACTGTGACTGCCTCGGCCTCAGTCACTGTTGCTGTCCACCCCGCCCTGCACAGCCACAGCCCCCGGGGACAGAGCTTTCCATCCTACGAGGGACACCATGAAGCTGGCCATGCGCCGTTTGAGGACCCCCATGTGCCTTTTAATGTGCGATGTGAAAGAAGAAATTCTAAAGTAGAGGTTATAGAACTGCAAGATGTTGAATGTGAGGAAAGGATACCTGTCAACAGCTCACAGTAAGGTAGGTCCGTCCTGTGTAACTGCAAGTTTTGGGTTGTGTCAGGCAATGGTGTGATCAAAAGAAAGAGGAAAAATAAAGTTTGTTGGAGGTACCTTTTCACAGATAGCACTCCTTACAGGTCACACTGATCACCTTAAATCTGCTAACTATGAATACAGTACATTTTGCACTAGACGTGAGGTTGGCTATGATAGTGCTCTCCAACTGGGAAGTCATAGTGCGTTCAGATATGAACGACTTCAAAGAGCCTTGCAAAACAGGTAAGTACATCATACAATCCCAGTTTACCAGATGAGGAAAACAAAGCAGAGATGTTGGATAACATCTTCAGAGCTGTGAGACTGCATGTACCATTGCGTAAGTCCTGTCTTCTGATCCCTGAATCAGGCACGCTCTAGAACATTATATAAAATGACATCGCCTAGGAGAGTGTAAAATTGCTGGCTACTTCCGGGCTTGTTATCTCTTGAATATAATAGTTTGTGAAGGAATTTAAAGTCCATAATGAGGACTGAATCCCTCTGGAAGATGAGCCAAGTGAGAAGTGGGAATTCCTACCATGCGTAGTGCATTGTTGCTCAGCAGAGTGCCTGCCCCCTGCTCTTTGTGGGGGCTTTCAGTGACCTTGTACTCTGGAGCTGTCTGAGCCAAATTCTGCCTTGCTAGGGACAGCTGCAGTGGCTATTGCAGGTTTGCACAGGATAGAGCTGCCCATTGAGCTTTTACACTGAAAACTTCTTGGGGCTCTTACCTGAAAAATAATTTCTCACTATTTTTACAGTGTTCTTTATTTGCAGGGGAAAAAGAAGGAGTTAGAATAGTTACTTATCTGTGGATTGCTGTTTTTTCTCTTTGCTTGTCTGAGCTTTTCAGTGACAGACACCAGTTTGAGCAGAGCAAGTAATTTTATTTTGATTCTAGAATATTTTGCACGTACGCATGCATGCATGTACATGCACACACATAAGAGTTTTGATGGAAAATTTTACAATTCACAATGAGATCACTTTCTGAATTATAGAATATCTCTCCAAACATCCCAAAGCATAAATAGACACGAATGCTTTTAGCCTTGCAGTTTAGAAATATGACAAATAATACTATCCACAGAATAAGGAAATGCTTGGGCATAGCTTTTTCAAGCTGAAGTGCATGGTAATATGAGATTCTTAAATAAGCTCAGTATTCAATGTAGCGTACTTTTCCTTCAACTGTTCATTGGTTTTGACTGAATTTGTCACAGGTGTCTAAAACTGGGAACTTAGAAATTAAACCATCTACATTTTTTAAATCAGTATTAGTATTTTTTCACCAGGAAATTAATGACTGAGATGAAAGCAGAGCCAGCATTTCCTGACTGCTAACTCTAACCACAAGAATCATGAAATTAGTTGGCCTAGTTTGATTTGTTTTACTTGAAATTTAGTGAATATTTGCTTTTTTTTCCCCTCTCCTTATTTGTACAGGGTAATAACTGAAGCAAAGAAGAGGCCAAAGATAGAAAACTGTATTCCAGAACTGCTTGAAGAAAAGTACTGCTTGAAGTTGTATAAAGGGACATGCTGCATCAGGACAACAGTTCACTGTTACTGTAACCTATTGTATTATTTTGTTAAATATTTCTTTTAAGTATTTAAAAGATGTACACATATGTAATATACAAAAGAACGATGTAAAGTAGTATAATCTGGAGTAATTTGCCTTTGGGCAATAGAATGGGGACAATATTGTGTGCTCTTTGTACTTTTTGTACATTGATATCTGTGCCACAACTAAGCTTAATCTAGTTCTAAATTTCAGCATAAGTTGCTGCTGCTTAAATATTTTATAATTTACTTGTATAATTCTATGCAAATATTGCTTATGTAATAGGATTTTTTAAAGGTACATGTCTGTTTAAAATATTTTAAATTTGCGTATCACAACCCTGTGGTAGTATGAAATGTTACTGTTAACTTTCAAACACGCTATGCGTGATAATTTTTAAAATAAGCAAATATGAAGAAAAGCAAGTTAATCTGGGGAGGCTTAAATAGACTTAGCTATGTACAGGTTTTGTTTTGCTGTATGTGTCTGAGTGTGCATCTGGTAATATGCATGCTTTTGTGTGTATGTTCCTGGTGTACTGTAGTTTCTTTTTTACTGTATGTTAACACTTGGTGGGCTTACAAACCCACTGATGCTGATGTGAGTCTGGCTTTCCCTGTTAGCAGGCACTAGTGAAAACTCTGTCGTTGTTTACCGGTATATACAACTGTAGACTACCATCATCAAAGGCCCAACTAAAATACTAGAGAAGACAGGGAGTTGAGGTTTGGAATTACGTTTCGGTTCCCAAACCCTTAATGACTTGGTTCACATGACTTTGGTCAAGTCATTTAACTGCCCCATGCCTCAGTTTCTAATTCTGTAAAGTGGTTATAATTACACTTACCTACCTCCCAGGAATGTTGTGAGGCTTAATTACTGTTTATATAGTGCTTTGATTATTTTTTTTCTCGCAAAACATGCCAGGTAAGTGCAAGCACTATAACCATTATTTTTTCATTTCCAAAGGTGCTGGATATTGAGAGGTGCTGGTGGTTATAGAAATACAATGAGCATCTGCCTTATTTTGATACTGTTAATTGTGAATGGCATTAGAAGCTGGATAATGAATTATTTGATGGTGAGCCACAGCTTAGTGGAGTCATTACAGCATTGAAAGCATCCTTGGTCACCTTATTTTCATGGCAGGAAGGAGTTAATAGTAAGTGATAAAAATCAAATGGAAGGATTAAAAGAAAAACTATATTCACTTTTTAAATATAAGTGGGTTTCTGGTGGACCAAGACAGTAATGACATGTAAGGCCTGAGTAGTTCTTTTCTCTATTGTGTATTTCCCATGCTGCATTGGCACTTTTAATTATAACAGCTAAACTGGGATCTCTTTACGAAACTGATTTAGCTTTTTGTACTATTATTTTTAAACTGAAAGGGGATTGCTGCAGGTGAAGGGTCTGGAAAAACACTACAATCTGTGTTCCAGTTGGAAACAAACCCTAGGAACAAAGAACCTTAAGTTAAAATAACACAACACAAGTTTTCATTATCTCTGTCTTCTTTTTTCATCTTTTTTCTGCCCTTCACCAAGCTGTTTTTTAGAGCAGGTAGATATGTTCAATTTTCTATTCAGAGCCAAACACAGTCAATATTCAGTTTCTAAACACAGCAATGGTGGAGGTTTTCCTTATATATACCTGAACAGCAGTGGCCAGTTCTTTGATGGGAAAGTGTTTTTCTCCAGTGGCTTCAGGGAGTCTATCTTTGCCCACAGACCTTGCCAGCAAAACAAATGGGGATAATTAGAATGCACAAATTTCCATGCCTTTTTTGCTCACTTGAAAACACTTTGATATGAGGCACTTGTTTACAGATCTCCAATGTGAACGCTCGAAGAGCAGGTGGTGAAAGCCTGGTGTCATTCCCGTGATACATAAGCTACTGTTTCAGTGCACACCAAGGGTTAGTGTTGCAACTGCCTACTGGCCCAGTTCACTGTCTAACATGAAAACTCTTGATGACAAAAATATGTGGGGCCCCAATTTAGCACTAGCGGCATAGTGACCTCAGATCATACAAACTCTGCAACAAAACTGTATGATACTAATTGGAAGCTGCCTCCAACCACCAAGCTTGTGCGTTCATGTGTCAGAGGTTGGCAGGGTTCCCATTGGCACCACTTCATGCCGCAGGCTGCCTTGCTTCCGGCTCTTCCTTGGGAGGGAAGGGGCTCAGGGCAAGCTGCAGTGTCTCCTACCTGCCCCTGCCCAAGTTTTCTTGTGTGCTTGTGTGTGGGTGAGCTGTCTGCTGCTTCATGCACAATGTAGACCTTCTTCTTCGATAGTCACATTGGCAAGGGGAGAACTCAGTGGCTGGCAACATTTACTTTGTTTTGGTTTTGTTTCTTAACTTTTTAAATCATGGGTGATATTTATATTTTTGTACCATAAGAATGTTTTTCTTACAGTATTTGTCATGCCAGTTTATAACAAACAAAATGCAGGGATTTTATTTCTATTGGAAACACTATTACAGTTATGTTTTTACTGTTTAATGGATTTTTATTTGTATAGAGTGCTTACTAATGTTAAATAGGAAAGAGTATATAACATTTACATTATGGACTTGTTGTAGCTTTTAGTGTAAGGAGTTAAAAGGAAAAAAAAAATATTCGAACTGGGTCTCATTGCCTGCCTGTTTGGTAGGCATGGGTTTGTGTCATTTCATTTACAAAGATAAAATTATGCCATATAATTTATTTATATGAAAATTTATTTTTGTAGTGTACATAGTAGTCATCAAGTCTTTTGACAGAAGTATATTTTTAAAGAGTTTATATGTAATGATGATACCATTATGTTTTGGAACACTGCTGAGATACAATTACAGTGCACACTTTTCCTCATAAATCCCCTGGAGAAAAGAAAGTGTTTAACAGTGTTAAGAGAGAGAGTATGAATATTCATACAATTTTGAACTGTGTTTTAGTTGCCATTTGTGATCTAGTGTGGTTCTCATTTTAAGCTTTGAGTGGAAATTGTACAAACTCTCTAAATATTAATGTTCAAACACTGATAGAAATTCTAACATGAATAAAAAAATATTATAACTTACTGGTAATGGATTTGGTTGTTTATAGAATGCTTCTTTATTTACTCCTGGTTATCTCTGCAGGTGCAACTATGCAATCATTCTGATTGGGAGCATGAATATGAGATCTTTCAGTATTTGGGATGTATGAGATATTCAGATTTGCCCATTTTGGAGCAGGAGCCATTTGCCACCCTGTCTAAAGGGTGGCATGCTGGTCCTTGTATGTTGATTCTGTTACCCTTGTTGCAGGTTGGGGGATAAGTTTAGGACTGGATTATATTTGTCATTCTCATCCGGAATGAAACAATTTGTGTAGACTTCAAACTGTTGGCTAAAGCACTTATTTCTTCTTAGGTGTGGGAGGAAATTCGTCTTTTTCCCATCTCTGCGGTTGCTCCCTAAATTGGATAACAGAATCAATCTGGTGCTTCCACTTTGCTTTCCACTTTGGAAAAAGAATGTGTTCTGATTTGTGAAAACTGCAGCCCTCCATAAGAAGGGGGAGACTTGACGAAATTCCCTCCAGGAAGTGTGCTACTGCTTGCCAGCCAGGGTGCATGAGCCCCACTTTGGCAGGGAGGAAAACCTACAGTGGGCAGCAGAAATCAGTGTAAGTAGCAACATCTGTCTGAAGTCATTTGCATCCTAAACCACGGTGTGGTTTCTCCTGTGCAGACACAGTGCTGAGCATCCTTCACAGTGCCACAGAGCCAGCAGTCCTTTCCTTTTCCTGTAACCCTTAAATGATTTTTTTTTTTTACATGAGTCTTCTAAATTTCTCATAAGGAAAAAGCCCAAACATGTCTTGAGATTATTTATAATTCAGTGTTTACTTTCCATGCCCATAGGAAATACAAATACAATTTTCTATTTTATGTTTTTTGGAAGTTTAACCACAAAAGCGAAAAACAGAGTTAAAGGACTTAAACAGCAAAACTTCTGCACATATGTTTTTGGTACTCAAAATACTCTCCCTCACACTCTCAGGATTAGCCAGCCTGAGTCAGGTTGCAGATTTGGCTTTTGTGCATACAGCCCATGAGAACAGTGCTTGCTTAGGCCTTGCTTTAGCTCAACTCACTCACTTCATTTTATGTCCCAGCCATCTATGGGTCCCAGCAGCTCCATTCACACAGCTGGAAACCATGTAAATAAATCAATACATTCTGTCTGTCAGAACATAGGAGTTTTTTTCTTTAAACACTGTTTTGCATCAACAATAGCTATTTACATGATATTACATGTCATGTTTAGATTTCTTATCATTTTGCTGTCAATCTGATTAACCCCAGGTAAGAACTTGATCTGATTTTTGCCAGAGATTGGCCATATTTATTCAGGCCTTAAGTAAACATGTGGCCAAATTTTTGTTGGCATAATGCATGTATTTAACAGCTTCAGGAATGCTGCATGCTGCTAAACTGCAGCAGCACTGATGTATGAACAGGTGTTTTATTTTTGTTAACTTTTACTCCCAATGAGCATTTGAGACACTGACTTTATATCTGAATATAGCACTGCCAAATTGTAATTATTTTTAATGTCTGCTTCAAGCAATGAGAACAATTACTACTTTCCAACTCCATTTAATCATTCTTGTCTTTTTTGTTGCAAACATGTTGAATCTTATTGCTAGAATGGGGTACATGCCAGGAAACTGCAACACCTAGCTTTAGTGGCTTGAAAAAATACATGTTCAGTTTAACTTTCGCCAGGTAATTTCAGCTAATTAAGAACAAAAAAGAAGTAGTACTCTGCTTTGACAAAACAAACACACAACAACAATAACAACAACAAAAAGGAAAACCAAAACCAAACAAAACAATAACACCCCATTGCCCCTATACACACTGTGTAAGTAAAAGAAATCTCTGGCTCAGGTACTTGATTGCCTGCAATGTCATCCAGGCCACTTACCATCCTACCACAGCTTTCCTTATGAACGTTTTCACTCTCATTTTAACAGCTGTAACTGGATGTGTCACTAGAGTTTCAGCTGCCACAGCAGCTATTGGTGCCTGCCATTGGTGCAAGGTTAGGCTGCAAGATTGTATTTAGGGTTAATGAACACAAGGCAGCTTGTGTTTTAGTCTGTTTGCTAATCCAGGCATTCTCACAGGCTCTACTCCAGGCTTAACTCAAGCTGCCAGTTAAAAGTTGCTGGATCTGTGAATCGCCTAGATGAATTAGGATGTCAGATGTGCACAGTGGATACAAACTTTTGCAAAATGGAGCACAGAAAATGTGGCTTTTCTGTCCAGTCTTTCCATCCCTTGAGCTCAAATCTTTGCAGTGGATCCAATTTTGCAGGTTCCTAGCTGCCTAACACATCACAGCCTCATGAAACCTGCTGGGGAGCAAGACAGTAAACCACAGAAGCTGAGAAGAGGGGGAGATTGGAAGCTGGAGGTTGGAAACTACTTCCCAGGCAAGGAAGGGCTCTGCCTCAGTTGAAGAGAGGCTTGACTTCATTTATGGGTATGTGAATGAGGTGCATTTACCCATCTGTTGAAGGGGGAAAGACAACTGAAAATTTCAATATTTGAAAAGTGATTTATGGCAGAAATGACAGACTCTGGGTGCTCTGGAAGAGGGAGAGCTCACCGTTTGATTTAGGAGACCCAAAGTGATATTATAAATTTATTTCAACACCCAGATAAAACTGATTATACTGCTCCAGGTTAAGTCAAGGTTAGCACCCATGGATTTTTTCATCTGAAGTTTGTCTTGGGGAAGAGATTTGTATAAAGGCATGTCTGCCTAGCCTTTTGAAAGAAAGTAGGGAAAGGCATTTAATAGGAATTACTTGGTAACTTAAGAACTCAAAGGAATAACACTATTGTGCTTCTTTTTTCCAGATTTTGTAACTTCAATGAAGGCAAATCTTTGCGCTTTCTCTACCTGGTAACAGACTTTGTGTCTTGTCTGGAAGGCAAGAGATTGCACCTATTAGGGTCTGTCAGATCTTAGCAGGGTATGTAAGTGGGAAGCTTCCCTTAGGAGAGCCTGCCATGATAGAGTGCTGTTCCTGCACTAAGCTGGCTTTGCTGACAGTATATGTGACTCTGTAAGTCACTAAACATGGGTGACAAATAGCCCTTGAGATGTCCAGACTTAAACTAATAATCTTGAGGTTAAAATGCCAATTGACTGTTTCCTAGTTACCAAACATATGAACCATCTATAATTAGAGTTTACCTGTGAGACGAACAGGTTATTATTTCTCATTAAACAAAGAGCCAGGTATTTTTCCAGCTATTAAAACTAATAAGGTAAAATATCTGACCACCTTATTTCAATATAACATTATAAAAATATAAATATAAATTATATAATATAAATATATAAATTATATAATATAAATATATTTCAATATAATATTGAGGGTAAATGAACTTATAACTTCCATCCCAAATGACTAATATTTACAGTAAGAGAATTCAAACCCTCTTTCAGGATTGCGCAACCATTTAAAGTATGCTATTCATTTTAACTTGAGAGTATTTACTTTGCTAGTCAATATAATATGCTTCTGTACCATCTTGCAACATTTTAGAAAACTAACAGGTAAAATTTCAAATGATTGTAAAGGCTAAAGGCAGGTATTATAGTACAGTATCACACACCTTGTGTAGCACATCTGGTTGGTGGCCTGTCACTAGTGGGGTACCAGATGGATCAATGTTGGGGCCAGTCCTGTTTAACATCTTTATTAATGAACTGGATGAGAGGATCAAGTGCCCCCTGAGTCAGTTCCCAGATGACAACAATTTGGGTGTGAGTGTCAGTTTCTTAATGGGTCAGAAGGCTCTGCAAAGGGATCTGGACAGGCAAAAGCCGATTGCATGAGGTTCAATACACCAAAGTTCTGGGTCCTGCACTTCAGCCACAATTCCATGCAGTGCTAAGGTTGTCCCAGGCTTGGTGAAGAGTGGCTGGGAAGCTGCCCAGTGGAAAAGGACCTGGGGATATTGAACATGATCCAGCAGTGTACCCAGGGTGGCTAAGAAGGCCAATGGCATCTTGGCCTGTATCAGCAATAGTGTGGGCAGCAGGAACAGGCAGTGGCTGTCCCCCTGTGCTGGGCGCTGGTGAGGCCCCACCTCGAATGCAGTGTTCAGTTCTGGACCAATCACTGTAAGAAGGACATTGAGGTATTGGAGCATGTCCAGAGCAGGGCAACAGAGCTAGTGAAGGGGCTGAACCACAAATGCTGTAAGGAGCAGCTGAGGGAAAAGCTGGGTTTGCTCAGCCTGGAGTAAAGGAGGCTCAAGAAGAAACCTTACTCTCTCCACAATGGCCTGAAAGGATAGTGCAGCTGGGTGGGACTGGGCCTCTTCTCCCAGGCAGAAAGTGACAGGACAAGAGAAAGCAAACTCAGGCTGTGAGAGGGGAGGTTTAGGTTGTACATCAGGAAGAATTTCTTCATGGTTGTTAAACCTTGGAATGAACTGCCCAGGGAGGTGATGGCATCAGTCTCTGTAGGTTGACAAGAAATTACTTGGATGTGGCACTTAGTGCTGTGACCTATCTGACAGTGCTGATCAGTCAAAGGCTGGACTCAGTGATCTCAGGGTCTCTTTCAACCTAAATGATTTGGTGATTCTGTGACTCTTTGTTCAGCTCCCCCGCGTGGTGGTACCACCACCCCACTACCCTCCCCACCACATGCTCTCTGCAGGCTGTCCACCAGCACAATTTGCTGTGAGTGAACCTCACAGAAAAGCTCTTCTCCTCTGTGCTCCCCAGGGCTCCTCCCCTTCTGCAGCCAAGCTAACCATGCAAAATGAGCAGAGGGACAGAGGGCATCTGCTGGATTTGGCATAAGGCGTTCCTGCCAAGCCACAAGGGAAGGTGCAGCTCCCCATGCCAAGGCCAGAGATGGTCCCAGATGGCCCCAGGCATGCATCTGGAAGCAGGTCATGATGTACTTCTCACAATATAGAAAGTTCTGACCTGACATTCAGAAGAATTTCTTGCCTTGAATGGTGTCACGACCCGCTAATGCAGGCGAGTTCGTGATAATTCGAGTGATCTCCGAGCGCAAATGATATGACAAGAGACAATAATAATTTGCTCAAAAGCAGTACACTTTATTAAGTGCACTCAGCACTGTATGCGATAGAAAAGAGAGAGAGAGAGAGAGAGGGATAAAGTAAAAGAGAGAGAGAGAAAAGGGGTTATAGCTACCAACAGAGAGATGAAGTCCTCGTCGTCATTCTGCCAATAGATCTGTCTTCTTCTGTGGGGACATCTCAGAATTCAGGCGATCTCGAGCTGTCTCTTATAGTCCTCTTCGAAGCGACAGGCAGTTGGCCAAGAAGGTGAGCTCAGCATCAGCAGGTATGCTGAAACCAGGGCGAAGCGCCCTGATGCCTAGAGCAAATGTCCACTCAGGAAACAGTACAAGGTGAGCACAGAACAGACCAGTCCAAAGCTTGCCCATTGTCTGCACCTAGGTTTCCATGGAACTGCAATGATTCAGCGAGTGCACCTGCGGGCAACGACATCCACCTCAGCCAGGCCAGAACTGCTATATTGGAGGGGGTTCAGGTTTTAGTCTCAGTCCCTTTTGGGGTCTTCAATCCTTGGCAATGATCATGAGGCAGATGAGAAATTTAGGGACCGTCCCTTACAAATGGGTGGCCAAATAATGGCACAGGATTTCTAGAGAGGTTCTCAATGCCCTGTGTCTGTCAGTGATTTAAAAAGAGGCCCTTAATGATAGGATTTAGCTTTTCTAGTCAGCCCTGGTCAGGCAGTGGGACTAGATGATCATTTTAGGTCCCTGTCAACTCAAACAGTCTATTCTATTCTGTTCTATGCTGTGCCATGCTGTGCTATTCTGAGCATTTGAACATTTCATTCTTTAAAAAAGTATCCATGGAGCATGGAAATTCCTGAAAAATCTGATGGGAATAAGCCAGAATAAGCCATGAGTGAGCAAAGGCATTTATGATCTTCAAGAAAATACTGCTTTTAAGTTGTCATCAGTGGAATTACTCATAGGTAAATCTGCAAATCTAACTTTGTATTAATCTTTAATGGTTTGGTCCAGTGTACAATGAAAAGTGTGATCTGGGTTTGTCTGTTCTTACCCTTCCTTTAATCTTCACTATAGAACAGTACATAACTTGGACACTATGGGTCATCCCTATGGAGATGTCCTCTGCTGTTGGTGAGGTACAGAGATCTTTGACTACTGAGGCTTCAGCTTATTCTTGAGCTAGTTGTATGTAGCTGAGAATCAAGTAAAAAATGTAGGTTTTTTTTTTTCCTTTAGACTTTAATTTTAATTTAGTCACTGGTATTCTGGGACTTCATGAAGGGACTCGCATACTTCAGGAGCCTTTTTGAGCTGCATCTGAAGGAGAAAGTTGCACAAGGAGAAGCAGCAAGCAGCTGATTTTGTTTGTGGAAGGGACCTGTCTCACGCTCATCTGAGATGTGCAGAGGAGCTATGCCTTGTGAACCATAAACCTAGGCATCCAGGTCACTGCCATTATAACCAGTCTTTCCCTTATTATTTTCATATTTTGTAATTGTGTTCTAGTTTTGCCATTCTGTATTAATTTATCACCTTTTAATTTTCCTTCTATTTAAATCTTAGAAAATCTTCTAAGTCAAGGAAATTACTACACCGTTACCTCTGTGGAACCGTATCTATGTAGGCCAATAGTTAAGGTGGGGGTTCCTTTTAATTTAAATATTATTTTACTGCAGCACTTCTTCCTCTCTTTGGCCTTCCTTTTCCTTGCTTTCCCCCTTTTACATCCTTACAGATATGTCAGCATGGAATCCAGAATGGCACATGGTTAGTTAGGGAGTGGAGCTCTGCCCACAGATACCTGAGATGTAGGTTGAATTGTTTCAAAAAGCCAATGAAAAGAGCTAGTGCAGAAACACAAGACCTCTTGTGCATCAGTAAGATTTTACAGTTTGGTTTGCCCTGTCCTTGAGGCAGGGCAGGCCTGAGGAATCACAAAAAATAAATCTCTGTAAGAAGCCTTCAGAGTGTATCCCCTGGGAAATTATTACCTGCATTTCTTCTGTTTTGTTTACTTTCTGTTTTGTGTATGTTTCACAAATTATTTTATGATTCAGATTTTGCATTAATCTAAGGGAGAGTTTACATTTTTGAAAGCTGTTTTTATTGGACATGCTTAGCAGAAAAATTACTAATAGAAAAAGCCCAAGATTCTCCTAACAAAAAGTGACATGGGCTCTGATCCTTTGAATAGTTAAGTCCTTTGCTTCACAATCATGGTAAATAACTAGGACTATTCAAACTGGAAAAAATTAAATCAGAAATTGGATGTGAGTGCTGTAACTGATAAAAATACATATAAGAAAGTGAGTTTTACTACTAATGAGATTTGTTTCAGCTTGGAAACATGGAATTTGGATATTCTGCATGCAGTAGTACACACAGATGCAGTGGTGCTGGTTTGTTGCCTCGGTAGATGCAAGGTGAAGGGATGCTGAAACACAGAGAAGCAAATAAGCTTGTGAACTGTACATTAGAAAGTAAAGCAAACAGAAAGAGAAACAGAGAGAACTACACCTGAGCCCATGTAGGAGGACTCACAAAAATTTCTTTAAAAGGTGCATTTGAAGTTTGTGTAAAATAATGAGGGGTGTCATTCTGATGGACAAGAGAGGTTTGGCTGTGCCTGCATGCTGAGCATAAGAGCCCAGTGTTCCTACTCAGAGGTGAGGTGATAACTTGCTTTGGGGGATATTTTTTTATAATGTTGATGCTGGCTTTTTGAGTGTTTTTCTATGCAATTTGTGTGTGTCTATGTGTGTGAGTGTGTATGATGGGAAACACGCGAGTGTGTAATAAGAACTGTGGTTTCAGTGTATGGAATTTGCTACTGGCAAGTTATTTTAGCATTGAGTCCAAGATAAATACCAGCTAGGCTTATGTTTTTGCATGTGCTTTTTTGTCCTGAAATGTATTAAAAGTCTTCCAAAAAGTGGGAAGTTGCACCTTGGATTTCACAATTTCCTTGGGGCTGACATTCCCAGTGCACATTGCCTCATTTTCTGATTCTGCTTTAATTTTTGTTGTTTAGCAAAAGGGAACATTAGAAGAAGAGGCTCCAGACAAGTGTTTGTCTTTGCTCTGGGGGCTAGCTTCCCTGACCTTCCCTAAAGAATTTTCTTCTGCACTGTTCTACACACCATGGGAGTCTCTAGACCTCCTTTCCACACTCCTGTTTTATTTCTCTGGAGTACAAATAGGATTAAGCAGAATGGAAGGGTACTGACTTACTGGAAGCAGTCTTGTTAGCTTCCTTAATGTAAGCGTAGTAGAAGAAACAGGCTTTGAGTTGAAGGCACTCCATTGTGTCATGTAAAATTATTTTCTCTCAGTGTACCTTTCCCTTTCAGGTCTTCTTTGCATGGATACTTGGAATAACACTTAATTTTTCTCACTGAAATTGTGTGTCAGACCCAGAAATGGGCTGTGACCCAGCTGAAGCTTTTTTCCAGTTCCAGAGAGCACACATGCCCTTAATAAGCACCACATTATTTCTCACATGCCATCTGACAGAGTAAGTATGTGAAAAAGCAAAGGCTCTGGAAGCCCTCATGAAGAGCCACTGCAGCAGGAGTGCTTAGGAAGCCATCACTTATGGGTCAGCTGGGAGTCTGGTCATTGTGTTGGCTTTTCCTGGGCTTTTTGGCTTTTCTGTGGGAATTTGTGCATTTTGGTGGGTGTTTTTCAATCCCTGAACTCTAGTCATAGAACTATAGAATCATTAAGTTTGGAAAAGACCTCTAAGATAACCAAGTCCAACAAGTAATCCAGCACCACCATGTCTACCACCATGTCCCAAAGTGCCACATCCACACCTTTTGGACACTTCCAGGAGTAGTGATGCTGCTACCAATAGAGCAGCCCATTCCAATGCCTGACTATCTTGTCAGTGAAGAAATTTTTCCTAGTATCCAATATAAACCTCCCCTGGCGCAACTTGAGGCAGTTTTTTTCTTGTCCTGTCTTCTGTTACCTGAGAGAGCAGACCACCTCCTACTTTGCTACAATCTTTCAGGTTATAAGGTCCCCTTGCCTTCCTTTACTCCAGGCTAAACAGCCCCAGCTCCCTCAGCTGCAACTAGTAGGACTTGTGCTCCAGACCCTCTACCAGCTCCACTGTCCTTCTCTGGACATGCCCCAGCACCTCAATGTCTTGTTGAACTGGGGGCCCAAAACTGAACACAGCATTCGAGGTGTGGCCTCACCAGTGCTGAGTAAAGGGGCAAAAATCACTGCCCTGTTCCTGCTGGCCACACTATTGCTGATACAGGCCAGGAAGCCATTGATCTTCTTGGCCACCTGGGCACAGCTGGCTCATGTTCAGCAACCCCAGGTCTTTTTCCTGGGGTAGCTTTCCAGCCACTTTTCCCCTAGCCTGTAGTCCTGCCTGGAGTTGTTGTGGCCAAAGTGCAGGACCCAGCACTTCTCCACAAATCACATACCATTAGCCTCAGCCCATCAATCCAGCTTGTCTAGATCCTTCTGCAGAGCCTTCCCACCCTCTTGCAGATTGACATTCTCACCCAGCTTGGTGTCCTCCAGGAACTGATGAGGGGCACTTGATCTCCTCATCCAAATAATTGATAAAGATATTAAATAGGGCTTGGACTGAGCCCTGGGGAGCCCCACTAGCAACTGGACAGTGATTGGATGTAATTCCAGTAACCACAAATATTTGGGCCCAGCCATCCAACCAGTTCTGAATCCAGCAAAGGATACACTCATTCAGATCATGAGTAACCAGCTGCTCCAGGAGAATGCTGTGGGAAATGGTGTCAAAGGCTTTATTAAAGTCCATGTAGAAAACATCCACAGACTTTCCCTCTTCATTATGTTGGTCACCTGGTCAAAAAAGGTGATCAAGTTGGTCAAGCTGGACTTGCCTTTCACAAACCCATGCTGGCAGGGTCTGATCTCCTAGTTATCTTGCACATATTCTGCCACGTAATGGCACTCAGGATGACCTGCTCCAGGACAGTCTGCAAGGTCAGGCTAACAGGTCTGTAGCTCCCTGGATTCTTCTTCTGACCCTTCTTGTAGATGGTAAATGGGTCACATTTGCTAACTTTCAGTCAACTAGGTTCATTTACCAGTCAGGCCTGCAGCATCCTCAGAACCTTTGGGTAGATCTCATCCAGCCCCCGTGGATCTGTGTGTGTCTAAGAGGCATTTCAGGTTGTTCATAATTTCCTCCTGGGTTATGAGGGCTTATTCTGCTCCTCATCTCTGTCCTTCAGCTCCGGAACTGAGTACCCTGAGGACAACTGTTCTTGCTGTTAAAGCCTGAGTGAAAAAAGGCATTATGTACATGAACCTTTTTTACTCATCCTTTGTCATTCTGTTTCCCTCTGCATCCAGTTAAGAATGGAGATTCTCCTAAGATCTGCTCCTGTTGCTAATATACTTGCAGAAGCATTTTTTATTGTTTTTTTTTATGGGACAGACAGCTTAGAATCTCATTGAATTTGGCCCTTTTAATTTCTTTACTGGATAACCTCACAACATCTTTCTAGTTCTCCTGAGTTGTCTGTTCCTTCTTCTAAAGGTCAGAAACTCTCCTTTTTTCACTGAATTCCAGCCAAAGCTTTATGTTCAGCCAAGCTGGTCTTCCCTGGCTGCTTGTCTTTCTGCATATGGGGACAGTCCCATGCTCCTGTGCTTTTAGGATTTCCTTCTTAAAGCATGTCCAGCCTTCTTTGACTCCTTTACCCTTCAAGACTGCTGCCCAAGGGATTTCAACCAATCTTCTAAACAGGCCAAACTCTGTCCTCCAGAAGTCCCAGGCACCAGTTTTCCTGTCTGCACTCCTTATATCTCTGAGAACCAAAAACTCCATCGTTTTGTGATTGTTGTACCCAAGACGGCCTCTAGTGATCACATCACCCACCAGATGTTTTCTGTTTGCAAAGAAGCAGGTCCAGCAGCTGCTGTCCCTAGTTTGCTCACACACCATCTGTGTCAGAAAATTCTCTGCCAAACACTCCAGGAACCTCCTAGACCTCCCATTGATTGAAGACAAGACCTTCACAGCATTAAGAAAAGCACTTACAGTTCACAGAACTGAGAGAAGTAGTCTTGTGTTGGCAAACTGGAGGTTATATTCTCTTACAAATGTGCTTCAGTTGACATTTTGCCCACTTTGCTATCATTTTTTTTCAAAATTTTCAATGACACAAGTGTCTTAGCTTGGAAAAGACAGGTGTCTGCCAGGGAAAAGTTGGAGCTTCCCTTGGAATGGAGAATGTAAACCCCCTCCCTCTGAATTATTATAATTTTGAAATTAAGAGGCTTTCAGGCAAAAATATGGGAATAGGAATAACAATTCTTTACTAGGAATATTAAAAATGTAGTAGTACAGAAAAGCAAACGAACAAAACAGAAAACCACTGACAGAGTCAGAACACAACCTGACACCCTGTCGGGGTGTTGGTAGCAGTCCAATTAAGTCCTCCTGGAGTGACAGATGTGGTTCTGTTGGAGCAGAGATGATCCTGTAGAGGGGTCCAGTGGTGGCAGGATGGATCTGGTCTCCCTCTGGGAAACCAGTGGAAAACAGGCTGTCCTGCTGTTCTGAATCTCAGGTTTTATCCAGATAGGAATGCTGGGCTCCTCCCACTGGGTGGAGCCCCTCACACAGATGATGTCATGTTCTCAGTCATCCAGTGAGCCTGAATGGCCCATTACCAGCAGACATCCCCCGGAGGGAGGATGGGTCATGGAAGACATAAAGAGATAAAGAACACTTTAACACAGCAAGCCCCTGTTGCTTTTAGCAGCTGGCCCATTAACAGAAAGACACCTCTCCCCGCCCCCCCGCCCCGAGTTATGAGATAAAGAAAAACACCTCTTCAATCCATTTCAACAGATGGGAATAGAATACATCTTCCATTGCAACGTACGACAACAAGAAAACCCCCAAATATAAGAGGGGCCGGTTCTAGATCCTTTTCTTCTGAAATTCTGCTACAACAAAACCAGCAACAGGGAAGAATGCATTGTGGGTTTTTTTCTGCTTTGCCTATGAGTAGATTCTTCTTTTCAAGATCAAATCTGTAAATTTTAGTAGTTTTCTTTTTAAATAAAAAGAATTTAAAAGGCAAATAGAATTTTGTGATTGGCTGTATATAGAGCATAACCTTACTAAGAATACAGAAACAATAAAGATATTATCTAACTTCAGAAATTCTGCTTGCAAATTCATTGATACACATTTATGATCAAAGAACCTTTTTCATCAACATGGCATCTCAAATACTTGTTTCTACAAAGTTTTGATAACAAAGCACTCCTTAAAAACAAGCAGGAAAGAGCCACAATAAAAAAGACTGGCACTGAAGCAAGTGAAAAGGGAATCCTGCCCTCCTACAAGTCCCTTCTGACTTTGGTTTATCCCGAGATCCTCTTCAGTATCATACAATTTTATTTAGGCACCAAAAGAGGTTACTAAATTTTCAGGAGCACTGAGAGCTAAGCTGTCGTTTCTCTATTGGATGGATGCTGGCCCCTTTGTTCCATGCTAGAGAGGTAAGAAAGAACTATCAAAGCTTTTTTCTCTTTTATTTCTCGCTATTTTTTGTTCCAAAGGAAGTAGGTTCTGGAAACATTCACCATTGTAAATCATGGCTTAAATTCAATATTTGGTCATCTGTTTACCTGCTGCTCTGTTTTCAGACTTGTACCCAGTGCTGCATCATCAGGAGAACAGAGAGTGCTGTATTGTCACTTGAAAATATATGAAAATCATAATGTATAGTAGTAATCTACAGTAAAATTGCAGTAGTAAATTGTCAGGAAAATACTGATATTAAAGAGTCCTTTACATTTCAAAATTAAGTGGTTACACACCTTATTTATTGTGGTCCATGAATCTTTCCCCGTTCTTTTATGATTATATCTTACACTAACTGATAAAATCTAAGTCTTTCATCCACCACAGACACTCCATATTCCAGCAAGCCTTTGATCCAATATGATTGTCTTGAATGGCACTATAGGGTCAGAGCATTATTCGCCAGAGCTTTTTGAGCTGCAGTGTATTTCATAATAGGGCCCTTTTATTAAGATTTCTTCTGCCACTGTAATGGAAAACACAGATTTGTGATCTCTCCCTTACAGGATATTAAACAAAAAGTATGCCATCATTATTGGATTAGTTACCTCAGTGCCTTCAGAGATTAACTTGTTATCATTAAATTTTTCTAAATGGCTTATTGCTTCTTTAATATGAATGGATTTTGAGAGGCCCTGAGGTAGAAAATTAATAAAGGGACAAACTGTGTAATCTTTTAGACTAATGAAAAAATGTGTGATTCTAAGATTCATACCATTAAACTTGATTTAAATTCTCTCCCATATCTTTATCAGGATTTAAATTCCCTTGTCCATTTCCATGGAAGGAAAGTTCCCTGCTTAGTAACTCAGGAGGAGGCATTGAGAAAGGATTTTTCTGTAACTAGTTGAGATAAGATGAGCTGAAGTAAATGTGGAAATATGATACACAGAATTTACTGTGCATGCATAAATACAAAGTGTTTAGATTATGTAGCCTGGTCAGGTGTGTACTTCATGAACTTCAGAACATGTTGCTCAAAACAGATGTTCACTGGGTCAGCAGAAAAGCAGACATGATACTAGTTTTCCTTCACACATCCTCTGATAAAAAAAAGCATCTCTAGGTACACGCCCATTTAAGCATTTTGTCATAGCCTTGGAACTGCACTCCATAGCATACAGTATTTGAAACTGCATGTTGTTTGCAAGTGGCTGAAAGATGACATTTTCTCCATGAAATGTGCAACTTTGTATGCTGCTGTGTAGAATAATTTATACACATTCAAGAAATTTATTCAAAAGCATCTTTGTTGGATTCTCTCTAATGTCTTTACAGTACATGGGATCAAGTGAAGAGGAAAACTCCAAGAATAAATAAAAGGACACCTGCAATCCTATTAAAGAGGATGCATTGCTTTCCCCATAAAATGCTGACTCCAAGAAGTGTATACTACCTGCAATAAATCATCTTTCTAAAGAATAAAATGCATCCAAATAGTTATTCTGGGAATTGTCATTAGTGGTTCTGGCATAGCAGTAAAACATTGTAACTTCAGGCATAGATTACTCTAATTCTTTGTGAAATCTGACAACATTTTTGTGTGAACATCTACTATGCCAATTGTCTTCAGACTTGTGAATTCGGTGGATGATGCTGACTTGGATCTGACTTCTGAATGTTTCTGCAGTGGCTGTATCTCTTTTATTAATATACAAAAAATTGTGATTATTTATGGCTCCCAGCATTCTGTTTTTGACCTCCATACTGCTTATATATATGCTCACTTATGCTTTTCATTTGGCTACTTACTTGCATTTTCCCCAATTTCCCCTTTCCTTTCACATAAGAAAACAGAGATGCTTGAGTTAGATCTTCTAAACAGGTGTCACGTAATGTAGAAAAAACAAATGATAAAGTGCAGGGCCACAAGTAATTTTCCTTTTATTTTGATGCAACCTATTCTGTTCAAGCAAAATACACTTTCTACCCAGATGAGTGACATGTAGGTATCCTCACAAGGAAAAAAAGTCTGTTAATATGAAGAAGAGCTAATTCATGGAACAACCCAATGAAAATAAAAATATTTTTAAAGGTGTGGGTTGGTGGGGCTTTTTTGTTTTTTCCAAGTTTTGTCCACAAGAAGATAAGCTGCAGTTTAAAACTTGGGGCATTTAAACCTTTTGCCCATATACCTCCTGAACATCTGATATGGATTTCAGGACTGAAGCTACCCATTTGGTGAGAAATTTTTGTTCAGGGTAATGTTGGACAATCAGATACTGCTAAATTTGGGTATACATCTGGGGTGCTGATAACTGTGTTTTGGAATAGTGGTTTTATTATTAATTGCCTGTTTGAAAGACTTAAGCCATTTGGCGCTTGGACACATCGGAATCCTTTAAGTAAATAGCTTAGTCTTGGCATCCTTTCACTGTAACTGCTGCAACTTATCCAGCTAATGTTGAAGGGGTGGATGTTTCATCTTAAAGCACATTTAGAAGGACAAAATTTGGTTTTATACACACTGTCTCTTACACTAAAAGCATAGATTTTCAAACACTTTATAAAAGTCCATAATTCATGCCCAGCCACAAGCAAGATTTGCAACTATTTCAGCTTAAATTGGGAAAGCACCTTTTTCTTTGTTGAAGAAACTTTTCTTAGACTGCCTTGAATTCAGGTTGGAAGTCTGACATCATGGACTGCATTCAAATATTGCTATCAGAATTTGGTGACAAAGAAAGAAAATTTATTTTTAAACAGGTAGTACAGTCATGGAATATAAGCATACTCCTATACAAATAACAATGTATTACAATAAAAATAGTTAAGTTTCAATCCTGTGAATCTTTACTAAGTGCTTAACTCTCAAAGGACTCCTAAGTCAGTAAAACTAAGTAGGTGTGTAACTATTCTCAGGATTTGTGCCTTAGGACTTTTCTGTATCCTATGAAGCTCCGTGACGGTTAAGTCTGGGATATTTAAAAGACTTAAGGTGACATATGTGCACCTTGCTTAGGTGTTAAAACATTTTTGAAAGTAGAAGACACTCATATGCCAGTGGAAATAATCTTTAAATAGGATGGAACACCTATCAGGATCTGTATGTGTATCTATGTGTACAGAAAGCAAACAAATACCTACAGGCGCACTTCAGCAGAAAAGATACAAGACTTTGTAGTGCAACAGGACATCAAAAGGATTCCTGTAATCATCTTTTGCTCTACACCTCTGAGTACCTTAAGAAAAGTTTGCCCAGCAAAATATAGTTCTCCCAGCAATATAGCTTGCCCAGCAAAACTTCAGAAGCTTCCCCATCTACTAATAGGAACCCAACAGTGGCTGAGAGGGATGTGTTGATATTTAGTTTTGTCCTGTTAGGAGTGGTGAAGTCAAATCTCAAAGCCCTGCTGCTTCCCTCTTAATCTAATCATCCTGGGAGTTAAACTCTGGTGAAATAGAAGTCCATCATATGATAAGATCAGAACTGGGTTTGTGTACTCATGAAGCTCACAAACTTCAGGTAGGTCATTTCACTTCAGAGAAGAATCAATATTTAGGTAAAAACTACAAACATTAGAGAAGTGGTAGCAAAAGAGGCTTTATCTGTACCTGGCTTATTTGTATTATCACACTACAAATACATTATAGGCAGTAAAAAGTAATTTTTTTTTCTAAACATACAGAATTTATTTTTATAACCACAGCAGCTATAGAAATTTTTCAACAACAGTGTTTTTACTGAGTTTTCATTTTTTTTTTTTATCTGAATATTACAAAAATATAAACCCATGTGCAGATGACTGTTCTGAAAGATATCTAACCTATCAGATATGTAAGTTTCAAGATTTACTTTGTAGCTCTTAAATCAACCCATGGTTTATTCCTTACTGTGCCCATCTCCACCTCTGAGCAGGAATAATTCAACTGAATGCTCCTATTCCAGAAAATCAATTCTAAATGTATTTTCTTGGCTTCATCTTTTGCTACTACACTGTCTCCCCAGAAGATGTTTTAAATTGAACTATTTATTATTTATAGGCTCTTGTTAAAGACTGTAAAACTCTGCCTGTGTTAAATTTTCATTTTGGCCTGCTGGCCAGCTGTTATTCTGAATGATCCTGCCTTTGTGCAAAAACACTAGATAATTAGGAGAAGATGAAGCACTTACTTCTTGGAGAATAAATGCTCATATCAGAGGGTTTGTTTCCTTGGTAGGCAAAGGTAGATGCTGTATTTGCCAGCAGATGTGAAGGGCTAATCGGATAAACTGATATGAAATTTGTCAGAGAGCTACACTTCCATTTTTCATAATAAGGATAATTAAAACTCTATGACTGGAATGCTGAGAGGTGACTCAATTAATTGACTGGTTAATGTTAAGGTGTAAATTCTCCAGAAAAGCCCTGTGCATACCAGCTGAAAATGCAACCCATGAAATAAATCCATCTGTCTACATTTGTTTTAACAGTAATACTGACCTTACAGCAAGGTATTTCTGAAGGATTTTTAATGACCAGCTGGAGTTAATAGCCTCTGGCTGTACCTCAGGCTTTAAACTCTGCCTAG
The DNA here is from genome assembly GCA_027886175.1 of Phylloscopus collybita. Classification (NCBI taxonomy): domain Eukaryota; kingdom Metazoa; phylum Chordata; class Aves; order Passeriformes; family Phylloscopidae; genus Phylloscopus; species Phylloscopus collybita. The sequence continues at coordinate 3,722,389 of JAJNNQ010000029.1, forward strand.
CAAGCCATTAATTCCTAGGAAATGCTCTGTTCCTTGGTTGTTACTGCCTAACAGCATGACAACCTAGACTGTAAATAGCTCTTAGCAGAGAAAATAATATTCTTAAATGCACATAGTACCTTCCTTCAGAGAAGACTCCAAACTATTTACAAGGTGAGGATTCTGAAAAAGAAAGAAAGCAGAAATGATTATGTTGCTGGGAAAATAGTTCTTCATAATGGACACATCTAAGCAAATGCATATTCTCAGTGTGTCTCTGAGAAATCAGACACCCTTAGGGCTGTGTCATTGCCCACTGCTGGTGTTTCTGGCTGTAGCCTAGGGAAGCATCAGCATTACCCTCTTCTACTGCTGGGTACTGGCCAACGCAGTTCGAGTTTTGTGGACATTTACGAGTCTTCTGGGGAAATATGTCGAACTTCTGCAAATGCTTGTCATCAAAGAACCAGAATGGCAAGAAAAAAAAAGGTTTTTGTGATTAAGCCTTTTTGTGTATGTACAACATCTAAGACATCTGAGGCAACAGTGGTTATCGGCAGTGATTGCATGCTGCAGGTGAGGAAAACGTGACTACTGAAAAGGATGAGCCAGGTAAAATAATTTTTGATTGCTGCCATGTCTTCAAGAACATCTGCAATGACGTTAGTAAGTATGACATTAGAAGTATGAAGAGTCAGACCCAGTGACTGATAAACCAGAGGAAGCACCTGGCTGGAAGCCAGATTTCCTAGCTTATTCTGTAACACCAGTGTGGCCAGAGTGGCACGTTCAGGCTACCATTTCCCATTCAAGCACAAGCATTAGTGAGATGCCAAGGAATTTAGTCCTGATGCTGAGAAACTGTAAGCTCGTGTTTAACAGCAGGCACATCAGTTGCACTTGCCACATTACTCTGCCTAGCCTTAAGCACAGGACCTAAGTCTTTGCCAGACCATTAGAAAAGGCTGTGCAGAAGGCTTTGCTAGGTATGCAGCTACACTACACAGAAACACAGAGCTTCTAGAGCCTGAAATTTATTCACAACAACCCACTGTTAAACCCGCCTGTTTCAAATTTGTGCATGACAGGAGACTAATACTACAGATTTGTAACAGTGCTAAATATAATATGATAAATACCTTTTGTCACATGGTGGTTAAGGAATTTTATCATGTGGATATGAACAAAAACCAGTGATGAGCATAAAACTACTAGAGAAATCAACCTCAAAGCCACAGGAAAAAAAGTGGTCTTCTGATAAAGAATATTTTGCAGCATAATCTTTTTAATTTTATCAGTATCTGTAACTGGCCTATGATGAATTTCGTAGGTCTAACATGGTTATAAGATCTCTGAACAAGCACTAATACATTTTATTACAATTTTAAATAGAGTGCTGCTGAAGCTAGCAAAATGACAATTTGAAACCTGTTTTTCATTTGTTGCAGACTTTCTGAAAAGACCTCTTGTGCTTTCTCCCTGTTGTTTCTTAATTAGGCTTTCTTTATTCCATGACAAACAGGTATCACACCATTATCCAGCCACAGACCACACATCTTTTTAGTTACCATTCATGCACTGGCAGAACTCAAAGCAGCACTAAATTATGTCAGTTTTTGATTCCTCCTAGTGGTTCAGAGCAGCCATAACTGAACAGAGTTCCTGGCAAAGTATGAATCATCAGGATGTCAGCTACAGCACAAGAGCAGCTCTGACAAAAGATGCACAAGGTCTTGCTGATAGAGTTTTTGCTCTACCCTTCTTACACCTTGAGAAAAAATTTAGATAGGGTCAAGCTCCCTATCTTCTCATCCTTTTGGCCATCTGTTCCCATGAACAGCTTGGCTCTCACCCTGTGGCACACAGAAGGATTTTTGCAAGATAGTAAGTAACACCACAGCCCCCACATAGGTTTTGAATATTGAGGATGCTGGAACCATGGAAAATAGATGATGTCTCCCTAATTAATTTGTTTTACGTGTTGCATTTCACATGTTGTAATGTATCACATTACAACATGTGAAATGATCACTTTTAGAACATCTCACTGCTGTATCCCATATCACACAATCATAGAATAATATCAGTTGGAAGGGACCCACAAGAATCATCAAGTCCAACTCTCAGCCCTGCACAGCACCATCCCCAAGAGTCACACCATGTGCCTGAGAACATTGTCCTAATGTTCTAGTACTCTGCCAGGCTACTACTGTGACCACTTCCCTGGGGAGCCTGTTCCAGTGCCCAAACACTTCACCCTCTGGGTGAAGAACCTTTCCTGAATGTCCAACCTAAACCTCCCCTGACTCAGCTTCAAAGATTACCTGAAGGGTAACGTGGGGTTCTGTCACAGATCATCAGAGAGGAGAGATCAGTGCCTGCCCTTCCTCTTCTCCTCATGAGAAACCTGTAACTGCAGTGAGGTCTGTCCTCAGTCTCCTCCAGGAAGAACAGACCAAGTGACCTTAGCCACTCATACAGCTTCCCCCAAAGACCCTTCACCATCCTTATGGCCCTCCTCTGGATGCTCTCTAACAGCCTAATGTCTATTCTAAATTGTGGTATCCAAACCCAGTAAATACACTAAGAAACCACACAGAAGCGGTTTTTGCATTCTAGGTACTTTCCTTCTGCCACTTTTTCTTCTCAGTTACTAAAGTTACTGATGCTTTAATTTTTATTTTTTTTACATTATTGCCTTAGAGTATTTAGTTAGTCCTTGGAAAAGGCAAGGATTAATGACTTTCTAGAAATCACAAAGCCAACTAATGAAGGTCCAGAGCAACCAGGCTTCTTAGTCCTATCATTTGAGTGTATTTTTTTATTTATAATATTTGTTATACTTGCTTTTTAAATCATATTCCTTAGTCCCCATTTCTACAGCATTTTACCATGCCAGTATCACTTTGCTCATTTACTAGATGGGAAAACCCCACCATTTGGAGGAAGGGAATTCAGCTTCATATCATGTTTGATATCATATTATTTCATGATAAAAACTATTTTGTGAGATCAAATATGAAAGAACCTCTAATGGTATTGTAGCTGCTGCCAGAGATTCTGTGTCCTATAAAATGAAAGAAATATGTAAAGGTAAGGAAATACATAGTTTAATCTCAGGTTTGAGCTGAAGCTCTTAAGCAAACTCCAGGGGACACCTCTTGAGAGATAACATGGAAAACAAGGAGTGTGACATTGTCAGTACAAGAGAAACAGGTGGATGCAACTGTTTCCAAAATTAATAAAATATTTTATGGAGCAACAAACTCTATGCCTTAAACTTAGGATTGCATGAATAGCCTTATGAGCTTTTGGGCTCCTACTTTGTGATTTTTAATCTATTAAGATTTATTTTATAAGTGACAATAAGTTGGCATTGTGATGTTCAGATTTGAATTAATTCAACACAATTTTAAAAATGTATTTATTTGTAGTTTACAGATACATACTCTCAGTCTTTTCTTCAACATAATACAATATTCATTTTTGGTATTTCATATTGCATGATGCATTTGCATATTTACCATTTAGAAAGGTATTTGAAAAAATGTTTTCCAGACTCTATGTGTCTGTACAAAGCTGTATAGAGCTCTTTCGAACAGTATGAATTATATTCATGCAAGTGATTATCAGCTGTGAATACAATTCAGTGTATTAGATTCTAGATCATTTAAAGGTGACCCCATGTAAATATTCAGTTAATGACACAAGAAATTAAGGGAACAAAGGAACACTATAGTAATGAAAGAATGATGGAAAACAAATTGGTGTTTTGTCAGAGATGTCACAAGGAAGGGATTAAATCTGAAGACAGACAAGGTTAAAGAAAGGTTAATACCAATAAAGGAAGAATGATTGCTAAAATAACTGAAAGGAGATTTATGAAAGAGTGCATTCCACTGACTTGCAAATACGAGTATTGCAGGCAAAGGAGTGTGGATGACAAACTGTTTAAAGAAGGAATGAAGGCAATGGAATACTAGAGTTATACTTCCTTTGGGAGGTCAAAGAAGCATGATATTGCAGTGTCCAATAGGTTAAATGAAGGAATGAGAAATACAAGGTTTTCAGTTAATGTATAGAGACTGTGGGAGGAAAGTTGGCAATCCACAAACTGCTGTTCTTATTTTCTGTCATAGAGCTGTTTCAGCCACTTAGTCACTAACTCTGGAATGATTCTACAGACTTCTCTATACTATTTTTTAGCTACTTTAAGCAAGCTACTCAATAAGTGGGGATCTTTTCAACTCTGAAGGGATCCCAACTGAGGGATTGGGGTTTTTTGCGGTTATGTTGTTGTTGTTGTTGTTGTTTTTGTGAGGCAGTGGTCTGCAACACTGAAAACATGTAATTTGTAAAGGCATACAGGCTACCATCGTAGACTGGCCTATGTTGCTGTAAACAAATGATTACATACAACATTCAGCAAACATAGAAAAATGCAGACTTTTTCTATGTCTGCATAGAAATAAAGAAGATTTTTTCAAACTGGTTAGCTAACCATTTCTGCATGAGATTGGTTTAAAACCAAAAAAAAGTATCTTCTCATTGTCTCTCCATTCAGTCCTCTTTTCCTGTGTTCTAAGGCTTTTTTTTTTTAGAGAAGTCATCACTGGGCAAACTATGGTGTAGATTCATGCATTGAGTAAATATTGGCAATTTCTTAATTTTCATTGATGTATAGCTTTTTTTTACATGTTGGATTTGTTTGGTTTTGATGGAGACATAGGCTTAGCAAAGCTTCTAGATGAAGAAGCAGTCTCTTGTTTCAAGCAAAACTGTGTTAGTGTGGCAACTGTGCTCCATTTTTAATAAAAGCATTTAATCCGTATGATAAAAGGCAGTTACAGAGAGATTTATTCATTTAAAGGCTTTTCTTTCCTCCTTTTATTCTTAAACTTGTCCTATCTTTCTGCATTTTTAGTATGTTTCTAGTACATTTAGTAAGTTTCTGTATTTAATGGAATTAGAAATTACAAGCTGTTTTACTTGCAATGTTCTACCGTGTTGTGGGCTTGTTTGAAATTTCAGTTTCAAGTAATGACCAATTTTCTCATACTTTTACACTGTGAAGAAAAATGAATTTATTGAGATTTACTTGCTCAATTTTGAAAATATCACCTGTAATAATCAATTTTGAAAGGAAAAAGCTAAAGACTTTCAGTGTGTGATATCTTAGACTTTGCTGATTTACTTTATGATAGTAACTTCATTTTGTAAGATTTTATGTTTCATAATTTATCATGAGTTTGAATAATTTGGGAATTCATTAAAGAATATGACGTTTTGTAGCTGCATACCAATTTTCATCAGGCAGTTTCCCATAACTCCAACCCTCTGAAAATCGATTCAAGCACAACCTTTATCACATTTTGCTGACTTTTTATTTTGGTTCCAGCTTGCTGCCAGTAAAAACAGCATTTCCCTTTTTCTCATCTTAAATTTTGGTAAAACCTTACAGGTTATAAAATACTCAACTAAACATCTATTTTAGTTGAGTATTTTATATAAAGCAGGAAGGAACCTAGTCACACACATGAAACTGAAATGCTCACTGGAGTATTTCATACTGTTACAGAGAACAGGTCAAGGCTAAGTCATTAACTTTCCATCCTGTAGCATGTATTTCTTGCTTCTTTGGTATATGTTACAGGAACTTTTTAGAATATCTATACCATACCAATAACTAATACCATAGTAATTAATAAGCTCTCTGCTTCAACGTACTGTGCTTGATTCTGTGGAACAAACGTTGGAAATGCTCTCCAGTATTCAATTGTTCCAGCAGGACACAACAGCAGCAGGACATCATGAAAGATTTTTTTTTTTATTTTTACTGTCTTAGTGTCTTGGGAATGATTGATGTAACTCATGCTTTCTTTGTATTGCACCTGCTGTGAGTGCAGGTAAGTACAGGGAAAGGATTTATTTTCAGGATTATTTTCCACAAGAACATTTATAAACTATAGACAGAAACATAATCACTAACCTAAACACTTCAGCTTCTCTAAAAACATTTTGGAAAGATACATAATAAGACAAATTATTAATATCTTGACTGTGCCAAGATTAGCTAAGTGATTGATATATGGTACAATTTCCAAATTTGATCCTTGTGACCATGCTTTGTACCAGTCTGAGAAATAAGAATCAGCCTTAGTAGAAGAGAACTCCTCAGTTCTGGTTCCTGATTTAAGGAACAGTAAACTGCACTGGTCGAATCAGTGACAATTGTTTTGAATCCTGCAGAGGCTACCCAGCTAAAGACTTGATGGTGTTTGCATTAAGAAGAAACCAAACATATTCATCTATTGCTTGGGACACAGAACACAGAAAATGTTCCCGTCCTGCTCAGGAGCATCCTCTCCAGGGTGTCAAATCAACAGGAACTACAACAACAACAACTTTCCAAATTAAAAAACAAAATTAAAACACCAGGCTGAGCGCGCACCCCTCGAGCAGCCAGCCTAGACCCGGGGCAGGCTGCTGCGCCGGCCTCCGCGCCCTCACGGGTCACCGGAGGACAGCCGGCCCCGCCCCCGCCCCCCGCGCAGGCGCGGCCCTGGGCGGCGGGGGCAGCGCGCGCCAAGTTCCAACGGCGCGGCGGGTGCGGTAAGCGGCAGGGAGGGGAGGGGCGGGACGGAGCGGGCGCGGAGCTCCGGCGGGACCTGCCCAGGCGCTGGAAGGGAGCGGCGGCTTCTCGCCCGTCCCGCCCCCGCTGGCCGCGCCTCGGTGGTCGCAGGCCGGGGGCTGTCTTGGTGGGAAGGGGGTGCGCTAGTGCGGATCATCCGCCGCGCTCCGCGCCCTCCGCTCGCCTCCTCCGCGGGAGCTGGCGGTGACGGGCCTACAGGGGAAGGGGTGACATGGGCAGCGAGGCGTCGGGCAGGCCCTCCCTGGGGCTTTGAGGTCGGCAGAGGATGGTGGCCGTGGCAGTGGGGCCGGGCCTGCGTTGCATCCTGAGAGCTGCTGCCCGAGCTGCTGCGTGCCTCATTCCTGTGGTCGCTGTGTTTTCCGTGCCAGCCTGCCCCATCCAGCCTGGCCTTCAGCACATCCAGGGATGAGGCAATCCCAGCTTCTCTGGGAAGCCTGTGCGAGTGTCTCACCACTCTCTGGGTGAAAAGTTTCTTCCTAAATTTATTCTGCTTGAGGCCATTCCCCCTTGTCCTATCACTACATGCCCCCTGTAAAAAGTCCTGTCCAGCCTTCCCCGCATAGATACTGTCTGGTGCTGAAAACGTCTGCAAAGAGAGACATCGACATCTGTTTTCTGCATCTTGGTATTTCCCCTCCTTCTAGGTAAGAAACAGTGACAAAAGCTCGTTTTGTGATACATGTGCAAGATCGGTGCAACATTGATACATGGATACCTTCCTAAATGGTTAATAGAGTGAGGGGAATTTGTTTCTAATTCAGCGGACTTTGCCAGCTTTTGTACTGTGCAGTCAGACATCTGCTGAAGTGGAGGAACTCCAGAAGAGTAGGCTTTTAAAGAATACTGTCAGAAAATGTTGCTGGCCTTTTATTTAAACTAAAGATTAGGGAAGACAGATGTAGACAGATGTCTCATAAGTGCTGGGAGAATGTGACATTTTAAATTTTGTGTTTGGTTCACAAATGTAGGTAATTAAATTTCCACTCCTCTCAAAATTTTTCCAAATGTCCATTTGTCATGTGGGAGAGTAACTAAAATCACTAAAATGTGGTAATGCTGTCTCAGAGGAAGAATCCTTTAGGTAAAAGTACTGTCATATAACAGCCTGATGAGGGACTTTTGAAAACTAGAAGAATTTTAAAATTTGGAAATTTTTTTCTGATATGTAATTAGAGTATCTGAAGCTGTCCCCCACCTCTTGTGAAAAGAAAGCTTTATTGTCTGCACCCAATAAATTAATTCAGTTTATGTTCTGAGTTACATGAATTACTTGCTCCATTATTTGGGTTTATGCTCATCTCCCTGTCTTTGCTCAAGACTGAAAAGCTGTGTCGTTAGAATTGATCACCGTAGGGTATTTGAAGCAGGGCTGGAGACATGGCTGAAGGCACAGCGTGAGGCGCTGCCAAATCCATGGAAACACTGGATTTTGGCGTTGCTGGGAGGGCCTCAGGCGCATTTGGCGCGGCTGGGCGGCTGCTCTCTGCTGCCACCTCCTGGGCAGCGGTGGCGCTGCGAGGCTGGGCCCCTGCGCCGGGACTTGGCTCCATAGAACATGGCGCTGGGAACACCGGCGTGGCAAACAGTCCCGGAGGTTATCTGCTCGCTTACAAGCATGGATCAAGTTTTGGTAATAACTTATGTACTTTTTATCTTAGTTTCCTCAGGAAGTGAGATGTGTGGGATTCTGCCTCTCCATGTCTTTGGCTACTAAGGATTGAACATGATAATTTTAACTAAGTTTGAAAGCAGGGTAGTGGTTTTATGGTGATTCTATTCCTGTACATATTCTAAAATTTGAAGAAAAGGTCAAAGAGAAAGACTGATATTCCCCATGGTGTTGGGCAGTAGTCCTCCAGGAGTGGATCACCTCCCTTACAAAGACAGGAAGAGAAAGTTGTGACTGTTCAGCTTGAAGAGGAGAAAGTTGTGCAGAGAAGTCATAGTTTAACCTTCCACTATCTGCAGGAACCTGGAGAGAGACTCTTCATCAGGTAGCAGTAAGACAAGGGACAATGGGTTCAAACTGAAAGAGGAAACCTTCGGGTTTTATATTAGCAAGAAATTCTTTCCTGTGAGGGTGGTGAGACACTGGAACAGCTGCCCAGGGATGTTCTGGATGCCCCATCCCTAGGTGTTCAGGGCCAGCTCATGTAAGTCCTTGAGCAACCTTGTCTAGTGGCCGATAGCCCTAGCTGTGGAAGGGTGGGTTGAGGCTAGATGATCTGTAAGGTCCATTCCACCTCCTTAACATTGTATGATTCTGTGATTCTATTTGGTCAGCACAAGCATATGGACCAGCTGGGAGAGTGCATATGAAATTAACCACAGGATACCATGGGTGAAAGTGTCATGAGGGACACTGCTGGGAGTTGGGTGATATTATTGGGAGTTACAGCAACAAGGGATACCCCTTTGAAGGCACTGGACATGGTTGTTCCATCAGTGGAACAGCCTTGGGCGCTCAGTGTGCTTTTAAACTATAATATTTTCTTTTTCCCTTAGACATATGTTTCAGTATACTGCCCTACAGTTGTGAAGGTGCTGCTTTAGGCAGAGATGTCTTTCAAAAAACATTTGGGTGGAGGATCTTGAGAAGGGTGACAGAGATAGTGAAGCAAGTTTTTCCTGAAACAAGAACTCAGAAAGTGTTAGAATCCTGTGATATATATGGAGTAATTTTTGGCTTTTACAGGAAGATGTATATATTGCATGAGGTTGTTCCCAAATAAAAATCTTCAGTCTTTGATTTATCAGATGATTTTTTAAAAAATAATTTTTAATGAGTACAGCATAGTTTGTGCCAACCTGCCAATGCACAAGAGTAGGCCAGATTGTAAATATCTTGCTACATGTATAGGTGGTAGAACAGCTCTCAAAAATCAAATCTTAAACAATTCAGCTTTCACCAAGAAGAGTATTCACAGATCATATTTTTTAGTTAATGCTATAATAAATTTCTGTCATTGTTAATGTTATTAAAATGAAGACAATGGTAATACTCATTAAAAATCTGTAGTTCCTTTCATGCAGCTTTGGGAATTAGAAATTTCTTTGTGCTTGAGACTTGCTTCAGCTCCCAAGAACACTTTAGGACCATGCAGTTAGCCTACTTGCTAAGTTACAGGAATGTACAGTATGTCGAATTTTCTGTCCTTGGAGATGGACAATAATTTTGCAAGTATTGCAGAATATTTAAAAATTAGTAAAACTTCGTTATTTGTTTTACTATAGAAATAATACTGATTTTAGATGGCTGTGACAAATGGCATATGATGATTTGAAGGTGCAAAATGCTCTTTATTAGTATTATACCAATCATAAAGTCATTAAACATAAAATAATAAAGAGAAGTCTAGATTACTTATGTTAACAATGATAATTTACTCTTCTGAATTTTGGGAGTTTTGATTGCGGCTTCTTTAAAATTTGTTCAAGAATTCTTTTACTCTGTGTAATGATAAAGAGTGGACTCATGTCAGATGCTGTTTGTGAGAGGTTTCTGTTAGTTCTGTAACTATCAGCGTTGCATATGGTTGTGGGATTATGACTACTTTTTCATACATTTTTAACTTCCAATAGAAATTGTATTTCTAAGCAATACTGTGGGCTATAGTTTCATAATTTTACTAGTAGCAGTCTAACGACAGATTGCTTGCTCAAGTGTAGTCTGCACAGCATCGTTATGGTAATCTTGCAAAATAAAGCCCAGAAAGCTACTGCAGCAAAAGGAACTTTGTAAATCTTTGAGAGAAATTGGAAATGAAAGAATTACAAAAAAAATGTAAACAAAGTAAATCTGATGTTACCAGATATTTGGTTTTAGTTTGAGTGCTTTTTTGGTGTTGTGGTTTTGTTTGTTTGTTTGTTTGTTTGTTTGTTTGTTTTGTTGTTTTGTGTTTTTTTGGGGTTTTTTTGGGTTTTTTTTAAGTAAATGAGTGTAGAAGTAAATGTACCAGTCTTTAAAATCGCAGAATTAATCAGACTTCTGCAGAGGTGAAGCAGAATGAGCCTTACTTAACTAACTTCAGTGACTTCTTTAGAGCCATATGTCAGATGTGTCAGAAGTGAGAATTGGATTCTTAGGCTTCTGATTCCTGAAGCCAAATTGTTGTGCTGTCCTTCCTTGCTATTATTAGATTCGTTGGACATGTGTTTTTAATAAATCTTGATTAACTACATGGCAGTATTGAAGTATTCCAGATAAGACTGTAATAAGGTATCAACTAAACTGACACATATGAGTGTCCAAGGAGAAGAGGCCAAGAGGTATACCACTAGCTAGTATTTTTTTTCTATGCTGTACATTAGAAGTTCTCATATATCATCAACTGACCACATTTATAAGAAGTTCCCTTCCCATAAGGTAAGAGAAAAATACAGCTTTAATTTCATGCCAGGGGAAAGATTGTGAGTTTTTCATAAACAGATGTGACGGGGCATTTTTGACAAGTAAGAGGATCCTCTGTAGCACATTAAAAAGTAAATGCTTATAAAATATGCAGGAATAATTGACTGAAAATTCCACAAATAGTTGTCTCATCAATTTGAATGTCAGTTCCCTGTCTTCAGTCTAAGTACCCACATAGCTAATTGTTGCTGCCGTATGAGTTTAGCTGAGTGAACGACCAAAAGTCTTTGCTCTAGATGTTTCTGAGGAAACTTATCTCTTCTTGTTTGCAAAGAATGAATAGCCTGATTTAATGCCTGTGAATAGCATGAAACCTTGTCAATGGACTCCAGGGACAAGTATCTGTGGGAGTGTGTTAAGATAATGTACAACAAAAAGGTGTAAATGTTGATGTGAATGTCATGAAGTTATTTTCATTCTTCTGAAGAATACAGTTTTCTTTTTCTGTCAGGTGAACTTAGTGCCATAAAAACATCTCTATTCTGAAGATTTTATTCTGTGGCTATTTCTAAGTGTGGGTTGTCAGAGAGAGAGGGGGGGAAAGTATAAGACTCTTTTCTTTTATGCCGGAGAAGTACATTCTTTAATTTGCAAGCTTGCTTTCACTTTGGACTCTGTGAATACTTTTCACAGATTTTTTACTTACACTTATTAAGCTGTCACTAGAGTTCATATAAAGGTAAGTATGTGTAATATAAACTGGAAAGCAAATACTTTCTTGTGATTCTTGTGTGGTCGTTTTCTTTTTGGTGGAATATTGACCATCATTGCATAAATTGCCATGTCAAGCATGAGGAGCTTAAGGTGAATAATAGATTATCTTTGAGGAAATCCTTGAAAAACAGTGTTTCCTAATAGGCTAGAGGGTATGAGATTTATGTGTTTTATCTCTTTTTGTTGTTTGTTTCCTCAGGGACTTTGAACAAATTGTTTTCTGTTTGTTCCTCTGTTTCTTTATGCTTATACATAAATGCTTTAACTCTGTAGTACAGAGGGATTTCAATGAAAGGTATATGCTTCATTACTAAATAAATATTAGAGTTTCTTACAAAAATTCTTAGTATAAGAATTACAACCTGACTGTATGAGTAGCTCTGGATATCAGTAACATAGTCAATATTTTCAAATATGTGTTCATATATGTTCAAATACTTGAGATTAAGCATTTGGAACATATGTCTTCTTTTCACATACCTGTGCAAGCCAGGGGGAAAGTTTGAATTTTGCAGTTGCATGGCTATTAAAGGAGCATTGTTGGAAATACGAAGCCCCTTATTGTTCATTCATTAATTAGTTGAAGGAAGAAAGGTGAGTAGTCGTGCTTCTCTACATGAAAATAGGTTGTGTCCCTCTTCCTATTCCTCCCAACTCCCACAGCTTAGCTGGAGGAAGATTATGCTCTGGCAGGAACTTTTTTAGGCTTTCCTGTTGCCTCCTTGTAATTTTAGTACATACAGGTGGAAGTAAATGCTATTCCTTGATACAGTAATACAAAGGAATACACGTTTTCTACTATATTACAGGTCATATGTGAGTCCTCTAATGAGAGAATTAATATTCTAACTTGCTGTGTACAGTTTAATGTATGTGCTTCTGCTCATGCTTGGACATGAGGGAATTACCATATAGCATATTTGTTAATTACAGAACTGAAATTTCTAAAAAGAAAGTGCCAAGGATTGGTGTATATACAACATCCCTGTCACTGATAGTTCATAGTATATAACTGACATGGAATGCTGTTTATTCTATAGTGAAACTTTGAATTAATCTTTACCTAGGGTTTTTTTTTTTCCCAGAGGAACTGAATTTTAGGGAAGTAAATTTCTCTGTGTTCCATGCAAGCCGTATACATATAATGCTTGATAGTTGCAGGGTGATAGAAGAGGTTTTGTGATGATGGAAATTTGGGTAATTGGTTTGGTTTATGTTCAGACCAGAATGGACAATTTTTTTGGGAAAAAATCATCTAGTCCAACTGCCTGACCAATTCATAGCTGGACAAATGTTAACTTTGGCCAAATGCCTCTCTTTAAGGCACTTGACAGGCATGGAGCAAGACCTACATCTCTAGGAATCCTATTCCGGTGTTTGACCACTCTCCTGGTAAAGAAAGATTTCCCAGTGTCCAGTCTGAACATCCCCTGATGAAGCTTTGAACCATTTGCCCTTTTCCTGCTACTGGATTCCAGGCAATCCTGGGAACAGACCAGCACTCCCTCTCCAGGTCCCCCTAAGGAAGCTGTACAGAGCAGTGAGGTCACCCTGAGCCTCCTTCTCTCCAAACCAGACAAACCCAGAGCCCTCAGCCGCTCCTCACAGGATGTGCCTTCCAGCCCTTCCACCAGCTCTGCTGTCCTCCTCTGCAGCATTCAAGGACCTTCCCACCCTTCTCAGCCTGTGGGCCCAGCACAGCACACAGGACTCAGGGTGAGGCCGCAGCAGGGCTGAATCCAGCAGGATGATCCCAGCCACGGCTGGTGCTGCTGTGTCTGATGCAGCCCGGGATGGGTTTGCCCTCCTGGCTGCCGGGGCACACCCTGCTGACTCACCCTGAGCTGCTGCCGATCGTTTCTTTTCTGAAGTGTTCTATAGAGAAGAGGTTGAAGAAAGTCTTTGAAATGTCTGAAATGAAAATCTCTAATATTGGTTTTAAGCTATGGGAGACAGTAGTAACCACATGTAAAAGTTTAATTGAAAAGGTAGAATTTATATGTGGTAGAAAAATTGCTCATTGTCCAGGTAACTATGATTCATTCGCCTTGCTTTGGCTTACATGAACCTTTGTGAGAGCATATTTGCTAGAACTGGGTAATGAAAACTGTGTAGTCATATAACCCAGATGACTGTATTGCGTCAGGTAACCCACAAGATATGGAATGATGCATTGGCTGGCATATTTGGTGTAGGAGAATGGGTACAAAGAATAAATTTAATCTAACAAGAATTTACCATTATTGCTAAAAGGTCTAGTTTTTCTAGTGTAGTTACTTGGTAAGCTCTTATGTGGATGAGCTTCTGACTGTCATGAAAGCTTAATGTGAAATTTAGACTTTATTGAGACTAATAAAAATTTTGACATTGATGTAAACAGAACCAGCATTTCATTCCTTTTCTTGTAATCTGCAAAATGAGATCTAACTTATGTAGTGTTTAGACTGTTGTTATCAGAGACCCATACACAATTGATGTGTGGTGTTACTGTAGTTTTTAGTGAAGCTAAAGGGATGTTAGTAATAATTGGACTTTTTGCTAAGTGCTATAAAAATATTTTTTTGTTGCCAGATACCAGAGACAGTTCTGCTGCCTGTAGTTTGAGGGCTCGATCAGACCTAATGTCTCTTTCCAGAGTTGCCTTTATTCTTTACCTAGTTGTTTTAGCTGCAATTTCCTTGTGTTATCTTTATTTCTGTTGTTGTCATAGAAGTCAGCTGAAAATGAGCTGGACTGAATGAAAGGGCCCTGTCCAGCAAACTAAATCCAGGGATATTTGAACATTAATTTTTATTAGAGCAATCCCACCAGAAACTTTATTCCTCAAGCATTAGGAGAGATTGCTACATTCCAGTGGCCTGAGTGTTACCAAATAGTCTTGTAAGGTTTACTATTTAGATCGCAAGACAAAATACATAAACCTTACTGAGAAAATATATTGAAAGGAGATGTGCTTCACCACCCCTCCCCGTCCCCTCCCCCTCCCCCTCCCCCTCCCCCTCCCCCTCCCCCTCCCCCTCCCCTCCCCTCCCCTCCCCTCCCCTCCCCTCCCCTCCCCTCCCCTCCCCTCCGTACTGCTGTCAGGCTGGTGGTGTGACCACTACCCTGGGGAGCCTGTTCCAGGGTCCAAACACCCTCTGGTAGGGGAAAGCTTTATCTTGGTCATACAATCCTTTTGCAGGGTGAGGGAAATGTCATGGTTTCAGAGTATCTGAGAAAGGGAGATTTTGTATGAATCCCAGCAAAGCTTGCTTCCTAATGGAATCAAGTCTTCTCTAAACCTGCAGAACAACAGAAGGCAACTGGATATACCATTTTGCAGTTTACAGTGATACTCAGATTAAATCTGAGGTGCAAGAGGTTTAATATATATGCTGTCCACAAAATTAGCCCTGCTAGAGGCCACAGTCACTTAAAGATGAAAACTGAGACCTTTTTCCTGTGAGACCTGGTAATGTAATTCAGAAGGCAACTCTGTTAAATTACCAGTTATCAGAGTTAATAGAAGAAACAAATATAGAGCAGCAAAATAGAAGAGTTAATAACTTTCTCCAGGAGAATTTTTAGTCTAAACATTGAGTGATAATGTCAGCCATCTGGTTGACAGCTATTCAGTTTGCCAGATTCCACAGGTTGCTTAGCCAATATTGATTCCTTTCTTTTGGCAAAATTGTGTCTTTTGATTTTATTTCCAGGGGAAGATAGAATTTGTTTTGATTTGGAAGGTGTGCATGTGGACAGGCAGTTTTCTCCAATGTTTGTTTTGTCTTACTATAAAGTATCTGCGGATGTAGGCACAAAGAGAAATAGGCAAACTTGTTTTTATGTGAAAAGTTTCTAAATAAAAAATGAACACTAATCAACACTGCTTGTAAGCACACCAAGTCTAAAATGGAGATGGAAGTTATTCCTGATGGCAGGACTGCCAGTGTGTGTAGATTAGATTTAATACCAATTTATAAACCAGCCTGTTTCTCAACAGGCTACTGATGTCTCAACAAGGTATACTGAAAAATAAGATGACAGAAATAAATAATATATGTTTTTAATTTTCACATAGTCTTTACTACTCTTAGGCCTTTCTGAAGTTTCTAAAAAAATTGCTTTTTTCCTAATAAACTATTTTTAAAATTTATTTTTGGAGGACTGATAACAGATTTTCTTTAAAGTAGGTAATAAATTATATTTGCTCTTACCTCCTGTCTAAGCATATATTAAAGTTTTGTCTGTTCTTGGCAAGCAGAACGTGACTTGTCAAGGTGAAGATGAAAAATATACTTGAGAACAAGGTAAAGAAATAGATATTTCATGTAGAGAAGTAATAAATGAGAAAATAGTAACAATATTCAGGATAGTTGCTACTTTTTTTTCCCTCTTGGCATAATCTCAGAATATCCATTAGGTAGTAAATTTGTGACGTGATTATCATAATCTTTGAAACACTGAAAAAGTTAATGCTCTTTTGTTATATTAGTGTAACAACTGTGCTGTATCACAATCTAGTTAAGGGTGATTAAGGAGTCAAAATGATGGTATCTTTTGATTATATAATATACTGAAGTGCTTACCTAATATCTAGTCTCCTAATTGGTAATATTGGTCTTCTCATATCTATTAGAGTAATAAATACGCACAAAAGGACTGTTCTACTGTTGATGTAAGTATTAAAACCTCTTAAAATAGTTTGGAATTTGGAATGTATATTCATGTGTTTTCTTATCTTAATGGTGACCTGTTCTGCTTGGGGCCCTTACATCATAAGAGTGATTTTAACAGTTTTCTTATTTTGTGTTTTTCCTCATTAGCTAAGGTTGTTGGTGGGTAGGATTTAAGAGAGGAGGAGGAAGAGGAGGAGGAGTAGAAAATAAAATTTTCATTTGGAGCATGTAGCTACTTATCATTGATTCAAGAAAAAGTGAGAGCTTTATACCTTGAATGCAAGTTTTAGTCATGTTTATTTCGAGTGCTGTGACATAAGCCAATATTGTCCCTTAACAGTATCTCAAAGATGCTTCTACTTGAAAAGTTTTATGTAAATTTAGCAGCTGAATTTACAAGATTGAAGAGAAATAAAGTCATGAAAGTTTAATTGTAATTTTTGTGAACCTACTAAAGTCAGATTTGAGGACTTTGCCTCAAAATGTGGTAACAAAAGGTAGTGACTAAAGTGTATGTTTCAAACACTATCTAGATAGCTCACTTGACAGAATAAAATTCCTTGTTAGAAATGTTGCCATTAACTTCTGAAAGGTATAATGAGTACCCTCATACCAGAGCTCCCCCAAGTTCCATGTTCTTGAAAGTATGAGGCCAAGAGGGTTTGACTGGGGGTTCTCAGAGGAGTAAAGACTTCCCCATTCTTTCTAAAAGATACTGTAAGAAGATTCACAATAAATCTGGCTTCTGAATTTGCCATGTTGTGGAGAACACAGTCATAAATGAGAAGCAGTTTTTGATTTTTGGCAGCTAAAATAAATAATTAGTTAGTCCTTACTAAGTGAAAAGAGTGGAAATTAACCTGAAAGAGACTTTAGGAATATACTTGTCAGTATTCTCAGTCAAATTATTATTTATCTATGATTCCTGTAGCTCTTCTGATATGTTCTATATAATACTGGGATCTGAACATTTAAATTATCTTTGGTTGCCTAGCAGTTTTCTGTTTCTCTGTCTAATAAACCATATCCTATATCCTATGTTGGTTTTTCAGATCAAATCTGTGTCTCTGGTGTGTGTTTGCTTTTTTATCAGGTTATTTATACATTCAGTAACTTTACTGTGTGCTTTCCCCATAACCCAAGACACAGTATTGTTAGGGTGAAGACAAGAGTAAGCTATATTAATTGAATTGCTCTTTTCAGGACTAGATGCTATAGTTAAACTAAACAGTCCATGAAATTGGAAATATAATTGGAAAGTTCCAGTGAAAGTAAAGAAGTCCAGCTTAAAAATCATGCATTTGGAAACAGAGCACGACAGTGTGGAATAAGTAGTGTTGTGATACTGAAAATCTTAATGTGTATTAAATTAATCACATTCTTGATCAAGGATCATTTGAAGCTCATAGTAAATGCTAAAGGGCCAGTGGCCTATATGAATAGTGCAGCAATTCCTAGACATGCCACTTTATTATCTTGTGTTGATCTTAGCATAATTTTATAAAAATGTGAATTGATGGTATTCCAAAACAGAGAGCAGCAATGCCTTTAGCATTTTTTTGATTATATTTATTAAAAATCTACATTCAACCCTGAAAAGAGTTCAGTGGATCGGAGTGTGAAACTAATAATGCCAAGGCCGCAGGTTCCATTCCCACATGGACCATTCCCTTAAAAGCTGGACTCAATTACCCTTATGGATCCTTTCCAACTCAGAGGATTCTGTCACTGGGTAATAGATGCTGTAAGGAATTCTGGTGCCATTGAATCAACGAGAGTAGTCCAGAGCTTTACAGAAGTGCACAACCCTTCCTCCTCCCACCAACTGAAAAAAGTGCTAGGATATTTACATGTCACTCTAAATGGCTTATTCCAAACATGCACTGCAGATTGCATCTTCTCTTAATTATAGGGATAATTTGTTCCTTATTTCTGATATATTAGGATTTTAGCAGTTTCAGAAAATTGAATGCACAGAAAAACACATATGTTTGTCCTTTAATCCACTTACGAAATGCATATAAAACTGACTCCTCTATTTTTTGCCCATAAATGTATCCATGATTTAAACTGCAGCTAAAATTTCTGCACTCTGCTTTAGAAACAGAACAGTGTTTTATTTTCATCAGAAAATAATGAGAAAGATAATGGATAACTGAACAAAAAGATGACTGATCTTTCTGAGGATAGGTTCTGAACCCTAGATTGTATAGGTGGAGTTTCTTTGTTTCCTTTCTTTGTGCTTTCATGCAACAAGTTAAGGGTTTTGAATAGCAACAAATAGCATAGATCTCCTTTGTCTTGTGTGTGATTATTGCTGGTCTGTTGATGGGAGAATACTTTTCTCATCTCCAAGATCTTAAGTTATTAAGATATTTTTAGGGAATTAGCTATCAGAAACAGTAAAAAATGCACACTTGCAGTTATCAGCATAGAGAAGAGATACAGTTCTAAGATTTTCTTTCACTTATGATTTGTGCTGGTTTTTTTGTGTTTTGGTGTTGTTGTTTTGGTTTGGTTTTTTTACTTAAAAAAACCCCAATGTACAGCTGAGTCTTTCTTTATATGGCAATAGCTCTGGACCAGTTAAGGAATTGACAAGGAGTCTCACTGCACCAGCAATCCAGTTTATTTAGCTGTAATAACCAGGGAGATAAAACCCCTTTCTTACTGGAGAGCTGGGATCTCAGATTTCTGGAAAAAGAAGAGTGATGGCTCTGCCATTCTGCATACTGGAGTAGTACAAACAGATACTCAGTATATGAGATTAGCCTGCTTCTTTTGTTTTACTTGGATTCTCAATTAATACTTAATCAACTTATGACTGGCCCCAAAAGGCTGGAGTTTTTGTGTTTCTTCTTTATTTGATTGTTTTGTTTTTCCTTTTTATCTCCTTTCCTAAAAGTTTTAGGAGTGATTAATTTTTTAGTTTATTTGGGAGGATTGATCTTGTGTGGGAAAATCAAGTAGGCTCATTAATTTAATCAAATGTATTAGTTCACTTCCTGGCTTTAACTTGTTCTAAAAACCTTTCTTATGTCCCTGTGGTGATAGAAGTGTTTGATGGGTAATTGCCACTGGGACCCATGTCACTTCAGCCAGCAGTAGCAGTAGTGATGGTGTCTCGTAGTATGTTTTAATACTCAGAGAAGATCACTAAGACCTTGGCACTGCACAGATCCCTTTAGAGCTCTACTGACAGCAACAGCTGCCAATAGAAATGGGAGTGTGGTAAAGAACACAAGAGCAGTGGCTTTGCTTACTTGGCTTAGAACAAGTTTGGGGCAAATAAACATTGTACACTAGAAATCCAAAAGCTTAACCTCAATTTTATTTTTTTTTTTCTGGACAGAATCCAAACTCAAATGATAGTTGTGATTCACTAGGGGTTAGTTATTTGTTATTTATTTATTTATTTATTATAATAGAAATTAAACAAGTTTATTAATTATCTTCTAATTTTTATCTGGCTCAGATTAGCATGCTATACAAATCCTGTGTTTCTAAGAGTTAGCTATATAAAGCAAGCTTGGTTTCAGGGCTGCTGTGGGGGTTCTGGTTTATTTTTTTAGTTTATAGTTTGCATAGATACATATTCATTCATTTCATGGCATCTATGAGTGTCTGAATTTGTCTCCAAGTGGGCAACAATTCATTTCTGAAAATTGCCCCCACAGTCTGTTAATTGTCTTTACGGTTTTGACAGAAAGAACAATGGTTGAAAGGCTGCAAGAGCTCATTTGATCTTTCAGCCTAAGAAATATTTCTTTCAGAGAGATTTAAAAGTTGTTGTACTGCCTAGTGTGTTATTATCTGTCCTTCTGTCAAACAAAAATATAATAGTAAAGCAGAGAAAAGAGTTGTTTTTTGGTATCTTTTACTGGGGCAGTTTGGTTAGACTTTAATGTTCTGGGTTTGTGATAGTACTTACCTCACGAAGACCAGATTTTTAGAGTGAAGTGTGCCATAGGATGTAGATCATTTGTGGTACAGCTTTCCTTCAGAACTGGTTATGCATATGGTTATGTCTTTCCCCCTTACTTGTATGGTATGCAAGAAACAGAAACGGAACTAAAATATTAAATTTATTATTTTCTATTAAGGACAATACTCTTTTTTTCCATAAAGCTAATGATCAGTTACAAATATAGAAATTACAATGAGTGAAGGCTTCCTAGTGCCTTTTGTTTTGATTAAGCCTTGTTTTAGTACTTTCATTTATCTTGGAACAAACATTTTTAGTTTTTCATCATGCATGGCATTTGAAACAAATGCATGCTCAAATTATTCTAAAGTTCCGAGTGAAATGATGATGATTGAATGATGATGAGAAATTTAGATAAGAAAACCTGAAACACATCTGGGTGTTAAATTAATTCTAAGATAATTTACTGATTACTGTGCCCCCTTTGCTACTTTGTTGTAATGGGGTAATTAGTTTAACTTGTTAATATAACAAATAAAATTGCCAGCACACAAAAAAAAGTAGCAGAAATCTCTCTTTGTATATTCGTTTTTGGTTTGAAGCCAGTGTTCAGTGCTGCCTGATGTGGAGTTAAAATCTTTTTTCCAGGATTATGGGATGGCTCAGGACACTACAGTGCCCAAGCTGAACTTTGAATATTGGTTGGATAAAGCTATTGAATGGGGTCAAGCCACTACATTGGAATCCCAGAAAGATGTGTGTCTTCACTTGCCCCAGCTCCAGCAATTTCTACATCAGCTTTATGAAACAATAAAACATTTGGTAAGTGATTTTAGAAGGAAGAGTGACCTGTTTTGAAGAGATCCTCTGAAACAATCTGCTCCATGTTTTGACAAAACCAGAAGCTAGCTAACAGTAGCAAAAAGGTTTGTCTTGTTGACCTAAGGATCCTTGTTGATGCTGGATCAGAGGGGCATTAGTCTGATCAAACTGGGGAAACAGTCACAGGTAATGCAAGCAGGAGAGTGTTTCCTGTTTCCCTGATTTATTGTGAAAGGAGCTTTTTAGTCTTGATTTGTTGATGTCATGTGAAATTTCCCAGCCAATGCTCTAGCCTCTTAACAAAATTATTTAAATAAACAAGAATTTGATTCTGGTTGTCAGGTCATAAATTGAATGATTTAAAGGCCTTAACATGCGAAACTGTAATTGATCCTTTAAATCATAGAGCGACTGCTGACACGTTTAACCCCAGTGTTATGGTATACAGTGTACCATAACACTGTGAATTCTAGCAGCATGATCAGATCACTGGCAAAACACTGCTGCCTCTTCTATTTATGAATTTAATTATTGTCTGCACTCACTTGAGTAAAAATAGTTGTTCATGTTTAGTTCCTAGTATGTTTTTCTGAGCATCACTTTTTCAGTGTATATATTCAGTATAACTAACTTCAGAAGTACTGCATTATGGCATAGGGCTTGCTTCTTATGGTAGTTCTTATTTTTAAATATTCTTCTCTGTAGACTGCAGAGTGAGGTTTGCTTCTGAACTGACTTTAAATATTAAATTTTAAGTAGAAGGTTTTGGGGGAGTGGAGTTTCTTCCCATATTTGTATTTCTTTTTCCTTAAGGGGGAAAAAAATGTTGCCCGTTTGCTTAATCTAAGGCATGGCCTAAAATGGACCTTGTGAATATGACCCCAGAAAGTCTTGGTCTAGCCCCAAACATGAGAAAATGTGAGGAATTTATTGTAGTAGTAGGAGATTGTTATCATCCCTGCTACTTGCATGTTGTATCAGCATAGCACTATTTTTGAAAGCCTTCATTTATTAGATAGTAAAGCTACAAATATGGAAAAAATAAGACTGATTACACAGAATTATATATAAACTATGTCATCTATTACTTTTATAGTGAAACCGTTTTCTGTTTGGTTAGAAGTTAAATGTCAGTTTGTTACTGGCTAGTCATTCAGTAAATTAATTTAAAGAAAGCAAACAAAAGTAACAGAGATAGTTCCATGCCATAGTAGGTATTAATTTCTTCAGAAACTGTGAGACAGTGTATTATAACAATGATGATCAACAAAAAAATGTGTTAATTAGGCTTTTAATACAATGAAATCTTATACTTGCTAGTTACTAATACTGATCTGCTTGCTGGGTATGGGGCAAACAAACAAGTTTTCTAATATAGTTAAGCATTAGGTAAGGAAATTATGTAAGTTTTAACTTACCTGAATGATAACATTATAGAAAATATAGATTCCTGCAGGTGTTTTGCTGTCAGAGTAAAATCATTGGGATTTATAACAAAGTGTGTCATTAACTGTTCTCTTAATCTACTTTTGATGTGCAGTATATTTACTATCTTTTTGGTTTTATGTTTTAGCAGGGTTCCACTGTAGCAATCCAGCAGTTCCCTTTAATTGGACAGCTTCTAGGAAGGCTCTGTTGGAATCCTTTTGTTGTAGGATATGGTAAGAATGTATAAAGATGTTTCCGCAACAGTTCCATAAACTTTATTTTATAGAAATCAGGAAAATATGAGTTGTTATATACTATGATTTTTTTCCATAAAAACACAGCATTCTTTTTTACTGAAGTAAAATGTTCAGATGAAAGGGCTATCTGTGTTATTTAAAATATATGGCCTTCAGGAATGTTAAATTCACTTTTGGATCTAATTAATTTTGTGGTTTAGTTACGGAATCTTGGCTTGGGACCAGTAGGGTTTAATTCCAGTGAATGTTTATGTGCATCACAATTTCCATTCTCATTTTTTGTTGTATTGATTACATTTTGCTGGAGTCTCAAAATGTATAAAATCTAGTGCTTCAAATTACTTTCAACAGAAGTTTCTTTCCATATGTATCAGAATATTCTATTATATATGCTAAGATAGAAGAAATAACTTTTCTGATATGTGTATTTTGTAAATAATCTGTACTATTATTGTGTTTGTTTTTATTGAATCCTTACAATGTATTTTCCCTGTCTCTCCATCCTTAACTAGTGAAAATGCACATGGAAACAAAATTAAAACAGTAAAGTAGTAACATAGTAAAAGGCATATGAAAAAAGGAAATGCTCTTACTGGTGGTGAATATGTGTTTGGCTGAGAATATAGAAGAAAAAATAGATTTGGCACAGGAAAACTGTTTGGAGGGAGGAGACTCCTTGTGCTATATCATCAACAGTTCTGTTTTTTTCAGGAACTGAGGTGCTAAAATTTTGATAAATTACTTGGGATCTCATTTAAACAGAAAACCGATTTTGAGCTTCTCTGTGAGCCCCTTAAAATAACTTCTTGTCAGTCTTTTGCTCTTATTACAACTACAAATTTAAAAAAAGAAAAAAAAAAAAAAGAAAAAATAAATAACATTATGTCTTTTTTGCTTTATGCTTCCTTTTGGGTAAATAACAGGAAAAGGCAAGTGTTTTTCAACTAGAAGGGCTTATTAAGTCAAGCACAGCATATATCTTCTGTTTTGGCTTTGTCTTCTAGACAGCTCCAAGCACAGGCAAAATGAACTTGTCTGTAAAACACACAGTAAATGTGTGTAATGTCAGTACTTCACCTCTGAAAGGAAAATTTGGGAAGGAACCATAGGTTTAAATGTAGACCACTTTTGCAGAATAATGTGTGCGTTTAGAAAAGCCTTTTCGTACTTTACTGATGTGTTTTTACAATGGAAAGGTTTCCCTTCTAATCATAGTTCTTGAGTATGTTGGTGACCATTGATTTTTACAATTACACACATGCTTTGCTTGTAAGTTTTTGTTTGGAATGTGCAAGTCTTCACACAATCAATTTTTCTGAGCTGGCTATATTGTGTTATAGGAAGTAGCTTCTCCTGTGTTTTTTAGCAGAGTTGAAAGCCATCTGTGTCTGCTCTTGGCTTCTTTTCACAAAAATTACAGCAATGCATTCTTGGTTTCCTCTACTTCTTTCCTCTTTTTTTGTTTTCCTTCAGCATTTTCTGAAGCTGCAAAAGCACTTTTTCTGTAAGTTGGTTGTTACCTCTGAGGTTGGCTTAATAATGAAGTCTTACTCCAGGTTTGTTTGGTTTTTTTTTGTCTCCATGTGGCAAGCAAGCCAGTTCAGAGAACTTCACTTTCTCAAAATGGAATCCTTCACTTTAATGCTTAAAGATTTTCAGTAGACCTGAAGACATCAGTAGACCTGAAGATGCCTGCTTGTACATTCCCACCACTTCCTCTTCTTAGAGCCACCTGAGCACTCTTTGGACTTGATGGTGTTTTAGATTCAGCATTTTTTCATTTTGTTTGGCACTGGTTCTGAAAATATTCTTTAAGATAGTGCTGGCTATAGCAGATGCTGACTCTCAAGTGGGTTTCATGTAATTTCTCATTTAGATAAATAGCTCATTCAGGCATGTGTCTGAGACCAGGCCACCCTCACAGAAGAAGGAACTAATTTTGTTCAATTCAGTCTTTCATACTAATAAATGGAGAAGGAAAAACATTATTCTTTTGCATCATGTCCAAACCACAATACCTTAGATGAATGTCTGTTGGTGCTGGAAGCTGACATGGCTGACCACTCAGTGCAGGAAGCATAGTCTCTGAGGGAAAATAATCTTCTCATAAACACTGCTGAGGAGGGGGTGGCCAAGTTAGCTTTATTTAGAATGCTAATGTGAGGGAAGCACGACTGAAGAAAATCTCATGGCTGTACTTGTGGTCCTGAACCACAAGGGGTACACAAAGAATTCAGTCTTGGTTAGGAATTCCAGTGTTGATGTTTTTTTCATTTGGTTGGTTTGTTGCGTTGGGAATTTTGTTTGTTTGGGTTTTTGTTTTGTTATGTTTTGTTTTGTGTTTTTGGTGGGCTGTGTGATTATCTTCTCAGTAGAACCCTTCTGGTTTGAATTTTGGGCCCAAATGTCTCGAATCCCAAACTCATACTATAAATGCTGGAGATTTCTTGGTAGCTCTATATGTCAGTGTGTATGTGTGAGCATGCAAGCTTGGGAATGGATTCATTTCCACAGAAAGTTCTGCTTTAGCTAATCCACATTTTCTGGTATGTTTCAATAAAATTTTACAACAGTCCCTAAAAATCGTATTTCTGGTTTTAAGCATAGGGTTTTCTTTCTTCTGCCTGACCACAGGGTATTTGTAAACTGAAT
Organism: Phylloscopus collybita; assembly: GCA_027886175.1. Taxonomy (NCBI): domain Eukaryota; kingdom Metazoa; phylum Chordata; class Aves; order Passeriformes; family Phylloscopidae; genus Phylloscopus; species Phylloscopus collybita. The sequence goes on from JAJNNQ010000029.1 coordinate 3,747,887, forward strand.
GTGCTTGGGATGATTGGAATAAATTGTGTTATGAGAAAAACATATCTTTTTGTTCTTTGTTTTTTACAATTTTTTGTTCTGAGGTTGGCAGGAATGAAGTACACTATGATCATGAAGGTTTGGATTTTTGACTGGTTGTTTGGTTTGAGGTGTTTCAGTTTGTTTGTTTGTTTCCTCAGGGTTCTTTTCACTTTTTGTTTTCCTTTTTACTTTTTTTGTTCTTCCCAAAGCAGCTTCTAAGCTGCCTAAAATTTCCTGCAGAAGTTTTTTTTATTCCATTTGTTGGAATACAACATTAACCTCCCTAAAGAAGTCCTGTAAATAGGTGATACCTGTTTTTTGTGCTATAATTTCCACCTTCAAATTTTTAATTTTATTTCTGTGGATGTATTAATTGGTTGTTTGGGTATTCAGCAGCCTTTTATGTCATAGTAAGATCTCCTGTTTGTCTCCTGATAATGCTTTTCAGTGTGTATCATGGTGATAGGTTTTCCATGGAGATCACAGTTGCTACAAAACTAGGAGGAAAAAATCCACCAGTAGATTTTCTGTGGCTCTGAGTTTGGTCGTTTCATATGATTATCTTTTGCAGCTGCTGTAATTATTTTAAGATCTGTCTTAATATTCCCATCTTTCATCCCCTGTTCCAGGGCAGCTGTGAAAACAGTGAACCAAGAGTTTCCCTCAGAGTGTGTCATGAGGTATATCAGCAAGAGGATTGTATGGGCCCTTTTCCTGTTTTTCACAGATCTATGAGACGCTACCTCAGTTTTGGTCAAAAAGTAATTTTTTGAACTAGGAAAATCTGAAGTCGTACCAGTTCCTTATTTTTTGGGAACTTTTGGCTTTTCTATGAGACCAGTATAGGTTGGTTTCATTGGGAATGATGTTTGAATCTATCTGTTAATTTGTGTTAATTTGTGTAAAGTCATTGTGTTGGCCAAGTGTGCCAATTCAGTTTATCTAGGCTTTGTTTTCATCGTTTTAGCTTTCATCTTACTTACTTGCATTTCTGACAGGCAACAGGACATTCAAAGTAATTTACTGTATGCAGCAAGTCATTATGTGTAACAAAAAAAATCTTCTCATCCAGAAATCTATTCAAGCAATTACATGTATTTTCTTCTCTCTTTTCTTAATTTTTTAAGTCAAAAGAAAACCAAAATTTAAATAAAATGACTTATTGATGTATTGTAGACATAGTTTATGAACTGTATGAGTCAAAAGAAGGAGTACTTGAACTATGTATGTATGTGTTGGTTTAGATAAGAGGTTTGGACTTGATGTCTTCTTCCCTGTCTTTTTCTGTGTAATTTATATAACTGAAAGCCAGACTTTATAATAGGCAGTATTTTAGTATTAGTAATGTGTAAAATCTTTCTTTTCCAAAAGGGAATTGGCTATGATTTAGTGATTTAAACAATCAAACCACTCTTTATTTTTTTCCTCCCAGATAATGTCATAGTAGTGTTTAGATGGAAGGTGTTTTTGAAGGAGATAGTTGTCTATTAGTGCTGATGGCTGAATGCCAGTTGGATATAATCAGAGTTTAAGAACTTCTGCTGAGCAATATGCAAGATGTGTCTTTCAACTTCAGAATTACAAAACCTAGGTAATTATTATCTTTGTAAAAATTCATATTAAAACAAGTTCCCAAACACACAGTGGCAGAATACCCCAAACTGTGGTCAGTTAAAAGTGTGTGCTTGAGAAACCATTTCTGTTGCTGAGATGTTAGTCAGTGGGAGGTCAGTAATGGCCTCCAGGCTTGTTGGACATTTATTGAAGAATACTGGTTTAAATCAGTGTTAATGTCTCTGGTCACCTGGTGAAAATACAGGCATTACTTAATGGACCTTTTATTTTTTCCTCAGGCTTTCCCAACAAAACACTTCTAAATAATACTGTTTATTACATCCTGGATAACAAATACCCAGAAAACAAAAGAAATTACTTGTTCAACTTGATAATCAAATTGTCTCATAATTTCTAAAATTGGTAGTATCCCTTATTTGTATTATTTTTAACAAGAAGCTTATTGCTTATTAAGTGAACATTACATCTGAACTACATCAGGTTTTCAGATTTTTCATTTCAATCACACAGTTTTGTTCTGGCATTAAATTCACTGGAGAACATCTTGGTATGGGCCAAGGAACATTAGGAGAAAAACCACCAAAGCCTATTGAAAACAAAGTTGTCGGAAATAATAGTGAGTTAAATGGCTCTTCACCTGCTTACTTCAGATAATCAGCTCCTCCATAATAATATTTGTGCATCTAAGCAATGAGAGTTATGCTCATTTTATAGTAGATTCTTAAAGAAGAGAACTGATTTCAAACAGTGGTTAGAATTAAGTAAAACCCAATCTGATCCTGTACAGAATAGGATTTTTCTGCATCATGATTTAGCAATTCTACTGTCTGAAGAAGTGTCATTTTCCTGAGACATTGAGACTCTTCCTATATTTTTACAGAGAACTGGTATTTTACATTCTAGTTATGAATGATTTCATACTTCACAAACTTTAGTTTTTTGTAAGTGAGCATACTTGAGTTGTGCAAGCTTTAGACACAATCTAATAAACTATTTTACCACTGTTGACTATTGTCTATTATTAATCATATTTAGATACTGAGTTAAAAGTTCCTTGAAGGTAACTTCAGGAATTATTTATGTGAATGAATTACTAGGTCCTGCAAGTTTCTGAAGATCATCTAACTATTGTGTAGATTCTGAACACTTTGCTACCTTTTAAATTGCTGTTGAAGGAAATGATTACACAAGATATATATAGTGATTTACATTAAATGTGTGGTATGAATCTGGTAGAATAGAAACAGCATGAGTTGAAGCTGATATTTAGGGTCTCAGTTTTGTGGATGAATAGGGATTGTTGTGTGTAATTCTGTCTGTGTTTTGTTTGGGTTTTTCTTTCCCCTCTAAGTATATCTTTATTTGCTTTTTTCCCTATAGATGAAAGCCAGAAGACTCTGATGTGGTGCTTATGTTGTCTGTACAGCAGTGAACCACAGAACGCTGTGGAACAGAAGGCCAACAGCTGGATACGGGTAAGTGAATGAATCCTTCCCAGGACTGCTTTGAATTAAATTGATGATTTAAAGGTGTTACATCTATAGCATAGACACACTGTCAATTCTGTCATTTAAGAAACTGCTCCAAACACAACTTGCATACATATTGTGTGGAAGTGTATATGATTCTAATTATAACACAGTCAGTGTTACTCTAGTTTTAAATCTTAGAAGGATGAGGATGATTTTACATTTGATAGTCTTGATGCTCTTAACCTCCTAGATTCACCAGGTGTAGTATCCTTGAATAATGAGCAGCAACCTCAAATCAGAAGGGAAGCAAGTGTGGTTATTAAAAATAAAGGACCTTTCATTAGGATAAAATAAATAACTTGGAAAAATGCCATGATTTGTTTTGAAAGCAACTTGTATTTGTTCTGTTATTTTATTTTTTGGTTTTGTTTAATCTCCTGCCTCTGAAGAATTCAATTGTATCCAAACCTTCTTCAAAGTCAGAGAGAGAAGGGGCAGTGCTTGTGTGTGGATTTATATTTAATGACTTAAAAATGAATATCAAACTTTAATCCCAAAATTAGAGTTTTACATGGCACATCTGTTCATATTTTATGCATTTCCACACTGAATTAACAAAGCACATCAGCATGTAAATAGCTTGCAGCACATCAATGCTTAATACTTTTCATTGCTGATTAACAATTTGAGGGTGCAGTTCTGTTGTGTCCTTCCTTTTTCCATGGGTCCATATAAAAATATGGTAAAAAAATAAATGGAATTGTTAATATTTCATTATAATCTTTTAGTCCTCACAACTTGTGAGAATGTAGTGGCCTCTTCATTATTTATGTATGTCTCTGCTAAAGCTGAAGATACTTTTAGATTTCTCTAGAGAGATAATTTCTTACTTACTTGTTTATTTTGCATGTCAGATTATCTATGTATGCATGTAATACTAGGATGTACAAATTACTGTAAAATAATTGATGATGATGCACACTTTTATGTTAGTAAACAACTTTTGTTGATTTAAAAGCAGTAGTCTTAGAAATATGTTCTCACTATCGTTTAGGTGGCCTTGGGTGCCTCTATATAGCTGTTTAGTGGGCTGTACCACCTACCATGAAAATTTGAACAATTTAACACTAAGTAAAATCACCCTTATATTTTTCCTGTCTTTAATGTTTTTCGGGAGGCTTTTACTGAGGTTAGTATACTTTTAATTCAAAGTGTGGCAATGCTTGAATGCCAAAGTAAATGACACAAAAAAAACCCTCTGCCTTTTCTAACATAGTCTCACTGATTCCTTGTGTTCTTCATAATGAAATAGGATAGGCACAGTAGTATGCAGTTAGTTATCAAACAGAGCAAAATTTGTCCATTTTGCTTTTTAGTAGCATAACATACACATGTGCATTAATGATATTAAGTGGTCAGGGGGAGATATACTCAGTCTACTACAGTGAAAAAAGCCCAATTGTCTTAATCTACCACATTGACTCATCTGATTCATGTAACAAAATTGATGTTGCTGGTATAAGAAAAAGTATCAGGTAAGCAGGGGCAAACAGTTGGAGATGGATGGAGGTGGGACTATTGCTTTTGTTTTATATTGAAACTAACATGTCAAGTATTTGATTCAAACTGCCCTGTAATCTGCAAAAATTATTCCACCTATGCGTTTCAATCACCCCTAATAGCCCCTGTGACTTGATGGGTCAAGTGTTAACCCAAAGGTTAGGAAAGAGAGCATGGAGGAATTCAAAACATAAACATATCTTACTAGCTATTTTCATCATTCAGCATTTACTTGGTTACCTAAAGTGGATGTAATACAACATGAGAATACAGCAGTTGAGATTAAAGGAAAGGGTATTATTAAATTGTTTTCTATAATTCGTAGAATTTCTTCTGGCGTCTACTGCCCAGTGGACATCATCACAAAACTTTTTTGAAGAAAGTGGTTTTATTTCTCTTTCCTGATCATCACTGTAATTCTAGTCACCAGCACTTGTGATACTATAAGGAGTATCATGCTTGTTTTTACAGAAGAAACTAAATTAAATGTTTTGCTACTCTTTTGCTACTCTTTTCTTTTGCCCTCTGTGACAATGATTTATATTTAAAAAAACAAAGAAAATGCAAAGTTGTATCTGATTAGAAATTACATTATTTGGTCAAGTTAGTGTTGAATCTCTTCTTCCCGTTGCTTTTATAGCTATGTACACTGACTATTAAATTACACCTTTCTTTTTCTGTCATGATGAGTGTGAGTTCCTGAGGAGTACTGGGGCCTTTCAGTGCATCTTCAGCTAAAGTCATTGGTCAGAAGGCTGATCTTAAGTCTTTTGGTTTTAGCTACTAAACTGCATTTTCAAAGTGGCAACGAATGTATTTAATGTGTAATGTATTTAATGCTAGCTTAGTTTCTAACTTTCCTGCCATTGCCATAGAAAAGCTGTGTTGTTTTTAATGGCAGGAGTGCTACCCTCTTGAATTGAATTATTACTACACTTCTGGAACTAAGATTGTGCAGGTCTGTAAGTCCTGTAAAAGAATAAAATGTGAAAAATTTATTGACATTAAATTAGAGTGTGCAGTGTAGACTTCAGTGTTTTTAGGATTAGATGCTACTTAAAATGGTAGATATTTTTGGTTTTGTTTATGATTCTGAGCCTTAGTGTTGGAGCCAAGATACATGCTGCCACAGATTGCTCACTAATAAAAACAATCATGACCTGGTGAAACCAGTCTCTTAGAAAGTTACTTAGTTTCTCCAGCTGGCCTTCTCTGAGCAGAGATTTCTAGAGCTGTGAAGTATGTATGATTTTAAGATAGACTTCTCTGTGGTGTGGCTAGAACAGCTGCGTTTCACTGCACATTACTCTTGCAATCACATTGCTGCACATGAGAGTTTTTCTGAAGCAGGTTTCCTTTTTATTAACTTGGCCACACCTTCTTCTTTGCTCTCAGTTTATAAGATGTGTTTATGAATTGTTTATGACTCTGGAATTTATTTCCAATGCTACTTAATTGTATTGTATTGGAAGGCCATACATACTTATGAGAGTAAGGCCCATCCCTTGTGTTAGCCCATCCCTTTTCACATTGGCTAAAAAAAAAGGAAGTTACTACCCTTTTTAAAATTCTTGGCTTTTTAAAAATTATTTTTTAGATTTATTTTTTTCCGTGCTTTAGTATCCCTCAAATGAATACAAAGGAACAAGACAGTATATACGTAACAGCATAAACATAGGAGTGGAAGACCTCTAAGGTTTGCTATGTGTTTTTAGAGGTGTTTTCTTTTTTTTTTTGCTTGGCTGAATTTTCCTGTCTGAAAATGTAGTTCTTTTGCAAATTTGTACCCTGTGCATGACCATATCTATCCCCATCTTTCTTATAACCCCCTCTTTAAATATTGGTAGGCTTCAGTAAGGTCTTAAGACCTTAAAATAAGACCTTTCTTCTTTGTCTATTTTATGGGTAGAAATGTGTGTTGTAAGATATATGGCTTATATGTATTTGCTAAAATATATTATGCTGAATATGTCAGGCAAAGTTCAAAAGTGGGAACTGTTGTTTTCAGAGTAATGACAGCACTGTTGCTTATTATGGTAGCTGTTACTTAGAAACTTAGAAATGGTGGTGTATATTTTTATATACCAGTAGATGGCATTCTTCATATTACATCTAGGTACACATAGATTCATTTTATATTAATATGTACACAGTTTTCTGCTTCTCAGCATTTTAACAAATATGCTTCCAGGGAAAGCTGAATGTTTTTTTTAACAATAGTCTCAAGTTTAGAAGCCAGCTTCCTGCTGCTCTTATTGTGTGGCATTGTTTCAACTCTTAGTTTCTAATGCTAGTGAGAATTCTGTGTTAAGATTCCTGACATTTTTGGCAACCGTGCAGGATCCTCACTAATAAGAAAATTAATTTCATTATCTTCTTTGCTGTATTCACAGAGCATTTAGTTGAACCAAGGTTTTTTTTAATTTTGCTGCCCATAATTTTTCCGCAGATGTGCAAGAACTCTAGCTGTGTTTTTTACTTGTTTTGATATTGACTGATTCTTGATTTATGGAGGGTTTTAGCACTTAGGACTTTCTATCCAAGGATCTGTTACATTAAAGAGTGAACAGTTTATGTGTGAACATTTCAAACCTTAGTTCTGAAGTACTTAAAATGAAAAACTCACCATGGAAATAGCTTGAGTAAAAAGAAGCGTAAAGAAACATCTCCTTTTCTCTCACCTCCTCTTCTCATTCTTATAAAATTACAAGTATTATTCTGAACAGCACAGGTATTTTTTGTATTTCCCCTTCTTTATTTTTTCTTATTACATAGTTTCCTAGTAACTCATTTATCTGTGGTCATGCTTTGTATTTTTTAAGGACAAATTATCTATCCTGAATGTTCATTTTATGTCTCTCATCATATTACTTGGTTTGCTGCGCCCATGTTTTAATTTATTCTGTTACCTTTTATTTGCTGCTGCTGCTTTCACGAGTTTATTTTCTGTAGGCCCGAGAGTCTCTCCACGATGTCGGGTACAAGAAATCGCGTTCTTTTTGGTCTCTCGCTAGGAGCCAGCCTTCCTCAGGGCATTAGCACAGGCGCGGTCAGCTGCGAGAGCCGGCGCCGCTCGGAGCCAGGAGATGGCGATCTCTGCTCTGAGTGCTCGCCGGGCTGTCCGGCAGGCATCCCTGCGTGCACAGGGGTGTATCTTAGATGTTGTTAGGGGTTAAACTAATGCTAGTGTTGTTGTGGCCCTTCCCAGGTGTTCCCTGCATGTGTTTTGATAAAAAGTCAGTATTTTATGGTGGGTTGCCAATAATTGGTTAAACTTGCCGTGGAATTGCCTGGGTTGGAAAGGTCCTGCTAAATCACGTTACTCAGAGCTCCATCCAGCTTGAAAACTTCCAGGATTGAGGCATTCACAGCTTATCTGGTAAACCTGCTGTGCCAGTGCTTTAATACCCTCACAGTAAAGAATTTCTTCTTAATATCAAATACAAGCCTACTCTTAGTTTAAATCTATTTCCCCTTGTCCTGTTGTGTTTATGAGACCACATGCTCTCATAAAAAGTCTCTCCATCTTTTTTATAGTCTCCCTTCAGGTGCTGGAAGGCTACAATTACTTCACCCAAAGCTTTCTCTTCTCCAGGTTCATCCCAATTTTCTCAGCCTTTCGTCATAGAAGCGGTGCTCCATCCCTCTGATCATCTTGGTGTCCCTCCTCTGGACTCTCTCCAACAGGTCCATGTCCTTCCTGTGCTGGGACTCCAGTTCCCAACTGGAACCCTGCATCCTGTCCTTCCAGGGCTGGATGCAGGGTTCCAGTTGGGGTCTCACCATAGCAGAGCAGAGGGTGAAAATAAAAACTGGGAATTAGCTGTTGTACATTATACTTTATCTTTAGCTATTCTGTGTTACAGAAGTTTTTCTTTCTCAGTTAAGAGAAATCATTAAATAAATATGTCTCATAAAAAAGGAAACAAGAACAGTTCCCATATTTCCTGCTGCTAATGGGTGCCTGTTCTGGAGGCTTTTGTTAACACACAAGAGATTCTGAATAATTACAGGCTTGTGATCCCTTTTGTCATATTGCATTGTTTGTTTGTAGTTTTTTTAGGTTATTCATATAACTTATGATCGGTTAAAGCCTAGAATCACTGGAACATGTATTTTTAGATTTTTTTTTTTGTTATGCCATGCAATTATTAATGTTCTTAACATTCAAGAAAATTTTAATCCTATTTTTAATCCTACATAGGCTTATATCCTATGGAGAGGGTGGGAAATGCAGATTTTAATGTCATATGTAAGTTGATAAGCCATCAGAATTGGATCCAACAAACCCCAGTCTTACGAACTTAAAGGCTGACTCACAGCTGAGAGATCATAGTGTAAATCAGAATTTGGAACAAGTGGTGAGCTACATGTTAGCAGATATAGACCAAAGTTGTAATGGGTTGTATTAATCAAGCACCAATTGGACAATTATAGCCAAAAGAAAAGAAAAATGGTTATGTTAATCAAAACTAAAGCCTGAGAAAAGTGAATAATCATTTTGTCAGGGCCATTTATCTAAGCAAATCTGGAGAGAGAGGAAAAAAGGTGAGCTGAAAGGGCATGCAGATCTAAAAATATTTGATGGAACTGAATAACTTTTGCCAGAAGCTGGGACAGTGAACAAAACAAAACAAATCTTCCTGTTCAGTAGAGTAGTACTCAAAGTGCCGAACAAAGCTGAAGAGGCCCAGATACTATGTGACTTTCCTGAAGGCCATCTGTTCCAAAGAATAGCTGGCATATTTTTTGGCAATATACAAAGCCAACCCAACAGCAATGAAAGATTACTCATTTAAATATATAAGAAGAGAATGTGTGATAACACAAAAAGAGGGATGTTTCTAGCTGGTGCCAGATATTAAGTTTTCCATAACATCAGGCTGAAAAACAGTTCCAGTTCAGCCCTCTCCACAGGGAAAGCTGTGTTTGTTTACTTGGGTACAGCAGTCACCAGATGGCAGGGACATATTTTCTAAAAGCCAAGAAGTTCTATGATTCTGGAAGAAAATAATAGTACCCAAATCCAACAATAAGTGAGGATGGTCAGAAGCTCCAAGTAATTTTTGAAAGAAGCAGAATTCCTGAGCTAAGTGAAACAAGCACAAAGGGTTTTGCACAGGCGTAACACACCTGTGGAGAAGAGTAGAGCAAGACAGATTGTACTAAGAATATCATGCATGTAGATGGACTGTGTAAAAAGTCTTCTGAATATCCTTCTTCAAGTGGCCTGAACCACCCTTATGTTAAGTGTACTCGTGTGCAAAATTCTTCAGGAAGCAATCTGTGCAGATCTTGAAAGGTTTTCAAAACAGAATGAAATAAATAAGTTATGAAAAAGAATCCTCAGTTTTTGTGACCATCTCTGTAAACCCTGGAGATCGTTTCACTGCATTCATGTCAGTTTAAACAGGAAAATGCTGCTGTTTGTGCCATAGGCCTAACAAAAGCAAGAGTAAGAAATCCTAGTCATCTACTGGCCTCAGTTCATGCAGTAAAATGCTTGTGGGGATTTTTTTTTGTGAAAATCGAGCTTCTTCTTAAATAATAATAAACCGGTTGTGGCCAAAAGGTTTGAGAATAAATTCAGAAATGAAACACTGTTCACCTCATAAGTATTGCATTTGCAAAGGTAAATTCAGACCCTGAACAGAATTGCTCTTGGCTGGAAAATTCAGTAAGCATTTGGAAAAAACTTCAGTGAGGCAAAATGTAAATGTACATCAACTCCATATTCATGTGAGATCTGAGAGGAATCAATAGAGAGGCTAATTGAAAATACTTATTAGTGACAGCTAGTGAACTTGTGCATTGAGACCATTATATTTCAGGGGCAATTGAGAGTAGTTCAATGACACTGTTGCAGTTGGTATGAAGATAGGCTGCTCCACAGGGGAAGGGAAGACAGGATCTGCAGTGTAGGTGAGGAGAAGGCAGGTGCAGCTGTGCCTTGACACAGAAATGGCACAGTGGCACGCGAAGAGCAAAACAAGTCCAGTGGCAATCACCAGGACTGAGTGAGTCCTGCCACACCAGGCTCACAGTGATGAGGCAGGCTCAAGGTTTAGCTGTGAAGTCATGGCCAGGGGTCAGGCTCCAGGGCAGCAGTGTGTATGGCCAGCCACAGGCACGGCTGCAGCATAGCTCAGGCAAGGGCCTTGAAAGTGTCCCTGCCTATGGTGGGTGGATTGGAATTACACCTTCAAGGTCCCCTTCCAACCTAAACCATTTTGTGATTCTGTGTAAGTTGTACACAGAATTGGAATGACAATATTTTCTTCTTAGGTAAAGAATGTTGATTTGATTTTGGGGCCAATATACTTTCCATCATTCAAATTCATTACCTACTATTTTTATTTGTATGCACGCACAGTTAGGATAACATTAGGAATTGTTAGGAAAAGATATGTCAAAAGTAATCCAAACATAATGTAAAGAGCATTTCTCTTATTTTCCTAAAAGGTATTCTTTTAATAATTAATTCTTTATAGAAGAAAATCTTTAAGTTCACATTTTTCTAGGAGACAGGAATTTAAGCTAACATGAAGAAAATATGTAGTGCACAAATTAGAATGAAGCTCAATATCTGTTCTTTAGCTTGCTTTTTTATGTTAGGAAGAGCTTGAATCACTTGTGAATTGTTATTTCACAGGGGAAATGGGCCCCAAGACCATCTGATGGAAGAAGTATTAAAATAATGTTGGATTTATAATAAAGGATATCTCTATGAGATAAGAATACTACTTTAGTGACATATATGGGTAATGTGTCTATTAAGAGGCTTATGGGTTGCTAGAGGACACAGTGAGAAACATATTTTTTCCTTCTTATCTAGACAACTTTGAAAGAAGGAGATTAAGAGCTAAATAGAGATATCTTGAGTTAAAATTATGAACATACTTCACCTGCTATTTATTACTGAGAAAGTTAAATTGGAAAGAATCTTTGTCATAGAGCATAGGTTTTAGCAGGGTTCTATTACAAATACAGCATTTTCAAATTTTTTTTGTCATTTCCCCTCTTTAAAAGGAAAAAAAATAATAGTGTTTGGACTAAGATAAATAACTATTTTTGACTATTTCTTACCTTTGTGATAATATCACTACAATATTTTACCATGAAGAAACATAATCAGAAGGGAATGTAAGAGGGATGGGAAGGTGTGGAGCAGGGGATTTGGTTTTCCTTAGCAGTGTTAGGGAGAAGGACGTCTGTGTTCCAGGAGGCATGCATCCAAGAGACAAATGGAAAATGTTAAGTTTCCTGGAGGCCAAAGTAGTTCAAAGTTACTTAATCACTTTCTGAGACTCACTCTTGTGGTTTTATGGATCTTACGGGTTTTTTGGTTATGTTTGGAAGTGTTGTCGTTCCTCCTCTAACCTGTGCAAATAATCATCAGGAACTTTGATCACTGCAGAGATCATAGTGTATTCCTTCAGATGAAAGATATCTGACAGTGATTAAAGTATGTATCTTGTTTATACTTTTCCTATTAATTTTTTCCATGTTTTTCACTGATCCTTCAAGAGTCTTTGTAGCAGTTTTCCTCAGTCACTCTATATGGAATTTACCCTTGCCTTCTGTCAGCAGCTTACGTCTAAGAGGATCTAAAGATACTTTCCTCAAAGTGGTCTGGAGTGCTTGGAGATAAATGGGCTTTTACTCAGTCCTTGATTGTTTTCATTCAGCCTTGCTTGTGATATATCCTTTTTCCCTCTTGCTTGCTGGTGGCACACTGGTTAGTGCAATACCTCATAGTTACAGCCTCATAGTTACATAGTTACATACCGACAGCCGGTAGGCAAGCTGTGCTTTTCACAGGAGCGTCTACAGCAACTCCTGGCAAAATTGTTGAAATTGTACAAGCTACCTCTACCACTTGTTTGAGAAGAGTGCAATAACAGATGTGTTGTGCACAGTAGTGTTGTACTGCTTAATTTTGTGTGATAAAACACCAAGCAAAATCAAGAGAATGCATGTAATATAAGTTTTGAACTCCTTTACCACTTAATGCAGAGATCAGAATTCAAAATAAAATTTCTGCTTAGAGAACTGCTACTAATTTTGGTGTTTAGGGTTTATTTAGTTGTTTTCAAAGTTGGTGTTGCTATTAGATATTAAATATTCTTATAGAGGAAGGGAGCAGTTATAATCCTAGGGTCATCTGAAATGTTCAGTGTATGTAATAACAAAGTGACAGATAGAATTCTGGTGTATTAGTGCTCTCTAGATACATGTCATATGTAGAATTCACATGGTTTTTGTGCTTCAAAGATCTAAAGCAACAACTTATCTCATTATAAAGATGTGGGTGAATAGGTGGTGTGTCAGACTATGTCTTTGGCAGTTAGATTAAAGTGAGTATTTCAGTGGTAGATCTACTTTCTTTATGTCACTGACTATCTTATAAGGCAATATGTTTCCGTAAACTTAAAAAGGAAGTATTTAAAATATCCAGTTTTCAGACCATTTGTGCACATTAAAAATAACTTGCTATTCAGGTTCAATGGTATTCTTGTTGGACAGTGCTTATACTGGGGTCTTGCCACAACAGATGCAATAGATTAAAAGAAGACTGCAAGTATAATAATTACAGCATGGAACAGTCTGCTGGCAGATAAAATGTAACATTCTCTTTAATCATAGTGCTTACTGTAGTGTGGGTGGCCACAGGCTGCAAACGTTTCAGTCAATCCCTTCTCCATGCAGGAGTGGTTGTAAAACAGAGCTGAAGTAAACAGCATTCCACAGACCATTAAGGGGTTTTAATTTTGAAAAAATATTCACCCCTCCTTTTGGCTGCTTGCTTCTGTCAGCTGTTACCTACCAAATCAGTTCTGCTTGAACTAAATAGTATATAATCTACTATCTACAGGCTCTTAAAAAAGTTTGTTGTGCTCTGTTGTGGCTTTTGTTATTAAAATATATACTACTTTAAAACCTGAATGTTTTGTTGGTTTTTGCAGCAAGAAACAACCTCTGCCCGTACATTAAATGCTGTATTATGTTTAATTTAAAACCTTTTCATCTTGTTTTCATTCTCCCATTTTTTTTTCTTCAATGCCCACTGTGTGCCCACAATGCCCACTTCAATGCCCGCTGTTTCTGTAAAATGCTTTATTGTCTCTCTAGCCATTAGCACAATATCTTTTCTGCAACCAAAATGAAGGGGAACTTTCTGGTGTTTTTTAACCTTGTTGCCAGTTTACTCCTTTGGAAGCTGATTTCATGTCCTTGATGTTTGATGTATAGTCGTCTGGAATCTGAGTTTCATGGAACAGATTTAAGCAGCTAAACTTGGTGTCATGAAAATAGTCACACAGTACTTACAGGTCTTTTTTGAAGTATATAATTATCTGAGGGCAGATAATTTAATTTCATTTTATAAGTGCATGAAAGGTTATGTTTTGGTGGATGAGTTTTTGCATTGTAATTAACCATATGTGGAATCAAGTATGTAAATGAGCTTGAAAGAAATGTCTTAAGTGTCAGTGGGTAACAGATGGTTCAAAGTGAATTTTCTTTTGAGTCAGAATGGAGGACAAAAGACTTATGTGTAACAAAAGCATGTGTTTAGGAACTGACATAATTAATTAAAGCTTAATGACTTAATGAACTCTTAACGTGGTAGGGTACTTCTCAAATTTTAAATTATTAGGTAAAATTTAGTTTAAAGAATCAAGTTGGCTTGCTTTGCAATGTGTCCCAAGGGAGTAAAGATCAATACAGTCACTTTTCCCTGTCCTTTGTGCAATCAGTTTGTGTCCCAGATGCCATGGACTTTATCCTGTTGAAGTGAGTGCACTTCCTAAGATGTACACACCTTAGGAAACCCACATCTCATAGCAGTGTTTGCTACAAATTTGATGTGTGTACCTCTTAAACTTGCTAATGTACGCATCTGTTATACCCCAGCATTCTTAGGTATGGTTAAGTATGGGTGAAAGGAAATACTGTGGTGAAAATGGAATTGACTGAGGAATCAAAGATGAGTAATTGATACAGTGGTAGTATAGATATAGGTTTTCTAGTAGAATATATTCTAAAGAAATTTTATTTTGAAGGAACAGGAGGGTGATAAAAATGTTGAACTTATTTGTACAAGAATAAGTTTTTTATTCTTTATTCTATTTAAGATCTTTTTAACATAGAGAACATTTTCTGTGTTAACATTTTTAAAGGCTGGATCTTTTTAACATAGAAAACATTTTAAGATGAAGATGGCTTTTCACATACAGCACATAAACTATTTGTCATGCTTATTGTCTTGAAGTTTTACTGAGTTCACTGTCACTATTTTCTTTTTTCTGTTGTTCTTTCATTTTTGTAAAGTCAGCCAGAGGGAGTTCTTGGTCATTTTGAACATTTTGAAGATTATCTAAATAGTTAGTCTTCTCGGTAGCTCTTTTGATAATCAGCATTTTAAGCTGATTTGGACATTATCTGATCACATGTAGATGCATTGGTAGGATGTAAGAGAATTTGCAATGTTTTCAAATTTGCAAGCATTACCATAGTCTTCTAGTTGAAAACAGAATGGTATTATGAATGGGCTGGGGAAAAACAGACGTCTCTTCTTCAAATATAATTCTTCAACAATGCCAAGCTAGCATGATTTTAAAAGATTTCTCAGCTTCTGGCCCAAAATACATGAAGACTAAGTATGTCAAAGAACAAAATGAGAAACCAAGAATTCTGCTTTCCTGCAAGGCTGCTTGAGCTTTTACAGCAAGTGTCACAAATTGCTAGGCAGCTGACATTTCTCAGAACACTTCAGTTGTGCCAGGTGGCTCTAGTAAAGAATAATGATTTGTT
Source organism: Phylloscopus collybita (assembly GCA_027886175.1). Lineage (NCBI taxonomy): Eukaryota > Metazoa > Chordata > Aves > Passeriformes > Phylloscopidae > Phylloscopus > Phylloscopus collybita. The sequence continues at coordinate 3,763,330 of JAJNNQ010000029.1, forward strand.
AGTGAGACACAAAAAGAGATCTCTATATAAAGAAACTCTATTGGCATTAGATGTTTTTGCTCAATCTAATATTACTGTAACCAGCAGTTGTTATATCACCATTATAGGTGTATTTTGTGCTTTTTTTTTTGCTAAGAAGTTCAGTGGACAATCTTCTCTGTGTAAACTTTTAATGGCATGATACTTAGGAAGTTCAACCCCAAAGTGATTAAAGTGATTTTTCCTGAATATTGTTGTAAATTAGGTGCAGTATTTACAATGTGTACTGGAGATATATAATGGGTACATACATTCATTGCAAAAAGCGTATTTGTTTTTATAATTTTTCTGGAAATTAATGTAACTCACAGATTTAAAGTAAAAGCGAAACAGTCTTACAATCCATCCACTCTTTCTAAACTTATTCATCCCTCTTTTCCACATAACTTTTGTGTGGATTTAAGGAAGTTTTCAGTGAGAAGCTTACTTATTGGCTTTTGAAAATTGTGGAGGGAAGAAGGCAATTAATTCTAAATCACTGGCTAGTTAAACCAGAGAGCTTTAAAAAAAAAAAAAGAAAAAAGATTTATGGTTGACTCTGGCAGAGCTATTGAATTTCCTTTTTTAAGTTAGTGTAAATGCGTGTTTTATATCACTATCAAAAGTCTTCACTTTTTAAATACAAAGAGTAATAGCACTTTCTAGGTGGGTGTTTCTTAAAGAGAAAGGAGATTGAAAAGGGAAGGAGATTTGAAACTGCTTTTCCTGTCTGAGGCTAAGAGAAGGCTCAAAGTTTGCCAGCCCAACAGTTCTTCAGCTTCTTTCTTGTGATTTCTGAGGGTTTTATTAGTGACTTGCAGATGGAACTTAGGCTTTGGAACTCATCCATTAAAAAGTTTTATGGTCTTAGCCACAGTAGTAGTGCAACATGTTTTTTACTGTACCAGTGTCACAGAAGGTAACTGAGGTTGAATTGGTGAGGGAAAATACAACGCAGCTTTCCCTTCCTCTCCCCATAATTTTCTTTTCCACATTTCATTTGGAAATTTGGAAAATATCACTTTGGAAAGCCTAGTCTTTTTATTAAGTTACATGTATCAGCAAGAGTAATACAGTTCATAGCACACTTTAATTTCTAAAGAAAAAGCATATTTGTCTCAATGGATTTTTGAATTTTTTTCAGTTCAGTTTTTCTAGTAGGTTTTCATGATCCTTTAGTGTATTTTTGCTGTACTTTTAAAACCTTTTTAAAGACAAAATTGTAGTTATGGCTGTTGAAACAAAGTTAAGGAAATTTGCCTAATAGAAGAGCACCTAAAGCAGTTTTACTGAAAACAGTCTGAAAGTGAGCCTGCTTAGTTCTTCAGGGACAGGACAGGGTTAAAGGTCATCATCAGATGGAGTGTGGAGAACTTTACAGAATCTGTGTTTTCATGTCTGGGAGTATGTGAAAAGCAATGATGTCTGTGTATTAATTTTCTGAAATAATAGTATTATTCCTGTTGAGGTTTTTTGTTTGTTTTATATTCAGCTCAAAAGTAATAGTAATTCAGTCTAGTCATTTATCTGTAGATTTTCTGTAACTTGATCACATGTCTGAATGACAAGATCTTTGTCTCTGTAGGAGTGTATTTGTTTATGATCAACTAGTCTGTCATGGTTATCAATGAAGATTTAGATGTAGGCAGATAATCAGACTTTTGTTCCAAGTGAAGAAGGACTAAAATGAGAAGCTCCAATAAATCCTAAACATGGACTTGTGGCCAGCAGCTTTATTTAGTGTTCTGGCACAGAATTTAGCTAATGAAAACCATCCTGTGGCTGCATGTGTCCATAAACTGCTGAAACAAGAAAATTCCCTGACAGTAAATGTCAGAAAGAAATGTAGGAAGCAAACCTCTCCTAGCCCTGTTCTTAGGCACTTTGACCCTAATTAACTAAATTACTGAAGAATATTCCAAGCTTTCTTAATGTTAATTGCAGCTGAAGTGGTTTCTTTTTTCAAAACCTCTGAGTGGTTACTGGAATAGACTCAGTTTGGTAAAGCAAGAGGTTGAGTTGACTAGCTAATAATTGGAATGTATGTGTGTATATAATTTAACATTTTGTCTGTCTGCAATGTGTTTTAACTGGTTTTAATTTTAAATGAGAAACTGGTCTTTTTGGTTAGGTTATCAGTGGTATATGTTAAAGATTTTTTATAAGGTTTTTACTATTTTTTTAATGTAATATGCTCTCACATACTGATAATAATTGTTCACAAATACACGCCATGGAATTTCCCCTAATTGATACACTGAGAATTTTATAAAACTTGACAAAACAGAATAATTTTGAATAAAGCTAGATGATATTTATGTCTGTATGATGTTTGATACCTTACAGTCATTTACGTTTCAATTTTGATTTGTGGAATACTCTTCTGTCTTCTCCTGGAGCCATGGAGCAAGTGATCAAGAGGTCTTAAAAGCACAATTAAAAGTCATAGACTTTGTTATGAATGGATATGTGTGTGGAAATAATATGAATTGTGTTATGTCATTATCCCAGTCCCCGAATTGATTTCATAAACAATTGGTGAGATGGTCTCTAAATGAGCGTAGTGCTTTGTCATTTACAGACTTAGCCACTATGATTCTTCAGAACTGGCTGTAAGAAAGTTTTAGAAGTATCAACTCTGTGTTTTATTGTCAATCATTTAATCTAGAGGATATGAGACACAATAAAACTCATAGACCTTTAGGCAGGATTTTTAAGAAAACATTACTAAAAATACTTACAGGAATTTGTTTTGGTCTGAGCTGCTGAAAGCTAGCAAACAAATAATTAATTTATATTTACAAAGCAAATTAGACCAATGTGTATATCTTGCGTACTGTGGACTCTTTAAATGATTTAGGAAGTAATGTAGGCTGTTAGGATCCTACATTTAAAGCAAAACCCTATTATTTAGGATTTTTATTTTTCAGATTGTAACTGGAAATCATATTGTCTGATTTATCTGTAGTGTTGTAATCGATTTTACAGTTTTGAAGTACTTTTTAAGCCAGATTGAAAATAGAATTTGACTTCTTGTCTTCTAGACTTGCTTTGAAAGCCATGAGCCATCTGGCTGTAGAGGAAACACCTGAGAACAACACTGATGTACAGACTCTTGAAGTCATTGACATACAAGAAATTCTCATTCCAAAATCTGATTAAATGCAAATAAGAAATAGTGCTTACTTCTAAAGCTTCCTGTGAATAAGATTTAGTTTTTCATATTATACCTGCTTTCTTTTAGCAGAGCTGAGGAAGTCTGGTTTCTGTTGAAGCAGATAGAAAGGTCAGAAATATACCTGTTAGTTGACCAGATTTCAGAAATTTCCCCTTGGGTATCCATGCTGTACTTACCCCAACAGATCCACAGAGATCATAATTTTCAGCAAAACGTCATTAATGGTCTTTTCTCAAAAAAAATAACTGCACTTAGTGTTTTCAAGCAGAATATACTTAAGAGAAGTACTTCTTTTGAATAAATTATAGATTATTCCGTTTCATCCTGCTCTACTGTTGCTTTGATAGACTCATCCAAGATGGCAGAAAAGAGCTCAGTATCATCGCTGGGAAGTCTTAATCTAAGAGGTTTGAGTGGCTTATCCCAGTGAAACCATCCATCTCCAGTGTTCAAAATACACTGGAGCTACTGATTTTCACATCTGCTTCTGAGGACATTCAGAACCATAAATACTTTGGAAGGAGTGTGTTGAGAAGTTTCCAGAAATAAATTGGTTTATCTGGCTCACCTGGAATGTCTTTGAAACTGTCATAAATTCTATAAGTTTGCTACACAAATACAGTTACTAGCATAAAACTTGCCATCTTGTAATAAAAATCAAGTTCTATTTATGTGTTGATGTCTAATTTCAGAAGTAATTGTGCCTTTAATTCAAGCTTCTATATTTTTCCCCATTGATGTGTGCAGGAAAGTATTGGCTATTCCAGAAAGAAAAGGGGTAAAAGGGTAAAAGGCTTTTGGATCTCTGCTTGGTAAATACAGTATCAGAGCCTAAATCTCCTGTCTTGTTGGATTTGTGGACACTAGTTGGGTTGGTGACTGCCCGGGGCTATGTTACTTAAATCAGTGGAGGGACAAGTTCTGCTCCAGAAGAGTAATTTCCAGACTTTTATAGGGTCATGTGCCTCATGAGGTAGTTATTATAAATGGTGTTATGGAGTAACTCAACAAATCCCTTATAGCACGTGGAAATCAGCCTTCATTACTTGAAGAGGAGTATCAAAGAGTTAGCTTAGAAGTGTTTTAGTTGCTTAGTCCTCTTCAGAATCAGAGAGGTTGGAAAAGACCTGTAAGATCATCAAGTCCAATGTTAACACTGCACTGCCATACTGCCACCTAACCATGTCTGCTCCTAGTGCAACATCCACCAACTTTCTTGAACTCTTCAAAGAGTGGTGATGCCACCACCAATAGGGCAGCCTGTTTCAATGCCTGACAACCCTGTCAATGAAGAAATTTTTCCTAATATCCAATCTAAACCTCCCTAGTACAACTTGAGACCATGTCTTCTTGTGCTGTCAGTTGTTACTGAGATTGTAAGAGAAGAGACCAACCCCCATCTGGCTACACCCTCCCTTCAGACAGTTGTAGAGAACAATACAGTTTCCCCTCGTTTTCTCCAAGCTGAACATCCTCAGCTCCCGCAGCTGCCCCTCATAGGCCCTGTGCTTAAGATCTTCCACCAGCTTCACTGCCCTTTTCTGGACTCACTCCAAAGAAGTCAAAGGACCTCAAAGTCCTTCTTGCAGTGATGGGCGCAGAATTGGACTCAGGATTTGAGGTGTGGCCTCACCAGTGCTCAGTACAGGGGGACAATCACTGCCCTGGTCCTGCTGACCACACTATTGATGATAGAGGCCAAGATGCCATTGGCCTTCTTGGCCAGCTGGGCACAGCTGGCTCCTGCTCAGCCATTGTTGACCAGAACCTGCAGATCCTTTTTGGCTGGGCAGCTTTCCAGCCTCTCTTGCCCCAGCCTGTAGTGCTGTCTGGGGTTGTTGTGACTGGAGCCAGTGCTGGGCTGGATGCAGCACTTCACCATATCAAACATCACATCACTGGCCTCAGCCCATTGATCCAGCCTGTCCAGGTCTTTCTGCAGAGCTTTCCTACCCTTCAGGAGAACAAATCTCACACCCAACTTGGTTTCATCTGCAAACTGACTGAGGAGGCATTGTAGAGGATCAGACCTAAGCATGTTTTGTCTCAAACATTCTGAGTATTGCTACAGGAAAGGTGTGATTGGAGGAGAGAGTCTTGTGGAGCTGGGGTGGTGCTGTTCTGAGCCAAGTTCCTGCTCTGCTTTGAGACTCATGGTTAGTCCCCCAATCCCATCTCACTTCCTGGACAAGAGCTGGCTGTGCATGAGTGAATAAAACTATGTGACAAGTCTAGTTTACATAAGAGGCATATACCAACTATAAAAGGGGATGAATCACTTGGCCTCTTTCTTTTTTTCCTCTTTCTCTCTTTTTTCTCTGGCTGTTTTTCTCTTTTCTGTCTTTCTCCTTTCTTTTGTATTCTTTGTCTTGATAACCCAGCTCTGAACCATCCACAGGACAAGGACCACTGTGAGGTCTAAGAACTGGACATGATTTGTTTTCTTCCGTTGCTTTGCCTCAGCAAATTATATCCTATCCCATACTCCATACTGAATTTTGATGTGGGAATGGGGAGGTGGTGGAGATATGCTATAGGATCTTGTAGATATGAAGCAGGGTGCTTACAACAATGGAGGAAGTTTATGTCTTTGTGGTAATGGTCATAGGATTATCTGCCTTTTAGAGATACTAGAAATCTCTCTGCAATGGTGGATTTTGAATTATCTGCCGTATTACTCAATATAAGTGGCATCAGTAATATAAAGTCACTTGTGAGGTCATTCATAGAAGTTGGTCATTGTGAGGGCTTTATAAAAATTCATTAATTCAGTTTCATGTTGAATGTGATTTTGAACAGGATGCCTTTAGTCCTAGGCCATGAGGACAGATTTCTTCTCTTGCAATGAGAACCAAGGTGGTTTCCTTCTTACTTAGTGGTCAGAGAAATCAAGAAAAAAGTCACTTCTGATATTCCAGTATGCCTGACTGCTGTTCATTTTCCAGAATCAGCCATCTTGATTCTGGAAATGCAAAAATAGAAGACACCTTGTTATTTTTCCTTTTGAATGCAGCATTTCTGCTGGAGATCTACTTTCCTAGCTTGTAGAATGTGGTATTAGTGGATTAGACAGTGAATGGTAATTGATTGACTGTCAGGAATAACTGATGGTTACGTAGATCTCCAGTTGTTAATTTTGCTGGAGTAGTGTAGGATGCATACCATCAATACAGGAGTGCATTTAGTACTGACAATTTTCTAATCACATACTTGAAAACTTCATAAGTGTTGATTTTGAAACGATTCCTTGGAGGTCATCAGTATCAAATAAACTGATCAATACTGTGGTTCTGTAATATGTCAAGTTTTTTGATTTTTCAAAATGCTTTTGGGAGGGATTCATAATGTAATATTGGAACCTGTCAGGAGGCTTGAATATTTGTATTCTTCCTATATATGTGAGAAAATCTGAAATCTTTTCAATTTCTCTATAGTCCTTCTAAAAGAGTTAATTTCAAATATTCCCAAGACCTCCTCTGCAGGGCTGCTCTCAATCCATTCATCCCTGATAATCGATATTGGAGATTGCCCCAGTCAGGGTGCTGGACTTTTCACTTGGCCTTGTTGAACTTCATGAGGTTCACACAGCCCTGCCCCTCCTACCTCTGGATGGCATTCCTTCCCACAGGGAATCAACTGCACCACATATCTTGGTGTCATCTGCAAACTTGCTGGGGATGCACTTGATCCTACTGTCCCACTCAATTCCATCCCATTGATGAAGACATTAAATATTCCTTATCCTAACAACTAATTTGTCAAGTATGAGTGAAGCATCAGTATTAATTTTTCTTCCAGACAGCTCTCTGCTAATATAGAGTAGTAAAAGACTTATCACTTAAAACAAGAATTATTTAAGAAGTAAGTAAGCTACAGTTTCTAGAGAGGAGAACTTTCTGTATGTTTTAGAAGAGCAAGAAAGCTTTCAAACTGAAAAAGACAAATGCTTTAACTTACTGTTAATAAATATCTTCGTTGCATGTAGGGATGTCTCAGGCTTTCCACTGCAACACTGTCAGTAAAATGAAATATATAAGACATAGCTGAATTTTAAATGTTTTCTATCCTTAATACTTACTTGTCTTGTATAAACCCCTACTAGCTCCTTTCATCTTGACTTCAGTAACTCCTTGCCTGTGTTTTCCTTGCCCCCTTCTGGCTGTTCAGAAATTTTGTACATTTCAAGAAAAAAAAATGCAATTTCCTTGCATGGATCTAGTAAATTGAAAATGAAACAACAAAAAAGCCCAAGCAAGTAAATAAGCAAACAAAACCCCAAAACAATACCAAACCAAAAAACAATGCAGGAAAGTATTGCAGGACATATGCAGACTCTGAGGATGTATAATCATGTTGTTTTCTCTTCTATTGCTTGGTTAACACTGGCTGTTACACAAGGGTATGGGGGAAAGTAATTTCAAATTACTCTTCACAAAGAGAGTGTTCAATGAATTTTACCCTTAGGAAAATTCTGGTTACAGAAAGGGTCACTAGATAATAAATTCTGTAGTGTTATACATGAATATATGGGGCTTTAAGCCACTCCCTCATTTAGTTGTTATTTGCTGTCATATCAGCCTGTCAAACCCTTTTCAGAGATTTTTTTGTTTATTGTCACTGGTCAAGCGTTTTGTGCGTCTTTCACTAAGTAATCTAACAAACTTTGTATTTTTCAAGCCCCCTCCTTACCTCTAGCAAAAGTGGCATTCCAAGTTTGTTGTTGTAATTCCTTCTTTATTTTGTTCTAGACTTGCAGTTTGGTCCCTTATCTCATTCTACTTGGCAAACTGTCCTGTTTTGTAGATACCCTTGGTAGTACTATTACTAATTTAACTTTAGTAATAGTTGCAAAAGACAATAAAAATATATAACAGTTATTTTTTTATTAATAAATTGATAAAGACCTGTTAGGAGATTGTACAGTTTAATAGATTTTAGCTTTCAATTTTGACACATTTAGAAGCTTTTTTTTAAAAATCTGCTCTTTCTGTCTTTTTCCTTGCAAAAATTGAATGTAAGTTACTACTTGGAAACTGTTTTGCAACAGTATTTTTCCTCCTCTTTGGTTTTTGGGATTTTCTCAATTGCCATTGTTCTATGGCAATAGAACAGCAGTTGCTCCTGTTGAGGCCTATCTAGGAAAAAAGCTTGTACAATGAAGGAAAAGGATATTTAGGCACTTAACATAACTCTTCAAGGTAGTAAAAGAATCCTGAAGTAAGACAAATAAGGTATCCCAAATGTTTGTTACTTATTTTGATAACAATAAATTTTCTTAGACTTCTGGTGTTCTTCTGCTGACTATGCTCTTTCACATAAACATGGAACACATGGATAAAAAATATCTAATTCCAGGACTTTTGAAGCTGTTGTTCAGGGATGTTCAACAAAAGCATGTAGAAGTACTTGAGTTTTTAAAAGGAGAAAATGAGTTAATGAGATTTCTATTTTTATATTTTGTCTCAAAAATCTTTCATCAGGTTCCTTTTTTTATTAATAAGAATGCACAGAATGAAGCATCCTAAATCCATGGAAGTCACAGAGATTTTGTCTGAACTTTCCTTTAATTGTAGGTTTTTTAAACTAAGGCCTTTTTCAGTGTATACTAATCCTGACCTTCTGTTATAAAGAATTTTATATACTTAGTGCTATATAAAGTTTATACTTTAGGTGTCAGTGATACATAAAGCCCTGAAATGAACCCTGGAAAGGGAACATAGCTATTGTTATGTCAGCATGTAGCGGACGAGAACAGGAAGAAATGAAAGCTGTAACAAATGCAGAGCAGATAGTTTGATATTCGACACAGCTATCTCAGCTCAGTTATGACACCAGAATGCAAAAACCTGGTCAAGATTTTGCAGTTTTGGTTTTCATAGTGCGTTTGCTGGTGAAGGTCCTGGGGTGTAAGATCAGTGTAAATGACAGCAGAGCTGTAGTATAGTGCTGAAAAACTAGGAAAGCATGAGTGCTATGCTCAGAGTCTGCTGTACATATCTGCAGAAGCAGTGTACCAGATCTCAATCTGATTTAGAATCTATCATCAAAGGATTGCTTAGATTATTGTATGATGTATTTAAAAAGTTTTAATGAGATGTAAAGCATTTCATAGTGAAATTGGTAGAGAAGTAAACATCAAGATAAGATTTTTATCATCATCCTCTCAAAATAATGAGGAAATTAAGCAAATTACAGTATGAGACCAGACCCTGAATCCCTGAGCATCTTGAAAAAGTGATATGGAAAAGTAGATGCTAATTTCACACTTTCTCTTCTTGATTGTGGTACTGATGGAGACTATAGATGATTGAAATGTCTCCCAGAGAACTGAAACCTAGCAAATGTCTGTGGTTTGATGTGAATGGTGTCCACTACTGGACAGCTGCTGAAATCGTGTGGTGTGTGTGAACCCACATTTGATTGCAGCAGCTGCAGCGTTTTCCTTGTGGTTGGTGGGAGCTGTCTGCTCTTCTGTGTCAATGATGTAAAATGGCCACAGCCGATCAAAGTGCCTTACCCAGACAGAGTTCAATAGCTGTCCTATCCCTTTACACAGCTTGTGGTAGCCTGGTACTTTATTGCCATTCTGTTGATTTCTTAGAGTTTGCTGTGCCATCTCCTTTGTTCTTCTAAGTGGGAAAGTAATGAAGCGGAAACCAGTACATTCATATCAGCTCTGGGCTACACGTCAGCAGATTATTATTGTCACTTGGTTAAAAATGTAAGTATTTTGTGTAATTGAGATTTTGTTAATAATACATTACCAGTTTATAAGCACATACATTGAGCTGTCATTGTGATAAGGAACATGAACTGATCTTTGTTTATCTTTTCTTACCTCAGTTACTTTTACAGCCTTTTAAGGGAAAAAATGAAGTGGGAGATCTCTGAACAAATGAGAAATTTTTATTAGATTACACTGTAATAGATGTTCATAAAACCAAAATTCCCATTTCTGTCATGATATAACAAAAGAAAATCCCTATTCTATAATTATTTTTTCCCCATGAAGTTAAAATTATATTTATTAATTTATGTATTACAATGTAACTTCTGATTTTTTTTTTTACTGTATCTGTGGCATTTGAAATGGGAGATGACCCCTAAATCTTACCTAAACCCACTTTTATATTTAAGATATATAAAAATAGTGGGAATAATATTTCATAATATATTGACTTGAATTAGCCAAAGTATGTAAAAATTATTAGTAATGCTGTTCTGAAAGTTATGCCTTAACTCTTGGGGAAGCAAAGCTAACTGAATGTCTTCTTTGTTTTAAAATTTATAAAGTATATAATGTGTTAAAGTAACATTTTGCAGTACTGTTTGTTCAGTGATTTGGAGAGCTTTTATTTGACATCAAGAGTTCAAAAATTAAGAAATCAAAATAGATGAACAGAGGATGTTATTAACCTTTATAGTACATCAGTCACACAGAACCATGCAACTAATGTCTGCTTATTGACAGTAAATGTAATGTATTTTATTTATTTTTATTTTATTTAACAGATGGTCATTTCATTAGTAACAGAACTCAGAGAAAACCAGTTCAATGGACTTAACATTCAGGAGAGGTAGGTGTTACCTGCACATAATATTGGTATGTTTTGGTTTGGGTCAGTTACAGTTCAGTGAGGATCATTTTACAGTCTTGGGCAACTTGGGCTTTAGTTGAAAAGTTTTGGATACATATGTTAGACAATTTGAGGTGTGGACAAGGTTGATAAGTTTGGTTTCATGTGAGAGATTGTACTTAACCTAGGAGTCACAGAATGGTTGGAAGGGACCTTCAAAGATCATTTGCCTAATGGTGCTGTTGTTGCTGTTTTTGACATGATCATGCCTTTTTGCTGTCTGATGTGTACCTTTCTACTGACCTTGAAATGCAGATCATAGTCTTTTGTCGGTACTAACATTATGTCATTTGAATGTCGGTAGACCCTATTGATTGCATGTAAATTAAGTTAATTGCAGCTAAAAAAAAAACAAAAGAAAAAATGAGGATATCTTTAATGTAAGCTATGAATTCAGATTGTGTCTTCTGTTTTAAGTGCATTCAATTTATTAGATTAAATTATTAATAATAGAGTAATAAATATAAATAAGCACTATTTATCAATAATTAAATTATTAGTGATGAAATAATTACACTAATAGTGTTATGTAATAACCTAAATGAAATTATTGTTTATTATTGTTTTATGTTTATTATAAATATTGTTATTGTTAAATAGTAAAATTACTAATAAGTAAACAAAAGCATTTAAATATTAATAAAATTGAAATAATTCATGGTTAAGGAATTGAATGAAAGAAAATGCCTGTGCACATTCTGTTCCCCTTCAGAGCCAAAAGGGATGTGATGAGTAAAAGAGTTTTATGACCGATTTTACATAGCGTTGTAAAATTATAGGAAAGAAGAGGCTGATTGAAACAGTTTTCTTGTATCATGAGCCAAAAACTTGGCTATTCTCCCCTTCCTCTTTGCACCTAGATATTTGGTAAGGAAAGAGATTAAATTAGCTGAATTGGTTTAGAACTGATTTTAGTATTGAAACCATGGACTCAGTTAATGATGAATATCACAAAATTTCTTTCCATGTAAGAAATAAATGCCTACATTTTAGAAAGTAGGGTGAAACAGACTAAGCTGAAAAGCTGGTTGAGACTCTTGGGAGGAGAAATACCTGATTTCTGCTGGGAGAAGGAGAATTTGAACGTAGGTTGATTTTTGAGTGTAGATACTACGATATGGATGTTTATTCGAATTCCAAAGACAAAAGTTGTTTGCTTTTAGAAATATACATTTTCTCCTTTCTTCTTTTAGTGACATTTTCAAAATTCAGAATATTATATCTGTGCACATTCATTGTACACAGTGGAGTGCATTGTTCACTATTCTTCAAGCACATATTCTGAAGATTATGTAGAAGAAAATTGCCTTTACAGGGTTTTTCTTCTGAGGTTGAGTAAGAGTAAATCTGCTAAATTTTGCTAATCCTGGATAACGAATTAGAAACATAATTTTGCAAAGGGAACTGATTTAGAGTTTCAGGTCTCTGTATCTTGGAAAATACTGCTACAATAAGATCATCCCAATAACTACCATTCCTACAAAAACACTTGTGATGCAAGTACATTTTGAAGTATTTCAGTATAAGAAACCTTAGACACATATTTAATCAGGTTACTACTCAGAAATGTGTGTCTTTGAAAATGTGTAATGTTTTATTTCTCTCTCTGTTTAAATGGTAGTGATTAATACCTTGTGTCCATACTGCTGAGCAGCCTGTTAATTCCCATCTCAGGTCCTCAGGAGTAGTATTGGTGACTCCTCAAAGCAAATGCTTTCAGATTCTTGCAGAGAATGCACTTTTAGTGAATCGGGAGAAATTTGCAGGAACTCAGGAAGCGTTTTACAAACAATATAGGACATTATTGTTTGTAAACAATATTATTGACATTAATTTGCTAGAATTCAGTATTTCATATTTCTTGGTCTCTTATTATAAGTGTTTTTCTGTCAATGCTACAGTATCATGTGCTAGACATAACATATATTCTCTGGGAAAGTTGTGATTTCTTTTTGCAAATCTAGTCTCTGCCATTTTAATTTTCTTAAATTTCCAAAGTTTCTGTATTTTCCTTATATTTCAGATTCCACTGTCTTTAATAATTTCCGACCATGTAGTTTTAGTGAGAAGATCTAGGAAGTGGTTTGTATAATAAGATCCAAAGGAGCAACATATTCCTTCAGTTGTAGATCTGTAAAACAAAAATTTTCCAGCTGAGCACTTGAAGACAGCAAGATTTATAAATTGTGTTAAGAGGAAAGAGAGGTTAAAAAAGCAGCAGCAGCCTTAAAAGCAGCTAGGTTGTCTCTTCTGAGGCTCCAGGAAACTGACATGGGAGCTATGAATCTCTAGTCTTCCTTCACTGACCCTGGGAAAGACAGAAAAGTGTCTGCTTGGAAGGATATGGTGATGGAGCCAACACAACTTGGTTCAATTCACAATTGTGTTGATATCCCTCTCATGGTGCTTTGAGCACTTAAATCTCAAAATTTTATCTGGCTTCTTAACATTCTGCACGCAATATGGAATGGTATGTCAACAGTCATTCTAGTAAAAATTTTTCAGCAGTTAGGTATGCCTTATATTTAATCTTCTGTAGTTAATTAATGTCCTTTTTTAGCTTAACAGTTTAGAATTTATGATTTTTCTGAAATATGAACTGTGTTTATTTTTCCTCTCAGCACTTCAGCCAGTCATGTGAATGCTGTGTCCATTTTCTGTGTGCCTCTCGTCACTTTGCCTGATCTAAGTCCATTGCTGGAAACTCTCCTTCTTTACCATGGAGGTTCATCAGAAGAAATTCTCAGTTCAGAGTTTCTAGAGGCTGTGAATGAGTCTTTTTTAAAGTAAGTAGCAGGGTTTGTATTATTGTTTCGCCTTTTCGTAGACTGTTTCCTAGATCAATTCAATTCGATGTATTTTTTTCTAGGTTTGTATGCTGAATGCACTGTACCTTTCTAGTAAAGCATTTCCCTTGCAGTTGAATAGCAGAGCTGAGACTGTTGGCCAAAGCAGAATTTTACATTGCTGATGCACAAAACGTGGCATAACAGCTTTAAATATTGACTGGGACTTTGTCTCACCTATTCCTTAAAAAGGAGGTTTAAGCCTTTGATAGATTTTAGGAATTTTGTGGAAATTGTGACAATTTTTTATAGAAATGTCATTTATGTGTCATATAAGTGTATTACCATTCCTAACCTGACATTTTGGGAGCCATTTTAATTTTTCTGTGTGTAAGATAGATTCTTATGTTTGATGTTTTCATAATTCTTTTGGGTTTTGTTGGGGTTTTTTTTTGTGAAATTTGTTCTCCAGATTTTAAATTCTCCTGGTTTTCAGCAGATTAGTTTTAATGAGTCTGAGAGAGGAGAAATTGTGAAATTGCAAGCGTTGCTTGTTTTGCTACCACTAAGCCCACTGTTCTGATAAAATCAGTCTAGGGATGAAAACCAGCTGAGTAAAGCTGAACATCAGCAAAGTTGGCTATGCCAGGAAAGGGAAGATGTCAGGAAAAGCACAGCCTATTCTGCTTGAGAATTGTTTTATTCAAGTTATAGCTGAGGCATTGTGTTATAAACAATTTTTTTATATATACTAAAAAATGTCTCTTGTGAACACTTTGTCAACTACCCGTTTCTCTCATTTTTAATCAGTTTTAATTGCTTCCTCTGTACTCATCATAATTTCCAAGATGTTCCAATGAAGATTTTTGTGGTGATCCGTTGAGGGCTCCAGACAAAAGTAGATAATTAATGGAAAAGTAAAGTAATTAATCCACGCATGTGGATGAAGCTGAGGAAAAGGAATGAAAAACTAATGTCAGTGTGGAGGTTTGTAGGGAAAGATGTACCCAAAAAGACAGAGCTATCTTTCACTCTTCCACTTGTCTATCTTTTCTGGATTCTGACTGTTTATGTTCCACAAGTTTGAAAGACTTTGAGAGCAAGTTCACAGGTTCTATACAGATGGTTTCTGCTCATGTCAGGAAGCTGATGGGCAGTCCATCATGACAGACTTCTCACGCTTCATGTTGTGAGTAAGGCCATTCTTTGGATGGTCGTAAGAGGTTCTTCTGACTGAAATAAATGTCTCTTTTCTTAACTGTTGAGCTACTTACTTACCACAGTGAACAGAAATATCAGATTTCACATGGCTCAGACTAAGTGACTCTTGGAGGGTCCTCAATGAAAGTGTATGGTATCCCTGAGAGCAGATACAGGCTCACACCTTTGCATGATCTATTCCTGGACTGTCACTGAACTCATGTGGTCTTAATGTGCTCTGATAACTGACTTCTATTTTCCCTCACTCTGTTCTGTTCTGAACATGTCTTCTTTCTGAACATGGGTGAAGCCTGCCCCAGAAAATAGGGCATTTGTAAGGCACCAAGGAACTCAAAATTGTCTTGGTGGGATCATCTGCAAGTTTGGCTGTGGGAGTATATTCACTACAGTTAACTTCCTGTGTGGTTTTTATATCTTAGAGTTGCAACACCTCTGTGTAAGCTTATTAACTTTCTTTTCCTGCCATAATATCCATAATATCTATCATGCTACCACAAAAATAACAAGAAACAAAATCAGCTAATCTTTTGTCATTCTTAATTTACTCTGATGTGCATATGTGCTTTAATAGTAATATTTAATTAAACAGCATCCTGAAATTAAGCATTGCTTTACAGTTTTGAAATTCTGGATAGTTCAATGTATTTCTTATCTTCACATGTACACTTTAAGGTCATTACATAATGTTGAGTGAAAAAAATACATGATTTTTAATGAAATTCAGAATTCTGAGAGCTGATAATTAAATGAATGTATGGCAAAAGAAATACATTGAAAATAGATCCTAAAGTGGCTTTAATATTCTTTTTGCTGGTATTTTTCTCTTTTATCAATAGCTTTAGTTTGCATGAACTCTCCAGCCTAATTTCAGGTTTTTAAATTTTAATTTGATCTAAGACCAAGGCAAATATTTATTATTTGTTATTTATGTTTGTTTTGGTTTGAACCTTTTAATTTGCAACTATCTCAATAGCTACAAAAATATTCTAGGATGTTTGTGCTGTGATATCTCTTGGGTGGTTAGTTTAGTATATTTTGATTAATGCTGGTCCATATTGTGCCTTTTCTTTTGTAATGGTACACCAATGGGTGAAGTCTTTACGATAGACAAGAGATAACTTGTCTTCTTAACTATTTGTCTGTTAAATAGCTCTGGTCAGTGCTGGTGGGCTGAAGACTTAAATACCTCTAAGTAATTATTTTTCTCTTTTTTTGTTCTAATTTCTTTCCTTTTTGTTTTGCTGGTTTGGGGTTTTTTCCTTATTTCTCTGCGAAGATAGGTAATTCTTTGGTTATACAGCTGAAATATTACGCAGCACCTTCCTGCTCAGCTGTCTGCAGGAACTAGTGCAGGTTTGAGAGAAGGCAAGGTCCAGGGACAAGACTTCTCTCAAGAGAGGAAGGGAACTCTGGACTTAAACCTTCTTTTTCCATTGGATGGGATCCATCATGACCAAATTTCTAGATTTTAAACACGTGTGGTAAAGTTGTATTTGTAGATGATGGTGATTTCCTGTCATTCTTTGCTATTATGATTTGCTATTGAACAAACTACTGTAAACCAGATCTCTCTCTTGCATCAGGTTGTTGTGCCTCTTTTTTCCCCAATATGTTTTAAAAAAGAGAGAAAAGGTACATTTTTTGTCTTCCTTTGTCTAGTTACTCAGGTAAAACAGTATTTTCCTTTCTAAACCAGGAAGAAGATCTCTCTTCCTGAATCAGCTGTCTTCAGCCTTTGGCTTCGTCACCTACCAAGCCTTGAAAAAGCTACCTTACATCTTTTAGGCCAGTTGTTTTCCGTTCCGTTGAATTCACTGGAAGAAGTGGCTCGTATCATAGAAGACTCATTGCTGGTATGTGCAACATGTAGTACATTTGATACTGTTGTTTCATGCTTCAGGAGTGACAGTTTTCAAATATGTCAGCATAGGAAAATATGTCAGCATAAATGGCCATTGTGGGATGTATGACTTGTTAATGCAAGCCAAATTTTGAGTCTTAAAAACAACTAATTTTTTTAGTTTTTACACTGAATTGGTAGAAAAGGAAAAAAGATTTTATCCAGTGATGAAGAATGGGTAAAGAAATGAGGATCCAAGTGGTGAGGATGCTGAGTACCTTCCTCTATCTTAAAAAATTATAAACTCTGGCCAGGAAGGATTTGAATCTGTTTTACTTCAATCTCTGTGCCCTTGGAGTTCAGCAGTCTGAACAGTTGGCATCCCTTGTAGATTATTTTATTGTGGACTGCTTAGTTACTTGGTTTTGTTTGCAAAAGAAAAAAAAATTAATTCAAAATATTTGCTAAACTGTAATTTAAATTTGTTTTCAAATGCTGTGTTATCCAGAGCACAAAAAAAACCTTCCCTAAGAGAAAACCTGGCACAGTACTTTTCCCAAAATAATGAGCTAGTTTGAAGCACTAAATGTAAATTCAATTGTTAATTGCAGTGTGAAATAGCATGTGTGCTATGCACTCAAATTATATGTTCCATGAAATCACAGAACTAACAAATGGCATATGGTATTTTATTTTCAGCCTGTGAAACTGCTTACATACTGACTATGTATTCTAGTCAGGAAAAGAATGCTACCTTTAAATATTCTTCCTTTTTAATTGAACTTGCAAATTCCTTATTTTAGGGATCCATTACAATACTTGCAAATCTCATAAGTGGCTTGGTGTCAGCTGTTCTTCATATGCCTTCTGGGGATTTAGGTATTGCAACAAACAAGGCTATATACAGGGTCTATGCCTAATTTTTCTATATCAGATATATTGTGAATTGTATATAGTATCTAGTACTACACCAAGTACCAGCTGAGGGGAAAAAAAGATATCTAAATCTAAGTTATCATATATAAAAATAAGTCAAATACTTCTTTCAAATGTTGTTTTTTGTTATTTGTTAAAAATGTTCATACTTCAGTTTTCTTCACATCCTGATTTCTGAAAAGAGTGGAACATTACTGTGCTAGCACACTGAGGTTGTCTTTACTTGCCTCTGCTCCAAAGACTTTGTGCTTTCAAAGTAAGATATTCACAGACTGGCAAGACCAGTGTAGCAGCTTTGAAAGCTGGTTTAGAGAGGACATCCTGTGGACAAAGAATGGAATGATTGGAGCTACAAAGAAGAGACCAGTCGGCAGCTGGATATTTATGATTGATAGGCATTGATAATAGGGAGGGTGCATAAATGGGAGATGGCATAACAGGTAAAAACAACAGGATGAGAAACTTTAGAGAGGCATTATAGAAGGAAAATAATGTGATTTGAAAGTTGAGTTCTAGATGCATAATGATATTTTGTAAAACATGTACATGGTACTGTAAAGATGCTTGTGGGACATTAAATTAGTCAGCACTTCAAATCCACAGTATATTAATTTAGCCTGCCTTAAGGATATTTAAATAATTATTTAGGAGTGTGGATGTGCATTTTTTGGCAGCTGGATTATAGTGTTTTAGGATGTCAACTCTGCTTCCCTTATGGATGTGGTAGTAGCTGAATCATGAGACAAAACTAGATTTCTATTTTCCTACTTTTATCTAAATCAAGATAAATCATTTATCAATTTATCTTGATACAGTAATCATACTGTACACAAACCTCATAGAGATCTAAGGTACCCAGGTAGTTGTAAACCACTGTACTTCTCTTACAAAAGAAACTTTATATATACCACTCATATATTTTAATTCCAGGAGTAATTGTTGTGTGATCGTCCACTAACTTATGTTTATATGGCATGCTATTGTGTTTGTGAGTTTGTGGCTAAGCTGAAATTAATATTGGAAATTCTGTAGTTACTCTGAATTAATAAAAACAAGTGAAGTGACCATCAGTGATGGTCTCTTAGCTTCTTTGGAACTGAGTGGATGAGTGGATGTCATCCTTTCTGAAATAACTTTAGGGTTTGCATGTGTGCATTAACAACTAAACATGAAGTAAATACACATACTAGTATTTTATGCTTTACCAGGAATGGATAGATATGTATATACACAGATTTTTAAAGCCCGTGTGTAAAAAGAGATGTCATTGAATTGGTGTCATTTTTAGTTTGTTTGGTTCTGAGATAGCTTTCCAAAGTAGTTTTAATTTTTTCAAAGGTATGTTGCAAGGAAAGTACAATAGGTTGAGAAAATTTCTTGGCTTCTTCTTTATAAACCATCTGTTCTTCCTGCATTTTATTTTCCATCTTGTCAGCATAGAATCATTAGGGTTGGAAAAGATCCTCAAGATCATTGAGTCCAACCTTTGACCAAAACCCACTATGTATGACTTTTTAATGCAAGCCAAATGCTTACTGTAGATACAGATTTATTTTTCTTATTTTTTTTATTCAGTTCTGGCTTTGTGTTATAAATCAGTTGTTTCAGATTCTGCTTTCTAGTAATACACATACATAAGTAGTATAGCTCTTTAAAACTTGTCTGGAAAACGTTGTGTTAAAAGTATATTTTTTCTATCACAATACCACACATGCAGCTCAGATTCTCTGTGTTTGAATCTTTTTGTTTAGTGTGTATTGTGCTGTTTGTATTGTGCATGTTTTAGAGGTGATTAAACAATAAATAATTTGAGTTCTGTGAAAAGCACTGAATAGTTGTGGACAAGATTATTGAAATGTAAAATGTCTTTTATTTTGAAAATATAAGGAGATAATTTGAAAATATAAGGAGATAATGTCAACAAGAAGAAAATTATATGAAAATGCCTCCTGAAAATTATGAAAATGCCTCCCAAATTACAGAACTGCTGCTGGCAGTAGCAGAATTATGCTACCTGCTCTTGTCCTGCTACATAACAGGCATCTTCAAATTGCAGGGCAGACTTTTGCACTATCACAGCATTCTTGCTCTGAGTGCTTGCAAATTAATTCCATACATTAATTCCATAATTTATTCCATTGATTAAAATCTTGTGAAATTAGGTAACAGTGGGGTTTGGGCATGGGTTTATTTTTTCCCCCCTTTTGACTACCAGTGATGAGATTCATATTGATTTCAGTAGTTTAGATAAAATCCTAGGGGCTATTAACTATGATTTATTGTAGTGAGTACTGTTAGCTTGTTACTGTCTGCCAGGAAGAAGTGGGGAGTCTTTCATTGTTGTGTACATCACATTTATTTTGGACTTGTTCAAAAGAACTACGATTTTATCTTGGTCCTTGAGCTGATGTGCTGGTGGACCCTTTGTGGTTTGTATCCAGCCTGTGTTAAGCAACAGTGTGTCGGTTCCTCAAGGCAGAAATGTGCCTGCAAAGGTGGGTAGAGTGTCTGAAGGAGAGGGGAGGAATTGCTGAATCAGCCGTTTAGCCCACAGGACTGAAAACATTTGAACACTGAAAACTCTCAGTTTTCACTGCTCTCTAGAACCTCAGAATGGCTGGACTCTGGAAGGCAGCCCTGGAGATCTAGTCCAATCTTTCCGCAAACCAACCAGCCAACCAACCCACCAACCCACCAACCAACCCACCCCTGTTACTCGGACGCCGGGGTTCCTTTCCAGCTGCGGTGGCGGTGGGACTGGGGCGCAGCCGGTTCGGGGTTTGCCGCTCGGGCTGTGCAGCAGGAGGTGGCGCACGTCGCACGGCACAGCTCAGCTGCAGCCGCGGCGCCAAGGAAACGGGGCACGGCAGCCAGACGAGGTGCCGCCCCTGTTTACAGCATGGCAGCGACAGCTGCGGGACGGGAGAGCCTTTCTAGACAGTTTTTAGTAAGGGCTGTTTGTTTTCTAATATTAGGATCTGCGGATCGTATTCAGTCCATGTTCTCCCTGTGTATTATTAAAAAGATATTATTTTAATTGCTATTACTATCATTACAATAATTATTTTAAATTATTTTTATAAACATAATACATATATTATTACGGTAGTATATTGATTTTCTACTTGGTACTTTTTAGCTTGAAACCAATGCATACAAGTTTTCAGTAGTGCATTATGCACTTCAAGATGTATTAATAAGTGCCATTTTAGAAATACTGTGCTTTCTAAAGTTTATAGAATGCGTTTTATTAAACATGCTTTACTCTAGGCTGTTCAAGGCTAAATCTTCAGCCAGTAACATCAGAGGCACTAAGTAAGGGTTTGCTTTTCAGCGTAGACTTGAACTTTGTACTTTGGGGAATGCATAAGTGGGTTTTTTCTTGGTGCTCTATAAAAGCCTAAGAATGTGGAATTAGGAAGCAGTGTGTTTACTGGTGCATGTTTAATATAACGACTTTGTCAAAATAGTCTTTTGTGTGGAAGCATGGTAAAAGGCTTCACTAGTTTAAAAAATATATTTTGATGCACTGAGATATTTAGCTTGAACAAGTCTGAAGTTCACAAAAGAAGACAAAACTGTGAAAAAAATGTCTTGGACAAAAATGCATGCAGAACTATTAAAGACAAAGGTGATAAAATCAATTTAATTTCTGGAACTTAATTTTGAAGATGTAACAAGAATCTCAACATCCAGAAACAATTGTCTGCAAAGGTGAAAGAAAAGCTTTTTGAAAATCTACTCCCTGTGTCTAGCCTCCAGCAATTGCATGCAACAACCTGTTTTTTCTGCCACCCTTAGTATTTGTAGTGATTGTTGTCATAAACAGTTTGGGATCCCAGGTGTTTGTGTTTATCAGCTGTTAAGCCTGCTTGGTTTTGCTGTGGCGAATCCTAAGAATTCTAATCCTGAGGAAATCTCAGGGTTTAGTAAGTATTGGTCTTAGAGTTACAGTTTAATAATAGCTATGTAATTGCATCTACGAGTTAACCTGTCAATTATTCAATGACAATTATGTGAATTGTTTCTTATTAATACCTAATTTTCTTTGTTTATCAACAGCCACAAGCAGCAAGCCATCCTGCTATTTTCAGAATTGTAAATGAAATTTTCAAGTAAGTTTTGAATTTACTGTGGGAAGGGCTTTAAATGACCCACTTAAACATTAAGGTTTTCTTCAAGAGCAGAAGCAATATTATAATCTGCAACATACTGTAATTTCAGGATCTGTTTTTCTTTACCTGTTTGCTTTAAAATCTCTTTCTGTGTAGTACACTGCAAATAAGGAAAAATGTTTAAAAACTTAGGAACTTTAAATAAAAAGTTACATTGTAATAATCATTGGTACAGTTGACTACATTGTATTTTAGCCTTTAAAATTTGTAATTTGTTTTGTACTTCAGTAGAGATTTGTGGTTGAAATACAATTTTGTGGTGAAAATTAAAAATGCTGAAAAGGCTTCACCCATGCCAGCATGATGGTAGCATTTAGCAAAATCTTGTACTTACCACTGTAGCCTCTTTTACATTTTGTTTATGCTTTTCAGGATTTATGCTAGATATGCTCTTAATGGCCTTAAACTATTGATCCACCCGTTAAGAATGAGTTTGATTTTGAATGCGTTAAAATTATTTTGAAGCAACCAGTATATTTTTTGGTTACCATGTGGGGGCTTCAAATCCCTTATAGTCAGTTTTCAGTGGCTTTTTCTCTTCTTTGCACTTGACTTAATGCTTACTAATTTTAAGTAGATCATAAAATCTACTGCCAGGGTTATCAGTATTAACAATTCCAATACAACAATAATGTATTTAGTGACTGAAATCCTTTGCTCATCAAGTGTTTCTTTCCCTTCTTAGGAAAAGATGCCCGAGGTGCATGTGTTTGGGGGAATTTGTGTGTCTGTGTGCACACTTAGGTTTGTGCAGGCACTAAGAGAGAAACCTTGTCTGCCCTGTAGAGCACTGTATTGTGAGAGTGGAGTCACTTGGGAGCCACTGCTCTGGCAGTCCTTTGTTGCTGTGGTCCTGTGTCTGCACACAGATAGCATTTTCTGAAGAGCTGAGATTAATCACTTTCCCAAAGCAAGATGCATTTAAAAATAGATGTGGCTTCAGCAGATGTATACCAGTATCTTAGGCTGGAGGCTGTATATTGTGATGGTACAGGGAGACAAAATTTGTCCAAGCCTCTTGGCTTATTTAAGGTCATGGTATATAAAATGTTTTCTAAAAAAAACCCTATTGCTTTTGTGTCCTTTCCCTTTGGTAGTCAGTAGAAATGGGTAAAATTATGTTTCTCAGCTAATGCAGGGCTTTGTCCAACACAGTATTTCCTGGTAAAACTTTGCACTTCTATTGATGTTTCAAATTGTCTTAAAAAAATATGTTTTCCTGTTTCTAAGCCTACATTTCTGCTCTCCATCATTACTTTGAATTGTTTCTGCTTAGTGTGCTTCTTCCTCTATGTTGCTGGTATTAAAAACTTGATGTATTTTAAGAATATTATGTCTCACCTCCTTGTGATACTTACATGTAGTTGTCTATGTTAACTATTTTTTGCAGACCAGTTGGTATATGCATAATTTTGTTTATTCTTGTTGTAGTTCTCTAACATCTTTCCAACTATTATTAAATGATGTGCAAATGTTAAGATACTATTCCAATTGTAATTACGTGTGAGATTTTAGAGAACTGCTTATAAAGAAAATGTACTTCCTTTGCTTGGAAACTGTTAAGTATCTATAGCTGGAACAAAACTTCTTTTATATTTGGGGTTAGTGTTCTGTTAGAAATGTGAATCTAAGCACTGTGACTCTGTAATAACTTTTCCTGCTGTTTGCATGCATATTGAGATTAATTGTGCTAAATTATCTTATCACATTGATATTACTTACTGCTTTTATTTCCCAATATTTTCTTGCTATGTGTGGCTATACAGAAGTCCGTACACCTAGGCTGTCTTGAGTTTCCACGTACTATTTCTTATTTTTATACCAGTGATTATGTTTGCCTGTAGTTTTGTGACATGTCTGTGTTAGCTATGTTTGTAATGTGTTAGCTCTCCATATGTTTTGGAAGGAATGAAACAATTCTCTAATACTTGTATCTCACTGGCAACTTACTTTGAACTTTTTTTTTTCCTTTCTATTATATGTATTTCAAATAAGAGAATGAAAATTGCTGCTATGTGTTTTTCTCCACTTGTGCCATTTGCTCAAAGTTGTTTTGCACTATGGGAGGCCAGTTGAAGCATTCAGCTTTGTAAACCTTTAGAATGGCCTATGGGATGTAGTCCCACAAAACTCTATAAAGTACGTTTAACTTAATCATGGGAGTAGTTGCTCTGAACACAATAAACTGATCAGATGGCACATTTGGCTAATAAAGTTGTGCTAGTCTTTTTAATTGTATAGCTATTTAGGTAGGATAAATTATGTATCTGTGTGTATATTGTATATATTTACTAAGTCTAGTTTATTTGTAGGAGTTGTGCATGAGGTTTGTTTTTTTTCATTTTGTTTAAAATGAAAAATAAAATCTAAAAAGCCTGCAAAGTTAGTATTTCTGTTAGTGGTGTAATGAGCTCAGACATGGTTCAAATCTACAATTTACAAAGAATGTACCTTTTTCTTTCATTTCAGTTAATAGCGGTGTGATGACCAGACTAATTCTCTATCTGTCATATCTAACTTTTCAATGTGTAGGAATGCACTGATGGAAACGGATGGAACTTCAGAAGTTATGACAATAATACAGGTGTTTACGCAGCTCTTCCTTCAGGCTCATCAGAATGAATACAAACAGGTTAGTCAAGATCTCCTTCTTAGTGTTTTTTTCCAGTGAGAAAATGCAAAATGTTGCAAGAAAAAAACTCCCAATTCTACTCTTAAGAGAAGTGACTGAATATAATGAGGTAAATAACAGCTGCATAGATGTGCCAAAGTACAGTCCTTCTGTAGCTGCATAGATATGCCAAAGTTCAGCTCAAACATCTTTACCTGTGCATAAAATTATAGCATGAAACCAATATGTAAGAGCAATTTACCTAACTTAACCCTTGAGTACATCTGCCTAAAGTGCTTTTCACATTCTCAGTTCCCCTGATGCTGAAGTTTCTGCTTGAAGAGTAAATGTGAACATTCATCTTTGATAAAAAGGAGGAAAAATGCTAGATACATTTTTCTTTTGCAGTAGCAGAATCTCTGATAAAAAATGAAGCAGAGATAACAATCCCAGTTTCCATTCCCAGTCCCCTAAAAAATTATAAGTAGGATATTGAATAGTATATTTATCTGTTCAAAAGGCAGAAGACACAGAATATATATTGGGACATAGAATACATAGAATTGGGACATAGAATACTGGTTTCAGTTCCTGATCCTTAACAGTGGTCTCTCTGGAATTTTCCTTGGTCTAAATTTTCAAATTTCACAGCTTAGTCTCTTTACTTCTGCACAGATTTTTATACAGGTCCTACTGAACTGTTAAACAAGAGAAAAAATATTTTCTTACCTTAAAATTTCAAAATACAGATATGAAAAATCTTATCTTACTTAACTTGATTTCAGATTTTCAAATCACATGGTCACATCCTGACGTCTTGTTTGTGTTTTGAAATCAAATTCATATAATGCAAGTTTGGAAAGATCCTGTAATTTAAAACCTGCCACTTTAAATTTAAGAAAATTTCTAGTTCCTTTGATTTTTTACATCTTTTTGAGGGAGACGATGATTAAGAGAATGCTGGGGTTTCTTGAAACTTATTGCATACTGGCTTTTAATTAGCAGTGTGATTGAATCTGTCTTCTAGCTTCAGGCAGCTGTCTTGCTTAATACATTAGTGCTGTGCATGATAATCTTGTGCCACTCTGACTGCATGGCGACAGCACACTGTGTAGCCCTAGGTGGGGATCAGTGGGTGAGAATGAAAATAAAGATTCCACACCCATCAGACACCCAAGAGCTAATCGTGCTGTGCAGGTGATATGTTCTCTTCAAGGTGAAAGTCCTCACTCCTTCTGACATTGCAACATGGTCTACTACTCATTTTTCTAAAGAAGTTTTAAATATTGAGTTTCCTTTATTTAACTTGTATACTGTTTAAGTTGTGGAGTTCTAATAGAGGTATTAGCTTCAATGATAGAAGCAAAAGTCCCTTGTCTCACAGTTTATGACTCCACTGTAATTTTAGCTAGCAGTTTGCTTGCAAAAAGGTGGGTACAAGTTGCTTCCTAAACTTTAAGTCAGTCAGATCCATTTTTTTTCATTCTTTGGTTATACCATCATTACATGTATTCATAAGGTATCTGTCTTTGTGGTATCTGATTCCCCTTGACAGGACATAATGTGCTCCATTAGCATTAGATGGTAAAAACATTAATGACAGAAGATGAAGCCTGGTCACTGAGACCTTTGGAATTTATAGACAGTTCATTGAAGAAACTCTAGACAAACATACATCCATAAAATTTGCAAAAGAACTGGGTCATGTCTGGTGGTTCACAGGTTTGTGTGATAGGAGAGTGATTCTGTTGCAGTGGTCAGAAATAGCTGTCTTTTATAACAACTTTGTAGATCATTTAGAGAGAACAAAGGCTGAAGAGTGGGAAAAGACAGTGCTACTGCGTTTAGGATAGTCTTTTTTCTTCTATGTTTTTGGAGACTGAACATAGTATAAGTGGAACACAGGGTTTAAACATACTTAGGAAAAAGTCCCATTTCTGTAATCATTAAAGAAGAAATTCAGAATGAGTATACTGAGATCACTGTTGGGATATATTTTGTACTAGCAGATTTTCTTTAAATTTGTTGTGCTAGTGAAAGCTGACCTGAGGATAGTTGGGTCATCTTGGTTGTAGATTTATGAAGTTAAAGTTCATATTTCTATTTGATAGAAATTATAGTTTCCTCATTAAGTATTTTCCCTTGATGATTTCAGAGTTATCATTGGTTTTCACCTGGGAAATTTTGTTTTAAATAGCTGGATAAATATTTTAAACCAGTATGTTTAATGTTTATTTCCTGTTGTACATCATGGTTATAACGAACCACATCCAAACTTGTTCTGTCTGATAGTACCTTGTTTTGCATTTTGTGATGACATATGTGAGGAAAGAACTGACTAAAATACTGTGTTTATATGACAAACGTTTTTGGCTTTGCTTAGAGAGTATACTGAAAATTGTTTTTCACTTCACAATACTGTTTTCATATGTAGAGTGTGCTGTAGGTTGTCTTCTAACTGTATCAAGGGGCTGCTTTTTCATGGAAATTTTTGGTGCAAGTTAATTTGGTGCATGCATACTTTACTATAGGGATTATTTTTTTTTCTACTTAGCCTAATTCCTCTCAACAAGTAGACTTCTAGAGTCTTACTATACGAGTGATACATAGGCTGTTTAAGAAGAGTGTATATATTCAGTGCTGTAATTTCACTTAACTGTTGTTCACAGAACAAAAAAAAAGTAGCAGAAAATGTCTTTATGTTTGTTTATAAGATGCATGCATATATATACCAATAGAAAATAGTTATTAAATACAGTCATCATTGGATTTACAGCTCTATCATATTTTTTAGAGTTCGTATTCCCAGTCTGTGTCTCAAGAGATGATCTCTTAGCTAAATGCCTTCTTACTCCTAAAAAAGAAGAGTTCTGAGATTAATAGTATGGAGATTCAAAGATGTAAATGAGAGAATCATAAATTAGTTGAGAATTGGAAAGGACCTCTGGACATCATCTTGTCTAAGTCCCCAGCTCCAAAGCATAGCTTAGAACCAGTTGTCCGGCACTATGTCCAGATGGGACTCTGCAACTCTTCTGGGCAAACTTGTGGTAGTGCTTGGCCACCTCACAATAAAAAGAAAGTGAAAAAATAAATTACAGAGATGTTTTCTGATAAACAGATAGGATCTCCTGTGCTTGAGTTTCTGCCATTACTTGTGATCTTGTCACAGTGCACCACTGCAAAAACCCTAGTTCTGTTGTTTTGCACCCTCCTTTTAGGTGTTTATATATACATTGGTGGGATCCCCCTTGAACCTTCTCTTCTCCAGGTTCTCTCAGCCTTTCCTCATAGAAGTTGTCTGGTCCTTTAATGATCCTTGTGGCCCTTTTAACTGGGCATTAACTGGGCATAGTATTTCAAGTTAGGCTGCTGGAATGGCTCCTTACAGGGCTGAGGGGAGGGGAAGGAGCACCTCCCTGGACCTGCTGGTAATCCTTTGTCTAATACAGCTCAAGATACTACTCACTGCTCTGTCACAGGGCACACTGCTGACTCACATGCACCTTGGTGTCCACTGGGTCCCCAGGTCCTTCTCTGCAAACTGCTCTCCAGCTGGGTGGCTGCCAGCATGTACTGATGCCTGGAGTTATTCCTCCCCAAGTGCAAGACTTCACATTTTCTCCTTGTTCACATTTATTTGGCTTCTGTTGGCCGATTTCTCCAGCCTGTTGAGGTACCTCTGGATGGCTGCCCTTTCATGTACCAGCCACTCCTCCCAGTTTTGTGTCATCACCAAACTTGCCAAGGCAACTCGCTTCCCCTTCATCCAGTTCATTAATGAAAATGTTAAATGGGACTGGACCCAGTGCTGACCCTGCTGTGCTCTGGTAGTTACTGGACTCCCACCGGGTTTTATGCCAGTGATCATCATGTGGGCCTGGCTGGCTTTCTCTCTGTCTCAAAGGGAGTTGGTGTTGCACTTGCACATATGTGCTCCATGTTAGATGTGCCTGTAGTACACATTTGCAGAACAAACAGATTAAAGGTGTGCTACTGCTAGTCTCAGGTACACAAGCAGTGTTCACAGTATACAAATTGCACGTTCTGAGATAAACAGGGCAAGTCTGTTATCTGTGACTGCCCTACCTGCTGCTGGATCAGGTCCTAAGAATTTTAAGTTTCCATTTTTGAACAGATGGCAATAATCTATACAACACCCTCAGATCTTAGTTTAATATCATCTGTGAATCTGTTTACACTGGAAAAGGAAATTAAACTACTGTCTCTTTCCAGGTCTGCATATTAAGAGTGAAAACCTAAGTGATTGCAGGGAAAAAGACTAAGACTAGTAACATGTCATTTTCTTCATGCTCTGAATATTTTTTGATGCATATAATTTTAAAATCTATAAATAATTACTTTTCATAAGCATTTCCTAAATATTCTCCTTTTTATGCAAAATCCTAAAATTAACTAAAGAGTTAATTTTCTGTTTGCTTGCTTCAGTCTGTACTGTTAATTACTGCCTTAGATGAGATTATTCACTGTGGATTTGTTTTGAAGACAGACCAGAAACCTCCTAAAATAATGATTTTGTGTCTCAGCATAAATTTCCACTGAAGGCCTACTTCCTGTACCATCACCAGCCCCTTGTTAGAGGTTTAATCAGACGTCCTTTTGGTGAGTTTTTTCATTTGCAGCATTTTGAATCTCCATGGTCTGTATATGTCTTAAAAGAAGTTTAAAAGGGATAGAGATAATTTTTGCCATTTCCTTATTAGGGTGTGTTTGATTTAGCAATTTTAATAATATTCTTTTAATGTATTTTTTGCAGGAATGTCTGATTCTTATGTAACAATACTACAGATGTAACTGTAAAGAAAACTAAATCAGAAGTGAATAACAAAGAAAGAATGCATAATTATGTAGGAATGAAGGCACATTACAGAGATTGTAAAAATACTGCAATCTTCTTACGTTATAATATCAGTAATTGTCATAATGAAAAAATTCATATGTATTTCACAAGAAATAGGCTTTCTGTTTCTCTGTGATGCTTGAATTCTGATAATTTAGAGATGGCAAACCCAATTTTTTTCAGGATTCTTATTCATAAAAATCAAGAAACCACTGTTCAATTTGGTATGATTTTTTATGAACAGTAATTAAAGCTCAGTACAAGAGCCTCTGAGAATGCTACTGCACTGATTATATATTAATATTGAGGTAGCAAAGGAAGATCAGCTTCATTTCAATGTTCTTAGCTGTACTTCCTTTTATTGGCTTTATCAATGAATTGTTGTATGAAACACAGTAATAGGTATTGTTGAAAATTGGGAAATTTTAAAATGAAATTTTAAATACTTTGTGATCACTGAATCAATTTGGAGAAATCTTATAGTTACCTTAATGCTTCAGTGTTATATCCTAGTGGACAGGCTATGATTTTAAGAGTTTTGTTTTCATCCTTCATCCTCAGAGCTCCCAACTACATACTGGTCTCAGCACTTGAAACACATTTCGGATATGGTCAAAGCTTTAGTAGAAGATACAAGGTAAGCAGTATACGATCTTACAAAAAGTAAACTTTTTGTCCTTTGCACATTAGTTTGTGAAAGGTCATGTCTTTTGAAATCTTTAGTGGCTGCATTTCATCATAGTCTTATTATTCTCTAAGTTGGACTTTATTTGAAGAATAGGACTTGGATTACTTGTTGAACCTGAGCTTTGTACCATCTACTATCTACCTGACCAATACACCTCTGAGGAAACAAAATCTTGTCATTCCTTCCAACAAGTATCTAGCTGCATAATGGAAATGCTTACTTGTCTATTCTCCCATTTCTCCCTCAAAACTTTTAACCCTGTTTAATGAAGGAGCTTGGCTTTCCAAGGCTTGTTCAAACATCCAAATTGCAGACTTCCTTATTTTCATACATATATGACTGCCAGACTGAAGTATAATTTTTATTGCATTAATCTTTGGGTTGTCACTGCATGTTTCTGACCTGCTGCCCTTGGGGCTTGTTTGTCTACATGAAGTATGCTTTGGTTGGGGATGTTCTGGGACAATATGAAAATGATGAAAAAGCATACATCTCTGTCTGCTGCTGCCTTGTAGTTCTTTCTTACAAGGAGTAATGATGAGACCTGACTTGTACAGAGCTTGGATACAAGTTTGCTTAGGTCTGCTCTGAGGGTTAGCTGTCCAAAGAATGTTGAACAGCTTTTAAATTCAAAGAAACCTGATTAATTTTTCATTTTAAACTTGAAATATATTAAAAGAAACAGAATACCAAGGCCAGCCAGACCTGCAAAACAAGATTATAGAATCACAGAATCACCTAGGCTGGAAAAAACCTTTGCGATCATCAAGTCCAACCTATGACCTAATACCACCTTGTCAACACCAGGTCCCATATCCAGTCTTTTAAACATCTCCAGGGACAGTGACTCCACCACTTCCCATTGGGCAGCCCATTCCAATGTCTGATTACTCTTGTGAAAAACTCCTTTCTGATGTCCAACCTGCACCATCCCTGGTGCACCTGTGTCCTCTTGAACTGTCACTGTGCCTGTGAGAAGAGACCAACCCCCACCTGGCTGCAGCTGCCTTTCTGGTCATTGTGGAGAGTAGTAAGGTTTCCCCTGAGCCTCCTCCAGGCTAGACATCTCCAGCTCCCTCAGCTGCTCCTCATAGGACTTATGCTCCAGACCCTTCACCAGCTCAGTTGCCCTTCTCTGGACTCACTCCAGCACCTCAATATCCTTCCTAAACTGCGGGAAGAGCTAGATACAGCAGTCTAAGTGTGGCCTTGCCAGTGCCAGTACAGGGGTACAGTCACTGCATTGGTCCTGTTGCTGATACAGGCCAGGATTCCATTTGCCTTCTTGGCTATCTGGGCACATAGTGGCTTGTTTTCAGTCTGCCTTTAATCAGTACTCCCAGGTCCCTTTCTGCCTGGCTGCTGTCCAGCCAGTCTGTCCCGGTTCTGGAACAAAGATACATGCAACTGTGCTTGGTTTCAGTTAACTCACGGGGGCCTGCCTTTGTTGCTGAGTGGCAGAAAAAAGCTTTTTGTTTTTTCCTCTGAGGCCAAGCTGTCTGGTGGTATCTTCTCACTTTCTGTATGATCTGTAGTTCAGTGCTCGCCTGTTCATCCCTGAAGTGTGGCAAACCTTTCTGTCCTTGGAGTGTGACCCATAGCTGACCCTGACTTCTTAAAGAAACACATAACTCAAGCTTAGAACAAATAAATAAACCAAATATCATCCATCATAATGCATTACAACAATATAACCATGTCTGTTCTTCTTCTGTTGCCCAGCCCTTTCTTGGTTTATATAGTTTTTTTCCCCTTTATTTTAAATAGTACACTAGTTTGAACAGTATTGTACTTGCCATACACTCTTACTTCCTTTAGAATTCCTACAACAATTATGTTTTCTACTAAACCCCTCCCAGTTAGAAAGGAAGTTGATCTAACATGTTTTAAATACTAATATCCATGAAGAAACCATATTCAGTTTTCTCTTACTGCTTTATTCCTGATTCTGTATTCTTTTGACTTAATAAGATTTACAGAGGAGAAAAAAATAGTTATACAGCACATTCTGTTGCTTCTCAGAGCTCTTTTTTTATATAGGTTGGTTTTCAGGGGTTTTATTCTATACCAAATGCAAAGCACAGCAAAGTGCTTGCTGTGTCCTTCTAATCAACAGATTGCTCTTGTGCTGAGATTTATTATTATATGTAGTACACTCAGTGAACAGCGAATATTACATGACATTTTAAACCAGAAACCACTTGACGAACTTACGGACATTTTCTTGGGGGAAAATCCCCAAAGAGAGTGTAGGGACACTTTTGGCAATGATGGTGGAGCATAGATACTACTACAGAGTGGTCAGAAACAGAGAGGAGACAGAAGTGGAGGGTACATGACTCCAAAACAGGCACTGTAATGGTAGAAAGTCTTCAAGATAATGGTAACATGAACTCCTGAAATGTCTAAGATCTCTTGTAGTTTCCTTGCAAAGGTGACACAGCAGCTTTTTAGTCCCCAGGTATAAAATATAAGGAAACCATGTAATACTTTCAAGTTTTACCAGATTTATTAGGAATATTTTTTCCTAGTTCTTAGTCTTAATCTAGCTGTCCTTCTATTTGTCCTTCCACACTTAGTTTAACTTTTTGCTTCTGAGACACCTACCATTAATTTGTATCTTTTTTCTTTAGTCTTCTCTGACTTTAGAGGAATGCATATGAGGAAGTGTGGAGATGAGTGGTGGTTCTTTCTTACAGCAATAATCATTCTGTAAACACCTTCAAAATTTTCATTTAGGAAGACATGAATTTTAACCGTCAGGAGATACACTTTCAAATATACTTTAAAACTTTATGTTTAGTCCATCTAAATGTCATCTAAATGTCCATCTAAATTCATCTTCATGGATTACCCAGAAAGATACACTTCATGAATTACCAAAAAGCAGAAGAAAACCCTGGAAAGCAACAGGGAGAAAGTGAAAGGCAACAGTATGTTAGAGTGTAATACTTGAGATATAGAGTGTAATACTTGAGATATGATTTGATGTTTTGAAGATCCTGTAGCTGAAGAGTATAAACAGTAGGGATGAATTTTATTATATATCTTTTCATACACAGTATTTTGTTACAGTTTATTAGAAGCTGCTGTTAAGGATAATCTGTTATACTGTCAAAGTTAATCTGTATTAGCACTGGGTGTATCTCATTGGATTGTGATTTCAGAGAATAGGTAGTAAATGGCTGTATAATTAGCAGGTAAGGTATTCCCTGTTGAAGTGTAATATAAAGGTTTGGGGTTTTTTTAACTGTCAGCACCCTTTGTAGTATTTTAAGGCAATTAAAAATGTTAAATAATGAGAAATACCTAATTTTATCTGTGTTGTTTTCCAGTTCTCTCATTGGCCTCTTTGAAATTTGGTATTTGGTTGCTTGTTTTGGAGAGTGGCTGGATATTGCAGCAGAACAATTACTGAAGGCTGCTGTAGAACCAGATGCTGTGCTGTGGCTGCTGGCATTTTACTACTGTCCTAAGAATGAAAATCAACAAAGGACTCAAACAATGGTGGGTAATGTAGCAATAGTAAGTGGCAATAAGCAGTTAATAGTCTGATTGTATTTTATTGCTGTAAAACAAATAGTGCATACCAAAAAAAATTAAAGGTATTGACTTTACAAAGTCTCTGAGAATTGTGTTGCAGTGGAGAATTTGAAAGTTGGAGTTTTTTTCTGATTTTTGTCATTTAGAAAAACGTTTTCCTCTCTTTCAAGTATGTGATATAGATTAACACCCTCTGGGATTTTTTTTTTCTGGATAACCAGGGTGGTTTTAATCATAAATAAAAATACGCTAGAGAAGGTATTTTTTAAATCAGTGTGGCAGAATTCAGCATGCCTGTGTTATGGCATCTTATGAGAAGGAAATAATAGAAACCATAGCAATTGAAACTGTGAAGATACTTGTCAAACACAGCCTTGAATCCTAACCTTGGCCAACTATTCTGATTTCTCTCCAGTTCTTGGCATGTGATGCTGTAATAAATATGTGATAATACCATATGCTGGGTTGGTAACAGAAGGAGCAGTGTTCTAACCTTACACACTGTACTGCAGAAAGAGTGCTGTGTGTCTGTGTATGCAAGCAAATACTTGAAAGCCTTTAATTTAAACCTATTTTGCAAATCTGAACTAGCCCAAGCAATTGGATCTACAAAGCCCCAAATCAAACGGCTGCAACTTGTCTCATTTTCCTTAATTTGAAAATGGATTCTGGTGGATTTAAAAATGCAGCACAGTACACCACAGTAGTAAAAATCATGCTTTAAATTCACATCTAATGGTTCATGTACAACTGTGCATTATGCAATGTTTTGTTTTCTTTTCTTCCCCTCCTGCTTCCCAGATGGCACTATGAATGCAAGATCATATCCCAATCACTTACAAATTTTTTTTTTCTCTTAAATTTCTCACAGTCTAGGAGCAGGGGATGGGATGTTGGTTGAACAGAGTTAGTTAGAGCTATGGTGAAGTAAAGAAATCAGGGTTGTTTCTAGAATGTAGCTTTGGGAAAGTAGGCAATATGTGAGCAATAAACAAGAGTGAATGAAACTCTTGCACTACAGGTGCAGGTTTGTTCTAACTCCACAGAATGAAATCACTTTGTCCCGTATATGAAATCATCTCCCTGTCTGTCCTCTATTCCATCAGTTTGTTATTCAGTCATAACATAAGAAAAACTTCAGAGACTAAAAAGCTTTTCTATTGAAAACCCACACAGTGACTCATCTTTTCCCAGAGGTCTGATGTTCATTATCATTCTTTTCTTAGGTATTTGAACTGAGACAACCCTTTTTTTTTTTTCTTCCCCCCCCCCCCCCCCCCCCCCCCCCAGGTCAGGCTACTTCAGAAGCATTCCCACACTTCATTCAAAGCTTCTGCCTTTAGTTAGGTATTTGGGTTGTTTTTTTTTTTTAATTTGTCCTTTGGCAGATTAACTCTCAGCTCTTTCAAATGAAGTGGTTTCCACCTCAAACCCAGCACCTTTCACTAATAAAGCATTAACATGGCATGGGAACTTCTGACAGATGTCAATCTGGAGTACTTTTCATTCAGCATTATTTTTGCGTGGAAAGGTGTGCACTCATGACATAAGATTTTGTCTTCCTGCTCTGTACTTAAGGTAACACCTTCATATTAGGCAGAGTGTTATAAAAAAGGGTTTAAATTATTTAAAGAAGAGAAATACTATTTTTGGTGTTCACTAGAGTTCAGTTATATGTGCAGGACTAAATATTCTGCTCTTCAGTATTTATTCCTTTGTTGCACTCCTTTAATAACTTTAGGGTCTGAAACACTGAAGGAGCAAAACTTGGTGACTGGCAGTAAGAATGAATTTCTAGGGTACATGAGCTCTTGGAGCAGGACCAGCTACTCTCCATCTGCAATCTCTGGCTCGTATGATGCACAGAAGAATAAAGAATCATGAGGAATTCCAGTTATCTTTCTGTAGATCCTGGTATCATTTGTGCATCACATCTAGTTGTGGACTTAATGAAAGAAAAGCACCTTTTTCTGACTATATTGTGTGAAATTTTTAAAAGGGTAGGTCAGTGTCAGATAAATGTCTAAAAAAAATTGTCCCAGTGAATATTCTTGAGAAACAGGTGTTCTTTTCCTTTGGGTGTGTAGTGGTATATTTTTCTATTGTTCCAGCTGATACTCATTTGCATTCTGTCTACAAGTTTTTTCAGTTAATTTTTAATACAGAATTATTGTTAGGATTTTTTTGCAGTAGTTTCTTTTTAGCGCTTTTCTCTAGAGGAGTTAAAATCTTCTGTTTCCTAACCCCAGTAGAAGTTAGGTTTTATTGTGTAACTCACAGCATAAAAACCTAAGTTACAAACAACACAGGAAGAAGTTAAAATGCACATTCTTACCAGAACATTTTATCAAGGTCAGGCTGCATGGGGATGTAACCGATTTACAGCAGCAATACTGAAATGAGCCCTTGAGGAGCCTTTGTTCTTTTTCCCCACAATGCAAAAATCAGACCGTGTTCTTCTGAGGGACTTTCTCCATTTCCTTATATTATTTAAAAAGGTAGAATCCTGGCTTGATGCCCTGTCTGCTTCATTTGTAAGACAAAAGGAAAAAAACCATGTCCATTCTGTCCACCTTTGTATGTGTGAATCAGCGTAAAAGAAATGTGTAACAGCCCTTCCTTCCCTGGTTTTCCTGCTGTTTAAATTCAAACTTTTTTTCATGTTTGAGTTGTTTCTCCAAGGATTCAGTTTTCTTTTAGTGAATAAATCCAAAGTAAAATACCATAGATTTGACCTTTACTCTTCCCTGATCCTGCATCCTTTGAAATTATTTCCTACAGGTAGAAGCTAAAGTAGTCTACAGTCATCTAATGATGCTGTTCAGCTGTGCAGACCTTTCTCTCAAAGACCTGGAGGCTGCTGTACACAGGGTAACAGGTATTGAGCAGTGCTGTAACCAGCGTCTTACAACACATCTTCTGACCAACTTTTTGCTCTTTTCACCTGGTGGACATAAGCTTGCTCAGGAATGTATTTACCATGTAAGTGTTTCTTCCTTTTTCTTCATGTTAACTTAAATACATATTTATTTTACTATTTCTGATTTAAGTTTCTACCTCTTAATAAAGAAAACATGTAACAGAGACTTAAAGGAGACTGTGACTACAACAGCCATATCTAACCTGCTATGTATCTATTTCACCTACAGTCTAACTACAGGAAATACTTTTATTTTCCATTCACTTATTGATCTCACTGACAGGGTTGCTGTCGTCACTAGACAGATGCAGAAACAGCAAGTTTAATAACTTGCAGTTAAGGGATACCTTCATTTATACGTAGTATAGATAGCACATGCAAAAATGTTGATTTTCCCACAAAAATCACTCCCTAAATTATCCAGCCACTGCAGACATAATGGAACGCTCTTCTGGCTGTTTTCAGTTGGGTGGAACAGCTGGTTACTATGTTGTGTATATATGAGCATTGTTGTGGCAGAAGCTTGGTGCACTGGCAAAGCCTGTGAGGAAAAGAGTGTGGTAATTGTGATGGAAGGAGAGAATGAAGAGTTTAAGACAGTGTCTCTTAGGGTATAAAAAACGGTGAAGAGGAATAAAAGACTGGAAGCTTGCCACAGTATCTTCCTGTTGGTGATGACAGCCTTCAGGTATATTGGTGCAAATGATAAAATGTTTTTGTACCTCTTAAGATAAACAGTGCTATCTCAGTGTAGGATTAGAAATCCATTCCTGATTATCAAAGCATATTCTTGTAAGAAGTGCATGCCCCCTCTGCAAGCAGGTCTAGGGCCAGTGTGTAGTTTTTATACTTCCAAAAGTTTTGCTATTCAGCAGCAGTATGGCCTTATGTATAGACCTGTGTAGGGTATATGGCATGTGTAAGGCATCTGATTTTGTGACACAGCTGGCTGACTAAAAAGACATAACATTTTTTTCTTTAAGAAGGGCCTAAGGTGCAAGTTCACAAATGATCAATTTTCTTCTCAGCATAAGAATGTAAAGATAAACTTTGGGAGGGTTGTATATATTTTTACAGACTGCTATTTTTAGTTTCTCTTCATGAAGAGAGTGCAGCTGTAGAGCTGTGATGCTGTAATGCACTAGCCTGCTACTTTAAATCCATCCAGGAAGACCAAAGACAATCTTCTGCTTCTTTATAGATAGCACTATAACTAACTTTCAAAACTCTGAATGTTTCCCAGTGCAGAGTGGTCATGAACTGTTGTAGGCCAAGTTGTTGGTTTATTAGTCTGATTAATTTTGACTGCATCTATATAATCACTAATGTGTAGCTAGGCTCTCCAAGTGATTTAAAAGGGTTTAAAGACAATATATGAAAGGCAGAATGGTGTGGAACTGATTTGGGATGCATGGGAATCAAGTCCCTTCTGATAGGCAAAAATTGCAACTTACGGTCTTTTCCTGTTTTTTGTCGTCTTTTGGGGGAGGTATTTCTTTTAACTTTTGAAAGCTTTATAGAACTGAATTGTTTCCCCAGATACATGCAGAACCTTCATGTGCTTTTAGTTCTTTTCTGTGGCAGTCACTTACAAATGGTTATAATGTCTATCCATTTGTGTTTCCTTTAAAAACTTTCTGGCCTCTTGATTTGTTTCACTTAAATTTGAGACAACAACTGTAGTCTCAAAGTCGCTCAGCTACACTGGGATGTATGAAAAGAGATCCCTTGGGTAGAAGTTAGCTCTCACATACTCAGTGGTGAGGGAAAGATCTGGTTTTCTTGCAAGTATGTTGAAGAATTCTTAGAGTTTAGCAACATAATTTCCTAATTTAACCTTCTGTGTTTCTTTTCAGATTACTGGGACAACTGATACAAGCAAAGAAGTTTTTAACCTTCTTATCCGTACTGCATACAGATTTAACCATAGTGGAGAAGAAAACCAAAGGACTCTGAAGCTGCTGAGCGAACTTCTTCAAAAACTTACGTTGAAAGTTTAGACTTCAATGTCATCTATTTATCAAACCAAAAAATCAGATCTTTAGCCAGGTGTCAGACTTCCATTAGCATCTGGCACCAAGGGCAGAAAGACCCCCTATATAACCTATAGGTGCTAATTTACATCCCTCATCTATATTGAAAAATAATCTGTTTGGAAATGTTAATCTTTTGAAACCTAATTGTAAATATTAAAGATGCTTGAGAATTTTGTTCTGAGTACCTTTTGTAATAAGAGACCTACATCATTTAAAGCAGTTCACTCAGCTCCTTGTTGTTTATCTGGCTGAGGTACAGTTTTTCTCCCAAATTACGCATGTGGGTTTTTTTTAAGCAAGTAATATCCAATTGCTTGATTGGGAGGTTGTTACTAAAATGTTTTGTTCTGTGCTTCTGCTTTTATGAAACTAATGATGATCTCAAGTGATTCATGGTGTTCTCAGGAAATCAGTGAGTGATGTTTCCTGAACTCTTTTCCTTTTTTTTGAAAATGTTTTCCAGAATGAAACTCTGCAATACTCCAGACTTGCTAAATGTGAGGGATTTTTCAATACTGCAGCTTTCACAGGACAGTGTTCTCCTCTAAGTACTATACTAATAGCTCGTCTTTGGCAACAGATACTGCAGATATAAAGTTGCTTGCAGTACAGCCCACTTAACTGTGTGTGCCATGACTGATGCTATTATTTATTTGTTTAAGAATTATAGGGTTATTATTCAGAAAAAAGAGGGCAATCAAAACAGAGACATAAGGACATTTTCCAGTTTGAAGGGATAGATTTCCTATGAAGGTTGCAAGTTCATTTTTTTGTCCAGCAGTAATTTGATTACTTCTTTGCTTAGGATTTTTGTCTCCTGCAATGAGCATAGGCAGGTAGGAATGGCTTATATTTTTTACCCTTAGGAAAGTATTTTTCCCAAGAAGTTTTGTGAACCTGTCTCTAGCTTAACTAGAAAAATAAGCATGGAGAATAGTAGTGACAGAGCATCCTAACTTTCCTCAGTAATTTGTTCTCCTGTATTACTTATCTTTAATGCCAACACTTGTGCTATGCTACTCAAAGATGTTACTTGGAATACTATTCTTGCATATAAAATCCAAGACATGTATCTTGAATTAATAAAGCTTTTTGAATGTAGCATTTGCCTTTGAGCAAGGGGAAAGAAAAACAGTGTACTTAGTGTCCCTTGGCTGTAGGAAGTGGAAAAATATTTTCTGTTATGCTGTTAACTGATTTCTTACAATTTTGTTCCCAGTGAGTCATAATATGGAAGTTACCTGCCCTCTTAGTCAGTTTGCTAGTGAAAAAATAGCAAACACATAATGTGTTTCTGCAAAGAAAATGGTTTTTTCTCTTTTTTGATTAAAAAAATATTTTTAAATAAAAATTCAGAAGAAATAATATATAGCAGTTTTTCTGTTGTTAATAGCCACACATATCTAAAAAAGTAAAATCAAGCAACAGAGTTTTCTGTTCCCTGACTACCATAACTGAAAAGCATGGGATTAAGCTAATTTATTTTTTGGTCACAAACTCAGAGGTAGAAAGAGATGTGGAGTGCTCTATTTAGAATGATAAATAATCTAAAATTTTAACCCAAAGGAAGGATGATTCTATTTCTTTGTTTGTTTTTGATTTAATGTATAATCTGGTTGTTGGATGTGAGGCTCTTTGGTTATGTTTTCTCCATACTGTGCCTATATATAATTTGAACTATGTAGAAGAAAGATTAACAAGGAATTGCAAAATCTAGTTCTTGCAGATTAATTATGCAAATGATATGGGTATTATATTTAGATGTGTACGGCGTTTATGGACAGGTATTTTTAAGTATCTTTTCTTTATCAGTGTTTTTATTTTTCCACTGACAGAATGCTTGAAAATTCTTCTAATTTCCTTTAACAATATCCTCATAAATAACAATAAATCAATTCAAGCAGGAAGGAAATGTACAATGAAGGCAGTAAAAGCCCAGAACTGCATTCTTATTTTCCTGTGTTTGGTTTCTTAAGAAAAACTGAATGATTTAAATAGTAAGGAGGGTTTGCTTGATTCAGGAGGCTCTAAGGAAGAGACCTAATTGATGCTGTCTATAACTTAAAAATGATATATCTGTACTGGCATTTGTTTTGCTCTTTTTGGCATAGTTGTTATAAATTGTTGGTATTTATTTTTCCTTACTCTTTCACTATGCTTGAATTATGATCTAACTTTGATACAAGCTGTGATTTTGTGGGATGTTGAAGCTACTTTTTTTAGTTTGCCAGTGGAAGGTTACAGAGCAATTTGGTAGATCTGACTAATGGAAGATTTCTCATATAGTGGCTTCTGTATTATCCATCCAATGTGCATCTTTTCCTCTGTAATTGCCAGTTTCTGGGAATGTTCTCTGGAGCCTTCAAGGCTGTACTTTTTTGCCGAACCAGCCACAAGTCCTGAAATCAGACTGCAAGTAGGCTGTTCCCTCGTGTTCTGTCTGCAGCACACACCCTGGTTCTGATAGTACACTGAACACAGAGGACTTTTCAAAATTGTTCTGCTTCAAGGTGTTTTTTAAGTAAGAATACAGACAGTAAATTTTACTTCTTTGTTGATTATGCTTCTTTCCAGTCTAAGACTGCTAAGTTAGAGCTTTTTGAATTCTGCAAGCTTTGCAGCAGGGTGCTGGGTGGTTTCAGTGGATTTTCTTCAGGCATTTTCTTTCTATGGCTTTTATTTAATCAGGATCTCAGTACAGTGCCTGTACAAAGCAAACTGTATTTTATTTTGTCATGTATTTTCAGATACTGCAATTTTGCTGACCAACAGTAACATTTAATCTGTTACTTCTAGCATTTGTGATTAGGTTTCTGTACTCTCAGCACTGTGAGTGCCAAGAGGTGTTAATAGAGCGAGTCAATATTTGTTTCGGTGAGCCGAAATCTGTGGTATATGTTTGGCTTGGCAGGGATACAATTCAAAAAATTCCTGAAGCATTAGCATTATAGAAGTAGAATAACATCTAGCACAAATTACTTGCAGTTACTAAACAAAACACTGTTAGATCTACACCGCTTCATTGCTGTATTATCTAATGTTAGATAAATAAAGTACCTAATGTTCTTTGTAAATAATGTCATACTCCCATTAGAACAGTTTTCCCTGTGATATGAGAAGGATATAGAAAGGTGTTAATTTCTGACATGGAAACTCAGTTTTCTACTAGACTGAAGTTTGAAAAGTCAAAACTTGGAATGTTATGGGAGGAGTCCTCCATGACCACACAGAACATGTGTTTGAATTTTTTATACTTTCCTGATAGTCTGTAATGGCTTTCTTAAGCAACGAGCACATTTTGTTGGACAACACCAGTAGTTAAACACTGTAGCTGAATGCTGTGGTGCTAGAGGCATCCCACTAGCACTTAATTCATTGCAGTGTTCAGATGTGGGCCTGCTTAAATCCACTTCTCTGGCAAGTTTTCCTTACTAGCGATACAATTTTTTCTTAAATGCTTGCCTGGATTTAAAGGATATGCTCGTGGTAGACATTCCATTTGCTGCCCTAGCAGAGTGTAGCTTATTCTGGGAATTTACTGTTAGGTGGTCTGTTCACCAGTGAATGCCACGGAGGCCTTTCCCTTGCTTGCACTGTGGCCATCTTCCTTTAACCAGTCTGGCTGCTGGAAAGGAATAAACATCACAAGACCCTTCTGATGGCTTGACTATACTCACTGTTGTCTGAGCTGCCAGGAGCCAGCTAGGGATAAGCACTGGGCTGCTGTCAGCCACTGAAACAAAAATTTGAAATGTCAGCTGGCTCTGAGTTGTAGTGATGTAGTTCATAGGCAAGGATGGCCTATATGCTTTAGTTTGCATTCTGTATTTTTGCATGTGTGTGAAGGGAGGGAGTGACAAAAAAGATAAAGCCCAACATGTTTGAAACTCAGCTGTAGAAATTTAGCTGTGATTTTTATATTCAATAGTGATGTAACTAGGAAGTAATAATTCCATACATGACATTCCACTGACCTGCATATCAACAAGCAGCAGAAAAAAATCCAGCAATAGTGTCTTCAATAGGTCTGTATATTTAACTAACTTCACATCTCTTATTACTTTAAAAGCCTCTTCCATAACTTTTCTGTACTATGTCAGATGATAGACTCACTTAATAAAAAGTAGACCCTCAGAACAATGGCCCTCTCTTTTCTATGCTTTTCAATAAAAATATCTTAGATCTTTCTGAACTTTTGCAGACGCAAAATGCCATCTTGAAAAGATTATGGTTTTACACATTCTTGATTAACATTGTGAATTACTCTTGAAATGTCTCATATGTATGTGCCAGTTAGCCTGGACATACAGTTCACTCCTTAACATTTTATTTCATAGCTTGTGGGTTTACTTTGAGTCTTCCAAAACAGGTGCATGCAATATGTCATTTGCCTGCTACTGTTAAAAATTTCCTTAATACTTCACATATGAGAAAGCAGCTTCTGTTTGTTTTGACTAATGATGCCATAACTTCTGCTATGTATAAGTTTTCTGAAAACAGGACTTTGGCTTTTCTATTTCCAACTAACTTGTAATGGTAGCTGGCAATACAAATTTCCCATCTGTACCACTGTTCCCTGTAGAGACTACCAGTAAGTGTTTAAGTGCTTTTAATCTCATGGCTGTGCTGCACTTCCTTATCAGCTTGAGATGTCTGTGAATAGAGAGGGAAAAGCCAGTATCACATTCCATGGAAGAGGAGAGAAGCCTTGAAATATGACACAGGATTAATTTATAAGATGGAAATTGGTCACATGTGTCTGTGAATTTAGGTGCTTTGTGAGTTTCTAATAGGGAGGACCAACAGCATCTTTTCTGGAAACATGACAAAAGTACCAGTGTTCTTTCCATACACCAGTAAATTTCTCCAAGTTCATTGCAAACCCCATTATTATGTTTCAACTTCTTCTTCTTGTGTGTTTGCTTCTTTGCAGAAGTACAGATGGCCAGTGCTGAGCAATTTTCTGCACAGCACACTTTTCAGGCCAGACTGAATTGTTGTAGCTGCTTTCTCTGAATTGACCTAGAGTGGATGCTGAGCAAATGTAAGCCCAAACCTTGCAATTAAGCAATAACATCTGTTTTGGAAAGATAATTTCATTGGGATTTAAAGTCTTCAGATGACAGCTGTTGACTATTTTTCATCAAGGCTTTTCTCATCTTGATTTCATGAGTTCTCCTTCTGCTTGTATTGGCAGAGCAAGCTCTCAGATTCACTTACTCTTTAGGCAGAAGCATTGCCTTTTTTTTTTTTCTCTCCCTTTCTGGCCAGGATCCAAGATGAATGTACAAATGGTAGGTCCAGTCTCTTTATTTTTCTTTTGTTGTTTTTATTTTTAAAATGGAGTACCCTAAACCTATGTAAACATCATAGAATGAAGTTTAAGAACTTGCATATAAAACCAAGTATGGGCTGGATATCTCTTTTTCTGTTGAGATGCTTCACTCACAGACTTGTGTCTAACCACACAGCAATCTGTAAGTCAATTGTTCCCTGCCTTGATTTCTTCAGATTTGGCAGATTTGTAGAAGAATGAAAGAACAGAATTTGATATCAATGCTGTCCCTCTTCTGCTTCAAAAATCATGCATTTTAACAGCCCAGCTGGCACACTGCTTTAATGGTTAACACTGCTTTGGGACAATTCTACAAAAGGCACTGTAGAGTCTGGCAATCCATGTGCATTTAAAGAAAGTATAAAAAGAACTGCCATGTGATATCCTGTTGTGGTGCCATTTCATAATTTTCCTATCAATTCAGTTTTCTTTTGTGCATCTGAAAGACTGTTTAGCTCTTGATTTTTCAGGCATTCAGGGAGTAAGCAGGAAGAAAAGCCATTCAGAAGGACTTCCTGACTGCATTGGGTCCTTACCACCTCTAAAACATAGCCAAAACACACAGTCTTTATGTATTTCAAAACAAAGGGGGGAATAATTTTTGATTTTTGCATGTTATAAACCTGTGGTTTTGATGTTTAATGCTCTTGATTTAAAAATACAGTGCTACACCAGCTTTCAGCATTGACCTTAGTTCTGTGATGTAAGCATCACAGCTACCCTTCAGCTGATGCTGGCATTACTTC
This sequence comes from Phylloscopus collybita, assembly GCA_027886175.1. Classification (NCBI taxonomy): domain Eukaryota; kingdom Metazoa; phylum Chordata; class Aves; order Passeriformes; family Phylloscopidae; genus Phylloscopus; species Phylloscopus collybita. The sequence goes on from JAJNNQ010000029.1 coordinate 3,807,861, forward strand.
ATACAGGTAACAGTGAATCAGCTAGCTTAAGAAATAAATAAGACTGGTCTATCTTCTTAGTCTGGATGCCGTCTAATTGCCATTCCTTCCTTCCAGCTATTAAGTAAAAAATTTACATCCCTGTGATTTGATCAAAGAAAAGGAGAGGCAAGTGTTGGGGAGAAGGTGCACGCAGAAACTGTAAGATATGACTGGGTGGGCTTCCCTGTTCCTGTATAAAACAAAGTCTTGTGATTATTTATCTGACTCTTCATCTGTGTAAGTAAGTGTGCTGGTTTAGGTTTAGGTAGAGTTAATTCCCTTCTCAGAGGCTGGTGTGAAGCTGTTTTGGATTTGTGTTAAACACAAGGTTGATAATATGAGAAATATGATAATATTTATTGCTGAGCGGGGCTTTCACAGAACCAAGGCCTTTTCTGCTTTTCACAGAGTCATGCTGGGGAGGAAGTTGGGGGTGCATGGGAAGTTGGGACAGGACACAGCCAGGACAGGTGACCCCAGCTGACCAAAAGGATATTCCATACCCTGTGACATCGTGCTCAGGATATTAAAGTGGAGGAAGACGGAGTAAAGGGGAGTATTTGAAGTGGTGGTGTTTGTCTTCCCAAGTCACCATGACACATGATGGGGCCTTGCTTTTCTGGAGATGGCTGAACACCTGCCTGCCCATGGGAAGCAGTGAATTAATTCCTTGTTTTGCTTTGCTTGTGTGTGTGGCTTTTGCTTTCCCTATTAAAATGTCTTTATCTCAACCTATGAGTTTTCTCACATTTACCCTTCCAATTCTGCCCCTGATCATGCTGGTGGGGGAGGGAGCAAGCATCTGCATGGGAATTGGCTGCTGGGGTTAAACCATGACAAGAAAAAAAGAAGTTCAGCATTTATGTCATAAATTTGCCTTTTTTTTTTTTTTAATAAAAATACTTGAGCAAACAGGAACAATGTTTTCCCTCAGCTAAAACTGGGAGCTTATTAAAAAGCCTTCATATGTAATCAAAAGCAACAGGAGACCATAATGCAAACAGGGCATGCTGGGCAGTTTCAACACAATTACAATTGCCACAATGGTGGCAATTACAAAATCTTAATGTCAGTTTTGCAGGGTAATATTACCATGTTACTGATGGGAACAAAGATGGCTGTAGGGACTTGTAGCCTGTGTGTAGGGAAATGCTGGCTGAAGGTGCATGAGAAAGGGAGAATGAGGGAGATGGGGCAGTGTGCCTCCCTACATTAGGGAACAAAAGAAAAGTAAAGTACTTTTCAGGTGTAAAACTGAATAAATCAGAATGAAACTTCAGTTGGTCACGCCTGGCAGTTGAGTTTCAGGCTCAATGGACAGCTGCAGACTGGTGTAAGGTGGTTGCTGAGATATTTTAAATTTTAGTTCTATTGTTCTTGCAAGAGTTGACTGTAAGGAAGTATAGCTGTAGAGCAAATAACTTCTATTACCAAATATAAAAACAACTGTGGGACAAAGCTACTGTGAAGAAACAACTTAAGGTAAAACATCCCCGAAGTTTTCTTCTGTGTGGCAGATAAAGAGCACTGTCCTTTCAGGATTATAGATGAAGTGAATCACATTATGGTGCCAAGCACCAGCTCAAACTAGCCTGTTTAGATCCAGTCTAAATGGCTGGGGATGATGCCAGTGGCAAAGCAGCCAACATTGGCCCATGAATAAAATGTCTCAGATTGAGTTTCAGCAGAGAGTTCCAGTGTTGAGACACCAGTCCCAACAAGCCTGGAGGTAGTCAGATACAGGCAGTTCTCAGAGATGACTGAAGTGAGCTACATTGACTAAATGGTACGTCAACATCCAGCTGCTGCTCAGGGGCATGTGAGAAGCCGGCAGAGCCATCATCTCTGCAACAGAGCAATGAGCAAAAACAGGGTTTCTGTACTATGGGCATTATTATTGGAGTACTGTGCTAATATGAAGTGGTGTCAGTTGAAAACTAAGTTCTGATTTCTGATGTGTAAATGATCATGCAAAAGCAAATTTTTACAGAACTGCAATTTCTGCATGCTTTCAGGTAAGAAAGCAAATGCCTGTTGTTTTTCTGTAAAGCAGGTACAAGCAGCAGAATCAGGACCTTAATTTTGTGCAGAAAATACTCACTTTAGATCATGGCAAACAGACAAATGCAGTTAGTCTCCCAAGAACTGTGAAAATGTCTCAATTTCTTTCAGGCACTGCCATATTTCACCAACATAAAACGTCAGCCTGGCAGCAAGGTAAGATTTTAAAATAAATTTTCCAGTATATTGTGTCCACAGAAACAAAGGAACATACTCATATCAGTGGATATGTTCACTTCGTATTTTTTTAATATGCCTAAACTCAGTATACTTTTGAAATTCTAGATGAGTCAGGCTCCTCTCCTTGGTTGTTTCCTTTTCCTTTCTTGCAAATTTTTTTCTTCTGACTGAGCACCAGCGATTGAGGCCATGCAGAGAAATGAACTTAGGTGTCTGGTGAAATCTTTGACTGTTAGAGAACACATCAGACATGACTCATGAATACTGGGACTGTAGCACAAAAGATAGATATTTTATAGCTTTAAAAGACCACAAGATACATTTTTAAAAAGGCCACAAGACGTATTAATTTATATATATTTTTAGATATTAAGAATTAGTGTTGTGGAATAGGTTTTCAGTGAATTAGAGTATGGTTTTGTGCTCAGTATTGTGGGCTTATGTCAAATATTACTCTTAGTAATCTTAGTACATTATGATGTCAGGTTTTTTTTTAAGTAAAATACCATTAGAATTTGGTAAAAATTTGAATGGCTTTAGATATTTCATAAACTACTTCTCACTCTTTAAGTCATGTGTAGTGAAAGTGAGACCTGCTGCAGCACACACAGATGTGCTAGCTGGCACTTGCCTGCAGTATAGGGATCTGGAAGGCGTGGATTTTCCAGGTATTTACAGTCCAGTTTCTGTATGGAAAGAATCAACCCCAAACTAATAGAGCCTTTGGAACATAATGACTCTTGGTAACTCAGCTGCTTGTTGATTCTTACAAAAGTATCATGGTTTCCTCCCACCTATCTGTGTATACAAATGAGCCAGCAAACTAACACCTAAAATTTTCTGTAGTACAAATACCAGTTCTCAAGGCTTTCATCAGTTGTGGAGATGAACTGGCTGGCTGCAGTGCTCTGCACGATACATTTTAATGCCCCACATCACTTTTTTGATTTGTTTTGGTAATATCCTTTCTCATAGTGCTCTTTGTATGTCAGAAATCCTTAGGCTCGTTATGCCAACCTGTTTCTTCAAGCTGCCCACTTGCTCAGGCTCTATTTCTGGTCAGACCTTTGTTCCCAGACCTTTTTCCTTCCCTATTTTGTGAGCAATAAGGTACAGCTATTTCCTTCTTAAAGGAGAAATCGCAGAGACAGCAGCAGCTGTAAACATCTCCCAGCAAAGCTGCAGACACAAAACAGCTGTCAGCAAAATGGTGTGTTTTAATCTGTACTTGCAACAGAAAGTGTCTGGCAAGGAATGAATGCATGCCTACTGAGGGGCCAAGGGACTCACAGGGACACTCCCTTGTCATGTTCTGCCTTTACTCTGAAAAAGCAACCCCGTAAGCAGCATGAGAAAGTAGACTGCGTTCCCTGCCTAACTATACAGATAGATACAGTTTTGATTTTCTATCTGAGATTCATTTTCAGAGCTAAAAGGTACATCCAGAAAAGAATCACTGAGATCCTAACTAGATGAAGTCCTGAACTGATGAAGTAAATAGAAGCACTGGGCTTTCTAATGCTATTCAGAGTACAATTACCACTGTGCTTGGAAAGGACTGAATTAGGGATGGGAGGGCAAAAAAAAAAAACAAAACCACAAAATGCTGTATTTTATTCAAAGAAGTCTGCCTATGAAACAAGTAAATGAAACCTAAGGATGAAGGCATACCTATATAAATGCCTGTGTTGTCATAGCCACATACAATCATAGAATACACCAAATTGGAAGCGACCCACAAGGACCATTGAGTCCATCTCCTAGATGCAGGTATCATTAGAAAAGACATGGCTTCCTGTGAAGTTAGTGATTTAGTTACAGGAAGTTTGGAAATAGATTTTTTTGGTTTTTACTTTTATGTACTACAATTAGGTTCTGCAACTTCCATCAGGAATTCAATATAGAAACACCCACCTTGAGAGAAAATTTTGAATAAACTGAACAATAACGTTGGGGGGGGGGGTGTTTGTTTTTTCTGTTAGGCTTTTGATAGGGCCTATTAAAAATTTACATGTGCAGGATGTGTTGCTCCAGCTGCATCCCTACAAACCTATGGGCCCTGATAGGATTCATCCAAGAATCCTTCAAGAGCTGGCTGGCTGATGTAATCACAAAATGTTCTTTTTAGTGGTCTTGGGAATCCAGAGGTCCCAGCTGACTGGATCTGTCAAATGTTGTCCTGATTTTCAGGAAGGGAAGGAGGACCCAGGAATCTCCAGGTCTGTCAGTCTCATTTCAGTGCCTGGTAAAGTTATGGAGAAGTTTATTCTGGGGATACTGAAAAACACATGAAAGAAAATGCAGTCATTGGTCACAGCCAGCACAGCTTCATGAGAACAAAGTCCTGCTTATCAACCTGGTTTCCTTTCATGCCAAGGTAACCCACCCAGCTGACCAAAGGAAACCAGTAAAGTTTTTGACACTGTCTCTCACAGGATCCTTCTGGACCTAATGTCCAGACCAAAGCTGGATAAACACATCATGGGGTGGGTGAGTAACTGGGTCACAGGTTGGGCACAAAGGGTTATAGAGAATGGGGTGACATCAGACTGGGAATCTGTCACTGGAAGGGTTCCACAGGGTCACATCCTCAGCCCTCTGCTCTTCAACATCTTCATAAATGACCTGGACACAGGACTGGAGAGAACACTGAGCAGGTTTGCAGATGATACAAAACTGGGAGGAGCTGTTAACTCCCCCGAGGGGAGGGAGGCCCTGCAGAGAGACCTTGACAAATCAGGAGTCTGGGCAATCACCAACCATATGAATTTCAGCAGGGGAAAGTGCTGGATTCTGCATCTGGGGTAGGGCAACTCTGGATGTATGGATAGACCAGGGAATGAGAAACTGAAAAGCAGTGCCATGGAAAGGGACCTGGGGTTCCTGGCAAGTTGAACATGAGCCAGCAGTGCCCTGGCAGCCAGAAGGGCCAACCCTGTCCTGGGGTGCACCAGGCACAGCATCACCAGCTGGGCAAGGGAGGGGATTGTCCTGCTCTGCTCTGAGCTGGGGCAGCCTCACCTCCAGTGCTGGGGGCTGGTTTGCTATACGAGGAGCAGGTGGGGTCAGTTGGTCTGTTCAGCCTGGAGGAGTCTGAGAACTCCTCCCCCATTGTAAATAACAACTTCCTCATGAGGGGAAGAAGAGGGCAAACACTGATCTCTCTGGTGTCCAGTGACAGGACCTGAGGGAATGGCCTAAGTTGTGTCAGGTGAGGTTTAGGCTGGGTATTAGGAAAGGGTTCTTCCCCCAGTGGGTGATTGGGCACTGGAACAGATACCCAGGGAAGAGGCCACAGCACAAGCCTGACAGAGTTTGAGAAGCATTTAGACAGTGTTGTCAGGCACAAGGTGTGACTCGTGGGGCTGGTGCTGTGCAGGGCCAAGAGTTGAATTCAATGACTTTCGTGGGTCCCTTCCAACTCATTCAGTGATTCTGTAAATAATTATATGGTTCACTTCCAGTGCTTTTTACATGATTCAGAAGGCTTTTAAGCTAAGGGTAATGTTTATATCATGTTAATGACCCTACTAAACAATACGTATGTGAGTCTCCTATGCTCTCTGATGAGTTATGGTGACAGTAACTCTTCAATGCCACCTTGAGCTTTCTTCTTAATTTGGAGCCTCACTCTATATCACAATGCTTGGATTAGGAACAAAAGGCCCAATAAGCCCTGATGAAAGGCCACAATTGCCACCTGTCATTTTTTAGTTTTTTTGCTATTTGTGTTTTATTTTCTGTTCATTTTCTCAATTGCTACCATGCATGATGAATCTGTAGTGAGGGGAAACGTTCAAGTTAATACTGTTGAAGCAGACTGTCAAAGCTATAGCAAACAAACTACTGCTGTGCTCAATATTAAAAAAAAAAAAAAAAAAAAGGCAAGTAGATTGTTTTGAAAGGAGAAAAATTTGGTGATATTTTAAAAAGTGTGTAGTATCTTAATTGCCCTGTAGTTTTACAGTACTGGCTATGAAAAGGCTTACAATGTATTTAATTTCTGTATATTTTGTGCAGAGTCTTAACCAGCTCTGCATTCTTTTCCTTACACAATGGAAAAGGCAAAAAGCAAGCTGGTTTCCTTTGCTGGCCTTTGCAGAAAAAATCTGTGAAATGAAGTGTAACTCTTTTATGAAAGGGATCCTGTAATAACTACGTCTGTGACTGTCACTACATTAGATGTCATTGTGGTGTCTCAGCGCCTTCTTGGACAATTTCCTAACTCTTGCTGCATTTGAAAGAACTTGCTGAATGTCCCTTAATTCAGGTTTTGACACTGTCTGCCTGCAAAGGGAAAGGTCAGAAAATGTGGTGACATGAAAAGGAACTGTACTCTTTGTATGGAAGACACTGTTGAGGCTGGCTTTACTTTAGGTTCTGAGCCTAAGAACTTTAAAAAAGAATACCCCATTTATTTTTTCTCGTTAAGATCCCTTAAGTAATGAGTTCCAGGTGCTTTTCTCCTGCTGCAAAAGCAGAAATGGAGTCACTCTTCTTCCCAAGTTTTTAAATTAGTGTTGAACCACTGTGCAATGGAAAGACTATGTACTTAAAAAAAAATTTATTTTTACAAGAGGACTTGATATAAAACAATAGAGTACAAGGGAAATATGTTCACAGATTTTTGTAATTTAAATTCTTACTCTCTGAAAGGAACAATTAAGATGTCTTCTAAAAATGCAGAGGTTCATTGATTAGGAAAGAAGAGATACACTTGACATATCACTGCAAAAGAAGCATCGCAGGGGTATGAAAGACACTTTCAGAAAACAAGAGGTTTGACATTCCTGGTAAAATTTAACCTAAACATGACAGAGAAAGCATGATGATCATTGTTTTTTTCTTCAGCCCCAATCCCATCATCAGTATGATGGCAGGTAACTTTCCATGGTTTATTGCTAATTCCATCTAATCTTACAAGCCCCACCCCAGCCCCTGCTGATTTTATATTGAGGTTTTTTAAATATGACATGAAAGTTACTAACACAATTTTAAGTACACAACACAGTTTCATCCATTTTCAGAATGCCCAAATTAATAAAGTTGTTCAAATCAAGAATCCTTAGCATCTGCAAACCAAAATGATTGTATTACCAAAGTGCAAGGATAAATCCCAAAATTCTTGTATCAAAGAATTACCTAAAGCCAGAGTAACACACATGTGTATAGTTTGTTTTGTGTGCATGTGTTCTCAGTTACAGTGAGCCTCTAGAAATACAGAAAGGTAAATATTTCTGTCAGCTGATTGTTTTAGCAGTCACATAATCCTTCCTTTGATGTCCTGGGTCAATGAAATCCTAGTACCATCGAGGTTTAGTAGAAGATCTATTAAAAGAGTTGTCTGTGATCTTTCCTGCAACGGAAACAGCATTTAAAGTTATTACTCTGTCACAATGAAGGAATATCTGTGCATTCTTGATTGCCCCAGCTTTCCAAATAGAGTTATTTTTTTTAGGTTAGCAGTAGAGTGTAACTGTAGCTACAGAGTTAACAATAATCTCTTTAGCTTCCTAGAGCTACCACAAGGTCTGGAGAAGACAGGGAAGATCCATGGTGGAAGCACTAACTTGGTTATTAGCAGGTTACTCTGAAAATAATGTTGGAGACAAGTTACCAGAGCAATACTGTATGATGTGCTACATATCCACATACCTTCTCATCTTTAGCCAACAGTCCTCTTAAACAGTACTGAGGTAGCTTTTCCACCTTAGGCCATTTAGTGTCTAACATCAGGGTATCATAATGTGTACTGATTCGGTTTTTTAGAGAGAACAGCAACATTTCTCAAAGGCTCTTAGGAAAGGTACATCTTTTTTTTTTTTGCTCTGGGGCTCGACTCCTGTTCCTGCTGAACTGAGCCAGTGTGTAAAATCAGAACTGATATCAGCTCAGTAGGCACCGGAGGACGGGTCCATCAACAGCCTGGAACAACAGCAGCAGCCGTAAGTTGTTTCCAACTGGAGCTGCCACCACTCCTGCAAACGACACATAGCACTAAGCTAGAACTGCAGAGAGAGCATGACAGCATCCATTAAAGAGAAGACTATAAAACAAAAGCTTTATTGACAATTTCAGGTTAAAGTCACAAACATTATTTCCCCTGACAGTTACGAAAGCATGGTAACCAAATTACTGTAGGCAATGCCTTACATTTGCAATCAGACTGAGAGCTTAAGGAGCACTGTTTATTCTCAACTAAAACTGGAAGTCCTTCCCGGGTTGCCTCTGCCTCTTATCCTCCATACACTGAACCTTAGACACATGCATTCATCGCAAATTGGCCCATTCAGCAGCAAGGGATCTCAGCCAGCAAACACGCTCTGCCCTGCAGAGTCTCCTTCCTCTCCCTTCTCTTCAGGTGCAGAACTTAGCCACTGTGAACAAAGAGGAAAACAATCACTGTTCACCAATCAGCTAAGCTCTGCACCTCGCCAGAGATCTCGGTCTCAGCAGAGATAGTTTTCGGAGGAGGTTCTTCTGTGATGCTTTGCTGCTTTCCTCTGTTTTTAGTGGGTTTGGGGGTTTGTTTCTCTCTCTCCCTCCCTTTTTTTTTTTTTTGGGGTGTATGTTTTTTGTTTGGTTTGGAGTTTTTTTGTTTGTTTTGTTTTTTGTTTTTTGGGGGTTTTTTTGATAGATGGAGAAGGTTTCGCGCTGTGCACACATCAAACCATCAATGGTGAGTTTCATGCTAGCAGCTCTGGTCATGGCTGCGTGGTAATCCCTGGCAATGTGATTTTAATCTTAAGTCACAAATCATCATGCCAGGAACCCAAACAGCCATAACATTAAAAGAAAGCTGTGCAGTCACACAGAATATTATACTCAGTATCTTCAGACTTTATATTAAAGCTCACCATGCACCTCCACTGTCTATAAAGTCAAAGGGGTAATTCTAGACTATTGCTAACATGTGCATACCGTGTAATTTTCCTCTGCTAGATACTTACCACCAGAAACTTGTAGAAATTTTGATTTTGTTTGGCCTTCGACACTCGAAGACACCTACCAGATTAAGAATTGCTCAACATAACTCAAATTCCTTGTGAGTCCTTGATAATTGGGAGTACACAAGAGAGTCTCTTTAGCCCTAACTATTTTAAAAGGTGTCTCTCCTACTCCACAACTGATACCCTGCCACTCTACAGTCTGATCCACCTTTCCCAAAAAAGTTTTCTTGGCAGGCACAGTTCTTGTCTATACTGAAGAACAACATGTCTTTTCATAATCAAACTTGCTTTCACAGTATCTGTCATTGGCTGTATTTCATATAAACATAGCAAAAAACACTACAAAATCAAGTGGAACTCAAATATTGCTAGAACAGGAGAAAATTAACTATTTTGCTTGGTATCAATAAGGTGAAAATGTTTTTGCTAAATTAGAAGCCTGAATTTTGATACCACAAATTAGCTGTAAATTTTTGTGAACAACCAAGGCAATCAGTCTGTTGGATGAGTTACAGGATTAATCGAAAATCTGAGGTATGCTACAGTGGAAGAAACTTTCATACAAATTTTAATGGGTTATATGTTAAACATGCATGTGCAGATATTGTAAGGCAACATCCAACTGTTCTGAGAGACAACTAGAAAGTTATCTTTGCAAACTTATAGCCTATGGCAATCTTTCTTCCATAGATATTTTTGCAATTCTGTTTCCTCTCAGGTGATTCCTCTCCTTTAATTTCACAAACAAGCTAGCTTCTTCATGTTAAGGCAACTTTTCTTACCTCATAATCAATCTTCAAAATCTCAATACCCTTAACACAAAACCGTTTGAATTATCAGCTTGTTCTCACATGATTCATATCTGCTTCCAAGTCCACAGTTTTGTATTTCCACTATGGGATCAGGCTCTTTTCAAAGACTGTGCTGCCTGTCAAGTAAACATGCAGCTCTATTAAACAGAAATGCTTCTTGCACAACTGAAATTTTTGTAAGCAAGTTAAGAGTACAGAATGGGAAACAACTGTAGGCAGTGCCTGGCCTTCTCTGGTCATTTGGACTTACAGTTGCCTCTTGCACAGTCCATTACAACAAAGCCATTCTCCATGTTCTCCAGCTATGCCTACATGTATGTAACTCACTGCTCCCGCAGCTGGGCTTAAGAAAAAGAAAAAAAAAAAACAAGCCAACAAGATATGTAACAAGAGTTATTTCTCAGCCTAAATAGCCACAAGCGGTATGGCACGCCAAAGTTTACCATGTTCAGAGAGCTCTGCATATTCTTTCTATATGAAGCAAAATCAAAGTGTTAGGATTAAAATGAAGAATCACCTTTTCAGAATAACATCTCTGCTACCACTTTGGCTGAATATGCATCCATATGTTCTTGTGCTGCAGCAAAGCATTTCCGTGCAAGTTCTTGTTGTTTTGCATCTTCATTCACCATTAATTCACCATAGAGATACACACCCATAGCCTGAAAGAGGAACATAACACACAAGCATCCTACCACCAATAATGACTAGTTAGCTGTTTTTTTGCCACCGACCTCCTAGTATTCATTTAAACTAAAAATTAGACAATCCAAACCACAGAAAATACCATTTACTCTCTAATGCCTATTCTCTCCCCCAGAAGAACTAATTTTCTCTGTGTCTCTTTAGCCTAAGGATGGTTGTCTATATGCTGTGTTGACCATGTAAAAACAGATTATTAATGTAAGAGTTCTGTGTTATGGCATGACAAGAAAATCTTTCCTTGACACTTTTCAAGTTGAATAATCTTTTCTGTTACCCACTACCTGAATTTTTTCCAAATGTACCCTAAGAAAAAGTTCTCCTTCCTTCAACAGGATATACATTTGCTTTCCAATTGTCATGTTTACTTACGCATTCATGAACAAAGACTGAAATACTCCACTCTAAAATTCCCATTTGGTAATTCTGTAACTATACACCAACTGCATACGGTCACATCTGTGTTTGACTCCCTTTGTATCAGAGATACAGCTTAATATGCATGAATCCTGGTTGGGTAAGAAGGCAGGCTTTTTCCTAAATATTTAGTCTGGACATAGAAGCTATAAAAAAAGGTAATGGGCCTTCTGTAGGGAGATCTGGGCCCCTTTGACCACTGCCAACAAAGCTCTGGCCAACTTAACAGGAAACATATTGGAGATTGTCTTTTCTTTTCTGATGATGCATTTTTTTCAGCTAATTACAGGAATTCAGTAAATGTTAAACTGAACTTACCAAAATAGGATTACACATGTGACAAAATATTAGCAGCTTGGCATGCTGACTTTTACAGTTATTGTTTGGACACTTGCAGGAGTCGAAAACTTTGGATAGCATTGAGAAAATACAATTTTTAATGCTATTCCTTGCAATTTCGAGCATTGGCTGGTAAGCCTTAAAAAGCCCTTCAGCCAGAAGAGAAATATAAAGTTTAACGACAACTGAAGTAAAAGGAGAAAATCTGAGAGTGGCAGAAACCTGCCAGACTCCTTGCCAATTCCTTAAGCATGCTCTGACACCAAGAGAACCAAAACCTCAGATTTCCAAGGTTTGCAGCAGCACCAAGGTATGGCAGCCACACAAATGGCCTTAGAGCTGGACTCCAGTTGCTCTCATTGAGAATTTTTAAAATGGTCACATTTTCTTGCTCTAGGAACTTCCTTCTCTACCTAGCATTAATAATTCTCCCCTAGGCCTAAACATTAACATGCAGTAAACACACTGGTGTTTTGTAGAATTTCAAAGTATTTAAATAGTCCATTTGCATTTTCTCACAGACTTTAAAAAAGCCATGTTACATGATCATGTGGACATGCAACTGCTCTAAGAAGTAATCACACCAGAAGAAATGGCTGTGCCATTAACTGTATGCACTGCTGAAGTAAATGAAATTAAGATTACATTAAAAAGTTGCAGAAATTATTTCCCTACACTGCAGAAAATGTCTTTATTTGTCATAATAGTTATCCTAACATAATGCAATTCTGTATGGTTTTATCAACTCAAGGATTTCCTGAACTCCCAGGTTCTGCTGGTGGTTATCTCCATCCTTTCATAGAAGACAAATACGCATAATATATCTAACTCTATCTAACTCCTTATGAAATAATGTTCTTTTATGTCTTCTTCTTTTTTTTTTTTTTTTTTTTTTTTGCTTTAATACAGAGCTTGCCAAGAGCTCTGGGCCTTGTTTATTGGCTGAGATATAAATAGGAGGTATACTCTGAGCTAGAAGAACGCATGACAAACTGCAATAATTCAATTGTGCTGTGTTGCCTGAAAGCATAAAATCCTCAAGCTGTACATAGCTTTGCTCATTATCAGCATAAAAGGTAAAGACATTAATATCTTGCCTAAATTTTGATATAACTTCACCATTTTTATTTTTTAACATACATTAAAATATTTAAAACTTATCCTAGGCAGTGAATGTCTCGATTTTATAGGGTTCATAGTGAATAGAGATAAATAAAAGTGAAATGGAGAAGAGTAAGGCAGAGGTACAATTAGAATTCTAAGTTCACAATCCTCTCTTAGCGTGTCCCTACCCATGGAGAGGCTAGCATTCCCTGGATGTGCACTGCTGCACTATACTCCTTCTGGCTGTCATCTTCAAAACTGAGGTTACCACAGCACTGACCACTTTGCACCTACCTCATACCTGCATTCACATTCACAGCCACACTTGCTGTCCTCACCCTGCAAAACAAGCCTGCTGAGAAATATCTTTCTAGCATCACTCCTAGCTCTGGCTTGCACAAAATGCAAGGAAAGGAGGAATTCTATCCTATTTTATCACTTGACAGAAGATTAGCATGTTTAGATGGTTAGCCCCCTACCCTAGGTGGCTTCCTTAAACTAGAATGTTTAGGGGACCACAGAAGAAAAACATGAATACAAAGTCAAGTTTTTGACAAACTGCAGCAAGAAAATATACTAATTTTTTTTTGTTTTATCTCAGCATAAGGGTGTTAAAAGGTTGATTGTTTTCAAAATGCTAGTTAAATGTAACTTACCTGATCCTCTCTGAGGAATCTTTCAATGTCTCTATACCCAGGCTCATATTTGTGTTTAATGACAAGTTCACACCACCGATGACGAACCTTTGGGAAGAAAAATAAAATCAGGTAAAAACCAAACAACCAAGCAACCAAACAACCAAGCAACCAACCCACCCTCTGTATTTTATCTGAGTGTTGATAATACCAGTACCAGTTTGGCTTTTTCATCTTTGTTGGGTTTGTGTTTTTTGGCAGGTTGCAGCCTGGCAAGTCAGTCAGCTGGACAGAGGAGCCAGAGCTCTGTGCTTCTCAGCCTGGGCTTTGGAAAGACAGAATGTCCAAAGACAAACTCCTGATTCTGTGATAGAAATTAACCCAGATCCAGGCACACATCCACAGCATCTTCACTGCCACCATTTCCAGTCTTGACTTTATTTCTTTTAAGTTAAGTTAGAGTTTATTTCTTTCATATTGTCAAAAAGGGGGTGTAGGGGTGGCAGGAAACAGAGACTACCATTGCAAAGGTCTGGAGAAGCCAAAAAATGTAACTGATCTCCTATGTAAGTGTATCATACAAGTGATAAAAAGGCTTAAATGGAATTCTGTACCAATATTAAATCCATGCCAAAAGGATAAAAGTTGGATATCAACCCATGAAATGGGGAACTTTCACTTAAATTAATCAGTTGTCCTACTAATAAATTTTAAGCACACTGTTAATCATTTAAAATTCATCTGCATTTAAAAAGCTGTCATGCTGTTCTACCAATACATATTGATAAAAACAGTTATTGACACACTGAAACAAAGTTTTCAAGCAAATTACACCTGAAATATGTAGTATGAACATGAATTACATGTGTGTTGTCTTTACATTTTTGACTTTACTCTTAGCCACTCTTGCAGCATACGTGTCATCTTACTCTCCTGCAAGGCTTGCCTGACTGCAGGCACTGATCAGCCTAAACATTTTGTGTCCCATTAGCAATTCAGCACCAACAGTAAAGGAAAACAGTTAAGTGGAATAACTCCCAATGCTTCTGTTTCAGCCTTTTCTCTTTCAAAAGACAGGGCACCTAATGAAAATCACCATTCATAGTAAGAGTGAAATGTTAGCATTTTTACGAGTTTTCGAAACTGAGTCCAAATTGTGCTTGTATCAAGTAGCTGAATATGAACCTTTTTCTGAACAACAGATGTAGTGATAACATTGAAACTGAAGACAGAAGGGGAAGACAGGGAAAAAGGTACTATTGGCTTTGGAAATAAGTTTTGAAAATAATTTCCTTTTCATCCTAGTCCCTGTCAACTTTATAGCTCTCGAAAAAATTTCACAGAATTACACTAGTTTAGATGTTAATCCTGTTGGCTTAATAACAAGTGATACATGCCCACAGGTCCTGTGTACTTGATATCTTTTTTCACCTCTTATACAAGATAGTTTGAACACAGCTTATGAAAATGAAAAGCTGCAAGGTTTTGGGGCTGGGTGGATTTTGCACCTGCTGCATTTAAGATACTGAATAGCTACAGTGCTGTGCATGATAGGGAATAATTGCTGTCTCTTACAGCTTTTTGCTAACAAAATAGGACCTGTTAGGATTGCTGCTAGTGGAATTAGAGCTAAATTTACAAAAGAAATAGCGTTCCCAGATTCAACTTACTTTGCTGTTATGCCCATATTCATATGTAAACCTCCAAAACCCTACCCAGCTGCTGCTTCTCCCAGGAGACACTAAATATTTCTCCAGTAAATCTTCCCAGGCAATCCAGCTACAGGGTGTTTCTTATAGCACCAAGCAGCTCCTTGCCTGGATGAAACTACCCAGACTCAAAACTTAACCATACACCTCTCCTATCTGCAAGTTAACCAAACAATATAAACATACTTAAAAGACTGGAGATAACACTTTACTCTGCACATTCTTCCATATATAACAAACAAAAAATCCAAATGGAATTCCTTATGTATTCTGATAGCAATGAGGAGAAACATGAGGTGGAAAAAGGGTCTGTGGTTCCCTCCTGTGAGCACTGCTCTTCTACATCTCATGATCCAGCAGATACAGCACTTACCCAGGAGGTAAGCAATCAAGTGCAGCTTCTGTGGCTGCTCATGACCTCAAACTGTGCCTTCAGTCAACAGCAGATTATAAAGTATTCTGGGATGAGGCTCTCTTCATACCTCCTGGTGGAGCTGTTATTTCCCCAGCAGTTATTAGAAGTATTTATTGATCTAAAGGTGGTGTCACAAGAGTTACAGGCCTACATTTCTGAATACTCTTGATAACAAGTAGGAACCTGGCTTAAAGAGCACAGAAGCCAGTTTGCCCCTGAAACACCTTTCTTGGTGCAACCATTGCAGCTCCAAAGAGAGCAGAAGAGAAACTCTCTCTGTGAAGGTGTTCATGTGGTCTTACTTCCTCACAGATTAACATCATGTATGACTGACACTGTATCATGACCTGATCATCTAAATTCCAGTGGTTTTGGAAAGCACAGAACTACGCTGTGCCTGTTCCCTTAACTGTTCCTTCCTCCATATGGTTTCTGTCCTTGGCAACCAACATTTATTCAAACAGTTAAAAAGAAAAATATTTATTTGCTGAGTGAGATCTGAGACAGCACACACTTCTCTTTCTCTCTTTTGCCTTTTTCCCTTTCTTTCCCAGGGTGAGTACAAATCCCAGCACATTCCCAGACCTGAAGCACTGGCACTTTGCCAGCTGGGGCAGGAGCAGCATGCCTCTTATCCTCAGATTACACATTTGCCTCCTGTCTGCCCCAAATGTTCCCATGGCAGAGCAAACTGCAGAACCAATGGCTGCTGAAGGGCCTGTGAAACCATCAGCTCAGTCAGCCCCACTGGCTCCTGTGACTTGTACAAGACCCCAGGAAGCAGAGCACAGAAACCAAGCCTGGCTCTGAGTGCAAGAGGGGCAGGCAGGGCCTTGCACAATGTGGACTGAAATATATTGGTTACACTCCTGCCCCCTGCGCCATATGGCGTGTAGACAGCGTGTGTAGACAGCCGTGGTGCCTACACTGCAGCTAAGACAGTTTCTCAGACACACGCACTATAAAGGAGTAATTTTTCTTTGATACTCCATAGCCCTAAGGCTGATTCCACAAACGTAAGAATTTTAGTCACATAAGGGTAGGGTAAAAAAAAAAAAAAGTTCCCAGTGTCTCATCCAATGCTTAGAGTGGCAAGAGCAAAATGGACCCCAGAGCTTCACAGCCTAATGAATGAGTCATGTGAACAGGGGCTTTCAACAAGACAGTCTCAAAAGGAAATTCTGAAAACCAAGTAGCTTGTGGTAGGACTGGGCTAACCATACCACATCCTGTGTATGCTCTTATGCTCTTCTTGGCTTTTCTTTTCCTCCCAGGAGCAAATACTCAGTGGAAAAATAAGAATTCATTACTCTTCTCACAGTTTTCTCTATGCGCATTTCTCTGTGCTCTTCTACAGTTCAGAGATTCAGCATCTGTCGTTTTGGCTGGTTACACCACGAACAATATAAACTAAACCTGAAAAGTCATTTACAGCAATCCATCCTGTTATTGCTGGCAGAAAGCACATAGGACTTTGCTGGATCAGAAGCAACACCTTTAACTGCTCACCCACCCACACACACTCTTACTGGTTTGGCAGCTGCAAGGGCCTACATGCTGAAGTTGGAATTGAAATTTATTTTCTCAGCCTGCAATGAGAGCTGTCCTCCCAAGTCCAGGACTGATGACTGGCACTCCCAAGGATGGGGAAAAGTGGGCCAGAGGAGTGAGAGAGGCCTGCTGACACCTCAGGTTCCTTGTGGATGGATCCTCATTGCTTGGAAATTATTTTTTCCTCCCACCCTGCTTTTGCAGATGGTGGGGGCCTCCCCACTGCCAAGTTCTTAAGCTAAATTAAGTTTGTGTGTTTTGCAACACAATGCTCATATTAGTAGTGCCTTTCTGAGTCCAGTAACATGAAGACAGACAGACTCAATGTCTCAGGTACAAAATTTAATCTTCATAAGTATCAACAACATTGAGATCTAAGTATTGGCATGAACCTACATGGAACATCATGAAGGGATGCTGCTGTCAGATAGTGGAGTCCCAAATATACGAGCAGCAGCTATATTTCCAGCAGCAGGAGATAATTCCAGAAATCTCATAATATCTTTTATTTTCATTTTAAAGAAAAACACACAGTATTGCACAATATTATTGTAACTCAAATATTACCAGCATTTTGACAGCTCAGTGGAAGATACCAAGACCAAAATTTTGCTCCATTTGTTTTCAGACAATGCAAGCTGCTGCATGAGATTATGTAAGGGGGAAAAATTACACAAAATATTCCAGTAATCCAGCTCTAAGGCAGTCCTTTTGTTTTACCAACCTGGGCCAAGACCATTTGGGAAATCATGCTTGAAGCTGACAGACTAAAGCCATGTAAAGTACCAAATACATGGCTTAACTTTCAAAGAAATGCTCCCTTTTTGCCTTTCAAAAGAAAAGTGACATACCTGAGAAAAAAGTCTTAGAATATTTTGAACATGTCTTAAATTAAAGAGATACTAATTGTTTCTGACACAGCTAATAAATTCTTTTGCCTAATCCATGTTATTCTCCCCTGCCCCACACAATCACAGAATCACAGAATCACAGAATGCAATGTGTTGAAAGGGACTTTAAAGATGAGGTAGCTTCAACCCTCCTGCCATGGCAGGGTTACCTTCCACTAGATCGGGATGCCCAAAGCCCCATGCAACCTTGGTCTTGGATGGGGCAACCTCCAGGGATGAGGCATCCACAGTTTCTCTGGGAAACCTGTTCCAGTGTCTATCCACTGTCAGAGTAAAGATTTTTTTTTTTTTTTGTAATACTTAATCTAAGGCTACTCTCAGTTTCAAACCATTCCCCCTTGTCCTGTCACTATACGCCCTTGCAAATAGTCCCTCTCCATCTTTCTTACAGGCTCTCTTCAGATACAGGATGGAGTTAGGTCACTCCTACTCTTCACCAGGCTTAACAAACCCAATTCTTTGGCCTTTCCTCACAGGAATCACAGAATCTCACAGAATCACAGCATTGTTGGAATGAAACCTTAACCATAACAGAGTCCAATTCTCAGAGTTGCATACGAACAAAAACATAAGTATTTTACTTCTGAGGTCTACCCATGAGATTTAGAAAACAAGTGATTTAAACCACACTTTTATTAAAGGGAGAAAAATGTTTGACTTTACTAAGCTTTGGTCTGCAGAATGGGAGTCTAACTTCAGGGAAGATGAGTACATTTTGCTAATAGCTGGATCAAATTTCAAACAACAAATCTAAATCACTGAACAAAAGCAACATACTTAAAGATCTTAGAAAATTGGATCATTTGGAGTAAGAGTTATTGTCCAAAAAAACAGAACCTTTACTAAAGGTATGGGGCATCTGTGATCTTTACAAAAAACAGGTTCAGTCTCTACTGAAAAAATTATTTGAACAACCTCTTAAATTCTAATTAAAGAGTCTCAGAGGTCAGACTCCAGTCTAATTCACAGAGGAAAAAAATAGAGATTTTTTTTTCAAATAACAAAGCTACGCTACAACAGATTAATTTTAATTAACAATAAGGAAACATTCCAGAGCACAGGAATGCTGCTCTGTTCCATCTGAAAACAATTATATCACCAGTCTCCTCTTATCTACAGATAAATTAGATTCAAATAATAGATCATTTGCCTACCTAATTAAGGAATAAATATTGCTAGACAATATTTGAACTAAAAAACAAGTTTCACAGTTGTTTAGTATGGAATAATTACAGTTCAAGAACTGCCAGTTTTACAGGTCATTTAATTTAGACATGTCTCCTCCTCTGTCTTAGCTGAAATAGTTATTCTTTAATACACCAGTGACTTTTCATTCTATATAGTCTGAATTTCAAGTGGGCACGCCTATCTTTTATGCCACAGTAAACAGATACTGAATATGATTTCACTGAAACTTGCCCAAGTGAGGGACGCTGAAGCAGCTCACCACAAGCAAAACCAGCTTTTTGTGTTACAGCTGTTTTGACAGACTATTGGTTTGGCAATCTGAAAGAGTATACTCAATAGCCAAAAACTGGATGCAAACAGAATGGATTAATCCTTTTTACAAGGATTCTGTAATTGTGATTATTGTGTTTGCCAAGGGTTTGTCAGGAGACTG
The DNA here is from genome assembly GCA_027886175.1 of Phylloscopus collybita. NCBI lineage: Eukaryota > Metazoa > Chordata > Aves > Passeriformes > Phylloscopidae > Phylloscopus > Phylloscopus collybita. The sequence continues at coordinate 3,827,289 of JAJNNQ010000029.1, forward strand.
AGTAAAGGAGCTGTCTGTCAGCTTAAATTAGTTTCATTTTAGATGAAAACTGGACTTTTCATAGCCTAAATTTTCTCTCAGGTCTTGTAGTACTTGCTCTGACAGTGCTGCAGAACCCAAAGAAACCAAAGGCAGCATACAGCACCACAGCAGCAGCAATTTTGAAGGTAATCTTTCTTCCTGAGACCCTTATGGCATGAAGGTTCAGTTAATGCTGTTTCTCACAGTGCTATGCTCTGTTTCAGTATAAACCCCGTAATTTCCCAGAGCTATGGGCAAAATGATGGTAACATTTCAAATTTTAAAAATGGCTCCTGGTAGCCTTACTCAAGCTGTATTTTACTTTGAGTACTGGAATGAACCGATGTTCAGTAGCTGGACCTGAGGCAGATTGAGCTCACGGACATCCACCAGGCTCTGCATTCGACATCACTGACAGTACGTGCAGCCCCAGGTTGTACAGCCAGATTGTACAGGCCATTCCTGCCACTTTGGACAACCCCCTTTCCAGCTGTGCAGCACAGTGTGAGTATCTCAGCCCACTGACACTCCAGCAAAAAACTCCCAAACACGGTCATTCAGGAAACCCTAAGGCAGTAATGGGCTGGTAGATGAGAAATTTGTCTGGATCTAACTGTCATTTTGAGGAGGACTATGTAGAGGTCTAAAGTAATTTAAAACCTGGAGTACGAACTGATCATTAAGAAGTCACTTAAAAGCGAATCTTAGCAGAATATCAGACATTAGATTTTGGTAATATTGGTAGCAATATTCTACTTCCTTAATTAATTTTACTCCTTCTGATTTGTATTTCTGCAGACATCAAGCAATTGCCAACTATGAAGGGTGCTGACAACAGGGGAGAAGGACATGCAAGTCCCATCTCTCCTTCCTGTGGGCAGAGTTCATGCAGCAACTGCCTGTATTTAGTAGCAAAAGAGAAAAGTGTGGCACAATCAAGAAGTGAAAGGCAAATTCTGTTGCTTGGTCAGTGGCAAGACTATGGGACAGCTGGCAGCATTTGAAACTATACCTGTGCTAGTGTGCCCATAGGCCAAGCAGCATGCTTTCACAGCTGTGCAAGCCTCAAGCAGCAACAACAGGTGCCTGCTTGAACCTTCTCACATTTATAAATGTGATTTAGGGACATGTATTTCCCTCCTGTCCCTTCTCCTCCCCTCCAACCACATGCTCCTGTTTCAGTGTTCACACAGTTCTACCTACATAACACAATATTAAAAAGTGTATGTAGTACCATAGTTTTGCTCAAGAGCAACCTCATCAGTTTCCACAGGCCCTAAATATGACTCCACTTCCATCTGCAAATAAAACATGCCTCTTTCCCACAGCCAGCATAGAGGTTCTTTTCTACATGACCAAACAGAAGCCAGGAATCACAAAACACACTGCTTCAGAAAGCCTAGGCAGAGCACGGGCAACCTTGCTGCTCTCCGTGATCAGAAAGGCACTGCAACCAAAGGATAGCCCTTCAGGACAGGATTCACTCTTGGCAAGGCTGCAAATGCTGAGGACTTGTCTGGAAAAGACAAATACCCTTTTTTCCCCCACTTCAGGCTTACAGCAGAGAGCTCCCAATTACAAACCAGACACACTTCTCCCTATGTGGGCCCCATCTGTGATTAATGACAGCTGTGTTGGTAGAAAATTTTTTTTCCAAAAGAAGTCAGAAAAGGCAAGAGATTAAGAAGCCATGTCTAATCCTTTTTCAAAGGTGGCACTGGCTGTGTCTCTCTTCTGATGTCAAAGCTGTCACTGTGAATAAGAGGCTTGGTTGGGACGCCTAATTCTGTAATCTCAATGCTTTTCAGTCTGCCCCTCCTTACGCTGCCTAATAGGAGATGGATACAAAACAGGATGGTCTCTAACTTTACAGCAGACCAACAAAGCGATGGTAGGGAAATGACCCAGAGAACAAGTTAGATAAAAAAAAGTCCACCAGCACCAAAGCAGTGTGACAGCTTCAACAGCACTGACTGGGAGACCACATTGCCATGGTGCCTGAAGGCTGTTTTCCCCACAGGAACATTTGTGCTGTCACTGTCCCCATGCTGGGGAGAGCAGCTCCTATATCATACTGCATGTAAGGTAAGGAAATGTTTAACATAGCATGTGAACTTACTTAATTTCAAAAACAAAGGGTTTAAAAAATAAGCCTTAATTTGAAACACAGATACACTACTTATAGTGGAACTGAATGTTTCCCCTTTGCCTGCGTTTTCAGTATTGTCTGCTCAGCATGCTGGAACACCAGTGCCATTCACAGCTTGCAGCAAGATGAAGATGGCAGAAAAGATGTCACCATCTGCCTTTTCAACAATTTCACTAGAGATGCGTGCTGAGCTTTGCTTTGCTGTTGTGCTGCCAGCTCTCAGGAGCAAAACTGCCTTCTGGCTGGTGACAGAAGCAATGCTTGTGCCACCTTGCCTGCTCTCCATTCTCACTCCTTCCTTCCCCAGCAGGGTCCTCTGGTGAGGATGGCTGCATATGTGAAGACAGTCTGAGGGTTAGTATGAAGAGAGTGCTGGGGAGCCAGGAGATCCTGCACCTCAGGGGCAGAGGAAGGTCCCAGCCTTAGGTATAACCAAAAACTGAGAGGTACTGCAGGGACAAGCCTCATGCCTTCAGAAGGTTTCATGCCCGGCTTCAGCATATGCACACATCCAAACGGAGACTTTCACCAAAAGACACCAACACACCTGTCTGCCATCTCGTACACAGCCTATCCATATTCCCTCTGACACCCTACTAAAACACCCATCTACAGTAATGCTAGACTATGATAGAACACAGAATGGGTTGGGCTGGAAGAGATCTTAAAGACAACTTAGTTCCAACCCTCCCAGCAGTGGCAGGGAAACCTTTCACTGAAGCAGGCTGCTCAGAGCTTCATCCCGCCTGGCCTTGAACATGACCAGGGGTGAGGCATCCACAGCTTCTCTGGGAGACCTGTGCCAATGTCTCACCATCCTCACAGGAAAGAGTTTTTTCCTAATAGCTAATCTAAAGCTACCCTCTTTCAGTTCGAAGATGTCATCACAACAGTATCTCTGAAATCAGCAGAAATTTATTTTACATCACCACAGCAAGCAATTCAAACGCTTCCCATTACCACTGTCTCTTCTGGCTGTCTCCAGATGCTTAAAATTTTTACCCATACAGTGTCTGCATATGTGTTTCAACATGTATTATTTATATGTGCACATAAAAGCATGCTGGGTTTATAAACTCAAATGTTATAGTGAAAAAAAACATGTAAACATATACACCTGATGCAGAAATTCAACCCTGAAGAGTCTGAGATCAAGCACACCAACAGTCTGTTACCAATTACTATTAAATTATATCTCCTGTTCAGCAAAAGAAAAGGCTGCGGTAAGTATCCAGGCAACAGTAAGCTATCCCCTTTGCCCCTCTCTCCATGCCTCTGCTTCTATCTCATCTGTCTTGTACCTAAAGGCAAAAAATCCTTTTATTTTTGGTCTCCCACAGTGACTGTGGTCAAAACATTTGTTATTTCCAGGCAAGATTACTGTCATAGACAGAATCTGGAACTCCATATGAAAATAAGACTCAGATTCCAAGCAACGAACAATGTGGCTGCCTGTTTTTTCCATAACTGAGGCCACAGCCAGTCTATTCAGCCCATGCTCGCATCCTTCTAATTTCACATTGCTTAAAACCCGACTTCCAGCCTTCAAAATAATTAAACACAAGATTTTGACTCCAAAGACAAAGACCTTTTGCTTCACTCTCATACTCACTCTCCCTTCTTCAATGCCCAGCACAATTTTTTAAATGCAAAATACACTGATTTTATAAACTCAGAAGAAATATGCTCATTTCTGCCATGAGAACATTTATATTTTTCTTTATGTTTGATTTTTTTTGTCATCTTTTCCACTTCTTTTATTCCCTGCTGCTGGAATACAGTGACAGTTGTTGCTTAGGACAATGCTTACACCATATGAAACACAACAAAATTCCTCTTCAGGACACTGCAACTCCAAGTGGCACAAGAGTTGAAAGGACAGGAAGCTTCACCCACATGTTATTAAGTCAGTGACTTGGTGGAATCATATCTGTGTGATTAAAAAAATTACATCAGAATCTGCACCTTCGAATTGTCCTGCTTCTTGAAGTACTTAGACCTCACACAGTTCAGTATCTTTTTTCCAAATCTGTGGTCCTATTCAGGCATACCCTGCATCTGCAGCCAACTTTTAAACAGGAATGGGAAGCATTAGTACCATGAGCTATTTGGATGAAGTCTCAGAATAAGTTTATTTTAAATAAAAGTATTTTGAGATTGTTTGTCAGAATTAAAAAACCAAAACAAGCCAACCAAAAAACCTCCCCAAAAAAAGCAAACCTCAGAGGAACATCTCTACTCCTGATAGCTAGGAGATTTTGTTTGCCTTTTAAAAACCATCCCTTCTCATCATGGCCACTATGCCAGTGCTATCATATATATGCAAACAGAGTAACCTTTTAAATTTCATTACAAAGGAAGGTGGTTTGTATTACAGCACTGAGTTTGTATTGCCCGACACAGAAATATTGAGTAAAAATTTATATAAAGCAATTGCATCCAATTCAGAAAACCTTTAGGTTCAGAAGCCCAGAGGATTCCACCACTTCATTCTCCCTGCTGGACAATAGGACATAGAACTATCTCCAATCCCTTCCTCCACACATGCTTTGGATAAGCAGTAAAAAAATGCCAAGCCAACCCAGTTGCATATTTGGTTCCTTCTTACCATCAGCTCCCCTGTTTTCCATATCTCGCTAAGTTGCTGGGCTGCCAGACAGAGGAAATTAAATCCAAAACTGGTTAGAAAAATCAGGGGTGGTAAGTGAATAGCACCAGTAATGGCAGCACTCAGGGCACAAAACCTCCTGCTCATGCCACCCAGCAGCCACTGAGATCACTTGGAACAAACGTGTTGCTGTTGGCTCCTGGAGGGGTGTGGGACCAGGAGTGCTGACTGGTGCAAAGCTATTTCCAGTGCTCCATAAATCTCATGCTCTGATCATGCCCTTCAGCTAATGCTGATGGAGGGATTTTCTGTTCTTCTCAAGTGGCTGGAAAAGCCCCCCTACTTCACATGTAGAAACAAAACAAATCCAAATTACAGCTACTCAGGATTATCTTCAGCCAGTCTTATAAACTCACCTCAATACATCCAACTCAGTCACAATAGGCACATCAGGGAGAGTGAGTCTCATGGGATGACTCCCATGGCGGTCACTGGAAGTGTATTTCCCTCAACTTGTTCCAATTTTCTTAGCTTCAAACTGAAATTTGGACCTCATCTGTGGGCAAAAAGTGCCACCTTCCTAGAAGCTATCCTTTTTCTAAGTGCCTTTTGCTGGGCAAAAGATCCAACTCCTGCAAATGTATGCTTTTGAAAAACTACCTTAACCAATATCAATACCAATACCATCTGTGCCAAAGAGCCTGCAAATTGCATTGAGATGCAACACGAACAAGAACACGAAACAGAGTGAAAACTCAAAAATTTTCAAGATCACAGAGGACATTTTGAAAGTGGCTGCAGCTTCAGTAAGCACACTTATCAGCAATGAGAACATTCTGCAATATACCCTGAAATCAGCTGTTTTTCTAGTGAAAATGGGAAAGGCTTTATATGATAGAGATTATATGATAGATATATATTCCTTGCTAGGATTTGCATAAGGAAGTAGGAGAAGTAGAGCAGGGAAAAAATAATATTTCTGTGAGGATGTGTGTGAAATGCATCACACTGATAACAGTAAATATAAGTTTATATTTAGTTTCACTTTGTGAAAACACATATTTCTTCCATTTAATGAAGGTATTGCCTCAGTAATGGTTGGGTGTACAAACCTCAAATATGATTTATTCCAGAAACAAACTTACCATGCAGGCTGACTCATCTATAAACCCTTTTCTAGGTTCCTTCTTATTCTTTTCTAGATTCCTTATATCAAGTTCCTCCTGATGTGCTAATAGCAGTTCAATTGCAAATAAAAAATTATTCAGTGTAACCACACCTATGTTTAGTGGTGTGGTTACAATAATGGTCTAACTAAAACATTCAGAAATGAAAATACAGGTGAAATTTATTTTCCACTCCTGGTAAATTTTCAAGGCAGATTTGTAAGTCCTGCAAAACATATTGTCTTATCCAAAATAAGGCGTCTCCTCCTGATTGGAATTGAAACTGAACAATAAACTGTATATTTAAATATGAAATAAGTACAGAAACTACTTTTGCAGAAACACCACAAATTCACTAGAAAGCCACGCCCTGTAATATGGTAATCAGCCCAAACTGTCACCTTTTTATCTATTGATTTGGTGTTTCAATGACATCAGTTAAGGAAAAGAACCATGGTTCTCCCTCTGTGGTTGCAATCTGAAATATGCCTACCTGTTGCTACACAGTACAGTCAAGAAGGACTACCAAGCCTGTGGAGGTATTTGTAATACATTACTAATTGCACTCAAAAGCTGGAGACTGCTTCTGAGTCCCTGCCCCAAGGGAGGACTGGCCCAGTGGCTGCACTGAAACAAAAGCTCACCAAGTGCCCCCTCAAAGTGTGCACTGACTTTTAGCAAGCAGTTCCCTTTTCCCACTCAGTTTCATGGTGTTGTCTACAGAACTCTGTTCCATAAGAGCACCTTCAAGCAATGCCCATCCACCACCAGCTGAATTATGCAACCTGAGAATGTGCTCAGCTCAACATAGTCACCATCAGATAGGAAACAACAAGAATTCATTTGTACTTCCACATCTGTCAGCTTTTCACAGGCTAGATCAATGAATCAAAGTTATTTTGTCCTAACACAATTGTCACCACTTCTAGGAGGCCAAGCACCTTAAATGGTTTGTATTAGCGTGACTGCATTTCTGTGACTGAAATAAGATGCCATCACTTTATAGCCCTCTCTCTCACAGGCCATTCTCTCATGCACAGTGAAATATTTGTGTGAGAATGGCTTTATGCCACCCACATGACTGATGATGTTATGATCTTAACTCATTTTACTCGCATTTACTGCAGAAAGAGTTCTAGTTTCCCTTCTCTCCCCAAAATACACCACATTATGATCCCAAATACACGGAAAGCATTATGTAAGTCAAGAACAATTCAGTCAACTTGCTGAGACAAGGAAAGCCAACAAAGCAATTTTCCATATGCTGTGCAGGCAAGATAAAAGTGATATCCACACCAGGAAAGAAAGAAAGAAAGAAAAGCTAACTTTACAGTGAAAAATCTGGGGAAATACACCATAAATATTTCTGCTTCATCCACATTCTGTAGTTCTTATCACCACTTCTTAGATAATTCAGTGACAAGTAAAACACACTTAAATAGAACTGAAAATGTCACACCCACTGTTATTCTCCGATGGCTGTGATCTTCTTCCTGTCACATTTTTCACGGTTCTGCCGGCTACTCAGCCATCCTGTGACCCTGTGTGCCCACAAGTTACAGGCCTTTGACCAAATGAAGAACAGAAATACTGGGAGTAATGAGATGGCTCATTACTAAGAGATTTATTGAGCGTTAACTCAGATCTCATGGTGTTGTCTTTTCTAAATGACTGACTCCACTTTATTTATATGAAAGTACTCAATAGCTTATTCAAATGAGATAAGATTGCATTGTCATATCAGAAGAGATGTCATCAAGGTTAGACAGATTTAAAAAAAACACAAAACTGTCCAGGTAGACCAACTCTCCACATTCTCCCAGACGCTAGATAGTGAAAAAATTAAACAGCTGCATAGAACAGCCAGTTTGGAAAGAAACAAAACCAACCCCAGACCCACTTTAAATTTTATTATCCTGCTGTGCTGTCTGATGGCAACTGTAGCTGCTGCTTTATAACATATCCCATTTCTCCTCAGCCAGCTGAACTTCCAGCTGGACTTTGTCATGTTCAAAATGCAGCCAACTTCTATAAGGCTTCTCTCAGATGCAAGATGTGGTATGTCATGGAGATGTAGCCTGTGCATGAGTTATTTTTTTATGCAGTGGGAAGCAGCACAAGATAGGGGGAACAGGAAGAGAAAATTGAGGACACAATCGTTCTTCCATGGCATTGCCTCCCACTTGCCTGACATCACTTGTCTGAGCTACAATGAGAGAGAAGAATGGAAAAATGGCTTTAAACGCTGAAACCTTCATTGCTTTCAAAACAAAGATCTCTTAGATATGCTCAATTCAAATAGCTCAGATCAATGAATTTAATCTTTTGAAAACAAACTTGTAGTTTTGTGTCTTCTCGGGTGTTCCAAAGTTTGAGGAGTAAGTGGAAAATTAGATACTTATTTGTTACAGAAGTGGACTGCAAAAAAGTGGAAAGCAGTCACAAATTCTGCAACTTGGCAGATGCCCTACAAGCCTCTCTTGGCATCCAGACTAGGGGCAGACCAGTCTGAAATGTGATTAAGCCACCAGCAGTTCTGGCTCTTGTGGCTCAGAAGTTAAGCATTAAGAATCACAAATACATTACTTCACCTATGACTTATTTTTCACTCATTAAAAGAAGTATTCAAATCAGTGTCTGTCTTAGAAGGGAGACACACACTAAGCCTGCATATTTGCACTGAAACCTAATTTGAGAGAGGACAGGAACTACACTGAGTAGCTAAGGAGATCTCTTCAACAGAGATCAACCATTACATTCCAGGCCAAGGCTGACTCTGATCTCTTTCCTCTCCTGACCGATACAAAAGAATCAGAGCAAGGCAGATAACCTGCTGCAAACCCTCCACTCCTTTCTGAAGCAACATGTGCCCACAGGTTAAGTCTGGACATGCACATGGTAACAAATGGTCAGGAGTACCAGACAGTGTTGTTGGCAGCTTCACCAGCTGGGGACAGACCTGCACTTTGCTGTGGGCAGGTGCAGATGCTACCAGGTGTGCAGAGCTTTACTACAAGAAGCACGGTCAATTTTAAAGTCAAAATAAAGATGCTTCAGTGATACATACAGAAAAGCTCTAAGAAATATGAACAAGGACTTTCCATGCTGTACTCATGCAGGACAGAAGGACCCCCAGTAATAATTTCAGAATTATTATGTACAAATTTGAAGAGCAAACTTTGTGAAAATACAAAGAAACACACTCTTTCATGTACTTTCTCACACTATTGGCCATATCATTGCTTATCCCTACTGGAAGATGACTGTGAATTTAAACTCCACTTTTCCAAACCAGGAAAGCAAGTTTCTTTCTAAACTTTCTGCTGCTAGATGGAACACAGCTGACAACTTCACTACCAAAAATCCTGGAATAAACCCTTTGACACAGACAGTTTTCTTCTTTTTATTGGCCTGCCTGCAAGTTTTTTATGCTTTTATTTTAATAATCCATTTCTGATGTTTAGCTACTGAGAACATTTCAACTCCAGTAACAGAACAGGATTACTATCTAGACAAGAACAGGCTCAGACTACAGTTCTTTGCTCCAGGGTCACAACAACAAAAATCCCCTGTGCACATACTCGAGAATGAGGCACAAATAGTCTGTTCTTCAGGTAGGTGAGGCCATAGAAGCTAGTTCCCTTTAAAGGACTGCAGGCATCTGGGGTCTGATGACTGGTAAAACGCTAATGGTAATGTTATCTTAGTTGTACTTCAGTTGTCTGCTAAGCCCTTGGTTTCACCTTGTACAATAAAATGGAGATTACGTTCATTTCATAGAGGTCCTAATCTTCTGGGCTTGTAGAGTTTTGTCACAAAAAAAATCTGATAGATCATTTGTGTACTTTTACATAACACTGCTAGGAAAAAAGAAAGCATGAACGTGAAGACAAAGGAAAAACCTGAGAAACAGAAGTGTACAATTCACAGGCATGAAACAGCAACAACACAGCTATTGCTTTGATCTATCTCCCTGTTAATTCCTCTTCCCATAATAGAACCACTGACATTTCACTGGTATTCAGATGTGATTAAAATATATTCTAATACCTATAAATAGAAATGTTGGTTCAAGTACAAATTAAAAACAAATCTGGCATTTGGAAAACTGTATCAACAAAAAGTAAAAAGGTGCCGTAAACAGCAATTGAAATGGTTGGGGTTTTTTTATTTTTGTTTTGTTTTGTTTGGGGGGGGGTTGGGGCTGTTTTTGGTTTTTGTTTTCTGAGAAAAAGGTAGATATCTGTTCTATCAATCTTTACATTAAGGTTTGGATCTCCAGATCCGAATCTTATACAGCAAACTTCAGCATAAGAGTAACAAGACAGATTTTGTTCTCTCCTTCAATTTTAATAATTGCCACAAAGCTCAAACTGTAAAAGGGAAAGTCAGACACACTTTCTGTGGCTTTCTGTAACCTTCTGAAAGGTAGTTTTTAAATAAACAGGAGCCAAATGTTAACTTCACCATATTCCTCCACTGCACAACAGCTTGGTTGTATGCTACGTCATAATTAATCCTTGTTTTATACATACATACATATATATATATATATATATACATGCATATACACATACACACACATGTATCTCTACATGTCCTTTATTTTCATCACTGATGGCACTTTCTTACCTCCCCTCCTGAATACTACGTACTTGAAGCAAAGGTTCATTGCAAGGGTGCTTTCAACCACTCCTTCTGCTGACTTAATTGTCAGAACTCTCCCAGCTTGAGAAAACCATGGGACTTGAAAAGAGTCTTCTCTGCACATGGTAATAAATATTTACTGGTTTGCCTCCCAAAGATGTAAAGCACTTTGGAGCAGGGATGCTACTCTTTACAATATCATAAAAAGCAGTGTTTTCCTCAGGGTTTATTAATGTCATTGGCATTTACTAGAAGCAACTGTAAAAAACATTAAATTAAGGCCCCAAACCAGGAAACACCACAGTCTCTCTGGAAAGCTAACTTTCCTAAATGCTGAGTGAGATTTTGGAGCACGCAAAGAGGAACAATATGAGCTGACAATAGGGAAGAATAATTTTAGATTGTAATAGACATGATTATATCTGGAGACAGTATCACAACAAAAACAAACTGGGCTCCACTACACAGAAAAACATAGTAAAAAAATTAACACTTGAACAAATGTGCTGCCTAAGGTACATGTAAAGCAGTTTGGACATCTGGGTTGTGCTGTAGTTTACTACCACAGTACGCAAAACACGCCTGAACCTACACAAAACACACAGAAATACTAAGTCATTATGGCACATGAAGATGCAACAATACTGGAATTCAGATCATCCAGTTTCAGATCCAGATATGGGAAAAAAGAACTGCAGTGAGTCTGGTTCCTAGTGGAACACTGTCATTCCTAGTCAACAACACAGTGGTTATGTTAGGGAGATTTGTTTTTAAGTGACTTACCTCAGCATCTTGCTCCCGGAGCTGGTATGTTCTCTCCAAGTATTGCAATATTCTAGGACACAATGTCTTCTCCTCCAAGAGGGACTCTAGAAGTAAGACCAGCTGGTCAGGGAGAAGCTGAAAGAAAAATAAATGCCATGTGTGAATGAAGATCTCTACTGGCTGAGCAATGTAAATGGAACCAAACCAAAGAGGACAAGATTGTGATAACCTGTGTACTTCCAGCATGCGCTTGAAATACAACTTAGACCTCTAGCTGATTTCAGAAAAACCTCAGGGTTTATGTGTCTGTGTTCTGAAGGACTGTGCTACAGTCAACTAGGACTCATTTTCCATGGTTTCCATTGCTATGGTTAGGTCAGATCTAAAACATCTTACTGAAATATTATCAGATTTAATAAGGTTTAGTAAGATTTTTATGGAATATATAAAATAAGTAATTCTGTTTTGTTTGGGTGTCGAAGAAATAAAAAGAGAGAGTAATTTACAGTCCATTGATTCCAATTTGAGGAATCAATAAGGCATATGAACATACAATTTTTTTGACTGGCATTTTTATGTGATATACAAGCATTTACATGATATGTTTATAGTGAACAAAAAACCACAACGTGGTTTTTTGTTCACTATAATAAATAAATGAGCCACCAAAAAACTGTTGTAAAAACACATTTTGAGGCATATTTGAATGCAACGACTCACAAACCATCCATCTTTTCATGGGAAATATGCATGAATGTTGTGTTTGTGGCACACATGGTATAGCATCTATACATGGATATATATTCAGTAGTTAGTTGCTTGACTCCAAAACATATCATTTTGAACTGGAACCTAATGTAGCCTAAAAAAAAATAGCACAAGAAGTCCATTGTAGCCAATGCTTAAGTGCTCTGTTTAATAGGCTTATTGGATGAACAAATAAATAATTCAAACAGACCTCAGAGAGAAATTGCACCAGCTGCCAGGAAACATCTATTGGAAATTCAGGCTCCAAGATCAGTCAAAAGTTTGTTATATGCCCCAAAACTTCCCCCACTAAATATCTTTGCAGGGCACCAGGGGAGGAAGGGGGAAGGAAAAAGATTGTCAGTAAAGCTTTTGTGTTGAGACACACTAATGAAAAAGGACATCCCGTTACTTTGACAATACTTCCAGCTTTCACCACATTTGGCGATTTTCTGTTCCCACCTCACTGCCTGCCCATGTCCTCTCTGCCGCGTCAATGCACTAAGCAGGGATGAAATGAAGTCAGCTATAGGAAATGCCTCTTCCAAGAACACAACCCACAGCGAGGGCTGTTTATGTGCACTGAACATGATGCTTTAGGTGTCTGGCCTCTGTCTCAGCCTTTAAAGCAACAAACAAGACTGGACTCCCAATCTCTGACAGCAAGTCCATGAAGATATCAAGGATCTTCTGATAAAATATCTGTAAAATCTGTAAAATATCTACATTAAAAACTAATTTAGGAACATGACATTTTCTTCCCTTTTAGACTGATTAGTAACTAAATCAGAATGAGAAGAAAGAACATCTATAGTATGGTAATTTGGTTTCTTTGCATTTTGATTTCCTGCCATTTTTTTAATAGTAAAGTTAGTTGTACTCCTGAAGACTTGAAAATATGTCACATTCTTTAAATAATACCAAAGCCTGCCAATTAAATAATATCGTTAAAAGTGGTCAGATATTTAAAAATAATTAATATTTCCTTTCAGAACAACTACTAAAACGGCAACTTAAATGTTTATTATGGAGTCAACAGTAGCTGCCAGGTGGTTGGTGAGACAAAAAATGAAACAGGGAAAGCTTCTGGGAAGTGGCTCTACTTGGAAACTGAACTAATTCTGAACACTAATAAAATACAAAATGTTGCAGAATACCACACAAAGAAAGGTAACTTCTGATTTAGAAAGATTTCCCTGCTTACTAAAGCAACAGAAAAACAATACCTAAATTGTATAAACTATAGAACAGCTGCTTGAATACATAGCCACAGAACAGCTGAGTTTTTTATAATGTATCTCCAGTGTAACTGCTATACAGATTCACGCACAGAAAGCTATTGTTTAAGGTAGCATTACAGAATCTCATTGAAGCCAACGAAAGAGCAGCAGCAGAGCAACAGCCATACCCTTAATTTACATCTGTCTAGTGATGCATCATGGCTGAAGTTTTTTCAGAATTCCAGGTTAAACTCCTATCAATTTGGATTTGAGTCAATAAAACAAACAAACCAACCCCCAATAAAACAAACAAACAAACAAGCACCCCCCAAGAGTTCACGAAGTGTCTAGACAATGCTGGCAGGCATATGGTGTGATTACTGAAGTGTCTTGTACAGGGCCAGGAGTCGGACTCAGTGATCCCTGTAGGCCCCCTCAAACTCAGCATCTTCCACAATTCTATGAATGAGACCATGGCTTCTTCTATTTTCCCACGTTCCAGCTGCCCAAGATGATACCTTACATACCAGTTTCCAGCTCACGGATTAATTACAGTGCAAGGCAGGAGTTCGCGAACACCGGCAGAGAGGGCGGGGTGCTGGCAGCGGAATGCTGGCAGACCTCTCCCCGCCGCGGCACTAGTGGGCGCAGCTACTACAGTTTATTCCCCGACTTGTTTCCGACACAAAAGGAGAAACGTTCTCATCTACACTTTTACCCTTTCCTTTCAATAAAAGAGACACTGCTTAAAACCCTTATCTTAGGCCATGAGACAGAAAATTCAACTAGAGTTTCATGACAGAGGCTGCTACAAAATTTATGCAGGGGTGCAGACATTTTTATCCCCCCAAACACAATAATATGAGTGAGCATCATTCTCATCAAAGCAGTCTTTTGGCTATAAATGAGTTTCAAAAAGTTGCATTTGAATTTTCTGTCAGAAATCCCACTCTCACAGTTTTTTCTTTCCCCACCACCATCCTTATTTGTCCTGCCCACCTGTTACTTTCCATCTTTCATACCAAGAGAATTATTTGTTTTAAATGCTATCTAAACATAAATACTGTAGAGACCTAAATGCAAATTTCAAGTGCTGTATAACCACTTCCCTTTGCAACTCATATTCTGTGAATGTATATCAAATATCTAACAGGCATAGAAAAGTACACAACACAGATACAGCAAGTCACAGCAAGGTAATTGTCACAGTCTCAAACTGTGTCTTCAGGATGAAAACATTCAGAAAACAACCAAATCAACATCATCCTAAATGCAAAATTTCAGTGTTCCTCCTTAAATAAAATAAAATAAATAATAAAACAAATAAAATAATAAACCAAAATAAAAATAATAAAATAATAAAAATAATAAAAAAATAAACCCTCCATACTCTGAGCTATATAGTAGAGAATGCTCAATCAAAATGTTCAAATATATGCAATCATGAAAGCAGATCGCTTCAATCAGGAAACGTGGTGAGGATCAAGAAATAGTTTTCATTACGTCAGTGATTGCTGCAACACCATCTATTTATACTGTAAAGTAGATAGTTCCTGTCCCAATTGATGCCAACTGCATGGAAATCATACTACTTTTCTCAAGGCAGACCCTTCCCCAGTTGTGACTATGGACACTACAAAGAAGAAATAAATGGATCTGTTGTGAGCAAGCACACTAGAGGTTTTCTGTCATGTCCCATGTAATTAAACATCACCCCCTCTACAAAGCTGTATCCCAGCACTGTATATATATATTATCTTGCCCTTAAGACTGTAAAATCTCTCCTTCAACTCTTCAGCCTTTTGAAAGAGTTCACTTTGTCCTGCCACTAAACAATTTGTTCCCTATTCTCCTAAGTTACCTGATGTGGTGGCTTTAAAGTTTAAGTAATCAGTCTATTGCCCTTAAAACAAACTGTAAATGATAGCGAATATCAAAACTGGATCTGTATCTGAAAAACACAAGGTGAAAGAATTAAAGAAAGCAAACCCAAAGTGAAAATACAACTGAGATTCACTGTATACTAAATGTCTCGGAAGTAAGAAAAGCATACTATGTATTTTATTCGTATCAGTACAGGAAACACGTAGGCCATTATACTTGTTACAAGAGTATCTTAATACATTAGTAAGTTTGAAAGGTTTTCTACAAATAATCTTTGAATGAAACTATGCATTTTCAAGGTACAATTCCTAATCTGTAAAAAGCACAAAGAAAACAAATCTCTCCTCTTCAGAGATCTGGTATAGCAGTTCTAGAGGTCATTGACCTCACATCCCAGAAGACCACCCACGCGAAAGAGTGTATTTATTAATTCCTACATTAAAAACGCAATAAATGCCAGATTCACTCTTTATATTAGGATAAAAATTGCCACTGAAACATTTGACTACTGACCTTTCACAGCCATGAAATGTGACACAGATACATCTACTTGAGTATCCACAGCACCAGCACTTGCACTGCACCACTCTGCCAGGACACAAATCACTAAAGTTGTACAGCTGGTATGCTGAATATCCCATTTGCTCCTGCCTGCACTTGAATGAAGTCATTGAAAGCCTCCTTGGAGGGGAAATCTGCCTCAGACTAATGCAGCAACCGATTGACAGTGGCGTGATTTCTATTATTATTCCATTATCACACTGGGATCTGTGCCTAAATGAGCATACTTCCTCCCTGATGCCATTTCCTTTTATCCTGGCTCTAGTCTAAAAGTGGATCAATGGGAGTAATATATATGATGTCACTTCAATTTACAGCTACTGCCTCCGTCTCTTGCATGCACACACAGATCAATTCTTCCCAAAAATGGTTAAAAAATGCACAGGGAGAATCTTCTCCAAGGAAAATCTTCTCCAAGGGTTCTCTGCTATATTTGTCTGTGTAACCACAGCAAGGAACTGTTTACACTGAGCAAAAAATAGGGGGAGGGGGGGAAGGGAAAAAAATCACTACTGTGCACTGGAAAATGCTGGCTGAAATACAAGAAAAACAAGGCCTTATAGAGAATTAAAGCAAATTGACCTTTGAAAATTACACAGAAATTTTTAAATTTTCAAAGGCACAGTGTATTTCTTCTGGTTTTGGTGGAAGATAGTCTTGTGTCCTACCCCCAAAAACACAAAATGTATTTTCATTTATATATTTACAAAATTTTCCCAAGTCAAACCAAATTCCTTCCCACTCCCCTCTTAGGAAAGAAAGGGAAAACCTCCACCCCCCCATAGTTCAGTTGTGAATGGTTCCCTTCATTGATCACAGAATCATTTAGGTTGGAAAAGACCTCTAATATTGAGTACAACCACTAACCCAGCACTGCCATGTTGACCACTGAACTATGTCCCTAAGCACCAAGTCTGCCTTGTCGGTTTTTTAAACCTCCAAGTCTGTTTTTTAAATACCTCCAGAGAGACTCACTCAACCTTTTGCTGCCTGTTCAATTTCCTCATAAACTGCAGTCAAGAAGGCAATACTACTAGTCCAGGAGATAGGATTTATAGGTCCAGGCCACCTCTGCACTTTTACATCACACTGGTCAAACAAATCCCTGAATGAATCTCATTTTATAAACTCTCCCCCACCGCCCTGAATGCTCTTTTCTGCAGACTGCAACTAAATAAAAACTTTTGTAGAACAAATGCCCTCATTCCTCAAAGTGTCTAGAAAATTGGTAGCTTGAAAATTCAAGAAAACACTGTTTACTCAACCACATTTTTAATGAGATATTGTCATTGTTTACCTCAAACAATATTCTTCAGATGCCGATCAGGACAGTGACTTCTTTTAAATGAAAACAAGGCATGTTCCCCCTGCCCCACCACCTTTCAGGGGCTAAAATGTACTCATATTCAGTAACATATAAATTCAATTAAAAATGTCCACACCAACAGTTGTTAACTAATGTAGTGTAAAACACTACTGAAGAGAGTTTAACTCTGAAAGAACTAATCTGCTGTTTGATTAAAATGCAGGGGAAAAAAAGTATTCTGCAGCTGACATCAAAATGCTTTGAACTGGTTTGCAAAATAAAGGCTGTCTTTGCCAGAGACTGACAAAATTTCACAAATAGGTAGTGAAAAAGACAGTCCTGTTCAACTTCATATGGGCCAGTTTGACTTCTCTCTTGATGAAAAGTCAGCTCCCTTTTCAATGTTTACGGAAGATAACTAGTCCTCACTATATTTAAAAGCAGAATATCTCAAGTCTGTAACACATTCTCATCTACTTATGAATTGCATTTGCACAATATTTCTTCCCACTGTGTGCGGTTTTTCTCAGTATCTGTTCAGACAGCTCTTTCTATGCTCAGGAACTCATTTTTCAACAACCATTTTAAAAACACAAACCAAGAATTGTGCCTGGTAATTATCATGAAAAATATATTCCTATGAACTTTGTTTCAAAAAGCCTTACTTCAAAAAGTAGTAATTCCAACAAGTTCATCAGCATTTTACTTGCGTTATAGTTCAAAATGCTTTTTTTGGGAGATTTACATCTGGCATCACTTACTTCTTACTAGTAGAACATAAAAATGACACCAAGACCAATTTATTTAATAAACAATTGTCATGGCATATTGTTTCCAGTTACTTCCCTCCTTATAATATCGAAATTACAGGTGTTTTTTTTTTTTTTGAAAGCAGATAAGCTGTGTCAGGAATAATTTTAAGGCTGATACCTGGTAAAACACAAAGGTTTGATTTATTCTGGCCACAAATATGAAAACATTGCTGAATGAAGTACATAAATCCCTGTTTTATGTTCTGTGTCTGATATTCTGGTTACACATTACCAGTAATATTTTTAAAAGGCCAGCCACTTCTACCAGACTATAAACTGAAACTTTTTTCCTTAGGCTTTAGTATGAGGTATTTTCCCTTAATTTACTTAATGGATAGAAGATCCACTTATAAAGAAATTCAACATCTGCAATCTAACATGAATGCACTGAAATGTCAAAAATGATTAAACCTTTATGATCTAACATACTGCTGAGCCAGCAAAATGGAAAACAGGTGGCTTCCACTACAGGTTCAGTCAGGTTATGAAGTGCTTTTCTCATCTTTAGCCTTCTCAAAGAAACATTTCACTGTAACTTTACCCTCAAGCGTAATATTTCCCTTTTAAGCATAATAGGCTACACATTCTCTATTCTATGCAGATTACCAGCCCTGCCAGTTGCTATCATGCTTCCAGGATGTGCTGCTCCTACTTTCAGATAAAATGATCACATCAACAGAAAGCAGACATGGGAAGCCAAATTCATACAAGTCACACTTCACACACAGCATTACTGTGACACAAACAAAAGTGGAAGCTGGCAACAGCTGTATCTTCAGGCATCCTTCCACTCGATCTCTGGAGTCCTCAGCAGTGCGGAGGTGATCAGAGTATCAGCCCTGTGGTTAGCACTTGCCAGCTGTAGGCAGCTGGCATTAAGACCACCTTTTCTCGTCTAACAGCACAACCAACAGAGGCACTTCAGGTTCAGCGAACTATTAATCTTACCACAAAGAACAATGCCAAGGAGACCTTTTGTTTCATTTTCCAGACTCTCTGACTATTACCTATTAGAGGATTAACAGAAAAGACTACCAAGTCTTAGCAACTGGTGGAAAGATTTCATACACATATTGTAGTAGATGCTGAAGTGCAAGTCTGCCTCCTAATTTGTCCACCCAAAGCACTGTAGGTCTCAACTGCTCCAAATAATGTGCTTAAGCTGAACAGTGGCAGTGTAAATGATCTCACCTTGAATGACCAACATCTACATCCTCTGAAACCAACTGGCTATCAAGTGACAGACTACAGAAGACACTGAAAAATGAAGTGTTGAAGAAGCATAATGATGGAATATAAACCACAACTGTCAGTGAGAACACCCTCAGCACCCAAAGAGATTTATTCTTCTCATTTTAAGTACTAGAAGAAGAAAGACAAACACCTGAGAGCCAAAGAAAATTAACAAATTTTTCTAAGCTTTGATAAATTGCAAATTACTGGGCAAGTAACATCACTGCCCAGTAAAGTAAAATCCTATCTCTGGAAACTAGCCCAAGAAGTTAAGGTATCTCTTCAGTATGAAATATCCTTGCAATAGAACAGAGCAAGGGCCAGCTTGAAGACCCTTTTCCTTTAAAATGTGGTATACATTTGGCCACTTCTTGCACAGAAATTTGTTCTGCCTATACCTACCAATAGACTCAGTAAATGCCCAGAGTTCAGCTGGGATTGTTACCTTCAAGGAATTCACTACAAGTTTTCCAACTCTATTAGGGTGTGGTCAGGTCTCGGGGAAATCTCAGCTTGTTCACCAGAACACTTCCCATTCTGGTAAGTCAAGTACCATCAAGTACTAGATGCCCCAAACAGCTGGCATTCAGAGAAACAACCTGAAGAAGGAGAAAAGAACTTTCTCTTCAGAGCTTTCACTAGCATGGCTTGCTGAAGGAAGTTTTATCAATTCCACTCAGCTCATGCTGGAGCTACAGGATACACCACCACTTACCTCAGAGAAGGCTGTCTGAGATTCATCAGAAAGCTCTAATGTCACAAGCCTTCCAGGAGAAAAGCATTAAAGCACAGATGGGAACCTACACTTCCATCTCTTAACCCTTTTACTACTAGAATCAACAGGAATCAGTTTTCTTTTCTATCCATTTTGATTTCAAACAACAGGTAATGAGGGCTTTCATATTTAATTATGTAATGTGTCTTTTAACATTTGTAGATAAACTGCATTTCCAGACCCATATTTTCTTCAGATCTGAAATCTGGCTCTGGTGGACTATGTGTCCAACACAGCATGTGCATACTCACAATGATTTTTCCAGCACACCACATCCATTTCATTCCTTTTTTCTTTTCTTTTTTCTTTTAGAGTTGTTTTGTTGTTTGCTGGTTGGTTGGGTGTTGGTATTGCGTTTTTTATTTGTTCTTTTTTTTATTTGTTGAGAATACAATCGACCAGACTGAGTGGACTCCAGTTTCAGAAATACACACATACCTCCAAGCAAGTCTTAATAATGGGAAACCTTAAAACAAATGTAGTTCTAACAGTCTAAAACTAAGAACAGGTGTTGCTGGTAATCTAGAGCTTGCAATCATGAAATTGTCCCCATTGATCAACGATGCAGAGATGCCAATCCATCACCTTCAGCTTCTAGAATTCTTTTTTTAACTAAGGTCTCACAATGGCCATGACTAAAACTATCCCGTTGTCTGAAAGAACTCTTCCACTGTGGTGGAAAGTCATTTAGTTCCACAGCAGCTGTCACTTCTCAGCCCAATTGCCTCATCATCCCAAAAGGAAGCCTTTGGTGCTTTAGAAGATAACTGGCACTGAACACTGCACCATGACTCTAGCAACATAGGTTACCATATGGTTACCTGTCATACCAGTTTTCAAGTTTTTTTGTGGTTCCTACCCCAATACCCACGAAATCAACCACTGCAGACTACACCGATGACTTGTGACTGCTGTCCAAAGATCACAGGTAACAGCCAGGCACTTCCTCCGCTCCACAATTCTCCACTAAAAGCACAACTTCTTGAAAAGGACCCTGAACTTTTCAGTGAGTTGTCCTAAAACTTGCAATGTCACCTAAGACCGGTCACAAGGGCCATCACCTCTCACTCCAGATGTAGGCCAAGTTTCTCAGTTTTGCCTAGTCTATTACAAATACATAGCAAACTGTAGGGGGGGAGGGGGGAGGCAGAGAGGGTAGAAATAACCAACCACTTCTATCTCCCAAAAAACCCCTTTCTGAAATGAAAAACTTCACTGCACACAGCTCTCTCCAGGGGCAGAGGATGAGACAATGATACACAAAAGTTCATTGCTTAACACTTTTCTGAAAGCTACTCAAATCGTATTGTGATGAGTGTGATAGGGAACAGAATAAACGTATCCCACTACTTTTTATTCCTGATTTTAAAAATATGGATAAGGATTTACTTAAAACTGTTGCAAAAGACAATTAAGACTGGAAAAAAATCAAGCCCTTAAAAGATCTGAGAACAAGAGGACGAATGTTGCATAACATCCTTAGTAGGCCCAGTGCTATTTAAAAAGATACTACAGTTACTAGCAAGGATCTCGCTGCCAGATTTTCTCTTTCAAAATCTGTATTTCAAAACCTATTTTGCCTATACAGGAGTATTAGAACTAAGTATAAAAATAATCCAAGCTCAAACTTGTTGGACTTGAACTCTTCCAAATTGCAGTTTGACTTACAGATTTTTTAGCATGAAGGAGTGCAAGAAATTGAGTGGCTTGAGACAGCACTTGCACACCATTAGGTGTTCCTGGTGCAGGAACGTTTCCTGCGTGCAGGAACAGAACTTCTTAAAAAAAGGTAAACCAAACCCAAAAAGTTTGTTGAAGTACTAATGTTTTCAGAAGTAATTATCAGATGAAATGAGTTTAAAAGGTAATGTAAGTGTTATGCTCTGCCCATGTTTTCCAGATGAGACCTTCTGTAATGTTCGGGATAGGTGAATAATTAAAAGGAATCAGGAGCTATTTCATCACATGTACTGACCAGTACTTTCACATATAGACACAACATTAATAATGACTTTTCAATCTTGATATTGGATTTGTTTTTTGACTCATAAATACAACTTTGTGCGGGAACTTTATTCAGTTTAACAGAATTGCATCAAAAAACTAGCTTCCAAACAGCTCTCTTTTAAAAAAAATCCCCCAAATTAGTACTTTCTTGATTTTAGAAAAGTGTGTTAGTTTTAAGAAAACATGACAGAAACAGAAGAAATATTTTAGACATACTAAGTAACTACTAAGCTGATAAATGGGTAAGAATAAAAATATGACATTTAAGGCATAAACCCCCTTATAAATTCAGTCTCACAGCTGAGGTAAAACTAGAGGCTTTAAATGTATTAATTGCACGCAATTTTATGCTTTTGTAATACTGGTATATGCATGTAAGTATATAAAGATATGCTCACATAATAATTCAACAATTTCTTTTTACCTGTCTCCAAACAGTGGCGGTGTTTTAAGATTTTTTTTGTTGTTGTTGGTTGGTGGGTTGGTTGGTTGGTTTCTATGCATCTGTAAGGAGGATACAGTGAAGTACTTAAAATAACTTGATTTCATGCCCTCCATTCATTAGGTTTAAGCATCACATTGTAGAATACCTGGAATCATTGAATATAAAACAGACGTACCTGCAACTTGATTTCCAGAAGCAGGCACAAAACCAAGTTTTCATTATGAAATCAAGGAGCATCTTAGGTTCCACATTTGCAAAGAGATTTTCTACCGTATTTTCTATCAATAATTTACTACAACCTTCATTTTTAAAGATACTTGAACATTTCCAATGCTGTACAATTGACTGAGAAAGCAATGGTAAAAGCAGTTTCTGCAGGAAAATGAAAATAAATCCTTAATGAAAACCCTCAAGTTGTTAATTTTTATTCTGCAAATCTGCAGAGAAACTATTTAGTTTACTGCCATTCCTTTCCTTACTACTTTTCCCCTTAGCAGAAGGACCTAACGCATGTTAAGCAGAGAGCACTCCATATCCTGACCTGTGCATTTCTGGATTCCACTCCAGATATTTTATGTCCTGCTTAAGCCCATGGACCAGGAGGAACCAGGATGGGCTGCAGCAGGACTTCCTGGTAAAAAGGCAGATTCGAGGTAATCACTGCTATTGACAGCAGAGGAGCCTATCCTCCACCAAATAGCATTCACTTACTTATTTCCAAGGCTGCATGCTATTTCACTTCTATCTCTTTAGGAAAGCAGAAACAAGAAAGAATATTGACCTCCAAGAAGGATACCTGGAAAATCTGCTGACCTATGGGCTCATTACATATTTCGTGTGGAAGGAGAGCTCCCACTAGCTTCAAGGGATTATTTTTTTTAGTAAATTCTTCACTGAATTTACATAGACATGTGAAAACAATCAAGCAGATAATGCCAGGGAGCAGTGGGCCGACTGTGCAACAGCAGAGTATTATTTATGATACGAATGGCTGGATAACCACTTGTACAGTACTTCAACAGCAATGCATAATCTTATCTACTATGGAAATAGTTGACTGAAAGTTGGCTTTAGCAAGAACCTGCAGTGCTACGCAGTGACAATACCAAGTTATTCCCATAAAAGTTTTAAACAATGCAATCCCACTACTAATTTATTAAATGGCTTGATAACAATAATTTAAACCTAATTTACAGTAAGTAAAGAATGCTTTTGAATACTGAAAGGCAACCTATTCCACAGTACAAGCAAAGCATCTGCTTCGTATGGGTCTTGTTCTTAAGAAGCAAAGGCAAGCAGCTACTCTCATCAGCTCTTTTCTTCTGGTGAAGTCAGTCTCTTTCACTTTAGAAGTGTGTGTGTTGCTGCAGAAAAAATGAACCTTAAGTTTCCGTTATAAACTGCAGTTCTTAGGTGTTTATAACTTCACTATAGAAATTTCCCTCCAGTGAGAAACTTGGCATTAAAGTTCTGTTTATAAAAGATTGTAAAAATACTACTTTCATTATTATTTTTCCAGATAAAATTTCCAAGATGTCTTACTGATTTAAGACAAGTGTCTTATCACTGAACTCCTATTTTTAACAAATGAAAACTTGACAGTTGATTACTCTAGCTTGAGTCTAATGACATTTACAAGTCTTTGAAATTAGGAAAGCTATGGTAACAAAGAGCAAACAGTCATGATTAAGGAATACTTTCCACTGGCAAAATTAACCCTTCATAGTTCTTTAAAAAACAAAAACAAAAAAAAAACAAAAACAAAACAACAAAAAAACCCCAAACAAACAAACAAAAACCCAAACACCACCCACCAAAACCAACAGCATTTTTTCCTTTTCTTTCAAATTAGGCAGTAGAGGTTTGGCTTGCTGTGTGGTTTTTTTCCCCATGCTTAAAAGTAATCCCCTGAATATGCCTCAAAAATCCCAGCCACATCATCACCTACACCCCATGACAATCACAATTTATGGGCACAATGCTGCAAACACTCTGGTGTAATTAACGTGATGTGCATGAGAACCTCCACAGAAAAAAGCAGTCTACTCTTGCTCACTACTTCATGCATTTGGCCCTCTTAAATGTACCTTTCACAATGACATTAGAGGGCTTAATAAATGAATTGCAAAACTGTATAATTTTGCAATAACAGTACTGCAAAAGTTACTTTTTCAAACAAGCTCAAAACATAGTATTATACAGACTTAGACCAATTTCTGTTAAAAGCTGCCTGATCTCAGCAGAATCTAATGAAGTCATTAATTTGTATAAAATTTTAGCTGGGCCAGCCTGAAAATAGACTAAAATAAACAACTTACTGGAAATTTAACACTTTTTATTACCCTGTTATTTTCAAACACAGACATCTCAGCTCCAACAATATGCTACAGTTTCTGTGCACCACTGACTCCGGCCTGAGAAGCTGCTGCAGCACTGACTTTCAGATGGATACATACCTCTAAGTCCCAGAAAGCTGGGAACCAGGCACACTCAGCACCCCTGCAAATTAAACACTGCCCAGCCAGAGTCCGTACATTGTAGAGGCGTAAGCAAAGCAGGCACTGTACACCAAAGAATGCTTTTCTTCATGGTCATTTCCCCATTGATTATTAAGAGGGTGAACTGCTGCCCACAATCAGCTTAGCTATGAATCAGTGGATCTGTCTTCATTTTGTCAATTATCTCTGCAGAAATTCCAGAAAGATCCATTTTAAAGAAGGAAAAGCATGTTACAGATCTCACCATTAAAAAAAAAATACCTTGAAAAAAAATCCAACAGGCATAGCAAGCTGATTACATGTGTATTAGAAATATTTTCCCCTGTAACCTTTTCCTAAAGAAATCTGTATTTCATACACTCCTAAAGTCATGGAACAGATACTAGCTGTGCTGTAAATGCCCAGTCTGGCACTGGCAGGTAAAACACCCTCATCTGAGTTTTAATATTTGATTGAACTCTGCAACAGACAGTGACTTTCTTTCACAAACACACTTGAAACAAGCGATTAATGACAAATCCAACTTCTTATCAACTTCTAAATGCAAATGGACAATAAAGGCAAGAAGGTGACATGAAAGGAATTTCACTGATAGTCAAAACAATCGCTGTAACCCGTAATAGCTGAGTTACTCCAAAAATTGGTAAAGCACAAAAGAAATGCACTGTTACTCTAAAAAGGCCAAAAGACGAGAGCGTACTTACTGCAAATGCAATTTCAGTTCCACTCTGTTAGCAAGAGCACAAAGTCCTTTAACCTGATTACAGCTGTGCTGTTGTGCCTCTAATATTTGTCTTCTCTCAGACTAAATACACAAGCTCTTCTTCTTAATCTAAATCCAATCACAAACCAGTCTTGGATATGCTCCACCCTTGCAATTACGTCTTGCTCTCAGTGATCATATTCCACTTCTTTCCTTCCCTACTCCCTTTGCACAGTATAGCCAGTTTTATTCAATGATCTTCTGGGAATATTATCTTTCACCTAATAATCACATTAATTAGAAATTTTAATTTTGGTATTAAACAACACAAAACTAGTTTTGACACACCTTACAATTCCAGGAACAATAACAATGTAAAAGTAAACCACTTTTTCATCTGCCTCTGAATATATTTGCATTTCTAAAAGGCAAAACCAAAAGAAGAAATGTTACCCTCTTGCTTTCCTATAACAAGATGAGTGTGTGCATTTGCAGAAGGACTCTTAATTTCAGGTGCTAGTGCACTGACTTCCAGAAAACGCAGTCAATAAACATACCCCTCTATGTTAATAGCTGAAAAACCAAGCATACCATGGTTTGCTAAGGACAGCACATATTTTACAATCTTCAAAATAACTGCATTTTGTTTTATTGTAAATAAAAATTTAATGCAAATAAAAGCAACTAAAGGAGAAAGTCTATTGCAACTGTAGTTTCTGCTAATTATGAATGTTATGTAATTTGTATGCTTACAGTAAATGAGAAGTGCTGGTCTCTGTGATTTCACAACACCAAGCCCAGCTCACAGGCAGTCTGGTTGGAAGAAACAAATGCAGCAATTGTATTTCAGCAGGTCTGTATCATTAACAAAGCCAGTATAAATAAGCAGCCTTTCCAGTACATACT
This sequence comes from Phylloscopus collybita, assembly GCA_027886175.1. NCBI lineage: Eukaryota > Metazoa > Chordata > Aves > Passeriformes > Phylloscopidae > Phylloscopus > Phylloscopus collybita. The sequence continues at coordinate 3,853,742 of JAJNNQ010000029.1, forward strand.
ACCTTTCTGTATTACCCTTTGTAGTAAAAAAAATAGTTCACCCCAATAGAAACATAGTGTTTACAATACTGACTAGTTTTGAAAGTATCTGCATGGAGCTAAATAGGGACCTGAACCTTTTCTGAGATGTGTCTCAAGGGGAAGAATAGGAAGGTGACAACAAAGACATGTTGTGATATTAACAGAAAACAACTTTTTTTACAAAGCTGCCTAAATTCCGTACAGTGCTTAGGGACTGTTTTTCTCTAGAATACTTGTTTGCCCTTTTTTTAGTCCCCTTGGGATCTCTGACCATACAGTTTGAACTGACTTGAAAAGCAAAGCAAGAGCAGAAAAGGGAGGGGCACGGGAGAGGGGTGGTAGTGCAGCAGAAGACAGACAAAACCCCAAACTGCCATGACTGGCGTTTTCAGCACTTACATGGCTGAATTTGTATTGCCAAGCCAATTACAGTGTATTGGCCTGAACACTGAAAATTATTGATTTATGCTTAGCAACGTTGCAAATGACAACCTTTGCTGCTCACAGTAAGGAAACCAATTTAAGGACCTCTCAATGTATACAGTACTGCCATTTATATATTTATTTTTTAAAGCTCAGGCTTCCTGTTCCACCAAGTAAACCTGTGATCCTATGGTGATACGCACATGCACTGCTCTAAACTGCAGCAGCAGACAGCAAGACAGATTAGTTTAATCTAGATTTTGAGTACATAAAATTTCAAAGGATAGAATGGAGGCTGGTGAGCCAGGCTGTTGGGACCTCAAAATCATGGCAAAACATACTTTAGGTGACTTTTAGCCAGCTGTTTGTTGAATGCCTCTCCCCCTTTCCACTTATACCTGCTACTGTTTAAATCAAATATTGTCTGCCTTTTAAAGATCACATTGTAAATTATTCCTAAGAGAAAAATGTGAGTTCCATTACAGTAACATACTTTTTCTCTTCTTTTTAAAATTTTAAAATTTATTTATTATATAGACATTGGGTTGCTTGGTTGGGGTGTTTTCCTTTAGTTTTGGTGATTGGACTTTCCTCTGTTTTTGGAAGGTTTACTTTATGTTTGACATCTCACAGTTTCCTCTGGACAGTCAGTTCTTCCAGTTGGTTTTTGTTTTGTTTTGTTTTCAAATTACTCACACAGCAATAGGGAAGAGAAAAAGGAAAAACAAACCAGTAATTTTTTTTAAACCCTATCCAGGAAACTGGGTTGTAAACCACAAAATCTGGTAGGGTGTCAAAGCAGGGGGGAACCTTACATATTTTTATATAAAGCTGAGGTTCAAAAAAAAAGGGAAATGAACATACTTTGCTCAGTTGAAACCTGGGATTTGTAAAGGGAGTGGACAGAAACAAAGACTTGTGCTACAAAATTTAGTAAGAAAACATTACGGGATGCAAAAACTATGGGGGAAAAAAATCCATTGATAGGATGAAATTGTCTTCCCTCTGAGACTTCATACATTCCACCTTTTCACCACTTTCTAGAGTACCAGTATTTTTTAATGGTATAATTTCAATGTATATGAAGTTGAAACTCTATCTCACTTCTCATTTTCTGGCATTTTCTGTATGGGACACTTGATTAGGAGCACTTCCCCAGGAGGGGTATGACCAGAAGAGAGTGTGCAGAGGGAGGCACGGGCTGAGCTGGAACACCACAGAACAAACCGCAGCTGTGAAGAGGCTGTGTGCACACAAGGCCACCTCCGGCAGCGGCAAGCAGGAGCCACACGTGCCGGCGGCACTTCACCTGCAGAAAACACTTCTACCTGGTTTTCAAAAGCCATTTCTAAACTCCTTCTGTGCAACTCTCTTGAGCTCTGTCTGAAGGCTCTCGGGGGTGTTGTTTATGTAAGAGAGACAGCCAAACATCTCTGAAAATTGCCAATCACTACAATTAAACTTTTGTTATTTGTGGTTGAAACAACTAAATTCAGTTGTAATTCAAAGCTGTAACACTTAGTAATGAACAATTCAAGGCAGAACACGATGCCACCTAACACCTACAAAATGATTTGTCAAACTGTATTTCGCTGTTCCTCATTTTCTACTATCTTTTAATTCATAAACTTTAATAAAAAGAAAAATTAAAAATAATTAGCTGTCTATTATCAGGAGTAAAATTTTGGCAATTACTATGAAACAACCCCATATTTCTATTTCTATTTCTATTTCTATTTCTATTTCTATTTCTATTTCTATTTCTACTTCTATTATTTCTCAGACAAAAACCTTCAGTAGTCCACAATTAGCTTATATTTGAAAATGCTCAAAAGTGTGTTTAAAGTACCATATTACAAAAGGCAGACAGAAATACTCTTCACTGAAATGCATTTACTACTCAATAAAAAGTAAAAAGCAAAACAGTACTAGAAAGAAAGTCAAGCATTGGAGACTACAGGCTCAAATCAAATCTCTGCATTTTTCCACATTAACTCTGATGCTAATTTTCCAGCTCTATTAGCTTACTCATACAATTTCATAATTAAATTATATAATGTGTCACTTCAAAAACACATTAGGCAAACATCACAGACATTTAATTCAGCACAAGAGAGCTCGGCCATGTATTTAAAATTAGTTGCTGTTCCTGATACACTGCTACTCTGGAAAAAATGCTAGAGTGAATCTAACTAAAAATCCAACTTCCTCAATTACAAAAATCAACAAATACACAGAAAAACACCTATGCAGCACATTTCTAAATACAGATTTTATTAAGTCCTTGAATGGAATAACAAGAGAAATTACTGTTCAGATGTCTAAAAAATACTCTTTTTTTGCATATTTGCAGCTTCATCACAACTTGCAAACAAACTGTGTTTTCCACAACAAACTAGAAGGAGCCGATGTAAAATGCCAGTATAATTTTGCACTACTTTTCTGACAGGTGTGCATGTAATGCTTTGCTATTACTGGGAAAATTGCAGATCCATACAAACACTTCAGGAACAAGCAATACAGCATTTTAAACAAAATATGTTCAGCAGATATGTGCAACAGCTGATGAATTCTGTGACAGATCTGACTAAACTGACTTTCAGGCTAAAACTTCGGAAGAGGACATCAGAGAACCACCTTGAAACAACAAAGTTAAAGAAATAATAAAAAATTGGTGACAAGTTATTTCTGCAGTATTATCATAAAAAAAGTTTTAGTTGTGAACATTAATAGTGACTTTATTTTTCATTACACTGCATGGACTATCTAAACCAGACTTGATCACGGTTTTTAGAAACTAGGAAATTTGAGCTGCAACTGCCTTGCTTTGTGCATTTCAGACATAACAAATTCAATTTTAGCAGCAGAACTTGTTGAGACAAAATTACCAGAGATTTCAGTGAAACTCATCTGCAAGGATTGTAGGGTGGAGCATACAACACCTTCTGAGTAATCGTTTTAAAATACACACACTGTGATCATTTAAATTTATTTTGACATTTTATATTCTTTGGTTAACTTTATATTTTCAGTGCAATGCTGAAACATGAAGACATTAAAGAGCATAACATGAAACACAGTGCTGCAGGGAACAGACTTGCTCAAATTTGTCAGAGGTTGAAGTCAACACATTACACACTCCCAAACATCTTGTTCACGGATTTTGTTATTGATTACGTCTGCACACTCTCTCAATTTTTATTTGGCAATACCAAGTGTACTGTTTGGTCAAACTAATTTTATATATAGGAATATAAAGGTTTCAAAATAATATACATGTGCAGAGCAGCACAAAATTATGTAACCTACATGTCAATAAAGTGATGAAATTCAGTCCTTACATTTTCAACTGTAATACTGAAGGTTTTTACAAACCAGCAGGAAGCTGCTATGGAATCTAAACCAAGAAAGCATACAACCAGTGCATAAGATGCATGTATTATCAAAGCATTTTCTGACATATGTTTTGATCACTGGAGATCTGCCAAAAAACTTGTTCCTGTAAATTGACTTTTGATGTCTCTAAATGTTTTAGAGAAGTTATTTGTTGCCATGAAGGTAAGCAGACAAATGCTAAGCCTTGACTTCAGCAACTGGAAACAGCCAGATATGTATGAGGAAACTGTGAAAACAGGAACTTTGAAAGGCTTAAAATTTACATCTCAGCTATAAACCCAAAAGGTAATGTATTGTTACAGTAATTCGTCGCATGAGGAAAATGAGAGCTTTTTATTTATACACACACTTTGAGGCCAGTCCTGACACCTTTACACAGCCATATCTCCAATATTTTTGCTTGTACAGCAGTGGCAGAATGGCATCTCCTCCATTTTTTGTACTATTTCTTATTGGAATTAGGAGCAAATTCAGACAGACAGACGAGCCCCCCTCATAAGCTGTGTGAATTTTGGCTTCTGAGGTAAAGGAAATATGTTCACATTGTATATTCTATATACTTTCAGCTTTGTAAAAGGATAAATGTACTTTTGGCATATCATCTTGTATGCAAAAAAGATTTACCAAATGGGAGAGAAAGGCTTAACTATTTATAGCTTCTTTCTGAAGAACAGCAACACTAAAACCAAACCAACCAATAAAACAAAAAGATAGCTAGGTGAACGTAGCTTAGTTGCCTCGGTTCAGCCCCTAACAGAAAAGCTATCCATATGGCAAAAGCTCATAACTCCAACTACCACGTTGAAAGACTCGGGCTTGAATGAGTGTGGAAACTGAATTACACCCTCCCTCTCTGTAGGTGGTCCTTATGGATGAGCGTGTTAGAAGTCAGCACTACTCCTGTCCATGATGCATCTGTTCCCTGGACACAATCCTTCAGACTGCAGCTTTCTCAGTATGACACTATCCAAGGAGATTAATACCATAAAAAAAAAAAAAAAATCTCTTTGAAGCAGCAATTTAAGATAAATTAAGATAATTTATTTGCAACAGACATTTGCAATAGGAACTCTCATTGCAGACTCCTACTAATCTGATTTGTGCATGATTTTGTTTCCACTCAGGAAGCTTAAATTAATTTAGCTGTTCCTGAACAGTGTTCCTACAGAAAGATGAAGTATCCAGTAGCTTACAACCACAATTCCTAGTTCTACAGCTACATTTGCTACACAGTTAGCGTATGCTGAAAATTTGCTTACCTTAGCTTAGGAATTACACAAGGGATTTGTACTATTACACTGTTATCCAATTACATTCAGCTTTTAGATGTGTGTAGACTTCCTAGAGACTGAAAAGTGGAAGAATTCAGATCCCTGTGTGTGTCATGTGTGCCAAATTACCATATGTGAGAAAATATCTGCTGTATGCCCCACATGGATGAGACTGCCATTAATGCACCCCAACACTTAGAAGTCTGATGTGTTTTCCCACTATTGCCTGCTTTCAAGTTCTACATTTAATAGCAGCGACAATAAATATACTAATAATTAATATGTGATTATTGCTATTATGATTCTATGAACTTTTAATTTTAAAAGTAAGTTGGTAATTCCTCTTGTGCATAGAAGACTTCATTTTGTGAGTAACAACAGGCAGGACAGAAACTATGATCAAAAATCCTAAAATAGATAATCTATGAGGCACAAACTGAAGTATCACAATGTTTTTCAGAGACTTTCAAAACAGTTTTTGAATAATGGCACTTCTTCTCTTCAGCTCTTCCATAATTACATGGAGGACTCCTTTAAAATAACTGGAAAATCAAGACACCCAACTTGGTTAAACTATTTCCTAATTCTTGGACTTCCACTATTCCTTTCAAAATGGAAGGTAAATACTGACATCCAAATTTAAACAATGAATTAAGATATTCAAAATCACTGATCAAAGTATGTGTAATTAGATTAACTCAGTTCAGAGAGTCAAGTCTACCATTCCTTTTCCATCCACATGAGGGCAGGTATCAGGAGATAACCCACAGTCTACTAGCAGGAAGAGATGCTTTGGTCTTATGCAAAAAATCATGGCTGGCTAGTGCATTAATAGCACTCTCTTTTCAAGAAGAAACAATTAGATGCTTCTACCACTTTGAGAAAAACAGCCATGGGGAATGCCCAAGTACTCTTGCCATAATCATCATCTTGAGTTGAACTGCTTGCTCTTTCTAGCTGATAGATCGAAGTTCTCCTGACTGGTGTTTCATTTAAAGTTGCAAATTGCTATCTATGGATGGCAAGCATGCCACCATACAGACAGACACAGACACAGACACAGACACACACTCCTGACCTCCACGGCCTACTCTCATGTTCTCCACAGCTTTCTCTTTAAAACAAAAATTTAACACAACTCAGGAAATACTGTAAGATGAAGCTGGCTGCAGTCCTAGAAATAAAAAATTATGTTTCAGTAGAAATTGGCATCTCCCTGTAAATTACACTTTAACCCCCCAAAACAAACAGGAAAAGATACTATTACCTAATGTCTAAAAATTCAGAGAATATATTCATTCATGGAAAATACTTTGGTAAGTGGCAAGAACTAAAATTACTTCCTCTGCTTATTGCACTGTAATCAAGATATGCAGGTATCTTTTTAACCTATGCCTTCCTGAAAATAGCACATTTTTCCTTTTATCATGGAAAGAGAACATTGTCTTGGTGTAGACTTACTACTAACACAAAAGCATGTTCAACAAGACAGAACTGGACATTGCATTTTTACAGAGGCACGCTATAGCAGTTTCCAGTGTGATTCCAAAGAGTTCCTGATTTCCAGTTAACACAGCTAGGCAAGTTTGTGCAACTACAAAAAAACATTGTATCCTGTATGCTTTTAACCATATTTTCAGAGAAAAAACTTCATGTGGAAGCAAGAGATCCAGAATTCATTCACAGCAAATCTCATGACAATCACATCGTCTTTCAGACCATTCACATGGCCATGACTGTAAACGCAGTGTTTGTGGCCAGACCAAAACATAGACATGATCAAAGAAACTATATAAAAATGGCCCCACCAGGACAGCTTTACGTGCTGTGCTATAAAGATAGCCTACTGCTCCCGTGGCTATGGCTTTCTGTCCATGTCAAGTTGCACCAGGCTTCGTAACACCTGAAGTTAATGGAAGTTTCCTTCTCAGAAAAATAAGCCACAACAATCCCAACATTTGCTCAAAGGAAATTACTATCATGTTGCTTTATGTCACAGTAAAACTATTCTATTTCTAAGACAACAAGGAGACACAGAAACCTTCTGCACAACGGAAACAGTCAGATCTTTTTCTTGAACTGCATTACTCTGGCAAGGAGAAGGAAGAGTTTCTGCTCTTGGGAGACTCTTTAGAGTAGAGCTGGCACCTGCCCACAATGCATCTCCCTCCAAGAAGCATAATCTGGTGCACAGTATTGACAGTTTGTGCAAAGCCTCAATCCTAATTTTAAGTTTAAAACTAAATCTGGACCCTAGTGCAAATTAAAACCTCTCTGCTCTGGCTTGGCTTGATCTGACTTTGTGTGACTTAACAAATAAGTAATTAACTCCAAAGTAATGAGTATTATTAAGCCCATTAAGGCACAAGTTTGCAGCAAATAGATAGATGCAAGTGTAGGAAGCACAGACATTCTTTGTCTAGTTGAAGATGTTCCTGTCCATGGCAGCAGGATGTACCAGATAACATTTAAAGGTCTCTTCCAACCCAAGCTATTTGGTGACTATGATTTTTTGAAGTACCAGGCATCTTACTTAGTGCTGTGTTTTAACTCCAACCTTGGTACTATAGCCCACTGACTACCACATTTTAGCTCCCTTTTGTTGCAGCAGCATATTCAGCAGAAATAAAAAGCACAATTAGCATGGTTAGGTCACATTACCTTGCTGAAATTAGGCTCAAAAGCATCCCTTTTTGAATGACTTCAATTCTTGCATGAGTCAGCAGCCAGATAAGTAGATATTAATTTAGCAACCAAATCACTTCAGAATATGTGAAAGCAAGTGCCTGTTTTCTGTTAGCTCAGACTCAGCTGCCCTTCCTGTTATTTCTGAGCTGTGTATGTGAGCTATGACTGCATAGAACACAAAATCTGAGCAGGTTCTTTAGACGTAGCCATTCCTCTCTACAGTCTTTTCAAGCCACCATTGAACATGGTTCTATATGACTCTGTATTATCTCTGTGTAACGATAACCAAACAAAAGCTACATTTTTAAGTTCATTCAAATCACAGATTCATATCAAGTTAAGGGGTTGGAATGGACCTTAAACATCATCTAGTCCTCAATGCCTTGTGCAATGGGAAGAGACCTCTCACTATACCAGGGTTTCTCAGAGCTCCATCCAACCTGGCCTTAAACACTGCCAGGGTTGAGGCATCCACATCCTTCCTGGGCAACCTGATCCAGTGTCTCATTACTCTCACAAAGCAAAGAATTTCTTCCTACTATCTAACCTAATTTTTCCCTCTTTCTTTTGCCTCTTGTCTTATAATTTTACATCTGTCAAACACAAATCATTCATGCTACATTACACAACTATGCCCTCAGAACACCACACATTTAGCAAACAGGATTGTAGATTCAGAAATTCATTGATACATCCAAATATGATCAACAGTAGTCAAAAGCACAGGCTTTTTGTTAGGTTTAGAGTAAAACCACAAACCTGAAACACCTAATGGTTTTAATCTGGAATCTGAAAAGAAGTATAACCATAGTGTTCTCTTATTTTGCAATACCATGAGAATATTCTGTGTGGTGTTATTTACTTTTAATGAAATACATATGATTTTGGAGCCAGTGATACTTGTTTCAATCTCTGAAACAAAAGTCTGCTCCTCAGCCCAACAGTCTCGCAACAATTGAGAAAAACTCTTTCAAGAATGTCCACACCTCAGAGTCTGACAAGGCTGAAACCTTTATATTTTATGTGATGACAATACTGCAAGGCTTTAAAGAAATAACTTTAAAAATACAAGCAAATCAGGAGCTAAAGAAGATACTTTTAAATATTCAGTAATGCTCCTCCATGAATCAATTTATTTCCAGGCTGACTTCTGACCTTGTTATGGTGCTCAAAGGCTTAGGGAGAACCTTGAAAGAAAAGACAAGAAACAAAGACATTTTATGGAAGTCCCCTGAAGGCAAATTTGACTCCCACTTTCTTTTCCCTAAATAAATCCTGGCTGCAAACTAGAAACATAATTTTTAATGTCTCTTGAAAGTAGCCAGAAATAAATTTAGCTTCATGTTTACTTGGTAGGAAGAGAAGAAAAAAAAATACTGTGAGCTACTAAGACTGCCAATAAAACTTTGAAGCTTTTTAGTTCTGACTTTGTAATTCTGACTAAATCCAGTTTGGCCATTCAGTTGCTAATAGCAACTGAATTTGTTTGAATCAGCAGTAAAAAGCAGGGGTCTGGCCCACTGCAACTGTCACTGACAAAAAATAATGAAAAGGTTACTTGTATTTTCATACTGACCAGTCTATGTATATCTAAAAGAACAATAACATTCTCTTGAAGCTGCAAACATCTTGTGATGGGGCAACTTTCCTTATCATGAGGCCAACACAAATGCACAACTGCACCTCCCAGTTGCCATCTCTCAGTGACAAACACACAACCAGTGGATCATCAAGCTCTTTAAGTTCTGGGTTGGCACAAGGACCAGCTCCACTGCAATATCTATAAATGGTATCTCCTTGCCTTCCTGAAATAGCCATAGGACACGGTGGAGCTTGTGTCCTCTGTAACAGCTGGGTCCATGTGAAAATGAGTTTCTTCTAATGAGAGTGAAATGCAGCTGTAATTACTTTTTAATTTATGATTCACTATGTATGTAAAAGATTAAGAGTTTAGGGAAAACACAAGTGAATTTGAAATTATTTAAAAGTATTCACATCTTCCCAAAATAGTAGAGTAGTATTTTGAAAGCTGATAAACACAGCCCTCTCTTCTTTGTTTCTAGAATAAAATTACTTTTTCAAAGTTACCATACTCAACTACCTAGGAAAGTTGAAGGCCCCTCCTGGCAACCTCACAGCAAAAGACTGCTTAGACATGATGACTTAAGTAAGACAGCACCAAAATCAGCCAATTCTAGGTTTATACCAATTTCAGATTTTCAAAATAGAAAAAGTAGATGCATGCATAAAGCAAAACATGCTCTCCTCTCATCCCACCCTAAAAGGAGGCAGCAACAAAAACCAACATGAAGCAAGTCTGTTTTATTCAACAATGGTGCACAATCCAAGTAGTACATTTCATTTAAAAACCAGCAAATTTTCATACATAATGCAGCTAAGTGTCCATAAACTCACACAACAAAGCACATTCAACAACACAAGGAGATGGTAATTTCTAGTGTCAACCTACTGCAGGATGCAAAAGGCTCCATTGCCAACTCTCTTGGGCCACCACTCTTTCCATGGGGTAGAACTTCAGGTGCAACACGCCAGACATCATCAAAATCAAACCCTTTTTCTCAAGCAGAAAATAATTTACAGAAGTTCTATTTACCTGCCATTACCTTACCACCGGGATAGTCACAATTAAATATTTCACCCTGTCAACTGAAGACAGCAAAGAACAAGTTAGGCTTCAGTCCTCAGGTTTTTGCATGACCATATTCAGAAGAAAAAAAAAAAATCCCTCCATTACAAAGAAAGAATCCAAGAGATTGGGAAAACCCTGGTGTTTTCTGTCAGCCCAAGCAACACTGAAAAAACCCCAAACAAAACCCCTTTAATTTTTTTGTGTTGTTGTTAGGGTTTTTTTGGTTTTTGACAGAGGGCAAGGAGACCAAAACCAAACTGAGGGGGGTCCTACATTTGTGCCAGAAACTCCTCTAAAGTATAGAATAAAATGGAAGTTATTTCCCAAAGTCATTTGTGATACTAGGGTCATTGGCATAAAACTGCATTTTGTGCCAGTAACATAGAAAGGAATAAATAAATAATTCAGGAATGGATCTTCATGCTTTGACATCAGAACAGAGCTGGAACTCTGAAACACTGCTTTAACAGTTAAGCTCTGGACAGGAGTATTTTCCAGTGCTTAAATTCTAATAGATCAGTATTCAAATTACATTTTCCACACTCTCTTTTACAGACATTCTTTATGCAAAAAGAGGTTTGAATAATACACACTAGCCAAACCATAACAAATTGCACATGGGGAAAGAAAAAGCCATAGAATAAAGCGGGTAATACTGTGCTGTTCAGTCTGTGGGGCAAAGAACACAAGCCATTAAAACACAGTGGCTATCTCACATGAACAACTAAATCATAAAAACCTTAGGCATTTTTAAAAATTCTTGGACCACACTTGTGAAGTGACCAGTAATAAAACCACAATTTTTTTCCCTTTTATCTTCCTACCATATTATTGCATGAAGAAAGGTCACAGATCATTCATCTACAACAAAGATGCACTTCCAGATGGCATCACTACTCACTGACTCTCTAAGTCACAGAGGACCTGTTATGTTTTGTCATGAGAGAAAATACACACTTAAAAAGAGTAAATTAAAATACCAAGTTGAACATCCTCTGATCAGACTGAAGTCACTGCTTCAGCACCGATCCTATGACCAAGGTGCTCTGACATTAATGCAAAAAGCACACTACTACAGCTAGTTAAACAGTTGCATGGTTTGCTGCCTTTTTTTAAAGAAAAAGATCCTGAAGCAAGAAAATATTGCTGTCTTGGTACATTTTCTGTTAAGAGGACAAAGCCCTTCTCTCAGAATTTAACTAAAATATAGTGTTTCCTTCTGGTTTCCCTTGCCTTAAAGAAGCCAGCTAAGAACACAAATAGGGACAATGGTGATTTATACAATGCTGCTGCCATTAACCCTCATTTCAGCACAGAGGAAACAGAGTCTACTAAATATTCTGCCTGGGAGATGCTGAGTTGCATCATACACCTCTCAGGAGAACACATCCCAATAGTAAGGCCAGGTGCAGACCCCTCAACACCACTCCTGTGAATACCACTGCTTCACTTCAGGTATTCACTGAGACCACAGGAAAGCAGTTGCCTCATCCTGTCCTAGGCCACCAGAACTGAAGTATAATTTTTTCCTGAGTTTTCCCATTCATTTTAATTCCCCTACCCACCCACCCCAATATACTCTCTATAAAATCAAAGTCCCAAACCAAAGTATTCAGTAGGAGTTTTGACATTTTCCCCAGAGCTTTTTGCTCTGATCCTCACTACTCAAAATATATGCAAATTATTCTTGAGCACAGTAGCACCATACTTCGAGGGATAATCTAAATCCCTCCCACAGTACAAACTACATATGGTTTTATTTATGTCCCAACTTGCAGGATGGACGTGAGCTGACAGATTTCACATGTGCCACAGCAATGCCATTCTGCTATGCACATGCCAAATCTACCACAGAGAACGCTGGCTGTTGATTGCAGTTGAAGAGATGTCTGAAGTTTTTTCTACTAAACATCAAAGTCCCTGACATCTTCCAACTAGACTGTGAAGTTTCAGCAGACAACTGAAACACTGCTTTAGGGTAAAACAAAGAGCTGTTGTCTAAATGCATCAGTTAATGTCCAGACCACAGCACAAATAGACTTTTTAGGCATATTCTGGATATTTATACAAAACAAATAAAGAGCTAGCTTAGATGCCAAAAAAGCTGCCAGGGAAGCCAAATAATCATGAAAGGAACTAAAATTAACAGTGACTGTTCTTTGCAGGAGGGATAAAGGGATAATGACAAGGCCATGCAACTTCTAAGCAACACTTAATTTCAAGAAAATACATGCCTGAGCTTAAGAGATGGTGTGAACATTGAGTGTGAACTACTTGTCTTCTTGGAAGTATTCATGTATTAAAATGCTCAGGGCTGTACTTTATTTCCACCTAACCCCCAACCTCCCTCCAGGGCTGAAATCAATGTTATTTGGAAAATGGATACACCAGATACTTTTTAAAACAAGGTCTATGAATAAATCAGTGGATATCTGTGTTTTCTGCCTTTTCTTCCTTCTCAGGAAACCACTGTTTAACAATGGAAAATTTTATGATAGACTATTGAGCTACTCTACAGGCTTAGCTGAACATTGCCTGCAGCTCCCACCAACTGAAGAATTAAGAACAGATTCTCAGTATGTGAAAAATTTTGGATTACCTGAACACAAAAGGCAACACTGTCACAACAGCCACGGCTAAGCAATGTTTCCCAGTGTACACTTGCAATACTGGCTATAAATATGGCACCAATCCAAAACCAACATGCTTAGGATGTACTCAAATAGGTGGATTGCACAAGAGTATGTTGTAAAATGTCTTAATGAGGACTGTAAAATTTCTTTCCTGCTGAAACTTTTCAGAAATTAAGAAAGGACTATATTAACATCTCCTATCCTAAAGCTTATATTTTGAAATAGTTTCATTGTGATATTTAAAAGCAGTTTACACAAGACAGAGTCTTTCATATTAGATTTGTGACTTTGAAGAAAAAAATTCTTCACCTCTAATCAATACAAATTCTCAGATGAGCATTGCAAAGCAGAGTGAGGAAAGGCATATGCTTCCCAATACCAAATACATTGGCACTGTCTCACTTCTAAAATCACAAACTAATATCCAATCACAGCATTTTACAACACCAAATAAAAAGTTGCTTGTTACTTTGCATTTACCCAAAGGCTGTCTCCACTAGATAGTTTAGGCTTCTCTCACAATCTCCACTGGAGATCCAACTAATCTTCAGACAATCACTTGAACACATTCAACAGAAATTGAGTAAATATTTTCAAAACTAGGTTTAAGATTGATTTTCTTCTATGTTTTTTACTTTTAGAGGCTATTACAGATCACTTCTTGTGATATGGAAAATACTGCCAAACTACATGGTCAAAGCTGAAAATCTTCCAGTGCAAAGTGCATCACACCACCACATGCAATAGCTTTTACAACAGATGCAGCTACTTCATAAAACAGAATCAGGCATTACCAAAGTTCTTCCTGCACTCCTGCAGAAGCACTCTCTCCCCTCATTTGCATGATGGGGAATCATCCATGGCCTCTTTTTTCCCCCACTGATTTTAGAAATCAAATCCTTGGTCTTTGAAGGACACACCTTCATCAACTAGGAGACAGTTGACACTGTACACACGGTATAAAATAATACAACATAGATGACATGCATGATTGCATAATTTTTGGCCTGCAAAGCAATAAAGCATTCTGCACTCAGAATCTGCCAACTGACATCACTGTGTCAGGGTGCTTCTGTGATGAATGCAAGGATTGATTTAAAGCAGCCATTCTTCACAACCTATGTGCATATTACAAGAGAGAAGAGTATGAGGACAGAGAGGCAAAGAGACAAAAAAAGTAAGAAAGAGAATAAAAGAAAAGAGACAGCAGAAACAAACAGAGGGACAGATCATCACTGCAAACCCCAAATCTTTGTTATGTTTCCTGTGCCTATCAGATCCTCAGAGAATGAAAGGACTGGAGAAGAGACATAGCACCTCCCTTCTGATGCTCCTTTCTCCCTTGTTCTATAGAGTTTATTGGTTCATATCATGGAAGACCACAGTGAGGGCTGGGGGAAGCTAATCATACAACTTACTTCTGCAAGTACTGTGAGGAAGCTTGGAAGGATGATTCATACTTATGAAAGAATGGCCTGTAAGCTCTGACAATTCTGAAAGTTTGCTAACATGGAAAATACAGTGAAAAATTACCTAGGGGGCAGGTAACATAACGTGTTCAGCTTACTTAAATGGTCACTGATCTTGCTGACAGCTGCAACATCCATGATAGCCAGAGATAGGCCTCTTGAAGGTAAAAACCTTCAAAGTTATGATGCATGTAGACACACACCACTGATATGTATATAAGTACCTTGCAGCAAAATACTTAGAGAAAAACAGTGTTTTCTTCCTTATTTATAAAGATGCCAGAGAAAAGTCACCAATCTGGATTGTTCCAGAAAAATCTTGGAACAGAGTTAATGCAATTACCAACCATGAGAAGGAAGATTTTTCTGTCCTTTAAGGCTGTGCACGATATTAAACAGATGCTGCTTCACAGACCACTGTACTTTCAGGTGGAACAAGAAAGATCATCACAACTTGCTCTGCCCACACAGATAATGCAAGACTTCTACATTGCTGCTATGATGGGATATCGGTTGTTTATCCAGAGTCCCTAAGAATATTGTCTTGGCTCTGTCTCTTCTTCTTTTTCATCATACGCCAAAGTTTATGTCAGGGAAAGAAAGACTGGTATAATTTAGTATGCTTAATGTATCATTAATATGAAACATTCTTGTCTGATCAGGCTTCTCGCAAAGAGGAAATTAAGTAAAATACATACTTGTCACAGCATATTTAGCTATACCCCAGAAAACCAGGTAAATCAAGAATAAATTTAAGAATAAATAATTTCTGTTTATTTTTAGGCAAGTTAAAAAAATTGGTTCTTCACCACCAAAGCATAATTCATCTTTTCTAATGATGCACACACAGTGTATTTGACTACTGCCAACTACTATTTGACACTAGACAATGAGAGAAATAATGTACCTAAACAAGCTGGGATGAGTTTCCACCTATATTTTAAATTGGTCTGTAAGGCAGTATGAAAAAAATACTTCTGTCTAGTTTGTAGTATTATGCATATGCACTTTGTGAGAGAGGTCAAGCAGCATCTTTTGAAATTGGCTCATGAGTCTTAGTCCAGCTTTGGAGACAGCGAGCATGACAACTAAAATGACTGGACAACCTGAGAGGAGTTCATCACTAACTTTGTCTAAATGAATGTAACAGAGTCACTGTAAGTTAACTTTGAGGAAAACAGAAGACAAACCCAGTCCTTTTCAGAATGTTGAAAGAACAGCCTGCATACCTCTGATACAACTTTCCTTAAGACTTCTATTCACAAATAAAAACTAGGAAATATATACTGGCATATTTTGCATTCTCTTTAATCCCCTTACAAGATATTTCAACAGCTAGCCCTAGAGCTTAACTAATACAAAAACCTCATTAGAATGTATTTACTACCTTTGCATTCGTCCTATCATACACAGGTTTGCCTGATCACATTATGTTATCCTATTTGAAAGTAGGAAAAAGCAAGACACATCAGGAAGTCTTGTTCATGCCATTCTGCAGTAAAACAAGAACACCAAGTAGCTAACATCACAACAACTAAAACTGTATTTGCCCCTTACACAGCTGGGCATGTAGTAAATACAGTGTAATACAAACTATGCTTATAACACTGAGAATTTTGAATGATCTCCAATAATCCTCTTTGAAAAAAAGTACCTTATTTTTATATTCATGTAAATCATTCCTGAAAAAGTACTACAAGGTGCAGGACAGAATGGATAGATCTTTAAGGCTGGAAGATAAAACCAGTTAATGTATGGCCAACCAGCCCATTCAGGGGCAGAGGTCTACAGATCATACACTGGAAACATACACACTATTTATGTTAAGTCATTTATAGAAAATCTATGGGGAGTTAGTTTGCCTAAAGGCATTCAGTTCATCAGCATCCAAAGGAGAAACTGACTTACACATACTGTTTCCTACTTATGAGTTGTACCCAACATCCTACTTGTCCCTTTGACACTTCTGTCTGAGAATGATACAAGGTCACATAAGCAAGAACTTTGCTCCATCACAATGAAACATCATGCAGCCAAACTGTGTTCTTCTCAGAAGCATAAGAATCCATGAAGTCCATGTTTCCACTCAGTGTGGTTGACTGTCAACTCCGAAGTTTATTCAGAAACTTCTAGAATCTTTTTACAGAGAGATATTCCCTGTGTCTAACAAATCACATGCTCTATTTCAATGTCCTGATTTACTGACTCTCCTTCCTCTATCTGGCTAGTATTTACTGGTTGTCTTTGACATAGATCTTTCTTCCACACCCAGTTAGAACAAGCCAGGTTGCAAGAGTAAACATATGGGGGAAAACACATATACACTAAATTAGCTTTATGTGAGCATATGTTATAGGAAACAAGACTAAAATAATCTTGATTCTTTCAGTAAAAAGAGGTGAAAGACAGTATCCATAAAATCTCTGAGGATCAACTATTAATACCACAATATCACAAGCCCAGCCCCTGCAGTTATCAAAGGAATTTCCTGGAAGCTGATCAGTTTTCCTCCTCTTCTCTGAAATCAGATGGGAATGTCCTTGAAGCAAATATATCATTGTAGGAAATTATAAGTAAGGAAAAGGGTAAAGGGTAAGAAAGAATGACATGTAATTTATATAAAAGCCTTAGTGTAAGTGCCCTACATTGCCATTCAAAGCAATGTAGTGGTAGAGGACTCAATTTTCATGTGTAGCCTGGTAGCCATGCTAGAGAAGTTGATGATAGCCCAGAGCCTGGACTTTGGCAGGAAGGAGAAAAAGACGTGTGTGGCACTAGGGTAACTTATCAAGTCAGCTGAAGCACAAATTACCAGCTATTCACATTTCTATGCTTTATAGGATCTTAGGCTAAAGAATTCAGCCTAGGCTGAAGGTAAACAGCAACTCCAGGGGCTGTAAGATCATGCCTTGGCATCCTGTACTGTGCATGCAATGCCATCCTGCCTGAAAAAGAAAGGAATACACCACACAGAAAATTATCTAGCAGTTAGTATCCAGCAGCTCAAAAGAAAAGAACTGGAATAAGTCAATAAGTCACCCTCAATAACAAAATTACTACACAATCAATGCAAATCTTTCTAGTAATAAGTAAAAAAAAAAAGGCAAAAAACCCCAGAAAACTCCGGTGAACAAAACCCCTGAGACCTATCCACTCATAATATACAATTGAGATTGTGCTAGGTCAAATAAAAAAATAAACAAAACCCCCAAACAAACAAAAACCCCCCAATATGTCAGCATGCATTAACAGTTTTAGAGGAGATAGGTCCTTTTAGATTTCATTCTCTATAAACTGGGCAAAATATCTTGGCTGTCAGTGGGGAACCATCCATGAAGAGATATTTGCAGAGAGAAACCGTGAGAACATTCACACAACTATTCCATTCAGGAGTGACTCTCACACAAGAGCGCCTATTTCACGCAGGGCCATCATCCAAAAAACCCATAGTTTCCCCTTCCCAAGCTTACACAGAGCTACACTGTTTCATACAGAAAAGATGAAATCCAGAGGTACCTCCAGGACACCCAAGGACGTTCCTTCATTGTAAGTAACAACAGTTATGGACAAACATGATGGCAGAACCCTCAGTCATTGGCTCAACAGTCAGCAGAAGAAAACTTGTTAAAAAACATCTTTACACCAAATTTTATTTTTGTGAAAGCAAAGTACTGACCATATCTGTAAAGAACTATGAAAAGTAATGCAAGTCACTAAGCATTCGCATTCCTCCGGCCATGGCTGGACAAACCCCACCCTCTGTTATCCTTCAGTAATCTCTCTAAACTGATCTTTCTCAGATCACAAAATGAAGTGCTATTGCTGCACTGTGGAAGAAGATCCAAATACTACCGGGTGCAGCCATTCTATCTATACATACTGTGCAGTGTCTCAGGACAATTTACACTCCTTACACCCACTCACTGTAATTTGAAAGGCACAAATACTGAACCTGCAGTGAACTACTGGAGACGTTCAGTCACTTTTCTATTTATGCAGCTAAATTTCTCTATGAAGTGAAATAATTGCTAATGTATTTGGGCATTAAATTACTCTTTCAGTACCTTTCAAAACAGACAATTATTTGTTATGGCACCATAGTAAAAACATTTATGTAGGTGAACTAGAACAATCACAAAACCATTGAGCTTTTCCATTAGCTGTTGTAGAGCACCAGTTCTGTATTGCTTTCTGCCAGCACACTACCATTGCATTCTTCAGGTTACTTGAAGTTTATACCAGTTCAGATTTTCATTAGAGAAAATATATGTAGTGCATTTATTTTAAACTAGCATAGATTAATTCCCAGCATACAGTTAGCTTTTTGTTACATGGAGTATTGCATTCTAGCTTCATTCTAGCTTATAAAACATGGAACCACTGAAGTTAAATACAACATGGGACTAAAAAAAAAGGCTTCACTCAAAACATATAGTACTTCTCCATCTCAGCTGACACACATACATGTTTTACTCAGGTCCTCAAGTTTAAACTCCAAATTCAAAAGAAAACTTAAAAGAACAAAAATTAATTTTAAAGACCAGATCTGCTAATTCAATCGCTTCATGCCCAGAACAGTAATTGTGTGCGTGCCACATTTGTAAAAATTCCTGCTAATTTCAGCTAAGTCCGAACTCTTCAATCCTTCAGTACTTTACCCCACTTGGCAAACTGCAGACTACTGTGGACATGAGCATCACACGCCTGTGACAAGTTTGCTTAAGGACTGAACTCTCTCAATAGCACATTGCAGAGCTATGTTGCTCAGATTTGAAACTGGCCCAATATTAAAATGTCTAACTGACCAATAAAAGGCAAAATATGGTTTGGAGTAGAAAACGTGCTTTTAGTCTTTTGGGAACTCTGCTTCACAGAAGTATGCAGCAGTCTGCTTTGTACACCTATGTGTAGAAACCTGGTATGCACAAAAATGAGAAGTGAAGATAAAGCTTCTGACTCAAAAACCCAGAACCTGTTGAATCTTGAACAGATTATGGTTTATGGTTTTAATCATCCTCTTTTTCTCCTTTTCATAAAGGTCATTATTTGGAAACAAAGTAAGTATCTACTGACATTTAAGCAGAAGGAGTGATCCAGGTGGCCCATTAAAATATAACCAAGTTACTATCAATCCATGACAGATAAGTGCCTGCTAACCTCCTTATGAAAAACTTACCATCAACAATGTGTATTGATGATTGACAATGCAGTATTTATAGCTTTTCAGTGTCCCATAGATACATGCACAGAAGATAAGAAAACTTTAGTTTTGTTATAATTTGTGGCCAGTATATATGAAAGAACACACTTTTCAATTTTTTGTTGAGTCTCACGCTGGAGTCATGCAATGTAGCAACCTGATCACTTCAGAGCACATAAATTGCTTTAACACAGGGATTCAAAAGCATATTTAAAAGCTTCCAGCTCCAGTCTTTTAGCATTAGTTGCAGTGAGAAGCTTCAACATACTCCATGCTGGCATTATATTGGCAGAGCATCCTCTGAAGAATTACCTTAGCTTGTTCCAAGCAAAAGGGATCGGGCAAGGAGATCATGGCAGGCTGGCTCTTGTATAGCTTCAGAGTCAGCAATGAGAAATGCAGACAATGCCCACACCCTCAACATGGCCTTGTGCACCTAAGGACCTGGCCTTCCACTCGATGATTAATATTCAAACCACCTGAGGCCACCTCACATTCTTGAGAAAAGGCTGCTGCACCCCTCGCATACCTTCGGAGAAAGAGCAAGCAGGCTGTAAGTGAAGCTCTGCCCACACCCAGGCATGTGAACCTCCACAGGCAAGGAGTCAGGACAGCTGGTGAGGACATCAGGTGGGGAACACGGAAGCCTTTTGTGGGTGTCAACTATATTTTCTGTAGACCAATCCACCTTTTCAGAATTAAATACACATCCTCTCCTGTCACAGACCCAAACGTGTTTGGTCTTCTGGAAGCCTAGCTCACTTTGCTGAGATATTGATGACACAGAAAGATGATTCTTGAAGAGGACCAAGCAAGGACTTAACAGGAATTAGTCACACTTTCCCAAGAAGGTCAAAAAAGCAGTACTGCCAAATTTCTTTTCAAAATCACCTCTTTCAAACTAAAAAATAAGTTATAATGAAACAAATTAAAAGTGTACAGTTACATTTCTTAAAACACAAAATTTCTTTTTGGTTTTGAGAGGAGAGAAAGCTCCTCTCAAAATACACACAATACATCCTGTGCCTTCTTAAAGAACATAAATAACATCTCAGAAAAAGCTTCCCCCAGTCTGAGAGGCCATTCAAAACTTGATAAGAGGTTTTTGTCAATACCATTTCACTACTACAGATACATTTCTTTAACAAAGGAACATTTCTTGTACCATATGCTCTTCCAGCATTTTGGTTTCACATACACATTTTGTCTTCTCAAACAATAGCTTCAGACTTGTATTTTTCCACTATAAACTGACACCAACTCAAAAACCTTCCCCATAACTATTCAAGAGCATGTAGGCACAAAAAATATTGTCCTCCCCTAAGCAGGCTGGGTGTGGTATTTGAGTGTTGTACATTCCTTCAGGTAACTGAACATTATACCTCTCTTTCAAAAGGTTCAGTAAACAAATGGCTTTGCAAAAAGATATTGAAGATATTTGAAAGAGGTATTCCTGGCTTATAACTTTTATTTCAAATATGCCATTAATACATATGCTGCTGATACACAACAGAATTTCTGATGCTGTAAGCAAATATTTTCCTTTAAAAGGAAGAGGGAAGAAAAATCAGAAAGTAGGGTACAACCAGAAACCTAGAGAACTTAGGAGTGAGCCAAAATAAAGATCTGCATCTACAGGTTTAGTACACAAAATTGAGACCAATATTCTTAGATACTTTTTACCTTTTATTTTGCTACATTCGCAGATTTTTCACCTCAAAACTTTGGGCAGTCTGCTTTTCAGTTGAAAGAGATGCAAATTTTGAGAGCAACAGAAAAGAACACAATGGAGAAGGTTAATTTCAACTAAGTGCAGCTGGCACAGCTGACCACATTTCACAACAATATGAATGCAAATAATATATTTGCGTATGGCAATAATGAAAGCCCCATGTGCTGCAGCTCTCCACAGCCAGCCCGATATTCTCGTAAGTCATCACACAATAGGCAGGGATTGTGAACACAAAATTCTCTGTGCTGAAATGTCAGCCAGTATGGTCCGGGCTTCAATCTGCAGGAATATTTGCCTGCCTATTGTGCTGAAGAAGGTGTTTCCTTAGTAGTTCTACTGTAAATGATCAAGGAAGAAGGCACTCCATGACGCACAGAATGCTCACTGTGTCCTTTTGCCTGAGCAACACAGTTCATCTCTCATAACTATTGGTTTGTTAATCCATTTGGTACAAGCAGTTTACAAACTTGGAATAAAGTCTCTATACTACTCGCACCCTACTTCCAAATTTAATAGCAGAGGGAAAAAAAAAAGACACTACTATTAAAAAGAAATTGAGAAGTTCCACTGCCCACAAGTGGAGGCAAAACTAAAGCTGTACCGAAAGGATTTGTCAACCACAGAGCAGGACTGATGTTTGTGCTGTTCCCTGGAGCTACTAATTCATTTCTTCATATTATTCCTTAAAGGCTAGCTCATTCCTTCCATGAGCTACCATGTTGGTGTGAGCAGATTAAACAGGACTCTTATTCACAGTCACGAGGCTCCTCACTGCTCTCTGATGTCAGCACAGAAGGTTAGCTGCATAAATACCAAGCAGCTGAAGCTGCCCTGTTATGACCAGACATCCTGTTTGCTGTGAATTCTATTTTTAATATTTTTATGATGTTAATAATGGGAACTCCCAGTTTAACCAGTTAGCTTTTTGTTATAATTTATCCTGCACTTAATCAAAACCCACTTTATGAGAGATTCAAGTATGTACATATTCAACTTTTTACTGTCAGCTTTAACATGTCTTTTCCCTCCACACTCCTTGCTCCTGCCTTTCAGGAGTTTTTAAGATTTCTCAGGAGCAAAGAGAGAGGTTTTTATAAAGACTTCAAAAGACACACCATTACTGAATCTTAAAGTAGTGTCGTCAAAGAACATTTTAATATTTCACTTCTGCATGGAAGCCAAGACATTAGAAAAAAACAACAAAACACAAAACATTTTATTTAGAAATTTTCTTAAACTAGCCAAGAGTCTGTGAAGGCAGGGAATTGCTGTGCACCTTCAACACCAGTAGGGTTTTCCATCTGGGACAAAGTCGAGATAGCTACATGAGGTTTCATTCATATTTGAGCTAAAATTAATCCATCACATTCTTAATATAATTTCAATTTTAGCATTTTATATGCATCTAAAAATGCTTTCATTCCTTCATCACATAAAAACAGGCACAGTCACAAAGAATCAGGTCTCTGCAGTTTATATTACATGACATTATCTTCCACAAGAACAGATGCATAATGGTCCAAAAAAGAATAAAAAGACAAGCGTATCTGTAGCAGCATGGAGTTGCTCCATAAAAAAAAGTGTATTTGCTTCCCATCAATTCAATTAAAAATCACAAAACAAGCAGACATTAACCTTTCATAATTTTCCTTTTTTTCACAGGCAAACCAGAAACACCTGAGCATAACAGAGGTTTATATCTGGTAAAATACAGATACACATTACAGTAATACATCTATAAACATTCCCTGGTTAGAAATGGATTTTCACTTTCATGCTGAAGCTCAATTCCTCCCCAAAAAATAAAGAAAAAAATTATAAGGAACAAATGTGGAAATGCAGACAGATGGGATATGATGCAAGACAGGAAAGGAAAATAAAAGAATTGTATTTGCAATGTGGAGAGCCTGACTTCATGATTATGTCACTATCTTTTATTTCCCTCTAAGTGATGTTAATCCTGACATAAGCAGTGATTAATCCAGCATGAACCATGAAGAAGACTTGAGTGTAGATGGATAACTGCCAGAATTTTTAACACTGTTTTCTCTAATCACACATCAATCTAAACTTGTCAAAGGTACAGTTATTTTCAGAGCATAGCACAATTTTGAACTGGAAAAAAATTTTAAAAAAGGCAATGTTCAAAGGGTCATTTCAATGTTTAATAGAGATTTCTGCCTGGAGTGGCATGGGACAATATTTATGCCATGATTCTCATTCATGAAATGACCCAAAATACTAGGAAAAAAGCAGCAGCAGCCTACCATAAAGAATAACATCAATAAAGATGAAAATAAGGCCATGGAAATGAATAGCAAATACTTTTGGTCATTGCCACACCCCAGAAGACATTTGCCAAAGTATCTTAAAGTATTGCAAAAAGACAAATGAACAGAAAAAAACCAAAACCAAACCCCAAAACACTGTCTGGTTGAAATACATGGAATAGTTGCCTAAAGTTTCAGGTGTTTAGAAAAAAAAAGGGAAGATTTTTTTGAGGTAAAATCCTCAAAAAAGGGTAACTCACACAAAGAAGTGGGGGTGTGTAGTTTTTTTATTTATTTATTTTAAACATATAAAGGCGTTTCTTCTCATCTCTGTCCCTTCAAGTTATGTAAGAGCTCTTATAACCTGGATATATTTTTTGACCAATGATTTGCATCCATGTTGCCTGTTTTGCAAGTCACGTGCTTCATAAAAACTTCACAAATAATTCTTGTGTTGTAACCATGCCTAATTTAATATGAAAGTCAGAGTGTCAGCTCAAACCCTAAGGGAAACTCAGCTGGATTTACTGTAAATCTTTGCCAGTGCTTTGGAAAGAGTCTGCATAGCAAAACGCCTACCCAATCCGCTCTTAACTAAACCAAGATGGCAAAAAATTCAATACCTGGAAAAAGAAAAGGCTAGCACTATAAGCTAGCTTCCAGAATAGAAAGGACATCTTCAACTGGACAGTCCCTTCATGTATCTTTTAATTCCCATCCCCCAACTCCTAAGATTGAAATCAAATTCAAATTCTCCTTAATGTATCTTAAAGCACCTTTACTTCTGTGTCCTGATTTGGAGTGCTTTACAGGCCCCTAGTGGGGTTGTTTGTAAAACTCCCCCAAGAAACAGAACCCAGAAGTGGAAAATGCAGATGCTTGCTAGGAAGGTTGAACACAAACCAAAACCTTGAGCTTTAAGTTTCCTTCTACAGTTACACAATCACAAATGATTCTGACGTAGAAGGGAACCACAAGTCCAACTCCTGGCCCTGCACAGCATCATTACCAAGGATCACACTTGTACCTGACAACACTGTCTGACTGCTTCTTGAACTCTGTCAGGCTTGTGCTGTGACCACTTCCCTAGGGAGCTGTTCCAGTTCCCAATCACCCTCTGGGTGATGAACCTTTTTCTAATAGCCAACTTCCCCAGAGACAGCTTCAGGCCATTTCCTGTGGTTTTGTCACTGGTGACCAGAGGAGAAATCAGTGCTTGCCCCTCCTCTTCCCCTCACGAGGATGATGTAGCTACAATGAGGTCTGTCCTCAGTCTCCTCCAGGCTAAGCAGACCAAGTGACCTCAGCTGCTCCTCACACAGCAAAACCCCCAATGCTGGAGGTGAGGCCTCCAGCATCAACTAAAACAGCAGCATCATGATGGAGGTATAAAGATACACTGGAGCAACAGCTCACTTCTCCAACGAATGTGTAAATGGAAAATAAACAGGATATAAGCTAAGACAGAAACCAGAATTACTGAATTCTAACTGCTCAGCCATCTTTCTCTCATAGCAGATGTGATGTCATAAAGACAACATAATTATAGAGCACGGAAGTGACCTTTTAACACAATCTTAGACATGCAAACTAGACAGCTACAAATCAAAACAGTTTGTGATTTAGGCACACTATGAGATGAATCAAGGATACACTGGGTAGCTCTTTCCTCTATACCCAAGTAGTTAACATATGATAATCCAGTATAAATTGAAGTTTTTGAGTACTTTAAAATAAAACCAAAATGAAACAAAACAAAAAAACCAACACAGGCAACAAAATGAAACAAAAAATTCCAAACACATGGCTCTTTTGAAGAGTAAACAGTACTGTTTTCAGGCCTAGCCAAGGGATTACCGTTACATAGGGAAATCAAGGCTGACTTTTAAGAATCTAAAAATAATTCTAAGAATGCTTCCCATCTCAATGCTCTGGACAAGAGAAAACAAATGAAGAGACTTAGAGTCAACATGCCATCTAGGTCATCGGTATTACACAACCTTCCTTTTTAAAAACACTTCAAACAAATTCCTATAAAGGATATTCACAGGCTTTAACTGATTAAAACCAAGTGTAAGATACAAAATACCCTCTGGAAGTACAAAATGGGTTGTTTTCAGAAAAAATCCATCTTCCTGATGAAGCAAAAGAGAATCTGATAGTCTGACCAGATACTTTTTATTAAATTTAACTCATTAAATATTTACTCACATGCCACTTTATACCAGAAGGCTGGATAGCTACACGAGATGCTTAACTCCACATTTCTGTCTCACGTAAGTTGTGAAGCAGCACACATCACTAGAATAAATACACCTCTGTAGCAAAGGGCTATGTATGCTATTTTCTTTATCATAGGCTCCAACTTGTACTACTCCCAAGTTAATAAAACAGGAACGGACTTGCCATCATACCTCCCTCTGTACTCTGAAGACAGAACACACAGGCACATTTCTGACTTCTGGCTGCTATCATGCCCTCCAACACCTTATCACACTATGCCTGAAAGTTTTACAATCAAAAATTTTTTGCATGGAAAAATCCCATGATTTAGCACGCTTTTATTAATTATCCTCCCTTTGCATTAAAGATTACCAACTGCATACATACATTTAAACAGTCAAAGACAAAAAGGTAAATATATAGTTGTCCATTAAATTATTATTATTTAAAACAGACTCAAAACCAACACCTATATTGATATTTATAATCTAAAATCACTATAGCTGAAATTCCTTACTAGAAAGTATGTTCTATTACAACATAAATATTGATAAGATGAATCCTCCCATGCTCAAGATCATCTTTTCAATTACACTGCTATATGCACTGGGCATATACTTTCATAGTACTAGGGAAGTGAAGCTACAGCCCTAGTTGTGACTGATCTGTTTTGTGTTCTGTTCTGATTTATGCTGCAGGTTAAAATATCACCAACCTGTATGCATTTTGGTGCAGAGAGGACTAACTGCTTCATGGAAGAATGTACTGCTGAATTCTTATCTATAAATATAAGCCCTTAAGTTAAGGTTTGTGCTGGGCAACAAAACGTGACTTCATTTCCTTGCTGTGCCCAACTTTCTTAGGTATCTGCAGACAAGCCATCTATTATCTCCACGCTTTGGATCTGTAAAATCAAGATAAACATCCTTATTTCATTTTTGAAGGACAGAGACTTTTAAGAGATATTATGTGTTTTTGAGGTACCTCACACAATGGTAATGTGGTCCTTACATAAAAAGTACTTGACACTTGTGTAGTAGAAGACATTTTGTAAACATTGAGTAGCAGAAAAACTGCATCTTCACACTGTAGATAGCATCTTTTGAGGTATCTTGAATGTCTCAGTTTCCTTTATGCAATGCTGAGCTGCTGTAAAATTAGCAATGCATATAGTAGTATAGTGTAGTACAGACAAGTATTTTGTTATCAGGTACAGCTCTCCTGTACTGATAAATAAGCATAGTAGTTTTTCAAATAAGAGCAAATGCTTAATTCCTTGAAAAATATTACAGTTATTACAAAATAAGGGTGGATATTAAAACAAAAGTATGGTATATTAATTATATTGACTGTGAAGAGATTCAAAATGCACCTTTCATTGACATATTCCCATCTATAAAACGAGGTAAACTGAAACCACTTTCCCTGCCTTCCCAAAACCTTTATTCAATCACTTGTCCTAAATATGAACACATATGTTGCTTGTGTTCCACCACAGATAAAACTCAATTTTTTTTTTACTTCCTTCTGGGAGCATTTGAAAACCTAGCAGGTTTATTCAGGTTAACATTTGCTGTCAAAAAATAGGCCTTATTTATCAAGCCACAATGAAGGTAAATTTGGGTAATAAACTAAGAATTCCATCTTGTATGAACTGGCATACACCCAGAAGGAGAGCTACTTTTGCTTTAACAAGCAGTCTGTCTTTAATAAGCAGAAGAGGAGAGAGGAAACTGCAGGACATAAGAGGAAACCGAGCTTTCAACAAATTGATTCTACAGTTATTGTCCCTCAAACACTATCTGCCCTCTCCCAAAGGTGCCATCATTGCTGTAAGATTTTGATACAGATAAAGGATATATTTAAAAATACTGATAAATATGCCCCAGTAAAAACCTCTTTAGGCAGTTAGGAGAAATCAAATCTTCTCTTCAATGAGGAAGTGATAAATTGGAAAGTAAATCTTGAGGATGAATGAGTAAGGCCTCATTCAGCAAAGCATTTTAATATATTAATAGCTTCACCATGTTTGTCAGAAGTACAGCCAAAACACAGAGAAATCGAGTTAACAAAAACAAGACAACTATAGTTACTGCATAACTGGCACTACACGTCATTTTTTCTTTGAAATAAACAGGAGCTTGAGCATGGAAACATTTAATACTCTCTTGCTGTATTTCCTTTTCTTTTGAAATATGGATAAGAGAACATGAGACCCTCATCAGTGTCCCATGCTAAGTCCTAAGGCCCCTTTTTTCTCAGGCATTTCTGTTATGAAGAAGGAAACCAACTGTAAGACAAATTCATTACATGGTGTCCTGCATATTTAGAGCATGCAGACTGAAGAGTATGTAAAATCTAGTTTGTAAGTTCAAAACATTAATTTTTTTTAAGAATCAAAAGTAATGAAATCCAATTTCAACAGGGAATTTTTGTCTCATGACCAAACCATCTTATAGACTCAAAGTGGCAACAAAAATTGTTCCTGTGGTTGGGACAGTAATATCATCTTCCTCCTTACACATCTGTTAGGATTACCAAAAGTGATGGAGCTCACACATCTCCAATGCTTTTTTGTGGGCTTTCCCCACAGCATCTCTTAAAAGAACATGGTTGATGTAGACCTCTAACAAATACAATTGAAAATGCCCAGTGGATGCCTAAATTTAAGGCAAGAAAAGGGAAAAAGATATCCAGAGCAACATAATTACCTAAGCTTCCTTTTCATCAGCAATTTTTCCAGATAAAAATAAAAGCTTGTCTCAAAAAATCACTATGAGCTCCAGCACAGGAGGACAAAAAAAAAAAACAACCAACAAACCAAAAAACCACAAAACAACCCACACTTAATTAAGCAAATTGTCACCGGCAATATTTTTTTAATCAAAACTATGGAAATTAAAGTGTACATATATATATGTATATATACATACACACACGGTAATGTTAAGAAGTAGTCTAGTTTCATATGTTGGTATAGGTTTCACAAAACTTGCATGTGAAGCATCTGATAAGGTGATTTAGACAACTGTGATCAGCCACTTCATTTGTGTCCACATGAAAAGTAACACAAGAAAATACATGCATCACAGACCAAATGAGTACAGTACAATTTACACACCTTTAAGAATTTAATCCTGTCCATTTAGTTAAAGCAACAAAAAAATGCATTTGCTTTCAACTAGAAGCTACCTTCCTGTTCTAAAAGAGCTTCTTAGGGCACTCCAGGGGAAGGAGAGAATGACAATATTTTTAATTGCAGCCATAACTACTTTTAGTACTGTGGCCATGAAAAAACAGATTGAGAACTATGAAAACCTTTTTAACAGGCTTTGCAAAAGGCCTAGCCTTCACCTTCTGTGCTCATACATTTCTTTAAAAATCAATTTCTGCACTTACAGACTGCTACACATATGCTTTTACTATATAGCATGTGAACATAGTCCAAACTGAAAATACACATACAATGAGGACAATAGTTAAGACCAGTCATCAAAAAATAGTTAAGCCTATTTCTGACAATGCGTAATAAATATAAGACTGAAATAAAACATATGTAAAACTGAAATAAAGCACACATTTGAGCCAGCAGACCAATAAGCCTCCTTACGAGTCATTACAGTCAATCACATCAAGAAGAACCTGGGGACATTTAAATCAAGTAGATTATTCAGCTGGCATGCACAAGTATATATTCTCAGCTAATAAAAAATCCATAGGAAAAATCTGTAGGAAAAAACTTATGGAGTGCTTGAATGCAGTGCACCACATTTTTTCCAAATGCATGTTGTTCCAGTTGCAAATGCCCTGAAGCGGACAGCCTTCTTTCTGCTCCCAGAGCTCACTATATCAACACTCAGAATTCACTGAGTAAACACTGGTGGGGGCATACACTTGAGAAGTACTAAAAAAATCAAATGCTTTTTGGTTTCTTTTCTATTTTGGAAAGAATAAAATTGTTCTCACATTTTCCATTTCCCGTTTTATTAAAGACAAAACTTCTTTTTATTAAGCTAAGGTATGAATCATCATGTTTCAGCCACCAAGCATAGGGCTTTATGGAAACTGGAAACAACAGCGGACTGAACAAGCTAGGAGCAGTAGTCAATCCCAGTAATGTAGTTCTAGATAGCATCATATGGTAACGTACACAAGCATCACCTTAAAATGCCTCCAGTGAGACTGATAGCCAAACAGTGCTCCATCACAAATGTTTAACTAATTCTATCTACAAATTAAAAGCAATAAACCCCTCCACTAAAACTGCTTTTTTCTGCCTTTCTGGAAAAACCTTACAATAAGTAGCTTCAATCTACCATTGCACAGGATGGTTGCTTACTTGGACAACTATAATTAACAGTGATGTAAATATCTGCAAACTTCAAACAATTTCAACACATAGCCATGCTGGCCTGAGATCTCCTCATTTAGAGATGATCATCTCAGACTCAGAAAGGGAGCAGAAGCATTAGCATACACGTGGTGATAAGTTGCTTCATTGATGTAAAAATGTGGCCTTAATGTGGCTTAGTGAAAATATTCACTCTTTGACAACTTAATATCTATCTGGGAGGATCCATATGAAATGCAATACAACAATTCCTTGCTAAGAGAGATGGGTACTATTCAAAAGAAAACTATGATCCTGGCATACCACTACTGGAAATAAGATACAGCTGATACTGTGTCAGAAGTAAGCTATTAAAAAAAAATTACTAAACCAAAAATTTCACTCTCGTTTGGGGTTTCCTTTTTTTTGTTGTTTTTTTTTGTGGTTTTTTTTGTTTGTTTGTTTTGTTTTTGTTTTTGTTGGTTTTTGTTTGTTTTTTGTGGGGGTTTTTTTTGTGTGTGGTTTTTTTTTGTTTGGTTGGTGGTTTTTTTGGGTTTTTTTTTGGGGGGGGGTGTTTTTTTTTTTTACACACAGACACAGTATTCTTAATGCTCTACTGAATGTTTCTCAGGTGAATTCTGAAGCAGCACTATCCTAAAAAACAATAGTTCTTTGGAACAGCACATTAAAAAGTTTCCAAACATTTCACGAATACAAATATACTTTTGGGGATGCAGAACTAAATACTACAATTGTTTTGTTCCAGGCTTGAAATTATGCTCTTATGTACTCAAAAAATCTTTTAAATGACAGTGTCTATTTCCCAGACAGCTTAACAACATATAATGCAAATTGTACATGATCTTGTACATGAGCTGGGAAAAACTTTCCATTCGAATTTCTGAACAAGAAAGGAATTAAATGTTTCCTGTAATCAGTAAAGGCCAGTTTACTGGGTTCCTAGAAAGTTCTGTGAAATTAATAGAATTTGGTACATCTTTGAATAACAATTTAGGACTTTTCACCATGTCTCTTTTAGCTGTTAAGCAGTGCACAAACCTGACAGATTATTTCAGATGTGATCCTTGCTTTGATCCTTAGTTTGGTCGATTCAAATAAAAATACTCATTTCGACAAACAATAATACATGCCAGTTAAAGATTTAATGTAATTTTTATACATTTTATGTTAGTAGTGGTTACCTGAATTAGCAGAACACACCATCCTGAATAAATATTCTATTTAACTAAAAGCTCTTTTATACCACATGGTATTTTTTATCAGTATTTTTTATGATACTTTGAAATATTTTCTACTTGCATTATAACAAGACAACTCATTTTAGAGAATTAAAGGATTTGTTTCTTGTGTTTCACTTATGCTGGTGAATTCAATATTAAAGGGCAAAGACAACATTTAGCATCAGTCATATATATCACAACTGGTTTGTGTTTTTTATTTTTTATTAGAAACTAAAAAGCTGTATCAACAAAGTCATTGTTGCTCAGGTTATTAACAGAGCTTGAATAGTGCAATTGTAAATCTCTGGAGTGACACAAAGGATCAACAGCAACAACCAATAGGAAAAAAAAAACAACAAAGTCACGTTGCTAGTAAAACTAGCACACCAATCTTAAACAAAAGAAAACAGTATTTCTGAGAAAGTAGCAGAAATTATTCTGGAAAAATTCAATCAGTCCCCAAAGTTTCAGTATACAATCAAATTAAACTGAAACAGTCTAATGCAATTTTGATCATGTGCAGGAAACATGTTCCTTATCTAGTGTGAATATATATGCATGCTTACTTCAACGTTTTTCCTAAATCCTGTGTATCCTTGTTATCTCATCTGATGACACTTTTTATGCCACTGAATTATTTTCAAATCAGCTTTTATGTTTTGACACTGAACATCACGTAGAAGTGAATCAGTCTTCTAATGAAAAGATGTTTCTCCACAGTAGATACAGATCACATGCCACAATTCCACTAGCCTGACTAGAAGACAATTTTCTTCTGCCTAACACAGGTAGGATAATGGAATCTTTTTTTTTTATGCAGACATGGTCAACTATTAAAACATCATCATCATAATCATAAAAACACTACCTAACAGTCCTATGATACTCTTCATTATAAAACAATGCTTATTTTACACAAGTAATTCTTATCAACTCTGTTACACCTCCTCTAAATTTCACATATGAACAGCATTCTGTATTGATACACATACTGGCTGCTAAATGTGCTGACCAGATAAAATGACAACATGAAGGCACAGCATAATATTAAACGAGGAGTAAAAAAATGTACAAGAATAGAAAGGAGCACAGAATTAGAAATGCAGAGAGTGAATGTGTTTAAATTCATGTATGTTTACACATATGGTAAGAAGAGTAGCTACAGACAACTATAAGAAGAAAACATGGTGAGCAAAAGGTAACTTTTTTTTTCAATTTTTCAGCTTGTTTTTCCATTTTTTTTTTTACAGATAGAAAGACTGAAAGTAAATGGAAAGGACTGAACAGTACCGAAGGTGACCAAATGAGTCAAAAGACGAGAAGGAGAGACAAGAGGTATGAAAAAGAAGTAGGAAAGAAAAAATTGGCATAAAAGGTGTTAAGAAAATATAAGAAGTTTCAGAGATAAAACAGCAAAAAGGTTAGAAATTTTAAAAAGCTTTAAAGAACAAACAAACAAACACCCCTAAATAAAAAGGAAGAGCAAAAGTATGACAACCCTCAGCTATTCAGCTAGAAATCTTTCTTACCCATCAATTTAGTTGCACTGCTGTAATCCATTGCGTGGACCTGCACTGGAAAGCAGCACCACACCTTTCTACACAAACTTCCCCACTGGCCCCTCTTGAGCACAGTTAACACTATAGTCACATAGTTTTATCCAGCACATGGTACCCTCAAATGCTTTTTGAATATGTCTAAGTGTATATTAAGTTAGCTCCTACAAACTTAACCGTCTGGAAGGCAACTTTTTTCAAGAAACAATTCCTTGGTAGTTGTCAGCAACCTTTCCTTCACCATTCTGCTTCATTTATTCAATACAGCTATCTTTCTGTCCTAGATTTTGTACTTGGACGCAGTTGTTTTCATTTGGCGGTGACTCGGTATAACAAAATCATCCATCCTGTATTAGAAATTGGACTTCCTACCACAAAGGAGAAAAATAATAGAGGAAAATTGGACAGCAGAGGCACATGAAAGCTTAGACGAAAATCCAACAGCACGGGCAGATGGAAGTTTAGAAGCTACCTATAAAAAGTTACTGCTTGTTTTGAAAATTTAGAAGCTACATTTAAGAAGTTGATGCTTGTTTTGAAAGGATAAGCAAGATCAAAGCAAAGCTCAGTTTTCTGTTTTCTAGGTGCAGCAAAATACATTAGTACCCGTATTTTAATCACAGTTGTAATAGTAGCTGCTACCAGCTCTCTGACTTTTATTATTGTTTGCCTTCTCACCTCCCTCTTTTCACTCCACATCTTCATTTCTATTTCTCTGCTGTATTCAAGGTAGCCTTACTTTTCCATTATATGCTTTTCTCTTTCTTGTTCTCTTGTTTATTTCTGAAGATACTTTCTGTATAATGCCATTTTAACTTCTGTATATTGCTGTTTCTTCTACAAGCAGACACAACTAAAACCCAAGAATTCTCATGGAACAAAGGTTAGCACCACCTATAGCGAGTAGGAATTGCTCTGCTAAGTCAAGGTCGGAAACCTAGTGCAACCAACTCTGAAACCAAATAATAAAGCTCTGCTAGCACTAGGGAGGTCCCTTACGCTTTTTCTCCTCTATTTCCTTACCTGTAACTGTATTGAAAAAGTCATTGAACTGGCCAAACTTCTAGGAAAAATAAAGTACTCCAATCTCAGTGAACAGTGGTAAATAGTGGTTTACTATCAAATATAAGATTATTGTTACGCCTCTTCCTTCCCATGCGATTAATGACCTTGCAAATGCAGTGCTGTGAATCATGTGAGTCCATGAATTATTAATACATATTAGAAGACTATGGCTATGTTTGCCTAAAATTTTAATTCATGTCTACTCACAGACCTTGCTCTAGAATTACTGTTTAAAAAAACAGTGTGTATATCATGTTTACACATCAGGTTTTGCACTTCTATCACTACCAGGTGCATGCTGAAATTCTCCCTCAAAAACTGTGGAACACTTGGAGAACAACGTCCTCAACAGAAAAGAAGTTTTATCAGTACAAAGGGATTTTGCACTAATGAAGCCTACTCCTATAAAAAGAGATTAGGATTAGTGTAACAGCATAAGGCACTTTTAAACCTGCTCTTCAGGTGTAACAGAGGACCTACTTTGCACCATTTAAATATTGCTCCAAAATGCATGCAGTCTGGTTTGTACTAGGGTTGTTTGTACCATCAATGTATTTTGCTCACAAATTCCCAAGGCAATGCAATTTTTATCTTACAAAATTTTTTTCATCTCAGCATAAAATGATTGTAAATAGAAATGCTACACATACATGCAAGCACACATTCACATACAGAAATATAAACAAATGGAATTACTTGGTGAAACAGTCTACGTTATCTCTATTTAGATCACACCTTTCTAAAGCACGACAACACAGAACATCTTTCCTAAATGATGCATTCCAGCTATAAAATAAAAGTCATGAATTAAAGGATGCTATTTGGCAGTTTTTAGCTAACCACAGAACTGGCAAATCATCCACCCACAACAATGCACTTTGTGGACTTTTGTCATATACTTGCAATGCCCATACTAAGGCAACATATCCCAGGAGCTGGCAGTCATGCTATCAGGAAGAATTTGGCTACAGAAACAGCAATGATTCATTATGCATTTTAGAAGCACTGTTGAAACAGCAGACTAACACACTAACACACTGTTTCAATCCTTTAAATATAACAAGAATTTTAAAATATAATCATAAATTTGTTTCCAAAACCAAAACAAGCCAAAAAAAAAAAAAAAAAAAATCACGGTTCTAATAATGCATTTGGAAGTGCACTTTATTCACCTTTTTCCCCTCAAGGGACAGAAAACAGCTGTTTAGCATCAGCTGACTTACCTTTCTACACTGCAATTTAAACGGTCAACAATTTAAACGGTCAACTCAACCTTGTAGACCAGGGTGTAGGTCTTTCACAATAGATTAATCAAAACTCACTGGTTTAAAATCAGTTTAAATTTGGTTGTGTTCAGGTTTTAAAAGCCTCTGTAGTAATTTTCAAAATAATCATGACATTTTCATTAACTGAAATCTATACTACAAATATGTGATTTTCAAACTCACCCTCTGAATGAAGAGTCAACAACGTAGTCCAAATATTTTGTTTCAACATGCACATCACATCTTTTATTGTCCATTGGGACATGAAAACTATGGTCCATCTACCAGGAAAATTGTCTCTCACCTATCACTATCTGAAAGTAGTGCTCCAGGTCCTGTCAAAAGCTCTCAAGAGCTGTATTTCTCTGATGAAAACACTATTCTCTTTCTTCCTGAGAATGTCCCAGTTTAATACAAATACATGAAACAACTGTCTCCTGAATACATACATCTAAAAAGGTTATTAATTTCCTGCCATTGTAACTACATAGAGACTCTGAAAATTTATTTGTTACACTGACTTATTATCTTGTTGAAGACACTAAATAATATCTCTACCAAGCTTAAGAAGGCATAACCAGAAAGCATTTTAGATCTTCTGCACATTACAAAAACTGACACCATAATTGCTTACCTGCTGGAAAACAACTTCATCCTGCTTCATTTTCTTTTTGCTGCTTTTTCTGATCCTCCGGTTTGTCTGAATCCATTTTGTGACCTGGAGTTCAAAGTCATGGTGCTTTTTTAGGTAGAAGATGCAACCTGATTGTAGTTAATCAGCATTAGTAAAAAGTTATAAAGATACTCAAGACAACATTTTCATTGCTTCACTAGAAAGGAAAAAGCACTTTTCCTCTCTTAAGTGATGTGGTCTGAGGTAACCTGATTATTACTTGTACATGATCAAAGTCTGAGGTGATGTTCTTCATCTTAGAGCTTCTGGTTGAAGGGGTTCTGCACAAAGAACATTTTGATGTCAGACCAGATTGCCAAATGGGAAGTCATCCTAGCAGTATGAAAAATTCGTGGGGAAAACCTCTGAGATTTTTCCTTTACACCTTCTACTTCAAGTAAGAAATTTGTTTCCAGCCACCCACTCAAACATTGTTCCAGACGACCAATGCCAAATCTGGATGGCGTGGTTGTTATTATTTAATGAAGTAGTAACACTTGGTGGGGTTTGTTTTTTTATCCATGCTAATATTTTATTCTTAATAGGAAAGCAGATTTTTTAAAGCAAGAACATGCCAGGGTGGGGATGGTGTGTCAGGTAGAAAACTCCAGGAGCAGATCTGCAAGGGGAAGAAGCGGGTGCAACGCTAACAGCTGTGAAAGGTTTCCTCCTCACCTCTCCTCTCACTTGCTGGACGAGCTGACACTCCTTCCACGTCTCTCCCTCCTCCAGCAGGGGCTACACGGGGGAGAAAGCGCACGGTGAGGCGGATCGCTCGCGGAGGAGCCGCGATGCGCTCAGCTCCGCGGGGCCCTGAAGCGCGGGGGAAGCGAGGTCCGACCGTCGCCAGCCCCCGGAGCCGCGCCCGCTCCTTTCCGCGTCGTCCCGTTCCGTCCCACGCCACGCCGCTCGGCAGCGGCACACACAGCGCTGTTCCCGGGCTCGGCAGCGGCACACCGCAGCCCTCGGTAGGAAATGAAACACCTCCGCAGGGTCCCCCGCCCCCGCGCCCCGGCCCCCGGAGCCTGGCGGAGAGGAGGAGCCTGCCTTAAAGACGTCAGGGCCCGCAGGCTCCGGGGCGGCCCGGCCGGGGCACCGCGCTTGAGATACCCGCAGCGCGGCGGCCGCGGGCCCGGCTCGGCCCGGCCACGTTGTCCCGTCCCGTCCCGTCCCCTCCCGCAGGTGCGGAGCCCAGCACGGCCCGGCCAGTGGCGGTGCTGCCGCCAACCCGCGCTCCCTTCGACAGCGTCGCTGACGTGAGGAGCATACACTCCACATCCATGCTCCCCACGGTTTGCAGCCTAATTATTAGAGAGAGACGCTTTCTCTTCGAGACCGTTACTGTGGAAGGTTTCCTATGAACCTTCCTATAAACATGCTCTGTCACAGGTCTTTACGAACAGAGAACGGCCTAGTGGGGATAGTTCAAGAAAGCATGATCACCACTGAACTGCCTCCACATTGGCCTCGGTACTTGCTCTCACCTCCAGAATCCAACTACTAAACTACATTGGAGAGTCTGAAATGCTTCTTAAAAGCAATATCCAAAACAGCTTTGTAGGTATGCTGCACCACAGCAAGCCCTTTATAGAGGCCTCGGCTAAAAGCTTTATTTATTCAACAAGAGGCTATGAGCAGGTGATTAAATTTAGGCATGGGACTTCATCAGGTATTCTTGCAGCCTCAGAAAAGGATATTCAAACTCCAGCATGTTGGGAGATACTAAGATTATATCAATCATGCAAAATCCAAATGCTATTAATTCCTAAGTAAGGATTTTATCAAGTGCTTTTGTGTTTATATTTAAAAAAGAAGAGACAGAAAAGGAAGAGTGCATCATACTTGTTATTGTTAAAATGATGTTACTATTGTAAATATTTGGAAAATTATTCATACTCTTTAGAAAATTATTTATACTCTTAAACTCTATGTTGATATGTTCCCTGAAAGCTTCAAAAGGAAATCTGTGCTCTATAAAGAAAAGGGCACATTAAAGCATATGTGTAGGCAAACCCTCAATATATAGAATTAGATGTACTTTGCAAACAGATTTAAGTAAATAAAGGTAGATCCAATAAGTGTGTATTAAATCTTGAAGAATATCCCTTTATCACTTGAAAAAAAACCCCTCTCCTAGCCTTTTTGTTTTACTGCCACAACATCCTTCTTTCAAGATCAAAAGCTTTAGATCAAAGCCAAGATCAAACTCAATGCTTTAAATAGAAGCAACTTCACTATGAAGCATTAAACACAGAAGAACTTTTAAACAGACATATAACAATAGAAAATCTTACTGTAGGTTTTTTTTTTTTTCACACTTACAACAGGTCTACTTAAAACCAGTGTAAACAATATATTTTTATTTCGTAAAGCCACAATAGATTTTTCCACTAAATGGCAATTCTGATAAATTGCCTAAAAAATTACTCTTGAACTGAGTGTATTTAAATGAAGAAAGATGAACAAAACATAGTTCAAAGGGAATGAACAAAAAATGATGTTAATGGCAAACACAAATTAATGCAATTACTTAAACAGTATTTCTTGGTCAGTTAACAGATTAGACTGTGCATTCCCACAGAAGTAGTTACGGGAAACACTGGACCATAGAAACAATGAAACATAGTTATACTTTAAGTCCTTTAAAGAACTGCACTTCTTCTCCTGTCAAATGTTTAGGGAAAACTGGGGGGGGAAGAAAGGTTACCAGAGACATTGATTTTCAGACCTACAGATCCTGAGGCTGATTTGGGATGAAAATCCACAAACACTCACACATACTCTGTGTTTAAACTTGGGAGGCTCCTGTTTTCTTGTTAGTAGCTGCACAGCAGTGAAGGAAATTCAAGAGGAATTGTTATTGACTTTTTACGGTAATGTCTGTTGTGGAGCCAACATCTGGGGTTCCCTGGTGCTGACCTGCTGTGCACATCCTAACTTGAGCATTCACCTACTCTTATGATGATAGCATTGCAGTATAAGGTAAGAGCCAACTTGCCAATACAGATAGCCTGCGGAAGACAAAAAGCAGTGGCAGAAATAGGGTGGGCCTAGTAAGCAGTGGTCACAGCACACTGGCAGTGTCTCTTATGAGTCAACTCTTATCTCTGTTTATTGATGTGTCAATAAGATTTAGCTCATAATCAGAGCAGGAACTTTTGCTGAGAGTTAGAGAGAGCAAGGAAGAGAAGAGAGCAGGAAGATGAAAAGGGGAGCTGTGAAAGAGGAGGGAACAAGGCAAAAAAAGGGAGGGGAGGAAAGATGTTTTAAGGACATTTTTGTCTCCTACTATATTCCTCCATACTTGAAAAGCTTACACCAGATAAAAGGGTGATGTCACACCCAATTTAAAATGGGAGTGACTGCATTAATCAACAGTCCTAATTGCTGTCCACATGACACTGGCTGTCATACTTGA
Source organism: Phylloscopus collybita (assembly GCA_027886175.1). Lineage (NCBI taxonomy): Eukaryota > Metazoa > Chordata > Aves > Passeriformes > Phylloscopidae > Phylloscopus > Phylloscopus collybita. The sequence continues at coordinate 3,893,266 of JAJNNQ010000029.1, forward strand.
ATCCCTTCACAACAGAAGTTTAGAGATTAGTCCATCCTGCATGTCCTTCTTTACTCTGGAAGACTATCTGTTTCAGAGACCACTAATGGATGTGTCCTACACAACAGTTACAAGGATGGGGAACAAGCAGTTATACATGTCAAAACATATTAGGGTCTCTCATTCTTTCAGCAGCAGGATTTAATAGAACTGAATTTTGAAAAACTGGAGGAGGCGGTAGCACTCTCTGTGAATTGGATGAATACAGACCAAATATCCTGGACTTAGGCAATGATTTACACCAGCTCTTACTCAAGTCAGACCAGATCCCAAGCATACAATGACCATGCAGAATCATACACAGCCTAGAAAACAAGAAAATATTTTTGCAGCAACCAACTCTTTCATTTTACATTGAAACAAGAACTGTTTTTAAATTGTTCTGGCTGTGATGGCTACAATTAGTATTTCATAACTCAGTGAAAAACTATAATCATGAACTTTTCCTTTGCATAGGCTGCCTGTAACTTTAGCTCCACTGTGCTACTCTTATGCAAAAACAACCCGTATTGATAAACTAAGAAGGTAGTTTTACCTAAGGTGAACACTGAATTGATACAATTTTGTTGGCTTTCCAACAGTCCACAGATACGGGAAGGCAAAAAGAAAAAATGGAAAATGTAGGAACAAAAATCATTACTGTAAAAGAACTTCAGAAGAGCTCCTGCGAAGTATAGGAAATTGACAACTAATGCAGTCAATTCATTTTCCAACCTCTCTCTTCTAGGATCTCAGTTACTGAATTTTACATCACACATACACCTCAACATTTATATATTCAGATCTACATGGACACCACCAACTACACAGAGAAGTCATTTTCTCCTACAAGATACAGCTAATTTCACCAGTATATAAATTGCAGTTTGGTGCCTTTCTACACATTCCCATTGAACAGAAAACAAGATACAGTTCTCCCTTCCAGTTTCATTCTACCATACTAGAATGACACAGAGGCTAATGCCATCATCAGTGTGACATCAGAAAAGGATAATTTAAAGGGGAATAAAATAGCAAAAAATAGTATAGTAGTTTAAACTAGAAAATTAGCTTACTTGTAAACTAAGAATACAATGTGCCCTCGGAATAATCTCTGTGACCTGAAAATAGTTTCAGCAGGAAAAGTGTGACTTCTAATCTTTTGTAAAAAGCTTCAGAAAATGAAAACACAGAGAAGTATTTTATCTGATAGCTCACTAGATGATTAAGTATGGCTTGAAACATTTGACTGGGAAACAGTTGCAAGGATTTTAAAACACTACTGCTACCAGAACTTCCCAGAGAGACTAGTGGCTATGAGAGGCAGTGGGCTACATCTGAAAATGATATGATGACTGGTGCATCCGCATTGCAAGAAACAGTATATCAGCACCACATAAAAATTACTGAAAAAGAAATTGTGCTCCTGTTAGAACAGCAAGTTCTCCAACTGATTTTGTGCAGTCTTCATGCATACAGCTTTATCCACTGAAAGGAAAAATCAAGTTTTTCTGACATTATCCATTGTTTAGAAAAGATGCTAATTTTATCGGTGTCATAAATCTAAATGTTGAATTCCTCTACGAGTTGCTATGCTGGTATAAACATGTTCTTTACAGATCAGCATGCTGTGTCTGGTGGTTTTCAATGTAACATCCCTCCAGATAAATTCTGTTCAAGTCAAACTTGCTCCTCCTGAAACTATCTCTACCTCCAAGAGACAAAAACCTGTTGAAACATTAACGTGGAGAATGTACTTTCAGTATACTGCAACAAGACTTTCATATATTGTGGCAGGAATATTTTTTCAAAGTGGTTTTGCAAATATTTCCTTCATATCCACATTGGCAACTCTGCTTTGTGAAGAAAGTACCTAGGTACAGATGAGTCACTGTAACCACCCATTTAGTTGCATGATCAGATTCATCGTCTGAAAAAGAAAACATCTCTGACCACAGTATCTCTAAATAATAAGCTTATTACTTATTAGTAAATAATCTTACATAACATGTAAGATAAACAATTTATGTATCAGATGATATTATCTAGAATATGATAATATTTTCAGGGTGTGCTAAAATGCTCTTTTTTTTTTAAATCCCCTCCTGATTTCACCAGGTGCTTTCATTGCTATGTAGGTGTCTCAAGCAAGTTAGAGAGAAAATGTCCCATGTCTCACTAGTATGGGAACAGAGTCTCCACTATTGGCAGCAAGCACCTCCCAGCTTGAGAGAGAGAGTATACACCATGAGGTAACCTGTGGTTTCACCTGAATCATCTCAGAGAGGACATGAGGAAGTGGGATGGAAAACGCACATCTGCAGTAACAGCATGGATACTTGAGCTGAAAGGAAGAACAGGAACCAGAGGAAGTTCTCCAAGGATAAATGCTACTCCAGTTATCAAAGGGCAATCCTCCCTCAGACAGAATAGAAGGGCTGATGTAACTTCTGGTGCTCCTGAAGGGACCTCAGTTCGTATTTTCAAGAAGTGAGCAATGAGTGTCATGACCAGAACTAGCGGGGCCCCGACTCCAGTCAGGTGGAGGAAAGGGACAATCAGATCTATTGGACTGTGTGGGTCCCATGCCCTTGCACATCAGACGTGCAAGCGTATGGCAGCAGAGCACAATGTACCCTGATGCCATCAAGATATGTAGGGGTAGAATCCATCTCTGTTTCTGGGATGACAAGGGAATCCCAACAGCTGACAGTATTGGAAGCTGGAGTGAGCCTGGCTGGGAACAAATGGCAAAAACACCCCACTGTGAATGGCCCAAAAGCCACATGGATCCCTGGCATAAGTTACCTCAGGGGACCTAAAAGGTCTTAACCTAAAAGGTTAGGTTTTTGGGGTAGCTGCTGTGGTGACAGAGGAAATGAGTTGAATACCTTGCCTGGTCTCTCAGAGGAGCCTTCTGCTGTGGGGCTGCTGAGGACCAAAGAACAACAGGTACTGATTGCTACCTCATCACTACACTGTCAGTAAAACTGCACCAGCTAGAAGTCTGTGGTCCCCACCCACAAGATGATTTGTGAGCTAGAGACCCAGGGAGTGGTTCAGTAAGCCTCACTCACCTGTAGCCCTGGTTTGTGCCTGTAATGTTTTGGCTTTCTGAAACTCTTTCCCAGAGAGTTTTCTGTCAACAAGAGACATGTTTTCCTAACTGTAACCTATGCTTACATTCCTTTCCCTAGGAGGGACTTCTTCTTGATGTCCCTCTGACTTGACCAATGTAATTAAAGAAGTTTGTCTTTCTTCCACCCATTGAGTTGTTCTCTGTAGAACAGCATAAAAGGGAAGAAATTCCCAGAGATAAACGGAGTCATTGTCAGCCTTCTGAGTCAGAGTCTGTGTCTTTGTGATCTTTAACAATGTCACTCACCCTTCAACAGCCCTATATGGCCAGTGTGTAAGTCCCATAGAGAACAGAAAATGACAGTGGACTGTCATGGCCTGAATGAAGCCACACCACCTCTGAGCACTGCTATGCTGGATGTGCTGGAACTTCAGTATGGACTGGAGTCCAAGGCAGCGAAGTGGTGCCACCATTGACACTGCTGATGTGCTTTTCTCCATTCCTTTAGCAGCAGAGGTTGAGTCAGGCCACAGTTTCCTTTCAGCTGGAAGGGTGTGCACTTGGAATTGACTGTCTCAGGCATGGAAATGCGGCCCCACTATTTGCTATTGATCCAGACTGCACTGGAAAAGGGTGAGGCTCCAGAGCACTTGCAGTACATTGATGGCATCACAGGAAGGTTTTGAGAAAGGGAAGAAGATAACCCAAATCCTCCTGCAGGCTAGTTTTGCCATAAAGCAAAGCAAGTCAAGGGATCTGCCCAGAAAATTCAGTGTTTAGGAGTAAAATGGCAAGATGAACATTATTAGAGTCCAATGAACATGGTTAGCAAAGCAGCAGCTGTCTCTGTCCTGGGTAACCCAAAATGTTACTGTACCTCTCTGTCCCCAAAAATCATTAGTGTCTCTATAAGATCTTGTGGCTGGCAAACAGAATGGCAGGGCTGGGACTGGCATTGTCACAGGACCTTCAAAAGTTAAGGTACTTAGCCAGAGTCTCTTGCCTCTCTCTGGCTGCTTGGCTTGCCTTTTAGCTTTTTCTTGCCTCTACTTGCAGAGGGTGCATTTCACAATCAAAAACTGTTTCAGAGTGAATTTTGCAACACCTGGCTGCAGGCCCAGACGAGCATAGCAGCCCCACTCTGTGCAGCTATCTCAGCCCACCAGCAGTGTCTGACTAAGGCGGAAGGGCACCAGTGTGAGGCACCCCAGCCAGATGCACTGCTGTCTGCTGCCAAGAGGAAGGCCAAGGCCCCCCACGAGTCCTACACCCTAGCCGAGTCCCATCTGCCAGAGTTTGCCAGCTCTTTTGTCAATGGAGCTGCTGCCTGCCCCCTAAGGTGGGGAGAGCGGCCACCATCTGCCCTCTGTTTCCCTACAGTGGTCACCCCTGTCTGGTGCCATTTTGCAGAAGGGTATATGCTGCCATTTTGAGTTTCTCTTTGTTGCTGGGGAGTCCATGAGATTTCACCAACTTTGTAACTATCACCTGTTGCTATTTCGGTTTTTTAGTAAACTATTATTTTTTCACTTGTAACAACTACTCATATTCATTTCTCCTTATTGGTAAAAAGGGATTGATTAAAACTAACTCTTTTTAGAGTCTCCCCGCTAAACTGTCTTAAACCAATACAGTTGTCACTGACCAGGTAAAAGGAAACACAGGCATTCCTAGGCACTGGGAGTTTTCAGAAGATGCGTATTCCTGACTGCAGTCAGATTGTAAACCCTCTCTATCCTGTGACACAGAAGAAAAATTATTTCAAGTGGGGTCCTGAGCAACAACAAGTTTTGAACCCCAAGTCAACCAGGGATCTTGGAATTAATCACTAACTGTCCCAAAGACAAAAATTTCAGACCATCATCATCGGAGGAGGAAAAGGTGACATGTGCTGAGGAGCTCCCACCATATAACTGGCTACGTGAAAATGAAAAACAATACATTTTCTTCACTGACTGTTCCTACCATATTGTACGGATACATCAGAAACGGAAAGCAGCCATATGGAGGCCTATGCAGAGAGTCACGGAAGCAACTGAGGGACAAGGTGGATCAAGTCATGTTGCAGAGCTGAAAGCTGCTCAGCTGGCTTTAGATATTGCTGAATGAGAGAAGTAGCCAGCACTGTATCTCTACAGTGACTCATGGATGGTGTCAAATGCTCTGTGGAGGGGTTTGGAATGATGGAAAAAGACCAATTGGGAGTGCAGACAAACCCACCTGAGCTTCTGAACTGTGGCAAGTTGTCACTGCCTGGATAGAGAAGGTGGCTGTAAAAGTACATGATGAAATGCACATGTGCCCAAGAGATGGGCTGCTGAAGAACATTGCAACAAGGGACAGGTCGATTGAGCTCTGGACTGGCAACATAAGGGTGAATTATTTCTGACTTGGGCCCATGACACCTCTAGTCATCAGAGAAGAGATGCAACACCCAGATGGGCTTGTGATCTAGGGATGGGCTTAGCCATGGACTCTATATCCCAGGTTATCCCTAGCTGTGAAACATGTGCTGGGATAAATCAGGCCAAGTACCACACCTCTGTGGTGTGGTAGACAACGGTCTAAGTAGAAGTGAGGGAAGGTCTGGCAGATCGGTTACCTCACACTCCTGCAGGCCTTGCCAAGGCAAGTGCTACGTGCTCTGGTACAGCCACTGGGTGGCTGGAGAAGTATCCTGTGCCTTGCACCACTGCCTGGAACACCACCCTGAGCCTTGGACAGCAAGTTCTGTGGTGCCCTGGCACCCCTGAGAGAACTGAGACAGACAACAGGGAACACAGTATTAAGTGGCTATATCATATTCCCTAGCACTCACCAGCCTCTGGGAAGATTGAACAGCACAATGGACTGTTAAAAACCACACTGAAAGCAATGGGTGGGGGGACCTTCAAAACCTACATTTAGCTAAGGCTGCCTGGTTTAGTTAACACCCCAGGCTCTACCAGCAGATCTGTTCCTGCCCAGTCAAAACCCCCATGTACTGTAGAATGGGATAAAGTCTCCATAATGCATACAACAAAACTTTTAGGGAATGCAGTTTGGATTAGTCCTGCCTCAAGAAAAAGTGGACTCATCCTAGGGATTATTTTTGCTCAAGGGCCTGAGCACACTTGGTGGGTAATGCAGAGGGACCAGGAAATGTGATGTGTACCTCAAGGGGATTTTTATTTTGCAGTGAGAAGAGTCTGTAATGTTGAAATGTATAATATTGGCTGCTGAATGACACTGCCAGTGTATGCCAGAACTACCATGGACAATGAGTATGGACTGCTCCAGCAGTCATGAGCTCCGGATGCAGACTGCAACCCCAAGAGTACACCAGCTCTCCTGCCCTGGAAGACATTTAGGATGGATAGAATCCACAATTATGGACTAAATGAACTCCACAGACAACTTAGAGGAATAGGTCTTGACTACAGAAATTATACCTGTGCTTGGGTATATGTATATGATTGGAAGGTGTAGGATCTGGGCATGATGGTAAAGAATGGTAAAGAGTAATGGGTGGATAATGTCCTAGTTTCAACCAAGACAGAGTTAATTTTTTGCAGTAGCTGAGAGAGTGTGTGGCTAAGACCCAGATGTTACTTGATAGAACCCCACTTGCTTGTTGAATTTCTTGTTCAAAAAATAAAATACATCTTTCAGAGATATTGAAATTTGAGTTTTACTGATCCATTGAAGCAATCAAAAATACTTCTGACAGCTTTACTAGTGAAACATATTCAAAACAAAAGTTCTCTAGCCCTCTGGCAATTATATACTGCTAACCTATATGTTAAGGACAATTAACCATAAACTGAACCATGACATATACTAGCTCTGTCAGCCAATAGACTTTTTGAAAGTATCTTTCTCCAGACATTCTCATTTCAGCATTTAAATTCCTCTTTGACCTTAGAAGGGGGTAGACAGAATTGATAAAGTATTCCTTCTTTATGGGGATGAAATAAGTTTTGGAAAAATCACTTCTTTTCCATGATTAAAGAGAAGGTGATCAACATGTGTCTTCAGTTTGACTCTAAAGCATCACTAAGTCAAAAGGAGATAAGGAAGGTACTATAAATTGGAAATATCTCAACATTGCTCCTACCAACTTGTGTGGAAGACAATGAACTGATGAAGACAGAAAGAAGACTGATACACAAACTTAGTTACCATCTCCTCTCAAGAAGTATTCAGTAACTCAGCATTTCTGCAGTGTCTGAAAAAAACATAGGGCTCAAAAGCACGAACTTCCATTCTCAAGTCTAGCCAGCTGGAAATACAGCAGAAGAATTTGAAGCTTCAGGATCACTTTGAGTTTCTGACTGAATCACTACACATGAATCCAAAGGTCACAGTTTTTTAGGTCAGCACACAGTGCTGCAATACATCTTCCCCATGTATTCACTCCTTAAAGTCACAAACAAGTTTTTTTAAAAGCCTAGGGAAAATTTATGCAAAACAAAATGTGTGTTCTTTTAAAAACCATAGACCACCCTGGAGGATATACAGCAACTTATTCCTGTTGCATAAGATTTTACCTCCATTTCTGGCCTACTTCTTTATCTTCCTGAACTAAAAAGATCTCAAATATTGTTTCCTAGAGTAGCATTTGACTTCTTGTTATTTCATACCCTGGTTCTAATCCACTAAAATTACATATAAGGAATCTGAAACTGGAAAGGTTTCAGGTACCTCAGAGGCTACTCTTTCCTAATTATACACTAATACAGAAAAATTTTCAGCAATGTAGCATGAAAAATATTTTAAAGCTTTATGGTTTGTTTCCATTGAGTAAAGAAAACAATGAGCAGGCTAAAAATTAATTGGTGCTAACTTCTGTGCTTTTCTTCAGATGTTTTTACAAGCAATAATTAAAACCTATGTTTATTGCTGTGCAAGCCCAGCTTTGTCCTTATTAGGCAAGTCTAAGTTCAACATTTTTGTGTAAAAGAGGGCCTGTCCTCCCTCTGTTTGCTGTTTCCACCTCCTGAGTATGTAGGTGGGAGAGTGGGAGCTTGGGAATGTGAACTTGATCCAGCATTGATCAGTCAGGCAGCAAACTATTATTGTTCTTTAGATACTAAACATAACTCCTTTTTAGAATGGATAAGCTCAGTCATTCTGCATGTAACACAGCTTTTATGTTCAGCAGTGCAGTTAACAAAAAAAGGGAATGAAAATGACTACTTGAGATTTATTAAACTTAAGAGAGATTCTAATGAACAAACACAATCCAGTCCACAATTAGCTCAGAAATGGAACATTGCTTTCAAATGCACTTCAACTTCTTGAACTTGTGCAGATTTACTATACTACTAGAAGTACTTTAGCCCTGAGCTGCATGACACTGAAAGGTAGTCTGAAGAAAAACAGGACACCTGTGAAAATCTGGCTTTTACCTGGAGAGGCAAGCCAGTGTTTCAGTAGGTCATTAAACTAAAACGAGTAAAGTAAATCCTTCTCATCCTTAATGTAGACTCGTGGTTCCAGCTGAGAATATTGAAAGCATTTTTTTCTTAATTATTCAATTACTGGAAACTCCTAAAACTCTGTTTTAAACTTCACTTTTAGAAATTAGAACAACAGAGGCACTAAAATGTTATGGTCAATGCTTTCAAGTCTAAATTCTAAAAATTACCATCTACATTCAGCCTAGATGATTCAGCACCAAGTTAGTGCTATGTAAGCATCTCACCTGAGGCAGCATGTTACCCAGTTGTAGAATGTGATCACACAAAACTGTGTAACAATGCTACTGAGACCTTGAATGTCTTTGTTTTTCTCCACATCAGCAATCGTATGTAATGCAGAATAAACCTACATCAAACCTTCTACAATTATAACAAGACTAAACCATGCCTGAACTTGAAGAGCTCTATAATAAATTTGGGTCTTTAGTGACCTTTAATTATATATATATATTTAATAAAAGCAATTTTCTTGAACTTTTTAGCTGTTCTAGAAACTAAAATACACCACTGTTGTGTCTCATTTAGCATATCTTAAGGGCAATTTATAGGAATGGCTAAGTAAATTACAAGGCCATTTTATGCCAATAATCTTTTTTAGATTAATAGAGAATCTATTTCAATAATAACTGACCTTACAACTTCTTGATAGCTTGTTACAAACAAAATACCAAATTCTCTATATACTATGATCTGTATAGAAGAACTTTCAGGTGGTTAGTCTTTATCTAAAGCATTTTTCAAAGAGTCAAGAACATAAAGTCTCTCTTGATTTATCTTCATGATTCATCTGACTCTTATGCATGTTGTACCATACACATTGTTTGCTTATATTTTTATGTTTTCCTAAATCCCTTCTTCTAAGAAAATGGGATGCAATGTTATCAGTACAACTGATAATTTCAGAAGAACCTCAGCACTGGTGATTCATATTCAAAAATTTTCTTATTGTGCTTGTTATCATTACAGAAGACATTAAATAATTTATATTTTTGACCTATACTCAATTAAATTTTTAAGAACTTTGGAAAGATCATTTCATCTTCCAATCTGCAACCTTGCTAACATAAAAAGAGAAAAAATAAACAAACCATATTTCTTGAGGGGAAGTGCCTATTATTCAAACTGTTGTTTCTCTGTACAAGAGTAAGTACATATCTTAAGGTAGCTGCTATGTTTTCTGTGGATTATTTCTCAAATAGAATTCAACTATCAGCTGAATCAGTCAGATTTTCTGCACACACACAAAAATCTCTATCTACAGATAAAAAAACGAATCAAGTAGTAAGTCTCAAACTTCAGTATTTAAATAGCAACATTTTGTTCTTGGGACTAATATTTAACAGAGCTTTGAAACTAATCTAACAGATTCGCTACTGAACTCTATTAAGTACAGAGTGAAATTACATCCCACTCCTGTTTTTTCTCCAAATCATTTATGTTTGGATGAGATTTTAACAGATCATTCTTGCTGCCAATACCTACTAATTTACTGTATCTCAAAAATACAAGCATTTCACTTGTATTCTTGGTTCCAATGTTGCCATCTACCAATATATAGTTATTATGTAAATCCAAAAAGAAAAACTGCAAGATAGGGCATAACTAACAAAAACAAGAAATAACAAGTGCTAACAATCCCTAGAACTTACATTCAGTAAGAGTGATTTTAATGCAAGAAAAATGTTTGGGTACCCTAACATGTTGTTTACCCTGGGTAAACAACAGCTAAAGATAATTCAAGAGTTTAGTAAGAGCATCAGTGTGCTTGGTTTGTTAGTTATTGACCACAACTGCTATCCTGTGAAGCATTTTTCTGTAGAGCTATCCCTTCACCTGTACTTTTGTCTTACTAAAAGGAAACAGGAAATCTGTAAAGCTTATAACTGGGGCAAAAGCCAGGGCCCTACTTAACACCATGTTGCTTTATCAGAAATCATATTAAGTACTTGAACTGCTGCTGTAACGTCCTCCTAAAATTTTTAAAACCACAAATGTACTCTACTTCCATTGAATTAGAACCCTTCTAAAATTACATTTCAGTTCAAATTTTTAAATAGTCTTGTTATGAGTTTCCTTTACATTCCATTTCTTCTTCAAATAGGACAATCATGGAATCACAGAACAGTGTGGATTGAAAGGGACCTTAAAGACTATATAGTCCTAACCCACTTGCCATGAGTAGGGACAAATTCCACTAGACCAGGTTGCTCAAATACAAGAGTTAAGAGTAACCATTTACAAAAAAATCCAGAAATACTATTAATAAATTAGTATTCACCACCAGAAGATTTCTTTTGACTGTATATTTTCAGACACATGGATGATTTACAAATAAGTCCATTAGTATATGGACATTAAACTATTGCTTTATCACAGCCACAAAAAGCAGTGCACATAGGAGAAAAGAATTACATAAAGAAAAGAATTGGCAAAAAATAAATGGCAAAATTTTTACTGCTGCAACTGCTGGAAGCTGTATTCCATTGTTCATTCAAGATTAGAAAACACAGTGTGGTAGTCTCACAAGATACACTAAGAACTGTACATACTCTGAAATACCTGTTGGCAATTCCAACCTTAATCAGGAAATACTGTTTAAGATGGAACAGTGGATGAGAATTAAACTTTAATGGGAGGATTAAATAACAAAAGGGACTAGGAGTCAGATAAAACAGTGCAATCACTTTCAATTTTTCATAATTGTGAGGTGATGTTTGGGGTGTTTATCCTAAAGCTGGAAGCTATTTGATCACATGACATAAAGAAAATTATGCCTAAGCAACCTGATTGCTTTCTGTGATGGTACAACTACTGGATGGATGAGGGAAAAGCAGTGGATGTTGTCTACCTGGACTTCAGCAATGCTTTAGATATCATCTGCCATAATAACCTCACCAGTAAACTCAGGAAGTGCAGACTACATGAGTGGACAGTGAGGTGGCTGAATGGCAGATCCCGGAGGATTGTGTTTGTTGTCACAGAGTCTAGTTGGAAATCTGTCACTAGGGGTGTCCCCTGAGGGTCAATACTGGGCCCAGTGCTGTTCAACTTGTTCATCAGTGATTTGGAAAAAGAGACAGATTCCTCCTCAGCAGGTCACTGACAACACAAAGCTGGGAGCAATGGACAATACCCCAGTGGGCTGTGTAGCCCTTCAGAAGGGCCTTGACAGGGTGGAGAGATAGGCAGAGATAAACCAGTAAGTCAGTAAGGCAAATTCAGTGTTTGCACCTGGGGAGGAATAATCCCAGATGATGAACCTGCTGGAAAGCAGCTCTGCAGAGAAGGACCTGGGGATCCTGGTGGACAACAAGCTGTCCATGAGCCATCACAGTGACCTGGTGGCCACGAAGGCCAATGGTGTCCTGGGCTGCATTAGTAAGAACATTGCCAGAAGGTCAGGGGAGGTGAATCCTCTCCTTCTACTCAGTCCAGGTGAGGCACATCTTAAGTGTCATGTCCAGTTCTGGGCTCCTCAGGACAAGAGAGACATGGAATTCCTGTAGTGGGTCTGAGGAGGGCTAAGAAGGTGAGTAGGGAACTGGAACATCTTACAAGGAAAGACTGAGGGATCTGGGTCTGTTCAGCCTCGAGAAAAGATGACCAAGAGGGCACTTCATAAATGTCTGTGAGTATCTGAAGAGAGAGTGTCAAGAGGATGGAGCCAGGCTCTCCTTGGTGGTGTCAAGCAATAGCAGAAGAGGCAATGGGCAGAAACTGATGCACAGGAAGTTCCACCTGAACGCAAGGAAGAAATTTACTGTATGGGTGACCAAACACTGGCTGCCCAGAAAGGTTGAGGAGTCTCCCTCACTGGAAATATTCAAGAACAGCCTGGATGCAATCCTGTGGAATGTGCTCTAGGATGACCCTGCTTGAGCAGGGAAGTTAGATCAGATGACCCCTGTGGTCCCTCTCAATCTGGCTCATTCTGTGCGTAGGTTACAGTGCAGGATATATCAGAAACTAAAAATCATGAAGGAGGAGGCCAACCACTCTTCTTATTTTCTTCCCCCCCCCCCCCTTTTTTTTTTTTGAACTGGAGAGTGAATGTGGAGAAGATAATTTCCATTACACAAGATACCAACTGAAATACACAGGCAAGGAAGAATCAATATAGGAAATTTACCAGTAAATAATAGCATGTGCCATTTCAAAAATGAAAGCAAAAGAAATGAAAACTGGAATGAGTTGAAGAAATACATTTAGCAGTTTATGGGATGCAGAGACTACCTAATGTTTATTGATCTACTTGTCAAACAGTGTATAACAGAGTTCAAAAAGTGGGAAAGACTTTATTTTTAAAAGGTTAATTACCTAGAATAGAATAAAAAAGTCAGGTAAGAGTAACTAGGCAATATAAGACAAAGACAAGTTTGTGCAGAACTGAGAAAATCTTTGTAAAGAAGCATATGACCTTTTAGCTTTAAATTCTAATTAAACACTGCATATACTGAAAGAAACAATAGAACTGTACTTAGGAAAACAAATCATATGAGCAGGTATGAAGTTGACTACAGTGATTTCATAGGTGTTTTCCAGTTGTAAAGCTATTTGGTTCTTATGATTCTACTCCTTGCCAGCTTAACTCATTGTCTAAAGTTAGTGGTATTAACTCACTACTATTTGCACATGATGAAAGTTGCTATAATCCCCCAGTGAGTCACTGCTGAGACAGAAGTACACACTGAAGGTTGCATGACTTGATAAAAGGTATTTTCAACCACACAATACGTTTCACCTTATTTAACACCCTCATGACATGTCCCCAGGAAAAAAACCCTCATGAAAGCTTGTATTTGAGAAATGCTTTATTTTCATCTTTTATATTCTTTATTGTTTTGTGTGTGAGAAAACCCTGCTCAGCAAGCCTGAAACCAACCATTGTGCAGTAGCACTCTTCCGTGTAAGAAAAAATTAGCCAGGTTATAACCACACTTTCTTTTTCATAACATTAATCTTTAATGCTTTAGAAAATTACAAATTGGAAACATTAGTTGGCATGCAGAACTATTTTTTCATGGCAGCAAGCCAAATTCTGATTTTAATTATTTGTATGACTCCCTTACATCAAGCAATTCTTGAATACTGCTTGTATATACCTGAGCCTGGAAACTAGTCCAGTATTTAGAAAAGACCATATCAACTTTTCCAAGAGTGAAACAGTAACAGAAATTGAAAATGTTGAAGTTTCAATAGTTTTAAGCTGCAAGTACAAAGGGGCATATGTGTATATCTGTATCATCTATATCTCTGTATCTGCAACTCCCTGCACAGAGCTGGAGAGAGAATTTGAAATGGCAAATATAATAAAGCACAAGTAAAGGAATACAAGATTCCTGTACTGCAAGGAAGAAAAAAATTGCTTCAGCAGTCTAGGGAGTGGAAAGTATTTACCCTTATGTGTCTTTTGCATACCTTTTTGTATCCTTACAGTGTCGTTAAGCTAGACACTGTTGTGAAGACAGTGAAGTAAGGGGTGGGCTGAGAACTCTGGTTTTAAGTGACCATTTTGTTGCTGAATTTTAATGAGTACTAGTTGCATACTGGGGATAGATATGAATATAAACACAGAAGAAAATTCTTGAAATCACCTTGATAGCTAATGCTGTAAATGAACCACTTCAGGTGAATTTTCTTTATACTCAGTGAATGACATGAATTTCCTGTCCAAAATTCACCAGAACATGGAAATAAAAACACAGAAACACCACAGCAAGTATAAAATACAAAAATTCTCATGTGAGAGCAATATAAAGGCATCATGTTGGGATTTAAGTACAGCATGATGCACATTTCCCAATTCCACTAAAGTATAGTCTCTCCAGTAAGGAGGTTTCCTCTGCAAATGCAATGCAGTCTTAGTATTGGTAATGAAAAATGTTTAAATGCATGGTCAAGTAATTTCTTACAGTAGGGGCTGCAGTATTAAGAGTGACTTCAACTATCATGCTATAGGACTCCATAATCAGTATAACAAGAGTTATAACCAGAAAGTTGTTGGATCTTGTGTGTAGGGTGCAGGATATTGCTTCAATGCCTTTGGGACATCTTTGAAGCAGATATCCATCAGCTGCTTTTCAGTTGCTTCAGTCCTGAGAGAAGGTAGTCAGTTGTAGCGGGTACTTTATACCTCATCCTGCTCACACTGACTGACTAGCTCTATCATATGACTGTGCACAAACGAGCTGACAGGAACCTTCCTGTGAACACATCCTAGTCCACTCACCTAGTAAACCATAAGAGAGAGAGGAAATTCTGTGCTAAATTCCTGGGCTGCCATTTATAATGCAGGTAGATCACCTGTAAGTTGTGATTTTATGTGCCTTCATATAGATCATCAAATTAGCCAGGTTATTAGTTTGCTGAAATAATCTAAATACTTTTAAAGGGGATTTCAATATCAGGTCCTGTAAACCACACAAGTAGATCTACATTATTTACAGTTATGTAGTCAGTGATTACAGTCATACTTACACTATAGATACTAACATATTGAGAGCTATTAAGCAACCTCTAAAGGTTAATTTCAGGAATTTCAGGAATAAAGGCTCCTCTAATGATTTAATAAAGCACAAAGGAGATGAGATTTCCTATTCACTGAATGACAGCTCCAGTTCTTTCAATAAAGTGGAAGTTGGTTCCCATAAGACCCTGACAAGTGGTGAAGACAGCAAGTATGAATCATCTTTAAAAAGGTCAAAAAAAGAGGACCCTGGGAACTACCAATGCATAAGCATCGTCTCTGTGCCTGGGATGATCATGGGGGACAGGGAGGTGATTTGAGACACCTAGCAAGACCTCACCAAGGCAAGTCCTGCCTGACCAATTCAGTGGCCTTCTCTGATGGAATGGCTCCATCAGTGGACAAGGGAAAGGGCTACAGATGTCATTTTTCTGGACTTTTGTAAAGCCTTTGACACAAAACATCCTTCCCCCTAAATTGGAGAGGGAGGGAACTGATGGATGGACTGTTAGATGGATAAGAAAGTGATTGGCCAGCTGCATCCAGAGGGTAGTGGTCAATGGCTCAGAGTCCCAATGCACATCAGAGAAAAGTAGGACTCCTCTGTGGTCTCTATCAGGACCTGTGTTATTTAATATCTTAATTAATAACACAGACGTAAGGATCAAGAGCACCCTCAGCAAATTTGCAGATGACATCAAGCTGAGTGGTGCTCTTGACACACTTGAAGGACAGGATGCCATCCAAAGACCTGGACAAGCTCAAGAACTGGGCCCATGGGAACCTCATGAGGTTTAGCAAGACCAAGTACAAGGTATTACACCTGGGTCGAGGCAACCTCTGGTACCAGCACAGGCTGGGGGATGAACACATAGAGAGCAGCCCTTGGGCTGAGAGTCCCAGAAGGACTTGGGTGCTGGTGGGTGAGAGGCTGGACATGACCCAGGCATGAGCATTCCCAGCCCAGAAAGCCAAACGTGTCCTGGGCTGCACCCAAAGCAGTGTGGGCAGCAGGGCAGGGAGGGGATTCTGCCCCTCACCTGGAACCCTGCATCCAGCTCTGGGGTCCCAGCACAGGAAGGACATGGAACTGTTGGAGTGAGTCCAGAGGAGGGTCTCCTGATGATTAGAGGGATTCTTCACCTCTCCTATGAAGAAAGGCTGAGAGAGTTGGGTTTGTTCAGCCTGGAAAAGAGAAAGGGTGACCTAATTGCAGCCTGAAGGGAGCCTACAAGAAAAATGGAAAGAGACTTTTTACAGAATACGTAGTGACAGGACAAGGGGGGATGGATTCAGACTGGTTTAGAAGGTTTAGGTTAGATATGAGGAGGAAGTTCGTTACTGTGAGAGTAGTGAGGCACTGGAACAGGTTTCCCAGCTATGTATGTTCCATCCCTGGAAGTGTTCAAGGCCAGGCTGGATGGGGCTCTGAGCAACCTGGTCTAGTGGAAAGTGTCCCTGTCCATGACAGAGGGGTTGGAACTAGATGAACTTTAATGTCCCTTTCAACCCAATCCATTTATGATTTTATGATCAACAATATTATTGAGGGAGGGGAGAGAGGGGGAGAGAGAGAGAGAGAGAGAGGGAGAGAGAGAGAGAGAGAGAGAGAGGGAGAGAGAGAGAGAGAGAGAGAGAGAGAGAGAGAGAGAGAGAGAGAGAGAGAGAGAAGAGAGAAGAGGTCAGCATCAGCATGCTGATGCTCCGAAGCAGAATACTAAATCAGCAAAATTCCTGTTGACATTTTTTATACAGAGTAGCCAAATTACCAGGGATATTTCTGCAGTCATTAAAGAAAATTTAAAACAACTTACAAACCTGCTGGTGTAGAAATATTTTTGATACATTTTTGTTTACACAAGCAACAAAACTTACTTGTAGGGTATAATGAAACTACTCACTATTTATTCTGAGCAACATCCTGGTACTCAGGAAAACAGAGTTTAGTTGGCACATTAGTTGAAACCATTTCCAATTCTTTAGTGTGCTCCTGTCTTCCTAATTTGTGATTTTAAGTGGATTGTCAGACATTAATAAAGCACATCCTCAAAAAGATATATGAAGATAAAATGCAAGAAAACGCTTACATTTCAGGAGCCAGCTCAGCCTCTTACAGCTACGGCTATGCAACATCAATCTCCTCCATGTACTTGAATCAGCTGTTTGACAAGGTGTGCAGTATTTTTACCAAAACCTTGGTTTAACATAGAATTAAAATCAAGGTCCTCCTCTAGGAAATGACTGAGCATCAAGATGCATGATGATACTGTCCCTTCCTTTTCTCCCTTCTAAGTAAAGTTAATTTTATTTTTAATAACTTTAGACCAAAAAACAAACTGTGCTTTGATTTTACAGCATATTCAAATAGTCCTCAAACATTTTTATTTCAGGGTACATTCTTCCCAAAAGCCTTCTACAGCATACAGGGATCACTACTGAGCATGCACATCTCTCAAGCTGTCAAGGGAAGAGCTCAACCACAGTGTCTGGGTACAGATCAGGGTCTCTGAGCACTGTCAGAGCTCTCCAGTTATTTTGTCAGTTTTACCTGGAAACACGCTCACTCAGTCATGCTGCCTCAGCATCTGCACTTTTGCACATGGAAACCAGAACTTAACATTCTAACTTTTAAAAGTTAATGTTTTGGGGTTTGTTTTTTTTTTTAAATACTAATGCAAGTGGAAACAAATTCAAGCACTAGGCAGGATAGTTTGCACAAGCAAACTAGGGGATGCCTGCTTAGCGGAAATCAGTTAGAAACTGAGTCCCGAGTATATGCTAAAACATTACTTTGTATAAAAACTGGGTTTTATGAAGATTAATGTACAGATAGTTTTTGTTACCTCATTCCAGTTTTGGTCCAAAATGAATAATCAGAGACTTCACATAGCACAGACACAACTAAGCATTTTCAGTTCACAGAATTAAAAATACGAATATAAAATCTTTTAGCATTAAAAGCAGAAAACAAAGTTCGGTCTCAATGCTGAAACACTAATAATAGATGTTTTCTATGCAGCAGATAGAGCTTATAAGCAAGTCACAAAATTCACAAGTTATCAAAGTACAAATAATCTAACATTTAATTACTGCTGTCAGTAATGCTTTCAAGTAATTCATATTCCAACAACTGTGAACAATGCTCCTTACCTTTAGTAGACTCCATCATTATACTGTGAAGTATATTTTCATATGACTACAATATTAATTTACAGGATAAATTTTGTAAGATTTTCCCTTTGGCAGGTTTGTTGAGACAATTGTAGAAGAAAAAGCTTGCAATTGGTAAAAGCTAAAGCCATACAAAGGTGTGGAAAGCACTCATCATCAAAACTGTTTATTTAATATCATACCTGTTATAAGTTCAGGTAGTGATTTAAAAACATATAATATAATAAGAAAATAAAGACTCCAGAAAGAACTGACACCTGGTATTTTATGTTTACCTTTGGTATTCCAGAAGTATCCAGCCAGTTCTGGAAGATACTTTCTACAGTTAATCCAGACCTTAAAAAAAAAAAAAAAAAAAGTAGAAGATATGCAAAAAAATACTGTTTTTGTTCATGTGCAAAATAACCCTTTAGAAGCTGGGCAAACCCCCTAAATTCAAGTATTGGTTGTACTGAAGTGGCATAACTTTTTAATTACTAAAGCCATCGGAGTCCTATGAGCAAATTATAGGTAGATCAGGTTTTGTGTACTTAAATCTTAAATTAAGTGCTTATAAGAATTGACAGAGAAAGTGTTATGTGGTAAACTACATTCATGAAACATGTAAAGTATGAGCAGGTGCTCTACTTCTTCTTACATGGATAAACTTTGGGGTTTTAAAAATCACCGATGGATATTAATTCTCAAAGTTACTAAGTGTCTAATATACATTAGTTTCGTCCTTTCTGCACTTTCTTTATATGCTGATAACATTCACAGTGAAACCATAGAACAGTCTGGAGCTTCAACAAAAGGAAATAGAGTTGGTCATGATGAAGCTGATGGACTAAAATAACCACACACATAAGGATTTATAAATTCAGAAACTATACTTGCACTTTTACTTTTGTAGGCAGCTTCTGTGGTATTTACTTTGACTCTGGTGGAAGACTTAACAACTTGCAGGAAAGCCAAATAAAAATAAATAAATAAAATAAAAATAATTTTTAAAAAATCACACATGCAAGTACTGAAAAAAGGAAATTGATTAAGTTCTCAATGAATATAAATATTTTGAGAATCAGAACAAATGTGTATGGTCCTGTGCATGGTTATACCTTGGCAAAACTCATTCTAATGCTTGCCGTTACTTTCACATGTATATCAAATCAACCAACAAAGCATTCATGAACAGCCATTTCCAAGTTCTGAATCAGGAATGCAAACAACCTAATAAACAATTTTAACTGATCACATGATTTAAATAATCACAGCAGTCAAGAAGGAGCATTTCTACTTAGCCAGAATTCTGCATTTTCAGGAAATTACCATTGTGTGTGTTAGATCACTATATAAATCAATTTTCTACAGAAAACTGAACATATATGTGATGCTTATGTAGTGTTCTACGTTAAAATATATGACTAAACACCCCGATTTGTTCCTTATTACTTGTGCAAACTTACTAAATTTAGAACATTCAACTGCTAGTCTATGCTCAGACTATAATTTTTTTCGTCATACTGCTGTGTTCTAAAAATTGATGTCTAGTCTTACGTCAGATCTGCAGAGTCCCTTGACTGGGAATAGCGATAAAGAGAAATATTTCCAAACAGTAAGTCAATTTACTTTCCCCAGAAGAAGATGATGGTCTTGATTTCTTATTTCTGTCTGTTTACTAAAAGAAGTGCATACAGAACTAGCTTAAAACCAGACACCAAAATTTTATATAAGCAAAAGTAGGTCATTTGGATGGCACCATTTTTTCTGTCTCAAGAAGCATAAGCAGGTTAAAAAAATGTTATTTATTGTTGCATGAATTAAACCAAATACAGCTTAGTGTTCTAATGCTGAAGCAGAGCTAGGAGCTGGGGGAAATTCCCTTAGTTACACATTTAATTTGTCTTACCAAAGGGTATGAAACACAGCCTCAGCATATCAGCTAATCCTTTTTTCCCCCCATCCCCAGAAACTAAACCTATAGTGTGAGAAAAAAAACTCTGCAAAATAATCTATGTTACATTTGCTATGCAGAGCCATTGTTTAATATATCCTCTATTTAATTTCAAAAACTGGCTTTGAAATGAGTTTATGACACTGAGGGGAATCACACTGTTTTGACACCACACTAATCCAGGCAGAAACCACTAGGAATTTCTCAGTCTCTCCTGAAACTTTGCCATTTTTCTCAAGGGCAAAACCAGTAATATGCTTTTTCTCAGCCTGCAGCACCCACAATTTCAAAAAAACACCTGTCATACAACCATATGCAATCTTCTTTGTTTGTACTTGCAGACAAATACTTTGATTCCAAATTAGAATATCCTTGTTGGTACCTATCAGAAAAAGCAAATTAAGAGGCATTCACTGTTTTTTAAAAAATACATTACTAATGAGCAGACTGTTGACAAAGATCTACTCTGAATCTCTTAATTATCAGAACTGAAGAACTGTGAAGACATTGGAAATGCTTCTGCTAAATTGTTTGATTTAGAAATAGCCCCCAAAAACTTATCATAGACTGCCATCTCAAAACAAGTGTCATAGAGAAAGAACAGAGAACCTGATATTTGTAGAGGCTGCAGTTCAGTAAGGGCATTTACCACCTTCTTACGTTGCAGTTAAGCATCTGTAAAGACTCAAAACTGGTGTTTGTGTAAATTCCTGAATGGCCTTCTGATTAAAGTTCTGTTTTGGACAGTGGGTTCTGGGTGAGTTCACTAGCACGCTAGTTACAAGACCAAGTTTTTTCAATTGCTTTGTACAACAGTTCCCTACTGTAAAATGAAAACATGGTTACATCCATTTTCTCATCCCTTGTCTGTTCATTTAGATGATAAGCCAAATCAACCTAGGAATGATCTCCTAACATCACACAGTTCAGATTCAACATTTTAAAACAGAGTCTGTAAAATACTAACATTAACGATAACTTGAAAATTAGCATTATAAAAGATGGCTATACATGAAGTTTTCACTGCACAAGGCTCTAAGGTACGCTACAGACTTTAACATAAACCCATTTAATGCCTAAATCAAGGAGAAAAAACGTGAAAGTGTGCAACTTTTTTTTTAGGGTAAAAGACGATAGAAAAGATTGCCATGTCCAATTGAAAATACTTAAAAAAGCGTGTCTGTCTCTTCATATATTTACATGTCAGTAATTTTCAAAGTAAGCTATTCCAGCTAAATATGGAGGCATAATTAGGGCAAATCAAAACACAATGACCAATTAGTGATCCTATCAACTAGACATACATTCCTGCAGATAAATTTTCTTTGGATTTTATACAGCATACATATTTTGGCTTATTACAAAAATTTGAGGAATCAAAACGACTGGGAAAAATTTCAGTAGTTAGGTGCCTACCAGCTGTTTGTCTCATTCAAAATCACTTCATTCATAATAATGTGCATGTGAATCAAAGAAAGCAAGTGTGAAAGAAAGAGATACAGCTATACAGCTGAGTAGTTTGAAGTTGCAGAATTATTTAGTACTTAATGGACAATTTGTGAAGACATGCAAAGAATGTGACTAGTGAACCTGGGTTATTAACAGTACAAATAGCAAAGCTATAACACAAGCCTTCCTTTGTCTATCACGTATTATTAAAACCATAGCTTATTTTTAGATATGTTTATTTCATTGAATGAAATAAAAAATACCAGCAGAAAACCCCTAAGATCTGCTCAAAAATTTTTGCAGTCATAAAGCAGCTGCACAAGCAGCAAATTTGATTTATATAAGACTGGTGTAACCCTCTGTTACAAGGGTAAACACTGATTCTTTGCACAGCCCACATGTTGGGCAGATGTGGAAAGGATCAACTTGCAGCAGAGACTGCAAGTGTAAGCCTTGGGGAGAAGACAGCCACTGGAGTTTTATCAATTTCTAGTGCACTCTGATATACAGACACATAAGAGAGGGGTTTCTTGGTGTTTAATTTGTTTGGTTTGGTTTGTTTCAATGTGGTGAAGTTTCAAATTATATGAGTAAATGAAATGCCTCTGTTACAGGTGGGAGGTATTGTAGATTTTCCACAGAAAGGTCAAGTTGAGACTCTAGCCAATGCACGTAGTATTTTAAAAGGCTTTGTAAACAGAGAAGGTAATGATCAATGGTTTTTGCCGTTCTTTCCATTAGTCCTTCACTCAGACAAATAATCAGTCCTAAAGGCAAGTTAAGAAATTATAAAGGACCAGAAGGTATGGCTCAGCTTATCTGATGTCAGTATTCAGCTGCAGTCCAGAAACAGAATGATCCTGCCTCACAGCATGGATTCCTGCAGCTAACATGCCTTTATAATTGAGTCAGAGCAGGAAGTGAAGTAGCCCTATAAGGTAGGCATAAAAATATTCTCCTCCAAACACAGAAGGCAGCAAAAATCAATAAAAAGTCTGGGTCTTGGAGCTACTCATCACTGGGAATCTACTAAAAAAAATCTCCTTTGAAAAAAACTAAAGGAATTAAGTACTTGGAGGTGAGAATCTTTTACATCCAGTCTCTGTATCCAATAGTAAAAGCTAAAGTTACATTAATATAGTGTAATAACTACAGAAAATTTCCACACTGTTTCATTATCGTTTTCTGCCAATGTTCATCCTGTTCTCATTACAAAATTCTCCCATAAGCCAAGCTCTATTACTAGCTACATAGTTTGCCCCTATTGTCACAGCTGAGGCAAGAATTGGTTTAAATACCTACTACAAACGCCTCTTCTTTTTTTTTTTATGATTAAGCCAGCCTCCATTACAAACTTCAGTGTATTAGTGTGCTTAATATTTGTCAAGCTTGACAAATTGTTTAAACATTTAAATTTTACTTGGCAGAACTGCACAAGCCTGAGAGGTTTTATGTGCTACAAAGTATTTTTGCTCTAATATTGAAATGCACTTCACTCCTACATCAAACTTTGTACAAAAAAAAGCTCTCATCAGCAGACAATCTCTAAAAATACTCGATTTTTATTTTTTCTCCCTTTTACCTCAGGTGGGTGTTTCTGTAGTAGCCACAGAACGCATTCAAGAATGAAAAAAACCATCGTCCCAGCAGATAAGAAATAAAGGCCTTCTGTTATCAAGAGTCCTTGCATTGCTGCTGCTATCTGACAAGTAATTTTGGCAACAGTTCAGATAAGCTATATATATGACTGTAAAATGAATTACCATATATCTGAAATTTCTTTCATACGTACTGGAATATGATGCATCACAAATGGAGCCTTCTATTGCATGAGTCTCATTGAAAGTTTAAGTGTGTTTTTAGGCAGAAAAATGGATACTTATGCAACAACATTTTGCACTGGGTTTAGAGTTCAGAGAAACACAAGTAAAAAACAAAAGGAAGGAAAACAGAAGTTTTTTTACCATGCCAATGTATAATCATATCATTAAAAAATTCATTTTCACATCTATTCCATATAATATACCTCATTATATTTGGGCTGGAAACCATATTGAATCATATATAGGGAGTATTATCCACTACATCACTGGAGAATACAAAAGCACCCAAACTAGAGATGCCACAAAACATGTTTTCTCAATGATAACTAGCTTCTCTGTTCCTCAACCATCAAGAATAGAAGTGTTCCACTAAAAGACTCAATACATTTGAGCTCTACGAATTTTTTCTCCAAAGCACTCACACAAAATTATGACCACTTTTGCAATCCTGGTTTTCAACACTATTTTTCAAGTGAGTATTTTTAAAAACTATAACATGTAAAGCTCCAGTACAAAATAATCTGTATTTGTAGCACAGTCTAGAATAGCACAGAACAAACCAAAATGTTAGCAGGGACAGCCTCGAAGTGCTGCTAAAGACTATCATGTTCAGTCAGTCACAGTCATACACAGGAGGATTTTGAAGGACACGTCAGGCAATTAATGCTCGATTTCCATTCGTATTTTCCATCTTTCCTCATTCAATGTATGACTGAGAGGGGATGATACCAAACTACTTCTTGAAAAAATCCATGTACTTCTTGAAAAATTACACCTTCTCTGGTATCCCAGATTCACAGCAAAGTTCTGGCATCCTTGCTCTAAAGTGCCATGCGCCAAAAGCAGCTGGCAGCAGAATCACAGGTTAGTTTGAGCAGGCAACTATGCCTGGCACTTCAGATTGCATAGTGGACACAGGACATCACCTCTGACCTAATATACAAGTTAAAGGCACTGTTTAGGGAGAGCATGGTACACGAAAACCACAGCAAGTCTGGTAATTTTTTGTGTATATACGCAATGGGAATCTTCAGGCTAGCACTATTTCTGGCTAACACATATTAAAGTCTTATTTCTGCACATTTCTTTGGCTTTTCTTGCCCAGTTCTTGCTTACCCTTTTTGTTTAGGAATGTCTTCCAACAGCATGCTAAGAAAATCCTGGAAAATTAACAGAGGAGCACAGTTAGTATGTTTGTGAAGCCATAACCCTGTCTTCACTGCCAGTGAGAGATTAAAGACTACAGGTAACAGAATGGTAAGAAAAAAACTGTATATCCACTATGGTGCTATAATGACAACATAATGTATATTGTTATTTTTACAATATACATTATATTGTCCGTTTTCCAACCACTCAAGCAAGAACTGTCAGCATTTAAAGAAAATGGACTTGAAAAGCCTGCTGACTATTTTAACACAATCCCATGTTCTTACTTTTATCTCTACTACACGCATACAAACTATATTTAAAACTGTAAGACTGCAAAAGTTAATAAACACCAAATTTTAAGGGTGTTTACGCTGTCTTCACTGTGCTTATGTTATCATGTTGTCCTTAATTACATAAAGCTTTTTCTTCCTTAGTGCACATGCCTGATTAGACCACACATACTCCTCATTACATGACAAAATCTGCAATACTGCTGATAACCACATCACCTAAGGAGTAAATTCTTCAAATAAAAGTTAACTAGAATTTCTTTCATGGTTTTACAAAGATAATGTAATGCCAACGGAAAAACATTACTATCATTCTCATTTCTACCAGTGTGATAAGCCCTCCTAAGAAAGTTACACCTGACATTACTAAAAGGTTCTCTGGCACCCTGTGTTTTACACAACCTAATTTTAATGACAAGCACTTTGACAGAATACACTCCTTTGAACAATCACATAACAATAGGATATATTAATATGAATGATTTGTTTATATGCTGTTTCATAAAATAAATGCATCTTTGTGGAGATTCAAAGTTTCAAAGGCTAATAATGTTCCTCACTTCACTGTAAAGTACAAGCTGACTGTACTGTACAATTCAAATTGTTGCTCTCTAAGGTCTTGAAGAATGTCTCCTAAAAGGCAGAAATCTTTTATTTATGGACCATGCCGTAACAGTCAACAAAAAATACTGTTTCTCTGTCTGATTATGGCATTGTTAGGGAACCAAAGTAAGATAGATTGCACAATTGAAATTATTCGTAACACAGTTAAGCCTTCCTTCTTTAGATTATAAGTGAGATTGAGGCTGTGTTGCAGTGGCTGCAAAATTGGCTTATGACAAAAAGTACAGTAGCACAGGGCTCAGTGCTACTGTGGCAAGAATGGCATAATTAACTGTGACAGGAGTCATTTTGTCCCAATCACAGCGTATTGCATGTATGAAGATGATGATGATGTGTGAAATCCCTTTATTTCATAAAACTACTTGTAATTTTGCTGTATGTAAACATTACATTGTTCTGTATATAAACAGAGAACTACTCTCTCCTTCCATTTGTGAAAATTTTGCTGGAGATACACAGTAAGCTTACAAGCAAATAAAGGATATGAAAAGATGATAGAGTAATTTGAAAAGTGTGTGAATAGTAAACCTGAAGTGGTTATCTTTCACGCTATTTTCACTGTGTATACATTAATGCAGTTAGGTTCCCTGGTTAGATTCCATCAGCTTTTCATAATCAATCATACAGTGGATGGGTTTATAATCTGTATACTATAACCTGTATACTATACTATGAAATTAAACATCTCCTTTGTGATTAAAGCTGTCATTTTCCAAATATCTGTTAAGAAAAAGGCACCATCATTCTACATGCCTTCTCAAAATTAGGATTAATCTACTATATCTTATTTTAACTGCTCATATTTTAATTCTCCAAAACAGAGCAAGAAAGCAAATTACCACTTACCTCATATTGGCATGGCTTTTAACATTTGCCTATTATCAAGTCTGCATGACACATCTCATTATAGGTCTGACTTTTGAGCTGTTTAAAATTTTATTTTCAGGCTTCTTTTTCTTCCTCCAGAGATGAAACAGTTCAGAAGTGTCCAGGTGAAAAGTCAGAGGATAATGTGGGGGGTTTTAAGATTTGATGCCACTTCTTTGAGATGCTTTAGTTATTTTACACTTTGAAGCAAAGACTTGTGGATGACTATGGTAATCATAACTAAATTCTGGATCAGACCATAATGCAAATTATAGTTTGGTTTTTTTTGTATTTGTTGAAAGTAATGCAATGAAGGCATAAAGAATATATGTTACAAACCACATGCTACCACAGTGCTGCAATATTAACAAACTGGTTTATATTCATATGATAAATAATCTCACTTTCTTATATACTCCAGTTGTTATTATGTGGCTAGAGACCCCAAGGCTAGAAAACAACTTTTCCCTATATAAACAAACTGTTATTCTGCAGTTTGTGGAATTCTACTGACATTTGTCCAAGCTGAAAAAGCCGTTGAAAAAATGCATTCAACACATTTACTAAGGATCTGCTAGCCCCTCATAATTAAATTCCCTGGTGACTCTCATCTGCTCCCACCACAGTCCTGGCTGAAGCCATTAACTCTAATCACAGCTTTAACACTGGGCTTCAGCTGGGCAGATTAAATCTGGATACAGATGGTCAATTTGACATCAAGGAGAATTTTTCTTTGCACTGTTAATGGATGTGCTATGTCTGAGTCAAAAGCAAAGAAGAGTGAGGACCCTAAAATTGAGAAGTAGGTTGACAGAAGTAACTGGAAATGAAGGCTACTTAAAGCAGTAACTGGATATATGTGGTGTTAGAAGACCTTTTATTTCATGCCAAAAGATGATTTATTACTACTCCAACTTTTGTTGTGAGCAGTGGCCAGCAAGTTTCTAGCCTTGAACTGTTTTGGAGCATCAGGCAAGTACTTCCCCCTGATCACACATACTGATATCAAATAAACAACACTCAATATTAAAAGGCAAATTACGTCTTCATATTAAAACCTCAAATCCAGACATTTTAAGTACTCTATAACCAACAGATACTTTTGTTTGAATTCTCTGACTGGAATATAATGGGGTGCATAAAAACCGTGGAGATGTCATGACTGAAAGTGATAGATCTAAATGGAAATTCACTTGGCAACAAATAAACTTTGACTACACTTACATCCAGTTCCCTGAAGGAATAATCCACTCAAAGTTAAACTATTCCTAAAAAATAAGCACTTTGTAAATGTCGTAACTAATGTAATTTAGACATTAATGTCACTAATGATAATTTGTCCCTTCTGGGTGGCAAAAATAAATATTAAGAACCCCCCTAGGTTCCTGTTTATTTGGAATTCCTTCCTTAGACATCTTCCTGGCTTTTGGTGACAATCCCAGACTGCACCTCCAAAGAGGACAACTTCCTGTCTAGAGTAAGCAAGACTTCTCCACTATACTTTCTATTATCAGGCCACAATCATTAGCCAGACAGCTTAACAGTGTAAACCCCAGGTGATGATGGAACTTCTGTCTAGCTTTAGTCAAAAGTCAGTTGGTTGCCCATTATAACAGACAGAGCCACATGAAAATTAAAGTCCACAAACAACTCCATTTCAAAGGTATTTTTATTTCAAGATGAAATGGAACAACTTTAACTCTGTTAGAAGTACCAGCAACTTGCACATCCTTCTTTTTATTTATAGTAAAAAAACACTCCAGTCATTATTTTAAAAGTTCGTTCAAAGCAATTAGTAAGCATTCTCTCATAAAATGAAAAATTGAATACTTTTTTTAAATACTTCTCAAAGATTCCAGATTTGCGTTACTCATCTGTTGCTAACTCAACTAAAATAAAGCTACTATTAAAAATCTACTGAGCATGCAAGCAAAATGAAGGAAGAAGGCAAACTGATTAATGTTTCACATCTGAAGTCATTTCCTGCTGCACCTGCAGCTCCCATCTAGGAAAATTATTACAAACACTGCTGGAAACAAGACTAGTATTCATAACATGGGCAATTTTTCATGTTTTACTTTCCTTCATTCCCACAATTCCTAAACCTGGGAACTTTTACAGTTGGACAAGGTGAAAGTATAGCACTATAACATTTAAACTTACCATTTACGCCTCTATTTATTTTAAGTCTTTTATTCATTTAAACACTGACAGCATGTTTGTTCAAAAAGGATCTTGAATAAGAAACTTTGTACTAACTTGACTTCATTGCTTCTGCATTTACAATTCCTGCTGTGATTCCTTATCTACCTATACCAGACCCCAACAAAAACACAATCTTAAAGATTTCTTGCAAAGAAAGAAAACGCATTTTAATTGGATATAGCCCTATCACATCTGCATTTTTCAGTGACCAAAAACCAGTATGATGTTAAAATTCTCTTCCCAATAACTTCACTAGGAGCTGGATTTAGGCTGATGGTAGACAACGGAAAAGCACAAAAGCGAACAATTAATTAGTTTTAATGTACAACACTCTTTCTCCACCATTATCAGGTGCTATTTCCAAATGAAGGAAATACCTTTGTTTTTCTTTACATATATTAAGCACATTGTTATGGACATATTGCACATGTCCAAATAAAAAAATAGCCTAAGGAACAAAAGTTTAACTTTTGCTTCAATAATTCAATAAGAAAACACTGAGCAGCTTTTTATCCAATAACCAAAATGGATGTTTCTAGGTGTAGTATTTCATTTTAGGAGACTGGAGTAGGAAAGCTACAAATTGACATTCATGGCTAGACAAAGGGAGAAGTTCTCTAGTGTATGTACTACCATGACTAGTAGAACAATCTGCTGAACATTTTGGAGCAGTCTACTGACACAACTCATCCCACATCAACCAGGTACAACAAGCTAACATTTTCTTACCAAAATCTGAGCACCTTTCTTACCACCAGCTTAAAACATTGGGCTTTTTCTTGTTGTTAGCAGTCTTGTAACTTCTATAATTTTCAAAACTCTTCCAGCAGTGTGATAGTAAAACATCATTTTTATGGTTTTGGACACCCTAATGCAGACATGGCTCATATAGTCACTAGCATTTTCCACACTATGCCAAATCTAATTGCTTACAGTCTCAATAACATGCAACAGGAAACAGCTGCAGCAGTGTTAACCCCCCCTAAAACCCAAACATTCCTCCACAGGGCAGAAATGCTGTGTAAAGAGATACTGCTCCTAACTTCTGGGTGACTTGACATACAAAAGAAATCACAGATCTGTAAGCTATTTGTAAGATACCTGGGCATGTACCTCACCCCATAAGAGTGAGATTCAAAACAGTATGCATGTAACCAAAAAATCACTACTGCTGGAAGAAAAAGGAAGTGTTAGACTTTGGTTACACAAAATCAGAGGCCCTTACTCAGTGTTTCAGGGAGACATTTATCACTGTCCTGAATAGCCTCAAAGATTTCAACCATAAGACCTTCAGCAAAGAAGGTAGTTTCAGAAAGTCACTCAGACCCCTTCTCTTACTCTCTTCCTTTCCCCCTCACCGTCATCACACTGCTCTTCTAGCAATGCTAAATACTTGTTGTGTCATGGTTTTTGTTCCAGCCTGTTTTTCACCATGATGACTTAGTGACCTGGTTCACAGACACCCCCATGAATGGTTGTTTTCACAGCATTATTGAAGCAAGAAGCAGCACAGCTATTTGTGCAAGCTGGATTCATCACCAGTGACAGGATTCCTGGAACTTTGGGCTCAGAGAGCTGTGCAATTTTCTAAATCAATGCAAAACTAGAGCCAGTAGTTAAATGACTTTACAGAAAGATCTAGTGGGAGGTAAATTTCTACTTATAACCCTGGTTGGCTTTGTCTTTACAAGAAATAGGGTGAAATTTGAAGCATTGAATGAAACAGCATGCAGAAAGAAAGAAAATAAATTCAGATGTAAAATTTCTTCTCTTTCAGAAACTGAGAGGAATCAGGGAAAAGACTTGACTGATCATATTCAAAAACCAGAAGCTAAAAGATTACAGGTGATAATTCCAGTATGGTAGATGACCCTATCTTTGAGACCATAAGTACCTATGAACATTAGCCTTTTGAAATATGATGTATTAAAAGAAGTAAATCCCTCATTGTTTATATTATAGGATACTAGCAGGGTGTGATTCAAGTGTCACTTTGAAAAAAACATTCTGCTCTCTAGCAGGCAGGAATTTTACCTGCCTGCTAGTAATTGGTAATTGTAATCACCAAATTACAATTGCTTCTCCCCCTTACATCACAACCAGGAGTGATGATTTAGGTAGCCAATGCAAAAGTTTGGGTTGTTTGCTTTCCTGAAAGGTAAGAACAAACCCAAGCACAATACCTGAGACAGGATGAGCTGCCCGTGGAACTTAGTGACAAATTTCCGTAAGGATGCAAGGTATGACACCTCTCCTATTGTCCTTGCCAGAGATCGTAAAAGAAAATAACCCTGCAAAAAATTAAGGCAGAAGCTGTGAATTTTCTGATATCTGGATGACCAAAGTCTTTATGATATTCATAAAGCAATCTCAATAAAAATCAGCTGACAACACTCACCTTCAAATAGTGAACCTGCATGAAGATTTTTTCTGCTTTAAGACCATATTTGACAACAGAGGCTCCAGACTCAGTGAATTCTCCTGTGCTCTCCTTTTTGGGCCTAAAATGGAAACACACTAATTAAGTTTTGGATAAGTATGTAAAGAAATGTCATACATTACAGGTTCTGATAGGTGAAAGCATTGTGTGGCATAGTAACTTTAAACAGCTGTGACTAGTTCAGTCTTTTTCTTCACCATAAGTATATAGATTGACTTAAGACAGTCAAACAAGTGAATTTTGTTCTACATAAAATTCATCAGTAGGTTTGTGTAGTCTTACAGCCAGCATGACACCAGGTTGAATGTCATTCTCCAGTGCAGACACATTATGAACAAAGAGGAACAAATAAAAAGAACATTTGAAGGGGAAGTGTAAGTGTAAGTGAAGGGAAGGTAAGATAGTAGACTCACTACGTTCAACTAGAGTTTTCTCTTTTTTTCACCTGAACTTTGGATTAACAGCTTACATGACTATCCTTGCAAGAATAACTTCCTTCATCTGCATGCAATAGATTATTGCAGAAAGCGTTCTGATTTTCGCTTTTCCATTTGGTTTGGAAGTAAAGTAGTTCAATTTTTAAATGTGTAAGTATTGGGCACACAGATCTGAGGTTTACAAACAATAATGTCTAGAAAAAGAGTACTATTTACTGCCTGATTTAAAAGGTAATACAGCATCTAGTATGCCACAAATCTATAACAGTTACGTGTGGAGGACTTCTAGGCTCTAAAGAGCACAGATAAACTAAAGAGAAGCCATGCAAACATTTTTTCTTCATTTGTTAGAAGTGCCTTCACAGGCATAGTACTGAAGATCGTCTAGATTTTTTTCTTCCATTCAGAAAACATCCCAACTAACAGTGGTTTGAGAACAGATGCCTGTCTTAGGAGTGACTAAAACAACCTCTCAGTTTCTAAATGTGGACTTTGAAATGGCCCGTCTTCAAAACCAAATGTGTTTCCCATTCATTTCTACTGAATACGGGAAATATGGGCCACAGCAATGCAAGATCCTTCAAATCACTCATGCAGGAGTGATTTCAGGAGCTAACCCTTGTGATCAATATTTTTTTCCATATCTGTGTATCCCTTGAAGAAAATACTCTTTCTTTCTTTATATCTGTTTCTTATTACAGTTTTATCCAGAGTGCTAAATTGGGGGGTTTTTTTAGAAATTATTATTAGGGCCTGTGGACATGAAATCTACTTGTCCTGGGTTGTGAAGCCAGGTTTTGTGTATTCTATTTCCATCTGTTTGGGGGGGCCTGATGTCCCACCTTGATAGGCCATTGCCACCTTCCCCAGCCTGTGCGGTGCATCTGCATTTCTATACATCTCATGCCCTGGCGGTGGGGGGTGGGGGGAGGGGAGCAGGCAGTTTTTCTGGATTAAAACGGAGACTCACAGACAGGAGAGGAGCCAGTCTTTCACCTGATTTCTGTTGGGAGGAAGACCAGATTTCGTCTCACCAGATTCCATCTCACCAGTCCTGGACTCCCCTCCTCACCACCCCTGGACCTGCTTTTCCACAGAATCATCTCTGCTCCAACAGAATCACGTCTGCCACTTCAGAAGGACTTACTTTTGGACTGCTTTCAACATCCTGAATCACAGGGTCAGGTTGTGGCTCTGACTCTGTCAGGGTTTTTTCCAAAATTGTTGTTTATTTGTTTATTTGTTTGGTTGGTTGGGTGGTTTTGTTTCCTATCACATTTGTATTGTTAATATTCCCTAGTAAAGAACTGTTATTCCTATCCCCAACATCTTTGCCTGAGAGCCCTTGATTGCAAAATTATAATTCGTCGGGGTGTGAGGGGTTGGCATTCTCCATCCTAGGGGAACCCCAGTTTCCCTGGCAGATACTGTCTTTCTCAACCAAGACAGATTTTGGCGCCCAACGTGCGGCACAAGGGCATTGAGAGAGAGGAATAACAGTTCTTGAGTATTAGATAAAAGTCCACTGGCCAGAATAATGTGGTCTAGCTTTCCCTGGTTTGGGTGGCACGTGGTGGTGGCTGTATTTCTGCCATTTGCTACTCCTTATGTAAATATGGGTCCTATGACTAAGGCTACTGTGGCTGGCATCCAGTTTATTTTGTGGATTAATAAGGTGAGAAATTCATGGATTTTTAACTTCCTCTGGAAAGCAAGCACATGGATTCATAGCTGTCATAGGCTAACTCTGTGCTTCTGGGGTTACTTTAACAATGGTACCTATTGTAAGGAAATGGCACCGGGGGAAATTTTCTCTCAGCCCTTCACACAGCTTTTTGGGTCCACCCCACCAGTTTTTGAAGGGTTCAAATCTCTGAGTGCTAATGATATCATACAGTGGCTGGTGTTGCTGGTATGCCTGTTCTGTTTGGCATTCAGAGATAAGGGGAGATTGGCCCGGGTAAGCACCTTAATAAGTACCCCAGAGAATAAGGATGCTGCCCAAGAGCCCGCCCCTGCCCCACAGCCTGCCTCAGAGACAAACCACCCGGTTTGGGTGGGGGCTCTGATGAAGGAGATGCAGGAGAAGATGGGCCAGATGCTGAGGGAGTACATTTCCCCAGCTAGTAGGAAATCCTCCCCCTGCCCTGACAAAAGAGAGTCTGATGGTGCAGCAATGAAACCCACAGAGATTACAACTGCTCAGGTCCCAGCTGAACCACAGGGGCAGTCACAGCCAGCGGCAGTTGCCCCTGTGGAAACAAAGAAATCTAAGGTGAAAACAGCAAACCCAGACAATAAGAAAGGAGGGCCCTCACAATCTGCAGGGGAATCACATGTTCAGATCATCACCGAGTCCCTGTCGTATGAAAGTCTCCGTAACCTGCAAAAAGATATTGTGCAATGGGGACGTGAGGCTTACACAGCCTGGCTACTTTGGGTCTGGGACCTCATGGGTACTGGTGTGCAATTAGATAGTTGTGAGGCAAGGAATTTGGGACCCTTGATCCAGGACTCAGGTATAAATCAGGTATTTGTAAGAGAGCCAGGACCCCTTTCCCTTTGGGAGCGGCTTTTAATGAGTGTGAGAGAGAGATTTATCCACAAAGAAAGAATACAGGAGCACCACCATAGAATGCGCTGGAAAACTCTGGAGGAAGGAATCCAACAGCTGAGGGAAGTGGCGGTGCTGGAGGTACTTTTTGGGAGGAGTGGACAGCATGATAATGACCCTGACAAGGTTAAATGCACAGGGCAGATGTTGTGGAATCTGGCAAATCTGGGGCCATCTCAGTACACCACCTTTATTGCAACAATTAATGCTGAGGACAATCGAGAGACAGTGGGGTCTGTTGCCAATAAGCTTAGGAATTATGAGAGTATGATCAATGGCCCGATGCAGGCTCATATCTCTGCCGTGGTTAAAGAACTCAAAGAAGAGATAAGGGGGGTGAGGGAGGAGATGAGGACGAACAGTTCCAGTGTGGCACCGGTGCGAGTCACAGGCCCCAGGGTTAGAGCCCAACGACCCCCAGCTCGAGAGAGAGGGTACACCCCAAGAGCTGACCTGTGGTTTTATCTGTGTGACCATGGGGAAGACATGGGAATGTGGGATGGGAAACCCACTTCTGTCCTGGCAGCACGGGTGCGTGAGCTCAAGGAGAGGAACACTCACCAAGGTTCCGCTAAAATAAAAGTAGCCTCAGCCTCCTATAACCAAGCTGCCAATGCTGTGTTGAATCCCCTTGAAGGAACCTCTAGTATGTATGCTCAGGGAGGGAATAATCAGTGCTAGAGGGGCCCTGCCTCTAGCCAGGTAGAGGAAAGGGATAATCAGATCTATTGGACTGTGTGGATCCGATGGCCTGGCACATCCGACCCACAAAAATACACGGCTTTGGTT
This sequence comes from Phylloscopus collybita, assembly GCA_027886175.1. Classification (NCBI taxonomy): domain Eukaryota; kingdom Metazoa; phylum Chordata; class Aves; order Passeriformes; family Phylloscopidae; genus Phylloscopus; species Phylloscopus collybita. The sequence continues at coordinate 3,928,085 of JAJNNQ010000029.1, forward strand.
GACACTGGTTCCCAACGTACCCTGATGCCATTGGGGTATGTGGGAGCAGAACCCATTTCTATTTCTGGGGTGACAGGAGGATCCCAGCAGCTGACTGTAGTGGAGGCCGAAGTGAGTTTAACTGGGAATGGGTGGCAGAAACACCCCATTGTGACTGGCCCAGAGGCCCCGTGCATCCTTGGCATTGACTATCTCAGAAATGGATATTTCAGAGACCCAAAAGGATATCGTTGGGCTTTTGGAGTAGCTGCTGTAGAGACGGAAGAGATCAAACAACTGAATACCTTGCCTGGTCTCTCAGACAACCCCTCTGCTGTAGGACTGCTGAGAGTTGAAGAACAGCAAGTACCAATTGCCACAGCAACAGTGCACCGTCGGCAATACCACGCTGACAGAGACTATGTGACCCCTATCCATGAGATGATTTGTAAACTGGAGAGCCAAGGGGTGGTCAGCAAGGCTCATTCACCTTTCAACAGCCCCATCTGGCCTGTGCGTAAGCCCAGTGGAGAATGGAGACCTACAGTGGATTACCGTGGTCTGAATGAGGTCACGCCACCACTGAGTGCTGCTGTGCCAGACATGTTGGAGTTGCAGTATGAGCTGGAGTCCAAGGCAGCAAAGTGGTACGCGACCATCAACATTGCCAATGCCTTCTTCTCCATTCCTTTGGCAGCAGAGTGCAGACCCAAGTTTGCTTTCACCTGGAGGGGTGTACAGTACACCTGGAACCGAATTCCCCAGGGGTAGAAGCACAGTCCCACCATCTGCCATGGACTGATCCAGGATGCACTGGAAAAGGGTGAGGCTCTGGATCATCTACAGTACATAGATGACATCATTGTGTGGGGGAACACGGCAATGGAAGACTTTGAGAAAGGAGAGAAGATCATCCAGATTCTCCTGGAAGCTGGTTTTGCCATCAAGAAGAGCAAAGTCAAGGGACCTGCCTGAGAGATCCAGTTCCTGGGAGTGAAGTGGCAAGACGGACGGCGTCTGATTCCCACTGAGGTCATCAATAAGATCACTGCCATGTCCCCACTGACCAACAAGAAGGAAACACAAGCTTTCCTAGGGGCCATTGGCTTTTGGAGGATGCACATCCCTGAGTACAGTCAGATTGTGAGCCCTCTGTACCTGGTTGCCCGCAAAAAGAATGATTTTCACTGGGGCCCAGAACAGCAACACGCCTTTGCCCAGATCAAGCAGGAAATCGCACATGCAGTAGCCCTTGGCCCAGTCAGGACGGGACCAGAGGTAAAGAACGTGCTCTACTCTGCAGCCGGGAGCCATGGTCTGTCCTGGAGCCTTTGGCAGAAGGTGCCAGGTGAGACTCGAGGCCGGCCACTGGGATTCTGGAGCTGAAGCTACAGAGGGTCTGAAGCCAATTACACTCCCACAGAGAAGGAGATCTTGGCCGCCTACGAAGGAGTTCAAGCTGCCTCAGAGGTGATTGGCACTGAAGCACAACTCCTCCTGGCACCCCGACTACCGGTGCTGGGGTGGATGTTTAAAGGAAAGGTTCCCTCCACCCACCATGCCACCAATGCCACATGGAGCAAATGGATCGCCCTCATCACTCAGCGCGCCCGTATTGGTAACCCGAATCGCCCTGGGATTTTGGAAGTAATTACCAACTGGCCTGAAGCTGAGAACTTCAGTCTCACTGATGAAGGTGAACAAGAGCAAGTAACCCAGGCTGAAGAAGCTCCACCATCAACCAACTTCCAGCAGAAGAAACACGCTACGCTCTTTTCACTGCAGTTCCTGTTGCATCGTAGGGATGAATCGGAAGTGGAAAGCAGCCGTATGGAGCCCCACAAGACAGGCTGCACAAGCCACTGAAGGAGAAGGTGGGTCAAGCCAGTTTGCTGAACTCAAAGCTGTTCAATTGGCCCTGGACATTGCTGAAAGAGAGAAGTGGCCAAAGCTCTACCTCTACACTGATTCATGGATGGTAGCTAATGCTCTGTGGGGCTGGTTGGAAAGGTGGAAAAAAGCCAACTGGCAGCGTAGGGGAAAACCAATCTGGGCTGCTGATGAGTGGAAGGACATTGCCATCAGGGTAGGGAAACTACCTGTGAAAGTCCGGCATGTGGATGCCCATGTCCCCAAGAGTCGGGCTAATGAGGAGCACCGGAACAACGAGCAAGTAGATCAAGCTGCGAGGATAAAGGTATCCAAGGTAGACTTAGATTGGCAACACAAGGGAGAGTTGTTCCTAGCTCGGTGGGCCCATGATGCTTCAGGTCATCAGGGCAGAGATGCCACCTATAAGTGGGCACGAGACCGAGGGTGGATCTAACCATGGACAGTATTTCACAGGTTATCCACGACTGTGAGACGTGTGCTGCCATCAAGCAGGCCAAACGGGTGAAGCCCCTCTGGTATGGAGGGCGGTGGTCCAAGTACAAGTATGGGGAGGCCTGGCAGATTGACTACATCACCCTGCCCCAAACCCGCCAAGGCAAGCGCTACGTGCTGACCATGGTGGAAGCCACCACTGGGTGGCTGGAGACCTATCCTGTGCCACATGCCACTGCCCGGAACAGCATCCTGGGCCTGGAAAAACAAGTCCTGTGGAGACATGGCACCCCTGAGAGAATCGAGTCGGACAACGGGACTCATTTCAAGAACAGCCTCATAAACACCTGGGCTAAGGAACACGGCATTGAATGGATATATCACATCCCTTATCATGCACCAGCTGCCGGGAAAGTTGAACGGTGCAATGGACTACTTAAGACCACCCTGAAGGCACTTGACCTTCAAAAATTGGGAAGGGAACTTAGCAAAGGCCACCTGGATGGTCAACACCCGAGGGTCTATTAATCGAGCTGGTCCTGCCCAGTCTACCCCTTTGCACACAGTGGATGGAGACAAAGTCCTTGTGGTACATATGAGAGGTATCTTAGGAAAGACTGTTTCGGTAAACCCCACCTTGGGCAAAGGTGAACCCACCCGTGGGATTGTTTTTGCTCAAGGACCTGGTAACACTTGGTGGGTAATGCAGAAAGATGGAAAAACCAGTTGTGTACCACAGGAAAACCTAATCCTAAGTGAGAACTGAGTGTGAGGGTTCATTCTGTATAGTGGAGTTTATTAATTTAGGTATGATGCAGATGATAATAGAATAAGGGGTGGATAATGTCCTGGGTTGTGAAGCCAGGTTTTGTGTATTCTATTTCCATCTGTTTGGGGGGCCTGATGTCCCACCTTGATAGGCCATTGCCACCTTCCCCAGCCTGTGCGGTGCATTTGCATTTCTATACATCTCATGCCCTGGCGGTGGGGGGTGGGGGGAGGGGAGCAGCCAGTTTTTCTGGATTAAAACGGAGACTCACAGACAGGAGAGGAGCCAGTCTTTCCACCCGATTTCTGTTGGGAGGAAGACCAGATTTCGTCTCACCAGATTCCATCTCACCAGTCCCGGACCCCCCTCCTCACCACCCCTGGACCTGCTTTTCCACAGAATCATCTCTGCTCCAACAGAATCACGTCTGCCACTTCAGAAGGACTTACTTTTGGACTGCTTTCAACATCCTGAATCACAGGGTCAGGTTGTGGCTCTGACTCTGTCAGGGTTTTTTCCAAAATTGTTGTTTATTTGTTTATTTGTTTGGTTGGGTGGTTTTGTTTCCTATTACATTTGTATTGTTAATATTCCTAGTAAAGAACTGTTATTCCTATCCCCAACATCTTTGCCTGAGAGCCCTTGATTGCAAAATTATAATTCGTCGGGGTGTGAGGGGTTGGCATTCTCCATCCTAGGGGAACCCCAGTTTCCCTGGCAGATACTGTCTTTCTAAACCAAGACACTACTATACAAAATTTTCATAAAATGTAACTGTTTGAAATAAAATAGAGAAAAAAAAAATTGAATTTTGAACTGTGTTTCTAACAAAGTCCTCTTCCATGTTATCATCCATAAATATCTTTCCCAAAAAATTTTCCCTCACCATTGAAAGAAAGATACCAGTAACTGTTTTCTTATTCTATGGCATATCTAGTTATTTTAGACTGTGTAAATGTTGCAGACCCACTGTAGGAAAGCAGTAATCCAGCTATTTCCCTTCTGTATCAGTCTCTTGGAAGGAAAACCTACTGACATGCCATACATGACTTTTCATCGTTCTCTGCATACATAAAAAGTATCTGCTTCATTTCTCTCTTAATAAATACCCCAGTCTCTTGACTTTTAAAATTGGAGTTTGAGCACAGGCTACAGAATCCACACTAAATTGAAATCTCTCTTATAATCACAATTGTTCTAAACTAGACAATCATACTTCCTCTTCTGACTTTGTGCCTGTGTAGATCCTAGGACTGACTAGAAAGGAAGTATTTCATCTGGATGATGGTAGCGAAGAATTCCATACAGACAACATAAACAGATTCTTCTGCAAAGGCTGTATATTTATCCTTGAAAATGTCTGTAAAGGAGTGTTGTTTTTTAGAATGTAACCCTGTTCTCTGCCATCAGTACTTCATAACACTATTTTAAAGCAATGCTTACTGTATTTACGAGACAGTAAAGTAATTTTACTTAATTGAAAGTACAGAGACCGAAATTTTGTTACACTGACCTACAAAAGCTGCATCTAACCTAGTAGATAGAGCCAAGCATAATACTAAAGGTAACCTGTCTCAAAACATTCAAGATACTATCTGGCACATATTAGATACTGGCAAATTTCTGAAGAAAGTAGAAGATGCTGCTTTGTAATTGCTGGGCAGATGAGTACATTGCACTAGTAGAAGTACAATGCACTGGGTTGTCCTTGGTAATTAAATGCTCAGATGTGCCAGCTAGTCATGAAAACTTACACAGAGACTGTAAGAGACCATCTGAAAGTACATTTCCTATAAAATAGAATAAAAATCTACAAAAACCTACAGAGCAGTCAGAAGCATTGCTTCAGGACAGAATGGACCTGACAAAAGTGGAATTCAGAAACTAATTTAGATATCAACATTGGCTTGCCTTAATAAATAACCACAAGCTGCAGTTCAGCCATAAGGGCCAGCTCTATCATGCAGAACAGAAAGGTCTTCTTTGCTTTCCTAACATGAGAGATGAGAGTGGTTGGATGAGAGTGCTGGTGTGGATGATCACCTGCAAAATGAGTGCCAAGACATTTTTCACAGGTGCTTTTATCCCTGCAGGTTTGTTTCAAATTCTGTAAGAAAACAGGCACAGTTCTGTTGGACCTCTCATCCTGTGTGAGCATGGAAGTGCCACAAACTCCTTCTTCAATATTAAGATGCGCTGGTGCTGCTTATCAGAGCTGCTGCCTGTTGAAAAGACATTTCCAATTTCTTTCTTACCTAACCTCTTTTTTTACAGGTAGCTTATGACATGCTACTTACTATAATAAAATACCAAGCACCCATAATAAGAAGAAATATCAGGCTGATCATCAGTTTGCTGAGTGGCTTTCACCCAGTCTAAATAGGTATTCATTTGATGGATCTAAAATTCATAGCTGGTGAGTTTGGGGCAGATTTTTCCAGCTATCAGGGGAAAGCAAAGATAATCATATGATGAACAGGGAACAAAAAGTAATGGAAGAATGAGCTTATGCTTGGGAAGAGTGAGTTGATTGATTTTTTTTCTTCCTGAAATGATAGGCAAGAAGTAACAAACAGTTATAATTTACTTTTATTATTCCTATATAAAAACCACAAGTTTGAACAAGCTCAAGCCTCAGTACAGACTCACAACCCAGACCAAGGGCCAGGATTGAGATTTTCTCTCTTATATGCCACTTTTGGAAAGCACAAGGACATATTTTCAGAACGATGAAGAAACAGGGGGGGAAGAAAAGGTAAATATGCAAAAAGACAACTTATTCATGTCCATGCCACAAAAATAGTAGAATACATTTATATCTGATTGAAATCAGTAGGAAGTCCTTAAATGCAATCACAAGGAACTAGAGATATCAGAGAAGAAGAAATGGCTAGAATCACAAAGTGGCATTATGTTCATGGCCTAAGGTGTTTATTCGAGACACATTTTTCAAATGAGAAATTAATTTTTCATTCTTTTGTATTAGGAATATCCAAAAGGTAAGAAAAATACTTATTATGTCTAATAAATGTTCAAGTCAATAGAAAGCTTAAGTTTCATTTTCAAAATAAATCAATCCTTCTTGAGTTTCAAACTACAAAGGATCATGGCCCTTAGAAAAATTATTTTGAAAATTTATACCACGTAACATTTGATTAAAAGTAACAGCTATATATATCACACAAAAGACAACAAATGTGACTCCATAGTGTTGAAAATGGAAAACACTTATCCAAATAAGCATCATATCCCAAGAACCAGTATTTAAAAAAAGAAAACAAACAAAAACCTCACCATGTAAATTGGTAATTGTGTTGGCAGCAGCTGTATAGCAACTAGTGATTAAGCTTGCTTTTGCATTTACAACTATGATCAAATGACACACCTGAACATTTAAACAACTGTGTAACTGCATTAACTCTGCTTACACATAGATACATCAATATACATCAATACTCAATTAATCAATAAACATAAAGTAAAATAGGTCAAGACTACAGTTAAGCAGATGGTGATATGCTTTTGGATTACATGAGGCCTTAGAGAGAAATTTCTGTGTTGGTGAACACTCTCAAGGGTGTCCAAATATAGTAGAACCTTTAAGGTTCTACTGGGCAAGCACAAGAAGAGTGCAGACCTTAAATGAATGAAATAGTAACAATCTTCCAAAAACATTTAGAAGTTGAAAATCTAAAAGATGGGTATCAATTTATTCTTCACTTCCACTTGGTGAAAGAAGGAAATGAAATCTACGTTGTTTGAAATAAACAGTATTTCAGCTGTGCATTAGGAAGCAATTTTTAACTGTTAACACCAATTGTCTTATTGAGACACTAATACAGCTCGTCTCTCTTGTGAAAACTTTTATTGGAGCCTTCTAAGAACTTGTTAGTAAGAATCCACATAGGATGGTTGGCGTGTAGTGCCTTTATTTCAGAGCAGAATAGACTACATAATTGTTTGAAATCTGTCTCTGTACTTCCATGATTTGGTCAGAAATAATGGCTAATTCAAACTAGGATTAGTAAACTCATTATTCTTGGTCAAAGACCATGGCGAGACAAGCTGTAGAGGATCAATGGATCTTGAACTAGACCAACACTCAAGATTAAAGATTGTGGAAAATTCCTAACACACCAATCAGAACAACCCACATTATTAATCACATGGCAAAGGATTAATGGCATGCCTTAATGGCAAAGGAAGACTGTCTTTAGCTATCTACAAAGGAGCCTTGAGTTTAGCATCTGAAACTTAAAGACCAAAAATCTATTTTAAATATAAATATTAGCACTTTCAAATAAGAAAGTAGGCTTATAAAGCTTACATATTACACCTTTCCCTTGTTTTTTAACAAGGGAAAGGTAAAATATCTTCATTCAGCTTGGCAGTTAGATACAATACTAATCTATGTGCTTGTCTTCAGCCACAGAAAATGACTGTTATGGCTTCCTACAGTGAACTTTTTCAGGAAATGGTCTTTTATTTTTTCCCTGAATAGAAGCTCTTGTAAACTGCTTAGAGACATTTCATATCAAACTAAATCTCACAGTTTCTAAAAGCTTTCTATAACAAAGGGAGAAGCAATTGCATTAAAGTCAAGACATATAACCCAGTCAGTTTAATTTGCCTTTTCTTTTTTTTATTAGAAGGAAATAAGGAAATGCAGTGGATTTAATCAGATGATTTGGATGTATCCCTTTTGAAGGGAGCAAATGTGGAAAACAGGAGAGACTGAACATAGAAAAGCTACGATGATGCTATCATATTGTTACCTTAAAACTTGCAGCTCTTCTTCAGAGTTTTGCACCTCATCTCTGAGTCGGTGCCAGCGAAGTAAAGCTTTCAATTCCTGTTGCCCTTTTATTTCATCATGCGACAGCTGCTTAGTAAACAAAAAAAACACAGATCACTGATTGCTCTTTCCCAACAGAATTTGCTATTTTCCCAAATAATAATTTGCAGAACAAGAAACTTGGTTTATTTCTCTTTGATGTGCAGAAGGGGCAGGAAACAGTACCAATATCCATGATAAAAAAATAACAGTTGCTGCTATGAGAGATAACAGCAGCACTCAGGAAAACAAAAGCCTCACTGTGTACATCAAATCAATAGTCAGTTAAATAGGACAGAGGACAGAGATGGGCATGTTGTTTTCTTTTTAGTGAATGACAAGAAATGAACTGAATATACAGTAGAGATACCTGGCACAGAGGTTTTGGTGGCATCCTTACTCTTCCCAAATTGAGAGCAAAGAGCTACATTGTGTCCTGGCTTCATTCCTCTTTCCTACTACTTCTGCCATACACATGAAAGATCCCTGATTTGTTTTCTCCCATTTACGTAATATTAACAGAGATTCCTACTTATGAAATAAATTCCAGGTTGCCAGATGAAAAATAATTATTTTGAACATAATTATGATTTATGTTTCTCTATTATAAGAATAGATGAAATTGGGGAAAGCAAAAGCAGCTAATATTACCCCGCATTACATTCAGTCACAACTGAAATTATTCTCAGGCACTATGGAATACACTCATAATCCTTAAATTCTATGATTGCATTACATCAATCAATTGCATCATCAAAACTACTCAATAATGTTAAAAAGGTATGCCTTACATATTAATAAGGGAACTAATCACACTGTTCTGCTGTTTTCTCATTTACACTCAGCTCCAAGGAAGATGTCTACTAAAATCAAAATTCTTTTTTGTGACAAACAAAAGCAAAGAATTAATGTGAAGACCTCACAGCAGTGTAGTGATGCTTAATGTGAGGGCAAAAATTACTTTTAGAACCAAAAGCCAAGTGTTTGGACAGCCTTTCTCTCTTTTTCCAGAAATATGGTACATAACAAGGCACTCTGTTTTGTTTGGTGCTATAAATATGGCAGATACTTTAAAAAAATGGAGGTTCAGAAGAGTATATTATGTCAGTAATCAGTTCTACTACGCTTTTCCTCAGATGGAGATCTGCAGACTAAAGGGGTAGAACCTCACAAAGGCACAGGAAGAAAGCACTGACACATGAAATGCTTGAAGTAGCAGAGGTACATCTTACAAAAGTAAGAATTGCATCAGAAAACCACTTTACTAGCTGACATGCACTTTATGAACTTCTCACCTTAAGGCAGGCAGTGATTTCTAAGTCTCTGACAGAACAATAACTTGGTGGGCAGCAGAAAAGAAAAAAAAGTCTAAGTGCCAGTGTGCCTTATTTAAAATCATCTTCCGTTTTGCTTTCAAGTACACTTCTTGGTTATCCATTGGATAAAACAACTTTTTTGTTGGTTGGCAGAAAATCAAACAATTTTAGTTAGGTACCTAGAATATTACAATATGCAGTAAGACTGCTGATTTTTCCAGTTCCAGATATACAACAGAAGTGGAAAGAATGCACAGTAATTGTTTGGTAATTGAATTTCAATAACTGAGTAAAAAGTTTGTGGGAAGGTAATCACTGACAAACAGATGTTTCTATTCTCTTTTGCACTGATCTCTACCTCTGAAAAGATCTGTATTCATTACGGATCACTGTTTGTTTTTTTTTAATCAAGTAGCCAGGCAAATTCCAATACCATTTTAAAATACGTTACTTCACAGCACAGGAGGTTTAATTTATATCTAATTCACATATAATTTTCATTTCCACATTAATTTTGAAGCAACGCATCATCACCTTACCTGCTGTGCCCTAGCCCAAAATATATCTTCTAAAAATGTGGCAAACCCTTCACTTATCCACTCTTCCGTCCAATCACGAGCACCAATGGCCAGTCCAAACCAAGCATGAGCAATTTCGTGGCACAGACGTGTCCCACAGAGATGGCTTCCTCCTGGCAGTACACTTTGTGACAGAAAGATGATGTGTGGGCTGCACAAGATAAATGAGTGACAGAATCCATTACTGACCTGTTACAATGTGTATTACATGGACATGATAATAACAGAAGCAAAGAATGGCCTGGATTGAATGGGACCTTGAAGATGCCCTAGTTTCAACTCTCCTGCTGTGGACAGGGACACCTTTCATTAGTCCTGGTTGCTGAAAGACCCATCCAAACTGGCTTTGAACACTTCTAGGGATGGGGCATCCACAGCTTCCCTGGGAAATCTGTGCCAGTGCCTCACCATCCTCACAGGGAAGAACTTTATCCTCATATCTAATCTACACCTACCCTCTTTGAGTTTAAAGCCATTCCCCCTTGTTCTGTGTGCTGATTTTGCACTGATTGAAGAAAAGCTGTGGCAAAACCAGTCAGTGACTAGCATTGAATATTGACAACCTGTAGAACTAATTAAAGAGCTGGATACGCCTCTGGACTAAACAGGTTAAAAATCAGGAAAAATCCCATGAAGTTCTCTTTTCTTCCAACCTGGGAAGAGATAACAAGCAGGCTCAGCTCCCTTCCTGCTGTGGGGGCCAGGCCCTTTCCCAGTAAGCCTGCTGAGCCCCAGGTTGGGGCCGGACCCGCAGCAGCTGCCAGGTAGCAGGAGGGGAGGCAAGGAGGCTTCATCCCCGCTGGATTGGGCCCAGAGGCTGTCAACATCCTGCTACCAAGCCCTCCCACCCAGAGCCAGCAGCTGCCAGGTGGAGGAAGGGGGGAGGATGAACACCAGCCACAGGCATGCAGCTGTTGAGATCCTAGCCACTTCTTACACCCCGGCGGCAGCTCTGCAACCATGCAGAGGGGCCCCGCCGCAGCCAGAACCCCTGGATCCTGGCGCAGCCTGAGTTTACCACCTTTGCCCACTGCCCGGGGAAAAAAACCATCATAACCCTGTGCACGCTTGGGTGAGAATGTTAATTCTTTCCTTGCACAGATGAAATTTGCAAAACACTAATCCTCTGTTAAGTAAGAGAAAAGGACAGAGTGGAGACATGCAGAGAGACAATAATGAAGACATCAAAGTCAGTGAAGGAAGAGTTGAGTCTTAGATGGAAGGAGAATGAGAAGATGCCTAGACTTAGGCTGAAATTCTTTTCTAAAACCATCATAATGGACTATAATATACTAGAATATCCCTTTAAATCGTGGGAAATAGGCATTGAGGTGATGGGAGTGTTCAGATTGCAAACATGAGCAAAGGCATTTGTAGTAGACTAAGTAAATACGGATGTAGCTGTGATCTTATGAGAAGCTTGAACAGAGAGAGAGATGAGGTGAAGATGAAAATCTGCTCCCAAGAAGAGAATAATCTCTATTCCTAAAGGTGAAGATGATTTTAGAACCTTTGCTTTTGAACCGCTCTTCTTTAAAATAATACCCCATGAGTTTACATGACCCATAATGCAACTGTGAGAAGGCTGTGTAATATAAGAGGGACTTCATAAAATAACAAAATGCAGATTCCTGGGTGGCTGCTTTTGTGAGAATTAGAAGCCACAAGGAAATTGTTTCGCTTGTAAGAAAGTTTTCATGGCAGACCAAAAAAGACTTCTCTCTCTAAAAGTACTGATAAAAGAGTATTTTAAAGGTGGTATACTGACCTAAGTTCTAAGTTTTGCCTTTATATGTTATCAGTGGGAAGAGAAACAAAAGTTGTGGGGGAGCAAGAAGGGTTTTGAAAGTTTTATTCTAGTTCTTATTAATTTTTTTCTCTCTTGTAGTTTTGTTAAGAAACCTTTCCTTATACCCTTTAAAGTTTGAGCCTGCTTTGCTTCTCTCCTACTCCTATCTCACAGCAGAAACAGAGTAAATAATTCTAGTGGGCACTCAAACCACTAGAGTAATTGGTTCCCTGACCAGGAAATAGAAATCAGCAAACCTGAAACCACTACATCCTGTTACTACATGCTCTGTAAATAGTTTCTCTCCGTCTTTCTTGTAGGCTTCCTTCAGGTAGGCTTCATTAGCCTGTTACTTATTAATGTATGCATGCCAGGTCATGCCTAATAGTTTATATCTCAGGAATTTGTAGGAATTAAGTTGTGCTTTGTTGTTGGTTGGCAGAAAATCAAACTAGAATTCCACCATACAGTTGTACGGTATTCAACCATCAAACAGCTATTAATTGTAAGAAGTAACTTACACCAAAGTTTTATATTTTTCATTTTACAAGTCTGATTTATTTCAATAGAAACATTTATATATAAGCCAGGATAATAAAATTTGAGCAGTGTTAATACTGGCAACAAGTATTAACAAGACAGAAATAAATAAAGAAGAAGCATTTAATAAAGAAAACAAATCAGTACCCAAAAGTAAAAAGCATCATACATGGTAAAGCGCATGTGTTTGTCAAAACTTCAAACAAGCTAAGAAGATACCATCTCATGATAAGAGTTTAATAATTTCTACAAATGCAGAGATAGGAGAACATATTTTACTACAACCACAGAAGGGAAAAGCAGTAAATATCTGCTTTTCACAACAGCAAGGGAACAACCCAGTCTGTATCTACTCTGCCTTGTACTCAAGCACTGTAAGAAGAAATTGCAGGGGAAAACGTAGGAATTGTCACTCTGCTATTGAAAATACCCTGAACTGCAAGTTACTGCAGTTCCCAACTCATGTGCTACTGTAAGGCAGTTTCTGCTATGCTTACAGACATTAGAGACCTTAACATCTCAAAACAGATACAACTTTTGAAATCAAGTACATCTAGGAAATAAAAGTAGCAGAATTAAGCCTTCTGACTAACATGCAAGGGGTTAATGAGGCACCATGTCATGGATGGGAGTAGCAAGGCCACAAATCAAGACTACCATCCACAGATTGTTCCTGCATTAACCTCTCCATGATCTGTATTTAATTATTTTCTCACTTTTCTCTGAGTTACAAAGGAAATAAAATACAAGCATACCTTCAAGACCAGAGGTCTTTAAGTCTAGCCTTCTAAGCATGGGAGGGGAGTCTATGCCATTAAGGCTTTTCCAAGAGTCAAATATTATTCATCAGCATTCCAAAGAGCTTCCTCACCCATCCAACCCTTCTGTTGGAAATGTTAAAACAGTCACTGTTTTCTTGCAACCAGTTGAATGTCTGGAACTGGGACCATTAAATATGATACACATTTAGATAGAAAAACTAAGATACTCAACAACTATCTCCTTAAAAAAAAAAAAAAATTAGCTAGCCAAGAAAGTTAATACATTTCAATACATTTCAATCAGACAGCATTGTAAGAAACGACCTAAGAAGTACTAAATTGAGGAATCAAGTTAAAAAAAAAGGCAAGTAAAAACAGCAAATCTCCAAATCTTTGCCAAAAGCAATTCCAATTAAGAGAATGAAGGGAGAGGTGGAGAAGAAGTGGGAGCACAGAAGCTGCAGAACACGATAAATCTTTTTTTGTAAAACCCTCAATGAGAATAATAACCATAATTTTGAGAGTACTGCTTTGGTCAGTTTTAAGTAAATGAGCCCTAGCTGTGGAATGTGTACAGTGCTACACAGAAAAACTACAGAAATAGACCTAGTAAATAACATTCCAGACATACTGGTGGCAGCATTTCAGCCACTTGGTTAAGCAAAACAGAAGTATCTTCATGTCTCATAGACTGACTCACAGAACAGTTTGCATTTTAAGTCTATTGTAGGTAAATATACAATAAAGTAAAAATTGTAGTCCCTGCTTTCTCCAATCACTTAAAAACCAGAAATACCACATTTAAACAATATTCTCTTTTATAGATGGATTACAAATCACTTAAATAAGAAAAATGTACATGAGTTAAAATTTGGCCAAAGAATATGAGTACACCTTCCTACAAGGCTAAAATAAGATTATGTGCTGCAGCAGATTTGATTTTAGAGCCAGCAACTTCCTTTCCTGGGAACACCTTAAATGATTTCTTTTGTTTGCCCTTAACAAACAGTACTATCTCCAATTCAAATCACTGAAAAGCTCCCATATTTTTAAGAGTAATTTTATTAAAGACTGAACACATCTCTGGAAGATGTACAGCACCTGTTAGTTTGGAAGAAGTTTACATCTATGTACTTGTTGAAAACACAGATTCTCCATTTTCAATAAATATTTGCATTCCAAAAACTCTACTTCACTTACACTAACCAAATCTACCTTCTTAGTATCATCTAGGATGAGCAATGTTCTTAGAATCATAGAATGGCTTGTGTCAGATAGGACCTTAAAGATCGTCTTGAGCACCTCCAGGGATGGGGAGTCCACAGCTTCTCTGGGAAACCTGTTCCAGGAGCTCACCACTCTCAGAGAAAAGATTTCTTCCTAACATCTAATCTAAACCTTCTGTCTTTGAGCTTGAAGCCATTCCTCTTTGTCCTGTCACTCCCTGCTCCTGCAAAAAATCTTTCTCAATTTTTCTTATAGGTTTCCTTCGAGTACTGGAAGGCTGCAGTTAAATCACCCCAAAGCCTTCTCTTTACCAGGTTGAAAAAATGCAATTCTCTGAGCCTTTCCTCACAGGAGAAGTGCTCTATCCCTCTAATCCTCTCGGTGACCCTTCTCTGGACTCACTTGAACAGGGTGATGTCCTTTCTGTGTTGGGAAAACATTATGAGTGTTATTAATTGCACATTGTTACTTAGCAGCGCTGCTCCTAAAACACTCAATAATTCAAGGAAGTGTCTAAGTGAAAAATTAGGTAATCTGACTGGTAATTAAATTGCAAGATGCAAAAGCTTTTTTTTAACCTTTATTTTTTTTTCCTAACAAGAAAAGAAATTTGGGGCTCCTAGCATCTGTTTGATTTACTAGGAACAAATTATAAGGCCTAATATCCATTTTTTTGATTCTAATTGAAAAGGAAAGAAATCCACTCATACCTTAGAAATGGACAAAGACAATTCACCTCAGAAATTACATCAAGACCTGACAAGGACTGTGCAGCTTATAAATGCCTCTAGCAACTACGGTCCAGGTTTCTAAAGCAGGCCAGAACAGGCAAGCTGGATGTGGTAAGAAAGATGGAAAACCTCTCCCAGTTAACAAAAAAACCCAACAACTCTACCAGTCCTCCCAGGAAGCTAGACAAGTTCCCAATGGGTCCAAGAGAAAAATAAGCTAATGACTTGTTTTTGACAAGTATACAGTTGGTTACCCTTCTAAAGCAAAGGAATATTATTTTGATGAGAATCCCATGTTCATATCTTAGATATTCTCATCACTTGACTGGAAGAAGGAACAAGTTCCCCCTCCCAGTTAAATTGCAGTTAAGGGAAATCTCAGCACTGTAACTATGGCATGAGTGCATATAAAGAAAAAAACTGAATCCCAAAAGGAAAGAATCTGTTGTTGTGAAAGGCCAAAGAGTCATGATGTTCCAATCATTCAAATCCGCCCATGTTGACTAATAGTCTCATTAACAAATAAAAGGGTTCCAATGAGTCCTAAAGCTTTGAACAGTAATCTGCCCATTCGAGAAGCCAAAATCTGTAACAGCAATTTTTCAAAACTTTCTCTAGACTCATGGCTTAGATGCAAGTGCTGCTTTATACAAAGTCTGCAAGTGCAGCCTGCCCTTGGAGGGCTGCACCTCATGGAAGAGAGACCCATGCCACAGCAGTTTTGGGAGGATTGTGTGCCTGTGGGAGGGACTCACAGTGTAGTATCTTTGGCTGCTCACACATAATCAGATGAGACACACAGCACAAACCCTAGCCAAATGTATGTGCAAGAATCTAAATATGCATTTAAGAGGGAAACATGAAGTTAATTTCTAACAAACTTGTTCTATTCATTTTGAAGTAGAAAGCTTTCTCTCTTTACACACAGAGATCTGCACATACATTTTCTTACATACTTCTGGAAATAACAGAGCCAAGACTATTGTCACCTGAGAAATCATGCTTCTGAAGTCAAAAGTAGCACCAATAATCAATATTACAGATATCACTTACATATGTTTGTATTTTAAAAATCATACTTTGAATTTTCTGTTTAGAAAAAAATGTAATGAGATAATAAATGGGTGAGACAGTCATTGTAGTTCTAAAACATCCCTTTTAAGTATGTAGGAGGGAACAGGGGAAATCTTAAATACTTTCATAGGAACACATTAAAATTAAAGTATACATCTAAAGATTACTGTTATTTGGGAAAGTTAAGAGAATTAAATGACAGTTCTTCACAAACAGTTTGTGCAAAATCTCATCAATTGCCTTTAACCTTATGTTGGTTTTGTACAGCCTGTTGGTTTTGGTAGCAGGAGGGCCACAGAGGTGGCTTCTGTGAGAAGCTGCCAGAAGCTTTCACCATGTCCAGTAGAACCAATCCCTGATGGCTTTGAAGATGGACATGCTGCTGGCCAAAGCTGGGCCAATTAAAAAAGTTGGTAACGTGATGTGGTGACATATTTAAGAAGGAGATAAAAAAGTAGGCATGCACAGTTTTTTCTTCTAGTCAGAGAAGTGGAGGATGTGAGAACATGTGAGGGAAACAACATGGAGACACCACGGTCAGTGGAGAAGGAGGGGCAGGAGGTGCTCCAGGTGCCAGAGCCAAAATTCCTCTGCAGGTCATGGTGAGACGCTGCAGCCTGCGGAGATCCATGGGGATGCAGAGAACCACCCTCAGCCCATGGAGATCCATGGGGGATGCAGAGATCCACCCACAGCCCATGGGGATCCATGGGGGATGCAGAGATCCACCCACAGCCCACGGAGATCCATAGGGGATGCACAGATCCACCCACAGCCCATGGGGATCCATGGGGGATGCAGAGATCCACCCATAGCCCGTAGGGATCCACGGGGGATGCAGAGATCCACCCTCAGCCCATGGGGATCCACGGGGGATGCAGAGATCCACCCTCAGCCCTTGAGGATCCATGGGGGATGCAGAGATCCACCCTCAGCCCTTGGGGATCCATGGGGGATGCAGAGATCCACCCTCAGCCCATGGGGATCCATGGGGGATGCAGAGACCCACCCTCAGCCCATGGGGATCCACGGGGGATGCAGAGACCCACCCTCAGCCCATGGGGATCCACGGGGGATGCAGAGATCCACCCTCAGCCCATGGGGATCCACGGGGGATGCAGAGATCCACCCTCAGCCCTTGGGGATCCATGGGGGATGCAGAGACCCACCCTCAGCCCATGGGGATCCACGGGGGATGCAGAGATCCACCCTCAGCCCATGGAGATCCACGGGGGATGCAGAGATCCACCCTCAGCCCATGGAGATCCACGGGGGATGCAGAGATCCACCCTCAGCCCATGGGGATCCACGGGGGATGCAGAGATCCACCCTCAGCCCATGGGGATCCACGGGGGATGCAGAGATCCACCCTCAGCCCATGGGGATCCACGGGGGATGCAGAGATCCACCCTCAGCCCCTGGAGGAGGTGCCCATGCTGGAGCAGGTGGATGCCTGGAGGATGCTGTGATCCTGTGGGACACCCCACAGGATGGAGAGAGGGGGCCCTTGCTTCCAGGCTGGAGCAGCCTGCCCTTGGAGGGCTGCACCCTGTGGAAGAGTGACCCACACCACAGCAGTTTTGGGAGGATTGTGTGCCTGTGGGAGGGACTCACGTTGCAGTAGCTTTGGCAGGACTGCTGCTCATGAGAGTGGACCCAGGCTGGAGAAGTTCACAGAGAACTGTGTCCTATGGGAGGGACCCCACGGTCTCACGGGGGAAGGACTCCTCTCCTGGAGCAGTGGAAGAAAATCTCAGTGATGAACTGACCAAACCCCCATGCCCTGTCTGCCTCTGCTGTCAGTGGGAAGGAGGGAGGGGTTTTGGGGAAATGCTGTAAGGTCTTACTTCTCATAATCCTCCTCTGACTCTGTTAATAATAAATTCACTTCATACCCTTAAGCTGAGCCTGTTTTGCCCTTGAAATGTTTTCTCCCAGTCCTTATCTCAACCCATGAACCCTTCATTAATTTCTTTCTGTTCTGTGCCTAGCTGTGGCAGGGGAGGGCAAGTGAGCAACTTTCATGGGTACCCGGCATTTTATTTGGCCAGTGTCAAACCATGACAAAACTATGTTCTTCCAGTGATACAAAGAACAGTATCAACATGTTGTCTGCAGTATCTACATCAGACTTTGAATGTTAGCCTAATTTATCTTTGCAGGTACTTGTGCCATTGGAATACAGACACAAGAACACTCAACATCCACTTTCTTACCTCTGTAATACCTATTGGTATAGTGTATGTTACAGGGCAGTACTGAGAGAACTACAGTTTTTTCACCTCCTAGGTTTGCAGAATACTAGAAACTCAAATATATGCAGATATAGAGACAAGGATCTGGTAGAATACTCTGAGCATTATTCCAGAAACAATGAAAGCTAACTTTCAAAGTTTTGCCTTCCTATCATCACAGGGAGAAACCAAAAAGTGACAGAAGTTACAGCTAAAGACATTCTAGAGCAGATGACTACCTTTTTACTCTGTAAGTCATGCAGCAACACAGTAGGGTTGACAAGAGTTGACAAATGTAATTTTTATGTGCTAGGAGATCTTTGCTACCACAAAAGCACCAATCATACTGACCTGAAACAAAAGGATACAAGCTTGATGTGCTTCAAAAATTGAAGAATTTTGCACACTCCCACACAATGCGGGATCAGCCTAAAGGGAGACCATCAACCCAACTCATTCCACATAATTATATTCTCTTAAGTTTATGCTCAGTGTTGAGGGACATGAAATATAAAATGCAGGGCTGTGTCTCCTAAACAAGGTATTTAGGGAGTTGTCCAACAAAATGCACATCTAGCAGACAAGAAACATTTTGGAAATTTTAATTTTTTTGCACCAGGCTTGCCAAAAAAGTGCCTTATTATGTTTAATTTCTTTTTTAGAACAGGGTCTGTTTTCAAGTTCTAGCTTTCTTCTAGGGATCAGCTTATCTGTCCACAATTCAAAATATACAATGTTAACACCACAGACTGAAACAATCACTTGCAACAGAAATTCCCTAGAATTAAAAGAGTTTCCCTAGACCTCACTATCAAAATCAGAAGCACACCACAAAACAGAATCATAGAATCGTTTCATATGGGAAAGACCTCTTAAGACCATCAAGTCAAACTATTAAACCAGCACTGCCAAGTCCACCATTAAACCACGTCCCTAAGTGCCACACCTGCACGTCTTTTAAATACTTCCAGAAAAGGTGACTCTATTACTTCCCTGTTCCAATGCTTGGCAACCCTTTCTGTGAAGAATTTTTTTTTAATATAAACCCTCACTGGGGCAAGTTGAGGCCATTTCCTCTTGTCCTGTCATTTGCTACCTAGGAAAAAAGACCAACCCCCACCTGGCTGCACCCTCCTCCCTCTCTGCAGTTGTAGAGAACAAAAAGGTCTCTTCTGAGCTTCCTTTCCTCCAGCCTAAAAAACCTCAACTCCCTCAGCCACTCCTCACAGGACTTGTGCTCCAGGCCCTTCACCAGCTCTGATGCCCTTCTCTGGACACACTCCAGCACCTCAGTGTCTTTCTTACAGTGATGGTCCCAGAACTGAACACTCAAAATGTGGCCTCACCAGTGCCCAACACATGGGGACAATCACTGCCCTGTTCCTGCTGGCCACACTATTGCTGATAGAGGCCAGGATGCCATTGGCCTTCTTGGCCATCTGGGCACAGCTGGCTCATGTTCATCCACTGTCAGCCAGTAACCTCAAGTCTTTTTCCAGAGAGTACTTCACAGCCACTCTGCCCTAAGGCTATAGTGAAAGATGTGGTTATTGTGACCCAAGGGCAGGACCCAGGACTTGGCCTTGTTAAATCTCATACCACTGACTTCAGCGCATGATCCAACCTGTCCACATCCCTCTGCAGAGCCTTCCTGACATTCAGCAGATCAACCCACCTACCCAACTCGTTGTTGTTTACAAATGAACAATCTGGTAATAATGCAACTGATTTCTTCAAATGATTATGACTCATCTCTCTCTAATACACACAGAGTACACACTCTTTGACAGTGCTAAGTCAAAAACCTTTAAAGGTGTTTTTACAAAAAAAAAATATCACAAAACAACTTATCTGTGGCTGATATCCTGCTGCACGCTTATCATGGTAATATATCCTATATGCTTAAAATACCCTGACTTGGAAGTAAAGCAAGAAGGAAACAAAGAATGGTGTACTTTACATACAAAGTTCAGTCTGCTATCTGAGACTCAAGTATCAGCAGTAAGTTAACCCAGTTGTGTAATAAGATCATTAGTAACTAGATGTGACAAGAACAACCAGGAGTCAAGTCAAGTAAAAACTGTAGGGCTGAAGAGTTATCAGTTGACCTGTGATGCCCCAGGATGCTGAACAACAGCCACCTTTAGCTCACTTCTTTTCATCTTCTACATTCTATATCACAATGAGGAAATCACAGAGCATGAACATATTTTTGAACTCTCCATATTTTGTTTACTAATGTCATATTTAAGTCCAACAATATCTATTAATTTAGAAACTTCCACAATTCCAAGATCTGTGACAGACACCAAATTGCCTGCTATTGTAAAGAGAAGCAAACAGAAAATTGTGGGGTGGGGGAAGAGAAAGAACTACAATTTCAAAACCTCAAGTCCCCACCAAGACTTTTTAACAGATTTTTTTGAAACCTCTTGTGCAAAAAAACCCATGAAGTAACACACTCTTTTACAAAACTAAATTACACAACACCTCTTAGTAACAAATGGCTAACAATACTGTCAAAAGTCTTATAGCCAGCTTTCCAAAAGAAACACACGGAGAGAATACAGCTTCTCATGTTGTATGTCACACAATGACTTTTCCATATTTAATTGATTTAGGTAACCGATTTATGGCTAAGTGCAAATAAAGTGACTTCAATAAATATAAGCACCTGTTTCACTTCTTAAAAAAAAGGCAATAAAGCAAACTCCATATTTTATTGTCCTGGGTTGTGGAGCCGGGTTTTGTGTATCTGTTTGGGGGCCTGACACCTCATCTTGATAGGCCATTGGCACCTTTACCAGCACCTTTCCCAGCCTGTGCCTTCCCTCTAGAGTGGTGCATCTGCATTTCTATACATCTCATGCCCTGGCAGGGGGGCGGGGAGGGGGGCAGGCAGTTTTGGCTGGATAAACGGAGACTCAGAGACAGGAGAGCTGCCAGTTTTTCACCCGATTTCCTGGGAGGAAGACCGGACCTCATCTCACCAGATTCCACCTCACCATCCCCGGACCCCCTCCTCATCATCACCAGACCCCCTCCTCACCACCCCTGGATCTGCTTTTCCACAGAATCTTCTCTGCTCCAACAGAATCACGTCTGCCACTTCAGAAGGACTTTACTTTTGGACTGCTTTCAACATTCTGAATCACAGGGTCAGATTGTGGCTCTGACTCTGTCAGGGTTTTCCAAAATTGTTCTTTATTTGTTTATTTGCTTGTTTGGTTGGGTGGTTTTGTTTCCTATTACATTTGTATTGTTAATATTCCTAGTAAAGAACTGTTGTTCCTATCCCCAAAATCTTTGCCTGAGAGCCCTTGATTGCAAAATTATAATTTGGCGGGGTGTGAGGGGTTTGCATTCTCCGTTCTAGGGGAACTCCAGTTTCCCTGGCAGAAACCTGTCTTTCTAAACCAAGACATTTATGCAGCTCAGTTTCTAACCTTCATACTTCACTTGCAATTGCTCCTCAAAGAAATATTGACACTGCTAACACTGAAAATAATTTCTGAAACTATTTTCCAGATCCCTTACTAAATATTCATAGTATAAAACTGCACTGTATCATGGCAGACATTTCCAAACAAATCTTACAAGCTACACAACTGAATTTGGTTAGTTGTGTTTTTCTTAAAAACCAGATAGATTGGAAGTCAATCTACAGTACTTCAATTACAGAGCAAGAAATAAGGATACAGAAAATAAACTTATTTCTAATCCAGATTGCTCTGCGAGACGTCTTAGGATATGGATTTTTTCATCTTACATTTTTTATTTGATGTAAGACAGCTAATAGATCACAATGATGATAAAACATCTTTACTCTTGATGATATAGGTAGCTTCACAAAAGGTCAGAGGCTGAGGAACTAATTTTATTCATGTCTAAGGACACAGTGGAAATATCATAGTTCCACTAATTTCAGCAAGGATTTTATATACAGATATAAATGCAATATTTGGTTTACATTACGGATTTCCTATGTTCCAGATTTTATATGAAGCTTATACCACATTTCTAAGTCCTTTCAAATACTAGAAATTGGTGAAATGAAGAAAATATTTTAAAAACCCTAACAGTTACACTATTAACCATGCGAAAATACTTAATAACAAATAATAGTGTGGAAAGTCTCTATTTGAACCATGCATTTGTATTAACTTTTTTTCATTTAACGCTGATTTATATTAGGACCACAAAACTAATCTTACGCACTTGCCAAAGCTAAAAAAAGTGAACAGAAAACAGCAATGGATAGATGTTGATCATTGTAATGAAATATTTTAATTGCTCATATTATATCTGCAAGAAATAACCAATGGAAAGAGATACAGACAGAGGTACTCACACCTCTCCTTTTGTAAATATAAAATAGTTCCGTGTATTTTTTTTTTGTTCTCATATGCCACAAGGAAGCTTTAAAAAAGAAGATTCTCTTGCTTTACATTAGAAATTAATATAGTATTTGTTTCATTGACTTTTCAAACTACTCTTTGTGTTCTTGCTAAAAATGATCAGTATGATGAACAGTCATTAACAACATTCCTCAGCTCCAGTCCAAGTAATGACATTTCGTCACTGATGGATGATATTACTTGACTGTGGATGGATTTCATGATTTGTAGCTTTCCATCATTGTCATTTCTCGAAGATTCGGACTTCCTTTTACTACATCATGAAGTTTCTGGCTGATATTAACACAGCAGAGAGACAAAGTGCAAATAACCAGCTATAGTAAACAATTAGAAACAGAAGGCTATATATATATATATATATGCTTCACCATACTCAGTGAAAGTCATCACTCACGTTAAGTGCTCTCAACAGGTGACGTGGACAAGACAAAACAAAGTAAAGAATGTGTAATTTTCTTCTTTGCTTAATTTATACAAGAACGATTTTATCCACAACAAGAAAGCAAATCAATGAAAAACCATAAAACAGATTGCTTGTTCTTTGAGTTTCTCAGGATTCTTTTCTCAGCTCAAGGCCTTGTGGTATCACTGTTTTAAAGGAAATGAAATCTGCTGGAAAGCAGAAGTGGTTCTTATTAAATCTCTATGAGCTACAGTAAAAGTATTGCCACAAACAAAACCAAACCTAAGAAACATACTTGTTTTTTCAGAATTCCTGTGACAAACACTACCATCACTTATCTGCAGAATGAAAAAACTCCAGATGTGCACCCAAATCATTTGGGAAACCCCAAACATTACTGGAGGAGAAAGCGCTAGAAATCCTTCATGTTTCTAAGAAAAAAATAAAGAGGTAAAGCTCAGATTTTTTTTAAAATATCAGAACTTCTCATACCATACAAGAGGCACAGATACAATTCTTCTCAATTTTCAGTTGGTATCTATTACACTCTTGCACCTTGTGCCAATTATAAATGTGGGAGCAAACAAAAAGATTGAGACAGTAATCCAAATCACATGTAATCTAATTTTTGCCCATATGCAGTATCACGCATAATTCTTGCTTTTAAGAATTGGTAGTTATTAATCCATTTGATTAAGTCTTTCAGTTTACTTAAAAAATTGATGTAGAATGGTACAAATCCAACACTACCAAGTCCTTGGTGATTTTCAGTATTACTGCTAAAATGCAATACTTCTAATATGCCTTTATCACCTATTTATACAAATATACATTCATCTTCGAAATGTAGAAATCTATCTAATCAGTTGTAGTACCATCCATAACCTGTTTTTCTTATTTTTTCATCTATAAACAGTATATAAACTGATAGAAATAACATGTTTTCATTTTACTGAATGAGTATCCAATGCTTCTAACTACTTTGACTAAGGAGATACATGCTGTTAGCAAAAAAGAAAGAGAGAAAAACATAGAAGAATAAGTAATCGGCTTAATTTTCTTAGTTTATTCTGCACAGCAGCTATACAAGCCTTCTTTTTTGTATGTGTTGGTCAATAAGATATCTGT
Source organism: Phylloscopus collybita (assembly GCA_027886175.1). Taxonomy (NCBI): domain Eukaryota; kingdom Metazoa; phylum Chordata; class Aves; order Passeriformes; family Phylloscopidae; genus Phylloscopus; species Phylloscopus collybita. The sequence goes on from JAJNNQ010000029.1 coordinate 3,952,191, forward strand.
TGTGCTTTTGCACAAAGAACAAAGATGCCTTTATCAATTCTCCAAAGTCTGCAGGACAAACCATTCATGCTGTCAAACCCCCTAAAACCCTTTCACCAAATAATGAAATCCATCAGTGACAAATGTCAACATACTAATTTGTTAAATACTGAACAAAAGGAACATTCAGAAGAGGTGCTTCATTTCATGTTATATCAGCCCTTCAATTTGTAACAACTTTAAAGAAGCCCACAGATCATGCAATATTAAAACAGAACAGCACTATGATTATTAGAACTAGAACAATCTGCCATCTTTACAATAAATGCTAAGTTCAACAAAACTATAAACAGAATCTTTTGGGAACATGGGACTCTTTGCCATGCATTCATTTTCCTCCTTTTTGGAAGATTATTTCCAAGTAAAATCTTACAAACAAACACAGATTCTCTTTCACACACAGTCCCATTTATTGTGCTGATGGAGAAATAAGATTAGATTACATCATATCTAGTGATAGAAGAGCTTCAGTGTGCCTGAGAATTACTTTATCCATTATACAGAACATCCAGCTATTAATGTAGAATCATATAGCAAAGGGATAATTTAGCTTAAAGTAGCTAGTGTGCATGTGAATTACTTCATTCATCATACAAAGACATCCAGCCATTATTACTGAAGCACACAGCAAGGGATAGTCTAACTGGAAATAGTTAGCATAACTAAGAACTGCATTAATTAATTATAACACTAAGTATCACAGATTAATGAACTTCTATTCTGTTGCATCTTCTATCAATTTAACTTTTTTGATATCTCCAGATTTGTTTCAGGCCATCCTAAGGACTAAACAAATACTTTTCCTGTTGTTCAGGACACTGCCACAGACTATATTTTTTTTTTTCTTTTCAAAGATGCCAATAAGTAGGCAACACCTTTATATTCTAGAAACATCTATTGCATCCAACATTTCTTCTGTGGCCTGATAACTTCTGCTTTGTGAATTTTTCCAGTCAACCTTGAAGACAGAATTTTAGTTTTGAAGTTGTTGAATTGATAATGCCAAATTATTTGGCAAAATGCTAACACAGATTATATTAATAAGTAAGTATTTTTCCAAATCCAAAAGAATACAATGAGGTGGTTTCCTGTCTTGTAGGATCACAGCAGCTACACTACCATGTGTCAAAAGATACTAATTTTGAAGTGGTTTTGTTTAGTTGCTTTGGATTTTTTTTTAAATCACCATGGATTTTAAATTTTAAAATAAGCAGAAAATTTTTGATTGCTTCCCATGTATTCTGCTGACAGAAGTTCTCCTAGTACACTGTAACCTCTCTCTTTTTGGGAGACCAAGCATCCATATTTGTGTGAGGATATTTGACCACTCACAGGATGTGAACATATTCCAAAATTTCTCCCAAAACCAAAGGTAATTATGTTTACAGTTAAATTCAGTTAATACTAGTTGCATAACCAGAAGTTCCCGGATACTTCCCTGAAGACTTACCTAAGTCTACATCTTGCCAAATGGTTTAAATATGTTTCTACTTTCTCTTATCTTGTCAGCATTGATTAATTTTTTTTAATCTCAAATGGTAATTGGCATTCCCATCAATTTAGATTTACAAACCTGATGACCAAAAAGCAGTATAATTTTTCAGGGAGTACCAATGGGAGCTTCCAAATAGCTAGGGGTTTTACAGCCAAATCCAGTCATTCTGCTGTAAATCTAGTTCATCTCCACAGATAGTGCTTTACATTTTTGGTTTTTAAGTTGGACAACACTCCCTGAGACTGGCCTCAAATATGAGTGTGTTGGTTTTAGATTAGAAAACACCTAAAAATATAAATTCTGTACAGGTTATATCCTGGATTCAAACCTCTCGGTCTCCCATGCTGTCCTCACCACCTGTTAGTCACAGGTAGAAATAAGTACCTGTTAATCTCTCTGTGGCCTGACTCTCCAAGGGACAATATCTCTCAGTGCATTTCTCAGGGCTCAATTCCAAATTCTGGAGATAAAAAGTTCTTTGGTGACCTCACTCTTGCCAACTACTGTCACTCAACAGCTATAACTCCAGCAGGTTTAAATTTAATTAACTGGGAATTCACCGCAAATATCAGTCATACAGACAGGATGTGGCTGTATTTTCTCAAAAGAGAAGAAATACTTCTGTGACTGTGGTGCATTTTCTTTTCTGGGAACTTAAAGAACTTGCATGTATATATGTGCACTGTTGTATTATCTCAGAACAACTGGCCACAGAAAAAGTTAAGCTTTAAGAGAAAAATAACCTATCTAATCTGGCACTACTGGACAACAGAGTAACACCAGGAACCGGTGAAAATCAGAGGCCTGTTTCTCTGTCTTCAGCAGAGACTGTTGATACATATGCCAGCTGTACAAGGATGTGTCCACTGTGGCTTTTCAGAAAAAAAGTAGTTGTTTAGTGCATAAATAGAATTTGCTGAATTCTACTTTCTCTGCCAATAATCTTTTTTCAGAGAATTATGTGATGCTAAGGCTTCACAGAGACTGTAGACCAACAGGACAATTTCATTTTATCCTCAACTCTTTCCTTGCAATAAAGGCAGATTTTTTTGCTTAAGTCAAGCATCTTTGTGTAATACAATTATTATATTATTCCAATTGTTCTAGAGTAGTGAGTGAATAAAACCAGCTTTCTTTGCACTTTGCATATGTAGTCTATCAAAGTGGTGCAATGAAAACATGATAACTCTAACTTAATACTGGGATTCAGAAAGAGGAATTTATCTGTTATCTGTTTGTTCCAAGACATAACTTGCACATACTGCATTTATATACATACTATGTACTACCAGTATGCAACGTTTAGCATTAGAAATACATTGCACAAGATTAGAAAAGTTGCAGTGGCCCTGAAGATTATTTTACCTTTTTATGCTACTGAAGCTGTGGGAAAGAGAAAAAATTTTCCCCAAACAGTTCAAAGTCATGTTCTACAGCCACTTAGAAATTGCATTCTTTCCAAACTAACAATTTCATCTCTGATATGCTGCATTTTTGACTGCAGCACTGTACTGTAAGTAAAACACAATGGTGCTTCAGCTAGCCCTGCAAAACGCAAAAAAAAAAAAAAAACGTGCAAAGAAAGAAGCCTACTAAATATTGCAAGATGTATATGTAAGATGTAGAAGATAGTAGCAAAACCATTTCTATCACTGTCAACAAATCTCTTTCTGCATTTCAACATGCTAAGGTTTAATTTAGGTTGGTAAAAACATTGTTCAGTAACCAAACGATATGCACCTCCCTTTTGGGGGTCTCTAAAGTTATTGTCCAGAAGACAAACAAGGCTATTCAGAATTATCTCATTGCTTTAACTTGCTATCTATCCTTACCAAGCTGGTGATCATACAAAAAAACTCCATTTGACAATACAGTTAAGCATTTGACAATATAGTTAAGCAAACAATAAATTAAATTCACTGTACTAACTCCTTATAATTCAAAACACTACCTTAACTTTTACGTTCGAACAATTTAAGCAGAGAAAACAATTTTCCAAGTAATCTTAGAAATACTTGAAAATCTAAAATTATCCTATAATTAGGGGAAATGAAACTTTAATAAATATCAATGCAGCATCATATCACAAATGTCACATTATCAAATAAATATGACTTCACTGTTCAAAATGTTTCAACACTTAAAACTAGACTTAGAAGTCAAAATTATTATAAATTGGTAATAGCAAAGCACAAAGTAACCTGTTTTGTTAAGCAGAGGTAGAATTTACACAATATTGTGGAAAGAGCAGACAATCATCACAAACCAGATGCCTGCCAACAACCAAAAAGTCAGACCAGTCTTTAAACTGAAAGAAATTAAACCATGTCTTTCCTTCATGCTACCACAGACAAAGGAAATCCAATAACTATCTGAGAAAACAGAGATAGTATTTTATTCACAAATCACAAACTCCAAGCAGATTTCTCATATATTCAAACTCATTCATCCCAACTCATTTACCCCAAATCCTGCACAGACCCAATTCCCTCACAGAAAAAGGAAACACACAGCACACTTTTTCTTGTCCTTGGCAGCACACTCAGCAGTATACTTGTCAATCTGATCTCCCTAAGGAGAAGCTGCTGTTGCATGCATTCCTCAACCCGTTTTAACAGTTTAACTCTCAGTCTGTATCACAAGATTCCCACTAATCCAAAAGTGAATCTACAACAGCCACAAACTGGTAGGAAGCATGAGTGTGTGTAGAGAAAATACATATGACAACACTCTGACGGTAATGTATCACATATCAACTCCTGGAAAAATGAAAAAAGAGATGTCAAATTTCCAGTCAAATATGATGACCCACAAGCAATAGGTGCTAACTTGTATGGAACAAACTATTGTATTTTTACAATACTCTGAAAAATTCTGTAGTTCCATCGTTCGTCTTTTCTCAAAAAAAACCAAAAACAAAAACCAACCCAACCCAACCCAACCCAACAAAAAAAAAAAAGGCAACCCAACTTTTCTTAGTGCAATCAGAAGAAATCTATGTAAGAAATTCAATCACTGAAATATAAAATGAGGCAGGAAAATCTGGTTTTAACTGTACTAAATGTTTAGCATTTAATGGTAGTATAGATCCACTTTGGAAAGCATGGACATTTTTCATTCGCATTTTTTTTCCTAAAAATTAAATTACGTTACAATTATTTGGCTGGAATAGATGGAAGAGGACTTCAGATGAAATTGTTTACAATGTGCCACTGATGTAGTAGGTTAATGTATTTTAAGAGTTATAACTAAACTGTTCCTTTACTTTTATAGGTACTGAAATCTACTTGTACCTTTCAAATAATATTCTTCCCTATAAGAGTGATGTAGAATTATTTGAACATTACCAACACATCAGAGAAATCTGCTCTGCATACAATACAAAAATCTTAAAACTTTGGCAGTGGCAGAGAAAGTGCAAAAGCTAGCAAATAATTTTTTTACAGATGTTTAGTATAAGTGACAAGTATAAGTAACAACCATCCCCCATTTTATCGTCTTTATAAGTGCATTTGCTGCAACAGTTTCAGTACAACGAAAAACTAAAACAGCCCAGATGCCCCACAATGTGTCCTATAATGTCCCCTCTTCTTTCAACACATTCTTCATTGTGATTTAATGAATGTTCTTATATATTCCATTGAACATTTCCAAAACAGGCCTGTGGATATTCGTGTCATGACAAAATATTATATCAAACCAGTTCTATTCAGTCTTCTCTGCTTGCACTTGCATGTCAAAGAAGAAATTAAAACAGCTTCCTACACCTCAGGAAAGAGAAATAATCTACTGCCAACTAACTAGAGAGAGCTAACTCACATCAGTTAAGCTTAGAATAAGCAGGCTATAATGATTAGCCGAAATTAAAGTTAGTTGGAACACCTGCTTTGATATTTGAGCATTAGTAATAAAAACAATAGTTGCCAGCCCTACATTTTTAAATCAACCAACCTTTTCAAAAAGGAGAAAGGGAACAAAACATCAAGAAATCCATGCTACTGCTTGAGGGGTTTGCCAGATTTATTGCCACTGTAAAGATTAAAATCACCCACCATTAAGAATTCTATGTATTTATTGCATTCAAATGTCAAAAGTCTGAAAATTATGTGATCAAAAGAGTGGTTTCTAGGCAGATGATAAATAAAGAATAGGATTAAAACAGAAGGTTTAAAAAAACTCTGACAGAATTACATATAAAAGAGCAGACCATTGCTATAATTTCCACTGTGATCACAGATACAGGACTATGCTCAAAGTAGTCACAATAGTAGTGAAAAAACCTTTTCCTTGGTTCACGATAAAAAAACCTTGGTTTATGATAAAAAAGCTAAAGATAGCAAGATGAAACCACACAATTAACAGAAATTAACAAGCTTGCAGGCATTTTGCAAGAATTACGGTGTCAGTATGGGTGTCTTAAGTCTAATAAGTAAATACTAAAAATTTTCTGTGATCTTCACAGTGAGGGGAATACTGGGGTGTTTTGGTGCACTACCAACACTTCTCCAGCTTTTCTTAAAGGCAGTAAAAACTGCTATATATGACAACAACAACAGTTGCCAGTGTGCAACAGCTGTGGCAAAGGGCAGTACAGGACCTTCTAACCATATTTCACATTTATACTCAAACTGAATCTGTTACAATGTTTAGAATCTGTTGACAGGATTAAAGCCTTTATCTTTTTAAATCCCAGCTGTATGACAAAAGGGCTAAAATATCTACATATCTGAATTTATCAATAAATTATGTGGTTCCATCCCCTCTTCCAAAAAAGATAGGTCTCAAAGCATTCTTCAGATCCCCTGTATTTCCTCCTTCAGCTATGTTACAACCATCAGATGGTAAGGCAGAAGTAACACACATGACCACAAAAAAGCTCTTTGCCCTCAGTAAGATCCTCAAGTATAAACAGTTTCCTTCAAGCTCTTATTAATATTGTCTTTGCAGTTTAATTCTACTACATTAAAAAGCAGGAACTAATCCAAGACATTGGCAAACTCTAGAGGTGTCTGTATGCTCTTGGATTTTTTTATAAAGCCTTAATCCACACTCCACAAAGAGGACAAAGACCCCAATCAACTCTCATTCGCCAGTCAGAATTCAATCAGTAAGATCAGATACTACTCTGGACCAAAACTACATATACTATTAAGTACATACACACAGAAATGGACACAGAGTTGGGTAAGGAAGTGGCAGCATAATATCTCTGATGGGAAAAATGGTCGTCTGTATACATCGTTATACGGTGCCTGCATCAGTAAGTCCTGTATGTATGAGAAATCTATGTTTAGGCATAAAACAGCCCAGTAAAGAAAATCCCCAATCTATAATGCTGATTTGTTCTGAATATGCAGAACAGACTTTTCTTAAAAAATTTCTGTACTGTTTTTAAGCTGAAATTTCACAAAAAAATACATCTTTTATCCTAGGTTAAGATGAAGACGTGATATGCAGAAAAGCTGGACTAAGCTATCACCCAAATAACGTAGTCCTCTGCTGAATGAAAAGAATAATTTGGCAACTCTCAGCTTTATTTGTTTAGGAGGATTTCCTTTCAATTAAAAATAAAACAAATAAATATGTAAAGAAATAGTTCTTCAGTTATTGTAGACAACTGCTGGCAACACTTGAACACAGATATCAGCTTAACTGTCCAGCTTCTTGTTTTCCTGGCAATTGCAGTGCTGCAGCTTTATTTGGTAATTTGAAATAGTTCTAGTATCAAAGCAGAAACAGCAGTATAAGTATACTATAAAAGCAGAAAGCATAAGCAAAGCTATTAACAACTCTTCTTCCCTGGAGGTATAAGGGCTGGCTGCATGAGAGGTTTGATGCTTATGTTACTGTCCATGGGCAAGATTCTAATCAGACTCAAACCAGTTCATCAGTTTAGAATCTCTTTCTGACTTACTCAAAAAAGTCAAAAGCATATCCTGCATACAAATAAAAAAAGGCAGTAGCAAAGTTGAAAAAAGAGAAAAAAGTAAAGTAAGAAATGCAATGTAGAAGGTGAACACTTGAAATAATCACAGTACTTATGTATTGAAGAAGTTGTTCTTGACTGCTCTGAGCCCTTTTAGGGATCCTCATACAGAGAAATAAAAGCAAATTACATTCATACTTTATAACTATTTGAGAAAATGCTTAAAGCCTAGATCAGTACTTCTCATGCATGCATATGACTCTTGCTATTTCAGTGGGAGAGAGACATCCATGTATCTCAGACTAGAATTTTATTCTGATATTCACATCTATACAGCATTTAAAGACATAAAGCTTTGGACGAGTTTAGAATTGAAGTAAATTAAAAAGTCCAATTGACTTGCCATGACAGACAACAGGCCTTGAATACCCACACCCCAAATAAAAACAGAAGGCCCTAAATTGACAAGATTCACTCATTGACCAGTAATTCTCAGACGAATTAGTAAAAATGTGCCTCTTACCAAAAAAAGCTGTCTCCAACTATGATCTCATAGCATTAGCAGAATCTATTAAAGAAGATGAGACTTCCTAGAGAAGAAAGCATTGTTTCTTAACAGTGGAATCAGATAACACACCACTAATTTTTTCATAGCTTTCTGTGAGAATTACCTCTAGCTGAAACTCAGCCAACTCCTTCTTATATAACTTTATGAATGTAACAGTGGGAAAGCAGAGCCTGTACCACCTGGGAATAACAATGGGGAGGTGGTATTCAGCATTCTGAGGACACAGGAGCACAGACAATCTCAAACATTCCCTCACTGAGCCCAGACAAACATTACACAAAGAAATTGCCAGGTCTTGGCAAAACAATTACAACACATACCCCACAAATAAAAAAACCACCTAAGTCCCTGGTATCTCATAGGAACATGTGATAGAAACTACTGCACAGAGTTTCATCGAAGGCTCCTGGAGCACACTGCTCTCTGCAATTAGTAACATGCAAAAAAACCCCACACAATCCATCCTTATATGCAAGTTCCTTATTGGTGAATGATCCAGGTCACATTCAATTTAGACATTCTGTAGCAAGAAACCATCAGGGTTGGCCTTTGCCAGAGCTTCACTGTGCCCTTTGGACTTACTAAAAAAAAATTAAGAGAGCAGATATTTTAAACGAAGTTGAGAACACCAACAATTTAGCCAGAAAAAAACCCAGCTTATTTGTAAAAGACAGTATGGGGCACTCCTCAATCCACTGAAAAGTTCTAATGAGCCTGTCAATGTCACATCCTTATCTCTTAATTAACTTCTCTTAATCGCAACAGGTAATTCATGACCTAGAAAAGTAAATTATCTTGAGACTCCTTGTCTCTCTCTAGAGGAACTACAGAACTGTAACATCAGATTATATCAGCACGATTCTTTCTATCTTAACACTGCCTTTTTCTTCCTTTGAATTATGCACTTGGGAAAAGGCAGTTTGGTTTTAAAATGCTGCATTGTAATTCAACTTTCTGTTTGCCTTATTCCTGTGAAAGAGTGAAAGAGAATCATAAACAAAAGTATTGCCAGAGCACAGTCACTTAGATTTAATGGAACACAAATGCATTTGTATACTATCCATACTCTCAAGTTTTGCAAACTCAGATTTTAAAATACCACACAAGGTATAGATATTTATAATTTGAGATTGTTTACAAACTTGTTTGTTTGGGGTTTTTTTTAAATTTACTTTCATAATCTTAGCAGAGATAAAACTACAGACTAGAAGCCATGGGAAGCTTTACTAAGCAAAAGCCAGAACTGAGAGACACTAAAGAATGGAAGATATGCATTGCTCTCCCTGTATTCAGTGCAGAGCATAAAAAACCCTAGATGGGTAGAAGATACAGATTCTTTTGCCTAAAAAATGCTGCATCAGCACAGTTGCACAGGTGCAATTGCACTCCAAAGTGGAACACATGTACTGACAGTCACTCAGAGGAGATAATACATAATCTACTTTCAAACCTGTATGGCTTTTGACTCAAATCTTAAGAAGGCAGGCACTACCATAAACAAAATCCTGGATCCTCTTTCTTTCCAGTCTCTCCTTCAGGATTCTACAGACAGCTAGCTGTTCTTCTGGCACAAGTATTGAGACCCACAGTATCTAGGAGATCCAAGGGTTATTTCCAGATGACAGCACCACAGATTAGCCACACAAAGAAAATACCTTAAGTAATTCCCATAACGCCAGACTAGTCAAGTGAACTCAGCCAACTCAGGTGAAAAGCCAGGATCTCAAGGAAGTAGTTGAAAAAATTTGCTAGTTTAGTCTAATGACAGGAACTTGCACACAAGATGAAAAATCTTGTTCAGTTGATACCAAATACAAAGAATACAACTAAATTCTCTCATCCACATTTTTCTCAACTCTTTTGGAAATGAGAATATTAATAGGTAAACAAATCAGATTTGAATTTAGCCACCTGATTTACTCAGGTTATCCAGAATACAATACAGTACATAAGTTACCAATAATACAATCTTATACCTATTGACACAAGCAGATAATTTGGACCACACTGCTCCTATGTAGAAAAACACTTTATAAAATTATATTAAAATAAACTACAATGAAAAATCTCTTTCTTTTGGAGTTTTAACCTATTCCAAAAGCCCAGCTACCAGAAGCACCCTTACCTTTGGAGGAAGAAAGTGACCAAACATCTTAACTGTTTAAAACACACACTGGACACACATAGTGCAATTTTTTTTTCACTGTACATGCAATCTTAGCAGTAACTGTATGTGTAGAACATGTAAAAAGATACACAGAAGTAGAAACACTGTATATTGCAAATCATGGATTCTTTTTCAATCAACACAAAGAGATTGATAAATAATAAATAATAAATAAAACTGATTATTCAAAAAATCACAGGGCAAAGTACCATACACATGTGAAAATGCTAAAGTGATGTGAGAAAGTGGCTAGTTATGATTTATAATATGTTTCACACTTTCAGTTAAGTCAAGAAGAGAAAAAGAAAAGATCAGTATGATAACAGTTTATAAACATGAAGGATTTGTTCTTGTATCAATATGAAATACTAAAAGCAAAATCTAATCTAAAGGAACAAGCTGGCAGACTAAGAAAACTTTAATATAATAACAGGCCTTTTAAAAATCTGATATTGTATCATTAACTTTACAACAAGATTACAGCACAACAACATTACATTCAGATCTGGATGATTTGTGCTTAGCTACATCTGGCTATGCAAAAAATATGAGGTAGAGGGCAAGCTCTCTAGAACATTTATCCATTGACTGATAGTAGTTTAATTCAAGGTTTGATTTTTTTTTATCCAAAGAAAAGTTGTACTTATAAGCTGATTTGCAATGCTCACATCTCTCTTATTTTTCCAAGTGCCAAGATCAACATCTTAAATATGCCTTGCATTCTTAGATATATTATGTTAGATTAAGATATCTAAATCTATGTGCATATTTATAGGCATTTCACCCATGTCTCTCTATTTAAATGTTTCTCTGGCTCAAATAATCTTGGGTTCTGAGCACTGATCCATATGTTATGTAGTAAAAAACAAACAACTATACTCTGCATTTATGAAAGCATACCTTCTACTGACATCAATATGAACCCTGTGAAGAAAAACTTTTGCCTGAATGCAACACAGAAATCATTACAAATAACATCACGAAGACCATATAAATCCTTCCCTTGGTTATTCCCATGGTTATCCTTCCCTTTCTTTGTAAGCATGCAATATCCACTAGCATTAACAAGATCTATACAGGTGTTTCAAAAGAGCAGTAATTACATTGAATCGAAGTTTCTTAGGCCAGCTACATTTATGAAATTTCTTCTGGCTACAAAGCATGTGGCATGATCTGAGGAGGGCTGAGAACTTTCAGAAGAACAGAGAACATATTCAGTTCCAAGTGGCACACAGCAGAACAGTGGCCATGCCTCAGCCAGGCATTCAGGTAGCAATACTTTAAAAAACTACCAAATATGTGTTACTCAAAATGTGAAGAATGCAAACTGTGGAGAATGTTGACTTTTTCATGAGACTGAGAAGTTCTAGCAAGTCTGAGAAACCTGTGGGAGTAATGATGACTAAATATGAATAGACAGAGAAGAGGCAGTACATCTAGAGATGACAGGAGTTCTGTTCATTAAAAGATAGCTATAACATTATGTCATCTTCAGTGTGCGTCATGTCCATTTAGCTTAAAATTAATCTATCTTAAAAGTTATTCTAAGTAACAGAAAATCACAGAAAGTGAAACCTTCCTAACATTTCGGCTTGCACGATTTTCTAATGGTCTGCTATCACAATAATGTGATACTATTTGTAAGCAGACGGAAAATATAATGATGAATGTTTGGTATCTTCACATGCATCAAGTAAAAAAATTGACAGCTGTGTTATTTTCTACTTTCAAGGTGGTTATTACTGGAAAGGTATTTTTGTTTTGACACATTCAGCATTCCTGTTAAGCAGTACATTGTTGAGAAAATAATTTTATATAGGAGTTCAAATATGTTATTTGAAGTCAAATTATTCCAACAGCCTACAAATATAAGCTCATACACAAATGCTGCTGGCACAAAATAATAACCAACTCCCTTCCTTACCTTCATAATGGATCATATTTAAGATAATATATGACTAAAGAAAAAAACACAAAAAACCAATTTGCTTTGAGATGTAGAGAAATATAAATAATTCCTGCTCTACACTCCTGAAATACTATATTAATAATCAATTTAGAATGCAAATGTAACAAATTTAGCACATTTCAGGCTTATTATGCAGATGTTAATTAAAACTTGTTTTACTGCAAGATGCCAGACATTGCTAAGGATAAAATATTTATCGGTTGAATTCTATTTAAAAATAGTACCCATGCTTTGCCCCTAATGTCAAACAACTGAAAAATACCTCAGAAAAGGGAGCTCTATCTTTTGCATTAAGTAAACTGCTAACACTGCTATTAATCATTGGAAAAGTTCTTTGCACATCTCTACAAAAACTTGCCACCTCTCTTCTCAGTTTTTAATTGAAGACACAACTACTCTTCATTAAAATAATAATTTCAGAGTGTCTAGAATGTACTATTCAATCTTGCACAGTACAGTTTCACACCAAATATTGTAGCAATTCTTTACAATAGCTTATACCTGTTACTAATTTAGTGCATATGTAATACCTGGTAGCATGTTTTTGAAAACAAAAGCACAATGCAGAGTCCCCCAAACACACCTTTTTGATTTAGTTTTATTAACTTTTGTAGTGCAACTAAACAGAAAAGCCAACCATTTATCATTAAAGCCACTTTCTAAAGGGGCTCTTGTTACATACTGAGTTAGCTATGAAGTCACTGGGGCAGGTTTACACGCTGTTACATAAGGTGTAAGGTTTGTATCAATGTGCCCTAATAGCTTTCATTAACTTTTGGAGCACTTCCCACCAGAATATTAGTTAAGCACTAAAAAAGCAATGCTATCATAATGAAAACACATAATTCATAAGAAAGACTGTTAAAATACACATAATTTTCAACTGACTATTGCTCAAATACCAATTGAGATAGTGTGCAAAGACTTGTACTGGTAAAGGATAATTTTTTCAAAGTTTGACAACTGAAAAAAAAAAGTTTTTGTGAGCTGCAGAAAATCTCACTCAAAGCTTTAAAGTAATGTTAATAAATTAGCATTTATCATAAAATAAAAATTTACTGCTACAGGACTCATCATCTTAATCTTTTAACAGACTTTATATGCTTGAGAAAATCAGTCCTGGAAATACAAAGTCTATAAGCAAAAGCTCATGACTGAAACAGCACTGGTTTAAGTAACATATACACAAAGTTTGGAAAGTCTTCTATGGGCCTTACCATCCAAAATCAATTAGATGTGTGAGGTGGACTAATTCAGTTACCTAATACTTGTGTATTTTGGACTACTTTGACCAGATTTCAGTTGAGATAATCTACTAAGAACACTCAACCTGGGAGTAATTTTGTATTCTGTATGTATTTTGTATTCTGTATGTATTTTGTATTCTGTAAGTATTTTATACATCACACTGCATTAAGCCATGTGACTACCATCTGTTGTACATTGTTTCTACTTTGATCCTTTCTCCAGGCAAAAAGCAGAAGCAAAGATGTTTCCTGTTTTGATAGGGTTTGGGGTTTTTTTATGTATTTATATTGACACCTATCTCTCTCTCTCTCTCCCCCCATATCTATTAATATATACAGTATTAAATATTTATGATAAGCAAGCACAGGCAACAATATTCCTATTGCTCCTGACAGTAAGGTCAGTAAGGTGGTACAGTACACCTTGTCTCCTATTTCCTGGAAGAATTCATGTGGCAAAATTCAAGCAAACTCACTGACATTTAATTCCCTGGATAAATACCTGTGTTCCTCAGTCTTCCCCTGTGTGGCACATCATCACAGGGTCTTTCAGGATTTTGTGCCCATATGACAGAGATACACAAAGCCTTGAAACATAATCCAAAGCCAAATTAAAAAAAAAAAAAAAAAAAACAAACAAACAAACAAAAAAAAAACCACCACAAAAAAACCACCAACAAACTAAACCACAAAAAAAAAAACAACAACCAACCCAAAAAACCAAAACAACAAAACAACACCACCTTCCTGTTTTACACAGTGCATACCGAATACAGGTGGATTGCACTGTCCAGCCAGAAAGCCACACAGGTGTGAACAGCTGAAAGTCAGTCTTCACCTGTCAGGACAGGATGATGTCTCCAGACCAGCCAAGAAAACCTTTCAGCCTTGATGGAAAATGCCTTCCAGCAAACAACAAAAAATGAAAAGTTAAAAAACAAAATGAGAGCCACAACATACACAAAAAGGAATGTCTGTCTTCCTCCTAACTTTCTGAAATCTTCCTCTGTCTCACATATCTTAAAGATGCATCCATCAGCTGCTTCCATTGGTTCTCAAAGCACCAGTCAGTCTCGTCCAGAGGCCACTTCATGAAGGTTATGATATGGTACAAAGAAACTGAAAACTGCACATGCTGGACTTGAGCAAGGAAAACTTAGGGGGTCTGGTTAACCAGCTTCTTGGAGCTCATTTCTCCATCAATTATATCCTCTAGCTGATACTAAGGCAAAAAACTAAGTTACCAGTTTCAGATCAAATTTACTTGGCTCAAACACTGGCCCAGATCTACGCTGATATAAATAGCAAAAGCCAATTTAAAATAAAATAGAATTTATTGCCAATTCCATCCAAAAATCACGGACATGAAACTGACAAAGCCAATACAGAAACTGACAGAGTCAGCTAAGCAAGGAAACACAGTGAGCACTGGGTGAGCCTCCTGAAGTGTCCCAGGACACATCACCCCCGAGGTCTCACGAAGGTCCCAGTCCAGGGCAGCTATTCTTATACTCTTAACTCAGTGGACAAATCCGGGCAGTTCGGTGGTCCCGGTATGGAGGGGAGCTTGAAACTTTTTGGGTTTGAGCCACTGCCCAGTCCAGGATTCCTATAGACCTTTTGTTTCCTGATGATGCTGCTGATGGAATCACAGTATGCCTTGGGCCGGCATGAATGGGTTTCCTGGGTGTGCAGGGTGTATCCTCAGTACTCTTAATGTCACAGGCAGGATGTATTCTTCTGGGCCATCAACTCTTATCAGATGCCGATTGCTCCCTGTTTCTGTGCTTCCACTCCCTTCACTGGTATTGTAATTTCATTGTCCCTTTCCCGGAGTGGAGAGTTTCTTTGTGCTGAGAGGGTTTTCCCTGACATTCTCTAAGATTACATGTTTTACCAGCACCCACACCAGTAAGCATTAAATTTATAAAATATGGTCTAAGAACACGAATTAGTATATACTACAACGATATGAGAGGTTTCTTGCGAAACTGCCAGCTCAGTGCCCGCCTGAGCCTGCAGTGTCTCTAAGCTCTATGAACTTTTACTCTTATAACACAACTATTATGAAGAACATATTTTACCCTTCACTGATATCACCTTAATAGGAAAACATGAATTAATTCATCATAACATACGTGATGTGTCTAGCTCCTGCTGGTGCCAACTCACAAGAAGTTTAATCATATCAAGCTGCTCTCAGGGAACAGTCACTGCTTTTCAGTTTTACTAATCTAATTCTGCTATGTCCTGCTCTCCTTTCCAAGCAAAATCCTATCTTGGTATAGTCATTCTATGCTTCTTAGATATGGGTATGATATCAACATGCTGGTTTTCAATTTTAATTCAACACCTTTTCTCTGCAGTGTTAGTTCTATACACTGACTTCTGCAAGAGTTCCAGTTAGTTGGACATAAACTTAGTCTTGCAGTCTCCAAAGTTGATCTGACTGTTGCAGAGCAAGGGGCTTTGCAAGTATTACTGGCTCTTCACAACCAGGTTGTTGCCCTAGTTATGTTATAGTCACGTTCCATTATGGTTTCTTCTGTATTGTCTGAGTCTTCTAGGGCCACACAGGCTCCTGAGCAGGCTTGTTTAACTTAGTGGTATATATTCTTTGGAGAGAAAGTCTGTGTACTCTGTTGATCAGCATCTTTATCTTGCTGAGACAAGGAACAGGATTCAGAATGGCTCTGTACCGCCTCTCTATCCCCACGTGCCTTAAATACCTGTAGCTTATAAGGTTGTTACTGGCCAACACATCCTGTCAAAAACTATCCTGTGTTTTCCTAGCCCAAATTCAACACTACAGCCACAAGTTGTCACAAGATTTACCTTTTAATAAAACTTCTGTGAAAAAATGTCATAGAACAAAAACTAAGTCACAGAATATAACATCTCATTAGTGTTTGATCTTTGGCAGGAGAACTGCTGAGAACCACAATAATATGAATGAAGGAAGAATAAGTGGGTGTGGTAGTACCCAGAGGAACACACAGGGAGACAAGGCTCTCAGAATGTCGTGTGTTAATGGCACACTATTTAGCAGGTCATCAAGCTCCCAGGTCACTCAGGTTTCAAAAAGATATCCAAATGCAGAGACAAAGAACAGTGATCAAAGCCTGACCACTCACAAAGGGAATATAAGGAAAACACTGTTACCTCCAAAAAGGCAGCCTACAAGCTAAGAACTCAGAAGATGTCAGGACTTGAAGCATGTCCTCTGTGTACATCCTCATAGCAACCAATCCACAGCCTAATGTCTGGACAGAAATATCATGGTGCCAGACTTTTGGACAGACTTCCTGGACATTGTATCCACTCTGGAGCTAGCGTGAAAACCTACTTTGTTTCAGGCTTTGTTTTGATAAAATCACCTTTCCCACCTGTAAGATATCCTCACTGCTTTTAACTACATGGTTACTACATTTTGATAGTACAGTAAAACAGTATTCCACATGGTTTGTATGCTAACTACTTAGTTTGGCAAGAGAGTTTACTGCTGACAATGATAACATTATGTTTCCATTAGGGTTTTTATTTGGATCAACAGTGTGTTTCTAAAGCAAGGACTTCAGTCATTCACATGTTCCAATCTGTTTCAAGTCTCAGGGAGATTTTGGTACAGGCAAGCTGGATTATTTCTTGTGGAAACTAGAGAGGAATTTCTGTTCCAGTTGTGTACCATTTCATTCCAAAAGTAATATAAATGTGTGAAAAAATAAGCACTCTTATGAACAGCTTCAATGCTGAGGAAGAATTATTTAGCTCAGGGAGACGGACTAAATCAAGTAGAAAGCAATCTCTCCAACTGGACAGACTCTATATGTAGGAGTCTCCATACTGACTACTATTCATCCAATACATTGGCACTGTATTACTTGTTTACACAGTCAGCTACAGTAAAAGTGTGGGATTTTTAAGATTACTTTTTGTTCAGGCAGAAATACAAAGACACTATGAAGAATTTGAGAACTTACTGGCCTAGGTCTAAGCAAGTTGATCTATCAACTAGAAATTAGCTCAATGCCGTCATTGTGAACATTTCGCATTTGAGACTGATTTCAATGCAAAACAGGTATGTGGTAAATTTTAATCCGTGTTCCTAGAATATAATAATAGTTTAAGTAATATTGGTGATGGGGAGGGGAAGATGCATTCCCTATAGTAAAATGTTTCAGAAACTGTGTGTTTTCAGGGGCTGCCAGCTCAGGCAGGAACTGAATGGTAGCCTCACAAGAAACCTTTTTTACATTATCCCGGTGTTTTTGTTAATTTAAGTTCACAAATTGTATTTTATACATTTAATATTCATGGGTGTGGGTGATGGTAAAAGTTACACAGCTCTTGTCAGAAAAGCAGGTCTCAGCCCAAGGTGTCCCCGTCCCGGATCGGGAAAAAGACAAAAGGATCACCGTATCAATAGAGGGAAACCAGGTGTGCCACATCTCAGAAGAACAGGCCCCAGCCGAGCCATCGAAAACGATCAGGGACACCATCTACACCCAGGAAAACCGCACTCAGACCGGCGGAGGAGATCAGCATCATTATGAAGAGACAAAAATAACCATAGAAATGCAGGACTGGGTAGAAGGCGCCAGCTCCGGCATTCCCAAGTCCCCCTGATACCGAGACTTCCAAACATGTTCGGGCTAATCCACTGTGCCACCTAACATGTCTTGACTTGTTCGGAGGGGAAAAAGTATAAGACTGGCAAGCAGGGGCGCAGAGGGGTGTGAGACCTGGGGATGCTGGGTCGGGACACACACCGGGTAGGTCTCACCCAGTGCACACTGCCTATTTCCTCGCTCCTTGACTCTGGTCAATTTCGGTATTGGCTTGGTCAATTTCACGCTTGTGGCTTTTTCGCTGGCAATCTGACAATAAATTCTATTTTACTATAATTGACCTTTTTCATTTATAACAAGGTACATAACATACTCACTGCCTAAAAGCTGGACTGACTTAAACCTATCATGAAAAGTCACTTAGCTCAACTACATTTCTCAGGTTTATAGGCCTCCAGGACAAAACACCTGTGACTCAAGTCCAGCATCCATGGAGTTTATTTCAAGCAAAAGATGCAAGGTAGTACTAATTATGTCCCTTCCTGTCTTATTACAGGGAAAAAAATCAAAAGAGAAGGCCAGCCAATCATCTCAACACACACATTCCAAAAAGAACAAAAAAGGATCATAAGATCTCTCTATAGTTGCTGGACCAAATGTTTCCTATAGTGTCTACCAAAAAAAGTGTATTTTGCTGAAAACACAGTATTGCTCAAGCTATTCTTAAGAGTTCTGCCATCCATCGGGCCTTGTAAACAAGCAGAATTTCTCATCTAAAAATAAAAAGCTTTCTTGTGAAAGTGTGATAAACCACTTAAACACTCATGTCCAAATGTTCTTGCACAAACCAAATAAGCAGAAGGCTATTTGAGTCAAAGAAAAAAAACCATTCATTACTACAGTGGTGTGTAAAGCAGCTGGAAGTGACACACAATGCAAAGAAATCAGACAGAAAGAAGAAATTATATTCCTTTGCAAAACAGGTCCCAAGCTGCCAGCATGTGATGGTGGCAGTGTTGAAAAATAAGCACTGCACTCTTAACCAAACAAGAGCAGCAGCTTATTGAATGTCATAATCCAGCTAAGCACTGGATTCAGAAGCAATCAGCACAAAATGTCAAAACAGTAACACTAGCCAAACAAACTAGATTAATTTTTCTAAAAGCACAGAACCCATGACAGATGCAAATGATGCCTTTAGACACATGCTGGTGTCTCCTGAAGATGACAGGCCAAACTCAGACCTGAAAGGGCCCCTAGAACAGCCCTTTGAAGCCCACTGCTGCCAAAATTAGAGGAAAACCTCAGACCCCACATGGCAAGGGAATATCAGAACTTTGCTTAGACAACTAGCAATTGATCATGAGGCACTGGAAGTTTTGGCAATTACCTCTCATCAAAAGTAACTGAAATGTGACCTAGGCCCTTGAGAAGCCCTATTCTAGCAGATGTTGGTGAGCATAGGAAAAAGGAATTAGTAAAATATTCAAGTGAAATGGACCATTCTAAGGTGAAATATGCTGCTTAACAACACAAATTCAGTAAAACTGTCCTTCAGGAATGAAGTCTCCCAAGTGACAGACTGATAGGACAGCAAAGAAATAGTAAGAATAGCAAATACAGGAAGTATAGGATCCAAGTCATTAAGCAGAGGAAGACTTAACTGAATGGTCATGATCAAAGCTAGTACTAAATTACAATATATGAGGAAAAGAGACTTAACTGTACAACAGCATAGAGGGGGTGAACGTTATAGAACAGAGAAAAAAGACTTGCAGCAGCTGAAAAAAAAGGGGGAAAAATACCAAAGTTCCAGTGCTATTAAAAAAGACACCTTGAGATAAATTTTCAAAGAACTCAAGCATAAATAAAATCTAATACTAAACTGAGATCTCGGAAGATAAAGTTACCAGTCAGAGGCAATGGGTTTATCATTAAATACTTGCAGAAGGTCTCAAAAAACACCCAAATAAATAAAACCCAACTGTGACAAGAGGGGCATTCCTATCTCCTGATTTATATAAAGTCAGAGCTTTTACCACTAGATCGTATTTGTGTAAGAATTTACTGGAGAAACTGCTTAATTTTGGGAACAGAAACTAACCCTAAACCATAAGATCCAAATCCCCACTGCAAAGGAGTGTAGTGATGAAAGCGTCATTTAACTCCTATCCAACCACTCAGCACTCAATAAGGAAATAGAAGTAAAATTGAAACAACAATCTTAAAACCTCTGATGCTGGCTATGGAAGAGGAATTATTCTTAATGACCAATAAATGACTCCACTAACTACAGAAGATGACTGTGATAAGTTGTGGGAAGCCTTGTGGAGAAATGTAGAAGAAATACATGGTTACAAGAAAAACTACTACTTGCAAGGAAACACCTAATCTCCACCACCTAGTAGTGATGTTCTATATGTCCTGTCTGGATTCTTTTGAGTGCTATTTATTCCTCTAATTTGTCTTTCTTCTCAAGCTTTCTGGAAGGAAAAAATCCCAAAACCTTGAATCTCTGCCCCAGAGTAAATAGTTTAGTATTTGTTATTTCAAAAGATCTAAAAGCCCCTGTATGTGCTGCTCACTTGAAATTACCTGACAATCACACTTCTGGAAAAATACCAAAATCAGCTGGAAAAGATTGACTCACAGACTAGGAGAAACATAAATCTTAGACAGGTATCTCTTTCTGTTTGTAAACATTCTGTGGTCCTTCCACTTGCTTCACAACCAATATAGACTTGAATTTCTTCTTATCACAGCTTCTGTTTTGAATCTAACTTAATTTGTGGGTTTAAAAAGACCCACAAAACAGGACACAAACTACTACTAATTACAAAATATTCCAACAAAATATTCCAATGCACACATTTCCAAATAAAGGGAAAAGATGCCTTCAACAGGATAATAATCCAAATCTCCAGAAATTATGGATTTACACAATGAAAAAAACGTATTTGAAGTTTACCAAGTTTCCTGCAGTTTTCACTTTACAAGACCAAACAGAAAAGCACTCCATGGGAATTGTTTCACAGGACTATGCAGTCCCTGCTCAAATTAGGGACTTTTGGAAGACTACTCCTTTACTGTGGCTTTCAGTCACTACACAAAATTAAAACAGTAAAACAGTAACAGAAATAATATTCATAAAGTGATACTGCAGCAACTTCAATAACTCAAAAAATTTATCCTTCAGAGGTGTCAAATACATAATTTGAAAGCTTAGAAAGAAAGTTCCTGGTTTTTACTAAGCCATGCAAAAACACACCTACTGATATGGATGTGCCTGGAATACGTTCACTAGCTAAATTTTCTGGCTTGTTCCCTCACAGTTCCTATGTCACTACTCATTTTCTATCAGTGTCCTCTCCCAAGTAACAAGCAATAGGACAAGAGGAAATGGCCTCAAGATGTGCCAGGGGACATTTAGATTGGATATTAGGAAAAATATCTTCACCAGAAGGTTTATTAAACAGCAGAACAGGCAGCCCAGAGAAGTTGCTGAGTCGCTATCCATGGAGTTATTTGAAAGATACGTAGATATGACACTTTGGTTTAGAGGTGGACCTGGCAATGTTAGGGTAATGATTGGACTCAATGACCTTAAAAGTCTTTCCCAATCTAAATGATTCTGTGTTATCTCCTCAGCTTATTCTCTATCTGATCTTCTTCACAACAAATCTATTTCAGAACCAGGGCTCTGCCTTTCTCCCCACTGCCTCCTGGCAATTTCTATAACCCTGGCAGCTGAAAGAAAGAGAGAATTGGCAATTAGGCCTCTGTCAAATTATTTAAAAAAATGTACTCAGAACACAGCATAACTGGAATCAAGACATGGAGATGCAGGGAAGGGATCATTTCCCCCTTTTCTTTTTCCCCTATCTTTTTCTTCCGCTTGTAAGAAGCAGTGATACACATTATTAGCATTGCAGTGGAAACATCTCAACACAGTCTTTCACATCCTTGCCTAAAGAGTCTGTAGCTGACACAGGTAGAAAATTCAGGCTCCGTTCCCTGGTTTCATTTGATAGGTAAAAAGGGCTCAAGGTAAAGATTTTTAATTGCGATGTTCACAGAAATTCACTTTGAATACAACTGACCAGTCACCCAACAGAGACAACATCTGTATAAATTACAGATAAGAGAACAAATTCCTGTTCCCGTGTCCCAAAAGTTTTAAATAAGTAAGATGAGGAAGTCATGACTAGAATCAGCTTTTTGTGCAACACATTCTAAACCATCATGTAAATAATGATTTGCACAAGAACTCCTATATTCAACAATATCTCAGTATAATGATAAAAATTAGGAACAGCATTTAATACTGCATCTCAATTAACAGCTGAAAAGCATAAATATTTACAAGGACACCCACCGCTATATATTTTTATAATTTAGCCATAAAATTTGAAGTTTCATAGACAAATTATGATCTCATGCACATAGGACAGATCTACCCAGAACTTACTGGAATTACTCATGATTTATATGAGCATTACAGGGACCATAACATTCATTGTAGTACATTAAATTAGTATATAAAGTATATTAAAAATAAAAACCATCATCTGCATATACTACCTGGTTGCTGAAGCTGTAATTGTATGGGCAAAATTAAACTGCTTCTTTGGACACATTAAATGGAAAACCAAACCAAAAATATAAGCACAAATTTAAAACAGATTTAATCATGTCCTATGTTTGGAGAAGGAACAGATTTTGCACTTCTTTAGCCATTTAGATTACTTTTAAATTATGTCAAGTAATTACATGTTGTAAAACAGATAAGTGATTTTTGGCCCAGGGTTCCATATTTTTCCACAGAGTTAACCATGAATACTTGCTGTAGAACTGAAGGAGAAAGAGGGAGCAAGAGGAGTTTGTTTGCTTGCTTGTTGTGGGGATTTTTTTAAGGGATTTGGAGTTGCACAAGGAAAAAATCAGCGCCATTTTTCTTGTATAATGGAAAATAACCAACTATAATGAGCTATACTGTTGGTTCAGTCTGAGCTGAGTTTACACCATCAGAAAGATAAAAAGCCTTAGAAAAATAATCATGATATTACACTTAATTACACTTATCACACTTAATCACTAATGAAATGCCCCAAATTGTAATTTTACATCACCTAAAATGACTTCCCAGTGGAAAACAGAACAAAAAACATTATAAGAAACACGTCTTTTCATTCCACTAAATCAAATATTAACATTGACATTGGTCAAAAACTTGCACCACTAAATGAAATCACCACTACTCACACTCACAGTAGCATATATACAGGTTTTCTTGAATGACTCATGCTGCAAGAGTACCTTGTGGGCATTAAATAAGGCAATTCCAAAGGCTTAACCACATTCTGAAACAAATCTGAAACAAATGAAGAGAACCAGTCCACTGCCAAAACATTCCACATAAGATGGCACCACATGCAATAAAACTAATATTAGAGTCCTCTATCAGGATATTAGACCCGCTGTCACTAAAAAATTCCATTCCTTACCCTCAATTTCAATAGCTGTTAGTGTACTGGAACTTCTACATGTGATATTTGCATCTGCCAGGATTAGAGGTAATAATGAAAATGCTTGTATTTTTTTTAAAAGAACTAAGAGTGAAAAAGAGAAGTACCATACCTTATTTCAATTGAAGACAGACTTGTGTTAGTCCTAGCAGCCCAGAAGTTTGGAGTATACCTTTCAAACCTGGAAGATAACTAGCACCCACTATCACAAAGATGCAATTTTAGAACACTGGGTTTGGGTCCAAAAGATATGGGCACAGTTCCTTACTTAACCTTTGCAAGGGTAGGAGAGGAAAATGGAATTAGGAAATGTCTGTTTCTTGAAAGGATCTCCCCTAACATCTACACCCACCAATTAGTTACCTGCAAAATAAGAATACATTCCTACTACTTTCCCAGATTTTCTGAAAACACAATATTGAAATTGTTGAAAGGCTCTCAAAGTTCCATGGCAGCATGAATGAGTCCTGCAAGTAATATGGAGAGGGAGGTGTGATCTGTAACAGAACACAAAACCAAGAGAGTAGCACAGGTAAAAGCACTGAAAGCTTGGAATTGCAGGAAAAAAATCAAGCTTGAAGAGGCCTCTTTTCACCGCCTCCTGAGATGGAGTTCTGTAAGTTCCATGGACTACTTGTTTCAGTGCTTAACCACAATAACTGTGGTTCCTTGTATCTAGTCTGAAATCTATCACTACAGGTTGTGAATGTTGCTTCATATATTTTCCCTATTTCTGAGAGAACATGGAGAGAACTGGTTGCCTTTTCTGCAATCACGCCCTCAGGTAGCAAGAGAAAGTGACTAGCCTCAGTAATATCTTTTCCCAGGCTGAGCAAATCTAGCTCTACCAGTCTCTTCTCATACAGCATGCTCTCCTACCTGCTAATAATGCTAGCAGAGGCCTGATTCACTTTGTGTCTCCATCATAAACATGAAAACTGGGTACAGTGTGGTATCATAAGTGCAGACAAAACCATTGCTCTAGACCAGGGGTAGGCAAGCAGAGCAGAGGCAAACCAAAACAAGTCACAAAAAAACTAAAGTTTTGTGACTAAACAAAAAGTTTCCTTGGCCAGAATCAAAAGGAGGAGGTTAGGAATGGATCACTCAACTGCTCATACTCCTCACTACTATTCATAAGGACAGGATTGCATAATTTTTGCTCAGCAACATCATGGTTTTTTAGGAATGTGAATTTTCTTAGCCTCCTCTGAGCTTATTACCAGCAAGTACTCAAACTACTACTCATACAAGAAAAGGGACAGGGATCCTTAAACCAGACTCCTATTAGCAACAAAACAAACAAAACTACAGAAAGGAAAATAAAGCCACCAATTTGCATATTTTTGGTTGGATTTTGTTTAAACTTGAAACCAAGTCTACAGCAAAAAGATTGATATTAGCACCTGACAATTGATGCCAGAAGTAAAGTATTATGCATGGATTTAATGATTTCTCTGTACTTCCATTTGTTTTAAGAATCACTGGTCTTGTAGTCTACATTTAAAATCTAAAATCTATTACCCGTATAAGGCTCTTCCTAGGTGGGTCTGGTAAATTGCAGTAATTATCACAGAGACTAAGAAAGCTTCACATACTTGGTATGACAAGTCAGATCAGAGATAATTGCATGACAGAAGCTTGTGGCTACTTTGAAATTAAGCTTAAGGCTTCAAAGCAATTGGCTGCATTTATTACTCTTTATTACTCTTTCTTACCACTTACAGCATCTATAAATCTCTGCATCTATAAGCACTCTACTATTTATATGATCCAGAAAGTTAAGTGGAACAGTCTAATGCTGCTGACTGAATATTAAGCAGTAGATAGAATATATTGCTACTGATCCACAAGCAAAAGTAATTTTTAATCATCTTATACATCTCTATGATATATAAGACGATTGAAAAAAGTTGAGCATTAGAGATAAATTAAGACACAGGGAGAAAGAATTCTGAAAATTAGTTTTAAAATTGCAAACCCAGTGTTCAATAATGACAATTAATTTTTTTCATTTCTCCATATCCTAGCTCTCTAAGAACAGGTTACTTTTGAGGGAAAATTATACTTTTACTTTACAAATGCCATGCAACTCATACAACAAAATTAAAACCATTAGTATTACCTACACACCTATATATGCACATATATAAAGGGCAGGTTTGGATATATATTAGGCACACACATACACTCAATATAGATAGATAAACAAATACAACATGCATAGAAACATGCTGGCCTCTCACATGTGTGTACAATAGCCGCACCCACTTTTCCTAAGCCAAACCACTTTATGTCAGCTTTAAGCTGGGAACAAGACTTTACAGTTATAAAGCACTGAAACATAAGTTTATATTGGAAATGCTTAGGCACCCGTAACTATAATGATGTTAACATGCTCTGCCACAATTCTAATCCTAGAATTTAAAAACATGCAGTTACTACTCTACAGTAGCATCAAAAGAGCCCCACTACCTCTCCAGCTTCAATGACCAAAAGCCCTTTTAAGAATCCATATGCCACACAGCAAAAGAAGCAAGTGATTTTTAAATTCCTAAAACAATATTCTTTATTTGTCTCATAAAATTACAAATGGTAACAAAGTAAAATTGCATACTTGAGACATAAGTAAGTCCACATGTTCTAAAACATCATTTTTTATATTAATTTTGGTCAGTAATGTCAGACTGAGATATTGTCTTCTTGTCATACTATCCCATAAGAAAAGTATCTTATGATAGGTAAATATTGCACCTTTTCTTCCAAAAGCACTAAGAAAGTTCTATGGAAAACTATTAGAAATGGAAAAGAAAATCCCCCGACACTGCAGAACACACATCTGGCTTCTCTGCTAAAACTCTATGACTTAATAGACCAACAAGGCACATTAATAAGGAAATATATTATGCCTATCAAATCCTGTTTTGATACCAAAATGACAACTGGATGAAGGACAGTGATTGCAGTGGTACCAAAGTATACTTCAGACTTCAGCTAAGGGTTAGCAAGTATCAACACAGTTGGGAGGAAAGGGTTAAACCCAGAAGATTTGGTGAGAAGGAGGGAATAGTTTCTCTCTAAGTAACATTGCAGATGGGAATACTACAATGTCATTGCTGTAAAACTCCTAGTGTTCATCCTCTATCTGTTTGGAGAAGCAAAATTCCTGTGCAGGGGTAACACTCTTACAGACATGCTTGAGCCTCCTGCCAGGAGAGAGGCAAATCATAAAGATACTGCCTTGTAATAAGCTGTGTGTGTGCTTGAGATATATTGGAGCAGGCAGCAGGCACTGTGCACTAGGGCAAACTAAGCCTAGCAGAGCCTATGTTGTCATGGGTCTCTTTTCACTGGGATGAACTAAGCCTAACAGAGCCTGTGCTCCTGTGGGTCTCTGCCCAACAATTTTAGCGGGTCAATGAAATAAATCTACTCTTTGCATTTCAGCTGCGATTTGGTGGTTGCCCCAGTCACTTCTTTGTGTCAATTCACACAACTTCTAAATGCCACTAAGTCCATATGCATGTGTTGAACAGCCACATACACCGCTATCACAGCTAAGACTCCATTTTTCTTTCACTGTGTTTTTACTTTTTGTTTCAAATGTTGTATGTACATGATTATTTCTGCATGGATAACCAACTAAGGATATGTAAAAAATAAACTAAATGTTAAAGGATTACTCTTGCAAGTATTTTATCAAATTAAAACAACTGGAAATGTGCAAAAGAGTGTGTCTACATTTGTGTTGACTCAGAAAAGGCTTCCACAGTTGTATTACATAGTAAAACAGAGTTCTGCAAGACTGAACAATATTAAAGGTTTTACATTTAACTTCGACATTTCAATGTTCTCCAGTAGCCCTGGCTGATTTTCTATGGGCTTATCAGTTGTCATCATAACAGACATACAGAACAGATGAATGATGGCTACAGACACACTGATCAAAGAGGCTGCTTCAGCCTTCTCCCTTTTCAAGATGTTAACTACCTTGGCGACGCAAACTGGAAAGACTCAAGAGTTCTGCTGATATAACATTTTTTGAAGAAACAGATATTCTTTCTTCAAAGAAGAAAAGTATATGTACCAAAGACATTTAACATGACAGGAGAAGAGCGAATAAGATCTTTATGAAACGGGAATTGAAAGCTGGGTTGCTAAATCCATATTTAGCTATGTATAATATTTATAAATCAGGTCAGCTATGTAAGCTGACCTGATTTATAAATATTCCAAGCATCCTCATCATAAAACACCATTTGGGTTTCAAGGGTGTCCAGTATAGTTGAAAATAAGGCCACTAATTTTAGAGCCTAAATGGAATTCAAATAACATCAGGACTCTGTTTTGAAAAAAATGTCAGAATCTTGCTCAGAATTTCTTTGGTTCCACTAGCTTTGCTGGGCAAAATTATCTGTAAGGACAGATAAAATAGGTTAGACCAGATATTCGTCTATCCCACAGTCACTGCTAGCAATTAAGAGCTCAAGGAAAAACTAGAAGCATGGTATACACCGAAGTGTATACCACGTATGCACTTTCATCATCATACTCTTCTAGATCCCAGCAACATGTAATGTGCCTAGAAAGGTTACTTATACATAGTACTTGTACAAGAACATTTCCTTGTGCTGGCATTTACTACAAAACTAGTATATTAACACTTTAATTCAAAAGGAAAAGCAGTAATCTTATGTTATTTAAACAATATGTGCTGGAAACAAAAAAACTTTTAAACCCGTTGTTTCAAAAAGAGAATTTCACCTGAATGCAAAAGTTTACCGTTCTCAGGGGAGTAAAATAAACATCAGCACATTTGCTCTGAAGAAGCAGAAAGCTGCTAAGCATTTTCTAACACCACAGAACCACAAGAGATTGGTGTGACTGTGAAAAAGCTAAAGCAGTTAAACACTGCAAGAGAAGTCAAAGTCTCAAGTGCAGGCTCAGGTGGCAACAAAAGTTAGTTTCTATACTTGAAAGAATGCTTTTCCTCAGGGAATGAAAAAGAACAAGGAATTCAGAGTCTCTTCATTTTCTGAAAAAAGGAAAGGAAATTGAGTTGCAGGTCAGTGAAAAGAGACATCAAAACACTAGGTTTTCAAATGGGATCAACAAAAACTGGATTGGGAGTGAACTGATTTAAAGAGCCCAAACAACCACTGAATACACAGACCCTACTTTTCATTTGAAATCTTTCATTCAGCTTCACTCATGTCAGTAATTGCTGGCTCATATGAGAGCATCTGCAACTGTGAAATACCTCTGATATTTAAATGGGGTAGATAACTCCTCAGGAAGTACTATATCATCAACGGCATCAAAACATAGTGCTACTTTTAATCTCCTGATTTTAACCTCTTAGTTCTCTGAGTACATGAATGATACCTTTCAGTGTAGTGTGTGGTCAAGGATCTCTTCCATGAACAACCTAATTAGAAGCTATAGAGCCTTGCAGTCTGACACACTTCCCTACTCCTTTTACTCCAATTCACTCTCTTCTGCTATTGAAATAACTTAAAATTAGGTAACTAACTGTTTTTATATGTTCATGAGATTCTCAGCATTCTAGAGAAGGTGTTGAATCTCAGGCTTTTAAGCTATCAGGCTTAATGAACTTAATTTCATTAATTTACAGTTCAAGATAATATCACCAACAAAGATGTGTAGGCCACATTGTTCTTTTACTAGCATGAATTTATCACTTAAATCTTAATCACTTAAACTAAAACAGTATGAAATTAAAGTGTGCAAAACGAAATCCTCCATCTTCAAAGATCTGTAGGAAGCAAGATATAATGATCACAACCATTATTATATATATTAATTAATACTATATATTATATGTTATTATTTATTATCATATTGATATATATTATGTATTTCCATACACAAGTCCATAGCAAATTAAAAACCAAAGGAAAATATGAAGAGAAAACACAAGTACAATGAATACGCTTTCAACTATGGTTCTATGGTTTTGCTCATAATGCATCTGTCAGTCTTCAAGAGAAATGCAGCTGACCCACAGTAGCTGTCACTGAAGGAGACAGTTGAAAACACCTAATTAGATAATTCTGTGCAAGAACTATCATAATTTCATACCAATCTAAAATTTTGGGGAAACATCCCTCCTAAATAAGTATTTTGAGGTGTGAGGATTTTGAGGTGTGAGAAGCCCAGTAAGTATAATCAACGGAGGAACAAAGAAAAGCACCAAATGCTGTAAAGCCCTAATACTTCATATAATGACTAAAATGAATGTCTGTTTCCTTCACAGGTAGATAAGAGTCCAATTAGAGTTTTCATAACAACAGCTTCTATGTGCTGGCATGCTGTATTATGTTTGTACTCCTACAGATAGACTAGAAGATAAAAAAATAAATACTACAGCAACCTTTTTAACCCAAAGTAATTGCTAACTTTATTTTGTGGGGCTTTTGACATGGTTTTGCACACAGCTTATGTTAGCTTAAGCAATTTAAGCAATTATCATTGCACGCATAGGAATTAACCATTTAAGTAGCTTCCTATATACATAGAAGCTTCTATTGGAAAAATCACATAAAACAAGAACAAATGAGCTGTTAGGAGCCACTTAATAATCTCTGGTCCAAATACAAATAGACATTTAAACATCTTAAATTAGTACTTAAATTAGTTTAATTTTGAAAAATTGGAACGTATTTGGCTTGATGCATTGTTAAATGTGTCAGGAAGTATGCATGTCCCTTCTTTCATCTTTATTTTCAATGATATGGACTGTCTGGAACTGACAGCGGTTAGATGAAGCATAGGGGAATAAAGGCACTGGTTTTTCTTATTTCCTTCAAAAAGAAAACACAATTATAGCATTCTGAACATGCAGTCTGGACTCAGATAATGACAGATGGTTTTGCAACAGAATTCCTTCCAGCTACCTTTTCCCTATAAATTCCAGGAAAGGTACATGCAGGGAAGGCATTGAAAATTTCCCAAAGAGCAATAGCATACCAACAACTAAATCTGTAAGATTTCTACTACTGTGTGCTGTAATTTTGGCCCAGACATCACTATCTGCTTTCTCTTTCATTTTAAACTATTTGTGTTTCTTGCCTTTCATGGTTCTACAGATCCCTGCTCTTATCTCACATCTAAGTCAAGTGGCTGGTTTCTTCCTCAATTATAGCAAGGCCCTGAGCCAACCCTTTAGTACCATGCCTTTGAAGTCACAGAAGACTGCTGAGCAGCAGCAAATTTCATATGGCTTCAAGAATATGGCACACAGTACCACACCTCATTACAAATCAAACCACCAGGCAAAGAACTGGAGAATGTCTGGTAGGTGTACAAACCAACTTTATATTTCCATTGAGTGAAGAACTATCATTGAAAACTAAGTAACCAGCAAAAAGTATCTACAAAGCAATGAGCCTTGTATGACAGAGAGAGGTGACTGAATGCTAAAGATTAAAATTTTCTAGATATTAATGAAATAAAAAAGCAAGTAAACTTCTACTAAAACAATACGATATATGTATAATATACATAAACAATGCAATGTTAATGTGCCAACAATATGCATTATAATATATTATGTTGGCACATTAACACTGTATAATGTTAATGTGCCAACATAATTTTCTACTTTTAACCCAAAAGAGGATTGCAAGAAGAAAATTGTAGAAAAAAAATCTACAGCTTGAATTTGAATTCAAGCCAATAAGTCAGTTTCCTCAAGGGCCCAGCTTAAAAGCCTGTATGCTAAATACATGCACCATGGGGGATAAATGAAGTCTACAGGGCCATGATCTTATTGGCATCAGTGAAGTTCCCACTGACTGGAAAAAAAGAAACACAACCCCATATTTAGAAAGGTACAAAAAGATGACCTGGGAAACTACAGGCCAGTCAGTCTCTACTCGAGATTGAAGTATGGAGCAGATCCTTCTGGAAACTATGCAAAGGCACATCAAAGATAAAGAGGTGATTGGTGACAGCCAACATGGCTGCACCAATGACAAATCATGCCTGAGAAGTTTGGTGGCCTTCTAAGATGGGGCTACAAAAGTGGTGGACAAGGGAAAAGAAACTGATGTCATGAATGCAAAGTATTGGGCACAACACCTTTGGACATGGATTTTATGGAAGGACCACTCAGTGGATAAGGAATTGGTTGGATGGTCACACCTAAAAGGGTTGCAGTGAATGGTTCATTGTCCAAGCGGAGATGAGTGGTATCCTCAGGGGTCAGCAATGGGACTGGCACAGTTCAGTATCTTTTTAAGTGACACAGAGAATGAGATCAATTGCACACAGCCAGTTTGCTGATTACACCAACCTGAGTGGTACAGTCAAATTGCTGAAGGGAACAGATGCTGTTCAGAGGAACCTGGACAGGCTTGAGAGCCTCTACAATTCCATGAAAACTTGATAATCCCTCCTATTTGCCCTTCAGCTTCTGAAGATAAGTGTTTGACTAGAAACTCATACATTGGAAGCACTTACGAGGAAATTCTAGATTTGGATTTTAACCTACTCCTATTCTGTCAAAATATAAGGCTGATATCAATGCCAAAAGAAAACAAGACAACATCATTGAGTATTTAGATCAACAGAACGAGCAAAAGAGCTTCAGTTTGACAAACATAAAAAATTCAGACCCACGTTTCTAAAAAGCTTATATTCTCCTTCCCTAAACCCTGTTAAAACTAAAATTAAAGGTCACAAAGGATGCAAACAAACATCACATGAAGTCAGACATGACATCGCATGACAATACTCACATGAAGTCAGAACAAGAGTTTTAAGTTTAGTTTAGTTTAAGAAAAATAGCATAGCAACTTTATATTGACAGCAACTTGACACTGTCAACTAGCTAATAAGAAAGAGTCTAACAAAATACAGCAGATTGGATACTAAGAAGTTGCTTTACCTTGCCATTCCCAGGCTGGAAAAGTTGGAAGGAACAATCAGAACATCAAGCCTGGAAAAGGGGTGGGTACCCAATGTGGCATAAGCAGCTGAGAGGCACTGAGGAATAAGCTGAAGCAAATATTCTTCGCAGCTTTCCATAAGGCACCAGGGAGCAAAGACTCTGTAAGGAATGACTGCCTGCAACCTGGCAGCAGGATTTTGGAAACGGCAGGGATATTCCACATGACCACAGATTTCTTCATGCCACCTGACAATACAAAATAAAACAAAACAATACTTAATTGTGGTATCAGAAATATGCACAACTGACTATGCTAAGACAAGGATATTCTCTAGATATCAGAATGACAGAATTAATTTCCATAGAATCAGCTCACTTGCATTTTCACCCTATTCACACATGTGCAGCACTTTGAAACGCTCACTATGACATCTGAGTAGAACTCGTAACTAAAGAGAGACACTAGTCACACCTTGTTTTTATAACAGATACACATCAAAAGAGTAAGTGCTCAAAATAAAGAGAACTAGTAAGACTACAAAAATATTTACTCAGAGAATTCCTATTCAAACTTGGCTATGAAAATAAAATTCTATACGTATTAACACAACATTAACGCAAGTATTTTAGGTGAAATTACGATGTAAATTCCAGAAGAGCTTTTTTCTGTAGGTGTTATTAAAATTCTCCAGAAACTTCAACTAAGTTTCTAAATTGTTATTGCTAAGTAAAAAAAACCCCAGTAGATGTCAATTCAGGCTTACCATGCTAGACATTCAATAATACCACATAAGGCCAGCCTTACTTTATAGGACTTTTACAGGATATTTAGGGCTCTAGCTGTAAGAAAGGAGGGGTAAATCAACTCCTTCCTAAACACTGAGTCATATAGCTTCACAATAAGTTATCTGCCCAAAGAAATTCTTATCTAAACAGAAATCAGCTTCATGTTTTCACCTGTTAGCCGATGTCCTCTACAGTGCACAGCCTCTCCTTGGTTTAAAACTTCAGTTTAAGTAATCTGGTTCAACTATGCCTCAACAGGCAAAGCACCTAGCATTGCCCAAAGCACTTATCCCTGGAAGATCATGCTGACACAGAAAACAAAATGATGACATGTGGAAAACGATGAGATTTTGCTGAAGGATTAACACTTTAGAACCTTACTTAAGTCTTTCTGTGAAAGAAGTGGACTCTAAGTCCTTTCATTGACTGCATATGTAAAGAAACTACATCCATCATTACACTTTTTTTTTCCAAAGGATGGTTTAATCAAGTATATTTCTGCTCTAAAACAATGTCAGTGTGTATTTTATTATCAGAGTTGAGATTAGGCGGGAACATGAAAGATAGCACCATATCTCCTATAAAAATTGCCAATTCTTTAATGACCACTTGGAGATAAAAAGTTATAAACATCATAGCTCCATTTAACATTTACTTTGATACAGCCTTGTTA
This sequence comes from Phylloscopus collybita, assembly GCA_027886175.1. NCBI lineage: Eukaryota > Metazoa > Chordata > Aves > Passeriformes > Phylloscopidae > Phylloscopus > Phylloscopus collybita. Next base: position 3,986,068 of record JAJNNQ010000029.1, read on the forward strand.
CCTTCAAACTCACTGGCACCTGGATACAAATTACACTTCAACAGCTTCTTTCAGAATTCCTTTCCTTTCCTGCTGTCCTAGAGTTTATATCCACTATCTTATCTGAGACACACGCTTAACATTTGCTTGTCTATCCATTTCACACCCTTTCTAGAAATGTCTGCTACTGTGAGTAATGTTGGTTTGGTTACCTGGTCTCACTGACCAAAATAAGCAACAATCTCTGCTTTGCTCCCAACTAAAGATTAACTGGATATAACTGTAAGAGCACACTTTTAAGGACATAGATTTTTACATCCTGACTAGCTGCAAAACAACCTTGTACACTTAGGGTCTCCTTTTTTGTCTAAGTACAATAGACAACACATTTGCAGAGGATTTTTGGAAAATTTTTAGGTCATTTTTTTCCCCAAGACAGTAGTTCTGTTTCTTTCACTGACACTAACTGCTGCAGATACAATACACTATCTGTGCCAATTCATCCAATAACCATCATACAGATAAAATCATAACTACAACAATCACACAGATTAAAACTTCTACTAATTTCTGCTACAAAAACTCACAAAAATATTTCCCTCTTTTCAGAAATTTTACAAAAAAACCAGAAAGGTTCATTTGCTCTATCAACACTGAGCCAAAATAATCTTTTGCACCAAAATCAATAAACTCCTATTACCAAATGTGCTGTACTTTTGAGAGGAATACATCTACAGCTTATTTTTGCAGAGGTAATCATATCATAAACATCTAAGTAGCAAAGAAATAAATGAAGAGCAATTTCTAGAAGCTCATCAAACCGATAAACTATTATAAATTAGAACAGGCATTACTTACTGATTCTATGTAAAGTATAAAAATTTCTATTCTCAAGATTAATTAGCATTTTTTTATCCAAAATAAGCCAAGCTGCAAGCCATTAGAAATATTTAATTTTAGATTCCAACAAAAAAAATCCCTATTAGATCCTCAAGTTCCAAAGACTCAGTAATACCACTGTCTTAATACTAACAAACTATTATTCAAAACAGCTGTCTAAAAGACAAGTAATTTTTCAGCAAAGTCTCAAACTCAGTAACAGAAAAATGTTACATAAATACTTATAACCCAAATCACCTTCTACCATAAAATAGCAATTCCTGTTGATGTGGGGAGAGTAGTGGACATTGTTTGCCCGACCTTTTGCAAAACACTGGACACAGTTTCCTACATCCTGGACAAACTGGGAACATACAAACTAGATAGGTGGTCTGCAAGATAGGTACAAAACTGACACATGGGCAACACTCAGAGTGTGGTGACCGGTGGTTTTCACTAACACTGGCAGCCTGTCACAAGTGGAGCTCCGCAAGAAATTATGTTGGGCCCCACACTGCTCAACATGTTCACAAACATTCTGGGTGATGGGTTTGAAAGCACCTTCACCAGGTTAGCTGCTGAGATGGACACATCAGAATGGAGAGCCATCTCAGAGTTGTGGACAGGCTAAAAGGGTGGGGCTGGCAAGAACAGTGTGAGGTGCAGCAGAGACAAGTGCACAGTCCTGCACCTGGGGTGAGATCACCAAAGGGTTCAGCACAGGCTGTGACCAGCGTGTCTGGGGAGCAGCCTTGCTGAAAGGGAAGTTCAGGGGACAATCGCTTGAAGGCGAGCCACTGGTGTGACACTGCAGCTATGAAGGCAAATCAGATCCTGGGCTGCAGCTGCAGGGGCATTGCAGGGACGGGATCACCACACTCTGAACAGAGCTTGTCAGCTGAGGAGCACCTCAAGCTCCTATTGGTCCTCACATTCAAGGAAGCCATAAAAATGAACAAAGGGCTTCAGAACATTCCCTGTGAGGAAAGACAGAAATCTAACTAGGCCTTTTCAGGGAAGAGGAAAGAGAACCTCATCACAGTATTTCAGTACTTGAAGGGCATCTACAAAGGGTACAGAGTCCCTCCCTTCACAAGGAGCCACATGGCCAAGACAAGGGCCAATGGGTGTTAGATATCTTCATCTAAGTTCTTCCCCATAAAAAATGGATTAGATGAACATTCAAGGTCCATTACAACCTAGGTTCTTCTGTGATGCTATGATATAAATTTGAAAAGCTGAGAGTAATATATGAGGGAATCAAGTTCCATTTCTGAGACTTCTGCTAACTAACACAAATACATGTGAAAACAAATGTTATTTTTTTAAATCTTATTTTCAGGTATATGTTGTTTTGCTTATCCACCACTCTGTAATAATTCAAATTAACTGAGTTTTGACTAGACTAGGAGGAGGAGTAGATGTATCCAAAGTAATTACATTTCTACTAGTTTGGTCAAAATCAGCTAAGAATCATTGGTCCAACTCTATTTTATGGGACCACTGTACTAGATCATTCGGATATCTGATCATTACACATTACCCCAGGCAAACCACTGCACAGGCTGCTTTAACTGTGCAATGAGACTGGAGCAGAGCAAAAAAGTAAGTAGCCAGTATTGCAGTAGGAGTCATTAGGTATCCAAAATGCACTGAGTCAAGTATTTTATGAAACAAGACAGCACCTGGCAATGCTTCAGCAGAGTGTTAAGGATATAGGATACAAATCTAGCAGACAGTAGAATTTACAAACCCTGTTGATCACTAGGCAGCTTGTTTTCACATAAAAAGAACCACTCCCATGAAATAATGCCCTGGGAATTATTTTCCTGTCAAGATTTTTCCATTCAGATTAAACAAGTTCTATTTTGATTCCTGTGCTAATATGACTCATTTTCACATTCCACAGAGTAAATGGAAATGCTACCCATATACCTAATTTTTCAACAATATTACAGACACCAACCTGAAATCAGTTTGTGATGATGGCAAGGAAAGCTCAGTGTTTGTTTCAATACCAGCTGTTTGTTTGAAGGACTGCTGTTTAACTTCCTGCCAGCACCCCACAGCAATAGTGAAGGTGGATGCTGGCATTGGCATAGTCACATAGTAGTACCAGCTCAAGATACCTGTGAACAAAAGAACATTTGTATAGACTCATGAGTCTTACAACACATTAGGTACTTGACACTTGTATGAACTTGAGATTTTGGGTCAAACTTCCCACCTCACAGCCTGTTATTTTTGCGGAAGAAATAAAAATAATTGCATTGAGACATACAAGAACAGTTGTATGTAACCACCATGGATTCTAAGTACTGTTTACTTACACGTGCAATTTTGCTCTAACTCCTGATGTCTTTACCTATAAATACCATCCCATCAATAGATGGGATGTTGTTAATGGAACTTAACATGATTGTACTGCCCAGGAATTACATCAGACATGAACTCAAGTAACACCTTTAAATACTTACACACACACACAATATTAAATTTAAACTCTTGACATTGTATCTACTATCCTATGATTTGTCGTGTTTGTATTATCTCACATAATCCAAAACCTTTCTTTTGTGTTCTGGGCAGTACCAAATGGATAGGCAAGTTTTAACAAAAAACACTGAAGCTTGTGGGTTGGACCCAGTATTTAAGGTACATAATATGTCAACCAGGCAGTAAGAAATCAAAGTTTAGACTTAGATGAGATATTACCTAAGTCAGCAATTTGGTCATGTTACCCCATGAAGGGGCTGAAACAAGACGAGAATCTATTAGAAGGTAAAAATATGCTAAGTTTTATCATAATGGGAACACAATGTGGGGAGACAGGGAGTATGGTATAGGATTACTGTATGTACAAACACATTTTTATAAGGTGGAGGATATTTTAGAACAGCATGTTTTTCATTAATACAAATGTTGCTTAGGTTTTCTGTTTCTCCCTTTAAAAAGGATACCGTTTAAGAACCACTTCTACATACTCATTTACGGTCATAATTCAGTTACTACGCCATACTAATAGATTAATTCTCTTGAAAAGAGCCTAGCATGAGTTACAGTCTGATGAATCATGTGCAAATGACTGTAGCTACAGCAACGGTGGAAACATACGAACTTCAGCTATTTTGAGACAACCTTAGTACTTGCTTTTTTGCAAAAGTATTCTGACTAGGGCTATGGAACACTACCAAAAGGAAAAAAAAAAAAAAAAAAAAAAGGGAAAAAAAAAACCCCAAACAAAAAAAAAGTGGAGACCACAAAGCACAGAGGAAAGAAATAGATAACTGCTGCAAAGCATCACTTGATTTCCAACCTTAATGACCAAAGAATGTCAGGCTGTCCAAAGGAAGGACAAAGAAAAAAATCTTTTGTTTAGCCTCAGCAAATTTTCCACTTTCTATTTAGTATGACAAAACAATACCACTTATGAAGTCTTCTGAGAGGCAACTGAAGTCTTTGCCTCTTATATGCACTGGAAACCACTTAGACTCCTTCACCTCATTCCACTTCAGGGAACATCCACCATCAAAAACCTTTTGTCAGTATTGCCAGGTGAACATATTTTACTCCTGTAATTTTCCTAGCCTCCTATCAGTACATAAGCAGAATGGACTTATTTGCTCCAAACACATTAAGAACAAGGAGGATAACTTTGCCAAATTTCACTCTCCCTTTTTTTATTATTATTAACTTAACAAAGTTACAAGTAAGCCAAGAAAAGCAAATGCCACCTTGAGAGAAAAAGGTCATCCAGGGCAGCAACAATATATTATTTCAGAATACCAAATTCTTGATGCACAGGGTTTCATTGATAGACATTGTGCTAGAGACCCAAGCATGCACACACCACAGTTAGTAACAACTATGCCATTTACTTACATACATACAGAACAAAGCTCAGAGGTTCTGTAAGTGTTGCATCTAAATGCTATAAAGCATTACAAAATGCTCCATGTAGTTACGTTAAGCGTAAAATCTTAAGAATTAAATAGCACCAGAGAAAATTGTAATCAAAAAACTGTCATGTGTTTCCAACTATGTTCTGAAAAAAGCAGAGAAGTCAAAAAGCAGCAACAAAAAACTGTTCCAAATGGCACAAGCTATAAAGGAGAAAGCTCTCATAACTGTGAAATTGTCTAAAAGGAAAGGGTGTTGGCCTGTGCTAGGCAGAGATCAGAGAGGGTTACAGTGAGAAATAAGTTTAGTAAGACAGGTTACAGCAAGCAAGAGGTTTTTTTCTAAAACTCCACAAACAGCTTGAACATCTAAATAGAATATCTAAAAGGAATAGCAATCAGATTAGCAGCCCAAAGAGAAGAACAGCATGTACTGCATTCAGAAATTTATACAAATTAGCAATGAACACATGGTATTTAGAGCTGACTCAATGCAAAAAGGGTGAAGGTACTAAAGACCCTTTTATTTTGCAAGGATTTTAGAAATCATGTGAACTACGGATCCTCCCAGAGCAAAATCCTAGTTTTATAATGTCTTTGCATATCTACCCAGAGCCCAATTCATTTCCTGCAGTGCTTTTTGATGCCTTCTACATTCATACTCAAGAACTATGTAGAATACATATATATTTATCCTACAGTTGTTGACTGAAATCACATGCACGGGCATGACAAGTGAGTTCTCTATAGAGAACATAGAATCCTTCAGGTTTGAAAATAATGCATTTGCTGATCAGTGAATGAAAAGGTCTTTTTGCTGGCAGAAGTTCCCTTCGGAGAGAGACCATGAAGCAGTTTCAAAGGCAGCTTAACTAACTCACTGCCCTTGTGTCTTCTCTCACTACTGGTAAGATTGTCTCCCAGCCTGACCTCTCCCATAACTTCACTTCCCTCCTTACACGGTCTTCACGTCAGTAGGCTTTGTTTTGTTTTCCTTCATCTATCATATCCTATGATCTATCCCAGCACACAGACTGGGATCACAAGCTTCACTCAACTCCTTTCCGCTGCACTGTGCTTTTCAATGGAGACAGCTCCATCTCTAGGATAACAGGAAACAGTGCAGCTGAAACTGGGAGATGGCTTTCTCCTTACCAAACCCAGCATTTCGTGCCACAAAAGCATCTTCAGACTAAGCAAGAACACATTGGGAAAAAATGGAGCTTGAGCTGGGGTTAGTCCATGGGAAAAACAGATCACCGCAGTCCTTCTACTTGTAATTTTAAAACAACTTGATTCCTATACATAATTATTTTAGGCAATTACAATATTTTCAAAACATTTCCTTTTTTTCTCTACCCATAATTCTGAAAATAATTTTTTTTCAGTTCTGCAAAGCAAGTCTATTGTGTCTAACTGCACTAACCATGCAGCAACAATCACCTATTCTATAAGTGAAAAATGAAAAACTTTCCATGCAAATGTTTAACAAGAGGAGGAAATTTTAATCTATTTATAATTGTACAACAGAACAATTTAAAGATCGTTTATTTCTCCAACTTGAAATAATTATGAATGATGTCATTACTTCCTAGAATTTTTAACGAATCTTTGAAATCATTAAAATTGTTTGGGTCCTGTAGAGTTCATTATAAATGAAAAAAAAAAGTGCCAAAGCTATATCTGTTAATACCAGATACAAGATATTACCAGTACATTTTTTGTCAAATAGTTTGCACTAACACAAACACCACAAAATACAGCTGATGTTTACTATTTGCTAATATCCAAAAGGTTCAACAACCTCTACGGAAAAGAAGAGATAGCCCCTCACAACAACAGATACAATACACAAGGTAAGAGCTAGTACTAATATATATACATGCAGCTAAATAAGTAGTTATGTAAAAACTATTCTTTGGCTGGAGCACCAGGATTAAGAACCCTCCAGCTTTGTGAAACTCTTTGTAACCTGTAGGGATTTTTGATCTCATCTGAAAACTAGAACTTCCCACAGAGCTCCCTCACATTCATGCCAGAGCATTATTTCAGCACTGGCTTAGAGGGATGAGTAGCACTTGACAAGCTCTCAACTATCCTGCTGTAATCCCTGATCCATGCTAGAGATAATCTACACAAGTACTACACTCTTGTTTTGCCTTGTGGAAAGTGAGGAGCACAAGCAAAGGCAACTGTTGTTGCTGCTAACTACATCGCAGTTAGCAATGGCTCTTCTAGCACCGTATTGTTTCAGTACCAGTATACTGCTCACTTAGAGTGCAGATATCTAAACAAGATCAAGGATTACGTAATAGTAGAGTAAGCACACAAAAGCAAGCCAGTCTATTTCACACTTAAAAAATGAATATCTACTTCTTGAATATGAATTGAACAAATAGAAATGTTCAATACAAAATTCAGTTTGTGACTGAATGTATTTGCAGCTTCTATGTGTTATAGTAACATCCTAAAGGAAAGAAAAACTGACAAGTGTAGAAAAATAAATCTAATGTTTAAATGGCTCACATTACACACACGTAGCGCTCCTCATCAAGCTTTCTCCCAAAGAACATAATTAATTGCATTTTTCTAATCAACTCCTCTTCTCTAAGTACCCCATAAAGAATGCAAAATATTTTAAGCACTTTTAGTCATATTCAAATAGCCATTTCTATTTGTGTAAGTATTCTATCACTATTTTCAAACAAACATGGCCAGTATTTCAAATGACAGGACCAACCACAGTTTTGCAGGAGGCAGAACGCAAAAATGGCAGATATGGGAGAAAACAGACTCTTGCCAAAACCTGCAAATACAAGTGGTAAACGAGGAATATGCATATGAGAGTACACCTGGCCCAGCTACGCACTGGATTACTGCATCCCTACATGTAGAGATGTGTGTTTTTGAAGAAGAATGCAGATCTCTAAAAGCTTGAAGGAAATCAACTTTGCTTCCTGTTCTCTTACTGTCTGCCTGCACACTGGTTTTTAATATGACTTTTAAAGGAAAAAATTATGCAGCTAACTTGTAATTCTGTTCAGAAAAAAATTATTCACAACTGCTTACCAAAATGCTAATTCTTTCCAACAAATTGCATTTTTAAAAAACAGATTTTATTATTCTGCCAATTATGTATGATTTTATAAATATGCAGCACAGCAATAGCAGACTGTATGTAAACAACTTTACAAATTTATTTAAATTGAAGCTACCCTGAAAGTCTTTCTGGTGTGTGAAGACAAAGTTTTAAGTTGAATACATTTCATATACCTTCCAGAACTGCCGAACAATAAGATCTATGTGGACGGTTTATTTAAAACAACAGAACATTTCAAACTTTTTAACTCTTGAAAGTCCTATTAATTAAACTCATGAATTTCTATTCCTAAACGCATTAAGAATTTATTCAAGGCTTCAGATTGGCACTTAAATCTGGGTTTACTTTGATTTTAAAACATTCCTCAGAATATTACTCCTTTTCCTTTTTGCCTCTGTGTTAGTTTTGTAGATTTTTACAATTCCAAACAGCTTGCTGGTTTTTCATTTCCAGCTGTATATAAGGGAGACAATGAAGGTCCCTCAACGAACTAGTTAAACACTGATGGAAAAGCTGTTATCCTAGTCTGAAGTCAAGAGTGTCCTGGCTTTCCAGATGCTGAGACAGCAAAGTATTATTCTCCAAGGCATGGTAGCAGTTTTCCATATTTCAGCAGCAGACTACCCTTGAAAGAGGTCTCATATATGGCTAAATATAACCAGACAATTCCATGAAAATGGAATTAGATTAATTGATGATTCTCATATCAAGATTTTCCCTTTTTTTCCGCTCAAGAACAAACCCACCTATTTAAAGGGGAACAGAAGATATTTTTCCCCCAGAAAAGTTTAATTCTAACCTTTTCTTTCACCAGAACTACTCATACTAGAAAATACTGACCCAGTTTGACACATTATATCAAAACTCGTGAGAACAAGACATACTTCATTATACGTAGAACTCACACAAGCCTTAAAAACTTCCTTCTCTGTGCAAAAGAAGTTTAGATAATAAAGTATAACCAACAGAAGAAATGCTTATCTGGTTACTGTTGAAAAAGGTATGGTTTTATCAAAGCAAAAAACCACCACAGAGATCAGATTTATACCAGGCAACAGATATAACACAATGGCTGCTTACATGCTACACTTGGACTGCAGAACCAAAACTGAAAGATAATTATCTACCAAGGCCTGAAGCTGTTGAGAGCCTGATAAGGTACTTCATCTACAAAACTCGAGTACACTGTGATTAAAATAAAGCCAATTTATGAAAAGTGAAATCTCAGTTTGGAAACACAGAGGGGAAAAAAGGTAAGCAACACAGTGAAATGCAGAAATGTAGACACTTTGAATACTTACGAAGTTATCCTGAGGCCTCGAGCAGGTAACTTCTCCACAGAATGACATAGAGATTACAGAGAGACATGAAAGTGCTTTTAAGGTTAGGAACTTCATTCTTTCACAGATCATGTATTTACCAAGCTTGATTTCTAATTATAAAAGTAAATTATTTCAAATAATTTGCCCTGAAAAATATATTTTACCTTCTCGAAGCTGGACTGGTTCTGCTGAGTTTTCACCACTCATTAACACAACAAAGCCTGCAGCTGTTCGGACTGAGGCTTGCCATGTTGACAAGGCGATGGGTGGTTCTTGGCATGGGAAGAGGGCTCTGTTGTTTATTGGTGATCCTATTGTATAAACACATGGTCTAGATGGAAGGAAAAAAGATTGAAGTTGGAATTACAATAAGAAAGACTGAATTAACTTCTACATAAAAAATCAAAGATGCTGTTGTACTGAGGTGGTTTCTTTCTTTAACTTCAGCTCTGCAGTTTTCAAACCTGTACGGCATGAACTAATCAAAGTATAATCTAAGTCATTTAAGACAAGAAAAACAGGATTACTACCTTCGAACTAAAAAAGACTAACTCCAGTCTTTTCCCTCTCCTGCTTTTGCATGAGTCTTCCAGCTTCATACAATAGCTTCCAGTTGAAACCACAAGGACAAAGAAGGCTTCTGAGTATCTTCTGATGATTGCAGGGCTTCACCAACCCCTGTGACACCTCCTCACTATCATCCCAGTTGAGACAGAAAATTCTAGCTGATGCTTTATAGTAGATTTAAGAACATGCATGGTAACTTAGGATGTGTTTCAAATAGTGCTTCAGAGCATCTATTAAATCACATTTTAGAAGGCATTTAGTGAATACAAAACAGTGTATCTGTTACCCTTTTGCATATTTTAAAGCACTGCAAGCATCTGGGGCCCTCCACTGACAAGAGAAGAGTTACCCCAACCACAATGGGAAAACAGGGCTAGGAATGCAGATAAAGAGAAGAACATAAACTCTTAGAGAGCAGAAACTGTGGTTTTCCTTAAAGAAGTGCCAAAAGGGCCAAAGCACACATGAGAGAAAGGTGAAGAGTTCACTGAGGAGGACTCAGTTTCCTTCATCCTTCAGAGACTCCCAGAGACACCCAGGGCAGACTGAGCAGGCCCAGAAGGGAGTGGAGTTCACTGCCATACCAATGGAAGATGGGCAGGGCCAGGGAATGAATATGTGTGAGGATGTTGTGCTATGCCATGCATATGTAAACCCTCAGGGAATAACAGGAGGGGTAAGCTCTCAGGGGTTCACACGTGTCTTTGGTGAAACTATTCCCCACACATCTCGACATCGATTAAATACATACCGCTCTGACAACTATTATTAGTTGTGGAGTTCTTTCCACCTGTTTCACCAGTAATGCTTTCACTATCATGAATCCAGTCTCCTGAATTAGCAACCTGGAGGCTCATGCAAATTCAGCAGTACATCTAGTTTTGAGTCTTCCTTAGTCCAAATCTCAATAAATCCTGACATTTTTACATTTAATCTTAGAGGTAATGCACCCTAGCTCACCTGTCTTTGGGAACTTCAACTACAGGGCATATAATAACAAGAATTAATTTCTATCCTATCAGTTCCAGCCTCCTTCTTGCTTCTTACATAGCAATCTTCCTTGTAGTACTCTTTTTGCAGTTAGTCTAAGCCTTCCCCCCAGCAGAACCTCTTAGTGTACCACCCTTTTCTAATTTCCACTGCAATATTTCACATTTTCACTAAATTTCTTATTAGCCACTTAGGTACAGCCAGGAAGGTAACAAGGCTTTCATTAGCTCCGTCTAACTTGGTATTGCTGGTGGATGGACTTAATGATTCTTGGTTTATTAATTTTGTTGCATTTTGCAGTTTTATCTATTTTTCTATTACCTGCATAACAACACCACTTATCTTAAGAAAAAAAAAACAAACAAACCTAATTTTTCAATTATAAATTATATAAAAAATCCACAGTCAATAGGTTTCTCCAGTAAAAGAAAGAAAATCCTGAAAGCATCACTTCACTATACTGAACTTTTAAAACCTATGATATGTAGAGCAAAATATTATAGGAGCAAAATACATTATTTTGTGAATGCTTGAGCCTAAAAATATTCTGATCAGTATCTTTCATCACTTGAGTTGAAAAATTATCAAAACACTTTAGAAAGTAGGAGACAAATTGTTAGAGCAAAACTGATTTTGCAATGGCTAAGATCTTAGTATTTTTACTTCCCTCCAAACTGCTTTTCCTTTCAAATTATTCCTTCTTGAAAGCCAGCTTCAAACTATACAGAGAGAAAGAACTTGGAAATACTGACAGTCACAGATGAATATATTTCAAATATATTTTTGCCCTCTTGTCATTGCTATCTGTGCTATTGGATCCAGAGCTGGTACATTTAAATTATTGTGGTTTACCTAATGCAGGTCAGCTGATCTGCCAGCAAAACAGGGATGAAAGCTGCAGTTAAAGTAGGCCTAAAACTTTATAAGGTTTATAAAAAGAGATCCTAGTAGAGGAAAGGTGGGATTAGTGATTACTGCTACAAACATTTTCCCAATGATTTGCCATGCACTATGAAGGCTGTTTTGCCAGGTACCATTGGTACAATCCACTCTTAGGAGCAGTATAGAGGATCTTCATATTCTCTAGAGGGAAATGCCACAATGACAGAGAAAACTGACTGGTGGAATAGTGCTAAACTAAATGTTATAATGCTGTGTTAAATACAATATAAATTTTACAGAGAATAGATGCTACCAGGAACATTAATGTCACCTGCTCTCAGAAAGCACTTTTACCTGCACAATGTATTTTGTAGATAATGTCAATACCATTTTGCAGACAGTACCAGCACTCAAGCTGCTCCTACAGGCCTAGTTCTAAGCCCTCTGGTCTAGTAGCCTTTTTTCTCCTAAGAAATTTAACACGAAGGTTACAAGTTTCTACCATAAAAGTTTCTACCATAAAAGCTCAAGTGAAAAGTGAGTTAGGTAAGTGGAGAAAGACTGGTCAAGTATACAATCTGTTCTTCAGAACTAGGACTTCTTTCCACTCATCACCCATTTTAATACAGTTTTTGTCCAGATATACTTAGTAACTTCATTATTTCATACCTAAATACACCCAATTACGTCAGTCTGCTAAAAAAATTAATGTAACACACAAGTTCTAAATTTTTAAAGGAAACTCTAAGAAGAACAATTATATCAGCCTTTAATTAGAAATTTGTTATATTTCTTTTTAAATGGTTATTTCTTTTTAGAGCATTGGTAATAGTGCAATGTTACTTTGCTATATCCACTGCAGCTGACAATTGTCTTTGTTTGGTAGCACAATATGAGGACCAGGGATTATTCTGATATCTATCAGTTTCTTCACTTGATCCAGAAAAATAAGCAGCTAACGTAAGCAGATGACAGAATAGCAAAGACAAATAATTAGGTTTAGACTGCTTTTGTTAATTGATACCCCTATTTGCCCTTTTTTAATCATTTAACTTTACCCCTCTAAGCAGGAAACTTCACACCTTTCCTCTTTCTATTACCTATCCCCTCCACCCCTGGTCTTTAAGTTTCAATGGTCTTGTACTAATCAAATCATCTACTCATGTAATATTTATACATGAGTAGATGATTTGATTAGTACAAGATAATCTAGTACAACCATAATCTTCACTAAGATAGGTTTCAAGAGTTAAGGAAATTTCATACAGCAAAAGAAAGATAAGCAGAGATATTATCAGAGTATTTCTCTAATTACTTGTTACACTGGAAGAACAAACATCCACAAAACATTCACAAAACACAGGAGTGACATCTCTGGTCACTCCTCTGGACAACTATAAAAAATAAACAACAAAAAAAATAGGCAAACCCTGAGTACAAAATTATTTTCCTGGAAATGTGGAAAGCAACAAACAAATATTTGTATAAAATTTAAATTATCTTCTCTGAGTCAGTTATCCTAACTAAAAGGAAGACCATGAGAAATATGGGTAAATATTCCCAAGCATACAGCCATCCAGACTATTGGAGAAATCAAGTACTAGTTGTGGATTTGGTTTTGCCCCAAGAGGAGACTAGAGACTGTCTGTTGCCCAGAAATATCTCTGATGAAAATCTGATTAATGCAATTGTAACTCATCAGTAGTCCACATATCTTTACAACACAACAAAATCAGTTCAGACCAGCTCTTGGCAGATCTCCCTCTCCCATGTAAGTCCATCCAGTCCATAATAGTAAATTAAAGTTATCATTAAGCTAATAATAATGTTCAGTTGATAACCTGTTCTCTGAACAGGAATCTGCAGGCCTTGAGACACCTGCCATCAAACAGCTGAAGCATACTCTAAGGCTCACCCATGTCAACCTGCTTTTCCTAATGTCTAAGGCTTTATCAAGGAAAATGCCCAGCTCAGAAACTCTATGCCTTTCCTGTATTTGAAAAATTACAATCCCTATTTCTGCAAAGGTTGTCTCCATTTAAGGATGTAAGGGGGCACCCTCCCTTAACTACAAGGTCAATCCCTATAAAAGCACAGTTCTTTGCAGCTGTTCCTTACTTTAAATTACAGGATTTTTTGGCATCTTAACCACAAGAACTTTTTTACTCTGCCTTATCAATTTACAGATCTGCAAGGTGCCAGTGACTGCCATCAGAGCAGGTATTCTTGTTTACATTTTACTGTTGAAAAAACCCACCAGTCAATAATACCCACGTTTCTTATTATCTTCCTTTTAGTTAGGACAACTAATTCAGAGGAGAGAATTCAAATTTTTTACAAATATTTGTTTGTAAATGAAATGAATGCTTCCACATTTCAGGAATATCAAATCCATCTATTTTGTACTCAGGGTTTGCCTCCTTTCATTGTTTCATTTTGGTTTGTTTTTTGGAGTTTTTTTGCTTGTTTGTGCTTGTTCTTTTTGGGTTGTTTGTTTTTTACTTTTCTATTCTATTCCTATCATTTGTCAATCTTTAGAAGTCAGTGCATATCACATGAACAGTCCAACAAACTTCAAAATACTTCACTAATTGCTCAAATATTTATATTCTCATGTTCCCATTACTGGGAACAAAAATAAAATAACACTAGAGATACCCCACAGGTGAGGATCGCCTCTTAGGATTTGGTCTGTCCTACCAGGGTTCTGGACTATCTTATTCTACCAAACCTTGCCTATGAAGAAAACCAAATTCTTTATTCCCTTCCTGCATTTCCAGCTTCCGAGAGAACAGAACAATACTAACTCATGCCACTGAAAAACAAACATCTATTTCATGACACATTTTCTAATTTGTAGTAAATAACTCTACCCTCTAAACTAACCTCAGTAGTATTTTCCAAACACATCTTATTCTCTTCTATTCTCTTTTCACCTCTACTTACTTTCAATTAGATTAGCTCCCTAATATGCCTTATGACCCAGCTGTACACACATCTGTCATCATATCAGTGATGGAAGGAACTAGCATCCAAGCTTAGAGAGGTCAAAGGTGTCCTTTTCATCAAGTGTATTTTTGTTAGGCTTCCTAGTATTCCTTTTTACTTTCCTTCTTTCCATTAGCACAAGTCAGCTCAGTGGCTGCCTTGTTTGGCCCCAAACACTCAGACAGGGAAATCTGAAATGTCATGTGTTTGTTCAATTCTTCACTAAACACAGTAATGTGGCCTGCTGTGATGTTTGTATACACATACCTCATCTTGCCTAAACTCATCCCACAAAGTTTTGTTTCAACTGGGGTTTTTGTGCATTATAATACATCATGCTTTAAAACAAATAAAAAGACAGTCTTGATAAAACTGTGCATAGGTTAAATTTCAAAACATTGTACTACTGTTAAATTATGGGAAACATTGGAAGTGGTCACACAATGTTTGTACTTTGTTATTTACTTTTCTTCAGGGTTGGAGCCACAATACAGACTCCTTTGGCAAAGGATTTGACATCTGAAAAAAGAGCACCAGATACATAATTTGAAACAATTTGAAGAATCCTCCTATGGCACTATAAGATATACCACTATGTTTATGGCCTCATCACATATAGAATTTGATTTTAAAAAGATACCAAGAAAGATTCTAATGACTGTGCTATGAAAACTTATTTTTTTGACAGCATTAGTATTTGGAATACCCTACACATGCATGAAAATAAATCAGTTTATACTATTTTATACCATCATACTGCTGGATCCATGTCAACCCTGCTTTTTCTGCTCCATTACTGATCATAAAATTCTATCCATTTGTGTACAACTGCCATGAAATGTCACTGAAGTAAAAACAATGCTTTACAGTGAAAGGGTTATAAAGAGTCAAAACTGTTCATGACTTAGATGCTTAAAAGAAACATTCAAATGCTCAAAACACACAGAGGATGAGTCCTTTACCAGTTGCTAACATTAGAGGGTAGGGCAGGCAGACACAGACACGTGATCATGGGCAATTGCTCTACTTCTGCATGCAGTCAAAACTCAGAATTTGCAGATGTAAGGGTACCATATTGAGTTAAATTTCCTGAATTCCTATCAAAACCAATTCCTCAGGGAGTGAGGAAAGGAAGGGAAAGAAATAATGAACATGATTGAGACATTTCTGGACTTGATGGTGCTTACAGATTAGTAGCAGAATTCCCTAACCATCACAAATGCAATCAAAAGGCCTCATTTTCCTCACCAACATAGATGCTAGTGAACAGACTTAATTTATATAAATATAACTGAAATAAAAGGTAACCATATATCTCTTGACTGAGATATGACTGAAAGAAAAGCAAGCATTTAATTAGGTCAAATTTGTTCCTATCTTCCAACTCTCTTCCTGCTTTTTAGACATCATAAAGAAATAACAGCCATTAAAATCTACCTTTCAAACACTGCAATAAAAAAATTACAGTCGTAGAAGTCAAGAGTGGGTTGTAGCTTCCCTTCTATAAAAGGCTTATATTGAAGATTTCAGTACTATATCATATCCTTTTCACTAACACTAGATATAATGGCAATTCTTCTTTCATTTTGAAGCTCATTTGCTATCATCATGTTCTTAACATTATAGGCGAAGGAGATTTTGAAAATTGGTTATGAGAGATGAAACAGGAAAATACAGTATTTCTAAGCTGATTACAATATTGATAAAGGACTAATTGTGAAGTAATTCTATTAAAAGTTATATATATTGAACTTTATGCTGTGTAAGCAAGGAAGAAAACAAGCACAAAGTAACCTGTCACTCATACCTTTTACTTCCCTAAATGGTAATTCCCCATTCCCTGCACACACATATTGAAATACACACAAGTTATTTGCTCCCATTCAAAGAGCAAACACAATCACTAAGACAGGCCTGAGATCTTCAAGTCCATTCAGGTTTCATGAGCAGATAGTCTGTTCTTCTACAGGACAGCATAAGGATTCAAACCAAGGATGAAAGGAAAACAGTGCAAGTGTGTACTCATCCTCCTCACAGTTGATCAGCAATAATACAAATCTCCACTCTTGCACCTATTTAAATTTATTGCATACAAACCTTTCAGCAAACATACCTGCCACTCTGGTCCGTAGTCCATGTAACAGATCTTCCCTCTGGTTTGGTTTTGTACCATATTCTTATTGCATGAGGAAAGTCTGCTGGAGTCTGAATTCCTAATTTCCTTATCTCCAAGCTCCAGGTGCCAGTACTAAACAGAAGCTCCCCACAGCCAGGTGCCTGGCTACAGTGAGTAAAATAGTATAGCTGCTCCTTCCAGCGATCTGCAGGTAAAGTCACAAGTTCATGTACAATCCAATTCCTGAGATTTTCCAGCTTCTTTGAAACACCAGTTAGCTTGGCAGACCTTGTAAATTTTTCAATGCCTGACACAGCACCAACATCTATCTCTTCAACCTTTAGCACAGATAAATCACAGCAATCCAATACCAGCAGAAAATCCTTGTTTCCATGATTCTCTATGTCACAGCAGTCCTTTGAACTAGAAATCCCAGAAGCCTGTTCATTGTTGCTATGGTTACTGTTTTCCTCAGAAGTGGCTTCCTCTTCTTTACCATCGACAGCAAAATCATTATATTCCATTTTAGATGAACAGGTACTCACATTTATCATAGGAATGAGGCAGGGTTCAGATGCCCCCATTTTACAGGTTTCATCAAACTGTGACTGACAGCATTCTTTGCCAGCCCTGCTGGTCTTCGTGTACTGGCTTCCAGTCTCAAAGAACAAAACTATGCTGCCTTCAATAACTTTACTTTTAAAATCCACATCCAAGTCCAATACATAGTGCTTTACAAGCATGTAGCTAGTGTTTGCCATTAAGGGCAAGTCATCCTTCATGGGATCTAGCTGTGTCTCCATGTTCATCTATTGGGCAACAGTTTTACAAAGCTTTACACAATTCTGATATATGATGACTCCAGAAAGAGGATATGCAGCCTCCCTGTGCCAAAAATAATTTTAAATATTAGAATATTGAAATTGTAGTTTCTCCACTTCTTGCATTCTGAAGAGGAAAAAAAAAAAAAGGAAATAATCTCACAACCATTTTGGAAATGCACTGATTCTAAATCTATTTAAAGTCCAGCTGCCTTTATTACAATAGTACAGCTAAAGGGTGATTGTATCTCCACACAATGGCATCAGGCTAGAATGGCATTTGCTTGGCTTCAGGATTTGCTGTAATGGACCAGTGGCTGTCTATTTCAGATAAGAACTCGAAAGTATTTTTAGACAGCTTTTATAAACCAATAGAAACAACCAAATGTATCAAAAGATAGTGATATATTTCTACTGGGATTTTAAATAACAAGAGTAAGTCTAAATCACCTATAGGTCTCATATTTTTAGAGCAATAAATTCCTATACACGATGTTTGTCCACAGATTAATACACTTTCTATCCACATTAAAACCACTCTTATATCAGCACTTACAAGAAAATGAGTCAACTTACAAGAAGTGCATTCCAAGTATTCCTCTGAGATTGCTCATGAAGATTTTTTTAAATCTATAATTAAATACTTAAGGTTTAGAATTACATTTTTATAGCTGGAAACTCATAACACTCAGAAAAGCGCCTTACATAGAACAAAAAGTCTTCACTAGAAAGTATGTAAATAACTATAAAGGCACAAAAATATTAAAATACTCCAATTTCTTGCAACAATAGGCAGAAGTTCATCACAAAGTTAAAATTACATGCATTCTTTGTTTTGCTATGACCATTGAGCCAAAGTCACACACTTTTAGTCCATTTAAGTCCTTTCCATTTGCTTTCTAGACAAGAAATAGATACCAGAGGATGAAATACAGACAGTTCTCTCCCTGCCATTTCAGTGACACTAACCATGACAGGCAGCCAAGAAGCCTGCTTCTAAGTGCCTTAAGAGAACAGATGCTCCATTGTGACATTATTTCACAGTTTTACACCTCATCATAGACTTCACTGTCCAAAGCCAGTTTTTACATAGTTTTTGCAGTCAGGACAGAGAACTGACTGCAAAAGATATAGATAAAAAATACATAGACTTACTATATCTTTTTTGTAGGAATCCAGGGCATGCTGTCAAGCTACAAACATTAAGTGAAAGACTCAGGGCAAGAAATTGTCCATACGGTTTCCTAAACTAGTGTCACACAAAGCACAAAAACATAGCAAGTATCTCCCTACCTCAGTCGCTTTCTGTCAGAAACAGCTCTTTCAGGGCTATCTTTGAAGGCAAGCCAAGAAGAACCTTCCTTTGAATTTTTAACAATCGTTCAGTACTCTAAAAATATACCAGTGCAACAAGCTCCCATCAGAAGGTTCTCTTTCACTGAAATAGCTCAGTAAATTCAGGCAACATGAACAATGCATCTATGATGCTTGTGTGTAATGCTGTGGACTGGACCTAACATTACCTGTTGTTTTTTTTTCTGACTACCAAAACGTTATGATTGCTAGGAGGTCAGGTAATAGAGACAGTTCTCTATTGGTGATAGAGAAAAGAAATAAAGTGATTTAGTGGGGAAAAATCCAACACTGAACTAACATTCAAACTCTGTTTTGCACAAACACATTTTAATTGGTATATATTTATATGGAAAACTGACACCTTTTATAAAATGTGAGTACTATCCTATGCACACAGTTGTAGGGAGAAGCCAACCTTTGGATAAGGCAATTAGGGAAGACTGCCTGCTACACACCAGGTCCTGATTGGGTGTGTACAGTAGATGTAGTCAGCCTCTCCCTAGAGGGACAAAAGACAGCAAAAAAAATTAAGCTGTCCTAAATTCCAAGGTTGAGCTGATTTTCTAAAACTGTAAAAATTTATTGGTTTTTGTACCCTACAGAGCTGCCTCTTCTTTTTTTGGTGTGGTTTTTTGGGTTTTTGTTTGTTTGTTTGTTTGTTTTGAGGGGGGTTGTGGGTTTGTTGTTTGTTTTTTTTTGTTACTGAACTGAAACATTAAATGAAAAGGGAATGAGAAAATAAGAACAGAAATATACAATTTTAAGTATAATAATACCAAAATATACTCTGAGGAAACAGTGTTCCTTACACTTTCAACAGAAGCCCAGAGTATTTTCTTTTCTTTAAGCCACTTTAACCAACAATAATGAGCTTCAGCCACAGAATTTCCCAGTATTTACTAAACTAAACCAAATGGACTTAAACATAAGATTAGTTAAGTTTTCTGGCACATACATAAAATATTTATACAGAACATTTGTCATCATTAAAACCAGTACTACATTCAAAGTATGTGTTCATTATTTTCTTTACAGATATTAATTTACTCTAATTGAAAATGTTTTCTGTAATTATATTCCAGAGGACTTAGTGTGTCCTCTTGTGTGCAGGTACCACTCTGTGCAGTAAATCAGCTAAGAATATATGCAATAAAATTCACTCTCTAAAATTACAAGTCATTATAAAATATGAAGAACATACACTGCCTTTAAACTATTATTTTCCCAACTTTAGACTTAGATCAGCCCAAAATCTATAGAAGTATAATCACTGCTAATACAATGCATTTTCAAGATTTCTTTTTAAAGCAAGTATTAATAGAGTGCAAAACAGTTGTGCTTTTTAATCTTTTTTTATTTAACCTGCTTTATAAGCAAGAAATTTGATGGTAAAAGGATGTACTTTTTGAAAACACACAGCATTTACAGTGGGGAAAAAATTAAAAAAAAAAACCACAAAACAAAACAAACCCCACAACAATGTAAGGTCATCCAGAATTTAGAACAGCTGAGTAGAGATAGTTCAATGCATATATGCGATAGTCATCTTATTAGGAGTTAGAAATATAATTTAATGTTTCATTTGGGCTCAAAGTCATGTTACATAAAAATTAACTTGATGGGAGATGAACATGCATTGTCATGAACAGCACTGCTAATTTTATGGCATTCAAATACATGGATAAATCCTTGTGTCCCAGAGAAGATGGGTTAGCTGCTCCTCCTTAAGGCTCTAGTTGGCTTATGAAATATTGGACCTTAACCACCTCAGGAAATTATCAGTTTTATTGAAGAAGAAAAGACAGGAATGAACTGTTTATTTGGATGCTGAAATAGACAGTGGACACTTACATAGACAAACTTTTTATTATCAAGGAAAAAGTAAAAGGTCAGGGTGATAGTATATGGTTAAAATGATTTTTGTAGAACTGCAAACGGGTAACTAAGGGGGTGGTGGTTAGGAAAGGTAACAGTTGGGAAGGGAAAGGCCCGGGCTTGCTGGTCAACAGGGCCTCGAGAATAGAACGCTGGCTTTGCTATAGGTGCAGTAGCTAAGGCCATTGTTTTAACTAAATCAAGTATGACTTTGGTTGGGGAATCGAATATGATCACTGTTTGGCTAAATCACAAGAAATTTTGCTTAGGAACAATCCAGGGTAACCAATCAATCTGTAGTTGTGTGGCAGAGGGGTATAAAATGTGTGTGTTGTGAATTACTGTCAGAGTCAGATTTGGGTTTGCCTGTGTACCTCGGCTCCCGGAGCTCCTCAATAAAAGCACCTGCATATAATCATTCTGTGATTATGTGTTTCCAACGCTAACAAGGGCACTGAATGACCATGCACACAACCTCTGTAGCAATGAAACAAATAACACAGTGTCTTGGGTTATGGAACCAAAAATGTGTATTCTATTTCATCTGTTGAAAGCAGCTGGGGAGATGTTTTTTTCTTTATGTCTTGATATTCTGGGGGGAGCGGGGCAGATGCCTTCTGATAATGGGCCAGTTGTTAAAACCAGGTGGGGCAGTGTTTCTTATCTCTTTCACCACCCATCCTCCCTCCAGGGGGATATTTTCTGCTGTTGGGCCATTAAGGCTCACCAAGGACAGGACACATTCCATCATCCCATTGTGAGATGCTCCACCTGGTGGGGGGAGCCAACCACTCCTACCTGGATAAAAACTGAGACATAGGAACACAGGTACCTGGGTCCACTGGATTCCTGGAGGAAGACTGGATCCTTCTCACCATCACTGGACCCTTTTCTCTCAGGATCATCTCTGCTCCAAGAGAACCACATCTGCCACTCCAGGAGGACTTACTGTGGACTGCTTCCAACACCCTGACCAAGAGGGTGTCAGGTTGTAGCTCTGACTCTGTCAGGGTTTCTAGGATTGTTGTTTGTTTGTTTTACTACTACATTTGTATTGTTAATATTCCTAGTAAGGAACTGTTATTCCTATTCCCAAATCTTTGCCTGAAAGCCCTTAGTTGCAAAATTATAATTTGAAGGGGGTGAGGGGTTTACCCATTTCAAGGGAAACTACAGCTTTCCCTGGCAGATACCTGTCTTTCCAAACCAAGACACACAGGAATCACATTAAAGCAAACCTGAAATAAAGCCAAGTGAAAAAAAATGCAATCAAAAAATGGTAAAGAAAAGATACACTTCAGCAAAAGAGGATAAAAATTACAATAGAATGTAATATCAGAGTTAAAAGCTAATGATCTTCTTCACAAATTTTTTAAAAAGACCATTCTCAGAACACATAACTGAACAGGACAAAATCATTTGTATGTGTATATATAGTCTCATTTGTTTAAAGTCTATATATCTGTACATTTGCTTTTAATCAGTAAAGCTAATTCAACAATTTTGTAAAACAACATACTGATCCTTAGTTTGAAATTTAGCATCTACACATACACTGTCCCTCATTCGTCCAACATGACTAAACCACTGAAATGATATACACAGAAAGTATGTGTTCACTCACAGAAGCAAAAAGTTGTAATGTCAGGTACTAAGGACTGATGAGGAGGAAAAAGGTAGCTGTACAACTACCAAATATGTAAACCCCATGCTCTTCTGCATATAGACTGTGATGTCTTTTCATAAATATGTGATAATTTGGGGGGTTTATCTGAACAGGCTGTAAATAATGATTTTATTTACCATTTGATTCCAACTGCATTTGAATAAATATAACTTTATGATGTCTTTTCTTCAATCACGTATTCCCTAAAAATGTAAACAAATCACAGTATTATTATCAGTCCAACATGATTACTACTGCAGGTAATCACGGAGCTGCAATGCTATGCAAATTTGCAAGTCAAGCCTAGGCAAACAAGGGAAGGATTCTTTCCTACAAAGGAAGAATTCTTTCCTACATTTTTTTCCTCAGTACAGACTGAGATGGAGTGTAAAAAACTTAACTCCAGAACCGTGTACAATCATATAACTAATTCAGTCTAGCATTTGTCATTCATTCTGTATTTCTTTTCATTTTTCCTTAACAGGTTAAGAGAACAAATTCTAATCATGGTGTTGATACAATACAGGAAATATGCTACCTCACCCTCTGAAGCAAAACCCTTGCTGAACACCTTGAAACTTCTCTGCACATATTCAAGCTTTGTGTATGAGAACAGCACACCTTTTATTACTGCTTCATGAATATGCTGTTCTGAGAAACATTCCTCAGATTTAGTATGATAAGTTCTTCACTATCTTACACACATTTCAAGCTACTGGCATCACAGAAAAAATGCATTATTTTTGACTTTTTTTTTTAAATACATCTCTTATTCAACATTGTCTTCTGTAATATTTTTTGCTATATTATGCCCATAATATGAGTATCTGGTTTTCATTTCGCCTTTAGAAAAGAAGGCTCACTAGCTGAACTCCAGGCATGAAAAAAAATTAGAAATTCTAATGCTGCAACGAAGTCCTGCTGATCATTTCATAATATGTTTCATGTCATACTTCTTCCACACAAAGAGATGTAAAAAATCTCTATTTTAAAGATAGACCTTAAATTCTACGCATTTTTCTTATTAAATGTACTTTGTAAGTACATTTTGTAAGCAATAAAAGTAATAAAATTACAGGGAAAGCTGATTACTTGGTTATATGTTTTAATATTTTAGAAGACAGATGTTCACAAAAGAATAAACAATAACAGCAGATGGTGGCCAACATTAATAGAGTCAATCTTGATCACCAGCACATAATAGAGTTTCACAAAAGACATGAAGAATGGGAAACAGAAGAGATATGATCCTTCGGGAATTATATTTGTATAACATTGTTTTCCACTCAATACAAAAAGCATCAGCCTGAATTAGAAACACAGGCCTCTGAAAGCAAACATGAAAAAAAGGTTTCCAGGCAACATAAAAAACATGGTTTCAAAGTAGACAAGATTAAGCTTCCTAAAAATATCTATAGCAAAAAAAGTTTCTTTTTGACAAGCAATACACTGTAACTCATAGCCTCAGGTTTTACAGTTAAAATGAAAAAGGAAATTAAAAGATAGGGAAGAACTTGGAAATATTATTCTGTCCAGTGAAAGTTGAGGAAAAAAACCCCAGGAACAGCTGAACTGCCCAGAATACCCATTTCAAATAGTGAACCAGGAAGGGAAAGAGAAGAACTGTTACACAAAGGAGTTAAACTTGTAAACACGACATTAAAAAATAGAGTGAACAATTATGATACCTGATACTGATATTTCATTATTCCAAGAAGCTATTATTTTGAATGCTAATAGCTAATTACTCCAGTCTAACTCCACTCTAACAGTAATAATCCAGACGGGAAAATTAGAAAACCTTCTCAACTTGCTGAAACATCCATCAGAGGCACTACTAGGTGGAAGCAAATGAAAGGCTTACAAACTTAAAACAAACAAACAAACCCACCCCAAAAAACAGAAGATGCGTGGTCATTAGAGATTACTTCATAATACAGTGTCAGGAGCTAAAAACACACTACCAAGAATGCACTACCCCCTTTCCAAGCACACACCTGGTTTCACTGTACTCCTCCTACACCAGCCACTGAAGGACTGTCTTACATGTGACACTGTCATGGCTTACACGACTGTGAAAGGCAGGCACAAAACACAGTTGCCTAATATAGTCCTGCATCTTGTCATGAAGGCCTACGCCAAACATGGAGCATACACAAAATATGTCTTGTTTCAGAGCACAACTGCAGCTGTTGCTTTTCATGAATTTCCAAAATTTTACAAAACAAAAATGAATGGAAGAGAGGGCTGTACAATAGAAGATCAAGCCTCCAACCAATCCAAGCAGTTACAGCTCTGTACTTGATATCTGCCAAGCCCTGGAAAACTCTCAACATGGAGTTGTTGCAAATATTTGAATACATAAACTGGTTAATGCCTTACAAACCATACCACTATTTTTTATTGTGCAAAATCAGAGTCACACAAACTCATACACAAATGCTGACACAAGTAGCAGGCATCAATCCCTAAGATGGTGCCCATTTCTATCTCAGCTTTTCTGGTTTTCGCACCACGCACAAACTCATTCCCTGAAATAACAGTCCATTTAAGTAACTCCATAGAAATTTATGCAAACTGAGTTTGAAGATATTTCTCCCGGCAGACGATTCTGCCAGAATCATCTGCTTTGATCAACAGTCAACAGAGATAGCTATTTCTAGGCACAGTCACTTGAGCACATGCACAGCCTGGCACACACACCTGAGCTGGTAATGTAAGCTAATATCCTGATCTACAAACAAGGATCTCTGAAGCACAGAGACCAACTTGTTTGTGCTACGTACTCACTGTATTCTTCAAAAGGTGTAGAAGAATTTCAGTGGCACAGACCTTCCCTACATGCCACTGGCCAATCCAGACACACTTTAACACCACCTTTTTATACCAGGAAAATAAAGCCATATTTGGACACTCTTCATCTTCAGCCAAGCATGATCTTCTTCATCTGTACATAAAAGTTAATTCTGCTTTCAACAAGCAGGTGTTAGAATTAAGGCTAAAATGCTTTCTACCTAGCTTTTAAAGAAACTTAAAAACGAAAAAAAAAAAGGTGCCTTTTGGATAAACATTCTCCTTAATAATTAGAAGAGGTTTATAACTAAAGCTCTTTGCTTTCAAGGCAGCTTCTCCCAAATCCAGGTTTATACATTTTCCATGCAATATAAGACACTAGATCTTACTAACAACTCAGTTTTGACCACCCTTTAAATCCCAAGTAATACCTATACATTGTTCTTGGTAATTACAAACTTTTTTTTCCCCACACATACACGACACAAACACCTAAGAGATCTTAAGACTTTTAAAGGCAAGAATGGATTCTATAGATGAAAGCAAGGCTTAAACAAACTAACAGAAACATTTGCACATGTTAAACTACTATAAAACAATCCACAGAAGAAAGCTTACAGACCTCACTCTGCGTCACAAGAAAAACAGTGCATTTCATGAGGCTTTGATGTGAAAATTAATTTAATCACTTATATCCCTTGATAAAACAATTGGTACCATTCCTGAAGTCTCCTTTTAAGTCTGAAAACTATAGGAATAATGAGCACAATAGAAGACCTCCTTTAACAATTACACAATTACATTACCAAGTTAGCCATAAGGGAAACTTATTTCTATGAGCTGAAATTATAAGCCAAGAGAGAAAATTCCATCTTTCATATTAAATAAGAAGAAAAATGAAAAAAAAAAAAAAAAGTGTCCCCTTTTGCCCCCAAAATACTAATTCCCAAAGAAAACACCCAAGACTGAAAAAGAAGCACAACTTAAAAGAGCTAGGAAGAGTATCCTGGTATTGCCCTTAAACCATTTTTACTCCATTGAGTAATACAATTATTTGTATTACAGTAATGACCAAATAACTAAAATAATTAAAGAGAGATCAAATACGTATTGTATGATTTTCTGCCCCCAAATTTACCACTATTTTGTTTATGAAACAAACAAACTAAACAAAACACCAAAAACAACCCTGCAAAAGTAAAACAAACCCCATGACCAACATTGATGTAGGGACAGAATTTTCCAGGTTTTATTTTACAAGATGATTTCAAAGTGGATATGGGCCTGGGTATTTGCTATACCTAACCTTCCTTGAACAGGGACTAGATGATCTTCAGTGGTCCCTCCAAAGTGAGTGATTCTATGGACATGCTTAGCATTAAAGAGCTACAGAACTACCTTGGATTTTTTTTCCATTCAAAATACACAGGGAAAGTTTATGTGTGACTGACTCTGAGGACGCGGAGCATTCATGTCTGATGATATTCATACATAGGAAGCACCCAAATAAAATCAGTGCTGAAACAGAATGACTGTTTTCAACTTAATGCAGCTTTTGTTAATGAGTACCACCTACAAGGTCAAAGAATTAAACGTTTAAGGCTGGAATCAGAAGACGTCTTTGCAATGGCAAGCCAGCTGGCAAGCCAGCTCAGCCATTTTACTAGACTTCTGCAATCTATGCATTATCCTGACTCCTCAGATGAATTACACACCATTTATTAAGATAGGAGTTTCACCTACATGTTTCCAGTGTTAAAAGGCCAATCAGTGGAACAGTTCATTAGTAAGCTTTGAAACGGTCTAACAGATCCACCTTTAAAGCTCTTTCAAGACACCAGAAGCCCACAAAAAGGCCACTGACCCCAGCTGCGTGAAAAAGGACAGCAAGGATTGCCGGCGGCACACTCCCCACTGCTTTGCATTCTGCCCCCTCCACCGCTCCCTATGCTCCGGGTACACCAGGGACGGAAAGTTTTGTCACTTCCAGCAGCGCCACGAGGCGTGGCGGAGCGGCGGGAAGCGCTGCGGGACAGGGATGCCGGCCCGCCCAGCCGCGCATGGCGGGGCCCGGCCGGAAGCACGGGGACTGGGGGGCGACGGACAAAGAAGGAACACTTACAGCGGCGGCCACTGCCCCGCCTGCGTGCCGGCTCCCGGGGCGTGTGCGGGGACACGCCGTCACCCGCCCGGCCCCGCTAGGCGCCCCAGCTGCTGCTGCTGCTGCTGTCGTTGCCGCCACCCGCCCGCTTTACCTCCCCGCCCCTGCGGCCCGGCTGCGGCGCCCGCGGATGAGCTCATCCGGCAGGGCCGCCCCGCCCCTCGGGCCCGCCGCGGCGCCGGTAGCTGAGGGTCGGTCGTCTGCTGCCAAAAGACGTGGCCTTGTCTCCCCAGCTAGAAGTTGATCTGGTGGATGACAAGTTGCCATCAGCCGGCAGTGCCCTTGTGGCCAGGAGGGCCAAGTGTCCTGGGGTGCGTCGGGAGGAGTGTAGAAGAAGGTTGAGGGAGCCGGTGCTCTCCGTCTACTCGGCCCTGACGAGGCCGCACATTGAGTGCTTTGTCCTGTTCTGGGCTCCTCAGGACAAGAGAGACGAGGAGCTAAAAGAAGAGAGTCCGGCAGAGGATCACAAAGATGATTTGGAGTCTGGAGAATCTCTTTTATGAGGAGAGACTGCAGGAGCTGGGGCTTGTTTAGTCGGGAAGAGAAGATTGAGAGGGGAGCTCAGCAATACATACTAATATCTCAAAAGTGGGTGCCAAGAGGATGGTGCCAGACTCTTCAGTGGTGCCCAGAGACAGGAAGAAGACCAGTGCCCATTAAGATAAGAAATTTCACTTCACCATAAGGAAGAACTGCGTTTAAATTGAAGGTGGCAGAACACTGGAACAGGCTGTACAAGAGAAGCAGGGTTCCCCTCTCTGGAGATACTCAAAACCCACATATATGTGTTCTTATGTAACCTGCTGTAAGTGACCCTACCTGGATGGGGGAGGGGGAGTTGGACTGGATCATCTCCAGAGGTCCCTTCCAACCCTAACTATTTTGTGATTCTGTGAATTTCCCTCTCTCTGGGTGTGGGGGAAGAGGGGCAGGGCAGGAACTGTACTGGTGCAGTCACTGGTGGTGGTGTCCAGTGACAGGATTGCTCAGCCATTTGTACCAGCCCTGGTGGGCACGTTGAAATATTCACATGGAGACACACACTTTTTCTTTTTTTCTTTTTTTCTTTTTTTCTTTTTTTTTTTTTTTTTTTTTTTTTTTTTTTTTGCACACTGAGATGGGACCCTGTCACTGATCTGCAAGGCAGCCAAAATCCCTCTGCTTATGGCATAAATAAAAACATTTATTACATTTATTTTTCCATCATATTTGTGATTAGAGACTTCATTTAGATTGGCAGTGAATGATTAAGCTCTTGGAGCAGTTCATCAGTGATAAGCTGATTCTGTGTGACAGGGCTGGCTGGGTGAAGGCTCCCAGGCAAGCCAAGGAGGCACCTCAGTGGGACATTGTTCTGTTACTTCTGGTAGTGAAATGAAGAGCCATGAAACATTTCCAGTGATTTTGAGCACTGAGGCAACCCCATGAACATTTACTTACTTATGCAACATGGAAGGCCACTGACAGTAAAAATTGGGAGTCTCTCCCTGAACTTCCAGTTGTATTTTCTAGGGCATTTTCAATGGTGGTGGGAAATTTGGATTCAGATCCTTGCTAATCAGCAGAAATAGTAAACAAATTTCTGTCCCACCAGGCAGTTGCTGTTTTCTTTGGATTACAGGGACTTTCTGTCCCCACTAGATAAATTATGCTAGGGTGGAAATTTGGGAATGTAGCTTGAAAATCATCCTGAGGAGAAGGATATGGTTTAGTTTTGTGCATGTGTTGTCAGATGAAAAATCGTTTGCATCTGATGGACTGATACAATGCTTACTCTTCAAAAACCACTGGCCTGTGGAACCACACAGTGGTTATTCTGTAAGAACAACAACTGAAAGTAGCCAACTCAGTTGTGCCAAATTTTACCAGTTCACCAGGTGGTCAGGTATGACTTAGGGGTCGCTGACCACCAGGGACCCCCAAAGAGACCCCCACGACAGAAGAACACATGCATGGAGGGGAAAGAACATATGTCAGTGATTTCAGGGAAATCATCAGTGTATGTTTATTCCAGGAAAATCAATGAATGTAACATCAATGTATATAACAAATAGTATACAAACAGGAACTTTTTCTGTACTCATCATGCACGATTTCTGGAGGAGAAATGCACGTCACACATCTGGCTGAATAAAGAATGCCTTCTTCTTAATGCTGCCCTGGTGTTAAAGAGTTCTTTTATTTTTCCTGATTTTTTCGTAGCAAATGCCTGTTTGCAGAAAATGTAGTGTCACAAATACTGGACTCAGGAGCATATATGACATTTGGATGCCTATTTGCTTTTGTGAATTGCAAACTTATTTAGAGCAGGTCTGATGGGAATGGTTTTTAAAGCATCAAAAACTGCCAGAAATCTCAGTCTTTCCAAAGTAATTGGAACATACTAGCACTGGTAGGAACATAATACAAAATATCTCGGACACAGCCAGATCCAGTATAGGGGCTTCTGTTTGAGGACTGCATCCACACTACCTGTACTCAGGAAGAACTTTCTGACTAGGTCTATCTGCAGTAGCAAGGGAAGGCTGAGTCTAAAATCAATATGCCACTTTGGCTAGGTTTATGTCTTGAATCCAGATAAAACCAGTATCTTAACAGTTCAGTTTGAGAAGATCTGAGATACGCAGATGCATATATATAGATGTAAACAATGAAATTACGCAGTACTTTGTAAATACTAGAAAAGCAATCTATTTTTTTCTGATCGGGAAAAAACTAGGCTTAAGCAAATGCTGCACTACACCAGCCTTTGAGGGTTTTTTTGTTGTTTTCAGTGCACTGTATGGTTCAAGTTCCCTACAGATGTAATAGTAATGTACAGAGCTCTTTAATTTAACTGGACTTTGTCAGAAATCTGTAGATTGTCATCATTGTTGACTATTTTCACTTCTGATTTTCCAGAGACTTAGGGAAAGCACTATTATAACCTAAAGAAAATAAACCAGAATATCATCATGAGCATAAACCAACCTGTTTCTTGCTCTATATTTACCCAAAATCTACTTCTTGAAAGAAAAGCTGTTCTCTGACAAATAGCATCTGCCCAAATGCATACAGCATGGCATGACACATTATCATCATCCTTCCCATTTACAATATATCACTCTGGATTGCTCTTGACAAGTGAACATTGGATAGCCTGATATTTATGAGTATTGGAGGCTTGTTTTATTTGACATTAAACATAAGCCAAATAGTTACCTGTTTATGATTCGTTAATGAATTTTATTTGTTACTAAAAAGAAAGCTTACTGTAAAAATACTACTGTGACTCTCACCAAACTAGATTACATAAAGAGGTATTTTTATAACAGCTTATTCAGGCAATATTTCAGGACTATTCATATTTAACATGTTTAACAATCATACTTAAGACAAATCCTAAAACAAAAAATACTGAAAGTAATTGCTGAATACTTGAAAAAATTATTCATCACTAGTATTTTGGTGCCAAATCTGACAGCATTGGCAGTTATTTGGGGCAGTTGCTCTATGTAAGGAATACTTGAAACATTGAAAACAAACTCAGTCTAACAACTGCTGTCTAGACTGCTCACAATTAACAAACTATATCTACAAATCACCTTTTAATTGATCACAAGATGCCAATGACAAAGAAATAAAAGACATGAGGATTGTATTCTGGAGTGATTAGTATTGCCATTAACTATCATAGTTGATAATACTAATTACTGTGCCCATTATCTTGTAATTAGTGTGATCTTGTAACTAGTCTTTTCTCTATCCTGTGAAGTTAAAGGAGATTAGAGCTTGTATATAAATTCTTTTTCAATTACGCTACAAGGTTGTGCTGTTCAGGAATAGTATGAACCTTTGTTAACAGTGGACCTCTTCTTCAGAGCCACAAAAAGAAATTGTACATGTGAGTACGGCACTTTGTTGGCACAGCAAACTATGCTGTTAAATATTAGTTGAAGACTATATTTGACAATTGACATTAAAAATGCATTTCATGAAGAGTGCACACAATTTTGGTAATAGTTTGAAACTTCATGTTGGCAGCTTTCAAACTTCTTTGAACATATGGCTTGCCTTACAGTGTTAATTGTTGTTTGTGACAGTAGAGCCTAAAACCCAGTTAAGCTAAAAGCTCTACCAACACAGAGGAAGAAGCATTGTGTGTTTTAGAGAGTTATTGTGTAAAGGAACAACAGACACACTTAGTATTGAGCGAAAGGGTTTAACAAAAAGGCAGCAGGAATAGTGTGATGGCAGCAAGGATCTCCTTAACACACCTTCACAGTAGTAACAGTGGTATGTGAGTAAGAACTGTTATAAATCTATATAGATTTTATAAAGGAAACAGAAGGGTGAATAAGAAAGCACAGTGGACAAGGTGTTATAAAAGCAGGTATGCATGAAAGATCTTTTAAACCTGGGAAGCTTGCATACCTCAATCTTTTTTATTTTATTTTTATGGCTTTTACAGGGGTCCTTACTACAGAATTCTTGACTTGTTTTGTCGTGGATTTTTTTTCACCAATGCCACATATTTAGGAAAAAGACTAAATACTCTTGAAAGTATCATTGGGTATCAGAATGAGGCAGACTGAAAGGGACCGCAATAGGTCCTGTGGTTCAGCCTCCCTGCTCAAGAAGGGTCATCCTAGAGTACATGGCACAGGATTGCATCCAAGTGGTTCTTGAATATCTCCAGTGAGGGAAACTCCACAACCTCTCCAGGCAATCTATTCCAGTGCATGGTCATCTGCACAGTAAAGAAGTTCTTCCTCATGTTCAGGTGGAACTTGCTGTGCATCAGTTTCTGCCCATTGCCTTTGTCCTATTGCTTGGCACTGATGAGCAGAGCCCATCCTCTTAACACCCTCCCTTCAGATACTCACAGACATTGATGACATTCCTTCTCAGTCTTCTCTTCTCCAGGCTGAACAGGCCCAGCTCTCTCAGCCTTTTCTTGCAAGACTCTTGTCCCTGGAGCAACTCTGTAGCTCTCTTCTGGTCTCTCTCCAGGAGCTCTGTGTCTCTCTTGTCCTGAGGAGCCCAGAGCTGGACACAGCACCTAGATGTGCCTCAGCTGGGCTGAGTAGAGGGGTAGGATCACTTGTGTTACCCTGCTGACAGTGCTCTTCCTAATGCACCCCCAAACACCATGGACCTTCTTGGCCACTGGGACACTGCTGACTCATGGACAACTTGCTGTTGTCCACCAGGACCCCCAGGTCCTTCTCCACAGAGCTGCTTTCCAGCAGATCAGCCTCAGCCTGTGCTGGTGCCTGGGATTATTCCTCCCCAGGAAAAAAGTGTACATGGCAGTTTCCAGAATAGGACATACTGTTCAAAACATCATTCTGTAATATATGCATTACATACCACAAATGACTTGACTGTTTCTAACTTACTACGAGCAGCTATAAATTTTGAAAGATAACTTTTGTCAACTTAGCAATGACTTAGAGGTTTTATTCTCATGAGTTAGACTCTATTGATGATGTATTCGTAATCTACCAAGAAACAATACACACAAAGCAAACACACTTGTTCATAATGTTATAACATGCACTTAATTACCTAACTAAATAAATAACTAAATAACTAACTAACTAAATAAATAAATATGTCAATCATATATCATGTAATTTTTAAATGTTGTAAGTTTGGAAACATTTTTCAGAAGTTACGCTAAAATTATAAGAAAAACATAATTAAGATGAACTGTTCAAATCCTAAACCACAATTTACCATCTGCAGTAATAATGTGAAATGTTTTCTTATTTGAAAGAAAATTACAACATCCATAATAAACATGCTTTAGGAAGAGTATTAAGGCTAATTCGAGTCATTCAGCCTTTGCTAATAAAATTTAAATGTGCTTGTTTGAGCTGCTTAAACCATGACAGTGATTTAACAAATTCTTTAGGAATCTTTGTTTTTCCTTTGAGAACAATAAGTGTAATTGGAATTATCACTGTGTTGTTCATGACTTGCCTAATTTACAAGCCTTGTGCTTCTTTGATACTAAATTTCTGTGGTTAAGTTTGATGAAGCAGACAAAAGATCTGTATCTGTGTCCCAAAACTAATTTGCAAGTCACAGTCTCTCTGGTGCTCCCAGTTGAGAAGAGACTGTCAATCATATGTAAATATAAGATGGTAATGACTCGAGAACTGAAAATATTTGCAGGGAAAAGGTGGCCATAATGACTCTCTGAAACCTGTAAGTTAACAATTAATTAATTCTGTGTGCTGTCTTGTATAGGCCCCAGGTAAAGTATATGTCTGCAACCGATATCACACAATAATGGTTGCAGAGATATCTGAAAGTATCAATAAATAAGTTTATTTAATTTATGAGAAATAAGAAGTTCTAGTACTGTTCTGAGACTATTTTGTTGCATGCATGGGTGAAAAGCATGACTGGGCAATCTGCATGATTAAGGTGATGTTGTAACAGTTCAAGCTTTCAACAATCTTACCAAAAGGAAGAAGACTGGAAAGTAGGTGTCATTTGGTAAGTCTTCTTGACATACAGGCTTTTTCTAGTCTGTGGTATTCTTTTAACAGTATCCAACAATTTGCCTTTATGATTGAGGACCTGGCTAACTCTCTTCTCAAGGACAGTTAATATTTCCCATTGGATGGACTTCACTGCTTGTGTAGGTCTGGCTTTGTAGGTGCCAGATAAAGTGCCCTGTTTTGAACAGGTAAGCAGTCCCAGTGATATGATTTTATCTTGGGGGAAGATTTCTCTTACTCCTACAAGCTCCTACGATTTTAAGGATTGGGTCAACAATATAGGCTACACAAGCATATTTTATGGGGAATTTGGGATTCTTTGAAAAAGCTCTAATTCCTTTTCTTATTTTAAGGAAATTGATGTAAACATGGTTTTTTGGCTTGCAGTAGATGCAGCTGCACATAAAGGGGTTTTTAGCTTTTTTATTATCTAGATGCACATGAAAATAACCCTTGAGAATTTTGTATTTTCCTAGCACCTTTGCTTAACAGACATATTTTTTCACTAGTCAGAGCTCATAAGAGAACTTGCTGCTTATGGGAATGACGTGAGTGAGGAGGTGTTAAGTAGGCAGATTCATCTCTGAGTAATGGTTTGTTACTGCCAGTTTGTGCTTGAGGGAAGAGGTGAGTTAACTTGCTATGTGGCAGTGACTGGCTGATTTTAAAATCTGGCACTAGGAAATTACATCACAGGTAATAAATATTTCTAGATCATAGCCAAATATGGCATTGAATATGTTC
The DNA here is from genome assembly GCA_027886175.1 of Phylloscopus collybita. Lineage (NCBI taxonomy): Eukaryota > Metazoa > Chordata > Aves > Passeriformes > Phylloscopidae > Phylloscopus > Phylloscopus collybita. The sequence continues at coordinate 4,020,700 of JAJNNQ010000029.1, forward strand.
TGGTTTGCAGCCATGATCAATACCAACCTGTAAAAAACCTTTAGAGGGGAAGGATACTGTTTTTGCATGTACACTGTGGGGATGTTAAATCTTTGATGAAATGAATCTTGAGCATTTGCTGTTCAGAAATGCAAGCAAAATCCAATACTTAGGCAAGTCTACCTTGATTTAAAAGTAAGTGCCATCATTTTGACGTAAAGTTGGCAGAACAATCAAATAGCTTTATTAAACTAAGTTGCCCCTGGATCTAGAAAAAAAATGTAATAAAAAATAAAAAGGCACAGAAGGTAATATTTCACTTGAGATAAGTAAAATACACAATGAAGCAAAGTAATTATGATAATTTTGATTTATTGACGGCTATGACATAAGTCACTCATGGTTTAATTTTCACATACTAATAAAAAATTCACTAATATTGCCTCTGTGTCTGTAATTATTACATCATAATGTCTACTAAACTAGCACCACATCCTTCTCTATTTAAAATTTCATCCCCTACCAATAGAAACCATGTCTATATTACACACAATTAATGGCACTTTAAAATCTGTATATAAGTATGTGCATTTATAGTAAATTAAGTAAAAATTTTGACCTAGAAAATCTTAAAATAATTCAAGCTGTTTTACAACATTGTCCCAAACTATTAGAACTGTATACTTGAGATAATATTAATTATTCAGGAGCTAACTAATGTACGATAAAAGACTAATATTGGGAGAACAAATTACTTTCATGGATAATGCTTTAGCTGGGTGCTAACTTGAATGACAATCTGCATAAAGATACAGAAGTACTGTGTCCTGGGTACACAGGCTATTAATAGCTACAGATTCCATGCTACCTGCTGGAAATAGGTAATAGCTGTCATGGGAGCTCTGGAACTTCTAATTAATTATTATGTATTTATATTGCAGTGTCATACAGAAACTCGAACTATGGAAAAATGCTTCCTTTCCAGCTGTCTCTAAATGTTTCCCTTCCAGGGGGACGGAAGGCTCACAAATGCTACGTGAATATAATGCTAGGATTGGACTGTAAGAGTGAAGATATAAACAAATACATTAAAATAAAACTTATTTTGCACTAAGTGCTAGTGTTATTGTACTAATACTCAGTGTTATTGTGCCACAAGTATTGTAAGAAAATAAGAGAGCAAATCTTCAAAATATCAGGTTTAGCTTATGCAAATTCTCTATATATTTATTGCAGCAAGAATTATAATCACTTTTTTTGTGTCCAAATCAAACCTAATACAGTAAAGCACACCTCTGGAAATCTCAGATTTATAGCTCAGAATATCTGCTTACATCTGTGGTGAATTTGTTCTGTTGAGCTTATATTAGCAAATGACAACTGTCACATACTGAGAACTTATCATTTTACCATTAGTTCATCATGGGATCACCCACATATTCTATGACAGAAATATCCACAAAATAAGTTCTTGTCATAATAACTCAAAAATGCTGTGTTTGTTTATTCTTTATTGCCATACTATATTTTTTTCCATCTGTTCTCTTTCCATAATCAAAGACACTCATAATCTCTTAATTTCCTCCTTTCCTTTATGTTTCCTGTTCACTGGATTTTTTTAATAAAACAAGCACCTCAGATGTCAGTGGGACAATTCTTCCATTAGTGAAGGTGAATTGAACAAATGACTTGACAAAAGAACATTTCAAAACTTTGTGCTTGAAGACACAATTCAAAACTGAGTTTTACAAAGTCTCCCATAATGCTTAACAGATTTTCTTCTGTATTTGAGTTCCTATCACTCTGCTGAGACCCCCATGTTTCTCTAGCACAAAGAAGATATGTCTCCACTAGAACTAGGCAACACTTTGGACTCTTGGAGGCCTGGTCTTTTCTGCCCTATGCAAAAAAAGAAAAAAGCACTGGAGAAGGTATGAAGACCTTCCTCTCCTAACTTTCTTTTGTTTTTAATGGGATAGGAACTTGAACAAAGGTAAAGAATGGAGCTGATGTTTTCCAGGCAGCATGTGGACAGAGTGATAAAATTCCTTATCCTGCAACCCACTGAGTGTACATTGTTATCAGGAGCAAATCATTGTAAATACTCTGGTTAATTGTTGGATTCATATACAATTTTGGTACCTCACGACACTTCTTGACCCTCTGTTTTTCCACTGCTTAGTGCACTTCATGAGATATATTCTTCAGTATATGAGGGAATTAGTGAAACTGACATCTCTATTATATTTATGCTTCTGAATTTTCCGTGTTCAGTCACGTGACATTATGTTGGGATTTTTTTCTCTTTCTCTCATACGCTCCTTTCACTGCTGTCCATGTCTCCCTTGGAGTCAGATGGGCTGCCTTGTCTCTCTCCACAGCACAGGGGGTGGTCTGCATGACACCAGGAGAATTTTTTTGCCTACTCAGGCCTCTTCTGTTGTACGCAGACAGCACAACATCTGCATTGCCAATTGCCAACATCATCTTTCTGTTGGAAGTTAGAAATGAGCACGTGGATTGTAGATTGCAGGTGTCAGAGAAGGTATTTTTAGATGGTTGTTGATTTGGTAACTGTTATCTGTAGTGTGCAGCTGTGAAGAAATTGTATTTGATGAGTCAGGCAGCGACCTTTCCAGTATTAAATTCTAGCTGGGGAAACTACTTTCCCTTGGCTTTTCCTTTTCATCCAATGCCCACAGCCCGATACACCTGATACATAATGTAATAGTCATCGTTTTAGGGCAGTGCACAGGCATGCTGACAATTTGAATTACACATCTGTATAAAAATCAGTTCCTGTTGTTTCTTACTGCTGGACAAGCGGCACAGACTGTAAATGCTAAGGTAAAGGGAGTCACCTTGTCTCAGTTTTTTCAGGTACCTTTATAAATCTGTATCACTGATGTTGAGGAGGGAACTGAAAGTATCATATAACCTGGGAATTCAATGGAAGTCCAAGAAGAAGCCTTCTTGTTATGCATTTGTGTATTTCTAAAGAAAGAGTAAAAATTGACAGCAATTTTGTGCAATTTCATTCACAAATAGTTATCCTTGAAAGTTTAACCAAAGAGAGTTAATGCTTGAAAGGACCCTTTTCAGTAGAAAATCATCACTCAATCCTCTGCTGTTCTTGTAAATCTAATTGTTGGTTTGCATGTGAGATCTCTGTTGGTTGTAATTCAGGGAGAATATGATGACATTACTTCTAGGTTTTGTTTTCCTGTTTCATGTCTTGTATGAACTAGTACTTATTGCTTAGCACATAAGTATCAATTTTGGTCAGCAGAAGAGTAGATCGCAGTTGAGTTTTAGTAAAAGACCTCTGAACTGGCATATCAGGCAGCTGTGTTTTCAGAGGTATACTGGGAAGGCAAAAAGCCTTGGAAGAGAGAGATTAAAATAAGATGTACTCTTAGGGCCTACATGGATTCATGACTGGAGATAAGTGACCTGTTTCTGTTTGACTGAACAGCATTAAGGTAAAAATGAGTGGTATTTGGAGAGAGATTTACCATAGCTCTTTAAAATGTTATTACTGCCCATGCAGTCCTTTTTAAGAGTTCCCAGGATAAACAAATCAGCCAAGGGGATGCTCTTGGTGTTTTGAAGCCTAAGTTTTTGACTGTTACAATTGTGTAAGATAAAGAAAAATTGTAATAACATATCCGATCATGTTTCACCTATGTGTTGCTTCCATTTTTCTTCATTTTTAATTCCACTGAAAATGTAATTCACTGAAAATGTTACAGTGATGGCTCAAGAGATGCTTCTGGCAGTCCATCATAGTGAGGCCTTTGGCTTTTCAGTTACTTTAGAGTGTAGAGCTTTCCACTGATAATTTGCTGGTTTGACTTTCAATGAATACAGAGAAACAGAGTAACATTTATGGATACCTACCCACTAATTCATTCAAATATCCTGGTTCTTACATCACTACTACTCATAAATCCCTGATTTATGAGGTGTTACTATGCCTCATTTCAATGCATGCAGCTTTACATAAATCATTGTAATTTTTTATATCTTGTTCAGATATAAGATATCTTTAAGTTCCTATAGGGTGCCAGACCTTAAAATAAGCCACTATTTACCTTAGTTCATGTGTTGATTATAGCTACCAGATAGCTCTTACTCTGCTTTTTCAGTAAAGCACATATTTCTTAGCCATAGCTATAGTCTGTTTTTTTCAAAGCAACCAGCATTTCCAGCAATCTTCTGCTTTTATTTTGTTGTGTAAACTGAAATTAACGATTGAAAATAGAATTACAAGATCGAAACCCAGGAAAATATAAAAGTAGTAACCACTCATTTGGCTAAGGTTTTACTTCCTTTTTTTTCTATAAGGAGTACATCTGCTTACTTCTCTAGGTAAAATGACTTTTGCCAGCTTTTTAATCTTAAACTTTCAGAGCAGATTGAGATCTAAGAGGAAAACCACACATCCTCTTTTTCCTCAGTTTACAGAGATGTAATTGAGTCTGAGCTGTGAAGCCTTCCGTACTAATAATGATGCAAAGCTTTTAAGAACTTGGGCAATAGACTGAGATAACAGGGCTGGCAGTATAAGAAAGAAACCCCTCAAACCACAAAGAAACCAATATCTGAAACAGAATCCAAAGTCAAAACTGAGTGCCAGTGAGAGCTGCCACCTCAGACAAGTTTAGGAGCATGCTCTTTAGTGACTAAACAAAATAATAGGCAAAGATCACAACCTACCAGATTTTTTTTGGCAGAGGAGGAGACAATATATAACACAAGTGCTATTCAGCCAGCAAGACCCCAAAGATCATTCAAAAACTAAGTAAGAGCTATCCCAACAGTTGCAGTGCCTGTCTTCCTGAAGTCAAAACTCGGATCTAGAAAAAAAAGAGTTACATTTCCAAAACAAGTGTTCAAAATCAGATTTCAAATACATCCTAGTATAGAGGTGGCCTGGTTTTCTGTCAGACACCCAACATTTCACTGACTTATGTTCTTCATTCAAACACTTCTTATTTTAGAGAAACATTACTTTTTATTTCTATATCTTACTTTGTTACTTCATCTCTCTTCAGAGCTTGTTTTTATTCAGACCATCAGGAAACAAAAGTCTTTATCTTTTCCCTGTTGTTGATATGCTCTGCCAGCATATTGGTGCATTGTTATTCAAATTCTGTCGGCCTCTAAAAATCACTCCTAGCTTGGTTTTAAGAAGGAAAGGGCAGTTGTCCCCAGGGTCTAAAGATAAGTAGCTCATGGAACATGGGCTAAAAAGAGCGTGCACGGCATTGTGCAGAAACCCTGTATCCTCCTGCCACAGTCCTAGCTATGGAGTACCAGTCAACTTTGTAAGGCTTCCACAAGACCAGCAACAAAGTTGCCACATGGGTATTTCATTTCTTCCTAGAGAATCCTCAGTGTAGCTTTTCATTAAAAAGTAATGCCATACATTCCCCAAGCCATTTTAGATAACAATGCTTTTATAAAAAGCATTCAAACAAAAGGAGTCTGTTCTTGCTTCCCAAGAAGCAAAAACTTGCTAAATCTTTGTGTAATTTATGTAAAATCAGGATACACAAATTTGCTGACAAGATAATTTAACTTTGACTAGAGGATATAATCTCTACCAACAAGGTATACCTGCAGCAAAATTCTTTTATATTAAGCAAAATAACTATTACTCATGCCTGCTCAGAAATTTTGGACTTATTCAGACAGGCCTTTGTGTATGGAACCTGCATTCCCTGGCACTAATGTTAATATATTAAAGTGAAATAAATCCATGTTATTAGTTGGAAATGATGAGATTATTTGTGGGGGGGGGTTGGGTGGGAGGGGGAAGGTGAGGAAAGCAGAGTGTCACAGGCCTTTTCCACATCCAAAACTACTTGGTTTAGATTGTAGACAAGAAAAAGATAAACTAGTGAAAGAAAAAAATGGTCTAAACGTGAGAACAGAGTTTATTTTACTTTAGATGTATCATTAAATATTCACAGATCTGAAAGTTGCCAAAAAAACAATCAGTGGGTTTCTTCATTGCCACAGCAGCCTATGGCTCATTTGCAGCTTTCGTCTTAAAAAAGAATGCACAAGGCCAAGAAGTCTATCTTTTGCTTAAATTTGTTTTCATTTTTAGCTCTAAGTGTGGTTCATCCAATTTATCCTTCTGTGTGAAGGGATCAAATGACACTGTATAAATGTCAGAATTGGGTTATAAGCCAAATAACTGGTATGATGTAGGATATGCCAAGGCTATTGGCTAAGGTTTAGTTTAAGATTTGGTGCTCACAGCAGCCTTCAAGTTACTTGCAGAAATGTGACTCTAAAAGATTCAGACAAATACTGATAAACTCCTCAAAAGCTTGGGTGGCCCTAGGTTTGTTGGTGAAAAGCTTTCAGACTGTTTCTGACATGGGGGTACTGTTCTGTTCTCACAGCAGTTCTAATTGTTCAGCTAGGTTTATGTGCCCAGACTAAAGAAGTTCCCATGTGATGCTGTGAGAGGTGGGAGCAGGTATCTCACAGCTGGCTTCAGGTAGGGGGCTCTCAGGAGTCTGTGCATTAACAGATCTGCCTGAGTGGAAGCAGGACTGGGGCAACTCAAGGCCTTTTTGCCTCTGGTTTCTCTGAAGACATATCTTAAAATTCTAATTATGCAATATTATTGCCTTTGTAATACTTTAATATTTTCCTGATATTACTAAGGCCATAATATAGTATACCTTGATAAATTACAGCTAAATATGAATGTTTTCCAGTTTAGGAACTGAAGATTGTATTACATAAAGTTGCTACATAAAAATCCGGGAAAATTAAGCTCTGTGCAGGATTGCAAACAAGTGTTTTAAAAGACAGTGTTAGCATTGGAGAAACTATCTGTATATTTCTGCCATGACGTTTTCACACCTGTTGTGGACATCTTTCATAAGCTGCACTAATTCCTGTTCTAAAGCAGTGCAATAATATTTTTCTTCCATTCTTGTTTCCTTTTTTGCCTGTCCTCCCCTTTTCACTTTCTCCCTTCCTAATAGCTAATTTTTTATATGATTTAATCTCATTCTTTTGTTTCTAAAAGCTCTTCTCCATTACATTTCAAGTGGAAGTATTTCCCAAAATGCTGTTAAAAAACACTTGCATGAAACTGGTTTAGTGCTCAAATACTTCGTAAACAAGCAGCCACATACATCTTCTTATTTCTCAAAACCTGTTCTGTCTGCTCTGTGAAATCCCAGGATCTTATTAATCTGTACGTGTCAGTCTTAACATAGGTCTTTAAGTCCTTCTCACCTATGAACACCTTTTGCTTGCAGCCATCCACATACATAAAGGTTAAATGGATATGGAGAGACACGTCACATCCTGTGTAAATCAGAACAGAAGTATCCTTTCGGCTGGATATGAGACAATGGATAGACCTCACAGGTTTTGTCTGTAGAGCAGTGATTTCCCAACTGGCATTCCTGCACCCCACGGGATACACAAGACAAGACACTGTGGTGCAAGAAGAAAGCATATTTCTATCAATAAATAATAAATAAAGTAGAATTCTGAAATGTTTATCTTTGTCATAATTTTTTCATTTCTATTTTGTGTATATTTTATTACTGTGCCTAACATTACATGTATATAATTTATAAATAAGCATACATATATTGGAATGCACTCGAGAACTTTTCACTTACACAGATGCACAATGACAAAAATGTTTAGACCTCTGCTCTAGACCATCTAGTTCACTGTGAGCACTATGCAGCTATTACATCTGTAATGAATACAATACATGTATAATGCCCTACCAAGGCCTGTATCTGTGTCATGAAAGAGAAATCCTGTTAGTCATGATAAAAATAAGTATTTTCTTTCCCCTATAAGAAACTAGATCAACTTCCAGCTGTGCATAGTATTTGACAGTGCTTGCTCATCCTTTGCAATTAAGAAAAGGATGGTGGAAACTGAGGACAGGGTGTCTTGACTCCTGTCTCATAAGGGTTTCACATCAAAAAACACACATGGGCCCTACTTAATTGGTTTTGGTATTCAGCCTGTAAACAGCTGAACCTTCAATCTGGGTTTGCAAACAGAAGGAAGTACTGAAGGTACAGGGACAGTTTTATGGGTTTTGTTTATGTAAGCTGGAAGAGTTAGGGATGTGTTTCTTGGTGGTCTCACACAATTTGAGCATTGATTTTTTTTTAATCAATATATGTAATTCTTGCAGGTTCTATTTTTTTGTTGTTGTTTTTTCTCTCCTTAAGGTGATATATTCAGCACATATTAGCAGAATGGCATTCACAGATCAACATTAGACTGCACCATGCATAGAGGAAAAGGTGAATAACTGACAGCAAAATTTTGAATGGCAGTGGAAGCATTGCACCAGGGACATCTTTATATGCCTCTTTTTTTCTGTTTTCTCTTATTCTTAAACCGTGGAGTGTGTAGGGCAGGACTGTGTTTTTCATCTCTTTCTGTACAGTGCCAATAATTACTTCCATGAAATCATGCCCTTCATCCTAAACCACTACTGTAGTAAAAATAATAATCAAGCTCATCCTAAACAACTACTGTAGTAAAAATAATAATCAAGCCAACACCAACAGCTGTACGTAAGGATGTCAGATGCAGAAGGTCTGATCATGTGCTGCTGAACCACTGGAAACTGTCTGAAAGCAACCAGACTGGGAGGACCGATGCAGAGATGGGAGTGTGTGAAGTATTCAGTGAGCACAAGCAGAGACTTTGGGAAAATGAATGCACATTTCCAGTAGGATTTAAATTATGATTTTGTGTTAGCAGTCGGTTTCAGATACAGTGGCAGTCTTCTGGTATAGACGGGAGAGAACCAGCTTTCGCTTTCTCTCCGTTTACTTGGTCACCGTCAGGGCTAAGAGCTTCACTGCCTCTTTCCGAGGAAGAAACATAAGAAGCTACCCAGATCAGCGTTTTCTGGCCCCGGAGAGCTGCCAGGCTCTGGTTCTGCATAGTTTGTCAAATAAGCATTGCCATCTGATGGCAGAGCCTTTGTACTGCACAGTCTCTTTGCCTAGGACAAGCTGGCAGTAAACCAAGTGACTTGTTCAGAAATGATGTGTCTATGATTGAACACCTGATTTAATTTAATTTCTGACACTATTTTATGATGATTGCCCTGCGAGGTTGTGGAGTCTCCTTTAGTAGGGATATTCAGGACATCTAGACACAATCCTGTGCCATGTGCTCTGGGATAACCCTGCATGAGTAGGAAGGTTGCATCACAGTGTGGTTTCTTCCAACCCAACCCGTTCTGTGATTCTGTGATTTCCTCTGAGTCACACTAAAAAGTGCCTCTTCAGTCATATCCGTGGTTTCCTTGTTGCCTTCTCTCTGTTCATACTGCTTTTCTCATATTCACAGAAAGAGATACCCCTGTCTAATAATGTAACAGGCTCCCAGGGTGGCAGAGCCATATCTTGCAATGCACTAGTGTTTAGGTTATGGCTTCCTATTGGGTTATTGATCACAAAAATAACTGGACTACAGCAACAGGGGTGCACCTTCCAGCAGCACTAGTCCACATATGTAAGGAAGGAGTAGGAAGGGAAAGTGTGAAAGCCAGACTCACACCTTCTTCTACGCAGCACCTCTAGTAGGTACTGCAGCAGGTGAACCTTGAGCTAGATATGCCACTCAGCTCTCATACTTACATTCTAAAATCAAATGGGAACATGTACGCCTGGATACTGGAGCTTGAGCAAATGAAAATATTTTTCCCAGTGATCAAAAGCCAGATTCTGACTCAGGCAACTAGTTGATTGAGTTCTTTCTGTCTTGACACGTACTGTGTTTCAGGTATCAGCCTTGTGTTGTGTGATGAACTGGCACTGGGACCATGCAAGACAAGGCTGGAGTGTAGCCTGTGCAAGGCTTCCACATGTGTGTGAGTCATGAAATTGAACCTTGAGCGGTCTTAAAAATTATGCTTTTCATTTAAACCTGTACATGTACTCATGAATGGGTAAATTTGATTTTACAATAGATAATTTGGTAAGAACAAAAGCATATGATGTCAAGACAAAGTCGCTCAATGTGCATCTCAGGCAAGAGTGAGGACTACCTTTTCTGTATTGCTCTGTCACCTACAAGATTCAGTTGTGGACTAGATCTCTCACATGCTAAAGGCTGTACACAGAAAGCACAAAATGGCCATGTGTGTCTCATATTCTCATTGTCAAAGGAAATGTTTTTGCTACTACTGCCATCAGTAAGGAAAGACTATTTGCAGCAATGATGGCAAGTTTTAAGATGAAATCTGACTTTAGAACTGCATTTGTTATCCAGTAACTAGTTAATGTAAGAGGATTTTGAACTGTTTATTAATCCTATCACAATCAAATGGACTCTTTAGCAATCTAATGTCTTCTTTCTACCCACCTATGATTCCTGCTTTTAAAGTCATACCAACTTGCAGTAATGGCCTAGTTGTATGTGTTCAATTTTCTTTTCAGTACTCCAGAGCTGGACATGTATGTGCTTGGTGTGTCCCTTCTCCACTTTCTTCTATACTGTTCCCAGTTGTACCACCAAAGAAATATAAAATTAGTACAGCAAAAGAAAATACATGCAAATGCAATTCTTGTATATTTGAGTTAAATATATAGTTATCCCATTTTCCTTCATTCTTTCTCAAACTGAGTGAATTCCCCAAGTAACCAGTAAGCTTTTCATGCCGTCACCATTTTTCTCTGTGGCACAGGATAAAGATTTTTCTTTGATTTTCTTTACCACCCTCCCTACATCACAACATGATTATAAGGAATAGGTAATGCTTATTCAGAATTCAGAAGCTGTGGCAAACTATGCAAACTATGGATAGAACAAATTTTTAAAATGTAACACTTATCAGTAATTTTGAATAGGTTTGTTGACTGTACTTCAGGCATGGAACAGAATACTTGTGATAAAGATGAATAGGAAATGACCATCTAAACCATCACTCATTCATTTGTTAGCCATATTTTTCATCGTTTACACAAAAAGAGTCTTTTGTGGATATTACGTTAATTTGTGCATCATGCTTCATAGTATGTGTATCACTGCTAGAAGTGTTCAGATCAGACCCTCCTCACACTGTCGATAAACCTGGAAAAGCCAACCACTCTTCTGGACCTTTATGTAGGAAAACAGTTTTCGTTGTGCTGATTAATACAGATTATCTAGAAATTCTGAACTGAATCGTGTACAGTTAAAATTACCACAGCTAAAAAATTATGATTTGGACCTCTGGACCTCTGTGACACTGCCCATGTAATGCCTCCTGAAGAACAGGATCTGAAAAACCTAGACAGATTATACTTGGAAATACTACAATATAAATAGTTATTTAACAAAGCAAACAATTCTGCAAGGACATTAATGGAAAATATCTCCCAGAAATCGAACCTATGATTAGGGTTTGAGAATGGAGTTTGATCATTTATACCAAGTGTTCTTTCTCCATCAACCTTGAATTTTGCAGGTTTATAGCTTAAATGTAAAAAAAAAAAAAACAAAAACAAAAAAAAAACCAAAAAAAACCCACCACCTATTTTTGTTTTTCCAGTTGGTTGGTACATTGACAAATTATGTAATGTAATCATGACATCATGTCACTCAGTATTGACAGAAATTGTTTATTTCTGCAAAGGGAACTGTTATAACTATATAATTATAACTCCACTTTAATTACCTTCTTAGCTTAGTTTTAAAATCTCATCTCTTAGCACTGAAATCTCCACCTGGTTTTAACTCTGGTTTGGGGGTTTCTTTCTGGTTTTTTTGTTTGTTGTGTTGGTTGGTTTGGGTTTTTTAATTTTATTTTTTTTTTTACATAAACTTGGTGTGATTACTTAAAATACTTTTAGTTTATACATTTTACAAGATGAGAAGTAATAGCAAATGCAGAAACATATTTAATATCTTTGTTTTACTTGCCTGGTAGAATCTTGTGGATAAGTAAAAAGTACAGAGATTTAAAACTTGTGATTCAATATCTGTATTTCAGAGGCATATAGACTTCCTTTCCAGGATCTACTGCCTGCACGTTAAGTGCTTTTTCCCCCTCTAGAAAACTGCAACTGTACTCCTGGTGTCACGCTGAAAATGCTGACAGTGTTCCCATTCCCACAAGAGGGCACCAGGCACGGGAAAATCCATTCACATTCATTAATATCAATCTTATAGTTCATTTCTTAATCAGTTGTAGTACTAAATTGTATAATATCAGATGAAGCCCCTTTTACATCCACTACACAAAGAAGTTACCTTTTAGCCAATTTATACTCATAATTACCTATGTTTAAACATCAATTCATGCCACTTGTGATAATTCACCTGTGTCCAGAGAGGTGAAGTGCTTTGCTGTCACAGCTGTAAATCAATGTTCTATGCTATTGCCTATGTGTGGGCCCTTTCTCACATAAGAGATTCACATAGGCGAAATGAAACACTTTCTGAAGCAAATAAGGCAAAGATTGATTGTACATCTAGATATCTTCCTGATTTCATGTGTGCAGTTTCCCTTTTCACCCTGATCCATCTCTTGCAGCAGCCAGGATCTGCTTCATTCATCCCCTTCAAGCTGCTCCAGCCCTAATCATCATGGCATCACACAGCAGAGAGCATCTGCACTGGTGGAGGGACATTGCCTTGCAAATGATCTCAGTGTAACTTGCCTAATCTTAACCTTCTGTCCACCCAACGAGCACAAAACTTCTGCAGTTGTGAGACTCCTGCACAAAGAAATTTTAGATCTCAAAGTGGGATCTAAACCTGGTTTTCCCACATGAGGACTCTTACTTCAAGGGGGGAAGAAAAAGTTCTTTATGAAGGGGTTGCACTTCTGTTGTCTTTTTGACTATCATTTGAACCTAAGAGGCAACCTTCATAATGAAGGATTTCTCATCAGTGTTTGTGTTATTTTCAAGATAATTACGCAATTGGGATTCTGTGTGCTGGAAGAAAAGTTTATTTCAAAGTAGTTACCTGGATTTGTAATCTTACAAATCAGTTCTAAATCAGCAGTTCTAAAACTGCTGTGAACTGTGTCTAGTTGACGTCACCTGTGCGCAAACAAGTCCCCGTTTTCTTCTGTATAGAAGTGATCTGTTTCAGCAATGTTTAGTCAACCAGCACTGACTGACCTTCTCAAACCCAGAGATTCATTTTCAATAAATGTTTAACTACTGCTGTCTAAAGCCAAAGGTTCACAACATGTAAAGCCTACTTTTAATCTTACACTGACTCTATAGTTACCAAACAGTATGGTGCTGCAGGGGTGCCTGGCTTGTCTACACTCAACCATTTGATATTAAACAACTCATGTCTAGTCAGCTTTCAATACTAATAGTGGAATTCCAGAAATTACCAATGTATACATACATTCTTTGGCCAGGCGTGTGGAGGTGGATTAAACTCAAAGTTCTTTTGAGTTGCCTCAAATACAGAGGATAAAGAGCATGCCATATAGGTTGAAAATAACTTTCCTTCCCCACAGTAGAACATGCACATTTGGACAGACTTGTATGAAACCAGCATCCTTCCAAATGGTTGCAATTTCAGTTCACAGTACTTGTTTCTATCTGGCTTCCATAGTGGGAATGGAGGAGTAAAACTCATCTCCCACTCATCTCACAAACCCCAACAGTTCTGAGATAAAATCTCATCATCAACTCAAGTACAGTATATCTTCCCTGTTAGTTATCTTCAGGCATAGATATCAAAACCTTAGGTATATTTCAAACTGATCTTGACTATTCTATACTGAAGTACAGCTCTTCCTGCAGATTACTGATTTACTGCCTTAAATTCACATTTAAGGCAAATTGTCCCTAATCAGAGACTCTGTGGTTTGTTACTGTAAGTCATATATATTTCCAGGCTGTTCTGCCTACTTGCTGCTACCCAGTTTCAGCGTACTCATCCAAAATTTTGTTGGGTCTTTGCTATTTTTTGTTCTCTACAGTGTTAGTGTAAGCAGTGCTTACCCTTAAAAAATGAGCTAACTTCCATGTTTTGTAAATTTTCCCAAATCCACCTGCCTCTAAAAGAATATTTTAATGATACCGGGCTGTTGACTTCTTGCCAAAGACTGAAATAGCTCATTCAGGGGAACATTACAACTATTCATTTCTCATATCTTCAGGAGTGTCTGTAATACAGGGCATGGGTAAATTAGGCCGAAGTTGTTCACACTTTCAGGAGAAGACATTTATGCATACCTTTGAAGCATTTAATGCACAGATATGCAGTGTGCTTTGCATGAAGGTAGAATGTATATATACTCAAAGATGTGCTTCTTGTAAAAGACTTTTGCCCTGTGTTTGACTCCATTTGGAATGATTTCAATCTGTGGTTTCAACTTAGAATTCAAGACTGTGCTTATTCAACTCATGAATGTATTCTGCTGAAAAGTAATCAATTTTTTTTATATTCACCTTCTTAGATAACATGAATATAAAATAATAGCTAGTACAAAAAATCTGAGTAGAACACCCGTATTCAGGTTTGTCTTTGTCAAATTATTATGTGAAATGGTGTATCTAGGGTCAGGTGTTGGGTGAACCTGGTTCCCTTACTAGTGCTTGGATTTTTCTGATAAAACATAAGCAGCAAAACATATTGCTTGATTTTGATACAAAATCAGAAAGGCTAGAACCAAAAGAAATGACATTCAGAAGGGTCTAGATTCCCTTGCAGCAGTATCTGTGTGAGGTGCGTTAACTTCTAGCTTTTGAAGTAGGACTCAGCCTATGTCTTTCTATTGAACAGGTTTGGAGAGTTTGTAATAAAAGTCTAATTGAGTCTAATTGAGTCCAGCTTCCAGGGGCTGTTTCTTTGCAGCTTTTTTATGGTGTTGGATAAGGCTGGGACTCATGGGGTTAACATGATCTCTGTAAACGGAGTAAGTCAAACCTTGATGGAATCGGTTACTGAATACGTGTTTTTCAGTACTGAAGACCCGGGATGAGAGCATTCCTGTGCAGCAGCAGAAGATACTAACCTTGCTCTGTAGGTTGTGCGCAGTTCGCTATAATCGCAGTGACACACAGAGTTTTGCAATCAATGGTGAAACCAGCTTGAATTCGGGGCGCATTTGCAGTGCCGTTAGCACTGAAGTGCGACCACTGCAAACACTAAGACCTACCAGCGCCCGTGTGTCGATCGATTCTCTGTGCCGTTCACATAACGAATGCCCCAAGCAAAAAAAAAAAAAAAAAAAAAAAAAAAAAAAAGGGGGGGGGGGCTGGGGAGTGGATCTTTTAGAGTGTCTGTGGGACGGAGGGGTGAGATCCCCTTCCTCCCTGTCAGCCTTGCCCCCGCCTTCCCGCTGCCCGGCGGTGGAGGGCCGGGCTGTCCCCGCCCCTGGAGCGCCCCGCCCCGCCCCGCCCCGCCCCGCCGAGGCAAGTGGCGGTGCTGGCCGCCGCGGCCGCAGTCGCCGCCACCATGACGGACCGCTCCACTTTCGACACCAATGTCATCACCATGACCCGCTTCGTGATGGAGGAAGGCAGGCGGGCCAAGGGCAGCGGGGAGTTCACGCAGCTCCTCAACTCCCTCTGCACGGCCATCAAAGCCATCTCCACCGCCGTCCGTAAAGCGGGCATTGCCAACCTGTGAGTCCCGGGATGCACCCCGCACCTTCCCGCATCCCCGCGGGTCCAGGGCATCCTACTGCCTCCGGGGTGGTGGGTATCGGGATGAGGATGGGAATGGGTATTTCTTTCACCAGAAAAAGCCTGTGAGTGGGGTTACATCAACCCATCCCCTTGCACAGAGCTGAAGGTAACTTCTTTAGTATCTTGATTTCTTGAGTTTTTTTCAAGTGACACAGGTCTTATGACTTTTCAGTGGTATAAAGCATCCAGTCTTTGAGAAATGTCAGTCGATAATAGAACTTCATGAGTACTTTCAGCAGGTGCGGGTGCTTGGAGCCATAAGACCAAACAGACTGAAAGACAAAGCTTGGCAAAAATATGGCTGAATTATTGTATATTGCTTAATATCAAAGCACCATTTTATAATTTGAGGTGTTGAATCAAATTCAGAGTGTTTTCTTTTCATAGTGCATCGTAGCAACTTGAGTTTCTCTATGAAACTTTGGATATCTAAGGTTTTTAGAAAGTGCGCTGTTCAGGAACAACTGTGTCTGTAGTCAGCCAGTCAGAGGGATGTTGTTCTGGAGATGCACCCAAAGGAATTTGGAGCTCTTGAAGTGTGAAATAGCTGATATTGCATGTAGGGAACTAATCCTCCTAAGTATTTTACATATTCTTCATATGCCCAGTTGTGTGCTGATCAAGGCATTAGACATGGGCTACTTCATTACTTAATGGAAAATGTTGTGAAGGGAAAGAGAATTTGCCTCAACAAGCTATGCAAAGGAAAATATAATAAGAAAAAAGGCAAAAATCCTCCACTTTATGTGTATTTGAACTATTTTTCAATTTTGACTTCAGACTGCATGTGACTGTGGTAATTTTTGTTATGTTCTAGCTCTTTCGTATGGGCTATATCTATATATATTTCCTATATCTACCAATAGAGACCAGGATTTCCCAGCTGTAATCTGATTTGTAAGCTTAATGCCCTATTCCTTTTGTGTCTCACGTGTGTGTCTGTTGGCAGCTGCCCACAGGTTTGGTACCTGTGCCCATGGATTTGCCTTATTACCTACCCTGTGCAGTAGGTTTAATTCTTCATCAGTGCTGGGGTAGCAGGCTTTGGACTCATAAGCCTCCTTGAACAGTACATCTCCTACTGTGGGACTGCCTTTTATAAGCAGTGGTGGGATTTTGCTTTGCTGTCAGGGAATGTGAACCAGTAGGCGTTACTGCAATCCATTTCTTTGGACAATCCTCAGACTCAACTATATCCTTAGTGCTGCTCAGCAGGGATGGTGCAGAGCAGCTGTGGAAGACATGCAGACCTTTCCAGCTGCAGGCTCCACACCTTATCTCCCCCTCCCAGGAGTCCCCAAAAGATGAGGTGCAGAAGCTGTTCTGCTGCTGTGGCTCTACTCATAAGCACGGTATTCAAAGCACATTTTTTTCCAAAAGCACTTTCACAGTTGCGGAAAAGTATTCAAGTCACTGTAGCAGAGAGAGAAAGACAGAGTGTTACGCCAGTGTTACTTTTTCTTTGTGTCATGCATTAAACTGAAGCATTGCATAAAGTAGTGTGTTCAGTGTTATTACGTAAAACCTGAAATACCAGTGTTCAGCCTAATCAATTAACTGTAGTTGAAGTACATAAGAGTACATAAGAGTCGTGAATGTGTGCCGAGCTTGCTACTGTTTTTTCTCTTCTAAGAGCCAAACTTCCCCTTTCTCTGTTTTGTATGCTTACAAAATCACCTATCATAAGGTCTGGTATTTCCGTATGCCAGATGGTTTGATTTGGATTAGCTTGGAGCATTTTATTTGTGTTGCTTATTTGTATTTCTCAGTTCTTTTCCTGAGGAAATATTTACTACTTCAAATCAAAGCTGAAAACATTAAGCCATAAATAGGTTGATTTATCTGTGAACAGACTTCTTCTGCTGCAATTTGCATTCATATTGCTTATCAGGAGTATGCTACACACTGAGGATTTAGCATGGTGTGGTCAGATTCACATATATATTCATATTTTTTAAAATATACATATACTTTTAAACCACAAAATTTTCTAATTAATTCCTAGCTTTTAGGGTATGGAGACCCTAGAATTCAGGAATAATACATAGGTCTTAAGAGCTCATTAAAAAGCACAGTTGTAACTCAGCCTTCACAGCCTGGTCTGGCTGTGTTTAACTATAGTTTGCAAACTATTGAAAAGCAATCCCTTGTTTTGCGTTTCTCAGCAACTTCTAGATATGCAAACACAGGTAATGGTAACATGTCTCAGCAAGAATTCATCGGGTAGTAAATGAAAAACAGTCTTAGAGAGCTGAGATGTCATTTGAAAGTGCTGTATGTTTACAGGAGGTTTTACAGGCATAAGAAACACAACACTTAAGAAGATGCATTCCATTCTCATGAAACGCTCTCTCTTGCAATTGCCCTAGCTATGGAATTGCTGGATCTACCAATGTGACTGGAGATCAAGTAAAAAAGCTGGATATCCTTTCCAATGATCTGGTGATTAACATGCTCAAGTCATCCTTCAGTACATGTGTTATTGTGTCCGAAGAAAACAAAGATGCTGTGATAGTGGAAACTGAAAAACAGGTTAGTAACTTTAAAAGTTCTCCCTGCTTTATTTCAGATCAGCCCATACAGGTGTACTGCTCCACATCTAAAAAACTAAAGCTGAGCTAAAAGTTTCAGAAAACAGGTACTTTCCTAAACTGATAAATGAAGGTGGAGGTGATGGCTGGAGAGATTGTTACTCAACACTTGTTCTTTCTGTCATTCCTGCTCTCCAGACCAATGTTTGTTAGTTTTATTTTTTAATGTATTGTTCCTCCCCACCTTCTTTTTCTCCCACCTTTTTCTTATTGTAGAGAAAACATTTCATTATACCATCTGATCTCTGGAACAATGGTCTGAGTCAGTCAAGCCCTTTTGAAATGCCACTTTTTGAATAGGACACTGATGAGCTGTTCTATGCAGGTCAAATCGCAATGTCTTTAATTCGTGAAAATTCTCCTTGAAGCCTATGAAAGGCTTAGCAACAAAATTAAACAAAAGCATTTTTTACATTTATTATTATTTATATTCACAAGCCTTCCTGTGCTTGTTGTGGGATATTTCCCAGCTAACGTTTTGGTTTGCTCATGTAAAAAGCAGAATAAAAATTTAGTAAAAATGAGCAGCAAATATATAATTTATGAAGTACAATAAGGTTTCCTTTGTCTCTCCCTTTTGAGAAATCTTCAAAATTGATTTTCTAGGCATTGGATTCCCTTTGATCTGAACAAATACTCTTAAAAATCACTGAGGAAGTCTGAGTATTAATATTTATCTGAACTAAATGTGAGCCAATACAGTGTTTTTATCAATACATACCAGAAAATCCTACTTGCAGAGCAGAGCATTGCTGAACTAAAATTTAAGTTTCTGACTTGCAGGATGAAATCAAATGAAAAACAACCACAGTTGTTACCCACTGTTATTAAAACAACTATGAATAAAATTATGGGGGACCAAAATATTTAAAAGGTATAGTTAATTCAGCTTTTTCCCCCTATACTGTCAATTTCCTATATCTACAGAATTTCTTAATCTAGCAATAAGGCAGAGACTTCTTTTTTGACCCCCAAAGCCCAGAGTAAGATCGTTCTGACTAACATAATACCTGACTATTTCAGAGCACGGATAAAGGAAAATGTATAGTTTAGATATGGCAGCCATTAAGGAGCTTTTTAATACCTCCATAGGTAGAGGTAAAATAGAGCTTTTAGCTCCTCATGAAATGGCTGATCTTCATTTTGCTTTATTTTTTTTTCTTTATTATTCACAAAGACATGTTGTAACTAAAGAGAAAGTGTAACCAAGGCCAGATGGTGGATATGAAAGGACCGACTTCAATTATACAGATTAAATTAAACCAATAAAAGTATTCTCTGGTTTTTTTCCTCATATTAAAAAGTATATGAGAAAACTTCACTTTTCCTGTGTTATCATCTGCTATGTACTTTAAAGATTTCTCAGCTTCTGGTTTGGCACAAATCACAGTTGTAATCAAGAATGAATTCTGGGCCAAAGAATTGCTGACATTTGAATTCAGTTCCTTCATAATCTATAAAGGTGTTTTAGCTTATTTTGCTGTATAAGTCTCTGATATAATTTACCTAGTGATATGTTTTTATTTGGAGGAAGTGGATAAATACTGTCACTAATCTAGTTTCCTCTTTTGTGTTTTCTAGGGTAAATATATAGTCTGCATAGACCCTCTAGATGGTTCGTCGAACATTGACTGTCTTGTTTCCATTGGGACCATCTTTGCAATTTATAGAAAGGTAAAATTCTTTCATGTGGAATAGGCAAAACTATTATTGTGCAGTTTTGGTGAAATAAAATTGCATGGGAAGACAATAAAATCTAACTAAATTGTTAGTGAAAGAGACTCAGGGCCGGCTTTAAGTTAAATCTAGTATTTCACAGACACACGGATTTGAATTTGAATTAGTCAGGATTTGAATTAGTCTCTTAGAAGAAGAAGAAACTATGTGTATATGGAAGCCTAGCTGATACTTAATTAGCCAGCTAATGAAATTACCCCTTGGAAAAGATCATGTCTTAGGTTTCATGAATATTTGTGTTGAGACAAAATACCACGTGGTTGTCATCTACCTGGGGAATGTGCTTTCGGGTTTTTCTTGTTCTCTGTACTAGCAGTCCTGTTGGCCTGAGGACAGGCTTCAAAAACAAACCAGAGCTGAAACATGTCATGTGCATTTGAAGTGTCTAATTCACTTTGAAAAGCAGAAACCCTGTCTGAAGCAGGTTGAAATACCAGACTTACAGGTCACAACATGGGGGAAAAAGTAAATCAGATAAAACACACCCAACTGCCCATTTTAATCATCTTTTGCATGTTTTCATATATCCCAAAGTAGCTATTTTCAACTTCATTTTTGTGTGAATCAAAAAGGAAACAAAAATATCCGAAGTACTTTTGATCAGCTTTGAACTCTGTGACTCATGTTTCTTTTCTTTTCAACTGTGCCTCTGAGTTTTTCTCTGAGCTGTGTTCATAATCACATACAAGGAAGTACATAGCTCTTTATTATCTCCTTAATCCTTTCCTGTTTCCTGCATTCCTGCTACGCTTAGTTAGAAGAGCATTTCCAGATCAATGTGTTTATATTCTATATGTAATTTGTATTAGTGCATCCAGTAGGAGTCTCAGTTGAGGATCATGGAAACATCTGTGCCACCTCATGCATGGATATGGAGCAGAAGACTGTCCCTGTCCCAGGGTCCAGTCATGTACCAGCAATAACAGTGAAATAAAATTGACAATACTCCTTCTTGTTCTAGGTGTCCCCTGATGAACCTTCTGGGAAAGATGCTTTACAGCCTGGACGTAATCTCGTGGCAGCTGGTTATGCGCTCTATGGGAGTGCCACCATGCTGGTGCTGGCCACTTCTGCTGGAGGTGTCAACTGTTTCATGCTGGATCCGGTGAGAGTATCTTCTGTTTCTTTGTTTCTGTGTTAGGGATTACCAGGTACTGTCTGTCCCCAGGAAAATCAACCAAAGGAGCATTCCTTTTCAAGGTAGCATGGAGGAATGAAGTATAAATGCACTTGTACTTATAACCCACCAGCAACAATGTCAAGAGACTTGCATTCCGCCTGCCTGATGCAGCAGTGCCATCTGTGACTCAACAACAGGAAGACAGCCAAGTCAGCAGAGCAAATACACATCATGTGTAATCATGTGATACTTAAAATGAGCAGTTTTCTGCAGTACAAAATACTCTTTAGGTCCTATTTTTCTTTTCCTTAGTGCTAGGACCTAAGTAAACCAGAGGAGCATAAATATTTAACCTTCTTCTGTGTTTTCAGATTCCACCATGATGTGTAAAAGAGTAAGTGATATGTGTGGTGATGTGACGTTCTAGCATGCATTTACCATGAGTTTTGAAACAAAAGTCATGTTGATCATAGCAGAAAGTAGTAGTTTGCTTTAGTGGCCTGTTTCTTTGTGATCAGTCAGGGTGTGCCACTGCCAGTCTTAAATTTTTATTACCTGCAGTGATCAAGCTGCAGGAAATATAACTTAGTACCCTCTCTTTAGTAGCAGCTTAAATAGATGCATGTATTTTTGACTGTATTCAAGCAACAGATTTAACTTCGAGCATGCGTGCATGTTACTTTGTTTACTCTTAGCACTAACTTGGAAATTTACTTTAGGGAAAAAACAGACTAGCCCTTGGTCACAGGCTTCCAATTAGCCCAAGCTAAAAAGAACTGGAATATCTGCAGCTATTTGAAGTTGTTTATGCATTGGTTCAGCCAGCACTCTCAGTTTCCAAACTTCTTAGAAACTTGCATTGTTGGAAGTCCAGTGAAAGAGTGGAGAGAGAAACAAATTTACAAATAGCACTTTTTGGGCATAGGAAATAGAGAGTGCTTGGAATGGTAGTGTGAGGAAGCTTGCATGATGCCAGGATTCATGCTCTGTCTATGTGTATGGGTAAACAAAATACTTGGCGTGTAGACTGCAAAGACTACTTTTTTGTAGGTACTGAATTATTTAAAAAAATTGACAGTGGTAGTAATTTTTTATGAAATGGTGTATGTTTTTGGATTTTGTCTTAGTTTGCAAATAAGCAAGCAATTAATGTTGACAAATACCTTTTCTTTCTTATTGTTAGGCAATTGGAGAATTTATTTTGGTGGAAAGAGATGTGAAAATCAAAAAGAAGGGCAATATCTACAGTCTCAATGAAGGCTATGCTAAATATTTTGATCCTGCCGTCACAGAGTATCTCAAAAAGAAGAAATTCCCTGAGGTAAAAGATCCTGTTTCAGAGAAACTTTCTGATGACAAACATTAATGATTTCCAGCTATATGATCAATCATTCATTCTCTCATGCACTGTTCAGAGCTTGTTTTCCTTTCCTGTCTGTTTAAAATATAACTTGATGTAGAATTGCTAATGAGACCAGCGGCTGATGTAACCAGATATTTCAGCATTCTCCAATACTGCTGCATGTCTTCTGCATTTTTTTACTTTCTTCCTTTTTTCTTTTTTTGAATCTTTTTCCTGTATGAGGAAATGAGTTTACCTGAGTAATGGTGCTGGAGGCAAAACTGGACATTTGGTAATCAAGTAGAGAGGAAATCTTGTCCGGTGATGAAGAAATTTGATCAACACACGTTGTGTTGCTGCTTCCTCACTGCATCTGAGTGGAGATGGCAGTGGGTCATTGCTCAATGGTAACACGAGCTGTGTCCTAGGGCTGCCTCTCTCTGTAAAATCTGGTGTAGTTTTAAGGCCTGCTTTGTGGTTGTGCAACTTCCTGCTGTCAGGAGGCCCAGAGCTCCAAGGACTGCCAATAGAAGGTTCTCATGCCTTACACATTTCATCATTGGAGTTATTACACTGACAATGAAATGTGAATACCTACAATTGTTAAGTGTTCGTGTCCCTTCCAGACTTCCAGATCTTGCTTTGAAAGACTGATGTTTTCATCATTCGTCTTTTCAGGCTTAAGGTGTTGTTTATGTAGACATTAAAATATACTACAGGGAGTTGAATAAGAAAATAACATCAGAAGTCAACTATTAACTTAAAAAAAATGCAGAAGAAGAAATGGTTGGAAGAAGTAGGAAAGATCACTTCTTTTGCTCTTCGATTCTTTTTCTGCTAGAAAAGACAAAGCCCCAGTAACAACTCCTAGTACTTTAGTTTTTGCTATTGGAAATACAATGTTTTCCAAGTGTTAGAGCCAGTGGAGAGGTGGGATACATTTTCTGTTGCTGGCACTACTGCTCGTCCATGCTGAAGTCTTCCCTCCTTTTCCTTGGATTTTCCTAGTTAGAAGATGAAGAGGATACTGACATACTCTCCAAAACTACTTTTGAGTATTATCAATGAAGCACAATATGAAGATGAAAGATGTTAGGACTGCTAAAGGGGCATGTGGGGGAGGTTAACCTGGTGTGCTCTACAGGTACTTTTATTGGAATGTTTTTCTGTAGGATGGCAGCTCACCGTATGGTGGGAGGTACATAGGGTCTATGGTGGCAGATGTGCATCGCACACTGGTGTATGGAGGCATCTTTCTGTATCCTGCTAACTCCAAAAGTCCCAAAGGAAAGGTAAGGCTGACTAAGCCCAGCTATAGAAAATATTGCACATGTAGACATTTCACTGTCAAGATCAATATTTTGATTACAGAGCCTGTGTTTTGTAACTTGGTGCCTTGTATTTTTTTTGTGGGGGGATATGGCCATCCCTTGCATGCTGTCACAAGTGACAGCAGCCTGGTATCAGACACCTATTTTTGGGCTTCTGCTCACCTGTTTCAACTGCAGTGACTTCTTTGTTATCTGCAAACATATCCAGCTTGTGGAACATACCAGGGGGTGCAGGCTCCCCTGCACCATGTCAGCTAAAACTGGTGGTGCTGGTCCTAACTGAGTAGAACACTACAAAGCAAGCAATCTGCATTACCCTGAGATTTATAGTAGAAGCTATTTTCTAAGAAGCGTAAATGTAGTTGGTCCACTTCTTCCACTGGGAGAAGCTCTGCCAGAGAGAAAACCATCTGCATCTTGTATGTGGTAATAGGACTTCATCTGGACGAACTGTGCCTGGTTGCATCTGCCAGGACAATGGTCAGTCAGGGAAGATCACGCACTTACAGGCTGACAAGGGTACTGTTTATTCAGCAAAGACCTTTGATCTGTTTTGTAGTTCTCTGTAAAATATTGCTTCAGGTTGCAGATAAGATACGGTTATTTATTAGAGAAACCTAATGGCACACTCAGAGCTCGTGTTTTTCTTCATTTTCACACAGTCCTATGTGGTGTGCCTCATTCAGTTGTGTCTTAACCTACAAGCTTTATCTCTTTGTAGATAGCACAATGCAAACATGGGCTATGGAGAAAGCATTCAGATTGGGCAAATCCAGCATTCACTGTGTTTTTAAAAGAAAAATCCACACAATTTCATTATTGAGTCAATATATGAGTTTATATGAAAAAGAAGAATACTTAGAATATTGATTGATTTAAAATCAGATGCCAAGTGTATTTACATTTCATGATTTTTGGTATTGCCTGGCCTAACTTGCTGTCATTTTGACTTTTGTCTTCTAGCTGAGACTGCTCTATGAATGCAATCCTATGGCTTTTGTTATTGAGAAGGCTGGGGGAATAGCAACAACTGGTCATCAAGCAGTACTAGATATAGTGCCTGAGGATATCCACCAAAGAGTGCCTGTTGTCTTGGGCTCTCCTGATGATGTGAAGGAGTACCTTGAGATAGTCAAGAAGCATTCAGCTAAGTAAAGAAAGCTTGCTGGATTCACTGTGCACAGGGGATAAAATGTCTTACAGCCGAACCAAAGAATGCACTGCAGTACTGTGAGATTGAGCTGTCTGACTTCTGTAGCAAAAGAGCAAATGAGCCATATTTTCATAAGATTTTTTTAAAAGTGAAATCTTGTGCAAGTGCATTGTGCAATGAAAGGCATTAAAAGATTGCATTAAAGGAAGCATTAAAAATAAAAGCAATGGAAAAATACGTTTTCTTTTTCATTTATCATTTGTGGTTACAGAAGAGCCACATGTTCTGCAAGGAAATACTGTGTTGCATTCCTGGGGGGAGAGACTCACCTTTCTCAGACAACTTAGAGATCAGCAGTAAAAGATGACAGCTGACTCTGTCCTCTTTTAAGGGAAGCCTCTTACAGTGAGTGACCTTTCCTAGACCAGTGGGCACATCCCAGAAGTTGCTCACTGTACTGGGTTTACTCTGATGGAGAACTAATGTTTGTGAAACATGGGCATTAGTGTAGGTTAATTCTGACACATGATGTTAATATTGCTGGTTGCCACTCTATGAGATCCGGTTACACAAGGATGGAAAATGACATGTTAGTGTGGAAGGGTTTTAATGAGATAAAAAGTATGTGTAGACAGCTTGTACATACACAGATTCTGCTGCGATGAACTGGCTACCTTTGCCAAAAATTAACCTGCTTACTTGATGAAAACAGGAACTTGTGTATTGCTAGCAACCTCCATCAGATGTTCTTCATGTTATTTTGGGATTGGGGATTACCATGGAAAAGGATTCTGCTGTGCAAGGAGGGAGGTGTGAAGATCTCCCCAAAACATACTGACATTTAGTATGCACATTCAGAGTATGTTGCTGAGAAGAGCACACTAGTGTTTAGGAGCTAGATGGGCTGTCCACCACTATCTGGATACAGTTTTTGAATCAATTAAAATCAGCAAATCTTTTATAGTTCTCACTGCCCACATACCTTCACCAAACTCAAAGTAAAGATTACATGGATGTTGGGTAGACTGCCACTAAACATTGACTCAATCCATGGTTTGGGGGGTCCTGTCTGGGGGGTGCCATGAGGCATAAATCTGCCTGCCTGAGGGCTTTGCATGTGTCAGCACAGATAGCCTGACTGAGTGTGGTTCTTCTTGTAAAACAAGAGAGAAGTATAGGGAAGCTGAAATCCAGGGTGCAAGAGCATGCTCTGTGTGGGGCTCAGACAGATAAAAACCTAAGGACCTTCTTTCTGACAGGTCATGCTGGGGCATTTGGAGGCATACTGGCAAACTTTAGACACTTGTATATATGCATCTGTTCTCCACACTGATGGGGGGTAGGATGTTTCTGTCAGGGACTGAATGGCCTAGTTGCTCCTGAAAATATTAATTCTGATGAGGCTTTGCTAGTGGAGACAACTTTCAGGGACCAGAACCCTTAAAAGGCACTGGGAGTGCTGACAGTAGTCAGTTTGGATCACAGTGTCTCAGTGGTCTGTTAGCATGACTCAGCAGACAGAATCCACAGCAGCAATTTATGCCTAGTTACCATAATTCCTTGTCTGTATCTGCCCTCAACCTTTACTGGTTGAGGAATTCTGGACTGCCTATATCTATTTTTAATAAACCATACTGACAGCATGTGAAGGTTATAGGAGGAAAGTCAATACTGTCCACGTTTGTTAGGTCAGTTCTCAGTGTTTCATTTTGCCTGTAGGCTGGCATTTCATACTTAGCATTTTACCCATGGTGAGCTGGGTTTATCTTCTTACCAGTAATATGTAAGCCCACATTTCAACACAATCCCTGGCCCATCTCTAGTGGGGAGAATTTAGCAATCTCCTTCCATATCCCCCTTTCCAGAGCTCTCCCTGTCAGTGCAGAGCAGGAAGGTGGGCTTGTCACAGTGTCTGCTGTCAGCCCCCATGGCAGTTCTACCCACTGCTCTCCTCAGAGGCTGCACTGTGGCCTTTGGTGAAAGGTCACTAGCTCCAGTTTCAGCTGGCGCCATCCAAGTGACTAACATTTCATATCAGTTAGAAAAAAGGTGTCACCTTTAAAGCTCAGGACTGGCCCATACACCAGTGCAATTGTGAACAATCCCCAAGAGCTCTTTATATTAGAGGGCAAATCTCCCAGATCTGTCAAATGGAGGTGTTTATTTTTTTAACCTTTCTATGCTATTTCAGGTTCTCAGTACATCAGTAAATCATCACACATTTTTTATACAATCTGATTTCTCCCCACTTCCCCAAAATGGTAATCATTTATATAGCCTAATCATTCCGTATAATCATTTGGGGTATTTTGTTTCAGTGGGATCACAATATTTGTCAAAAAGGAGTGAGGCTTTTGTGCAATCTAGTTGTATGTCTTTATCCATCCAAGTTACATTTCTCTTTGTTGACTGCAATGTTTATGGAAAGATTGGTTGAAGAGTCTGTGTTCTTTACATAGTAGTTAATTTCTTATTGATGGACTGTTATTTGAGAAGCTCAAAGCATTGTGCTTTATATATACTAAAAAAATCCAGTACCTATAAAACACAGATTTTACAAAACAATTTACACAAAAGCAGATTTTGAAAAAAAAAAAAAAAAAAAAAAAAAAAAAAAAAAAAAAAAAAAAAGAAGAAGCAAATAGTGGACTTAATAGCTCTGAAAACACTCTTTGAACCACTAACTCCAAAACAAACTTTTTGTTGGACAGTGATCTGAACTTTGTCTTTTTGACCAGTGTAAAAGATCACTTGGAATCAATAGAAGATCTGCATGTGATGTTTTGACAAAAGTCAGAAGTCATAGGCTAATCCTACCCCATTTCTTATTTACTAATTTGATTTGGTATGCTTACGGTATTCCAGCTACATAGCAGAGAAATTTTGCACTAAAAGCATTTAGTATGAGATCAGCTGCCGTGGTGATAAAATAATGTGCAGAATGTAATGGTTGTACTTTAAGCCAGCCGATATTTTCGCATGTATAACATGAAACCTGTCTCCTTCTTTTATTGATCCTACCATGTGCTATCCCAAAGCTCCTTACATACACTATTTTTGGTTTTCTACAAAGTCTGCACAAAAGAAGAAAGTCTCCTAACCAGGCAGAACATGCTGTGTAATGTTTGTCTTGTGATGTGAACAGTATCCTGTACATTTAACTGTATCACTGTAGTAGGAAAGAGAACTCTTCAAGATTTTTGCCTTCTTCAATCATTGCTTTAGATGATGTAGTATAAAACCTGCCTGTTGCTCCATCTTAGCAACTCTGCTCACCAGTCCTTTCTCCACCTTAGAACAGGACTGGAAAAACATCCCCAAAGCTAAGCACATGGGATGGAAGCAGCGTCTTTCTACATGTGGCTAGTGTTCAGTGCTGTCAATCTCTAAAATCCTGTTTAGCAGCTGATTTCAACATAGGAAACCTTAGCATTCAAATCCCTTTAAGACTGTACAAGTAATCTGTTTTTCATAGATGAAGTGACACTTCTAGGAAAGTCTGAAGAAATGCTAAAGATTAAAAAAGGAACAAGGGAAATCAAAACTTTTTGGTTTCAGCTGCAGTTCCTGTTAACAAAACCACATTAGCTATATGTTTTATTACTGAATTTTGTTTCTGTCTTCCTGGAAAGAAGCCATTTTAGTGCAGTAAATTGGATTAAAGGAATAACAATGAAACTTAATTAAACTTCTTTTTCTGTTACTCCAGATTTTCTTGTTTTGCTGGTGGGCTTTCTGTATCTTCTACTTTTAAAATTAGAGTGCTGCTAGTAAGTAAAATGAAGACTACAGCATGTAAGAGCATATAGTTTCTCTTACTGCCTAGGCAGAGTGGGAAGACAGTGCTGTAATTAAAATCCATAACTCCAGTGTTCCAGAGAGCATGTATCTAATGCAGAGTCTAATACATGGAGAGTTTCTGTCTACTACATTGGCATCATATGCTCCAAGGATATTGCTTGTAAGGAGTTATTGGCAATAATAACTGGCAATAAAATTGCAAATTTGGACATACCTAAATTTACATGGTGCATTATAATTGAAAGCCAACATAAAATTTCATTTTGAGAGTTATACCATTGAGATGCTTAAATCAGAGAAGCCTTATTTGTAAATTATTGAAGGCATAATTACTTTGTAACTAGTCGAGCCACAGCTAACCAATACTTTTCATTCATTCAAGCACTGTAATACTACAAACTACCCAGACCAGGAATTAAATCATTAAGATGGAACTGCCGCAGACCAACCAGCAACATAAAGCACTTTAACAAATGTATGTCTAGATGCACCCCTTCAAAACCCTCCTTCAGGGCAGAGGGCAAAAGAGAGTGAAAAAACAGGGCGTATGGGAAGGGAACTCCACTGTCTGGACTCACAGTGCTGTGGAATAATGTGGCACATATGGTTGCTGGTGCCTGGTGCCTTTATTTCTGGTGCCTTGTAAACATAGCCTTGGCTATGCTGAGCCCATTGCTGAGCAGGATCTACAGGAAAGCTATTCCAAGAACGCAGCCAGCAAGAGTTTTGCATTATAATCAGTCTGATGTACAGTGAGAATATGTAACTAGATCTGCACAGAGCTAATTTCAGTGTGTGGGGGGACCAGATGAGCAGTAGTCCTGTCTCAGGCTCCTTTCCTGCATCCCAGCAGAGCCATGGAGGCAGCCTGGGGTGCAGTTATTCTGAGCACTCAATCACATGGTCTCAGAAACATCTTAATAAATTCTGACCAGCAACACAGCCAAACGCAGCTTCACCTCAAAATAAAACAGCTACCCAGGATCTCAACACAGCAAGAGAGCATCTCGTCCAGCTGAGAAGACAGGAGCTCTGGTACCCAGCAAAAATGACCGACAAAAGCCCCTTCGAAACAGATATGTTGACGCTGACACGATTTGTTATGGAGAAGGGACGCCGCGTAAAAGGAGCGACGGGGGAGCTGACACAACTCCTCAACTCCATGCTGACTGCCATAAAGGCCATTTCCGCTGCGGTCAGAAAGGCAGGCCTTGCCCACATGTGAGTCCTACCTCCTACAGGGAGGAAGAGGAGGCAGAGAGACAGCTAGCTACTTGCATAGCAAGGCTGGGGGGTGGGCAGGGATTCGTAAGAGTCTTTTTAAGTGTCTTTTTTAAGCTGTGTAGGGTCAGAGCCTGGATTATCAAGAGTGGGAAGCAGCAGAGCTCTCTTTCTGGAGCTTTTTAATACTGGGCACAAGATAGACACTTAAACTAACTGCTGTTCTGTAATATTTTACTCTAAAAATGTAAGTGAGAAGAGAACTTCAATGCACTGCTCACCTTGTTATCTCTTGTACTTGTTGATACTAATCAACTTTTAAATCTACTGTGAATTTGCTGAAAATCATGATATTTTTAATGCAGAATATCTCACTCTGATATTTTCTGCTAACATCCAAGCCCTCTGCTGAACTGTACAAATCAGGGCTTGGCTTATCTTGAGAAGCTGATTTTCTGACTGTCTGCTGTATAAGCAATGCTCTAAGCAACAGCCCTGCCAGAAACTCCATATGCTGCCATACCTGGGTGCCTTTCTCTTTCCTTCCTCAAGCAGCATCCCACATGCAGGGTTGCAGGCAGAGAGTCTCAAAAGGCCTAGTAGGAAAAACAAATGTAACAATTTGGTACCTGGTGCTTTCACAGATGGAATAAAAAATGGCCTTAGCAAAATCTGGAATGGACTGAGCTGTTCCACATGGACAAGTGCAGTAGACGTCAGTTTAAGTCTTTTCATGGTGATCTATCTGAAAGGGCATTCCATATCTCTAAACTCTAATAAAATTGTGTGTTCAAAATAGAAAGTACTTTATATGTATTGAAAGATATTTTTCTGAACATGCCTCAGTATGTACTTACACATGAAAGAGACAAGGAATACATCTGTGAAAAAAGTCAACATTATAATTTTTTCAGGGGTTTGTTGTTTTCTTTTTTTTCCCTCCATGGAAACACAAAACTGTGTGACACTAGGGTTTGGAGGGGATTTTGTGCTTCTGTTGATTATTTGGTCCAAGTCCTCAATCATCATGGAAAATCATTAAATTAATGTCTCAGAACTATTACGCTCACTGTATAGGACCATAGTGCCTAGAGAAGAGAGTATGAGACATACCCAAACTGAACCACAGTGTCAGGGTCCTGTGTCCCTACTCTTAAATTATGCTTTGTCTCTGTTCTTACTGGGTGAAACTGAGCTATTTTGCCTCCTTGACTTAAAGGAACAGTTGCTCTTATATAATTTTCACCTTTATATAGGCAATCTCTGAAGTACCAGCAGAAAAACTGTTTGATAGACTAGAGGCAGAGTAACCTCTAATAATGATAATAATCCTTCCCCTTAAAACAAACAAACAAACAAACAAACAAAACAACCCAAACCATCCATTACATTAAGGAGCAAATATTTCTTTTTACAACAAAATCTTCAGATGTTGACTCAGAAATGTCCAAAGTATCCAAAAGTACAAATTAGTAACTTGCACAATTCAAATAACTGAAACTAAGCATGAAATTTCAGTAATTCCCATAGAAAACTTTCAACCACTGTGAAAGTGGTTTGCATCCATCTGCATTTGTGCAGTTAAAGAGCTCTGACTTTTCTTGCCCCTCCAAAGAGGAGACTGTAAGTGTCTTCTTTAATGTTAAAGCACTAAGCATGAATTTTTGACAAATTTTCAATTCAAAAGAGAAGGAGGACTTTTTCTAGGTCACAGACCTGAGCTGTGATCATGCCTGAAAACACACTAACTGGAGAGTAGGTACTTACCATTCTCTGAAAATCATGGTCATTTTCAAAATCTTAGACTTGGCACTCAAAAATAAAATGTCCCAAACACTCAATACCTCTGAAAAGCACAGGCAGCTTTGAGTAAGACAAAAGACCGACTCTACTCCCAGTTCAGGCCTGCCATTCACCAACATCATCCTGGGGACTAATTACTTCTAATACTAATTGCTTCTTTCCCTTCCTCTCTTCCCCTCTCCGCCCCCTCTCCCCCCCCCCCCCCCCCCCCCTTTTTTAAATTTCCCATAATGAATAAGAAGCTGTATCTTTTCCCTGTATGGTTTTTGTATTTCTAAGATTTCTAAGATGCCCAGAACATGCACATTGGGTCTAAACAGTGCTTCTTCAACTGGAAGTCTCAGAAATACACGTTGTTATATATATATGTTATATGTTATAACATATATATATATATGTGTTATATAATATACTACGTTGTTAGTGTATTGTTAAATTGGGATAAGGAAGAGAAACATCATCCTCACTCAGCTGAGGATCACCAACTAAAACAGACCTTGGTCCTAAGATACAGTTCCATATGGCAAATTCCCTGGGGGTGTCTTTAAAGTCCTGATTTGGGGCTGGTAGGGGACCGAATGAATATGGGTCAAAGGACCATCATGGAGCTCTGAGCAGCAGTGGCAGAAAATAGTGCAGATGGTCACTGCACTTTCTGTTTCTTTAAAACTGCAGCTGCTTCATGGGGCTGCTGGGGAAGCCTGGCATTTACCATCTGGGCTGTAGGCTCTGCTTCTGGCCTGGGCAATATCCACACAGGAGCAAAAGGACCCGGGTAAGGCTTCAAAATGCATACCTTTATTTTCTAGTAGCAGCAACAGTTTTATAATGCACCTTAGCTGTTTCATACAAAGATTATCTAAGTTGTAGGAAGTTAAGGGGAAGGAAAAACTTTGACTTGCTGGGGTTTTTTAGTAAAAACCTATAATGTTGGCCTCCTTCAGGTTTCTTGACATTTTGTACTGCTCTGTAGGTTTGGTATAGCTGGCACTGTGAATGTGACGGGTGATGAGGTGAAGAAGCTGGATGTGTTATCCAACGCCCTGGTGATTAACATGCTCCAGTCCTCCTACAGCACCTGCGTCCTGGTCACAGAGGAGAACAAGGAGGCCATCATCACCCCGAAAGACAAGCGGGTCTGTGCAGCTCTGGCATTCAGGGGGCTGTGGGCTCAGGCAGCAGCAGGTGGCACTCTTGCTTCAAGTATGAAACCTGGCCCTGGCCCCTAAACCCAACCCTTCCCGGGGGAATTCAGAAAATTTGCGCCGTTTCTGCGTTGTTTTGATTAATAACTGTAGTGGGTGGCATGATTTCAACAGCTAAAAGAGATGTGGAGAGTAAAATTATTATTAAGGTTTTGTGAAGGGGGAAGAATAATTATTTTTAAGCTTGTTAACACATCCCAAATCCCAGTCTTAAGTGTACTTTTACATTCCCTGACCACGGGTGTGATGGTTTTGGATTACACTAGTATTTAGCAAGATAAAATGAGATGAGAGGCTGGCAGTACTGAGTTTTATATTACACGTCTAAAGGAAACACCTGACTGCTTCATCGGGCTTCCCTCAGAAGGGGGAGTCGTATTACAGCGAGTTACTGTTCACACTGATGTAATCTGCCCTTTCCCGAAGACCTCTTTCTTTCTGCCTTCTTACCCTCAAACCTCAGAACACAGCGAAATCCTTTCATTCGCAGCAAAAAGTAGCAAAACAAGACATATTCATTCGAGGAAGATACTTGCATCTAGAATGAGTCACTCCTTTTTCTTTTAAACAATTTTTTGCAGTGCCTGGCAGCAGAGGACTACTCCTCTCTACCATCTATTTGTGCAGCCTAACAGAAACCCCTCCTCTCCCATTTCCCTGGCAGGTCGTTGGGGGGTCGGTGTTGTGCTGCTGCAGGGCCAGCTGGGTCAGCAGCGCAGCCTTCTCTGAAGAGCTGTGTCAGGCACGCTTGGAGGGCTAAATGCAGGCGTAAAAACAGGGGAGTTTTCAAGTAAAAGGAAACAATAGCGTGAAACAACGTATCATCAAATAGTTCCCTTGCCACTTCTGTTTCAGGGTAAATATGTGGTGTGCTTTGACCCCCTTGACGGTTCATCCAATATAGACTGCTTGGCACCGATAGGAACAATATTTGCTATCTACAAAAAGGTAAGAGGAGCAAATCGCACATTCACGATTCACTCGCTGAAAGTAAAATGTCTTAAGTTCATCACCTTGCCTAGTTTCTTCCCACGGTCCATTAGTTGTCTCTGGGCATAAGGGAACCTTAGAAAGAGTAGACGAACACTTGATAAAATGCTGCTTGAATTCACAGGAAGGGGACACGCAGCCCCATGGAAGTGTTAGGTGGCAGCATTTCCTTCCTCCACTCACAGAGGCACTTGACTACAGCGATCTCAGCCCCAGGGCGGCTGGCTGGCTCCTTCAGGGATGCTGGACTCAGTGTCAGCTGCCGACGAATGGCAGTAGCTGTCCTGATGGACAGACACCCACTGCGGAGGGCTGGCAGCCCGGGCCCCACCGTGGCCGGCAGCGGTGGCCTCCCAGCGCCAGCTGCTGTGCCTGCCGTGGGTGGGAGTCCGTGAGCATGGAAACGACGGGGGCTGAAGGGAGCAATCGCCTACATTCATCGGGGCCCTGGCAGCACGTCTGCTCCGTGGGGCTGCAGCAGCTATGCAGCCAATTACAAACACTAATAGTTGTAGTCATGCCCGGTCTTGTGATTTGTTTGCTAATCTCCCAGCAGTCGGTGTTTTTTCCAAAGGCTGAGCTCACGGTCATGTGACTGTGGGAGACCCTCGGCCGTGGCTATTGGGAAATAACTTGTGACCTCAAATAAGTCTGTGCAGACTCAGATACTGCACTTCAAGCAAATGAAGATATGTTTCTCAAGTCTCACCTTTTAGCTCATAATTTTCAGCTGCTTAGTCCTTGGTTTTTACATTTCTTGTAGGTAATACAATACTATAATACAATAGTCATCACTGTTGAGAATATGCAACTGCTAATGAATCAAACAGTTATGGCACAATCTCAAGAGGGTTGTGGCACAAGCCAGGTCCTGGAATTTGGCTGTCCACCCTGTTCATGATTAGTGCAAACCTACACCACAGATACTGTGCAGGCCAGATAACACTGAGATGGTGCCTGGGTATGATTTTGGGAACGGCATTCCTGGGACTACCTGCAGTACCATGCAGTATCTTGCTTTTTGCAGGGAAAAGGACTTATCTGTGTTGATGAAATCTATGAAATATGCTCCTATGTTAAGCAGAGGGGACCTGCACCCTTTTCTGTTCTCTCTCCAAAGGTACCCTAAATGACAACACCATCTCCCAGTATTGCAGTAGACAATAGCTGAATTTTCCTTTCAGATTATGAAGTGAGAAGTGTGTTATTGATTGTTACTAAAGGGTAGTGTGAAAGAATAAAAGCGAGATGCTTATTCCGCTGGGTAAGTATCACTTAAGAAAGAGAAGATAGGCCATTTTAGGCCCTTTAAGGTTCATAAATAACCTTTTTGAAAAGGTAGAACCATTGTGATTCCAAAGGATGAACCTTAGCACCTACCAGTTCTGAGATGAGCTCTTGACTGGTTTTCTCACTGTGTCTCACCTTAACTTCACTTCCAAAGGCACACTCTCCAGAGCAGAAACATTTGGCTCGTTTTAGAAAACAAAAACAAAACCAGAACAGATAATAAGCACCCTTATAGAAGGGCCAGACTTGGACAATACCTTTCAATTCTGAAAAATGTTGTCTGATTGTTCCCAATCTAGAGCCTCCACCACAGTGGGAGGGACCGTTTCCTCATGTCAGAAAAGCACTTCATCACTTTCATCACTTTCTTAGAAAAACCCACGAGGAAATAAATACCATCTCAGCTTTATTTAATTTTCCACCTGCCCTTTGCGTTCTGGGTTGTGCTGTTGAAAATCAGAAACACCAGAAAAGTGGGGCTGAGGGAAAAGCCTTGCAGAATCAGCAGGGAATTGGACCCAAGACAGCTGCTGCCACTGAGGGGCTCTCAGTTGCCAAAGTGTCAGGATGTGGTGACAATAAATAGTTTTTGCTTGGGCTCTTCCCAGGTTTTCATGCCGCTGAGCTGAATCTACAAACCTTAATTTATACTGCACAAATACACTCTGAAACTCTCTTGCTTTGTTTCACTCTAGTTTTGATTTGAAATTTTGCCCAATGCCTCTAATATATTTTATTTGCTACCCTTCATTGTCATGGGGACAATATCCTCCCCTTCTTGTGGTCCCTCACACAGAAGGTGTAAGAATTCAGTATAAACACAAAGGCTTACTAATTAAACACATGATATAAATGGAGGCCTGGAAATCAAGTAATGTTAGTGCTGCTCCCAGTGCTGATGAGAATTCCCTCATGTGATGTCATGTGCAAATCACAAACACAAAAAATTTCAAACTCAGATATCACCTGAGGGTACCCCTATAGCCAGACTCTATAGCCTTTGTTTCATCAGCCTCACACCAATTATGAGTTACAATGACAGAGTCACTGTCACCCATTATTAGCAATCCATCTGTCTGTTTTATTGCTTTGCATAAAGACCTCTAAAGGCATTTTACTACCACCATCATAGTTAAAATATAATGGACAGAGAAAATATAATTTTCTCTTTATTTCTTTTCACCAGAAAAAAAAGAGAAAACAACAACTATCAGAGTGTACTGTCCAGCTTAATTCATTGGTTTGTTTAACAGTACACGGTACTTGGCAGGACAAAACTCCTGCAGTCCCTAACATTGAAGTATCAGCTGATTTGTAGCTTTTTCACATTCTAACGAGCTCTGCAAAACGTTTGTTTCAAACCTTTTCTCCTTCTTCTTGGAAGCTAGCTCTTGGAAACACATCTGTGGATAAGGATGAAAAAACAAGCAAATTCAGGAGGAATTCAGCCCAACTGCCTATACCTTGAGGGAGGAGTTCCTCTGTTTTTTTCAGAATAGTCAACAAATATATAGTTTCTCAGTCATATTAACACAGAAAATGCATTTAAGAAATAGGACTCGAAAGCTCACCTCAGAAAAAAATGTATTTTAAAACAATATCATATTTGTAACCCAAAGTTACATGTATTGTATATACACCGTATTCTAGAAAACAAACCACTTTGCTCTATTTATACAAAATTATCTTTTCTTTAATGAGAAGAGCATACAAAAAGCTATGACAATCATAATATGTTTGAAACTAACTGTCTAAATGAATGTTTAATTCTGTGTTTGATGCTGCAAATAATTAATCTGCTATAGACAACCATTCCTTTTAATGGTGAGATATGTGTGCCATAGGGGCATATTTTTGAAAGAGATGATGCTACCTAGGCCATAATAGTTGGTACTACAAGGATTGTTTTGCAAAGTATTAGCTACTATTAGTCAATATTCGAAGCTCTGAAATATGCAAACAAAAGTATAAACTAGTCTTCCTTTGTTATCTGCTTTATAACCTCTCAGAAAAAGCAGCTTGACATAGTTTCAAGGGACTGAGTACCACATATATTTATTCATGCTATATTTCAGCTCCCATGAAGAGCTCTCAACTGGATTTCTTATTTTCACAGAAGGATTTGGCAAAGTAGTAACAAAAAGATTTGAGCAAAATACAGTTAAAAAGTGTAACTGAAGTAACTTAAGTAATA
Organism: Phylloscopus collybita; assembly: GCA_027886175.1. Classification (NCBI taxonomy): domain Eukaryota; kingdom Metazoa; phylum Chordata; class Aves; order Passeriformes; family Phylloscopidae; genus Phylloscopus; species Phylloscopus collybita. The sequence continues at coordinate 4,058,131 of JAJNNQ010000029.1, forward strand.
AAATCTTTCAGCTGAAAATGAAAACATTTTGATGTGAAATTAATGTCTTTATGTATCAAGAAATGTGTCTTTTTGGTGTCCCACATCTCAGTTTTCCTCAAGGTGCTGGCATACAATTACGAATAGGAGCACCTTGCTAAGACCCTGATGGGCAAATATTTTATTTTCTACACAAGATATTCTTCGTGGATTTTAATTTTTTGAACCAGATATTCAGGGTTACACCTGCTGTTTCTATTTAGCTGCTTCTCAATCTAAATAAGCCTGTGCAACCACGGAGAAACTGTCTGAGTTTGGAACAATAAAATACTAGGCTGTGATTGGAAGGAAGGGGGATGTTTCATTTCAATTCCCCCATGGACCACCACCAAAACATCATACAAGGCCCACCACAACTGATGAACTTTCAAGTAAGCATTGCTATCAGGAAATCCCTACCCATTTTGTAGTAGGAGGAGATGAAGGCTGCAACCAGCTGTTGGCTGTCCTCCTTACCTACCCCACCTGACGCACTCTTGTAAGCCACGGCTGAGGCACGCCCCTAGAGCTGGCTGGAAATGTTTGTACCATGTCTGCTTGGGCTACTATTGTTCCATGATAACCAAAGTGCCAAATCAAAATATGAGTGTCAGAAATTGAACTAAAAGCATGAAGTAAAATGCCACCTGAATGTTCTGTGTAGACTTATAGCTGAGTATGTGCACACATGCACACTTTACATAACCAAATACATGTTTAATTTTGTATATAATATTATGAACATTTGTATATAATAGATGAACATTTTTATTCCTTCAGTTATGCATCCCTTCACTAGCAGAGAACAATGCACAAACTTGGTTCCATCGTATGGCACCATATACCCATTTTTTTCTGTACTATGGAAGCATTTTTTCTGTAATGACAGCATTTATCTCTCAGTTAATCCCTCTCAGTTAATATTAACATGATAGCTCATGTTACATTTACAGAAAGTTAGTATCTCTGCTCTTATCTCAGATTTCTGATGATCCTCAATTAATAGCTGGGGTTAAAATGCTAAGGGATCAGTTTTGTGGCATGTATCACATGGATTGCCTGACATGTATGAAATAACAAACTCTCAATATCCTGTCCCAGCATGTACATGTACCTGTACTAAACTTGCCCTGAACGAGGAGGGGGAAACAATCTCTGTCTTTATTGTTTCAAAGGCCTGCATAGACAGAAAAAGGAAATCTGTCACACGTTATTATTGAAATGTTGTTTTTATTGTGAGTTGTCAGAATTTAACCTTTGGTTCAATGGTAATTTTTCCTCAGGAAACAGATGATGAGCCCTCTGAAAAAGATGCTTTACAGCCCGGACGCAATATTGTTGCTGCAGGCTATGCCCTGTATGGTAGTGCTACACTGGTTGCCCTCTCCACAGGGCAAGGAGTGGACTGCTTCATGCTTGATCCGGTACGGTCATGGTGTTAATCGCATTGCCATGATCTTTTAGAGCTTTCAGTGCTTGTTTTTGCTTGTTTTTGTTAATCCTTGTCTCTGTAATCTATCTACTTTATGCAATCATTTTTTTCATGTCCTGGAGCATCCCACCTTCTCTTTACAAGTATTTAATAATATGCATGTTGGTTGCAATACCTGCTTGGTTTTTTCCTAGTCAAATAGCGGTGAAATTAAGTTAAATTCTCAATTAAGGGTTTGAAACCCTCTTCATTCAAACCAACACTTAAGAAAATTTAATTTGTACAGTGTCTTTGTCTTCACTTAAAGGAATCTGTGTTTATTTCATTCTTGATTTTTCTGTTTGAATAGGAACATCAGCATGTTCACTATTTAGCTACCTTTTTTTTTGATAGCTTGAAGTGGTATTTTTTTGATAGCTTGAGCCAAGTGGTATTTCATTTCCTGAGTGCAGAGTTTTATGGCTATCACCTAAGGTGCATATCCAAAAATTTACAAAAGCACAACATCACCTGTACAATTGAACATGTGCCACTCTTCAGTGCCCAGGAACACAGAGAGTGTTACTGTGGGAATGCAGGAAGATCCTTCATTTGTAAACTCAGAATTAGATGTGGGGACATAACATAGTGTTGTTTCTTTTATGGCTTTTGGTTTGATTTTTTTTTTTAATAAAAGGATGAATTATTACCAAAACTTCTTGTAACCTTTATAAATAGTCTCATTCCAAGTGGAAAGAACTGAGAGATGAACTCCTATGCTTGAGACAGAGAAGGTGGAAGCTGAAATTAACCTGCAGAGAGCAACACATGGCTGTAGATGACCACATTCACTTTAAGATATTTAGACAAGACAGGCAAGCAGAGTTCAAAAATCAGAAAGCAGTGTAATTTCTTAATTTGCAATCCTATGATTTGACAACAGAGTTTTGTAATCCATCTGCTTTCAGGGCTGATTGGTGTCCTTTTGATACTCTATTCCAATTAGGTTTTGTTTATAGTACCAATGTGATGAGTTTTCATTAATTTAATGAAAATTCTCTGCTTTCTGCTCTCTTTGAAATATTGTGAGGTTGTACACCACACTGATGCTGAAAGGATCAAGCTGTGCTAGCATTTCTGCCATATCTAGTGTGACAACTGTTACAGAAAGTCAACAAAATTTTCTGCTGCCTGCTAATATCTCATTTATCCTGTCCTGCAGGGTCTTGGTGAATTTATTTTGGTGGACAGAGATGTTAAAATCAAGAAGAAGGGGAAGGTATACAGTCTCAATGAAGGTTATGCAAAGTATTTTGATCCTGCAATGACGGAATATTTGCAAAAGAAGAAATTCCCTGAGGTAAGAAAATATCAGCACTGTATCCAATGTACCATGCACTGGCAAGCACTGCATTCCATGCAGTCCTGGCTGATGGAAAAGGATTTGAAGGTCTTCCTGAGTTCAGAGTCATGTAACCCTTTCATACCAGCTGGTCCATTTTGGGTATGCATCTAATGGAGATTTTTTTTTTGGCATCCTGGCATCTTTTAACTTAGCTTTTGTTAAATAAAATCATATCTTCTTTGTATGAAGGGAAATGTACTGAAGAACCAGTTCTTTCAACAAAGCTCGGGAAATGTGCACAGCAAATCTGGGGATACTCTCATTTTCTAGCTTTATCTGAATGTGCAGTTCAGTCATATGCGCAGCTGGGCATTCAGGGCTAGATTCCATGTGCTGCCCAGAAGGTGTTTGCAGGAATCTGGGTGGCATCACCTTCTTCTTCTTGTACCCTCTTGCATGTGAAAAATGCAGTATCATTCTTGCAAAATCTACTCACCTCATATGGAGCATGAACTGATAGGCTGGGGAGAAGACCTAAACAAATGGTGTGGCAAAATTTCACTATATTTAGTGGTTAAAAGAGAGACATTCATGTCTGATGAACTTCCTTGGAGAAAGACATCCCATATCTGATGAACTTCCTTGGACAAATACAGTTTTGTATTAACAGGTCAATACTAGGAGGACAGAACATAAGCTCTCAATGTGGAAATCTGGAAGCTCTCAAGAAAGTGTGGCTATGTGAAGAGTAATTCATAATGAAATATGGTGATATGGATCAACTCAGGACTTAATTGGGTCTGGAAATTATTTTTAAATCTCTTCCTATTAAAAAGGTCCTATTATTTTTAAACTAGTTGTTGTCAAGGACACTTGTAATATGGTTTGTGTTAAATAAATGGATTCAGTAAAACCTCAGGGTGCTATAAAAGGGAATATAATGAGTAAGCATTTAAACTATAGCCCCATGATAAGCTCCTCCTTCTGAGCTAAAAATCTGGATTTACCATATCAGCTTTAGCTGCAAGACTACTGACTGAATATCAAACCTTCCTTTTCATATTACCCAAACTGTAGCTACAGAGAGTGTCACATCACGGCATTCTAAATATATTAACTTTGAATATTTGAGATTATTGTGAGACTTCAAGGTCTGCATTCAGTTCATCTATGAGAGAAGCAGAAGCCCATGACACAAATTTCATACTTCCTGAAACCTAATCCAGCTGGGAAAAAGGGAGAATATCTGTGCTTCTCATTCTGCTCTCATTATACCATGTATTCAGTATAGAGCACTGATTGGATTTATTAATGTGTGTTTTTGCAAAGCACCAAAGTGTTGTTTAAAGTAAAACTCTTAAACAAATGCATCAACCTCAGGCAACTAGGAAAAGACTGAATAGATTTCAAACATTGGAAAGACCAGACAGAGGTATTTCCCCACAGGATCAATGAGGACAGTTCTATCATGTGACTCACTAAATCCTTAGGTTAGGACATACCAGAAAAAACTCGTTTGCAAACACTGTTTTATCTCTAATCTGTGTATCTTCTGATGAAAAGGTATTGAAATTGTTGATCTAATGCAACAGAAGTTGGCAGATGTTTTTGTTGCTTTAAAGCAAGCAGCACAAAAGTGCATGGGTTATTTGGGGCACAGGAAATCTTCTCAGTTGTGCTGAACAACCACATTTTTTGCTGCTCTGAGATGTACAGTTGTCTGCATGAGAAGAGCTGAGGCACAAATGTTATGGCCACAAAGCACAAGGAAGTGCCCTGCCCATCTGAAACTTGTTATGAACCTGAGTTTTGGAAACAGCATAACTCAGTTCCTTGATTTGGAAAGGACATTGTATTTGCATTGTGGGGAGGGGTAGAGAGAAAAGGTTTTGGCATTTCTCTGTAGCATGAAATGTGCTTTCTGGCCATTTGTAAGCCTAACCAGCTACAGCCACACTGGTGATGTTCCAGCCTTCTCTAGAGGAGCCAGGTGGAGATTTTCAGTTTCATTCTTTGTGCCCTTCTCTCCAACATGCAGAAGGGTAGCTAGGGTATCTGCTGGATATCTCTTGCCTGTGATTTGATGAGGAACTGATGTGTAGGCATGAAGGAACATCTTCTTATTTGGGCAGATCATTCACCCTATACTCTTCCAGCCACTAGAAGCCAAGAGACCAGGCACCAGTTTTAGCTATTTGTCACTTATTTGCATTTTTCTTTCTTATATCTTGCCTCTATTAACTCCTTTCTGTGGTTCTCAGTCAACATGCTGTTCAAATGACTCTCTGACATTGCCATGAAAAACTGAAAAGTTAAAAATATATCAAGAGAACAAAAGTAGAATGTTGTCCACGACTTGTCCTATGTTCTATTGTTGTCATTAGCAACAAAACACTAAAAATTCACCATTTATAAGTAGAAAAGAGATTCCCCCTTACTATCTAACAGCCGGGTTTCATATCAAAGTTTCTTGTGGATTACCATTTACCTAAGGCATCAATTCTGAATAAAAAGCACTAGAAAAATGCTAATATTATGCAGGCCAGACCTAAGCCTCCTGCTACTATCATGCAGTGGGAAACATATGTCTAATCACATCTCTTCTGATATGAGAGTGAAGCTAATGTTTTATTAAGCATGACAAAATCACTGCTGCTTAAGCAGTTTGAAGAGCAAGCTTCTGTTTGTGAACTTGGCTGTAATGCACCATGTTCACTCCACTACAATGCTTAGTGGACACTTCTGGGCCAGAAACTGTCTCTGCACAAATTTTGCTATAACTCCTCCCCAAAATGGATTCTTCCTCCCATAATGACTGCAAGGCCCTAGCTTCTCTCTGGCCCTGATTCACCCATGGTAGAATTTGTAACACTCTGTGGACATTGTCACACTTTGCTATGACATCTACTTTTATCTTTGCTTGCTACAGTCAGGCACAAGAGAAGTTGAGTCTCATCACAACTTGATGATGAGAGCTATGCAATTGATACTCCCTGGTTAAGGATTTGTCTCAGCAATGCCATTAAGAACTTGCCCTCAACAGCACATTTTGATACAAAGCATTCCTCTGTCAGCTAGCCAAGCTGTGTTCAAGTGATACAAAAAAAAAGCTAGTAGAACCACTATTCTTTCATCACCACATCTGTATGTGGAGTAAGGGGTGTTGTAGTCTTTAGAAAAAATGGCTTGTCCCCCCCCTCTCCTAGTCATCGTATTTATGTACGAAAAACCTGGTCTTGTTCTGCTGTGGAATGACAGGGCTGTCAGAAATCAGTAGAAGAAAGAAATGAAAAATTAACTTCTATCAGAATGTGAAGGAAAAAAAATCACTGTACCTATCTGTTATGAATCATTTTTGTTCATTTGCATCAAGCAAAAACAAAAGCAGCAGACAGGGTAAAACAAAGGATAGCCACAAGTTTACTCAGACATCATGGGTGGTGACCAAGGAAACATAAAGATTCTCCAACTCTTTCATTGCCATTAACTAAACAATCAGAAGTGGTTATTGAGCAAACACAGGGCTTGGCATTACTGAGGACTTGGGATGAACCTGTAATTCACGTTTTAGTATTTTGTCTGAGAAGAATGCCTGTGCAATATGCCAGTGCACATGCAACACCTATTAACTTTCTCATCTGTAAAAAAAAAGTGAATGAGCAACGAAACTGGAGGAACAAGAAATAACTTTTCACTAACGAAAATGAGTATTTATTCTCCCCATGCAGACAGCTGTACACTAAGGGATGTAAAAAATTTATTTCAGTATGTGGTTCAAGTGATAACCTTATCAGAATGGAGGAATTTATCTTCTGTATTTTTCTCAGCACAGTTTCAGCACTTTAGCTGGTGAATATCTATATGGGTAAAAAGCAACTAAAATTGTCAGTGGCAACTCATGAGCTTAGAATATCCTCAGCTGGAAGGGAAGTCACAAAGCATCCTTCCCTGACCATGTTCACACAAATTATGTAAATAATCTAAATGTGAATAGGAAATCTGGCACATGCCAAACCTGTCAGGTGATGTGTACACAGGTGGCTCAGCTGTGAAGCTCATGGTCACTAAATTTTATATTTGTGGTTTACAGAGTCCTAATTTGATAAACGTCCTAGAAGCAATCCTTGGCAGTCTGATTCAGGGGCTGCTTGTTAATAGGTTATGGCTTTTCTTAGTGTTCAACAGATTGTTCTCAAGACTCAGTTCACTACCTTTTAAAACCAAAAAAGTAAGTTCTTTTGATTGTATTTTTAAAGGTTATTTGAGACTATAATAACATCTTTCCCAGACTTTGACTGAAAACTTGCATTTGTCTCTCTTTAATACCTCTCATGCTGGTTTTTCCTGATGTCAGGTTTTTACAACTGCAAAGTCACAAGTACAAACAGCTGTGAGATGAGAACCTATCATTTGAAGCCTAAATATACAATTATTTCAGGATAAGTCAGGAAAAACAAGGGACCAAATACTTAAAAGCTTTGTTCACTTGTGCCTACAATTAATAGGACCAGATTTAAACAAAAATAAATGTAAAAGCTCTAGGGTGTGTCTTATCAATCAGTCTTTCCTAGTTTGCATTGTTTTCTTCTGAATTTTTCATATTTCTCCTAATGTGCACAACATGAATGATGAAAACCAACACATTTACAGCTGAACAAGGATTATTACATAGCCTGGAATAGTCACTTTTCCAATTTCATTATCAGCTACATCAAAAATCCAAGTCTTATGTTTAGCAGTATAGGACTTTATAGTGTTCTTAGTGCTTTATAATGTGTAATTTCATGAGATTTTTTTTTCCATTTTAGAAGAGAGCAATTATCAAAACTTCACAGCCACATTGAATAATTTGAAAAAGTGATCTCAAAATAGAATTATGTTTTTCTCTATTTTCTTTCAAATTGTGGAATTTTTCCCCAGCCAAACCTATGATTTTGCTGGGAAAGGTGACTAACTTGTGTCTGAAGGCCTTGGAGCTGCCATTACTGAACAAGTTTTCTACCTATATTTGTAGGTCCTGTATCAGTACACAGAATGAGCTTTGTAGAAAGTGCTAAGATCTTTTGTTAGAAAACTGATCCAGACAGAAAAAATCCACATGCTAACATCTTTTCAGACTTTTAGCGTTGTACTACGAGACATGTATGTGTAATAAATGTTCATGAAGTTCAGCCTCTAGTAATATTCTGGGAAGATGAAAAATTCCTCCTCAGCTTTATTGAAGACAGATTGAAAGATGTGGAAAGACCAGCAAAATTCTTCTCTTAAAAAGCTTTCCTTCAGTTTACATGTGTATTTTGTATTGCTCCTCCATAAATGTGTGGTGACATGTAATATTTCTTGAGTGGAGCTTATTTGGAGTGGAGTTACTCTATGTACTTCTGTTTGTTCAAGACACCTTGCTAGTCTTCTATATTTCCTACTTAACCATTTCTATGACCAGCAGACCTGAGACTGACATGAACAGTTCCTTGATGCTCTTGCTAAAATGGCCTGTCCTTCAACTATGTCAATTTCTAAGCTGAGAGTGAGGAAAATTACATTAATGAATAAATTGCTGTCTCTCAAACTAAGCTGCAGAATGAATGCTATGACCAATTGCACCACTTGACAAATAAGCTAGAAGGTAAAAGTTGGACTCCTCTTGGAACTATCTGGACATGTGACACCCCTCCTCGTGCTCTGGCTTAGGAATAAGTGAAAGATCAAAAATCAAATGATTTTGACCTTGTTCTGATAAGGTGAATGATTTTTTAGTCCCTTGGTTTTTCATGGGCTGGGGTTTGATTCCAAATTGTGCACTCAAATTACAAGCACTGGTTTGCATACTGTGAATGCATCTCTTTAAAACTCTTACCTTTGAACCCTGTAGATGATCACATCTTACAAAAGGCTGAGCTTAGACTGACTTCAGTATTTGCAGTATCCATAAGCAGCCATTGGTTTAAGCAGCTTTGATTCCCATTTCATAGCAAAATCTACATTTTGCCACGCTACTAGTTCTCTAGCCTGGTAAATATAGTGCTTTACTCTTTTGTTTTTCAGGATGGCAGTTCCCCATACGGTGCCAGGTATGTGGGCTCCATGGTAGCTGACGTTCACCGAACACTGATGTATGGTGGGATCTTCATGTATCCTGCTAATCAGAAGAGCCCTAAAGGAAAGGTATTTAATTTGAATTCCTTTCTGGTGAATTTAGCTAACCTAAAACCTCTGGTACTACCAGAGCAATAGTTTAGATAAATAAACAAGTAATAATCTTCCACTGCGGAAAAAATACTAATGAAAATGACGGTTAGGTATCGAATTTAGGAAAGAAATGTAAGCAATTGCCAATTTAGGACAGAAATTTTCTTCCGTGATTACAAAATACTCAAGTGGTTTTCTCTGCAACCGAGGACTTAACAATTATTCTAAAGATAATGTTTCAGTACCATAGAAACCCATTAAGACACCTGCATAACTGGCAGACACAACACAGATCTAAGGAAAACCTCTGCACTTTAAATTGGCAACTAGAGTTATCCCACCAGGCAGTGGGGTACACTGAGCCTCAGAAAGGCTTTTGTCCAATGCTAGAAAAAAGGCTTCTCCTACCTTATGCTTCCAAAGGACACTGAGCATATATCACCTGCTCTGCGAATTCAGGCTTCTACTACCTGATCAGAAAAGGTGATTACAGTGGAAGGTGGGTTTCATGCAGTATTTTAAGAAAACATGACTTCCCATTTGGACACTGGTACAAAATGTACCATGACAATGCAGTGTAATGCAATTCAGTCAGTCTTTGAAACTGATGGGCCATGAACCATTGTCAACCTCAGCTTCTCTCTTGCAGCATCAGATACCCTTATTATCAACTTTCTAAACAAATACATTTTAAGAGACCTAGTCATACAGCTGATCTGTGGACCAACAGTAACCTGCAGGTCATCCTAAGGAAATCATTGGTTCAGTACATAATTGGTTGGACATGGTGTTCTGACTCCAAGAATACATTTTTTCCTGATCTACACCATAGTTTAAAACTTCTATTCAAATGTTTTTGCATCCATGACTGGTACATGGAGGAATCTGTCCCATGTCCCACACTGGTCTCAAAGTCCACAGTCTTTAGGGAGAGAGGATTACTGGTTCCATCATGGTGAGATTGTATTTACCAAAATACCAGCAGGTCCAAATGATCTTCAAAGCAAAAACAGGAAAATAATTATCTTCAACATATAAATGAAAAATGTCTGCATGTTTGTCCAAGCAAAAATGATTTAAATTTTTGAATCAGCATCCCACAGGAAAAAATCCCAAAACACCAAAAAGCCCTCACTAAATGATGTGGATCTGTTTGTACATAAGAGAAAGGGACAAAAAAGGAATTTGCTGTGTGTGAAAAAGTGGGTTTGCTGACTGGCCTCTTCAAATTAAACTTTTTGTTTTGAAATCTGTACTAAACCATTGTTGAAAAGAGAGAATGAGAAACAGAATAAAAGAACAAAGGAACCAAGGACTTACATAGCTTTCTACAAATAAAGGTTTCCACAGGAGTTGACCCACATTTATTATTGGATAGGTCTGGCTTGAACTGCCAGAGAGAAATGAAGAAGCAAAAATGCAACCATTAAAAATAAATTTTATTTCTGTCTCAGAGTGCAGATGTATATACTTCTTTCACACGTATCTTTTATTATTGGAGCAATAATACTCTTGGGGCAAGAGTCCTGATCACCTTTCCCCTGAAAGACAGTCGATGCATTTGGTTAGAGAGCTGAAAAGAATCAATATCACTGGAATTGATCAAAAGTCCTTAGAGTAAATGCAAATGACATGCATGTAGGCCCTAAAATATACAGATGCTTCCTTAAGTTAAAGAAAGAAAACTAAATGCTCAATGAATGCTACACAACAAGACAACAAATAAATATTTTGCAATGACATATTTTGAAAAATATTTTTTTATAAACTTAAGGCTTATAGTTCTCTATTAGGTGATGATGTCAAACCTATCTGAAGGCAGCTCACATCTGAAAATCCTTAAGTGCAATTGCACTGCTACCTGAAGAACTGCTTTCCTCAGGTTGCATAGTCACAGTTAAGCAACATGGTTCCAGGTGATACCACTGCTGTTTGCTGGCTCATAATCTTCCAGAAAAGGGCCAAGCAATAGGAAGAAGAGTGAAAGATATTGGTCCTATGTTGCCTCAGAGACAGAGTCCTTGTAGCAGAAGTAGCACTTCAGTGGGTTTTAAAGATAAGAAAGTAATATAGTGCTGTTTAAGTTGTGGTATATCATGGTTTTATTATGGTGTGCTAAAGGCACGATGGGCAGTGAAGTCCTGTGTTCAACCCATTTCTCTGTCTCTATATACAGTAGCATTCTAGAAGTCACACTTCCTTTTTCCCTGGAAACATTCCCTCTTTTGTACATGTCAGGAGTCCTTTAAACAAAATATGTGGTAATATTGTTGTTCGTGAGCACTTCATAGATAAACCTACAGAAATAATGTTTGTTCAGAACTGACCAGCTATCATCAATGTTCATTTAAACACAGAAACTTTGGGCATAGGTCATAAATAAGTTTGCATTCCACCACAGCACACTCACCCCAAGAGGTAACATTTTGAAAAAATGTAAACAGATATCAGAGACCAAACCAAAAGGGATTTTTTGCCTTATCTGGATAAGTTCAGGCCGCTAATATCTACCTGATATAATTATATTTCTGAAGAGAAGCAATAAAATCCTGAAATTTGAAACTGGGAGCGTCAAGTTTCAAACTCCAAAATATCCTGACTAAACATAACATGATTATCCCAAGCTCTGAGTTAACACATAAAAGCTCCATATGAGAAGATATTTTGGCTATTCTTTCCCAGTACTGTTGGTTTAGCTGGCTTAACTGTTTTGCTGATGTTTGTGGGACACCCACTTTTGACATTTTTGACAAAGTACAGCTTCTCTGGTGCTGCACGTCTGTATATCTGCTTGGAAATGATAGTGCTGATGCCTGGATGTAAGGTTAGTACACTGTTCCTCCAAACAGAAGGTTTTGGGGAAGGGGAGAAGAAGACAGGGAAGGAGGGGCTCTCTGAAATACATAGCTACTTAAGTCAATTGAAGTTTGGTACAAAATTTTCTAGAATCACAAAAGGAATGCTAAGGTTTGGCTAGTCCTTTGATATAATTTCCCCCAAAGAGAATCATGTGTCTCCTCTTTCTTTCCAGCTCCGACTTCTCTATGAATGCAACCCTATGGCTTTCATCATTGAGCAGGCAGGTGGGATGGCAACTACAGGGACCGGAGCAGTGCTGGATGTGAAACCTGAGAATATTCACCAGAGAGTTCCTCTTATACTTGGCTCTCCAGATGATGTGCAAGAATACCTTGCTTGTGTACAGAAACACCAGAAGAGCAGCTAAAGACTTTCTATATCAAATCATCCTTGTCCATTTTCAGTCTCCAAGAAAAGCTTTACCTTTCAAAATGGTGGATTCTAGCATTTACCACCAGTCTCTCAGTGAAAGTCCCAGTTTACAAGAACCGGAAAAATAGTGAGATTTTGTTTCTCCTTGCAGGCAAGTGTAAAAATCCTTTAATTCTGATTTATGCAAGGCAAGTACAGAGACAGAGTCATGACAAACAGAAACTACTTACTTTATATAATATTAACAAAAGGAAGTGAATTGTGTCATTATCCCCATCTGATCCAAACTTTTACATCTGGCATTACATGTACGGCATTGTTTGCAACAGGATTTTCACATCAATATTTGCAATGCCATTATCTGGATTTTCTGTCAGAAGCTTTCTTGCAGATGCTTTTATCTGGACAGCCCTAAGAAGAGCAGAAGCCTCAAGCTGTCTGAAACAGTATTTTTAAGCTGCGAGTTATATATATTTTGGATAATTAACAGAGAGGAAAAGGCTGCAGCGTTGCTAGGGTGTTTCATTTCTCGTAAGAACAGGAAATATCATGTGTTATTTACACACACCTTTCAAAGCACAAATTACAATAAACCATTGCTATGGATGTGACATCCAAATCATGCCTATTCTGTTGATCCATTGTCCTCTGCATTGTCCTGTGATCCATTGTCCTATGCAAGAGGACACAAAGACACTCTTATACCTCCATTTCCTCTTACTTTGAAAGATTCTTATTTCCGATTGAAATGCCCTTTTACACGTTATATTGCCATTCCTAGTCACTGTGTTGTCCACTCCTTAAGTGTGGACAAAACCCCAAGTTTTGTAGATGCTTGTGGTCAAAGGGAACAACAAGAGTAATATGGTCTGCAGAAGCATACAAAACTTTATTAGTAAATTCCACACTTGGCATGAGACTTGATACAAGTTAGTCCCTGATCTCCTAGAATTAGTACACAGCAATGGAGTTTGGATAAAGAGGTAGGGCAAAAGAGGATAGAGCAGGAGGGAGAGAGAGAGAGACAGAGAGAGAGAGAGAGGGGTGAATTAAAGGGGAGGGGGAAGGCAAGAGAGACACAGAGAGAGGGTCCTGGCTCCAGCATGGCTCCAGCTGATGGGGAGTCCAGGGACAGTGGGCACACATGTGCCCGGCTTTGTGAGGATACTTCTTTCCCCCTGCCACAAAAATAACTTCCTCATTTTCTGTACAAGTTAGTTGTCGTGCATAGTCTGTTCTTTCAGACCTTTCTGGAAACGGGTCAGAGGGGTTCAGGCATTTTGGGTAGTCTTGATCCCTCCCTGTAATCCATGCATGCCCCCCTCTCAGTCTCATTCCTGTGCTTGCACTGTGTTGTCCTTATCTTCAAGAGCTACAACAAGGATGTTTGTCCTGGAAAAGTGCTGCCCTACTTCTGAATGGCCACCTTCTCCAGCCACACCCTGCTCTTTCTCAGTGTGTTACCAACAATCTCTGGTTGTTATTATCAACAATCTTTGGTTGTCTCCACAACTATCTGGTTACTGCTGTTTGAGACATACACATTAGCCCTTTGTCTTAGGGAGTCAGGATCCTATGTGACCTTCCTGAGATCCACCTTCAACCTCTTCAAAGACTTACTTAAAAGAATCCCATGTGATAAAGCTCTGGAAGATAAGGAGGTCCAAGAGAGCTGGTCAATACTCAAACACCACTTCCTCAACCAGTGTAGCCCTATGAGCAGGAAATCAGGCAAAGGTGACAGTAGATCTGCATGGATAAGCAGAGAGTTTCTAGAAAGATATTTCTGGGATCTGAAAAAAGAGCCAGGCCCTGTGGGATCACTATAGCAACATCATCAGAGTATGCAGGGATGGTACGAGGAAGACTAAGGCCAGTTTGGCACTGAATCTGGTGAGGGCAACTGAAAGGGCTTCTACAAGTACATCAGCAGCTAAAGGAAGATTAGGAAAATGCAGGGCCACTGCTGAATCAGATGGGTGTCCTGGTGAGGGAAGACACAGAGAAGGCAGAATTACTGAATGCCTTCTTTATCTCAGTCTTTACTGGTGAGGCCAGCCTGAGGAGTCCCAGACCTCAGAGGCAAGAGAGGAAAACTTCACCCTGGTCACAGAGGATTGGGTTAGAGATCAGTTAGAGAGACTTAACACCCATAAATCCAGGGGCTTTGATGGAAGCTGGTAGATGTTGCTAAGTCAACCTCCATTGTCTGTGCAAAATGATGGAGAACAGGATAAATAGGAGAACAGCCTGATGACTGGAGGAAAGTCAGCATTACTGCCATCTCCAAAAAAGACAAGAAGGAGGACCTGGGAAGGTATGTTCTGTCAGCCTCACCTCCACACCTGAAAAACTCCTTCTGGAGGTCATGCCCAGGCATGTAGAGGACAATAAGGTCTCTGGATGTAGTCACCATGGATTCACCAAGGGGAACTCATGCTTGACTGATCTGATAAACTTCTGTGGTGGCATGGCAGGATGGGTCAGTGAGGGGAGAGCAGTGGATGTTGTCTGCCTTGACTTCAGCAAGGCTTTTGACACTGTCTCCCATAACATCCTCACAGGTAAGCTCAGGAAACATGGGTTAGAGGATTGGATGGTGAGGTGAATCAGGAATTGGCTGAATGGCAGAGCTCAGAAGGTCATGATCAGCAGAGCAGAATCCACCTGGAGACCAACAGCCAATGGCATTCTCCAGGGATCAATACTGGAACCAGTCTTGTTCAATTTATCGATGACCCAGATGAAGGGATAGAATGTACCCTCAGCAAGCTTGCTGATGGCACTAAACTGAGGGAGTGGCTGATCCACCTGAAGGTTCTGATGCTATTCTGTGGGACCTTGATAGGCTAGAGAGTTGGGCAGGGAGAAACTTAATGAGTTCAACAAGGGCAGGTGTTGGGTCTTGCACCTGGGGAGGAACAACCCCAAGTGTCAGTACAGGTCAGAAGGAGAAGGAGCTGGGACTCTTGGTGGATCACAAGCTGTCCATGAACTGGCAGTGGCCAGGGGTGTCCTGAGGTGCATTGGGAAGAGCATGGCCAGAAGGTTGAGGGCGTTGTGCCTCCACTTGGCCCTGGTGAGGCTGCATCTGGAGTGCTGCGTCCAGTTGTGGGCTCCTCAGGACAAGGGAGACAATGAACTACTGGAGAGGATCCGGCAGAGGGTCACAAAAATGATTTGGAGTCTGGGAGCGCCTATTTAGTGTGGAGAACACTGAGAGGGGATCTCATTAACACATATAAATATCCTAAAGGTGGGTGCAAAGAGGATGGTGTCAGGAAGTTCCACCCCAGCATGATGAAGAATTTCTTTACACTGAGTGTGGCAGAGCACTGGAACAGACTGTCCCGGAGTCTTCCTCTGTGAAGACATTCAAAACCCATTTGAACAGGTTCCTGTGTAACTTTCTGTAGCCTTGGAAGGGAGGTTGGACTGGATGACCTCCAGAGGTTCTTTCCAACCCTAATGATTCCCTGAGTCTGACACTTCTAGGCTTCTATAGCTATCCATCCTATAGGTGCTCTGGTGCTAGATCTCAGATTTGACACTGCCTAAGGAAATCAGAAATCTAGGGTGAAACTGGCAGTCATTGACCAATGAGAGCAAAAATTAGCAATTAAAGACATGTGTGATTACATGGTGATAAGAATGTGAAAACTGGGGTTTAGGTCACCTTAAGAATTAGATCTTCCTGTCTAACCCCCTTTATAACTCTCCTGTCTCCTTATATGAACTTTTTTTTAGGCAACCTCATTGATGTAAACAACTCCTGTACCCTCTTCTCATTTTCACCCCTGATCCACACACCCCGCTGTGCTGGTACAAAACTTTATTAAGAACATTCTGTGAATTACATTAGAACATAGAGAGGAGTTAAAAATACTCCTGACAAGAAAATCCAACAGTTGTTTTTAACTTATGAATTTTTATTATTCTTAAAGAGAGGCAGGCTGAACAAAAGCAGACAGAAAATTATTCAGTATTTACCCTTAGTTATTGCTACCCCAGGGGTGAGGATGTAATTTCAGTGCTGCTTCAGGTATCAAAGCACTCTTACTGCAGGTGTTTATCTGGCACCTTTTAAAGCTGTGACAACTGCCCAGGATCAGCAGGTACAGCATGTACTTGTTTATTCTGTTCCTCATCACGTGCTTCCCAAAGCTCTACTATCAACAGTAGAACACAAACAACACTTAAATTCTGGAGACTGAAGAGGAAGTAGAAAAAAAAAGGCAGTTTAGGTAATAATTTTTACTGCATGATGCAATTGTGCACCCTGATTATGTAAACTAATAAATCAGTTTTCCTGGAAAAAAAATGCAGCGAGTACATATATATATATATATGTAATTTTTTTCAGATATAGATATATATATATATATTACTTCTCTCTCTCAGAGTCTCTATATAGGAAGACAAATAGATGTTGATGTTACTATTTATTGACGAACTCCATTGCATATTTTAAGTGTAAACCTAAAACCAAGTGTAATTTGAGGCCAGCCTAAGTCAACTAACAATACTAGTTTTACATCAGAAAGATCTCTGGTAACTTGCTCCTGTTCCCAAGGGGCCAGGAGAGATGATAAGATAAGAACAGAGATGCGGCACTCCTCAGCGTAACCACAGGGCCTCTAAAAGTTCTAAAAACCCTCTTAGGGACATGCTGAAAGTTTTGTTTTCAGTGGGTGTACCCAGTCTAGTGGATCATATCTGTGTTCCTGCAGCAGGATATATACACCTGCACACTGCAATATGTCAGTCATTCAAGTGCCCTACTTACTGTCAGCCTTACAGCACCCAACTTGCCTTCATTTAAGTATAGTTTAATTTATTAGATCCAGCAAAGCCTGGATCTAATCCCAGCTGCTATTTTCTGCATATTTTGGTTTATTCCTCAGTTTGCACCACAAGCAGGAGTTAGTGGAGGGGCTAGTGCTGGGACACTGCTCTGACTAACCGCTGCTGCTTGGGTGGCTGCTGATGCTTAAATGACAATGCTCCTAAGTTTGTGGGCTGCTGGGTGGCTGGTACTTAAAAAGAGATCCATATCTGCCTTGTATAAACAACTCACACAAACTTCAAACACAGATTAAGAAAGCAAGCAACTTTATTCAGTGTGAACCATGGATATTCTCTGCTGGAGTCCTGCTATCTACTTCACCTACCTAAGCACTTGTATGTACTCTCCTTCATATAGCACAACCGTGCAACCACACCACTCCACAAAGTCCTTCTTAAAGGCTCAGGGTGAGTTTTAAAGTTTCCCTCTGCAGTGTGATACAAGTTCAGACTGTTTCTGCAGAGCTCTATTACACTAACTGCAGGGTGAGGGGACACCACCTACAAAGCCCTTGCAACACTGGGCCACAGCTTCCTTCCTTGGCCTCCCAGCATGGTTTTGCAAGGTATCTGAGGGCTGCTGAGAAAGTAAGACACAGATTTTTTTTTTTTTTAATGTTATGTATATATATTTTTTTAAGGAGTCAGAGACTAGTGGTTGGAGTGGCGTGAAAGGGGACACACCACAAGCTGCCATCAAGTCTGCTGAGAGAAGGCAGTGTTTATGATGAAGGTGTTGTGACTGCCTCCAGATGCAGAAGTCAGCAATGCCTGATATTATTCCTCAGATACTCATCAGCATGATACAAAATGGAAAATGCATGGAAACACCAAGTACAGGAAGGAACATATGTGAATGAAATACCGGTTCACATATGTGCCTTTGTATCAGTATTCAATAGTGTCTCTGCATAAAATTATATATGAATAAGTCAGTGCCTGACTGACTTCTTATTACTTTTGGAGAAAGATGCAGAAACTATACTAGTTGTACAGTACCAGGTATAGGTGTGTATATATATGTGTGTGTGTGTGTGACTGTTGTTAAAGCACTGGTTGTCAAACTTGTTGCCAAACATAGGGAACAATTATTGGGAACATTTGCACCTATTTCAGAAGTAAAATAAAGGCAAACTACCTAAACCTCATGGTGTCCAATAACACAAGAAAACACAGCAACCCCACCAGTCCCTAATAAATGAGCAGTTGTTCACAAATTACTTTGACTGGAAACTTGAGTTAGTCTGAGCAGCCAGCCGCAGAGAGGTGGCCTTGTGACTGCAATCACAAGATGGGAGATCAAAGAACAGGTTGGGGCTGGCAGGCTTCCCACCAGTCCCGTGGCACTCTGGCTGCCTCTGCTGCTGCCCTGCCAGCCCAGCACTCTGAGGAGCTGATCCTGGACACTCTGCAGCAGGACCTCACCCATCCCTGAGAAAGCAAGGCAGCTGAAACGCAGATGCTCTTTGAAATGTAGGATCAAATGTGTTTCTGAGTGTTTGTATCTTTATTCTGTTTTCAACAAAACATAGACACAAGGAGTTTTGCTGGTTTTTTAATAAAGACAACTCATATTTCTGGGAAAGTCAGGCAAATGTTTTTTTCATTTATAAAATGCCAGCTAATTAGAGACAGAGAACAAGAAAAAGCTTTTAGCTTACATGGATTATACCAGAGACTCATTGTGAGAAAACGGGGGTTGGTGCCTGTGGAAGAGAGGAGAAGGCTTAATAAGAGGAAAGATGATAAAATCATTAACTTCTGTGAGACTGCAAAGGTAAAAGTATCTATTTTCCAGAGATATCCAGGGCCCAAAAGTGGGAATAGCAGAGAGTAAATGAACATTGAGATAGAGGATCTGCACTCAGTTACCCAGAGGTACAGAACCTGAAGTTTTGACGAGACATTTCCTACCATTCAAGATTCATGTCATCACAGACAGTGTTCATAAACCCCATGGATCACCACCAAAAACATCTTTAGTTTTTGTTCCTAGCTTTCTGGAAATACAGATGTGGTTTCAGAAAACACAAAACCAAAAACCTCAAACCAAGCATGTGATCTGATTCAAGTAAACTTATTTTAATACTTTATAGAGATAGGGTTTTCCACTGTGATCTGCCCTGAGGAGATTGCTTTCATCCGATGCAATGATTTGCATCACAGTTTTGCCAGACTCTGTTCATCAGCAGCCCAGTAACCTGTTTCTGGTAGCAGCTTTTGTAGTTCTGACCACTGCACTCTGCAGACAGTTTGGTGAGCCCACTTGCAGAGGGTGTTGGCCAAGACAGCTACGTACTCCTACGTTGATAAACAAGAGTTTGACCTAAGAATTGTTGTCAGCTGCTGAGCAGATCACCCTGTGAGTATTTTATCACTTTTGAAGGGACACTTCTGAGGGAGATAATGTGCCCGCTCAATTACTGGGTCAGCTGTGCTCCGGCTGAACGTGCATGGCCAGCCTAATGCCAGCCCAGGCATGACCATTCACTGTGTCTCATCAATTCAGCAGACGCTCCAATGCACCGGCACATGCCTGCAAAAAAAAGAGGTCAGCCTCTCTCCACGCCCAGCTGCTGTGGCACTGGCCTTCTCATTGTGTGCTCTGGGAAGCACAGCTCTGAGACACCGTACCGGGTGACACACCATCTGTCTTTTGCCCTTTCGGTCACCAGGTTTCCTGTTTTGTTCCTGCATGGACAATTTTCTCCCTCTTTTAACAACACAGCATGATTTATTATTCTGGCACAGAAAGAGAAAAAGGAGACTGCTCAAACAAATGCAGGGACAGTAAGTAGAAAGGGCCATGCAGACAAATGTAAATCTGAAATTTAAACTCAGTAGAAGAACACGAATGTGGGTGTTTACTTTTAGCTCTTCTGAAGAAGATATGCTGGGAGAAAACGAAGTGAAAGGGCTAGCCTTCTTGCAAATGCACACCCACAGCTGCTAATCAGTAGCCTGCTCCCTGGCAGGTGGTGTCACTGCTTTTGGCCTTCTTCCTCTCCCACTTTTCAGTTCTGTGTCAGTTTAGATTAAAAATTCAGTGTGGAGGGAGCTTCTTTTGCTCTTGGTTTGCAAAATTACTAACAAAAAGGGGCTATAAAGTTCATTAAAATGTCTCCAAATACGGCTACAGAAATACCACTTCAAAAGTATTTCTGAATGGGCATCCTGTGTACACAAAGTTTGCTTCTGAAATACTCTATTACATTGTGACAAAAATGCTTGTAACAGCACTGAATCAGAAAACACAGGTCCTCTCCAATTCTTCCCATGACTAGTAAGTAATAAATAGCAAAAAGGCAGCAGGGTTTATTCTTAACCTTTGCACAAGGCATTGGAATTTCTAAAAGAAACTGAGAGATGTTTAACTGTGATAGAATATTATTATAAATCTCCAAAAGCCAATGCAATTTTACAACACAGCTGATGCTTCCAGTATATCTTTCCTGTTCCAAGAAAAGCCCTGCTGTCAGTTTATGCTTCATGCTTGAATGAGGAAAGCAATCCTGCTAAACATGCTGAGCAGAAGGAATGTTAAGGCGGCTATTGAGAAGAACTTACATTCACAATTCTGGCATTGCTGTACTGTTACGGTAAAAAAATCTGCTATGTGGTTTTATTTCTGGTGGGGTTTTCAGTTTTTTGCTGTATCTAGCAAGAATGGGCACCTGCACACACAGCAATGAACCAGTTTAAGAGTTCTGTGGGCAGCCCTATCTACAGCTGTTTTTGTGGCTTGTTACCAGCAGCATAAACTGATATATTACAGCGATACGCTTAGAAGTATACTTCCTTTGTGGGAAAAAATGCCTGACTTGGCAGCTCTGAAGCCACCTCATCTGACCTTTGGTTTTAAGCAAAATCAATTGTGTTCCAAGACTTGCTACAGCCTCAAGGGATTCTCAACATCCCTTTTCAGCATCAACTTCTCAGACACCCTAAGCCAGTTTGAGTGTCTAGTAGCCCAGCATTTTAAACAGTTCTTTGTCGTAGCATGCATCCTGTGCAGGAAGCTTTTGCTAGTAATTAAAAAACCCCAAATCTTACTCAATAGAACTTACAGTGTATCTGTGGCAGCTCTTGAGACTGCAATTTTTCCTAGTAGAGGCAGAAAGTAATAGCTGTAATAGCTTCAGAGGGCCTTCAGTGGCACTCCAGGGGAAACCACGTAAACCATTCTCACCCTGGGAGAACACACAATAGTACAGACAAAGAACTTTGAAACACAAAGTTAATTCCAGGTGAATGTCCAAAGTATCACTAAGCATATGAACAACACTTGGATGACTGGAAAATCATCTCTTCCTTGTTGAGCTCTCAGACCAATAACAATCTTTCCCTAGAGGACCTCACAAAGCCACCCTTAGCTGGAAGAGCCTTCTGAAGGTGGTGGGGAAGGGAATAGCTGACTCTCTGACTCAGCTTCACCTTTGACCACTTCTTCCCAAACCAGGACTGCAGAAGGTACCAGGTGTTAGCACTGCAGCACCACACCTGACAACACAGTGTTACTTCTACAATGTGTTTCCCATCATCGCTTTATTGGGAAAGTCTAACAGGTTTCACTCAGAAGTAGGTTTTGGATCTCTTAGAGGTGGTGAGACCTGTCAGTGAACAAAACAAGGAAGAAGCATTGTAAAAAATAATCAATGGCCATCGCCATTTGTGCAAGAGTTGCTCTGTGCACAGAGGTTGGCAGTAGCTCTTCAGCAGAAAACAGGCAGGATGAAAACAAAAAGTGTTGCAGAAATAGTATTTTAAGACCACTGGACAATAAATAAATAAATAAATAGATAAATCTTTGTGCAACCAAGCTTGAAAAAAACCCCAAATAGTCAAATTCGCTTGCAAACAGAAATAAAGGTGGCATCTTCTGAGATTTTTGTGAGACTCCTAATCTATCTAAACCAATCAATCCATGGATCAGGTCTCCACCCTGTGGCCAATCCTCCTGCTCCCCAAAACAAAGTTCCTGATTGGCTCCCTATTTTCAAAAGAGCCTTATTGAGTACCACCCAAGGTCAGTTTTGTGAATTGTGAATGAAATTTTATGATTTTAGCATTTCTTCCAAATGCTTTAGGTGCCCCTGCTCTTATCCAAAATTTCACTCATGACTGGATAAAACTGTGATTAGCAAATAAGATAATAACATCCCATTACTGATTTAAACAACTGTCTCTTCAAAACTGTGTATTAGTTGAGTCAGCATTTTGTGCTATGACTTCCCAGCAAAAAGACTGAAGATTATTGGGTGGACAGCAAATAAAAATCAGTGCTCAATCTGTCATACATCTTGGTAAAGTCCCAAGAGAGCTAGAAAGCAGAAAGCTCAGGTTATATTACAACAGCCTTCAGGGTATGCTCAATTCCTTGGTTAATAGCCAGAAACTGCTGTCAATCTCTAATATGTAAAAACTGATTAGCTGGCATTAAGCTTAAAATAACAAATCCTGTCATATATGTCCTATCAAGGAGATTAAGGAGCAAATGCTGCGTAACTGATATTTATGCTCATTTTTGGGTTTTTTTTCAAGTGGATATTCCCATTTTTCTGTTTCTGGTTGCCTCAGAACTACATTTTCTGAGTGCTGTTATGCAGATCAACAGTTAATCTTTCATTATAGAAAACCTTCATTGATAAAATTCATCACATTTGCCTTTCCTGTAAGTTATTCACAGCATAAAATGACAAATATTCTGTTACCACAGTTCTTCAAAACATTTTGAAAATTACTTTAGTGCATGGCTTGTGTAGCAGAGTAATAAATTTGTTTCACTGTTAATGTTTGGAAATTGATTTTACATTACCAAAGACAAAAACCAATCCCATTATAAAAAAACGCACTAAAATTCCATTCTACTCAGCAGTAGAGCAGTGCTCTAAAGGGAAAATAGTTTCCTACGTGACAGTTAAATTCATTTCTCACCAGACTCTCAAGAATAAGAACTTAATGTGTAAGTGAAATAATACAAGAATTATTTCTTGCCTCAAGAATACATGTCTTTAGAAACTCATGTCCAGTGAGTGGTAAATACGTTCAACAAACAGAGAAGAGAAACTCCTGAGACCTTTAGGACAAGAACTGTCTAGGAAACATAAGTGCACAAAAATCAAATGCAAAACTTTTTTTTCTTCCCAAATTCCAATAAAAACTGCACTTTCACAATTCAGATGCTAGCAAACAAGGACTGCAAAGGTCTATCACTGTACAGAACTGCCATCTAGCATACAATATAGTGCCCAGCTCATGTGTTTAGGTACATGTAAGACTCCACTAACAACAGTAGCTGTAATTCAGACAGGGCCTGAATGAGGCAGTATAGATAGGATTTTTTTGCCGACAATACACATGCACTAGTGTATTTTAACGTAACACATCTTTTAGTAACTGCAGCTTTAGCCATCAGTAGGAATACATAACCAACAGAAGCTTTGGAGAGAAAACACTGGAACAGTAATCAGGCACTTTAACTACCACAGCTTTCTGGGAACAACTCTGGAGCTTTCCATGACCACCCATAACGTGCATTTGCTGTATCTTCACAAAGGAACAACTCTGAACAGAGACAACTTTCCCCAACAGCACATACACTACTATGGAATCATTTGCTTCTTTACTGTAATATTTCTGAAGTAAATAAAATGGCTTTACAGAAGATAGGGCCACTGCAACGGAATCACAACACCAGACTTAATATTGTTCTTGAAATGCATTCTTTTTATTCCTAAGCAAAAAACTTACACAAACTGCAACTTACACAAAAATTTTAGTCTTTGTAGTGTCATGTAAGGCCATTCTGGGTGAAGCTGTTACTTCAGATTGTGTAAATACTGAGTTATCTACATGACCTGACTTACCCTGTCCCCTTCTTTATTATTCCACTCTGAAGAGGATGTTCGGCCAGAACAGTCAGCAGGTTTTAAGCCACACAACTAGCTGCATTATCACATATTTTTTCTAAAAAAAGTCCAAGCGTGATGCCTCTTTTCTGAGCTACATGCCCATTCACGTGCAGATGCTTTGGAAGGTTATTTCCTTTTCATTTCCCATCTGCTCGTAAAAAATACCTTGTTTTCCCAGAAACTTTTTCTAACCCTGGATTTTGCAACCCAACACCTTCCCCTGTTGCCCATTTTTTTAGCAGTTCAAGACCCAGCAGGCTTTCTACTAGTCTTACTCCTGTTTTAGACAATAAAGAAAACCCAAAACATGAAGCACTACCAGGCTCACAGTAATATCAGTTTCCAGGATTAAAAAGCCTTGAGACAGGTGTCGATCCATTCCCAGTTCTGGCAGCAAGAACGAAAATCATCCTCTGCATAAGGAGCTTATACGGTCACTTCTCTGGCAGCATTTTGCTCCTGGCTCTCATTTTAAATGTATAGACCATTGCCACTTCCTTCTGAATGCCAGCCTTTAGAGGACCACCTAGTGAGCTCCCTAATATTTACTCCATAGCTTCCCCAAGCAGTGTAGTTGCTCTCCATAACTAGCTTAGCAAGTCAATAGCCAAATTCTAACCAGTATTTCTGCTCTGTGGCTTGTTAAATAGCCACAGGGCTGAGTGAGGCTCTTCCTTTAAAAAAAAAAAAAAAAAAAAACAAAACAAACCAAACTTGTCAGGAAAATTCAGGTTGAAAAAATTCATCTACAAGCAGCACATGAACAATTATTATTATGGATAACTCACCTTGTTTTTCTCTTTAAGAATTTATTAAGTACAACCTAAAGACTTACAGTATCAACAATAAGGAAATTAATTGTCCACAAGTTCTGATCTAAGTATTCCTCTGTGTGCATGGCTATCAGCTTCTGAAAAGGTACTGTGCACAAAAACCTATCGGTCCATGAACTCAGAACTTGTGCTAGTTATGCTTCAGAACTAACTCAGCTCAAGAGCAAGAGTTAGTGTCAATACCCAAAAGCCAAGCCAAGCCTTCTCCCCCTGCTCTTTTCGGTATTTACCATCCTCTGCAGGAACTACTGGTAACAAAAACACACCTGAATAGTAGTATATAACTAATACTCATATTTCAGCAACAGTCATACCTGCAGAGAGAAAAGGACATATAGGGCACTGTGTACACCACCTCAGTTAAGTCGGCCAGCAAGTATACAGGTAACAAGGCAGCCCAATGGCACTTTCCATAGGGAAATAATTTTTCCCCTTCCCCCCTTTCTTCTCCAGCTGAATCTGCTACAGGGGAAGACATTATCTAGCATCCTACACATCTCCAGAAACAAGCCTTCTGAACAGTTTAGGTGTGCTTTGGGTGTTCCTGCTATTATGTTTAAAAGGACCTAACTGCATAAACTACACAAGTGTGGTATTTTGAGGAGCCATAAAGAAAACACTAACAATTAAAAGCTAAGTGAAGATCAGATACTGCATACAGAAGATGACAAAACTGAAAATCTTTGTTATGAGACACAAGGAACCAGAGATAACTTTCCACTTCCCATTTTAAATAATCAGTATCATAAGTTCTACACTTCTCTTTGTAACAGCTATTAGCCATTCCCAGATAGGGGCTGTAGTTTAGTGACCAATGGAGAGAGAGGTGCACACATACAGACTCCACCAGAGAGTATGATTTAGGATGCCCATTTGACAGAAGTGCCAAGTAGAAAAAAAGACCAAAATGCCAAGTCATCTGTATACAGTGGAATTTAAGTATTTATTTAATAAGTAAACCTTTGGACACATTGCAGTTTAAAAAAAAAGGAAAAATACCAAGAATCTATTGGATTAAGCAGTCAAAAGCCAGCAATATTACAAGCTGTTTACATACCAACATTTACATTAATTTAAACAAGTGGCATGTCACCAACATGTAAAATATACTTCAAGAGTTTTAAAAATCAAGTTGAGTTTTGAAAGACACAAGGCTACCACATGCGAACATGGGTTTGGTCATTCAGTTTAAATCCCCTCTTGTACTGAAATGTTCAGTCTTCAAATTATACGAGTGGATAGCTAGCAGCTGTTGCTATTCCACAGTGGTTCTTCCTGTCCTTGGCCATGTAGATATATCCTTTGTCACCCCATTTCTCACCCCAGCTGAAAACGAAATCAAAGGGTTTGTTTACTATTCAGAAGTTACTTATTTACTGCCCTCCCCTGTAAATGTTTAAAACTGCCTTCCACACTTGAGGAGAAAATCCCAGACAGCTGCAGCCAAAAACTTGTGTTCTCCAGCAACTAAAAGCATCCAGGAGGCATCCCAAGCCTGAACTGAAGAATGCAGCCATTCTCTCACGAGGTAGTCACATTGATGTGCAAACCTTGACTGCAGGTGCCTGAAGCTCAGACATTGCTCCCAGGCAATTTCAGGGAAGTCAAAGGCTGCAAACAGCATTTGAGGGTGGTGCCCCAGTAATGCTAAAAACATGAGACAAGCTCATGTGATGTGCCCTTCGGCATTCACGTATTTTCCCTCCAAACTAGGCAGTAAACTCCATCTTTAATGTTACTACTTCACAGAAGTGAGCCACACTCTGCTTCCAAAAAAATCCATTACACCTCTCAAAAGCAGGCTTCCTCCTGCTCCCCTATGCTCCACTGCATTATTATCTACTAGGTTCACAGGCTGTTTCAGCACTGACCTCCCTTAAATTAATTCAACAAGCAGAATAAGATGGCTACTTTAGGCTTACTTTATTAGTAAGCCACAGCACAAGTTGGATTTTACTATCTATCATACCACAATCTGAAAACAATCTTCAGATTTCCCACACACAGATTTTAATTACTGTTGTCTCTCTACCTCTCCCCTTACAAGTGACAAACTACCTTCTATCCTCTCCAGGATACATGACACAGATCTTACCTGTTCTTAACAATCCAGTATTTCTTCCCATCTACATCTTCCCCCTCAAAGCCATAACCTACAACCAGAACACCATGGTCCAAGTCTTCACTGCTGCAGTCTGGTTCATAGTAGATACCTGCAAAGGTGTGAGTTCACTCATGAGCAAAATTATTTGTAGAAACCCTCATGAGAAGCTTTGCACATTTCAACCTAAATGTTGCACAGCTTCTTGAAAGCTAGAGAAAGGAATCCTAAGTGAATTTTATCATGGCAAAAACTGAGGGATAAGCAGACAATATGCAAGAGAAATATATGTGGAAAACCTGACCTAGAATTAAAATGAATCCTGAATTATCATACCTGGGGTGGTTTTTTTGTCTATTTAACAGTAGGATAATGAATATTGAGTAATTAAAAAACCCCAGTTCTCTGTATGAATGTAATTAACAAATCCCCACCTGACTGATAGAACTGAAATGAAGAATGGCCTGCATCAATAGCAACAGACACTGGACCCACAGCTGCAACTGCTTTCATGAGAGCTCTTTCATGTCCTTGAGGGATGTCAACAAAGCCAGTGTCATTAGCAGCATTGTATTCTGCCTTGTAGCGACAGTCTTCATCATCCTAAGTAGAGAAAGCTGTAGTTATTACACAGTTTTCCATTTAACACACAGGTGAGCACAGAACTACCACACATCATGTGACTTTGCTGCTTCAAAAGCAAGGGATTGAAGAGGATCCAACAGCCTCAGCAGCACTTTGCAAGGACGACAGACATGGAATACAGAAGAACTGCTTCTGAGTTTCTCAAAAGTACACAAAAAGTAAATGACAGTGGGGACCAAAAAATCCCCACCAACTTGACTAAAGTGCAGAGGGTCATCACATTCTGGAACTCTGCCCTCTTTTGCGGGCAGGACAAGTATCTACAGGAAGAAAAGAAGCCCAGAATGCATTAATGGGCAATGGAAGAAACCCAAGTATTCATTAATTACAGAGCAATCGAGAAACTGCTCATTGACGAAGCACTTAAAATCCACAATTTTAACATGTCATCATTTGAAAAGCTGTACAGAGTGATTTGAAAGCTAGGAATTTATATTACCTGACCTTACATACAACATTTGGGAGTGGTATTTCTAGTGGTTTTGTTGTTATTGTTGCCTTTTTTTTTTTTTTTTTTTTTTTTTTTTTTGTGTGTGTGTGTGTGTGTGTGTGCGGGTTTTTTTTGTTTGTTTTTTTTTACAGTGAAGCCTGAACTCCTGATGCCACATACATTTAAGCAGGAGTGGTGAGGTGAGGGCTAGTTGGGAAGTAAGGTCATGTGAAACTGACGCAGATTCAAGCAAGCACATCCTTCCCTTACCTGCATTATAGGTTAGTAACAAAGTTGTTTCCCCAACTAAATGAACACAGACTACACTTCAGTTGCTTATGTTTCGTACTCAGCAAGTTAAGCACTTTCCATAATCAACTGGGATCTCCTCAAGAGCCAAGATTAGGAAAAGTTGAAATTACAGGGACACACGTGAACAGGAACCCAGATCCAATGTTGTTCAGAGTATTGCTATTGACTGTTCAGACAACACAAAACAAGCTGAAAGAAAAGATCCTCAGCAGTGAGCAGAACTTCTAAAAGGTGAAAACCACAAACTATAGGCTCTCAAATGATACCACAATTGACTACTGCTCTTTCATCCTCTTGCACCTGTTTATTATTTGATATATCATTAGAGGAATTTTAAAAGCCTGTCCATTATCTCCATTTATGCACATGTAGTCCAGAATTCAAGGAATAAACAACTGTTGTTAAAAATCCAACTGACACTAGCCACAAGAATTAGGTTGTCTATAGGTAGCAACTCTAATAGGTCAGTTATGGGAAGATGAATTGCTCTCCCAGCACTAAGTAGCACTCTTGACAAGGGCTGGGTTCTTGGTTTGGTGTGGCAACCAAGATAAGGTATGACAGAAGGGCAACAACAAAGGGGGGGGGGGGGGGGAGGGGGGAGGAGGAATAAGAATACTTGGTCCAGTTTTTCTAACTGGTCTGTCAAGATTTTGACCTCAAAGACCAGTGCAGTGCATGATTCCTACCGGGGCTAGCAGTCATGCTAGTTCTCTTAGCAAAGATGCAACAGGAATTACAGATGCACTGATCTCTATACAGAAATTTTCCTTTCTAGGTAAGAGTTTTCCAACACACAATCTTTTCCACACAAAAGTCATGACACCTGCAATAAGAGTTCAGCTATTCCACTTACCTTTGCAGTGTATGGGTAGGATTCCTCTGAATCAATGCCCCCATTATCCTGCACGTATTGAAAAGCCTGGTCCATGAGACCACCATTACAACCTTGATTCCCCTCAGGGCGAGAGCAGTCCACCAGATTCTGTTCACTCAGTGAAACAAGTTTGCCCGTTTTTCTGAAGTGCTGCCCTTCAAGAGCTCCTGTTGTACTGAAAGCCCAGCAAGAGCCACATTGACCCTGAAGTATAAAGTGAAATCATAAGTTACAAACCCAGATAGTTACAAAATGATGCTTAGTTTAGGTAAGCTTGTACTAGGCACCAATAAACAGGTACAGTGTTTTTCCTCTATGGAAGTGGATGCAGCATTTAGGAAACTGGACCTGTAATTGGTTAGAAATTCCCCATCAGACAGTAGTACCTGGTCTTTAACCGGAGTTACATATCCCTTCTCTCGCCAATCTACTGATCGTGGTGCTTCCAGGAAGTTGGGCTCAAGAAACTGGGATCCTCTGTATTTTCTTTCTGACTTTTTGTGTACATAACCATTCATCAGCTGTCTGAACTCCTCAGTTGTCTGAAAAACAAATCAATATATGCAATCACTATCTATTACACACCGTAACTCAGAAGTGTACTTTACACGTCTCTATACGTACCATGTCGCCAAACTGATTCATTCCCAACTTGTAGCTGTGTTTTCCTAATGCATGATCCAGATTATGGATTTCAATCATTTTCAAATTCTTCTCCCACACCACTCTTCTCCAGCCTTCTTCTCTCTAAAAGGCAAAAAAACCCCAGCGTACTTCAAGGAGGTATTTCAAGCCAAGTTCACTTGCACAACAATCTTTCTAAGGCTCATAATAGTCGGGCAAATGTGAACTACACGAATGGGAAGCGTGAAAGGTGTTAAGAGGTAGTCTTTTCGCCGCCCTCATAACAAAAACAACGAGTACAGTGCAGCTGAGTCAATACACAAACAGGAATGGAACCCGGGAAGAGAAGGATTATGCTTCCCAAGCGCTGCCCATAGCCGGCGTTGTAACAAAGCCGACATGACTCAGCTGGTGGGGCCCAGCTCCGTGCGCTCAGCGCTCGCCCAGCAGAGCGCTAACCCGGCGGCTCACCTCATGATAATCCTTCTTGTGCCACGACTTCCATAGCTGCCAGTGGTCGTCCAGCTCGGGGTCCAGGCTCGGCGCGCCGAGAACCATGCCCAAGCAGAGGCACAGCGTGGTAAGGAAAGGGTTCATGCTGGCAGATCTGCCGAGGACGGAGGAACAGCGGTCAGGCAGAGCGCCCTGGGAGTGGGGGATGCCAGACCCGAGGCCGCCCGCGCGTCCTTGCCAGCGATCGGCCGGAGCCGAGCACAACGCACTGCCCGCCCCGCCCTCGGCCGCGACTGTAAACAAGCCCGGGCGGCGAGGCCGGGACGCGGGGTGCGCAGCCGGCAGTCTCCCGAGGAAGCGGCTGGAATGGCGGCTCCTTCCCGGCAGGAACCGCCCCAGCGCGGGACAAGGACCCGGCTGAGGCCGGCCCTCTCCACGGGCCCTCTCGACGCCCGTCCCCGCCCCCCGCCTCGCAGCCCGCGCTCACCACACCCAAGGGTCTCCGCTGCGGTACTGCCCGGCGAGTCTCGGCTCCGCTGCCCCTCTTATCCCGGCCGCGGCCGTGCCCGCCCCGCCGCGCCCATTGGCGGCCGGGCCGGGCCGCACCTCCCGCCGGGCGGGGCAGGGTCTGTCCAGGCTGCCCCGCATCACGCCCGGGATGGGGCCGGGAGCGCCCGCAGGCGATGCGGGGCCTCCCTGGGGCAATCCTGCACCGCTGGAGCCGCTAGGTTGGGCAATGTTTGTTCAAGTATTTACTTCGAACGCTGTCGGGACGAAGATACTGGCTGCGCGCTAAGCCTGGTGGAATTTAACTTGGAGGGACTTAAAGCGGACAAGTTGCAGAACGAAGGAAAACATAAGTCTGGAGGCAAAGAGACACGAATGGCGGGTGTTGACAGCCCCAGCGCCGTCCGTGTGCTCCCGGTGATGGCTCCGGCTCGGGTCAGGTTGTTGCGGCGGCTCCCGTGCAGCCCCGGTGGTCTCTGACCCTGGGTGTCCCTGGCAGCCCCAGCCCGCTCCTCCTGGCTGGGACAGCTGCTGCCTTTGCAGCTCTGCCAGAGATTTTGTTGAACACGGCCGGCAGGGCCACCTCCATGAGGTCGGCACCAGGTCGGCCTCCGGTGTGAGGAAGCATCTCCCACTGGGCACAGCAGCATGACAGTGACACTGCTGCCAGAAACATTTCCAGGAAAAACATTCCCCCATGTTTTAGTATCTGAAAACTGCTTTATTGTTTTTTTCATTGTTTGTTTTGGTTTGTGTTTTTGTTTGTTCGTTTCCTTTTTTTTAAATTTTTTTCTGCCTCTGGACCCAAGCTCAGTAAAAGGTGTTTTAGCACCTTTTGAGAGTGGCTAGTGTTTATGTGCATGGCATCCAGTAATACCTGCTGGAAAACACTGTTTGTGACATCAAGAGTCACAGCACAGATGAGATATTAGTAGGTTTACACATGGACTTGGTTTTCATGTAAGCAGTAATAGACAAACTTTGATTTTTAATAGGAAACTTGTCTACAGTAGTAGAATAACGCCAAGTCGTGTGAGGTTCACCCTTAAACCCTTGTAGAGCCAGCAGTGCTGATGGCTTTAGCTTACAAACTTCAGAACATATATTTGGTGTAAAAATCAGGTTTGCAGACTGTTACACAACAGTGAAAAGGAAGAAATCATATGATACGTACTTCTCACTTTTTTGATGCCTTAAGAAACACAGTGTATTGCTAAAACAAGCAACACATGTTTCTTTACCCACGTAATCTCAGGAACACTCTTTGGCCTAAGGAAACCTCACAGAGTCCAATACATAAAGATATGTTGGAGGGATTGTCTTGTCTTTTTAAAGTACTTGCATTTATACCTTTCCAGTATGAAACTCTTCACTTCATAATCAATTCATATTTAAATACCTCAGGAGAGATAGATTCAACATCATCTAGTTCAATCAACTCATAATAAGGGATTTTTTTTAATCTTGGGGTTTGGTTTTTTTTTGACATGTATGGCATTTGAAAATATTTTACTTAACAGCTTTTTTGCTGATATTTTTGTGCAATTGGATTTCTCAGTCCTGTTTAAGTTAGCTTTGTTTATGCAATTGTAACTAGTATTGACTGAGCATTGAAAGACTACAAGTAAGTTATCAATGAACTATGGACAAGAAGTTCTTTTCTTAAAGGACAAGATGTTTAGCTGTCATGACAGGAGGTAATGTCTAAATTACAGAAGGTCTTGCACCATAAGTCACATGTCTGCTGTTCCGTAATGTGCCCTGAGATGCAGCAAGGCAAACTGATGCTTTTCTGGATGACAGGAGGTCCTGTCTCTTTGGGGAAGTTACCATGCAGTCAGCATGGTAACATATGATACCACTGTGCTGTTCTCTCCACCTGAACACTCTTGGTGCACATACACACACACAGAGGAGTCTATGAAGATAAATTCACTCTACCAGTTTATTTAACAACTGTTCATAGGGAAACCGTAGCTGAGAATTTGTTGAAATCCTTGAAGGAGACAGGAATACTTTGACCTTCAGCATATTGACTTAGGCTTGTACTGAGTTGTAAGCGTTGTGTGGATATATCAATTCCTTAGATATTTCGCTAAGGACATTTGAGAGCCTGGGTGCAAAAATGTAAGCATATGCAAGGGAAATCAGTACAGCAACAGCCATGGTCAGAATTTGGTCCTCAAAAGAGTGACCTTTAGAAACCTGTGATAGGACGCTGAATAGGACCACTTCCAAGTCCTGGATGCACATGTCCTCTCTGAGAATTTTATTATAATGCATCAGTGTGAACACTAACAGCCATGTTGGAGCAGCTGTTCATTATTTCAGGCAAGGTAAAAACACCATGTTACACAGCTACTTGGCATCCCTCTGTTACTGTCCCTGCTGCTCCTGCCTGTACACCACAGTGTGTTCACAAGCCAAACTGTCAGCCCAGTGTGGTAATGATCTACTGAAGTGAACAGAGGGTCAGTGGCAGCAGTTACAGGTAATAACTCGGCAGATACTGGTAGAAATAATTTTCCATCAAACTGCACAATCTTGTGACAGTATGCTGCAGTCACACCA
Organism: Phylloscopus collybita; assembly: GCA_027886175.1. NCBI lineage: Eukaryota > Metazoa > Chordata > Aves > Passeriformes > Phylloscopidae > Phylloscopus > Phylloscopus collybita. The sequence goes on from JAJNNQ010000029.1 coordinate 4,091,434, forward strand.
GCCATAGCAGCCTTTGCTCTATTGAAAACATCTCTGTGGGGTCTGAGCACTGCACTCCTTCTAGGTTAGCAGAGTGAAGGGGTGAAATCAAGAGCCCCTTCACTCCCTCTGCTTAAAAGCTGTGTTGATGCCATCCAGTCCAGAGGAGACCTAGCTAGCCATGCTAATCACAGTAGTCAGTGTTCTGTCTGCAATAATCCAAAGATCAAAACTTGGAAGGAAAACATTCGTCCATTACTTTAAATCTCTCAGTTTCAGAAGATAACTTTCCAAATTGCTTTTTTAAAAACCTCAGCTTTTGAGGAACTCTACATATGCAAAACTCCAGGTATTTTGCCAAAGGCATACCACTCTTCTAAGACGGAGGAACAACACCTTTTAATAACCACTCATGTCATCATTGCAACAGCCAAAAGTGTGCCAACTCTACTGCAGCTATCAGGCCCTACAAGTAACCAGATAATAGAACCCATACATTTCTAAACAGTACCAAGAACTCGCATAGTGGTGTGTTGCCCCTGAAGTTGAAGGAGTCAATTCAGCATTGAATCTCCAGGGACATATCTCATCAACTCGAGATGTACTGCTGCAGTTACCAAGTGTGCTTGGTACTGCACAAGTTGCTGCATTGCACGTGTGCAGCACAGTGCTCTCCCTTTGGAACCAATCTACTTATTTGAATCCAGGACTTTTGAAACTTTTTTGGTTTGATCTTTTCTGCTGTCTGATTCAGCAGAATCCTTGCTGTTCTCCTGGTACAAATACACAGAGGAAGGGACCAATCTGCGTCTGCCAGAAGACAATTCAGCAATCAGAAAAGCTAAGCTCCTTTGTAATGGCAATTGACTTGCCAAACTATAGGAGTCTGGCAATATGTGAAAACCATCTCAGCAATGTAAACAGTATAAGCTATGTCATGCTCAACTGTGACAAGACTGTGCACAAGCAGCTCCCTGAGACCAGCAATCTCAAGATAAACTCAGTAGCCATGATCTTTACTGAAGTAAAAAAAAGTTTATTTGTATGCCATTTTATCTGAATGGCAAAGGTAGGACATTTATTTTATTTAATCAAAGTGCTGTACTATTGAGACTAAATTCAGGATTTCTGTTCCTGAAATAAAAAATATTGGACTGGCTTACTTAAAAAACTATGCATGTGAACATGTTTGTTTATACAAACATTAAAGTCCTCTAGCTTACAATGTAGCTTCTGTCATTTCATCCTACTACACTATGGCTTAAGAATAGATTTCTACAGGAGTATGGTCTCAGTCAAGATATATTTTAGTATTATATAACCTAACATGCAAATTACTGTATTTCATAGCAAGCTTTTCCTGACCAGCTTCCATTAGATGCTGCCAAACCAAACCAAACCAACAAACAAAAACAAACAAACAAACGAAAATAAACACAAATTTAAAAATTCAGGTCTCAAATGTATTTCTGTTTGGCTGAAAATTGATCCTATTTAGAAAATCACAGTTACATTGCAGAGAACAATCTGCTGATTTTACATCCCAGAGTCTGATTTGCGTGTAAGAAATGCCAGTCATATTTGTCTTTAGGAAAACGAAACTTTAAAAAAAATACAGGCCAACTTTCTTTTCTAAAAAATAATCATGATTTTCTTCTACCTTATGGTAAAGATTCTTCTTGCAGGAAAAAAGCAGAGTAAATTTTGAAAACCAGAGTGACTGCTTCAGAAACCTGGGAGGATGAGAGAAAACAATTGCAGTAGGGATATCCCTATGCTGCTTGCTTTAATATTTATTATTAGTGGAACATTCAGAAAAGTTTTAGGAACTGCAGGTATTTTTCACCTAAATTGATTTGAACATGCCTAGGGAAAAGGCTATCAAATAAACATGAGTGGTTTCTCTTCTTCCATGCAGTTCCATGAAAATAACCAATAGCTTTCTCCCCCAGCCTAGGCACTCTTCACCACAGATCTGAGGTGGCTTTGGAGTTTATAATGTCCCTCTGGGATTAACAACGTTCATTCGTTTGTAAGTAGCCTCTTTAGAATCTTTGTTTCGGATTCTCCCTAGTAAAACACAAGACTCAAACTGCTTCAGCTGGATCATAACCCATAATGAGGTTAGTTGCATCATTATTAGGTTAGAAAAGAAAGCAGCATTTGCTTCAAGGGAACCCAGACAGGGTTCTGAAGACCTGAAAGATGGCTGAGAAACAGTGACACAATTCTTCTGAAACATTTCATTGTTTTCAGTGATCCTGTGATCTGCCAGAATCACCATTTCCTCACCCAAGTGCTAGATAAGAAACCACATTCCAGCTTTTCTGCTGGTCCACAAGGCAGAGACGACTTAGTTTGCATCTCAATGTCTCACCTAGTCACAAGAGTTGGGAAATGATGCAAGGGATTGCTTGCCTTGCAAGAAAGACCAGGTGGGGGACCTCCATTACTTTAGGGTTAGAGTTTCTCAGAAGCAGTATTCTGTTCCTGTGAGATTTTTTGATTAAGGTATTTTTTGTATATGTGGGAGAAAAAAAAAGTTCTTTTGTTTTCTTTTTTTCTTTTTCCTTAAATTTTTATAGAGGTTAAATACTGAGTCATGTTTGGAGTCAGCTTTGAAGCTTTGACCATGGTGTAACTCACATACTTAAAATTTTAAACTTCAATTTGATTGACTCCTCATTCATTATTCAGTGTCTCTTCCTGATTTCTGGCAGGTAGTAATTTCTGTGTTTTGGGAGATTTGAAAGCTAACTGGTGGAAATAGTGGGAGTATGCAGGGAAGTATCATCTTTAATTGTTGACATAGAAGCTCACAAATATGGAATAATTTTCACATTGTATTGATGTTTGTCTAAAATTTAAAGGTAATTGGTGTTTTTTCCTCCTTATACTGACAAGGATATATTAAAAATACTCAAAAACATTTACAATTTCCTGACTCTCCTAATTTAAAATTTTATTCTAACAAGTTGGAAGTTGTAAATCCAGTCTGTATTGTAAAATTCCTCTGACCAAGATCAAATTTTTACTGCCCATCAGTACTCTACAGATCACAATGAAAGCATTTGAACAGATTTTAAAGAAGGTGAAGGTGTGGGGACGATTTCACATACTATTTAATATTTGAAATCACATTTTTTTTTTGTTTAATAATTCAACATTTCTGTTTTGATACAGAAACAATTATAAAGTTCAGAGAAGTATAAATTTTTTAGTGTTTGATTATGTTTGTGCTTCTGCAAGCCATTGTAAACAGCTGCATAGCATGAAAGACAAATCTGTCTCTTGGAGAAGTAGTGTCTAAAGGGCAAGCTGACATGCTGGAAAGCATTTCCCATGATAAGGTTAGAGACTATGAGTGAGGTGAGGAATTATTTTTAAACTCAAAAGTTACAGGCTGGGCTTCATTAACAGATCATGTGAGAGAAGATTAAACAAAAGCTGCTTGCAGAAGAGGAGAGAGACTATTGAAACAATCGAATACGGGTCTAAAGTTTGTTTTCCTGAAAATCAGGTAAGAGCAAAATGACTGCGTGTGCTTTTGGGGTAAGAGCAGTGGTGACTCACACCTGCTGTTACTCCTGCTTTACAAACAGAAAGACTGAGGAAAGAAGAAGCAGTAATGTGCAGCTGTGGCCACTGAAATCAAATGAATGACTATGAACAAATCACTATAGGCTCTTCAACACCACAGTTAGCTATGGTAAATTGTAATGCATTACATCTCTTTTCGTATTTCTGCCAGTCAAGATAAATGCAAGGCTTACCTAGTTTGGGGAATATGAACACACGTGATATAAATGAGTGAAATGTGCATTGCCTTGTTAGTCTCTGAGATTCAGTTAAGCATTCTCAGCCCATTGATCCTCAGGTTGCTGGCAATTGCTGCCAGAATTACATTATAATTTCAAATATTTTAATAACTGCTTAACCACTGTGGCAGACACACTACACCAGGTCTTTTATAGAACGTTTACAGCCACCGAGGACTTTTCTTGATCTGAATCTTTGCACTATCAGTAGAGTGGAATTTCTTTTGATCTCTTTTTTGATCAGCCTCAGCCTATGAGGCATCCAAAATGTATGCCACAAGCTTCAGGACAGCACAGCAGAAGGCAAATGACTTCTGCACTGGTTGTTCATTTGCCACTGAAAGTGAGCGTGTGCAAGAGGATAGTCATCTGGATATGAGATGAAGCTGATTTCCTTAGTAGCCAGCCTGAAACAAGATACTTTAGGAAACCGTTTCACATCACAGCACTGTCTTGATGGCTCCATGACAAGGCCATACATAGTGCAGCAGCTGCAGAGCTGAGGGCTGATTGCTGCTTCTCAAACTTGTCTCATGAGCAGCTATATATAAGATTAGGCAATTTCCTCTTGCTCCATATGGAAACATCCACAGGGATTTTACTAGACCTTGCCCTTGGGCTTGCAGAAGAGCACAGTGAGTGACACTGACACAGAATTCATACAATCACTTATCACCAGAGTCTTCTGTTGCTCTTATAGCAGGCTATCTCTTGGTGTGCATGCATTACCAGAAAAGTGGGCTGACCTGAAGTGGTCATGATGGTACCTACAGTAGATCACAGCTTGCACTGTGGCCCAGCTGCCTAATATTGGGGCCTCAATTTCTCAAGCCAAGCCTCCATTCACATTACAGCGTATACATGCAGTTTCCTTCCCCCTACTCCTCACCCCGCCCCCCCCCCCCCCTCTCCCCACTCTGTTGCTCAAAGTCAGACTTGAATATTAGCTAAGTTTTACACACTGGCCTGCAAACAACTCATTACTGATCATATCCATGATCTTATGTAAAAAATTTGGCCTTTGCCCATGGCTGGAAAGGTGGTGATGAAACCCCTTTGTTCAGAGGCTGTCCCGATGCTGTGTACCTGGGTTGCCTTCTGTTCTGCTGCCCCCTGATAGTGCTCCCAAGCCCTCCCATTAGCATGAAGGGCAGACACTTGAGCACACACAGCAATCCAAACGAGTGCCGGCTCTTTCCTCTCCCCCAGCTGACTCTTTTTTTTAGGGACTTTGTTTTTGGCTAAACAAGTAACTGCTCAAAACAGAGGCTGTGTTTAACAATTTTGCCAGGATGAATGCAGTCTGCTCCAGCTGCCATGTCTGTTAACAAAGGCTTTCCTTGGTACAGGTGTCAGTGCAAATTTTCAGGGGCTGTCAGTCCTGACACTTGGATTTGGAACCAGGTACATTCACAAGCTGCCTGCAAAAAGTTCATTTCCAAATACTGTGATGAAGACAGACAATAGAGGAAGGAAGGGAGAAAGAAAGTGAAGAAATATACAAAAGCATCAACATACTAGCAGTCTACAGTTTACCTAAACCCCCTTATTTTGTGACTATTTTGACTATATGTAGAGTGGCAAATATTAATGTAAATATAACTGGCACAGCTATTTTCTTTCTGGGTTTCATCAAAAAATATATCAATAACTCAAATATGAGATCACACACATTATTTCGTCTCTTGTTCAATGGACTGAGTTTGTACTGTCCTAAACCATTCACAGATTGTAAATTAAAATTCCTAGAAAGAAGGGTCAATTATTAATGGAAAAAGATACTTCAGTGATGTTCTATATTTAGTATACTATAATAATTTAAACTAAAATGCTCCATCATAATATTACTAAAAATGTCTCCCCTTGAAGCAGTATTTAAAACTAAAACAATAGAATTCTCTAATCAAATACTGGATTTGACTTGGTTGAGTTGTGTAGTAAGATTTCTAATACCATATAGAAAGTTGTTTTCCCTTCTTCTTTACTTCTCACTGAAAAAAAAAAGCCAAGCAGAATTAGCAAAATCCAGCTGGGACAAGCCCATAGTTCTTTCTGTATTTGGTCATATTTAAGAACTACATTGCCTACTGCCCAGTATGCAAGTCTTCAGTTGCCTGGTTTGTCTGAAGGGTACTGGAGACATTAAATCAAAGTGTCATAAAAAAAAAAAAGTCTTTAAGAATTAGTTTAGAAAAATCTGACTCAGACAACTGTCTGGGTTTTCATGTTAGCTTTCAAACCCGATCGGATATGAACATATTTTTAGAAGATACCAGAATGTCTAGCATGGATATGTCTATATGTTTTGGCTCTGTCCGTAACATGCCCTTTTCACCTGGACTCAAGGCAAATTTTGTGCCTGTCTGATGATCCTGTATGAACCCAGTGCCACTGAGGTTGTTTGCTCCTCCTGCATTAACCTCAATGAGGTAGAAGTCCATCTCCTCAGCCATGAGCCCTTCTGCCACCAGTGGTCTTTTTCTTATCTTCCCACAGATGACTAAGTTTGTGTGCTGACGGCTCCTCATGCAGAGTGAAAATGAAGACAGACAAAGGACAGAGTTGTTAGCAATGACTGATAGTTGGCTTAAGTAGAATACATGAGATTTTCTAATGTTTCCCCGGACTTTTCCACCCATAGAGTCAGTTCATAGTCCTTTATAGTGCTCTTTTATGCCTCAAATTCTTCACAATAAAAATAGCAAAAATAAGCTCTTCCTATCTCCTTCTCCCAGGCTTTATCACCAAGACCATTCACTCTGTAAAATTTGATTTCATTAAGTGCTAGCCTTACCTTATCACTATCCTTTGAGAAAAGCAGAGGTCAGTAGCCGCCCTAGATATTGTGTGGTTTTGGCTAGATCTTGACTGAAGATAACAAAAAAAAAAAAAAAAAAAAAAAAAAAAAAAAAAAAAAAAAAAAAAAAAAAAAGAGATAATAAAATACCTCACTGTACTGATATCACTACTAAAGGTAGTATTTTGCATTGATTAAACACCTTCCTCTTCCACAAACCTTAACTAACAACTCTTTGTTAACCAAGACCTGTGAGGGAGTAGGGATCAAGCTTGAAAATAATTCAGGACCAGTAGACCAGTATCTCTATAAAACTTTCACACAGCTGTCAGGACTCATTTCTACCTATTTTCCTAGCTAGAGCCTAGTTGCAGAAACAAGGTTTTTGGGCTGACAAATCAGCATATGTGTTGCTGCAGCATTGCCCAAACCTTAGGGGAAAAAGATGAAAGCCAATTCTCAAACAGATGATTTTTTTTTTTTTTTTTTTTTTTTTTTTTTTTTTTTTTTTTGTGAATTGCTAGTATGTTCTTTGACAAGGGCCTGAACTTTTTTTTTTTTTTTTTTTTTTTTTTTTTTTTTTTTTAATGCAAAACACTGGAAAGACAACAAGAATTCATCAACTGGGTTTGTAATTCAGTTGAGCTCAGATGTAGTTCCGCATCCTGAATTCACTACAGGCTTGAAGGAGAAAATAACAGTCTAGAAATATCATGGCCCAGTGAGGTCTTGGCTGACTTTTTGCTGTTTTCCTCCTCAAGCAGAGAAATCCAAGAGGATACTGGTTACTTGTCTCACATACTAGAGCAAAGGTACATTCACAGACACTCAGCGCAGGGTGCAGTGAGGTTTTTTTTTTTGATAAGACTGCAGATACTAGGGCTGTCATGACTCCTTATGAATGCTAAGGAAGGGAGATATATCGTAAAGAAACAGTTTAATCCTCAGGGCCCTGGACAACCTTATCCTTATCTTCAGTTATGTACTTGCAGTTGTGTATAATTCACTGGCTCATTGCCTGTTTTCCCTGTATTGCCATTTTGTTCCCCTCTCCCACTGGTTCTGGGAACCACCAGGGTTACTTCACATTTCTGAAACAGCCTTCCTAGTCAAGAAAATATTCAAGTTTCACATGAATCATAGTAAAGCATACCATGCTTTACCATGCATCCTTACATAGGATGAGCTGAAAGTGTGTAAGAGTCTTGCTAGGCAGGCAGTGCAGAATAAATGGTGCGATTCACACCTGTGCTGCTCCCACTCCCTTAGTCAGTTAGTACCCAGACCGTTAGTACCTTGTTTTTGCTTTTTCCCATAGGGAATATAAGACCTGGGGCACGACATCATCCACGCATCTATTTCCCTGCCATATCTTTGAGGATATTAGCTATCACAAGTCAGGTGTGAAAGGGAGAAATCTCCAACTTGCCTGGGAGGCAAGCTTATTGACAGGAGAGAAGGAAACCAAACCAAAGCCTCTGCTGGGGGAAAGCCAGGGAGATCACAGCTGCCATAAACCAGTACTTGGCAGCTGTACTGCAATGTTCCCCAGTTTGAGCATCTATAGCTCCAATCTGTGGCATAATTTTCACTTGCTCAGTGAGGATGGGATATAAAGATACAGAGAGAAAAGAATGAACAGGAGACAAGAGAGAGTCCCAATGGTAATGAAAATGCATTGGTTCTGCCCTTACACTACTTCCACCATCCATGTTGACATCTATCTCCACAGCTGCTCTCATTTTCTTGCAGGAGATCCCACAGGTACCTCTGTGTTATTACTGAAGTCTGATCAATTCTTGGAATGATGAATTATAGCTAAGAAGAACAATTCCTACATGTGCTTCTTTTGTGAAGAAACTGAAGTGTGTTGAAGCAAATGGGTGGTGCAATATCCTTGTCTATGGAGCTCAAGACTTTACACTGCAGCAGGCATCCTACAGATAAAAGAGGAGGCAAAGACAGGATGAGTTTTGCTTTTCTGTTTTACTGTTTTGGATTAAGTGAAGTCTTCTAAGGTAAGTGAAATCACTAAAGATTGATCATCCTTTGACTGCCAAGTATGATGTGACAATGTGCTTCTCATCAGTAGCAGAAACCAACAATGATAATAAACATCAACTGTTTTCCTAAGAAAGCATCTTAGAAAAGCAGTTAAGATGAAAAAATCATCATTAAAGGTCAATAAGGCCTGACTAATCCGTTACTCAATACACTTTTTAAAAATGGAACACTTTCCCATTTCTATAGATGGCATTTCTACAACACTTGGCAAGAACCTCCAGTCATGCCAGTTCTAAAGACACTAAAAAACCATGCCTTGTATTATTATCCACAGAGGTGGTCTCATATAATTCTGTCAAATCACTCTCATGAATAAACTATACACATACCTTTAAATGTTTGCAGGACTGAGCCCTAAATACCTAAGCTCTCTGCTTCAGTGGGATGGAAGAATTATTTTTTTTTCTGCTCAGGGAATAGCTGATAACACTAAGTCTTCTATGCACTTGTAATGCACTGCATCATTTTTTTCCCAGTACTGTATTAAATTTCAGGAAGACTAAAATAAAACAAACAAACAAACAAATTATAGGGCACATATATGCAGTCTACTGAATAAAGTGTCTTTTGAAGAGCGTATAATTTAATCCAGAATTTCTCAGAAGACTAAATGGAGAGTAACCTGAGATTTTTTGGCACCTGACTGGAGAAATTAACAAATTTTTAAGAGTTGTGTAAGCAAATTGTATGTATGGAGGCCAAATGGAACTGTTAAGAAATTTTCTTCCTGCCCCAAAGCTACTGTGAAGACCACACAGCATTTTTTGCCAGGGTTACTTTCTACAATGAAGTTAGGATCACTAATGTTTTGTTGGAACCTTTTTGTACCTGTTTTGTTGTACAAGTGTTACAGCAATATTTCACAGTTCTATCTATCTATCTATCTATCTATCTATCTATCTCCAATGTCCGAAGGGTCCAAACTAAAGGCTTGAATACGGTGAATATATGGTGGTGGTGTTGATGTTTGTGTACAATGTTTTTCATGACAGAATGAAGCTTCTCATTCTCCTTCAATCCCTCCTGGTTTGTTTTTTTTTCTGTTAAAAGTAGTTATTGCACTGATGTGTAGAGGAGAATGTTCTGAACATCACAGGCTGAACATTTTCTTCAGGCAAGAGTTGATGAAGCTATGCCATTCACAGATGAGATTAGCAGTCACATTACTTGTACATAGGAACTGGCAGGGTTAGGGCAGAAGATCAAAGCTGCTGTTTTACATAAACCTTCTTATGACTTTTTTTTCCCCTCACTTGTCTTTGAGCCTTGCTTTATGCTTTCTTGTCTTACCGTCTCTATAAGAGTTTTCTTTTGTCACTGGAATAATTTGATTTCTTTGGAGCTTCCTTAGACTGGAATAGATGAGTTTGGTTTGTTGCCTGCCCCCCTTCTTTTTGACTCAAAAGTCATCCCCTGTGCTGTAAACATCCCTGCAAACCTTTGCCTTCCTTCTTCTCAAGTTGTTGCTCAGTTATCTATCTGCACAGAGGAGACACGCTGAAAACACGCAGCAGAGGATGGAGTGGAGAACAGTGTCCTCTATAGTGTTTTCTTTGGTATGGAGCCTGGTCAGAGGGGTACAACCACATACCACTAAAATGGGGAGATATGGTACCTAGAATGCTTTAGCAAGAAAGGCATTATGCTTAGCTTTGAGAAAAAACTCTCAGACCTTCTTGCTACTGAGAAATAGCATGTGCCTAGATATATTCCCATCCAACCAAGCTTTTAGAGAGATGTTTAAAAGTGTGGTGCAGGAGCCCTGCTAGCATGGTAACTTTAAATGCATATGCCTACATGACTTACTTGGCTAGCAGCTATTGCAATATAACAAGTTTTGCCAGTAGCTTGGGTCTACAAAGTCTTTCTCCCATTAAATAGGTCACAATGCTGTTTTTTGATTTATGCTCTTGTTTACTGGATTCTTACCCTGGCTGACAGATAGCCTGAAGGCACGACGTTGCAAAAGGACAATGGGATGGCTGGAGGTCTGATGAGAGATGTGTCCCTCTTGCTGCAATGCCCTCTGTATCTCTCTAGAAGCCCCTGTACAGACATACAGGAGGTGAGAGACGGGAGGAGATGGGTCAGGGCAAGCTGTGCTATGCAGTTTGATGATTGTGCAATGCTGTGTCCCCACAGAGACTTAAGTCAGCGCAGCAGTGCACTCCAAGGGTCTCCCTGCACCAGACACCTCCCCTTATTTTACCAGAATGCATTGCACACAGGCTGTGCAGGAAATCGGATGTAATAGATTGGAGGTTATATTGTGAAAAAACAAAACAAAACAAAACCTCTGTGAAATCAGCATGTGTGTTTATCTTATGAAGTGGTCAGAGGAGAGATCCCTCACCTTCTTTCACGGGTGAACTGTACAGATTGTGCCTCCAAGGGTGATGAGGGACAAAAACAAGACCATCTCGGTCACCTCCCAACAGAACCAAGTTGTAAAACAGCCAAACAAAGGAGGAATTTGGCAATGGTCATTTTGAAATAAACCTGTTTGTGGCAAGCAGTGACTGTGGCAATATTTACGCTGTGATTCATACCAAAGTGCAGCACCTGCAGTTGAAGTCTGGATGACTTTTAGGATAGAAGCAGCAGCAAACACTATTCTAATGTTTAATAATGAACAAGCAAGCAAGCGTCAAAGCTGCTCTTGGCTCTGGTAGTGCATTAATGTAGATTAGGACATGTAAGAGCTGGCTGGAAACATCTGTACACTGGCAGGTGCATGTTGTAACTGACTCACAACAGACTGGGGTTTGCACAGTTGCCTATCTCTCTGTATTCACTTGAAGTTTCTCTTCTCTCTTACATGACAGTTGCAATTGCAAGAAGAAGCTCTTAGCTGGCATATACCACATTAGAGCCCTTTGAGGATGCTCCCAGGAAGTCACATACACTGTTACCTACTCCTCCTTAATGACATGACTGAACTTTCTAACCTGTGTCTATGCTAAAGAGCCAGCAACAGCGTCTGTCTCTTTGTCTGTAAGCTGCAAGCAGCTGCTGGATGCCTCCTTACAGAGAGATACCAGCATATTCTCTCAGTGCTACTGATAAACTGCTACAGCCAGGAAGACATCACAGGTGCTTTGTATGCCTGCTTATTGATGCTGTCAAAAGGCAGCTTTTAGAAACTCATCAAATTCCAGTGGACACCAGTGGGAGCTGCATGTTGTAACACTGCAAAAACAGCCCTTCTGAGGGAATCAAAAACACAGGTTCCTGTGTCTTTACAGAAACTCACCTTCAGGATATGGGACTGTACTCTCTCTCCTGCCCTAAAAATATTGATAAATACCTAGTTAGTGAAAAATCCTGGCTTACTGGCTGTTTTAGCAGGGGAAAACGAGATCAGAAAAGGGAGTCTCAACAGATTACTTCCTCCAAGATCATTGCTTCCAACAAGATCTTCAACATTTGGATTTCTCAATTTAGTCGTCAAAGGTACTTAGAGGACTACATAAAACACTTGTGCAGGGAAGTATTTTTCACACAGGCTGTTTTGGTGACTCCTCTGCTTAGCACTACACATTCTCTTAGTTATTCCCTGTACTCAACTATTGAAACTAGTTTTGAACAGTTTAAAGAAAACACCCTTAAACATTTTAGCAGGAAAAAATAAGAAAAAAACCAGTTTTTAAAACAGAAAACTTACTAATCTAGAACCTGGAAGAATTGCCTATGTGAGAAACCTGCTTGCTTACATTTTGCCCTTCTCACCTGTGTCTAATTTTCCACTTGAAGGAATTCTTGTTTCTTTTCATTTCCATTTCAGGTTTATGTCTTTTAAGTCAATGCAAATGTATCTTATATCCTAGCTAGTGTATTTTTTTAATTGCCAGAGAGGTAAAAGTTGTACCTCTGCACTTTGGAAGCAGGTTGAAAGGCCACTGTTATCTACATCTGAAGCAATGACAGATCCTTTGCCTGTCCTGAACTGGATAGCTTTTCCCCACAGCACAGTCCAGTCCTTTCTACTTATTCATTTTGATGGGTCTGTACATTTGCTTTATACATGAAGAGGAAATAATTCACAAATACAGATTTCCAAAGCTGTAATAAATTAATGGGGTTTCCATATACAGTAAATAAAAGCCCAAACATATATGTTAATAAGATTGCAAATATAATTTTGTACTCCTTTTTATTACACATACTACTTAGACACACAAAGACTCTAAAAGTTGAAAAAATGAATACCATCCTCCAGTCACATGAAGTGTGACTTTTCCAATCTACATATCTTCCCCACTGTGCAGAAAACATCCTGGGACAGGGAAAAATGTGAGGAGGCTGCATCATTGGTAAATCTGCAGCTGATACTGTTACACGAAAAATACCCTCTTCACAGCAAGCAGGGTCAAATGGTGAGAAGAGAGGTGCTCTAAGTTCTTGAGTATGAAAACGTGGACCACTCAGAGGAAAGTTCACCCTAATCTACATAAACAGTTTAGCTATGATACTGTCCACAGTCTGGTATCCAGCTGCAGTACCTGGGAAACCTACCATCCAAAAGCAATGCCTGTTCATACTTGACCCGGTATCAGGGTCCAACCTGACCTCTGCTCTAGCTCTCAGGTGGTACCTGTCTTGGAAGGCTGGGCCAGGAGCATTACCCCTGCAGACAGCTGGGGCCATGTGCTAGCCACAGCATTGCAAACCTGCTGCTTTCAGGGTGAAGAGCAAACAAATTAAATGAAGACCATTCTTCAGAACATCCCTTAAATTCATCAGGGGTTGTTCAGATACAGGAAGATGATTTCTGACTCACTGACAGAACTAGCATTATTTGTTGGTTTTTTTAAAAAATGTTTTCCCAGACAGAATGATGTAGACTCAGGTCTTGAAACCACTAGTAGTATTGGGTGTGCAGGAAATGGAAAATTGAGTCTTGCTTTGTAACTGTACTTTGAATTTAAAATTAAACTTGCTCAGTATATTGGTTTAGGAAACAACATTTGCAGCAGCTGCTGCCTATCTGTAAAAGCATTTCCCCCTTTCTTTTCAGACTGAAAGGAAAGCAACAAATCCAAAAGCCAATAGACTAAAAATATTTTATGGATATAATGAAAGAGATGAAGGGGACAGATGACACGCAGGTGAATTTTGCTCAAAAACGTTTAGTGGTGAATAGTACCATATTTCTTCTTCATGTTATGTGCCTTTTCATCCACACCTCCATCTAGCCTCTCTCCTCCCAGTGCTTATTTTATCACAGCATGTAAAGCCCAGGTCCTGTTGAGGTGGGGTGGCAATGGCTCACATCTGCACGGGTCCTGCACCTGTGACTGTGCTGCAGGACCACCATAGCCTCTATAGGTCTCAGGAGCTTAGCAAAAGTAATGGCCATTTGAAAGCTCAAGAGCTTCTGCAGAACTGAGACTTGAACTAGTTTTAGAAACATCCCTGAGCTGAGCTGCAGCCCAGCCCTTGAAGGCAGGGCAGGACTATTACCTGTCAGCACACCACAGGGAGGTGGGTCATGGAAGGACTCAGCGACTTCAGCACGGGAATCCTGTAGCACAGGCAAGAGCACAGCAAACTTCCTTTTCCTTTCTTCAGTACTAACCCTCCCTTCATCACTAGATGGACCAGAATTAGCTGTACCCAGGAGCTTGAGGAGAGAAGGAAAGGACTGTGGATGTCACTTTTAATTTGCTAACAGGAGTAACATAGTACTGAAGGGACAGCAGTGAGTTAGGAGAGGTCAATCCCATAGTGCTGCTTTTGCAGTGCTGTCCTCCCCAGAAGAGGTGCAGTTGGTACTCAGGCTTGCCTTCTTGGTTAAATATTCTCCAGGGTACAGTCTTTCCCATCTCACATCTGCTAGTGTTTCTGGATTTGGAATAGTTGCTGTTTCCTTGGAAGCGGGTAGAGGACTGCATTATTTTCTGCCAAGAGCCACTGACCTCTAGATAGTTTTACTGGAGCTTACAGAAATACTTTTAGCTAAAACAAATACTGAAGTCAAACCTGTACAGAGTTTGAAGGTATTTATGGGTGTGATTTACCAAGCAATTCAGGCTGATTTGAACCAGAATTAGTGCTGAAAAAAGACATTCTGGCCCTTTCCTCTTCTGTTAATTCTCGTTTCTGCTCTAAGCTGTGGCAGCTCATTGGCCACTGCAAACAATGCCCTCAAAGCCAAGTGACAGCTTCCTGCTGGATGAGTGAGCTGAACTGGCTGAGCATGCCAGGTACTAGTGTGAACCCGAAAGACTGCCAACAGGAGAGGTCTTTCCCTTTTAGTGCAATATGGCTTTAGACTAGTTTAAGAAATCCAGGAAAAATGGACGATCAAAACTTACAGTGTTGAAACTAAAGTGCTGACTAATGGCAGAACCTGGTTAAAATCTCTTCTGTGGCAAGCCAGGCAGATTCACACTAGCCTTAAATATACACATCATATATAAACTCTCTATTACTCTCTCTCCATTTTTGCCAAAATATTCTGCACTAAAGTAAAACTATAATGTAGAAAAAAGCAAAACATGAGAAGCACAGAAGTTGCTGCAACAGAGTACCTAACCCCTGTCATCTGTCCTGACTCTAGCTGTAAACACACATGCCAGCCACCCTCCAAACAGGAGATGTCAACCTTGGTCACATTTGTTGATCAGTTGCCAGCAGTATTCCTATCAAAACACATGGACTATGGCTTTGAACTGCGGCTATCGTCCAGAAGAGCACCTGCTCCTCTCTGTCCAAAATGTGTAGTTACGTTAGCTGCTGCTTGCTTCATTTTGTTTACTGCTTCCCACTAACCTCTAACCATACTTTTTTTTTACAGGACAGTTTAGGTAAGCTGAACACAGCACTTACTAAGCTGGCAGAATTAGACTCCCTCTTGCAATCGATCTAAGGGACTCTGTCAGAACTGGACGTACAGGGCTCTCCAGGAAACCACACCAGAACATGGGCTGGCTTTAGAATGAGTGGCTTATCTTATTTTCCAGGTGCCTTGTTTACCCAGACTATGGATCAGTGAGGGCCTCCCTTTCCAAGACTCTTTCTGCATCATGGGGAGTAATGAAGACTTGTCATTGCCTCCATTGTTTTCCAAAGGTGAGTGCTGTTTCCTAGTTTGATTATTTCAACACTTAGTTATTCTGTTCCCACTCCCCAAAGTATTTTATTTACTTGGTTTATTGGAGCTGGCAATCACAGGTAGGCTTCAGAGGAGCAGAGGTTAGGAGAAACACATCTGGCTTCTAAGATTTGAAACTGTCTCTGTAATTTGATGCCCTGATGGATTAAAAGCTGGAAGGACTATAGCTCTTTATGTTATAACAAAGCTACATTGCTTGTGAAATTTATTCCTCATGCAAGAACATCAAACTTCTTATTTTATCCTAGACTCTAATTTCAGTCCTTGGCATCTGAACAGTGCACCCATGATCAACAGATACTAGTACATAATATGCCCAACCATTCAACAAGGTTGAGGAGCCACTTACTTCACACATTTCCTTCTTTTTCACATTCCCATATTACCTTCATCACCAGTTTCCTTCCATCTAATTAAGAGAAATAGCAGGAGATGACAAAGTCTCTCTCTTACTAATGGCTTACACTGCAGCCCTCCTCTCCTCACAAGGGCATCCAGACCAGTCCCTTTGTCACGTCAACTACTGCATCTCTGCCCATCAGGAATAAGACAGTGCTATTCCTGGCTGATGCTGGGAAATGTGAGGACACATGTCATCTGAACTTGCCTCTACTGTAATACTTTGGCTTTAAATATGTCTTACTGTATAACATAGTTTGGACAACATTTCTCATCTACAGTGGGACTGATTCAAACACTAATAGGAGGAAGGACATCCTCACAATTAAGCATGTGTCAGATGAAAACTAAGTGGCAGAGGCAGTTTTAATAACCTTGCACCACACCCTGCCTGATGGCAACAGAGCACTCAAAAAATCCCTGTTGTTGGCAGTGCTAATAAAGCCCTTGTCTGAGTTAAAAATGACACAGTATATCTCTAGCTGGGATTTTTAAGTGTTGGGGAGCACCCTCTGGTACACAGTAGGGAGTCTTCTGCTGGGCACACAGAAGAAACACTTCTACCAAGCAAAGAAAGTAGAAATCAGACTTTGTCTTAATGTGAAAGACGGTGCTCTCAGACAATGTTTACAATGAGCAATGCCAGTCATATTTCTTAGTTGTCTTTTTTCTCAATATAGCCAAAATTACTTACATGACAAGATTTCCATACTTCCTGACGTTTCCTAGATTTGAAAAAGACAAATGAATTGACTTGACAGATAAGTTTTAAAACTGGAAATTGCAGGAAGAGAATACAACAGCTTTTTGTTACAACTCAAATTACTGTATTTGCTACTTATCTGCTTCCCAAAATTGTCATTAGCACTATTTCACACTTTACTTTTTGAGGCTAACTTCAGCCCAGGTATAGAAATCTAAGCCCTTGAGTTGGCTGAAATTGGGGCTGCAGATCAGTTTCGCCAAGCTACAAATGGAAATTGGCATTAGCTCATGCAAAATGTGGCTCTTGGCCTGGTGGATATTAATAATAAGGTTGCAATGGCATAACATTCTTCATACCTGCTGTGTATGTGTGGATGCAAGGCTCAAAATTCCTGTAAGGGAAGGTGGTCTTCCTTCATGCTCTGCCGGTGGCAGGGAGAGGTGAGGCTGAATGCTGCAGGAGGCCTGGCCAGGTTGTTCTTCCACACCTCCCCCATCATGCCTGGGAGCATGGCTTTGGTAGGAAAACCCAGTCGCGCCAGCAGAAGAGTGTAATTTTGCCTCCCCCTCTCCAGTGTGAAGTTGTTGGGAAGCACAGTCTGTGGGAGCCCCCCATCCTCTTGGCCCTTGTTCTGGACTGGTGCAGGGCATGGGACGATTGCCATATTGCCTTTATCTGGGAATCCATATGGGCATGGCCTGTGGGGAGCATCCACCATCCTGTTTGTGTTCCTGAGGGTGAATACATTTCTGTAGGTAAAACACCTTCTCTCTGTATGCTTTTGGCATTAATTTTGTTGTTATTGTGTGTTTCTTACTCCATTGTTTTTTGCATTCAGGAAATTGTTATCTCAGCTCATGGCCTCTGTCTTTGTCCCTCCCTTACTGGAAGCTTTGTGGGTAAGGGCAGCAATTTATTTGGGTTTAATTTCCTGCTGGTGTCAAACCACTACAACTTCTGTCCGTTATGCAAAGGCACACTGAAGTCATGACTCCGCTGTGGTATCGCTATGTAGGTGTCTAAAAATGAGTTGTGGCTTCAGATTGATAATGGATTACAGGAGGTTTTTAATACCAGATTTTGAAACTAATTCTTCTAACAACAGAAACAATTTGCATATGATTTCACTTACCAGTCAAAGTAACAGTTGGCAGAAGTCTTTCTTAGATTATAGATAAATTCTGCCAAAGATTATGTTTTTCCATTGGAGAAAATCTTTTAGATTTTTTGAAACACATTAAAAACAATGTGCCTTAGAGATGATGATAATAAATATTTGCTGAAAACAAGTGTTTTCCAGCAACTTTATATAAATTGGCTTCACTTCTGGAAATGAAAATGAACTCTGAAATGGAAATGAACTCTGAAAGAGGCAGGAATGTTCCCCTTAGTGCTTAATGCAGTAGTACAAGTACACATGAACATCAAACATAAGTTTAGTGAGACTCCTTTGTGATTATGAAGTCTGTTCCTGAGCTCACTGGTGGAATGTGAAAGATGCTTTAAGTCTAGCACACCATAAAGAAAAACGTAAAGCAGTTGCACCTCTGTTCTCCTCACCAGAGGAGAATACCATATTTTGGTATTTACAAGTATATACATGGGAAATTCAGAGATCACATTCACACTGTGCAGCTGAATTTTGCTGGAGTTGGGCACATGGTTGAACTGACAGAGGTAGAGGCCCTTGGGACCATCATGTTTATCTATCATGCACTTGCTTTGACCTGTGCTCTCCTTCCATGCAATGCCTGTGTCGCCTGGTACCATGGACTGTTCCACATGAGTGATGTAGCACTCTTTCCTGCAGTGAGCAATTTAAAGCAGAAAGGTGGGTCTGGTAAGGGAATTGTGAAAATACTATGCTAGCATGGAAGACTGAATGTTTAAAAAACTGAACATCCTTACTGAAGAAGAATGTATAAAACAAGGCAGAATTTCTCTCTGGCATGCTTTTCTTTGGTGGCTGTGGGAGTTCTGTAGAGCTTTCCTAGTCATGATGGTAAGAAATAGGACAACTGCATGGTGCTAAGTCACAGCTGGGGAGGTTGTTCTTCCTATAACTCTCCTTCACCTTCTGCTGAAAAATATTTTCCCAGTTTTGCTAAGGACAAATTAACAGTATGTCTTGGAGAATGACTGGCAAATGGGAAGTCAGATGGTAGCTTTGTATTCATCTATTCATATCTGTCCTGTCCAAACTAACACTGGATTAGGTTCCTTTCTGTATTTTCCTGGGATGGCAGCAATAAGTGCTTTGCAAAACACTTCTCAGGCAGGTGCTACCACCTGGGATATAAAGGCCTGGAAAGTCTCCTCTTCCCAGTAGCACTTGCAAGCTTTGTGCCTTGATTCAGTTCTTGAAGCCTACATGGAAACTGTAAGCTTCCATCAGTTTAAACATTCATGCAGCTTTGTTCTGAACCTCTGTAAGCAGATTGATACTGCAGATGATGCCTTAAGCTTCCTCTGAAACCTTTACTGGTACCTACCTGACTATGAGGTCTAGCAGCTACAAGTGATATTTCCTTGTGACTTTGAGCTACTGAGGAAATTTAGCCCATCCTATCTGATGCTAATTTGGTTATGGTGACTCACTCCTTCCATGTTTTCCAGAGTAATTGCTACAACATTCTCCAGCTGCCAACACAATCCCCAAGGGTCTATAGAAAATTTTCATTTGAAGTGTTCTACTTGTAGAGGATGGTGGTTAATTTCTTAAGTATAACCAAATCTGAGTCTAATCCTAGCTATCAGGTGTTATTTGGGAACACTTCAAAAGAAATATCTTTTTTGCTTCTTCTCCAGATACATACCTTAGGAATAATGAAATAATCCATACTATAGGTGTAGGAGAGTAGGATATGTTTCTGTCCTACAACTCACCTGGACTCACACTGGCTTTCATATGCCCTGCCTTTGTCGCAAGATTTCAGACTTGTACCCTTTGTTTTTCCAGTAGTAATTGTTTTGGCTTAGCAGTAATTACACTCAGCATTCTGCAGAGTACTTTTTTCTCACATTTGCAACCTAAAAGAAAGACCTAAAAAGGATACAAAGTTATAGTGCTTTGTAGGTAAATTTAGTGATAGCAAGATTTGCTGCTAACCTCTCTGCACTCCTTTTGCATAGCTGATTGCTACATTTATTTTGATTTGTAAGCAGTCCTTATGCAGGGGACTGAAAGTGCAACTGATTCATCTTTCACGGGAAACAGACTAGTCGAACTATACTTCTTTGTGGCCATGCTACAAAAGTTGATTTTGCAATGCAATGAGCAGCTCAAAAAGTGAAGCAGGAGATGACTCAAAGAGTCATACACATGCTGTCTTTTAACATCAGCAGTCTAGCCCCTCTAATGCAAGAGCTTTCCCCTTTCTCCCACGTTTCTCTGACAACAGTTTTGAAAAGTACAGCTTCATCCTCCCCTCCCTGTGCACCACATGCTTGTGTCATAATGAAAATTCCAACCCTCTCCCCCAGCCCTCCAGCTTCAATTGCTGAGGTGCAGCAGAAGCATCCTGACTATACTTCCAACACATATAGTCCAGAGCTTCTCCAGGTGTTACACTCAGCTGTGACCATGCCTGCATCCATAGGGAAGATACCTCACCAAGCTGCACTCTGAATCCTGTGCAGATACAACAGAATGTGTATTCATGAGCCTGGACACAGAGCCACCAGAAATGCATACACCATTGTAGCAGGTGCTACATTTCTGCAGGACGAGTATGTGTGAGCTCAGGCTGTCAGCGTCTCTTTGCTGAGAAATCCATGTAAGATGTAGTATGTCCAAGCATTCACTTCTGTTTGAGACCTCTTATCACCCTGCCCTAAATTATTCTTAGTCTTCCTCTCTGCCTAGGGTATGTGAGTGCATATTGGCAGTGTAGGTGTCCTAGGCTTGCAGACAGCAGGAGCCAGAGTTTGGGCATAGCAGTCTGGGCTTGCCTTGTCTCAGGACAGGCCAGTGAATTTTAAGATACATCCAACTGACTCAGCAACATAATTGCTTTCTGAAAAACGACTTTAAATATGCATATGTTGGATTTGGACCTCACCCAAAGTAGTCTGGCTGGTGGAGAAATGCTAGGTCAATTTGGTTAATGCAAAACCAAACCAGGTCCACCAAGATCCTCATCTGGCTTCGAGGCAGCATAGCTGCTGGTCTCACTGCTCCCGTAAACCTTGTTATGATAAATGGTGTAGCCATACAGAGGAATACCATCCATTCCCTTCTATATAATGCTCATCTGACTTTTGAAGACCCAAAGACTTCTACCTGCAAAGCCTGAGTGGCTTGGCTGCAACACTTTTGGAAAGCAAATACCTGAGGCATTGTTCAAAACTGATTTTCTTTCTCTTTTCCACCCCACTACCTTGTCTTCTGAGTCAGAAAATGCCTGAAAACAAATGTGAGTGAATTTTTGGTGGGGTGGTGTTAGGTGGGGTGGTTTTTTTGTTTGTTTGTTTGGGTTTTTGGTCTGTTTGTTTGTTTGTTTGTGTTTTTGTGACAGAGTGGACTGAGTTTAACAAATAAAAAATCAAATAGAAATAAATTTTAATATTGTGCAGAGTGCTTTTAGGCCACCTTCAAATATGTTGTATTGCTCCATATTGCTCCATCTCCTCTGACTTAGCCAACAGCATGTTTCATTTACTTTCCTTGGAATTACAACTTGGGCATTATTCCTCCATTTCACTGGCAAGGCTGAAATAGTGATGCAATTCAAATCGAGGCACCTGTTTTAAATGATGCTGCAACACAGCATCTCTGCAATAAAAAGGTTGCAATGAATTAGGGAGGTAGCTTCTTCTTTGAGGGAGGAACACAGCCAACAGAGGTTGAGGACCAGCCTGAAACTGGCTCCAGCACAGCCAGCTCTAAAAACTTCACTGTTGCCCTCTGTAAAGACCTGACCATTTAGGAAACTGGCTCCTTTCTAAACCTCCTGGTTCTGTCAAGCATGTGACATTTGGGAGTTTCTAAACTCTTGTAGTTTCATGACCTTCTCAATCACTTGAATCCTAAAGGTCCTAAAACCTGTGACTCTCTCCATGTTACCCTTTTAAGGAGAGAAAAATCATATATTTCCCCCTCCACCCAAGGCCACAAGTGGACGCCCTTGGCCCACCTTAAAATCATTTGCATGTAACCACTGATCTCTTGCAGCTTTCCAAACTCAGCAGTCAGGTCAGCAACAAAAGTTCCAAAGGCAGTACAACCAGTAATACCCGATAAAAATAGCCATATGAAGTACTTTTATTTGATGCGTGCTGCTGCATGCTGGGGAGAAATCACTGGCAAAATGGCCTGCACCAAAGTGTTTGCTTCTTTCCTATCTTCTTCAGAAAATTTCTTCAAGATTTGAGTCTGGGTGCCAGTAGAATACTTCTCTAAACTGGAAGGTAATCTGTAATGCCTCTTGGCCTTGAGCAGCAAACTTGAGAGTTTGTCTGTATTATGGATTTTGAAGACAAAATGACAATTGTCATTCATTGCTTTGTGTCCAACATTATGTTTCAGCAGCTTTTCTCTGAAGCTACAAAGATGATCAGTATCCAGCTTCAGTTATTTCATGGTCAGGAACTAAGCTTATCATGTTCCTTGCCTGGACTATACATTCTGTACACTTACGACTAAACTTTTTTGATCTTGCAAAGACCTGCACTTTCTCAATTTCTGGAGTTAGTAAGGGCAGGATTGTGCATCTTTTAAACAGTTTTAAAAATTGTAGAATAAACTCTGCTTCTAGTTGCATTCACAAAACAAAACAAGGCATTAATAAAAGTGAAGCAACAGAAGGAATGCTCACTTGTAACACGTGGCTAGACTTTTATTTTATCCCCAAATCGTCATCTAAGAAACATTTTTATTTTTTTCATCTGTAACACAGGATTTATAAGAAAGGAATCCAAACCTATCCTGTGACTGTGATTCACTTTCCTGAGCGTATTACCATGAAAACTGTAAATTATGCAATAGACTGTGACTTCTAGTCAAAGGTTCATCATAGAGTCCACTAAGTAATTTATACTCTCAGGTCTGCATTTTACAGTAAATGGAAGCAAGGAACTGTGAGAAACATACTGTTGGGAACGGAGAAACAAAAAGAAAGTAAAAGGAGTAGTTAATCACTGTTGGTAAGTTGACCACACATCTCAAGTGCCCATAACGCATCTGGGGTGGTGGACAGGGGAGGAAGCCTTTTCTGGCAGAAACCCAGAAAGTTTTATGACATGAGAAAGACCCTTCGACTTACCAGAATCTGACAGAAGTACTAAATACGTCCACAGCTGGAAGCTGAAGTATGATAGTGGCCATTAGTTGACAGGCTAATACAGGCTGCATAGAGCTGGGCTCCACACTGAGCCACTTAGAGCAGAGATGGAAGATGCTGAATGCAGTTTGTCAGAAGCAGAATATCAAAACACAGACAGCTGAGGGTAGGACTGCTCATAAACCATACTTACGGAGGACTAGACTTTAAAAGAATGTTTAAATATGGAGCACAGCAATAACTGAAAGCTGGGGAAAGATTAAATGAAGCAAGGGTAAAATAGGCAAAGAAAGGCAGGGGGAAACAGCAACTAGCATTTTAAGATCTTGCTTAAAACCTTTGTGGCATACACAGGGCAGAGGTATTGTGAAAAGCTGCCTGCATAGCATCCCATACCAAGACTGTGCAGCTATCAGGGAGTGATGCTGAGATTTTAAATAAGCAGCACCAGCAGAGTCCCTTATGTGATGAGGGGATATTTAATGTAAAGGACCATTATTGCAGCACAAGTTCTCTCTCTCTTGCAGCACCACATTATCTGGAGAATTACCGATGACAGACTCACATTTGCTGTTTTGGTTTCCATTATGAAAAACTACAAAGGAAAAGCTATGTAGCAAACTGCTTTGGCTTGCTATTTGTTAAAATGAATGTGGATCGCTCTGCTGCACAGGGACCATCTCTGCAATAAACACCCCCCCCATAAATATTCCTGCAGCATACTAAGAAATCCCCCTGAAGTCAAACAGGAGGTTCCCAGAACCTCAGAAGGCAGGCATTGCCTCTCCTTAATTCTGACTGTAAATAAAAGTGAAGTTTTGATGCCCTTCAGCAACAGAACATGATCAACAAGGATGCAACAAGCAACAGTTTATTTGTAGAAAAATCCTTTAAAATTTACTACAATGTAAGATTAAGGAAAAAAATAGTCTTAATATATATACATACAATATATATATAAACAAACACATATCGCACCATGAAAATTACATGCTTTTTAGAACAGAGAATGGATCATATTCCCTCATATCAATTTTAAAGTTATCACTGCAAGAAGCCTTGCTTCCTTTATTTTTTTTTATCCCCATCAAAGTTTTCAAGTACAGGAAGTAAGTAATGCAGGATCTAATAGTAGAAAACCTTTGTTATACACAATTACAACTGACAGCTAGACAATATTATTCTGCAGTATCCAACACTTGTGTTTTTTTGAGCTCTATTATAACGATATGAACTTTTACCTGAGGTGCATGGAAATAACGAAGCATGATAATTGGCAAGTTTAAGAGATTTTCACATTATGATTTGACTGTAATTGAAGTTGATTAGGTATCACATCTATACTTATAGTACTGGCACAAGAATGCTCTGCGTGAGTCATCACCAATGACTTAGAAGTGCAGGGAAAATTAACAGGCAAGCACCACTTGCAATGATAAGCATGCAGACAATTTGAGTGAAACAGAGGTAGCATGTTCTTGTAACTCCAGCAGGGTCATTCAAATCAACTGCACTCTCCCTTCTGCAAAAGGCACTCACTTTTTCAGCTAAAAACTATGCGCTTAAGTTTGGTCAGATTGACCACAAATGGTGGATTTCTCTCCTTACAAATATAAAAAAAATGTTAAGCAGAGAACACAGTGGAAAGAAAAAAAAAAGAATGTAAGAAATACACATATAAGGTACTATGTGCTATGTTCCACTCCCCCTACTTTTTATGGGGAGAATTATATAAAACAGTTGCAGTGTGTAATCCAAAAGTTAAGACTTTCCAGTTGAAATGGCAGTATTAAGCAGCACATTCTCAATCAGAAATAGTTTTAAACCAGCAGAAGTACACCAGTCTTTTTAATAAAGAGCAACAATTCACAGTTAGGAGTAGAAAGTTTATACACAAAAAAAACATGGTGCCAGAGAAGTATCCTCTGATGCAAAAGCTCATAAATTACAGTATGCACTGCAACTTTTATACTGTATCTTTTATCCTTTCTGCACTTTGAAAGGATGACAATGCAAAACACCTCCTCTTACCGTGACACTACAGAACTAATTGAGTTATAAGATGTGCCACTGTTGCAACTGGAGGCATAAGCCTCTTGACCATTAGCATCTAAATTAATTTTGAATATAGAAGATGCCTTCAGTAAGAAATCTGCTGCATCTCTGCGACCTAATTCTCTCAGCTTAGACATTAGTATGCCTACAGTGCTGTCAGGTGCATTACTCCATTCCTGCAGAAGGGCATGAACTGGGCTTGAGAGAAAGTAATTTTGTGTTCCATCATTTGTATTGTACTTTGCAACCAGATCAGGGAGGCCCAGGTTCATGGCAAGAAGGCACCAGTCTTTGCCCATTGGATCAGGTGGATCCAGAAGTCGACTTAGTTTTCTCCTGGTAAGTAGATTCAGATCAGAAACATGAATATCCATTCCTAGGCTTCCCTGGGAGTAAACATCAAGACACCCAAAACACAGTATACTGCTAAAGCTTTCTTTATATCCCCCCATAGTGTTAGTTAGTGATGTCTCCTTTTGACTCTGTGCACGGAAGAAGTCTCTAGGCTGGTAGACCATTACTGGTTCATGATGTTCCCTCAGCTGCTGAGGACTAAGGTAATATTTCCCGGTCAGAAGACCTGGTAAGGTTGTGGCTATTAAGTTATCAATGGTGCTGCACACAGAATCCAGAAGTAAACAGCACTTGATCTTCTCTGTTTCCAGTCCTCTAACTTGAACCTCTATACCCTGCCCATGGTTGACCAGCAGCACTAAAAGCTCAGCTCCACGATTCATAATCTTTGATCCATTTACCCACAGACGTATATCAGCGTCTCCCTCTGTGCTCTGCTGATGAATCCACCTGCAGAGATTCACCTGAACTTTATGAAAAATTCCACAAGGAAATGGGGTAAGATGTTCCACAGGAACGATTCTAACACCACCATAAATCATCACTTCATCCTCCTCATCTGTCCAAGACCTGTGGAGATTGTCAGTCTTTATGAGAGCAGGAATATCCACCATTGCTCCACTGCTAAGGTCCCTTGCGCAAATATCCATGGCATCCAAAATCTGTATCAGTTCTTCCACGTCACTATCTGTCACCAGACGCTGGATGTCCTCTATGGTGTACCGACCTCTGTAGTGATGGAGGGCTTTTGGGTTCTCCACTGACAAGACTTTTCCAAGGACATTAGAACAGAGCCAGCGAGGATCCAGAAGAACAACATCTTGGACAGTTTCACTCTGCATAATGTTAATCTGTTTATAAATATGAAAGTTAATGCTTACATCTTGTGAAGTACAAGATGATAGCCCATGTTCTCACCTTCCTAACAGACTGACCTGACAATTTGATTAACACAGCTCACAGGAAAAAAACCAACAGTGCATCTAAATATATGGCAAGTACTCAGAACAAAAAATAGATCTTCTTGTTATTTTCCACTAGTAATGAAATTATTAGAACCCAACAGCTGGAAAGCCTAGTCATGCCCTGCAAGCTGTTTATGCAAAGGTGTTATCCTACTATTCAATTTCTAATGGACACATATAAATCTCTCATATGCAGTAAACACTTTGTTGAAGGTGATAATATAGGGATCCTTTCTGGGTATTTGATATTCTCACAACTACAGCAATAAATGGTAATTCTTCCTGTCTGTAATACATTGAACAAAATAGAAGCCACAAGACATAATGGTAACAGAAAGAATTAATAAGCATTCTCTACTTATGAAGTGCTAAGAGGAAGAGAAAAAAAACAAACAACTTTAGACATTTCCTTAAACTCATAAAGCAATATTTGACCAGAACAGTATCTTGCAAATAAATAGATGGAATTTAGGTAGAAATACTTACTTCTCCTATGCTGTGCAACTGCTGTGCAATATGCCGTAGGTCATTTTCACTTGCTAGGGGATTAAGATGTTCCTGTACATCATACACAAACTGCTGCAAGGACATCAGCTGGTTGGGTCCATTAATTTTTCTCCAGGAAGGCAGTGTAGAGACTATTTTTTCACACAGGTGAGTCATTGGTGGGCAAGTCTTAGAAAAGCACAGAAAACATTAATTTAAGAATAGTGGTACTATTTTTTTTTTACAGACGTCTAATCCAATTATAATGAATACTCAGATCTGAAGAGTTCCCTTTGTGCTGGACCCTTACTCTTCCATCTGGCATCTACCTGCCATAAGATCTGTCTACCTTTTCTTAAAAAAAAGTGAATTGCAGAAACCAGTTTTTCACTGAAACAAGAAAATTTTCCAAATTTTCCACTATGCATTGCTGTTATGCATCTGTAAGCTAATGCTTATTTCTGAAATTATCAGAATTTATTTAAAATCTGTACTCATCGGTATGTTTACAGGACCAATTTACTTCAAAAGGTGAGAGAGCTGGGTACTAAATAAGATGCAAAAATGGTACTTTGATGTATTGATTGTCTTAGCCTTCACTGATGCCTTCTTGCTACATTCTGAAGGCACAGCCTCCATTTCTTTTGCAGTAAACCCCTTCAGATTTCAAGGTAGTGACCATAGCTTTCTTAGAGAAGAAAAGCCTAGAAAATCAAGAGACCATCAGGAATGTAAACTAGGCTGAATTTTGCATGAATCCAATTCTGAAATCCAATTACTGCCAATCAAAAACCAAAATTATTACTTTAAACTGAAATCTTACATTGTTTCCTTGATGTCAAGAGTTTATCACAAGACCTGTCAAGTGTGCTGTTAGAACATTGGAACAACAGAGGTTTCTGTATGCTTCATTGTTCTAAGTGTGAAATTTACAATAGATTATTATACAAGATCTTCACATTTTGGCTGATCCAACCCAGACCATTAGATACTACTTACAGAAATTATCTGGCTTCTTATTTCTTGCAAGTGATTTCGGAGAAGCTTCATATCTTTAGACCCAGATGCTCCAGCATCCAGGACAAATAACTTTTCTGAAATTTGCAAATCATTCCCAAATCTAAAGGAAAATAATTATTATTAACTTAGCTCGAAATCCAGTTTATTTCTTAATGCAATTGTACTCATTCTTAAATAATATTAGTTATTTTTTCCTAAAGGAATGATGAAGTTTAAGTAATGAATACGCTGAGATATTTTACAAGCACAGACACTCTAGCTACTGTATAATTTTCTTGAAAATAAGCAGAGATATTGAGAGAAAATTATTTTCACTCAGGATGAAGAGTGGATGCATAAGAAAATTGTAACTGCATTGCATGACTTGTAATTACAAAACAAAGCATTTGACTAGAAAAGAGATTACAGGTATTTATTCTTTTTAAGGCCTCAATGTCTGTTGCTGGCTTTCTTCTCACTTTAAATAGTTCAGTAGTCATTGCTGTTGACAGCTCTCTTTCTCACTTCCTTTTGACTTTTCAACCACACAAACCTGTTTGCCTAGCTCTGGATAGATTTGCATTTAAAAGGATTACGACACCAAAGATGACACACAGGTATTTTTCTATTGGTTTATTTAAATTGATTAAGATACTGCCTGCACCACCCCTCAGTGCTGGAATTCCTACATCTGCTTCTTGTACAGCCCAAACAAATGTGTATACTTGCAGGATGGATGATTTTTCATAACCAGTGTTTCCAACTTGAAAATGCTCACTCTGAGAATATAAGGTATTGTTACTTTAAACAATACCATGTTTATGGAAAATTCCCTATTTCCATCTACCATTATCATGTGCTCCAGACATTTGCTGAAGAATTTTAGAAGTTTCACTAACTTCTAGGTACTTCTGTGTGACTCCATAATGTCCAGCTTTTTGCAAACTGTGTGGGGAGTACTTCCAGGCCTGAGACATAGACTTTAAAGAATACAAGATTTTAAAGAAATTAAGATTTTAGTTAGAAATAAGCCTTATGGTTGCTAAAGTTAATTAAGAGCTTTGTAGTTAGCTAAGGAAGACTAGGCTTGAGTTAACTTTTTCCAAATAACTGATTGCTTGTCAACTTTGTTTGCTTAGCTGTGCTTGCAACAATAAATAGAGGTCTTGATAAATAGGGACACAGGGCAATTACAGAGACTCCCAAATCTTGAAACTTATTGAAAGTCACTGTACTTAAGCAAATGGGAATTCTACCAACACTCATTTGTCACCATTTGCATTGAAAAGGTAGAAAGCTCAGGGTGATGAAGAGTCATTTTAAACTCCTCATTTAAAACCCACTCCTCCTAAATGAGACCACCGACCCATTTCAAAGGACAAACTACGCATGCTTAATTGTTTTTTTTTGCTAATTACCATACAAAGCGGGGGAATGGGATGTACCAGGGTTATGAATATGCATTTGTACTTTGGATATTCAACAATTTTGTAAATAAAATAGCTTTGTGATTTTCTCTAAGGCGTGGTGTGCTTTCAGGGAGCTATCCCCCATGCTGCCCAGCACTGCAATAAACATACACTTTCTAACTGCAAACTGTTAGAGAGTTTTTGTCCGTCTCAGTTAGATATCGGCATTAGATCCATATTCATATTTTTAATAAATCAGCCTCATTGAAGTTTTTTTTTTCATATGCATCCTAAATCAGTGAAGAGATAAGGGTAGCTCCCTGGTAAAGCTTCCTCTTTTGCATCCAGAGTTTTTAGCTGTAAATGGCCTACTTTTCTGAAACCAGTGCAAAACCCAAGAACCAATATGTTAGACAGAAAATTGGAATGGGTCTTTGGATGTAGCCTAGTGTTTACAGGGTGAGACTGCCTACACCACAAATAATTTTGACACCACTTGGCTCATTTTAGCTCACTCAGAGCAGCTTACTCACTGTAATATTGGTAAATGTTTCAATTTTAGCACAACATATGCTTCCTGAACGTAGTGAAAATATCATAATATCATATAAGCCATATAAAAACCTTTTACCTATTCCAATGCACTTTAGTATTTTTCTTTCTAATTTAGCATGTTTAAACACTATGTATAAATATACTTCCCACTTACCTGTTTCTGATTTCTTTCAACAAGGAGATGTCTTTGTCATACCAGAACTCTCCCCCAACAGGCCGAGGCAGATTCACTATGTCAGCATGCGTGGCAACCAAAACAACACGCAGGGGACTTTTCAGCTTTCCACCAAATGCTAGAAGAGAAACAAAAGGACTCCCTCACTATGAGGCATGCCTATGGAGACGATAGTGAGCCAGAAAATCAGAAATACATTTTACATTCTTCATACTAACCACTTTTGTAGTGGTTTATCAACTCTAAGCACAGCCAGCACAACAGTGTAAGTGCTGGTGCTCTGGCAATTATCTGCTTAAAGGACTATATAAGGCCCAAATAGCTAGACTATTTTAATAACATCAGATACATTTATACTGTGTTACTTTATTAGTTTAACAAAAACAGTAATCAGTAGCACTAACGATATAGCTACTAACTACAAACTATGACAGTGTGAGGAAGAAGTAATTAGAAATAGCAGCTTCTTGAAAGGGTTTTGCAAAATCTTTGGATAGTCCTTAATATTACAGGTGCAGAATAGAGGATTGTAAGAACACAAAATGTCTACAACATTCATATGTTGATATGAATGCTATTTTGCAGTACTTACACAAACAATGACCTCTCACTTAGGTGAGAGTTAAGTAGAAAGCCTGGCAGAAGCCATGAAAAAGAATGAGAAAGAAAGAAGATACAAATGGCATGAATGAGGTGACAGTGTGGAACATAGAGTTTTTAATCTTTTCTCAAACTCATATTCCAGAAAAGAGAAGACATCATTAAACTATTTTTAAAAGAGACAGTACACCCAATCCTACTCTTTTGGCCTTAAAAAAAGTCACATGGGAAAATATGCTTACATTATTGCTCAGTTCTCATCAACTAAGAGCTACATAATCTTGATTAATTCATAAAAAGGCACATTTCCTAAAATCTCTGCATAGAACTTCCAGGCAAGTATTTTGTAATTATCTTTCTTTTTTCTTTTTTTTTTTTTTTTTTAATTGGCAGCTAAGGCCTTAGACAAAACAACTGGAAAGTAATTCCAAGAGTTTTAACTTTTCTGCAAACGTCAGTTACTAGATATTACTTGAGAGATTTGTAACAATACAGAGATGCATGGGTGCCCAGACTGAGCTGATCAGTATAAATACAGATTTAAGTGAAGTATCTAAATAATGGTGATAATCAGATGAGCAAGAAGAAAAAAATCAGCTGAGACTGAGGAGCCTTGAAAAGCTTTCAGCAGTTGCAAATTAGCTGTATTTGCAGCTTTGTCACCGTTTTGCAAATTTCTGAGTTTCAACTTTCACAGGTAATTTGTTGTTGGTTAGATCCAAATGCTGATATTATTAATATTGTAATTTGATCTAAACTAGAAAATAAAAGAATGCAGATGCCTCAACTGAAAACCAAGGGTTGGCCTTGGTTCATTTTCTGGCTGAAATAATGCATGGCAGAACACAGAAAGAGAAAATAACTCTTTGCACGATGTTAATTATTCAATACATTTGTCTGGTGAATCCCTAGCATTGTTACAAATGTCCTTGAGTTAGATCCACTGGCTGGAGTAATCTTTCCAATCATAGAACCATGACCCTTGTCAGAGCTTGGTTACTCCAAGAAACTGTTAACAGTCTGCAGACCAATACTCAGCTACAAATGCAAACAAGTTATAAATTATTGTATATACACACCTGGACTACCAGACCTTTTCAGAAAAATGTTATTTAAGTTAATTTAAGTTTGCCCACCAAGTAACTTTCAGTTAGCCTGAATATAGAACAAATAAAACTACTTAAAAGTTGGAGCATATGTGAAATTTACAAGAAATACTGATTTCTGTGCAGCACCAAAAAGTTATCATACTTGAAGTCCAAACAGAACTCATTAACTAGTGAATGAAAGTTGCACATACTGAGGAGTAATATTCCTCCTTTAATAATACTGTTCTGACCTGTTGTCAGTGACAAGACTAATTTAAGCTTATATAAGAGGAATTTAAGCAATGAGTCTAAACTTGGTTTTGAATGGTTCTAGCCTTCTGAAACACTCTTGACAGCTTACCTGACATAAAACTTAAATCTGCCACATACAAATGTAAATCCCAGTGCCACAAGACATTGCACTGTACTTTGTGACACTTTTTAACTGAACTAAGTGGTGTGTACAGCTCTTCTGGCTTCTTCCACAGATAAAATTCCATTTTGCCAAGAAAATTGTTTGAATATTTATTTGAATACATAGGGATAAACCCAACATGGATGATGTGCAGTTGGAGACAAATACAAGAAGCTTTATTCTACAGATCTCTAATACTTCTTTAACAAGCACAAGAACATACCGATTGGCTCCTCAACTGGGACCAATGATTTCAGGAAATTGAGCCAAAAGGTCACTTGGTTTAACTGGATTTCATAAGGCTCCTCAAGACTAAAAAGCACTATGTGAATTGCAGTGTGATCATTTGCAGCAAAATAATCATAACAGCAGAAGTACACAGGATTCCCAGAGAATTCCCAGATGCTGAAATCACCAACACCTGAAAAACAGACAAACAGATGAAGAGATCACACTTCATCAGTAAGCATGAAACATCTTCTGGACATGGAAATACAAACAAGACATTTAACCTGATTTAAACTTTCATAAACATAAAATGTATGTATGTGAGAAATCAAGACTGAAAATGCAATCATGAACAAAGGGAACGAGTTTCAGTCAGTTTCAGAGGCTTAGCAGTTGGACCCTCAAAGTCTGTTCCTCTCTCACATTCCTTCTCTAAGACATTTAGCCGGATGCCATATGTAAGTACCTGTGTTAAGTGCATGCAGTCTTGTGCAATTAAATTGAGCTTTGCCTTGAACAACAGCAGCAGATCTTTTAATTGAAAATAATTGAAACATAATTAATCTTTGAAAACAAAGAATAATGGCTCCCATTAAAGCTTAGTATTTTTATTAATTATTCCTCTTAACATGCTACCACTGATTTTAAAAACCACTTAAGCACCTTCTAAAAGGAAGCTGCTTTGCTTTACAGAATTGTACTGTTCATGCTGTGTTGGTATATCAGGGCTGAAGAATCACCATGTTAAGGGTTCCAAGAGCTCCATGCTGCTTTTTCCCATCTCCTTTAGCTTTGGGTGAGGAGAGTGTTAGTATGTTCCACTTCCCAGATGCACCATCTGGTTAGGGTGATGTCTGCTGCACTTGTACTACTTCTAATTAAATAAATGGTGATTAAGATGCACCTCAAATGCAGGAGAAGTCAGAACACTCCAATCTGCTGTTAGGAGTTTAGCTGTTCAGAGTTCACCTGTGCGTATACTTTGTTCTGTATCAAGACAGAACAGAGAAAGAAAAGGAAGTCCTTCTGACAGTCCATGGCACAACTGTGTTTCCTGCAGAATTTGACTGGGCTTCCAATTATACTGAAGGAAGAAATTAGTCTGCACAAAGAATAAGCTTTAGCTACTTGGCTAACTCTTCAGCATCTAGGATAAATATTTTGTCACTACATTCATTTCAGTGTACTCATAAGCAGGTTTCTGTCTCCAAAGTAAACTCTTGATTAATACTAACTTAGCTTCAACATTGTAGCTGCTAAAGCATGCAAAACGTTTTCCTTATGAAGAAGAGACCTGACCACATATATAAATGACAATTAGTATGGCTGGTGGAATAGAAGCACAATTTACGTGGTCTCAGAGCCAAAAGCCATGTGAGTACTTATAATATGTTCTGTGACTGACCCCTCTTACTGCTAACTGGCTTCAACTGCAGAGCAGTTAGTTTCCTTGCAAAACAAAACAAAACAAAAGAAATTAAATCAGAAGCTCCACTCACAATGACTGATGAGCTCCAGGGCTCACCAAATGTGCTCCAGGCCTGACATGGAGTGAGGACAGTGTGTCCTTTGCACAGCTGGGAATATACTTAAATGGTGAGGACTAAATGAGACTAAATCTGATAAAATCCCCAGATGACATAGGTGAAGAAGCCTTCATTCTAGTAGCCACTTCGCCGACCTGCTCCTGTCATACCAAATTCCTCTTTTCTACTCCCCCACTTCTCACCTCTAAAATGTTTCTATATAATACTATAAAGATCTGACACGAGTAATTAAAATGTATATTACAACAGCTACAGAACTTCAGGCAGATTTACTTTCTCAAACAAATTAAATACCACTGGTCTTGGATTGTCAAACACAGTCACTACTATACCAAGTCAGTATTTGCCCCATTTTTATTTAAAAGGCAAGTAAAATGGCATTAACTGTCCTGCAGTATTAAGGCACCCCAGGCCCAAGGCTCTTCTTACCGTGTAAGCAGGCATTCTGGATGTCAATGGCCTTGGTGGACTGGTCATCAGAAGAGAAGTGAGAGTGATGAGCAGGTGATACAAAAGTTTCTAATACCCCTTTGGTCAGGCCTGGCTCAAACATCATACTACGGCTTCTCACACTGACGTTTTCACAACCAGGGTAAAGATTCGTAATACTTACTGAAACTGGGTCAGGGAAAGGAAAATGAGATTATAAACCATGTGAAAATCACAACAAGATCACTTTAAAACAAGCCATAAAAGCAGATTAAAGAGCCCAAAGTGCTCTTCAAAGAAAGGAGATTTCTATAAAGCTGTGGGCATACACAACTACATTTCTATTCTGAATGATTAAAAGGAAAATGTTAGAATGATCCTGTAAAGCACTTGTCCATTAGCATGTTCATTAACAGATATACCTCTGAGTGGGAAACATAGAAGACTGAAATTTATGTGTATGAAAGGTTTGAATACTTCTGTTGCAAAGATATACTACCTTTTTTTTTTTCCCGCTAAGGGCTACAATTTCATTGCCTGGAGCTATTATTGGCATGGAAATGTCACACATTCATATTATTGATTCCTGTAAGTAATGATAAAGAAATATCACTGTGTAACAAGTGTCTCTGGAGTGGTGAGGGAGAAAAGCAGGCCCTTAACCAAAATTATTTTACTAATAAGCAATTTTTAAATTTCTTGTTTATTCAGAGTCCCAGAGTGCAAATGAGAAACAAAACTAACTTGCACCATCTAGTGGATAAGATTTCTTTCCCTGGTTGGCAAATTCTAATATTTGGGTTGTACAATAGAAAGAGATTACCTGTTAGCTGTAAAGCTCCACTTTCATGTTTTATCTCCTAGTGTAATATTTTAAATCTTTTGGCTCTTGTAAATAAATACTTAGTGAATTCATGCACTTATTTTTACAGATTTTAAACAAACATATAAACAAACAAATAATGTGACCAAGTATAGACCAAATTATGCTGATTTAAATATTTGTCTGATTATGTCACTCCACCCATAATATAATTTACATGCTATATAATGACTTACATCCCAAAAGAACATATACTGAAAGAAGCAAAACCCAAGCTTCCAAATGATAAAATAACACCATAGTAACTTTGTATGTATAGAACTGCACATCTTTCTGGCTTTATATCTAGGTAAGCTCTTTTGAAAGGCATGTTTCCAATTTACCTTTATTTCTACACTGATGTGCCAGTGTGACTGGCAGTGTTTCTGATTTTATGATGGTGTGAGCACATAACACCTCTTCTTTGGTTCTGTTACCAAACAACACAAAATAATCTATCTTCAGTCAAAACATTCCTGTACTGCCTCCAGGAATGGATATTCCTTGAGTGATTTATCGCCCTTTGTACAACACAGTAAATTAAGATAAATAAATCAAGAACTTTTGGTTCATTAATTTAATCAAGCTCTTCTTTCTGTTGTCACAGATGTGAGGCCCTTGTGTTAAGTAAACATCAAATGCAATAACAACCTCTGTGGCATGGATCTTGCCTTGTTAAGCTATTCTGTGATTGCCCTACAGCTTCCTCAGGTGAACAGAGAATCTAGAGATGAAAACTACCACTAGCACTGTTCTAACATTACTTAAAAACGATGAACAAAATCCAAACCTGCAAGTATTATCCAAAAGGTTTTTTTTTAAAAAAAGGCAACCCTGCCCTCATCTAAAACTTACACAGTAAGACCACTTCTAAACATCAATTTAAACTTGAGCTGCTCAATATGCTTAACTCGCTTGTGTAGGCTCCCAGCACTAGGAAAGGGACCCGGACAAACATTTCACTAGTCTTTCCACAGACCCTCTCTGTAGGTTTTTCAAAAACCGGGCACACACTTATGTATAAACCTAGCTGGTTTCTCCACACCTTGTAGCGCTTCCCACTTTGTACAGGCCAGCTTGTGTTACATGAGCAATTTATTCCCTAATATTTGCAAACATTTACTTTAGAAATTTTAGAAAACATCCATTTTCAGCTTGTTTGAAGACAAATTTAGACACCTCTAACTGGCCTAAGTCAATCCTCTACCTTAGGAAAAAGCACTCCAAGGCATCAGAGGCAGTTCTGAAACCTGTTATTACTTAAAAATCACATAGAGATGCAGCAACTCTTCCGATTTTGTGGTTTTTATTGAAGTTCCTCCAGCAAAAAGGAAACTAGTAATGACACTGATGTTTGCAGCCTAAGACTTTTTGTGAAAAATAAACAGCAGTGTTTACAAGTCTTGTCCTCCACTTTGCAAATTCACTTATGCAGCATGTAAGCAAAAACCTTAACTACTCATGAATCCTTCACACTTGCTGGTCCTCTTCCTCTTACTTTAGGTACAAGCCTATGCACAGATAAGTCAATCCCCCTTTTTCATTTGTTTCTTATATGATAGTAAGAGGAAACTGTTTTCTCACACAAACATGGCTCAAAACCATACCTGAAGGTTTGGAAGACAAAGGAGATGGGGGGAATCTGCTTGAGTTTGTGGAGGAGAGCCTAGGCCTACGTCTTCGGAAAAAGCTCCGTATCAGGCCGCACTTGAGGGACTCCACAAGGGTGGTCTTCCCAGTGCCAGAGTACCCAAACAACTTCAGTTTGATCCGGGGCTGTGGATTCTGTGTGTGCCTCAGCTGCTGGATAAAAATCCCCCGGTGAGTATCCTAAAATTCAACATAAAGAAGAAATCAGAATATGTGGTAGAAAGAAGAAATCAGAATGTGTGAGTCCCAACAAACTCAACATGGAGTTTAGAAAAACTACCTTGCCAGACTGGTGTTCATCTGGTTCATCATGCAAGCCATCAGTTACTGGACAGGCAGACAGGAGAGCTTAATGCTCACTCTCAAGAGTCACCTTGACATTCCAAGAAAATTGCACATCTTCAGGCTCAAATCAGTGAATAGAATTATTTTGATCTCCAATGGAGAGGGCAAAGGTGTCAAAACTAGCGTCTTTCAGTGCCCATTCTCCTAACTCATCAGTCTCAGGAAGTTAACCAATATACATACTCTTACAGAATATACGTGCAGCACTGAAGAATTTTGCTGTGACAGCTATCACCTGAACCATCCAAAAACTCAATGTGCATTTCTTCTTTACATCAACTTTTTCTCTGTTTCTCATGTTTGGGTGAATTTCAAGGAAACAGGAAGAAAGCAGAAAAGTGTGAGGGCAAAGGAACTAGATACATCTTCTCTTTTTTCATTCCCCCATTTGGAGCTGAGAGAGAGGCTCTATTGTTCTGCTAATTGTTCACCTAATTTACATGTAGGATGAGTCCCCCTGTATTATAAACATGCAGCAACTAAGATGAGAAATTTGACAGAAACAGTACTGCGTATAATTTTGTTCCCTCCTCACCAGCAGGCATTTATTTAGTTACTTTAGTTATTTATTATGCACTGTTACAGCTAATACTGAATCCTCCACAAGAGCCACTATGATAGTAGATTCTTCACGTGTCTGTATTAGAGGGAAAATACTTCACAAGCACCAAAAGTAAGTGTAAGGTATGCTCTGTACTAGATGATACTGACCATTTTAAGTAGTACTAGAATATTTTCAGTGGTTAGACATAATTTGTTAATTTCAATTGATTAGATTCTCTGTTACAAAGTAGAACACATTTCCCTCACATATATAGAGACAGGCCTTCAGTAATGTATATTCCACTATCAAGAAGAGAGTTTATTAATATTTCTTTCAAAAGAGATCCATCTGAACTTCTTCCTTTGTTCTACATCAATCTGTATTATTTTCATATTTACATCATGAATAAATCCCAAATTTACCTGCCTGCATGCAGACACAAATAAGAATTTGGTGTGGGGATGTAACCATGCAAAATGGAGCCTATTATGACAAACTTTACAAAAGCTGTAATTGCAAAGGAAGTCTGAACTTTGCACTTTCTCACATCTTCACAGGCATATCCTAGTTTACAATCCTAAGAAGTCTAGACTTGCTGGCAGGCCTAAAGGAAATGATTCTATTTCTACATTAGAAATATACAGTGTGCATCCTCTTCTACTAGCAATGGAAATGGTAATTTATTTCTGTTTCTCCAACCACAGACTCATCATTATAATTATAACAGAATTATTTTAATTGGTCCGGCTCTTGCCTGTAATCTCCTAAGGGCAAGTAGGCTCTGAACCTTCCCAGCATGAGCGATGCTGCCTATCTGACTAATCAATGCGTACCAGATGTGTCAGACATACTGCCCTACAACAATCCCATGTAATTCTGTTCTAGTTGGCAAGACATTTGAATATACTCAAACTGCAGAATTAAAAGATGATATTGAGAACTTATGCAACTATTCCATATAGTATTGACATTTTTTTAAGGGGCAAAATCCCCCCACCCTTCAAAACATTAATCTAAGTGAAATGGTGATGGAAATAAGTAATCTTGGGGGATGAACTAATACTTAATAGTTTATTTTCTACTAGACACCTTAGATGCTTTGCTAGGCACTGTCAGACACTGATAGATATAAATCAGTGGTGCAGTCTAGCTTAGCCAGCTTCTTTAATATGTACATATTGGCCTTAATAGAGGACATAATTTCAAATTAAAAATATAAAAAGGAAAAATAAAAAAGGACATCGCAGCAAGGAATTTTACAAGAGCTTTTAGAATGGCTGTGATGAAAACCTCACTTAAAATTCATGTATTCCCAACCTTTTTAAGTCTTGCAAGCAGACTGGCTACATGTTCATGTTGCTCTCCTCTGGCAAGATCTTCTGCTGTCTTCCCATCCTGTTAAAACATAAATTATTAGCAGCAGTTCCTTAATTTCTCTTTTACAGGTGGGCATCTGAATGCCACTGTAGCACAATACTTTCAATTCAGAGTCTGAGAGCAAAGTCAACACTCCTCCTCCTGAGTTCCATCTCTCTTCTCACCAATTAGAGGATGATAGTGATTTCTAGATATTGCCCATTGAATAGATTTAAAAGGTCACAAAGAAAGGACTCATCAGCATATTGACTCACATGAATAGCAGGTGAATATTTACCAATGGATAAAGACTGACAGTGGCATATCAGCCTCTGGAGGATTCCAGAAAGGAAGAAACTTGTAAGGGATGCAGTTTAAATTGCATCAGCAAGTTTAAAAGGAGAAGCAAAGCTGCGTTC
The DNA here is from genome assembly GCA_027886175.1 of Phylloscopus collybita. Taxonomy (NCBI): domain Eukaryota; kingdom Metazoa; phylum Chordata; class Aves; order Passeriformes; family Phylloscopidae; genus Phylloscopus; species Phylloscopus collybita. The sequence goes on from JAJNNQ010000029.1 coordinate 4,131,076, forward strand.
AGTAATCTGCTCTTGCCATTTAGTTGCCTATGTTTCACAGATCAGCAGTTTAAAATTAAAGAGACTAAAAGAAAAATTGCCCACTGCTTTGACTCTTACAGCTATCTTATGCTATCGTACTGTTTTAAATTTTGGTAAGAGAGAACTAATTTTGGAGTTGCTCATTTCACTATCTCAGGTAAGAGAATTAGAAAATGCATCCACAAGCAAAACTGTAAGTTACTTTCCTATTCAAGCTTTCCTGAAAAGTACAGAGTATCTACACACTAGTATAGCAACAGGTAAGTAAAACTGACATATAGAAAGGACTGGGTTACAAAATCCATGAAAGTATATTTTGTACCTACTGGTAATATTTCATTACAATTGCTGACTGGTTCCCTGTATTGCAAATCAAACAGCCTACAGGAGTGGAAGGTTTTCTAATGTCAATAAACACCATCGATGCAATCAAATTAAAAAATAGACTAGTTCCAAAAGAAGGCAAGGAATTCATAATACAGTCCAGTTACTTAATGGTGTTGGAAAAGTTAGCTCCTCAGAAATTGCATACTGGGAGAAGAAAAAGACCATTAATTCTACTGCACTGGCTCAGAAAGAGCTGTTAATGAACTTTTCAGTACAGTTTAACAGCCTTCTAGCAAACCAATGCAAAACTAAAATCTCAACATGCAAATTCCTCTGGTCCTCTCCTCCTCCCTTCTCTCTGCCACCACACTGCTGGAATAATGGATGGTTACATATATTCAGTGTAATGCTCCTGCTAGATTTAGTATCAGCACTATTTATTTTGTTATGTCCTTTGAAGTGACCTAAACTGAAGAGACAAAATGCATTTTTATCTTGGAAGGACTGTGTCCACACAGGCAATTATACCAACACAGCTGTCAAGACATAAATGAAGTCCAACAGCTCAAGAATTCCCCCATCACTCTTTTATCTCATCTCTACAGTATATAGTAGTGTGAATACATATACACAATGGGATGTAACAAACAAACAAAAAAAAGACAAAAACAGGTGACAAAGAAAATCTGTAGAGCATACTACCAAGTCCACTGCATGCACATTTCATTCTTATTAATAAGGGACATGGCAATATACAATCAATCATTATCAAAAAGTAATTATTAAGTCCTAAACTTATTTAAGCCACAATTCCAAGTTTATTGGCATTCTCCTTCTACATAATATTTGTGCTTAAAAGAAAAAAGCTGCAGTGCTAAATCTAGAGGAAAAAAGCAAATGATACAGACATTTCCTTCTTTTCCCCTCCATTTCAGCCATCTCAGGAATAATTTGTTAGGGAAAGAACTCTGAATGACAACATGTCATCCTCATAGTAGTTTTTTCTAAGCAGAATACATCGGTTACAACGAGTAGCAATGTAGAATGATCCTCTGGATCTGAACACAAAACATGGTTAGTTTGTTCAAAACACACATAATGGTGTGCATGATGTCTATAATTTATTGTGCATACGACGACGGACACTTCTTGCTGTGGGTATGTCATTAGGAGGATGTTTCTTGCCTTGCCAAGAATGAAAAATGTCTTCAGTGTTACTAGCTGGAAGCAGTGGTGCTGATTCTGACATGAATGATTTAGTTTACAAGGATACTCGCATGCTAGTTCACTCATCCATGGCATCACACATCTCTCACCATAAAACCAGAACTTTTTAATCCCCTTAAAGCAAGAAAATTATTTCAGATACATACAATGCACCTATATGTTTCTCAAATGTGATGTGAAATGATGTACCTCTTAATGAAGTGACTCACTTATGCTTAGAGAAAACACAGTGATACAAGTAATTCTTTGAAGAAATTATTAGGTATAAGTGAGGTGGTAGCTGTACTGTACCATAATCAGTTCCAAATTCAGATGCAAGACGGGAACAAATAGACAAGAGAGATATAACAAATACCACTCATGTTGTATAACATACAACATCCTTTTTTTTTTTTTTTTAAATTTCAAAATGTAATGTCCTTTTCCTACAGCTGTCTATGAGTCCTTTTTCCACTATCATGCATAAAAGACGCAGAACAGCATCTCCCAATACTTACAGAGGTTAATGCTTCTACATTGGCACCAGTAAGGCAAAGGAACCGGACAACATCAAGAATGCCATTGTTTGCTGCCAGGTGTAAAGGTGTTCTTCCATACTAACATGAGGAAAGAAGTATCACTACATTAGTCAAAGAACTTCACTTCAGTTTTCATGAGTAATAAGCAAACATATTATACAATTGTACATACTGATACACAGGAAAGGTTTTGCAAAAACTGCAAGAGAAATTACTTTTGATTGCAGCTTAAGCGCAACTGCCAAAAGTGCAAATAAAACAAAGGCTAGATGACTATTTAAAAGATGGGGAAATAATTTTCTAGCTAAATCTCTCACAACTGTGGAGGAATCCTTAAGAGGGTTTTTTTTTGCAATATTTGACAATGCCTTTTAATTCCAAAAAAATCAATTGCCTTTTTACTTAATGAAATATGTACCACTTAAACAACACTGATTCCTTAACCTTTAGAACTCTGGGTTCTACTTCAATCCAAGTACTACTGAAGATTAAATATCTCCCCCTTTTACCCAAAGAAATAAATAGAATGAATGAAAGAAGTCAGCATGAAATAATATATTTTTTCAGTGAAGAGGGCTGTAAAGTATTACTTTTCCAATTTTTCCCTTTTTCCATGGATCTCTTCACTGACAACAGATCCTCATGACATCCACTTCTGGTTTTGCATGTTCAAAGCTACTGTTACAAAAATTATCATTTATTCTTTGCTTTCAAAGTAAGTAAACTTTGAAACACTAATAAATTTGTGAGGTGAGTCATTTAATACTTTGCATTTGGCCAGTTTGAGAGACAGAAGAATGAAGGAAAAGACTTCTTCATATTAGAAAACTTGAAAAGTTCACCTAATGCAACAGGCAAGCCAATAAAAAACGTTCAGCATCCACATTCCACTTACCTTATTAGTGACATCCAAACTACAATTTGCTTCACAGAGTGCCATCACAATAGGCACGTTCCCATCTTTGCAGGCCACGTGTAAGGGAGTGTTGCCATGTCTGTCTTGGAAATCTACAAAACATCCTTGACTGATGAGAGTTTTAACTACTTCTACTTGACATCTTCTTACAGCAAGGTGCAGGGCTATATGACCATCCTGAAATAAAGAGACAGCCTGTGTGATCAAATAATGCTAAAAATCAAAACATTTAGTAAAGTCATAACCAACTCAAGTAAAAGGGTGCATCTCCTTGCCTCGAGAATCACAGTGGTTTTTAATTTGAAGGTGGAGGCAGGGAGATGAGCCATATCTGTCAGAACAAATCAGCCATATGAAAGCAAATTTCTGTTAAGCCACTGGTCTTTGCAGTAGAGCGGATGAAATACAAATACACAGTCTTTTCTAACAGCTTTCCTTGGAGGGAGGAGAGTGATCAACAGTAACAACCAGCTGAATATTGTAAACTCTAGACAGAAGTTAGTGATGCAAAAGTCATGCAATCTGCTTTCTGATCAGTAACTTTAAAGACAGTGCTTTCTACCTGTGGAACAACTTAGAGAGACAATGTATCTGGAAAAAACAATTTAATTCTTTTAGAAGCAAAAACTTTTTTCTGAACTCATTTTAATAACTATTTAGTGAATATTACTAGAAAAGGTAGCTAAAAGGCCAGCCATACCAAAAATACAAGCAATGAAATTCCAAATTTATTTATTGGGATTATGTAATGAAAGACAAAAACTGATTCTGAATCAAACAGAGTCATATTTTTAAACAGTTCTTATTGGAAATGGGTGTGATTTATCCAATCCATTGTAATCAAAGGCCAACACTAAATCCCTCTTTTTCTCTGATGTTAACAGTTTGTTGCCAATTACAGAACCTAATGTTCCTGCAATTTTTCAGAGTACTACTCGTGAGGTGATAAATGATAAGGAGATGATAGGTCAGCAAAAACACAATCATGGAATAATAATCATCAGTGGACAACCTTAAAGATTATTTCAGCCATCAACAGGCTCTGTGTGAACTGCTACAAAAATTCACGTTGCGGAAACAACGCTGATTTGCAGCACTCAAATGAAGCAGTTGAGAGACATGTCCCTGTGATCTCCAGACATAACTAACCTTGTCTGTAGCATGAAGGTCAGCCCTGTGTTCTGCCAAGCATTCCACAATATCATGGTAACCCCTAGCAGATGCTGTCAGGAGCGGGGTTTCCCCTTCTTTGTTTTTAATGTTCACATTGCAACCTGCTTCACAGAGTGCTTTGGCAACAGAGTAGTAGCCATGCCAAGCAGCGCAGTGCAGTGGAGTTTCTTCTTCCTATCAACATCAAAAATCAAAAAACAGTACTGAACCAAACTTCAGGAAAAACCATTTCCCAACTTAAAAATACAAAAAGATGGTATTAAAAAAAATACAGTCTACTAAGTAAGTCCTATAAAAAGACGTTGTAATTTCTAATGCTGACACTCTAAAACAAAGAATGACTTTAGCTGACATACAAGTGATTATGGTACCTTGTGTGTCTGGAATCCTACTTTAAATCTATCCATGCTCCTGAGGCTAACTACCTTGGTTCTCTCACTTGAAAACTGACCCTTGTTCACAAACGACTTCTATGTCCTGTATGCTGTGACTAATCCAGTGTCTAAAACAGATCAATCACCACGAAGATTCAAATCCCACTAGACCTGCAGTTAGAGGCAGGTCACTCTGCTTACCATGTTGAAAAAGCACATTCCAATGTTCTAGGAGTGAAGATACTTAAAAACCCAAGTCCTTTAAAGACTCATCACAACAAGCCTTTGAAATTGTCTGCATTTGAGTTCAGTTGTGACTGAAGTACTAATTTGCTTTTTGCTTGAACTCAGGAAGCTTCAAAATACTAAACTTCATTGTACGCCAGAGCAGTTCCATGGAACACCATTAAAATCCTCAAATGTTTCACAAAAACACACTGAAAGTAGTCCACTGAAAAAGCAGAGAGAATTAAAACCCACTAGGCTCTATCAAATTCTAAGAAATGGGATATTCTTTCTGTGCCCAGCAAATATCAAAGATGAGACAACTGAGGCTGATATTAGAAGAGGACCTGGACTGTATTCAAGGTTTCTGTAAAAATCTTGAGCATGTCCTGTCCTCCCTCAGCATAGGGCTCCTTAAACAATGAAAAGGAAGTCCTAGAGGATGCGGCACCTGGGGAAGCTTGTGGAACTCACACAAAGAGTCAAATTTGGGTCAAATGGATTTTCCTTTTCTATTAAGCCTTTTATTCTTTGTTTTCTTGCAGGAGTTCAGACCTTTAAAGAAACTCTCCTGAGACCTCCTCTCATTTTCAAAAATGAGTCCTTGATACTGCAGAAAAATCCTATGACTGCTAAAACCAAGCAGAATTCAAGGCAAAAACTAATAAAAATCTTTAGCTTAACTCACAGAGTGCACATCACCAACCACACCTTCATGGAATTGTTTCTCCATCTTTAAGCTTTCATTTTTGAGAGAACCTGTGTTTTATAGCACTGGTTGGTTCTCTCAGTTTTTTACATAATCTTTATCTATTAAGAGTATCAAAACCTCTGTAATTCTTGTTTGCAAATGTATCAGAGGCTAAAAGTGAGACTTACAGTTTTGACCACTTATATAAAGCCTTATTTGTTGAAAAAAAAATGCAGACAGTGTTCAAGACTCACCTTGTCTTGAAAGTTTGGATTGGATCCAATGCTACAGAGAAACTGAACCACATCCACATGCCCGTACCGAGCTGCCACGTGGAGAGCGGTCTCCCCAGACTGCAATTACAGGAGAACATGCCAGTGTAATTTCCTGTGTCATGCTGTGATATACACTGCCTGTACGCCATCTACAGCCTGAATGCCCTGAATCCTGCATGGGATACTCCTCCCTCTCCACTGCCCAGCCACACAGCTCCATTGGCAGAGCTCACAAACTAGCTGTACGTGACAGACACACATACAACCCAACAACCCAACTGGCAGGTGGGTGACTTCTTCTAAGGCTTTCTTTTTCCAGAACTTATTTTCCAACTTTATTTGTTCCAGATCACAGCCACGACGGAATTTCTGAGCAATGTGAGGAAGAAGCTGTGTGTGCAGTTGTGTTGAAACAGATGTCCCATTTCTATTCATAATATTTCCATATGCTTCCCTCCACCTTGTTTATTCAAATGTAAGGAGCTGGCCTAACACATTTGTATACCCTGGTGCGTTTTGGTCACTATGTCTAACTATTTGCAACACTCTCTTTTTTGAAATTACATAAAACAGAAACAGTATTTTTATTTTTATTAATCTCTTTCTTAGCAGCCTTATCAGGAGTCAAACAACAATTTTACTAATATACCTTGCCTTGCATTAGTTCCCTCAACAAAGCAAACTGTGTTTCACAAATATAATTTCTTCTGTACTGGAGCTTTGGCTAGTATAAAATCATTGCTATGGTATAAAAATTTAACAGCAACTAGTTTCTAGGGCATATGTTGCTCAAATAACACTGCCAAAGACAAGGTAAGTACTCATCAGCTATAAATTGTTAGGCTTCCTTATACTCAACTTAATAACAGTCAAATTTACTTGTCAGACAAAAGTGGTTTTCAATCAAAAGGAATGAAAAACCGAATCACGATTTCACCCTGAGTTCCAATGAGAAATCAAGTCTTCAAGTGAAAATTAATTTAGGTTTGTACTTCCCCACCTACCCACCATGTACTCACCACATTTAACATGCACACTTGGCTAACATTTGTCAGGAAAATAATCAGTACATCCAGCTACTTTAAAGTTCTGTTATCACAGCCCTGTATGTCAACTTAGAAAACCACACTAAAAAAGCCAGTTAAATTCTTGGAATTATGGCACAGCTGAAAACTATTTCAATTGAAAGATCGCTCTCTTTTCTAAGATAAAATTATAGAAAGAGGCCCTCTGTGTAAAAAAAGGAATTGTTTTCCTACCTTATCCTTAATATCCAAAGGACACTCATTATCATTGAGGAATTTCAGTGTTTCTACATGCCCATGTCGAGAAGCCCAATAGATTGCATTAGATCCAGCCTGTCAAAAATATTTCATTTCAGATGTTATCGATCAAGTTAAAATCCTAATTCTAGATTTTCAATTGAGGTACATGTGCATTTAGGTGTACAGAGACACATCAAAAAGCTATTAAACCTTATATGAACACATTCACTTCTAAAAAAAATTCAAATTAATTCAACAACCCTACATACCAACAGTGACAACAAAAACCTCTCTATGCAAGGATGATTAACAGGATTACTAACTGTTTGCAAGGATAATCCTCTTCTCCCTTGTTAGGGAGTTCTTTGGAAAGAACAGTCATGAGATAAAAACCTTTCTTCTGCTTGCTTTACCATCTATTAGATGGAGAAGCAGACAGTTCTTCAAGCTTGCTTTAAATGAATTGTTACACCACATTTGGAAAAAAAGCTTATTGCAAAGCATATCCTCCATCAAATATGAATATTAGTTACAATATTCCCCATGGATATTAATACAATATTTTGTATTAAATAAAGTTCACTATTGTGTTTTAGGACAGTCACTAATTTGAACTAATTGAGGTGGTTTTGTAAGCATGAAGTATGTCATAAGATTAGTATAATTCAAATTATTTCAGCTAATACAGTGATAAAAAACCGAGTATATGTACTAGTAACAAATGACATGAGCAAAAACTTGGTCTTATGTTTTTGCTGTGGAAGACAGAAAACAGGATCTATAGCTTAGAGTTTTTAATTTCCAATACCACTTGGTCTGAACTACTTTTCTTCTGCTAACTGTACTAAAAACCTTATAAAGAGCAGATGAAAAACAGAACCCCGACCTTATCTTGAACATCAATACGAGATCCACGCTTTAAAAGCAACTGAAGCATTTGAATGTTTCCACAGCCAGCAGCAATCAGTAGTGGAGGTGTTCCATGCTAACAATGAAATACAAGCAATGACATAATTAATTACTGAAGGATTAAGAAAACAGTGGAATAGAAGGCAGGCATTGAATAGCATTTCTGGGTTTTTCACTTTCAAATTAAGTCTTCAGGAAATACTGTATGAAAATAATTTATCGCTTTGTTAAAAGAAATATACAGCAATTCTCCATATTTTTGAGATGACTTAATGATATATCACACAGTAAATGTATGCTTTTAAAATTTTGAATATTCAGGAATATTAAGCTCTTATTAGCCTTGTTTGGCAAGAACATCCCCCCTTGCAATCTCTTTGCAGCTACTACACCACCTCAGACACAAGCCATCAGCAACATCTAGGAAAGTGAAATGGGACCGCCCATTTAAACAAAAAAAAATACAGTGATTTTTTAAATGGCCCAAGACCCATCACAGTAAAACAACATACATTTTACTTCTATACTGCTCTTCATTAATATTTCTGAAGGTACTTTGTAATGATGTTCACTATAATCATGCAAAAAAGTGTGACCTTGTCTTGAACCATTTAAGAAATCGCCGTATTTTTTGTTTTAGTGGCTGGTTCCATTTCACTTTCCTAGATGTTGCCGATGCATTGAAATACTGTAGTGGACAAGCAATTTCATTACTGAAAATGAACAGTGCCATCTAACATTTTCACAAAACCCACTCCTGCAGTTTGCAAACTCTGTTTCTAACAATGCTTTTTAAAGTCAGTTTTAGCAGTCTGGTTATTCTTAGGTATTCTGCCATCTTCATTGGCCACAAGAAACAACGACTGCAACCAGGAGTGAAGGCTGATATTTGATACACCACAGTTCCTGACCACAGATTTGTGTTATACTTTTGAAATGTCTAGGCAAAAAAAAAAATCCAATTTTGGGCTCCATTTTAATGTATCTTGAGAAGACTGAACACAAAGCACATGAAAATTTCTCCTAGAAAAAAAATCAGGTTTTTTTTCCCCATTCCCTTGCCTTTTCTTTTCAGGTGTTACATTTCTATTTTACAACCACACTGCTCTATTCAACAGGGTGGTAGCTAATCCCCCACACACCTCAAACCTCAGCACAGACCCACACTACCTTGTTGGGTTGATTGACATCGTAATTTGCCAGAGATCCCAGAAGGTGCTGTAATCCAGGAACATTGTCATCATTGATGGCATGAATAATAGCTTTCATCACAAAAGAATCTTCCTCATCCTTGCAATTAAAGGTGAAACAAGAAAAATTGTTAGCTTTAAGAAAAAATCCATATCTAAACAGCTGCTAAGACATAAAAAAATATTAAAACCTAAATTTTTTAAAATTTTTTTTTGTAGAAATAGTATTTCAAAATTTCAAAAATAATATTTCAACCTCAGCTTCAGCTGCAAGTTGTAATCTTTCATGAAGTATATGGCTAGCATGTATGCATGTTATTTGAAAACCCACACCAACCCCACCCCCTGAAAGTTTTCTAGTAAAATATGCTTCCCTGTGCTTCACACACAAACCTGTTACTCACTGAGATTCCACACAGGTTTCTTTTATTAGGTGCATTCTTTTTCCCTCATAGGAAAAGTAGATGACAGATTTCAATAGAAGAAATACTTGGATAAAATTAGATTATTTTATGCATACATATCATGATTAAAAAACCCAAGAGGTGCACGAATACCAACTGAAGTATCAGGTTTTGTGCCATCCACAGGACAGGTGCTTTGGTCCAAGCTTTCATCTATTCAAATGGATCAGCTAAAAAGCTAGAACCTAAGTCATAAGCCTAGATACCTCTGCAGGTGTAACTTTATTTTTCTTCTCCTCACTAGAATTTCGAAGAGCTGAAATTCAGAGAGCCCATTATTTGGATTGTTCTTACCTCTTCTCTCCTGAGGTTTCAGATTTTTTAGGACACTAACATTGGGCTATAAATCCTTTCTGCTGGAACACAGGTGTGAAATGCTGATCCAGTGTTAAAAAGCATACAGATAGCTGAGGGTGGGGGGGGAGCAGTGGGCAGGGAAAGGAGAGCAAGAGGAGAACAAAGAATTCAGAAGCCGAAAGATAAGAGGAGAAAAGGTGGAAACATGAGCATGGAGTTGCACAGGAGGGATATGGGGAAGATATTATGCAAGAAAAGGGCCTTGCAGAATTTTTGAAGCTTGATCCTATTAATGCACAGAAAAGATGATATTCCCAAGCTCTAAACATATTAACACACATTCCTTGCTGATCACAGGGAATTTGTGAAGTGCGTATTAAAACTTGTAGAGCAAGCTAAGAAGAATGCTTTTGGATGTACAAGAATTTGTAATTGCAAAACATACAGCAATTGCTCCTAACTACTCAACTTTAGTCATATCTAATACCACACACTGAATAGTGGTCAACTCTCTAAAGCTTCCTCCTTAAATAACTGCTTGTTGTGACACTGCTGTCTAGCATTCATTGGATTTAAAATGGTCTCAATAATTTCGAATATTCAGTGAAAAAAAAAGAAATATAAGGAATATTAGTTTACACAACCATGATGTAAATGATGAGTAAAATTCAGATGACACTTTTTCACCATATAATTGTTACAGTACAAAAAAAACCTCATGAATCAAACTTCAAAACCAAGAAATGAATTTTTGACACCTGGTATCAGCCTCAACACAATAAGATAAATTTCAGGGTTTCAAGATGCAGAAGATCAAACTAAGGATAACTGACCTTCATAGCCTGATAATCTATTTCTTCCTACTCATAAGATTAGTTAATTATGCAAAATTTCAAGAGCCTAATATTTCTGTTAGTTTGCATTTTAAATATATAAGAACACACTTACCAGAGTATCATCACTTCTAGCGACACTCATGCTACTTCTGGACAAGAAAGATCTTGATAATCTTTGGCACAAGGATATTAAGCGCACTGATTGCTTTGTAAAAATAAGAAAAGAAGCTATATGTAAAAAAATTAGAAAATTCTGATAGGATGCTACTGCAGAGATTTTAAAGGACTTAGCAAAACAAAACGAAGTTTGACCTCAATACCCCACCTGCTTTTTATATTGAATTTGAAGCTTCAACTTTTGTGATTTATAATCCAACAGAAGCACAAAGCAAACAATCCACACACAAGCATTTGTATGCAGATCATTAACAAAGAAGTCCTCTTCCATACTGCCATACTCAAGCACTTAATTTATTCCTAGTGACAGAAGAATGTGCTTCTTCCTCCTTCTTTTCCACTTTTAAATGTGCTGACCTTTCCATGGAACAGGCAATCTACTGCATTTGTATGTCACCAACATTTTGATGTATTATCGAATGACTTACTTTCCATTTTCGTCGTGCTGCAAACTTCTTGAATTTCTCCATATTCACTGCAGAAGCTTTTCTACTGAGTGCTTGCTGAGTGTCCTTCGGCTGTGAGCAAAAGGAAAATAAAGCTGTTCTAAAAAATTCCACAATTTCTGTATGTAAGACTCTGTCCCTCAGTGATGACTTTCACTTACATTATAATGTACTCATATCCTACTGCAATAATAAAGTAATTGTAAGCACGTAATTTTAATATTCAGAATCTAGTCTGGCATACAGATGGAATTTCTTACGAAAAGCTGTAAGGGAAACCCAGACCTAAAGATGCAATACTAAAATGTACTTCTTCATTTTAAACAAAAAACCCCTTCAAACATCAGAACATTCAGCCTTGTCCTTCACCTCCCTCTCTGATAGAGGCATTTGATTTCCAAGATAAATCCTGTCTTTTGGGAAAATTTCCTGACTGATTTTAAATGCAGTCAATCTTTGTTACAGGCTCAGTGTAATCACATGGATGCTGCTGAAAAATTACCCTCTCCCCAGACAAAATCACATCCCCCCTACCAGTGCAGCAAGCTCTAAGTCTGCATCCTTTCAAAATTTTCATGGGCACCAATGACTAGTGGAATATACCAAATTTTGCATTTTATGATCCCATTCTTGAAGTAATTTTTACAGATATATATCTATATGTATCTATATACATATCTCAATCATAGAATCATGGAAAGGCTTGGGTTGGAAGGGAACTAGTTTCAACCTTCCCTGATATGGAAATGCAGGTAAGAGATAGTGGTGGGAAAGGGGGAAAGAGGATACAACCAGTGGAGTGGGAATGAAATGCTTGGGAAGTTAAGTTATAAAGCAAAGTAACAGGGTACAAAACAACCTACCTCTTTGCACAAGTGTGGAACTCAGTCCAAGAACAGACCAACTTGCACAATGTTTGCTTTAGTGGTTTAAAATACCATGTCAATACATTCCACACACATCAACTATTTCAGATTACGTCAGCAAAAAATCAGCAAAGCATGGTCAAATCTGTAGTTTGGCACATTGGTGTAGAAATGCCTCCCTCAGATGTTGAACTGTGAACTGGAGCAGTTGTGGCACAGGTAAATATTCTGCTAACTGATTCTCTGGGAAGTGGAGTGGGATCAAATACCCACTGTGCATCCCCATATCCTGGGAAATCAATGGCACTGAATGGGTTTACTACTCACAATCAGAATGTGATACGGAACTGAAAAAATTAACTGCCATGTAGTGCCAGTAGCACTACACACATTAAGAAGAATAATAGGTGCCATTTTCTCCCTCCCAGCCCAGCAGCTTCACAACAGCTCAATCCAAACCAAACAATGAAATACTGAAGAAGGAAGTGGACCGCCACATCAACTGCTCTCCTCAGTCTAAAGGGGAAGTACAGAAGAGAGATCACTGGTGGTTTGTTTTTTTTTCTTCCAGTCCAAATAAGAGCATTAGAAGAAGAAAAGTTACTGTGAATTGGACTGGATTCAGGGACTGTATGTTTGTCAGTGCAACGCTCTCTGAAGATTAGCTTCTCTGTCTGACCGTGAGTTTAATTCCCATAGGGGGCTACTTCCCTACTGCTAACTCACACAGAGCATGTACTAATGAAGCCCACATTCTGCATGTGTTAGCTTTCACACAGACAGCTTTCCAAAACAGTAAGTTACATTAGACAATTATGACAATACTCCATGTTAAGGAACTTGAAAAGCATAAAATTAAGAATGATTAAAAACAGGACAAGAGAGAATGAATGGCATGCTAACCTTGATCCAAGGATGCAGCAAACTGTCTTGAATAGTCATTCTCTTCCTTTAGGAGAAAAAGAGATAGAACTGTTTCAGATATTAATAAAATGCATACTGTTTTATGTTTATTAAACAATCATCTCCAAATATAATGTAATTTTAAATACTAGAGATGTAAATGCCACACAAAAGAAAAACAACTCACTTTGGATCTTTGACTAGAAGCCTTCGTATAAAGTCTTTAGCTAGGGCACTGGTATTACTGAAGAATTCTTCTTCAAATTCATAATTCACAGCAGACACATTTGCCAGTGTTTCCTGTTTGGTTTCTCCAAGAAACGGAGATGCACCACTTAGACTGCAAAAAGACAGAACATTCCTCTCATTACGTGTTGTAACACTACTACTTCCACCCTCTGAGATCAAAAAAAATATAGAGAGTAAACATTTTTCTTTTCCATTTTAAGGCTGCAAATCTACTTTCACAGAGATGTGATGCAGCAGGGCAAAAAAATTTGCTGTAATTTCAAAGAATACTGTTAAGATCTAGCTGCAGGAAAGTCACCTACAGATTTGAAGACAGTTTCCCATGCTAGCTCAATGCTGATTAGTGGGAATTCCTTCAATAATTATTCTATTGCTTTTAAGATCCTACAACTTGAATCATGATGTGCAATCAGAATGATTTGATTTGTACAGACACCACCAGCACACCAGAGGATAGAATAAGAATTAAAAAACAACAGCATTTCCAAGAAACACCCATAGGTTTTGGTACTTACAGAATATAAGTTATTACACCAATGCTCCTGGATTGAAGGAAAAACAAACAAAAAAAGGATGAGGGAGAGGAGAGAAAAAGAGATGGAAAGAGAGAGAGGGGAGAAAAAAAAAGGTTAGAACATAAGCATAATCACGAGAGATTTATTTCAAGTAAGATCCAATAACTTACCACATATCTGCTTCAAGACCAAGAGGCTCATAATTTACTATTTCAGGAGCTAAAGGAAAAAGCAGGAAGATAAGTACCTAGGCAAAGAACAGGTGTAAGTCTCACTCTGAGCCCATGTATGTCAGAGATAATAAGCTAAGATGCTGATAGATTAAAACACCTTAACACAAGTCTAATTTGAAATCAAATGCTATAAATTGCTTACTTAAATTTCAAAATGTCATGAGTTACACACAAATTTCCTAATCTGTAAATCAGCCAAGCCAAGCTACGCCACAAATACTGAAAAAGAACAGTTTGAAGAAACAACAGTTTTCTCACCAACAAACTCCGGCGTTCCAAAGATATTTTTGAATTCATTTCCAAAGTCAATTTTGTGTGCTAAACCAAAGTCAATAATCTTGATTCGAGGCTTTGGTACATTCCTGTCCAACAACATTATGTTTTCAGGCTTTGAGAAGGAGGAAGGGGGAGAGAAAGAGAGATTACACATAGATATAAACTGTGGACCAGTGCTCTTCAGCACTGAACATTCCTTTTTAACTCCGTTAGACACTTGAATTGTGTTTTAGCCAGAAAAATCCTGTCTTTTCCTATTATGATCTAGCATATGCTAAAAGTTAACTACAATAAATTAGGATTTTGTATTGATACTGGAGTGCTATGAGCATTTTCAGACCCAGTTGAAAAAGGCATCTAGGTCAGAATGGGTCAGATTCACCCAGATCCCACTCACACAAAAAAAATAAAAATCATGGTCCTCATTTTTATTTCAGGTTTGTTTTCTCAGAATGGTTTAATTTTGTCAGAAGGTGTCATTTCCCCTGAAGAATCTTACAGATGGGAACTATTTACAGTTCAGTAACTTTCCAATGGCTGAGCTTTCCCCTGTCTACATAAGCTAGCAAAACAAAACTGTGGCCAAGATCTGCATCATGACTGATTTGTGGCTAGAATTACAAAGGACTTTAATGAATGTTGCTTACAGTTGTTGAAGTTTTTATCTGTTCAACACACCTTAAGATCAAAGTGGGCAATTTGCAGAGAGTGGAGATACTGAACACCATTGAGTATCTGTTTGAGAAATTCTGTGGCTTCCTCCTCTGTGAGAGATTCCTTTTCAGCTAAGAAGTCGAAGAGCTCCCCACCTGCAACACTTGGAGAGCAGAAGCACAGTTACTGACAAGCTTGTTTTAACCAGTGGGTTCCTTTTAGTATTGCTGTCCTCAAACCTTGAAAAGGATCCAGATCCTTTAAATGTTCCAAATACCAGAAAAAATGATGAAAATTACTTAATTCAATACCCAAGAGTTAGTAATTCCCTCCCTCTCCCTCAAAAGAATACAGTAAAAAGAGTCTCACTTTCAAACAAAAAAAAGTTTAGAAAACTCAAACAAACATGGTTAACAGTACTTAAATGTAAATGAAGTAAAACCTCCTACTCTCTGTATGCACATTTAAAAGAATAAAATTAAGCATGAAGTAACGAGACTCAAAACATACTAACATAATGGGACATAACATTATCTAGAAAATAAAACATGAATTGGCTCATATCTGTAGAACATCGGATTTCTACACCCTCATTGAAAAATAAAAAATTTAAAGCTTGTTTTGAAATATTTATTGGCAGCTGTTCCACTATTTAGTTTCTAAACTCCCCAGAGCATATAAGTCTTTGAAAATAGATTCTGTTTTTGAAATAGTGCATTACATACAGTACCTATATTGTAACTGTACTGTAACATGACAAGACCTTTTCTACAATGAAATGCCCTGAAGACTGTTTCCAGCAAGTATTCTAGCCCCACAGCAGAAAGAAAAGAGGTAAGACAGGGTACATAAACACATCTGGATTTTTGCATTTGAGAGAGAGAGAGAAATAAAGGGAAGTTAACCCTCTTCTCAGCTCAGTCAAGCAGCTCTTGACTCAGTCAACAGCATAAAGAGATACTGAAGGGTTAGGAAACTGAAGTGATAGAACTACAGCTATTCCCAAATAACAGACAAACACGTTTCAGCTGAAGGACATATGACTCTCCACTGTGGCAAAGTACTTTTCCCATCTGTGAAAGCAGGGGTATTACTCAGAAAAGTCTTAGTGATTGCAAAAATGATCATAATACCCCTTGTGTTTTTAATTGTAATGATATTAAAACAAATATAGAAAGTGCACCCTAATTTTTACTGCTTTTCTGCAGGGAAAGAAAATAATCTGTTCATGATTTAAAGCTCTGATTATGAAACATGAGGGGGTGATTAACATATAACAATAGGTAAATAGTTTGCGCAAATTTCTGGAAATACATTTGACTTCTTTATCATGTCTACTTTTCAAGAGACTTAATCTGCATTATTGTAATGCAAATTGCATGAAAAGTGTATTTTAATGAGTTCTTGGAGCTTTCATTGAGCTGCCTAGACAATAATGAGAGTATTGTTTTGGGTATTATTTGTGTTGTAATATTTTCTGCACGAAAGCAATTATTGAAACAAAGTGCCATTAAAATATAAGAATTATAGACTGTAAAGATGAGAGGTCATTTTGATGATTTTTTGTTGTTGTAGAGACATTAAAATGGAATTCCTAAGGATTAAATCAAACGTTGTTTTACAGAGACTGGTCAGAAACATCTTCCAAAGAAACACACATGCACATTCTCTCATTGTTTGCTTCTGACTAAAAAAAAAAAGAAAATGTTTTCAGGGTAATGTCTGTGCCTCTGCAGCACTGCACTGAACAGTGACATTAATTTCCAATTATTGGGCTAAAGGCCTTAGCATCACGTGAAGCTTGCTTCTACATGTTTACAAGTGGATGTTGGCTGCAGTTGTTGAGTGGCTGTAAACTGGAGCACAGCCTTGCCACATGGAGGAGGTACTCATTGTGGCTACTTCCCCAGCGGTGGGGCAGCTGTGGCAGCAGCCACAGCAAAACCCATCACCTGTATGCACCCAGTATGGTTTGGCACTGGGCTAGCGATCTCACAGTTTGGGAAACCAGAGAAGAGGGATCCTCAGCTGAGGAAGAGCTTGTAACACTGCACAAAAAGACTGCATCTGGTCGCACTTTTCAAGCAGCTGGAAACCCTGCAAAACAGCAAAAGCTCCTGCTGGTGCTTAAATCATTCATCAGCCATCACAACTACTAGGGATGTACTCAGGCAGGCATATGCAGCAATGTCCTCTCCAAGCACTGTGCTGTCCACCCTGCAGTCTCAAACAGACTGTGACGGTGTCACACAGGCGTTGTTATGCTTCATGGCTGGTAAAGCTTGCTCTTACCCCTGCTGGCATTTTAAAGACATGCAGTCTGTGAACTTAATAGTCATCTGTGACTATCACTGATTATACATATTCTCTATAGAGCCCCCCAAAAGAATTCAATTTCTCAAGTTTGCAACTTTTTGAGATATCTGCATTTGTAAGAGATTCTTCAGTTTCTCCTTATCTGGAATTATTCTGATTCTATGCTGCTGAATACTATTCTTCTGTCTTTATCACAGGTTAATTGTGATCACATTTTTTTCATGCACACCATAAGCCTCATAACTGTGTGCAATAAAATGTTATCTGTATTTCACAGGTAATATACCTAGTGCTTGTAAATCTCAAAACTGAGGGCCAGAGAAAGTAAAAGGCTTGAAATTTTTTTTCTTTTTCTTTTTTAAACTGAGAAGTTCATTAGCAAAAGTGGTAGATTTTTCCAATCTGTTGTGTGCTTCTTCGATGCTTAAGTACTGTTACCCTAAGTGACTTGGCAGCCCTTGCTGAATGAGTAGGCGACTGAAGAGGGACGAGCTGTAATGCACTCAAAGTGTTGTTCCAGAAGCAGCTGTACCTCTGGTCTGTGGGACTTTGCTGTGCCCCCTCATGTAACACATCTCACTCTTGATGTCTAGGAGGAGATCCTGCGTGGGTTCACCTCAGAGAGGGGGCCACTGTGAATTCTCCTGCTGGTAACTCCTCAGATGCGGGGGTGAGCTCCAGAAGCCTGGGACTCTGCCATAGCTGGCAAGCACAGTGCCCATCTATCTGCTCCTGCTGCTTACTTATGGTAGGGACATAAAGCATGAGAAAAAAGGGTTTTTATAGCAATGATGAGTAAAAAATTATAGTAGCATGCATAAAGAACTTCACCTGCAAGCTCAGAAATGCTGGAGGCCCTTCCCACACATGCGAGGGAGTGAACATTTCCCCATGGGAGGTTGTGTTTTTCAGCTTCCCCTTTGTGCTTGTCAGGAAACTGCTTATTCCTTACCCTTTTGCTGACTGAGGAAGGTCTGGTATTAAGCTGTATTACCATGGGCATACAAAAAACCATGGTATCACTTCAGGCAATCTTCAAGTGAGTCATGGAGGGTTAATGTATGTCCACACTCAACATACTTTACAAGTTTGACTTCCACAATTAATTGACTGAATTACATATTATGTCCTCAGATTTATTAGCGGAGCGAGGCTTCACAAATTTCATAATTGGATTATAGATGCAGAATAACTAGATGATCTTGACTAGACTAGATATCATGGATGAAGAAATGGGTTAGAAGAAGCCAGTAAAGACACTGGCTGTGTAAGCTACTGCAGCCTTTAAAAGCCTCCTTCAAAAGCTGTTGTGCTGTCAAGTCTAGTCCTGTGCCTTAGCCAGTGTAACAGAGTCCCACACACATAAACACTGCATGTTTTAGTGAACCAGAGCCACCTTCAAAAGTGGAGCTAGAAGGCATGGAGAGAGCTCAATTGCACCAATGTGGATATCCCATCTCAAGCACAGAAGCAGTGTTAATCTAAAGAATAAGGCACAGGTAACTCCATACATCAGCCCTTTTGACTGGGCTTTTTAAACATCATCTCCTACCAAGTGCACTGTTTCCACCTCCATTACAAGGGGCCCTTGTATCTAAATTAACGTTGGGGATGCTGATGCACAAACACTCTGCTGAAATCTGACTGAAACCAAACCATTGCATGGGTTTCCCAAGCCATGCAAACTTGCTACCAGCCTGCCTTTGGGCCTCTACATAGGGGCCCACACAACCAACATCTAAAATACTGCTGCCCCCCACCACCAACTGGATAAAGATGTTTCCTGAAGGGAGTGGAGGCAAGAGGTTCACCAAGAACAAGTACTTGATGCTACCTGATATCCCCAGGAAGCATAGAGCTTTCAATTCCTCTGTTTGGTGGTAGGAATTACCAGACAGTTTCCTGATCAGTTCTTTGTGCCCTAAGACAACTCTTAGTGCCAAAATGCTAGTAAGAAAAGGATGGACAGTAACCTATACCCATTCAGATTAACAGAGAAACTTGATTGCAAGTCAAGTCACAGCTAAACTTCTTTATGGCTGCAAAGCCTCCATGTTCACCTTCAAATGCTGTCTTGCTCTAAAGCATTAATTAGTTTATGTATAAAACCTTTCTGTTTACATTTAAATTAAGTCATAATTTTGCAATCCTAATATGTTGTTGAAATATCATGCTTAATAAAATAAGAGTTTGTGCTTTGTGGCAGTCACATCGTAATTCCACCTAATTCTAATGTATTATTGACCATGTTGTAACACAGAAAGTCATTAAGGGCTGAGCAAACCTACTTCATCATTATAACATGACCTTTTATATTGTTTTAAAGTAGCAGAGCACATGTTTTTAGAAGTATTCCGTATTTTATAATTTTGTATAAACATTCTTACTAAGAGCAAAGCTGGTATGTGCTATTTCACTGATACTTCTAGGCAGAAGTGCTAGCTTTCCTGAAATGAGAGAAGTAAATTAAAGCTTTCAGCTGACTGCATTCTTTCTTATAAAATGCAATAGTGGTAAAAGCATTTCCCAGCCTTCCCAAAGGAAGGTTGACAGATGTGATTGCAACCCACACACCTCCCTCTGGGAAATAAAATACATCACGCCCATGGAAAAAGGATTTCTGGATAGTGCTTTCGCAAGTTGCCAGGCTTTCTTAGCTATGAAACAGAACTATCGCCAGATCTCAGAGGAAGTCATTATGGGAACCTACTCAGGGAACTTAGAATCAATTAACCTTCAAAGTCAGCATGGTCACCTCATAATGACTCAGTCATATGCTATGATCTCACTGCTTATTATGCAATAGCACCTAAATGATAATTAATGATTATCTAAGTATTTGTAATGGATTTAAAAATCTACAAATGAACCCTAAAATGTAGGCCCCATGCCCCTTGAAGAAACATTTATCTTCCTTAGATTTCAAAACAACATAAACAAAGTTAAAGAAGCATGCCATCAATTTATTCCAGTTTCAAAACAGATGCAATTTGATGAATTATCTGAATTCTTCTCTATCATTTCAGAATCATTTCTTCTGTCAACTTGTAAAAGAAATGTTTTCCCTAGGGATTCTGTGGTCAAATGTGTCTTGTATGACAGCCAGTCATGCAGTTGTCAGCCCAAGACTAGATTCATATATTATTACTTCTGTTTTATGTAAGAATAAGGGGGTTTGCATTCATTTCATTTCACTGCCTTTATGAATTGTGCAGTTACCAACCCACTCCACAGAAGTACAAAGTGTACCAAACATTTTGAAACAACAGAATAAGGCTGCTAGCTCATTAAGCTACCTACTGGCTGAACAACATTGCACTTCAATTTTTCTTTATTTAGCTTCCAGAAAAATGAAGACATGTTCCAGCATCACCGTGCCTTTCCATTTTCATTTGTCCAGCTTCTATTAGAGATAACAACTGCCGTGAAATCCTCTCTTTAGTGTGCCTAAATTCTTCAGTTATACTGAATAAGGAGCATTGGCCTCAATGGCCAGCCAGAACACATGCATGAAAACCTGGACTGTAATTTGAGCAGTTAAATCTCACTAAGGTGGGGCGGGGGGGTGGGGAGGTGGGAAGGCGGCCTGAACACTCCTGTGAATCTTTTCTGCACTCAAACACCACTGGTATTTAGGTTTTCATCACTGAAGTGATGAAAAGTTCCTGAAGTGCCCACGAAGAGTCTAGACAGAGCAGGTGGTTACCTTGGCCCAGCAGCGTGCCTTAGTATTTTGATCTCCTCTACAACATTCAAATTTAATATATGAGGAGCATTCAGGTTTAGCAAACAAAAGGGGCAACGATTTTGCTCAGGGACTGCAGCACATGGAAACCAATTCTCCCTTTGAGATGTGCTCACTGTGGGGTAGAGTCACACCAGCTCTAGAGCCTGTCCTGTCAGCCTTGTCAAGCCTTTGTTCTAACTCATCTACATATTCTCTGTGCATCTATACATGGGCCCTAAATTCAGGATTTTGAAATCCAAAGGTGGCACAAGGTCTACAAATTATTGTCACAGGGTTTGCTAACCACCTGTAACATCCCAAAAGCACCAAATACTTAATCCTCCTCTCAAATTTCAGTGCAAAGCCACTAGAGAATAACTTTCTAAATTACTTATGGGTAAAATTAACGAAAGTCTTAGAGGTTTTTCTACCAAAAGACAACTAAAAATTAAAGAAACTCCATGAAGACTTCAAGCTTCTCTGGACGACAGGCTGTAACTCTCTTCCTGAGCATAACTGTAAAAAGTTAAAGTAAAGCCCCAAGACGATAGAAGAGGAATTTAGAGTTCACAGTTATTTGCTCTTATTTACTCTTCAATGATCGACTCATTAAATTGTTTACAATTTTTACACAAGGATGTATCATCCTCTCCTTGCACCGTTCTGTTTTGATTAATAATATGAAGCTACCAACAAAGTAGAAAGTCAGAGACAGTGTCATGCACAGGACTAAGTTTAAAGGAAAGTTTATGATTTCAAATGAAGCATTTAGTATTTAATACACAAATGCTTCTAACATTTTCAAAGCCTTCTGTTTTTAAAAAACGGATAAAACACATAATAATCACTCAGAACCATGCTACAAGGCCTAACCACTTAAATTTTCAAATTCAGAAATGAAGTTATGTTTTTTGCTGAAAAAAACTATGAATACCTATCTCCATCCACAGCTTCCAAGTAAAAGGAGTCAGGTACTGCGATCAAGACATTTTCAAAAATGAGACCACCTGCACTGCTTTGGTGAATTCTAAGGAATTATTATAAAATATAGGATGAAAATATTTATTTTTGGTGTTGCAGCAAGAAACCATAACCAAAGCTCCACAAAGAACCCCAGACTGAGTATATTTTATGTCTGCAGTCTAAATAAAGACATAATAAAGTGGAAGAGAAAATAAAAACCAAAGCCAGAAAATGGGGAACCAAGTAGGTGCAAAACATGCTGGAGGAAAGAAAATAATTATCACTGTGCATAGACATCTGTGCTTTCTAGTCTGTGAAGTCTGAAAAAATGATGGCTTCAGCAGAGCTCACTAGAAATAGCTTAGTACTGCTAACATATAACAGATTCTAATTGCTGCAGCTGGATAGAAAAACGTACTTTGAAATTCTGACAAATTCGATTGTGTGATAAAAGCAAAAACAAAACCAAACAACAACAACAACAACAACAAAACCCAAAAAACTATTAAGGTTTTAAGTTAGATGGAAAAGACAGTGGCTTCCAGTTTGTATGCAATATGTATTAACATTCCTTTAAAGATGATAAAAGAGTCCACAGAGTGGGAATTTAAAAGGTTATTTCCAGGTCAAGAAAAGAGATACTTGTCACCAAGACCTAGAGTTATGAAAATATGTCTGAATGCTCTAAATATACCAAAAGACTGCAATAAAGTAAGGTTCTTCAAGGATATCACATGCTTGTGCGTGGCTGATGAATCTTTTAAGGAAGGATTAGGTTTTAAAATTTTATAAATTAAATGTTTCATAAAACCTGGGTTTTTTGGTACATCAGTTTCCTGACATAAGGTAGTTGAAAGAAAAACTTCCCTATGTGGATAAAGTAGCTCTGTTTTGTATTCAGTGCTGTGAGGACCTACTTGGCCACTGCAATAATTAACCAAATGCCCATATATTCCTGCATATAAATCATGACCTTGAATAGAGTCAGAGAATAGTTTGTGTTGGAAGGGGCCTTAAAGATCATCAAGTTCCAACTCCCCTGCCACGGGCAGGGTCACCTCCCACTAGACCAAGTTGCTCAGAGCCCCATTCAACCTGGCCTTGAGCACTTCCAGGAACAGAGATCCTGAACCTCTCCGGGCAACCTGTTCCACTGCCTCACCACTCTCACCCCTGCCTCACTCACAGTTAAGGATTTCCTCCTAATACTCAATCTGAGTCTACCATCTTTCAGTTTGATGCCATTCTCCCTCATCCAGTTAATTGCTCACCTCTGAGAAACTGCCAGTTAGTAAGGCAGAAAAACGTTTAGGCGGCTGTATGCAATATAGCAAACCTCTTGCTGAAGCAGAAAATAAAAATCAGTAGTGAACAGGCCATAGACCCTGTTGCCCTGGGACTGTGTTGACATATAACAACAAAAGGGCAGCTGCAGTTTCTCAGTTATACAAAATTGTGTCTGTGTGGCACATTTCCTCATAATTGCAGTCAGAAAAGAACACAAGTGCCAGGAAATATACTATCTTCTAATCAGAATGGAAAATGGACACTTAGGGTAGATTCTGAGGACAGCAAAACAGATTATTTAATGAGATTTCAGCTTTATTTTGGTTCATATTAAATTGTTCTGTAAGAACAAAGACAGTCAAGAGGGTAGGTCCCTAGGCAAAATGTGAACATTAGAATGTTGGAGAAAAAGGTTTACATATTTAATGTCTAAGCATGCGATTAAAATGACAATCCTGTCTTTTCAATAGCTTTATGTAACATCATGGTGATTTTGAGAACTACAAAACTTTGTAGCAGTTAGCATATTCAAGTTTACAAAGGGACTGCTAATGTCATCTTTTCCTCTTTGACTGTCAAAATAAATAAATGCATTACCTTTGTGATATCCAAAATAGCACTTCTTCAACTTGAAAGTCTCACAAGGCAGTTTAGAAAAGTGGGAAAAAAAAAAATCTCCAATTGAAACTTTATAGGGATTGCTCACCTCACAAAGCAATTACCTCAATTGCAATGCAAATAGTTTGCTGAACTTCATGCCATCAAGCTTATGAAATATGCAGACTATCATTCTTCTGCTCAATGGATAGCAGTGGGTACACACTGACACACACACAGCAGCCTGGCTGCCAAAAGAGCTCCCATTCCATGCACAAAGTGGGGGTGGGTAGAGGAGTAGCCCCATTCCTCCTACCACTGTCATGATTACCAAGTCTCCCTCACAGCTTTCAAGTACAGATACTGGCCTGATTTCATCTGGACAGATTTCAGAGGAGAAGGAGCTGCAGAAGCAACAATACTCTGACAGTAAGGCTATAGAGCAAGAGAACACGAGAGTAAGTATCAGGTAGGGAGAGGAAGATGCATCACACTAATTTTGCTCCATATTCACATCACACTTTAAAGAATTCTGAACAAAATGCAGAAAAAGTAAGAACATAAGGAACTTTCACTTTATAAGGATGATAATCTAATTTGGAAAAAAATACTTGTTTAAATTATCCAAATTTGGCAAACTAATGCAAGTGTCTACAACTGGAACTAAAAAACCAAGCCAGACCACAACTATTAAAATAAACCATCACATGCTGGACTAGAAGTGTAAAAATATGTTTGCATAAACATAACAAAGTAGTATCATACATATAAAAAATGAACTCCAAAAGCCACTTCGCAGTTTTCTTTTTAAATCTATACTGTAAATCCACATGTTACTGAACCGTGCAATGCCGAAGTAGCCTCATAAAGTGCAAATACCATTTATCAAAGATAGTAAACAGGAAAAAAACCCCTACATTAAAAAACCACATGAACAACCAAGAAAAAACACAAGGTGCTGCCCAAGATTCTGGTACCAAGTCTTCAGCTTGCATGAAATTCTTACTTTAAAGCATGGTTAACTGATACTGAGCACTTATGGCAATAATAAAGTGCCAGGCATACCATCTGTGTAAAGATATGCACGTTCTAGCAGCAGGCACTGACACTCTCAACAGGTGACTAATGCTTAACTCCTACAGTTGCAGTCTTTGAGGAACTGGAAGCCACACTTGAAAAAATGCAGAAGTAGTCTCTGCTGACATATTTATCTCAATCTATTAGCAATCACACTGGATGAAAAATTGGGAACTAAACCAGTATGAAACAGTGTGAAAGTTCAGTTCTCATTTCAACAAGAGAGAACTGGGAAAATTCTGTTCTATGTGGGTAAGGAAATGAGAAAAAGCATTCACTGAGGCCACTTTACACCAATACAAAACACAGTAAAATTTGCTAGACCACTTAGAATCTCTATTTTCCTGTGCTCTGATCTTCAAAACAGTTTATTTAGTTCCAGGCTATTCTTCTGGATCCATGATCAACAATGACTAAAGTAAAAAGCAGAAAAAAGAAATCCTAAATATACTGATTTTTTTAAACTTTATAGTGCATGCAGAGTGAAAAAATGGAAATCAAGAAGCTAAAACTCTGACTTAGAAATTAAGATTACTAAGGCCATTATTTATTTTCTTTTGGGGTGATAAGGAAGTTCCACTAAATCACCACAATTCTTGAAGTGTCTGTTTTTAAAACCCAAAGAAACAAATATTCTCCTTCGTGCCCACGGGTCTCTAGAGTTACTTACAGCTCCAGAATAAGAATGACATCTGTTTTGTTCTCATAGACATCATGAAGTGTAATCACATTAGGATGCCGAATCTCTTTTAGTATGCCAACTTCTCGTTCGATATCCTCCCGGCTCACTCCACGACGGCTGGATTTTGTTCTCCTCTTCTTGATGAATTTTGCTGCAAACTGCTGGCCAGTACTTTTCTCGCGGCATTTTTTCACTACAGCAAACTGCCCACTAAAAAAAAATAAAATAAAGGGATGACGAGTGTTCAGTTCAAGAAAATTTAGAGTTAAGGGTAGGCTGTTTACTATGCTGGGGGAAATCAGCTTTTAACTCTGCTTAAGCTAAGTACAGTGCTGCTTTTTATGCCATCTAGAACAACACTTGGAAAAAACCTAGAAGAGGCAGGAAAGCTAATTTAAGATACGGCTGTTGCATCATACAAATGTACACATTTCAGCACATCAGTAAGTAAAAGGTAACACCTTATCAGTGAGGACCACTGGATTTCTGACAAATATGTGCACTGGGGATTACTGAGCAAAAGTAATGGTTTCTGGATTTCTCCTCCCATATGCTTGTTGAATATTTTTTCTTTGTCCTGCAGTTAGGACAATTTGTAGTTTCTCACAATCTACATGATTTGTCAACATTCACTTTGTTTGTTACTAACAAAACTGGGTTTCCTGACACAGCTTTGGATTTTTGAAGCACTGACTAAGATACAATAGTATCAAAAATTACAGTTACTTTATCTTCTTATTAATTACAAGTTTGAAGATGAGAAAAGTACCAAGGCACTGAGAAATAAAAACTGTGTTTGTATTACAAACCAGAAGAAACTCCAGGAAGCTGCTGACTCCAGCACACTATCATTGATGTACATCCTGCTGTTGCTGGATGATCTACATCAGAAATCTCCAGGAGACTAATGCTGACTTAAAGAAAGAACAGGATTTCTAAAATGGTTTTTTCTTTTATGTTTCCCTAATCTCTTGTTTGTTACTAAAAAGTCTTTAAAACAAAACTGGGTTTCCTGACACAGCTTTGGATTCTCAGGAATCCTAGTCCTGCTTATTTTCACCATATGAAGGAATCATAGAAGTACAGAATGACATGAATGAAAACATTTTTTGAAGGTAGCCTACCCTGTTAACTGAAGAAGAGCTGCTCTCTAAAGCAGACTTAGAACAGCAATTAAATCAGAGCTAGCCCTAATAGGTTTGACTACTTGAACAGCCCAATGGCATTCAGAGCTACACATTTCATGCCATCTTTACTATGCTGATCCCACATAGTACTCTGAGTGACTGTCACTGTCTTGAACTGGGACATGCAGTTGGAAAAGGCTAAATGGCTGTCACTTGTCACTTGGACAGGGCAAAGACAGGACACTCTAGAGCAGCCACCACCACCTGGGAAATCTTTGAATGCAGCCATGGGTAGTGAGAGAAATAAAGTGAGAGAAGTCTTAAGCCAACACTACTAAGTTGAGGTTTAGATTTATTTTAGTAGGTAGGACCACCATTCAAGTTTCATTCTTCATTGTTTAATGAAATCAATTAATGAACTTGTGAGAAGACATTATGTTGCATGAAAAAAAACTGCCTTAAATTCCATCTGCCCCCAATTCTGCATAAGGTTTTCAAGGGTCAGATTTGCCATAAATTGTTATTACAAACTGCAGTGAACAGAGCAATGCTTCAGTCCACACCATATCCTCCTCTCCAGCACACACAGGCTGGAAGACCTGCTTCACTTGCCCAGACTTGGTCTTCTAGTGTTATCAGAGATGCACTTTGACATGTAAGACATTCATATGTGACTGAAAGAGAAAGCACAGACCTCTGGAATACCTGTGTTGTCCTCAACTGGCAACAGAGAGCTAGACAAGGTGTCCTAAGGTCATCAGCCTTCTCTGCCTGGTTCAGTCCCACTTCACAAAAACTGTTTGATCTCCAAGGTCTGAGCAATTCAGCACTGCCAGAGTAGAGGAACTTGCACAGCTGAACTGAAAACGCAGCCATTCTGGCTCTTGCTTCCAGGGAGAAAAGCAAGCGATTGTCTCACACTCTCCCCCACAGCATGCACATCTCCACAGAGATACAAAGCTTTAGTTAAAAAGCAGTCGGTTTTGCAGAAAATTCACAGTTTCAGAGAAACAACAAAGTAGAGTAGTAGACAGATGCAGACATCATCACAACTACAAAAAGCTACTCAAGCTTGTAGATCACAAGGAAGTCAAAAGCTGCTGTTTGTCTTTTGACCACCTGGCTGGCTTTCAGGCTGTTTAAAATGCCTGATAGAGGAAGAAAGAAAGTATTTCTGCTTGTAATTCATCCATAGGCTTGAATGCTGCATGGCTAACCACTTTCTTATCGATGCTCAGCCTCTAAGTTTAGCAAAAGCTACTGCTTCAGTATGGAAAAACAAACAAACCAAAAGAAAAAACCCTCCCCCCATCCCTACCCAATCCCTACAAGGCAAATTGAACAAACCCCAAAGCATCAACCCCCAAAATATAATATTATAACCAAAATTACACCTAACATCAGCTCTGGACTAAAAAAGGAAAAACATAAATCTGAACTACACAGACTTACAATATATTCTCATATCCAAGAAGACTTAATTATAAAAGTGGGTGGGGATTAAGAGTTGTCTGTGTTTTACTGACATGAAAATTTTTATACAGTATTATTCATATTTGAATTACATCATTCCCCAAGGCCACTTCATATTTCTGATCCTTTTAAGGCTAAGACTGTTTAATCTTATTTTGGCAATGGGTCAACTGTGATGTTACAGCATGAGGCTAACCTCCTGGAACAAAGGGGGCTACAAGTAGATCTCCTCTCTTCTAGAAGAGATACGCAATTTATTTTTTCAGTCTTTCACTGTTTTCTTTGTTCACAATGACCTGTTGGAAGGATGCCCTGATCTATCACTATTCAATATGAAAGTGTTATCAGAGGTCCAATACACTGTTTAAATCACATGACTTTAAAGATTGGTCTCATCCACAGTTTATAGGAGGTGAAACACCAAAAATCTTAGACACTGCTCAAGAGTGTAAGAAAGTTATCAGTTAACAAGTACCTTGAGTAAGTGCCAATTACACACCAAATAACCTTATTGTTGCTGTTGTGGTATGTATTCAGCACACAACTGCACAATTTGCTGTTATTAAACACTGTACACGAAGATCACACTTAAGCTGCAATCAAAGGGGCTGTTTCATGCCTGTGATCCTTAAGCCACACCATTTTACAACTTTCTCTAAACTCCTGTTTTAAAAGCAGAGGAGATGTGTAAATCAAAAGGTATTTACTGGGCTTCCCCTTGTAGAACTGCAGTGACAAGCTGCCATAAATCACCTTTATATGGGCCAACACTCATAGAATATCCAGTAATATCTTCCCACAGATCCTGTATTTTCAGATTCAGTATTTATTCATACAGCACCTTCAAAGCCAGAAAAGTCCTTTAGTTTTTTAAGTTCTCTTGCTTTTGTAGGTTTGATTTAAAGTGCATGGAGTCAAGAAATGACTGCCATTTTAGAAGAAAATTGCCCTAACCACCCTGCACCCTCTCCCCGAAGTAAATCACAAATTCACCTTAATAAAGTATCTGACATCATTCTTTTTCCACATAGCAGAACCAGGTTAAACAGAAAAACAGGATGACAGCTTGAAGCAAGAACAAATACTTCTGCTAATAAAAGTAATTTGTTTTGTGATCTTGTAATCCTTAACTCAACCAGCCCTTAATTACTACCCTAAACCTACTCTTTGTGGGACACTTGGCATATGTCCACATCCAGTGATTTTTCAGACTCACTTCAGAACAAGTATTTACCCATTACCTAATCATGACATTTTTGCATCCTTTTTACATCATGAGACACACTGCCCTTTACAATAAATATATGTATAGGCAAGAGTTATGCAGATAGGGGATGGAAGCACCAATAAAGCCCCTATATGTCAACCTTGATTGGTTCTTGCTTAGTGGGCTCACAAAACAACTACTCATTAGCATGAATTAAGGAATATTTTAAATACAGAGACATTTGGTTTAGAATCAAAAGGAAAACACAAAAAAGTACTTTTATTTTTTGTCCAAGGATGATGACAATGATTGGGGGTGGCAGACACCCTGTATTCCTTCCCACTCCCAGCCATCTGCACCACCTATTCCCAGCTAGTTCGTTCTGTGAGGAGCAAAACTCTTGCTCCAAGAACCCAGTGAAAGCTGGAGACAGAGTTGGTCAAGTAATCCAATTTTCTAGTAGTTATTGCCACAACAGGTCAAGAACGGGGCGATTTTCCATGCCATCTTCTGAAGAACGCATTCCAAAGTTTACTGGGAGCAGGAAATAGGAGTAAGGAAAAGGCATTAAGTTGCTGTCAGAGTAATAAGATGTCTTGGTATGTTTCTGACGTGTAGGCATTTTTCTCCTATTTAAAAATCTGATATTCAGTACACAACTCTGAAAACACAACCTACTGAGATTCAACTACTGTTTACTATTTGTTTGACTGCTTCCCTTTTTAAAATTACACTAATCCAACAGAAAAAGATTTACATAATACTATTAGTTTAGCCTGTGAAAGAAACTGCAACTCAACTGTGGGGCCACTTGTTTCCTCCAACAGAACACCTATCTGCATACTGTACACACTTCTGTCCTTCTTCAGAGATCTGCTGCAGGGAAGGCCAATGGACCAGGGGGTGTGCAGCCCCAGGAACATCCCAGCATCAGCCAGCTCCATCGCAACCACTGCTATCCATTACCACTGTCTGTCACCAAAGGCATCTGACCTGCTTCTGCTAATAAGGTTAGCTCTCACAAAACTCACTGATGAGGCAGCAGTATGCAAGTCTTTTCCAAAGAAAAGGAATACTTGTCCACAAACTTGACCACTTGGTAACATGAAGGAACAGCATCTCTATACCTGGTAGGAGAAGGAGCTGGAAGCACTTCAAGCCTATTATTCACCATATACTTGTTTCAGGCTGCACATAAACAGCTGTTATAGGAAAGAGCACAGTGGCCATAGCATAACAGAAGTCGTAACTTTGGGAGTCACATTAAAAAAGCAGTACTAAAGAAAAGAAAAAAGAGATGTTAAACATGATACAGTATTTAAGCTAAAGAGAAAATATTCCTCAAATGATACATGAGTGGCTAAGCAAAATAATAAACCAGCTGGAAACTGATGAACCACAGAGATCACTGTTAAGAACTGGCTCTTCCAAGTACTACTAGTATAGAAAAGTAAACATAAGGGTTTAACTCATCTGACTGTGGAACAATAAAAAGTTGAGTGCTGCAAGTTCACAGGCAGGAGAGGAACATGTAGGCAATTGTGCAGTACATTTCTAACAGCTGCAGAGTAAAAATGAAGTTGCAATTTACACCCATCAACATAATGCATGGTGCTATACTTTCCTTAGAAATATTTTGGAAAAGCAGGAAAGACAAAAAGAACAACAGCAAGGAATGGGAAGCAAAGGGGGAGATCAAACAGGTTTTTAAAAAACCCAAGTGCACTAGCACCTGGTATTTCTGAGTTCTCATAACTCCCAGTTTCCAAATTCCTTGTTATGCAGAGATGAATTTATACACCTATAAACTCCACATCCTTTAAATGCTTTTTCTTTATTTCTGACTTGGAATAAATTTTGGTGTCTAATTACCAAGTTCCAAAAGTACCGAGATTCCATCACAGTGGAATGGTATGTGATGCTAAGTTTGATTATCCTTCACTACGAATACATCAAATATCTAATTTAAAGTTATTTTACCAAAATATGGAAAGTATAAAAAAATTTTTCCCTTTATGTAACATTAACTAAAAAACCCTCAACTTTCAAAATTAACTCTATTATTACTGTATCATTTATTTAGACCCTTTTTTGTCTCTATAGATCAACTGAAACTTCCGTTGTACTAGCTAATTATTCAAATACAGTTGGAACAGTGTAACTGTTAACTTAGAAATTAAATTAATAGAAGCATTTTGATAGTATCTATAACATGACAACATAAAGCAGTCAGAATTTAGGGTTTCAAGCAGTGTAAGAAGCAGTTGGGCTAAGTCAAAATTTTAAGCATATTTATGGACTAAACCACCTACCAAAAATTTGTGTAACTGAAGTCAGGTTGCACGATGGACCAGAAAAAAAAGAATTATAGTGTTGTGACTTAACCCCAGATGGCAATCAAGTACCTCTTCCCAGCCCCTCCATGGTGTGATGGGGAGGAGAATCAGGAAAAAAATTAAAAACTCAAGGGTTAAGATAAGAACAGTTTATTAGATGCAATAATGTAAAAAAAAAAAAAAAAAAAAAAAAAAAAAAAAAAAAAAAAGCTAATAAAAACAATGACAATAACAATAGCAATGGAAAGGAGAGGGTAAGGGAGAGGGGAATAAAACTCAGAGGAAGAAGCAATGCACAATACAATTGCTCAGCACACACTGACGCCCAAATCCATCCCCCAGCAGTGACTGCCTCTCTCTTATGACAAACTCCCCCTGGATTATACAGTTTTCATGGGATGGTACAGCATGGCCAAAAATTGGCCATTTTGGGTCAGCTGTCCTGGCTGAGCAGATGCTCCCAGCTTCTTGTGCACCTGCTGGCTGTCAGAGCACGGGAAACAGGAAAGTCCTTGCCTTAAGGTAGGCACTACTGAGGAGCAATGGAAACCTCAGTGTGTTACCAACATTACTCTCATTCTAAATCCAAACCACAGCACTGTATGAGGTACTAAGAAGAAAACTAACTCTATTACAGCTGTAACCAGACACAAAGAAGTAGAGAATTTGTCCAATCCATTATTTTCTCCAGCATTTTCAAGCTTGTGCCTTATATTTTTGTGGCTTGGTTATTTTTAAAACAAATAATCATGCCTTTTAGCTATGTACTTGTATCCTGCAGAAATCCTCTTGTGCTGTCAACCTCAGCACATAATACT
The DNA here is from genome assembly GCA_027886175.1 of Phylloscopus collybita. Lineage (NCBI taxonomy): Eukaryota > Metazoa > Chordata > Aves > Passeriformes > Phylloscopidae > Phylloscopus > Phylloscopus collybita. The sequence goes on from JAJNNQ010000029.1 coordinate 4,163,713, forward strand.
GATGAAACTGCAGGTTTCTGTTGCTCTGCTGATTTCTGTAATTTCATTAAGTTGCTAACAGACTTCTCTAGATGTTTGCTAAGTTTTTAGAAAAGTGATTTTCTTCACTGTTTTCTCAGATACCCAGAAGAGCCACTAGTCCTAAGGGAGGACACAAGAGCATGATAAAAATCTTTATGACAGATCTAAATAATGTATCTCGGAAAAATATACATTGTTTACTCTTTTTATTATTATTTCTTAAATGCTTTGTATTGTTACAAGTAGTGTATGAAAAATTTTAGAGGAACAGTTATACTGGAGATAGGGAAGAAGAGAAAAAGAAAAGACAAGAGACTATTACTTTGTCTGTGTACAGATATTCATGTATATGCAGTACTGAGTGCTACAAAGTGTTTTAATTCCTTACTGTGAGGGTGGTTTATCACAGAATTAAACTGCTTTCTGTGCCACATATTTAAAAAGGCAGGTGCCTGCCATTGCCAAGGCTCCCTATGGAGCCTGTTTATCCATTTATGGATTTGGTCAGGATCACATCTCACTGAACACCGCTCCCCAGTCCAGTAATTAGTTAAGCATGAGCAGATTAATCAGATGGTTGTGGCTGGCTCAGAGAGAAGGGGATGAAGAAAGACAGCTATGTACTGTGCCTCTATGTTAAAAGTAAGACCAAGCATGCCTGTACAACTTTCCACGTCCCTTCCCCAACACTCTCACCTAAAGGATCAGCATCTGCTTGCGATTTTCTTGCTCTACTGAGAGAACCACAATAAAGCTTTCCCAACATTCTAAATGTCAAACAAGTTAAACCGTTGGAGTGTGAATGCATGCACACACCTGTGCGTACATTTGCTGAGCTGAAAAGCACTTATTAACTAGTACAGTCTATCAGGCAGAGATGAGGCTCCTGTATCAGCAATTTGGCAGTAAACATCAACTGCAGATGACTGAAGAATTCTTTGCATTTACAAGTAAGAAGCTTAGAAAAAATGCAATCTTGCAATTAGGCTGAATTTCATAAAGTAAAATAAAGCGCAAGTTTCAGCCACTCTGTGTACAAATAAATATGCACAGTATCTCTATATATATTTGAGTAATATAAATCCTATATTACTATGAGGATTTTAAAAACAGGATAAAAAATATGAATGGATGATATTTTGGGATTATATTTTGTTTACTGTTTATTTTATACACACTATATTGTGAAGTGAATAGATATTTGATATATTTTATCATAAGAAATAACTGAGTTTCAGTCCTTGAAAAGGGTTTTAATTAGAAATGTAGCACCTTGAAAAAGAAATTAAAAATCAAAATGCTTGCAGTATTTTCATCCTGCTGCTGTTGTTTGTCTGAAGGTTAATGCATAGCCCTTGCCAAGCATGGCTGCTACGTAACCAGAAGAGAATGCAGTCCTCTCTTTTATCCAAGGAGAGTGCCTTCACAGTTTTTTCCTTCCGAAAATGGCTTCGTTTCAATTCAGAGCTCGAAACTGAACAGGATTTCAGTGAAATCCTGTGTTCTGACTCGATTATATCAATTCTCCCCATGGATGTACAAGTGGTTCTGCTCAGTGTAATTCCCAAGTGTTGACACCTTTCAGGGGGAAGAAAAGTGGAAGGAATTACAAAAAGTAGGGTCAGAGATGCTTTACTATGTGATTCAATGTGAAAACAGTTACGAAAACACTTGAACAAAAGGTGATGTAAGTTTTGTTTGTGTTCAGAGGAAAGAGTTAAAAGGGAAAGAATGGCAAGGAAGATGGTGGATTCGCTCAAGCCAGGAATGCCAAGGCCTGGAGAATACAAGCGTGGGAAACCATATATTAAACCTGCTGCTGTTTATCCTCTATCTGTTTGGAGAAGTGGAATTTCTGTGAAGAGATAACATAGGTGTTTACAGAGACTTGTAGGCCCTATCCCATTATATACCCCATACGTGACATGCGTGAGCTCCCCGTTGGGAGCGAGATCAAAGCAGAGACCATAAAAAGCACGGGGAGATCACAGCATGGTGCTAAACTACTCGTGCTCAGCCCCGGGATAAATGGGCACAGCAGCAGCCCTGCTGCCCACTAGGATTGGACTGAGCCTGACAGTGCCTGTGCCCTCTTTCTGTCTCTGCCACCCAGCCTTGTTTCAGAATCCTCCAGTTAGCAAGGTAATTGAGTAAATATGTTCTTTGCATTTCAGCTGTGGGTTGTTTGGTTGCTCAGTCACCTGCGTGCATTGATTCACAGTTCAAAACAGAAGCTATTTGTATTGTCCTTACGTAGTCCAACTCCTTGATATTTAATTAGATGTAGCTGAACTGTAGCTTGCTTCACCACTTTAAAGGAATGTTTAGGTGAGTCATGATGCATTACACATTAAGAGAACCATAGAATAGTTTGGGTTGGAAGGGACTTTAAACATCAGGATCCAACTCCCCTGCAACAGGCAGGGACACCTCCTCCTAAACCAGACTGCCCAAAGCTACATGCAACTTGGCACTGAACACTTCCAGGAATGGGGCATCCACAACTTCTCTGGGCAACAGAGAATTTCTTCCTAATATCTACTCTAAGAATTCTTTCTTTCAGTTTAAAGCCATTCCTCTTCTTTTATCACTACATGCCACTGTGAAAAATCCCTCTCCAGCCTTCCTCTAAGCCCCCTTCAGGTACTTAAAGGCTGCTGTAAGGTCCCTGCAGAACCTTCTCTTTTCCAGGCTGAACAACCCCAACTCTCTCAGTGTGTCAGTATACGGCCTGGCATTACAGCATAGGAACTAGTAAATGATGTTTAACCACAATACAAAAAAGACACTCAGCTATTAGAGAGCACCCAAAGGAGGGCCATGAGGATGTTGGAGGGCCTTGAAGGGGAGCTGAATGAGGAGCAGCTGAGGCTACTTGATCTGTTCAGCCTGGAGAAGAGGAGACTGAGAAGAGACCTCACTGCAGCTACAACTTCCTCATGAGGGGATGAGAAGGGGCAGACACTGATCTCTCCTCTGTGGTGACCAATGCCAGGACCTTCAGGCTTGAAGCTGTGTCTGAGGAGCTGGCATATCAGGAGGGTGTTTGGGCACTGGAACAGGCTCCCCAGGGCCACAGTCACAGCATCAGCCTGACAGAGTTCAATAAGCAATTGGACTACACTCAGGCACATGGCATGTTTCTTGCAGATGTCCTGTGCAGGGCCAGAAGCTGGACTTGATGGTCCTGATAGGTCATTTCAAACTCAGCATATTATATGAATCTCTAGATTAATTATTAATGTTCAAGACCCTTTTGATTGCCAAAATAAAAGCAAATATATTAAATTACAACAAAGCATTAAAACAGAAACATGTATCAAAAATTTAACATAAATCGTAAGAACATCGCCTCTGAAGAATTTATGTGCATTGAAATAAAATTTATCTCTATTTAAAAACACCATTGTTCAAAAGAATGAGGAAGAAGAATATGGGAGTTACAGCAAAGAATGGAGAGCTCTGTTTTCCAATATATACACTATTTCAACAAATATTTTTTATCTAAACTACCATACAAAGCATGTAACTGTGAAACAGTCAAGGCTTATGAAGAGCCATTTCATAATTGTTTAAAAATATTAGACAATGAAGGTTACCTAGGACATTAAATAACAGTCAACATCCATACACTCAAATTGGCAGGTAACAACTCAATAATGTGAAAATTCACTAAGTCCCTCAGAAACCACCTGCTCAGAAGAAAATGCTGTGCAAGAAATATGCATCTTTAAGCTTCTGATCAGTCCTTAAGCTTAACCTTTGATGCTGCTTAAATTTTGTATTTCTATACGCCTCATTAGTTAGTCTTAAAATCAGGTTAACATTTTTATTGAGTTTTCATCTTTTTTTTAAGGGCAAGAAAAACTTCCAATGACTCAACTTCCCTCAATTTAGACAATTGTAAAATTAATTTCATTTCTGTTTTCCCAAGTTGTTTTCAAATTTCTTATGGCATTAAAAGTAACCATTATAATATTCTTTGTCATATTCAATAGAAGAGGGATCTATAAAACTCATGTGCAAAGTAAATTAAAAACCCCACACATGAAATCATTACCTTATGATCAAGACATGACACAACTTCATACAAAATGCTATCTAATTCTATCTAGAAGTGTAAAACTTAATGCCAGTGAGTACACAAGAAGATTTAAGAAATCACACAGATTTCTTCAAACTCTTTCTCTGGGCAGATTTCTCTTTTCAACACTGATACAATGGAATAATTCCAGGAAGCACTTGAAGATTCACAGAAATAGTTCTCATCTGTTAAATATAATACCGTGTCTGCTTTCAAATGAAGACCTTTGAATAAAGTGTTTTACTACTTTTAAGACACAGCTGCAAACATTTTATGAATTTATTTCACCTCCTGATTAGAAATAATGGTAGTGGCAACAGACCTGACAAAGCCACGATTTAAAAGGGTTTGGAGCATAGCATCTGCTAGTATTCACTCTCCTGTCCTTTCTCCCTCTGCAGTGGTGACTGAGTTCCCTGGTTACAATACAGGGGATACACTAGCCTTGCTCTCCCTCACCAACAGATGCCACACTGTGTTATGTGCTCCATTTCTTCTGCTGTGTGGTTTGTAGTCTTTCTTGGTCAAAATTCTGCAATACAAATGAAACACAACTCGTTTGCCTTTCGCTTTTTATTAAAACTAACTTTTGAACAAGATGTATGGTTTCATAGGCTATTTATCTCTGGTGTTTACCAGCTTCAGTCCTCTTCATCCCATTCACTGTGCTCTTAATACAACAGAAAGGTTTCCTTCTAATGATTTTTGCCAGTGTCAGTCCCCTGTATTTATTTTCCTAACTCAGCCACCTTAATTGCAGATTTTTAAGACCTCCACTTTCATTTGCTGCTGCAGCACTTGCAAGTGCTGTATCGCACTATATGTAAGACTTATATCTCATTTAATCTTGGTCTTCAAGTCATTGTTGTCCAAAACTTGGAGAGACTACAAACTTCTCCTTGTTCCTTTCACCTCTCCTCTCGTTGTTACTGCTCCTTCCCGTCCTTACACATTCACCTTACTCTAGCATGGTGGCCACGTATTCAGATCTGTTCCTGAAGCTCAATTAAAGAAATTAATCAGTACTCCCCAAAAAAGCCTTTCCTAATAAGAGATGAATGAGAGAGATTTGGAGAGAAGCCCTTTTCCAAATCACCCTCTTGCTGCCTATACTATGTTCTCTGCTTGACACTTGTTTTCCTTCCAACTTACCTAGCTCACCTTCACAATAAAATGGCATAGCACACCAAAAACATAACTGAAAAAACCCCCAACCAAACCCAAACCACCCTGACAATTATGCTTCTGTTCTGGATTAAACAGAGTGCTGAATCCCAAACATGGTGTTCACACTCACCCAGTACTTTTAATAAGCAGTAGGGCTTATTCAGTATTATAGGGGAAAAAAGGGAATAAACAGTAATCTAGGTTATTAATTTGAAGCTTCTACATATCTCATTAAAAATACAACTCTGCTGCTTTCACGGTTATTTACTCCCTTTTATTCAGATAGCTTAATTACTTGTTAGAAGTCTTTTAATGAACAAATAAAAACTAAAAGCATATATGCACAAAGACTAAGTTTGACTTAACAGCTAAACAGATGTTAAGCAGATGGCACATCACACAGTTGCCCATCAATCTACAACACGGTTAAAAGGATTAATCTACAGATCTTGCTGTATAACCAGCATCAAACTCTCTGTCTCCTCCTCCCCTACATCTTTCCATTCTCACATGTATTAAAAAAAAAATCTGTTCCTTAAGCAATAGTGTTACAGTGGAAATTCTTGGACATTAACCTACCCACTTGCTTTTGGGTTCAATTCAGTTAATTTTAAGTACTGCTGCATTTGCCATATTTCATTCACAGAAATTCTGTTATGTATGAAGTTTCACATTTCTTTTCTAATTTCAATCCACTACTATTCTGAAGATGTAAATATAACTCCTTCAGGTTAGCTTTAGTTTTTCTTACTTCCTCTCTTTCTCAACAGTCTCACCATGACTGAACTAAATGGCACAATTACCCAAAAACACACTAAAGTAATTTTTTTTGGTGTACTGCATGCATATAGATCTAAGTGAAGACAGACAAGACTGCAGCACCTCTATGCTGACCAATTTGAGAGCACAGTACAGATTCAGTTGCTGAAGGGGGGAGAAAAGACAGTGACAAGCATTTTATTTTTCTTTTTATATAGCTAACTTCTAGCCAAATCCCTATAACTGTCTCTAACCCCTTCCCTTAAGGGAAGAATATGAATCTAGCAATTCAATCTATGCAGCTTTATGTTAAAATATGTTGAACTGAAGATCACTGCTGTTACTACTTTGATATTGGTTTTGTTTAACATGGAAATACATTCTATTAGAACTTTGTGCTACAGCAACAATCACAGCATACTTGTGAAAGTAATAGATGAAAACTATCATTGCCAGAACCAGCTCACTTCATTAAAAACACACTGTTCTCTTCCTTTGGTAGGCTTTGGAAGTGCTGTTGTACAGCACACGAGAGACTGCAAATCTGGAGCATAGCTGCTGAATGATTACATGGGCCCAGGTTAAGCACGCATTTTATTTGCATAAGTGCTCCTTCTGGAACAAAAATGAGGTTCCCAGTTAGGACTTCTAGATGGAATTTGAGAAGACAGGGAAACATCAAGTTTTTGGAGGTCTGATTATCTAACATTTTCAGAACTTAAATAAGAACAGATCACTGAAAATTAAAAAGCTTGTATCAAGTTATGAGAAATAGATGTATCATCATCTTATTCATCTATTGGATCTCTTTCATTGCATGAAATAAAATAGCAAGGCTACCACCATCCTTTAGGATTCCATCCATTGGTATTCCAGATTCTTAGCAGCATACACTTTCTTTAAAAAACATCAAATATTCCTTGCATATTTTTAACAGGTTTTCTGCCTATAAGAACTTATTTTGACTCATCATAAAAAAGCTACCAGTTAAGAAAAGAGTATCAAACTTTTCATTTTTCAGTGTTAGTCATGCAGAGAATACCATTAACCTTTCTTTATCGGCAGCTGAGTTCATCTTTTAAAGCAGAGAAATGGATGAAGTAATTTCTAGAGATGGTTTATATAAAGTATTGTCCTGGGTTGTGGAGCCGGGTTTCTATTTTCATCTGTTTGAAGGCAGTTGGGGAGAGGCCTGACACCTCATCATAATGGGCCATTAGCACCTTCCCAGCCTGTACCTTCCGCCCCAGAGAGGTGCATCTGCATTTCCATCATCCTATTGTGAGATACATCACATCCCCCTGGCAGTGGGGGACAGGCAGTTTTTGCTGTCTGGATAAACGGAGACTCAGAGACAGGAGAGCTGCTAGTTCTTCACCCGATTTCCCGGGAGGAAGACCGGACCTCATCTCACCAGATTCCATCTCACCATCCCCGGACGCCCTCCTCATCATCACCAGACCCCCTCCTCACCACCCCTGGATCTGCTTTCTACAGGATCATCTCTGCTCCTACAGAATCACGTCTGCCACTTCAGAAGGACTCACTTTTGGACTGCTTTCAACACCCTGAATCACAGGGTGTCAGGTTGCAGCTCTGACTCTGTCAGGGTTTTCCAAAATTGTTGTTTGTTTGTTTATTTGTTTTGTTTGGTTGGGTGGTTTTGTTTCCTATTGCATTTGTATTGTTAATATTCCTAGTAAATAACTGTTATTCCTATCCCAAACATCTTTGCCTGAGAGCCCTTGATTGCAAAATTATAATTTGGCGGGGTGTGAGGGGTTGGCATTCTCCATTCTAGGGGAACTCCAGTTTCCCTGGCAGATACCTGTCTTTCCAAACCAAGACAGGTATAAAGCTAAAGCATGAAGACATCCCACTTCTGCAACTGGATGCTGTGCACAGAAGCTCTGTCCTGCGCGTAAGCTTTGACCTAACACTACCTCTATTTTTCACTTTAGCAGTCAGTGTTCTGAAGCAATCAGAAGTCCACATGCCTACTTCAGTGATCTTTATGAAAGGTAGGAAAACTATTACATTGAATGAAAGGCTGGAGACTGTTGTAACCAATGCAGAGACTTTCATTAATGCAAGGAGTATGCTCAAAGAACATTAGCAGTGATAATAATACAACTGAAAAAAAGGGAAAAAAAGGTTGCAAGTCCATATCAGCATTACTAAAACTGAGTGGTTTTCTAAAATTCAGCTTCTTGTCAAAATGGAGATATTTTTTCTATGTTTGGTTTTGACCAAGGAGATTTGTCATCCAGACAGTTGCATACTGAGAATCGCTAACATTACTGGTAAGTTTCACTTTCTACAGTAATTCACTCAGTCTCCAAGAGATTCTAATGCATCAATTCCAGTCCTCCCTATTCAGATGAAGAGTTAGGCATCAGAATAAAAACACATTCACATGGACTTCAGCTTAACAGTCACTGCAGGGTGAAGTTCAAAGCTTTTCTTCCTGTTACAAGGACTGAGAGAAAAGGACTGCCCAAATTACAAGGAAGCACTTTAGAAATTATAGTCTTAACCAAGATGCACTTCTGCAGAATTTTGCAGTGTAGAATTGTAACTGACCTACATAACCTAGCTTTGCCATCCTCCACCTTTGTAAGCTATGGCTAAGCAGTACTGCACCAGAGATAAAGCAAGTGCACTAACTTGCTGACATTTGGAAGAGGGATAAAAATAAACACAGCTCCAAAATAAAGCAATGATTTTTGAATTAATAAATTACTTTGTAAATGGGGCTTCAATGAGTGTATTTTTCCAGAAAACTGTCTTTTCATTACAGATTTCAAACAACAACAAAAAAAAGGTAGTATCCTTGTAGACAGCAATATTCAAATGCATCCCACCTAAGGGTTAGGTATAAGCAAGGAGTTGTGAGCTTCTTTTCTACTGCTATCACCAACAGTGAGTCCATAGAATCAGTTCCTCATCTTGCTTCTACTCAAAAGCCCCCTGCATACAAACTGAAGATGAGCAAGGCCCTGGGAAAAAAGCAGAACCAGTCACCCAGTGGCATTTCAGTACTTCCAATGAACTTTCTCTGCACAGCAGTTCCCTCTCCATCCTTTTACAGGTATTCTACTGCATTCTCTTTGCTATTATAAATTCCTCAATATTAACTAAAAATTTACTCCCTGAAAGTTTTAACTGTTTACTTTAAAGATTTCAGAGGCTTGGGGATAAGTACTGTAGACATGCTGGAAGAGTATAAAGAGTTTCTAGTTGATTTTAACCCTGCATCAAAGCTGTAAAGTTTTGGGGAAAAGTTTGTAAAGAAGTGGTCAGATGTCCCTGCAGTATATGGTATTTAATTTTAAAAAAAGGGTTGTCTGCAATTGACAGTCTGCTTTATGGAAGATATATTTGTTGCAGTTACTACATAGTTTTGCACATGGAAATAAGACACAAACAATCCCCAAATATTTCACTTTCCAAACCACAGTCTACTTTGATCTTTAATTTTCTAGACACAGACTTTTCAAGTTAAGACTTCAAATATTAAACTGCACAAATTCCTGAAATTTTCTTGCATCTGTTGCCTCCTCGACAAAGGAAACAGAAACGACACAAACTCCACTAGTGCAAACAAAGGTGTAATTAATTTTTGCTGAATTTTTTGTTACAAAAGGCATTTTATTTTGGCCTCAAGAATACAAATTCCATTCACACATTTCCTTCCTTCTTCTATCACTAAGCAACATTTATCTGCTTAAGTTTCATCTACTCGAAACGTTACCTGGAGCAAGGTTTCCCTTAGCAGGGACTGGTATTGCTTCTTTCACAGAAGCCCATCTCTCTAATAAAAACACTGTGTCAGAGGACCATGTGCCTCGTGACTGCTTTCTGCACAGACCCCCTCTGCCAGAAAGGGGAGTGCTTTCAGTGCTTACCCCACTGTAAGCAGCCAGCCTTTCCTACTGCCAGCCACCAGCTTTCCAGTCCAACACAAATTGTCTCAGGGAGGCCAGCACAATGTGCTCTCCCCTGGTGACAAGCTTCATTTTGTTCTTTTTCAAGTTAAAATGTCAAAAAAAAATTGCTCTTATTGGGGGTTTCTCTTAGTTCTTTACACAGGGAAACGTCAAGGAGGAATTACCAGAAAGAGACTAGTGGGATAGCAAATTTACCACAAATGGCCTTGCAAAACAGTGTGATGAAGAACAATAAATTTTAATAGTCCTTTTTTTATTCTAGGGAAAGAGCTCTTTTAAGAAGGATTTATTATATTGGGTAAGAAAACCTGCGCTGCCAGAGACAGAGTGTGGTAAGTAGCATTTACTTATTTCAACTCCCATAAAGTTCTCATGCCCAGCTGAAGAAGGCAGCAGTAGCTATTTGTCAGGAAGTCAGCACTCAAACGTAGCTTCATGAAGCCAGGAGACAGCCCAGCGTTTTGCAGGATGGCTCCCTTCCTATTAATGGTGCCTCAGTAACCTGCCTCAAGGCTACTTTGTACTTCTTCTCAGTTGTTCAGCATGCAAAACTCAAAGCAGAATCCTACTATCCCTCTATACTACCATGTTTCTGAAACTATTCTGGCTGCTCAGTGAATTTCACCAAGTTCCAAGATGCTGGATGCTAGAAATGGTTGCTTCTTCCCAGCGCTGATCAGGAGCTCCTGAAGCAGCACCCCCCTAACAGTGCTGGGAGTTCTGAGGCAGGCCCTCACTGGTGGAAGGAAGATGATGCACAGACAGGCCATTATCACCCCTGGATCACTCCCTTCTGCTGGGACAACTGCTAAGAGCCCAGCATGCATTACGGAATGCAACAAAGAATTTGGCTGCCAAGAGCCAAGGGTGCAGCAGGCAGCCCTCCATAAGCACTGCTGCTCTACTGCCCTGGATGCCAGGGGGCACACACCTGCCACAACAGGGGATTATCCTTACTGTTATGTAGTTTGGGAGTCTGGAGCCAAAAAGCCAACCCACATTTGCCCTAAGAAAGACTGGGCTCCCAGGATATCTTGGTTTCTTAACTGACCTTGACTGTCTTGCACTTGGAAGCAAAGTGCCTCATAACATGTCAGGAAGGCAAGTGTGCTGGCATGCAATTCAGGATTCAGGATGGACTGTCTGCCACTGCAGGAAAGATCGTTTCATTATGGCTACCTGAGGAGTACATTAACTCTGGCCAACTGTGAGCAACCATGTGGCTACTCCTTGGTAGACACAAAAAAACTAATGGTGATCTTGGTAGAGTGTCCAGAAACTCTTGGGGCACCCAAGTTTGCATCTGCAGAGCAACAATTCCATGTTAAAGTCTTTCTTCCCCCAACAGGTCAGGTGTTTCTCTGGCAGCAAGAGCTGCTTTGGCCTCACAGCTTTCTCATGGCTGAATGCCAACAAAGTACCGAAAGGAAAATGTGTTTTCAGAGGCAAAACAAAAAAAGATTGCCAGAAAATAAAGACTGCTCTCTTCCTGTTTCCTAGAGCAACATCAGTGAAATTCTTTTAGCAATTAATGACTTTGCACAGGTGTTACTCCAAGTGTAACTATAAGACTGTGTAGCTGGCAGAACTGATAGTGTGTTGGTGGTGACAGGCAGAGAGCTGAGCTCAGCTGCTGCAAGTACACTACTGCAGGGCTGGAAGTTAAAAATCAGCTTGTAAGCTTGACATGAAAATCTGTCAAATGGAAAAGGGAATCCTCCAACACCCTCCTTTCTGAAACTGTACAATCACACAATGTAATAAATGGCAAAAGCCAATTTAAAATAAGATAGAATTTTTTGCCAGTGAAAAATCACAGACATGAAACTGACAAAGCCAATACAGAAACTGACAGAGTCAGCTAAGCAAGGAAACACAGTGAGCACTGGGTGAGCCTCCTGAAGTGTCCCAGGACACATCACCCCCGAGGTCTCACGAAAGTCCCAGTCCAGGTCTGCCATTCTTACACTCTTAACTCAGTGAACAAGTCTGAGCATGTCTGGTGGTCCCGGTATTGTGGGGAGTTGAAACTTCTCGGGGTTGGTGCCACTGCCCAGTCTGAAATTCCTATAGACTTCTTTGTTTCCCCAAGAAGGGGAAACAGGGCCAGCATGAATGGGTTTCCTGGGTGTGCAGGATATGGCTAATGGTCCAGGTGGAACACATCCTCTGGGCCATTACTCTTATCAGATGCCAATTGCTCCTGTCTCCATGCTTTTCCACCTCTTATTGACATTGTAATTCCATTGTCTCTTTTCCTGGAACTGAGGAACTCCCTTGTGTTAAGGGGGTTTCCTCTGACATTCCTAAGATTACAAGTTTTACCAGTACTCATAACAGTAAACATTATAATCACATAAAATATAGTATGAGAACATGAATTAGCATATACTACACACAAGAAGTCAGAAAAGCTTTTGAATTAATTTTCATTGTCTTGGCAACACCACCAGTGAGTCTCAGCCGTTTTATAAACAGCTTTTAGGCTTAAATCCACTACCATTCTCAATGCATTCACCATGTACAACTAAAGATATTTAGTGTTCTTTTTGAAAGCTTTTTCAAAGCATGGAAAGAATAAAAAACCACACAAACCAAAACCAAACCAAACTTCAGCATCAGAGAACATTTATCTCAAACTGTGAATTCGAATAAACAAGCTGAAGTCCCAATACATGTGTGAGTCTAACCTTCCCCTTGAAAGTGAAAAAGGTAAGCCCAGGCATTGCTGCAAACAGCCAGACACAACCTTTGTCAGGGATGCAAATATAAATTGACTTCACAATGAGTATCAACACCTACCAACGAAGGCTCCTGGAAAATCCAGGTCCCTTTGGAAGATGCAATCCAGTAGCAGCTGCAAGGGACATGTTACCAGGCAGCTGCAAGACACCCCTGCACACAACCATGTCATCAGGGTGCTAAAACAAGACAGTTTATCATAGGTGGGAACATAATAAGATTAAACTAGATGACATAAGGTCTTGAAGCAGCACCCACATGAAAGATGGTGGCACACGGTGAGGGGGCTGTAGAAGCAAACCACTAGCACTACCTAAGCACAGTGTTCTCACAACTGCAAGTACAGTGGAATTCCAGTGAGCACAAAGAACAAATCTGCCCTCTTCTGCAGATGCTACAGGAAAGGGATAATCACATGGAAACCAGGCAGTCACCACAAAACAGTCACTTTTTCTGGCCTCACATGATTTTGCATGCTATAATGCTGAGACTCTCTTCCCCATCTGCCACTTGACTAGCAGAGGGAATAAACTTCAGTCAATGCCATCAGGGTAGTACAGAAAAGGTACTACTGGAACTCCAAAATATGAAAGCAGGGATGATCACAGCTCTTCTGAATTTTAAGCTCTGCTCCAAAGTTAAAGCCTATGTAGGCCACACATTAAACAAACATCTAAAGTAAATCAGAAGAGTGCATAGAATTAGCACAAAAAGTAGTACTATCGAGACCAGTATGAGACTTCTGTATGCAATTTATTATTGATTTATATTTTTTCCACTCATAGTCTTCCCAAAATAATATTTTTCCACAATTCAGTTTAACTAATTTTCATATTAACATCATACAGTTTATAAACATTTGTTGGTCTGGATTGCTAGAACAGTGAAAATTCTGCAGCACATGGCATTGTGGAAAGGGCCTCTAACATGTTCCTTCTATGTCTAGAAGTGAAGCTGGTACAAAAACATCTGTGCATACCCTACTTACCCCATGCATGCCCAGCTACTTCTTCCTGTTGTCATAGCTCTTCTTAAACTGATCTCACAAAACCAAGATTTACTTCTAACCGTTAATGCTCAATGACCCAGCTTAAAATACAATTCAAAAAATCCTAAACCGTGTTCACAGAAGGCATGGCAGAAAGTGCCACTCTATGTCTAGGATGAAATAGCAATGAGCTAAAGATCTTCATGCCAGACCTTGAAATTGCACAATCATAGAATGGCCTTGATTGGAAGGGACTTTAAAGATCATTTAGTTTCAAACCCCCTCTACCAGGGAGGGCACAACTACCCACTAGACCAGGTTGTCAGAGCCTCATCCAACCTGGCCTTGAATAATTCCAGGGATGGAGCATCACAATGTCTCTGGGCAACCTATTGCAGTGCCTCACCACCCCCACAGTAGAGTTTTTGTCTAGTATCTAATCTAAACCTTCTCTCTTTCAGTTTGAAGCCATTCTCCCTTGTCCTTTTACTACATGCTCTTGTAAAAAATCTCTCCATCTTTCTTGCAGGCTCCCTTCAGGTACAAGAGAAGACAAAAGTCTTCTCTTCTCCTGGCTGAATAAATCCAATTCTCTCAGTTTTTCCTCCCTCCTCTGGACTCACTCCAACAGTTCCATGTCCTTCCTGTGCTGGGACCCCAGAGCTGGATGCAGGGTTCCAGGTGAGGGGCAGAATCCCCTCCCTGCCCTGCTGCCCACACTGCTTTGGATGCAGCCCAGGACACATTTGGCTTTCTGGGCTGGAAGTGCCCATGGCTGGGTCATGTCCAAACCCTCATCCACAGCACCCAAGTCCTTCTCCCCAGGGCTGTTCTTGATCTCTTCATCCCCCAGCCTGTGCTGGCGTTGTCCCAACACAGGTGCAGCACCTTGCACTTGGTCTTGTTAAACCTCATGACATTCACAGGGATGCACTTCTCAAGCTTGTCCATCCAGGTCCCTCTGGATGGCATCCTGTCCTTCAGGTGAGTCAAGAGCACCACTCAGCTTGGTGTCATATGCAAATTTGCTGAGGGTGCTCTTGATCCTTATGTCTATGTCATTAATAAAGATATTAAATAATACTGGTCCCAGTATGGACCCCAGGGGACAGCACTTGTCACTGATGTCCATTGGGACTCTGAGCCATTGACCACAACTGGATGAGCACCTCCAAGCAGTTTTTTATCAATTTCTTTCCAATTTAGAGAGAATGATGTTGTGGGGGACTACGTCAAAGGCTCTGCAAAAACTCAGAGAAATTATATCTGTAGCCCTTCTCTTGTCCACTGATGTAGTCACATCGGTGACTACATCTGTGGATGGTTTCTTCCAACCACAGAAAATTAATTACTCTCAGGTTAAGAAATGAAACTAAAATTAATCATAGCTAGTTCACTACATTTGGGATAATACTAAGGAAACATCAACTTTGATTTTTTATATAGGACAGTTACAGAGATGGATCATGTGAAATCAAATATAAGCTCATGGTTTTAAATTAAGACTGACAGAATATGCAAAATAGGTCAGAAAATTTTCCCTGCAAGTGATTTTCTCCCTAACTATGAAGCTGAGAGGACCGAACTGAAAACATTACACTTTGTTACATTAACTTTACAGTAGTAACACCAAACCATCTACATTAAAAAGTAAAAAGTCAACTCCAAATATTTTCATCAGCTTTCACTGCTGACAAGTTACACCCAAATTCCACAGAAAACAAGCTAAGGGGCCACCTTGCAATGGTTGTGAAGGCCTTTTCAAGTGAGCAGAATAGTCAAACTGCACAAGTGTCTCTGTAACTTGAAATCCAACAGAAATGTATAATACAATAAAGATACTTTTTTACTGTGTGTCTTGGGTTGTGGAACCAAATATGTGTATTCTATTTGCATCTGTTAAAAGCAGTTGAGGAGATGTTTTTCTTTATCTCTTGTAACTCAAGGGGGGAGAGGCCTGATGCCTTCTGATAATGGGCCATTAACACCTCCTCAGGCTATACTCCCTCCGCTCCAGAGCGGTGCATCCGCATTTCCATCATCCTATTGTGAGATGCATCACATCCCGCTGGCAGTGGGGGTGGGGGCAGGCAGTTTTCTACCTGGAATAAAACTGAGACACAGGAACAGGAACACATCCAGCTTTCACCTGATTTTCTGGGAGGAAGACCAGATCTCATCTCCCCAACACCAGACCCTATCTCACCATCACCAGATCCCTCCTCACCATCACCAGACCCCTCCTCACCACCCCTGGACCCTTGTTCTACAGGATCATCTCTACTTCAACAGAACCACATCTGCCACTTCAGAAGGACTTACTTTTGGACTGCTTTCAACACCCTGACCAACAGGGTGTCAGGTTGTAGCTCTGACTCTGCCAGGGTTTTCCAAAGTTGTTTGTTTGTTTGTTTGTTTGCTGGCTTGGTTGGGTGATTTTGTTTTTCTACTACATTTGTATTATTCATATTCCTAGTAAAGAACTGTTATTTCTATTCCCAAACTCTTTGCCTGAAAGCCCTTGATTGCAAACTTATAACTTGGCGGGGGGTGAGGGGGTTACATTCTCCATTCTAAGGGAAACCCCAGTTTCCCTGGCAAATACCTGTCTTTCCAAACCAAGACACTGTGTCATCATCTTATCCCAGAAGAGTACTGATGTGCAGCGTACATGCTTTTTCTCCAAAGAAAAAAAGTGATTAATTCAGCAGTTGCTTCATTATGATCAGATCAGCCACTTTATAGCTCCTGAACTGAAACAGTTCCTCAGTCAGTGACTTCCTCTAGCCAAAACCACTCATCCCAAACACTGCTTAAAAGCCATGCAGCTACTCCAAATGGCAAAGAAGAGGCTGTAAATTGACCTTCAGAGACCTCTCAAAAGCATGTAAAAATATAAAAGGCAGGTAGATATGAAAAATGTTAAGATATTTACAGTAATTCTTTTCTCAACTTCTTCCTACCCTGTACAAAAAGTTATTGTCCGATTTTCAGAATGAAAATTCTAAATGTCTGCAGAGAAATAAAATTTTCCATCAAGTTATTTATGAATATCCAAGATAAATATTGATAATTAGCAATTTAAAAATTAATAGACATAAGATTTCACTACGTTTTCTGATGATAATGATCCCAGCTTCACTATTGTCTTGCAACTGATTTTTTAAGCTGAGGTGTTGGGGGGGCGTTAGATTTTTCGTTTAAATATTCTAATAACTTTTGGTTAAAACAGCTACATAACAAATTTAAGAAAAAAGCAACCACAAAACTCAGCTGAAGGAACTCACTGTGTACCAAGGTGAGCTTGTTACTGCACAAGTCAACTTTCTGATGAAAATAAAAAGCACAGCAGAGGCAAAGGAGATGCCTTCAGACTAAACCCATAGATGTTTTCAATCTTTCAACATCCTGGAAAATCTCAGCTCCTGTTTGTTTATTGAGTGATTAAGGACAGCATGGCGCATTTTGACACTTGGAGATAAAGTCAAGGAAAATATCCAACAGGCAGCAGGAAGTGAATATCATGTTGAGATTGAATAGCTGCCAAAGTGCAAAGGGCAAAAAGCAAATGTAAGCAAAGATAACATCCAAGACAGACCAGAAGGCAGTGGTGTGTTGCTTCTGACTATACACAGAAACAACTGAGCCTTAATACAAGGAGGAAGAAAAAGGAAGAACAATGGGTAGAACACAATTGATTTTTAGGAAGCTACACAGACAAACAAGCTGTCAAATGTGCTTAACAACCTAGTCTGAGCTTTACAAAGATTAACCAGTTTCTTCCCTGTGCAATCATGAAATACAGGGAATCTACTGAAAAGATAAAGTGAAGATCAGCACTCCAGGCAGAACATCTGAAACTTACAGTTCTTGGCTTTTGTTAAAGCAGTCCCCCTGTTCCACACTACACAGGATAAGCCATTATAAATACCTATAGTAAAACTAGAGCAAACCTGCTCTGATAAGGCTACACTGTCTATCTGAGAAATGTGCTATAACTACCTCCATGCAGGTACATGCAACCCAAACACTCTCATGCACATTTTGTAACTACCAACAAGGTGACAGCACCATACCACATTATATTAGCTTTTTCTTGTGTTTCATGTCTAACTGTTTCAAGAGATCTTCTTTTTCTTTATGTCAGCTACTTGTCATTCTTGAGAACGTATGAAAAACCATCAGCCATAAACAGTATTAAAGATAACATTAGCAGATAGAAGAAAGCTGTGTTTAAATGAAACATGTTAAAAGTAGTTTAAAAATTCATAGTCCTTACAAATGAACAGAGAACTGAGTGAAGGAACGAACTTCATTATTAAGTAATTTTGCGCAGCTGACTAAACACTAGACCTCCCAAAACATGCCAATAACTGTACAATCTACATGTGTGGGAAAAATGGAAGAAAAACCAAGCGCAGAAACACAACTGCAACACAACACAGAAGCACAACATATATCCTGCATGTCTCTACAAACAGACACACAGTCCTCTTCCCCTCCACTTCTATTTTTAAGAAAAAAAGGGAGTCACATCCTTTACAAATATATTCTCACTTGTCTTTACCTCTCATTACTTCTAAAAGACCTGCTACAAGAGCTCTTAACATTGTACGCTAAAGAGCCATGGGCTGTAAACTTTACAGCATAAATTACAGACAAACAGAATTGCATAATTTGAAAAGACATCCTTGACAACACACAGCATGCGGTACACACATGACACTTGAAGTGCGTCACCCTAATGTCCTTAACTTTTTAAAAAAGAAGTTACAAAAAAGACAGAAAAACTGTCTAATACTGGAACACATAAATAACAACAACAACAAGACAACTTTCTTACTAGTTTTCAAACGAAAGCAACAGTCAAGAAGAGCTGTCCCACCTCAGCTTTCTTTTTTCCTGCAAAAAGCAGTCATGATGATGACACAGACGTTACTATTAGGTGCTACAAGTCAAATACAATTCAATACAATTCAAAGCTCCTGCTTTGAATTTCAAGCAATTCACACAATGAAATCTACAGAGGCACAAATCAATCCTCCAAGAAAAGATGAAAACTAATATCTCACAGTTATTTTATTTAGCAAACGAATCGAATAGCAGCTAGGAAACAATGTCCTTCCTTGCACCGTACTTTGCAGATCATCAACTTCAATAATCCTAGAACACGTCCTATTTGACAGTGAAGGTCTTATTTTAGCAAGTGAATTTTCCTGTCACTAGGCTACTCCATAAGCTTGAAAAACTCTGGTGTCACCACTTAATTTGTGGCTTGTTTTAGTACAGATAGACATACACAACAAACTTGAAAGTAATTTCCATCTGCCTTACCAAGGAGGCAGAGAAAACATCCCTTCACTTGACTCTCTCATTTTATGTTACTGTTACACACAGCTTAAACTAGAAGCACATTAAGAGACTCTTCACACCGTAGCCCCACATTTATCAATGCAGGGAACAAGGGCAGGTAACACAGGTTTCCACAGATCAGAGCTTCACTCTGCAGCAGCGTACAGCTTCAAGTCTTTTTAAAGATGACCTTGATGAGGTAGACAGAAAGTACCACCAGTATTGAAAAGGCACCAGAAGGTTTGCAGCAAGGTGCAGCTAAGGAAGGCACAGCTGACCATGAGGCAATCGTACTCCCTCTCTTCCTCCTACATTTGCTTGCTGCTGTGCTTTGAACCTTTTCAGAACATGGGGGTTAATAGCTGCAATTGCATCTCTTGTTCAACTTTGACTTCTGGTCTCTTACTAGTTACCTGCTTCCAAATCATGAGAGCATTTCAAATTCAGATTCTACCTGCACATAAGCCATATAAAAAACAATGTACAGAAGCACAGGTACAGATTTAGGGGTTTGTCTTTCTGAAGTGCAGCATGAAGGATAGGGTTTTTCCAGAAGAAGGTGCATGGCAATGGTATTTCAGACTATGAAAGAAAAAGAACGATCTTGCAGCTGCTAAATCCTCCACAGACAGCATCAGCACACAGCCCTTCCTGCAATCAATGTCCTCTTCTTCTTTCAAAGGAGCACATGACTTTAAAGAAGTTATTACCACAGGGTTATCAGACAAAATATGGGTTTCTCCATGATCACACTCTGCTAAGCAATTAGGTCAAACTGTGCTCTTGAAAAATAGTTTAGTGCAACTGAAGGTCAAGGAATGAAAGCATGTCGGGGAGATGAAGCAGAAAAGAAGTAGAAGGATTTAACTCTCAAGCACATACAAAGGCCCTGCCAGAAAAAGGAGTTGCGCTGTTGCTAGAACTTTGTAGTGTATGAAAGGAACATTCTTGGCACTGAAAAGCTGGCATCTGTGTACAAATAGAAAAAGTGTTCCAAGTTACAAGCTGTACACAGAAACAAAAAGGAACTTCTTCACATCAATGTGCTCACCAGTACTGTCTTGTTCATTCTAAATTACACTTTTGTCAATGGATTGATGTGGTTTAGTTGTCAGGCAAATAAGTAGATTTTTGTTACTTTTAACCAGAACAAAGAAATATTACGTGCTTTTACAGAGTTCTGTAATTCCTTAAAAAATTATTTTGCATAAGCAGGAATTCTGATGTCAGATTCTTTCTCTTATATTCACATTTGGGTTTTAGAATGCAAATTTGAATGAGTAAAGTACTCTGGGTCTATGTTGGCAGCAGATGTTCAGAAGAAAAGGCACACTGAAAAAGCTGGAAGCATTACTGAAGGTTTGATGATTCTGTTCTGGAAACCCATGGATTACTGCAGATACAAAACAGAGACACACTGACAGCTTTACACATGGCTGTAAGAAATTGACTGAATGATTCTTCTGAAAGTAGTCGAAGATTAAATTCTCTTTCCTGCTTTTTCTAGTGCTTTGAACTGTTGAATAGGTGGGCAAGAGGCAAACACTAGACAAGCAGAGACAAAACCTGCCCTCCTTCCTGTATGTATATAAACAATTCAGCTCTGTCTCCAGTTTCATATTATCTATCCAGCACTCATTTTTACAGCCTGGGTAACACCAAACATGCATACTTGTCACTGTGCCAGTAGACAAGACAAGAAATGCAAGTTATCAATGTTATTGAAACTTCATACAATAGACTGAGTAATGGTCAGACACTATTTTTATGCTGTCTGATGGGAGGGGGGGGGTGGGGTGAAGCAGCTGTTAGCTATTCCTTTGTAAGCAAAAGCATAATATCTAAAGGCTGTAACTTCCACACTTCAGGTGCAGTAAAACATCTCTGTTCGGGAGATAAACATTTTTTCTTGGTTCCTTACTGAGAGTTCATTTTACCTTAGGATTACATTTCACTTTAAAGTTTCATTTACTATAGATCAATGTGACATAAATGCAGAGGCATTATACAGAAGAGGAGCTGAGAGTTAGACAGTCTTCTCTGTGGTATGATCAATTTCTTTTTAAATTTTTCTCTTTTTAATACAAGATTAAGCAGTACTGCAAAGCTCAAGAGCTCTTAGCTTTCTAGTACACAGACAAAAGCAGTGCTACACCACACTTTCACACCCACACTGTCTCTCCAACTTTCACAAAAAGAAATGTAGTGTTAGATTGAGTGAATCTTGGTATTCTGTGGTTTTCTCTCAAGGGACACTTCTGAGTCACTCATCTTTGACATGTGCATTGCTAAAAGGCAAAAAGTACTGACCTGTTCCAGACGAATTTTGAGCTGCTCCTTTGCAGTTACAGTGGGAACAATAATAACTCACTGAATGCAGTGATGTGAGAAATATAAAATGAACACAACCAGGATGAGAGTGAACTCAGTCTAAACACATGCATGATTCTGGGTAAAACTTGGAGATGGTAAAAACAACACAAAGTAAAAGTGTGAGATGTTCCTATGCCTCAAATGCCTTAACAAAACACTTAAGTAATTATCTAACTACAGAATGTGAAGAGCTAGATAGTACTAGAGAAAATATTTCTGACCAAAGTCTACTCATAGACAAAGGAGTT
The DNA here is from genome assembly GCA_027886175.1 of Phylloscopus collybita. Classification (NCBI taxonomy): domain Eukaryota; kingdom Metazoa; phylum Chordata; class Aves; order Passeriformes; family Phylloscopidae; genus Phylloscopus; species Phylloscopus collybita. The sequence continues at coordinate 4,185,397 of JAJNNQ010000029.1, forward strand.
TAAAATACTGATGTGAAGTCCACATCAACATGTTGTGGTATTTAACATATAAGCTGGATGAATGCATACGGCTGTAAAACTTCCAAGGCAGCTGTATGTCAGCCATTTCCTATCAATGATGCCTGGGCTGGAGATTGCAGAAACCCATTTGGTCTGCATACATGTACATCTGCTAAAGTCTTTTCAGAAATCATCTTATACTATGAAAAGTGGAGTACTCACACTTGTAAGCAGTTGAAGTAATAACTACATCTATTATACACAGGAAAATACTGAAAAAAAAAAAAAAAGAAAAAAGGGAGATAATGCAAAAAAAAGCCACAGATTTTCAAGCAACTGCCATTCATGGTATTAAAAAGATCTACACATGCAGCTACTTTAAGAATCAGTGCCTAAGCATTGCCATATAAATACAGAACTTAGTATACCTTGCAAATACTTCAAGTAGAGTCTTAATGTTATTTAATACTTTATTTTCCCCTTCTTTTGAACATTTCATGAAATTTGTAAACCAACTCGGCAACTAACATTAAATCACAAGTTAATCTTAAGACACACATGACCTAAGTCTGACTTGGAACTGATCATAAAAGCTCAGTTATCACTAGCTCAGAAAATCTTAAACCAGGAGACTGGTGTGAATACTAAAACACATGGGCAGAGCAAGCATTTGATTTTGGTGATGCTAAAGACTGTTGTTGCTGCTATTTCATAACTAGTGTTCTGAGCTACGCACTTCTCTTTTTAGCAGTGGGTTCTGAAGCACACCTGAGTGGGTGTTTGTCCTTCAGCTTGGGGAAGGAAAGTCTAGTGATCAGACCTCACTTGTGTGATCCACTCTTCCGTCACAATGAAGAGCCTTTCCCCACTTCACCTTGTCAGGAATTCCTGTTCAGTAGCGTATGACCTATCACCTTCATGAGAAATACTGTGCCTATAAGCAGCATTCCTACAGAGATTTTGACTCTGGAAGGTATCTATGTTGAATGGCCACAAATAAAACCACAGAAATTCATCACCTTTACAGCACAGCTGTGCCTGTTAAATACATTTGACAATGCTAATACAAGAGATTTTTTTTTTAATATACTTGGAAAAAATCATTTAATACAGTCATAGAATATGGATCATTAAAGCACTTCCTAGAAAAAGGATGAAATCTTACTACTAAGAGCAGAAGTGAGGATGGACTGCAAAGCCCCAAGCAGGTTATGACTCAGCTTCCTCTAGAAATTATACAACTTAAAGCTGGAAAGGATTTAAAGTCTGGTTACTTTCTACATCTACCAGGTATGAAGCATCACTAAAATCCACAGGTGTTTACTAACCTTTTAGTATTACAGCATAAGAGAAACAACCTCCTTATGCTCCACAGAAGATGGCAGAGTAATTTTTTGTGTAGAAAAATTCTGGATTTTCTCCTCCAATTATTAACTTGATGTTAGCTAAATATGTAAGAAACTCACTGAGCTATAAACACATCACTTAGGCCAGTGATGAAAATATTGCTTTTCCATGACTTTTTAAGATGATATGGCATTACAAACAAAGCAGTTTCTCTAACAAACAGAATGCTCTCATGCTAAGTGCCTTAGTAACTTCCATATACATTACACTTTTATGAGCCACCATTTACAGCCAAGTAATTGTCTGCTTCCCCAGATTTTCAGCTTTTATTCACAGCTATTCACTCTTGCAGACAAGCTTGGGCACTTCAGAATGTAGAACATCTAAGAAAAAAAATTATATATATATTCCAAGTTGTTCCCTCTGACTGGTGTGCAAAGGAGGGCTTGTCTGGCTACCCTACGGCTGCTGCCACAGGAAAACAGACTGCCAGCAGCCTCATTGTCCAGGGTTAATCACAGTCAGTGATTCTTCCCAGTTCAGAGCAGCTCTTCCACACGGTCTTAGCTGTCCAGACCTGCACAGCACTGACACAGAGTGTACTCAGTGCAGGCTTTTCAGCGTGGTTCAGTAGGCTGAGCCAGTACCTGTCACAAACAGAGGCTTCCCCATCCTACGGGCCCTGCATTCCTATGCTGCGCTGGCGGCTGGCACTGATCCCTGTCTGGCATGGGATCTGTGTTGACCCAGTTCAGGGAGCTCCATCTGTAATCCCCTCCTGCTTCCAGGCTGCGCTCACGATGGTGCTAGTGCAGGAGAATGCTGCTCAGTGGGTGAGGAACAGGACCATCCCATTCTCTGACCCATGTGCTAGAATGGCTGTGCCACCCACGGTGGGCTCGCAGGCAAGCAGAGCAGCACTGACCAGGAGATAACACACACCCTTAGGAGGAACAGTAATGTAAAGGCTTCTTTCTAGAGGAACAAAAGAGGCAGGAGAAGTAGACCAGCTTTGCAAGATAGAATCTGGAATGGTTTGTTCTTCAGCTAATGTTAGAACTGGCAGCAAAACCAGGAAAAGAGATACCCTCCTTTCAGGCAAGAATGTGAAGTAAATAGTATCAGAAGGCCCTTTCAAATAAAAAGCCATGAGAAAAGATGAGACATAAGGAACTGAGCCATTCCCTGACGTGCTTTCTTTTTCCAGGGAATCAATGGCAATTCTACGCAGATGGCCCTGCTCATGGAGATAAGAAAATATTGCCAGACAGATAACACACCAACAAAGTCAACACTCCCATAACAAAATGTCTGAAGTCTGTGTTTGCAAGGAATAAAAACCACAACAAAACAAAAACAAATACACACAAACCTAAAGCAAACAAAACAAAATCCCTAAAAGAAAGAGAAAGCTGAAGGAGAGAAGTTGAAATAGATCTCTAGGATTACTGCATCACTTTCCTTAAAGGTAATAGGAACCAAATGTCCCAACAAAGGAGTTCAAGTCAGCAAGATAAAATTTGTTACCATTCAAAACTTTCATAATATTTTTTCTTATACAATAATAAACTCCCAGCCTTGTTGACGGAGTTATTCAATGTTGAGTTCTTGGCCTCAAAGTTGTAGGACCCAAGTAAGACACATGCTAATATTATTTTTCCCTGCGGACAAAGGGGTGTCATGGTTTGACACTGGTCAAACACCAGGCACCCAGGAAAGTCACTCACTCACCCTCCCCTGCTACAGCTGGGCAAAGGAGAGAAAAAAATTACATCATCAAAATGTTAACGTCATCAGTTGACATAAGAACCATGAGAAAACACTCCAAGGGCAAAACAGGCTCAGCTTAGAGGTACAAAATGAATTTATTACTGACAAAATCAGAGGAAAATAATGAGAAGTAAAATAAACCCTTTTTTTCCCCCAGCCCCTCCCTCCTTCCCACTGACAGCACAGGCAGACAGGGCATGGGGGTTTGGTCAGTTCATCACTGAGATTTTCTTCCACTGCTCCAGGAGAGGAGTCCTTCCCCCGTGCTCCCATGGGGTCCCTCCCATGGGACACAGTTCTCTGTGAACTTCTCCAGCCTGGGTCCACTCTCATGAGCAGCAGTCCTGCCAAAGCTACTGCAACGTGAGTCCCTCCCACAGGCACACAATCCTCCCAAAACTGCTGTGGTGTGGGTCACTCTTCCACAGGGTGCAGCCCTCCAAGGGCAGGCTGCTCCAGCCTGGAAGCAAGGGCCCCCTCTCTCCATCCTGTGGGGTGTCCCACAGGATCACAGCATCCTCCAGGCATCCACCTGCTCCAGCATGGGCACCTCCTCCAGGGGCTGAGGGTGGATCTCTGCATCCCCCATGGATCTCCATGGGCTGAGGGTGGATCTCTGCATCCCCCGTGGATCCCCATGGGCTGAGGGTGGATCTCTGCATCCCCCATGGATCTCCATGGGCTGAGGGTGGATCTCTGCATCCCCCATGGATCCCCAAGGGCTGAGGGTGGATCTCTGCATCCCCCATGGATCTCCATGGGCTGAGGGTGGATCTCTGCATCCCCCGTGGATCTCCATGGGTTGAGGGTGGGTCTCTGCATCCCCCATGGATCCCCAAGGGCTGAGGGTGGATCTCTGCATCCCCCATGGATCTCCATGGGCTGAGGGTGGGTCTCTGCATCCCCACGGATCCCCAAGGGCTGCAGGGGCACAGCTGCTTCACCGTGGTCTCACCATGGCCTGCAGAGGAATTTTGGCTCTGGCACCTGGAGCACCTCCAGCCCCTCCTTCTCCACTGACCTTGGTGTCTCCATGTTGCTTTCCTCACATGTTCTCACTTCCTTCTCTGGCTAGAGAAAAAAAAATACAAAAAAACCCCGTGCCCCACTTTTATTCAATTTTCTTCTTAAATCTGTATCACAGAGGCATCACTACCATCTCTAATTGGCCCAGCTTTGGCCAGCAGCATGTCCATCAGGGATTGGCTCTGCTGGACATGGTAGAAGCTTCTGGCAGCTTCTCAAAGAAGCCACATCTGTGATCCCCCATTACCAAAAACCAGGCCATGCAAAACCAACACAAGGGGGAAAATCCCACACCTTATCACCCATTAAACCTGGCAGAATAACTCAATTGTAAACTATGTCAGAATAAAACATTATCAGTTAGAAGTTAGCTGTACTCAGTACACAGATAGGTAAATTAAGCACAGTGGTGAATAACAGACACCACAAAGGATACACATGATTTGAAGCTTTATGCATTGGCTTTCTTAGTCTCCTTTAGAAATACAGGATTAAAAAATACCGTATCAGCAGTAAAGTTTAATACTCTTCTCTAAAAAATTCAGCAAACAGAAAGGAGAGAAGAGAGTTTCCACACCACTTCTCTATAAACACAAGACAGTTAAAAGTCACCAGTTTCCAGAAAATGAACAGCCTTTCCCTGTCCTGTAAGTATTAACAACCTCAGAACACTACAGATGCAACAGACTGTGATCTGGGGAAAATGTTCCTCTGCTATCAGCTCCCATGGCATGAAAGCAGGTACTCTACGTGCATACTTCTACAGGCACACCTAGCCAGTCTCTCAAAGCTAGAAAAACCACTGACACTTAAAGAGAAGCCTGAGGAAATGTACAAGAGCCCAGAAGCCAATTTACATACCAGGCAGAAAGCAGGACTCTAAGCAACTGTGAGAACTTAGAAGCATACCATTAATTACTCACAAATTAAGACGTAGCGCAAATAAAGTATTTCCAGTACACTGGTTCAGTTACAGGCTCTTAGCATCCTGTTTAGGCAAGAACTGCACAGACAAACGCTATTGCCCCAAATAATTTTCATCCTTTCCGAAACCTCACTCCTCTGCATAATTGAGAAAAAAAATCTCAAACTATAGATTCAATCAGTATGTAAAGACAGTTATAATTTACTGACCATGAAATCTCCAGCTTTGGATAAAGCTTATGGATCTCTATAAGTTCATGACCACCCAGTTAAACACAGGCAAGATCATCTGAGCTTCCTAACAAACAGAGACTTGCACCTGCAAGAAGAATGTACTGGGGAAGACTTGCTCTAGTAGAGTGGCACAGCAGGGTCCCTGTTGCTGGTGGTCATGGCACCCGCGTGGTCTGGACAGCCACACAACAATGCTTCCTCCTCAACACCACTGCCTCTGGAAGCAGAAATGGTTTGGCACATCGGCTTGCACAAACAGGAAGGAATAGGGGGAAGGAAATTAAACTTCTCAAACCAAGAGAATAAGGCTGAAGACCACCATGTGGATTACTCAGCAAAGTGTTTTACAGCACTGCTGTAAACCATGTTTACATGTGAGTTATTCTGGGACTGGGTGAACATCTATTACAAGATATTCCCCCCAACATCAATGTGTGCCACAACCAAAAAAACCCACAAAACTCCAACATGCCAATAATACCATACTTCTAATACAACAGGACAACATCCTCAAGTACTACAATATGCCTGGAAATTTGAAAGAGAGTCTTAAAACTGATCCAAAAAATCAATAATGACTGTATCCTTATCAGCCTTCTCCTCTTCCAGAACAGTGTCATGCACTTCTTTCTTTTAATTTTACAAGATTAACCTTGATACAATTTAGATTCCCTGTTCATACTGGTCTCGTTTCAACAGGTCCCATAAGGTCATTTTCCTTAAAACAAGAAGCCTTTCAATTGCAGCCTGTAGAACCATCTGTGAAAACTGTAAATGTATATATAGTTTCTAAAGTTTCTTTTTTTTACCAACCATTTTAATTTTTCCAGAGTATTAATAATATCATATCACTCCAAGAACAGTGGTTGGAGTACAAGGCTAAATGCACTGAAGTCTTCAGTACCCTTTCTCAAGAAGCTTCATCTCATAGCTTCATCATCTTAGCTTAACATCTCTTCTTCACTTTAGAAGAGGACAGCAGCAACTTCTTTGAAATGAGGGACAAGACCTGCAAGTAACATGTGAAGGAGGACGTAGCAAGGTTTGCAAGGATATGGAGAGATACCTGCCCCTACAATTCATCTCTGTCATTAGTCTCTTCCATAACTGCACCAAAACCAACAGGAATGTCACCCAACAACTGACCAAAATGTGCAGGCTCCACTCTTCCTGTATCACCTCCTAGACAAGATCTTAGAGTTTAGCAACATCACCTATATTAGACTCCTTGGCATTGGCCTTTGTACCCAGTTCTACAAAATGTCACATTATGCCAAAATTATGCATAAGGTAGACAAGCAATGAAATAGTAAAGGCTTGAAGATCTTTAGGCTTTGCCTACACTTTTCTCAGCTTCACCCATGAACTCATCATAGTTAAGTATGACCTATTATACTGCATGGCTAGTCAAAGAATGCTGTTCCGGTTTAGTGCATAATTTTAGTGGAGAATCCTCCTTTGTGTCACCTACCTTCCTTCAAGGGGGACAAAACACAGTTTGAGAAACCACCGTTTTGAGACAGAGCTCCTATAAAACCACACCATCCAGGAAACAAGCTGCTGATTCACTGCTTCATTTCTTCAGAATATAAAATTGTATCAACAAGTTGCCCAGGTTTTCTAACCAAGGCAGTTAAAAACTGCCAGAAAAGTTACCTGGACTTTAGGGCAGGGTCTCACAAGAAACACACACAATCTCCTCCAAAAACTGGTACAGCTTTGAACACCTCTGACTAACTGCAAACAACCATTAATGAAGATTACTCCAATTACTACTGCACCTCCCATAGCTCTCCTAATTTCCAGCTTAAACTTCCTTGTTGTCAGTTTATGCTCTTCTGTCTTTGTAGTAAAGTCTCTGTCCCTCCTGCATATTTAACTGGAAGTAGATTTATGGAGGCAATCACAACTCCATGCAGGCTGAGATTTCACAGTGCTTTCAGCTGATCTGACAGTGTACACCTGCCATAAATCATATATATAGGGTGTGGTATTTTCCCACTTCGACAGCAGCACTACACAAAAAAAAAAAACCCAACCTGAAACAAAAGAAACTACAGAGAAATGCACAGCAGAGAAGATACTGATCCTTTCAACCACCAACACTGCAGCCTGAGCTTTGAACAAAGCTCTCATGAAACAGCGGTGTCAGCCTCCCCTTCTTAGGCTAAAGGGGCCAACTTCTGTTCAGTACACATAATTCCAGCAGAGAAACTGACATACTCAAACAGCTGTAAAGAGAAAAACAGGGAGGAAAAAAAAAACAAAACAAACACCACCCCAAACCCCCATGAACATAGATGGACTAATCTGGAAAGCTAGAAGGACAGACTGAAGTTTCAGCACACCCCTAACACGCCTGACCTGGTACTGATCATGCCTCACTGAGCCCGGCTAGAAGAAAAATCAGACAAGCATTTTATCTGCTTCCTGATGAGTTTAGATTTACAAAGATTTGTGCATTTAAACTGAAAGCACAGAATAATCAGCAAGCTCTAGGTTTTATTACACTGTATTTTAAAAGACATACAAAGCAGTCATTATTTTTCCTCAGAGAGAGAAATAAAGTAAGCAGGACCCAAAAAATCACCACCACTTCTTGTGCTTCTCGTGAGGCAAACTTCTCAGCACATTCTATAAGGCAGTAATTGTTACCAGTGGCACTGTATAGTGACAGCTCTTGCAGCCTGTGCAATCAGCAGCTTGCAGGTTATTGTGCATTTGTGAAAAGGAAACATTGTGAGGCATGTCTGGGAGGCAAAGTGACTTGAGATGCATAATTTTTTCAACCATGCTTTCCAGTTAAGAAACCTTCCTTTTCAGTATCTATGCAACCACCAAAGCCAGGACTTACAGACAAGCCTAGAACAACCAACTTCTTCTCCAAGGGTTGATACAATATGTACATAGTTCACAAACAGCATAGAAAGGGTTATTTGATGTAATGTGAATTATACAACCTTCAATTCTTCAAATAAAAACAAAAGAGCACACAAAGACACCAATCAACCAAGTTTCCTAGTCAAACAGGTTTTGTCATCAACATTTTCAGAGTTCCTTCTGAGGTCGTTTTCCATGAAAAACTCATATAGTCCACTCAATTTAATTAATTATCATGTACTACTAAAATCTGAATAAAATAGTTACAAAAATAGTGAATTATACACTTGGAGTATTTATGACCATGCCTGGATGAAAAACAGGAAATGGCACCACAGAGGTCTGCAGGCTTCTGCTTCCTCTGTTTAACCACTTTAGTGCTGCTTGAGAAAGAAGGTTAACACATGCCTTATAAAGCAGCAAAGGAGACCAGCTTATAGCAAGAAAATGTAAGGAAACAGAAACTGGAAATTTTAATGTAACACAGTTAAAAATTTTGTCACTCACGTGCAACAGTTTTAGTCTTACAAAACCATCTTTTACATTGCTCCTACCCCTCCCTCCTTTGACTTTCTGATAATTCACAGAAAAAATGTTACACTGTAAGACTATGAATGATTGCTGTCATGGGTTTTAAATGTGACAGTTTTGAAAGAAAGTATCACCTGAAATGCATTTCACATCCTATAAATCGCACAACAGAGCCTGACAATACTAACACAATTTTAATACACGGGCTAGTTAGCAAGATTAACTTAGGCTGTCAAGCCTGGAAAGTGCCATGAAGGTCAAATTCTGGTCACCATTCAAGTCGGTTTGTTTGGGTTTTTTCAGTGCTTTTACTTTCCTCCCAATACAGCTGTGCAATGTAATTACAGTTATGGTGTTTGGATAGATGACAGGCAGTCTCCACTTCTGTAAAATGCAGTGCTACCAAAACCCAGTATCTGAATAATCAAAATTGCACACATTCTTGCATACATATATATATTTTTGTATATTCAGCCTGCATACTCCCTGTTTACAATGGAAATAATTTTCCGGGAGGGAAAAACCTCCTTTTTCATTTAACTCTGAAAGGTAGAAGAACATTTTACAGAATGTAAATACATATTTGCACAGCTCTCTGTTCTCTCTTATCAACATGTTCAGCATGTTATCCTAGGCATTTTTCTCTCCCAACTGATAAAGCCATTAGGTACGTAGTGGGATTAGGTTGCTGCTTTTTACTCTTAGCTTCTCTGCTTAGTGAGCCACCAAACAGAGTCAGAGTAGTCTCCAAAACTGGCAAGATTCAGTGCAGCTTTCCTTTGACAAGTTACAAGTGCTTCCCTAGTGAGTCCAACAGGTCCAAACAAGCCTGACATTCAAAACTGTTAGATACCTCTTCCTACTTTCTGAATCAACAAGAATCTAAAAATTGTGAAGCACAGTGCAATGCAAATACCACTCTTCAATTCCAAAACTTTACCTTAACACTCTGTATCTCTTTTAGAAAGCACATGAAAGCTTGAAGGAAAATAAAACAACCAAAAATACCAAATGTGGGTGTTGGGGGTGAAGGAAGAAGGAGCTGTCTATGTGATCAGGAACTCATACAGACAAACACAGTATGTATTTATAACACAGTTTTGGATAGCTCTCCCAAAAATTATTTAAACAACACCACATTTCTCACAATACTGTATGAATTCCCAAGCAATGCCAGTCATGGGAGGTAAAAATATACCTTGAAAAGTTCAGTGTGCTTTGAAGGTCTTTACTTGCTGCTTAGTGAGATTTTTTAATACCACTGAACTTGAATTGCTGACTTTTGGGCAGACTGAAGTGAAAGCACTGCAGTAGGGTATTTAAAATGCACAGTCACATTACCTGCAACTGCAGGCAGAATTAAAATGACAAAATTGCTTTTAGCAAATTTGTTGCTCTTCCATGATGATGTTTACTACCTCTCGAAATGTCACGCTTAGATGATTACTTAACACGTCTGTAGGTAGCCTGCATGTGAACAAGTAACAAGTGTAATTTCGTATTTGTAAAATGGAAAACAAAAAAAAGTGTATGCAATGCACCATACAATAATCAACAGCAATTTTCTTACATGTTCCAAAGACAGCATTAGATCCATAAGTCTCCCAATACTGCATCGGTATAAAAGCTTAAGATAAAACAATTTGAAAAGACATGAACTTGTCAGGAGAAATCATGTATGGGCAAGAAAAATAAATAAGGGTGATTCTACCAGTATTCACAATCACAAATTTCTTCTTCCATATTCTCCTCAGGCATAAATGAAAATGAACTTAAGACTACAAGAAAACTCAGATGTTTTGGTAGTAGGATTATGATTGCTTATTACTTTTTCTGTAAAAGCATGGTAAGATACCAGAAAACTAGAGAACGCAGATTTTTTTTAGCCCAGGCACACCATCATCCCTTCTCATCATCCCTTAGGTTTTATGCTAAGCAATACTTAAACCTGCTTTATTACTTTCTATCAAAAATTTAATTTACACAGCCCATTTGCTTTCTTCAACACACCTTTCTTATTCAAATGATATTTTATTCTAGTTACTGATAGAAGTATTATGTGACAAAGACTTAAATAATTTACAAGGGAAAACAGTATCGATTATTAAAATCAAGATTATTAAAATTAAAATTCACTGAGCTCTCTCAAAAGGCAGGTTGGCCTAGGAACTTAAGGGTCTTTTCCTTCAAACACAAGTCTGTCAATGAAAACTCACCTGTTAATTTATTCACCTATTTTACTTGATGCCTGTAGCTAAGTAAGAGGAAATAAAAGCATTCTTCCAAGAGAAATGGAAAATCTGCTGCAAAATGGAACCTTTCATCATTGCTTAGTTCAAGTGTTAATCCACAATTTGGGTTCCCAAAGGAATACAGGAAATTTTAAAGTCAAAGATACTTTTAATATTCACTGTTTTTTGAATTTTGAGCCTCAGGGTAACTACATTTATATGCAAACCTAAGAGTCAGAAACCCGATAAGGTGTAAATGAGGAATGGAAAGTGACGGATTTACAAAAAAGTATTTTGTGCAACCCTAGAAACTTAAGTTCAAAAAGAAGTTAAAAACACCACTGAAGTTAACCATATAACAATTATCCTGAGGTTTCCTTACTCTTATGGTTTTATGCCAACATTTCACACTGGAATAATCCTAGTTATTTAAAATAATACTGAAGTGAAAGCTTCACCTCTTTAAAATAACTACACACCATTTTTAAAGTAAAATCACTGCCAAACATTTCGCAATGTTTTACCATCCACTGGTATGGTAAAACATGTCTAGATAAAAATGACAAGGTTCTTAAATTTATTTACTCTTTTTCAAGTGAAAACTAGAGTAGATATTAACATTCTTTAAAATCCATAAAATGTTATAGGTTTAGACTGCATGCCAAGCTTCTACAGCATTAGGATGGATAAAACCCCAGTGTAGTAATACCCTATTGGTAAATGATAAATGAATATACCATTTTTAAACTGAACACCATTATCTAACACTTTGCCAATTTGAAACCCTCCATTTGCTCTGGTGTTTTCAGTTGCTCTTTTACTACCTAACATTTTCAGAATTTGCACTTCCCATGCTGTAAAAACAAAATGCCTGTTCTTCACTGCTGTGTTCTGGAGCTCGTGACTTCCAAAGAACATTTATTTGAAAAAAGACCTCCATGTAGTTAAACACTTCTTATGTAATTGGCCTAAGGGCAATTGTTCTATTTCATAAATATGTATTAGCGACCAAACATTGCACTGATACTTCCTCTTAAAAAAAAAAAAAAAAGCAAAACAGGAGAAATTACATAAACCATAACACTGTCTAAATTTGAATATTGACATTATCTTCTCCCTGAAGAACCTTAAAAATCCCACAATGTATGTGTGTCTTTACTTTCTTCCATAAAGTCAATAATTTATCAGCACCTGTAAGTACAACTATGGCTTTATTTTTAGGAGTTCAGCAACCTAAACCCGAATTTTGGAACACTGTGCATCCTTGTCAAAAAATCTAGAAATCAAACAGAACAATTTTAGGTGCCAAAATAATTGTTTAGACCACAAAATCCAAACCTATGCTTTAGCATGATAACGCACGTCTTCCTATCAAGTTATCCAGCAAGTTAATATGACTTCACAGTCCAACACAGAATATTACTCTAGATGTAAGAAAATGCCAACCCAGAACACCATGAGGAAATAAAAGTACACGTTTATTGTCAAAGTCACATCAACAAACTTGTATATAAATGGGATGAAGTTTATTGGAAATACACTGCAATAAACTTTCTTAATAATGTGGTGGGCTTCTTGGTTGATTAGCTGTTGTTTGGGTGGGGGGGGGTTGGTTGTTGTTGCAGTTTGGGGTTTTGGTTTTGTTTATACTTATTTTTATTTGTTTTTAAGAAATCATGAAATATTTCTAAGTTCCTCCCTGTTCAAGTAACTTGTTCACAACATTTGCTATGACTGGACCCTTCACTGGAAAGGTACACAGAGGCAGACATGAGGGCATCTGCTCCACGTGTACTGAATGCCCTGTGTTAATTTGAACACTGATCCTATTGAAATCACCCAGATGAACACTCGAAAAGGATTTTGCCATACTGGTTTGCTAGAATGCCATTGGATTCTTCCTTAAAGAACGGGGAAAGAACATGAAAAGGACTCTCATGTAACACAATTCAGTATTTCAACAGTCTTAAAACATGGAAAACACTGCAAAAACAAGGCATGACTAATAGTGTGAGCTCGGAGGAGCTCACAACTACATAGCATTCAAGAATCAAGGCTCAAGTAGGCAGCTCTGCATCTGCAGCACTCTACTCATATCCCTCAATCTGACTTTCAGCTCCCAAGAGCGATGCCCAGTGATCTTCACCCCAATAGTATCGATGGAATACATAACTTCCCCCACTTCTTTAATCACGTTTTAAAAGAAAAATCCAACACGCAATACAAACGTAGTCCTTGACACTACAAACAATGAAAACTTCTCTCCTTCAAGCCCAGCCGGTTTCCAGCTCCCCGCCCGGCGAACAGCAGCGAGCCTCGCACTGCCACAGCTACGCGCCGCACAGCACCCGGGAGGGCGTCCAGCTGAGCAGGTATCGCTCAGGAACTGTCCCTGTCCAAAAATCTCATCAGACCCGTATTAAAAAGACAAAGACGCGGTAACTTCAAATCCAACTCTCTTTTCCCTCTTCGGACACCTTAGACATGGTGGAAAGGCAACGCGGGTACGAGCCTGCCCTCGCCCCTTGCCCCGCCGCTCTCAGCGGCCTCGGCTCCATCCGCCCGCACCCACCTGCCAAGGTCCTCGCCCGTCTCGTAGTGCTCCTCCAGGTTCTCCTGCCGGAACACCGTCATGGTGGCGGCCCGCCGCCGGCTTCAGCTCCTGCTCGGCGCCCTCATCACCAGCGCTCCGGAGCCGCCCCGCGCTCGGCTGCGCGCCCTGCGGAGGACCGCGGAGGTGAACGCCCCTGCCCGCGGTCTCTCCCGGAGCCGGGGGGGCTCCCCACCCTCCTCACCGCGAAGGAAGCGGCACCCGCGGGCCGAAGGGCACCTCCCCTGCCCTGCCCGAGCGCCGGGAGAAGAAAGCGGCGCCCCGCGCCCCCGCCCCTTCCCCGGCACCGGCAGCCGCCCAGCTGCCGTGGCGGCCACCGGAGCCCAGCCGCCCGCCCGCCGCATTCCTCAGTGGCTCCGTTGCCCTGTCAACCGGGACGTGCCGCCGGGCCTGCAGCAGGAGCACCCCCCCGGACATCTCCGCAACCTGACCCCGGGCGAGGCGGGGGATCTCCTCCGCGCCGCCGGGCAGGGTCTACCGGCACCGGCTCTCCCCTCCCGCGGCGCCACCCGCTGGATAAGCTCACCCTCTCGCCGCTGCTGCGGCTGCCGCGGCTCCCGCCGCTCCGCGACCCGGGCAGCGGCGACAGCGCCGCGGGCGCTCCCGGCCGGCGCGCAGGCACTGCCGGTGCGGCCGCGCGGCCAATGAGGAGCGGCCCGCCCGCCGCGCCGCCCTCCGCCCCTCGCCGCGGCCTCCGCCCCTGCCCCGCCGCCGGCCGCCTCGACCAGGTGTGCCCGCCCCGCCCGGCACGGCACGGCACGGCACGGCACGGCACGGCACGGCACGGCACGGCACGGCACGGCACGACGAGCCCGCGGCGGCGGGACCCGCCCAGCGCGGCTCTGCGGGCGGCTCCCCGCACGGCCATTGTGTGCGCGACCGCCGGCCGCGCCCTCCCGCAGCCCGCGTCTCTGCCCGCCCCGCGCCCCGGGCAGGGTGAGCTGCGGCCAGGGCAGCCGAGAGGCTGGCGGCTACTGCTCTCCGCCCACCCGCTGCTGGCACCCAGCTCTACCAAATAAGCGGTCCTCACCCCAGCGCCCGCCCCGCCCCAAGCCCCCGGGCCACGCCATCAGCGGCGATCTCAGGAGGGCAGCTGTAACCTGGCACACGCGCCCGTCCCGGGCACACCCGAGTGCTCCCGGCCCGCACGGAGAAGCGAGCCTCTGCCACTGGTAGCGCTCTCAGGCACCTGAGAAAACAAATGCTTACGTGCTGTTTGCAGGTATTCTCTTACCCGGCCACAATAGTGACCCTTTTTAAAAATACAAGATACAGTCTACAATCGCTACAGAGTGTTGCACCTTATATTTGACGTTTTCCTGTTCTCTTACGTGCTTCTGTTGCTTCTCTGGCTCAGATTTCCCACCACTTTATGTTTTCTGTAGAGTATTGGTCCCATGCCAAGTTGAGTACTGATTACATCCCGGAGACAAGTGTTTTTCCTAGTAGCTCTATTTTCCTCCCATCCATTTTGTTTGGCCTTTGAAGAGTATGTGGCATGACATAACTGAGCAACTTTAAAGTTCCATCTGAACTTCTGTGTTTGGAGGTGTTCAGAGAGAGAGAATTGCTCATCAAAGATAACAGGAAGTTCAATGCTCTTACGATTTCACACCTATTTGATTGAGCACTTGAAAGAGCCTAGCCTTCAGGTACAGGTCAACAAGTACAGGAATCCTTGATATTTTCTGACTGAGTTATAACATGACCTTGTGCAAGTGTAAAAAGTGTTTTTCACCTCCACTGAGGTAATCTTTAAATTAAAGAGAGGGCTCTCGGTTGGCTTGCTGGATGTGGAGTTACACAAGACCACCTGCAAAAAGGGCAACATGATGGCATCTCAGCCTGAGCTTAGATTAATGCACCTTCTCTTTCATTTATAGCCAAAGATGAAGAAATACAGATGCTCTGCCTTTTCTTCAGCTCATCTTCTACATGTTTAATAGGTTTTCAAAGTCATGACTCACACAGTTTAGGTTGCCAGATTTTTAACTCAGCTTCAGGCTTTTAACAAACCCTGGGTACAGATTCAAAAGTTCATTTTGGTTTTGGCGATTGTTCCTTTTCTGAAAGCAAAGACAACCAGTGTAGCCAGGCTATGGAATTTCCAGCACTCCAACCTTGCTTGATTTTCAGAGGTTTTTCATTTCTTTGGTACAGTTTATGGGGGCCCTGAGCTCATACAAGAGTAACATTTCTAGTACCTTTAATGTATTTTGCATTAATTGAAGCAGTGCTCAGATGTGCAATTCAGTATTACACTTTATGCCTCAGCCCTGCTTCAACTGAAGGAAGTGGAATTTTGCTATTGATTCAAGTAAAGCAGGTGCACATTGAAATCAATACACCATAACTGAGATAATTACCAAAATGCAAAGGAACAACAGAAAAATGAATGTTTATCTTTCCCCTTTTATTAAATTACTGTATTAGAAGGTGGAAATCTTGCAACTGTCACCTGTCCATCTAGGTTTGGGGTGCCTGAATTCTGTTGTCCGGGCCCCTCAGGAACTGGAGGGTTGTGTTTGAACACTCTTGTGGCAGCAGCAAGAGCACAGGTCGCCACATTGTATGTATGAGTAGGAGTCATGCTCCCCTTGGAGTGGTCAGCCATAATGGCATATCCATGCCATGGTATACACAGGTACAAAAGAAGAGGTTTGACAACAGAAGCACTGTTCCTGTTTCTTCAGAGAAGTACTTACCTGGTTCTGTCTGATGCAGTCCACTCTTAAAGAGCTTGACAATTTGTGGTGGGACTCATCTGGCAGTCTGGGAACAGTTAGTCTAGGTGAAAACCCAGTCCCATTGCTGTGCCTTCAAGATGCTCATCAACGTTCATGATAATTATATTGGACTGTACATGTAGTAAATGGAATAAATAATTCCAAATTGCTGTCAAATATAATACAGCAACTGTGATTGCTGTTTATGCTTATAGGTTTAATAGCATATTGGATGAAATCCAGGCCTAATAAACTTGGTGGCCGAATCTCCATGATTTCATGGTTCCATGATTTCAAGCCAGTGGGATTTTTTTCAGTTATTGCAATGTAACAGAAATAATAAAGTGCAATTAACTCCTTACTAACACCATTGTAAATCAGGAGTGATAGGGATTATTTCAGTGTGAAAGAGGCTCAGGACCAAGATTAGTAACAACAAATGTTTTTTCAAAGGAGTGGTTTGTGCTTGCTAGATTACTACAGAAAGTCTCATGTACATTTTGTTGTGTCGAAAAGCAAGTGTTCTGTTTCTCTGTAAATATTACAAAGAATCAAATTTGCAGGGTATGTGTATCCTCAAGCAGTGTTAAGTGAAACAGCTACATTGTTTCTGCAAGTCAAGTGATTTATAGCACATTTTTGCCACTTGGCTCCTGAACCTACACAGCCTTTTCTACATGAAGTTAACGGAAAAGGAGGCATAATAGGTGTATTGTTGCATGATAAATATTTTCAAAATCACTGTCAGATTATTTTCTGACATCCAGGTAATACATCTCTCCTAATAACATAAGATCCTAATTATGATAAAGAACATAAATTACTTAAGATGGCTATTGCTTCTTCTGTGTATATTTTTCTTTTTAAGAGATCAGCATTTGTTTTCAGCATGACTATAAAAGCAATTTCCTGCATTTTGTATGATATCCTCTGTTGATTCATAGGTTTTCCATCCCTGTCTTAATTTGTCACAAAGCAATCTAGTTACTGCCCCTGAAAACTGCGCTTCTTTATCCATCATAAACATCAGGGGTGATAGCATAATGGGAAAGTGACAATTGGTGTCACAGAGCCACTGAGTTTTAGTAAACCCAAGGCACTTTTCCTAGAAAAGTTGCTCCAGGTGTGCCAATGACTTTTGTGATTGGGTTTTCCGCCACAGAAAGTAGACTGAAAACGCTGATTCACAAGGGCCTGAAGCTGTTGACAAGGTAGGACCTCTAGCCTCACCAGGCAGTCCTTTTCTCTGCAGTAACTAGACTCAACTAAATGATGCCAGGGTAAAGTTTTCTAGGCAGGAAGACAGTTCCATAGCCTTTCAATCAGTAAACAAAATTGATATAGGATGTTGTTTAAAATTGCAAAAATTCATGTAATTGCTGTTTTTGGAAGACAAATAGAAATAAAGTTCATAGAAAAGTATCAGCATTACTATTCTGGGAGCATCTCAGAATGATTAGTGCCTCTTTTGTTCTCTAGGTATTTATGTCAGTTCCTCAGGAAAAAATAAATAAATAAAAAGGAATAAGAAAAAAAAAGGGGTTTTTTCATCTCTCAAGAGACTTACAGCTAATCTAGCACCTGTCAACTCCTGTGATTATTCATCAGGGACCCAATAGCGTGTACATATCCCAGTGCTCTTCTCTACTGAAAAATGCAAGCTGTCGATGGAAACAGGAAGACTCAGATCTGCGGTGGAAGGATCATTTTCCCTGAAGCTGAGCTATGATCAGAAAAGCCTTTGACAAATGACCCAAGAATAATCACTAATCAAAATCAGGGCTAAATAGCAATTACATTCCTTTGACTTAGAATAATTCCCACATGCAGGTTTGGTCTCTGTGTTACTGAATGTTTATTTAATAGAAAATCTGAAAATTATCGATTTTATTTTTTTTCCTGGCAGAACTGTTTCTTTCTGAAAAAAATGTTTACTCCAAGTCAAAACCTTCTGACAAAGATTGTGTTAATGTGTAATTTCAGTAAGGTAGATGTGTATTTTCTTACGTTTACTTAAAATATCACTTATAATAGTATATATTTTGTTGCATATAGGATAACATGTTCTGTGGGGCGAAAATATATATGTCCTAAAGTAGCATGACTAAATCCTCTGGTTTCTTGACTTTTTAATTCTGAGCTCAAAGAGTTATATTTCCTATAAAAACAAAACAAAGCAAATATGTAACTGCATTTTTCATAAGTATTCTTCAGTCAGGCCAAAGGATATTCTAAACTTACGTTTGAAAGAAGAAGTCAAGAAAGCACTTGCTGGAAATCCTTAGTAATTCCCATGCTACCTCGAGAATTTTACAGGGACAGTGAGGGAGTTATTTGTACTGTATGTTGCACTATAAACCTTGAACTTGACTGGCATCTCAGTATTGTGATATGCATGTTCAATAATACATTTTATAACATTTGTGTGATAAAACAATGAGCTTTGCATCAGCTTTTATGCAATAGGCACCAGATTTCCTGTCACTCAGCTTTGAAATGTAAAAGTTCATCAGACCTATCTGTACTATATGATACAACAAAAACATATTTACTCAGATCAGTAAGTTTCATGGAGTAATGGATGACAGAATGAGGTAGTATTTCCTGTCCTGTCTTTATGTCTATTTATTCTCTCTCTTTTCTTTTCTTTTCTTTTCTTTTCTTTTCTTTTCTTTTCTTTTCTTTTCTTTTCTTTTCTTTTCTTTTCTTTTCTTTTCTTTTCTTTTCTTTTCTTTTCTTTTCTTTTCTTTTCTTTTCTTTTCTTTTCTTTTCTTTTCTTTTCTTTTCTTTTCTTTCTTTCTTTTTTTCTTAAGGGAGGCTCTACAATTCTGGTCAGTATAGAAACAAAGAAATCAAAGTATACACATATACAGAAGAAAAAAAAAACAGTTAATAAGGGAACTCAAATTTATATAATGACTTTCATTCAGTGCTCCCCAAATACTTTGCAAACTTTGGTTCCTTTCATTATTCTTTCCTACAGCTCTGTAACAGCTAGGTGTAAAGTTTTTTTTTTTTTTTTTTTTTTTTTTTTTTTTTTTTTTTTTTTTTTTTTGTAGGTACTGAACAGGTACTCCATGCACTCACCATAGACAAGAACCAGCTTTATAAAAACCCATGTGAAGGGCAGAAGAGATTGGTGAGATAGTGCTTGTGATGGTTTATTTTGGTACTGTACCCCAGCAAACATCCCACACCACTCCACTGCTGATGTCAGGTGTTAGAAGGTAAATGTGCTTGCTGACATGTGGCCTTGGCTTGTTGCCTGCCAAAGCCACTTGTGGGTTCAAATTCCTTTGGCACAGTACGGTAATGTGGTGGCCATAACCTTATCCTTAGAAATAAATGCTGAGTAGTGTTTAATGTAATCATTTTACAGATAAGACATGGGAAGTGCAGACTGGATATAGGGTTTAATCCCCAAACCACGGATGTATATTTAGCTGCTGAAAATACTTTTTCTGTTTTAGCAAAAAATGACTAAACTGTACATGAAGAATGTCTGTAGGATCTGTATGACATACATAGTATCAGACTTGAAATAAGTGATGATGACTGAAAAAAGATGTTATCTTAACACTTAACTCCTTATTCCAGTTAGACTCTAAGACTGTCAGATACAGCGAGACAAGACACCTACACAATAGTGTTTCCTTCAAGGATGCACTGTGAAAATGTGGATTTAAAGTCATTAATGCTTTTAACAGTTGCCCAGATTTTTCCTGTCTCAGCAGGTCTAGCATGACAGATACACCACCGTGGCGTCCCCAATAAATACCTTGTTACTACAAGCATCACTATCTCTTCGGTTTTGGAAGCACATTTACCACAGGAATCTCAAATCTGTATACTCATCCAAAACTCAGTCTTCACACTGGTGCTTGCATGTGCTTGTCACAATTTTTGTTGGAGAAAAGCTCATAATGCAAGACTAGTGCTAAACCAGAACAGATACAGCAGGTGATATTTAAAGGTAGAAATGTGGGAGACTTATTTTGTGAGATTAGTACATGACCCAAGTTGCTCAAAATACTGGGCATTCAAGGGCAGCAATTTGAAAATTATGAACGGGGATGAACACATCAGCTGCCTGGCACCCTGACAAGCTATAGGTGGAGTGTTAAAGGAGTAGTACTCTCCAGATATTTGTGAAAAGCCTGTGTGTGAAATCATTGGCAAAAAAAAAAAAGGAAAAAAAAAAAAAAGCAGTCTGACCATTTTGCAGAGTTTGCTCTGTGTGTTTGGGCATTTCTGAAAACAAAACAACTCTAAGCATGAATCTACAACAAACAGGAGTTGTATAGAATTGTCATCTAGATGTTAGGGAGATAGAGTAATCACGTTTGGCATGTTTCATGCCCATACATTCCATCTGCCTATCTTCCTTACAACAGACAATGAAACAATTGTGCTTAATTTCTGAAGAGAGAAATGGGAAGTTTGTGCTCAGTTTCCCTTGAGTGTGATTCCTTTGCCCAGGTACTGCCCACAAAACACTCTGATTGTGCCAAGTGCTTCTCTGTGTGTGTATGCCATGCAGAGAGCTAGGCAGAAGCACAACTCAACTTCTGCAAACTGGCAGACTCATCAAGCAAAAGGAAAAGAACCACAAGAGTCTTCTGTTATGTAAATTACACAGAATCTTGGAGAGCTGATTAAGAGATGCTGTTTATTTTTCAAATACTCTAATCAAGACAGCTGAATTTTGCTGTGGTACAGAAAAAAGTCTGTCCTGATGGAATTCCAGTTTCTGAGGTTGATCTTTAAGTTTGCCTGGTATAAGTGGTACTGGTTGTTATGCTCAGCCATTGCCTGCTGAATTTTGTTTCCCCAGACCCTCCCCCTCCACTTTATCTAGTTGCATTGTTAGTTCAAGATAACACAACCTAAGTATGTTCCCACCTTGCTGTGGATGGTTACAAAAGCCTGCTGAGGATCAGAGAGTCTGACAGTTTACCTCATAGCACCTCTTTGCTGGTGTGGCTGGGAGTAAAAATGGTGGGGGAAGGACTCCGGGACAAAATAATAATTTCCAAATTAAGACAGGGTGTATGTGTAATGCTGAGGGCCAGTAGTGAGCACTTCTCATGTTGTTGTGGTTCAGAGTGTATTAAAAGGAGGATCAAAACCATCTTTCTCAGCTGAATTAATCCTTTCCAGCATGCCTTCAATTAATTTAGTATTTTAGCCCTTAAATTGATTTATTATTGTATCCCAAATAAAGCTGAACAAGTGATTTAATGAATTCAGGTACTAAGATGGATGGGTTACTGTGTATGTTTTAGTGATTATTTCCTTTCAGTACCATTTTCAAAGCAAAAGCAGCAGCTATATACCGACGTACTCCACTGTGCCAGTAGGATTTTACATCCTGAGTCCCTGAAGGATTTTCCTTCTCCATATACCCTAGAGGCTTCTCAGCTACAAACAGAACAGACAAGTGAGGGTATTGCTGTATTGCAAAACCAAATATATATTTTATTTTTTATTAGTGATTGCCACAGCCCACCACTAGCATGGAAACTTCTTGCAGGAATCTGAAGCTGAGATTCACCAAAGCAGATCTAGATGCTAGACATAACAACATGAACTCTTAATCTGGTGGAGTAAAACACTGCTTACAAAAGTACAGGCTGGAGAGTTTGTATTCACTCTGCTGGGAGAGCACCTGAGTGTGCAGCATCCTGTAGAATGAAGGGTGAAAGTCAAATGTGCTTATATAAAGGGACTGCTTTTCAAATCCAGAATCTCACCCCGACTTCAAGACATAGGGAGCAGCATGAGTCCATGGTTAAAATACAGAATGTCATTCTAGTATTCTCATAAGAAGAGTAATGTCATGATTCATTCCTATTCACATTACAAAAATTATACATTATTTATATGCGTATTGCTCAAATAGATACCATTGTATCCACAAAGAATTACTAAAAGGGAAATAAGCATTCAGAACATCTTATTCTTGAATTAACAAAGACATGCATTAGCAATGATGGGTCTTGTACCTGAAACCATATTTAGCAACTAATTTAACTGACAGTCAAGGAGAAAGAGTTCTGTCATGCAGACACGACCTTCAGCTATCAGGCTGCTGCAAAGACCTAAGGCATAATATTATGCAAAACACTTTCAAAGCATCTTTTTCTTTTTCTTTCTCTCTTCCTCTTATTTATTTATTTA
Organism: Phylloscopus collybita; assembly: GCA_027886175.1. Taxonomy (NCBI): domain Eukaryota; kingdom Metazoa; phylum Chordata; class Aves; order Passeriformes; family Phylloscopidae; genus Phylloscopus; species Phylloscopus collybita. Next base: position 4,207,857 of record JAJNNQ010000029.1, read on the forward strand.
TTTAAACACCACACACCAATATTTAAACAAACAAAGATTTTACAATCTGGCAAATGAGAAAAAAAATCTAGTGAGGATGCATGAAAGAATAACAAAAACATATGAGGAAATTCAGATTAAATACTAGAAATTACTATTTAAGACCTGGTGAGTATTGCTTAAGGGGAGAGACTGTCTTGAGTCCGTGTGAGGGAGATGGGTGGGTTGGTGACTCATCTGAATCAGGACCTCTGACTCTGGAGCAAAAGCAGTGGTAATGGAGAAGGATTGGGACCAGAGGAGGAGGAAGGAGGAAGTTCATGTCTCTGCCAAGGCCTTGGAAAATCTGCAGCTGCATTGCCTTTTGTGAGTAGTGAGAACATGAAGAAACACCAGAGAACACTAATCTCTATTGCAAATGAAGTGAAAACTATTCTGTAATATTAAATGTCAGAAAGTTATCCAGGGCTAGTTCTTCAGCTGCTGTTAATCAGTATGATAAATTGGTTTGGTCCTCTGTCTTGGGTTATGGAACCAAAAATGTGTATTCTATTTCATCTGCTGAAAGCAGCTGGGGGGATGTTCTTCTTTACTCTGGGAGGAGGAGGGTGGATGCCTTCTGATAATAGGCCAACTGTCAAAACTCGGTAGGGCATTGTTTTTTATCTCTGTCACCACCGTCCTCCCTCCAGGGGGATGTTTTCTGCTAATGGACCATTAACACATCCCCAAAATAGACTATCCACATTACATCATCCTATTGTGAGATGCTCCACCCAGTGGGGGGAGCCAACCACTCCTACCTGGATAAAACTGAGACACAGGAACAAGAAGGCATCCAGCTTCACCTGATTCCTGGAGGAAGACGGGACCCTTCTCACCATCACTGGACCCCTTTTCTACAAGATCATCTCTACTTCACCAGAACCATCTCTGCCACTCCAGGAGGACTCACTGTTGGACTGCTTCCAACACCCTGACCAACAGGGTGTCAGGTTGTAGCTCTGACTCTGTCAAAGTTTTCCAAGATTGCTTGTTTAGTTGGGTAGTTTAATTTTCTACTACATTTGTATTGTAAATATTCCTAGTAAAGAACTGTTATTCCTATTCCCAAACTCTTTGCCTGAATGCCCTTGATTGCAAAATTATAATTTGGCAGGGAGTGAGGGGTTTACATTCTCCATTCTAAGGGAAACTCCAGCTTTCCCTGGTGGATACCTGTCTTTCCAAACCAAGACATCCTCTAAAGTCATGGAACCAGGATAAACAAGGCCAGTATTTAACATGAATTAACTGTTTAATTTAACCACTTGCCTTGGGGGGATTTAGTGCTAAAGAAAAGTCATGTGTGAATCCAGCCTGGGAGAAATATCCATACAGTTCAAATGCAGGGCTAGATACAGAGCTTAAGAGTTGAAATTGTACATTGTTTCAGAATAATTACATGGAAGGCAGGATTTTTTTTTTCCAGGTGCAAGCCTGCTAAAATTAGATTACATTGTGTTTCACTATTCAGACTTCGGAGTGTGTTCTGCAAGCTCCTCTTGGCCTGTTGGTCTGTGATGTAGGTGTTAATTTTGAAGTTTCTGTGGTACAAAGGAAAGGTGACACACTGAGTTAATGCAACAGCACTTTACCTAAGAAAATCGGGGTTCTACTTCAAATTTGACATCATTTGGGCAATGCTAGGCTAGTGTAGATGCTTGTTCCCATCCCTCCCAAGAGACACAGTGCAGTGCTGTACAGCTGACACCAGCAGTTAGTGCATGTGATGGAAGAGATACAAGACTGCGGATGGACAGCTGCTCATAGGCGTTGTCAAAGGGGACTGGACTGGAAACATTTCAGGCAGCACATCCTGTGCTTCCTCAGCACGCTGAGAATTCACTTGGCTTCTCTACACCTGTCAAAACAATAACTATTGCATCCTCCACCCCAAAACATACAGATGAATAACGTCTGGGGGTGGGGAGGTTTTGCTGATTATTGACTGTAATGAAGGAGAGTGGGTGGTGATAGCACATAGCAGAAACCTAGAAGAAAGGCAGTATGATATAATTTCACCCTGGGAATCTATTGCTATGGCAACAAAGAACAGATTTTTTTTTTTTTTCCTTTTCTTAAATAGTGTTCAATACAAAATTATCACAAAAGCACAAATCCCATTTTTGAGAAACCTTTTCTCTTTGCTTTTTGTTCATTTGTATTTTGTTCATTTGTATTTGTATTCATGTGTACAGAAATTATTTGTGCAGAAATATTTGTAAATATGAAAAACAAATGTTTGTGGCCACTGACATTTCTCTTAAAAGAAATAAAGTATGGTTGTGTTAGTATTAGCTTTCTTGACTGGTGTGAAATGACAGCAAATTTCCTGTTTATGTTCCTGACGTTGGGGGTACAGGACCACTTAGAGTTTACATTCCTTTTACAGTTATTGACGTGTTCTTTGAGATTTAACAAAATGTAACTGAGGTAGAATTTGGCCTGCACCATTTTCTATTCTATACAGATAAAAAAATGAAGGAAAATAATTACTATTGGTTAAAGCTACTGAAGTAGGTTTTGATGGTGATAACAAGACATTCTGGCAGCAACATTTCATTTCAGGAACTGCATCAGCTTGGGATGGTGAATAGGTGTTTGGGGAGCCAATTTTCTACATTTTCTGTGTCAGAAAGGTTAAAGCTTTGCAGTAAAATTAAATGAAGGAACAGTGCTAATCACGCCTCTTCAGGAAGAAGTAAAGCCTTTTATCAGAATGCCAGATGTGTGCTCTGTGCCAGCAGCGCCTGCCAAAGCCCTGGGATCACCACTCTGTCTGCTGGAGACAAGCTGCTGATACAAGAAAGAGTGACCAGTTCTGGGTTTCTTTCCCTCTTCAGAGTTTAAATAAGCCCTGTGATCTTCTACCTAGATGAGCTAAGGATTAGCCTATACTGGATTAGCCTATAAGAATTAGCCCCCATTTCCCCTTTGAAATGTCTTCATTTCATGACTTTAGGTTTTATCTCACCCTGTTTTCCTAATGCCTGCACTATGGAAATAACATTTGTTATTTTTTTGCTCAGAAATTATGTTAATTTCAATTGCATACTCATGTTCATACTATTTTAGCTCTACACCAGGTGTAATTCTATTTTTTTTCATTATATCAATTGGTAATTTGAAATATCTGCAAATTTTTGTATGATATTAAAATGATCTTTTTTGTTACATAGATCTTCCCAAAAAAGTATCTGCTGCTGTTGCGAGATACCCTGAGCTCCATGAACAAAAACCTCTCAGAGCACGAACAGTATTGACAGTTAAAATACAAATTTAGTGAAGAAAGGCAGCACACCTATGGCAAGAGACATTGATTCAAACAGAGCAATTTCTCTCTGTATGACTAGTTTGTACAAAACACAAACAAATCAGACCCAAAACTGAAACAAGAACAGAGAAGAATAAATAAGAACCAGAGACTCGACAGAAGACAAAGCTGAACACAGATATAGGACCCTAAGGGGTTTTCCCCTCCAATATGCCAATGAGACAAGGATGCTGTTCTGTTAAAAATTCCATTTAGAAGCAACTACCAGGCTGGGAGGTGCAGAAATATTGATTTATCACATTTTCACTATATTTAGTATCCATTTATAGCAGATTAGATTGGCAGGCATTGTTCACCTTTGGACCATTTCAGAAAGCTGTTAGGAACTTGAGTTGCATACAGGGATCTGTGGTTGTTGAGTATAGAAATCTGTAGTTGGCATTGACCTTACTCATACAGCTCTGGATCACACACTTCCTCATCTTTGTTGCAAACAAGGCTGCAAACAAACTCTAGCATGTGTTAAGTGTCATGAGATGAAGATCTCTGGCAAAGACGGAAATCTTAGGGCATATTGTGCTCCATCAGCCTTTGTCCAAAAAAAAAAACATCTGCAAGGACCAGTGCTGCTGAGAAATTTTCTGAGACAGTTTTCACTCTTTCTTCAAGTGTCTTGCCTATAAACTATGAATTTGCAATGAAATTTGCTTTTAATATTTATGTGCTCTTCTTGTTCTCACAACATCACTACCAGTTTTCCTGCTGGCAGGCCCTCTGGCAGGAAGCCCAGGCCCTCTGATATGAGTGAGCCTTGGCACTGCTGCTAGTGTCAAGTGGAGTAGCAGATTCTTCATTCCCTTTGTGTTGCTAATGGAGCTTAAAATAAGCATGGCTTTCCTATGTCTTTGTACAGAACTTCACATTGTTTTTTTCAGAGTTTTACTCGACTTTTTTGTGTATTAACCATGAGCACCTAAATTCACCTGTGCTATTACTATACCCTAGCAATAATATATGCCATGCATAAATCCACTATTTTTCTTCTTCCAAGGCTGATAATCATTAGGGAGACCTCTGTGAGTACTTTGGAGTACTTCTAGGTTGCTATTAGTTAAGCCTGACTTGTAATATTTTTTTGAAACAAAGTGTGTTTAGTATGAACTGATTTTTGTTGAATATCAAATGCTTGGAATTTACGCAGCAGAGACCTCCCACCTTGTATGCAGCAGAACAGTAGCAATTTTACCTCCTATTAAACAATACAGATATGCTCTGCCTTGTATCTGTGTAGGCTGCAGTAAGTGTGCATGTTTTTTCTATGGAAAAGTCTTATTGAATTGAACAAGGAAGAAATCAGAAAGATTCCATAGAAATTTAGTGCAGCTAATAGCTATGAATGGAGAGTTACATCCCTGTTACAGTGCTCCCTGGGTAGTTCTAACCATTCCATAGAAACCTTGTCATTCCCTATTAAACTTCATAAGAATTTCCCCTAAGTGCTGTTTTTTGAGCTATTGGGACTGAAAGTAGATGCAAGGGATTAGCAAACACCATCATTTTGTCAGACTATTAAAAGTTACTTTTAGTCTGCCTTATATAGGTGTCATTCTTTTGGGACCAAAAGACAATCTGAAATCTAAATTTTATTATAGTGGTGCAGCACCAGTGTAAGAGGGGGAAAAAAATGGTGGAATGAGTGGGGTGTCATCACAGCTTTAACCTGGTAGAAAGAAGAGAAATAGGATGGTCACTTTTGTATTTAACTCCAAAACAACAACATAATCCACATTATACAGTACAGCCACACTACTTCAGCATTGATTATTGTTTAGGGTTCAGCAAATTAACATATTGTTAGATTGGTAGGTTTTAATAAATTACTGCGGTGTGAGAGCTGGAATTGTGTCTGCCAGTGGGCTGCAGGAAACTCTGGTGTACATTCAGGGATTGCACTCCCCTGAATGACACTGAACCTATGTGATTCTGGTATCATAGCAACATCCATGAGTGATGATCATTTTTTCTGAGACTTGTTTATATAAAAACCACTGTCAGTATGAGTCCTGCCCTTCTACTGTTCACAGTGAAAAGAAGAACTGCAAAGTGGTCCTACCAGCTCCAGTGTTAGTCATGGGGGAGTTCTCTGTGGCAGGAGCCACTTTGTGCTTGGTGCCTGTACAGACATTAGCACACACTGAGATTTAATAATGAAAAACTTGGTTTTTCATTGGCACAGAAAATAAATAACACTTAAAACTTTGCAATGTGCTTTCCTAAGAAGGAATTTAAGGAGTTATTGTGCCTGAAAAGTAATGCCTGTACAGCCATATGGCTAGCCTTCTTCGTGCTCACCAGGTCATGCTGTGCACACTGCTCAGGAGAACACAACTCCAGAAAGGAAAATTCCTGTAGCACCTGAAAGTAAGCAATTTGCTTTGCCTATGCTGTTCTCAGGTTAGAGAAAGGAGCCTCAGGTCTACACACTCCTCACCAATCTCCACTTCCTCTCTCACAAATGGGATAGGATTAGTGAACAGAGACTTTGCTTTAAATTAGGCCTACCAAGCAAGCAAAGGGATGGAATTGATGTAGTGAGGCTTTTGCTATCCTCTGCTTTGGCAGGTAAACACACAGAGGGTGGTGCTGGAATTTGCGCCTACACAGCAACACAGAAAGACAATGCTGTCTTGTGTAGAAGAATAACTGTCGCCTAAGTCCTTGGTCTTACACCTTTTGGTCAAGCTACTGTTTCCATTTGGCCCTGAAACTTCTGTGGAAGAGAAAACGCTTTCATCAGCAGTTTCTCTAAGAAATGATAATCTACTACAGTGTCAAGTATTGCACAGAGAGGAGACCAAGCAGGACAAGACAGGGTAACTGTAAATATCTGTTTATTTCATTTTCTCTGCTGTCATTGGTATTCATGCATTTGTTCAAATTGTAAAAAAAGCAGTTGTCATGATTTAGGAGTAGCACTCCTCAGTTCCATGTTCCCCACCAAGATCCTCCCAAATTGTACACTGTTCATTTGCTCATCACACTTCCCTTTCCCTGTCTCTCTCTGGGGATGGAGTCAAGAGTTGGAGACACAAAAATGTGAAAATCACAGGTTGAGATAGGAACAATTTATGGGAAACAACAATGAGGTAAGAAAATGAACAGTTGCAGCAACAATATTAATAACAAAAGTGTACAAAGAGAGGGTGATATACATGGAAAATGCTCACCAAGCCCAGGAACAACAATGGTGGAAGGACCCTTGCGCCAACCATGGCCATGCTTGCTCTCCTGAATGGAAAGGGCCACTGTTTCTCAGAAGAGCAAGAGTGCCTTTCCCACTGCCCTGGCAATGATGTAAGATGGTGTTTAATACCATGATGTCTTGGCCACACCTGCTGTCACTGATATGGACAGGAACCAGGACACCACTTCTTAAAGCCACTGCACTTAGATGATATTGGCTGAAAATGAAGAACACCTTATGTATAGGGCAACAAAAACATACTGACTTTGTGCGATAAAACAGAGGGGATATTACATTAAATACCTTATAAATTTTCATAAAATGGAAGAGACGTTTTAAATTTAAATTACTGATTCTGGCATATGGCAACATAGATAGTACTGCAAAGATGAAGCTAGTGCCAACTTAAAAGCTCATAACCTTGCCAGACAAAGAGTGCTGTAGACACAAAAGGGCCTCAGGGTTCTTCATCCTCCAGATGAAAATTGGTTTTGCTGGGAACATGAACAGTTTTGATCCTAATTCAAAATGTGGCCTTTGACAATAAACTAATTTTGATATTACAGACAGTAGAGCTAAACTACAGGGGATCAGAAATTAACAGTTAAAGATGAAGATCAGGCATATAATATAATTCTAGGTGGAAAAAAAAAATCAGATCATAACTAAAGAACATGGAAAGAAATGTAAGTTCTTGTCAGTGCTACAAGAAAGCACTCCTGTGCAGAGATGGCTCCACATGTGCATGCAGTAACCTCCAGAATTTCATGAGTTTTGGACTATCAGTAGTTAAAAAATAGTCCTGGCAGTTTACAGTGGTCAAGTCATTCTCACCTCGCACTTTCATTTGTGTTGTTAACAGAGAGGTCAAAGATGTGAGTGATGCTGTGTTTGTGCCTGAACCAAGTGTTCTGCTTCCAGGAAAATACTAGCATACTTTACTGTTGAGCATTGTCAAAGCTCTAAATGTGAAACTGGTAAAAGAAACATTTTTTTTTCCACACTATTTATCTATGTGGAGGTGTCTATTATATGTGCTGCATCAGGTATGTTTATTAAATATTGTAGAAAGCTCTGGCAGGTAAGCCTCCGTTCCTTCCTCAGCCACAGTCTTAACAATCTACATTATTTCTCAACAAGGTAGAGGCATCCAGAGGAAATGGTAGAGATGATAGAAGCCTTTCCAGGGAGGGAGATGTGCCCTTGCTGACTCTCCTAGGATTTCTTCTGCCTGAAACTACAGGTAGACTATCTAGAGGAGCCTAGCACTATGTAGTCCTCCTTTATTTTGAAATTTATTAATTCATTTATATAATACATTTGTTCTTATACCCATTTCACCCAGTTTACTCTCCTTTTATCTGTTCATCTGGCTTGGTTTCCTGTATTTTGGTTCCTGTTTTTGGTTGCTAGAGGCTCTTTCTGCCTTGAACACTTTCCAGCACATGGGCTCTGTCTCAGGCAGGTGAGACTCAGTGCACTGCCTGATCCCACAGACCAGAGCCAGAGCTGCAGCCTAGTACAGCCCTATGCTTCCTTCCTCTGGCCTTAGACCATCAGTTATGAACTGCCCTTGGTCTATCAAATCTGGGACCAGGGAACTTTGAGCCTTGGCCTGTGATCCTCTTCCTCTTTTCAGTGATTCTAGAAATTAGAAAGTACACTGTCAGCATCTGTCTGAATTTTCTGTAAAAATCCTAGTAAAAAGGATATTGAAACCTTTCCTATTTTAATTCTACTTTGCACTCATCATTTTTTGAAGACAATAATGAATTCCTGGCCTCTGATTTCCTCTGTTAACAGGGCTCATTAGTGTAAACTTGCAGTACTTGGCAGAACCAGACACCTGACCTTGTCTCTTCCTGACATTTATCAGTCACTCTGGGGTGGTAATCTGTTTACATCTTGTGAAAACCTATTTGCCTTATATGAAGCTGCTGTCCTTGATCACAAAATGAGGGAACAGTGATGGCACCTGTGTCTTTGACTCTAAAGGGAAACACAGGAGCAATGCCACTGACAGATAAATGGAAACGAGACAAACAGGTACTTGTAATGGTGATGGGATGATGGAAAAAAGTGTTGTCTCTTGAATAAAGTAGATAGTGTCCAGGAAGTTGGTAACAAAAACAAATCCAACAAATGAAGCAGATTTCCATAGTGGTTATGTATGTTTTGAGAGCAAAAGATCTTTGGGGAATCTCTTGCCTCAGATACAGTTGTGTCCTTTACAGACACAAAGAGTAACCTCAGTTAAAAATTTGCAGATTAGTCAAAACATTGGACCATCAGGTTTTCGTCGTAATTGTTCATATAACATATAACAATAAACATATAACAATGAACACCTTGGCACCTCCAACAGAAGAGAAAATATCAATGGTGAACACCATGATCTCAACGTAAGAGATTACTTCTGCTGTTTCTACAATATGCTCCCAGCTTGCAGACCGTAAGAGAGAGAAGGCCTTCCCATACAGTTTCCAGATAAAAGAACAAGATAACATTAGTCACACCCATAGTTGCCAGGATTTATCTCTCAACTACTTTAGCCATTGAGATCCTCAGCAAAGACGCCTCTACTGATCTTAAAAGGCCCCAGTGGACCTTTTGTAAGGAAAGGAGGACAGTAACATCCATTTCCAGTTTTTTCCTATTCTTGATCCTTGTGAGTGGTTGTTAGTGGATAGTGCAGCTAATGCGTGCAAAACCAGAAATACTCTTATTTCAACAATTATGGAAAGAGCTGAAAAGTTTTGCCTCATCAAAACAGGTGTCTTGCTTTCATTCATTAGGTAGGGAGAAGGAATGGAAAGGATGAAGCTGGAAAGGTCTTTCTTGTTTGTTGCCTGTTTTCAGACCTGGGAGCTCATGAGGCCTGTCTGTTAGAGAAAGTTTGTAGACCCCTGACACCTGTTCGCAGCTGTGTGAATCAACAGAATCATCACACAGATGACTGAGAGTTGTATTCACTGCTTGTCATGTTTGGGTTTTTCTCAAGTTCTTTCCCAAGGTTCTAAAATGGTAAACAAGGTCACACTCTGTAAACTATCTTGTTTTTCACATTTCTCTCCTAAGGAGACACTTTGCTTGTTGACCCTTGGTATGACCAATGGTTCAAAAGATCCCACCTCTTAGGTGGGCACATTGTAAAAAGGTATAAAAATAGGTTCTGAGAATAAACCAGCCCCTTTTCAGAGCATCAGCCTTCTGAATCACGAGTCCACGTCTCATTCATTGTGTCCCACAGCGACAGAGGGTAACTACAAAAACCCACAGCTGAAATGCAAAGAACATATTTACTCAATTACCTCGCTAACTGGAGGATTCTGAAACAAGGCTGGGTGGCAGAGACAGAAAGAGGGCACAGGCACTGTCAGGCTCAGTCCAATCCTAGTGGGCAGCAGGGCTGCTGCTGTGCCCATTTATCCCGGGGCTGAGCACGAGTAGTTTAGCACCATGCTGTGATCTCCCCGTGCTTTTTATGGTCTCTGCTTTGATCTCGCTCCCAACGGGGAGCTCACGCATGTCTGGGATAGGGCCTACAAGTCTCTGTAAACACCTATGTTATCTCTTCACAGAAATTCCACTTCTCCAAACAGATAGAGGATAAACAGCAGCAGGTTTAATATATGGTTTCCCACGCTTGTATTCTCCAGGCCTTGGCATTCCCAGCTGTAAGGTCACTTGAGTGAATCCACCATCCTCATCAACACTCTTCCCTTTTTAACCCTTTCCTCCAAGAGCAGAGCTTTAGGAAGACAGCACCTCTCCTTGTAGTTATGTGAGTTTGCAAGAAATGATTTATAAGCTTTAGTTATGAATATAGTACAAGGTTTTTTCATTGTAATTTTAGTATAGTTTGAACACTTTGAAAGGGCCTTTTGTTTTAGAATGTATCCTTTTCGTAGTTTTGATAAGAGTTTCTAAGGCAACTAGAGCCCCTGCCTGAAGACTCTTTATTGGTTCTTTCTTGTTTCATTTTTGTGTCATGCATAAATTTTCCTTTGTCCATCATAGAATTCTTATCTTTAAGGTCCAAGAGCTTTAGCCACTAGCCTGGCAGGACTCTTTCGAGACCACTCCCAAACCTGTGTTGGATTTGTTAGAATTTAAGTAACTTAGTTAGCATGTAGTGTTTGCATTGTTTTATTGGTCTGTACGATTTTGTACCCACCCCAGAATCTGTAGTACAAAACCGCCCTGCAGCCCAGGCTTGGGGTCTCTCTCGGAGGCACCAGGCTGAGGCTGGGGGACCCCCTGACTCCCCCAAATAAAACCTCTGTTTTCTGGAAGCCTCAAGAGTCCCCTCTTTTTACCACAGCCATGACAGTGTGAGCCAACGGCCTGAGAACTGAGACCCCACAAAAGTGTATTGCTGTAGCGTATCAGAGCAGCCGGGAGCCCAAGCTGACCACCGAGCTGGGCCAAAACCAGGTATGCACCCCAACATAGTTAGGCTTGAATCTTTTCATCATTTGATTCTGGATACTTAAAAGTTATGGGAGGCCACCATCACAAGTATCTCAGTTAGACAATTTAGATCCTTTAGTCCAACACATGACTGTCTTCCTTCAGTCTGCTTTGTTCTCCTTTCAGCTAAACTACAATTTCTACATTGCATTTTCTTCTACTTTCTGTGTATTTCAGATTGTGAGATGGAGTTCAGTTCCAAGTGAGGTAGGTTATGTTAGACTGTGTCATTCTCTTCCAACAGGAGAGAACACTGCTCACTGAGGAAGCTGCTAAAGTTGCCTTTGATTAGTATTTGCCTTTTAGTGGTGAGTCACCCTGCTCTTTCCTCCTGTGAAAGCTAATGTTAGTAGTTGTTTTGGGAAAAATACTTTACAACTTATAAAGTTGCAAAGTTATTCACTAGCAGTGAACTCAATATCTTTCTATTTACAGCAAAATTTCTACACTCTGCTGTCTTGTGATAGATCTGAACTTAACAGAATCACAAGGGATGACACTGTACCCTTTTGCACTGAAAAGAGCTCAAGAAAAATCTGTGTGATACAGGAAACAGAAAAGTGGTAAAGGGCAATGGAACACTCTTCCATGGAGATGTTTTGAAACACACATTTTTTTCTGAGGACGTGAAAAGGAAACCGAAGTCATAAAAAACAATGGGCCATTCATTAGCCTCTCACTATCCAAACTCAAGAAATCCTATGTCCCAGATTAGTAGAACATCTCTTAATACACAGCAAAAGATCATCATGCTGGAGAAGGTAAATCCATCTAAGAAAGCCTTGAAAGAAATGCTATCATGGTCAATAATTAAATTGTCTGACAGTGTAAATACAGATAACTCTGTGTGCCAAAAAAGTTTTGCTTCCTGCTGGGGAAATTATCAGTGATCAGAAAGGGCCTCCACCTCTGTTACAGGGAAGTGCAAGACCTATATAAATGTGTGTAATGGAAAAGACTGAGAAACAGAAAACAATCAGCTGTCCAGGGTGTAGTGACAGTGGAATCTGTCAACTTAATTTAGAGGTTTATTAACCCTCTGTGTGCCCCAGAATCACAGAATGGGCAATATTGGGGCGGATCACAATAGGCCATCTGGTCCAACCTCCCTGCTCAAGCAGGTTCATTCCAGAGCACATGGCACAGGATTGTGTCCGGCCAGTTATTGAATATCTCCAGTGAGGGAGATTCCACAACCTCTCTGGACAATCTTTTCTGGTGCTTGTTCACCTGCACAGTGAAGAAGTTCTTCCTTGTGTCCAGCTGGAACTGCTTGTGCATCAGTTTTTTGCCTGTTGTGCTATTGCTTGGCATGATCAAGCAGAGCCTGGATCCATGCCCTTGAACCCCCTGCTTCAGATACTGAAAGACATTGATGAGGTCCCCTCTGTCATCTCTTCTTGAGGCAGAACAGGCACAGCTCCCTCAGCCTTTCTTTGGAATAGAGATGCTCCAGTCCCATAACTATATTTGTTATCTCTTCCACTGGATTCTTTCCAGCAGCTCCATGTCTCTCCATGTAGTAGAACCATGAATGGTTTGGGATGAAAGGAACCTTAAAGATCATCCATTTTCAACTCCTGCCATGGGCAGGGACACCTCCCACTAGACCAGGTTGTTCAAAGCTGCATCCAACCTGGCCTTTAACACTTCCAGGGGTTTTAGTACTGCTAGATGCTACTGTATTTCAAGCATAAGTTATTTCTGTGTTATTCCAGGTTAAATGCAGTACAGTGGCAACGCAGTCTGAAGACCTAACAGCAGATAAAGGAGAGATCTGCAACTAATACATTTGCACATGGAACTGGCATCCAGGCTAGCAAGGGTTTGTCAGTGCTGGCTTGATGCACTTGATCCATTCTGCCATGGGACTATCATGAGTTGGTTTGACTTCAAAGAAAGTATACCCCTGATATGGCTTGATGAGATAGTGCAATATAAAGAGGGGGGTTGCTTCAGAAAAAAAAAAAAAAAGAAAAAAAAAAAAGAAAAAAAAAAGAAAAAAAAAAAAAAAAAGCGAGAGAGACAATTGTAGCAATGGGAAAGGCACAACCTGGCCTTGAAACTTGCTCATGCTGTCTTATTAAGACATTTTGCTTTCTGAATCTAAGGATCTCTTTTACTCCTTCACCACTATATACCATCCTTGTGGAGATTACCGATTACCTGCAAGGAAACTTAATGCTGTAAAAGAATGAAACTCATTTCTAGCAGCCTTTAGTACACTGAAGTGGCTAAGAAATTAGAAGAGGAGCCATATCAATGAGCTCATTCTGTTCTCCACTGACAAGTGTAAGACTCTGAGAAAGTTTTTGTGGTAGGCAAATAGCTAACAATTGCTTATTCTTACTTCCCTCTAAACTTTCCATCAGATATCATTTACCCCTTACAAAATAACATTTACTTCTCTTTAGAACTGTTCTACTCTTATGGATTCCAGATTCCCATTCCAATGCATTTCAGGCCCATAACTCTAATAGTTGGGAATGGGAGTCTGAAGAGATCTGAATATTGCGCCACATAGTTACATGTATATTCCTAAGTGTAAATCCTTACAAAACATGAAACCAAAAGCAAGAGAAATTGTAAAAGGCAGAATCTAGCAGCATTTTTTTTCCAGTATGCTACAGTCACTTATGAAGCAGTGTTATGTGTGCTTTGATGCAGATGTAGCTTTTGGATGGACAGGCAAGTCCTAATCCTACAGTTTTCCAGGATATAAGGAATCAAGGTAAAACACTGGCACTCTCAGGCAAATTGCTCATAAGTTTGTTTTAGTGTCTAGATGCAGAAAGGTCATATGACTTCACATCTGCAGGAGTTAAATACTATGAGGCAGAAATTGAAAGGAAATTTGCTATAATTTTTGTAATTCAAAACAGTTTGCAGTATTTGCTGCCAGCACAGAATGTTCAGGTTTATATGTTGACTAAATGATTAAAAATTACAAACTCTGTGGACCTGGTCATTAACTGCTAAAGAGGACTAAATGTTTACGATGAAAGGCATAAAACATGCACTTACTTTCTACATAATTCCCTCTGTACCTTCATGCTCCTTGACTATTTACTTCCCATCCCCAGGGCATTTCACTACAGCTACATCCTGCCCTTCTCACCTAGCATTTGGTGCCTTTAATATAAGTTCCAAGTCATGCTGGCTTGCAACAGCTCTGTGATGTATGCAAAAGAGGAAAAACAGGATCAGAACCACATGTTTCTGTTTGCTGGTAGCCTAGGAGAGACTTGAACTTAGGTTTGCAGGAGGAACAGGCACTATTTTTTTTTTTTATAATTCAGTATGTTTCAAAAATTGTTTTGGCTTAAAGCCCACAGCTTAAAGCCTGCTGTTGAATTTGTGCTTCTTTTGATAAGAAAAAACCTACCCCAATGTGCTTGTATGGGTTTGAAAGAACATAAGACATAGTACCAAATGCATCTCTTTTATGCAGGCAGGCAAAAATACACTGCTCACTTACCGTTTTCTAAGATCTTTCGACAAATTGAGGCATGTCCTTTATGAAAAACTGTTCCCTGTTTCTAAAAGAACTCTGCATGGATTCTTGTTTAGTAGCTCAGGACACAAAGTAGGGTGGAACAGGATTTGCATTTTGCAAATTATTATGCATTCGATCATCTATAGTTAATGCTGGCCATAAGAGCAGTGCTGCTAGGTAAGTGAATTTTCCAGTGAAAAGTCTGGCATGTGTGTTTCCTCACAAAAAGGCACTCCTGAATATCTCAGGAGGGAAAGGATGAGAGTGTCTATCTCAAATAGCAAGGTTGCTGCCCTGCCCTCCACTCAGCTGTGTCAGCAGGCATTTGCTATCCCAAACATGCCCAAAAAGGAAAGCACAGCAGTGTAGCTAATGCTCCTCTTCCCCATAGGTCCTGCCAGTGTCAAGAGAGAAAATCTTTCTTAAGTCCAAATCTGACAGTAGTTTACAGGCTGTCTGAGCAGGTGCCAGAAAGCTTCAGGTCTTTTAGCAACTGATCTCTGTTTGCAAGGCAGCTATGGATCCCACTGTAGATGTAACATGCAGATAAAAGTATACCTGGATAGCATAGTACACAGACAAACTGTCCGAGCCCAAGTCCGAGATGTTCTTCAGTGAGGATTTATCTTGGAGATTCAGAGTTAGTATTTTCTTCTCTGACTTGATGTGCAGGATTATGAAAAGATAATGCTAACACTGTTCAGCTGCTCTTAAAGTGCAAAAAGTACATAAAAAGTGAATGTAACTCCAGAACACTCCCTACAGTACTGTTGATACAAAGGTCAGAAAAACAGTCATTGGACTATAATGAAGAGGCAACTATTGTGTGACTAATTTATAATTTCATTCTGAGTATTTATTTCTGATATCTAAGTCAAGGGTCTACAAAAGTGACAGAATTAGTTCAAAATGAAACAGGCTTCAATTCAGGTTATTTCAGTCATACTTTTACACACTGAAAATAAATTGATACAATATTCCATGTACTGTCAGAAGAAAATGACTATTTAGTAGAATAAAGTAATCATCTAGACAGTTATTATCAGTTGCTATCATGCGCTTACTTGGACCCTTCCTAAAGAGCAGCTAAATTTTCAAATTCTGTATTTCTATGAATTTCATTCTATAAATATTTAATTTGAAGAAAATGTGTGCATAAAGTAAGTCTTAACACTTTTCCCTGAGTGGAAGCCAGAGCAAGTGAGTAGAAAGGAAATGTAAGGACAAAGGCTGATTGATCCCTACTAAGTAGTGGATTATTGCTTTGTAATTGCTACACTTGGTAAATGCAGTACTTCATTAATAAGCCTAATGTAAAACTGAAAAACTCTTATATACACGCTGACTTATTTTATATTCTTTGAATTCAGAAAATTCTTTCTATCCATACCTACTGTATTTTCTACTTACTCTGCCTCCTTCTCTCTGCTCACATTAAACAGTTCTTGCCGCTTGAATGGAAGGAGCCCTTTGAGAAAATAATGTGAAGCATCAATCCTCAGCTCATTCTCTTTTGGGGTCCAAAGAGGTCTGTGCAACCATCAGCCTTAAGGCATCTCTTTGAAAAAGACACCAGGCAACTTTATTCTCTTCTTCATTTTCAGGCCTCTCTCCTGCAGATGGAAGTTATTTGATTCCCCACCATTCAGTTTGGATCTTATAAATTCTAAGGTACCAGCTGTGCAACTCTGTCTCTGTATGTAACTCTGCTGTTAAAATGGCAGGATTATCAGTTCATGTCAGAGAAAATGCTTTGAATCCCATTATTGTTCATTGACATGCATTACTCCAACTCCCTTCAAAAGTGCTTGCTTTGGAGTGTGAATATTCAATTATTGTGTCACACTTGTTTCTAAAACTAAAAGAGACCGAGGGTGAGTAAATTTACATTTAAACAATTTATATACTCTTCTGACTTATTGTTTAATCCTTTTTTCTAGATGAATATTTCAGAAGAAAGAAGTTACTCAGCCAAATGCTGTTTCTGTTTCTTATGTTGTGTATTGTACATTGATAGTCAACACTCCTATCAAATTAAGTAAATGCTTTAATTCTAGCCCTTTAATTGTCACACTTGAAACAGAATAGTATGAGCAATTTAGCATAATTATTTATTTCTAGTTTTTTGAAAAGATGAGTAGCATGTAAATACATAAATACAGGAAAACACAAGCTACCATTTCTTAAAATTTGTTACTAGAGACATTTTAAATAGGTTCAAGTATTGTTCGCTGAGATTTTTCAGCACAATTTGATAGCAAAAAGTGAAATATTTGAGAAAAAATACACTTATTTTCTGTTCAGGTAAACTCACTTTTCATGAAGAATGAAGCTGGCAGCATTTTTAACTATAGAATATGGGTAATTTTTGACCTGTAAGCCCATATAGTGCAGCTACTCTGAGGAAAAACAGTCTTCTTCAGTTAGAGTGATGATGAATTTCCTATACTATTGTTTTTTTTCCAGAAAAGTGATAGTGCATTAGGGGTCATTTAGAGTTGTTTACATTTCCTTATCACAGACCTTCAATTTTAAAGTAGGTAAGATAATGTATTTTCTTCCTCCTGGAAACAATATCCTATACCATCATCAAAGAGATGATCAGCTTATTTTAAGATACAGTTAATGCAGACAGAGATATTTTTCTTACTCCTACAGTAGTTCAAGAGAGAAGTTTTCTCTCTATGCAAGCTCAAGATGAGAAGTATGTCAGCAACAATGCAGACAGCATTGGTTCAGCATGAATGCTGACAAATGTAACATGTTATTGCACAAGACAGAACCAGCACTCCTGCCTTTGCAATCCTTCTCTTCCAATAATTCTTGCTGCATCCATCACTGTCCCATGTCTTGCTTTCTCGGACATTATCCTGCAGCGTGCAGAGTCATTGGACAGAGGATACTGAGTAATGTATTCTTTTACAAACTTTCCTTGCCTTTAAGACAGAAGATGGTGACCATAGTAACCACCATACTGGGAACAGTATTTGTTGCAATAAGAATGTAGGGAAACGTACTCTCCATCTTATAATGGAGTATCTGTTTTGTCGTGCAAGATGTTGGGTAAATTTATTTTACACCCAGAATGCTGAGGGGAGGGGAAAAAAAAAAAAAAGAGACTGGAAAATTTTAAGTAAGTGTGATATGATTACAAAAACCAAATTTGCCTTGCAATGTTGCCTACTCAATCTCACATGCTAATATTGAAAGAGAAGAAGATCCTTTGTTTCCTGACATGCTTTACAAGTAGTCATGAAAGAGATACTGCAGTTCTATCTATTCCCAGAGATGCATCAGAATTAGGGACTGTTTCAGTATTTCAAGCATTGGCTACAAAGAAAATAGAGACTTCCTTTTTACAAGGAGTCCACAGAACAGGCAAGTAAAATGTACAAGCTACTCCTGGAGAGATTTTAACACATGACATAAGTGGAAAAACTTTTACCATGAGAACAGTCAGCCATTGACATAATCCCCCCAGGGAGATTCCCAACAGTTAACAGTTCTCAGCTGAGCAAGTTGCTGGGCTATCTTGTCTAGACTGTGCATTTGCCAGAAGCTGGATCTTGAGGTCCCCTCCAAACCTGATATTCTATTATTCCATTATCTAAATAGGGAAACTCAATCATCCTATACATCTGAATTCTCCTCATAAAATTCTCAGCTTTTCACTTGCACCCCAAAAAAACACTTACATCTGGCTTGCTAGTGAACATTTTCATTGAAGTATACCATTAAATAAAAGGTGATGGTATTTACTAGACAAATTAATTCTGTTATGTAGTGCCCACTCTCCAGAGTAGCAGGGAAGCAGTCCCACATAAATCAAAGTCTAGGAACACCGGCTTTAAAAACTGACCTGATTGATTAATATGTCTTTGCATCTGCCTGTAACAAGGTTGTATTTTGAAGTCAGACCCTGGTAACACGTGGGAAGAGAAGTATATTCACATAATACTGACAGAGACTGTTGACTCCAGAAAGAAGCCACCAACAAAAGAACTAGCAGGTAAGAATATTCTCCTAAAAACACAAATGGATTAAAAACCTTTGCAACAGATTAGACCCTCCAGCATCTTTTTCTGAAAGGCCAGAAAGCCAGAATTACAAGGACAGAAAGCTAGAATACATCCCAGTTGTATAAACAAAACAAAACAAAACAACAACAACAAAAACCAATCAAACAACAACAACAACAAAAACCACCAAAAAACCCCAAAAAACCCAAAAAAACAACCCCAAAACCCCCCCAGTTTATGCATGCATCAGGGAGTGGGGGACTACCACAGTGAACCTGCTTCCACCTCTCCATGGGAAGCTATGGAAAGGGCAGTGCAGAGATCTGAGCAGACTGTCTACAAATCAGCCTGGATATCCAGCTTCCAATTTGTCCTGCTGGAAACACTGGCAGACAAAACAGCTTTTGCAATATACTTCTCAAGATGGTTAAAAGTTCTTGGCTAGGTGGGGGTCCTCACATGGATCTCTGCTAGCACACTAGGCTCTGTCCCCATCCACTCAGCTCACAAAGCAGGGGTTAAGTAACTACCTTGGTAACTAAAGCCTGATTTGTGTCTTTTCATCCTGGAAGACTAGATGAGGTCTGCTCTTGTTTTTTAATCCTGTTCTTAACTTAGAGGCTGTTGTACACTGGCATGGGTAACTGCCAACTGCTGTTGGAAACACTTGGTTTTGTAATGCACAGAAGATGCACAAAAAATAATGACAGAAGGTGAATCACATTGTCAACCATCACGTGGAACTTCTGACAATGGTAGGTTTTTTGCCTTAATGATATCAACACCAGCAGCAGGCCTTAGGAAATGTGTCATTTCACAAGATGGGTGATACAGACCAAAGTGGCAGAGGCTTCTGGCTGACAGCATCCCAGAGTTCTCTGGCAGTTCTCTGACCATCCTGACACAGCATGCCTTGAGGTGAGAAAGCCTCGTTAACCTTTGCCATGAGACTTAACCATGGCAACAGTAACTATGGCTGTGCCTTATCAACATTTAACTTTGTATTCTGGCCCAGTTCTAACTTTTCCAGGTCTAGAGTGACCAACTGGCACTGACACACATTTGCTCATCCCTTGGCTAGGTATTTTGGCTTCAATGCTTAAAAAAATTATTTATGGAGTTACAGATTCCTCTTTCACCTGGATGTTTCTCCATAATATTCTACAAGGAGTTTTGTTCTACATATAATTGCAACCACAATCTACCACTCATATATCGTAAATCATTATTTACTAGACCTATGCAAGGACTAAGATGTTCACTTTAAGGAAGTGATCTCTACCTTAAAGACCTACCAATCTCATACACTCCCCTGCATTCTATTAATTGCTAAAATACACGGGCAAATAGGAAAAAAAAACCCCAGCACTGTGTGTGCTTTGCCTTCAAGAGATATTATTATAAAAACTAAATTCTTTGTACACATCAATAAAAATGTTTTCATGGGAGATCTGCTATGGAAAAACCCTGCTGGACAGAATGCAATTCAGAAGAGTAAGGTTATGTAAGTTCAAGAAAAGTCTAATGTTGTAGAGAGATGAAAGCCATACAAATAATTTGCTTTCATTACAAGTGCTTCTGCTCTACATGGTACAAATTGCTCTTTCTACTGAAAATGTAGCCTAGCATGAAGGCATATCCATTGAGATTAAAGGATACAGAATTACTTTCTGTGCGTAATGTCCCTGTTCTACTTTTGCATTTCATAAACAACTTTCTTATAAAATAGCTGTGATTTTACAGGGCTTCATGCTGCAGGGAGCATCATCTCTCCTCTGAATTTGTGTTATAACAATAGGAAGAAGGTTAGACAAAACCCCATGGAAGAAAAATCCTTTCAAGACTACCTCCTTGCTGACAAGCAAGCCTTGATGCTAAGCCATGTAACTTGCACAGGTACTTGTGAAAAAAAGCAAACACTACCTTATCAGCCCTAGATATATATGCAGTATCTTCCCAAACCAAGGCTTTGCTCTCAAGACCCCACAGCCTTAACCCATAGTCTTTTGCCTTGCTCTAAACAAGTACTCCAATATAGTTCCTCTTTCTCCATTTTCTGTATTTCCAGTTCAATGTCCTGTACTTCTGAAGCTAGAGCCATCACCCATCACACATTCTGACCTCACTTCAGAACCTTTTTTGATTGACAAGGTTCCTTGTACCCACACAAACACAATCTAATTTCTTGCAAGCTGCAGATAGATAGAAATATTGGTGGCCTTGACCAGAGTCATCCTGGTACTTGCAGGGTCACATCGTCTTTCTTGTACTGTGGATAATGCAAATGCAGTATTTGTCAATAGGGCAGCTTGGCTACCTGGGGCAACAGAGAACTGCAGCATACTGCCCTGCAGCCATGAAAGGTCTAGCAGGAGCTGTGCCACATAGGCTCCACTAGAAAGTGCTGGGCCTGAGCTGTTATGTAGCTTTTCCTCTCCAGGCATGTGGCGTATCTCACAGGAGAAGACCCAGGTATCAGAGGAACCTAAGTTAAAAAGAATAAGCTGTGGAGAACCTAGTAAAAGAGCAATATTTCAAACATTCACCAACTTTTGTTAGACAAGCCCTAGCAAAGGTAGAAAACACATCAGCAACAGAATAAAGTTAAGGAATGCCTTGTTTTAACTGCATGCATAATTGCTTTAACCAGTGATACAGGGCTGCTATTACCTTCTGTATCAACACTATTCTAAATCTTGCATTCTTTTTCTCAGAGTTTTCATTGGCCTATTTAGCATAATCCTTGCAATGGGACTCTGGAGCAGATCCCAAAAGCATTGAAAACTGCTTTGAATTTCTTTTCTGAAACAAATATTCATATGACTGCTTCATGTGGAGAATGATGTCTCTTTTAAATATAATGGAATATACCAGATGCTATGGTATGTTATTGAAATTTATATTGCCAGAAGTTTCTAGTGTGTTGGTCAGAGTAGCATAACAAAAGCTCCTATTTATACTTTGAAGCTGTTCTTTCATCAGTATCTTAATCACCTCCTACTTTTACTCAGGAAATTTATTTTGAGGAGTATGTAGGAGAACAGGAATTTTATCTGAAGGAAAAACATGAAAGAAACCTGCAGGTTTCTGACAGCTTGGTCAGAAATTAAAGGAAAGCATGGAGAACAATGCCAATGAAGGAAATCCAGTGCTAAAAAAGGCATTTCTATATGTCATGCCTGAAGACTTATTTCCTAGAGAAATGTGTTTTTCTTTCACAGTGTCTTAGTGTATGTTTGAGATCAAATCAACTCCAGTCTATTTTTGAATGACACAGTGTTGTATCCCTCTGGCATCCCCTCCCTGTGAAACCCTACCTGCCCCTTGACTCTGACCTATGGCCTTTGGCCATAGGTAACCCCGCCCCTTACCCTGAAATGCATAAAACCCCTGTCCTAGGTTACAATGTAAAATTGTGCCCAAGGTATGTATTCTATCCCCATGAGCCGTTGGAGCCAAGGTGGGGCAGTGTTCTCCTTATCTTCTGTTAACGAGCCCAACAATGCTTTCCCGGAAGACGTTATCTCTGTTTAATGGGCCATCAAGGACCCATTGCATGACTGATAAGATGAAATCGTACCATTGTGAGATGCTCTGCCCAGGGGGAGGAGCCAAGCATTCCCACCTGGATATAATCCAGGGTTTGAGACCTCACTAGCAGCTTCTATCCACTGAACTCTCAGAGGAGACGAGCTACCAGACATTTCTACAGGGATCACTGCTTTGGATCATCTCTGCTCCAGCGGAACCACATCTGCTGCTCCAGGAGGATTCCCGGACTGCTTCAAACACCCTGACCAACAGGGTGTTAGGTTGTATCATTCCATTTATTTCACCTTTTTTTTTTCCCTTCTTCTTCTATTAAATTGTATCTCTGACTGGGAGTCTCACTGGTTTTGCTTTCAAACCAGCACAACCCCCTTTCCCTCCGGGGTTCACCCTCTTTCGCCTTGGGATCCCCTTCTTGGAATAAACCTTGGAACACATCTCAGGGTAAGAGCCTCTTTTGGTTTTATTTCCCTATCCTGAAGATTCCCCTCACCCTAACCTCCCTAAATCTGAGCTAGCAGCTGGCCTCGGGGGGCAGAGGGAAGGGGAACACTTCAATACAGTACAGACAATGTCCCCTCTCAGCACCAACATCAACAAAAAAAATCTTGCTCTGAGTGTTGCTCTGCTGCTCTGAGAGCATCTGTTTGGTCAGTAATACAGATGACAATCAAGAAAGGACAGTCAGATAGTAATAGCTCTTGGAGAAAAAACCACATGAAAGCTAGGCACCTGGGTAAAAATACTGCCAGACCCTCCATGCAGTGCAACATCAGAAATAAACCCTAAGAAAACATGATGAGTAATAAATTCATGAGGGTTTCTTTGTTTTGCTAATTCAGAAAACTTGGAAAAGTCAGTACAATTCTGTTGCACGTTCCTAAGCTTCTAGATGATTTGATTGTCTTTCATCATAATTAGTGGATACAGTTTTTCCAGATCACTGTAAAGCCTTAGATACTGTCCCTCTCAGCATCTTCTTGACAAGTTGTCTAGCTGTGAGATGATCAGTTTCAGTGTAGTGGATGAAGAACTGGCTGAACATCAGAACTTCAGGGATTTTAGTGTGTGGGGCTACATCTGCCTGGAATCACCAGTGGTGTTCCTCAGGAATTCATTGTAGGACCAGTTCTGGTCAACAAGCTTATCCATGATCTGGACATAGGAGTTAAATGCACCATTAGCAAGTGTGCTGATGGTACCAAACTGAGAGGTGCTGCTGACTCTCTCAAGGCATAAGAGCCTTGCAGAGGGATCTGAATACATTGCAGTATTGGGTGATAATCAGTGGTAAGAAATTTAACAAGAACAAACACAGATTCTGCCCCTGGGATGCAGTAAAGCTGGGCACAAGCATAAGCTGGGAGAGGAGTGTGTGTAGAGCAGCCCTGCAGAAAGGGATCTGGGGGTGCTGGTCGGCAGCAGCTCAGGGTGAGTCAGCAGGGTGTGCCCGGGCAGCCAGGAGGGCAAACCCATCCCGGGCTGCATCAGACACAGCAGCACCAGCTGTGGCTGGGATCATCCTGCTGGATTCAGCCCTGCTGCGGCCTCACCCTGAGTCCTGTGTGCTGTGCTGGGCCCACAGGCTGAGAAGGGTGGGAAGGTCCTTGAATGCTGCAGAGGAGGACAGCAGAGCTGGTGGAAGGGCTGGAAGGCACATCCTGTGAGGAGCGGCTGAGGGCTCTGGGTTTGTCTGGTTTGGAGAGAAGGAGGCTCAGGGTGACCTCACTGCTCTGTACAGCTTCCTTAGGGGGACCTGGAGAGGGAGTGCTGGTCTGTTCCTGGCATCCAGCAACATGGAATGGAAACGGCTCAAAGCTGATCAGAGGAGGTTCAGACAGGATGTCAGGAAACATTTCTTTACTAAGAGGGTGGTCAAACACTGGAACAGGCTTCCTTAGGAGGTGGTTGATATCCCAAACCTGTCAGTATTTATGAGATATTTGCACAAGGCAAGGCTCTTCATAACTTGCATACAGCCCTGAATTGGTCCATAGTGGGACTTGATGATTGTATTAGGTCCGTTCCAACTGAAATATTCTATTCTATTCTATTCTATTCTATTCTATTCTATTCTATTCTATTCTACTCTCATTTCTACTTCTACTTCTACTTCTACTTCTATTTCTATTTCTATTTCTATTTCTATTTCTATTTCTATTTCTATTTCTATTTCTATTTCTATTTCTATTTCTATTCTATCCTATTCCATTCCATTCCCAGTATTTTGGCCTTGCAGATTTAGGGACTATTTCTAAGGATCTGAAAAGATGAGGGAAATATGTCCACTGTCAGAGGGCTGGAATTTACACAGAACCCCATACACCCATCTGAAATCTTCTACATGTTCACAAGATTATGATTTAATATATCAAAATTGTGCAAGATTGCCTTGAGTTTTTTTAACAGGAAAAATATCTACCCTTGCTCTTTAAAGCCAAGCAGCTCCTACCCTGGGGAAATGTTTTGAAAAGCTCTCATTGCCATTTTTGTGACATTCAGTCTGACTATAAAGGTTAGAAATTGAAGTATTAGTAGGTGTTGCTCTTTTTTACACTTAGTCTTTGAGCTTACACTTTAATAAATAGTAAAAAAAAATTAAAAGGAACACTATATTTTATCCACCATTCTATGCTGCAACCACTGACAGCATATAATATATATATAATATATACTATATCCACATATAAAGTGAGACCTGAATGAAAAAGCTGCCTTAAATTTTGTAGACAGAACAAGTCTGGGGCAGATGTGTCTGGGTATTGGCATAAGCTGTCTGCCACTAGCTAGTCCTTTCCAAAGCAGTATTTTGGCATGCCTTGGAATAGCCATAGGACATTGACTTCTCTTAAGGGATCCCACAGATGAAGAAAAACTACTCCAGAGCATAAAAGAGCTCAGCTATAAAAATTTAAGGCAAGTCATGCCTATTGTCCTCAATGCCAGAGAATGGCCCCTGGCCAATTTTACGTACTACTGTAGGTGTAAACCAGGCTTGGTTTGACAAAGTAAACCCAGCTGTTGAAACAGTTACCAAAATGGTGGACTGTTCTTTCCAGGGTTGTCCCTTTCAATCTTGGTGCTCAGAACCAAGCAACAACTTTCCTCAAGTCCTTCAACAGGACCTCAGCAGTAGACTTTAGCTGCAGACTGTCAGGTGACAAAAGCTATTGAATCTGTTCTTTAGAGTCATATAGCAGTCTTTTTTTTTTAACATTCCTGATTGGCTAGTCAATAGCCTTGGGGAAACTTACTGCAAGTTTCCTGAAACATAATATAAAGGCAGTTCTGTTTATCCTCTGCATTTCACATGACAGAGCACAGGAAAGGTTAAATGAAGAAATTTATGTGCTGATTATTAGGGTTAAAATTGAAGGTGAAGAGCATTTTTGAATTTTCATAGCTGCTATTGTTCTGCTTTTGGAAAGAGAGCTGTTTTTTTCAATTAGCAAAAGACAGGTCAAAATGCTTGTCAGCTCAGAAACGTGAAAAATACACACAAGAATGCTATAGGAATTATGGGGGATCATATCTTGGCTTTCATAATCTAGAATTAAAGCAAATCATAGGCAGCCTTCCACAGTCATTTGGTGTATTAAATACAAAACTTTGTAAGTTTCCAACATTTAATCTATAGAATTCTTGTATGAGCATCTCCAGTCTTGATAAACTGGGTATATTACCAACTGGATATACTACAAACTGAAGACCAAAGGATTCAGCTAGTAATTAAAATGTTCTGCACAGATTCTACAATGCTGGAATAACAAATGATACAAGTAATTATCTGTCTCTGAAAATTGCAACATTTATGAAGTGTAGTGTGCTATTGTGATCCAGAGCTTCTTTTTGTTTATTTTTTACTGAAGGTTTTTAAATGGCCAAAAGGCAGTAATATAATGAAAAAGGATAACTGAAATGCCATGACAACGTATCTTTGCCATTGGCAATAGCAGCTGATGATATACAAATAATTTTTAAGTCACAGAATACTAGAGGGGAACATTTATATTATGTCAATCTTTCAATGTGATTGCACTCGCAAATAAACATGTATTTTGATAGTATTGTTGTTTTCTGGCTTCAGGTTGTACTCTTTCTTTCTTCATACGCTTCATTGTAAGATACACTAATTGTGTTAGGAGTCTGAAAGCTGGTGGCATAAAATTCTTTAGCTGAACTGCAGATCAGACCATGTAGGTTTTTAACCAATAAATTGTGTCTCCCTTCTCACAGGAGTTTGAGGAAACTTAAATGAAGTGCAACATCAAAGGTAAAGCCTTGCTTCATTAACTGTTACATCTTTAAAGTGAAAAGCATGGGAATTTTGGTTAAGTAGGGTCCAGGTAACTGCATCAGTTAGCTGTCTTCATCTGTAGCTGCACAAATTGGGAATTCTTGGTTTCAAAATAGAAACTTTGCTGCTTATTCTAAAACTGCATCCTTCCTCTGGATATAAATCAGCCATGTCTTAGTGCACTTGATTAGTCAGTCAGAGTGACAATGAGACTTCTGCCCAGGCAAAAATACCAATGTATGCTTTTTAAACTGTCCCCTTTTCTCATCATCAATATGTATTGTTCTGTTCAGGACCTTCCACAGCAATTCTGCTCTCAAAGCCGTCATTGCATCTCTAACACGGGCAACTGATAAGGTCATACAATCCAGTCTTCCTTCAGAAAATTAATATAATAAATATGGTATTATATAGTATGTGATGGTCTATAGATTTTTTTCTTGTTATCCCTAGGGTTTTAATAATCTTTATTACTATTTTGCTGGTTCTTATCTGGTACATAATTCTTGTTTATCTCAAACCAGAAAAATCTGTTCCCATATTTCATAATGATTCCTCAGAACTTCGGAGAAATTAGAAATTCCTATTACAATTCAGCCTAAATACATAGCATAAATACTTGCTTGGCAGAGCTGCTTTCCAAGACCACTTGTGTATTTTACTCAGAATGATCTCTGTAAGTGGATTTCTCAGTATATGGATTACTGGAAATGGAGATGTTCTGACACTGGAAATTAAACAACTGGTATCCTCCTTGTTCGGCGACAACCTTGAGAAACAAATCTTGGATAAGGATCATTTAGCATTACTGAAATTGTTTTACTAAGACATATTTTCACTGATGATCTCTGCTGACAAATGGAATTTCTGTAGCATTTTCCACTTGCACCTGGACAGTCTTGCTTTGAGTGCTGCACCCTTTGTACTGCAACTGCCTAGAGGTATAGGGTAAGGTAAAGATACTGTTCTTCACTTTTGGCACAGAAGAGTGAAGGACAATGTCAGTTCACCATGCAGAAAGGTAGCCCTGTTACTTCCTCAAGTACAGATTTTTCTCCAAACCAGAACAGACTTCTCTGTTAAATGATCTTAATTGTGGAAGTAAAGGTGCTTTTTCTCACTTCCTTAAAAAGAATTTCAGACTGCCACATGCATCCAGTTCGGTCTTTCTATGGAACTTCTTCCTTTCTGCTACAGTACACACTGCCAGGCATCGTGTTTCAGTAGTAGGAAAAACTAAAGTCTTTAACCAAGAGAAAAAAAGAAGACAAACTATGATTCCATATTTTCCATGGAACTTGGGACGTGAAGGAATTCTGTTGTCTTGGTAAACATATGAAAGAAATGCTTATACTTTAATGTTGGAAGCTAGAGCAGGGTTTTAAAATTATTTTTACCAGTGAAAAACACAGATTTTCCACTAAAAAAAATCCCCTTGCAGATACATAGATGTGTGTCTAAAAACTAATATTTTCAGAGTTTAACACAAAAATTGAATTTATTTCATTGAAATTAGTACTTAATTTAACATCTAAAGCTCCAGTGGCAGTATTTGTGAAAACCTTTAATCCACTGTACTGAGTACAAAAAAGCCCAAGACTATCTGCACAGTCTCCTGTGGAGAGGTCTTCATGCTGTGCTGAATACAACTTGTTAGAAGCCCTAAGCAGTATCTCACAAAATTCTTTTGCCTTAGATTCTCAGGAAACCTACTATTATGCCTGTCTCTTTGTCACATTAAGCAGGTAAATCATGGAAAGAAGAAAATTCTCTTAAAACTACAAGTTATATTTTAAAAAAATCTGATTATGTAATCATGCAGCCATCTTAGAATAATGAAGAAACAACCTGGATGCTCAGTGCAAAGTACCATTTTCTCTGAATCTCGGACACACAGATGCATTTAGGCATCATGTTTCATGTGAGACTTTCTGCCTCAGCCTGAGCTCCCTCCCTCTTCACCACTGCAACTTGATTCCTGCCCTTTGATGTGCTGCTCTGCCACCCATTGGCCTGTCTATTCCTAACAGTGTAGTGCAAGAAAAAACCCCATTTTCCTACTTACTTCAAACTGATTATCTGAAGCAGACTTGAAGCATCTTTAGAGCAAATGAAACATTATTTCAACGTGACACCTGTACTTTTCCAAAATGAAGAAGACTGTCTTAATGAAGTGTTGCTAAGGAGTGAGACAGGCCATCTAGCACTCCAGACTACCTTGGTCACACCTATGCTGGGTACCACTGGGGTACGGAACTTTCCATGCACTTTGACTCTTACATAACAGTGATGAGTAACTTCCACTAGCGTTAAAAGGGAAATAGGAATGATCCATGCCTCGGAAGGCTAAGACATTAAATATTTAATTCTGACTGAACACATAGCTATCTAAAGTGAGGCTACATAGTCTAAAATCAAAACTTAAGAGCTGGGAGGCCCTGAGTTTTACTTACCTGTATATATGAGTTACTATCAAATGTGGGAAGAGGAATTCCCACAGACTGGAAAGATGTCTCTTGCCTTTGCAATTTCTTTATTAATGTCTTATGGCTGTGCTTTGCATGTTGAAGACCACCTTTGCTTGTCCATGGAAGTACTAAAATTGGATAATAAAGCTTATTGCACTTTCAACTCCTCACAAGTTATTTTTATGTTTTGAAAATTAAAATATACTACTGGAACAGAATTATTACGCATATAAAATGTCTTGAAAAGCTTTTCCAATTTTACAGAAAAATGTAAAACCTTTCGCCAGTATTAGAAATAACAGATTGTTAATGGTTTCTATTGTGACCTGTGAAAGAACATGATACTGAATTTTTATTTAATATAAGGCATAAATATGCTACCCTCTATTTCCATGTTCACATGAAAGCACAGATTTTTGTAAACAACATCCAATTTTCTGCTATGATTAATGAAACCCCTTTCTGTAGCACTCATCCAGATTAACTCATGGACATCAGATGCTCATACTGCCCTACCACTTGAGCAAGAGTGCTCATTCTGAATTCATGTCCTGATCATTCTAAGAAGAGTACTCTTAAATAGCATCAAAAGTGTTGCTGCTCTTGTCTTGTTACATAGTGTATCCTTTGAAGAGACTTCACCAAAGTGCATACCCCCACATCTGGCTTACACTTCTGTTTTCATTAGTGAAGCAGGATGCATCACCCAGTCAACTTGACAGGCTGGTTCATCTCTTTTATTAGAGAGCAGAATAGTTACAGTTTCCATAGCCACCAAATTGACCCTTATTTTAAGTGGTTTAAATTCTCCAGGGCTAAAAGATAGCTCTGTGTTTTCCTCTTGTAATAAAGAAGAACATGTTCCTTTTAATGACGGCCATATTACACATCCTCTCAATCATTGTTACTTGGAAGCGATTACTTTAAATCAGTTTCCATGAAATAGAGGGAAAGATAAAGCAAAGATCAAGATGTAAAACTCTGATACTATGAACAAACTACTGATGAACACAGAACAAAGGAGGTGGAAGAAAAAAGAAATTATCAATTAAAGTGTATTAACCGTGATGAGACCCCAGAAGCAGTGTCAACTACCACTAACTGAGGGATCTATGTGAACAGAGAACACTTGCACATTAGAAGCAGAGGCCCATCTGAGTGTCAGGACGTGCAGCCATGAACTGCTGCATCAGGAGAGGGAAGAGGAGACCTGTACACCACGCAGTGTCATTGATCAGAGCACACAGCAATTCAGAAACAAGATCACCTTAGCTTCTGAAGTATTATTCAGCATGTAGGCTCTGTAGGTAATGTCTACCAAAACACAACACATATAGTAGGGCACAATTGCTTTTCAACATGCCAAAGGCAGATTTCTGCTAACACATCTGAGGCAAAGGTAAGATACTGAAATACTAAGAAGTCCAGGGATTTTACCACAGCAAACCAAAACCAGGGAGAAAATATATCAGACATTAAGAGAAATATGTGGTAGTGTGTTTAATTTGTTAATTCAAGTTCCCTATGTTATTTCGGATCCTTTGGGTATCCCCCTCCTCCCACTTGGTACACCCTTCTACCCTAAACCATGCCCACTCCAATATCAATCTACCTTCGATCATGCCTTTGTTCCAGATCCTTCCCTCAGTCACACCCACTGAGTTGTCTGTCTTCCCTAGACCTGCCCTTCCCTCCTCCTAAAGTGTTGTCAATCCTTCCCTAGCCTTTCCCACTCTTCTGGATTGTTCCCTATCAGTCTCTCAGTCTTCAAGGCCTTAATGGCTAAATCAGAATCGTCCCATCCCCTTGTGTTCTTTCATTGGCCCATGTATAGTACCCTCCGCCTTATGTTCCTCCCCCGTGTAACCCTTATTGGTTAATATCTGGTATCCACTCCCTGCTCATCCCTCAGTTAAAACCCCCGTCTCCCTTTTTTTTTGGGGATTCTGGTCCCTACCATCCCATCTGGGAAAAAGCTTTCCTTGCATACAGTATACTGGAGTTCCTCCTTCCTTCTTTGCTGTTGTTCCTCAACACAGCGTATCATCTGGCCTCAGAGCAAAGAGCAGTCGCAGCCGTTGCGCTCTGCACTGCCACCTGAGCCACAGAGGGCTTGGGGGCAGCCCCTTATCTTGGCATGTTTCATGCAGCAGTCTGGGCTGGCAGAAAGGGGTCTTCCAAGAACTGCAGGCCGTGTCCGAAACAGATTGGCAAAATTGGTGAAGTTTATCTTCATTGTCTCCTGATCCCAAGCAGCACCCTTATTAGCTCATTTGCATTGAGTGTTTTATCTTACTGCTCCCTAGCTAGGCTTAAAAGTCATGTAAATCAGCATAGAGAAGATAAAACATTTCATTGTGTGCTAATTAAGTTTACTTCATGGGAATTTTGCCTTCAATATAGGAGAGTCAGACTCACTGTTTTTGGCATGTGTGAAGTCTGCTGAAGTGCTTGCTCCACAGACCCACACTAAGGTACCATACGTAGTATTCTACTGACCCTTTTGAATCAAATAGTCATCAGAATAAAATACTGTATTATGTTTCATTATTGTGTTTTTAATATAGGATAGTATAGTCTACTACTTAGTACTTTCATATAAGACTTCATTATATTCATATAATATTGTTAGAAAACTGGAAGAAGTTTAGCCACAATTAAGGATCCTGATTGCCATTTTGCCCTGCCTGGTCCCTCGGACAGGTCAAGAAGTGGCTACAAGGCTTGCTACCAGTTACCCACAAACAATCGCTCTTCAGGCCTCAATCATGTGGGTGTAGTGAACCCACCTACTGATGTTTGTCCTGTCTTGGAGGGAAGCAGGACTTTTGTTTGATCTTGACAATGGACTTAAAGTTGTTCTCCTATCTCTACCTATAACTAATCACACTTGTGTAGACACTGAGTTCCAGAGTGTCTATAAAAGAGAGAGAGAAAAAAATATAGTATTTCGGTTCTCTCCAGACATGCTTTCTCTTAGCTATCTTCTGGTCCACAATCAAATTGTCATTTTAGCTCAGATTATTCTCAACTTGGGGAAGAAGCTGTCAGAGCTATTTTTTTTAGCAAGCACCATGCCTGCCCATATCACCTTGCCAATAACTGTAGATCTGGATTGCTTTCTGTGTATTGTGTGTGTCAGGCAAAAGTGAAAATAAATACATTAGAGGTATTATAGTAGCCGAGATCACAGATTTTGAATGAAGCTGGTTGGCGCAATATTTTAGATTCACATTTTTTAAAAATAGCTGTCAAAGTTTTATGTCAATCTGTTAGCACAATGTTCAATTTATCTTTCTCCTCAGCAAGGTTGCCTGGAAACAGGGAAATAGTCTGAGAAATCTTTTTCTGAAAGTGTTGTAACACTGGAGAAATCAATATGGCCACTTCGGTTTTATTCAGAGATTTAGGACCTCTGAGATTAAAAACAAAAAAACCACCAAAACAAACAAACAAACAAACCAGAAAGAAAAAAAAAAACATCACCAAAAAACCCCACAAAAAACCAAAAACCAAACCCACTTGTAGTGATCTTAAGTACACCTTAAATAGCAATGTGGAGGTCTTTGTTCATCACACAGCAATCTGTCACTTTCACATTTGTAGTGTACACTGGTATCTCTCCTGGTGCAAGTATTAATCACATTCAAGACAGAGTTAATCTTGTAACATGCAAATTTATGGTTGACTGGCTTCACAGGGAGAAATAAAAAGCAAATTATTTGTAGCCACAAAACATGAAATTGCAGTAGAAGGTGCAGCAAGACCACAGAAGTATCTGTACCTGGAAGATAAACAGAAGTCTTATGGCCAGAGTAGCTCATTCAAGTGATGCTGCTGAAGAGACACAGACCCAGGTTTGTTGTCAGTTCATGTATTCTTTCACATCATGCTTGGCTGATAAGGGCATGTTGGCAAGGACAGGCAGCAACAGAGTGATGACGGGGGTCAGTTATATTAACAGGTCAAGGGGAGAGATGATCATCCAATGTTTTGTAGAAACAATTCCAAACTGTGAGTATCTCATTTAACTGTGCTGAACTCTGTGCTGATGAATAATGGCCTTCAGGGAACACTTAAAAAACTTAAGCATCAGCCACTGCAAAGAGCTTTTTGAGAAAAAACAGCTAGGTTGCAGGATTTTTTCTAATGCAAAGGTTTACCAAAACTTTTATTTTTTTTTCTTTATTGGATTAAAAAGAGGTTAAAAAACCCAACACACCCTTAATTGTATGAAAAAACATAATCACACAGGTTATTTCCCTGAAATTCTTGGGACACATATATGGGTTAAAGTGTACTGGTTGATCAGGCTCCACGAGTTTTTGACAGCTGCATCTTGACACAGGTGACCCTGCTCCACACCACCCCACACTCCCTGCAGTTGTGCTCTTCTATTTTCCACATTTCTCAGCATCTTGCCCTTGTAGACACCAGACAAGCACAAAAAATGCTGAACTATGAATATACTGAATATTAAACCGTGAATGCAATAAGCACAGGTGGATGGAAAATGTTTTGGTGGGGTCAGTTGCACCCTTGTCCAGTCAGAACTTCAGGCAGATGCAGGCCAAGCAAAAAAGAGTAGGACAGGAGTGCCTGCTGGAAGAGCAGGCTGAATGGTTTATATTGAATAATTAATATGCTGTGCTTCACTATTCTCATTCTTCACAGGTTATCTGTCAGCAGGCTCGTTATTTTCATTTTAATTTTCTGAGGTGAAAAAAGATCCACCTTGATTTGTCAGAGATGTTTTCTGTCATCAGTGGGGACTGAGGGAGCACTTAGTATGCAGACTCACCAGTTACACAGGTGTCTTTTTACCATACAAATATGCCTGTTTTTTGTCTCCTTGCATGGAGAGTGCCATTCTTCAAAACCTGGTCCTGCTACAACTAAATTTACTGTGGGATTACCACTGACTTGATATAAAATGTCTTGCAGTCATATGCTCAAATTGAATCAGTGCAGCATAGGTATTCACACTGAAAATAAAAACAAAGCCTCAGAGAGGAGTTTATACTTCACATACATGAATTTTCCTATGCAAAAGGTTACTTACACATGGAGGACATGACAATAAAAGCTGTAGGTCAATTCCTGCTCTTATTTATATCTGAGAAGGAGAATTGTAATTAATTTGTAGCCAAAAGTTGTTGCACTTCATGTATTTAATAGCAAAATTTGACACAAGGTACGAGGGCCAAAAGCCAATGTCAAGCAGCCTTTTGAGTTTTATGGCCTTCAGCTACAGCTATGATGACTCAAATAATATAACATGCAATTTCAATAACCCTGCAGGGATGCTGTTCATGAGTAAATGCAAATTATGGTGAACTTATGCATCCCTGGAGATTTACTCAAAGAGAATACAGAGATGATTGCTTTTGGGATGAATGAAAGCTGCAGTACTCACTGTGCTATACCCACATTAGCTTCTGTGAGCAAGACATGGAGAATGATGGCAACAGAAAGAGGAGAATTGTTCTCAGAAGGATTCCAAAAGAGCTGCTCCATGGGTGAACGCTTGTCAGAGAAGCTGGGGTATCTCAAGGGCAACTTGTTTCTATGACGCTCATGCCACAAACATAAGGTATTGATCCATACAACCCTGTAGATGTAGGCCTTGGATTTCAGCAATCCTTTCAATATAGTCTCTGCCTGCACATTGCTGTAGCACTGTTTCCAAGAGCAGTCAATTAATGGAGAAAACTCAGCAGCTCTAATATGGACAACAGCATATGCATTCAGGTAGATAATCTTCTCCACTGACACAAATGTTCATATGCTAAGGTGCTCAAGGATACACGGGAAATTTTAAGCGTAGGCAGAACAAGCAACAGTCATCAGGAAATTATTATCAAGTAAAATATGTGGGGGTTTTTCAGGCAAAATAATTGTAAATTGTATTTAGTTTACAATTTACCAATGTGAGGACCACTCTGAACCTTTTTCTTAATAATGTATAATATAAATGCTAGTATTTCAGGAGGCTGGGGGTGTGTGTGTGAATTGCAGTCCCATTCACCTGACTTCCACCTCACCCCTAACCACCTACTCCCTCTAATGACCACTCTCTCTAGTCTGCTTTGTTGCTCAAGGCTGATGGGAGGGTATGCTGCAGTTTTACTCCCTGAAAGCTCCATTCACCTCACCAAAGTGTTATTACACTTGAAGATAGAGCAGTGCTAATTAATTTGAGACAGAGACAAGTAGCTACAAAGTAAAACAGTGTCTTTTTGCAGTGCCTTGTCTTCGTTGTGTTTCACAAGATGGTCACCCAAAAAAGATGCCTTTCAGAGGGGCACTCAACTGTTGAAGCAGAAGGCTTTATTCAGAGGGATCTTTAATTAGAGGCTGCAAGAAATGTAGTGGTGTGGAAAGTAGCATAGAATACACTTGGGGCTGAAAGCAAAGGAGGAACTTGATCAGTGTGGCAAGATAACAGAAGAGGGATATGGGTCAGAAATTACAGAGGAGTTTTCAAGACGACCTGGTTGAGCCATTCACTGAAACCGATCTTTATACAGCCTACTTGGGATTTCTAGCCCAGGCATTACAAGTTGCATGCTAATAGGATATGGTTTTCTGGTCTGCCTAGCCACTTGCAGGTATTTATTATGCGCAACAGGTCCGTTGTGAAGGGCTAAGAGTAGCAATGTTAAGATCAGCAAATCTGTAACTCAGACAATGTCTAAGATCTTACCATAGATTTTCATGTTTAGTCACATGGTTCCTGCATACACATGTTGTACTAAATAGTCTGAAACTCTCTGGGGAAAAAAAAAATCTTATAAAGAGACAAGGTGGGTTTCACTGACTTATTAGCCTTCCTTCCTTAGCTAAGAACAACTAACCATTACATTTGGAGTAATTACACTTGGCCTGGTGAATGAAAAATTGCTTGTCTACATGAGGACGCCCAGTTTGAAAATCCACTGATTTCAGGAGTGCAGGGGAGGCCTTCTCCCTCACAGTGTTTCACATTCCTCTCCAAACCTCAACTGAACATATTTTTATATTACAACAAATCTGCAGAAACAAAAAATACTGCTTTTCAAGTTGTCCATTTAATGCGAGGAGGAGGGAAATAGCCTCTTAGTACATCTGCAGAATTTCCTTGTGTCTTCATGCTGAATGGTATTACTCTTGTTCTGATACTGAACAGGAAAGAGTGCAGAGGAGATGTAAAAAGAACTTGGAGGGTGATTGACATGCAGAAATTCAGAAAGCTGCTGTGTTCGCTTCCTCTCCCTCTGCCTCCCGTTTTATTAAGAAACTGCGAAAACTGGAGGGAACGCCAAAGATGACATCAGCACGATAGAGAACGTGCTCCCCTGCTCAGGCAACCTGCTGCGAGGAGCTCACTGCTGCTTTCAGGCCAGACACTAACACAGGACAGGCGCCACTACAAGAAATCACACTATTTAATTTTAACAACAGTATTCGGGAACAAAAAGCCGGCCACCGCAGCCCCCAAGTCGGTGACGCGTCCGCTTCCCCTGCGAGGGCAGGGCGCGGGCCGCAGCGGCTTCCCCGGCTCGCCTCACGGGCTTTAAAATGGCGACGGGCGGGCTGCGAAGAGGGAGGGAGCAGTGCCGGCATGGGCGCCTGCAGACCCTCCTGACAGGGGGTGAGACTGCGCTGCCGTGAGGCGGGAGCTGGGGGAGGGCTGTATAGGTGACAAACACCTGCCCCAGGCGAAGGGCGCTCCGGGCGGCGGGGGGCGAAGAGGAAGAGCGCGACATGCAGCACTTGAAACCCTCCCTCCTCCCCCTCTTCTCTCCGCTCCGCGCCTCCTGGAGCAGCGCATGCCACAGCCAGCTGAGGAGAGTTGTTTGTGTCGGGGAAAGGCGCTGCCCAGAGAATAGTAATTGATAATTTAAACAAAGTACCGGTGGTGGGTTTTTCCGGTGGGGTTCGGTTCTGTGGGGTTGGTTGGTTTGTTTGTTTGCTTGTGGTTTTGTTGGTTGTTTTGTTTTGGGTTTGATTTTTGGTTTGAAGTTTTTTTTCCTGTTTCCTTCAGACTTACAGACAGAAACTAATAGGCCACGTGTGATCTAATGGTACAATGGCTTTTCCTTGTTGTTATTTTTGTCTGTGATCTTGGGAGCCCAGTAGATAATCACCCTTAAATGATACATGAGTATACCCTGCATTTGATAGCCAGAATTTAGACATGCTCATGAACAATTATTTTTGCACTGGTTTCTCAAGGTGCTCAAGCCTGATTTGATGATGAGTGGAAGGACCTGAGGGAATGGCCTGAAACTTCGTCAGGAGAGGTTTAGGCTGGATATTAGGAAAGGATTTTTCGCCCAGAGAGTGGTTGAGTACTGGAACAGGCTCCCCAGGGAAGTGGTCACAGCACCAACTTGACTGAGTTCAAAAAGATTTTTGGACAAGGCTCTCAGCACATGGTGTGATGCTTGGGGATGGTGCTGTGCAGGGCCAGGGGTTAATTTGCTGCTTCTTGTGGGTGCTTTCCAGCTCAGCATATTCTGTCATTCTCTGAAGTCAAGGTTGTCCATAGCACAGGTGGTTAAGATTTGTTTGCAAAAGTACAACCTTGTAACAACTGCATAGCCACCCCTTCTGGGTTTTTTTTTGGTGCAAAATGCACCATGGGACGCACAGAGGTGACATCAAGACAGCACACATCCTTGCACTCATTTCTGGTGGACTCACTACTTAAAGCTGCTGTAGCTAGAGATGGGGAAGTACGAAATATTTCTTATATCCCACTGAGCTCCATCAGGTAGGATTACTGGCTGACATCTGTTCAACTCTGTCTGGAGTCCAGACAGCTGGCTGCCAGGCTGAAGTGTCCAATGTGGGAGACAGTCAGTCTCAACAGAAAATTTTGTGGTTGCTTATGTTCACAGAACCACAGAATAAACTGGAAGAGACCCACAAGGATCACTGAATATAACTGGCCCTGCACAGGACCAGCCCCTGGAATCACACTATTTGCCAGAGAACTCTGAGTGCTGTGAACACGTCCCTGGGCATCCTGTTCCAGTGCCCAGCCACTCTCTGGGTGAAGAATCTTTCTTTCTCTGATATCCAGCCTAAACCTCCCCTGATACAACTTCAGGCCTTTCCCTCAGGTCCTGTCACTGGTCACCACAGAGAAGAGATCAGTGCCTGGCCCTCCTCTTCCCCTCAAAAGGAAGTTGTAACTGCAGTGAGGTTGAGGTCTGTTCTCAGACTCCTCCAGGCTGAACAGATCAAGTGATCACACCTACTCCTTGTATGGCTCCCTCTTTACCTTAAACTAGTAATTACCTTTAATGTCTTTCTCATATTGTGACACTCAAAACTGCCCCCAGTGCTTGAGGTGAGGTTGCCCCAGCTCAGGGCAGAGCAGGACAATACCCTCCCTTGCCCAGCTGGTG
Organism: Phylloscopus collybita; assembly: GCA_027886175.1. NCBI lineage: Eukaryota > Metazoa > Chordata > Aves > Passeriformes > Phylloscopidae > Phylloscopus > Phylloscopus collybita. The sequence goes on from JAJNNQ010000029.1 coordinate 4,246,096, forward strand.
ATGCTGTGCCTGATGCACCCCAGGACAGGGTTGGCCCTTCTGGCTGCCAGGGCACTGCTGGCTCATGTTCAACTTGCCAGGACCCCCAGTCTGTCCATACATCCAGGGTTGCCCCATCCCAGATGCTAAATCTGGCACTTTCCCTTGAACTTTGTATGGTTGGTAATTTCCCAGGTCCTATAATTTGTGGAGGTCTCTCTGCAGGGTCTCCCTGCCCTCAAGGGAGTCAACATCTCCTGGTTTTGTATTATCTGTGAACTTAGTATCCCTTCTAGTTCTTGGTTCAGGATGTTGAAGAGCACAGGGCCTAAGATGGAGCCATCCCCAGTCTCAGCCCTGATTTGTTCCCAGACCTTGTAGCAAAGCTCCTTTTAGCTGCTGTCTTGCAGACCCAGGGAATTCAGCTGAAGATTGGCTTAAGTATTTTAAGTTACCGATTTCCTACCATACTTTGATCTGCCTTTCATGGATTCTGCTGCAGCTACCACCAAGGAGAAACTTCATGTGTAAATCTAGGATGGGATCCAGAGTCAAGTTCTCGTTTTGGTACAGTGTAGGGCATCTGTTACGAATTCAGCACTTGCAGCCTCTCTCTGAGACACTGAAAGAAATTATGGGAAATGAGTGGAAGGCATGCCACATACATGACCTGAGCAAGCCAGTTTATTGTCAATTAAACTGCTGTAAAAATAAGGTAGTTCATTAAATTCTAGTGATGCCAGATTTATACCACTGCAACAATTATATATTTATATATATAAGTGTATTTCTGTTTTTCTTAAGTGTGATTGATCTAAAGCTTGAAAAGGCAACTTGTCAGTTTACAGAACATTCACCGTTAATCCACAGGATGGTGCTGTTGGCATATTCTGAACGTACCACAGCAGAATATAGATGTTTCTTTAGACTGTTTAATTTAGCTAAACTTTTGTCCAGGTGGCATTGTAACTAAGGACAGAATTTAAACAAAATACATTTTTTTTCCAGGCATTCAGCCTTTCTGAACAATAAGGGTTCTGTTCTAATTGCAATTCCGTGTATCCAGATTAGTTTTTTGCGGTTTCAGCCAGATTCATGTCATGTTATTGTTGTTTATAAGTGAAAGCTAGTGTTCTTTGGTCCAGTGCAGGACTGGACACATCCTCTGTCCTTGTCACATCTTTTGTCTTCAGTGTATGAAGAAGTGTGACCTGAGGGTTTTAGCTGTGGAGTCTGCCATCTGGAAAGGCTTCCATCAGTGTGAGGCTCTGTATACAGGGGAGCCAAGTGGAGGAGCCAGGGTAACCCGTCTTGCTCACCAGCTGACATGTGTGATAGTTACTGATGTTCTCTACTTCATGACTGTGCAGAAGAAACACAGTCCTGGGTCAAATTTCTCTACATTATGCCACTGCATGCCCTTGTCTAAATTCTGCCATGAATTTAAGTCTCTCTGAGAAGAGAAGAATATTTTGGTTCTGAGGGGTTTTGATGCCCAAAAACTCTTGATCTTTCTGAGGCAATTACCAGTAAATCCTGTTTATACCATTCTGTATCACACTAATAAATTGCTCTTGCTCCTTTAAAATGTACTGCTGTATTGGTTTTTGTGGAAAGTTAGGCTACCTTTAGCTTTGAATGACTTAACAGCTGCAAATTCAGAAGAATCAAGTTCTTTTTGTCTTGTCAGATAAATCAGCCCTCACAGGCCTTTCTGCCCTTTCCCACATTCTCTTTTCTGTCTACTTTGACTCCTTGACTGTTAATTTCAGAAGGAGGAAAGTAACTGCTGCTTCACAAAACAGTATGTCTTGATTTTTCTTGGGTGTCACTGCTTAGTCTGGCTTGAGTCTCCCCTAGTTACACAATGACAGTGTAAGTCCAGACTTCTTTGTCATAATTATAAAGTAGAATTTCAGACAGTTTGGGTTTGAGATCTCAGTTGATGTGGCCAGTTCTATGAGAACCACTATGACCTGTTTTTTAATCAGTGGTCTCCCAGCTGGCTTAAAATATTTACAAGATATTTGTGTGAATGTTCTCTGAGGGACACTTGATATCTTTTATCAGAAAATTAATTTATACTCCAGAATGGATAAAAGATTTCTAATGGCTTAAAAATCTATGCAAGTTGAAACAAGAAGACTGGATCTCCTGAGGACAGAGTTAACCCTTGTTTGAGAAATTTGGAGCAAATTTTGTGCAGAGAGTCTGTATTTCTTTACAGGGAAAATGCTTATTTTATGTCTGTGTGAAAGACTATTATGTGTTAAGGCTGCACAGAGAATATTGCAAAATACTGATGAAAATAGAATTGTCAATGCAACACTTGATTAATGTGGACCAGGAGTCTGGTGATTTCTTAACTCTGCATCAGCATATACAAGGACTAATTTCATAAAAGCTGACTGTCATTTTTTCTTTGCTTAAACTTATACTTCAGTATCTAACTCTTCAGTGTTTTGCTTATATATTTTTAATTGTGTATCACAAATTTCATTAAAATACACAAACTTTGCTAGTGGCAAGTTGTGAAAAACCTTTATTTGAAAGAGTAGTTTCTTCAGCTACATCATACTTCCAATATAACCGCTACTGTTCTCTGAGATGCTGTTTTCAGTTGCCCATAAGTTCACATTTTGAGGAGGGGACTATTCTGTGCTATGTATCTGGTTGGGGCTGATATGTATCTGAAGTTTAAGCTCAAGTAGTTCTGCCTTTTCTGGGAATATGTACAGGAGAATAAACATTCTTCATTGAGAAGAATTGAGAAGACCTTTATGCTTTGTGGAAAAGTTCTTGATGTGGTGGGCAGATAGTTCTTTTGCCAGATGGTGCTTTCTCTAGCCTTGATCTGGTCAGGTTGTACCTTTGAAGGTGCTTGCAATAAAATCTTTTTTAGAGCCCTGAGCTAAGTTTTGCCTAGAGATCTCAGCTTGCACTGGGGGTTCTGTATCATCTGTCACACCTTTCCATCTGCCCATACTGTATACCAGTATGAGGCCCACAGAACAGCAAGAGCATACTTACTTCCAAGATGAGCATTTTTCAGTACTTGCTCTCACTCAGTATATAGAGGGTGTCTTCCAGATTATCTGTAATCAGGATAATCAGGATAACTCTCATCACTATCAGGGCAAAGCAGCATAAGGACTTTGTTGAAGAGCCATTCCCTCAGGCAGAAAATGCTTTTTGCCAGAATTTGAGAGTTGAATGTGGAATTTCTAATCTGTATTTTCCTCCATGGCCAGAGAATGACTTTCAAATACACTGGCAAAATATGTTTCATATTTTCCTTCATTGGCTTGTCTAGTTAAAGGTCAACAATGTACTTGCATAAGCAAGGGCTCTTTTAGCCCCAAATGAGAATCCATGTGGTCTGGAATTTCAATTTTTGTGGCAAAAAAGCAAAGTTAATAACATTACAAGAAATTTAATGCTCCAAAGTTAAGCACTCCATTCTCCCGGATTTGTGATCTGCAGTCATTCCTCCTCTTCCCTGTTCTATGACTCTTCCAGATCCTACAACAAATAATTCAGGAGTTCTGGAGACAGCAGCCTTATTTAGTCGATAGCTTCCCTGCATTCCCAAACCATCTGTTCTCTACCCCGAATTTTGCAGAGGCTGTTTAGAAAAACAGACTATACTCACATGCTTAAAAACAGCAGACTAGTGTCTGCACAAAGGGGCCAAGTTTCAACAACCTTAGTATTCTTAGCTTCTACCTGAAGATTTTACACTGCAGAGTGTTTGATTTCTCTTAGTTTAATGTAACTTCATGGACAGAGTAGAGATTGTAAGATTAACTGAAGAAAACCAAAATACTGAAGCAGGAATAATCTTACATTATTTGAAGAGGAAATAAATCAGGTATCAGAACTGGGAGAATGGTGTGATGTAAACAGATTTCTCCCTTTAAATGTTTATTCAATTTTCTTTAAGTTCCTTTTTGTTTCCTTTCCCCACTGGTTATAATTAACGAAAAACTGGTGAGCTGCAATTTTATAGAAAGGCACAGGCTTAATTTTTAAAAGTACTTAGTTTAGGATATGACCAGTGTAAAATAGTGTGCATCTGTTTAGTTCAAGCAACAAGAAGGCATTGGGCGCTGGCCAGTTCCTGGAAGTTTGGGGCTGTGGTCTTTGCAGGCACAGCTCCACTGACTCCTCTGAATAAGCCCAAACACTCTCCAACTGTTTTTACTTTCTTTTATCTCAAAATGGAATTTGGCATGGCTGCGTCTCTGATCCTGTGGTGCTCTGACACATACTGGTGCAAAGCCCAAGGACTGCAGGTGGGGAGTGTTGTACATAGCCATGCAGAGTTAAAGTCACAGCAATTCTCTGCTAGCAGTTGCTACACATCCTAATTTTGTAGTCAACTCTTGAATTGGGTAAGTGTATCTATGACTGTGTTTCATGTACTCTTTTAAAAAAAGAAGTAAAGAAAGGGAGTTGTTTTCTGGCCTTTAAAATATTCTCCTTCCCTACTCCTAAAAACTAGCCAGAATCAATGAGAGTATCTTCAGAAACATTTAATCTATTCAGCAGTTAGGCTTCATTATTAGTGAATGGCTAAATTCACTAATGCCCACTGGTATTCTTTGTTATACTAATAGCCTGAATTAGAGTCTGAAGTTTTGCAGTGTCAAAATCGTGTTTTAGGGTCTGCCTCCTAAAGAAAAGGGCTCCATGGCCTCTTCCTTGTGTGTCTTTTCTGTCTCTCAGGTTCTTCTGAGGCATCTTAGCCAAGTGACAGTTGTCTGAAAACAAGGTTCTTTTGGGAAAATGTGTGGTTTTGCATAGGATGAGACAAGAGAGAAGGGAAGTAGCTGGAGATTAGTCTGTTTTCCTTTATACTTTATCCCATTTTATTTATTTTTTTATGACTTTATATAAGTATTAACATTTGCTTTGGAAATCTAGTAACCTTCAGTGAAGATGAAAGGCAATACTCCATATATTCTGCTTTGATGTTTTCAAAAGGATGTGACTAGTTATGTGTCAGGATAGATTCACCTCACAGTACCCATTGCATTTCCATGTGGTAATCTGGTTCTTTTCTATTCTGGGTTTGTGTTGACACTATTTCAGGGTCACTGTCATGACCTGGAGATGTCATGTCACTGACATGACACTGTTCTTGGAGATGCACTGGGGAAACAGTGATGTAGTGTGATATGGAGCACACTTTGTAGAAGCCAGAGGCCTTTTATTTTAGTTAAGGTGGAAATGTCTCTGAAAATGTCTAGAGGGGAATTGAGACAGTATTTCTTTTCTGAAGAGTATATGAAAGCATGGAGTTGTCTTTAGATGCTGATAGACCTCTTTCTGAAAAAGATGAGTGAATTCAGGACTGTGTTTGTCTTGGCTGGCTGGGATAAGGATAGAACTTGTTGCCTAGAAGGGAAGAGGAAGGAGTAGTCAAAAGGAGATCAGCTGAATGATGTGGTATGGCAAGAGGGAAAAGGACATGTTAGAGGAGATGCAATCAAGAAGATTTTTTGCGTGTGACAAATCAGTACACTTTTACACTCCCTGGAATACCACCTTCTACAGTTGCCGGGACTTGTGTGTGGGCTCTTCCAATGCCATACTTTGTTAATGACCCTTAAGGGGCTAACATTAACACCTGTTTGTGGTTATTTCCTGTCACTGTTTACTCTCCCAGATGGCACAAATACAATATGCCCAGTGTGTTAGGCATTTGGCAATAATACACTCTTTGCCAGCTAAATGACATTCATGATAAATTTGGCAGCTATTTCATGGTCTGAATAATCTGTCCTGAGTCAAAACCAAAAACTTAGATTCTCAAAATAAATAGGAAAGAAATAGCCCAATTGTTTCTCTTTCATCTTATAGTTTGTTTTCTTGTACCAAACGGGTAGAACTGAGAAGAATCGTAAAATCTAAAGGAGTGCTAAGGTTGAGATAGATGCTCCAGTGCAGTGGGTGTACTCATGTGATCCTGAAACTATTATTTCATGACCAGAGGATATGTGACTTTGTTCTGATGACTGCAAGCTACAGATATTGGAAGATACTGCTGCAGAGAAGAATGTAATTTCCAAGTCTTGAATTAAGTCTTGCTGTTGCCTGAGAAATATTTAAAGAAGTAACTGGAAAAGTGATAAACACTGTTTCTGGAGTGCTCTGAGAAGTCATCCAGTACTGGCCAAAATGTTTTGTGTGTGTGTGATGCATGACTTCAGTTTTCAACTCTGCCTGAGCAGGGAAGATGTCTTTCTAGGACTGTGATGTACCATGTCCATTTGGAGTTCTAAGGAAATGTTTTATACTGACAAAAATAATAAAAAAAAAATTGTAATTACTTGGATTTGTTAGAGATGAAAATGTTAAGGACATTTGCTAATTTCTAGCCCAATGGGCAAAAGTCTAAAAGGGGAGTAAATGAATACCTACGCTAACCCATTGATCGTCTGCTCGCTGAAATAATTCATATGTAAAATGCTACATTCTGTACAGGAAAGGTCAGATGGGATGCTTATGCCAACAGTATTCATATAGATTAATTTTTCAAGATGACATTATTTTAAGGCTGAATCCCTGACAGCTGTGCCTTGGTGAGAGACATGATGGTAAAGTATTTATCTCTGGATTCTGCACAGACAAATATTCAAAGCCGATTATTTTACTAGATCAAGAGCAAAGACCTTGTGAAGTTGTAAATGTAGTAATTTATTCTTGAAGTCCTTACCATGGCGCATGTCTGTCTTTTGTGTGTGTGTATAAATGCTGAAGTCAATTAAGAATGCAAGCCAATTTCAAGACAATTTAAGATACAGATTTTGAGTACTGTTTCTTCAGTATGTTATGTATCTGAGTGAATGTAAGATCATTTGTTCATTAGCTCTTCCCTCTACGATGAATAATTTGTGAATGATCTAGTCAAACTCAGAGACTTGGTTCTTTTAAGTAGAAAGGCTCTGAGGCAGAAGATAAAAACAAGGCAAAAGCTGCAGCTGAAGAAAAGCCACTGAATAGTCAGCAACCAGTTTTGCAGTCAATGTGGATCAATGAAAAGTCATCTTCCACCAGACCATCAGAGAAGAAAAGGTTTTTTAATATAAGGAGGTATCACAAACAGGTGGTCCTTTTTACATTCCAGTATGGCCCCTGCATCATCTCCATCATGCAGGGGAGGGCAGTTTATGGGCAAAGGGTACCAAATTAAGTAACCATTGCCCTTGCCCTCCTTCTCATTTTTTAAATCTTGTCTCTTTGAAGCAATCTTTAGGCATCTGTAGATCTAGAGTATGGCTGCAATATGTCAAAGGTACTTATGGTAGAAGATTTTTTCTGTACGTTTCACCAATCTTGATGTCTGAAACATTTATTTATTTCCTAGAAAAGCAACTTTCTTTTTCATTATGTGTGGGGCCAGACTCATGCATGTCCACTGTAGTGGCCATGTGCAAACTGGTCTTTTAGGTAGGCAATTAAGTAACTGCTTAAGTAGATGAAAGGTGTTAGAAGACAGACAGAAAGAATCAGGATGTCTGGCTCCAATAGTAATTATTATAACCTGAGACTTTTTTTCCTCCCTTCTGTTAGATGATCCTTTATTGAAATGGGTATGATAAAACAGATAATTTCTAGATTCAGATAATCTTTGGCTGTTTTACACTGTGCTTCTATAATCACCACTGAATACCATTGCCCAACTGAATGGTGGGTTGGCTCATCGGTGACAAATGGGCACACAAGATATGCTTCAGGTTCTGGAAATGTCAAGCATCTGACTCAGGAGTTGACTTTTTCTATCCAAACAGCTAACAACCACTGGTTAATTTTGGTAGTGACGTCCTGCTTACTGCTAACTCTATACTAATTACTGAGGTTTGTCTTCTTAAGAGATTGTGTACCTGCTTGTGCAGAATGTGTGAGAGGTGTGTGTTTTGAGGCCCAGGCTTAGATTCAAAGGGTTTTGAGTAGCTCCCTCTGTGTGTGAAGAAGCTAAGGTGTTTTTGTTGTTGTTTTTTTTGTTGTTGTTGTAATTTTGTCGTTGTTTGGTGGGGTTTTTTTTTGTTTTTTCTTTTTTTAATGGAGGAGGCTGTGTAGTACAAAGCAAGCCTCTTTCACTACAAATGTTTGACAGCAACTCTTAGAACGTATTTAAAGCTTTGAAAGCTTTTGGCATTGGACTAAAAAATTGGAATCTCCATCAATGGCTGGGTCACAGATTTTCTCAACAGCTGAAGAATAGTTTCTCCTGTACTGGCATCAAGCAGACTGCTGGAAAGCCTGTTGTATTCTTTCTGCCTGCTTTATCAATATGACTCAAAAAACGAAATCACTTGAAATTACTTGACAATTTAAATGCTGATAAATATTGAGGTAGAATGGACTTTACCTGGCTTCTCTCCCAGCTGTGATGACATGGCTGTGCTGACAGTATTAAGCATGTTTGTGCTTGTGCATGTATATTCACAAAACAGCAGGGCTAAGATGTTATTTACGAAGTTCAGGCAGAAGAAATGTATTTGTGAGAGTTATTTCTCTCTTTTTAACTTGGATTAACATTTGGAAGTGACCACATGAATAATTTTTACAGGTCTGCTTGATTCATCTCTTCTCTATCTCAAACAAATCTCTTGTCTGACTTTGAAAAATGTTAACCACGTGTTATAGAAGCAAAGGACCTGAGCAGGAAAAAGTGGTGCCATGTCTACTGTTCATTCTCCTGAGAAATATCCATAGAGATCTATGAAGACTCTGTGGGGTTCCCTTTCCCAACAAGTTGATTAACAAATAAACAAGACATCCTTGTGTCACCTGAGATCTCCCTCTCTCAGGCATGCCATTGCCAGTGTGTGCTCAGGGCAGTCTGCATAAGAGTCACAAGTATTAGGAAGAGAGCTGAGAGCACTGTTTTTAGTTTTGAGCACATGGAGCATCCTAAAAGATGCTTTATTTCAGTCCAGACACTATTTAGCCTGGACTTTAGCTTGTCAGTGCAGTGCAGGGGACATTTTTCAGTATGAAACTAGGATTTTCCAGTCAAAGGCCATTTGCACATGTTTGAATCCTTTTTATTTTTAATCACTGCTCGTCTCTGTCTTCTTGCTCCCATGTAACACACATTTATTATCAGCAGCAAATGGGAACATTTTGTTGATCACATTGTTATTTCTAGTTTTAATAATGTCTTCGTACTGTGATTGATGTGAATAATATGTTTTTGTGCCACAGATTGTCATCAAAAGAGATTTCCTTCTGGAGAACTTTGGCTTGGCTATAACACTAGACTTAATAAAAATATTAAGATTTATTAAGGATAAGGCTAAAAGAGAAAGAGAAGATCCTGACTTTTCAGTGCAGGGAGATGACTGAAGTGTCTAAAGCAGGTTATTCATACTACTGATAAATCTGCCATTCTGACTGATTCCAAATAAACTTCTGTTACTGTTCTTGAGGCATAGTCTGTATGTGCTTTTGTGTCTGTGTACAACATCCGTTACCAAATTGCCCTGCCCAAAGAACTGCCAGAATTACTCCTAGTTGCAGCTATGCTAATTAAATTTAGCTGGAGCATCAGCTACTGGGGTGTTTGTGGTCAGGGGGTTTTATAGCCTTTCTTGACATGGATTTGGCCCACTCCAACTAGGGTTCTCTTCAAGGTGTTCTTGACACAACCTGGCAGAGCAAAAGGCACAGGGATAATTCTGAACAGACTGTTTATATGCGCCTCACTGTCACAGAAGTAGGCGGTTCCATTCCTACTCTGTGCCTGGGAATGCCACTGTGTATGTGTGCAATTTAATGATGTCGGGAGTGATACATCCCCAGTCAGGCTCAATACAACCAGCTTCCCCAATGTATTTGCAGTGCTGCTGGCTGTGGTGTTTGAAATTTGAGGATCTTTTCTCTGCTTCATGTCCCTACTGGATATGAAGAGGTAACAGCCTTGTGACAGCTGTTATTTGCAATCATTGTAACTTTATGTGCCATGATAGGTCCCCTGTTTCCTTGTTCAAATGCACAAACTAGAAGACTCCAATTGTCCTATTTCTTGGCTGTTCACAGAGCACTTCTAAGCATAAATAACATGTTCTGGTGCAAGCTCCAGACTGTACCTGTGCATTTGGATGTGGAGGCCCAGGGAGCCTGCCACCATAGGGTTCACGTGCCTTTTATTATAAGGTGAGAAAAGTTTCTCTCCTATGGATCCTTGCAGTGACATGTCAGTATCACTTAGCTTCTGTTACTCCATTGGTTTGTTAAGATGATGTAACTCCATGTCACCAACGTTCAGCCTCTGTTTTCCATATATGTATGTTCCCCAGAATGTTTTCCCTTCCTTTGGTCCTCATTGGTTTCTTTATCCCCTATTGGTTATTACCCTTTAGCCCTCCCCTGTACCCTCCCCCGGTTTTGGGGAAGGTTGCAGCATTTACCATCTGTGCATGTCGCTGCAACGTTTGGAGTTAACCCAATCTACCTGTTTTGGCATTGTGATACAGAAACAAGAAAGCATACCAGCTATTAGCAAACAGCATACCAACTGTTGTCAGCCTGTAGGGTTAGTTGAATATCCAACACATTTCTGAAGGGCTGAACAGCCAGTATGTCTCCTTTCACATAAATTCCTACCAGAGGACTCTCAACCCTGTCAAAAAACAGGCTATGCATTTTGCTCCTCAGATATGGCCCTTTTGCATCTGTTTCTGAACATCTGGTTTTACTGAACGTGCCTTATTTAAAATAAAATCCTCTAGTTCCCCGAGATGCTTTCTAGAGCTCTGGGGGGTAACACTTCTTTTTCTATTTTCTTCCTGGAATTCTTCTGGGATTTCAGCCTAAAGAAGAAAGTCTGTAATAAGGCTGCTTGTGTCGGTGAATTGATTAATAAAAGACTGCCACATTTCTTACAAAGATCTGTTCCCCACATTAGCATGATGTTATGTAAATTCTTACGCATGATGTTATACTGAGAGTCTTTATGGTAGAGGTAACTGCCTTCTTTTATCCATCCTTTTCTTCCCTTAAGTCTTCAAGTCTTCAGTCTTCTCCACCTCTTGTTAAATGAGAGTGATGACTTTCAAGTTCTTGTCTTGCTGAAATCTTAGCAGGCATTACATATTGCCTGCATCTCCTTCTCAACCATAAGGATTTCAAGTAAAAGAGAAACAGGTTTTGGGTTTTTTTTTTTTCACAGAAACATTCCCTGTGTTCCAAAAACCACAGGATTTAAAAATTAATTAGTAATCATTGAAATTAATTTTTTACCCAGTGAAAAAGACCCATCAGCTAAACAATTTTTTTTTTTCTGTGTGTAGAAATCAAGGTAATGCCATCTAATTTGCAGAGAATGCCATCTAATTTGCAGAGATGTTAGTGCCATATAAGAATAATATGTCCTTATACCCAGTGTGTTTGGTTTGTTGGGTGTGTGGGGTTTTTGTTTGTTTGTTTGTTTTTGTTATTTTGCAAATAAAAATTTTTAGCTGGAATTTTGTTTTTCTCCTTCCTTCCTTGAAAATAATTTGAGAGATATGTAAACTGTGGTAGGAATTATTCTTCAGTTTTACAAAACAGAAATTAATAATTTTACTATGGCTTTGGTCTTTGTTCAGCCTTCTTTTTTGTTAGAACTCAATGTTAAAATGCTGTTTGACTTGCATGAGTTGTCATGTTGAAGTTGAGCTTCTACTTCAGTTTAAGACACTGAACTTGTGTTTAGTTATTCCTGGGGAAGGAATGTGTTCTTTCATGAAAACTGTAGGAAGAGAACTGTAGCATTTTTTGATGTAAGACTCCTGATAAAAATTGTGGATTTGCTGTAGTGGGGAGGATTTTGTTATTATGTTTGGTCCCATGGCTTGTTCCAGGCTTGTTTGGCAAAGCTCATTACTTTTTTTTTTTTTTTTTTTTTTATGTTGGGGCTGATACATTTTTGAGGCACTTCTTCATTTAGGGCTATGAATATTTTGTCTTTTCTGAAATTTCTTATTCCAGACCAGTATTCTTATTTCCTTCTTCACTGATTAGCTGGCACAGATAGCACTGGGACAACTGTTTCTCCTCTCCCTTATTAGGTTACTCTTTCTTCAAAGTTCCAGCATCCATTTGGTCTGCTTTAATATTTCTCATTCTCTCTGTGTGCTGCTTTGCCTTTTTAATGGATTTTATTTAGTTGTGAAAACAAGAAAATATTAGAGCTGTCAGTTATCTTTTGTCCATTTTGCAGTTAGTCTGTAGTGGCTCTGAAAGTTCTTGTCAAGTTAATAGATTGGCTGCAAAAACAGCCATTTCAAGCATGCTGTCTTTCACTGGCTATTTATATTCTTCAGTTTACTTTATAATTGCATTGACAAACACTTTTTTTTTGTTTGAAGTTCACTGGTTCATCCTGCAAGACGTGCTAGAATTATTTAATAACACAAAACTATGTGTAATTACTTTTATTTTTAACTAAAAATTTAAGTTCTTACTTTTTTGTGTGTTGCACAGGGGGTAAACTAAATAATATAAATGTCACATGGTTTATGGGACAAAGTCTGCTTTTGTATTCCTTCTGGACTGATTATCCATCATGGGTAATATTCAGTCATTTCTCTGCAAAGATGTGAGTAGCTCCACTGTTTGAAATGCAGACCTGGGACTACTGGGTTTCTAAGGAAAGAGATTTTGGACCAAATTTGACCTGTTCAGACCATTTAATGCTGATGGGGAGAGTTAATTGCAAAAATTCATACAGTATATTCTATGAGTCTTTTCTTTCCACATAATCTGTAAATAAGAAGGCTAGATATATTACAGGGAAGTGAATCTCTTAAGATCTGTAGGATTAGAAGACTGAGTATTGACTTCAAAGGGAACTAAATGCTTTTAAACAGCTTGCCTTTGACATTATTTTTGGGAATGCTTGCATAGCTGGACAATGGTCAATACAAATCTTTGACAGCAGAAATTGGCCCAAGTTCTCTGCCTCTTTTAGGGAGGTTTGCAGCTTTCAATTTGCTTTATCAGCAGAGCAGTTAGGTTCTGTTCTCTGAACTGAGGATAATAAGATTTGGAAAGGCTTGTGAAATATATGTAATTTTGCAGAAGATGTAGAAAAGCTACACCAGAAAACATTAAGAAAAATGATGATTCAGAGATGTCTGTTGTGGTCTAACCCAGACTTTGACACGCCACAGTCCCAGTGACAAAGTTTTATGCAAACTTTTGTACTGTTTAGTGGCTGATGACTCCACTTGGCTTGTGTTTCACTTCATTTTTAGCCTGTGCACAGCAGTGATAAAGATAATGGTTATTCTACAGTCATCATTCCCTGACAACAAAAAGTCAATCTGGGCATTTGCAAATAACACAGTAATTTCTTGACCCATACAGTGTATCTCCCAGGGACTTTAGAGAGGACATGGTCATGCAGATGTCAGCTTCTATACTGTACGGCCGCATCTTGATGTGGACTCAGTATCTACAGTACACAAGATGACTGTCACTTGTGCTGTGACTGTCAGTGTCTGCTCTGTGGCCACTTTCCAAGCTTCAGAGAGAAGACTTCCCCCTACTTTGTCCTTTTTTACCCAGTACCAGATGGTACATCATTAGAGCTTCTTCCTGTTCTCATTCCCCATAATATGTCCACAAGACAAGGAAATACTGCCTTCTGGAGAGCAAGGAGAATTCAGATGACCAAAAAAAGTCTTCCTCTTCCTCACGTGAGGCCTTAAAAAGCACCTAGCACTGAGGGATCAGCCTTCAGTCAGTTTGCTGCAGGCTGCTCAGTACTTTATTGCTGGACACCGAGGGACTTCACTCCTGACACGACAGCCCTATTTGTGCAGAGGCCCAGCAGCCTTTACCTTTTCAGCAAAGCCACTGGAGAGCCACTGAGAAGGGCACTTTGCTGAGCACGCAGGCAGCTTCTGGGGTGCCAGGAATGAAAGGAAGCTCTACCATCTGCTTATCTCTCTATTCCCTAAAGCATCATGCCTGACAGTTGCTACTCTCATACCTTATTTGCAGGTTACGCCAATGCTTTCTGGATGTCTAGAGTCAGCAGACTTGGTTTTCATATAATGTTTACATACTCTTCTTATCATCTCAGGTATTATTTCACTTCCTTATCTTGAATGTGCTTGGTACATGAAGTTATCTGGCCTCTGTTCTTCTGTTCTCATCCTGCCTTCTTTTCTTGGCAGCTGTAATTTCTACTTTTTCTTTCCATAATAAACTTTTATAATTTAATTTCTTCTTTTTTAGTCCTATTATAATTTGTACAGGTTTCTACTTGCCTTGAAAATCATTTCTAAAATTTCAGTTCTCCCTATAGGAAGTGTGAGTCTTGGCCTATATATCTCTCCCTAATATGTAGTATATATTACTGACATTTACATCTGACCTAATGATTTGTAGGATCACGTGACAGAGAAGTTGTGGGGGAGGGGGGGGTTTCATACTCCCCTTTATTTTTTCTGATGACTTCTGGCTTTGTTGCTATGTATTTCTAGTTGTCTGGTTTTAAATATCTCCTTCATGTGTGTTCTGGGTTGTGGAGCCGGGTTTTGTATATTCTATTTACATCTGTTTTGAGGCCTGATGACCCACCTTGATAGGCCATTGTTACCTTCCCCAGCCTGTGCGGTGCATTTGCATTTCTATACATCTCATGCCCTGGCGGTGGGGGGTGGGGGGGAGGGGGGGGTGGCCGGGGGTTGGCGGTTCGGCCCTGCTGCAGGAGTGGTTCGGCCCTGCTGCAGGAGTGGTTCGGCCCTGCTGCAGGAGTGGTTTGGCCCTGCTGCAGGAGTGGTTCGGCCCGGCTGCAGGAGCGGTGTGCTCGGCGCTTCCTTCGCGGCGGTGTGGGAAGAGCTTCTTTCGTCTCCTGTGCTCGCCATCCTGTCTCCCTCCTGGCCGTTCCTGAACCGGTTTCTTCGCAGAATCATCTCTGCTCCAACAGGATCACGTCTGCCACTCCAGAAGTGTTTGGACTGTTTACGTTCGGACTGTTATCAACATCCTGAATCACAGGGTCAGATTGAAACTCTGACTTTGTCAGGGTTTTCTTCTAAAATTATTGTTTATTTGTTTATTTGTTTGGTTGGTTGAGTGGTTTTGTTTCCTATCATATTTGTATTGTTAAACCTCCTAGTAAAGAACTGTTACTCCTATTCCCAACCTCTTCGCCTGAGAGCCCTTGATTACAAAATTATAATTCGTCGGGGTGCGAGGGGTTGGTATTCTCCATCCTAGGGGAACCTCAGTTTCCCTGGCAGATACCTGTCTTTCCAAACCAAGACAGATTTTGGCGCCCAAGGGTGGGGCACGAGGGCATTGAGAGAGAGGAATAACAGTTCTTGGGTATTAGATAAAAGCCCACTGGCCAGAATAATGTGGTCTAGCTTTCCCTGGTTTGGGTGGCACGTGGTGGTGGCTGTATTTCTGCCATTTGCTACTCCTTATGTTAATATGGGTCCTATGACTAAGGCTACTGTGGCGGGCATTCAGTTTGTTTTGTGGATTAATAAGGTGAGAAATTTATGGATTTTTAACTTCCTCTGGAAAGCAAGCACATGGATTCATAGCTATCATAGGCTAACTCTGTGCTTCTGGGGTTACTTTAACAATGGTACCTATTGTAAGGAAATGGCACCGGGGGAAATTTTCTCCCAGCCCTTCACACAGTTTTTTGGGTCCACCCCACCAGTTTTTGAAGGGTTGAAATCTCTGAGTGCTAATGATATCATACAGTGGCTGGTGTTGCTGGTATGCCTGTTCTGTTTGGCATTCAGAGATAAGGGGAAATTGGCCTGGGTAAGCACCTTAATAAGTACCCCAGAGAATAAGAATGCAGCCCAAGAGTCCGCTCCTGCCCCACAGCCTGCCTCAGAGATAAACCACCCGGTTTGGGTGGGGGCTCTGATGAAGGAGATGCAAGAAAAGATGAGCCAGATGCTGAGGGAGTACATCTCCCCAGCTAGTGGGAAATCCTTCCCCTGCCCTGACAAAAGAGAGCCTGATGGTGCAGCAATGAAACCCACAGAGATTACAACTGCTCAGGTCCCAGCTGAACCACAGGGGCAGTCACAGCCAGCGGCAGTTGCCCCTGTGGAAACAAAGAAATCTAAGGTGAAAACAGCAAACCCAGACAATAAGAAAGGAGGGCCCTCACAATCTGCAGGGGAATCACATGTTCAGATCATCACCGAGTCCCTGTCGTACGAAAGTCTCCGTAACCTGCAAAAAGATATCGTACGGCGGGGGCGTGAGGCTTACACAGCCTGGCTACTTCGGGTTTGGGACCTCATGGGTACTGGTGTGCAATTGGACAGTGGTGAGGCAAGGAATTTGGGACCCTTGACCCAGGACTCAGGTATAAATCAGGTATTTGTAAGAGAGCCAGGACCCCTTTCCCTTTGGGAGCGGCTTTTAATGAGTGTGAGAGAGAGATTTATCCACAAAGAAAGAATGCAGGAGCACCACCATAGAATGCGCTGGAAAACTCTGGAGGAAGGGATCCAACAGCTGAGGGAAGTGGCGGTGCTGGAGGTACTTTTTGGGAGGAGTGGACAGCATGATAATGACCCTGACAAGGTTAAATGCACAGGGCAGATGTTGTGGAATCTGGCAAATCTAGGGCCATCTCAGTACACCACCTTTATTGCAACAATTAATGCTGAGGACAATCGAGAGACAGTGGGGTCTGTTGCCAATAAGCTTAGGAACTATGAAAGTATGATCAATGGCCCGATGCAGGCTCATATCTCTGCCGTGGTTAAAGAACTCAAAGAAGAGATAAGGGGGGTGAGGGAGGAGATGAGGACAAACAGTTCCAATGTGGCACCAGTGCGAGTCACAGGCCCCAGAGTTAGAGCCCAACGACCCCCAGCTCGAGAGAGAGGGTACACCCCAAGAGCTGACCTGTGGTTTTATCTGCGTGACCATGGGGAAGACATGGGAATGTGGGATGGGAAACCCACTTCTGTCCTGGCAGCACGGGTGCGTGAGCTCAAGGAGAGGAACAATCACCAAGGGGGATCTACGAAAATGAAAGTAGCCTCAGCCTCCTATAACCAAGCTGCCAATGCTGTGTTGAATCCCCTTGAAGGAACCTCTAGTATGTATGCTCAGGGAGGGGATAACCAGTGCTAGAGGGGCCCTGCCTCTAGCCAGGTAGAGGAAAGGGATAATCGGATCTATTGGACTGTGTGGATCCGATGGCCTGGCACATCTGACCCACAAAAATACACGGCTTTGGTTGACACTGGTGCCCAATGTACCCTGATGCCATCAGGGTATGTAGGAACAGAACCCATTTCTATTTCTGGGGTGACAGGAGGGTCCCAGCAGCTGACTGTAGTGGAAGCCGAAGTGAGTTTAACTGGGAATGGGTGGCAGAAACACCCCATTGTGACTGGCCCAGAGGCCCCGTGCATCCTCGGCATAGACTATCTCAGAAATGGATATTTCAAAGACCCAAAAGGATATCGTTGGGCTTTTGGAGTAGCTGCTGTAGAGACGGAAGAGATCAAACAACTGAATACCTTGCCTGGTCTCTCAGATGACCCTTCTGCTGTGGGACTGCTAAGAGTTGAAGAACAACAGGTACCAATTGCCACAGCAACAGTGCACCGTCGGCAATACCGCACTGACAGAGACTCTGTGACCCCGATCCATGAGATGATTCGTAAACTGGAGAGCCAAGGGGTGGTCAGTAAGGCTCATTCACCTTTTAACAGCCCCATCTGGCCTGTGCGTAAGCCCAGTGGGGAATGGAGACTGACTGTAGATTATCGTGGTCTGAATGAGGTCACGCCACCACTGAGCGCTGCTGTGCCAGACATGTTGGAGTTGCAGTATGAGCTGGAGTCCAAGGCAGCAAAGTGGTACGCGACCATCGACATTGCCAATGCCTTCTTCTCCATTCCTGTGGCAGCAGAGTGCAGACCCCAGTTTGCTTTCACCTGGAGGGGTGTGCAGTACACCTGGAATCGGCTGCCCCAGGGGTGGAAGCACAGTCCCACCATCTGCCATGGACTGATCCAGGATGCACTGGAAAAGGGTGAGGCTCCGGACCATCTACAGTACATAGATGACATCATTGTGTGGGGGAACACGGCAATGGAAGTCTTTGAGAAAGGAGAGAAGATCATCCAAATTCTCCTGGAAGCCGGTTTTGCCATCAAGAAGAGCAAAGTCAAGGGACCTGCCCAAGAGATCCAGTTCCTGGGAGTGAAGTGGCAAGATGGACGGCGTCAGATTCCCACTGAGGTCATCAATAAGATCACTGCCATGTCCCCACCAACCAACAAGAAGGAAACACAAGCTTTCCTAGGGGCCATTGGCTTTTGGAGGATGCACATCCCTGAGTACAGTCAGATTGTGAGCCCTCTCTACCTGGTTACCCGCAAGAAGAACGATTTCCACTGGGGCCCTGAACAGCAACACGCCTTTGCCCAGATCAAGCAGGAGATCGCTCATGCGGTAGCCCTTGGCCCAGTCAGGACGGGACCAGAGGTAAAGAACGTGCTCTACTCTGCAGCCGGGAGCCATGGTCTGTCCTGGAGCCTGTGGCAGAAGGTGCCAGGTGAGACTCGAGGCCGGCCACTGGGATTCTGGAGCCGAAGCTACAGAGGGTCTGAAGCCAACTACACTCCCACAGAGAAGGAGATCTTGGCCGCCTACGAAGGAGTTCAAGCTGCCTCAGAGGTGATTGGCACTGAAGCACAACTCCTCCTGGCACCCCGACTACCGGTGCTGGGGTGGATGTTTAAAGGAAAGGTTCCCTCCACCCACCATGCCACCGATGCTACATGGAGCAAATGGATCGCCCTCATCACTCAGCGCGCCCGTATTGGTAACCCGAATCGCCCTGGGATTTTGGAAGTAATCACCAACTGGCCAGAAGCTGAGAACTTCAGTCTCACTGACGAAGAAGAACAAGTAACCCGGGCTGAAGAAGCTCCACCATACAACCAACTGCCAGCAGAAGAAACACGCTACGCTCTTTTCACTGATGGTTCCTGTCGCATCGTAGGGATGAACCGGAAGTGGAAAGCAGCCGTATGGAGCCCCACAAGACAAGTTGCACACGCCACTGAAGGAGAAGGTGGGTCAAGCCAGCTTGCTGAACTCAAAGCTGTTCAATTGGCCCTGGACATTGCTGAAAGAGAGAAGTGGCCGAAGCTCTACCTCTACACTGATTCGTGGATGGTGGCTAATGCTCTGTGGGGCTGGCTGGAAAGGTGGAAAAAAGCCAACTGGCAGCGTAGGGGAAAACCAATCTGGGCTGCTGATGAGTGGAAGGACATTGCCATCAGGGTAGGGAAACTACCTGTGAAAGTCCGTCATGTGGATGCCCATGTCCCCAAGAGTCGGGCTAATGAGGAGCACCGGAACAACGAGCAAGTAGATCAAGCTGCGAGGATAAAGGTATCCAAGGTAGACTTGGATTGGCAACACAAGGGAGAGTTGTTCCTAGCTCGGTGGGCCCATGATGCTTCAGGTCATCAGGGCAGAGATGCCACCTATAAGTGGGCACGAGACCGAGGGGTGGATCTAACCATGAACAGTATTTCACAGGTTATCCACGACTGTGAGACGTGTGCTGCCATCAAGCAGGCCAAGCGGGTGAAGCCCCTCTGGTACGGTGGACGGTGGTCCAAGTACAAGTATGGGGAGGCCTGGCAGATTGATTACATCACACTGCCCCAAACGCGCCAAGGCAAGCGCTACGTGCTGACCATGGTGGAAGCCACCACTGGGTGGCTGGAGACCTATCCTGTGCCTCATGCCACCGCCCGGAACACCATCCTGGGCCTGGAAAAACAAGTCCTGTGGAGACATGGCACCCCTGAGAGAATTGAGTCGGACAACGGGACTCATTTCAAGAACAGCCTCATAAACACCTGGGCTAAGGAACACGGCATTGAATGGATATATCACATCCCTTATCATGCACCAGCTGCCGGGAAAGTTGAACGGTGCAATGGACTGCTTAAGACCACCCTGAAAGCACTTGGCGGGGGGACCTTCAGAAATTGGGAAGTGAACTTAGCAAAGGCCACCTGGATGGTCAACACCCGAGGGTCTATTAATCGAGCTGGTCCTGCCCAGTCTACCCCTTTGCACACAGTGGATGGAGACAAAGTCCCTGTAGTACATATGAGAGGTATCTTAGGAAAGACTGTTTGGGTAAACCCCACCTTGGGCAAAGGTGAACCCACCCGTGGGATTGTTTTTGCTCAAGGACCTGGTAACACTTGGTGGGTGATGCAGAAAGATGGGAAAACCAGTTGTGTACCACAGGAAAACCTAATCCTAAGTGAGAACTGAGTGTGAGGGTTCATTCTGTATAGTGGAGTTTATTAATTTAGGTATGATACAGATGGTAATAGAATAAGGGGTGGATAATGTTCTGGGTTGTGGAGCCGGGTTTTGTATATTCTATTTACATCTGTTTTGAGGCCTGATGACCCACCTTGATAGGCCATTGTTACCTTCCCCAGCCTGTGCGGTGCATTTGCATTTCTATACATCTCATGCCCTGGCGGTGGGGGGTGGGGGGGAGGGGGGGGTGGCCGGGGGTTGGCGGTTCGGCCCTGCTGCAGGAGTGGTTCGGCCCTGCTGCAGGAGTGGTTCGGCCCTGCTGCAGGAGTGGTTTGGCCCTGCTGCAGGAGTGGTTCGGCCCGGCTGCAGGAGCGGTGTGCTCGGCGCTTCCTTCGCGGCGGTGTGGGAAGAGCTTCTTTCGTCTCCTGTGCTCGCCATCCTGTCTCCCTCCTGGCCGTTCCTGAACCGGTTTCTTCGCAGAATCATCTCTGCTCCAACAGGATCACGTCTGCCACTCCAGAAGTGTTTGGACTGTTTACGTTCGGACTGTTATCAACATCCTGAATCACAGGGTCAGATTGAAACTCTGACTTTGTCAGGGTTTTCTTCTAAAATTATTGTTTATTTGTTTATTTGTTTGGTTGGTTGAGTGGTTTTGTTTCCTATCATATTTGTATTGTTAAACCTCCTAGTAAAGAACTGTTATTCCTATTCCCAACCTCTTCGCCTGAGAGCCCTTGATTACAAAATTATAATTCGTCGGGGTGCGAGGGGTTGGTATTCTCCATCCTAGGGGAACCTCAGTTTCCCTGGCAGATACCTGTCTTTCCAAACCAAGACAATGTGCTCAATGTGTAACCCAATTTAATAACTTTCACTGCTTGAAAAAGATTTGTTTCTTTTTTCCTGATAAGAAGCTCAGCTTTTCCTTTCACACCCTTTTTCTTTACCTATTTTTGCATTATCCAAAAATTCCTTTCTACTGTCATACTGAAAGATCAGTATCAATCAAAACCTCTGCAGATAGAACCACATTTTTCAGAGTCTGAAAATTAGGGGCCTGAGCCTATACTCATTTTGTGTCAAATTCCCTGAGTCTATTTGAATTTTTATGTCTGTAAAGTAGGCTCAGTTTTCTTTTAGTGTTGGATATTACATATAGTACATGCCCAGAAAAGACTGTTCTGATCCTTCTCAAAATCGTTGCATTTCATATGTTCAAGGATCACACTTGTTGACCAGTGTTGAATTGGAAAGCCATTTATTTGAATAGCCAGCAGGAGCTCAAATCTTTTTCTGCATCTGCTTCCAGAGTAGACTCTCCCCATGACCTCTGCCTCATTTTGTTCCTAGATGGATGAATGTAGAGCTGACTTTCTTGAAGCATTGTTCTTTCCACGTACCTTCCCAAGTGATCCAAATTCAGAGTAATCTGATCTTATCATTATTTTGTGTTAGTCCAAATTTTATTTCAGTGCCATCTTTCTAGGCTTCATTACAATTTTACCTGTCAATGTTAATTGTGCAAAAAGGTATTGCAAAAACAACAGTTCCAATTAAGATGACACTTTATTATATGCTTCTTAGTTTGGCTGGTCCTTGGTAAGTGTAACGTGAATCTGTCATCACCTTTGGTGCCAGCAATGTGAAGAGCCCCTGGAGACTGGAAAGCACCAGTGCCTCCATTTTCTTCATAAGATACTGTGAATCTCCAGCCAGGTGCAGCATAGGTGCATCTTCCCAACACTGCTCCACTCTGCTTTCCCAGCCCAACACCCATTTCCTCTGACTATACAGGAGACCCATTTATTAGACCTCTCTTGCAGCATTTCATTTTCAATCAGTTCTCTGGTATGGAATTTTCATCGTATTTTAAGCCATTTCAATACATGAACATGAACACCTCATCCAGTCCTCTTGTACTGTTTTTGGATGCAAGTTTTCCATACCTGTTTTTAGTTTTGCCTTTCAAAAATTGCTTGTTTCAGTAGCTGTTTAACCTGAGCTTTTTGTTGCTGTTGTTGTTGTTGCTGTTTTTGTTTGGTTTTGGGGGGTTTTTGGTTTTTTTTTTTCCCTTTTTTTTTGGTTTGGTTTTGTTTCGTTTTGGGTTTTGTTTGTTTGTTTGGGTTTTTTATTTTTGTTTTGTTTGTTTTGTTTTGTAGGTGTGTGAAGTTTTGTTATTATTGATGTTCTTTTGTTCCTTAATTTCCTTGTGACAGGAGGGAAGTTTGTCTCTGGCTTTTTCTCAGCTTTTTAATGAAGTTATATGACATAGTTCTGGGATTTGTATTTTACTAACAGTAATAGAATTATTTTCCTGGATCTGGAATGCCTCTGTTACTGGGATTCTTTTCACTCCTTGCACTATTAGAAATCTTCTTATTGTCTTGAACTCTCCATGCCACTGATTTATGTCCTTTTGTCATGCTACAAAATTTCTATAAGCCTGTCTTGTAACTTAGTTTCCTACATACCATTGTCCTTATTTAAGGTAGAATTTGTGTACTTTATTTTGAACATCAAGTGGGAAGAAGTTTTTTTTTCAGGCAAAATTTTTAATGCTTTTGTTCTTAACCTTCTAACTGAAGGTTCCCTTCTCTGCCAGCTTCTGTTTAAAAGGAGCAATTCTGGCAACATGTATTTGGGATTATACCGTAGGGGACACTGCATGCTGTTTTCCCATATGATTAATCAGCTGAAATGCACAGAGGTTTTTAGTCTGAAGAAATCCATTTTAAAAGGATGTCTGTTTGGTTACTTCCCAGATAGGAAGGTGAGGATTTCCCCCTTCCCTCACAGGTAGAAATTTCACCAAGGACACGGAGAAAATAAGGGTAAGCAGTACTAAGACATGGAAGTGGGGGAGATAGTCAGGCTCAGCAGTCAGTCTCTGATTTGTAAGCCACATATATGTGCATGGAGCATGACAGAGCTTTTGAAGCCAGAGGCAAGTGCAGGCTGCAAAGGTTCTGGGCAGAGCTCTGGAAATAGAGGACTTGGCTTTTGAAGGGCAGCCCCCAAGCCCCATTGTATACATATAACTGCTGGGCAAATGTGGCCATGGGGGGAGGCAGGGCCAGGGGGTGCAAGAGGAGGGGCTCATCAGTTGTACTCAAGACGTGAAGACCCCTGCAGAGTGTTTAGTTTGTTTGTTTGGTTGGTTTTCAAAGGTGAAGAGAATAAAGATAACAAATTGTGATGCCATCATGACACAAGGCTCAAAACCCCCACACTGTGAGAGCAGTGATCTCCCTTCGTGTGGATTGTGATTTCATTTAAAGAGTCTTCACACAAGTAGGCAGTGTGCATGAGATGTGCTTTGCAGGTGGGAAGTAAAATCAAGAAGAAATCAAAACACTGGGAAGCCCTCTAGGAGATGCAAACATGCCTACACCAGGTCATCTTTCTGCTATGCTGATCTTGGAGGGTCTCTGTGTAAGGAGAGCCCATGCAGTGGTCAGGATATGCTGTGATTTACCCAGAAAGTGCCTCTGGTAATTTCATTCCCCATACAAGTGAACAACAGCATTGGCTGTCCTGGGAGCTATCCATGGGAAGGGTTATTATTAAACACAGGTTAATTGCTTTTTTTTTTTTTTTTTTTTTGAAGGGTTGGAGTAGGGGCACTTCCAAGAGTCAGAAACAGCTCAGCAAGAAGGATTACAAGTGTCCTATCGGTATTTGCTTTGGCGTATGCAGAAGTGAAAAATAAAAATTCTTGGATGTGGCCCAGTTTAATTTTAGGTCAGAGAAAGCTCTATGTTCTTCCAACCTGGCTATTTTAATTGCATTATGAAAATATTCCTGCAGGTTTGGCCACTTTATGATCAAACCAACTTCTCTGTAAAATATATCGTCCATTTAAGGGTTTTTTAAAAGGAAGAAATATGGGAATGAACAGCTCTGCTTTCTTCAGTTCTCTGAAGTACAAAACCATTTTTATTTAAATTTTTTAAAAATAATTATTTCTCTCATATGTGATCCTCTCTGCCAAACCAGGCACCTCAGCACTGTAAAAGACAGAAACTTTTCCAAATGCTTCTAGGTAGCTTGAAGTGAGGTTTTGTAGATGCCATGTCTTTTGTTATAAAATATTATAGAAAGAACTCAGATGGGAGAGAAAAATCTCTTAGATTTTTTCCAGAGGAAATGGCTTTACAGAATCACTGATAGGAGCAGGAAGGTGTAACGAAAAAATAAAAAAATATTGATATTTTTAGATATGTATTTACTATGTCTATTTTAGCAGGACTGTACAAATATAAGCCAGTTCATTTGCCACATGCAAAGATATTATCTGGTTTTATTTTTAATGCCTATGGGTAGGTAGCAGGAAATTTGTACTACTTATGTGAATTCTAATACATGGAAATATTTTCATTACTGTATTCATTTGGAAATTCTGAACTTGTACTAGAAAAAAGAAATAAGAGGCTAGTATTCTTATTTATAACAAGCCTTAAAGTTTTTGCATCCCTGTTCCTCAGCTGGAGGAACTCAAGATTACTTGATTTGCTGCTTTCATTCTGTTTGATTTTCTTGGGTTTTTGTTTTTTTTATTAACGGGGACTGGGAAGTGTATTGAGTGTGAACCATTAATGCCAGTAGCTCTTTAAACTTTTCCATTTGTTTGACAAAAATGTTCATGGTTTTGTAGTGGTATGATTTAAAAGATTTGGTTATGTTTAATGATTGATATCAAACAGTCGATCTTTTTTACCTTTGTCTTTTAAAGTTCTCATAGGTAAGTGACAGTAAATCAGCATCCACTGAATGCAAATAGACATTTTTGTCAGGTTTATAGACCTAATCCCAGACTTTCTGTGCAAAGAGAATCTTGGCTCTCAAGGACACCTGCAAAATATTTCCTGAAGTGAGACAGCTATCAAGGCACTAGAAAGGGAGAAACATCACTTGGAAGCAAGTAATTCTCCAGTAATGCAATCTGAAAAACTGCTGAATCTGATCCCGCCATAGCAAGCTGCAGGGTAACACTGCTCAGTGGACTCTTCCCTGGCTGTACTGTGGCAAGTAGGAGTACAGTGGTAAGGCAAGATGTACAAGTATCAAGTATTTCCAAGTCTCGATGGCTGCATGTGATCACTAGAAGGATCACAGTTTTCACCAGCTCATGATGTGAACTTGAAAACCTTGCTGAGGTTTGATTTGGCCAATCACTTTTTGAAACAGATACGGGTAAATACATTTTCCAAAAGCGGCTTTTATTTGCTCAAGCAAGAGACAGATATCTTGAGTTCTTACCAATTACAGAACTAGAACATAAAAAACTCTGGATCACTAGTTGTTATTTTGACCTTTCCATTCATAAGAGAAAGACTAAGTTATCTGAGAATATACTAAGACATGGAAACCAATTATTTGCTCTCACTTCAGCTCTTCAGACTATCAAAAAGTAAAATAACACAACAGATTTTGGCTTCAAGGCATGTAAAATATAACAGTACTGTATATACAGATTGAAGAATATATTTCAGGAGAAAGGCAGCACTTTAGTATTTGACATTAGTAAATAAACATTGTAGTAAGTTTGACCAAGAATGACTATGATTTTTTCATTCACATGGGATGAATATTATTCTTTTATGTCACTGTTTCATTAACATTACACCATACATGATACTCTAGGATAATCAGCCAATAAGGCATATTTTAACTGCCATGAAAGATAGGCAACATGGCAGTTTAAATACCAAAGCTTGTAAGTGACCTGCATGCTTTACATGGAATGGCTGTTTCTGGATTCCAAGGTTATCAGCTTACTCTGTCAGCAGAGGACTTTGTATGCTGGAGGATGTGGAGGCAAAACTGGTGTCTCTGAGGATTACTGCTGTGTAGGAGAGAAGACATAGGGCAAGTGGATTGTGGAAAAAACTGAAAGGAGGCTTTCCTCCATTCCTGGAAACATCTCTGCCCCCTCTCCATCAGAGCATAGGGGATGCCTAGAGGTCCAAGGGGAGATCCCACAGGGATTTGTCAAAAACTGGGCAGGCCTGCATTTTGGATGCATCCATAGCCACCATCACCATCACCATTGGGACTGGAAGTAGGATGGATACCCAGAGATCCCAGTCACCAAGAAGCTGCAGGAATATGTGTCTCTGTTATGACTTAATTCTAGCAGGCACAAAACTGGGCTAGAATATAGACAAAGTACTCTCACCCCTGTAGATCTCTTTGAGGTACAGAGAATTAACTTCCTACAGGTCAACAATATTTTCAAGCAGCCTTATCATGAAGTGCAGCTCTAATGACAGACCAGGGTCACCTGCCTCTCCCAGTCTCCCTGTTCACTTATGCAACGTCAGGCAATGAGACAATGCAGCTGCTGGCAGCTTGAGTGTCTGGGAGGGAAAGATATGGGGTTTCAATTTTGAAGTCCCAGCACTGGCATTTAGAAGAACCTTTTTGTCCTTCTTGCTTGAAGCCAACCAACTTGATTTATTTAGAGAAAATTTCATTGTATTTTCAAGGAAAAAAGTCTTTGCTGACCAAATTTTTCTTGTGTTGTGCTTGTGTTGTGCTAGCTCCAGTAACATTGATGTGTGGAAAGCAATCAGCCCTGGAGTTTTAATAATATGTGAACTGCAGCCTTGCTCTGCAAGTGGATGGGACTGTAGTAGTGTCTGCTAAAACTATTCCTGCCAAAACAAACACCAGGAGAGATTTCTTTTCCGTATACCAAAGTCTCACTTCAGCACTTGCCAGGGAACACTTTACTCCTCCTGTCTTCTGCCTGTGCTGGACAAATAAAGAGGGCACAGCAGTACTGGAGGACTGCCTGAAAGGTTGTGGGCTGCAGTCCTTAGTGCAGTGCTCTCTGTATGTTCAGGAAGGGCTTTACTCTTTCATTTCACAGCTTTTATAAGACCGTAGGGTTGGGGCCTGCATTCTTCTGCAGTAAGCTCACGAAATTGGATTCCCTTTGGACTTGCAAATCTTGGCCACATTCATATTTTATGTGAGCCACTCTGCACAACTGATTCTTCTGGTGTTTATTTTTCTTGATTTGAAATAGTTCTTATTTCCCTATGAGGAAACCTTGCCTGTTAATGACTGCTAGCTGTAGCATGCCATCAGCCATCCTCAGGTCTTCTCCCATAGCTCTGTCTCATCTCATCCATCACCTCCAGACATGAGGTCAGAGGTTACATGAAGTGGAGGAAAAAAATTATACTTGTGAAGAACTGAATTGTTTTGCTTTAAAATGTTGTCCTGAGGTTAGTTATAGAAGCCTCCTTGGCTCAAGTGGTCTTCTCTTCTGTAGGAATGGAGACTCAAAATTTCTCAGTGGTTAAGTGTCTTGGTTTGGAAAGACAGGTATCTGCCAGGAAAACTGGGGTTTCCCTTAGAATGGAGAATGTAAACCCCTCACCCCCCGCCAAATTATAAGTTTGCAATCAAGGGCTTTCAGGCAAAGATTTGGGAATAGGAACAACAGTTATTTACTAGGAATATTAATAATACAAATGTAGTAGAAAAACAAAACCACCCAACCAAGCCAGCAAACAAACAAACAACAATTTTGGAAAACCTTGACAGAGTCAGAGCTACAACCTGACACCCTGTTGGTCAGGGTGTTGGAAGTAGTTCAAAAGTGAGTCCTCCTGGAGTGGCAGATGTGATTCTGTTGAAGTAGAGATGATCCTGTAGCAAAGGGGTGGTGAGAAGGGGTGTAGTGATGGTGAGAAGGGGTCTGGTCTTCCTCCCAGAAATCAGGTGAGAAGCTAGATGCTTTTGTGTTCCTGTGTCTCGGTTTTATCCAGGTAGGAATGCCTGTTCCCCCCCTGCCACCACTGCCAGGGGGGATGTGATGCATCTCACAATAGGATGATGGAATGTGGATGCACCTCTCTGGGGAGGGTACAGTCCGGAGAGGTGTTAATGGCCCATAGTCAGAAGGCATCCGGCCCTCTTCCCCCTTGAGTTACAAGAGATAAAAAAAAAGGATAAAAATAAACAAACAAACAAACAAACAAAAAACCCAAAAAAACCCACAAAAAAAAAACACCAAAAAAAAAAAAATTAAAAAGCCCACAACATGTCCCCAACTCCTTTTAACAGATGAAATAGAATATACACCCCTGGCTCCACAACCCAAGACATTATCCACCCCTTATTCTATTATCATCTGCATCATACCTAAATCAATAAACTCTACTATACAGAATGAACCCTTACACTCAGTTCTCACTTAGGATTAGGTTTTCCTGTGGTACACAACTGGTTTTTCCATCTTTCTGCATTACCCAAGAAGTGTAACCAGGTCCTTGAGCAAAAACAATCCCACGGGTGGGTTCACCTTTGCCCAAGGTGGGGTTTACCGAAACAGTCTTTCCTAAGATACCTCTCATATGTACCACAAGGACTTTGTCTCCATCCACTGTGTGCAAAGGGGTAGACTGGGCAGGACCAGCTCGATTGATGGAGCCTCGGGTGTTGACCATCCAAGTGGCCTTTGCTAAGTTCCCTTCCCAATTTTTGAAGGTCAAGTGCCTTCAGGGTGGTCTTAAGTAGTCCATTGCACCGTTCAACTTTCCCGGCAGCTGGTGCATGATAAGGGATGTGATATATCCATTCAATGCCGTGTTCCTTAGCCCAGGTGTTTATGAGGCTGTTCCTGAAATGGGTCCCGTTGTCCGACTCGATTCTCTCAGGGGTGCCATGTCTCCACAGGACCTGTTTTTCCAGGCCCAGGATGCTGTTCCGGGCAGTGGCATGTGGCACAGGGTAGGTCTCCAACCACCCAGTGGTGGCTTCCACCATGGTCAGCACGTAGCGCTTGCCTTGGCGGGTTTGGGGCAGGGTGATGTAGTCAATCTGCCAGGCCTCCCCATACTTATATTTGGACCACTGTCCACCGTACCAGAGGGGCTTCACCCGCTTGGCCTGCTTGATGGCAGCACACGTCTCACAGTCATGGATAACCTGAGAAATACTGTCCATGGTTAGATCCACCCTCGGTCTCGTGCCCACTTACAGGTGGCATCTCTGCCCTGATGACCTGAGGCATCATGAGCCCATCGAGCCAGGAACAACTCTCCCTTATGTTGCCAATCCAAGTCTATCTTGGACACCTCTATCCTCGCAGATTGATCTACTTGCTCGCTGTTCCGGTGCTCCTCATTAGCCCGACTCTTGGGGACATGGGTATCCACATGGTGGACTTCCACAGGTAGTTTCCCTACTCTGGTAGCAATGTCCTTCCACTCATCAGCAGACCAGACTGGTTTTCCCCTACTCTGCCAGCTGGCCTTTTTCCACCTTTCCAACCAGCCCCACAGAGCATTAGCTACCATTCACGAATCAGTGTAGAGGTAGAGCTTCGGCCACTTCTCTCTTTCAGCAATGTCCAGGGCCAATTGAACAGCTTTGAGTTCAGCAAGCTGGCTTGACCCACCTTCTCCTTCAGTGGCTTGTGCAGCCTGTCTTGTGGGGCTCCATACGGCTGCTTTCCACTTCCGCTTCATCCCTACGATGTGACAGGAACCGCAGTGAAAAGAGCATAGCGTGTTTCTTCTTCTGGCAGTTGGTTGTACGGTGGAGCGTCTTCAGCCCGGATTACTTGCTCTTGCTCCTCTTCATCAATGAGACTTAAGTGTTCACCTTCCGGCCAGTTGGTAATTACTTCCAAAATCCCAGGGTGATTCAGGTTACCAATATGGGCACGCTGAGTGATGAGGGCAATCCATTTGCTCCATGTGGCATTGGTGGCATGATGGGTGGAGGGAACCTTTCCTTTAAACATCCACCCCAGCACCGATAGTCGGGGTGCCAGGAGGAGTTGTGCTTCAGTGCCAATCACCTCTGAGGCGGCTTGAACTCCTTCGTAAGCGGCCAAGATCTCCTTTCCTGTTGGAGTGTAATTGGCTTCAGATCCTTTGTAGCTTCAGCTCCAGAATCCCAGTGGTCGGCCTCGAGTCTCACCTGGCACCTTCTCCAAAGGCTCCAGGACAGACCATGGCTCCTGGCTGCAGAGTAGAGCACGTTCTTTACTCTGGTCCTGTCCTGACTGGGCCAAGGGCTACTGCATGTGCGATTTCCTGCTTGATCTGGGCAAAGGCTTGTTGCTGTTCTGGGCCCCAGTGAAAATCATTCTTTTTGCGGGCAACCAGGTACAGAGGGCTCACAATCTGACTGTACTCAGGGATGTGCATCCTCCAAAAGCCTATGGCACCTAGGAAAGCTTTTGTTTCCTTCTTGTTGGTCAGTGGGGACATGGCAGTGATCTTATTGATGACCTCAGTGGGAATCTGACGCCGTCCATCTTGCCACTTCACTCCCAGGAACTGGATCTCTTGGGCAGGTCCCTTGACTTTGCTCTTTTTGATGGCAAAACCGGCTTCCAGGAGAATCTGGATGATCTTCTCTCCTTTCTCAAAGTCTTCCATTGCCATGTTCCCCCACACAATGATGTCATCAATGTACTGTAGATGATCCAGAGCTTCACCCTTTTCCAGTGCAGCCTGGATCAGTCCATGGCAGATTGTGGGACTGTGCTTCCACACCTGGGGCAGTCGGTTCCAGGTGTACTGCACACCTCTCCAGGTGAAAGCAAACTCAGGGCTGCATTCTACAGCCAAAGGAATGGAGAAGAAGGCATTGGCAATGTCTATGGTCGCGTACCACTTTGCTGCCTTGGACTCCAGCTCATACTGAAGCTCCAACATGTCTGGCACAGCAGCGCTCAGTGGTGGCGTGACCTCATTCAGACCACGGTAATCCACTGTCAGTCTCCATTCCCCACTGGGCTTACGCACAGGCCAGATGGGGTTGTTGAAAGGTGAATGAGCCTTGCTGGCCACCCCTTGGCTCTCCAGTTTACAAATCATCTCATGGATAGGGGTCACATAGTCTCTGTCAGCGTGGTATTGCCGACGGTGCACTGTTGCTGTGGCAATTGGTAGCTGTTGTTCTTCAACTCTCAGCAGTCCTACAGCAGAGGGGTTGTCTGAGAGATGAGGCAAGGTATTCAGTTGTTTGATCTCTTCCGTCTCTACAGCAGCTACTCCAAAAGCCCAACGATATCCTTTTGGGTCTCTGAAATATACATTTCTGAGATAGTCAATGCCAAGGATGCACAGGGCCTCTGGGCCAGTCACAATGGGGTGTTTCTGCCACCCATTCCCAGTTAAACTCACTTCGGCCTCCACTACAGTCAGCTGCTGGGATCCTCCTGTCACCCCAGAAATAGAAATGGGTTCTGCTCCCACATACCCCAATGGCATCAGGGTACGTTGGGAACCAGTGTCAACCAAAGCCGTGTATTTTTGTGGGTTGGATGTGCCAGGCCATCGGATCCACACAGTCCAATAGATCCGATTATCCCTTTCCTCTACCTGGCTAGAGGCAGGGCCCCTCTAGCACTGGTTATCCCCTTCCTGAGCATACATACTAGAGGTTCCTTCAAGGGGATTCAACACAGCATTGGCAGCTTGGTCATGGGAGGCTGAGGCTACTTTTATTTTAGCGGAACCTTGGTGAGTGTTCCTCTCCTCTAGCTCACGCACCCGTGCTGCCAGGACAGAAGTGGGTTTCCAATCCCACACTCCCATGTCTTCTCCATGGTCACACAGATAAAACCACAGGTCAGCTCTTGGGGTGTACCCTCTCTCTCAAGCTGGGGGTCGTTGGGCTCTAACCCTGGGGCCTGTGACTCGCACTGGTGCCACACTGGAACTGTTCGTCCTCATCTCCTCCCTCACCCCCCTTATCTCTTCTTTGAGTTCTTTAACCACAGCAGAGATATGAGCCTGCATTGGGCCATTAATCATAGTCTCATAATTTCTAAGCTTATTTGCAACAGACCCCACTGTCTCTTGGTTGTCCTCAGCATTAATTGTTGCAATGAAGGTGGTGTACTGAGATGGCCCTTGATTTGCCAGATTCCACAACATCTGCCCTGTGCATTTAACCTTGTCAGGGTCATTATCATGCTGTCCACTCCTCCCAAAAAGTACCTCCAGCACCGCCACTTCCCTCAGCTGTTGGATTCCTTCCTCCAGAGTTTTCCAGCGCATTCTATGGTGGTGCTCCTGTATTCTTTCTTTGTGGATAAATCTCTCTCATTAAAAGCTACTCCCAAAGGAAAAGGGGCCCTGGCTCCCTTACAAATACCTGATTTATACCTGAGTCTTGGATCAAGGGTCCCAAATTCCTTGCCTCACCACTATTTAGTTGCACACCAGTACCCATGAGGTCCCAGACCCAAAGTAGCCAGGCTGTGTAAGCCTCACGTCCCCATTGCACAATACCTTTTTGCAGATTACGGAGGCTTTCATATGACAGGGACTTGGTGATGATCTGAACATGGGATTCCCCTGCAGGTTGTGAGGGCCCTCCTTTCTTATCCTTATTATCTGGGTTTGCTGTTTTTACCTTCGATTTCTTTGTTTCCACAGGGGCAACTGCTGCTGGCTGTGACTGCCCCTGTGGTTCAGCTGGAACCTGGACAGTTGTAATGTCTGTGGGTTCCCTTTCAGACTCTCTTTTGTCAGGGCGGGGGGGGGTTTCCCACCAGCTGGGGAAATGTACTCCCTCAGCATCTGGCCCATCTCATGGATCTCCTTAAACAGAGCCCCCACCCAAACCGGGTGGTTTATCTCTGAGGCAGGCTGTGGGGAAGGAGCGGGCTCTTGGGCAGCATCCTTATTCTCTGGGGTACATCAGGGTGCTTACGCAGGCCAATCTCCCCTTACCTCTGAATACTAAATAGAATAGGCCTATAAGCAACACCAGCCACTCTATGATATCATTAGCATTCAGAGGAAGTTCTTGAACCCTTCAAAAACTGGTGGGGTAGACCCAAAGAGCTGGGTGAAGGGTTGGGAGAAAATTTCCCCCGGTGCCATTTCCTCACAATAGGTACCATTGTTAAAGTAACCCCAGAAACACAGAGTTAGTGTATGATAGCCCTGAATCCATGGGCTTGCTTTCCAGAGGAAGTTAAAAATCCATGAATTCCTCACCTTATTGACCCACAAAATAAACTGGATGCCAGCCACAGTAGCCTTATTTATAGGGCCCATGTTTAGATAAGGGCCAGCAAATGGCAGAAATACAGCCACTACCATGTGCCACCCAAACCAGGGAAAGCTAGACCACATGTTTCTGGCCAGTGGGCTTCTATCTAATACACAAGAACCTGTTATTCCTCTCTCTCAATGCCCTCGTGCCCCACACTTGGACGCCAAAATCTGTCTTGGTTTGGAAAGACAGTTATCTACCAGGGAAACTGGGGTTTCCCTTGGAATGGAGAATGCCAGGGGGGATGTGATGCATCTCACAATAGGATGATGGAATGTGGATGCACCTCTCTGGGGAGGGTACAGTCCGGGGAGGTGTTAATGGCCCATAGTCAGAAGGCATCCGGCCCTCTTCCCCCTTGAGTTACAAGAGATAAAGAAAAAAAAATAATAAAAAAAATTATCTCCCCAACTGCTTTTAACAGATTAAATAGAATACACATCCCTGGCTCCACAACCCAAGACATTAAGGCATAGCTTTGGGCATCCTAATAACAAAAACACATGCTACCATATAGACTGATGATAATTAGGAGATTCTCTTTGCAGTTGTGTCACTTCATTTATCCATGTAGTTTTTTGGGGTTGTATGTGTATCTCCCTGTGTGTTTGTAGTTGCAAATGTCTGTGAAAGTGAGATGAGAACCAGGATCTAGATCTGTTCCTCACAGCCCCTTTGCCCCTCCAAGACAGCACCCAGAGCCTTGATCCAAGCCCAGGAGTAATTGGAGAGGAATTGGTTCTTCCCTCACACCAAAATGGGGAGCAGCCAGGAGCAGCAGTGAGATAATGGTAGGTGTCAGACTTCCAGATAGATGGGACAGGTTATTCCCACAGACTGATGCAAATTCAAAGTACCATTTTCCTTTGATTATGAAATTTGATTATGAAATTGATTATGAACCTGTAGTTCACTTTTGAGGCCACCAACCTTATGTTTCAAGATATTTATCTTCAGGAAAATCTCCCAGTCCTTCTAGGACATGAAGCTCTGAAAGAACATTTTGGAACCATGCAAAAACACCATAGTATTCTGGATATCAACCAAACCTTTGCTTGAGTAGCCATTGCTCTTAAAGTGAGGAACAGTCACTTCTATTTGCTTAGACTTGCAGTGATGATCTTGGTGACTATCCTATATCATTTGAGAATATATAAATAAGCCTTCTAGAAATATATGGGACCCATTGTCAAATCTTTGAAAGGATTTACCATCCACTACTTTATAGAAAAAGACACTTGTGATACCTGATGGGATATGAGAATTCCTGCCATGATCTGATACTTAATCTGTCTGCGAAGATGAGTCTTGCATTCCACTTCTGATTTTTCCTTTCTTATTTTTTCCCCATGGCATGTAGTAATTGTTTTTTCTTATTAATTTTTTATGATGCAGATTCTAGGCTGTAGTTGTAGAATGTAGACACTTACCTGAATTTGATGTTACCTGTTTTCACATAAATGTTGGAAGACAGCCTGAATCAAACTAAACATTGACATCTAATATTAACTAACATCAATTTTCTACCTCCTATAATCTGGTCAGATGTAGAGATGCTTTCATTTGTCATTAGTCATACTGCTTTCTCCAATGTCCTTGGTCCTTCATTTATGAAAATCTTACTTTATGTAAAGTGTTACAAGGAAAACATCCTGTGAATATCTATGTTCAAAGCAGCAAACATTTGGAAGGTAAGCATGCACACACAGCAACTGGTGGTCAGCTTCTGGTTCCACTGAAATTTCTGATGTGCATTAAACCTGAATTTGAAACAAATAGCCTTGTGAGTTTTTAAAGGAATTGAAGGTTTTGTCAAGCTGAAATGCAGGTTAACAGAGAACAGAGACTGATAGTATTTATACAAGATGCCAAAAAGAAGAAGTTTTTGATTTGTTGTTGTTTTTGTTGTTTAAATGATCCAGACAGGTTTTATCTTCCTTTGAACTGATGGAGTGGCCTTGAGAAGGTGAGGAAGATCTGTTGGGTTTACCCATAGATAAACAACTGCAGAAACATCTTTAAAGGAAAGAAATTAGTTCAGTTTATGAGATGAAATTTATAATACATTGTTTTATTGACCCAAATTACCTCTTTAATTATCTCTTTTTTAATGATCCGTCTTAAGAGAGAATTTGAGGAAACTCGACTATCGTAAATCTTATGACTGTATGAGGACAGTGCTGGAGTATTGCCATGGTACTTTGACGCATTATCATCCTAGTAAATGATCCAAGTGTTGAAATTCAGTGTGGAGTGATGGCTTTTGTAAAACCTTGCCATGTGTTTCAGCCCTTCTGGAATGTACAGGATTATCTGATGGTATGTCTCTTGGAGAGGAATGGAAGGAGACAAGGGAAAAGAGAATATGGGCTTTGTATGAGTAATGATATTTAAACTAAAGCTATAAATGAAGAAAAGTTTCTGTGTAAGCTTGTACAATTAAGACCCATACTGTTTCTAAATCCTTTCTCTTGCTTTATAATTTTATGATAAAAAGCATTACCATTGGTTTTGGACTTGTTCATAGTTACTCTAGTAGCCACAGAGAGAACAAAATTTTGTTTATTTACTTGTGAAAAAAAATATGCCCCTCTACAAACTTCACTGTATAATTTGCACTGGATTTGTTGTTTACAAGTATGCACATGCTAGTTTAAGTACTCCACTCTCCCTAGATTTCCAATTGCTGTGTAAGTGGCTATGACTTTAGTGAAACAGTTGCAGCTCATTGTATCTCCCAAAGTCAGAAATAATTTGTCGTAACAGTCCCCCATTCAAATTTGCAGTCACTGCCTATAATAAACAAAACACAATTATCAGAATTTAAAGGGATTGCATTACTGTAAGAAACTTTTGAATTTGATTCAATAACATTATAGATTTCCCCCCATTTATCACTTGTGGTTCATTTTGTTTACCAAATGCAGTAGGTAGTTTTTGGTTAAACTGGTACACACCATAAGTTCCCTACCAAGAGCACATTCCTTTGAAATGTACCCTTGACATTTTCACTTACTTTCTGTGTGTTTGCATGCTGCTTTTATATGTATTTTCCCAGCTGCAACATATAGATACTATTCAGCACAGCCCAGTTGCAACTGGACATGTCATAATTTCTGCTTACATTTGCACTGGTGTCAGCCTCACCCCGCTGAAAAATGCACAATGTTCCTCCAAATGATAGTGTTTGGAAATCTCACTGAGGCTCTCGCTCTCAAAGCTAATGCTAAAAACTTGCAGAGTTATCAGTTCATATCCAGTGAAAACAACCTAGTTTTGCCCTAGTTTATTATTATGTGTGCTGGTGGTGAGTTCTAAGAAGATCCAGGCAGCTGCTTTCTGTCGATAATACCATACCACCTCAACTGAACATAGGCAGGGAAATCTCATCTGGAGTGAAATAGTGTCTATTAAGAAAAATGGAATCAAGATTTGATATCAAAGAAAATCTTTCTCATGGTGGGTAGTTTTCTGTCTTATTCCATAGGAGGTTCTGCTGGGATGATGGTGTCCTCTTCCAGGTTTTGATGCCGGGTTGACTCTGGTGCTCTGGGATTCCCAGCTAAGCCAGCATAGGTGAAAAGACTTTATCTACCCCTTACACAACTGGAGCCCTTACAGATTATTCTGGGCAAGAGCAGTGGAGTTGTTATGAGTTTGATCCTGCGCTAGTGTCCATGGGTTACAGGGACAAAACGTGGCCTGAGGACTAGCCTGAGCCTCCAAAGCCTCAAATGCATCCTTCATCTTTGCTTTCTTCCTCTCTTATTTCTCACTGCTGCTCTTCAGATCCACATCTCTGGGATCAAAACTTCTGTGTCTTTACATGTTTTCTGAGCTTTTCTTTTCTCAGAAAAGCTTGTGGAGGGTGTAAAAACTGCTGCTATAGACTTTCTTCACTGGGGACTTGACTTGCTTGAAGGTTTGGATGGAATGGATACCATGGCTCTTAAGGAGTATTAAACAACTGAAAATTAAAGGCATGAGTGCTTCTGTATACTTGCATGTGTGTAAGAAAGAGATTGATGGTCTTTGAATGTCTTGTTTGAGGAAGTATTGCAGTGTCATGGACTCCACTGATGCTCAGTAGGGCCTTCCCATTGCCCTCAGACACTAATGCCACCTGATGATCTAGCCCAGCTCTCAAACCTTTTGCACGTTTCCACCACCAGTGCATAAAATAACTTTCCTGCAAACACTATCAGAAATGTGATGGATGGGTGGGCAAGTCCAGTTTTCAGTGTGTACTAAGTTTTCAGTTTTTGCTACTAAGAACTATACCATATGTGGCAAAGGGGGCAGAAAGAGAGAGACAAAAGGGTTTCTCAGATACCAACAGGGCTTCTTGGACACCAAATAGGGCTTTCTGGTGTTTTGCCTTTTGCCCTTGTGTAGTTTAGGTTTGCTGTCAATGAAAGTGCTGACATTACTCCAGGAGGGCTTGTTTCCAGTTGTGTGTATGCTGATGGATGAGACTGAAACAGGTCAGCTCAGCTTTATCATGTTCTTCAACAGTGTCTGTAATGAGGCAGGGAGGAACATGCTGGGAATTCAAGGAGCAGAGGTTTTTCTCCCTGCTCTTTGATGCTTGGTTGGAAATATCAGAGGAAAATAAGAAACTATAGACAGAAAACACTTTAAAGGCTGTTATACCACACCTTATTGCTACTTCTATCTTCTTATGCTACAGATCTACAGGAGGCACTTACGACATTAAAAATGAAACTCACAGGAGCAAATATGGAGGGGAGCATTTGTAACATGCTTCATTTCCTATGAAAGCAAATAGTAACCAGGCAAAACTATCACTGGCAGGATTAAGACATGCTGGTAGCAGTGCCTAAGTTGAACGGCCTGGGGAATAAGGCATATAAGATGAAACTTCAGTCATCCCTGCTCATCTTCTCTTTAGAACCACTTCTCCTTTTCAATCTTACAATGCTTGGGACAGAGAGCCAGTCCTGCTGCAGTTTTTTGGACTGGACTGACAGTCTGTCTTCTCTTTTTTTTCTTCTAGGACCTGTGGTTCCATTTTCTCTCTGTCTCTCTTTTTTTTTTTTTTTTTTTTTTTTTTTTTAGCATATTTCTGAGGATTCTGCACACTCCTGTACAGGAACAGACCAGCTCTGAAAACAAAAGTATGTGGCATTTGTCCTTCAGAGCTACAGACATCATTTTTTTTGTGTGTGTGTGTCATGGATGGGGTTGACATCATTATATGCACAGTTTTTATGACTTTTTTGTATAAGTATCCATCCTACCTTTGTTTATTTACAATGGGGAACTTTTTTTTTGTGGTTTGTGGATTAAAAGAAAATAGTGTAAATGTCCTACAATATTGGTTTGATATATACTGGAAACATTCTTTTAAGGATCCTGTGAAGCCCCCATTTTTCAAGCCTTCTTGTGTACAGGCACTGTAAGTACCATTGAAATAAATTTCAAAGAAAACCAGCTGTGCTGTAGCTAATATCTTCCTCACTGTATTAGTGTGACCATGGATAAATAGACTTGTCACTTGTTTTAGAAAAAAATGATGCAGAATTCATGGGGTGGATGGTAAGGAAAGTAATTTTAAAGGGTTCTTTCACTGTAAGTCTGGGCACATGTACAGAAAATACTATGTAATGTAATCACTATCTCTTAAAATATTCAGTAATCAGTAGTTGGAGCACAGAATGTATCTCAAATGCTTTTCATAAGCAAATGGAGGAATAGCTAAACCCCAGTGCTCTCCATTACAATTATGTTTAGGAGAATGCTTTCCCATGTTTAGCCAACCATGTTCTTAAAATAGAGGACACATGACTTTCTACCAGTTTCTCTCACACATTGGAACTAGCACCTGGCTGTTAGTAATGGGCAGGAAAGGAAGCTAACACAGATGGAAAAAGAGAATGCTGTGAAGACGTTCCAGATGCTATGACCTTATTTCCTTTTTTTCCCCAATTTCTGTCTTTGGGGCACAGTCACCTCCAGAAATCTCCTACTAAGGAACTCAGGACAGTAACAGCAGGAATATTCTCCAGGATTTCTTCCAGTCATGCTTGCTGGTGCCCCCTTTTACCCAGAGATCAGTGCTGCACATCAGGTCTGTGCCTGTAGGTGGCAGTATGAATTATGCCTAAAAATAAGTATTGCCTCATGGGGGAAGCCTTTGTGTGGAGCAGCCCTCCATTTGGGCAACACTGGTTGCCAAGTAAGTGTCATTGTGATTTGTTACTCATTACGTTGGCTTCCCGTGAAATATGAAGTTGTATTGAATGTCTCAGTGGTAATCTCCAGGATCCTGAAAAGACTTGGCAGAGTCAGACAAGGCAGTGTCTCTCTCATGGGAATGATGTCCTGGAACAGCTGCTTTCCCCAGAAACTATGAAGATGTCACTTCTGAGCCTGAGGGTGAACGTGAACTGAAGATGGGGGGGGGGGGGTGGCGGGGGGTGGCGTGCGGCGGGCTTTGTAGCTTTTGAGATGTTCTCAATCTTATGTGGAAAGGTTGGAAATGCTAGCACCTTGTGGTCTGCTGCAGCACACATCCCCGGCTCAAAGATTCAGCTCACCAAGGGAAGAGAAAGGAGCCTGATGGATACAGAAGTGAAAGGAAGTGCGGCATAGAGAATTCATGAAAGTAGAGAAAAATCAAATGCTTATGAAGGATGGATGTCTACAGTTCATTACTTTCTCTGTAACTTTTTCATCTACAAAAGCATCTATTTTTCAGAAGTGCTAAAAGGTCTGGATCACTGTAATGACCTCAAACATTAAAAGTTGAACATCAGGCACACCCTTCGGAAAAGCTTAATCTTACTCTAATTCTGTAGCTCATCCAGTGTCAAATATGCTTTTTGAAGCTGTTTGTCTCCTTGTAGGCAGCAAACTACTCTGGTACTTTTTTTTAGTAGGTAGATTCAGGGAAGAAATCCTCATGTTGATGGACTCAGGATTCAGCTTTCATTCATTTTGTATCCATCTTGTATTCATCGTTCTTCTGTTGACAGAAAAATATTTGCTTGTTGCTATGTGAAGAACTATTACACAGAAGTTTGACTTCTGAGAAGGTTTGCCGGCCATCTGTGGTCAATCTAGACATCTGGTTGTGCTCCAAGAAGATCAAGTGGAAAGCCAGGTCTCCTGTTCTGCATTTAATTATTGCTAAGAAGTTACAATGGGTTCATTGTGCTGCAACCTTTGCAAGTGTCACTGGTGATTAGACTGTTGCAATACCACTTCAGTAACGCAATATGAGGCTACATCTTAGATTTATCTGTAAAATACCAGTGCAGAAGTTGGCAGCTTGGTTTTGGTTTTGTTTCCAGGGCACATTTCTCAAGGAACTCATGATGTGTGTTCATGGTGTTCATATTTCAAGTTGCTGGATAGAGTTTTCCTCTAGACAGGTCCCAACCTGTTTCTTGGCCAGCCATCACTCCTTTTTGTTCTGAAGTGCCGTGGAAGAGGTAGGGAGGATTTGAAAGCTTATCTGGAAATACAAAAGAGGTTAAACCAAGAGTACTTTGCCATGAGGATACCAGCCTTGGTCCTTGTACTGAACTCTGGATTTGAAAGACTCATTTGTTGAACCTAAATGTATTCAAAGGCCTGTTGATTTCTTGGCCTTTCAAGAGCATAGGGAGATTTGCTGGTGGGGTGCCCTCAATAAAACTGATGGATGTTTAAGTAATCTCCAGTCTAGGGAGGGTCAACATGGCCTTTGTACATCCACACAAACCTGATACCACTTTTGAAAGATGCATAAAGGCACATGAATAAAAAGTGACTGGTCAGTTACTGTTATTTTTTCCAGAGACTTTTGAAAGAGTTTTTTTACCATAGTCTTTTGAGGAACATAACATGAGACAGAAGATCCTTAAATGGATAAATAATTGATAAACAGTAAGAAATGGAATGTATGAATAAATCACCAATTCTTGGAGCAGGGTGATGTCAGCAGGTGCATTACGTAGTGATCTGTGGTGGGACCTTTTATGTTCAGTGAGCAGCAATATAAAAATTTTGCTGATGAAGCTGAACTACCAAAACCAGAAAAGATGAGGGACATCTGTACAGAACTCTGAAAGGATCTATTGGATATCTTACAAGGTAGATAGAAATAAGGTGATAAAAATAGAGGGGAAATTATTTTAAATTAACCTGTTAAATGACAATTTCTGAGCTAACCAATACAGCTCAGTATTAAGATTATGGGTACCCAACAGATCCAAGAAGATATCAGCTCAAGGTCGAGGAAGGATATAAAATAATATGGTATTATGGGAGAAAAAAGAGAGTGCATAATCTTGCCATTCACTTAAGTCCACAAGTCTGTCAACCATTTTAGTTGAAAATTAATTGTTTTATAAGTGAAAAGAGACAGAAGAGGTCAATTAGGGTACAAAGCATCTTCCTAATGAGTTGTCACTAATGGTGTCAGGAACACCCTATGAGGTCACTGGAGTGCATCTGCCCTGGTGTGCTGAGTCTTTCCCAGGCTCAGCTGAGGCTATGGCTGGACATAACTTTTGTCTATTTGTTTTAGAGTTGTCCCCGAGAGCTGCTATGAAAGGCACTAGTTTTTAGTG
This sequence comes from Phylloscopus collybita, assembly GCA_027886175.1. Classification (NCBI taxonomy): domain Eukaryota; kingdom Metazoa; phylum Chordata; class Aves; order Passeriformes; family Phylloscopidae; genus Phylloscopus; species Phylloscopus collybita. Next base: position 4,287,999 of record JAJNNQ010000029.1, read on the forward strand.
GATGTGAGGAAAAAGCTGTAAAAATAGACAGAAGAAATTTTCTTGAAAGTATCCACTCCCCTACATAGTGGCAGAATCAATCCATCTGTAAATACATCCAGTTTTCAAAATCTTTTTCTTAAAAGCTATTTTTCCACACCACTTCTCAGCCACAATCTCACTGTTGTAAACAAGGAACTTGTGAAACTTAGGAGTACTCACTACCATAGAAACCAGCAAGCTGCAGTTGCAGAAGCAAAGCTTTATCCTCATAGCAGAAAAAGGGAAAAGCTCAGTACAGTCAGCCATATCTGGTGGACAGAAGAGACTGAGGATGAAGAGTTATTTTCAAGGTAAAATGCCATCAGTTATACTGCCTAGATCGAAGGTCCCAGATGCAGAGAGAATGCATTACCCACTCCTTTTCTTTTTTTTCAGCTCACAGCCTCCCACTTGTTTTTTAAATTAATTTTTGGCAGTAACATAACTCCTGGAATCCTGCCATTTACTGCTTTAAAAATTGCTCTTGAAAAAAGAGAGGGAGGCAGGGGGAAAGCAAGGGGTAGAGGGAGTATGAAAACCTAATGGAGCTGATGGCAAGGATACATAACTAACATTTTTTTCTGCAAAGATAATATATGATTTATTTTTTCTGGTGAGCCCATTTTTTTGTTAGGCCCTGTGGGAGAGAAGATGACTGTTCAGTAGAGATTACTGGGTATTTCAAAGTAGCAACAGGACAGCTAGGCAGAATTAAACATATTGGTATTTTATGGGGTTTCCATAAAAGAAGCCTGTCTGTGTAACACGACCATTCCTTGAACCTTTAAAGCATGAAATGTTTATAGTTTGAAGATGGAACCATGGAAACACAGCCATGTTAAAGTAGGGTAAAGATTCTTCTTCTTTTGTGTTTAATGGTTTCACATTGTTGAAGAAATGGCACAGCATGCTCATCGTGCCCCAGCAAGATGTGTCATCTGGTCTGTTTGTTCCTGACATGATTTGGGCTGGGTCTCAACCTATTTTCATTATTGTCCCATGTAGCATACCTTTGGTCAGCTGGGATTGGAGTAGCTTCTCTGCCCACTTCTCCGTGTCCTGTGGACCCGCTGCTGCCCTCATCTGGCGCCAAGCAGTGCCCCGTACAAGCTGGGTGACCACCTCGCAAGACTGGGACTGATGCAGGCACTTGTGGCAGTATTTCCTGGAGAATTCAGGAAACATTATGGAAGGCTCTCTCTATGCTCGTGGATCACAGACAAGTTTGAAAAGGATAGATATAGATCAGTTCAAGTGTAGAAGAGGTATTTCTGGTCTTTCTGCACTCTTTCTGCTTCAGTGGGGAGACTGTGGAAGGGAGGATGTGTGTTGGCATCTTACTGATAAAAGCCAGAAGTATACATACCAGCCACTGGGATATAATGATGGTGATGAGCTATGGTGTTAACTATTAGGAAAGGATAGGGGTCATCATCAGTCACTGCACTGTGCTTACCTGGAGTCAGAGTCCCTGTCCTTCCTCATACTCTGTTTATTGGAGGGTTTTGCCCACTTCTGACCAGGCCCTGGGCTCCACTGCCAGCTGCCATCTAAATGACAAGCAGCCTGCACTGCTGTGCTGCTTGTCATTTAGCTCATCAGCTTCCTCTCCTAAAAACATCTGCCTTACAATTAACACTGATGTGAGCTTCCTCTTTATTATTTTCTGCTGTAATTAGTCCATTCAGCTTTTCCTTATTTGGTTTAAACTGAAGCCCTGATTGGGTTTGCCACCTTCCACATGCCTAGAGAGGATATGCAGAATTTACCTATGTGTAGTACTGAGTAACAAGATAAGCATCTCATGGTCCATATTTGTGATTGAAGAGCAAAAGGGAAAAAGAAAAAAAAAAGAAAAAAAAAAAAAAAAAAGAAAAAAAAAAAAAAAAAGAGGGGACAAAAATTATTATTGAAGGATAGAAATGTATTTTGTCTAAATATATTGCACCACAGACATCCTGATACTCTCAAGTAGGATATCTTTAAATGGATACTGACAGTTGATTTACTCTGGCGTGCTGAGCTGTTTTTGAAGTGACATATGTGTAAAAGAAAATGTGAAAGATATTATGGCATAATAAAAAAGGAACTGTTGTTTTGATAAGTGACCACATGATTTTAAAATTCGAACATCTCCCTGAAATTTTGAAAAACAATAACATCATGCTGTTGCACAAGACCTACTGAAATTATGCTGGGGAGACACAGAACTAGATCTTATTGCCTACATTGTCCTACAGAAGGGGGAAAGAGACTGTAGGTTGTCAGACAGTGCAGCCTCTGCTCAAAGCCGTCCTCACCACATTCATCTGCTTCAATTGCACTGTTCATCTCAAAGACCTAAAGGACGCATTTTAAGGCAATGGCTTAAATGTGGTTTTAAACAGCACAGCACAGCAGGCTGTGAAGCAGCACAAACATCCCTTGCAGGTCAGTCAATGGGCAGGTATGGACGGTGCATTACTAGCAAAAATAAGTCATAGCTCATTTTTTTGTGTCTTAGTTGCTAGTGCTACTGAAAATGTAGCAATTAGAGCTCATAATGGTAGATGAGGACTAGCTTTTTGTCCATCAAAGTCTGTAAATTCATGTTACTTGCCTGGACTGTTGCAGGGTGGCAAGCTTCCAGCAGCTGCAAGTAGTGCAACATAGGAAGAGCAGACCTGCATAGTGAAAGCCACTGACTATTTTCTTGGGAGATTTTCCTTGGGCAAGGTGCTGAGGAGTGGCTGCACTGCATTTGTTGACTTCCTGGACTTGCTGGTCAAGCTTTTCCTCAAAAGGAACCATTTGGTAACCTCTGGGACTGCTCTTGCCATGGTGAATCAATGGGTGGGAAGTGGCAGTGCTGTCCTAACCCTACCTAAACCATTTATGTAAAAGACACAAAATGTTCAGCTTTATGGGAGTTGAAGGCATGGTCCCAAGGGCAGAGGGGTCCCTGCCTCACAGCAGTTCCTGCACCATCCTGTCCCTCCTCACAGCCTAGCATTCACATGTTGAAGAGCCTATCCCCACAGCCTTGTGGATAACTGTTTTGGTCCTGGTAAAAAAAGTTACATTTGTTTCACAACTGCCTGTTTCTATATGTGTGCAGCCTCCTCCTTATCTCTGAGGCATTTTTTAAATTCCAGCATTGTACCCTGCTCTCTTGCTCTCCCAGGCATCTCACATAACTCTGTACCTCCCTGCCACACAGTGCTGAGCAACTAGTTACTGTATGTCTGAGGAAAAGTATGAAACAACCTTAATATTCTGTCTGAAAAGCAGCTGCTGGTTTCCGCAATTGTTCTAAGGAATGCTTTATAGTTGATCTGCATCCTGATGTGTCTAATATTACTGAGGACAGGATAAGTCAGGTCTGTATGTCTCTGTATAATACTGTATTGTGAGAGACTTCCACCTTTTCTTCTGCTGCAGACAGAAAGTGCCTATTGCTGGGGAAGGCAAGTCTTTTAATTAAGTTCACCAAGTGTATGTTTTAGTTCTAGGATCATACCAGATGTGTTTCTGAAAATCGAATATTTAAGGGTGTGGTGGGTTTTTTTACAGAGCTCTATTAAGGTATTAAAAATATTGGCATCATTAAAATAGGCAAGGAAGCATTTGTTAGGCTGTTGAAAAGCATTGCAGTCCCAGATAAATCCACCCTTGCTTTGCCCCCAGACATTGTTTTCCTGTAACTTAGGGAGTTGTCAATGGAAGAGTCACCATGACAGCTGGAGTGCCAGGGGGAAATGATAGGCTGGTGTTTCACCTTTAAAAAGAATGTATACAAGCCTGTGATGGGAATTATAGCCTTTAGTGATTCTTACCCTTCAAGTGGGACAAGGACCAGGCACCTTGGAAGTTCCTACTAACCCTCTGGATTTGTGATGGCTCTAGTGAGGTAGATATAAGACACGTTGAGTCATACCAGTTAAAATCCAAGCCTAAAGTTTAAAAATTGAGCAAGATCTCTAGAAAATAGTTTTCTATTTTTCTATTATTTTTAACATTTTATTGGTAAAAAAATATTTGATTAATTAACACTTGCTTTTCACAATTGCTCTTCATAATGAGAATCTCTTTTAAAAGAAGAAAAAGTTGTAAAGGGCAAAATAAGTGACTTAAGTGATGGCCTAGTACCTTTGTTTTTCATAACATTATGCTTGTAAAAATCTGCTTTGTGTTGTATCTGTCCTGGGACTAGGCAGTTTAGAAGTTTGTAAGAGAAAATCTTATGTTCTACATGGTGGAGAAAAAAACTTGAAAAAACCTCTATACAGTGAAACTGGAACGTAGAGACTGTTAAACTGGATTATATCCATCATCCATCTAGTCTAGCTTCCTGCATTTGAGAGCTGTCAGTGCCAGATGCTTCAGACATAAGTGCAAGAACCTTTCAGACATGGGATTGTCTTGATTACTGACAGTTAGAGTTTCACAAAAGCTCTGAAGAGTGTGTTTTAATACCTCTTCCAAAATGCTTGTCCTTGATGTTTTCAAGGTTTATACAAGCATCTAGCCCTTACTGGTGACCTTAGGGTCTGCTTATGGGAACAAATCCCAAGGTTCAATTCCATCTTGCATGAAACATTTTTTCTGTACCATTCTGATCATTCTGTTTCATATAAACCTTCTTGTGAGGGAAGATACAAAACAGAAGCTCTTTACATAATTTCTTCCTATAAGCCAGTGCTCTATATGCGTTTATACTGCCCTGCTTTTTGTCATAGCTATGAGATGAAAACTCTGAACCTTAAAACTAGAAGAGAAAGAAAATATTCAGGAGGGCAAAATTGCTCATATTTTTACAGGGTTGAACTATTTGAAGCAGACAAATATTTAAATATTCTTCTAGAATAAAACTTAGATCTGTAGAAATGAATTACAAGAATGTGAGTCTTTGCTCAGTAGCAGTTATTAGACTTATGAACATTTGTCTTGGATTATTTCCATTTGAGAACCTGACAATGCAGTAAACATCTTGGTGATTAAAACTTGATAGCAGTAACTTTTTGTTTCAGCTTTGCTTCATATGTAAAAAATGCAAGACAGTTTGATTTTGGAGGGGAGAACAGTTGCTGTGGACCAGAATGTTTGATATTTTGTTAAAAGGAATGTTAGTATTGTGTTTTCCACATTTTTTTTAGAATAAAAAAATGTTTGGGGGGGAGGCAAAATCAGTGCATATACTTTTTATGTACTTGGAGGTCACTTAACCTGTCAACTAAATGGCATAGAGAAAGGAAAAGAGTAAAGAGAAAATGAGATGTGTGTGGAAATTTTCACATAGCAGAAGTGTTCTTGATATACTTGCAGATTATTTCTAGAGCATCTGAATGTTTAAAATACAGTTGTATGTGGAATTCTCACTGCCACATACTGTTAAATATTAATGCTACAACTCTTGTGGTTTGAAAATGTGTTTTTGTTGTTTCAGGGGGAGGAAGGGAGGATGGAGATTTTTGTTTTTGGCAGGATGCCTTTACAGTTGAATAGAAGGCCCTACCAACTAGGAAAAGTAACAAAACAAAAGCAGACAACAAGACACAACTGAATAAATAAAAACTTAGGTACTTCCCTTTTTTAATCTGACTTTTTCTTGAAATCATGCCAACTAGAGTAAACTTCTCTCTAGTTTTGCAAACAGCTGAGTAAAACTCAAGCTGTTTAGGCGGATCTGCATATGTTTGGAAAGTCAAGCTATCAACATTTTGTTGTTAACACTTTGTGGAATATTAAGGTTAATTTGAATGGTACATGCACCCAAGGCCACTGTCTACATCCTGGACTGGGTAGAGAAGCCATCTAGGCATATGACAATGCTGCTTTTTTGAAACAGGAAACGGAGCTTTCTAAAGGTGCTGAGCATCTGATATGAAAAAACAAGGACATTAAAAAATTTAAAGGCATTTTATTGCCTTTATTTCAGCTTAGGCTCTACTTGATCACAGTAGAGCTTTCTGAAAGCTTTTTGGCTTTCATCCAAGTATGGATATTTTGAAGGAGACATATTTGTTGTCCAGATTCAACTGACCCATGCAGTATTCAGTAATGCTCTTGTGAGCATGTAACAAATACAAATCAAGAAAGAGTCCTGATTTAAAAAGGACTCTTAAAAGCCCATGTCAGTCCACTAAGAAAGTAGGTAAAGAATATACTACTTCATTCCTCTTCCCTCAAGGTAGTGTTGTATTAAACCAGCTTTAGCTGCTGGAAGCATTCGTATTAAAAAATGGAAATGTTAACAATATGGTAAGCAATAGTTTCATGGGGGTACAAAGAATATTTTAAATGAAATGAATAGTTAACTTCATTTTTGCACGCTGTGGAAAGGATATATAAACTGTTTTGACATGTCCAGATGCTTGTTTTAGAATCACTGTCTTTCCAGACATTACTCAATCCATCTGACATTGGAGAAGTAGGATTTCTCACTAGTTGCTGACATAATGTGTTTTCATGCTGAATTCAGAAATCCTTAACTCTATTAATGTTGAGTCATTCATGCTAAAAATATATTTTTTTTCCACAGTCCAATCTATTCCAGCAGACATTACTCAAGAGAGAATGTGCAACCTGATACAAATGGAAGAGGTTGGGAGTGGAGCTGTTACTGCTAGATCCCTCTATCAGTAATTTTTAACCAGTCTGCCTTGGAGAACCGTACTGTTTCAGATGTTTACAATGCTGTCATTGTTAAGAAGCAATTTTCCATGCTGGTTTATGGGACTTCGTTAGAGGTTGTTAATGAGTAAATATTGTATTCCTGCTCTCCTTCAAAACTGCATGTGTGTACTCTTTTAACAAATTGTTTTTAAAGTGATTTAGGTCAGATCCATTTAAAGCAATTTTTGATTTCTGGGAAGTCAGATCTTGTCTTACTATGGAAAAGCTTTCCTTAGTTGTGCTACAAAGGCACCGAGAAGCTGAGGCTCTCCCTGTGCCAGCAGAGGTGGTTGGACAAGACCATCGCCATACGCGATCTAACACTGGCACAGGAGGATTATTGCCTGCAGACAAGAGGCTTCTTCCAGTTGAAAAAAGAAGGTCTCATCTGCCTCTTCATTACTGGATGGTTCACAGCCAACATCAGCAGAATATTGCACACACTGGTTTATTGGCTAATCCTAATTTATGAACTCTTTGCCAGTGATTGTGTGTCATCACCACTATTCCCTGTCGTTCCCTGTTTAAAGCTCTCTGCTCAAGGTTGGTCTTCCTGTATCATATGACATCACAATATCAATGTTGCAATCATAGTTTTAACTACAGTTAAATCAGGTTGAGGTAAGCCCTGGATTTCATTTTAGCTCTGTCCTGGTTTAGGGCAAATTTGGGAGGAAACCTCCAAAGGGGTTCCTCTGGAAAGCAAACCCAAATGGCCCCTCCCCCTAGCTGGTCCAGGAAAAAACTTCCTCAGAGAAAAGGCGGAAAAAACTATTTATTTCACAAACAAGATGCCCACAAGCACAAAGAATGAATACTATGAAACAATAAAACCTCTGGCCACTCCGCAGAGCGATGGCAAATGGAGGCAGTCCTTGCCGTGGGTGCAGCTCAGCTCACTCAGCTTCTCACCAGCCCCACTCCCTCCGCAGGGCCAGGCCCGGCGGGCCGCAGGTGCCAGCCCTCGCTGCTCCTCTGGGGTTTTCAGTCCAGAGCAGATTGAAACAGTCCCAAGGAAAAGGAAAAAACAGTCCAGGGAACTTCTCTGCCTCAGCTAGCTAAAACTAACCAAAAGCACAGGAGATCTCTGTCCCACCACTGTCCGTGCCTCAGACGAACGCCGGAGCTTCTTTCTTCCCTTTCGCTCCAGAACAATTTTAAAGGTACAGAACTCAATAAACAGCACAAACAGAACAGACAATTGGGGGTACAAGCATCATAAAGTCATCCTAGAACAAGCTCCTAAGATGAAACTCTACTCTGCTTTATATTTACACTCAACTGGGTCTACTGTGCCCATTTCTTAATGAAGGGAGATGCAAAAATACATGACGTTCATTAAAAAACCCCATTACTTCATCAACAAAAGATGTTGACCTCTGAGGTGAGTCAGTGGGACTGCTGATGTGAATGACTGATAAATCCTAATGTTTGGGTGGATTTTAAATCCCTTCTGATGGTTAGAGAGAGCACTCAGTGAATGTATTGATACTGAAATTGGTTGGATAGAAATTTTCTGACCAAGTTTTGAGTATTAAAAAGCGGGCATTCTTTATTGCAGCATCTTAGTCACTTAGGGGATCCTTCCTCTAATTGAGTGTGATGAGCATCAGGTAAACAGAGTTTTATCATACACTTCCTTAGCTACTCCCACTTCCTTCACCTTATTGGACATAATCGCACCCGTTATTAGAAGTCATTATATGATTCTTTGGTGTCTGTCTTCAACATTTAGTGTCCTTTTTAGGTGTCTGTTCCTCAGCCCCTGCATTTAAGTAAGCTCAGTGTCATTGTTTTTTGCATAACTTCTGTTTTGTAATCTTTGCAGAGCTGAGCTGGCACCCTGCTTGTGTTTTGCATGACTTCGGTTTGCCTAAGTTACATCCCTTATCTATTTCTCCAAGGCTGTGCTGTTCTGGTCCTCTGTCCTTGATAAGAGTAAAATATTGTTCTGTTCTACTGTCCTTATCAAGTGAATAAAATGCTTTTCTTTTTTAGTCCTTATCAGTATGGGCATGTAGGAAGAGGTATAGGATTTCCCTCAAACAACTATATCACTGTAGAAATTATTTATCTTTCATTCAGTATGACGGTTTGGGCTTATTCAGATGTAGGACTTTGTGCAGTTCTTTTCTCTTCTTTATTTCTTCTTTTTGTCCCCTGAACAAAGAGACTTTAAAGTCACAAATGATGAAATAAATGTGTCCAACTTTCTTACCCTCTACTGTCTCTGGAAAAAAGTGTTGCAATGGCATTCTTCAGTATTTCACCTTTTCATGGCTTGACATCCCCTCCAGTTTAATCTTCTTAATCCTCATTTGACTGTGCAACCACTTTCTGCTAATGCAAAGAAATTTCCCTTCCCTTCCCTTCCCTTCCCTTCCCTTCCCTTCCCTTCCCGGTCAGAGGGACCTCTGCACAGCATAGTGGAGAAAAAGGACTGCTTGAAGCAGAGCCTCAAGTGAATGGCAAAGCAGTTCCAAATGTGTGTGGGGTATTCGCTGTTGCTTTCTTTTTTGTTGCTGCAACTTCTTTACAGCTTTTCCACAGTCAGCATTGCAGCTGCCAGTAGTTTTTCATGTGAAAGGCTTCTGACTATGGTCAGTGTCAACAAATACAGTGTCTGCAGGCTTTCTGTAGTGTTTCCAGAAATGTGTTAGCTTGAACAGAGGACTAATGGGTCAAAAATGCTTTCTGAAGTTGTGGTGGTAGGGAGGGCTACAGATGGTGTATTGTGAGATTCTGAAATGAACCATTCGCTGAATGGGAGGTGGGGGGGAAAGAAGGGTCTGGTAAAGGTGATGCTGTCAAGGATGGTGCATGTTAGATAGCCATCATGATTTTTTGCAGAGCTGAAACATTTTGCTCCTGTGGTATTTTTTTGAATAGGCAGGTAGATGTGCCTGCTGAGACTTGGGAATGGGGAAGGCAGAAAAGGGAGCACTCGTCCCTTCCCACAGGGGTTAGGACCTAAATCCTTGCTCCACCAAAGACATTTCTTCATCACTGATGTCTCAGCAGATCCTGAGAATGAATAGGAGTACAGGTACAGGTACAAGGGAACAAAAATTAACTTGCACATTTACATTGGCTGCTGTTTAGCCATGGTTCAAATGTCACTCACAAAAAAGCAGGCTGTAATCCACCTACTTGGGTGTCTCAGGCCAGCACAACCAGACAGGCTGTAAGGGACAGAGCTGGATAATGTAGGGGGCAGAAAAGGCATTCAAGAAGAGAAGACATCAGTAAGCAAGAAGGAGAAGGGATGAATCACAGGACTAGGGATGTGATAGTGCGTAAGGGGACAGGAGGTGTGGATCAGCCTCTGTGGGAGAAGAGGTGCAGGCTTGCACATGTGGGATGGCAGAGCACAGAGCATGTGGATTCATCTGGGAGCCCTGAACTATTCTGAAGCCAGGCCCTGAGTTCCGCATCCTTTATGATGCTACACCATATTATACACTGGTGTTCAATCCCTAGGTGGCATTTAATTTACGGATCTCAGAGGAAGCCTTGAACAAGGTACCAAGGTCCAGTTATCCAAAAAGGATGAAGGGAAGCAAAACAGCTCTCTCCAGAGGAGAACCTCCAGCCACCACTGCCTGAGCCACAACTAGGCACAGCTCTGTGGCTGTGGTGAGTAAGAGCCTCAGGAACAGACCTCAGAGCTGTAACCATTTGATTCTTGTACTTGTTTCCTGTTCCTCCACTCCTCTGCTAGCATTTGCTCTTGGACAGAACAGGAGATAGAGTGTTTGGTTATTTCAGTATACAGGTAGACGTTCTGTCCGTGAGTCTTTGTACTCTGATTTAACTGCAGTCGTAGAGGAGTAATATGCACAGCTGCCATCAGCTTAAGGAGGTCTGCTGCTTGCTATGTGTATCTCCTGAAGTCCTGTCTTTGGTGCTGTCCATGAGGCTGAGGGGTGCCAGGGATAAGGAATCTCACTCAGCATGTCCACCGGTGACACTGGGACTGGAACCCTTGTTTTCAGTGCAGTCTCCATCTCTGGGAAGATATTTGCCTGATATAACTGTTTCTTCCCATCTGTTAAGGAAACTTACCAGTTTGACCATCCAGGAGCCACTCTGGCAGTCACAGTCCCACCATCACAGACTGTCACTGCAGAGAATGCAGCTCCTTTAGAGCAGGCAGCTCCAGTGACCCAATGGGAGCCCCACATGATTCCCTGCACACCCTACTCTCACACAGTCAGACCAGGTCTCCTCACCTGTTTCAGCCCAGGTTTCCCATGGCAGAGTCTCTGATGTCCCGTTCCATAAAGCAGTAACACAGAAACAGCTTGAGCTGGTGTCTCTGAGGAAAACCCACAGAAAAGGAGCCCCTGAGCTTTTATGCCCTCACAGTCCAAGCATGGAAAGTCACAGCTCATCCTCCTGAGTTTCAGTTTTGCTGTGTCTCTGAAAGTCTGGTCACCAGATGGGTACCACAAGTCCCTGTGCCCTTTGTTATACAAAGAGTCATCACCAGTTCACAGCTTTACCCTCAAGCTCAATCTGCACCTTTGCACTGCAGCTGCACACTGAGATATCTGCACTATATGTATTCCTCTACACCATCAAGGAAAATCAAGGTGTGAAGCAAAACATGGCAGCCTCCATCCCATTAACTATCATGGGCAGGGTTTTCAGACATACATGAAAAAACATCTCTAGTCCACCCACCACACCTAGTTCAACATATGTTTGTACACTTCTCCTCTATCACCTATCTAGTTGTATTTATTTTTGCCTGATGATAAGCTGTTGTGTCTCTCAGGTGTGCTGGAAGCACAAAGGAATGAGATTCAGTGAAGAGTTGTCCTCCTACCCATGTGCACTCTTTCTTTCTCCTCTGGTTTTTATATGGCTTCAAAAAAGTCCCTCCAGTGATGGCTTCCTCCATTCTTTACCGTCTATGATTACATCCTGGAGATTCAAAGGGACAAAGTGATCATTGTTAGCATAGATCAGCATAGGGCAAGTAAGACTCACAGAAAGACTATATATTTTTTTATTAATGGATAATAAAATCCTAATCCAGTATTTTAGATTGGATTATTTGTCTCATTTCTAGAAGATTATTGTGTCCTGAAGGAGCTTGTACCATAAATGTATGAGAAGGCGGAGGGCAGAACCTTTGTTACCCTTCAGCTACAAATGAGATTCTCAGATGCAGCAAGAGTCACTCAAGAAAGTGTTTTTACTTTATTGTCCTGAGGTCCTGTGTCAGCAGCTCCAAGGAAGGTCTGCCCTATCTTCCCATGCCAGCTGTTGCTTGTCCTGGGTTAGGGTTCTTTCCAGGTCTGTGGGCCATGGATACCTGCTGGCCTTGCTGCTTGTGATAAGAGGAGCTCTGTGACTGCACTAAATTACAGTTCCTCAAAGAGAGACAGGAGTCCTAGGGACATGATCAAATACCATCCTGATGGCTTCATATCCTCATACCATATATGAGTACCATAAATACCTTGCTCATGAGAGTTGTGGTTCTGGAATTCTATATACATTACTCTCTGCTAGTCATTCCACTTTTCCCCTTCTTCTGCTGTCTGCTCCCAGCCAACCAAAATTAATCTCTCCAGTAGCAGGAACCTGAATCACTGTGAGGGCTGTTAAGACACTCAGTTGCCCTTGGTAGAGTAAACCCCTCAGAAACATGTGTAAGTAGAAGACAGCAACAGGGCAGATGTTTATTTATATGCACACGTACACATATACACACACTTTCCCTCTTTTTAATGTCTTGACACATGGAGAGCAGCTACACATGCAGCACACTTTGTATTGTACATCATCTTCAAACATAGCCCAAATCAACCGTGGAAATGGCAGCAATTATGGTAAGCAGAAACCAAACAAACTACAGCAACTTAATTGTTTCAATGGCAGGAAAAAAATGTCCCTCATCACCCAGCTGCAGGAGTTGATAGGAAGAGAAGCCTCATGGCAGCTTATGGTTTCCTGGCTGTCATCAGCTATCAGCTGGGATACTTGATGTAATGAATAATCAGTGTTTGAACTGATGGAAGTGGCCTTAAAATGTACTGGAGAGGGGGAAATTTACGCAGTATGCACTGGGCAGTGGAAATTGTGGTTGAAATACATTTACATGTATTTAAATGTACTATTGGGTAGAATTCAAATACAGTGAAATAAATGCCTTAGTCACTAAATGGTTGAAATATGGAGATATATGAAACAGGGAAAGGGCTGTGTAGAAGACAACAGTAGTTTAGGTACATGTACCTGGGAATCTGTCCTTCTGAGGCCTGTATTTATTTACAGATGGCAAAACAAGCCAGTGAGAAGCATAGGGGAAGGTATTCAATGGGCAACTGAAAAATGGCATTGAAGTTTTCTGCTTAGCAGTGCTTTAAAAACATGGAGAGCAAGAATCTCAAGGAAGAGCCTTGCTTCCTCCTACTCTGGAGGGGATGTCAGAGACCCGCCTGACATGGTGATGGCAGGAGGGAGCTGGCCAGCTCCAGCTGCCTCCACATTTGTGCTGCTCAGTGCTTCAGCAGGGAGTATGGGCGTCTTTCAGTGACCCTTCTCAAGACCTCCCATGGGGTTAGGACTGTGTGCAGAAAGTGGCAAGAGCCCCAGGGGCTGAAATGAGGGAACTGGCTGGCTTTCCAGGCTCCCACTATGTCTGTTGCAGGCACCCAGCTTTGAGGAACCTGACAGGAATGTGCTTAAATTTATGCCAAGGTTTCTTTGAAATTGTATTCCTGAGTTGCTTTGTCCTTTTTAGCTGGCCTGGTCACTTGCAAAAGTTGGGCTTTAGGGAAAGAAAAATAAAACCCACTGTGCAGATGTTACAGCTGGGACAGTTAGCATGCAAGGCAAGCTTTTCTAGAATTGCAAATTCAGGAAGTGGCATAAGTGGAGAGGTACCAGCTTTGGGAAGGGCTTTCATCATGCATCTCTGCTCTCCTCTCTAGCACTGCAGTCCTTTAATTGAAAAATGACCTCTTTGGAAATTTGGAACATGGACAGGTTTTTTGCTAAGAGACTACCACTTGCTTATCCCTCTTCTGGCTCTTTAATTTAGGTTAAATTTAAAGGAAATAACTTGAGGTTTGGAAACAAATATCTCTAGGGAGCTGGTCAGTAGTATGGTGTGGAATGAAGCCAATAGCTGTAGAGATTGTCTAATTCGAAGTAGGTAAAGAAAAGATAGGGAAACCAAACCAAACCAAACCAAACCAAACCAAACCAAACCTTTTCTATGTGCATTGCTAGTGCTGTTTTTGTACTGCATTGTGTCTCACAGTGCAGTTTGCAGCCACATAGAAGATGTCTAAGGTTAGCAGATAAATGCAGCCAAATTTTTAGTCTCAGGGATGCAGCTGCATCTCTGTGATTTGGAGTGTTTTGCTTCTCAGAAAAAGGAACATGTTCCTCACTTTTACTACGGGGCTGGCAAGTTGGTAAGCCTTTACTTAAGTACCATGGAATGGCTGGTGCAGTGTAAAGTTTGTACTTCTGCTTGCCCAAATGTAGTTTTTCATGTGCCTAGCTGCTCTGGCAAGGGCACTGCTGTACAGAGACAAAAAGGTCTTCCTCAGGGCTGGTGGTGATGGTGAAGATAACCATGGTTTGTACCAGTACTGAGAGATACTCTGTTTTGCAGAGACACATGGCTACAGCCTTTCTTTTTCCCTTTCTGCTCTCTCTGCACCATCATAAACATGTTTCCTATCCTTACCTAGTGGTAACATTAGAGTCTGTGATGTGGGGCAGGAAGGCTGAAAAATCAAAGTCCTCTTTAAATCCCCAAACCACAGCAGGAGCACCAGTGGAAAGCCACACTGCTCTTCTACTCCACTTCCTGCCTAACCAGTCTTGGTTGGGGTTAAATATACAGCCCAGATTTTGCATTACTCAGACACAGCTCTCTTTTAAGCAGGAGCGTCCTCACATTTCCAGCAGTGGTAGTGATTGATTTGATGAGGACCACAGACCCTTGGCAAAGGGGCTGCACCTGCACTTGCCAAACCTTCTGTTGTATTATGCTGAAGTGAGGTTTTTATGCTGTAGTCATGAAGGTGCTGATTTAAAGAGAGGCTTTGGAATGATCAATCTGCAGAGCAGGTCTGCCTGGTAATTTTAAAGGACTAAAAAAATTTGAAACAGGAAATTAGGAATATGCGCAACTGAAATTCCTCTCTGCTCCCTTGAGCTGCCCTAATGGCTCTGTTTAACCTCTGTATGACCACTCTTGGCTTTCTCTACAAGCAGTGTTATTCTGTCAGAAAGAAGATGGCATGTTACCCCAGACAACCACAAATGAACAAGAAAACAGTATTCTGTATTTTGTTTTTTTACTTTCTTAAGGCCATCTGCTCAAATATGGCAATTCTCTCATGTAAGGGAGTTCAGTCATTCTGTATCTGGCAGGTAAATGTCATAAAACATAGAAGTCCCCAGACAATTCACAGCCTCTGTTTCTGTAGAGAACAAATGAAGCAGAATAATACTAACTGTTTGCAGTAGATATATGGAAAGAGAACAGCACCTCTTGCTTTGTTTCAGCCTCCTTTTCCAGAGAAACAAGTCTTCAGATGCATTTGCAGGGAAATGTGTCAGAGGAGGCAGGGAGAGATCTGGGGAAGCTGAGTACTCGTTATCTTAATGATGCACCAAGCCTGGAACATTTAAAAAATAGAAGTAATCTTTGTAAAAACCACAGAACAGACAAAAATATATGTCTTTATCTTCCAATCTGGTCAAAAGAGACAAGTCCTTCCAAGCACTTTTTCAAAAGTATTCTTTTTCTCTGTAAAATAGAATGCTGCAATTCTGGTGAAAAGTGCCCATGAAAACCAAGTGCTACCAGAATGCTATTTTTGTGAAAGAAAATCTGCTGTTTACTTAACTGAAATTTCATGTTTTCACAGAATTTGTGGGCTTGGCAGGTCTTTCATGAAGTAAATATTTACCTTTCTTACCACAAAGTGTCAACACTGCTTTGGGCCTAACTGTTACCTGGAATATAGTTCATTTTTATTATCTTGATCAATTTCAAAAAAGTAAGAAATGACCACAATTTCAAATTAAATTGGGTAATAAAAATTAATTAATGGACATATATGTCCAGGCAGCTCACACTAGTCTTCAACACTGAGTTACTTAGTACACTCATAAGTCTGTCATTAAGTCACTAAGTGTATGTATCACGTCTAAGTGTTTCTTTCAATTCCAAAGCACAGGATAAGATACTATTTTTAGAGTCCAGATTTGTCAATGCAGACTTTATTGGACCATCAGTCAGGTGAAGCAACCAACAGTAAAAGAAAAGTTCTGGCAAACACTCCTGTGGACAAGCATGCAGTAACTGTGATTTGTGGTGACAGGGTTTATATAGATGTAAAGAGATGGAAGCCACAAATATGCCTAGATCACCTACAGGTTTAATGAATTTAAACAGGAATAACTATTATCCTCGAATTCCTATCAGTTGCAAATCACCGGGGCTTTTCTTCTTAATACCTTTGATACTCATAATTCTCCTAGTAAAAACATTTAGGCAGCCAGTTAGAAGGCAGAAATGATAACAAGTGATTTAGGTGACTGGTTGCCCACATGAATAGCAAAAAGAGAGCAAATTAAATTAACATTTTCCAAATAGCTCGAAGCATGAATGTAATTCTGCCAAGCTATTTGGTACATACCTGCAAATAATACATTTGGGGAAGGGCACATCTGGTTTCTAAGTAATTTGCTGAGGAAAAAAAATGCACAAGCAACTAGTTTATTATGTCATTTAGGGGCTTAATGATGCAGATAAGCATCTAGTGGGAGATTTATGCCTGTGTTCTTTTGAAAAATCCAAAAGCATGTCCAATGTACAACTTAAGGCTGCTAAATAGTTTTAAGATTTGATCTTAGTTTCAAAATAACTACACATTTGCAACAAAGGCCTTGACCTGGGTGTCCAGCTGCACGCTTTTTGTCAGTACATGCAGGTGTGGGCTGCAATGTGACACACATTCTGTGGCAGACAGGTTCATATCCCTGCAGTTAGAGCAATATCACACTGAATAATTAATCATGGCTTGTCAGAAAAACAGAAATAATTTCCTCCACAACAGAACTGGGGTTTTTAATTGAAGGGGGAACCTGTAACCCTTTAAGTTTTGCAATCTTACATAGGGAATACTTGAAATCGTTATAGCAAGGCTATACATTAGGGGAAAAAACAGGAGAAGGCTTTGTAATCTGTTTATGTTAAAAGGGGAAAAAAAGAAAAAATGAAAGAGGGATTTCTCGGTTTGCAGAAGAAAAATTAGGAGAGAAATTATTCCATACTATAGACATGCTAACAAACTGAAGGGATGCAAGAAGGTTGTCACTAGAAGAATTAATTACTTCCCTCAGTAGGAGAAGCCTAGTCTTGTTTTGGAAAGAAAGGAATTTTTCTTACGGCATATTAATTCCAGTTCTTATTGTAGAGGCTAGTGTTAAAAAAAAATTGTCACAAACAGAAATACCTCAAGAACATAATTTCTACAAAAAATCCTACATAATTCTTAACAGGAGTTGACTGCACACAGAAGCAGTTGTTTGATAGTGCAATCCTGATTATTTCAGCACTGCTTCAGCTAATCTTTGACATGCAGTTAAGGTAACCTGAACCGTGCCATTTAAGATCAAAATAACTATCTATGCAGATTTTTATATCTCTGCTGACAACGCCGTCATAAAGAAACAAACCAACACAAAAAGATCCAAGCATTTGCCTTCTTTAACAGTTAGCTTCTTTCAGAATGGCTCTTCTGTAAGAGAAAATTCACATAAGGGCACACATACTTTTCTAGCCTCGTGGGCTTTTTGCTGAGGTTATTTTTTTCTGTTTTGTTTGTTTTGTTGGATTGTTAGTTTGTTTGTTTGGGGTTTTGGTTTGGTTTGGGTTTGCTTTTTGTGGTTTTTGTTTGTTTTGTTTCCTTGTTTTGTTTTGGGTTTTGTTTTGGCTCTAATTTTTATGGTTAATTTTTTAATTAAAGAAACCTTTCTCCTGCAACAAAAATAGATGTTTTCCCTAGCCAGCTTCTCTGGAAAATTTGTAGTTTCCCTGATCAGGCCTACCAATACTCTCTGGGCTGTTGACTGAGCCACCCCTTCCTCCCGCTCGGTGCCAGGATTAGGCTGTGGGATGGAGGTGCATTTGCAGCACATGAACATCTGGAAGTCATTCCAGGCTGGAGTGGACTGTGAATACACTAGACAGACAGGATCCTATAACATCTCTCCTGTCTCAGCCTTAGCTGCCTCCGATGGCAAGATGATGGCAGCACTACTGTGAGTGAAAGTGTTTATGTGTTTATGTGACTGCAGGTATGAGCTTTTTTTGCTGCTGATTTCTTACACACTCTGCAGACATTGAATGAGCAGGGACATCATGGGGACAGGGCAGACCCTGAGCAGTGTGACAAGGTGGTGTACTAACCACCATCTCCAGGATTCTGATGACTTCCTTTTCTCCTGCCTGTTGCAGCAATGTGTTGCCCGTCATCATTAGGGCTTTCTTCCTGGAAAACAACTTTGACCTGGGCATATTTAAAAGAAGAAGGGTGTTAGCTAGCACCATCTAGCCAAGTGGAATGATTTCTTAAGGGTTTTTCTCTTCCAATTAATTTTTGAATAAGAGTAGTATCTCTTGATACTGACCAAACAGTTTAAAGTCATCGCCCAAATTTAGAATTTAAATTTAAAATATATATAAGTATTTGCCTGTCTGTGCGGTCCCACTCAACCAGAGCAGTGAACACGGGAAGTACATTCACCATGCATTAGAATCCCACTGCATATGTGGTGGAGCTGCCTGAGAAGACAGTATAGTCCTCAAAAACAAGCAGCAAAACACTTCTCTTGCCAGTCCTCCAGGAGAAGAAATGATAGTATATGGTTAAAATGATTTTTGTAGAACTGCAAACGGGTAACTAAGGGGGTGGTGGTTAGGAAAGGTAACAGTTGGGAAGGGAAAGGCCCGGGCTTGCTGGTCAACAGGGCCTCGAGAATAGAACGCTGGCTTTGCTATAGGTGCAGTAGCTAAGGCCATTGTTTTAGCTAAATCAAGTATGACTTTGGTTGGGGAATCGAATATGATCACTGTTTGGCTAAATCACAAGAAATTTTGCTTAGGAACAATCCAGGGTAACCAATCAATCTGTAGTTGTGTGGCAGAGGGGTATAAAATGTGCGTGTTGTGAATTACTGTCAGAGTCAGATTTGGGTTTGCCTGTGTACCTCGGCTCCCGGAGCTCCTCAATAAAAGCACCTGCATATAATCATTCTGTGATGATGTGTTTTCAAAGCTAACAGAAGGAGTTTGGATATTCCTTTTGGAAGGCAGTACTGAGCAGTGTCTTGAGAACAGCACTGAAAAAATTATTACTGAGCAGGTTTTGAAGGCTGCAGTTTGGTGGCACAAAGCACCAAGCACATTACAGTCTTCAGCACCTTTGTCTTTTAAAGTATCTTTCAGGAATCACTGTCATTACTACTTCTGTTCCATGCAATGACCACACTGTTTGTCTGGCGTGTAAATGCAACCTGGAGCAAGGGGCAGGGCCCATCACCTCACTGGCCCATTTCACCATCTTAGCAGGTATCTCCAAGGTCACCCCAGCATAGCCCAGGGGGAACAGTGGGAAGAGAAACCAGGAAACTCCTGCTATCTTAATTGGGACACTTGGCAGAACAAATTAGGTGCCTTGTACCAGGAACCAGGAGCATACCTGGAGGCAGGAGGTCCAGCAGTGCTCTGGAGCTTGTACAACAGTGTTGGTCCACTGCACAATCAAGCAGCCCAGCTGCAACATGGACACTAGAGAAATGTGGCCCCAAAGGCACAGAAAGGAATGAGAGGGACTAGCTGGAATCACTGCAAGAAGCTCAGCTTAGAAACTGGCCTGGCTTATTTTCATAAATAAAAAAATTTAAAAAAATCAGTTATTACCGAAACCTATATCCTAGTTTTCCTGAACATTCTGCTAATCATATTCTGCTAGCTTTTTAAACGATTACAGGGTGGGGTTTGTTTTTTTTTTTTGTGTTGTTTTTGTTGTTTTTGTTGTTGTTGTTGTTGTTGTTTGGTTGGTTTTTTCCCACACAGTAATATGCTGATTACCTTTTTGTTAGCTAGTTAACTGTCTACTGATATTACCTAGAGAGGTGACCAGGTTACAATGGGCTGAATGAAATTTATTGATGGTTTGAAATAAAGAAACGCAAATATACCTGCTAGGAGCCATGAGGGAATAAAATAAAATATTTCATATTTGTGAACTAAATATCTGCCTTTCAGCATTAGCTTGCACATTTTTGCTTTTCCAATCAATAAAAAATTGAAAAATATTAGACTGAAACGACTCCATTTGTTTTGTCAGCAATTAAACAGATTATTATTCAAAATTCATTACTTTCTATTCCAATTGAAGTTAGATTATACATAAATAACAGAAAAATAACTTCCAGCCTTCAAAACCACTGTGGCATGAAACGCATGAACATCCAAGAGTGTGCATGAACAATAACAGATAACAGATACAAAAAAAAAAATTAATTGTTTTGTAAATTTTGTTAAACAATTTCACTGGCAATAGAAACAGGAAAGTGCTTTTTTAATGTCCTACTCTAACTAGTAGTGCAAAAATCAAAGGTATAAATCAAAATAATATGTCTCATTATGATGTGTTGACATCTGCTGTTATTTTAGATATCTACTTCAGGCACTTTGCTTATTAGGAGAGATCTTTTACAACATTTTTTTTAACTAAATTCCCATAATCCCTACTTTACTCCTGTTAAGAGCCTAAATGAGCCTTTCTAGTTATGGTTTGAAGGAGATATTTTGTTTATTTTCTGCCAAAGAAAATGTTTGCTAGTTCCTCTTAAAGGAATGTCAGATTGATACAAACCTTCTTGTCTGATCTACAGATGTGTTTGTACTCACTGTTTTTGGATGATGATCGACAAGAGGCATTGGCCCACAAACATTTGTGCTTAAACCCACATGCTAAATTTATTTTATTTAAATAATTTTAGTAATTAAAAAAGGCTCTTATAACGTATCATTTAATGTTGTTGAACATTATAGGATTCTTAGGTCTAAAGATCCTTGTTAAATCAGCTGTTGAAGTGGTTCTCCAAGCTTTCATTCAAGATGGCCACAGGTTAGAAGATTCATTTCAGCCTGTCAGGATTTCAGAGGATAGGAATAAATTTATAGCCTAAAGCATATTTATTTAAAGCCCACTGGAAATAAAGTCAGTAGAAATATGTTAGAACAATTCACTTAATTCAAGTACTACATCTTGGATTCAGCACAGAAATTGTGGCTTGGTACTTTGAAGATGCTCATGTAATAATCCTACTTTTTAAAAGGATTTTTTTTTAACTGCAACCCATTCAGAAGAAAAGGACAATTATGGGAGTGTAAGTGAGAAATTTCAGGCATGTGAACAGGGCCACACAGGGAAGTGCTGAAGTCACCATCTCTAGAAATATTCAAAAGATGTGTAGAAGTGGCACTTAGTGACACAGTTTAGTGGTGGACTTGGTAAGTGTAAGTCAGCAGTTGTACTCAATGATCTTAAAGGTCTTTTCCAACCTAAATTATTCTGAAATTCTACATTTCATAAGATGTTTCTAGAAAATGTTCTAGAAAAGGATAAAAAAGATGAGATAGTCAGAAAGTGGCATCAGAAAATCAAATGAAAAGTTTGTTTGTTAGTATTATGGATACGCCTATATACATGGGGTTTTTCCCATGGATTTTCTTGGATTCACAGTGTTTTACAAACCAGCAGAGTGTTTGAACTAGGAATGAAAGAACATTACTTGTGCCCGTTTGACCTGTACAGGGATAATCCTTCTGAAAAATAGTATGGGTTTATAATGTAACTGAATAATTTAATACAATGTAATAGAGACATAAAGGATGAAACAATGCCTCTCCCCAAGATTCAATCCAGTGACCAGGCATTCAGGTGACAGGCCCTATTGTGGAGTCCTTCCTTATTGTGCTGGTTTCAGCATCTGAATCCAGTGCCCTTACCTTCCAGGTAATGTTTTAAGATCTCATTCACTTGTCATGCTCTGACAAAGTGGCTCCTGCAACTGTGTCCCATTGGGTGTCACTGTCAGAAAGGTAAAAGACAGCTACCATTGGAAAACCTTTGTGTTTGTTATTTCCTTTAGGCCCTAGGCTTCCTTCTCTCTCCAAGGAGAGAAGCTATACACCAAGGAAGGTATAGGAAAGGATGCTGAATGCCTGAAGAGGTGGATTGATTATGTGAAACTACTGCACACAGAAAGGCAAAAAGAGACTTGAAATTGGGGAGGGAGAGATATGAAGTATTTGTGACACTAAGTGTGGTATAGTCATGAGCAAAGAAGTAACTAAGAGAGGGGTCAGCTTAGCTTGGGCTGCAGTCCCAGTTCAGACAACATGACTAATCAAGGACAAGGATACAGAAAGAGCAGCAACATGGCATTTTGATACAGCTCGTCTCTGAAAACAGCTTTGATGCTTGCTTGTGAACCCATAAAATTGCTGTGAGGATCACACTGCATTTGAAACCATCTGGTTCTCTACTGCACCTTTTTTAAAGCCTGGTAAAGATAAACCCTTAAAATTGAGCAGCTGTCTCAAAATATTATCACAAACCAATTTTGCAGTTTGTTTGCTCTCATATGTTCTGCCTAATGTGCACAGCAGCAGCTGGTGAAAGAACTGGTAAGGCAGAAACAAAGGCATAATTTGTTGCATGAATAGCAACTATTAAAGCTATTGTGGAGGAAGGTGATGAGCTACCTGTCTTTAAAGGAGACTTAAGGGTGTGTTAATGGTGAACCTCCAGGCAAAAAGAGCTTGTTTAACAAAGATATTACCTCTAATACATTGAATAAGCAGAGATTTAGTTGTAAAATACTATTGACTGAGGATTTGATTTACACAATCCTTCTTTCAAGTCTAACAGCAACCACAAAGCATTATGGAATTAAAAATGGGTTTTTATTTTTATTAGATTTATTTTTCAGACCTAATAAAAAGTCAAATTTCTGTTTGAGTGGGTATAGATTGTATTTTACAGGAAATGCATTAGACTTAAGGAAGTGTTGCAAATTCTTCATCCTCATGCTGAGATTTTGTCTTCATGTCTTGTGTTATCTGAATCCTTTTTCCAACTGATTTCAAACTGAGGTGAAAGCCATCATCAGAAGACAGGTTTTCAGATTTTTCAGTGAAACACTGTGTGTACAGATGTTACAGCCAAGGTGAGAGAGGATGGACCTATCTCTACCGTGACACAATGTGTATTATTGCACTGCACTGCTCTCTCTGTAATATATTGAGGTGGCAATTGTAGGCAAAGCTAACTCCTAGATGGACAAACATTTTAGCCATCTCACCAAGTGGCTAAACCTTCTGTATTTCTCTACATTTTATTGTGCCAGGCTCAGCAGCTAATCCTTTACCAGCATTTCGAATACACTGGGTAAGTTGAGTATGGTGTGCGGAGCAGGCAAACCCCACCTTGAGAACAAAGGTGAGCTTGAAGATGAGTAGCTGTTTTTAACTCTGTCTTTTTTTCTTTTTTGGGAATCTAGAAGAAGAGTGCTTTTCTCCCTGTCCATATGTCTGAACGTGTGAAGATATTATAGTTGACATGTCAGGGACAGTGAGAAGCATCTGAGTTACAGAAGGATTACAAAACAAGGCCGTACCATGTTGCACAGTTCAGTTATCCTGGGCATTGTTATCTGGGTCACTTCTTGAAGCAACTGAAACGTCTCACTGGGAATTTTACCACCTATGGTAATGTAAATTCTATGCAAATATTTTATATATTAGAATAAATAATAATAAAAAAGCAGTATCTTTTAAGACTTATTCTGATTTTCCCAAGTGTGTTGTCATTGCTATAGCAAAACTTTCCTGGCCTCATGAAGAAGACAAGGAGGAAATAGGTCTGCTCAGTGGATGAGTCACGCAAAAACTTCATATTCATCAATCATATAGTGCTTCCTGACAACCATTGCAATTGCCATTGAGAACAGTTTTTGCAGATGGGATTTTCCCTGGCTTACAACACAGTTTCTGTGTTGAATACTGCTAGAATCCCTGCCCCACCCTGTCAGCTGGCTGTCCCTACTCCTTTCGATGCTAGTCTGCTTGCTTAAGCAGTTTCAATTTTGCCAGCATTTTGCTTGTGACAGCCAATATTTGCTTGCAAAAGTTCAGACTTTTTCTAATGGTGCTGGAGCCTGTCCTGTGTTGCATTGATTGGAAATTTCCAGGCTGTGGATAGACCTTTACAGGCCCTAAACAGCTGCAGCTCATAACTCAACTGTATTTGCTGCTGGTCTGGCTTGTCACTGGCAAGGAGGAGAATATTAAAATCCTATAAAGATACTATCAAATTGGGAAATACTGCATAGTGTGCTTTTGTTTCTTTTAAGGATGAAGAAACCAGATGAGAGAGGACTTAAGCTCCCGCTGTGCATATATGCAGAGCAGAAAGAAATTAGATTTAACTGACCCCTTGATGATAGTACTTGATATTTGACTTGATATTTAATCACATACAGAAAAGACAGTTGCACTTTTTAACAGCTGTTGTTGCTCTGAGCCTCAAGGGACTAGGGAAAAGATTAGGTCTGGGAAGGGATTTAGTCCCTCTCTCTCTCTTTCCCCCAAAATCTGCATTTTTCATGACTTTTGGAGTTCCAGGAGGAAAATAAAACAAAACAAAACACATTCTTGACTATGTTTGAAACTTTACTGCTGTTTCAATTATGTCATGGCAGTATAGGTAGAAGCAGATGGCCAGGAAAGAAAGCAAGCCCTGCAGGTGTGAGAGCATACATCACCAGCTTTGGGATCCCACATCAGTGGGGCTCATCTTTGCCCAGCTGTGGAGGAAAGGCCTCACTGATTTCCGAGGTTAGAGTGAATACCAGCATGGTGTTTTATTCTTTTTTGAAGTTTCAGCCCAGTTTCAGGAAGGCAACTGACCACAGGACTGGATACCTGGCAAAGCTTTTAGCAGCCTCAATACACAGAGAGGAAGGTGAGATGATTAATGGACTGAACTCTCTCCATCCTAAAGGAGCTTATTTCTGAATGGGTTCACATCCTGGTGTCAGAGAGCTCTGATCTGCCCAGATATGCCAAAACCCAGGTAGGATGTTAGGGATGTGGTACATATAAAGACTGCCTTTCTAACCTAAACATGTTGAGGGATGATTTCTGATTTTGACTTAAGCTTCTTTATATTCCTGATAATTCTCTAAATGTGTCCACTTCAGAGTGTGACTGACTGATTTAGAAATATAGAAGACAATTTGTAACTTTACCAGGATGTGTTTGATACTGCCATCAGTATTGTAATTAAAATGTTAATTAAATAATTGCTTCTCTTGGTCCCGTTTCACCAATAAGCATCTAAATGCATTACACAAATTCTTAGGCTACCATTTAAAAATTATTAAAATTTAAAACCAGCCTTCTGGAGGTAGAATATTCCAGCAACTACTGCTACACTTTACACATACGTTAAGACATCAATTTTAAATGTCCAGATTGGAAGGTGTTGTATGACTGTCTTGGTTTGAAAGACAGGTGTCTGCCAAGGGAGGTGGGAACCTCCCTTGGAGTAAAGAATATGACCCCCTTCCCTCCAAATCATTAAAACTTTGGAATAAGGGCCTTTCAGGCAAAGCTATGGGAAAAGGAATACCAGTTCTTTACTAGTGTACCTGTGTATAACCAGGGGAACAAACGACGGCAATGCCAACACAACAGAAGCACAGAAAACCCAAGGAAGTCTCTTCCCGCTCTTTAAGCGCTTTCCCCGTCGGGGCGGTTCCGGTGGCAGCCGGCAGGGGGCGCTGGTGGCTCCCGGCAGGCAGGGCGGGTGTGGTGATTCCCCCGCGCCTGCAGGGGGCGCTGTGGCGCGGCGCCCTCACGCAGTAATGGCGGCTGGGATGGGTAGGAGGGCTGGAGAAGGGACTTTCTTTACAAAGCCCCAGGGGCAGCCAATCCTAGTACCCCCTCTGGACAGCAAAAGGAGCTGTAGCAGGGGTGTATCCTCAGAGCAGCAGCTAGAAAGTCAGGTCAGGCTCACTCACGGCGGAAGAAGCAGGACCAGGCTGGTCTCTGCCTGGTCTCTGCAAATATCAGGTGGCAGCAGCAAATTCCCACCCCAAGCAGCATCCTCCATCCTCCTCAGAAGCCGACAGAGCGAGAGAGCTAGTAGCTACCCCAGCCTGCTTTTCCCCAGTCCAATTCTCGTGGTATCTCTGCCTCTCTGAGAGGAAACCCTCAGATAGGAGAAGAGCAGCCAGGTGCCCTCCTCCCCTGAGCTTGGAAAATTCTTTCCTCCCTCCGAAGTAGTAGTTCTAGTTTCTTAGCAACTAAATGAGAGAAAAAATCCCTAAGAGAAAGAAAACAAAAGGAAACACCCTAACATCCAACAATGACATGGACCAACATTAGTGATAATAGCCTTTTCGAAAAGGTTATTGAAAGCATTAGGTATTTAAAAATCCAGCTTTATAAGGAAAAGCCATTTGCGGAAGCCCTAAACTACAAATGCAAGGAGTAAGGGAAGGTGTCTGGTTTCCCTTGTTAGATGTGTGTCATCCATATTAATGTTAACAGCAATTGTGCATGGGGAGTATCTCTTTTAATTTTAAGCTTCAAAATGCACAAAAAGAAGGAAGCAGCTCAAATTACTTCCCCACCATGACACTGAAAAGGCCCAATGATAGGTGAAATGGAGCAGCCAGTGTGTCTCAGCCTTAGGGCTTCTAGGTAAAGCTACAGAACATTTAGTTCTCACTGGAACTCACAAATTTGCTGTATTGCAAGTATTAAATCCTCATTTAATTTGTTAAGCCAGTTAAATGCACTTTTTAAAATGATCAGTGGGAATATTTGTCTACAGATATGGGTTATTCAGAAACACATCACTTGTTCTGGTTACTACCGGAAGTTCTCAGTGAAAAGGCATAGACACAAGCAGCTTTGCTTCTTTCGAAAATGAACTTTGTGATTTAAATTGTGCTCATAATTTTGCATGTAAAACAGATGCAGTTGCACACTTCACAACCATGAAAATACTGATATGCAGCAAAATAACTTGACATGAAAACATATGGTCAAGAAACCTCCCAGTGATATTGCCGTGCAAATATTTTTATGTATGTCCACGTGTCCTCAAGTACATGCTGGCATTTTGTCCTGGACTGTGTAATTACTTTTGTAATTAGGTTTTTATATAAACCACAGCTCAAACTTTATTCTTTCACAAGTGCATTTTAGTTTTTACTTTCATAATTATGAGATCTTCGTAATTATAAATAAACTGCAGGGGCATTAGGAAAAAAAGAATATTTCATGATCTCAAAACAAACTGGGAAAATAATATTGGTTCAAGAAATATCTTTTGACAGCAATGCATGACTCAGTTCTGGTGCTAATTATCACAGGAAGTTCCTGAGGCCAAGGGCATGCCAATACCATTTAAAAAGACTGGATATTAATGCAAATAAAAACCACCCCAAATGGCCGTTGTTGGTTATTGTCAAAATATTGGAAGAGTGTTTGATCTCTTTTTCTCAGCTTAAAACAATCTCTCTTTAAGAGCAAAAGGTGGGCCCTATGTTTGGAAGACGCAGTCTAAAGATGAAGTGTTTGGCTGCTTTCCCCATCATCTGCTAGGAAAACATATTTCCTTTTCTATGAGCAACTTCTCCAAGCCAACCCATAAGACTGGTTTTCCTGCTGCTTTTCCTTCAATCACAGAAGTTCCACTCCTGAGGAAAAGAGAATCAATAACGGATATTCATTCAATTTTATCAAATGCTCCAACATAATGCATTACAGAGTAAAACTTTGTTTTGGTAATGCATGGGAAGCTTATTAATCTCTATTTATGCAAGCCCCACATAAGTCAGTTTTGAAAATCAAGTTCATAGAAATGTTTAGAGTTAAACCAAAAATGTTTATTTTTTGTTTTGGTTTGGTTTTGTGCAGGTATTTAAAATTCTGCCGAGTTTTGAATAAAATGTAATAGATATGAACACCCCATATTTAGATCTGAATATTGGTTGCAGTCTGAAATTTTGGGAGGGAAAACATTTGTAAGGCTTCAGTTTAGATCCCAAGCCTAGATATCTGACCATGTGTTGCTAAGCTTCCATCTAGGAGTGGTGGGGAGTAATGGTGCTGTGAGCAGTCAAATTATCAGGGGCCAGCTATAGACTCTGTGAGCTTTGGGGTCCTGCAGGCTGGTGGTGTATCCTCCCATGCTGCTTTCTGCCTTCACTGCATGCCAGCATAAATAAAACACCCCCACGTGTGGTTTACAGGTGGAAAGAAAGGCTGCCCTTGCCTCACTGTGACTGTCCTCATGGCTGTGTCCCTACAGGACCATAGTGAAGCACGAGGACTGTTCTTGCTTCCCATCTTGAGCGTTGGGGCTGCTGGTTCTGTGGTTTAGTTAACTCATAATTTGTCCAAGTTATGCATAAACCATATAAAATTATACAAATCTCTACCTAATTGTACTAGGCAAACCATTTTGGTTGGAACTTGATGATAAATAGAAGTACTATACAAAATAAGGACAGCTATTTGGTGGGTGATTTTTTTGTGGTGAATGACTGCATTCCTTGAGTAATGCTTTCACTGAAAAATGTGCAGCAAGATTTACATTTTTAATGATTGATTTTTGCCTCCACGCTAATGCTCATTTTCCATGTTTTTCCTGTTAATTTTTCTTTTTTTTTCCTGTTTTCATCACATAAAGTTTCCTATGAGCAAAAATATGATGGATGTGCTCTGACTGGGAATATACTAAAGGCAAAAAGGTAACCACAATTCAGCAGAATTTGATATAAGAAAAAGCTTACTAAAGTTCAAAGAATTCAGTTAAGTTCTAATTGACATTCCTAAAACTCACTTTATTTTTGTCACCTGCTCTTTCATGTTGTTACTAGCCATTTTAGATCCAGGATATCCATCTCTGGTGAACAGAAATTCCTGGCATTAGCGCCTCTGCCTTTATTGGAATTCTTAAATTTATACATTCACAAATGTAGTCTTGGTTTCAGAAATGGACTGTTTCACTAATATTTACATGTCTGAACTAGAACAGAGAAGAACAAAAAGCTGAACATAGATTTTATGGTTTCCACCATCAGCTTTGTTTCTGGAAGCCATCAATTATTGTCTCCTCCTGCTATTCATGTGATGATCTAAAAACAGCCTGAGTAGATATGAGCCCATGGGAACATTTTGCACACTGAGGGCTGTATGATCTCAGCTTAGTGTAAGCACAGCATGGGGAAAAAGTGGAAGTGCCTCTGTCTGAGATGGCCTCTCCCTGACATTTCTTGTTTACAAGAAGCAAGCTTTTCTGATCTGCTGCTTCATAAGAGTACAATGCTAGAGAACAGATCCTTTCTGCAGCTGAGTGCCTTGGATGCTTACAGAAGGCTTCAAAATACACCAGAATTGATTCAACTTTTGTTGAAAAAACCATTAAAAACCATAAAACCATAGAAAAACCATGTTAGAAACATTACATGGTGGAGGGCATAGTGCCACCTACATTGCCATTGTCAGTTTTGGCTGACAGATGAGGCTTTTAAAGGAATTTTCTTGCTGTTGCTTCCCACCTCAGGTATCAAAATGTGGCCTTGAGGTCCTCCTTTCTCACTGCTTTGAGAAGGGTTGCAAAGCTGTGCTAAGATCACTAGAAAAAACGCAGTGTCATTACAGAACAAGACATGACTCTAAAATATGAGGCTGTAAAAGCCTGCCATTTGCAAGGCTGTAATATGCACTAACATAGTGAAAGAGAGAGCAGCTTAGATGCTATGATGGTAATGTGCACTTACCATATTTCTCTGGTCTGGAAAGAGACCACAACACTTTATTCTGACAAGGGATAATATGCATCTTTGATTGTGAAAGAAAATTTAGCTTGAGATGTCAAGCAGTCCAACGTGGAACAGAAAGCTGCTAACATCTGCTGAGGTGTCATGTTTTCTTATGTGAAAATTACATCTCAGGTTGTAGCAGCAATCTTCGCAAGGGTTGCACTATTTCAGAAGAAAAACACCACCTAAGGCAGAACATTGTCTGTTTATTTAAAATTAAATTAGGAACCAACAATGTATTATTCAGAGTCTTCAGTGTATCCTGAGAATCTTGTGTGTTTCTTTAACTGCTATAAATACAGATTCAGCTTGCCACACACAGAGAACTTAATCTGAATCTTGTCAAATGAGTACATTATTTACATTTCACCCCATCTTAAAATATGCCTTTCTCTTTTGAGCTTCTAAGTGTGGTAGCAATGCCACACCAAGACAAGCATGTTTTACTACATTGTTGGCTGTATTCTTTCCTGACTACAGTGGTGTCAAATGGGAAAGCCTTTCCTCTTATCAAGTGGTATTTTGACCTTCCTCAAATCAAAAACCGGATCAATCTTCTTATATTAAAAAAAAAAAAAAAAAAAAAAAAAAAAAAAAAAAAAAAAATTCAGGATGTCAACCTGCATCAATTTATCAAGTTTCGTCATTTCTCTTCTCTTTCCCATTTTCTTCATGAGTAATCTAAGATCATGCATATAATTATCTGAAAGTTATTTCAATGATACAAAAATTATTTTAGTAATCCCTTCCCCCTTTTATGACTGTAATCTTGTCTAGAGTCTACGGTTCCATCTCAGTGGGTGGAGCATATATATTAATACCACTTTTAGCTAGACTCAGTGGCTTTTATTTTTTTTCACAGATACACAAAATGAAGAAGGCTGTTTGTTTCCATCTCTATTTTTTTTCCAAGTGTAAACTAAACAACTGCTTTTACATCTCTTGCTGGTTAGCAGCCAATGTAAATGCTTATGCTAGGAGAACAAGCCCATTTCCTGCCGTTAAGGCTTTTTTGTTTATCCTAGAGCTACTCACTGCCACTGCCTGCCCCTGACAGACTATTAACCCCTGTTTCTAGCAGGAATACCAGATGTGGGTTTCTTAAGCAAATTATTGGTTATTTCACCACATGTCGTTTTTACATTTAAGTGTTTCCAGCCTCTCAGAACATTCCACAGAAACAACATCACATTTTCCTTTCAACCTGTTAATTAGCATAATTATTTATCAGCCTGAAACCACAGCTAGAGTTTTTTAAGCAGCAGACAGATCTGTACTGGATAGTGGCCCAAGAGACTAGAAAGAGTGATGAGAGAAGGGAGGCTGTGGGCAGGCTTGCTGTTTGCATTTGTCTCCATCACCTCCTCTGAAGACCTCTCCAGCTGATGTGACGCATCCCTCTTTCATGCTGCAGGCAGAGGATGTTTCAGGGTTACTTGTCTGCCAAGTTTGACCCAGCTGTAACAGGAAGATCTGGCTCCAGATGATCACCCCAAAAAGAGGTGATATGAGAAATATGCATGCTCTGCTATCTCTGGCAAAGTCCAATCCTCCCCTTGGATTGATATGTTCCTTGTGTATTTATCTAATCTCCCTCACTGAAAGGAATTATAAGATTGCAACATTTGTAAAACCTCTAGGATGTAGTTTCTTCAGTCAACATGTAAGATAACCAAGAGGGTCTTTGTCCAGCCTTGTGCAAGCAACACTCATCCTTAGATCAAAAAAAATACCTTGCAGAATAATATATTGGAAAAAAGCAGGTCCAAATTACTCGTTAGATCCAAGGATAGATGAAATAAAAAAATTGGTTGATGCATTTCAAATGCTCAGGTAACCCCTTATGCAGAGGGTCTGACTCTGGACAAACTAAGCTTCTCTTGCCTCGGGCCCCATATGAGTTTAGCACATAGGTCCCTCTATGGGGTGGGTTGCACTCAACTTTTGAAAGGTTAGGCACAGTAATTTTCTACCTGAATATGTTCTAGGCTGCTTTTATAGCTCCAGCAAGTCCTGTACTTCTGCCAGCAGCTGTACTGTGGTTTATGCATACCTGGTAATTGACAGGATTTAATGTAAAAATTATTAATGGTGGTATGGAATAGTTATGGATAAGTTTTTAAGTGGCTACATTTGGATATAAGCTGCAGTGGAATCTATATTTTTTTTCAGTCAGACTTCAGAAAAATATTACTTGGCAAATGAACCAGAATGTTCTGTGACCACAGTTCAAATACTCTGGTTTTCCCAAAAATGTTCAAGACATCCAATTATATTCCCAAGCCTTCCAGTTCATTTGCAAGACTAGAGACATACTAGAAAGTATCCAAGAACTAGATTGCTCTGATCCTATGCTTCCATAAAGTAATCTGTAAACTCAATTCATCTGGGCTGCCAGCAGCATTTCTCTCAGATTTGCCAGTCTTTTTTCCATTATGACCTCTTCCGAGCTATTTAATTATATCTTGTTTTTTATCTTGTATCTTTGTGTGTGACGAAAAAGAATTGAAGGGTTTTTTCCATAGAAAAAACAACAGCTCTGATATTATTACTCATCATGGGTACAAAGATGTCTAGGATTATGTTTTAATATACTTAAATAAAGCAATAAAACATTAATAATGTTTGTTATTCAGGATTAGTTTAGTGAATGCTGGTATTTGCTGCAATGTCTTAGCTGAGAGGGACAAATTCACTTTGATTTTCTTTCTATTTGTTTTTTCCACACCAACAAAAGATCTAAAATATTTTTAAAAATTAAAATCCTGTTCCAAAAATCTCTTCTCTAAAACCTTTCAGAACCAGTGGAAAAATACCTACTATGATTTTAAGTCTCCCACTCAGATGCCATTTTTTGAGGGTGGAAAGCCAAGACAATTTAGACTAGAAACTCAATAAAACAGCCAAGCCCTAAATATCCCCCAACTCTTATTGTTCCAGAGAGATGTTTGACTAGTAAGTAGGGTTGAAAATTTGAAGGAGGCACTGTGTTATTTGATATAGTACAAATTACCATCCTAATTAATACTCCTATTCATTTGTGAAAGGTCCTGAAATGTAGTTCACAACATTTAACTCTTGTTTCTCTCTAAGAAACCAGACAGGTGGCCTGCACAGCCTTGAGCTTACTGGGGGAGCTGTGTTCAATGCCCAATGCCCTTTTTAAGACCTTGACACCCACTTTTACCTAAGTGCAGTATTGTTGTTTTGCATAACTTCTGTTTTGTCAGCCTTGCAGAGCTGAGCTGGCACCCTGCTTGTGTTTTGCATGACTTCGGTTTGCCTAAGTTACATCCTTTATCTATTTCTCCAAGGCTGTGCTGTTCTGCTCTGCTGTCCTTGATAGGAGCAAAATATTGTTCTGTTCTACTGTCCTTATCAAGTGAAAAAAATGCTGTTCTGTTTTATTTTCTACTGTCCTTATCACTCCAAAGCTATTTAAATTTGGTGGTTTGTGTATGTGCTCTTAATTTATTATGGGGCCCAATCTCTGCTGGAATGTCAGAGAACAACATTGCTGCAGCAACTGTAATGAAGGACAGTGGTTACACACACAGATTTGGTGCTGGTGCAGGCAGTCAAGCCCTGTGCCCTAGCCACTCTGCCAGCTCTGGCACCCTCCCTTTGCTGCATGCGTCAGGGACTCTGCTTCATGGCCAGTTATGAAGCCAGGTGCTTTCCAGATGGTTCTGTAGCTGAAGTAAAGGCTTTGCTCCTGAGAAACCTGAACTGATGCTTGGTTAAAGAGACCTGCAGTTGTCAAAATGGTATTTATATGCTAAATCTCAAGTGAGATCTTATATTCTCTTACATGTCTTCCTACAGCACTTTCTCAGCAGAGGAGAGCAAAAAAGCAAGGCTGGGTGTTCTATGTGTCCTGGTTGACTGTGTGTCAGAATCCTAATGGCATGCGGAGAACCTAATGGCAATCCTAATGGCCAGCCTTTTATTTGTGAGCCCACAAGAGATCTGATTTGAGCATTGCACAGCACCTTTGAATTTATCCAGGAAAGCAGTGAATGAATTGTATGAATATTTAATTTATCACTATTTTAAAATTCAGATCTACAGAGGCTTAAAGAAATAAAGAGAACAGACAGTTCTGAACATGGTTGCATATCTTGTTGGGCAGGTATGCAGGACAGATTGAAGGGAGAGCAGTGAATGTTGTCTGCCTTGACTTCAGCAAGGCTTTTGACACTGTCTCCCATAACATCCTCACAGGTAAGCTCAGGAAATGTGGGTTAGAGTATTGGATGGTGAGGTGAATCAGGAATTGGCTGAATGGCAGAGCTCAGAAGGTCATGATCAGCAGAGCAGAATCCACCTGGAGACCAACAGCCAATGGCATTCTCCAGGGATCAATACTGGAACCAGTCTTGTTCAATTTATCAATGACCCAGATGAAGGGATAGAATGTACCCTCAGCAAGCTTGCTGATGGCACTAAACTGAGGGAGTGGCTGATCCACCTGAAGGTTCTGATGCTATTCTGTGGGACCTTGATAGGCTAGAGAGTTGGGCAGGGAGAAACTTAATGAGTTCAACAAGGGCAGGTGTTGGGTCTTGCACCTGGGGAGGAACAACCCCAAGTGTCAGTACAGGTCAGAAGGAGAAGGAGCTGGGACTCTTGGTGGATCACAAGCTGTCCATGAACTGGCAGTGGCCAGGGGTGTCCTGAGGTGCATTGGGAAGAGCATGGCCAGAAGGTTGAGGGCGTTGTGCCTCCACTTGGCCCTGGTGAGGCTGCATCTGGAGTGCTGCGTCCAGTTGTGGGCTCCTCAGGACAAGGGAGACAATGAACTACTGGAGAGGGTCACAAAGATGATTTGGGGTCTGGAGTATCTCTCCTATGAGGAGAGACAGCATGAACAGGGCCTGTTTTGTCTGAAGAAGACTGAGAAGGGATCACATTAATGCATATAAACATCCTAAAGGTGGGTGCCCAAAAGGATGGCGCCAGACTCTTTTCAGTGGTGCCCAGAGACAGGAAGAGGACCAATGGCCGTAAACTAAACCACAAGAAGTTGCACCATTACATGAGTGAGAATTTTTTTACACTGAGTGTGGCACAGCGCTGGAACAGCTGCCCAGGGAATCTGTGGAGTATCTCTCTCTGGAGACATTCAAAATGCACCTGAATGAGTTCCTGTGCAACCTGCTCTAGGTGACCCTGGCTTAGCAGGGGGTTGGACTGGATGATCTCCAGAGGTCCCTTTCAACTCTAACAATTATGTGATTCTACTTTTCTGTGATGTACTGCTTTTATCATCGTTGGATGTTTGCAAATTCTACCAGAGTCTGTGAGAGTGTGAAAAATTAAAAATTTCATTCTGTGATACTCACCTTCACACATGTGTACAACAACAACAATGCCGATTTTGGTACAGGGAGGTGTGACATCAGGGTGCAAGCTCTGACTGGCAGCACTTTTCTGTTGAAAACCCTTAGGGGAAAATGTGCTTTATGCCAGCAAATTGATGCATCTGCCAGAACTACTCCTTTACTCAAAATATGTTTTTGGCACTTCTTTACAAGCACAGTAATTGTCTCTGTGTTGTATATGATTTAGTATACTTACACTCTTGCAGGTAATGAATTCCTAAAGTAATTATTCATGAAGCTGCTTCCAGTATTTTCTGTAGACCTGTGGAGTTACAGTAGTGAATGCTCAGAGTGACACTTTGGAGTTGGGCCTTCTTATGTATAACACTGTCTAGCTTTATTTTATTATATTGCAATATATTATGCTATATTTTATTTTCTAGATGGAGACAGGAAGTATAGCTCAGACACTGAGGATGAAAACCTACCCAGACTGAGAAGCATGGCTTAACTATATTGTATTATTGCTCTATGACAAGAGATCCCTTGTGAACTACAGGCCTGTGGTACATGTTTAGAAGGCAAATATTATCTTTTCAATATTTAAATTCAAAGTTAAATATTCAGCTCAATGTAAAGAGATCTCCTTACAGCAAACAGCAGGATCATTCTGATTTTCTTCATCTGAAGTGTCATAAAAATGTCTCCATTTTGTAACCCTACATAGAATAACTGAATGACCCCAAAATGCAGCAACATTTCACCTTATCAGCCATAGTGGTGTGACATGAAGCATTAAGGCATTTTGGATTAATGGGAAACATTTAAAAATCATATTTTTATGACCCATGTGGAGAAAAATTGGATTCCCAAAGTTAACAATAAGTTGCACTTAAAAGTTGGAAGTTTTCACACCTTCGCTCTAATTCATTTTAGCATGTAGTATTCATGAAAAGATCATATAGTTAAAGAGGAACTGATGGAAAATCTCATCTGAATTTTTTGTTAGACCTCTTAACCTTCTTCACAGCACTTCAGAAGCTTTGCTGCTAGCCAAATCCAGAGAGTACAGAAGAAAAGGATATAGCAAGTAAGTTCCTTATAGCCAGTTTCACGGGCATCACTGATTTTGGGGTTGGATAAGGGCTGGTTCTTATTTTTTTCTGAATAGCTCGAGAGTTCCCAGGAAATTTTACACTATTCTATACAGACATATAAGAATAAAATCAGTTTCCCATGCAAAAAGAGATTTAGGACCATTGCTATCCAGAATCCTAAGGAAAGTAGAAGTTTGTTGGCCAAAGACAAGACATGAGAGATTTCTGCCAGAAAAAAAAGAAGCAATAAATGTTTTTTAATTCAAACACTACTCTAAACTCATCTAGGGTTTAGAAATCTTTTAGAAAATTTGAGGTGTATCAGGGCAAGCCAGAAAAAAGTCAAAACAGATTTTTGGGCATGATTAAAAGGCTTTGTAGATTTAAAGGAGTGATATCTTTGTTATCTTTTTTACAATACAGTAATATTTTCTAGGATAAGCAGATCATGCTTAATTATGTTTTCTTACAAATGTAAAACTGGCCAAATTATGCTTCGCTGGGGGAAATTCAGAGAGAAGCCTGTAAACTCAATAGAGTAGCCTATAAAATCAGCTGAATCAATTCAGATTTTGCCTACCAGTAATTTAGAGCAGAGACTGAGTACAGTTGGCTCCAAGCTATGCAAAGTGACACATGGAGAACTGAAGTCTCACCAAATCAATAGAGTGACTTAGAAAATATTGCAATTGAATTATGATTCTCTAAGTAGGCTACTCACTGTAAAAGAAATTCTCTCTAGCCATAAACAGTGTTTTTACTTTAATTCCTCTTGCAATGACATCAGTATTAAAACAGGTTTCTGAGGTAGAAACCCAGGATATTTCTTGAGGTCACTTTTTTTTTCTTTTTTTTTTTTCTTTTCTTTTCTGTAGGACTTGTACAGCCTTTCCTTTGTGTATATACCCTTTTTTTTTTTTTTTTAACTTTCATGTGTTTTCAGGAAGTGATATCATATGAACATGCTGATAAAATTAGCCCGAAGCTTTTACTACATTTATATACAACAAAAGAAATCTTTGTCAGTAATTACTTGCAAACATATTATTGGTCCCTTGTAATTGTATAGTCAATGATTATGGCAGAAAACCAATAATTTTATGTAGTTATGACTAAATACCAGTACAACCCTTATATTATCAATAATCAGTGTAATAAAGCTGGCTTATTGTTCTAGCATTAAAAGGTCCCAGTATATGTTTGGAGCTTTTGTTAGCTGGAGCTGTGTTTCAGCTTAATATAATTTCTGGTAATACTGAGATAA
This sequence comes from Phylloscopus collybita, assembly GCA_027886175.1. NCBI lineage: Eukaryota > Metazoa > Chordata > Aves > Passeriformes > Phylloscopidae > Phylloscopus > Phylloscopus collybita. The sequence goes on from JAJNNQ010000029.1 coordinate 4,325,324, forward strand.
TAAAAAATTACTGGCTTTCATATGATACACATATGCTGGAATGGACAGCCTCTGGTTTTCAAGCTGTCTCATTAGTGAAGCTGGCTTCTTCAAAACCAACTTGGATTTTAATAAATCTCAGGGCCTGTGTGTATTCTGTTCTCCAGAGAACTTTCAGAAGATATCTGGCATGGTGTATCACCATTTTTTTCCAATTGAGTACAATGGGATTTTATTTACTGGATTATATAAAAGAGGCTACTTTGAAACATATACATGCCATATATAAGACAAAGAATGTTGGTTAAATGAAAGTTTGATTGTTTGTGGAACTTCAGAATCTGAGCTTGAATTTTATGCTCAATGTACTTCCTTTTCTGCAATACAAGGATATTTGCTGGTAGTGGGTAACACCCAATTTTGATAAATTTATCCCTACATTGAAAGTTTTTCCAAATTCCCAGGGCAAATCTGGATTTATTTTTTGTGGGGAATGTTAACAGATGATTTAATTTACACTTGCCATGCTTTACACTACTCAAAGAAGACTGATGGTGAGTACAGTAGCAGCTTTTCCAGAGAGACCAGTCCTTGAGCACAGCTGTCCTGCTTCTGAAGCCTTTGCCATGCCCAGAAGCTGCCAGCAGGAGCATTGCTATGTGGCAGCTCTCTGGGCTTCTCCAGCAATGCCCACAGAAGGTTTGCAACAGAGAGGACAGGCAGCTCCTGTAAATGGACATGAGCTGTGCAGCCTGTGCAGCTTGTCTTTACCAAATCTCTACCAGATCCCAAAAGAAATAACACTGTCTAATGACTTGGGCACAAGCCCACCCCTCCACTCCTGCTTAATTTAAAACTTTTCTTCTGCCGCTAGGTTTGTTTCAGCCATGGTACTAGCCTGTATCTGTTCTTCCACAGGTGAAGTAGGCATAATAAAGTACTTGTACCAGCTTGAAAAGGAGGCATATGAAGGAAAGACTGTCATTTTTTAGTGACAATAAAGAAAGCATGAAAATGATAAAATATAATTCCACCTGTCTTTTGCGACTTCATTGGAGCCAGGGGTTCACTTTGCACATCTGCCCACGTAGCGTACCACAGGGTAACTTGCAAGAAGAGACACAGGGTAGGAAATGACATCTGCATAGCTCCTCAGTGAGACTGACTGCAGAGGAAGCTCTCAAAACCAGCAATTTTGTCTCAGGAAGACTTTTCCTTCCTAACAGATCTTTGCCCAGGAGGAACAAGGGAGATACATGCCTGAAGGCAGCCATGTGCAGGTCAAGATACAAATTGGACTAGGCTGTGTTACTATATCACTGCTATAATTTAAGAAAAAAGTATGTCTTTACAGAGGCAGGATAGCTGCATAATGTGGCTGAAGGAAGAACATTCTACACTATTTGGCAGCTCAACCTACTGCTCAGTTTAGTAGCATCAATCAACATGCATGTAAACAGAAGTTTGTCTGACAAGGTTTGTTCACAGTACAGTATTCCATGCAGGAATATCATGTCAATCAGAAGAATATTACTGTCTTGTTATTCTTATATACTGTTTTGGTACTTTCATTTAGGTCCCCTCTAAAACATTCTCAACCTCTGAAGGCCACTGCTTCCTTTTATATTCTATAGTAGAATGAAAAGCAATGAGGAAGGCATGTAAGAATGTGCTTGCAGTTAATAACTCTACACATATGCTGAAAATTAAATGTACACTTCGTGTTTTCCTGGATGTGGGCCAGAGAAGGCAGCTCACAGGACGAAGTCACTAATGAATATAGCGTACAGCTCACAGTACACTGCAGAGATCTTTTTCTCCTCTGCTGTATAGGAGCTCTAAATGAAAAAAATGGAGTCTTCCTTCAGTGCATTAGTGTTTTGCACAAAAGGAATGCATAATCTTTGAAGGGATTTTATGCCATGACTCCTGAAAAGAGTCACAGGGACTCTGACAATAGCAGTAAATTGACTTACCCTGATCTCATGGGCAAACACAGGTAACACCTACATCCTGTATAGAAAAAGAGCAAATGGAGATCCAGCTATGCTTGTCAATACTGTACTGCTTTTCAGTGTTTCTGCATGTCTTGATTTATTGTGTACATAAAATGACAGACAAATGGCCAATCACAAAAACTTGTGCCTCCCATCATACTTCATTGGCAATAAAAGTACAGATAATTGGCCTACCCTTTCCAGAAACATTATAAGCAATTAACAAGGAAATGTGGGCATATCTTGCTCAAAATGGAAACCTAGTCAGCTTAGAGGTTCCTTCTGGCTGATAAGAAAAACTAAAGTAGTTTTGTTCATTTAATTTGTTCTCTCCCCAGGACAAAAAAAATCCCAGAAAACAAAACCCCAACAACCAAAAAAACCAACAAAAAAACCAAAACCATACAGCATTTTTGCTTTTGATTTAATTTACTTTCCCTGGATTACTATTTCAATGCATTATGGATTACATGAAGCATGAGAATTTGAGAACTTGTGTTAATGAGAAGAGGCCAGGATTGGCACTTGCCCAGTGCTTCTTTGGGTTAGTTATTCCTTTGTGCATACTCTGTTACCACAGACTGTGGGCCCACAGAACATAATGCATGGTAAGGAACATGGAGATCATGTAGACAATGCTTTTGTGCAGAGGGAGAAAACTGCACAAAAAGAAAATATATTAAGTTTATGCTACCTTTTGGACTCATCTGTTGACTTCAGGTGCATTAACTAGTTCAACCAAATCCTAAATAGGATCAAGCAGTGGGAACGACACACTGATCAGCTGCAGAGTTGAGGCTAGACTCAAGTTCAGGCAACTGTGCAATGCACTGCAAATACAATGCACAAAAGTAAGATTAATGGGAGAACAGGAATGGAGAGGAAACATGCCTATAATCCATAATTTAAGCAAACACAAGTGGACCATGTCCCTTACAACAAAAAATCATGTCACTTCTATTTACATGCCTGTATGGAAACTGCCTCTGAAAAAGCCAGTCCCAGAAGCAGAGGAGCAGCCATGATATAGAATAAAATCCTTAAGACAAAAACCCCTCAAAGTACTGTCCTACAGTCTTGATGAGCACCAAGGGCTACCCTTCCCTGTCTTTGTTCAACTGCAATCCCCTATCACCTGCCTCAAGGAAAACTATCTTTGTACAATCCAGGTTCCTTCTTCTGTAATCCTAAGGATTCAGAAAAGTGAGGGGTGGTCTTACATAAAACAAAGGTCTTCAGAATGCAATCAATTTTTTGATTTTAATGAAAAGTACTCCAAGGACACACTCTGTGATTAGCAGGAAGAGGCTGCAGAGCAAGTTATGTTCCAGTTTTTCTTTTAGTCTGATTTGTCAGACTGGAAATCAACATAATTACACATTAATAAAACATCTCAGCCTGTAGCTGCAAGGCCAGGACAGTGTGCTTCTACCATCTGAATAATCCTTGTTAAATTATTTTTCCACCCTTCTCCATCCAATTGCTCAGTTGTGCTGGTGCTCATTTAGAAATAAGCCTGCATATGTTTGTTGTCTTAAAATCCAGTGCTTCAATTCACAGGTTTCTTTATTCTCCTTTTCTGCTATGCTGTTTGTGTCAGGGACTAGCTTGGAGACAGTGACCAACTCTGGCACTTGAAAGCCTCACTCTGGATTTGAGGCTGCTGGCTTAGGTGGCAAACATGGGCCACTTTGACACTGTCTCTGGATGAAGTGAGAAAATACTTTAACTTCAGAAACTTTGTTTCCCTTCCAAAAGCTGAAGATAAAAAGAGGAAGAAATTACATGCAAAGGAAAAAATAGTGAAGGAAAATAGTAGGGAAAATAGGTTTGGGTGTTTATATTTGATGCCTTGTTTAGATGGTTGATGTGAGAGTGGAGATATCTGTTATTTTCTGGACACAGGAAAGTTTGGCTTTCTTTGTGGTGTTACCTGTTGTAGGTTTGTACTACAGTTGCAGCTACAGAATGGGTCAAGCTTTGCCCTTTGAGACATTTTCCTAGTTTTGTTACTGGTTCTTCCTTCTCCTGTTTACAGTTTCAAAATGCAAGCGGCAGTTCACATTTTCTTACCTGTCCTTTAGCCCTGCACAAGTCCCTGGCTGTCAAGTGGCACTGGAGAAGAAACTTTTAACAAGTGTTTAAAATCACCAATTAATATCTTTGTTTTCTTGTATTTTGATGGCAGGCTAGCACACAGAACTGTGTGAAGGAGGTGCTACAGTGATGATGTAATTGCTGAAGGAGGACAGACAGAAAGGGAAGACTTAATTCTCTAATCTTCCCTTTGCATGTGGCTTTCGCCATGTTTAATTTTTCAATCTATTTTTTCTGGCTTTAAATATTTTAAAATCATAAACAAATAAAGATTAGAAAAGTCAAACAGTCTGAGTCTGCCTCTGTGTTAACATAATGGATACATTCATAATATAAAAGTTTATTTCTAAATAAGGCAAAGATGGGTTCTGACCACATAAACTGGAGCAATAAAAAGAAAAGGAATCATTGCTGCTGTTGTCACTGGTATGTTCTAGGGAACTTTATGACCATCTAGCAGGGGTTGAGGCAGGGAGCAGTTTCTGAGACACGCAACTGAAATTGGTCAGCAGCAGAATGCTAAACCCCCATGAAATGTCATTGTAAGAATGAGTTAAAGCTCTTCTCCCTTAGTCAGGCAAAAGTACACGCTTCCCTCTGAATATGGCATAGGCAACTTGAAACTGAAGCCCATTAACGAAAATTTAATAGCTGGTCCTCATTTTAGTCCTCCTTTTGCCCTTTTTTGACTAATCCTTCTTCTCAAGAGCTTTTGCCATGTATCTTGTGTCACTACACCTGCTTTTCCTGGGATGAGGGGGAAGATCCTGTTCAATGCAATTGCAATCACCATAATCATACTGAATTGGAATTATACTGTCCACCTGGATCAGCCAGAGATGCAGATAGGGTAGAGCAGTCCTTTGTGGCCCATGAAAGGTCTGCAATCAGCTTCTACTCTCTGTAGCCAGCACATCACTGTCTTAAGGTATTTCCTTGTCATCCCTCTCTTTAAGAGAGAAAACAACCTCTCTTCAAGATTCCTCCAAAAAACACAGGTCTCACCCTCATGGTAAATGTTTTATTGTGGCATCTATCAGTCACTAGATGCAAAACGCCCAAACAATGGGATTCTCTGTGGTACTTATACATCAACTTGCAGTACCAAACATACTGATCATTATATTGTTCCTCATACTCTGGCACTATTTTTCACAAACATGACAGAAACATTTTCCATTAATATTCATTGGCAAAGTATTGTTGCTTTGATTATATGAGAAGATTTTTCCACAGATGGTAGATGAAGTAAGAAGAAATCAGATCCTGCTTTGCAAATCATACAGCCCTGAACCTGCGGGGGTATGGAGCTGCAGCATTTGTCCCAGCTATGGGAGACTCTGTCTGTGGAGCTCCCCTGTTTAAATATCGGCAACGCATTATTGATTAGCACCTGCTCCCCGTGTTCAAGTGGGACATTGTGAGTTTATAGATCATAATGTTTCCTCAGGTGCAAGAACTGAGGTGGTGTGTTTGCACAGTTATTGTTAAGCTGGGAATGAAATTAATTCAAATGACTTGTGAATCTCCAGGGAGGCAGGAAATGGGAAGTACCAATTTCCATGAGGTAGGGTACACTTGGCCAAAATGGGTTCTTGGTTACACCTCAGCCTTTTTATCAGTTCCAGGACTCTGCAGAGATGGGAGTGGAGTCAGGATCTGTCCCAGAGTCCATTTGCCTCAGCTTGCGTCCCAATATGAAATGCTGTTTGCTTCCCTTGATTTTCTCCCTCTGCAAATTTTCTCCTCTTCTGTTTTAATTCCAGCTAACTTATTTTTGGCCTGTGTACAGTGGGAAGCTATCCAGACTTTTTCCACAGACTTTATTCTCTACACCGGCAATCACAGCTGTCATGACTTCATAACTATGAAACAGTACTGCAGGCAGGGGTAACAGGCCCTGAATTGTATTCGTCTGGCAGGAGATATAAAGTGGCAAATGCAACCTGTGTAATTCTTGACCACATGCTGTGTTACTGCAGAAAAACACTTTTATCATGCACACAAATCACTTTACTTTTTTTTTCCTTAATTCATTTTCCTTTAGCTCAGAAGGTCAGTATTTTCAACACACTCTAACCACTAAAGAAAAAATGTGCTCAAAATAAAGTCCATAAATAAGAATTGATTATTCTGACTTGGACTGAATAAATGTAGTAACAAGCTGGTCCTCTAAAGACCATGGCAAAACTCCCACTGACTTCATTTGGGCCAGGAGTTCATTCCTAACCTTCATTTTCTCTGCATTAAATGTGATACTTTGATGGAGGACACATGAAGACTTACCTATACAGCAGTATTATTATATTTTCCTGTTTTCAGTGGGAACTATCAGAAAAGAATAATTTGAAGAAATTACAGTTAAATGTACTACCAGTTTTTTTTTCTTATAGTTTCCTGGACATTGACCTATGTCTAAAGTCATGATAACCAATCATGACAAAAGGGTCAGAAGTACTCTACCCACAGTAATTAACTGTACCAGGGGTCAAACTGAACACTGAAATATTTTTCATTTGCTAACATGCTACAGCTCAGAGTTAAACAAAGATGAGCAGTTTTCAAATTATTGAAGTGAATGTATCAATCAAAAGTAAGCATTTTTGCTTTTTCATTTGTATAGCCAACAAACTCCACTTAAAATAATTTTACTGTTGCAATGACACAAGTGATCATCTGTAACGAAAGTCCCTCATAATATTTCTTTTAAATATTTATTTTAGATTACAACTCCCTTGACTGAGGAAACATTTTTCAGCTATTATGTGCTGATTAAACAGTTGCTGAAGAACACATGTAACAGCAAGGCTGAGGTTTTACAGGCTCCACAATAATGTCCAAGGTATTAAACATCAAGCAGCAGCAGGATTTTTTTTGCCTAACCTGAGAGCTCTCCAGGGAGAAGCCATAAAATATAGCCCTTTACAACATGTCATCCACTGAGTTTATGGATTACACTCTACGTGATTAAGACTGATGGCTAATATCTGCTAACAGTGTTAGTGCAGATGTAATCAGTGTAAGAAGATGCATTCAATTCCTTTGGTATGAACACAGAGTGAATCAGCTCAGAAGGGTAATACTTGTGAAGCCAGACCTAAGATTATTTACAATACTAAAATCAAGTACTGCCAGGTTTGCCTGTTTTTTAAGAACTTACTAGAAGAATCACCTGTGTGGTGACCACCATAATGGAAAATCCCTTACTAGACAGGAACAACAGAAGTGAAGCACAAAGAGCAGGGTTCAGTATTCAGAGGCTGCAAAAGATGCTTTGGTTTAGGTCATAGCCAGGAAATCCAGCCTCTAGTGCAAAGTACAGAAATAAGAATGAATGAAGGAATAGAATCCGTTATTTCCTTTATTTTCAGCTTATAAATTGCTCATCTGGGATCAACAAGCAAGCTCTCAAGCCAAATCAGACTATGTCTTGCAGTATTGGGGTGGTAAAGGTAAGTACAGTAAGATATCACAGAATCACAGAATCAACCATGCTGGAAAAGACCTCCAAAATCAAGTCTAACCTATGACCCAATATCCCCTTGTCACCATGGTACTGAGTGCCACATCCAGTCTTCCTCAGACACCTCCAGGTAGGGTAGCTCCACAATCTCCCTGGGCAGCCCACTCCAATGCCCAGTCACCCTTTCTGTGAAGAGCTTCTTCCTTATGCCCAACCTAAACCTCCCCTGGTACTGCTTAAACCTGTGTCCTTTTGAACTATGTCACTGATTCCCTGGGAGAAGGGACCAAGCCCAATCTGGCTGCATACTCTTTTCAAATAATTGTAGAGAATGCTAAAGTGCCCCCTGAGCCTCCTCTTCTCCTGGCAAAACAGTCCCAGCTCCCTCAGCTGCTCCTTGTAGGACTTCACCAGCCTTCACTGACTCTTGACAAAGAGAGTTTTCTGATGCCAATCCTGTTTTCATTTAATCAGTCTTGAGAAAACAAAAAGCTAGACTGATTGCCTTGACAAGAGCAAGTCTCAACTGTTGCACACACACTTATTCCAACAAAACCATGTTTCAAGCTTCTGCACACCAGCTGATTTCCATCCTTCTCTCCCATAAATTGCAGTGTATTTTAGGAAATACTAGCTGGAACTCATGTCTGCAGCACTGGTGTCTGCAGCCACTATGCGACACAAACCCCATGGCACCTTTTGCCATGGAAGCCAGGGAGATCACGTGAAAAAACCATTTCAGCTTGACCAAGGGCAAGTCCTGCCTGACCAATGCAGCAGCCTTCTATGATGGAATGACTGCATCAGTGGACGAGGGAAGTGTTACACATAATTTATCTGGACTACTGTAAAACCTTTGACATGGTCCCCAAGAACATCTCTCCAAATTGGAGAGGGAGGGAATTAATGGGTAGACTATTAGATGAATAAGAAAGTGATTATGTGACAGCCAGAGGGTAGTGGTCAATGGCTCAGAGTCCCAATGAAAATCAGTGACAACTGGGTCCCCCAAAGGTCTGTATTAGTACCTGTGTTATTTAATATCTTCATTAATGACATAGACATAAGGATCAAGAGCACCCTCAGCAAACTTGCAGATGACACCAAGCTGAGTGGTGCTCTTGACTCACCTGAAGGACAGGATGCCATCCAGAGGGACCTGGATGGACAAGCTTGAGAAGTGCATCCCTGTGAATGTCATGAGGTTTAACAAGACCAAGTGCAAGGTGCTGCACCTGAGCTGGGACAACCCCAGCACAGGCTGGGGGATGAACAGATCAAGAACAGCCCTGGGGAGAAGGACTTGGGTGCTGTGGATGAGGGTTTGGACATGACCCAGCCATGGGCACTTCCAGCCCAGAAAGCCAAATGTGTCCTGGGCTGCATCCAAAGCAGTGTGGGCAGCAGGGCAGGGAGGATTCTGCCCCTCACCTGGAACCCTGCATCCAGCTCTGGGGTCTCAGCACAGGAAGGACATGGATCCATTGGAGTGAGTCCAGAGGAGGGTTACTAAGATGATTAGAGGGATGGAGCACTTCTTCTACAAGGAAAGACCAAGAGAATTGGGATTGTCCAGCCTGGAAAGAGAAACCTGGAAGAGATGGGTGACCTAACTGTGATCTTCCAGTACCTGAAGGGAGCTTACAAGAAGGTTGAGGAGAGACTTCTTACAAGAGCATGTAATGACAGGACAAGGGGAAATGGCTTCATACTAAAGTATTTAGATTAAATATTAGGAAGAAATTCTTAACTGTGAGGATGGTGAATACCGGAACAGATTGCCCAGAGAAGTTGTGTATGACATTCCCATTCCTGGAAGCATTCAAGGCAAGGCTGGATGGGGCTTGAGCAACCTAATCCAGTGAAAAACATCTCTGCCCATGGCAGGGGAGACTTGAAACTAGATGAACCTTTCCAACTATAAGGTGTCTTCCACCCCAAGCCATTTTATGGTTTCACATCAACCCTGTGCCCTCTACTTCATACCCAGACTCTTAAGGAAGATGTTATCCATCTAGACTTCTGTAAACCCTTTGATGAAGTCCTCCTGCTGGCATTCTTGCTGTTTAATTAGAGAGATATAGGTTTGACAAGTGGATTGCTGATGGATGAGGAACTGTCTGGATGACTGTGTCAAAAGAGTTACAAAAATGGCTCGATGTCCAAGTGGAAATATGTGGTGTCCCCAAAGGGTCTGTGCTAAGCTCAATACCACTTAAAGTTTACATCAGTAACATAGTGGAATCAGGCAACTTGCTCAAGGTGCCTTCAACAAGACTGTAGATGACACCAAACTGAGTGGTATACTCAATTCACAGTAGGGAGAGGTATCATCCAAAGGGACGCTGACATGTGTGGAGTGGGCCTTGTGAACCTCAAAAAGTTCAACAGGTCAAATTCAATCTTCTGCTTGGTCAGGGCATTCCCCAGCATCAATAAAGACTGAGGGCCGAAGGGATTGAGAGCAGCCTGCAGAGAAGAACTTGGGGATAATGAACAAAAGCTGAACATGACCCAGCAATGTAATTTGCAACCCAGAAAGCCAACAGCATCCTGGGCTGCATCAGAAGATGTGTGAGCAACAGGTCAAGGAAGGTGATTCTGCCACTGTACTCTGCTCTCATAAGACCCCACCTGAAGTGCTGCATCCAGCTCTGGGGTCCAGGATACAGGAAAGACATAGACATGTTGGAGAGGATCCAGAGGAGTGCTGCAGAAATTATTAGACATATGGAACACCTCTCCAGTGAGCTGACACATATATTTAAATTTAAAAGTAGGAGTGGGGCAAAATCAGTCCATTGTTCCTAAAGAGTTCAATGCCAGCTCCAACAATTGGATAACCCTCCCTGCACTTATTCTCATTTCAGTAGCCATGATAGTTAATGTGTCTGACTTTAATCCCATTCAATTTTATTAATTATGGATATATAGTGCCATACCTCTATAAGAAATCATCCAGTAGGGCATTGTCTTGCCATGTCTTCAACAAATGATGTTGAAATCTGGATCATCAAAAATTGCATAAGAGAATGAGAGAGGCAGATTGTAAGAAAGGACCCAAAAGAAACATTGCATTCAAACTGTAAGGAAGAAAGAGTTTGCTCTTTTAGCAAACGGTGATGATGACCATTTTCTGGATGTGGATGGGGTAAAATTTCCTCATTTCTGTATTTTTAAATTCTTTTAGTATTAGGTAACTGTGCCGTCCCTTTGCTTTTTTACAGCAGTGTGTCAAAGAAATAAAATGTGGAAAAATGTCTTCCTCATCTTCCCAACCACCTGACTATTCCTGAAACTCCTTCTCCCTTGTCTGCAATCTGGGTTTTATTCCAGCCTTTTACACTTAATGCATATTCTGTATTAAGTCAGAAACCAGAGATCACCAGTCTCCAGTTTATTTCCTCCTCCTAATGTAGCAGTTGATTGCTGGTAGTTAAAATCTCCCATTACTGCCACTTGGCCTCTTTTACATGCCTTTTTTTAAATTTGTACAGTCATTTCACAGAAGATAAATCACAAATTAGTAAACCCACAGCACTGATAGCACAGTGTTCTTTACCAGATCATCAGCATGAGAAATGAGATATATATCTGTAAGTCTGTCCATGTGCTGCTTCTGCAGCCTTGCTAGCAGAAGGATACAGCAATGGGAGGAAGTCATTCAAAAGTCTGCCTACATGTGCTGATTATCTAATTAGTGTTACTTTGCATTTGCTGGCACATAGCTCTAAAGGTATGATAGGTACCACCCCCCCATACCCCCCTTTTTAATATATTTTCATATATTTTAAGTTGCATTTTGTTGGGTGCCTGTTTCCGGGCAGTGACTTCTGAAAAAACAACTTTTATTATAAAAACACTATTGGTCTTCCAATGAGGAAAGGCTGAAAGGGCTACAGTTGTTCAGCCTGGAGGACAAGGCTCCAGGGAGACCTGGTTGTGACCGTTCAGTACCGGAAGGGGTTTTATGGGCAAGACAGGGACAGGCTTTTTAGCAGGGCCAGGAGTGATATGAGAAGGGATGGTGATTTTAAACTACATAAAAGGGAGAAAATTTTTACGATAACGTGAGCCTTTTAATTTGATACAGTACCATCAAAGTTAATGTGTAAAACAAAACAAACAAAAATAAACACAACAACAACAACAACAACAACAATCCATGAATAAACAAAAATGTGTGTTCTGGCAAGTAGAATTTTCTATTATTTGTAATGTATAGCTCTGTGCTATAATACAAGAAGACAGTTTCCCAGCAACATTAAAGCTTTCAGCAGAACTGCTCATCATCAAGTTTCCCTTCATTTAATTTTGTTTCAAAGTTCTCATTTGTTTTGGCTCTTGGCTTTTCTTATCTCTCCTACCGGCTTCCAGAGAACCCAAACCTATAACAAGGTGCTGTTGCCTGTAAGATACCAGGTTGCCTTAAATTCAGCTGCTTTCTCTGCTGATCAAGAGCATTCCGTAAGAGATACTAATAAAGTTAAAAGCCCAATGATTCCACTTTGAAGAGTTTGGTAGGTATTGTGGGAATGCCAGTCTGACAGCATTCCGTAGAGGTATGCACATGACAGAAATCCTCAAGAGGGAGCCCAGATATATCAGAAAGCCTCCCTATATATGTGGGCTCACTCTAATTCAAATGTGGCTTGTCTAGATTTAATTTCATATATCACACCAGCCTCAGAAGAGCAAAACCACCGTGAATCAAACAATATAATCTTTGCAGATTTTTGCAAATAAGACCCATTACCACTCAATAGGAAGTACATAGGATTCCTGGGATGGGGTATTATAAAAATGATTTAGGGAAAATAAGATGTGTTTGAAAGGATCCCAATTATAAATTTTTCAGAAATCTAATTATTTCTCAACTTTTGATATGTCTCTATAAGAGCCTGGAAAGATGCAAAAGACTAAATTTGAAGCCCCCAAATTTCTGTGGTTTTAGCTCTGCAGAGCTTCTGTGAATACTGAGATGGGAGAAGGCACTATGTGCACCCACCGTCTTTTATTCACTAAATACTTCTTAGGGAGGCAGAAGACATTACTGATTACTAGCATGAATTTTGTTCTGTAATAACACTACACAGAAATTACCTGCTAGATGCTGCACAAGAAAGTGGATTGACTCTCTACATACATCCATCTTGAATTTAGGCTAGGCTGAGTAGAGAACATGAGAAGGATCAGAGAGGGAAGCTGGCATTACCAAGGGCAAAGCACTTGCATTTAGCTCTGCCATATATATCTTCACCCTTTTGTGTCACTAAATATTGAGAATCAGGTGACATTAACTTTTGGAGGTGGAGAACATAATTACTGTGCTTTACATACGGGGTCTGTATTGCTGGGTTGATCTGCTGTTGCTGTCTGTGGAACTGGGAAAGTTCCATGGGTGTTACAATGGATGAGATCCTACTGGACACCAACGCTTCTATGTCTGGGGCATAACTACAAGCACAGGGCTGCTCTGTAGATTCAGAGAAAGACACAGACATATAGAGCACAGCCAGAAAGACTTGGTGGCCATTTCATCCCAGGGTGCAGAAACTTTGCAAAGCATAAGTGATTGCTAGGTACGTCGAATTCCTAATGAAATAATTTATTTACTAATAAAAATATATTTCTTATGCCTTCATGACATTGCAAGAGTCACATAATATTGTACCCATAGATAAAAAACAACTGCTTCCTCTCCAAAGCTGGTGCCCTGTGTTGCTCTAAAAGATCTGACCATGAATATGGTAGGGTAACGTGAGGAAATGATAGGCCCCTTTTGACGCAGCCCTTAAATATTTTTCTTAAAAGATCATCTCAGCAGGCTACAATCACCTAAAAACCTTAACACATAGTACTTTGAGAACGTAGGGTATGTTCAATGGTCTTTACCTCAGGACAGACACCTTCCTTAATGGAGCTATTTTGTAACCAGACATCCAAAAGAAAAAGAAATTTTTATCCACAACCATAGGGTGCACAACTTCCTAATGCAATAGTTTTGTTTTAATTTAAAACTGCTCTATGTAGGATAAAGGTTACATGTATAAGTAGGAAAGATGTGCCTCAGTGGGAGAGTTAAAATTGTTTTAATCTAAGATGTTTTCCAAGCCTAGATTCTTTTTCACAGTATCATTTTGACTTTTCTTTCCAAGAGCATGTTAAAAGAAAGACAATTTTACAGTCAGAGTATAAAATCATGAGCAAATTCTCAATGGGAAGTTGTGAATAGACTCTAACCTGGGAAAGAAAACATTTATATCCTGGTACAAACAGGTGTAATCCCCAAAGGCTCTTTGCACTCAGCAGTACTGTTCGGTGTTCCGTTACATGCACAGTGAGTACACCCTGCACAAATGTGGTGTTATTATGACTTCATTCATCTTTGGGGTGCACAATAAAGTGCATATGAACATGGTGGATTGCATAGTATGTGTGCATTTCAGCGTGCTCCATAAGTAGCTGAGTGTTGGCTAGCTGAACACAGATATGTGTGGGTATATAGAGACTGGGTTTGGTCTTAATAACCTAAAAGTAAGAAGCCAGTTTCATGGGGGAAATGATGGGTGTAGCTCTACCTTGTGATTCCTGATATTATATAAATTAAAAATATCATAAGCTTTGCCACCTACCATTCCTCACAAATTCCTATCTCTTGCAACCCCCTCCCTGACCTAGACTATTTCACTGTTTAAAGTTACACAGAGACCATAGATAATAACCCATCTAATAAGAGTGGCAAAGAACGATGCCACACTGAGCAGTTTCTGCCTTTTCTTTCTGACTCAGACCAGCCACCGCTCCACCAGTCCTGTGACCTGTCACCAAAAACTGCCATCCAGATGGTTAAGGGCCGCATACAGGTAGGTCAGGACATAGAAAGCTCAGCTGCTCTTTTCATTTCATGACCTAGCACCTCCAGTGTCCCTGCTGTGCCCCAGGCCCTGCCTCTCTGCCATGCCTTGCTGGCCTTGTTGCTGCCCTGTTAGCATTTCTGTGCTCTTGGTTACCTTCTCGAGGTTCTGTGCTCCCTCCTCCAGCTTGTGCCCATCCTCAAGAGAGTTGCTTCTTTCTTGGCAGCTGTACAAACACTTCTCAGAGCCAGTGCTGGCCCTTGCTTGTATGCTTTGGAGGAGTTTGGGTGGCTGGAAAGCAGGGCTGGTGCCAGCTTACCAGTGCTTAAGCTCAGATGCAGCATGAGACAGTCTCTCCATGACTGACGTTTCTCTCAAGTTGGGGCTCTTCAACTTAGAGAACAGAAGGTTGTGTGGAGACCTTTGGAACAATTGTCTTGGTTTTGAAAGGCAGGTATCTGCCAGGGAAAACTGGAGTTTCCCTTGGAATAGAGAATGTAAACCCCTCAACCCCTCCAAATTATAATTTTGCAATTAAGGGCTTTCAGGCAAAGATTTGGGAATAGGAACAACTGTTCTTTACTAGGAATATTAACAAATGTAGTAGCAAAACAAGCAAATGACAATCTAGAAGCCCTGACAGAGTCAGAGCTGCAACCTGACACCCTGTGGGTCAGGGTGTTGGAAACAGTCCAAAAGTGAGTCCTCCTGGAGTGGCAGATGTGGTTCTCTTGGAGCAGAGATGATCCTGAGAGAAAAGGGTCCAGTGATGGTGAGAAGGGTCCAGTCTTCCTCTGGGAACCTGGTGGAACCAGATACCTTGTGTTCCTATGTCTCAGTTTTATCCAGGTAGGAGTGGTTGGCTCCCTCCACTGGGTGGGGCATCTCACAATGGCATGATGGAATATGTCATACCCTTAGTGACATTAATAGCCTTAATAGCCCATTAGCAGAAAATATTCCCCTGGAGGGAGGACAGGTGGTGAAAGAGATAAGAAACACTGCCCACCTGGTTTTAACAGTTGGCGCATTGTCAGAAGGCATCTGTGCCCCCCTCCCCCCAGATTTACAAGAGATAAAGAAAAATATCTCCCCAACTGCTTTTAACAAATGAAATAGAATACACATTTTTGGTTCTATAACCCAAGACAACAATCCACTCAAGAAATGCCAATGAATTTCCATGGCCCTACAGTAGACCATGTGGGCACCTAAGCAGCTCTGGTTTCTTGCTGTTTGGTGAAAACAGCAGCAGGACAAGTAATGCAGTGACCTTGGTGGTTCAACTGTCTCAATTCAACTCAACAGGTTCAACTGAAAATGTTGCCTACTTTCAGATTTCAGACTAAGTTGGCAGAAAAGTAGAATCACATGCTACAATGTGCATATCTCAAGGAACATTGTCTAGTACCTAACCTGCACTGCTCTGTGCCTTTGTGCTCTGATAACAACATTTTAAAACAATGCTGTAAAATTTTCTTGGTTTTTACATTTGCATTTCTCAAATCACCCTTTTTCTTCCTTCCAGAACTATTCCAATGCAAAGACAACAAACATCGAGACCTCGGCAGTGACAGATACTTGGCATATAACAGCACACTAGAGGGAGGGCAGTGATCTGAAGTGGACCTCAAAGCAAAGCAATCTGCAGGAGGGAAAGGGGTATCCCTGCTAATGTCACACTTTGCTTAGAACAAAATTCATCCCCCTTGAGAAACTGATTCAATTACAGGACATGTGCCACAGCATGGACTGAGCTGCAAAACCTATAAAACCTAACCTAACAAGATTTAAGGGCAGGGACTTCCACCAGAGACAGGAACTTGTCCACCAACATGTAAAATGAAGACAGACAGTACTACTAATCTCCAAGTCATGGTTCCACAGAGCCTGGTGTTCTCCTCCTGTCTCTTTCTCTACATGCAAATCTTTTGACCCTATGGTGACACTGGCCCAATGCCAGGAACCTACGAGAGTTGCTCACTCACCCTCCCCTGCTGCAGCTGGGCAAAGGAGGGGAAAGGAAAAAAAAAGTTAGAAAAGGCTTTGTGACATAAGGACCAGGAGAAATATTTCAAGGGCAAAACAGGCTCAACTTTAGTTGCAAAGTGAAATTTATTACTAACAGGATCAGAGGATGATAATGAGAAGTAAAATAAAACACCCTTAAAACACCTGTCTTCCCCCAGCCCCTCCCTCCTTCCCACTGACAGCACAGGCAGACAGGGCATGGGGGTTTGGTCAGTTCATCACTGAGATTTTCTTCCACTGCTCCAGGAGAGGAGTCCTTCCCCTGTGAGACCGTGGGGTCCCTCCCATGGGACACAGTTCTCTGTGAACTTCTCCAGCCTGGATCCACTCTCATGAGCAGCAGTCCTGTCAAAGCTACTGCAATGTGAGTCCCTCCCACAGGCACACAATCCTCCCAAAACTGCTGTGGTGTGGGTCACTCTTCCACAGGGTGCAGCCCTCCAAGGGCAGGCTGCTCCAGCCTGGAAGCAAGGGCCCCCTCTCTCCATCCTGTGGGGTGTCCCACAGGATCACAGCATCCTCCAGGCATCCACCTGCTCCAGCATGGGCACCTCCCCCAGGGGCTAAGGGTGGATCTCTGCATCCCCCATGGATCTCCATGGGCTGAGGGTGGGTCTCTGCATCCCCTGTGGATCCCCAAGGGCTGAGGGTGGATCTCTGCATCCCCCATGGATCTCCATGGGCTGAGGGTGGGTCTCTGCATCCCCCATGGATCCCCAAGGGCTGAGGGTGGATCTCTGCATCCCCCATGGATCTCCATGGGCTGAGGGTGGATCTCTGCATCCCTCATGGATCCCCAAGGGCTGCAGGGGCACAGCTACTTCACCATGGTCAGCACCATGACCTGCAGAGGAATTTTGGCTCTGGCACCTGCAGCACCTCCTGCTCCTCCTTTTCCACTGACCTTGGTGTCTCCATGTTGCTTCCCTCACATGTTCTCACCTTCTCCTCTTCTCTGACTAGGAACAAAAACCCTGTGACTTTGTTTTGATTTTCTTCTTAAATAGGTCATCACAGAGATATTACCAACCCCTTTCATTGGCCCAGCTTTGGCCAGCAGCATGTCCATCTTCAAAGCCATCAGAGACTGGCTCTGCTGCACATGGTAGAAGCTTCCTGCAGCTTCTCACAGGAGCCACATCTGTGGCCCCCCTGCTACCAAAAACCAGACTGTGCCAAACCAATACAATGATGAAGGTTTGAATCATATTTGTACAGGATTTGCTATAAGTGTTAAAGTGGCATAACCAGGATTTTTGAGTGCAATGCTAAGGGCATAATGTATCAGGCTTTAGTCTTCCCTCACACCTGTTCTCCCTGGGTGCAACCCACTCATGCTATCCATGTGCTTCCACCTGGCCTTTCAGCAGCTGATTAAATTGAACATAATAAAATATGGCATCTTATCTTACTGCAGCTGTGTTCCAGCTGCAAATATTTTCTGTATCCCTTCCTGCATGCGGCAGTTTAAACTCAGAGAAGAATGGTGTCTAACAAGGCAAAATACAAGCAGGTTCCTTAGAGGAAATTACTGCCTGAACCCTGCTGTGAAAAACCATTTGGTTGCTAGAAGTAGTCAGGATGTTGTCACTAAGAAGGCTGTTGGTCGAGATGAAATGATTTGCCAGCCTTTGGTAAACAAAAGGTCTCTGTGTCCTTCTGACTCATTGCGGAAGTGTCCTTTACAGCCAAGGAATGTACGTTCTGAGGATAAAAATCCTCTCTTAAATCTGACTTATCTGATGGCTGCACAATAACTTCCCATAAACTGTAGAAACTCATAATACCAAATATATATATAGAGCTTAGACAAAACTCATCCTATGTGTGGGTAGCAGTCTGACACCAGGGAAATCCTATTCATAGGGATAAATAAGATGTCAAAACAAACAGTACCCTGATTCTGAACTTTTACTGGTTGTTTAAAGAAGTGTTTATTTCAGATGGGCACAACAGCAGCACCAGCATCTGATCTCAAATCTGGCTCACATAGAAGCCCCAAAGGCTCATTTTAGCTCATCAAAGAAAATCAGTTTTTAAAAAATGATTTAAAAAATCCATGTACACAGAGAAATACAGAAATTTATAGATATTTAATAAATCAATAGATCATAATATGTGTTTACTGAAGCATTTTTTAGCTACCCATAGATGGTAACTCCTTGCTGCAGTTATTTGCAATGCTGTTGATGTTACTCTGTACTGGGTGCTGTGAGTGGAGACAGCAAGTCCTTGTGACACCATATGCAATGGCTGGCTGCATAAACCGCATTTCTCTGAGGAGCTGACCCAAAGTATCTGGCATGTACCACATGTAATACCATTCTTGGGGATGATTCCACTACCTTGGCTTAAATAATATAAAAAATGGCAAATTACTTTGGAAATTGCTGATATCATTCTTCCCTCTCTCCCCCCACCAGTTGTTAAAAGCTAACAGAGACACTCCAAAATCTCTTATGATAGCAATTCCTTAGTTTTATTGCTTTCCAGTTCCAGTTGTTCAGTGAAAACAAGAGAGCTGGAAATTGATTCACAAACCAGAACTAATTTGAAAATTATTTTACTTTTTTTTCTTGAGGTTTTTATGTTTTGTGCAATTGCTTGTGTTCTGGAATTTAATATGGAATTCTTTCGAATTGCACAGACAGCAGTGTATAAGCTTGGTTTTGTGTTCTTTGGATGTTATGCCCAAATTTTTCCTAGCTGTTTTGTCGGTGGTTTTGAGCTGGTTTCTGCAACTGCACTCTTCATTTTGCAGAATTTATGTACTGTTTTTTGTGGTCTCAGATGTGTGCATGCTAGCTGTATTAGCACATACCCGCGTGATCAAGCAGATGCGCTTTCAAAACATTTAACTCCAGCGTAAATGCGATCTGAAGGTGCAAAACAAAAACTGGTTGCAAAAATCCTTTGATAAAGTTTTTATGACAAAATTCAGACATTGTAAAAGTGACAAGAACTTTTATGTTTAGTACACTGACCACAGGGCCCTCACTAAAAATACTTACTTGAGAGGGACATACACATTGTTAGCTATAGTACGAATGAAGGCTATCCACAAAAGATTAGAATGACAGTATTGCATTCAGATTTAAGCTTTACAGAAAAATCTACCCCTAGTTTTCATGTCATGCAAGCCTATTTTAAGAATTTGAGAGAGCCTTAAGAAATGTATACATTTTCTGTGGAAAAGTTATTTTTAGGAAATACGCTTTAAAATACATTTTATTTTAAGACAAGAAATAGTGTCACTGATTAAAAATTTCAACAGAATAGCTAAAAGGTGAAGTGAAAGGCAAGAAATGTTTGATTAAGAAGTATAAAAGGAGAATTTGATACCAGATTTCTCAAGACTTGTAGTCTCTCAGAGTGCTTTAATTTGAGAGGAGAATGAGAAATGAAAATTAATACTTCACTTGAGAAAAGAGTGCAAAAGATGTCCTGAAATGAACAATTTAAAAGTCTTTTTTTCAATTATCCATGGATTAGAAACTAATCTCAGAAACTGTTTTCTTTATATTCAGTAATTAAAGCCAAGTTCTTCCTCTTCAGAGAGTGCTTCATGTCTGTGTTAAATGTCAGGCATTTTCCAGGTACATTTGTGTTTGTGATCTTTGACATATTAAAAAAAAAATTGTTTCTTCTTCCTTGGCTTCTTGTGCGGTAAGTAGCACTGATGCCTCTGACTTCCAATATGGAGAAGATCCAAGCACATTCATGTATCAATTTGGCATATCTTTAAGAATTTAATATTTTGGGGTTTTTTGTCTACTACAAACTGGAAAAAACCCATATTGTTTAGAATCCAATGTTCAGTAGCATGATGCTGGAGCATTATATAACATTTTCCAAGAAAATTTATGATAGATGAGAACCGTAAGGAGAGTATCCCTCAAAGCCACATGGACATGTGCATCCTTCCAAATATAATTCCTTTCCAAACTAAGCAAGGATTAGCTAAAGATGTTTTGGAACCACAAAATATTATTTTTAAGAGGTAGCTCATGATTGAGATAGATTAAGACTAAACATGGCTGGGATCAGCCAAAACCACATAGAGTTTAATTTGTTCACATATTTATGTCTGGAGAAGAATTTGAGGGCCTTCAGCAACCAAGGTCCTGAAATCCTCCAGCATATTTTGCAGTAAAATGAAACGTTGTTGGTTTTGCTTTGCTTTGCTTTCGTGTTTTTTTTTTTTTAATGGACTTGTCCTTTTTAAGGCTTGCACCTTCCTTCCTCCCACCCACATCAGCAGAACAGCTCAAACAGTGTCCCTGCAGGTCACTGAGTCCCAAAGCATGGCCCAATACTTTTTAAATGGCAAGAATGATTCAGCTGAGGGGTGCTCCACAGCCTTGAGACTAAGGTCACATTCACCAAGTGGCTCCTCTCCCACGCTGCTTCTTGTTCCCAGGGGCACAGAGCACTGGAGCAGTCTTTCCATGGACATGTATTAGCACGACTGAGGAAAGGAGGTGCCAGTGAGAACCAACATATGTATCTGTGGATATGTGTGAGTGATGAACTTTATGGGAACAGATGATGGTTATTTCATAAGGCAAGAGTATCTCTGTTTATCCCAGCAGGAATATTTATTTATTTATTTAAAGTTCTTCCCAATTGTACCTATTTTAAGTGTGGTACTGGTACTGTGACCTTTTCAAATTAAAAGCAACAATGCCAAACAAACAGCTTTGGTGAGCTGCAAGACCCACAGCCCAAAGATGTTTATTCCTTTTACCCCCACCTCGTGCTGAATCACTGACGTTCATCATCCCATTGACAGACCTGAAAAAAATAGCAATATGCCTGTAACTTAAAAATATAAAATATCTGGCACTATAAGTTCTCCTACTATTGATCTGGTTTGACTTCAGTGGGACAAGGTTGATTAACCTGGGCTGTCATCGTGGTAGCCCAGGTCATTCAGTAAGCCTGGCATTACTTTCACTTTTCAAAAATGTATTTTAAAATTGTGACTGTGATTTTCTGTGTAGTGTTCAAATTTCTTAAAAAGCTAGAAACAAACTATCCATATGCATATGTATATGCATTCATGTGTTATATACACACATATATGTGAAGAGAGAAGAGGGAGGGAGGGGGAGAGAGAAAGTGTGTGTATGAGAGACAGAACAAGAGAGTCAGTAATGCCTTGCTCTGCCCCATGCTAGCTAAAAGGAAGGGACCCAGCTCTCAGGATTCACTCAGTGATAGAGAACAATACCTAGATCCAGCTTCAATGGCAAAAAGAGTAATTTAAAAAACCCCAAAACTTTGAACATTTAATTTGGCCAGTGGTTTTAAAGGGCTAATGTCTTTGTAAAAGCATGGACGATATATGATACAAGAAATGTTTATATATGTTCTCTAACCACATACTGGATTTGCTTTGGATTCAGCTTTCCTTACTTTTTGCTCCTGAATGCTGACTGCAGATTGTGATAACTGTGAGAAGGTTTCTCAGAAGACCGGACAGCTTCCAGCATGGTGCGTTCTGCTGATGTCATTTCATTCTGCCAATAACAAGGCAGAAAATACATGCTGTAAGTGCAGCCGATTTATTTGATCTCCAAGGACACTAACAGAAAAATTTAAATACAGCAAATGAATTTTTACGAGAAATATCTGAAAGCAGAACACTCTTTTCCTTCCACTATCTAGTAACACTAGAGTGTTACTATCCCTGATGAATATGGGTGAAGGTGAGGTATACAATTTTGCTTAAATTTTGCAAGAAAGAAACATCTGAATTAAAATATGCTGTGAAAGGTTAGATTCTTCCAAGAAAGGCATGAAAAGTAAAAGGGAATAAAAAGATTTTATTTCTGAGTCTCACTATGCACCAGCAGGCAGAATTGGCCTGCTGTGGATAGAGCATCCACATTCTTCTTCAAGGGATCACCTTAGCTTACTTCACTCAAGTTCAGCAAACTGGCACCAGACCTTTGGTTCATAAAGACTGAGACAATGGCAATCATTGGCATGGTTATAAATCATGATTATAAATTAAGATAAATAATAAAAAATTGTCTTGGGGAGAAAAATACGATTAAAAACTTACTTGGAACTTAGAAATGAATTGCTGAGTTGCATCTTTTGCACAGAGGTAGGAAATTGTTATTAGGAGGAATTTGGGTGTAATGCATGCTCTGTGTTCCATAGAGTATATGAAATAAAGGTAACTTGCTGTGTACAATAACTCTTGTCCTTTGAGAGAGTATGGTTTGACAGTTTATTGATTTCCACAGGGTAGGATTACATCAATGCTGGCTCCTCCGCCCTGGTGTCTACACCCTATCAATTTCCTTGCAACCTGGACATGCTCCATCCCGTAACCCTGCGACTGTTTTCCATCAGAAGATTGTCCCAGAGCCTTGTGCCACCAGGGTGAGAAACCTCCATATAACTTCTGGCTTAGATAGAGTCATACTTACTATCTCCCATGAATCCTTTTGTTGGCATTGTTCTATACCTTAAATTACTCTTTGAATGTTGCATGCAGCAGTTTCCAAGAATATTTTTATGACCCCAGCTGCCACTCAGCCTTCTCATGCCTTGCCACTCCAGTCTTTTTTGTGAGGCTACAGACTCAGTGTTCTCACTTGGGACTGATCTGCCACCACCCTGTCCTATTGCTACTTCTGTCTTGCTTCAGGTGTCATTTGAATTCGTGTCCCTTTGATCTGGTGTGGATGGAAGTGTAGCCAGCTCTACTGGATACCTAGCTTTGAATGGTCCTAGCCCACTAAAATGTGCTTTTCTCGTGTTTCTTCTCTAATTATGTCTGACAGGCAATGAAGCTTTCTTTCTCCAAGTATTTTTTCCATTGATCATTAAAGTAGCTTTGTTCCAGTTAACATATCTCTTGTTCACGTCAAACTTTCCTTAGGCCAGGCACTGCCCATGCTCATGCTTCAAAAAACAACAAATGTACTTTGGCACGAAACAAAGACATAAATAATGATGTATAAATTCAGATGCACTGATTAGTTTGTGAGTAACACATTCCATCACCAGTGCACGAACTGAAGGAACACAGCCAGGAAATCCAGATTACAGTCACAAGGAGTAGGCTCAGTTATTCTAGTCTTAGCATGTGTAACTGTAACACCATTAAACACAGTATTATCCAACTCTTTTTAAAGAGTCTGTGTAAAAGGTCAAGAAAACTGAAAATACCTCTACACTTAGAAGAAAAATAAAAACCATTTCAGGTCGATCATGTGAAGTTTTTGGGAGTTACTGAGCTCCTCAAAGGCCTTCTCCACCCCCTCCACCTTAACAAGATGCCTTGCCTAGGATTCCAAAACTGTATGTACCAAGCATGAGGGAAAGGAAACTTTTTGGTTTCTTTTGCTAAATCTTTGCAGTAAGTCTGGAGAAGTAATTGACTTTTAGCCAGTGTCCTAAATACTCCAGTAATAAATGCCTTGGCAATACCACTGCTAGACAAACATTGAAATAATGAGTGATACAGAGACAGATGTGCAACACTTTTTCCCATTAAAAAATATTGCTTTCAGTTGCTTATCACTTTGCCAAACAATTCAAGTTGAAATGTTGAGTGTCTGTTATGAGGCTGATTTTTTCTGGGAAAAATTCTGCTAGAATGGAAACATTTATGAGAATGAAATTGCAAGATGGGAAAGGGAGGGAGAATCAGCTGCTTGCCCACATTAAAACAAAAACAAAAACAAACCACCAAAAAACAACAACAAAAAACCCCCCAACAACTTACTCCAGACTTTCACTCAGTCATTTTTGCACTCTGGAACTGGGATTTATAATCATGCCAAAATAGGGTTATTTGATACTAAAGGTGTTCAATGTGGAATTCCAAGATCATGCCTTTAGAATAAATCCAGAGCAATAATCCCAATCTCATGCCTTGGTCAGATGATTAAATACTTCAGAAGAGATTTGGAAACCTGAAGTTTTGAGACAATAATTACTTTGAGATTACATCTGTGACAACAGTCACTTCCATGAAATCTGAATTTGAGTCTCAGCTTGTTCTCAAATGTCAACTTGGCCAAAATAATTTGTGAAAGAATACAAATCTGAACAATGTCTTTCAGATCTATGTTTAGCCAACTTAGCTCAAGAAATTGTTGTTGCTAAGAACAAAGATAAAATGTGGTATTTACTTTGACTGGAAATGAAAGATCTATAGCCCTCCAGCCAAAAGATCTAGAATGATACTGGTAGTGATGGATACCACTATCAACACAGCACCTTGGGAAGAAAATCTAGTCCTTCTCAAGCAATGTAGAATGCGGTAATTTGCCCTAATGATCTGAAAATTCATCATGCACAACATATCCAAAACCCTCAAATGAAAGCCACAGAATGACAGTGGAAACTGAGAAGCTCTGGGCTGCCTGGAGACACCAAGTCTGCTCTGCTGCAGCACGTCATACTGATCATTACCGTGTGTTCATCTTTGACTCTTTCTAATTCTTCCCAAGCCTAGAAACTTGAATGCCCTTTGTCTTTCCTTCCTTTCAAGGCCAGGAGTCCCATGAAATCTTCATTCAGCAGGTATTGCAAATTTTAGGCAAATTGCATCATTATTATTAATAATAGTTTAGTAACATACAGTAATACACAATAACACAATGGTCACACAGACTTTTTTGAAAGTGATATTCATGGCCTGATATGAGCTGTCAGATCCACTGTGCCAGGCAACAGAGACAATTACAAGCCCATATGCTACAATGTACTGTGCCATGCCAGGTCCTTGAGGTCCCAGCACAATCCCAGTCTTGTTGGGCTGGGATGTAAAACAAGGGCAAGAAGGGACAGGCCACAGTGCAGCGCAACATGCAGGGCTTTAGAAAATGCCAAAACACATTGAAGAGCAGAGGTGGATGGCAAGAGAGAGCTACGGAGGTAACCAGAGAGAACCACACAGCAAAAATACAACCCGTGCCCCTGGAAAGCTGAGCATACAGCACCTGAGAGGAAGGGAGGCTCATCTCACAGTGGATAGAGGAGGTTATGTGAGTGGCTTAAGTTGCACAGAACACACAGAAATGGGATCAACATCAACCCCAAAATTGATCAGGATGTCCTGCTCCAGCTGGATCCCTACAAATCTATGGAGCCTGATGGGATTCATCACAGAATACTCAAAAGGCTGACTTATGTAATCACAAAACCTCTGTCAATGATTTTTGGGTGGTCTTGGGAATCCAGAGGGACCCCAGATAACTGGAAGCTGGCAAATGTTGTCCTAGTTTTCGAGACAGGCAAGGAGGAGGAGCCCAGAAACTACAGGCCTGTCAGTCTTAGTTCAGTGCCTGGTAAAATTATGGAGAAGATTATTCTGGGGGTACTGAAAAACACCTGAATAAATGCATCATGTGGTGGGTGAGCAACTGGCTCAAGGTTCAGGTACAAAGCGTTGCAGTGAACGGGGTGACATCAGACCGGGAATCTGTCACTGGAGGGGTTCCACAGGGCCACATCCTCAGCCCTCTGCTCTTCAACATCTTCATAAATGACCTGGACATAGGACTGGAGAGAACACTGAGCAGGTTTGCAGATGATACAAAACTGGGAGGAGCTGTTAACTCCCCCGAGGGGAGGGAGGCCCTGCAGAGAGACCTTGACAAATCAGGAGTCTGGGCAATCACCAACCATATGAATTTCAGCAGGGGAAAGTGCTGGATTCTGCATCTGGGGTAGGGCAACTCTGGATGTATGGACAGACCAGGGAATGAGAAACTGAAAAGCAGTGCCATGGAAAGGGACCTGGGGTTCCTGGCAAGTTGAACATGAGGTGGCAGTGCCCTGGCAGCCAGAAGGGCCAACCCTGTCCTGGGGTGCATCAGGCACAGCATCACCAGCTGGGCAAGGGAGGGGATTGTCCTGCTCTGCTCTGAGCTGGGGCAGCCTCACCTCCAGTGCTGGGGGCTGGTTTGGGTGCCACAATGTAAGGAAGATATTAAACTATTAGAGAGCCATAAGGATGGAAATGACAATGATAAAGCACCTTGAGGTAAATCCATACTCAAAGGTATGGTAAAGCCAAAGGAGTGGGTGTGATCACTTGATCTGTTCAGCCTGGAGATGAGGAGTCTGAGGATAGACTTCACTGCAGTTGCAACTTCCTTGTGATGGGAAGAGGAAGGGCAAATATTGATCTCTCTGTGGTACCCAGTGACAGAACCTGAGGGAATGGCCTGAAGTTGTGTCAGGTGAGGTTTAGGTTGGATATTAGTAAAAGGTTCTTCACCCAAAGTGTGGTTGGGCACTGGAACAGGTTCCCCAGGGAAGTAGTCACAGCACCAACCTGACAGAGCTCAAGAGAATTTGGACAATGCTGTCAGATACATGGTGGAACTCTTGGGCTGGTCCTGTGCAGGGCCAGGATTTGAACTTTGACAATCTTTGCGGATCCCTTTCTATTCAGCATGTTCTGTCATTCTGGTTTTCCGTGATTACTTGGTTTAAAAGTTGGTGCTGGCATTTCAGTGACAAATGCTTCCTATGGAACCCTTTCTAAAACAAATTTCTTAAATGATGGTTGTTATTTTCTAAATTTTTATGTAATTTTGTCACTTTCAAAATATTTATTAGCTACACACTGAAGTATTATAGTACCTGATCACACAACCCAGGAGCCTGAGCACCACAGGCTTCCTACCAATGACTGAAGTGCTAGGAATGGCTTTCTTTCCCAAAGAAGAAAATTGTGCAATTCTTCTGAAACAAGGGCAAAACCGAGTGAGAGGGGGTCATAAATACATGTTGAAACAGAAATTCTAAAGGAGAATAAAGTGAGATTTGTATACAATTACATATACATCTGTGCTCTACTTTCTAAAGACAGAAAGAATGAGTCCTTGAACTGATACGTCTCTTTAAACTGAGCTGAAAACTGCTGAAAAATACCCAAGAAATATTATCTGAGCATTAAAGAATTGGAAGGAAATTACATTATGTTCTCTGGCGTAGTTTTCATGAAGGGACAAAACTCTGACTATGGGGTAACACAGTTAATATGTAAGGCTTTTGATCTGGGTGAAGAAAAACATGACTTAGAGTTAAATCTAAGGACAGAACTTTTCTCAACCCAGCTCCTCATCTAAAGGCTCAGAACCTTTATTTTCCATAACACTTATCCAGGTATTCCACTCAGTGTCTGTCCAAGACCTCAAAATTCCCCATTATAAGTATTTTTCCTATTTGGGAAAGTTGGAAGGTCATAGAATCGTATAATATGCTGAGTTGTGAGGGACCTATTAGGATCATCAAGTCCAACTCCTGTCCCATCACAGGACACTTCCTAGAGTCATACCATATGCCCAAGAGCATTGTCCGAACACTTCTTGAACTCAAGTCAGGCTTGGTGCTGTGACCACTTTCATGGGGAGCCTGTTTGTGGGCTCAGATCTTTTTGAAACTCTGGATTTACAGCATATTTATTTCCCTGAAGGGGTTTGGCAGTGCCACCTAGAGTGCACTGCTTTAGCTACTGTTGTTGCACTGACTAATACATGGGACTCTTTAGCTCAAAATAGTCAGCCAGAGCTACAGTTGGCCATTGAAGGGTGTCTTCTTGTTGGAACCCCCTTGCATTCCCTTGCCCTGCCTTCCCTCTTGTGTTACTCAAGACTGGGATGCTGTATATCCCAACACAGTAGTCTAATTCAACCACCTATGTTGTTGAGCAATGATTGTGACTGAAGCTGGTTGTGTTTCCCATATCTTTGTTTGATCTCAGTGACCAGTCACAAAGGAAAGAGACCCAACAACTGAACAGCAGGAGTGGGATCAAGTGATTGTAGGATCCACATAGTATTATGAAGGACAAGAAGGAAATTATTTAATATATTTATGAGTTTTCTAACCAAAAATTGCAGGCACAGAGAAACATGTACACACTTCTTGTATAATGCAGTGCTGAATGTTGCAAAAAGAAAAAAAACCCAGAAAACTTAAGTGGGAAGAGAGCAGATGTAATAGGAATGCATGGAAAGAGTGAGAGAAGATGAAAAAAGAAAAAGATTAATGAAAGAAACAGAAGAAAACAAGAGACAATGATACATGATGTCAGAAATTAAATAGAAAATGATAAAGTATATAGTTCTTATTTTTAAATAAAATAGACTGAGATATTTTATCCATTAATATATACACATAGATAGACATGTACATACCCTGCCTTAATATGCAAGGAATAGATAGGCCTTTGCAGAGTTTTATTCATAACAGGAAGTAAAAAAAATTGCACTTGCTAAGCACATAACCAAGCAGCATCAACTAATTAAAAAAGATGTCTGAAAGGCAGAAGAGAATGCTCTTCTTTATCTGTATCTCATGGAGATCCTGTGGAATATTACCATATGAATTTAATAAAAAGTTGCCGTCATTGGCATTTTTATACATAAGATAAAGGCTTTGTTATCAAGGCAAGTGGTGTTTTTTTCTTCTATCCTGATTTGGCCAGGCTCTAGTTAAGTGAAGCCTGAAACTATAGACTTCAGTTTTTCCCATTTAGCACATGCATGGCGCTCAACGTATGCTATGATGAAGTATGGCTTGCTGAGTGACGATCTTGAAAATCATGCATACAGTATTTACTTATGAGAATAATCCTTTTTGCTTATCAATTTAAAGTGATAAACAAATTTAAACTTAAAAATATGTCATGCAGTCCTGTTTTGCTTGAGGAAATAAACCTTGCATGCAACAATAATAATTTCAAGGACAGTTCTGTAAAGTAAAAAGAAAACAGCTGCTCCCTGGACTGTGCAGAAGACTTCCAGCTCCCTGTTCCACAGAATCTGCTGTCCCTGATATCCCTTATAGGTACATAGCCTAAGTTCTGCTAGATCCAGAACCTGTAGGGCACACTAAGCGAAATCTTACCTGGAAAGCTGGTTAAACTTAGGTAGCCTGATGTTTCCCAAACTAGTCCTATAGGGAGGGAGTAGACACTTGGGAATATCCTGACATTAAGTATGAAGCTAAGTGACAAACAACTGCACCTGGGGAAGAAAAAAAAAAAAAAAAAAAAAAAAAAAAAAAAAAAAAAAAAAAAAAAAAAAAAAAGAGAAAAGAAAAGAAAAGAAAAGAAAAGAAAAGAAAAGAAAAGAAAAGAAAAGAAAAGAAAAGAAAAAAGTAAAGAAGTGGCAATTTTGGGCTTTATTTTATGTCCAGTGCTAACTTTTATTAGCAGTACTGCACTATATTGTTTTTTCACATGGGCTTCCTGTATTATTTGACACAAGGGCCTCCTGTCCTCAGGATATTTTGCTGTGGACCCTGTTGGCCATGACTATGTGCCAAATTCTCCCATGCAGGTAGAACCATATCTGCATCCTAAGCATTTTCCACGGTAATGACTGAGCGGGCTGGTCTCGCCAACATAAGTGTTTTGTTTCCAGACATCTCTTCTTTCTACTTTTCAAGTCAGCTATTCCCTTGAGAAAAGCCATGTCCCAGATGACCAAGACCAGCTGCTGGGCTTGGGCTGTTCTCTCAAGTTTGATCCCACCTGCCTCTCAGTGGATGAAGTCTGACTAGAGGAGCAGCTCAAAGCCTGGGTAAATGAGGTCCAGGTGTATTTGCCAATAGGTGTATTTGCTTCCCTCTGGTTAGGAATCTCCAGTCCAAGACTTGATGATGTGTTTTAAATATGTATCTATCTTATGCCCCTCCAGAACTTTCTGTTGATGTGAACACCAGGATACAAAGTCTGGAAAGGACCAGCAGTCACAGTCTTTTGGGCTAATATTATCTACATATTCAATAGGACAAGGAGAAAACCAGCTCCTACGCATGGATACAAAACCCAAGAAAATTAGTGAAATGCAATGGAAGAAGTTGTATATTAGGCATATATTTTAAGTGTCCATATGAACGCTGTGAACACTGATTCTTATGCAGCACTTCTCTCAGGCTATTTCTTACACAATCTGTAATAAAACTAATTGAACTATGTGGTGACTTTCTGCCGCTCAGCTGCATTTGTCTTCTGGTTGCTGTTAGGCCCTTGCCCTCCAGCTTCAGCAACCCACTGCTGCCTCCATCCTCTGCTTTTGCATTGCCTTTTCTCTCAGATGCCAGAGGTCTGCCACAGTGTTGTTCTTGTGTGGGAGGAGGACTGTGTGGCCATTCAGTGCTTGCTTGGTTCCATTTCAACCAACACAAGACATTTTGACCATGGTGTCTTACATGGTGTGTCCAGTTTTAAGCCACCACAGTGATGTCTGTGCTACTATACCTAGGAGCTGAGATCTATGTCACTGACAAAACTTCTTAAGCCAAGATACCAGCAAGAAGCATACTGTGGCATGGTCGCTAAGCATTTTATGTGCAGTATTTCTACAGTGATTTTATAACACAACTAGAGGCGACATAAATTTAGGGTAAAAAAACCAGATAGATACTCCTCTGGCAGTTATTTTCAGACAGCTGTGTCAGATAGTGAAAAGCTCAACCAATCCTCTCCAGCTGCAAAAAGTCCATCAAAGTTTGCCTTCATGAGATGGATATGCCAGTCTTGCTCTGTCTGGTTCCCAGCATTATTTAGTCAAGACAGAAGAAATTAGGATCCAGATTGTTACGCCCTTCTCTAACTTCTTCAGGCCCAGGAAACAAAGGCATTTGTCACCTTTAAGAAGTGCTACTTCACCCTAAGTCACTTGTGTTTTATCACTGTTTGCTCTTTGGGAAAACTTGTGTTTCTTGTAACCTCATGGACACTTTCTTCCCCAGTCAGCATGGCTGTTTCTTGTCCTGCCTTTCAGTCATTCCCTTAAAGGTTATTGTACAAATATTCCTCCTTCACTCTTTATTACTTCTTTTCTTTGATTTTAATATCCAAGAGCAGATGCTTCCTCCACTTCTGTATTTGCAAGGTGTCTAGCACAAAGGCACAGTGTTTTCCATGGGCCTAAGCATCTCTGACTGTTTTACGCACACAGTAAATTTAATTCACTCCAGGAGCATGTTAGATTTATAGCTGCAAAAACTTCAGCATGGACTGCTCAATATCTGTAAATCCTGGACATGGACTACAGCACATGCTCTACCATAATAATAATAATAATAATTTGTAGCACAATTATGGTTTTCCTTTCCCAATGGCAAAAGAGAGGTGTTCACTCTGTGGCTTCATACTGAAGAGATGTTTTTAACTGAAAGAAAATATTTTCTTCAACCGTCAAAAGTGTGTTCCCGACCTACATTTTACTTTCTTTTGGGATTCCTTCCTTTCAAATATGGAAATAAAAATTGATTTGTTTTGCAATATATAACACAATTCAAAAAGTAAGAAATTTCTTTTCCCCTGCATCTACTTGCCAGCCCCTGTGTGGTTAATTATTATCACAGTGCAAAAGCATGAGTTGGTAACAATACAGTCATATCCAAATTGCACTGTAAGAACAAGAAAATAACGACCAGATTTTAAAATATAATTCTTAACAGGCTATGAAGAGTGTCTTGATCTGCCTATTCACAATTATTTAAAGTTTGTCCGTGCAGACTCAGATTGGTTTCCCACCTACAGCTGTAGGCATAGTTTCAGGTACCACTTTTTAAGGGTGAGCATAAGTGATTAATTTGTATTGGGTTCTGTGACCCAAAGAAATGTTATTTTAGATTCAAATGCTGGAAATAATTACTTTTTACTTGGGGTCAAAAAAAAAAAAAAAAAAAAAAAAAAAAGACCTGCTTCCTGAGCTACCTTTCTCATAGCTTTCCTTTAAAGTGAAAGAAAATACATTATCTCTTACTGACAAAAGGCATTCCTTGGCTAAAACAACTCTGTGTTTTTTTAAAAAAAACACCAGCAAATCTTCCTGATGACATCTAAAGACAATGCCAAAGAAGTGAGATTTGAAAGATGGAGAGTGGCTCTGAGAAAGAAAAAGGAACAAGAATAGTTTCAGTTTCTACTGGAGAGAAGAGTTGAGCACATTTAGATTTAACATGAATTAAATTATGCTTGAATTTCAGTTGGATCAAGGTTGAGAGCAGAATCTTGTCTGTGTCTAAATTAGGACTTTCTAAGAAAGGAGACGAAGGCTGAACAAAGTACAAAAGTTAATAACTCAATTGCTGCCTCTCGCCTTCTTCCACTCTCTCAGCTCATGCCTCTCACAAAACCAAACAATTACATTTGACAGCAACCTGAAATACAGACCCACGCAGCTTATATCTTGTCTGTCACCAGGATTTAAATATTTCAGGCCTTGGCAGCACAGCTGGTTCCTCACTGATTAGAGCCTGATGAGTTTGGTTTGCTGACAGGGACAGATTTTATTCATGGCTTTTCAGGTTCTCCATTTTCCATCTTTAGCCTTTTATTTGCTCTGGGTAATAGCTGACTTTTTAAACTGCCTTGAGAAAGACTGCAAGAAGAGTCCTATTGTGCACAATGAATGGAGCCCTGGTCTCTCTCCATCCCTGACTGGTATGGGAAGGGAAGCCTCTTTAGTCCTTAGACAGACAAGAAGGACATTATCTTTCTTTTAAATTATTACTACTTGAAAAGATCATCTCAGACCATCAAGCCCCTCACTGCAGGTTTCGTATATGAAAACCTGCTCTCTGTGTAACTTATGCCCTGTCTGTCAGGGGACAAAGAAATAAAGGCTGCAAAAAATATTTGAAATCTGCTGGGAAAAAATCCTTTGAGTAACTGGATTTATTGCTTCATTGAATACTTCAGCACTTGAAATGTCAATAAATAACTCAGGTGCAAATCTCATATAGTGGATCACCAGGTAAAATATATATAGAAAGGCAAACAGAGCAAAAGAAATTGTACTTTTTATGTATGGGTGTCTTCCAGTGGATGCTTTCTACCAGGACTTTACTTTCTGGTAAACATCATGTGGCAGTAAGGGTACACCTGACTGTATTGCCTTAGAGACAGCCCCTCAAACCAGAGTGGACCTGTCAGTTATCAAAGAAAATGATAGATAGCTGAATATTATAGACCATTTTTCATGGCCAAAGTGAAAATTTAAACCCTATTGGGGGATTTCACTGAGTGATTCAAAAAGCAGGAAAAGGCCAATTCCTTGCGCCATCATTTTGGAGCTGGGTTGATGGAGTGAGACTGAAATTCTGAGGTACTCAGGACTCCCCAGCCCTGGAGGTGGTGGCTCCTCAGACGATATAAATCTCATGTCCCAGCCATGCTCAAGCAAGTATGAACCATGGTACTGACCAGCAAAGAAATTGCCACATAGGATCACAATAAATCCTGAGCCCCTTCTATCTTCCCACAGGTAGGAGAGGCAAGGGTTAAGAAGGGGCTCCACACTCAGGACTTTGGGACGCTAGCAGAACTGATCATTAAGATGATAAACAATGATAAATGCAAGCCTTTAGTGCATTTGCTGCTTTCTGAGTTGTCTTCAGCTTCAATATATAGGTAGAGCACAACCCTAGAACATCCATATAAAAGTAGTCTGTTCATAACATGACACATAGCACAGCTGGTGATTATGAACAGTATGCCTGTATTTCAGTGGTGCACTAACCAGTCTTAATAAACATTGCCTGGCTTATCTCTTGGAAATTAAAAAAGTGATTGATGTGCTTCTGAACTAGCATTTCAT
Source organism: Phylloscopus collybita (assembly GCA_027886175.1). Lineage (NCBI taxonomy): Eukaryota > Metazoa > Chordata > Aves > Passeriformes > Phylloscopidae > Phylloscopus > Phylloscopus collybita. Next base: position 4,359,348 of record JAJNNQ010000029.1, read on the forward strand.
TTGAGACAAAGTTTTCACTGACTGATAAATACACCAGGCTTGCTCTGGCATTCCAGCTTATCTCGACTCCATAGGAATAGTGCTGGAGAAATGTCTCCTCAGTCTTTAGGACAAAAAGCAGGAAGATAGTTCTGAGGCTTATCAGCCCACACTAGAGTTTGTGCAGCCCATAAGTCTTAATGTTAATCTTCAGTAAAAACAGAGGCATTGTTAATGTTTTTAAGGTTAACTGCAGACGTTTTTCAGCACAGCACCAAAAGCATCCTAATTTCCTTTTCTCAGAGCGTTTGTCCTTCCCTTGTGTTTTCCCAAATCCTCTTCTATAATCCAGTGCAGAGGCTAGGTGACAGGAAATCCAGGGAGATGAAACCAATTCAGGGCCCTATAGTACAGCACTAAACTGAAAGGTGATCTTATTTTTTCCCAAATGAAATTTCTAATTGTCTAATTATGCAGCTATAATGTCAGTCAGTGCTTTGATTATTTCAGGATCTGTTTCATAAGAATTTAAAACACTAAAGGTATCACTTAGAGGTAATTTATGCAAGGGTTAAATGCAGTTGACACTGTTTGGGAGTTTTAATATTATATTCTTTACCCAAGGCAATAGACAGCTTCTTCAGAGTCATTCCATTCTAATGTGTAAATGCTGAAAGTAATTAGACTGAGTCCTGTGTGTATTAAAGTATTTAGGAGAAAAAAATTTGGAAAAAGTGACTTCTCATGAGCAGCTGGCAAATATTTTATAAAACTTAGAATTACTAATAATATAAGAAGCTGTATTTTTTTTTAAAGCCAAGGCTGGTTTAAAACATACAATTGCAGAAAAGTATTTAGGTGTGCTAAACTTTTTCTTTTTTTTAACATTCCAGTACAGGAATGGACACTGCAACAGCACCCATGGCAATGTCTGTTAGCCAAAAATGATGTTAAATACAAATGCATGTGAGAAGAGTTTATATTTTTGTTGAAAAAGGGCAAACTATTATGTTCGGAAGAAATGGAACACCCTTTCTATTTTTAAAACTTTAGCCTAAAGGGCTCTGAAGAACTGCGTAGCTGTCATTGTCACTTTGAGGAGAAAATATTTCTTCAGCTCTGAATATCAAATATGTTTTGTTAGAGATGTCTTGTGTGGTTCACTGGTGGCATTTTTCTTTTCCTTCTTAAAATGCAATAAAGACATAAATACATATATATATATGTATAATAAGACAGCATTTTTCCGTTTCTTTACCCTTTGCAGAGTAAAGAGTACAGACTCTTTAATGTTTTATTTACAGATTTCAAATCCCTCCAAAAGGATCCCATGCTCCCTGATGCCTGCAGTAAGCCCACTGGCTGTTTATGGCCAGAAAGTTAGTTTTCTGATAGAGACTAGGCATAAATAAGAACCAGACCCTACATGACTTCAATCACTGGAGGAGGGTGTCTAAATTAAATATATGCTATAAAAGTACTTTAGCATTAGCCATGTCTGCCTGATGAAATAAGGCCATGTCTGCTTAATTAAATATTATCAATTCTCTTAAAATATTTTGCCACCTAATGAAGCCAGTTACTACCTGAACTGTTCACATATTTGATTTCTCTGGCCTTTGATCTTCTCTATCCTGCACATGCTGTCACTGAAAGGCAGAAGGCAGAGTGAAGGCTGCTCATGGAGGAAGCTGGCTTTCTCAATCATCACCTGCCAATTTTATTGAAGTTAGTATTAAGCATGATGTCAAAAGACTAATAACAAGGATATCAGTATCCTTATAATACCTGCATTTTCACTACACAAAAAAGGAAACACAAAGCAAGAAAATTAGGTAATTTTTAAATTAACCTTTTAAATCACAGACTGCTTTGCTTTGCAGCTCTGTCTTGTTAATACTTGAGGTAGTGCCTAAACATCTCTCTGGCTAATGTAAGAGCTGCCAAATGACCACAGGGATATTAATTATAGGAAGAAGTAACTGTTCAGATTAAAAAAAAAAAAAAAAAGCAAAAACAAAAAATAAAAAAGAATTAATAAAAGGAGAAGAAAAAGTTAAGAGGATGTAAAGATTGTAATTGTATTTAGTCATAGGAGGAAAACAGGGATCATCTGCCAGAAGCACACAGCTTCTTTTGAGTTCATGGAAGGGATCACAACTTCTTTGCGGTTTGGGCCATTTTTGACCACTGGAATGTTCACCTTTACACATTTGCATTTACACACAAATCTTGGACTGCTCTCACTGCTTTCTCTGCTTTTCAGTGGAATGGTGGCTTTCTGCACTGAAAAAAGGCCAAGGGAAAAGAACTCCTAGAAGACTTTACTAGTGTGCAGATATCCAGAAGGCAGATTATATAAATAGGCAAGGGGATTTCGAGATGCACAGGTACATCCCTTGGTGCCTGGGGTACGAAAGGACTGCAGTATCTCTTAGGAATGTGAAGTCTGTGGGGAGTATTTGAACCAGGAATGTTTTGCTTCTACATATGTATAATAAAATCCATTGAAGTGATTGTTTGAACAAAATTGGACAGGAACTGAGCTGAAATGTAAAGACCAATCTAATATACCTGAGAAGGTTAGCTGTACAGGCTAGTTGGGATTTTAAAACTTACAAGACAGGCAGACAATAATTCCAACATGGCAATTAATTCTGATCTTCATTTTAGTCTATGCTTATAGACCGCTTGCTTGCCAGGTCACCATATTTTCTATTTGCATCTGCAGAAGTACCCTGCTCACGCATACATGCAGACAAGTTTAGGAAGGGAGGGCAACCCAGAGGATTTTGGATGTTCTTTGAAAAGGGTAGAATTATCAGAAGAAAAATGTAAGAAAAGTGTGTTCATCTGAGGGCAAGACTGAATTATAGATATTTGAACTCAGTGTGTGGTGCTATACCAATGCTCAGATTTTTCTCTGAGTTTGAGTGGGAAGTTACTTTACTCCCTTCTTTTTTTGTATCCTGTTGTCACAGACTGGGACTGTGGAGGGTTATTAACACGCATGCTCGCACCTTTTAGCAGCCAAGCCCAATAGCAATGATACGTTAACTGCTAATCTTAGAATGTCTTATGTACACTGAGAACATCTGTACATTTATCGTAGTAGTATAGTGTTTGCATAAATCTTGTCAATGTACTATACACATCTATTACACGTGTAGCCTTTATATTTAAATTGTGCTTGCTTGAATATAAATATCAATGCAAAATGTAATATTTTATATAAACACATATTTTACTGCTGTATATATTGTGTGTATACAGAATTTGTTAGGAGACAGATACCAAATGCATTTTTAAAGATGGTCTTGGTGAGATGAGAGCTCACTTCATGTTCTGAATGGCTTAGCAACCCGGTAATGGGATACAAACTTTTACAACTCCATATCACAAGTTCAGATACAGTCAAAAGCAGAGGTGATCAAAAATTATCACTGTCCTGATAGTTTGGTGATGAGAAAGATTGAGATTGCTTGCCTTGATCCCTATGGCTGTATGTGTCCCAGAGCTAAGTCCCTCTGGCACTCAGCAGAAAGAAATGCACAAAACCAGCATTAGCTATCCCCAGGTGCCCCTGGCAACAAAGCGGCTGTAGCCCATGGGCCTCCACTGATGACAAAGACAGGCACTCTCTAGATTTTGTGGGTTATGTTTGTTTTGGTTTGGATATTTTTAGTAGATACATGAGTTTTACTGTCATTCGTTATTATTTATCCATCTTTGGACCTGACAGAGCTGCTGCTGTTGTGCCTGGATTAACTGGGTGAGAAGTACTTGCTCAAGAAACTTGGTTTGCAGTTCTGGTTGGATTGGTGAGAGATTACAGAGATTGAAGGTGACTGGAGTGTTGTAAGGTTGACTAAGGCAATATGTACCTCCCTACGAGAAAGTCAGAGAAAGAAAAACACCCTCTAGCAGAGAGAAAAAGGGTTGCACTTTGCCCTCATTCACACTGGTGAAAACCTCAAGATCACTGACTGACCTTCTTTTCTTTCCTCTGTTATACACCCCCTCAAGAATGAAGAGGCATTTTGATATTTATCACACTTAACTGTAATAACTATAGTGCAAAGAAAACACAGCATAACTTCTGAGGTGGTGTGTAAGAGAATGGGCTATTCAGGCAACAGCAGAAAAGCAATCCACACATGGCTTATGGCAAAACATCACCCAATATAGCAGGAGTGAAGGTAAGGAGAGGACATGCACGTGTTTACCCTGATGTAAGTGACGTGCTGTCTGGAACCACATATCCCACAGTCCCAAAGTGACACTGCATGGGTGTGCATGGGGTGGTGGTGAGACAATGGGGTCAGTGTGCTGTAAGTCTTACTGCTCCTAAAAATGCAGGTATCCATGCCCTGCTGGGATTCAATACAGCCATGCTATGAATGAAGCCATGGTGGGGCTGCATCCTTTCCTTTCATTCAATTACCAGAAAGAAGTCCTGTTCTTGTTACTGCATTGCCTACATATTTATTCATCTCTATGGCATCTGACTGCTTTGCCTATGTTGAGACATCCAAGCTCTTAATTAGACAGATCAAACAATTACATTATACCTGTTGCCTGAAGGTTTAGCTGTTAGCTCCCAGATCAAGATTTAATCAGTGAGAATGCCTGAACAGAGAGCTACCATGTTGCTGCTGCTGATTGTTATATTTGTATGAGCAATCTCCAAAAATTGATAAAATCCTGTTCTGTACAGGCTTGGTTTTCATCAGCACTTGCTTTCCCATGACCCTATTTCCTTCCCAATTGCCAATTAAGTCTCTTAATTCAACAGGAGTTTTTAACCTTAATTTTTTTTTTATGTTTTACATTAATGTAATTTCATCACATTAAGATAATTTCACCATCCATTTCCAATGGGCTACTCCTAAAAAAATAAGTTGTTTAATAAATCTGAATTTTCAGGAGTTTTTGTCATTATTGTTCTAATTCTTCTTGTACACAGACTGCATGAAAGAAAGTCAGCCAGATGATGTCAGGAACAAAAAGATATGATTAGGTTGAGATTTTGCCACTTGCTGCCACTTTTCCCAGCTGCTTACTAACAAGACAGGTAATTAAATAGTCATGTAATATCAAAATATTATTATATTAATTAGTACAGAAATGCTGTTAGACTATTCTAACCTGATAAAATATGCACAGTGCCCTGCTATTCCTGCTGATGTACGGCACTCGATGGAGCCAATTTGTTTGGGCCTATTGTTGTTTATATGTCAGCAGTTCAAGGAAACTATTTTGCCTCCTACTCTAAAGTAGTGTAAAAAGGGCCTGACATTTATTGAAATATAGATTCATATATATATATATATATATATGAATCTATATATATAACCAATATAGATATTGGTTAGAATGAGTCTTGCCATAGAAGTGGATTGCTTTTGCTAGTATTGCTATCAGATGGTTGGTCCCATTCTTGGAGGCGTGGATGTGGATCTCTGCTTTTTATTTCCTCCTCATATGTTTCTGTTAGATGACACAGCCAAAGCATTATCCAGTAAACTTATGTCTTTGTGCAAGGCCTGTGTGTAGTGTGTGTTTGTACTGCTTGTGTGTAGTATACTCACAAATACCCAAGCCAGGTCATGTTTAAATGAATTCAGGATTATCACCTTCTTCAGTGGCCAGAAGTGGCACTAGAGATGGGACTAATATAAAAATGTGAATGTTCCCAAACTTGGGCATAAGAAACATCTTTCATTCAGGTACTCCAGCATAAGGAATATAAATCAAGGTTGCTCATTTTCAAAAAGTGAGGTGCAATCTAATGATTTATCCACTCTTAAAATCCTGGTAGTTTTCGATTGTGATTAGCTTCCAGACCAGAAATACTTAATTGAAAATTGATTGAAATACTTAAGAGTCACTATACTGTGTATGAGAACACATTGAGCTCTCATTATTTCATTTACATGAATAGCCTTCTGCAGGCACATTATCTTATGAGAAGTGCTCAATTTAACTACTTTAGCACAAAATTACAGGACCTGACTCCCTGATACTTGCCTTTCTCATCTGAAGCTTCAAGATAAACATATAACAACACCATCTATCCTGTCTTCTCTTTATTGATGTTCGATTAAGAGGTTTATTTAAGAAGACTGGCACTTGACCTCCCCAGCCACATTTCTCCCTGCAGTGAAGCCCTGTTGCTGCCCACCTGCTGCACGGCAGGATTGTATTCAATCATGATCCCTGGCACACACGGTGTGCTTATAGCTGGTGGCTTGCTTGAAGGAGAACAGACCACTAATAAATTGCACAGTCATTACCCTTTATGCATACTTGTTCTAATAGGTGTTGCAGATTCCTGCCTCCTAATAAGGAAAGGAAGTAGAAAAACACATAAATTCTCCCAAGGGAGGCAGACAGCCTGAAGCCACGTTCGACAGCTGTTACTGTTACCATGATCACCAAGAGCAAAACAAGGATTAGAAGGGTGAAAAAAAAAAAGATGCATTGCTAGGGATTTTGGCAAGCTTTTCTTGGATATGGAATGTGTTTTGCACTGCCCCAATATATAAAGGTTCAGCACTCCTGTGGCACATGATGGAATTTGGAGATTAAACCAACATTGCAATTAATTAGCCTATAAATATGTAATTTAATTTATCAGAAGTTTTTCTTTCTGTATCTTGTTGCATTTTTAAACTGTCACCTTAAACTCCAGCAAAAAGATTTTGCATTCTATGTGAGCTTGGATGCTACAGTGTTATTAAATTTTATTCACAAGAGGTTTCAGAAAATGTTTTCCTATCATCTTCTACCCTTAGCTCTGGTCTTTCTCCTGGGGGCCAGCTAATAGGAATCGGGTGCTTCCTTGGCTGCCCTGGAGCTGTGCTGAATTACATCAGCTAAGCCTCTGTCCCTCATATTATAGCTGAGAAATCCAAAGGGGAGACTCATGTCCTCTGTAAAGAGGTGTATTTAGTCTATCCCGCAGAGATGGTTTATGGCTTTGGCAGGGAAACTGTTGACAGTGCATACTGTAAATATAGTTCAAAGTGAAATTGAAGTCTTGGAGCTGCAGCTCTTGCTTGTCACATTAATTAGTTAAAGGTGCTTAGTGTAGGTATCTATGTACATAAAAGATTAACACCATCAATTAAGCACACTCACTTGATATTCTACTGAAAATGGCAATGGGGCACACTGCAGGCTGCTACTCCCTTTTTGAGTATGGCACAAAATCAGAACCACAACATTGCTGGGCATTATGGCTCTCATAGAAGAGGTTACAAGCCTGGTGCTTTTAGCATCCAAGCCAAATTCAGGTTCCTGCAATTGTTATCCATCTACTTAAATGGTGTTTCAAGCAGAGACAGTGTTTCTTGCTCTTGCCTTAAACAATGGAGGGTCATTAGACTGTTGTATTGAATGTGTGGTGCTTTTAATTCTCATGCTGGCTAACTTCAGGTGAACACAAAATGATTTTTACTTTTCAGGCCAAAAATCACATCTCCTTTTATTGGAAGATCAAAGTTACAACAGATCCCCCAAAAGAGGAATAAATGAGGGTGAGAGTGCAGACTCTCATGTAAAAATCTACTGGAAGAGCATCTCATGTTTTCTATGTTTTACCATGTGATACTAGTTTCCCTTCCCCCTTTACCTTGCAACCCTCCTTGAACAAAGGTAGCGGACTGCTTGTGGATGCTGACAAGTCCTCCCTCCCATTCAGAGACATATTTACAAGCCACTTTGCATCTGGCTTCCTATACACAATCAAAAATCTTGCATGCTCAGTTAATCAAAACACTTCATCTGAGGTCCACTCTGATGGAAACATCAGACCAAGATATGATGTCTAGAGTGAAATAGTGTCTATCTGTCTAGAGTGAAATAAAGCAGTGAGCAGCTTAAAAAAGTATTAATGCTCACTAAAGCTTAAAAACACCATGTAGCAGTTCTTACCTGAATTATGGTTTAAAAAAAACAACAACAAACTTTTTGATAATAATTACCAATAACATTTCATAATAGTATTTGTGACAGATGAGAGTAACCATTAATATTGCTTAATATTGCAAACCAGTGTAAGTTCCTGTCCAATGTCAGTCTTAACACAAACTAAAAATATGCTACTTATTGAGTTGGAAGAAGGTTTTGATTTACAATTATGTCTTGATGGATTACCTGAAAGCACAACCTTCAGGCAAACTGTGATTAAGTTGACCAAAGACATCTGGGAGAGCCATCTACGGCCTAAAATTATGACCTTGGTATTCTGGGCTGAAACTAGACACCATTTAAATTACAGCGCTGAAAAAACTCTTCTAGAGAGGCCTTTGTTTAGGAGGCCATCAGGTTTTTTAGCTTCAGCAGTTCAGCAGAAATACCTCCTGTGAAGTTACAGGGGGGAAAGAAAGTACTTCCTATTTTTTTGCAGCCATTACTTTAAAAACAAAACTCCAAACACTCCCAGCTTGTATGAATCAAGAAGCAAAAACAATTAATAACCTAATGATTAGCAAATGCCATAGACATAGGTTTGGATTTCACTTAGCAAGATTTATGGAGTTAAATATAAAAGTATGACTTTTGAAAGCCATGTGCTCATAATTAGCTCAAGTTTTACCCCTGGATACTGTAAAATCACAACATGCTGTCAGAGCCCATTTTCTGATCCTGTTATCAGCATGGAATAAAGTTTTCCATTAAACACAAGACAGATTTACAGGTGCTAAAACAGCTTTTTTATCAGTGGGAAACAGGCTACCTTTTGTTCTCTGAAAAGGCATTTCATAATTTTACATTGGTCAATTGATCGTACAACAAAGGGAAAAATAACAATTTTGGTCATCTACTGAAACTGAAGAAGATATAATGTGAAAATAAACACAAGAAAAGTAACTGTCTGAATATAGAATATACAGTCTTCCATATTATTGCCTACTGTAAAAAAAAAAGAATTAGATCAAAGCAATGCCATTTCCTTACTATTGCTGAGTGTACTACATAAATCCTCATAGAAATCATGTGTTCCTGCAGAAAAACTCAAAGGATAACTGCGTTCCAGGCAGCTGTGGATGTTGGAAATTAAATTATTCCATTAAAAAGAAGCCCTGAAAAGATAGCAGTCCTTTCAGTGTAATAATTCCTGCCATGAGCAGTCCTGTGTAGGAACATCTTGGAACAGGCCCAAAAGGAGGAGTTTTCTGTACCCGCGCTGTTGCATTCCCATCCCACACACCCCAGGCAAGGGGGACAAGTCCACTTCCTGTGGGAAGGAGCTGGCGTTGCCCTGTCCTCCAGCAGCCAAAATGGAGATGAACAGCTTTTTCCTTGTTCACAGGCTGGCACCTGGCACCAGGCAGCCAGCCTCTGAGGAGTGGTCTGAATGCTTTGGGACTGGCTGGGCTGAACCACACTCAGCAACAGCTGCTCCAGAGTTGGATGATGGTGCAGCACCCAGTTGTTCAAGACAAAGGCAACATCTCTTTCCTTTCTGCAATATGAGTTGTTTAACATGGTAGTCAATGGAAAGTATTTTTAGTGCCTGTGTCTGAATACTACTAGGCCTAGACATGCATGAAACTGGACTTGGGAGGCATTTGATAAGCAGACCAAGTCTTCAGTTACAAGAAATATTTCATAGCTACTTTTATCTTCTAAACATTTAGATGGAGGTTTTGCAGGCACTTAAAGGGACTCTATGCATTTCTTTCTCTGAAACATCCCAGGCAACCTAAGAAATCATAACTCATCTCTGCACCCAAGACAAAAAGCGTGAAAGTACAGAAGGCGGGAGTCTCATGCAGAAAGAATACAAAGCACAATGTAAACATTCAGAGTTGCTTTACAGCCCTGGCAAAACCCGCTGTATTAAAGAGCAGAACAAATATATTGATTCACAGGGAGGCTTCATCTGACACACTTGCTAATCACACAGGTTTCTACAAACAAAAAAACCTATGGAAACAAGGTGATCCTTCCTCTGCCACAGCCTCAAAACTTCCAAGAACTCAGTGAGAAGGTAGCTTTATTAACTGGACATGGTTCAGCAGCCACCAGTTCCTCTATCCTCTGTGCTTATCATTTTAGCTCAGCTGGTTGAGCCTGCATTGCTCAAAAAACTACCTCTTATTTTATTGAAGACTGCTGTGTGGCAATTCTTCTAGATCCTCAGTAGTCGTATTTTTATGAAAAAGACTCTAAAGTCATTTTCTTTCTTCTTCCTTTGTTGAAGGAAGACAGAAGACAAGATTAAAGCAAAGGGCCTGGTAGTATTTCCTGGAGCAGAAGATGGGATTTCCATTCTTACCAGGTCTCTATTGGAGGACAAGGGCAACTTTTAAACAGGGAGTTCTATAAAAGGCCTTTTGAGATCTTTAAGAATATTACTGTCTCTGTCTGAGATGGTTTACATTAGGTATGCAAGATGGTTCTTTCCTGGTCAAATGGAAGGTAATGTAAAGAACACAGTACACTGTCCCCACATGATCTTCCAGATCAGAGAACAAACTTTTATTAACAGCATTTATATGAATACTGTACTGTGGGCCTCTCTGTCATCACCTTTGCTCCACAACATCACATCACAGGAAGCAAAAATAAATAAAGCCATATATTTATCATGGCTACAACACAGCTAGGAGAAAATTTTATCGAAACATAGGCACAGACTTTATTTGCAGATGAATTCACAGGTTCACATATGCAAGTGAAAGGAGCCTGTGAGATCCTGAGATCTCTGAAAAAGCTACAATGTGCAATGTTATAAGATAAACGAGCTTTCAAAACCTTGATTTACTTTGTTTTCTTGAGGGAGCCAGAAAACAGGAGCCAAATCCTTTGTCCTGGATGACAAAATGAAGATACCTGGCATTTACATTTTGCAGGAACACAACACATGGAACAGACGGGGGACACATAAGCCCTCGTGTTCTGATGAAATCTTGCATCTCCTTGTACCTAATGCCATATCATTCTTCTTTTAGGTTCACCTAGAATCACCAGAACCCTGGTCTCTCTGTTCCTCCCAATCCAAGAAACCATTTCTGAAGAATGATCTTCAAAGTGCTTGGCCATTTGTCAGAAACTATCACAAAACTACAAAGAAATAACCGAACAATAAATCAAAAATCTGAGAGAGAAAACTCTCATAAGCACTACAAAGGAAGAAAAAAAAAGGGCACAGAGAGTTGATTATAACACCAGCAGTTTGCCACAGCAAAGGAGAAACTGATACCAGATGCTGGTGGGAGCTCTTTCATTACCTTGTGCAAGACCTGCAGAGCCACGAAGGGGCCCCTTACAGCACTACCTCTGTCTGGGCTAAATGTGCTGCACTTGGGCACAGTGATTCATGCTCAAAAGAGATCTGCAGAGCCAGTTATTATTTTATTTGAATGATGAATTTGGAAGCTGACTCCCTGTAAATTTGCTGCATTCTTTCATCATCTTCCAGCAAGTCTTTTGAAGTTAGCCTCTCCTGAAAAATTACACTGTTATGTCAGATTTTTTAATGTCAGCAGCATTGCCATTTAAACAAGTGAAAGTAACAGATGAAAAAATAATCAAAAAATATGTTTAATATTGGGTGCAAGGGTTGCCAGACCTTTTGATCTTTGGCGTGTGGTTCTTGCTTTCTAAGTCCTTAGACATCTCTGTCTGGTTCTTTAAAACTTATTTTTCATTTGACTAGCCATACAGCAATTTGTAAATAACATCAAATAATACAGCCATTTTCTTTCACTATTCTAAAAAGGAAGGTCAGCTAGTAACTGCATGGTTTATGTTTATGCAGTATTTTCTGCAGTGTTACTCACTGACTCAGATGAAGAAAATGCACAGTGCACTAAGGGAGGCAGGGTTTTTTATTCCATTCGGGTTTTTTTGATTAGCATAATTACAAAGAATTGTGCTCAGCATCTGGTCAAAGCTTTCAATATACTGCATATCAAAACCATGCAGGAGGACTGGAAAAAATTTCCCATGTTATTGTTTTAAAAGTAACATTTGGTTGTTTGGTTGGTTGTTTGTTCTAGTGACGTTGTGATTTCTGAGCTTTTCAGATTCACTTGCTTTTTTGTTTCCATGGTTTTCTCTGCAGACAGGAGGGCTATAAATGCTCTTTTTTTCTAACAAGTGAAAACAGAGATTATGTGGACTCACTAGATTGAAGCAACTGAGGTTTTTAGCAAAAAAAACATCAAATATAAAAGCTGTTGTATTAAAATTGCTAAAGCTGCCAATACTGAGACTAAGAATCCAGGAAAGGACAAGTATGTAAAGAGACAGCAGCAGTAAATGCAGTAAGCCAGTGGATGGCTGAGGGGGACATTATAAGCAGAACTGGTAACCTGAGAAGGTAAATGTTATCAGTGTTAATGATTTGTATAATTTTGGGAAACACTTGGCAACCTTTGGGGAAATAAGAAGGCTTACAGCAGCTTACTGGAGGACATGAACATGTTTTCTCCCCTGAATAAGTACCTCATGTGTGGTGATCTTCCAAAAAATTGTCACACTAAAAGCTGCTGAGCATTTCAGAATTTGCCTGGTCATTGTTCTTTTAACTTCCTGACTGAAAGGGACGAGGATAGAAAAGCATCAGTGGTGCTGGTGCCTCTGTACCCTGGGAATGCTATAACCATTGTCAAACTCACTAGCAGGTTCAGTTTCTTATTTGCCAGAAAGAGGCATACCAACTTGCCCTATACAAGGAAACTGGGTCAAAGCAGTAGAAACCTGTGGAGTTTATTATCAAGTGACCTTTCATATTGGAGAGAGAGAAAGAGAAAAATGAGAAATAATTTTACCAGAGTTTCTGCACTATGTTGGCCACTGTTTTTCAATAATAACTTCTTGGGAAAGAAATTCCATCACTACAATGCTGGGCATGTCGCATATAATACTATCAACATAAACTGTGGGGGATGATAACTGTTTTAAAATTGTTATAATTCTTCTCATTAAATAGATAGAAACAAGAAGAACATTCTCACTTTGCCACTACAGTTGCAAAGCCATTTTCTGTCCTTTCATACATATTGTGAGAGTTGTCTCAACATGTCTTTAGATCAAGTGACATAGATCAAGATGAAAGGGCTTATAAATAGTGCTATAAATGTAACCAAAAGCCAGAAGAATGAAATGGAACACTCAGGATTTCTAAAGTACTTAAGGAAATATATTCTGATTTCTTTTGAGCAAGGAAATGCTTCTTACTGCTGTTTGTACAATACCTAACACTTGATGCTTGTGCTGGATACCTAGTCTTAGCTGTACTTTGGACACCTCCTCTAGCACAAATGAAGAGTAAAAATTAGTTTTTGTGGCTGCCTTCTTCAGTAAGAAGCATGAGCTAACAGATCAAAAATCTCACAAATAGCTTGAAGAATTTTTTCTTTTGGCAAAAACAAGAGGCAAACCCCAAGCAAATATTAGCTTTCTATTACATTTTTCCCACCTAATTGTAAAACTAAGCTGAGCTATAGAAAAATGCTTTTAATTTCTATTCTGGTTTACAATACTGAGGAAAGTCAATGTGGTATTTACTGCTGCTGAAAAAATCACCAGCTTCTTTCTGAGCCTTTCATTACTGAAGCAAGTTTCTAGATCCAAAAACTTCACATACTTGTAGCTGAATTTGCTGCATAGTGTTGCATGGAACACTGGCAGTAAAGCTCAAACAATTTGTCTGTCTTTATGTCGGTGAAATTGATAGCATAATTTATAAACAAACTGCATAACTGTGAATAATAAAAGGTCTTACAACCCTTTTTTAAAAGGAAGGACAAACAATAGTAAAAAATATGGTAGCAATATCAGAGTAGAATTTTTCTCCCATTCTGAGTGATATTGGGGTAAATTTTTTTGGGTTTTACAATGTGGAATAATGTTGCCTGGGAATTGATCAAGAAAATGATCTGAGTTCACTAAAGCAAGTTTCCCACCAGTGATAAGAAAATTTTGATGGAAAAATGAGTAAAAAGAAACCATTCCTGAGTTAGACAATTCCATTACATCTGACAGCAACCTTCATGTATCTGTCATATCACTCTCTGAACTCACTGAAAACCTTTGGCTTCTATGTCACCTTGTGGTAATGAATTTAATAAATATGTGTTGGAGAGACAACTAACTTCATTTAGTTAATTTCAAAGCCCCTGTCTGAAAATTTAATTTACTTTTTCCACAGAGAAGGTGCTAAGGATAAGCCTCTTATGTTAATGCTCTTTGTTCGTTGTAGGTTTTAAAAATCTCTGCAATGTCTCCCCTTCATTCAGGTTAATTTTTTTCTCTTTTGTTAGGGAATTTGTCTTGTATATCCATCAACCATTTTTGCCTTTACGAAAGGGGCAATTTTTTTTAAGGTGGACAACTAGAAGTGAAGGTGACCTTCAAGAGATAGATGTACTAAGTTTATGCTCAGTGATATGTTTTCTGGATTGCAGTTTATTCTTTTCCTTATAGTCCTTATTATTCCCCCTACTGCTTTAGACCCAACAGGGACATATGATCCTGCCTGCTACTTTTTGACATCCCATCTAAGGGCAAAGTTGAGTCAGCACTAAGGGGAAATACCAGCTGAATTATTCAGCATCAGCCAAGAATAACTGAGCCAATGTTTTACAGCCTGATTTTCAAAAACTCAAATGATAGAAGAGTGGTATGAAAGAATACTGTAAGCAATCTCAAGAATATTTACAGTTCAATGATAAAAGATATGCTAGAGTGAAAATATTTTCCTTCAAATATAGTGCTCACTGTATTGTACCACTAATCCACAAATAATACTTTCCATGACATCTGAATTTAATATTAATGCAAAAAATAGGGAGGAAGAAAAGAATGTAAACAAAATATAAATGCTTGGGGAAAAATTTGGAAATCTGCAGAAACACTTGAAACAGCCAGGTAGTTTGAAGACCATATCTGTTGAATATATTCATAAATATACTCAAAATATACAGATATGAATGGATCAAAAAGAAAAAAAAAAAAAAGGCGGAAATTGAATACTGAAATTAAAAAATTTTAAAAAGGCAGGTTTTTGCAGAAAGCCCACTGGAAAAATACAAGATGAAGAAGAAGTGAAAGTAATCCATATGCAGGGGAAAATGTGTGTGTTGAGGAAACTTGGGTATGATTTTGGAGTATTGATGGAGTTTTGGGTGCTCCAGACAAGACACTGCCATCCCTGACAGTCTGGGAAACAGGCATTTCCATTGCATCTGTAACAGCTAAAACTGTACCTTGGAAACCTAAAATGTGCTATTGGACATATTTATTTTAGATTATGAGGGAGATACAAGAATTCAGACCTGCTCCATCTCAAAGAGAAGTTATACTCCTTTGCCACCACAGACATAGGAATTATGTCTCATTCCTTATGTAAAGACCTGCATGATATCAGGAATGTTATTTATTTGCCCTGGATTCCAGATTTTCACCTACAAAACAGGGTGAGGTTTCTTCCTTCTCAGGTGTAGGCATTTATGGTGACAACTAGTGTACTGTAGCTGTTTTGGTAATTGTAATGGAAGGTTCTTTGGTCCAACTTTTGCACCTATTCAAAGTGGCTTGTGACTCTTCTATTGCCTGGTAAATATAAAATGTAAGTTGGCAGAAGACTAAAACAAAATTAGTCCAAAGGCAAGAAGCCAAATAACCACTTGGCTGTACACCAAAATTAGAGCATGCCTAATGTACCCAGATTTTCACAACAATTATCCATTCTTTCCTAGAAGCTGTTGGTTAGTTAACTTAAGAGAATAAAAATCTGAGCTTTAACAGAATGCCGTCAAGAACAAAGCAACACTATGTAAGAAAAGTGAAGAAAATTTAAAAGCAATGGGAAAAACTTCATTTTGTCCATGAAATGGTCAGACAACAGAAAACAAATTTTCATACTTATAAGTCAAGCAAAACAAAGTCAAGCTTGACAAAATGAGCCTTCCAGAAAAAGTCAGATATTGTGGCAACACATAACATTGAATTCTCTTCTTGCATGCATGTCTTTAGTACTTCTTTTACAACATAGTCTGTGGAACTGAAAGTGCCTGAGTGCAGAAAGTTTCACTACCAATCCACACCAAGCTATGAAGCAGTTTCTTCTTCTCTTTGTAGTCCAAACTGTTTCAAGGAAAGTTTTGTGAAAAATGAAAGAACTGAAGATACTTCAATATAATTCAATTGAAACAGTCTCCTCATAATGCTATCTCTTGAACTGTTTCACAGTTGTTTAGTTCTGACTTAATCAGAGCACAGCCATATCTGAGGGCAATCTTATCCTTTCTTTTTCATATAAATGATAGATAAAGAATGCTAAGACAGATTTGGAATTCAGAGAAAAAATTTCCCCTGAGATTAAAAGATTAAAAGTAGGCAAATCTGAGAATTGGTTACCTGAATTATCTCAGCTTCTCAGAGGAAACTTTCAGTCAGACAAAAGCAGGACAAAGGATTGCCTGATGTTAATGCAGAATCATCCCACAGTGCTCAAAAATAAAAGTAGGCTGAAAATCAAGTTACTAACCCTGTTAAGGGCAAATGGACTTCCAATGAAGATTTCACAGGAGGGGTAACCCGAGACCAACATGAACTTATTATCTCTTTCAACAGTCTAAGCTGACAGAAGGTGACATTTGTAGCAGGAACATGAAGAAGGAGCACAAGGTCTGAAGGCACAGAAAGGTCACCAAGCAAGAAATGTGCAGGGAAAACTCCCATGCAAGACAATTCTCAGTGCAGAGATCAGCCAGCTTGATTGCTGCACTGAAGATCAGGACATATCAGGATGTGTTTTATTATGGGTAAAGGCCTCTCCATTATTTCCTAAGTTGCAAGGAAGCACCTATGCAAAGACAAGATGGGAGAGGACTGGCCAAAGAGATGTAGAGCAGAAAAGAAGATGAGGGTGACAGAGGAAGTGTGTCAGTACAGACACGAAGCTCTGAAGACAGGATTTTGTTGTCCAGGCATGAAGATCGCCGACGAAGTGTCTGAGGGATAATGATCTGGAGTCTAAGTACATATTTTAAGAATATGTAAAAGGAAACTATAATTTTTTTTCTACGTCCACTGAGCCTAAGTTATACTAAAGTTGTATTAAGTAGTTTGAAGAGAATTATTTCTAGCAGTAAGACCGTAAAGGGCTGCAATAATATGTAGTAAAGTATCTGGAAATACCATTGTTAAAGATTTCTAAAAAAAAAAGTTGAACAAGAATCTGGATGCAGTGACAAGGTGCATTGCTGACAGACTAGATGACCCCTCAAGATACCACTACAGAAATCCTTTCTCTGATTATTTTTTTAAAGGAGCACAAATCTTTTCCCAATCTTATTCTCTTTTTTACTGTAAATGAAGTTAATTTGTTTCACAGGAATTTTCTCTACTCCTGAAGTGAATCTAGGTGGAAAGGGTAGAATTTCCCATGAAACATCCTTTTAAAAACTGCTACAGTGAGGATGCCAAGGACACAGGCCAAAAAAGGTGCAGATGGCAATAACACCAAAGACTGAGGTGAACAAAGAGACTACCTTATTACAGATCAGGCACCTTCGACATGGGTGGCAAAAGCCTGAGCACAGATTTCAGGGTGCAACTCTACCAATTCTCTTATTTCACAGCTGATTCCATCCATGAGTATCTTTGCTAAGGAAAACTTCTTTGAACTTAGACGGGAGTCCAGTCCTCAGCTGGTGTATGTTAGTACTATCCTCTGGGCCTAAAAAGAGGCAGATTTATTTATGCAGTCTGCAGGTTTGGCTCCATACTTTTATCTCAGCAACTGAGAAAATAATTTTACTTGGGCTGTCAGAGGTATTTGGTGAATTACTGTTGGTAAATAGGTGTTATTTTTGAAAGCAGGTGTGTTAATGAGGGAGGAAAGCTTCCAGAGATGAGTAAACACTAACACCATGCTCTTTTCCTAGCTCTTAATGACTCACTGATGCTTCACCTGAAAATCTGGCCTGAAAATACCTTGTTCCAATACTGAGAAATGCAGACTACTTTTGAAGGAGCTGAAGTAAATGCTTGAGGGCTTCAAAGACAAGTGGGGAAAAAACATAGTTTCAAGGAACATTTCAGCAAAACAAGCATTAGCTTTCTGGAATTATTTTAATCACCTTGTTTTAATGTAAGAATGTTGGAGAAATAACCCTATTTTATGAGCTTCTTTCACCCCTCCAAAGCATCATTTATTGCTTTTGGGCCTCTTTGTCCCTCTTGTTTTTTTCAAGAATACTTTATATGCCTGCCAATATAGGGGGAATATTATACCCTGGAATCTTCCTGTGTATGTTAAAAGAGTACTTGGCAAAATGGTACTGGAATAATAAGTAACAGCTTGCTTAAGATAGGGTCAATCAATTCCAGGGGAGGCTATTTACTGGATTATATACAGTCCTCTTGGAAGAAGAAAATCTCTCAAGTGCTCTCAGTTTGACAACCACTTTTTCCATCATCTGTTTGGAATTTCTGTGCCAGTTAGCTTGCAGCCCTGCTATTTCCTCTGCATGTGTTCTGCAAACTGTGGGGAGGATACACTCGTTATTTTGAAGGAGTCAGGAGTGAGATGCAATTATGGGGGCCTAAGCACACAAGAGATAAAATCTCCTTCCTGCCAGCCAGCATAGAGGGCAGTCTGTTTGAGCTCAGAAGCAGCCGATCGGATCTGAGCCTGAGTATTTGAAAAAAAGTCTTAGCAGCCTATGAGTCCCATTTGTTTATTTACAAAGAAATGGTATCATTTGGTTACTCTGACCGGGCAAGCAAAGCAAGTGCTGGCTTCTATACGATGCATTTTAAAAACATCCAGCTTGTGTTCAAGTCAAGTGGCTTGATATTGCACTGCCTCTTGATGCATATCAAGCTGCTCAAGCCTACCAAGCTTTTTCAAATGTACTTTTGACATTTCAGGACAGCTTATACCTAGATTTTAAATGAGAAGTATGTTTGAATTAGGGCAATTTTTTGTAATTTGCCTGAATTCTACAGTTATGCTTTCTTCAGCCTGATCTGTTTAATTGAGATCTGTTCCTTGGCTGGCTGCCAGTATTAGCAGAGCATGTGGATAGCAGATTGATTTACCTGTGTATTGCAGAAAGATTATTTCTTTCACAATCTTCAAGCTGGACTTGCATGAACCTAGAATTGGTTCAACAACATGTCTCCAAAACTGAGTGTTTACCATTAGCCTTTCAATATGTTTCATCTTTCATTATGTAAATATGGCAGATAACTTTCTAAAATCATTTATTCAGTAAAGTGTACATCAGTGTCTGGCAGTTCGAACATTACTTGGTTTCCATCCTTAAGACCAAAATAATTACAGTGACATTTTCTTTTACTAAAGTATTGAAGAGTTAAGCATGAAGTGAGAGAACTAAGGGGCTATCAACCATCTTAATTACAATCACACCCACCTGAAAGTTTTCAATAAATTTTAACTCTGGCAAGTTTGGACAGCTGTTCCTTATCATTTTGAATGCTGAATATCTTAAAGAATCTGCTTAACAATTAATTTTAAAATATTAAGATTTTAACTCTTAAGGTTCAGAGTAAAACACTTTAAGATAAGTGTTTTATTCTGAATCTCTGAGGAAGATACTTTTGTGAACATGGAGGCATCCAAGCAAAGATGTTGACTTCATCCCATCTGACAAGCTGATTTGAATCCTGTCAGTGGGGAACTTAGATCATGGGAGATGCCTCACTTTCATTCAAAAGCTTCTGAAATCAGCTGGTCTCCAGAACATGTCTCACACATTTTCTTGAGATAAACAAATGCTGTTGGAAAGGAAGATGGTGGAAATGAATGTTTGACCCTGATGCGCTTGCAGCTGCTCATTGCCTGCCAGCCCTTCCCAGACAGCTTCCTCAAGCCTCCTGCTCTCATTAATGTGACTGGTCAATACCTCCCAATATTGTACATTGCTTACCCAGGTATTGGCAATAACAATAGAGGCACTATTTGGCTTACAAATGTGACCTCGAAAAAAGCAGCCTGTCTGAAAACTGAAAGAGAACCTAAATTCACCATGTCATGAGACCTGCAAACCTCTTCTGGGTGATACGCAAGCAGCAACGCTATGCTTTTTAAAGGACTTTGGTACCGACTTGTTCTAACCTCTGTAGGAACAGAAATTCCATAAAAATCCATTTTACATTGTTTGGAAAGATGGAAAAGAACTCATCCTGTGAATATTTCCATCTCTGTGCTTATACACAAGCACTTCTACAGTGGTAGGGATGGACGAACCAGCTCTAATTTAGAACTACAAGGGGATGAGTCCAGTTAGAATTACAAGGACTACAGGCTCCCTCTCACCTATCCCACTGCTGCCTCCTACTCCTGCAACCTGAGCTGGGCCCAGTTACCTGTGACTCCAGAAATACTGATCTAGCATCTGCCTGCCAGCTTTCCCAGCAGGAGCTCCTACCACTCCTATCTTATCTTTGGCTGCAAAGGTTTCAGCAAGCCCCTGGAAAAAGTGACATCACAGGAAGTCCTAAACTCCCTTCTGACTTCAGCCTGGATATTCAAAGTTGGCTGCAGTGACAATCTGAAAGAAAGCAGCAGATGATTGCTGCTGCTGAGATCACAAGACATTGCCTTCTCTTTTTTCTAAGATTTCTCTCTCTCTATGGCATTGCGTCCCAAACTGAAAAACTACATGTTTCACTGTTAATGTGCACTATTTCTTAAAATAAATTCTTTCTCTGTGCTGTATCCCTTGGCAATGTTACCAGCACGGCCAGGCTTCTGATGGACATTACCCACTATCTTTGAGCCAGGGGGAAGCCATGGTCTGCAGTGTCTCAGCTGAATTCTAAAATGGTTCTGGGGATATCACCAGAAAGGGCAAAAACCAACAGAAATTTCTACTCTGTCATCCAGGCGAGGCAGACAGAACTGGTAAAGCAGCACCTGGGTTTTGCTGTCTAAGTAGATAGACCATGTTAGCTCAGCACCCCCTTCCTACAGGCACTGAATGGTTTTTATACTCTTGTTTTCCTGCTGCCATTAGTGAAAACATTGCTGTTTGCATATAGGGCTAACTATTCCCCCATGTAACAGTTCATTCATAAACATAGGTGTTAAATCACAGAAAACCACATTTTGGACTTTACAAATAAAGTGGGACTGGCTATATTTTTTCTTACTTGATATATTCATGTTCAAAACACTTTATAAACATAAACCCTTTCAAATCAATTGTGAAATACAAGAGGTCTATTCATGACCTCATTTCATCAGAGGAGAAAGTAGTCAAAGATGATATGCCTGAAACACTCACAGGAGGAAGAATAAATGTGATGATGGGAAGAAGGTCATGAAACCTCTTCATACTGTGCACTAGGTATTAGGCAACGTTTCCCAACACCCCAAACAGGTTTGTAGGTAATGTATGTCATCAGGAACTTCTGCAAATTAAGCCATGGTACAAATGAGATAATGTCACTTTCTGACCATATCCCTCTAATAAAACAATACCTCTTCAGCCTGGAAAGACTGCTTCCAACAACAATAATGACCCAGAGTAATTTCTACCACTGTAAAGTGGATTCCAAATATTTGCCAAAAGTCCAACAGTTTTTCATTCCAAGGGCTTAGATATTTCAACTGGGAAACTACATATTTATTAGGAAAATGCTATAAATTGGGATTTCAGTAACTAAATCAGGCAAAGGAATAAAGAATACATAGTTCTGACGAGTCAGAGAGCCAAAACATTTGATGGGCTTGATAAAAGTGGCTCCTTGAAAGGGTTATGGGACCTCCTTGCTCTGAATTAATTACACACATCCATAAATCCATGCAATCTGATGAGGCTATGAGCATTCAAGCAGCAGGAAAGCTGCCAGTTTACAGAGCACTTTTAGATGAGTACTTGACCATAGTGTTAAAAAGATATTGGTGTTGCCAAAGTTAGGTTTAGCAGCAAAGGAGTCTGGCATCCATGTGGACTTGTCTTGTGAGCAAGGGGTTCAGACAGAAAGACAGACAGGTGGCTTTATAGACTTGGGGATAGGAAAATGGGAAAAGGACCAAGGCTAGGCTCTGTCTGAGAGACAACTAAAACCAGAAATTGGTAAAAAAATCTTGGTTTATATTTTGTTTTCACACGTGGAAGCATACAGGATTAAAAGGAGAAATATGACCTAGGGCTCTAAGGAAAATAAGAATAAACAAATTTAAATTCTGCATTTTACATGGCTTGTGACTACTTCAAACAGAACTGCAGGGCAAATGTGCTACACACTGGAAATAAGTCCTGCTGTGTTGTACTCCTGATGATTTTCTCTGTGAGTAGAGCAGAAATTTACCTGCAGATTTTATTTTGCAAACTGTAGACTTCTTTTGAACATGGATCCTTTCCCTTGCTCTGCTTTCCATAGTATAGCTGTCTATTAGCATCATCTTCTGTGTGCTATTTGTCTGTAAGTAATCCCTCAAGCTTGTATAAATACACCTACTTGTGCAGTGTGCTGAAGCAGAGCTGTGCATGTTATAACAGCTGGCATTCGACTGTCTAATGAGTAAACATTATGTCCAGGGGTTAAAGTGGACTGGAATGGTTCCAACTCATGTCTGTTAGAAAGCTACTAGGTTAAATATTTGGTTCTTATCCTTACTCTTTGAAAATGTAAAGCATGTCTAAAAACTGAACCACACCAGTTTGTTATAACCTTCTTGGGAAAAGCTGTGTCTGGGGAAGTCTTCTGCATCAATGAGCATTTCAGACTCCCAGTATTTGCTCCTGTGGTAAAATGTCCTTTAAATGTCAGAGAACTTGCACTTTTAACTTTATGTACACTTTATGTGTATACCACATAAATTCAGCATAATAAAAACTGCGTTGAAGTATTAGCAAATTGCATAAACATGTCAAAGGCTGTTACTACATGATATGCTGGTTTCACAGGATACTCTGACCGCTTCTGATGGCTCCTAATACCAGTTCAGAGCTGGGTCTGTCTGGCAGGCCATGGTGATGCTGGGCTTAGTAGTTCCCACTGGCACACATGAAAGCTGAGAAAAGATGCAGCTACAGAGCAAGTCTTTGCTCAGTCAGGATGCATTGAGTGATGAAGCAGGAAAAAGGAAGTAGGGGAATTGAGCTCCAAGTGCCAGGTCTGTGTGGAGGGAACAAACCATTTCCTGCAGAATGGGGAAGATGGAAACAAGTATCAGGTGTGAAACAGAAGGCACTGAGAAGAGGCTTCATTCTCACACAAAGAATAATACACATGTAGTCATTCCCTCAATCATGAAATTATTTAGACAGAATTTGTCAATTTTGGAAGTAACCTGCAGAAAGAAAGGCATTTTTATATGTGTCTGGTTGTTCTAATTACTGAGACAGGAAACATTTACTCCTGTAAACAAAAATTAAAATATTTACCCAATATAGTGATTGTGTTGTAATCTAGAGATAGATGCTATTCTTTTTTACTGCTTCTTTTACATTTTTCTGCTGTATCTGCATATCCAACAAGAGCTGTTACTGTTAGCTCCACATCCAGTTGTGTTCTCATTTTTGTGGTGGGTTTCCTTCCAGGCTCAGATCAATTCCTGTCTATGTTCGTGGAAGGACCTATGCCTCATCTGAACCACTGGAAGATGGGCTGGCTCTTCCAACAATTGAAAAATTAAAATATTATTACGTACTGTTCCAGATTTCACAGAAAGATGCTGTTTCTTAACAGCTTTTATCATGCAATTACTGGTGATCTTCTTACCTTGCCTTGCTCTTGGTGTGATCAAGGAAAAGTTCAACAAAAGAAGTGATCCTCACACCTGGCATGGGACAATTTTGGACATTCTAGACACCCTTACAGAATTCAAGGAATTAAGCCAATATGTTCAAGATTGTCTGCTCATATTGATGTACTCTGCATTGCCCCAGATACCAAAGGCCACAGAGAGCTTTAAACAGAGCCAAAAAATCTAGTTGGACAAAATGCTGGAAAAGGTGCCTAAGCTGTTGACTAAAATATACAATTGCATTATCTCACTGGAGAATTTATACATGTACTTGGCAACTTAGGAACAGAGAAGGATTGGATTTTCACCAGTTCAACTGGATGAGTGCTGGATACACAATGAGCTGGACCCACACAGGTAAAATTTCAAGGGGGATACTGCTGCCATAACCATCATCTCATGGTTTTATGTCTTTTCTTACTTTACACATCTTTTCCATAAGTGCTAAAGATTTTGTAACTACAGAATGTTGGGACTTGAAATACCATTGCATTCCTTTCAGAATTAATTTTATACACAAACTGTGTTTGAAAAAAAATTGAACACCAACAATAAAATATTCCAGTAATTCATGTCATATTGCAGTTCCCGATAGTAAACCTTTATAAAAAGTTTACATTGCACAAAAATGGATCAAAAGCAGTATTATGTGACTAGACTCCACTTCTGTGCCACTGTACCTGAAAACTGAGACAGAAAAGCTAAATAATACCCAGTAGGAAAACAACCAATTAATGAAATTGCTCTAGTAATATATGAAAAAAACAAGTGTGTTCAAAGAGAAGACATCTTCAATTTTGTAAATGATGCTACTAAATAAGAAAACCAGCATTGTTTTGATGATAATGTTTCCTGTGTAGCCTACATTTTCTCATCAAGTGTGGTAGTGGTGTGGTAAGATTACAGTGTGGTAAGATCAATGTGAAATCAGTTTTTGTTTTTTACAGAAAAACAAAATTGAATTGTAGAAAAAACATAGAACTGAAGTCAGAAAGCTGAGGGTTTTTTGTTACCTGTTTTTTTACCATTTTGAGTAATTTTTCTAATTTCTAGAAAGTTTGCCTTGTTGTCAAAAAAAATCTCTTTCAAAAGTCTTAACTTTGTTTACAAGGAACTGAACAACTAGAGTAAACAATATCACAGAGAGACTTTTCAGCAAATAAAGCCTTACTGAAGGTTTAGGCTGTATCCAACAAAATATGATTTAACCATCAGAGTTCAGGTAGAAGGATGAAGACACTCAGATCAGGAAAAGATAAAACACAGGAAACATGACTCATTTCCATGGGGATGCTCATTCTACCTGCCTCAGGGTAACATAGGAAAGAGGAGAGGTAAGAGGAGGAAGGAATAAGATGTGGCCATAAGCAGGATAAAGGGAAAAAAAAAAGACAAAAAAGGTCAAGAGCAACATAATTATCTGTCTTGGGATAGGCTGTCAAATAAAGTGATAATACTCAGCCTTCTGAAAATCATAAGCTACCTTAATTCATTAATCATCTACTGAGATGCTTTGCAAATGCTAAATAACTTTTGGCAGCTCTGGTTTCAATTATAGTGTAAATGGTACCATCTGTATGACATGGTGCATGGTCTCCTTTGTGCCAAATGTGATGGAATTGCGCTTGTCTCTATGTATCTTGATGATTACAGCCCCAAAATCTGAAATGCTGCCTTGCTTTGCTTCAGAACCTAACAACATTTAGTTTTACTCAACCCCAGCCAAGCACTATTGTGCAAGGTGAGCCTAATTTGAACTCCCAGGATACGAAGTGAACTGCAGCTTAAGAAAGTTGAAAGCCAAAAAAGTGCGAAGTTGTCACACCCCCTCAGTTTCATTAACTAAGTAGAAAGTCTCAGCCTCCACCTAACTTGTGTCATGTTTGTATGTAATGATTTCTTGTCTTAGGCTGTCTGGTTATTCAATATATAAAAGCTAATTAATCCTAGGCACATATCAACAAATGGACACCGCCAATCATGGAATCTAGCTGTGACCTAAGCTGTCTTCACCTCCTGCACTAAGGCTTCCTTAAGGCTCAGAGGTCTTCAGCAATATATTGGCTTCAACCTTGCAAAACTGGGTGATCAGTGTGGCACTTCATAAAATTTTTGTCTATTCTCAGTGGTTTCTGAGTGAGCGGGTGAACCACCTAAAGCAGGCTGATACCTCTACATTTGATAGTAAGCACATTCATGATAGAGTTGACGAATGACTGAATAAAAACTTGTGAATATACATGAATATGTAATGGCTTGCTTCTCCCCTACCCAAGTCTACTGGAGTTTGAATATTCACAAGTATTCATGTCCTATCTAGGTGATCTATCAAATGTATACTCCAGTTTCCATGAACTCAGCCATTAACATGTGTGACAGACTTCGTACTTTCACTGTAATGACCCTTTCACAATGACTCTGGCTTAGGCATTTTGAAATTGGTATATAAAATGCCAGACATTTCAGCATGCATAATCTGTGGACAGGTAATTCTCTACTAGTAACATTCAGCCAGCACTTTTAGATCCAGTGTAATTTGTAGGTTATTTGTAGGTTATTCTGATACCAGAATATAAGAAACTAAAGAAAAAAATGTGGAGAATATCAGGAATATTTGGTGTTTTCATGAAAAAGAAAGAATTTTTTTCAGATGATTGTTTGGTCTCTTATTGATGTCTTCAGCATTCACATGGAACATAATTTTGGTGAAACAACAGAATACTTTTTACAAACAAGTAATTAAAAACCAATTACCAAAAAGTAACTACAAGATGTTTTCAGCTATCTCTATTCACAAATCTGACCTCAAAACAGTTCTGAAAATGTTGACCAGAGTATGTTTTCATCTGTCTTCAATTATGTAAGTCAGCCACAGAAGGCAAAAGAGTCAACACTCTGTAACCAGCTTTCTGCATTCCATTACAGTACTCTGATCTTCTAAAATTAAAAAGCTGTGAGTCATTCCCAAAATCACGAGATGGGCTTAAAATGACAAGACTTCAGAAAACAGATTGAGGGAACTTTAATTCATATGTTCAAGTGTTTGTTGGGGGCGGGGATGGTTCCTAGACTACCACAAGAATAGAAACACATTTTGTTTTTTGAGTAAGAGCACATCTTGAAATCTGGAGATTTTAAGGAATGCCAGATCAGGGGTTTATAATGATATCATAAGATTTTGTAGCACTCTTCAGAGCATATTATGCCCTGCTGACCTAGGGTTTTGCAGTAAAATTGTCATTTATAGTTTGAAGAAGTTAAAAGTCATGATCCCAAGTGAGGTGCTATTCTGAATGGAAACTAATAAACCACCTGTAGAGAATCTGTAAAGCACACAGGAAAACATAAGACTGCCAGCATGAACGCTGGGATTCCCCGAACTGATGGAAAACTGATACGCAGAGCTAAACAGTTAGTGGAAATTCAAAGAACCAGACACTTCTAGTCTTCTTTCTGGATTTAAAAGGACAAAGGAAAACATTAGATTTTAGTTGAGGGATGACATAAGGGAAAGCCCAAATTAAATAATTGTTTTTTTGAAGATTGCTTGCATTGTTCTTCAAACAACATTGTCTCAGTCTGTAGGACATCTGCTTTCTTTCTCCGTCTGCTCAGACTGACTTCTGGGATAGTAGGAAGATATCACAAACACTCGGTTCACTTGTTTGCAGCAAAGGGCCTTTAAAGAAAACAGCTTGTGGCTATCAGGTTTTTTTCCCAACTTGGATTTGAACATCTAGCTCCCTAATCCAGAAAGCAGATGTTTTAACAGTGCCTGGGAAATGATTTTTAGCATGTTTTATGTGATCTAAACATAATCTAACCAATAGAACTTTGCTATTCAGTGTTTAACTTTTTCTCTAAGATTCTTTTCTCTAGTAGATTTAGTGTCTAACACAGAACAGCTGGAGACTGTAATGTTTTTGGCACAGAAAGACTAAAATGGAAAGTTTTTTTCCAGTACAAAATTGTTTGCACTTTTTTCTCCTGACAGTGCCACCTGATTCCCTCTGGAAGGATTAGATTTCCTCACATCCATCATATCCAAATACTGAAGTGTCAAGAGACCGGCAATACCCTTAGTTTGCCCATCCATGACTGACATTTTGTACATTTTTGTCTAAGTAGAACTGGAGGTTGACTTAAAGGTAAATTCCAGACTAGCATCTTAAGACACAAGCTCTTTTGTGCACTGACTTTTTTGCTCCCACTTGTAGACTCTCCATAACCTCATTTGTCATGTAAAGCAGTTTCAAACAGGAGCTTGTGTATTGTCACTTTGTAAAAAAATCCTCCCCTGTAACCTACATACATTCAGCTCATAATAATATCAATAATAACAGTAAAAATAATAACAATAACAATAATAACAATAATAAGAATTTTAAGTCCAGCAAAACTGCCAGACTTGACAATAAAAGTGCCAGAATCTTAAAAGTGCATCCCACAAGTCTGTAATGCAATATTACAGTCAATGTCAAAGTTAATCCGTTGTTACCCTAGTAAAACTACACTGCAGTTTATCAGAGCATGTGTGCCTTTCTGGTCCTAGTATTTTATTTAACCACTTTGAATTATAAAAATAAAGCATGAATTTTAACTAGTTTTTAATCTATGTTAGCTATTGGAAGCTTAAATCCAAGAATTCATGAGTACTTATAAATTTGCCAAGCCTTATAGCTCAACCATATATTTCAAGAGTCTTTTAAAATAAAAAAGTGCACCAAGTTTTCTGATTGAAATACTTATGATAGTCTGTCTTCACGTGGACATTTTCATGTATTTTCATGCTATCTGCTGACAATATTCTGGTTTTATTTTGGTGAATGCAAGTAAAAAATTAATATTGTGATATTATTTATTTGATACCCCTGGAAATTGCACATAGGATTTCATACAAATTCAGACAATTCAGAGTATGTCTCTCTGGGCATTCAAAACCAGAAGGAAATGAAAGTTTGCTGCACTGTTTCAGAAAAGAAATGTCAGCTCTCACATACCTACAATACATCTTCTAAAAGAAGAATCTGTGCTTGCCAAGTAAAGTTGCAAAATATTCCATTCTTATTGTTTTTCTACAGTGTTCAAGATATAGTTCTCATTATGTGCAATCTAATGTCCTCTCTTAAATTGTGGAGACACTACAGTTAGTTTCTGGGTACTTTTAAAATTTCGCAAGTTCTAACCCTTCTAGAAATATGTTTCTTTGAATCCTGAGTCACATTCATTTTGCAGCTAAGATAAAGATCCCAAACGGATCAAGTCTGAAAGTTGGATGAGGCTTCACAGTTCACATATATGGTTTTGAAAAATAAATTTAAGTGACTCCTTGTAAACTTGTTGAACACATATTCACATGTGGAAGCACAGAAATTAATTGTCAAATTGTAACTTTTATTGTCCAGCTCATTTCAGCTGTCTCCTTCACTCAGCAGCTCCTCAAATTCTTATCCTTGAAAAGGGTTTCAAGTGTTTTTCAGTTGCTCTAAGGCAGGCACTGTCTTAAAAAAATACAGATAAACCAACTTTCTAATGTTTCAGAAAATATTTCAGAGTAAAATATAAGCATTCTTAGATTTAGTTTGCTTTATCCTATGTATAACAGCATATATTTATTTGCAAGGCAAACTATGGGCTTTTTATTTGTGGTAATACAGATTTTCCCTAATGCCCCATTTCTTTGAAGCATGTATAGCATGATTAGCTTCCTACTCGACCCATGGTTACTTAATGAATAAAGCAGACACAGTTGTTAGGTTTCATGGGTAGAAAGGCAGATGGAACTTGCCATAGTGCTTTGAAGTTTTCAAGTGTTTTTTCCTTACTGATGCAGCCGAACAGCTGCAGTTTTTTTAGAGATTGTGCAAGTGAAATAATTTATTTTTACTGCACATTCCAGCATAATACACCATGGAATAGATTTACCCCCTAAAGAACAGGCTTTGGGCTAAGGTACTTGCCATGTTGAAAGGGAAAACAAATTGTGATGACGACTGCACTTGATTTGTTGAAATATTTCATCCTCAGCACTACATTTGACAATGCAAGCAGAATAGCTCCACTGTTTCCTAAAGACTCACTGTGTATGTTATCATCCTTTAACTGGAAAAAAGCCCAGTGCAGATTTGCAGTCAATGTAGTTTTAACATTAAAAATGAAACCTAGTTACTAGCTAAAATAACATGCATGTGGCCCACTCCCAAGGGCCAGCATCCATTCCTACCAAGAGGAAACACCCCCAACATCCCCACCCCAAGCATTACTGGTATGGATGTACAAAACTTAATCTCTGTACTATTGATAGAGATGTATAGAACCTGAAGGAGCCTTTCAAACTACCCCACAGAGAGATACCCAGTGTTTCAATGAAAATATGTTATTTGCTAATCAGCTGCAATGCATGTATACACAGGACTTTATTAATAATGAAGCCTGTGCCAGCCTCTGTAAAAGGCTGTGTGCTACATGTCTAATGGACTTGCAGACACCACTCAATTTCAGCAGTGGTAATGCCAAGCCATAGGTAGATGAATTCTCTTCCTTTCACAACTTTAGGGTAACACTAACTATACCTTCAAGAGCGGAACTGGCCTTACGTTCTCTCATCAAGGGAAGAGCAGCTTTTTTGGTGTGGAGTTCTATCTCATTCACAGACAATTTTGACTCATTTTATTCTGCTCTGTGATCTTTTTCTTTTGTTATCAAGCTGTCCAAATAGCAAAATAACAAGCAGCAATCATTAGATATTCCTGACAGAATTACTACAGGTAAATATAATTGAATATGTGTAACTTCGTTAGTAGAAAAGAATTGGAGATTCGACAGACTAGCACCTTCAGTCTGAAAAAAGAGACTTCTGAGTAGTATATTAATGAACTCAAAGGTACTATAGAAAAAAAGCAAACCAGGAATGGCTCTTTACTGTTTCTCACAGTATCAGAGCTTTTAATAAACCAGGTAGCAGATACAAAAGAAACCTCTTTCATAATTCTTTGCACAATACAGTGCGTAATTAAGACATGGACCCCTCAGCCTAGGTGTGGTACAGTCCAAAGGAATACAAACCCTTTCAAAAAGGAATTGGAAGACCAGGATGGACAAATGCTGTGCAATTGCTGAAGTTGGAGGCTAGGAAGACTGATTCAGAAGACCATCGTCTTGAATGCTCTTCAGAAGAGCACACACATCTGCTCCCCCAAGTTTCCAGTGTCTAGCATTGTGATCTCTGCAAGAATCGCTTGACAACCAGTGAAGAGATTACCAAACAGTTAGTGTAACTAGTGCCACTGGACTCTTTGAAGTTAGTCATGGTTGTTTGGCTCAGCCTGAAGAGGTTAACAGATATAAGCTGAAGACATGCTCCCTCTGATTATTACATTATGCTTAGCAGTGGTGTGGAGGAATCGTTGCATTCCACTGTCTGACTCTTCACATAATTTCGGACAACCTTTTCTGATATTATTTAAGTGGAGAAATGTTTCCAGCTAGTGAGCTTTGATTATGCCTGTGAAGAAGTTTAGCTTGTGCTATGCCATGCACATGTTGGTGTTCAGGTGAGAGTCTATCTGTGCAGAGTAGGAAACTGATGGCACAGAATGGGAGTAAGGGACTCACTTCAGTAGTTGTGTGAAAACTGAGGAGTTAATTCAATAACTCTCAAGAGGGAAGACTTCCTACTTTATCCTAGAAGATCTAATGAGATTAGACTGCCAAGGGTCAGTCTTCAGAACACCATCATGGTTAAAAGCCCTGGAAATATTTGCATAAGTAGCTTTTTAAAATGTTTTTTTTCCTAGTTTTTACTGCTGTTTTGTTGCTTGGGTTTTGGGTGGTTTTTTGTTTTGGCTTATTTTTGTGTTTGTTGGTGGGGTTTTTTTTCACACAGCATCAGTAGGACAGTTCTCAGATATTATTTGGAACAAATCATTAAACTAAATGAAAGAACAGATATGGAAGAGCACTAAACTATGATGCATTGAAAATATAAAAATAAAGTAAAACAGCTGTTCCATTAGCTAATTCAGTACAATCAAAATAAAATTATTTCACATAAAAAGTCATCTGATGTTTAAACAAATGATAAATCGCAGATTTTCCTTGTGGGCTGTTAAAAGGATGGATCACCTATGCAAAACATTCCAGTATCTGTATTGTGGCACCATGGCTATTCCCTGGACAGCTAAAAATACTTCTGGTCTTTTCTTTCATAAAGGAATTAGACACAGGGGAAAAAACAAAACAAAACAAAACCAAAATGGAGAAAGCTGTAAAATATAATCAGAATTAATCAAAATAATACCAGAACCACAGGGTATTGTGTGTACCAATACCCCTAGGGCATTATGATTGGAGTACAGCAATAGTTGCACATGCCATTTCCCTGAGGCCAAGAGTCTGTATAATAATCCCTACCTTTTTTATCATGCAATAACTCATTGTTAACTGAACATTAAAACCGCAGTGATAATAAGTCAGGACTACGGTTATTGTTGGTCTGTTGAAGGTATGAATCCATTCTGAGTCCTGACTCTTCTACAACACAAACAGCTGACGCTGCTGTTGATGCTGTTCTCCTGGGAGAGCTGGATACAAGTCCTCCTGAAGTGAGTCATAGAATTATCTTAAATGCTATGTTGGTCAGGATTAACTAGATTTCCTCTTATGCACTCTTTAGGCTTCACTGTAGGGGAGCATGCCGCACAAAGTAGCTATTTCCTGAATTATGATTAAGAGAGCAGTAAACTGAGACGTGTTTCTGGAGAGGTCGTTCCCACTTTCTCTGTCAAAGCTGCACCATCATACAGAGAGGAATGTCAGATTAATGATGCCAAAGAACCAGCCAAAAAGAAAGTGCATGTTCCTGTCTCCCATCTCCTGAGCAGTCTCTTTAACCACCAGGTTATTGTGAAAAAGACCTGACCACAATGTTGACCCAAATATTTCTGAACATGAGTGACCAGAGATGTTTTCCTCTGAAGCTGACAGTCAGAAACCAACATATGTTCCAAGCTTATGGGCCCTGGGCACAGATGGGATGCAAGTGCTGCTCTAGCTTATCATTTCTTTAAATGGAGCAAGGTGATACACATGGCAGTCTAGATCTAGGCATACTAGGAAAATATGTCCAGTGCAGGAAGGTGGGTGATGCTTACAGAAGAGCCCGAGCACACAGATAGGATTAATGTACCTAGTTCTGCCAAGGTCTTAGCCCAGATACTGAAACAAATAGTCTAGATGCTACCTAGAGAAGATAGCTCAGGTACCCCCCAAATGGGGTCCTCACAGGCTTCCCATGAGCCAAGTCCTCCAAAGTGTCAGATGGCTGTTACACATAGGCACAAAGGCAGAAACAGGGACCCTGCTCTGGAAAGCTGTGTCAGTATTCTTGGCTTTATAGGGGTGCATGGACCAGTCCCTGAAGAAAAAAATAGTTGTAATCTGTCCAAATAACATTGTAAACATTCTTTTTGCCAGAAGTAACGTTTGTCTATGAGTATAACGAGGTTGTAAATTAAACTTCCCTTGGCAATGCAAAATTATTCATTACTTATGACTCTAGTCGATTTGACTTCCTACTGAATATGTGAAACATTAGGTAGGTACAAAGGGAAGCCCCAATCTGGCAAACACTTGTGCAAGAATGACTCTCTTCACGTTAGTGATACAAAAATTTGGTGTGAGTAGGAAGCAAGGTAGGGAAAATGTGGTCAGGAATCTCTAGGGGATATGGGCCTTACTATTTGGAGTATTCTGCTTCCAGTGGACTTGTCTCAGTGTCTTTCCCTTAAGTTTTAAGAAAAATGTTTTTTGCTTTCAGCTTCATTAATGAGAGTTCACTAGAGTAAATGTTTTTTGAGCATACCTTGTTTCTGGCTCCTGGCCAGCTCTAAAAGCAGTTGCGGTTCCTTCACAGAAATATAGATCTTCACAAAAAAATAAAACTTTTCAGCTTGTAATTCCCCAGTGGTCGCCTCTCCAGCCAAATCACCCTTGGAAACATATTTTAGACCATTTGAGCAGGGGAAAATATTTGGAACTTTGCCTGTTTTGCAAAGGCTCAGCATCAAATTACACAGACAGAGCTTCTGTTTTTTTAAAAAATATTTTATGTCTATACTATTTTGAAGTACATGGAAAGTAGTATTTTTTTTTAAATAAAATAAAGCTTACTGGCGCCAGTATTACATCAGTGACTGTAACCATTGTATGCATTGTATCTCTGGTAAAGATTTCTCAATCTTAATGCAGCTGACACAGGACATCAGGCTGGATGCAGCAGGAGATGTGAATGCAATTAAGTCCTTCCCTGAGTTCTTTAGAACAACAGCACTATTACTATTTGATTTATGTTTCTCAGGTGATGTATGCAACAGCCTTCATCCTTTAATAGAAAGTATGACTGAAAACTGGGATCTAAGCCCAGTTTCATGTTGGAACATTTGTTTTTTTCATTTACAAATAAGAGCCAGAAACTTGCAACACTCCCTAGGAAGAATAATCATTGGTTTGGTCTGCAGCTTATTGAATATACATGGAGACCAAGGGCCAAGTCCTTAACTGGTACAAAAAGGTCCTTTGCTGTTTTGTACAAAGAACTTGAAGGAATTTCAGAGAATCTCAGTCAGTTTATGCTTGCCAAGGACCTGCCCACAGACATCTGCCCGTGCATATGTAGGCAACATGTGTGTATGTGATAAGTGTGTGACATACTGTACTGCAGGGCATTTGATAAAGAAATATCCAAGCAATTCATCACATAGCTATGATTGCATCACCTGCCCATTAATCAGTCTCCCCAGTTCAGTCTGGCATTTCTGGCTCTTAAACTGCTTCAAACAGCACCATTTATATTTTAAAGCCAACCTGTCACGGAAGTATTTCCTCCCTCCCCCCACTAAAGAAATGGAATTTCCTCAGAAATTATACCTGCATGAGGTCTAGGAGAGGCAAGATGAATTCTGAAAATTATGAAATTGTCCTGGTTTTAAAACCCATATGTGTGCATTGTCAGAGTGAATGAGGAAGAACTTTAGCAGCTTTCCAGCAGACCAACTCAGTGAAATACAGAGTCTGAGACACAAGACTTTAAAACAGTGATTTTTTTTTAAGTCATGCAAGAGATCCTGTTATTTTAGATATGTTTTAAAAGGCCTAGTTTTAACTTTTCTCTTCCTCGTGGCAGTCAATGCACTTAGTTTAATGGGCCAAGAGACACAAGGAACAGGGTCCTGAAAATATTTTTCAAAGTTTCAAGGTATTTCAGAAGGGTTTTTATATAACATACATGGCAGAAACGGCAAATCCTAAACATGCTAATGGAACTGTACACATACATTCTTTAACACCTATGTCAAAAGATTGTTTAGGCTGGAAAATCAAGCTTTCAAGAATCAGAAATGAGAAGTTGCAAGAGTTCCCAATTTTAATGCTGCTTGTTCAACCCCCATAAACTGCCACACCGCCGCATAAATCTCCCTCTTACCGAGCCAAGCTGTGCTCCACTTAATAAGCAGATGGCTTATCACTATTTGTTTTCAGCATTCCCATTTCTCAGGTGGGCCCCCAATTTATTTGATACAATGCTCTTAAGCTTCTGCATTGGATGCACAAGCACTCACTTCCTCTTGGCTGCTTTAGGGATGCTCTTAGACCTTTGCTAGACCACTGGCAGGCTCAGCGCCTCCCATTCCCACCGCACAGCCTGGGAGTATAAACTACTGAAAAAAGAACAGCATATTTATCAAAAACAAGGGGCTGGTATTTTTTGGCACACCTAGAACCTGACTGCATACTGCCTGTATGGGACATCTGCAATCAGCTTTACTCGCTCCTGTGTGCTCTCAGCCATTCTGAAAATCCGTCTGCAGATGTTTTCCTTAGATGGTCAGAAAATTATTTGAGTAATGGACATGGCAAGAAGGCACTGACTCAAATGGTGGTCCAGCAGAAGATATAGAGAAACAATCCAGTGGCTGAAGAAGATATCCTCTGCCTTTAATTGCAACTTCCAACACAATAGAGCCAAAAAAATACCCAAAAACACAGATTGAGGGGAGAAAAATTGTACCCCATTCCTGCTGATTTCCCGTGGGCTTGTAGTCAGCAGACAAGGGCTCTGGTAAAAACGTCTGCTTAATTCTTAAGTTTCTGCTGACCTATTAAAAAATAATAACAAACCAGGACCAACAAACCAACCAAAAAACCCATCAGCCCACCAACCAAACTAAACCAAAAGCCTCCCATAAAACCTGGTCAAATATGTGAACAGTGTTTGAGTGTTTTGCATGCTCTATGCAAGGAAGAAAAAGAAACAAAGGGCACACTCTGTCATGAGGGTAACATGCCCTCTTCTTTATGGTCTTGCTTGAAATCGCAGAATTGGCAAGTCACCTGAAAATAAATTAACATAAACATAAATAGTATTTATTTACTTTAAAGACACTCTAAATTCAGTTTGAAGCTGATACC
Organism: Phylloscopus collybita; assembly: GCA_027886175.1. Lineage (NCBI taxonomy): Eukaryota > Metazoa > Chordata > Aves > Passeriformes > Phylloscopidae > Phylloscopus > Phylloscopus collybita. The sequence continues at coordinate 4,395,547 of JAJNNQ010000029.1, forward strand.
CAGAATGAATAGCTTTCAGTCTGAACAGTTAAGCAATTTGGCAAATTCAGCACTAATCATAAGAATAGGCTTTATAATGGAAATATTCAGAAACTGCAGGTTTCTGTAGGTAACTGTAGGTAACACATCTACTTATGAAATATGGAATAGGAGACAGATGCTAAGGAGAACACTAGATTCCAACTCTGCCCAGAGAGTAATCTGTATCTATTAAATTGGAGCTTTATACTATGGCTCATCATTGTTTTCCTACATTTTTTTTCACATCCCAGTCTTTTCACACTTTGTTACAGACAACGTGAAAACATCACAATAGTACACTTTCCTGAGGAAATTTTTTCATCTGCATAAATGATAACAAAAAAGGAACTATGCAAAGAAAGCATAAGAAAGAAAAAATAAAGCAAGGGCTACAGATGAAGACGCTGATGTGGAACATAAGGTACATATATTAATAAGTGGGAAAGTGACAGTGGCACAGATTGACAGATTGCACAAGATGAAAGAGGAGGTCATCTTGGATCTTGGAGTGATTGGAGAGGATTGAAAAGAAAAGTGACTAAGGAACTCTGAAGCCAGGGATGAGGAAGTGAAAACTGACAAGTTGGACAGGATACGGGTACAAACTAGAACTACCACGCTCCTCCCTCTTCTTTACTCTTCCCTCTCTCTCTCATCTCATTTCATCTCATGTAATCTCTGACAGAACATAAAGTTTTATTGCATTCATTAATTTGTTTTCAGGAGGCACAAATTATACTGTGATTTTAGCTGTCAAGTCCATGCATGGATCTGGAATGCTACAGTCAAGCCACATTTTATGCGAACCTAAATCAGCAACACCTAGAAATTTCCACTAGGATGAGCTATTCTTTGTTTGCACCACTTCTTTGTTCAGAGGGACAGATAAGAGTGTTTTCAGCATTGTTTTCACTGCTTTGTTTTCTTACTGTCAGGCTGAAGAACCAAGCAAGGAATCCTTTGTGCCCATTTCTCCACACCCATTTGCTTCAAGGCAGAGACAACACTCTTCTTTCAAGGTTAGTTTGTTGCATAGACTCTCTTTGATAAATCGAATATTTATTTTTTTACTGCTTCCTTTCAAATCCCAGTTCGCTAAATGCCCAGGAAAAGCTGACCCAGTATGTAAAAAATACCTCCAGTCCTGTTCTTTATGGCCAAAATGCAAACAAGCAACCCATAGCCCACCTTTTAGAAATTAAGCCTTTTCCCCTGCCACATATTCTCTGGTTTTACTTGGTTTAAGATTGAAACACAGACACAACAAAGTTTCCATCACTCTCTAGTGATTTTCTCCAAGGTGAAAATGTCTTTTCCTTCCTAATTTTTTTCCACTGGTCCCAATTCCAGCTCTGAGTGCTACCCAAAATACCTTAGTCTTTCTATACACCTGTGGAGGTGCACATAAAGCCTGAAATCCTGGAAGTAGAACTCCACTAACCCATGCTCCTTGTTAACTGCACAAACTGCAGAGCCCCCAAGACTTACATATTAAGTGCTTGCAAATGAGGATCTCTCCCTTTTCTCACATACAAATTGTTGCTTCTTGAAGCTACACAGCCACTTTTCTGCTGTGCACATATGGTGCATCCATATGTGGTTCATGTGGAGCTTGTCTAAGTCCGATTTAGCACCTGTCTTTTCTAGATGGAAAGACAATTTAAGTAATTATAAACACAATGCAAACAGCTCCTTTGTCTCTGCACTCAGCCCTAAGGAATCAGATTGTGTATTCAATACTCTTGTGTTCTGCTATGGGTCCACACACCATCTGGGGTTTTGCCTGGCTGGTCGTTATGGACGAAGCAGAAGACAGACACAACTGACAGTGTGTGACAGGAATTCAAATTCATAAATCCTCCAAAAGTTATGACATCTTGCAACCCATATTTTTTGCTTCTGTCCAGCCAACACAGACAAAATCTTAATTCTGTGATGACAGCAACTTAAATAGTGCTTAAATAGTGATTACCATACACCTTTGGTTGTGCAAGACAGCTCCTCTGCCAGCTACTAAGCCCAGAGTCCACCCATGTGACCACAGGAGCAACTCCCCAGTAGCAATGCAGAAACACATGGCTGCTTCCATTTGAAAATCCAGCTTCTCACTACCAATGAGAAGAGAGCTGACCTGAACTGGGAGGACGGCCTCTCTATGAGACTATTGCTGTGAAGTGTGCATTACCACTTTGTCACTGTCTTGTCTCACTGTTAGGGGTTAGGTTTGCTCCTTTTACTTAGACAATTTTTCCCCGGAAGTTGCCAGGAGACTAACTACTGAGTGCTTATGGTGCTTGACCAAAACAAAGAGGTGGCCAAAAGTCGGGAGGAGGAGAGTTTTGGGGCAGGTGAAGGACGGGGCTGGCAGCAGCTGCTCTCTCTTGCTCTCGGCATCGCAGAGAGGACGGGAGGCTGCTGCTGGCTGCGGGAGGAGCGCATTGTCCCACCGGCTCCGGCCCTGAGGAATCTACCACCTGGAACTCTGAGCTCCTCCTGCTGCCCTGCTGGAGCTGGGCCGGCCCTGTCCCACCACCACCCTTCCTTCGGCCCTGCTTGGAGGCTTTTTGCTGCTCTCTGGCCCCGCACTGCCCGGCCCTGCCGGGACATCCCCGCCCTTCCAGCTGCCACCGGCAGAGCTTCTGATCCCATCCACCAGCCCGGGATTTTCCACCCTTCCAGCCTGGTGCTCTGAGAGATCAGACTGCCCTGGGCCTTGTGAAACAAAGCCCCTCGAGGTTCCTGGTCCTGTTTATTATTAATGCTGTAGTTGTTGCGTGTTTGTCTTGTTATACATACTAGTAAAGAACTGTTATTCACATCCCCGTACCTCTGCCTGAAAGACCTTAATTGCAAAATCATAATAATTTGGAGGGAGAGGGTTCACATTCTCCATTCCAAGGGAAACTCCAGCTTTTCCCCGGCAGACACCTGTCTTTCAAACCAAGACACACAGTCTCTCATCACATCACTGCACAATTCTTGGCAGGTTACTAAAGGCCAAGACAGGGTTATATCTGCATCTGTTTGCATTGGATATTATTCAAGGACTTCATATTCTTTGCTTCTTCACCTTGCACCTGGCCTTTGTACTCTTTAGAGAAAGATGTCATTTGCCATTGCATGCCACAGACTTTGGATGACTGTCCAAGTCCATTAATTATGTTTCTGGAAATATTTCCTTTCAGTTCTTTCAGTTCTTCCCAGATGGCAAGCAGAAGCAGTTCCTCTTTATATCTCAGCCACAGAAAACATGGTACAGAAATACAGTGCACAGATGCAAATGGACTGATGCTGAGCAAGGCCACCACTTAAACAGATATATGGTATCTCAACATCATGACAAGAACAGTAGATGCTGGTACATCCTGGTAAGGTTGAAAAATGCAGGACTAGTCACAAGAGTATTCGAGCAGATGAATGGTCCTCTGCCCACTGACTTAATACTGAGTAAACCAATTGCACTTTTAAAACAGCAGTATAGAACATGCATTTTCTCACCAGTTAATATATACTAAAACATTGCCATGCAAACAGAGATCATTTCAAATGAACCATCTATCCCCTTTCACTACCTTGCAGGCAAGTCTTTAGCATATGTTTTACCAAACAGTCTTTGGCAGTTCTATATTCCAAGCCTTAGCACTTTTAAAATGGACAGAAAATTGTTTTGGAAAAGAACCAAACATTAACTATCAAAACTCAAACAAAGGAGTATGAGTTGGGAAACTAATCTTTTTTTATATATCTGAAAAGAGAAATGAAAATCCATTTGGAAAACATTTTTATTAAAAACTGTAGCTGTCTGTACTCTGAAACACCCTGGAGGTCTAAAGATGATATCAGTATATAAATATTCAGGGCTTCCTGAATATTTCTTTTCAGAAAAGACTTTCTTTTTTTTTTTTTCCCCCTTACAATTTCTTTGACCTTTAGAAAACAGTCACTATTTGTAGCTTGATTTTTTCAAGATGTTCTCTGGTACATAAAGATGGCAGGGAATTTAATTTAAAAGTCAACTCATGAAACAACATATAATAGTCAGAAGATAGTATTGCTTTAGGCGATGTTTTATTAAGTGAACAGCCATTCAAAGCATTTTGGAGCATATTATATCCTATTTGAAGGAGTTCATTCAATCCCACAGAAAAAATACAAGAGAGATGATATTTGAACTATCCACAGGCATATGGATAAAATGGTCAGTACGTAGATTTAGCAGAGATGAGTCTTCTTGCTTTATAGAGGCCTGCCAAAAGGACTGATTTGTAAAAAGGTCAGTTTGGTTTTGGTTGTGTGTTTGTTTTTTTTGTTGTTGTTGTTGTTGTTGTTGGGGTTTTTTTGTTGTTGTTGTTGTGGTGGGTTTTTTTGTTTGTTTTGTTTTTGTGGTTTTTTTTTTTTTTTCTTTTTTTTCTTTTTTTTCTTTTTAACGGGAACAAGACTTTCATGAGGTCCCATAGAACAGCTGCAAAAATACCTTTAGTCTGTCATCCGGAATTCCTGAAGGTGAGTTGTGGATTTGTGGCTAATGAAACACTGCAAAATAGCACTCACCATGTTATAAAACAGCTCTAATGGTTTATTAGCCTCTTACAGGACAAAAAATGAAAGGTGCCCAAAGCATGTTATTCTCTTATAATTATATAAAGCCAAATTTAGAGAGAAACACAACAGAACCAAACACACAGAGATGTTTCTGTGGCTTCAAAAGTGGATCACAGGTGATTTATGACACTTACAAAGCAATCACTGGAGACCTGGGGTCCAATTAAGGATTCTCACTGATGACAATCAGTACACTTTCTCATGATCTACAATGAAGATTAAAATTTGGTCACCAAAACCTTTTTTCACTTGACCTTATCCAGCACAAGAATTTGTTCCTGGAACAGGAGTAGCTCATTCCACAGATAAGCCATCTGATAAGAGTAGCAGTTGAATATGAATACTTTGGGTTGAGAGCAAGGAAAGGGCACCGAGAGAGCTGTGTTCTCGACGGTTCAGAAAACACAGTATGCATTATATATCATAGAAGGCTTTCTGATGGTTCTGTTTTTCCTACCTTTACAAAAAAAAGACTTAGTAAAGTGTAGGAAGTTACCCTATTTCTAAATGAATGACCTTGTATGCTACTTAAGCTGAAAGGGAAGCTAAGCTAAAGGGAAGGCTCTGTCCTTCTAAACAATGCTACATTTCAATAATTTGAATATTTGAGGGAAAAAATACCATACATTTTTATTTTTTGTCAAATACAAAGCAGCTCTAATAATTTTCTTTTACTGAATTTAGTTTTTTTAATATAGTCCAGTTAAAAAATCAATGGCAGATAAAAATAATCCAGTGCCATTCATGGGGAGAAAGCTTGCAGGGATGTGACTAATAGCTTTACATTCCTGGGGAAATATTGACCCAAATTGCAGGACAATACTTGCTGATGAAAATGGTTCCTATGATTCTACACAGCTGCAACTGGATTTTCACCACATTGCCAATGTGGACAAGAGTTTTCCGTTTAGTATTTTCAGGGCAAGTTTAATGAACAAACTCCATCTCCACCAGTTTTTCTTAGGGACAAAGACCTGATTCTTTCAATAAAATCTTTCAGGATGGACTACAGAGAAACTCCTCTTCAATCCTAAATCTGTCCAGTTTTAAGCACTTCAGCTGTACTTCTGGGGAGATGATACACAGGACTTCTTTTCTGGCTATTTGTACAGGGGTGATTTTCATCCATAATGACAATAAATGCCTAACTACTTCAGAAGAAATGGAACTTGTATTCTTCTGTGCCTTTTCAGATGTACACTCTGAGAACATCAACTTATTTATGACACATAGTGGAGATATATAGTGCAAATATATAGTGCTTATATAGTGGAAATTCTCCCATCAAGAGACACCCTGCAGACATGAACATTACTGGGATTACACTGAATCTGAAAGGCCTAAAGTGGAGAAAAACGATGATGCTTTTCACCTGTGATCAGAACATTTTCCCAACAACATTCAAGTTTTCTGAAATAAACTCCACTTGTTCTCTTTTGCTAAGCTGTCAAATCAATATATGTAAAAACCCAAAGGTGTTTTGTTCATTGCTAAGCAATCCACCACAATAAAAGCAAACATGATGATGATGATGATGATAGTTCAATCCATGCTAATTGCTTACTCAAAAACAAGGAAGAAGGAAGGAGAAATGTGCAATTTCTCTTCCCTGTGAAGTCTACCATTTCTCCTCCATTTTATTTCCTTCTATCTACTTTTTTTTTTTTTTTCAAAGAAACAGATGTCTGGTTAACTCTTGACCACTTCTTCAAATTATTTTACTTGATCTTGCATGTTTCAAGGATGGTTACAAACCTGGTCTGATTTGACTGAAGGGAGAATTTGCACCAGGCACTTACATGCTACTGTCTCAGCCTGGATGAACTATGTCTGCCTAATTCGGAATCCCCTTGAACATCAAAGGTCTAACTCACACTTCAGGGTTAGCAGGGTCACATTCCACCAAGCTTCTTATTCAACAGTTTTTGACCCATTTTCTGTTCTCAAATGATGTGCAAACAAACTTATATTTTGCCACATTCTTTAATAATTCACTAAACACTTCATGTGGATTCATTCAAATGGCTTTCTCTGAAATATCTACTCTGAGACATGCACATTTGTAGTGTGTCATGCAGGCTAGAATTTTCCACCTGGTTGTAACTTCTGGTTTCTGGAACAATCCCAAATCCACAGAAAGATTTCAGGCCACCCAAATGATCCTGAAAAATTCTCACACAACTATATCTAGCCATCCATTTGTACAATGTTTTGCCTTTAATACATAGTTTTGTGAAAGGAAATTCAGTTAAGAAAGTTGGTAAAAGGCAGCTGGAGAGGCCATAGTGGTATCAGTAAATATGGTCAAGTAGAAGACCTCTCTTCTGCTGTTGTTTGTTTGTTGTTGTTGTTTTGTTTGGTTTTTTGTTTGGTTTTGTTGTTTTTTGTGGGTGGTTCATTTTGGTTTTGTGTGTGTGGTGGATTTTTTTGTCTTTTTTTTTGTTTGTTTGTTTTGTTTTGTTGTTTTGTTGTTTTGTTTTTGTGTTTTGTTTTGTTTTGTTTTGTTTTGTTTTGTTTTGTTTTGTTTTGTTTTGTTTTGTTTTGTTTTAATGTGAGCAGGGACTGAAAAATAAGAGGGGAAAAAGAAAGGGCCTGTGTGGGAAAAATGCCAGGGGAAAAAATGTAGGCATAGGGAAAATAAGTATAAAGGTGATATCACAAAGTGGCAACCATTCCTTAGTGGGACAAAGAATGGTGAAAATATTTAAAGGACACTAGTTCTAGCTACATGCATATATGATTCTTTGATCTATCTTTGAGGAAATTCACTTTCTTGCAGTAAGCATCAGATTCTCCACATCAGAACACACTGCTAAACTTTTCAGTATGCAAGAATTCACTAGAGCTGTGGATAAATAACATGCTGGAATTCACAACCCAAAAAGAGCAATCAGTTAATGATCCCACTTTTCTGTCAAAAAGCCCCAATGACTAATGCAGTTATATATGTTAGGTTAAATTTAGGTTAAAACCAACTATGAAATACAGATACCCCTTGAACACGGTATCATAAAAAGTTTTAAAGCAGGGCTAGCTTTGCAATCCCAAAAGAAGTACCATGGGTGTATTGCAAAACCTCAACTCTACAGCAAGTCTACAGCATCTTCCCACTGGTATGAAACAAATATAACAAAAGCAAGTCTGCTGTGAACTTAACTCAGACTTTTGCTGGAAGAAAACCAACTTGGATCTTATGAAAGAGGGAAGCAGATAATGGGGAATTTTCTCTATTTTACAGCTAAATTTAAAGAAGCAAATGCCAAAAATAGGAAACATAGTATAAACTTGTAAGGCTGCTTTTCTCACAAGACAATCTTAATTTAGAGAGTATCTTTTCCACTGTTTCTAATTTTTTATGTAACAGTTGGAGCTCATAAGCACAAGTAGGGTATCCAGAATGGGGTAAAGGCTGTGAACAACAGAAAGAAACAGGTACTAAACAGATTTGTGGGGTGAATGTATGAAGTTGATGTTAGAACAGAATGAAGCAAATTGAATGCTATTTAACTTGATTTTACAGGAATATTTGCAACATTGTTATACTAAATCCTAACCCTAGTTTGTTTCAGTTTAGTTTAAGGTCTGAATACACACATTAGATAAAAGTAACTAGGAAACGCTACACAAAAAGGTGCAGTTTAATGAACTGAAGCAGCATAGGTATCATGACAATCACTACCCTAGTAATTAATTTTATGAATTCCATGGGAATTAATACTTTTAGAAAGATACCTGGGTGGGAAAATTAAATATAGCTACAAACAATCCTATCTAAAGGTGGTAAATTTACATCTGATATAAGAGATGTTTCCAAACAAAGAAATCTTTTGAAAGAAAGTGACAGAAATTCATTAACTTAGCACGTAGGACATTTAAAAATGGATCAAAATAAACTACTGGAAAATTTAACACAATGACTAATAACACACTGAGTGCATAATTTTGCAATAGGAATGGAGAATGTTCTGAAACTTCTTTTCCCTCTCTAATGTGTAATATCTCTAAGTCTCTGGACATGTTTGGGTTATCCAGCCATGGATATTGGGTCTGGCTCCAGAAAACAGTATGATGCTAGCATACAACTTAATTCCCAGAGTTTCGAAAAGCTTCTGATCATTGCTGTTGCTAATCGTTTTCCCCAAAGTAACAAATCTAGCCTCATATTTACAGCCACCCTAGAGCTGATCCACCTCTATTGCAGAACTTTGAAAAGACCAGTCACCTCAGGCAAGCAGAAAGATCTCACCTTCAGTGAACACACAGAATGATTGTTATTTGTAGGAAGAATTAAATACTCATTTGCAGCACAACTGCAAACAGCTGGTGGCTCAGTCTATTTTGATACAACCAAAAAATGAACACATTTAATAATTCACCTGAAAAGAAAGCCACAGCTATTATGTGATGTTGTTACTGAGATCTCCCACCTCAATACTTTAATGCTTGTTATTGGCACAATAACAAGTTTATGACTGACTGTATTTCTCTATTGTCTCTGAAGCCCTCAATTTTTGTTAAGCTGCAGAAAGGAGATACGTTTTCAAAGCTATCCATTACTGTGAATGATTCTTGTCTGAATGTCAAATTAGAAAATCTGATTTTCAAAGGTTAGGTGCTCAGCGTGTTCTGAAAATCAGGCTGTCTGGAAATGTTTCAGGCTGTGCCTCTAATAAGGAAGTAATTGTATCATTCGTCACTTTTGCAAATTAAACTTTTAAGACAAAGACATTTTTCTTTCATCCCAGTATTCAGACACCGCAGCTAAGGGTGTGGTAGAGGTATGTAGTAGAATTCTACTAACTGCTTTGACATCTTTTAATTTTAAGTGACATGTAGAAAGAAAGATACATGTACCTGCATGAATATAGCTGCTCTTCCTGTAATAAAATCTGTTAATTATCCATGCTATTTCCCTCTATATAGAAATCCACCTTAATTCATTCTTCTCCTCTGACATTTCAAGCAAATAATCACATGGACTTAAGGAAGTGTAGGCTGCTGACTGTATCAAAAGTTACACTGATTAACTATAACTGCTTTTTAAAAAACCTAGTTAAATCAAAGCAAATCCTTGCCTGAGCACACTTAGTTTATTTATTGAGTAACATTGATTTATTTGAATTGGTAATCTGGGTCAGGACTCTGAAATATTTGCATGCCTACTTCATGTTTAGCACACTATTTAGTCCAAATACATTTTGTTTCAGTAGAATGAAAGAATGAAACTCTTCTAAGAAGGTGTAATAAACAAGTCTGACACTCTTTTATAGCAGGTCAACTCAATAAAGACATCACCATTTCTTGATTATATGAAGCCAGCTGTGCTTAAAGAGAACTACTGGAAAACACCCAAAGTCAGTTTGCTAACTCCCAATTTATATTGAATTAGATTTTTTATTGCTTTAGTCAAATTGTTTTGAAAGATGATTTTATTTTAATCACAGCTACTTTTGTGTGTAAACAACACCGTGGGCAAATATCATCACAGGATACATCAAGGATAGCTACTAATTGAAACATGCTGAGGATATATTTCTGAATGGCATGTTTCACTACAGCCATCTTCAAATTCTAATACAGAAATTCATTTGGGAGTAGAAGTAGGAGACCAAATTAGGTGTTACCTTTACAGAGTACATGTCATACTTGTCAGTACTTACAATCTGAAATGACAAAAAAATGAAACCACTACTCTTATTTTTGTCCATTTTATTTTTGTCCATATTGAGTGGAACTCTGCTTACTCACAAAATTGCTCATTTCTTCATGCTTCACCTGTAGAAACACTCAGAATTTTTGTTCTCTTACAAGCTTGTATTATAAATTTCAAAGAAGCATACCCAAAAAATGAAACTCAAACATATTAGCTGCATCTGGGTATTTGTAAGCATTTGAATAATCTGAAAGTAAAAAGGTTAACAAACCAAAAAATCCAGCAAACAAAAAAATCTAAATGCTTCGGTGTGTATGTTGACATGTCCATCAAAGAACTCCTGTAAAACTGTAAAGGTTGAAATTGGTTTGACATGGAAGACTAGTAGACTCTTGGTCAGGCATGAAAAATATGTTACTGGTTTTGTGGATTATTATGATTAGATTTATTGCTAATACAGTAACTAAGTATTGTCAATGAAGTATATAATATAACCATGTCTTAAGGGCTAAAATATAAGCAGGTTCAGATAGAAATGTACAGATTTACAGTCTTTGGCCTTACAGAATGTACAATTCCAAAGCAACAAAGTATCTTTGTAGTTACTTTAGAATTTTATGACCACATGTAGTTAGGTTTTAGCACTTTTACTTGCCCTTCCGAAAGTGAATGTTTCCCTGTCCTCAGGATGTACAATGCAGATGTCCTTGCTGGGGAGGGGATCCAGAACTGGAAAATCATTTTGCCTGCCTCCAACAGCATTTTATACCCTTTTGCAAGCTGACATGTAACCAAGTCAACATTGATCATCACAGCTTCTCCATCTCTAGAATGCACTCATTATGTGAGCATCCAGACAGTTCCTCCTGAAATTCCTACCCAGTGTTCTCATCTTAGCATAATTCCCACATAGTGCTCTTATCTAAGGCCAAATCACATTGCCTACTGAAGACAATCACAAAGGAAGAGGCTGTGTGTGGAGCAGAAAGGATGAAGGGGAAGACCCGGCTATCCTGTTGCACATATTGACAGAGTGTATGGTTCATATTTACCTTCATAGAATATGGTTATTCAAAACCTATCCCTAATTGGCTTAACAGGTGACAGGGAATCAGTTGGCTTCACCATTACTTTTGCCTTTCTTAGGACCAAAAAAGGTTGATATCCTACTTAGATTTGTTTTAATCGCATGTGTGGTCTAGTTCGTAGTTTAGATTGGAAGAGAGTTCAAAAAAGAAGTTGAACAATACTGTATTGTGCAATATTTCCATATTTACTTTACTGGATGCACTGGGTAAATCTCTCAATGATCCTTACTATTTCATATATAAATAAAAAACTCCAACTTTACAAGGATGCTACTCAATTTGTACGTAAATATTATAAATGTAAAAGGCATATTAAAAAAAAAAAAAAAAAAAGAATGGATTAAAAATCTATTTCAGGCAAACTTGTGTATCCTCATGACTGGATGGACCTCAAGGCAGGGACTTGGGGGAGCAAAGTCCCTCCCAACAGTACTTGAACATACATACTTATATTACAGGAACTGATGAAATGCATCCCAAACTCCTGAGAGAATTGGCTGATCTAGATGGCAAAACACTCTCCTTGATATGTGAAAACTGTTATCAGTCAGGTGAATTCCCAGGTGACTGGAAAAAGGGGAAAATTGTACCCAATTTTTAAAAGGGTAGAAAGCCTGGGAAGAGCTTAGGACAGTTCCTCCTAGACATTGTGCTTTAGCAGGTGATTCAAGACAGCCAGAACACCTTCACCAAGAGCACATCCTCTCTGACCAACCCAGTGGCTTCTATGATGGAGTGACTACACCATGGACAAAGGACCAAAGATGTCATCTTGTATGGACTTCTGTCAGACCTTTGCCATGGTCCACCTCATTCTTCTCTCTAAACTGGAGAGAGAAGGATTTGATGGCTCATCTATTTGGTGGATAAGGAACTGGCTGGATGGTTGCATCCAGAGAGTAGTGGCTAATGGCTCAATGTCTGAATGGAGATCGGTGACAAGTGGCTGCCTTAGGGGTCCCTATTGGTACCAGGATTGTTTAATATCAGTCACATAGACAAAAGGATCAAGTGCACCCTCAGCAAGTTTGCAGATGACACCAAGTTGAGTGGTGCTGTTGGACAGGATCCCATCCAGAGAGACTTGGACAAGCTCAAGAAGTGGGCCCATGGTTCAACAAGGTGCTGCACCTGATCAGAGCAATCCTTGATATCAACACAGGTTTGAGGATGAACAGATGGAGAGCTGCCCTGATGGGAAGGACTTACAGGTACTGCTGGATGGCAGGCTGGACATGAACCAGTAGGTTAGAGCCTCATGCTAACAACACCAAGGTAGTGGATTCAATCCCTCTTTGGGCCATCCACTTAAGAGCTGGATCCAGTGATCCTTCTGGGTTTCTTTCAGCTTAGAGTATTCCGTGATTATGTGCCTGTGAATGTGCATTTGCCCCCCACCTGGAGTGCTGTGTCTAGCTCTAGAGTCCTCAGAACAGGAGAGATGTGGACCTGATGGAGCAGCACCAGAGGGAGGCCACAAAATGATCAGAGGACTGGAGCATGTCTCCTGTGAAGACAGACTGAAACTGTTGGGGCTGTTCAGGCTGGAGAAGACTTCAAGGAGAACTTATTGTGGTCCTCCAGTGCCTAAAAGGGAGTCAGAAGAAACATGGGCACAAATCTGTTAGTAGGGCCTGTAGCAAAAGGACAAGGGTAATGGTTTTGAACTAGAAGAGGGTAGCTTCAGACTAGATATAAGGAAGAAATTTTAATGATAAGGGTGACAAAACAATGGAAGAGGTTGCTCAGAGAGATGGTGCCCCATTCCTGAAAACAGTCAAGGTCAGACTGGGTGAGGGTTTGAGCAATCTGATACACCTGAAGATGTCTCTGCTCATTGCAGGGTGCTTGGAACTAGGTCACATCCTATCATAAAATGCTTTGAGTGGGAAAGAACCTAAAGATTATCTCTAGTTCTAACCCCCCTGTCATGGGCAGTGTTAGTATAGCTCAATATGTGATGGGGCCTGTGATGCAGGTGTGGAAATCAGGTCAAAATCTTGTGGTTTTTGTTGTCATGGCATGGGGGGACAGGAGAGAATGTGCAGTGAGGTGTAGTCTGCATGGTCTTGTTCTTAACATGATACCCAGAATTGTTTTGTAGAAACCAAATACACCTCCTACAAAGAAATATTCCATACAAGGTACTCACAAACAGTGAATGGCTTGACCACAGTCACATCCCCACCACTTCACACCATAGTGGTTATAAAATGTACCCCAATTTTACATCTCATTAGGGGATGAGAATTCAGTGTAAAATCGCAGGGACATTTTGAGGGATTTGTTCTTCTTGCTCTCGACAGAAGGGATACCTTTTGGTAAGCCCTACATCCTCAGGTATTCTGAGTGTTGACCCTGATATTAAGTTTCTGGTTGCAATTACATTGTTACTGCTGTATACAGCTACTCTGCAGTTAATGCCTTGGTATTATGTAATGGCACCAGCCATCCAAAAGAACCTTTTATGCGGCACTCAATGAACTATGCTATTCGTGAATCCAACTGGCTCTTTTGATTGCAACCAGACATATAGTTAGTTCATGAACTATTTGTGCATCTGGTGTGGGACTTGTAGTTATGACTCTGCAATACAAGGGACACTTTTATGTCATCACCAAAGATGACCTTTAAAGCTCCTTTCCAACCCAAAGCCATTCTGTGATTCTGTGTGTGCAGTTAACCATTACAGCACATTTGCAGGACCCGTAATATTGTAATGTTCATGAGACTTTACACTGGCAAAGACAACCTCAAAAACGTGTACCCAACAGAACAGTGTCTAACTGATCCCAAATATGAAGTGTAGTAGTCTTAGCAGCTATGAACTTCAAATCAGCTGTTGGTCAATACAATTACTTACTATCCTCCCTCTTCGTTATTTTTCTTTCTGACTAAATCAAGAAGTGAAGGCATGGTGGCACTGGGACGTCATGCACATTCCAGTAAAGAAGAAGTTACTATTTTGGGGAGAATTCCACTTAGTTTAGGTGGCTAACTCAAGACATGAGCTTCCCAAACAGTCCTGCAGAGACAATAAAAAGATAAACTACTCCAGATGTGGAGAACAAACCCAATTTTGATGCCTTCGCTCCCTCTTCCCTATTGAAATAGACACCACTTGAATGCAATATATTCATTCCCCTGCTCACAGTTAGTGCTGAGAATCTGGTAAGTCACGAAGTTTTTTCTGTAACTTTAGAATGGAGACATTATTTATGGGTCTCCGAAGGTACATCAAATCTAAGAACTCTGCTGCATGCACATGTCCATACTCAGTCATCTGCACAGTCTATTGTGAATGACACCTTACTGGGCCATTTCTAGAGGATGAATTTTGGTGTAAGAAGCAGGACTTTTGCTGCCTACCATGACCTCATGCACCATAATACCAGGGTTCTGAGAACAATTGACAGAGTTTCCACCTTTCACTGACAGGTGAATTCTAGTATTAATACAGAATTAACTCCCTTCTTCAAGGAGAAAAACTGCTCTCTGTGTATCCCTATCATGCACATATTTAAGATATTACCAGATGTACATACTGAAATTGTATCAGCAAATTAATTCCCAGTATATCTGCCAGAAATTTTAATAGCAGTTCGAAATCTCTTAAAATGAAAAAAAAAAAAATAATCAATATAAGCCAATAAAAAAAAATGTGCTTAAAGATACTTTGAGAGGAATTAACCATATATATACTAGCCATGTATTTTCAGTTACAACTGAATGCAAAGTTCTGAATTTTAAGGTCAATTGGTATGGTGTCTACTTGATTTTCTTATTTTCTAAACACTCTGAATGTAAAATAGGTCAAAGAAAGAGCTAAAGAAAACATGATTTGGAAAGGAGACCCATTAGGAAAACATGTAGAAAAAGAAAAAGAAAAAGAAAAAGAAAAAGAAAAAGAAAAAGAAAAAGAAAAAGAAAAAGAAAAAGAAAAAGAAAAAGAAAAAGAAAAAGAAAAAGAAAAAGAAAAAGAAAAAGAAAAAGAAAAAGAAAAAGAAAAAGAAAAAGAAAAAGAAAAAGAAGAAAAAAAAAAGGGGGGGGCGGGGAGGGGGAAAGACATCAGGATTAGGCAAAAAGATGCCCAAGAGTCTTTCCAGTAAATCCAGATCACATACACACTGGCTTTTCTGGTTGCCAAAATGACCCTAGTTACTCTATAGTAATTTGGAGTGCTGGCGTAATTACTGAGACTGAAAATGATGGCATACAAAACCTAGCAAATGTGGGAATTCAGAAAGTTACCAAGTCTTATTCTACTGTCAAGCTGTGGAATGTATTGTCCAATTTGGTGCTTTGTGAAACAGCAAAAGCTGCCTTCCACATTACTTTTATAGCTACTCTGAAAACTGAAAAGTTGAATTTGACAATATCACTCGGGTTGTTAAAAAAAACTGGATCAAAGTTGGGCCAGAGAATCTCCCTAGGTATAGCTCAACCCAAGAGATTTCTTTCCTCCAGTGGGGCACTGTGAGTGCCAAAGTCCTCACCCAAATTTGTAGTTACAAGTACAAGAGAATCCGAATGCTCATTAAATAAAGACAGGACAGAAAAATGTTTTAACCATTTAAAGAAGTTAATTTATTGATAATATGTAATCCTGAATGTAGATGATCTTATTTTAGACAGCTAAAAGGTGTGGTAATTGAAGAATCCACATATTTGCTGTTAAAATTTTTGTCAGTTGTGTGATACAAAAGAATTTCAAACTTCAAAGTCAACATTTCCATTATTATTATCACTGTATAAAATATTAATTTCTTTAACTATAACCCGTGTGTGAAAATTTCTACCTGTGAATAATGTGATGTTTCATGCCATGCCCTGCCGTTCAACAAACAGTCCAGCCAGGGAAGTCTCTCAGCACTCGTGGGACTAGGCACTGATCCTCTTCCTGCTCTGGCAGCACCACAGCAGCCTCTTCCCAGCTACACAAGGACGAAAGGCCAGCAGCAGTGAAGGCTCCTCTACTCCCCCTCCTGGGAGGCCCGAAGTTCAGCTGCTGCCTTTCCTCACAGACTGCTCCAGAAATGAAGCACAGCCGAGCTGGATGGATTTTGCAGGAGCTGGGAGGGGACAGAGCTCATCACCCAGCTGTCTGTAGAAGGAGGCCCCACTAGGAACTCCTCTCTCTCGTGCTTGGGAAGCTCAGAAGGCCCCAAGCCATGATCCTGCTCCATTGCAATCCCCTCTCTCAGATTCTCTTATGTCTGGAACATCCCAGCATTCAGGCCCTCTTCCCTCCAATAGGCACCATGGGGCATCTTCCCTAGGAACCAGTCAGTGCAGCACCTGCAATGTCATCTCCAACAGAGACACCCCAAATTAGCTGATTTCCACTATTAACAGTGGTATGATCAGATAATAGGGCTACAAAGCAACACATGAATGGTCCCAGTGTAGATAGCAATGTGCATTTACTACAACCTGCCTGAATGGCATCTGGCATTTTTAATACCATTATTCAACAAGAATTGAAAGAAAAAGCTCTCAGCTAGGTGGATGGAGGCAGGAGGTTTCTAAACACAGCTTTTGCAGATTGAAAAACACAGCTTTTACACAAGAATAGGCAAAACTATACCGCAGGAGAAACACAGGCAGCTTGTAAAACTGATGACAATGGAGCAAGCCTTTAAGAATGCCTCTCAACCCATCAATCATACTGACTCCCAGCCACACCACGCCACCATTTCACAGTCTACGCACTTTGAGACAGACATGATTCCACACCACACGAGATTCCAAAATGTTCTGGAAAATAGATTTTGACCCAATTTTTGTGACAGATGGAGTTGATAGTCTCAGGCTGAAAAAAGCGCCAGTTTTGACAGGCAGCAGATATCGATGCCCCTTGTGGTTGGAGACGATGTTGCTCTGGAATTAAGGTAGCACTGAAACGAAAGGCAATGGGTAAACGCACGTCTACTTAATTTCTATGCTCCTCGCTTTGTACCTTAGTATTTTTGTTTCTAGTTCCTTATAAATTGAAAGTGTAATAAGAAGACAGGACTCCAGCAAGGCATTTTTCTTTCAATCAAAACTCTTCACGAATTTAAAAAAAAAACTTTTTACAAGTTGGCCGATCAATTATCAAAGAACTATACTGGGATCTACTGTATTTCTGCCAACAGGGACCCCCGTAAGTCAGTGTCTTAAAACCGTGCACAAAATCTCAGGCGAGAAGTTGAGCTGAATGACTTTTAAATCGGTGGGGCATGCGGCAAGTTGAAAGTTGTAATACGGAAAGTACAGCAAAGGAATACTTACATGGTCGCACTCCACCACTAGTAGTTAGCTTTGCTAGTACTCCCAGAGAGTACTAGCAAACTGAAACGAGGACCTCCGTTTCAGTTTGCTAGTAAGACTATTCTATAAGGCTATTTCTGTAAGACCAAAGTCGCTCCCATTTTGAGCCTAATCCTCTCTACGGTTCTGGTAGCAGCTCTGCCCTCACTTGAATCCCTGGCAAGTTTGGGTACACGCGTCACTTGAGCTAGAGAACTTGGTGGGGGTTTTTTGCCCTGCTTGCTGTAGGGAGCGGGGGCAGTGCGAATCCCATGCCTGCAATAGCGGGGCGGAGAGCCGTGCCGCCCGGGCCCGGCGCGGGGCTGCCGAGCACCCCGCGGCCGCCGCCGCCCGGCTGGGCCAGCGCCCGGCCGGTCCCGCAGCGCCGGCCCGCGCCGCCGCCACTCAGCGCCTCTCGCCCGGCCGCCGCGCCGCCTTAACGGGAGGAGGGGCTCCTCGGGGGGCTGTCACTCTCCTTAAGCCTTTCCTTTCAAGCTTTGAATGTGAGCTGCCCTCCAGCCCCCCTCTCTCCTTCCCTCCCTCCAGCACATCGTAAAGAGAAGGAGGGGGAAGGAAAAAAAAAAAAAAAATTCAACAACAGGCTGGGCCAATGGCAAGTGGCGAGGCAGGGAAAGGGGGCCGAGCGAAGGGAGAAAAAGTGGAGAAAGGGAGAAAGAGAGCGAGAAAACGCAGGCTGGGGGGGTTGTGTAAAAGAAGAAGCGTTGCTAATTTTTTTTGTTTGTTTGCTTTTCCATGCATGCATAATGAAGCCTAATCAGAGCACGTTGCTGCTGCTCAGAGGGCACTTCTGTATTTAAAGCCTTGCAAAGAAAAAAAGATCCACAGACGGATCCACAGAGCAGCTTGCAGGGCTTGTTGACAACAGAAGCAACATCAGTCGCCCAGAGAGAAAGAGACTGCGAAGGCTGCCTCTTCTCCTTTCCCCGTGCACTCGTCTTGGTAACGGGGAAAGACATTTCTTCTCCGCGCCACCTGAAAGAGTGATCCGTACGAAGAGGGAGTGAGCGGACCGGGGACTGAATGGCATCGGAGCGGCTGGCATGTGCAGAGATGCTGCGAGCGGAGAGTTAAAAGCTCCCGAGGACGCAGCACCAAGCAGCTGGGCATTTATTTTGTGGGGAAAAAAAAAAAAAAAAAAAAAGAGAGAGAGAGAGACGGAACTGCATGAAGAGCAGTACAGCACCATGAGCTCTCCCGGCGCAGCCTGCGATTCCCCGAGACCACTACGGATCCGCTGTCGTCCGAGCCCCTGTTTGCACTGACTTCCCGCACCTCTCCGGGCGCCTTCGCCGCCGCCTCGCCTCGCCCGGAGCAGCGGGTGGGGTACACGGGAAGGCCCCCGGGCGCCTCCTTCGTACCGCGGCCCCGCCGACTTCAGCTCCCGGGGGCTGGAGAGCCCCGGGCCCGGCGCGCATGGATTGATGCGAGGAGACCTCATGCACACTGCCGGCGGGAGTTTTGGAAACTTTTCCACGGGCGGCAGCTCCTTCTCCTCCTCCTTCTCGTCGTCTACCAGCGCCTCTTCCCAGCTCGCCCGCGGCTGCAGCCACTACCCCCGTCCGCGATGGTGGCCCGCTCGCCCGCTCGGCACGGAGGCGGCGGCCGGCGCTGGCCGCGGGCGGCCGCCTGGCTGTGGTTGGCGGCGGCGCTGGGCGCCGTGTGGCCGCCTCGGGGCTCGCTGGTGCAGGGCCGGAGGCTGATCTGCTGGCAGGCGGTGCTGCAATGTCAGGGGGAGCCCGAGTGCAGCTACGCGTACAACCAGTACGCCGAGGCGTGCGCCCCGGTGCTGCTGCAGCAGCAGCCGCCGGCGGCGGGCGGCGGGGACGGCCCGGCGGGCGCTGCAGGCGCGGCCGCCTCGTCCAGGCGGCGGTGCCCCAGCCACTGCATCGCGGCGCTCATCCAGCTCAACCACACCCGGCGTGGCCCGGCGCTGGAGGACTGCGACTGCGCGCAGGATGAGAATTGCCGCGCCACCAAGCGCGCCATCGAGCCCTGCCTGCCGCGCACCAGCAGCCCCGCGGGCGGCGGCCCCGGCGGCCCCGGCCCCGGCGGACCCGGCGTCATGGGCTGCACGGAGGCGCGGCGGCGCTGCGACTGGGACAGCCGCTGCAGCCTGGCGCTGAACCGCTACATGACCTACTGCGGGAAGCTGTTCAACGGGCTGCGCTGCACACCCGAGTGTCGCGCCGTCATCGAGGACATGCTGGCCGTGCCCAAGGCCGTGCTGCTCAACGACTGCGTCTGCGACGGGCTGGAGCGGCCCATCTGCGAGTCGGTCAAGGAGAACATGGCCCGCCTCTGCTTCGGAGCCGACATGGGCGGCAACGGCGCGGGCAGCAGCGGCGGCTCGGACGGCGGCCTGGAGGAGTACTACGACGAGGATTACGAGGAGGAGCCGAGCCAGAAGGGGAGGGACGACGCGGAGGACAATGCGGGCGCCGAGCCCGGCTTCCCCGCGCAGGCAGATAACGCTGGTCGGCCCGCCGGGGCGGCCGGGGCGCTGCTCGCCTCCATCTTGGTGCCGCTGCTGCCACGGCTCTAGCATCCCTCCCTTCCCGCACTCCTCCCTGCCTGCTTTCCCATCGCTGCCTCCCTCCATCACTGTCTCCCTCCATCACTGCCTCCCTCCCCATCCTCATCCCCTTCGCCGGGCCGGGCCGGGCCGGGCCAGGCCCCCCGCGCCGAGCCACCGCGGGCCTCTATTCGAGCCCTTCCGCGGCGGCCGGGGATCCGGCCGGCGGGGCCCCTCGGCACGGAGCGTCTTTAAACGCTCTGGCCGCGGATTCCCCGACCCATCGCCCCGGCGCCCCGTCCCCTCGCATCTCCCCCTCTGCCTCCGCTGCTGCTCGCAGCCCCCAGCCGACCCCTTCCCCCGGGCCGGCGCTGCGAGCCGGCCGCTGGAGCGGTGGCCGGAGCGCAGGGGCCGCTCATGTTTCGGGTGTTGGTCTCGAGTGTGCACTATGCAATTACTGCCACCCTGCCTTCGTGTTACCAGCGAGCGGAGCGGCTGACAGAAACTGCGGGCGAGGCCGCCAGCCGCCCCCCGGGACAAACCGGGAGTCCTGGCATGCTGGTACTGGGGGTCTTTTTTAAGAGTTTTGACATGAAGGTTAGTAAGAGGTGAGCAACCCAAACTTGCTGCCAAAGCGTTGCCGTACTAGTTAGTCAGCAACTTGATTATCATTAGCTGCATCTCGCTCTTCCTGATGCAGTTGTGCCCGAAAGGGGCCTATGCCGCATCTGCCATTAAATTAGGGAAATAGCAGACTGAATAAATTCGGTGGTTTACAGCACTCCCTCTTGCACACACATATTCCCTATAACAAAAGCGTGCCAGCAGCCGTCTCTTCCTCTGTAACCTAGCGACATTAAAAAAAAAAAAATTGTTTCGGAGTTGTTGGCTATACTGAACAATGCAACTTTTGTTTTAAAAGAGCTCTGCACTGCCATCTTTGAAAGACACTTTTAAACTCGAGAACATGTATGTACAAATATCCTGAAAAGTTTTATTGCCTCGTCATATCAGGGTGCTGACCTCTGGTAAATCTTATATTAAAAAAAAAAGTATTTAAAACTGGGATTTGTTACCAGTCGCTCTTCATTGTATATAGAATTTTATAAATTGTATGCTTTGGGGATAATTTATTTAAAAAAAAATAAAAAGTTTTAATTCCACATCCTATTTGCCAGGTAGCTGCATTTGCTATTCGTTTTTGGAAAGGTACAGATTTCACTTTATGTTTAAAGGGATACCAGCAACAGTGATTAAGTGAAGTATTCTCTAGAACATCAAATGTACAGTGTATTTTACAGATTGAAAGTTAACTTTCTTATTTGGAGAGACTTTATGAACATTTTAGAATTGTATAAACGCATTTCTGAGCTGCCTTAAACATTGTATTTTTTATAGAAGGCGTAAAAAAGGCCTGTCTTTTAAATATGTATGGCTTTTTTGTATTTTCTAAACGTGTAAATTAGTAAAGAAAGAGCTTTAAATAATGGATGCAGTGAAATTGTTTTCCAGGGACACTTGAACTCTCAGCACCCGAGATGTGGGGGTGGGGGAAGAGAGGCAGGGATCAAACCACAGAATAACAAACCAAAAAAACAGTAAAAAAA
This sequence comes from Phylloscopus collybita, assembly GCA_027886175.1. Classification (NCBI taxonomy): domain Eukaryota; kingdom Metazoa; phylum Chordata; class Aves; order Passeriformes; family Phylloscopidae; genus Phylloscopus; species Phylloscopus collybita. Next base: position 4,417,342 of record JAJNNQ010000029.1, read on the forward strand.
AAAAAAAAATCTGTGTCTGCCTGTAATACTTCACATAGATGTAAATTACTGCTATTCTTACTTTAATGGATAATTACATGCAAGAAGTAAATACAGCTTTGAAAGTACTGCGTTAAATGAGTGGTTGATTTTATAATGCGTTGGCATGGTAACTCGCCGGTGTCAGAAGAGAGTAAAGGAATTCAAGGACACTGCTCCTGTATATATATACGTGTAGAATTCCTAGTGCACCGCTCTTCCTTCCTGCAGGCACTCTGCTCTCGCTGGCACTTGTAGAAGTGCTCCTAGGCGCGCAAACAAATGGTGAGAAATGCATCACAGAGGGGCGGCAAGCGTTTCGAGCAAGGCTTCACTTCCAGCGGGCAGGGGCGCACTCATCAAGGCAGCTGCAACAAAACGCAAAGTTTGCTATTCAGCCTGCCTTCTTCCACAACGAAGAATGCAAAAGTAAACACGCTGAAGGGATCAGCAATTACTAGATCTTGTAATACTGTGCTTAGGAGACGCTTTGCATCGTGCTGAAGCCTGGTTTGCTGCCAGAGCTACTGATCTACACTCAAACGCCCTTAGATAAATAATTACACTCTTAAGCTGTGTCGAGTGCTGATACACTTGACCTTGTAAATAGAAATGTTTGCAGTAGGAATAAACTCCAGCACTGGAAAATCTTTTAAACATTAACACAAAAGAGAGAGCTCAGTCCTCTAGGGATTTGAGTTTGGACTGCGTCAAGCTAGGCACTCACAAAAAAAAAAAAAAAAAAAAAAAAAAAAAAAAAAAAAAAAAAAAAGTTTATTTATCTTCTATTCATGGTGTTTATTTAAAGCTTTTCATTTTAAAGGCTATAATTGGAAGGCAAGTCAGAAGTTTAAAAGCTACCACAAATAAACTTTGACTGAGGGGGCGACAGATTAGCAAGATAGTGTCTTTTTCATCTTACCAGATCTTGACAGAGCACAAATCCACATCTGTCTGTTGTATAAATCAACAAAATTAGAAATCCCTGCTTCTGGGTTAGTTATTTCCATGAAAGATTATTTTATTATTTCTTTAGGGTGTGAATTTGATTACATTGCCCAGCAATAAATGCACATAAGTGCACATGCACACACATAAGCCAATTCCAAATAGTTGTAATACCAAACAAGTGTGTATGACTATGGTGTGTGACTATGATCTGAAGTTTGTTTTTGAAGTCATCTGAACGGTTGAGTAAGCTTATTGTTAAAACAAAGCTGGAAACTGTTTCTTCAGGAGGAGGACAGAGTAGTTGGGTGAGACTTGTAAATAGAGTCAGCTTTCTTTACAAAGTGCTGAGTTCACAATGGGGTAAGGATGATCTTAAATACTTCTTGCACAGATGACCAGAAACATGCTTTCAGTTTGTCAACAGTTAGCACCCACAAGGACTATTTAACTAGTTATTGATGAAAAATTAAGTCCCAGCTAAAAGCCTTTATTTTTCTTCATTTAAGAGTAAAGACATTAGCACTAGAAAAGGACTGATAATTAACTACTACAATAAACTCAAGACTTAATTTTACAGGCTCCTGTCGAAAGCATCTGCCTGGAATAAATCAACACCAAGCACCACTAGGCAAGGAAGACTCATCTGTATGCTTCCTTCTGCAGAAAAAGTGAATTGTTTTAATTTAAGTTGTTGTGCAATAAATACAGATGAACTGATTCTGTCCTGTGAGCTCCTCTCCTTAAGGAGGTAGCTCTGGGTTTTGTTGAATAGTCAGAATCAGCACAATTTCCAGTAGGAATGGCTGCCTGTGTTGCTATTCGTTCCAGCCAAATAAGCCTGTGCAGATGTTGATGTCCATCAAATCCATATTTCTCTTGCTTGATTTTCAAACAAATGGAAATCTTGAAATGTCAAGTGATGTAGCAAGAACAGATTTAAACAAGGGAATGACTTCACCTTTCCTAACAGAGTGAGATTTTTCACAGGAGAGGAAGGTCTCTCACTTGTCTGGCTCTTTGGCAGTGCTCTCTGCTGAAGTCCTGTCCAGGCTATCTCTTCCAGGGGAAGAAGGAACTCTGCATCATTTTATGTAAAATAATCCAGTAGGTTCTGATCCCTTTTCATTCCCAGTTACCAGGTTTGAATTCTTGGTGACAGTTTATTTGTCTTTGGAGGCACTCCAGTGACAAATGTTTAAGGGAGTGTGGGACAATGGTGGAGAACAAGGGAGGCAGTTCATTGAACTGACAGTGACCATACAGTAAATAGAAGGAGATTCAAGCTTCATTGATCACCCAAGCGCACAGCAAATCTTTTGTGTACAATCACAATGGACATAACATAAGGTCTCTGTTTATTTTCAACAATATACACTGATGTATACAGACAGGCATACATACCTTTAAAATTGTTATGAAATGAAACCTTACCATGACCATAAGCAAAGCTCTGGTTTGGCCAAGTCTTTTCATGGTCACATTGGAAAACATGGTGGATTTTACTTAGAATCTTCACTCCTCCTAAAAGCTGTTGGTCTACCAGATCTCTCACTACAGACTTGCCTCTATAGTGCATATCTCAGATAGGGCTGCAAAGGTGGCTGCAGGCAGCTTTACAGGTAGAGAACAAGACATTCCATTTCAATGTGATGCAAAACTAGTACTTGGTTTTTGGTGTTGGGGAGGGGTGGTTTGTGGGTTTTTGTGGGGTTTTTTTGGTATGGTGGTTTTTTGTGTGTGTGTGTTTGTTGTGTTTTGTTTTGTTTTAGTACACTGGAGTTTGAGGGGTACTCCGAAAGAGGCAAAGTGCACATAATAATAAGAAGTGGGAAAGAATTCATCACCTTTTGAGTAATGGAAAATGCTTCTTGAGTGACTGAGTTGCATAGTCTTCAAATGTCACCAAAACAAACTTAGACCTTCAGTCGATTTTGTTCCTGTCAGCAGTAATAACTTCACACACTTCCACACTGCCTGTGGTAACACACCCATTGCAAGTCCTAGGAAAAGTAGGTAGTTGTGCAACAAGAAACATTTTCAAATGGGAAGAGCAATGATTTCATGTCTGTGATATAGATTTGTAAGCAGGAAAGTTGAAAGTTACTGTATTTTACTTGAGGCATTGGCTGTGGTAGACAGTTGAAAAGGCTCACATTGACTGTCTGAATGACATAAGTAATGTGCTATTAGCATAAATACTTTCTAAGACATCCATTTAATCAATTTCTTAAATAACAGAATGATCTACTACAAAATAGTGGACTGTATACACTATATTTTGGCACAAAGATGGTCATTCTCCCACTAGTAACCAGGGGCTCTAAATAAATGATTTCAACAATGTTTTATTAAAGGAGGACAAGAGCCCTCGAGCTGCATTAATCGGGGAGAAGTCGAGTGGCACTTTTGTTATGGAAATGTTAAACACATAATAGTTCAGGCAAACAATGTGGAGCCACTTCATTCTCTCAGCCGTGCTGACACCTCTTAAAGAAGAACTGCAGGGAAGGATGTGGGAAAGATTTGCTTTCTGAGGAAGCTTTCAGCTAATATTTTGGATATATACCTCCAAAATTCAACCAGTGCAAATGTAACTGAAGGGCATAAAAATAAAACAATAAAGAAGGATGATTTATGCAGCTACTGATAGTGATGAGAGTTTGGTGCTCAAAATCAAAATAGTAATTGACAAGCCTCCCTTTTCTTTAAAGTTTCTTTTTTCATGAATTTATTATGAGCCAAGTGAATATTATAGTAGAAGGTAAATGTACACAAAGAGAGATTTTTGTCAACACACAGAGATAGTGCTAATACTTTATCTTGGACATACATCAGGAAAGGAAAGAGGAACACCCTAGAGTAAGGCAATAGACGAAAGTTTAGTAGAGATGGTCATGAGGTGAAGTGTGATGTATAGAAAACATAAAAATACATTAATAAAGTGATACAGAGTCTGCATAAAGAAAGATTCACATTCAAATGTGGTATTTTGAATGTATGAAAAGAAGAAAGGGTAGGGAAGAGGAGATGGCTGTTCTGTAGAAAGGTTTTGGGGAATTGATAGTGTATTTGCTAATAAGGAGACAGAAGATTCAAAATAATATCAAGAAGTTAGCTGAGACACAGATTGAAAATAATGGGGGAATGCAGAAAGAAAGTTGATTTAGTAATTAGCTGGCAGTAATTACTGTCTTTAGTAATGTTGACACAGCCAGAAGGTAAGAGTAATGTGGAAATAAGATGAATATTTAGCCCTAGAAATTGGGGTTTTTTGTCCATCTCCAGAAGACGGAGATGAAAGCTATCATCCCCATGTTCTTGGTGCTCATGACAGTGCAACTCAAACACTGGGTTCGGGTTTCAGACCACACCTCTCTCAGGTTCAGGAAGGATGTTGAGAAACTTGCAGGGCTACTAGAAAGCTGCCAGAATGGCTATAGTTTGTAACCAACAAGGAAAAGATGAGGGAGCTGAACTTAGTCCAACTGAAAAGTGAATCTAATGGCATCCTATACCATGGGAAGAAAACTTTAAAGGGCCCAAAACTTTACAGGGCCCAACTCTTTTCAGTAGTGTAAGAAGCTGTGACAAGGTGCAGCAGCACAGGCTATGACCAGTAGGTTCAGACTAAGCATTAGGAAGAACTTTGCCGGGAGGTGAAGGAGGTAGTGCAGGGCTGAGACAGTTTCCAAAAGAAACCCTGTCACCTCCATTGTTTGATGTTTCCAAGATTTGGCTAGCAAGAGATAACAGCTGATTTCTGGTGTTGGCTGGAACACAGCTTCTGGAAAAAGTTGGAAGTAGATCGTCTCTGGAGGTCCCATTAAATAAATTTCTATTATACTGTGATTTTAATGTTGACCTGATGATGGGAAATCCAAGAGGCTCCTTAGGTAGATGTAGAATGAGGTCAGGCTCAAGTATACACATGGCATATTTCAATGGAGGTTGTAATGCATGGCGACTGAGGAGAGAAGGTAACTATTACACAAGGCCAGAGAAGATTGAAACAGTTGAAAAGGAGTCAAAGGGGGAGTTCAGGAGGAGAGTGGAAACCAAACCACAGAATTTAGTTCAGGACCTGAAGACAAGAGGAACAGAGGAAGCATAACACAAGGGAAATAGTGAAATATAAGGGAATATAGTGAGGAAAAGGAAAGTGTCCATCTAAGAGTAATGCTTATGAATTGGAAAATAGTTTGATTGGAAAGCGAAAGATAAGACTAGGAAAAAAATTGGAGGAAACTGGGAGTGCAGAAGGGGCGTCTCTTTCCTTTGCAAGAGAGAAATACTTATTTATAAACATATTCTCGGCCACAGAATCTTGCTGACTTGAAACAATAGAAATAAAATTCAGCTGAACTTTCTCCTTTATGTCTATGTGCAAATATAGACAATGCAGACACAGTTTGTATTTTTAACTATCTGAGAGATTATGGTGCTCTGTGTAGTCACAAAACACACATCCTCATGTAAATAAACATAGCTTGCTAGATGTTGTCTAGCAAAAGCAAAAACAAGACATCTTTTTACAATGTCATATACTAAAATAATGCAATCGCCTACTACTTTATAGTGTATATGAGAGTGCATATCTGGCTTCCACTAGTTTTAATTGTTTAAAAAATAAAGAAAGTTAGGTGGCCTAAACAGAGTAAATACAAGCACTACAAGTTTCCAGTCATCCACTGGCGATGACTTCTAATTCAGGCAGTGATGGTAGCTGAAGAAGTATTGCATTCTGACATATTGCATCCCTACAAAGACGAAATCAGGGAAGAATGCCAGGAGGCCTGCATGGATGAACAAGGAGCCCCTGGACAAATTTAAAACATGGAAACAATGGAAAAAGGGAAAGGTAGCCTGGGGCAGTACAAAGAAATTATCCCAACAGCCAGGAAGATGGTTAGGAAAGATAAAACACTGGCAGTTGTAAATCTGGCCAGGGACATCAAGGATAGATAAAATAAAAAAGCTTCCTTAGGTACATCATCAATAAAAGAAAGACCAGGTAAAATATGGCTCCTTTCAGGAGGGATATGGAAGACCTGGTTATGCAGGACATGGAGAAGGCTGATGTACTCAATGACTTTTTAGCCTCAGTCTTCAGCAGCAAGTGCTCCAGCCAAACCCCCTGAGATGCAGAGGGGGAGAGTAGGGATTGGGAAAGTGAAGAAGGCCCTGTGCAGGAGAAGATCAGGCTCAAGAACATCTAAGGAACCTGAAGGTGCACAAGTCCATGGGTCCTGATGAGATGCATCTGAGGGTCCTGAGAGGACTGGCTGAGAAAGTGGCTAAGCTACTGCCCATTATAGTTGAGAAATCATATCAGTCTGGTGAAGTTCCCACTGACCAGAAAAGGGGAGATATAAGCCCCATTTTTAAAAAGGGAAGTAAGGTAGACCCAGGGAACTAAAGGCCAGTCAGTCTCACCTCAGTGCCTAGCAAGATCATGGAGTTTCCTCCTGTGCTAAGAGAAACTGTACTGAGAGACATGGAAAATAATCAGGTGATTAGCGACAACCAACATGGCTGCATTAAGGGCAAAACATGCCTAACTAACTTGATGGCCTTCTACGATGGGGTTATATTGTAGACAAGGTGGACAAGGGAAGGGCAATAGATGTCATGTACCTGGACTTGTGGAAAGCATTGGACACTGTCCTGTACAATATCTTTGTCTCTAAACTGGAGAAATGCTGCCTTGATGGATAGAATACTCAGTGGATAAAGAACTGGCTGGATGGTCACACTCAAATAATTGTGGTCTACGGCTCAATGTCCAAGTGGAGAGCAGTGGCAGGTGGTGTCCTCAGGGCTCAGGATTGTGGCTGGGACTGTTCCACATCTCTGTCAGCGACATGGACAGTGAGGTTGAGTGTGCCCTCAGCAGGTTTGCTGATGACACCAAGCTGAGTGGAGCACTCAACACACTCAAGGGAAGGGATGTCATCCAGAGGGATCTTGACAAACTTGAAGAGTTGGGCCTGTGCAAACCTCATGAGGTTCAAAAAAGCCAAATGCAAGGTCCTACATCTGGGTCAGAGCAATCCCAAGTACAAATATAGGCTGTTGGAGGAATGGATTGAGAGCAGCCCAGGGAAGAATGACTTTGGTGTGCTGGTGGTTGAAAAGCTCAATATGACCCAGCTGTGTGCAATTACAGCCCAGCCCAGAAAGCCAACTATGTCCTGGGCTGCATCAGAAGAGATGTGAGCAGCAGGTCAGGAGAGGTGATTCTGCCCTTCTGCTCTGCTCTTCTGAGACCCTAGCTGGAGTATACTTCTGTGTAGGATACTGCATCCAGATTTGGGATGCCAAGCACAAGGAAGATGTTGACCTGTTGGAAGGTGACCAGAGGAGGCCACTAAGCTTTTCAGAGGGCTGAAGTACCTCTTCTATGAAGACAGGCTGAGAGAGTCAGGGTCGTTCAGCCCGGAGAAGAGAAGGCTCTGAGGAGAACTTTTAGTAGCCTTTCAGTGCCTAAAGGGGAATTACAAGAGAGCTGGAGAGGGACTTTTTACAAGGGCATGTCATGAAAGGACAAGGGGAAATGGCTTTAAGCTGAAGGATGGTAGATTTATATTAACTATTAGGAAGAAATTCTTTACTGCAAGGGTAGTGAGGCACTGAAGCAGGTTGTCCAGAGAAATTGTGGACTCCCCAACCTTGGAGGCATTCAAGACCTTGATAAAGCTTTGGTTATTCTGGTCTAGTGGAAAGTTCCCTGCCAGTGGCAGGGGTGTTGAAACTAGATGATCTTTTAAGTTTCTTCCAACCCAAACCATTCTATAATTATACAGTTATTCCTGATACACTTAATAGTGATGATCTTCATGTTACCTCTTTTCAGGAGTTACAGTGTTGCCCTGAATCCATTTAAACATTTTTGATGTCATGTAAAAATGTGTTATAGCAGGAAGTAAAGCAGCAGTCCACAGAAACTCTTATGGCTATCTTATTTTTCATATTGGTATATTCAGGTGTATACCACATTTGCAAATTAGTCTATACAACCTGGCAAAGTCAAGTACAGACAGATGTCTTTGTCTGTGCATATCAGGAATTGAGGCCATGGAGGAAAATTCAATACAAGAGTGGGAATTTGTATAGAAATTATATAGAAAGAACTGAAAGAACATATGTGCCAGATAATCTGTCCAGAACATCTCACCTTTCTTTGATTTAAAGTCTTGTTTGCATAGTTCCAAACCATTGATTTCTGTTAAAGGTAGTGTGAGTTTTCGGTAGTGTAACTGTTGTCAGAATTTACCCTTTGGCTTTCTTTCTATACTTAGAAAGAAAGATTACTCAGTTAGTTAAATGAAGCTTATATGAATCAACGAGCAGCTAACACTTGGCTTTGGGCTGGTGTAGCTAAAAGCTGGCTAAAACCTACTGAAGTGAGCTTAAACCTATTGAATTGAGCAAAGCTGAGTGCCTGGATATGTTGAAGAACATGTTACTATGCAAAAGGTATTGCTAGAAAGGGAAGGATATATTTGTAAAAGGAGTGGATAGGATGTATGAAATCTGAGAAACTGTGGAATCTTTTCTCTTTGGGGCTGCTCAAATCTTGAGTGGTTCAGTTTTTGGCAATATTAGGCTAAATCTTAGAACATACTGACTGCATGTAGAGCCCGGATATAGTTCCTCCCATTATTTTCAGAAACTATTCTGACTCTTTTCAGATTTCATTGGGAACACTTTGGTCAGAATGCTATCTGGTTTTCTCACATCTGTGTGTAGTAAACAAAGAAAAAAGTTGTAGCAACCAAGTGCTAAGAAACATCCTGTCCCACAAGCTAGCTGAAGTCTGCCTTCAGCAGACTTCATGGGAACAAATTTTATTTTCTCAATTAATGTTATAGGGAAAAATTGTTACACTTAAGAGAACTAGTGAAAACATTGTGTGGTGACACTCTCAATCCAGATTTTAAGCCCATCATTGTCTTAATACTCTGCTGTGTAAATCAAGGGATATGGTTACACATTGTTAGCTCTGACTCAGTATATGTTTCTATTTTGTGGTAGGGATAACTGAGGCAGTTATCTCAGTTATAACTAAGATATAACTCTTCCTAACCCATCCTGATTCTACTCAAGTCCTATCCTCATCCTGGGATATAGAAATGCTTTAAAATACACCTGCCATTCAGTTGTCTTCCAGAATGCTATCAGTAGTGCACTGCTGTTTGGAAAATATTTGAGCTCAAATCTCTTTTACCCCTGCTGTCTTTATGCACGAGAAAATTAAGGCAGGTTTAAACCAGCAAAAAGCTGGTTAAACTACCTCCATTCTGTTTGGAGAATCTTTTGCACTGGGGAAATTCTAAATATCATGTTTGCTGCCAGAATGGGCAGGGACCCCATCAAAGACTTTTGTCAGCAGATCTTCTTCTAAGAAAGGGGAATAACTAGTAAATGAGTTGATGCCTTCTGAAATGGTACAAATATGTCCTTGACTCATTGTAGTCTGCAGAAATCATGGAACTTACATTTGCTTGGACTGGTTTTGTGATTCTTTAGTCAGCAAGCTTGATGGCAAAATAGTTCTGCAAACAGCTATAGCTGCTTAATATTTTATGTTTTCTGTTTTGGGAGGAGTAGTGCAGAGAAGAGATGAAAATGTGTTATGGAAATAAGCTAACTGAAAAAATTATTTTGGAAATATTTCTCTAACTCTGTATCTTTTATGAGTTTCAATATTTAGTTATCAAGAGTGCATCAAAACGGACAAAATTACTATGAATGTGTCAAGAGACAAGGTCAGGGGAAAAAAAGATTAAAATGAAAAATATTTTGTGCAATATTCTAGTGTAAATTGTGTACTGTGGAAGACAACATATAAATAGTCCTAGGCCAGCATGACAATCTAATGTCTTCTGTCATTAAAAAAAGCCCATTATTTTAGATTCATTAAACTGAAGACATAAATCCTAAGAACAACGTGTCACTTCAAAACCAATTTAATCTTTAAAACAATGGTATTTTTATTAAAAATTGCATTTTTCTTTTCTGAGTTTCCTTAAATAACTCTGAGGATATACATATCTTGAAATGAACTATTTAATATCCCACAGAGATGAGATTTTAAACCTTTAGGGAATTCTGGTCTAAATGAGTGATATTTTTGTTTTATTAGAATTTCTGGTTTTTTAAATTTTAAGTAACTACCTATATTTAACAATAGCTAAATATTCACTGTGAAGAAAAAGTGATGAATTGTGTGTATATATATATACCAGCCAGGCTTGCTTTTCTCCTGAGATTTCTATTCTTCTATTTGTTTCAGATTTGCTTAAGAAAAAGAATGTGAAAGACACGGTTTCAGAAACACACTGCCACTTTAAGAGGATACAACATGCCTATTAATAATTGTATTACTCCTCTATTATTGTTAAGAATAATGAAGGAATGGGAGCGTTGGCCCCCAAGCTGAATTTATCCTGAAATGTTTTCAATTAACTCTTGGCACCGGCAGGAAAGCATCAAACCTTTCCCATGCTGAAATATGGAAAATCTGCAGGGAACATCCCAGCAGGAGTGGAATTTCATTAAAACAAGCACATCATAATTCAATGACTTCTGCACCCTCTTTAAGCCTTTCTATTGATAAGGAGTCCGAGGTGATTTTTATGGATTTGCAAAGAGAAATGATTTCATAAGATCTTTTCAAAGAGTTTGTTTTGGCTGAGGCATTTGAGTTATTATCTGCTCCCTGATGAAAAAAGAGTAAGACATTTGGCATAACTGTGGCTACCAAATAAGAGGCATAACTGATGAGATGTTAAGCAAAATTTTATCCCTCAAACAGATTTCTGTAATCTCTGTAGGAACCGACTCCACAATTATTTTCCCAGGTCTTTTAAAGTATTGCCATTAAAACCTGCACTTTTGAACAACTACATGTGGAAACTAAAGCAAGTTTGGGCTTAATTACACATTCAAATACAGGTATTCTAATATTAAATATACCCATGCATTTAGTCGTGATATATTAGATAAAGGTGTATATTGATTTAATAATATGCATATCATTTGCCCGTACATGGGTTGTCTTAAAATGTTTGGCTACCCTATATGCAAATAAAATTAACATATATGTGGGATATAGTGTATTTTTAAACACCACTGAATGCTTAATATGTTTTTGCTGAAGTGTTGTATGACTTTATCTTGATATAACTCTCTACCCCCCGCAAAATAATTTTTCATGTCAGGATATAGCCAAGGTATAGAGGCATGAACTGTTGCTCATTACAAAACATTAACATTTATGTTTAGTAACAGGTATGATAATCAAGCATTTTTGCTAATCCCCAGAAAAGGCTCAGGCTTTTTTAAATGCAGCTCAGGCTGCATTTCAAGTATAAGATTAAATATCTGTGTCAGTCTTGATTTGTCTGCTTTGAAGTGGTATTGAAAATTTATGGGAATGTCTTGTCTTTTTTTCTACTGAGTGTTCAAAAATATCACTTGTGTATTTTCTGCCACTCCCTCCATGGCACCACTACTCCTGAGGCAGGAAGAGCAACATGGAGAGTTAGGAAAGCAAGCTGCTGAGGCTAGCACCACACAAAGACAGGTTATGGGGAAGATGCTAAGAAGCAGATGGTACTTTGGGTGTGCTTTCCATAGGTAGAAGAAATTTTTATTCCTGTCCCTGTCCCATCCTCCTAAAAGGCCCCTAGGCTAAGTATCTCCAGTGCTGACTTGAGTACACAACTTATCCTTCTGAGACTAGAGTGGTACATGTTACGTGATGCCAGTTTGACACATTAACAAATAGTTGCCAGATTCATCTGGTTGTCCTTTAGCAAGCTTGGATGACAAGAGCTCCTTCTAGACAGGCCAAGATCAGGAAACTCACATAAAATCAGCCAATGGGATTTGAATCCAGACTGTCACAATTTCACTGCATGTCTATTTTTCAAAATGAGCAGGAGGATTTAACTGACACACATATATCCACATTTTCACAGCAATCTGGTTTTTTTTTTCTTCAGCAACAAAGTTTTATTTTGAGATTTGAGTAGAATGATACTCATTTGTAGCTTACAGTTTTTCTTCCACGTATATGAGAGATGAAGAAATAATGTGGGAGTTATAGTACTAAGGGTTCTATTTTTCTGGAAGTACCCCGGGATTTTTCTGCCTTCAGTTAGCCATGTTACACCAATACCTTTCACATTCTCGACAGCCTGCAGCAAGGAGTTCCACTACTCTACAGCACAATTTTGAGAGGTTTTCCTCTTCTTTGGCAAGACTGCCACCTGACCTTTCCCTTGCTCCACAGTGATTTTTATAGCACTTTTCCACACCCCTTCTCAAGTTTTCTTTTTCCATGGAACCATTCCATCATTTTCATCATTCTTCCTGCTCTTTTCTGTACTACACAGAGTTTTATTATAATTTGGTGGGGATAGGAGGAATACAGCCATAGGAGAACACTCTTTCTCCTTCTTTTAGATGACTTTTAAGTTCAAGAATATGGAAATGGATTTGAACCCAATGATTCAGAGTTAATCATGATAGATGTTTCTTGGGATATCTGAAAATTAATGACCAAAAATGGCTATTAGTGCTGTTAATTCAGTGACTTGAATGTCTCAGTTGAGTTTGCAGTGGATGAGTCTAGTTGAGAATAGGAATATAATGAGTGCAAGAAGATTAGATTTTACATTTCTGTCCAAGTTTGTTGTGTGATAGAGCAGGCCCTTCAGTCTTTCCTTTTGATGTCGTTAAAAGATTGATAACATGCTGTGACCTAGACAGACAAGGAAATTTAAATTCAGTGATTTTTGTAATGCTTCTGATGCCCAGTAACAGGAAGATTTTCCAGAGAAGGATTTCACTGCACAATTTCCAATTTATATTAATTTGCATTATTTTTAACCACTATAAACCAGGATTTCTGCTCCTTGGTAGTCTTACCATAGTCCATTCAATGAGCATGATACATTAGAAAAGAAAGAAATGTTGTGTCCTACTGGTTGTTAAGGACAACAAATTCTACTTTGATGTCTTCCTTTTTTAAGGAGTTTTTCATGTTCTCATAATTACGAATCTGACAATGCCCTGAATAATAAGATATCCAGATTTTCTTGCTACCCTTTCCTTTTAGACTCCTGATCTTCCTACTTAAATACAAGTTCTTGCATTTTGTGAGGGTTTTTTTGCTCTGTTACAGCATCCTGGCATTCTGCAGAAAGGTTCTTGTGTTTTCTGTTTCTTCTCCTTGTAATTGCCCACTGCAAAAAGAGCTTAAATCAGTCCTGTGTTGTAACTCATGCAATTCTCAAGAAGTTTTTATTATTTTTAGCCTTATTAAGGTAGTGCCTTATGACATAAGAGCAATGATATCCAAAAGGCATTTCCTATCAAACCAGAAATGCCTTTTATACCAAACTCCTCAGGTCTAGAACACTAGATCTAGCCTACTGATATCATATTTATGATGAATAAATCTTTTTGAAATTAGGATTTTTTTTTTACAGGTAATTTTGAAAAAGCTTTTCAAAATGGCGATGGGAATAGTGAAGTTAATGCTGAAAGCAGAGACAATAGTGTTGAACAATATTAAGATAATAATTAACTTGAGTATAATTCTCAAAAAAAAAGATATTTTTACAGTTTCAATTGACACCAGTTGCCTGTTGGAAACTCAACCCAGATCTCAGTGGCTTATGAATTACAATTTTACCTGAGATCATTCACAACCCTGCCTTGTCTTCCCCCAGCACAACTAGAAACACAAAAGGAAAATCCTCTTTTTTTTAGTTTTCTTAAACAGACTTTGAGGTGTGATGGTAAGACTGCCCAAAAGCATTTCTCCATTTTTAGTTTCCTTAATTACAAACTGTTCCTTTAAAAGGCTGTGTACAAGCAGTATCTGTTTAGTATATCAGTAAATAAAGGACAAGAACACAAGCCAGAATAGAGAAATACTCTTTGAAACAGTAGTTAAATCAATTGGATTCCTATATGACTATAGATTAATCCTATTAAAATTCAAAGTTTGATTAAGAGATTTCAGGGAGAACTTATAGCCATTATTTCCAAAATGTTATAAAGAATAGATGAAATTTTAGAAAGCAAACCAGGACAAACTCGTTGTGAAAATGGCGGAGAGAAGAGGGCAAGGGCCAAGGCAAGGCAGGGGAAAGAGCAAAAAACAATAAGGAAGTGAAGAGAAGGGGACTAGAGAGGTAAAGTAGTAATAATTTTTAATAATATAGAAATGTTGTTTCAAGGAAGAAGTGAATAAGTTATTTCCTATATTTAGAATTAAATACCTACTCAGCAGTAAATTTTTCATTCACTGGCAATTTGTAAGAACATCTGACAAGGTGTAGTTGGTCTGGATCCTCATTGTGGCTTAGCCCTGTAAACACTGAGCTGCAAACAGCCCATTGCTTACTCCCCACCAGATAATGAGGAGGAGAATCAGAGGGCAAAATTGACCAAACTCATGCTTTGAGATAAGGACAAGTTAATAGGTAAAGCAAAAGGAGGACTTCATTTCTTATCAGCAGGCAGGCATTCAGCCACCTCCAGAACAGCTGGCCTTCATCTTGCATCATACATATTTGGAAAGACAAGCACCATAACCATGAGTATCATCCCCTTTCTCCACCTTTTATTCCATTTTTATTGCTAAGCATGATGTCATATGCCATGGGATAGCTCCCTGGTCAGTTGGAGTCAGCTGTTCAGCTGTGTCACCACACAGTCTCCTGTCCATCCCCAGATGACTTCAAAAGAGGGACAGTTTGAGAAACAGAGGAAGTCTTGATGCTAGCAGAACTATCCTGAACAGTATGTTTCCAAAACTGTTTTGGTCACAATTCCAAAACACAGCACCATATGAGATACTATGAGGAAAATTAACTCCATTCCAGTCAAACCCAAGACAACAAGTCCTAGAGGACAGTACTAGATTATTAAGAGGCACTCTGGAAAATTCAAGACTTGCCCAAAATAAGTGTTTATGTAAGGAGGAACAGCTGAAAGCAGAACTGTAAAACTTAAATACATTATTAATGCCACATCATATTTCTCCATCCTTTGCCATATTACCTTGCACAGGTTCTGTTACACTAAATTCTGTTTATAGAGGCACATAATGTATTTTTTGTATGCTGTTCTTCTTTTTTCTTTTGAATTAAAGTTTAATACTTGATGTATTTAAAACACAAGTCTGGATCTCAGTCATCTCAAGAAATATGTCAAAATTATTTGAGATTTTCTCAACACTACAGGCTGAGTGCAAGGAATAGTCACATCCCTTGTCTGTAGTTTTCTCTTTGTCTTTCAGAGATCTTCACAGAAGACATCCTTTTTTCTTCTTGTATGTATTTATACATGTATAGACACTCATATACGTATTTTATGCTGTATGATTATCTTAGCAATAAAAGGTCAGAGTGAATCTGCAATTAGAATGAAAGGTGATGGGTTTTCTAATAAATTTATATATGAGGTCCATGGTTCCACTAGCTGGCACCAGTTTTTGAAACAGGTCTGTTGCTTGGAAAGGTGAGTTTCGGTCTTTTGGTAGATGACCCCAAAGTGTCATCAGGGAAGAGCTGTTCATGCATTTCATTCTCATATGCAGTGAGCTTTTACAGGGTTACAATATAAACCTACAAAAATTTCCTTCATGCCTCAGAAATATCTCCGAATCCATTCTTTATACTGCATGAGGTTTTTGTCAAATTTTAACAAAAAGAATCTACGAGAAGGAAGAACCTGAGGATGCTTTATCTTTCCATGTAACAAAACATGAATGTAATTTCTGTTGTGTAAATATTATCATCTTGTGTCATTTGAAAACTGTACTCAGTTCAAGTGGTGTGTAACAGGACACATGGATAATATATCCCACATAGACAGTGTATGGTGATTACTAAAGAGGCAGCATTGATTGCCATGTTTGTCTTTACTGTACCCTTTCAAGGTTGAATTATTTTGTCCCTTTGTACATTTGGCATGTTTTCATTCTGACTACCTGCCTTATAAGGAGTTGTGTGCAATTTTCTTTGTGTATGCTTTCTTATAAATTTATAACTTAGTTTATTAACCCTCTCTTTAAGCTTGTGTTTCTAACTGCATGTGAAACTTCACCTGGAACCAAGATTAGTATTTGCTTTTATGGAGAAATTTATTTGTATTTAGTTTCAAAAATGTGGGAACTACAGGCAGGCTTCATTGCAAAGAATGTGAGTGCCTTGAAACATTGTAGCACACTTCCCTCAGAAAGACTTTGTGAAATAGGTAAGCTACTATTGTCCCCAGTGTGCAGGTGAGGATTAGAAGATCAGAAACAGGGAAAGTGACTTGCTCAAAATCATGTGGAACTTGCCCTTCTCTCGGAGAGGTCAATGAACTGCTCTCTTGTCTTTAGGGTCCTTTAACACTTGGGAAGTGTCAAGAACAACGAAGAAATAGTAGCAGTTACCACATAATACGTAAGTTTTGTGACTGTTGTTATTGAGCTTTGCCTTTGTTAAGACAAAATCTTCTATTATTGTCAATAAGAGGATATGTTAAAATCAGATAGCACAAATGCCACTTATCATTAGTTGACAAAAGTTATTTTACTATAAGGTTATTCTCACTGGAGTAGGTACAATTTTAGAAATGGGATTTTTTATTTTATTTCCTCATGCATAACTTTCTTCTTTATATAGGCAATAGTGCAGTTAGCACACATTCTTATCCACTGCAGCTATTCTCTCAGATCTAGACTTCAGGAAGCTCAAATCCAAATAGTTTTCAAATCCAAGCTGCCACTTTGATTTCATCACATCAAACCCTTGTTGAGATCAAACCTTTGAAATGAGAAAAGATTTTTAATCCAGTTACCCCAGATGGGGTACAACTCTCCAGGTCCTGAGAGCTGCAGGATTAGGAATTCTCAAACTCCCCTCACCCACCCATGAACACACATGCAGTGAGCAAACAAGCTGCCCAACTTTATATGCTTTGCTCACAAACAGTACTGCAAACACACCAATGTCTAAGAATAGGAAACACCTTTCTCCCCTCTTCTTTCTGATATAATGAAATATGCACATCCCCAGCGTAGTCAGCTCTGTCTTTATTTTGCAAATCTAATGCTTTCTATTCAGTCAAATGATTTTGAAAACTGGTTAAAATTCATAGGAACTCTAAATGAAGCAATTCACTGTCTACCTGTAACATGATTGCAAATGGATGGAGTGAGATTTCTATTTCAAAAGATCTTTGCTTCACTTTCATAATACAATCCTTGGGCTTGGATTTAGTCTTCAGACAACTTTCTCCTTAAGTGTGGAAAGACCATGGATAATTTGCTGTGCATGAAAGCTGAAAATAACAATTCCATTATCCTGATTACAGTTTTCAGAACCAGAAATCATTATACCCTCAGATTCAAATTGCATGAGAGGATAATTTGTGCCAATAAAAAATTTCAGCTGACTGATGCATTCTTACAATGATAAGAATTCATATGCAATTGATGATGTGTACTAATACTCTATGTTATTGTAATTTTGGTGGCATCATACATACATATGTACAGTATATACATACAAAAAGTATGTATATACTGCTATTAAATAAGTTGGTATTTTGCTATGTTACCCATGAAGTGGGATGGAGAAATTAGTCATGAGCAGAAAGGCAGAATATGATGGGTAAAAGCATCAGTTAGAAAACAAATCCATGTTTAGTTTGTGGCAATTACAGCTGGCATTTCTCCAAGATATCAAGCGTGTGTCTGTTTCTGTGTCTTTCTAAGCATGTATGTAATTATACACAGCCACACAAGATTAATTCATTATCACTTTTATATTTATTCTTTGTTATTTTTGTATTGGTTGTTTTAGCCTTTCTAGGATAACCAGCCAAAGGAAGTGACTGTTCACATTCTCACAGATGTCGGATTACTTAATACAGTTTCCATTCCATAGGTAGCAAGATAAAGACAGAGAAATAAAGAAGATTAGGCAATAAAGTAAGTAGAAAAAAATTGTGATTGTTACTTTTCTAAGGGAACAAACAATAAAGAAGCAAACAAATGTCTTTTGAAAATGACAAGGAAAAAAGAAAATATCCATAAACCTCAGGTTTATGCGACTTGCCTCCCTGCCTCTCCCCAAATGAAAGTAAAGCAGTTAAACTTTAGTCACAATGAGCAGCAGCCCAGAAGTAGACAGACAGCCACCTCTGTGTGGGGGAGATTTATAGGGACCCCTCCCGGGCCCTTTGCAAGTCCAATTCATGGGCTCCCCTGACCAAGGCTGAGAGCTCAGAGCTGTCGCTCCAAAAAGGGAAGAAGGGAAGGCTTGTCTTTTTTTTTTTTTTTTTTTTTTTTTTTTAATCACCATTTGTTATTAGAACACAGGCTTCCAAATGATGAAGGAGAGAAAGGGTTCAGGGAAAGATACTTTTCCCTTCTCCCTTGTGTGGTCCAGCGTATTCAAAGCAGGGGCCTGTCTAGTTTTACTGAGAAGGAGGAATGAGCTGATTTAACATGGATTGCAGCGCTGCTGAGAGAGGGGGAGAGCAACTCCCAATCAAAGTGTGAGTGTTTTGGTGTCCATGTGTGTGGATGTACAAGCAAGAGAAGTGGCCAGCCTCTAGGCACCTTCTTTCTAAGAGCTCAAGGGCAGATAATTGATGTGACAGACAATTCTCCTTAACCCCCTGCCAACAAAACAGTTCTTGGGCAGCTCACAGCTCTTCTCATTCAATAAAGGCCTGGACTTATCACAAAAAAACATGGGAAAGATTTACTTGTTGTGAATAGCAGCAATGCAAATAGGAATAGTGACCAGCTCTCCCCCACACACTGATGTGTGTAAAGAAACTGAGGTATGCAAGTAAACAAGTGGAATGGTAACTCTGTGGGATGAGTTGGTCCCTGATGCCATTGTCTCTGCTACTACCCAAGCAGAATTATTGTAGTGCTGTGAAAGTGGCTTTTATTTAATGTCTATACATCACCTATGTAAAAGATAATCTGCAAGACCCTTATTCTGCCCCCAGCCCCAGGTAATGGTATTCTACAGATTCATTTATCAAATCATTTGTGCCAACTAAAAACAGAGAGTACATAAAGAGGCACATGGCTGCTAAAGCTTCTTAAACAATGTTTCCTGGTCCAGAGTCCTTTGGCTAAAAGTCTACTTTTCTCACGAACTCAAGTCACGCCTGTGACAGACATTGCCAGCAACCACTCAGTAATAATGGCAAAAATTTCATTTTTTCCCAGGTCTGGACACTTTTTGGTAGTCTGGCGAAGTTCAGCTCAGACTGTGTGGGCAAATATTCTTGTAGCATATTGAGTGATGCACTGGCTGTGAACAGCAGACTGTACCTAGGTACACATGGGGAAAGCAAGGAAAAATGCCAAGTCTGTATTAGCAAATTAATTCCAGTGTAGAATACCTCAATATTTAATCAAACATAGATAAAGTAGAGGTGGCTGAATATGCAGGTAGTCAGACCTCATCCTCTGCTATCAATATGCACAAAAACAATGGAACAAGTAAAGAGCTTAATCAAAGTATCCCTGCATTAGAGAGCCCTGGCACAAATAAACCCATTGAAATCATTGTCCTGGGCTAGAATAGAAGGCTAACTGAAAATTTTGCAAGTCTAAAGCCAGAAACTTTTGGATAAGTTATTGCATATGCAGGCACTTCAGATAGACAATATTGTTTTTATGTAAAGTATATCTATGTACCCATTTTTAAAGACTGAAAGAAGTAAAAACATCAACATACTGGCTTCATACCAGAATGGGGAATTTCTACTTGAAGCTTTTATTAACTTAATTGTTTTCCAGAAAAAGATTTACTAAAAATCTTTGAGTTGACTGAAGAGGCATGGGGGCTATCTCTTGTCATAACTCAGTATCTTGAGGTATTAGAGATATTATATAGAACAACCATTTTTCAACTGTTGACCGTCTGTACTCTGTGGCTGTGAGCATCCTCAGGACATCCCATAAGGAAATCAGCCCTTTATGTTTAAATTACTCTTCAGAGGGTGAAGTTTTCAAGGAATTAAAAATCAAAAGGAGATTTGAAATAACTGATGCAGAATATTATTAGTTGTTAGGTTTGCAAATGATTCTTTAATTTCTTCTTCCTTGTCTCTTTCTTCCTCTCATACATCTCTGCTCTGGAAGATTAAACACTAATGTGATTAATTTCTCATACTTTAATAAGCTCTTTAGTCTCTCGTTCTTTACAGAGTGAAGGTATGGGGCTAGGGGGACAGCAGGGATTGCCATTGCTTTTCAGGCAAGATGCTGCGCCTGTTCATGGGTGTGCTTGCGCATGCGGTGTGCACTGGGGCACCAGGCCCTGCCCTGTGGGAAAGAGGCATCTCCGACAAGGAGCATAATCCTCCTGTGACAGTGTGCAGCAGCACAAGGCTCTGCTGGTGCCCGAGCCACAGCACAGACCTGCTGGGTGTCCGGCAGTACTGGGAAGGCAGAGTAGGTGCTTGCGCCTGAGTGAGCAAGGAGGGCTGCCTTTGCCACTGGGCCCTGGGGAGAGGAGGAGGAACAAAACCCTCCATTTTGATGGCTCTTCTTCACCCATCAGCTCCATTTACTCAGTCTCAATAGCTGGGGCTCAGCAGCAGCCGTGGCAGCAGCTCCTGCCAGGCTCCCACCTCCTCCCTGGATGTGCACTTCCCAGCAAAAAGGAGAATGAGGAAGGGGACAGGGAAAGAGAAAGAAAGAGAGAGAGTGAAGGGGGGAGGGTAGGGAAAGAAAAGGGAAAAAAAAACCTTGCTGACACGGGGCATAACTTAATTTTCACGGTGCCGGGACAGCTGTATCGTGTAATCTGCCATGGCATGCCATTAAAACTTCAATGCCTTTACTGACCCAGAAGGGAAACTCAGACCGTGGAGAGCCTTTTGAAAAGAAGTGGTGATCTTTCACGATTTATGAGCTTGTCTTAAAGCAACAGACTCCACTCACTTTAAATTAATCACCCTTTTCAGGGTACATTGAAATCTGGGGTCTCTCAGCTGAAGACTGTGGAGACCTGGTACCTTATGAATGCCTGCCCTGTCTTTATTATTATTTTTATTTCATTTTATTTTTATGCTTACCAAAATGGGTTGGTTTTCAGGGGAACTGTATCTTGCAAATTGAGGTGCAAAATCCAATTACACCAATTCAGTGAAAGTCTGAATGGGGTGGCGGTGGCACTTACACATTCTTGTCCCTGCATACATTGTGCAAAGGGGAAAAGAACCTGAGAAGTATGAGGAGTTAAGGACTCAAACACTAATGAAATGTGAGACACCCTCTCTGATTCACCAGCTAAAAGTAAAATAGCAGCAAGTCTCCTGCTTCCATTCTTCACACAGTCCAGGGAACAAAGAGCTGTAAACTCATACTAATAAAACCTAAACAATTCTGAAATCATAAAACAGGTCTGTGTGTTAGATAAAACACTTAGTTACTTAACACTTAGTTAGTGTAGATAAAGCACTTCCTTACTATGTTCTCAGAAAAACTGCTGTGATTTACAAGAAGAATGCCTGGGTATAGGATTCACAGAGGATGTAAATCAGCATCCTTCCATTGTCTGACATTAGTATAATATCTGATTTACTCCAGCTGTTTGTCTGGACTTCCCTGCAAGCACTTACCTTCCCTGGCCAGCAGTATTTCTTAATTGGCACATTTTTAATGCAGAGATGATAAGGAACTCAGAAATATGAGGATTAAAAGCAATGTAGTAGTGATTTTGAATTCATTAAAGCTTTCCATATCTAGCAGAAGCAAGATGCCTTTTGTTCTTTTGCTGAACTTACTGTGGTGTAACTTAAATCTAAGCAAAAGCTTTGTGACTCTATAGGCAGTGATAGAGATAAAGAAATAGATGGAAAGAAGATCTGAGATTAGAGTGAATCTTATGTATGGAATCTGAATATCTGAATTAATTAAGCAACCCCCATCTAAGAATGCCCTAATGCTGTTAAGTACCATTAATTCTATTTTTGACTTCTGACAATCTTTTAAATTGTTAAATACAATAAATAGCAGAAGTGGCTACTCAGTGTAAACTACTCCATAGTTTTTAGGGCTTAGAAGTTTTGCTTGTTTCTCTCAAGTCTGTAATCAGCCAGAGTTAGGGCATGCAAACTCCTTTACATATCCAACTGTTCTGTAGAGGAGCTACCTAGACATACCCAGATGTGCATGCCTGTATTTTTCAGAGCCAGAGTACCCTCCAGAACTCTATATTATATAGGGCAGGTTTGTCTGTTTGCATTATCTGTCTCCCTACATATGTACATTAGCATGCTCCCCAGTGGCTCTGACATGCATTTCTACTAATGCAGGTGTCCTTTTTCAAGTTTTAAAAACGTATGCTGCTGCTGGTACAGTGCTTTTCTGTAACTCAGCAGTACTAGATATGCAACAGAAGCTTGCACCACATTTCCATTTTGTAGGTGTTTGGGTTTTTTTAGGTCAATTTTCCATCAGCTTGTTACATTCAGAACACTTGGCAGTCACATTTCTAAATCTACATATTTTTTTGCAAGCAGTCTATTGTCCTACTCATTGGACTGTGACCCACTATGAGACATCATAATGGCAGATACATAAATTTCAGGGGAAAAAAATACATTCTTATATAAAACATTTGAGTAAGTCTGTCTCAGGGAAGTAAGCTTAATGGTGCTGAGAAAAATCTATTTTGCCCACCAATAAAAAATAAAGATACCTATTTTTCTGCAGAATGTTCAATTTTTTTTGCATCCCTTCAGACTGTTTCCTTTGATGGTTTGTACATCTCATGCACACAAAGCTTAATAGCATCAAAAGATTCTTCACTTGTGGCCTGAGAAATCAAATTTTTGGATTTTTTGATCCCTATATTGCTGTTGGTATTTGTAATTTTTAAAAACCTCAGGCTGCCTCAGGCTGTATGGAGATGCATTTAAATAAACCAGAATCTACTAGTGGCCTTCCAAATGCTGATAGCTGAAGAACAAGCTCTCTGACTACCCCTTGTCAATGTCTTCAATGACGTCTAATTCTGCAGTTAGTCCAGCAGTGACATGATGCTTTTCATCTGAGTGTAGACATAACATAAGTTTGGACTTTACTGTACTTGACTTGTATTTCTGTCAAGAGACAGATGTATAGGTCTTCCTCACTCACTGAAACAAGAGTGAAGAGTGGCCGAACAAAGCAGATAACGAGCTATTTACGGCTGTTAAATCTAGATAAACCCTTGTTGTGTGTTTGTTGTGTTTTTTGGTTGTTTTGTTGTTTTTTGGGTTTTTTAATAATGTGTTTATGCAATCAATTACAGCGATATTTGGAACATGGCATGAGAGTCTACTCTATCTCTTGTGATGCCTTTATTTATTTCTCTGCCCTGGCCTGACCCATCAGTTTTCAGGGGTGCTGCACTGCTGGCAAACACTGGCACCAAGGAGGCAAGGGAGCAATTCTACTGGCTCTTCATATGACAGAGTTAGCTATTGATATGGTGTGCTCCACTACAGAATACAGGAGGACACTGCACCTATCATTTCACCTTGTAGCATTTTGTTTTTCCCAAGGAGGATTACACAGGTGCAAAACCTATGTTTGTTCAGAGCAAAGTCATAACCAGCATATATTGACCCAATTGGCCTTTAGATAGTTCATGAAGTAGAGTTCTCCTTAGGTAATACATCATAAACAGAGTCAGGAGATAATATGTTTAGTTCTTTAAACTTCTTGGTGAAATTACAAACAGCAGTTTATCTTTGTAATATGCCAATGCTACATCTGGAAGTCTTCCTGCAGTTCTTTCTCATGCAGTATCTGCAAGCTGCAGGACATAAAGTGCTACAGGAAAGGGTGTGAAATAAGAAAGGGAGAGGTTGAAATATGCTTTACCAAACTGGTGAAGTCATATAACACGCTTGCTCAGCTGAGATGTTATTTCAGTTTTTGAACATCTTCAGAATCAACCAAACACAGTGCAGAGAGAAGGGTGGAAGGTGTCAGTGCCTTGGATCCTAACTGGGAAGTTAAGTAGAGGAAGAGTTGCTTCTTTTCATGTTTGCAGGACAGTTATATTCAGGTACTTTTCCATTTTAATGCTTTAAAATTAGAATATATGTAGGGTGAGATTATAGCTAAAATAAAGGTTTAACACAGAAATTAATTCTTCCTCAGTACAATTGTAGTAAAGACAGCTGAACTTCGTGTTGTAGTAGGGTTATTTTCCCTTGAAGATGCAGGAAATTAAAGCCATTACATTAGCAATGCATACAGTCTGCATCATTCTTTACAGGATTGAAAGTCAGTATAAATCCTAGACAGAAAATAAAGTACCCAAAGTTGATCACCTGGGTACAGAAATCCATTCTGGTACTTTAATTGTCATCATCACAGGCCATACACTGCTGGCACTGATGCAGGGCACAGGCTCTGAAGGAAATGGCTCAGCCTAGAAATTTTTATGCAGGTAAGAAGTCCAATGAAATCCTAACTTTAAAATGTTACGAAATTTTCTAAATTACTCTCACACCACAGCTAATAAATTCTGCTACAAAAGAAATGTCATACTTAAAAAAATTTACAGATGTTATGGATATATATACCAAGGAAGCACTGTGACCATGGAGCAGCCATTTCGTATATCAAAATACTCTTTTTTTTTTAAATCCCATGGAACAAAGAGTAATTTAAGTCACAGAGGAATAGCTTTTGGGGAATTGGAGTTAGAATGTGGTGCAGTAACTTAAGCAACATGTTCCTAAATAGTCTGAAAATGGAACAGGAACAGTTTTTGAATAATTAAGTCATCTTTCTACTCACCTGAAAGTTCTCCACATTTCAGCCAAAATATATATTTAAACCATTTTACTCAATGTTTTTGAAGTTTATAATTTACTAATGAATAGGTGTTGGTATGTCTTCTATAGAGAGTAATTAAAGACACTTAAGTTTGAGTGGAAATAAATGTTCTAGATGTTAAAAAGGAGACATTTGGCATTAACAAGCCTCAGTCAGACACAGCACGCAACAATATTTAAAGTAGCTGCAGCAGTCTAGATATTCTCCTGGGTTAACAAAAAATTTTGTGGAGGCTGCCTGAAAAATTAAAGCACTATCCTTCCCAGTAGATTTCTGACATGTAGGAGAACACAGGTTTTAAGAGGCCTTTTGGTTGATCTGGAGCATGCTCTGAGGTTATTTTGGTGGAAGAGAGAAGATTGAAGGTCTAGGGCAGATTTTTAAGAGGTTAAGCATCCTTCTGTAGCTGAGATTATCCAAAGAAGTCTTACAAACTTCCTGGTGTTCTTTCAACATAAATTACAAGTATTTAATTTGAAGTATTTTTGGATCTAGAAAATGGCCAGGTGAATTCTGGTTCTTTAATCACACTGCAATTTTAGTGAAGGCTCGTATGTCTAGGAAGACTCTCACAGGAGGCAAAATTTGTTTTTGTGATTACAGGTTGATTTTCCTGGCTGTGAACCTTTCACCTTTCACTTCTGGATAGAAATTTTGCCTTATGTTCAAGTTGGTATGTTAAGCCTGGGGCAACAAAATTTCCTGTGAAGTTTTGTACTGTGCTAGAGCCTTTCATATTCAGGGCCCAGATTTCTTTGGAGGGTTAGTTAAGCCACAGCAAGGCTCTTAAAAAAACCAAAAACCCAAAACCAAATAAAACAAAAACAAAAACAAAACCCACAAAGAAAAAACAAACCAAAACACACCAACAAAGCAAACAAAAAACAACCACCCTCCCCAGGAAAAAAAACCACAAAAAACCCACAAAACACCCCAACATATACTTGGAAGTAAAACTGCATTAGGTCCAATTCTTTAGATTGTTTAGACTTGTGCTGGTTAAATATCCAGTCATTATGATAAAAACTTCCTCCTCTATAAGAAATTTCATTTTCTCCCTGGTTTACCTTGTCTTATTGCAGTTCTCTGCCCTGCAGCAAGTATCCTGCCTTCTGATAAAAATTAGCTAACTGACCCCAGAGCATGGTTTCACATGAAGCTTACTCTTTTTAGAGCATGTGACCATGTAGTCTACAGGGCTGTGTTTGCAGAGAATAAGCCCATTACGTAGAGGATGCTCTTGCATTTGCATCAGAAGCGGAGAAGTGTCAAAAGGGACCCATGGGAGGAGGAAAAACTACCCACTAGCTGACTGATGGGAAGACAGGAGAACCTTGCTCCATCTTTGGTTATCTTACGTGAGGCTGAATGGCCTTAGGACAGGTGCCATTAACTAAAGGTTCTCATGTTCTGTGCGTGTCTCTTCAGACACCTGCTGTGAAATTAATCTCACCAAATGTAGATGTCTCAGGCACATTTAGTCTAAATGAGTGAAAAGGTAGAACCACATCTGGAAGATGGTTCCTTCAACTTCACATACACACTAAGCTAAGCTAAGTGATACGTAACATAGCTAATAGAAGTGATACAAAGAAATGTCAGGGTTTCTCCAGCAACTTGATGATACCAGGTGAGAGGATCTCTTGCCAAGAGACATGGTGGCATGTCAAAGTGTCAGCAAGAGTCAGTAGAAGCAAAGAACCTTCAAGACTGCTGAAAGATCAGGTTGTGCCAACAACTTCAGAATAGCAGAAAGTAAGTGGACACCACCATGTTGTAGCTATCATTTGTCAATGCATGAATTACCAAAGGCTACAATTAGGATGTTGATAATTCTCAGTATTTGGAGGAAGTCTGAAAGATAACTCCATTAATGCCACAATTTCATTGAGGGAACAAACCCCTTTTAAATTCTATGCTGGACATTGAGAAAGAAAAGATAGTCTGAAATAGTTCTGCAAGAAAGTCTTCTGTATCTTATCATTTACTGTTCCTTTATTATTCTTAATTATCTATGGAGATCAAGAAGAATTGGGCATGTTGGAAACAGCAGCATGAAAGCAAGTTATACCTTTTCTAAACTTATAGAATCCAAAGGATGAATTCTTATATGTATTACATATACATGTCTAGACTTTCTTCAGGTAACTGATACGTAAACACTATGTTAAAATTATCAGAAATTATGATTATCTGATTTATATTAAGGATGAAAAAGGCCATGACATGAATCATTTTATGAGTTTATGTGCATCAATCACAAAATCGGAACATCTGTATTGTATTCAGATTTGATCCTTCCATTTCCAGAAGAGAATGTCTAACATAGAATAGTTCTTTATGTCACAACATGGCAGGATTCCAAGCAAGACCTTTAAGCTAGAGATCTCTCACGTTCTTCAGTTCTCAGTTTTTCTAGAGAGCACCTTTGGGTCTGCTATTAAAAACAACCGAATACAGAGAGCAGCCTTATAGCAATATTTAAGATGACCTTTTTTCTTTCTGGTTTCAAACCTAGTTATTGACTTCATTTTTGCTGGACTATTATTTTCCCCTTAATTTTCTGAGCATTTCATTTTGCACCTGCTTTTTATAATGCCTTCAGTCCTTCTTCCCTTCCTTTCCCCCTTCTCCACCACCCCCACTCCCTTCTGAAATATGCTGTTTGACTTGGAAATTCTCCTAATGACTTTAAGGATTAGAAAAGCAAAAGGGAAAGTGGATGCTTTAAAGAAGTGTAGGAATACACCCTTTCAGAGCCGAGAGTAGCACATGGGCATATAGAAAAAAAACGGTGCAAAGGTACCTCAAACACTAGTCCACTTAGCAGAACGGATGTGGAGATTTATCACTGATCTTTGCAGGTGCCCTGAAGTTTTTGAATAAGCTTTCATACCAAAACAAGTGTGCACCAGTCTCAGTCCCTGAGCATGAGATATTCCCAGGCTAAAAGAAATGATTTTGTTGTTGTTGTTGTTGTTAATATCTATATCTCTTTTTGAAAACAGGTGCTACTGAAGTATTATTATATTCAAATAATAAAATTAATGCTTGAAGCATCCTCTTCAAGTATTTAACCCTCTCTTTTCAAGAGACACACACAAATACTGTACTGTTCTAATAAATCCTTAATTTTACAGATTTCCTGCTGAAGTTTCTGACTAATGGTAAGTTATTTGTTCAGAAAGATTTTATGATGCTCATAAAAATTCAATCACAGTTTTAAAATAACTTGTAGATTTTCTGTAACATGATGCTGCCATCTCAGTTCCCAGAGGGTATATTAAATTCAAGTAGCAATAACAAATCATTTAAGCAATAAATAAATAACCTGAGACTGAGTTGTTAAGAGTTAATAGTCTCCCATACACTCAATAGAGACTGAGGCTCCACTCTATTAAAGTGACCCCCGGGGCCATGGGCCAAATTGCACCCAGTTGTTTTGTGGAAGGTATTCATCCCTCACACATTCATTTCCTTCTTTATGTTGTCTCCTTTCATCAGTGAAGGCACTCTGCAGTTCCTGAGTCCAGAGAACAATTACGGTACAGTCTCAGAGAAAAGAAAGAAAACTGGGGTCATAAATATGTTAAATGGGTACGTGGGTTTAAGTGGCTTTGTAAACTAAACACGAGGGAAACCTCAGACTAATTAATGAATATGAAGCAGCATGATAGGAATGTTTTAAGGGGAAATTCACATTACACACACACACACAAACTTAAAAAGTTTTTGGTTTTTTTTCCAGTCTAAAAATTTATTCCAGCAGGGCAGTCATGACGTAACACATGCTTATGTTTTACTGAAACGGCATCCAGGTTGGAACTGACTGCAGAGATAGCTGAGCTGAAAATTCATTCTCATCATCTTATTGGGAACTAAATTCTTTCCTCCGCAAGGATCAGGCATTTATCATGATAGTGTAGCTATGTAAGAAATAGGCAGGAAGATTTATGACTGAAGCCTGAATCACCATTAAACTTCACCTCATATGTCAATTCGTGACGTGACTTACACTCACTGCTAAAATAAGCATGGATTCATTGAATACCAGTGGTATTCAGAATTATAACAATAGCATTATGGGCCCTGAACAGCAGTATTCTTTCAGTTCTAGCAGTAGGACAATTTTTTCTCCCAGGGTCTTCTTCTGTGCAGAAGCTGGAGGCAGAAGAGGGGCAAGAGGATCTATGGGCTTTCCCTTACTAAGAGTCTTTTACCCTATTTATATTAGTCCAAATTCTGTGGAACTTTGTTCCTGAGATCTACTACAGTTTCTGCTTCCAGCCTACACTGCTGTCTCCAGGTTCACAGCTTGCTTCAAAATACTAGTTGATTTCTATGGGCAGTTCTCTGTGTCTCATTTTTGGAAAAAGAAAAAAACAAAATCAACATGTTAGAAAGCAAAACTATTTTCTTTAGTTGAAATCAAACTCTGTATAGGGAAAGACCAAAATACAGGGGCAGTATTTTTTTCACCAAAAGTCCTGAAGAAAGGTGATACTTCTATGGAGATTTTTTGGTATACAGTGTAGTGACCCCACAGTCAGTATGATTGTGGGTGGTGTCACCAGCAGCACAGTAGAACTTTGGCCTGGAGGTCCTTGCTATCTTTGCCTTTTCCAGACTCCCCTCAGAATACTGCTCACTTGCCATGAGATTGATGCTGCATCTGTGTCTAGTGGCTGTGCCAAATTCCTTGTTACCTTAGTGAGGTCTAAGAAGGAAACAAGATTCATGGGGACCACAGATGCTTCTGCAGCAGTGGATCAGGCAAGCTGTGTGCTCCTTTGGCACAAGATGTGAGCTGACTGGAACTGGGGAGAGATGAATTGCTATCTCTGATGCTGTTTGTAACTCCTTTGTGGTTTCCTACAGTGTTTCTGTAAAACATGAGATTCTTCCACCTTCAGCAGTATGGCCAGGTGCTTTTTTAGAGGACAGGGACCATCTCCTCTGGAGGGAGATGGATGGGCAAAAACTAACTAGTGTCTCCACCCTTGGTGGAGTGGCTGCAGAGAAGTGCCTACTTTACTCAAAACACAAAGCTGTGACTTTGCAGATTTTGTGTGCTTTTTCAATGAATAACGTCTTGTCCAGCAGGCAGTACAGGAGCCCCTCAATCTGTGAAATGTAACTAGAGAGTAATCCAACCTCTCCTTCAGGCAAAATGGGATAGGCCACCTTAAATTGCTGGTGGAATTGGTGCTCTGACTCATTGGTCAGGGGGTTGAAGTGGGCGGGTGATCCCTGTCACCTGCTGCCTGATAGGTGATGTGGAGTGGCTCATAAGGCTCTGCTCTGGTTCTCATGATGCTTACAGACCAGATCTGCTCATATACTAAGCCTTTGTTCTTCCTCTACCTCCATGGGGTTTGTAGGTTGCAGAAACAGCTCCTTTGTGTGGAAAGTTTCAAAATTCATTACAAGTATTTCAGAAAGCTACAAATGAGCACTACAGAAGCTTGCTATATATGTCATTATTGCTGCAATTTATACACATATATTACAGCACTGATATCTATCTATGATTGCCACTTTGCTTTGGTTATAATCCACGCTTTCTTTTGTTCCCTATTCCCCAGTTTAGGATACCTAATAGATTTGATCCAGTCAGCTTTCAGACAATCACAAATTCATTGGATGTAGAGACTAGGCAGCTGCTGTTGGTGTCCCTGGTATCTGCACACACTGCTCCTCATGTTAGGTACCAGGTTCCACACAATTTAATGTCAAGGAGAGATTTCAGTTGAGTTCAGAAGAGGGAGACCCCAGTTCAGAAGGATGACAGAAGGGCCACTGCTCCTGCTAGACATGGATGGGAAAACCTTTCAACAAGCCTTTATCCCAGGATTTCAGAGTTTAGGCTTTGTAATGTATATAACATATATGTTACAATAATAAATACGTTTTGGTGTTTTTGTTTTTTTTTAACTTCTCTGTTTAAAGTGCTGTTGAAAAGCAGCCATAGCATAGAAAGAGGGGCAATGACAAAATTAAACCTGTGCAGTTAGATGCAGTATTGTCACTAGGTTATTGACATAGTTGCACAGAAAGGTATCTATAGTGTGTATTCGCCAGCACTCAAAATATTCCCTAGTCAAAGCATCCCATGGAAGGCAATGGAAAGAAGTTTTCAGAAAGGAGTAAGTGAGCTGGTTTAACTCTTTGCCAGGAAAAGATCATTTTCTTTCTATCCCTTTGGCCAGCTTCTCAGCTGACAAACCACCATTGTCTTCAATGCAGTGACACTGATCTATACCAGCTTTTCAGCTAATGGATAGTTCACAGGACACTTCTGGTTTTTGTCAAGTGTAGTCAAGATTTTAAAGTAATTTCAGCTCTTTTTTTTTTTAAATTTTATTTTTATTTTTTCCCAACTCTTTTACTTGATGGTCTATCAGCTCACTGATCTACTAGTTTAAATGGTCTGAGCAAGAGGAGTAAGAGTAATTTGCATCCTGTAAATGAAATTAAGGGGTGATTAATGCAAAAGGACTAAAACAAGCAGAAAGCTTTCAAGATCAAAAGCCGTTTTCTGAACACCAGTAACAAGTGGCACCACTCCACATTTTAGACAGAAACAAAGGCAGTGCTTTCATTGGGTCATTTTTTCATGGTTATTATTTATTTATTTTTGCTATTCATTTAGCTGAAGGCTGAGCATGGGCTGAGAAAGGAATTTAGGATTACAGCCACCCTCCCAACATCAGCAAAACTATAAATAGTGTCCAGTCTTTTATCCTTCGAACACTCCGAAGATCCTTGTAAGTCTGCGGAAGTGTTAAGCATGCCAAAGGAGCTCTGAGTGGGGCCTTTAGTGAATAGACTTCGTTGTGTCTGATGATTACACAGGTAGATGGTGACAAAGCAAACAGTGTCCAGTCCTAACAGCAGTCTTTGTGTGTGGGAGATGGTCCTTTCAAACCCTCTGTTCTGCTCTGTCTGATCCTTCTGTTCTCTTCCTAGATAGGCTGTATGGAAATAAAACTACATCCTTTTCTGGCTGCAGCAAGGGGGCAAACATGAAACAGACTGAAATGGGCATTTCCTTTCTGGACCAGTGGTTAGCAGTGAGCACGCTGCCAATAAGACTGAGTGAGGCCTGGAATCTGTTCACCTTCCTCTGAGGAGCTGTTGTCTCCCTCTTCCAGCTCCTGGCATACGGCTATGCTTTGAAACCACAGAAGCACTATAAACAAATCAGTATTTTTTCTAATTACACAGAGAGATATATAATTCACATTTTTCCTGTCTGAGCTTTTCTATTCAAATCGAATAGAATGCTAAGTGTTAACTTGGCAGTTTTTTCCACTTTGGTAGCATTTCATGGAAATGTGAAAATGAAAGACATTCAGCAATAAACTACTGTCTCTTTCCCTATTAAAATTGTCCAGATAATGAATCAAGTTTTTAAGGGCTAAGAAAAAAAAAAAAAACCAAGACATTTAAGAAACAAATAGAATGTCTTTTGCGGCATCTAAAAATATCACCTGGTACCAGTTATCTTGGAGAGACACAGATGTAACAAAGTTTGTAGAGAAAATGTTGATGCACACTTCCACTTGAAACAAAGAGCCTCAAAACACACTATTCATATTTTCTAATGGCTTCATGTGTGATGTGATCTGTGGCAAGAAGGATAAGCATTGTCATCTAGTCAACTCTTACTTAGAGTTTCATAAATGCCATCACAAGTATCTGATTCATTTTTAAAATCTAAGTATATGTAGTTTTGATTTTTTTAGATACATTAAAAATTGAGGACCACATAAAAAACCACAACTGAGTTTGCAGGATAAATTACGGTGCATGTAAAGAATAATGCATAAGTGAAACAAGAAGAATAAAATCTGCCTTTGAGGTGATTGTTTGATCCTGCAGTTGTAATGCCACCTGAAGTGAGGTTAAAAGGAGTTTTCGGCACAGGGAGGCTGGAGGCAATGAAAGTTTGTACCTAGTAGTCTTTTTGGCACCCCCCCCCCCCCTTTTTTTTTTTTTTTTTTTTTTTTTTTTTTTTTTTTTTTTTTTTTTCCTGTGGAAGATCAATCTGTCAAACTAAAAGAAAAATAGACTTCCTGTCCATTACATATACAAGTCCTTGAATTATCTTTAGCATTGCCTTTTCACTGAACTGTGAGACAACTTAATTTGAAATTACTCTTTTTGGAAATCCTAAACCCTTGACACATTTCATTAGGCACAAAATTATTACAGTTATCAGTTAATTTGTTTGAAGACTTGGTAAACACTTGTTACAAAGAGTTTTAGAGACATCTAGTAGTTAGCAGAAAAGGGAAGCTGTCTCCAATCCTTAGTTTATTTATTTAGCACTTATTAAGCACCACTTCTGTATCTACCCCAAAAAGAAATATTTTAAGCAAACCGTAAAAGTAGGCTTGACCCTTTCACAGGCACATCATAAATCAATTGTTAAAGCAAGGGTGAAAACTCTGAAAGAGGTCAGAGGTGGAAGGGAGGTCATCTCTGAGAAGGGACAGTGTGAAAATCCATGAGGGGTGGGGCTTAGCCAGAGATAAAGGCTGGAAAAGGCAATTCTAGCAGTGGCAAGGTTCTTACAGCATGAAAACGCCAATAAAATCGTAGCTGTCAGAGTGCTCAGGTAATTTACAGATAATTTCTAAGCCTGCAGCTCCAACTGCCAGATCAATGATGCCAGCTCCTCTGCCTAGTGACAGGCATTTTTTTAAGTGGTACATTTGCTTTTAGTCATACACAAAGTCAGTACAACACTTCTATCTGTTTTTCCAAAATTTTACCATTTTTTCAGCTAGACTTTTCTTGATCTAGCTGACATCAGGTCAGAGAGGTTTACCTCAATGACATAACAAATTCTATGGACACTTTGGTAACTTGGGAGCAAGCACTATATATTTGCTGCTATTCCCTGAGAAAGAAGGGAAGTCTGTATATGTTTGACTTCAGTGTTTTTGTCTTCCTGTGTTAACTACCAGTGCACCACCATGTTCAGGACTGAGACTCCAGACAGACTTAAGAAAACTGGTGGCATGAGATGCAAATAACTCTGTGAATACATTTGGAATAGTGTAAATAAAGTACTACCAACCACACTACTTTGTCAACCGCGGTTTCATCTCATCTTTAGTCAAAAGGCATTAAATGGTGCAACTGTTAAGATCTGTTCAGTCTTTTACCAGCCTCACAGTTGTTGTTTTGTTGTTTTGTTGGTTTTTGTGGTTTTGTTTTTTTTAATGCAGGTTTTAGCTCTAAGCAGAATTTCAATGAAGAGCTCTATTTAAGCATTTGTTTCACTCAATAGACTAAAGTGTAAATTCCCAACAATTTAAGTTATTCAGATTTAAATGTGAAGATTTCTTGATTGTTTTGTAGCTACACAATTTATAAGTCATAATGACATTCCTTCACTTTGTCCAGAAAAAACAAAGGCTGATTTATTTCCTGATAACAAAGGCAAATGGTGAGGCTATATGAAACTACTTCCTTATTTTCAATGGGTCAGTGCCAGGCTGTTAGGTATCTTTGAACCCCTCCTCCCATCTATAGCTTCCCCCTGAAGCAAAGTCCTCCAGAATAGTACCAATCTGTCTGTGAAGCACACCACGTACTGAGCTGTACTGGGCACAGAGATACAGTGCCCAGCCTGCTACCTGCACCGTCTGTTGCAAGAGACCTGCTTGATATTCATTGTCAGCACTGATTGCACTGGGCTTACGACAGAATGCATTCATCTGGCTAATGTATATACCTTCATTGATGCTGCATTGTGATGTAAACAATGTCCTGTTCCTTCCTTATAGGAACCTAATTGACAGCCAGGCATTTTGAGTGCTCCAAAGGGCTATTGTTGAAGTGAATGCCGTAACAATAGGATTTCATATAGGTTGGGGCTTAAGAAAAGTACAATGTCCTTTTTCTGATATAAAACCAAGAATTGTGTACTGGTCAAGAGTGGGATAATGGGTTCATCATGGAATTAAAGCTTTAGCTTTGTTGGGAATCAGCCACATATTTTTATAGATACACTTGTTTAAAATCTTTACTTTGAATTAAATGCGTATATTGTTTCTGTAGCTGTACTTTTCAAAACCCCTATCTCTTACTCCCTTGACTGATAGACTCACATGATGCAAAGCTTTAAGCTACACTTACTGCTGTGTGTTGTCAGCCAGCAGTGAATGCCCTGGTGACTTCTGCAGGGACCAGAAGCAAACTCAACAAAAATCACACCCTTCATCTGAAGAACAATTTCGTGGTGATATTGTTAAGCTATAGCTCAGCCCAGAAGTGAGAGTTTTAGGCAAAGGGCTTATTTCAACCCCTTAATTGTAAGTGCTTTCTATTCTTTGCCTCCCCACGGAGACAGAATTTCTTCCATCTTGCATATTGAGACACTGCCAGTCACAGGCTTTGTTTGAAGAGCCAGCTCTCAACCTCTGGGGTTGTGAAAAAATATTGAAAAAGAAAGTTAAAAAAAATGTGATGTTTGGAGTGATCTCAACGAAATAAAATGATCTTCACTGGTTACAGACTTCTGGTAATGAGGGTATTACATTGCCTTCTGCTTATTAAACTTGAAGATGTTTCCCTGATGGCCACATATTTCATGAGGACACAGGAATCAAGAAGAGGTGGTTGGAAAAATGTTTTCAAAATCCAGAATTACCACAAATCAAAGTGGACAAGGGGCTGTCATTTGTGCTTCTTCAAAGAGGTTGCTCCCACACACCAGATGGTACTGAACAGATATTCAACACACCTGATTCCTCTAGCTGAATTCTTGAAAGAGTATTTTGAAAGCCTCCCTTCCTCATGAGGATGTTTAGTTTCCATAATTGAGAGGATTTTCTTGAATACCCCAGGGTTTTTGCCCCTATAGAAGTCCGCACTTAGAGTGCTGAACATTCAAAGCCTCATCTGAAATCAGTCGTTTTGTCTCGAGTAAGATAACTTTTTCACTTCTAATCAGTTAAGATTATTTAGGCCAAGATTCTCAAAACTGCAGAAGCAGCTTAGGCATGCTTTTCCTACTGAAGATGAATAGGTCCTATCTTTTCAGACAGAAATTCAACAACACGTGAAGACCCAATCTCTAGCATGAAGTGGGACGACAGTATAATCCTATATACATGGACTCTGGCAGCAGTAAAACCCCACAACTCCTGTTTTGCTGGGTTCCAACAGATGTAGAATATATGTAAAGGTTTACCTTCAAGGTAATAAATCAAGCCCAGATATTGAGATCTCTCTCTGTCTCCTATGAATGTGTTCAGGCATGTGTTTGAATGTTCTTTTCCAAAATACAACATATTTAAAATAAAGTTTTTTCCCACACATACATTCGTATGGTTAAAATTAATCTTCACATTGATTACTTTAATTGGTTGAATATGTTTTAAGAGGTGGGGAAGAGTGGGATTAGCAATATTTTCCTGTTCCCCTCTTTGGCATACTCGTGACTCCACATATGCAAACACCTTCCTCTCATGCTCATTTTCCTGGGATTCCTGAAACACACTCAAACAGCTTTGTAGAAATGTTTAGCCATCTCAGTTGCGGCTGAACTGTTGTGATGACGGTAGCTGCTAGGTGAAGGATGGAGAAGCTTTTCTTGGCATCATTGCCAAGTGCCTTAGGACAAGCTATCTGCAGATGTTGAAACTTGATTTGGGTGGAAGAGTAATTTCCTCTAAGTTTTATTACTGGGGATGGGCAGGTTCTCATTGCCTGAATGGGTTTAGGCCCAGTAGGCTTGAAAATTCACTAAATAACTATGTCATTTATTTTGAGTACCTCTGGAAAAGGAGCAAAACCAACCCATTTGTTTGTCACAAAAAAAACCCCAAAAAACCACAAAATGTCTAGTGAGAAGATATAAACCAGGGTGGAGGACCCAATGCAGTGAAAAAGAAACAAAAAACCATAAATAAACTCAGGCCATAGTATATCAGTCTCCTAAATCTAACTTTCTATAAGCACAGCAGGGATTTAAAGACAGGAATTGACATCCTACAGCCCACCTGTTATTAAAAAGGAAACATTTTTAAGAAGTATCAAGTAATCTATTTCAAAAAATAGGTTTTCAGTAGAAAAAAGGATTCCTACTTCACTAAAAACAAAACCCCAAGAAAGGGGGAGGGGAGGGGAGGGCATTGCAGGAGATTGTTCTCTAGTGACAGAAAAATATTAGTGTTGATGAGTCTGAACTCAAATGGTAGCCAGGCCACATGTATGGATGGCACCACGATCAGCAAGCTTCATTTGCAGCAGCTTATATCAAACAGAAACGCATAGATATAGTGGAAGTTAGTTTTCAAGCAAAAGGCATAGTTTAAAGGGGTAAAAGCAAGGAGTAGACCAGTCATGCTTTAGTTATTAGCTTTTAACTTGACTTTTGAGAAAAATGGCCTGAAGAAGAAGCTATCGCAGCAGGAAAAGGTTGAAAATGGAGCATGACATTTATAAAACAGCCTCTGGGAGAGCAGAAACTCTCCCGCAGATTTACCACAGGTTTCCACATTTCTCTTGAGCAAAGTGCAACATGAGGAGCACGCGTTTTACAGTTCTAAGCATATTTAATACAATGTTTTTACAACAGCTGTTGCTTTCACAGAACTTTAACCCCACTGTGTAAATGCATCACAGGGAAAATACTCTGTTGTCTTGGAGACAGCCTTTGCTCGCAAGTCCTTTTCCAGCGAGCTGGTGTCAGCTTTCAGCTCCGGCTGCATTCCAGGCAGGCAGGCACACCTCGGCCTCTCTCTCCTCTGTCTTCATTATTGGCCTCGCTGAAGGACGGAGGCGGAGGGCTCAGGAATCCGGGCAATTATCGGAGCTTCGTACCCACGGTTTCCATCAGCACACCTGATGAGAAAACGAAAAAAAAACAAAAAAAAACCCAAAAAAGCAAGTCCTGAATAGGGAAGGGGGACAGGGCCAGGGGCGAGAAGTTTGGAAAGGATTTTCTGACGTCCTTTTTTTTTTTTTTTTTTTTTTTTTTTTTTTTTTTTTTTTCCCTTTTGGTTATGTTTCGTTTATTACTTATCAGACCTGATACAGAGGTGCATTTTTCCTGCTAAATTTAGGCCAATTTATTGTCTTAGTTGAAAAGTGTTGTGTTACAGCTGACACTTGGAAGACCATTGGAGATACCATGTGACAAATGCCTCCCGTTAAAGGACTCCGGAAACCTCTCCTGTCTTTGAGAAAGGTGATACCAGCTAGTGACTTGACCCCTCCAACTCTAGCATATGCACCCACTGCTACAGGTAGTACACAGCAAACACTGCCCTCATTACTTGTTTGCAGACACAGCCCAAAAATATGTTCTAAAGCTCTGTCTTCAAAGCTGGACATAGGAAATAGAAATAATTGGAAAGTTTTCTTAACCCCAGAATATGTGTTTTCGTCTCAGTTTTAGACATATGAGTGTGCTTGAGGTGACTGTGCTCTATGCATGAATAAAAACAGTAAAAAATGATGTTATGCACTTCACATATCCCCACCAAAAATCAGAGATTTTTCAAGATGGTGTAGCTGGAACTAATCCTGCAAAGCACTGAATGTCCTTAAATGCTGTGAATGTTGAAAGAATGTCTCCCAAAAGAATACCAAAGATCTTAAGGAACTAAGGCCCAAAATCTATTAATCTGTCTGTAAACAGCCAGATGCAGCCATACCTTTGGCTACCTTGCAGTCAAGACTGCTTTCCTTTGTGTATAAACACTGCTTAACTTCCAGTGTATGTGTGCTTTTGTGTTTGGACATAAGCTACTGCAAATGGTAGGTGGTGTAAAGCTAATGCAAATCTATAAAGTACCTATTGTTTGTCCCTGGACATCCTCATTAATGCCCAAATCCAGAATGCTCTCCTATCTAGGGCAACATTTAATTGTAGTCTTTAGTAGCATTTCAGATCCCTTGCTTTAAATGACAATTCCAAGGCATATGTTTAACATTAGGAGATTTCTTTCCTGAACCAGAGCCCAGAAGATTAGCTGAATGTTTTTTCTAAAGGTTTAAAAGTAAAAATTCCCTGTGTCAGAACAGTTGGGTGAGCAAAGATCTGAGACTTTTGTTACTTAAACAATGCTTGC
This sequence comes from Phylloscopus collybita, assembly GCA_027886175.1. NCBI lineage: Eukaryota > Metazoa > Chordata > Aves > Passeriformes > Phylloscopidae > Phylloscopus > Phylloscopus collybita. The sequence continues at coordinate 4,456,294 of JAJNNQ010000029.1, forward strand.
CTAGAGTAAAAGCAGTAAGATCCAACATATTGTCCTCTCTGAAACAGAACAGCCCGCTACAGAAGTAAGAGTTTTGGCTGCTAAACAAAACTGGGATGGAATCCAAGACTGGACCTGTAAATGAGCTCAATTCAGACAAAGGAAAATTTTATGGCTATGTAGCATTAAAACAAAGAAGAGGTCATAGAAGAGCTGTGTATCGTATAGCATTGCAGGAAGCTCTTTCCTGAATTAGACTGGCTTTTAAGTTTGTATTTTGTCTTGAGCATGGCACATCACATTGATTCATACCTGCTGATGCTCACAAAATGTTCGTTATGAAACGGGGGAAGAGAAAAGATGCCTTCAGCACAGGTCTAGCTTTTTTTTACTGGCACAGACTGAAGCAACGTCTTCCACTCATGGACAAAGAGCCCAAGAGGCAGTGCAGTTAGCTCTACCCAGCCAAGAAATGTGGTGCTCTTATGGTGCTCCTTTTCCAATATTTGCTTGCCTAAGAGTAATGATGAAGAGCCCTTCAGATGCAGAGCTACATGAGCCAGAAGTGCCTGAGTCTACTCTGCTGGCAGCCGGGGGTCACAGTAGTGCTGCAAGACTGAGCAAAGCCAGCAAATTCTGCCAGCAAGGGCCTTCCCCTCCTGGGCTGGGCAGCCAGAGCAGCAAGTACAACTGCAAGTACTGTAGTGCATGGCTTCACCATGCCCAGAGGATCGTCTGAACTAGGCTTTCCACTCCTCTCTTTGTTCCTGCCCAAGAAAAGGTTTGAGAGCCCTTGGTGCAGGACCTTATTCCTGTCCATCTCTGATGATTTTTTTCCCAGAGGCACACCAGCAAATAAAGGAAAATAAGATCCTAGATTTGCAACTTCCTTATTTTTTTTTCTTGCTTCTGCTTATTCTGCTCACACTAACAAGGAACAATGAAGAGCACTCATCATGATGATTTTCCTGATGCATCCAGCCCCCAAAAAGTAAGGGTGAGCAGAGGGTGTTTGCTAAGAAGTGTAGTGGATTTTGAGCATAGTAATTAAACTAGGAGAATGGAGAGAAAGGTGCAAGGCAAATGTACCCATACTGAAGCGAGGAGGATAAGACCTCTCAGAAGGTGTGTGCACGTCTGTCCACAATCTAAAATAACATGCCACGTTCTACAAATGTCACATAGTCACCTGGAATAGAGAGTTTCATTAGGAAACTGAACTGGAAAGTGTTGTCAGGCTAAAGCATACTGAGGAGAGCCACTCTGATCTGAGTGAGAATTAACATGTACTTGACATTTGTGTGTATAGCTTTCCTGTAAGGGAAAAGGTATTTCTCACTTCAATATCACAGACGTATTCAAACTGTACTACCTCTGACTTGGAAAGTACAAAATTTTTCTGAGTATGTGCTGCCAGCTGCATTTTTGTTTGTTTGTTTGTTTGTTTGTTTGTTTCTGGACAATCAAAAGCGCACCCAGAAGTTACGCATTAATAGGTAGAAGGTTGCAAAGTCAGCTGTAAAAATTAATGTGACACTTCAGTTTCTTCCAGTGAATACTAAGCCAAGGTGAGCAATTAGAAATATATAGTACCTAATCACATCAATTTTGTTTTTGTAAAAGGGTAATCCTTATCTGGGTTCAAATGAAAACATGCATGTGAAAGGTTTGTATCCAATCACAGACTATACAATCTGACATATTTCTAGTCAATGTGAAGCAACCCAGCTGGGAACACCAAGGCTCTGAATGTTCCCAAATATGCAGGGAGACAGGATTATTAATAAATGCATTAGCAATAAGCTTGGCTCAGTTCAAAGTATTATATTTCAAAATAGACTTAGGAGTTTTTTTGTAGTTTAAAACTGACTGAAGTGAGATGGTTGTGATTTATGTAATGCTAGCTCTGACATATAATATTTTTATAGATTGCACTCCTGCATTTGTATGTAGTTAGAAGTAAAGATGTTCTGATATTTTCAAGAAGGAAATACTTCAATGTCAGAGTTATATTCTTGGAATTTCATCTTGGCCTTTCAAGATGTTTAACTGGTATTTTATTTATCTGTATTTGTGACCTCTGATATCTACAGTTTCTTATCCCTCATGTCTGATGTCTTTGTCATTTTTTGGTGCAGTTGCAGATTTCTAAAAATCTATGATAAAATGTTCAAGACTGTTTAATTCTCTTGGAAACAGAACATCTAACCCCATATTAGCAGCCAACATTTTTTCTTAGGTTCTTTCTTTCTGGACTCCAGAAAGAAAAATGGGTGTGGCTATAATTCATTATATGAAATCAGTGTTAAGCTATATTGAAGTTTTTTCATCCCTCAGCAAAATGTCAGACTAGTAAGATAAAAAGTTTTGAACCCCAGTGTATGCTGAATCAATGCTATGGTATTTTATAATACCACCATATAATATGTGGTCATATTTTTCAGTGAGATAGGACAAAAATCCTGATCTTTGAAATGAAATGTTGCATCAAAACTTTCCCAGCCAAGTGTCTAGGTTTGAGCAACAAAAGAAAAACTACATCAGGCTGTAGGTCCTGTTGTAAACTTTCGAAGTGCCTCACTGCATCTCACACCCTGCCCAGGCTCCAACTCAGCAGTGTGTCTGCAAGTGCCATCACTGTTGCTGGTTGGTTCTGCAGCAGCCTCTGTCAGACAGAGCAGCTCACCCTGGGGCCAATGTCCCCTGTGAGCTGGAACCACAGAAGGAGGTATTCAGTAATGACAGTCTTCTTTCCTGATGCCTCTCCTGATAGACCAGTTAACTAAACTTCTAGTTTGTGCATAAGACTCTTCCTGTTTGACAGTGTGACAGAGCTGTATGTTATTAGGTATTGACAACAGATTATTTCAGTGGCCTCTTCTGGGGATGCACCTTTCAGGTTAAAAAAACAACTTTGGGATTTTCTGGCATGAGACCCATTAAAATTAGATAAGATAAAGTGTTACAAGATATATTCCAGTAAACCTATGAAATACTGAAAAAGAAATAAATTTTCTGTGGAAGAATCACCTGCAGAAGTAAAGAGTCATCAGATTAAGTTTGATGCACCACTTTTTTTTTTTTTTTTTTTTTTTTTTTTTTTTTTTTTTTTTTTTTACTGGTTGATCTCAGAGGTCTTTTCTAACTTAAATGAGTCTGTAATCCTGTGATTTATTGGACCTGTTGCTGAAATTCTTGTGCCCTATCATCTGTTAATGGTGACAAATCCGTCATAGGCTGTCAGATATTTGGGAAAAAGGTGGAACTCAGAATGAAGTCATTCACACCTGCAGGTTTTTAGAGACACTCTTACTGATGCTGGTCAGTTTAAGGAGTACAAATGTAAAGGGAAGGAGGGGATTCCTTGTTATGTGGGTGTTTTGAGAAGATTTTTGCTTAACTTAAGCAAAATGAAAAATTTGATCAGTTGAATTAGAAATGATATTGTTTTCATTAAATTAAACACTTCCTTATGAGTTTTCATATTTTTTAGTAACATAAAATATCAAAATACTATTATCATTTTTAATCATTCAAAGAACGTCAGGTGAAATATTTGACACACAGTCTCTCAGGTGAATTTAATGCAGATGGAACAGTTTCAAGAAACAGGAAATTTTTTTCCAGCAGAACGACCATTAGATATAGTACACCCCCCTTTTCCAAATTAATTGTCTACCAAGGGCCCAGTAGTAACACGGACTCAAGCTGAACACTTGTTAGAGCCTGTGGGACCCTTGCCAGAGCTGGGATTGCAAGGCTGACCCCTCAGGGAAGTATTGTAACAACTGTGCTGTGCTGAAAGTCTTTAGAAGAAAGAAAAAAAAACTGAAACCAACCAACCATGGGAAACCCTCCATGTACTTCTTGTAATTAGATACAAGTTCAGTATCATTTTAAAAAGCAAAGAAATAATTACCTTCATTGTTTCATTTGAAATGCTGAAAACATCCCGGTTTTCAGCAAGCTCCCCAAGTGTGCTGAGGAATGTGCAATACCTCCTTAGCTAATCTGGCTGGAGCTACAGCAGAACGATGCCTGTGCCTTCTGCTGGTCACAGAGGTGTAAAGAGGCACACCCAATGGATGGTTCATTTACATGCAGACTAGCCATAAGTACCCAGCCAGGCAGATTACTCTGCCCATGTCTCCACCTCACCCTTTCCTGCATTTCCAACTCATCCTATGGTTTTCAACCTTCAGAAGAGTTTGAGGTCTAGCACAAGTACTGGTAACTGTAGTGAAATGACTGCCCTCAACACCTGTTCCACAAATAACAGATGTGACTGATTTCCCTTCTTAAATCACCTGATACTCTCCAACCTGAACTTCCCTACAGGTACAAGGTTTTGAGAAACAATTTGCATCAGAGTACATGAAATCCTTGTTAGGTAGCATTTATTTTTATTGAACCTATGCATTACATACTAAGTATATGCTGATGAATGATTTCTGGGTTTGTCAGTGTCTGTCACTAGAATTACATTGTTGTGGAACCAGAACAGTGAGGAGATCATATGTGATGTGAGGCTCATGAGCTCTCATTATTCTCATTGGTTCTCATTTGCAGCAGCATGAACTTGTGGCCCACAAAAGGAGATGCTCTAGTTCTAGTAGGTAATATTCATTTTTTGGTTTGGTTAAGAGGGTGCCTTTAATGAAGTTTCCCAATCACTCCAGCACATGGAGTTTAAGATCACTGACTGGTCTCAGGGCACAAAAAATACATTGCCTTATGGTTAAGCTAAACCAGAGAACATCACTTAGCAGCACATTGACTGTATTCCCATTACTGATGGACATTTAGCACAAACCATATCAGAGCTAGTCTGAAAAAAAATCCTGAAACATATCTGTTGTGAATGTTGTCTACTGTACTGCTCATATTGTATTCTAGAAGTTGCTTACTTACTAGGTACACAGATGTTATGTTTGCTGATGTACATTAGGTTGTTACCTGTGAATGTGTGATTTTCTGCACATCTGTCCATCACTTGTCAGAGTTCACACTGTATTCACACAGAATGACTGTAGATCATTCTAGATATGACTATATTTAAAGATGCTATATTTTTTCCCTAGGAAAATTCTTTATTTGTTTCCTTTACCTAACTGACCTTGCAACATAGCAGGTATGCTCAGCTCCTACCATCTCAGACTTCAGCTCTGTGTGGCTTTACCAATTCTTTGGCTTTGAATTCACTTACAGTCTGCATTCGATAACAGCTTAAAGATAACAACTGGACAATAAAAGCAAGCGAACCTCCCAACGGATTAATAAAAAATACAAAAACACTATACAGAAAATATTCCACCATGACTTCAGGCAATCACTTCTCAACTATCCTCAAACTGCTGCAAGCCTTTCTGCTGTATTTGCTTAGACAAAACTTGCCCAGCAACCAATTATTTCCTTTTCCCTCTGGGAACCAAAACATTTTTCTTTTACCAAAGGTCTTGTTAAGATACAGCCCTAGTAGCAAAAGATATATCTATCTCCTTCCCAAAAGTACAGCAAAGAGAGCACCTTTGTCTGTCATCAATGACTTGAAATTGTCAGATGTTCTCCTAAGATTTTTGCTAAGCCATGCAGTTGTGTTAGAGAGTATTCTGTGTAATCCACGACTTAACAACATGGTGCCTTGACTTTTAAATTAGGACCTTGTTATTACAGTCCTATTGTCAGCCACACGTGGCATATTAGAGAGATACTATTGTGTGTTCTGACTTTGTTATAGGAGAACTAAACCCTGCCTTTGATGCCGTGTGGTGATAAAAAGCATGCAAAAGCTTGAAATGCAAATACATTAATGTATATATTGCTAGGAGGATTTACAGATTTTGTAGGGTCCCAGATAATAAGAAAAGTTGTCTTACATGCTGCAGTCATATTGCCTCAGTTTAAGATGCTTCAGAGGTTAGCATTGAGGTTAAAAAAAAAGGTGCTATTTTTACTCAGTAGTTTATGTTAAATGTTAAATTTCAACAGCCTAGTCCTGTGGACAATGATAGTTTCATCAGATTGTTACAAATATTTTAGTATAAAACCACGCTTTCACTACTAACAAAATAAGCAGCTACTTTATGAATCTTCTTTTCATCACCAAAACAAACAAGCAAACTAAACTTTACAAAAACCAAAATTTTATGTCTGGGAATTGATCTGGAATGAAATGGCAAACCCAGAGTGGTTAAGCCTGTAATTTCATATATTTTCTTACTTTATACTAAATTTTGTTTGAAATGTAGTACTATGTAGGCTTGATTTACACCTAGAGCTAGGAATGTACTCACATGCTACTGTTCTTTATGTATGGCTTTTGGCCCTGGCAAAAAGCATCTGTTTCACATGGTGGAAAATTGGAATCAAATTGACTTGATTTAAATTAGTTCATTATGTGCTAAGTAGTGGTTTGGAGCTGTGGGTGTCACTGAAATGTTTTTCTTGTCTATAGAAAACTAGGAAATTATCTAAAGAAAAGGTGGAAAATATTAACTAGTGCCAACAGCACTTGAAAAGAATGGCTGGAGGTGTTAGATCTTCTCTGCATGAATCATGTCAGATTATTAGCTCCCTTTCCTGAAGTACACCTGTAATGAAGGGGTTTGGTGAGAAATAGATTTTAAAAATATGTGAATGATAAATGAGAAAATGAGTTGTGCTTCTGTAACCACAAGATTTAACAAACATTGTTAGGTCCATAGCAAATTTTAACTGAATCCTACTCATTTCTTGAAAACTCCTGAAAAAATTCAAGTAAAAAGGACATTCCTGATGGAAATAGTATCATAGTCAGCATTTCAGTAGTTCTGCTAAAGTGTTTTGCTGTTTTATGGGATACATGGTTTTTAATGCATATCTGCTTTTACAAAAAGTGCACTTCAGTGGGAGCTGAGAGTGGGAGCTCAGATGTTTTCAATGGGAGCTCAGAAGTTTTCTGGTAGTCTGCTTCCATGCCATACCATCTAGCAGGCATGGAGAAGTGGTGAGTGTGGCTCTTCCAAGGAGCAAGAAAATCTGATTGTGAGCAATCTCACAGCATGAACACCAAGTCTCTGATCTCTGACCACTAACAGGTCATACATGAGGACATTGCCAGACACTGAAAACTCACCCTAACCAAGTGAGCCAGCTGGCCAGCTATTTGAGTGATATGCTGAAAAACACGTGGTGCTTCACTGCTGAATAAAACCAAATCCAAATTTGGAGATCAAGGCATCTATTTTTCTTTTCTAATTTTCACTTTTAAACATTTCAGTGGGAGGCCAATAAATGCTATCCACAGAAAAACACATCTACTGAGTAGCAACCCTTTGTCCAGGCCACTGTTCCTCTTCAGAAGAGACTGCAAAGCAATTACTTACTAGCTCCAGGATACAGAACAAAAGCTGGTACTGATTTTTTCTCTCTCTCAAAGCTGTCACTTCACCATACACAAGCACTTGACACAAGCCTCTATTTATTTATATCCTCAGACATAACAACCATGACTCTCATCAGCTCTCTGCTCCCTCTCTGAACACCCTCTCTGCTAATTCTCTGCAGCCAAAACCCTCAAGTTTCTGGATACAATTTTTGTTCCTCCTCTACTTTAGTACAGCAAACTCTGCCACCTACCCCAAAAGATCCAAAAATATGTTTGGCATCAACAGGAAGGATCCTAATGGCAGAGGATGTTGTTTTGCCACCTAGTAAAACCTTGTAATGCTGCATGCAGAGCCTCTTTCTGAAGCCTGAGAGGGGTGTAATGCATTTGGAAAGAACACACGAGGGAAAGCAAAATGCTTAGGCTGGCAGAGAACTACTCTTAGCAGAAGGGTTTAGGAGGACTGTAACTCTGATGCAGAAAGGAGAGAGCTGGGCTATGGTATGACACATCTAAAAAATCATAAAGGTAGTGAATAACTTGGATGTGAGGATCCTGTCCAGTCTATCTCATATTGCTAGAGCAAGAGGACATTCTATGACATTCATGGATCACCTTAAGTCAGACTGAAAATTATTCATTTACAGAGCACACAGTGAACTTCTGGAACTTGCTGCCAGATGAGGGTGAGAAGGCAGGTAGTACCAGCAAGGCCTCAAACAAGAATAGGAGAAATTTGTGTGCAGAATCTGTAATCTTTATGTGAACACTAAGAAAAGGCAGGGATATAGCCTCTCTCACCCTGTGGTGATGCTGGGAAAGAAGAAGAGGAATAGCTCCAAAGTGTCCAGGCTCAAAAACTCTCCTCCAAAATAGCATTTTCCCTTATGGATAAGCATCTTGAAAATTGTTCTGAAGCTGTAGACAGGTTACCAGCATTTAGCAGAGTCCTTGAAGTGTTTCATCTCTAGCACAGGCTGCAACACAGAAATCAATAGCAGAAGCTAGAGCTTTCTAGGGCGTATGTGGAAATGATTCCTTTTTCCTGGAATTATTTCCCTTTTCAAAATTGTGACAAGTATTCTTGTTATGCAATGTCTCTCAAGGAGAACTGTTATTCTGCTCCTATGGAGACATGGCTTTGGTCATATCCCAAAGATATCATTGGTTAATTGATACAATTGATTGATACAGTGTCATCATTGTCATTGTAGCTCTTTGTATCTCCTGACAGTAAAACACATTGAATTCTGTTAATTTATTTTTTAATCTTGGATATTAAACATTTAATTTTTTTCTGGTTTTAGAAAGAGCCATTGCAACCTTTTCAGTCTCTTACTACAATAGGGAAAAAAACCCCCAAACTTGCTAGTGTTTCCTTTCCCCAGATGCCTGACAATCTTCAATCCTTACTTACCGTGGACACAGGATTCAGAAAAGAATATATAAATAAGATATGAATTCTGCTTTTTCTAAGATGTGTGCATTTTTTGACATACATTGATTTGAAATTTGAGTAGTATCATCAGTGTGACTGTGATACGGGAAGAAAAAAGATTTGGTGGTGCTCAAAATTTGCTGTTCATACAGCTTTGACTATGCCCAGTTGTGATTGACACCCTTATGTTGGCAATAAGGTGTTTATAACTGGAAAACAATCTTTGACTGTAGAGAACTGATTAGTGTTTTCCCTCTTACACTGGGTCCCTGACTCTTGAGCTGACTGACATACATGTAACACCAGATCTCAGATCACTTAGTTCCATATGCATTTTAGAGGCCTGTGTTCCAGTTCTGGTATGTAAACATTTGTCAGCCCAATTTTTCCCCCTCCTTTTTTTTTTTTTTTTTTTTTTTTTTTTTTTTTTTTTTTTTTTTAAACAGATTGGGTTACTGCAGCATAGTCTGCAATAACTGATATGGTTTATGTTTAGCACTATGTCTTATTCCCTTCTTCATGTTTATAGCATTTCTTTCTGCTCTTAAACAGCAAAACACACTGCCCTTAGATTAGGCCTGAGTTCCAATCACAAAGTGGAATTTCTAGAGAGTACTGTCTGGAGGAACAGGCCTTCTTGTGTGCATTAGGATACCTCCGAAAGTCCAGTCAGTAGAGCTGTGGGCTTACTGGGGGCAGGCATATGTCAGTGTGACCACTTGGGCTTATTCTTTACTAAGCACCAGCAAGCCTATCCGTAATAATGGAAATGTTCAAGCAAGGATGCTTGAGTTAAGGAAACTCTTACCTACCTACATGTCTGCAGCCAGTGCTGGAGGAGACTCTGAGGTTCACAGATCTGCTGTGTGTGCATATGTGAGGTCACATCTCCATCTCATCCCTAGCTTCGCACCCACAGACTGCCTATGCAGCTCCCTTTGCTCTTTAGGTGGAAAACCAGGGATCTACAGATACTCCAGAGAGAGACAGAAGATGCTGAACTATTATACCATTGCCAGTGTCAAGCACAGGGCTAAGGGTTTGGAGATCTGAATGTCTGTGAGATGGGCATAGGTGCGTAGGAGAAGGGATACACCCACGTACAGGCCCTTCATAAAATCCTTCCTGTCTTAGAGTTTATGGTTTGAGAAAAAAGATGGCAAAATCTTGGTGTTATTTTTGTCCTAGTAGAGATGTCTTGTGAAATTCATTTTTCAAAATGATCAACAACATCTGAGCTTTTCTGTACGAAAACCGTGCAGAGGAGCAGACCTTCAGGTATTTCCAAGGCAACTGAGCAAGGGTTAACTTCATTAACTCTGTGCAATGGATGCATGAAACTTTGTCAACAGCAAATCAAAGACCTTGCCACAGATTTTAAATAAATGTATAAACTCTTGGTTTTAACATGGTTTCTCCTTGATGCCTTTCAGGATAAGCAGTAAAAGAAATACCAACTACACAAAAATCACATTTTGTTGCCAGGTAACATACTCTGTTTTCACTGGAATAACATGGAAAGTTTGGAAGATATTTAACTGAAATCAGACCCTAGTAACTGGTGAATGCCCCTTAATACTCTGCCAGCTCCTATTTCCCGTCATCAGGTGGCTGGACAACTTTACTGTAGGTAAAGTGCAGCTAAAGGATAATTGCTATAAAACACAATAAGGTCAACATAATTTAAACAGAGTAGCTTTTCCCATCACAGTTTACACTCTTCTGGAATAAGTGGAATGACACAGAAGTGATGTCCACAACAAAGGGGAATTCAATCCTTTCTGACTTAGAGCACTATATATAAAACTCCTTTCCAGAAGCAGTTGATGCTTCAGCACTGAAGGCCACACCAGCTACTAAAGAAATGCATTATTTAAAGAGACAATATGACAAGATGGATGTGAGAGGTTTATACTTCTTTTTCTTGCAATAGAAACTTCTTACATGACCTTGAGAAATTTTTCTTTATATTGTGTTTCAGATTAACCTTAATTTCCTTCCCATGGACATTGCCAAGATGGGGGTCTGAGTCTCTAGTAGGAATGACATTGCTTAAGAGAGGTGCAGGATAAGCAGTAAATAGTTACTTTAAAAGTTAAGAGGTGCAGTTCCTGTCCTCTGGTCCCTGCAGGGGTGGCCAAGGCTTGAAAGCCACATGGCTGTGGATGGGCTGCTGGTTTGCCTGGGTTGAAGACAGCGCTCACAGGCCACATGAGGGTGTAGGAAATGATGGGTTTGATCAGCTAACTGGTTTTGGCTCCAGCAGCTGCACAATGGGAGAGATGTAACCCTGTCAACCATTGTGCCTCATCACTCAGGGCTCTGAACATATCCTCAACTTGGCTATTCTGATAGTAGTAATGCAAAAATATGTATAAGCAAATCAAACTAAAGTAATTTGTACTGTTAGGTTTTTTTCTTTTTTGCTCACATGTTGTGTGTGTCTGTGTGAACCACTGGATGCTGCCCACTTCCCCACTTTAGCTGGGAGGCGTGTATAGGACAGTGGCAGCTGAATTAGGCTGAAAAAACAAACTCGGAGCAGGTGTAAGATCTTCATTCCAATTGCAATTGTGTGTTGAATCACCTTGGGGACATATTGATATTAAAAATAGGAGCATGAGCAGCATAAGAACTGCAGGAGTTAAGGTAGGTACCTACCTCCCAATACCTTTTTTCACAATAGTAGGAATAAGAGGCAGTTTGAAGGAATACAAAAAATTATTGAATAATTTTTCATTCCCAAAACACTAAACTGAGAAACAGAGACATAGAACAGAGCAATGCTGAGGAGCCACATCACTTGAGCATTAAATTAAAAAAAATTAACATTAATCCCAACAATGGAGAAAGAAAATTTTTGGAGATTTATGCAACAATTTCCTCTTCTAAAGCAGGTGGCTGTACTTTCATTTGATGATTTACCTTGTGGCATATGCAAAAATAACCTTATTTCCTGTTTGGTAAGCAAACACAGAAAACAAAATATGGTCTTTAGGGGCTGAACTTTGTTATTCTGAGTGCAAAGGTTTGTCAAAGAACATGCAATAAGCACTCTTCAGCTTCATGGATTTTTTCCTTGCTAGCAGCTGGTCAGTCACAGGTGCCAGCAAAACCCCCACCAACCACTGAAATGTACTGAGAAGGGCTTTGGTTTTTGGTCACCACATTCAGAGAGTTCCTAATTTGCTCTGGTTTGAAGTGCTCCTTGTGAATACAGTGAAAATAAAAAGAGCTGCAGAAGGAACATGAATAGAAGAACTTATTTGCAAATACAACAGCTGAGGAAACAATTGTGCAATATCTGTGCACAAAAGACAGTGTCTGAGGTAAAATTTGACTGTTGTTTCACTTTCTAGCCATGCTATCCCTCTACAAGTAGAGTTGTGGCATCTCTGTCCTCTGGTATGTACCAGAGGAGTACATGGAGAGTGGAAAAAAGGCTTTTTTAGAGGGCGTGGGAGGGTGCCTGGACACTCAGGAAAACCATAGGATAAATAGTCAAGCAGTCTCATTACCTCTGGGGAACATCCAATAACCTTCATGGTGCCAACACATTACCACAGAATTTTCCTGGAAACTGGAGCCCCAGTGGACACTTGGTTCTCACAGTAACACCAGGAGGCCAAGAAAGCAGCCACAGAGCATCTGAGGTAGTGCTGGGAAACGTCTCGGGTAGGAAGCAGAAAATCACGCTTGGAGGTAATGTGCTACTCCCATCTCAGTAAAGAGCATCAGGCTATAGTCACAAATAACCTATATCAGAGAGTGCCATTTTGGGGGCTGGACAATAGCCACAGGCCAGAGGGAAACAGAGGTTTCATTGTGGTGTCATATGTGAGGGAGGTTTTTTTCCATTACTTTTGTCTTTACAACCTGAATGATATTTGTGCCAAGAACCTAATAATTTGGAAGCTCAGTTTTCATCTGTTTGAAGTTTATAAGGTCATAGTTTTTTGTAAGATGGGGGACAGTAATGAAATGTTTGAAGGAAGAAGGCATATTGCAAAGTAAACAGTTAAAACTATGAAAAATGGAAAAGAGCATGGGTTCTGGTATCCCTGCTCTTACCTATTTCAAGTGTGCACACTGTACTTCTTCAGTGCTGATACAAGATTTTGGTGAATAAGTTCGTGGCACAAAGAATAAATATCCTTTTGAAAAAAAACCCCACTTTTTTCTGGCCACATCTGTATTTCCAGATGGCATTAACTGAGTACCAATATGAAACAAGCTATTTCAATTACCTAGCTCTTACAGCAGAAACATCTTTTTTTGGAGAGATTGTGTGAGGCATTGCATGGAAAGCAGATAAGTTTTCCACAGTGATGGAATTTTCATCTCTTTACTGAACAAGCCACGTAGCATTATGTTTTAGATGGTATTCCACAGCATTTTTTTCTAGTAACCCCTGATTTTGCCAACATTCAGCAGTTTTGTCTGTGCTTGTCCCTAAGTTTTTGTAGGTTTCAGATCTATGTTCCTCTAAGGCTATTCATAATTTTCTTTGTCTGTGCTTTTTGCCCTTTTTTGTTGTTGTTTTGGTGGGGTTTTTTTTGTTTTGTTTGTTTGTTTGTTTGTTTGTGGGTTTTTTACTGCAATATAGTAAAGCATGAAACAAATAGTGGTTTCTGGAGTTATATTTTTTCAAATGCATTCCATCTTCTCCAGACTTGTCAGATTCAAGGAAGGAATGAGAGATAAATACAAAATGAGGGCAGGGAGATGAGAATAATGTAGCCTTAGGAGACCTAAGGCTTTGTTCCAGGTCTATGGAGTAAGATAGACAATATGAAGTGGAAGATGAAGATCTATTTAGAGGTCTGAGTGACAAATGACATAGATATATCTCCCAAGGTGTACAGTGTTCTCAGATCCTTTCAGGAGAGCAAGATCCTTATATTACTTGGCCGCTTATCTGCTATTTTCTGGGTGGCAGTGGATAAGATCTTGCTGATGCCTGTGAGAATGATTGAATTAAATCCTAGGCAGAAGATTGCAATGATATAGATAATCTGGTCCCTAACGTAAACTTGGTGGCCTCAGCTAATTCAATTTATGGGCAGTGTTTCTTATTGTGGAAATCCTAGGAGAAACTTGCATTCACCAGCAGCTTGATCTACAAAAGGTGCTAAGTTTTTCCAGCTACGATTAATTTCATGTAAAGTTGTGGGTGCTTGCGCCTCTGAAACTCAAACCTTACTTGTGATGCGTGAAGAATCTGTCACATTCAGTTTCTCATTATCCAGGGGCATAAAATGATTGAAGGAGGGGAGAAAAAACAACAACCCCAAACTTCATAAACATTCATTAAAGTCCATCATCAGTATCTAAGCAGCATGATAGCATAAGGATATGTCAGTTGTCACTGTGTAGCATGCAAGTTTTATTCCCAAATCACCCCAGTAACTTAAATAAGAAAGGCAAAATGCACAAAGAATATGGCCATCTGGAATACATAATGTGGAAAGATCTGCAATGCATTATATGGTCTGGAAAGTGGCTGGTCGAATTCCAGAGAGCTAAGATAGACTTCAAAGTCTGGCCACACATCAGTGAAACTGCTGATCAGCTCAGATATTTAAAGTGGGTGTAGATGAATGAATTTATTACATTTTTTATCTGTTGCATTCATATGAGAAAACATGTCTGTGGACAGGTTCTCCACTGATTTCATGCTTGGTTCTTTTATTTGGACTGTATAATATATTTTCATAATTTTACATCATATTGCAGTTTTACAAAAGGACTATTTTCCCATAATTTATAATGTCATTGTACACGAGAGAAAAAAACACCAAAAAGTTCAAATAATAATAAAGAATAAAACATGATTCAAACACCATAAAAAAGGTTAGAAAATTTTAATTTTAAAAAAATGAAAGATAAATCAAACTGAGTTTCTATCTTTGTTCTGTTTTTAACTAAACACAAAAACATCCACCATTTGGCATTTTTCATATTTTAATTGCAAACAGCTTCTTCCTAAACTAATTGATTTGTCTGACTCTTATCTACCCAGACTTCCAACTTCTCTACATTTGTTGAAGAAAGGGAAAGAAAAATGAAGCCATACTGTTCATTGTTTTCATGCGCTGATCCTAGAACTCCATGTGTCAGACCTAGGATTCGATGTCTTCAAGGTGTATTTTACCAAGCCTGTGGATGAAATAATGGATCTCCAAACTTTGGTCATCTCTAATGGCACAACTGAAGAGCACTACTCTTCCCTCTATTGAATGCCAGTTTTGTTGCAACAGATCTTATAAAACATCCTTTACTAGGATCTTCAAAGATAAACTCAAACTAAACATAATCTTACTATTTTACCTGTTATTTAGGCATAGAATTTGAGTCATAAATATATGATTTTTACTGTAAAATAGCACAATTCTGTACATGACAGTGTTTTCATAAATTAGCTTTTGTACTGAGTAATCTTCACCATGCAATTCAATTTCCTGTTTTTACAGTGCAAGTGTCAAGTAAACTGCTGGGAAAGCTGTTTTCAATTGACTTTTAATTATGGTGTAATACATGCATAGGACTGGTTACGTAGAGTAAGAACTGTTCATGGCAAATGCATTTGCAACTGGGTTTTTAGGGTTTTGCCTTCCCTGGGCCTTCCATGCAGTTTCCCATCCTTCATCTAGGCTAACATTCACCCAGGAAAATGCAGCAAAATTCCTTCAAATACTGTCAATAGGTAGATCAGTACATACAGCACAGCAGAAATTGCACTCCCTTTTAAAATGGTCTCCTCCCTTTCAGGAAGATAAGAATAATTATCTCAAAATTGTGATGACCTTGGAAGATAAATTATGCTCTCCACAATATTTTTCCAAGCCATTAATTAAGTCACTGAGGGAGGTGGATATTTTCTGTAAAATGGACATGGTTAAGGACTGATAACTGCAGTTAGAGTGGACTCCAAGCAGCTGTCACTATAGATCACTTGATTATTTCAATGACCATCTCCCTGCCAAGGGACTTCCTCCCAAGTTCTCTGAAGCCTTTTCAGCAGTGCATTCTTCTCCAAACCTCAAAAGCTGAAGTTTGAGGTGATTTACCTCATCCTTGCCAACAGCTTTGAAATATCCATTAGGGCAATCCCTATGGACATTTGACTCATCAGCTTCCTGTTTCTACTGAAACCCAGATGTAAGAAATAATCTATTATGGCTGAAGAAGAAAAAAAAAAGAAAGAAAAAAGTTGGTTGAGTATTTTAAAATTTTTACACACCACGGAAGTTTGGGTGTCATTTTCCTCATGTTTCATTCATACCTTTAAAAGAAGAGGAGAGGAAAACATGTACTTAATCAAAATCCCAGGCGCACTTCCTGAGCCTATGTGTTTTACAGATGGGAAGACTTAGAAGACAGATTGATTTTTAATCAATGTTAAATAAAGAAGAGCATCTGCTTCGTGTAGTAAAAATGTAGCCTATAGTCCCAGTCATCTGGCACAGTTGCTGCTGGCATCACTGACTCAGTGATAGGGAAAGTGTGGTGGTAGCACAATGCACACCAAAGGTGGAAATAGGGGTACCTGTGACAGAAAAACTCAGCATTCAGGAGTTCATTTACCACACCTGAGCACAAGACACTGGATGAAAGGAGTAATTCCTCACAAAATCCATGGGGGGAAGAAATTCCTTCTTGTAGAAACAGATCGAAAACCCTCAAATGCTCCAATAGCTTACATTTCTAAAATGACTGCGGACAGGGTCTAAACTTTGTTTGGTTGTAGTCTCATTGTCTTTTAAGCAAAGGAGTGCAAAACCAGAAATTATCCAATTGATTGGGTAATTGGCTGGAACGTTTTATTCCCTAGTGGAACGTTTTATTCCCTAGTACAACTTGCTATTTGCAAGTGAAGAAAATCCTATTTGAGCAGAAGGAACTGAAGCTGTATTTGTCTTCAAGAAAGGCTGGTAGCTGTAAGTAACCTGCCATGGTCTGTTTCAGTTTTTTTCAAGCTTGAGAAAATGAAATTGCAAAAACCATAAAAACAAAATGTTTTAAGAATTATGAATAAAAAGCAAACATAATAGTTGATATAAACAATGTATCAGTAACTTGAAGGCTAACTTTTTATTAAGTCATGCAGAAAAAATATACAAAGTATTATGTTTATGAACATATAGGTTCACTTTTAGAGTGAATCATTCACATAAAAGAAATGTTTCTTAGATAACTAGTTTCCAAGAAAAATAATTCAACCAGCTGTAAAAAGGTATGAAAAACATGCTAAACTAAGAACAATAACATGAACCTGTGTGCAGTAACATTCTAAAGAACCTGAAGTGTACTGGATGTAGCTATTTTGGGAAGATTTTTGGAACTCATGTCAAAAAATATTTTCTTTAGATGAAAGTCATGAGTCACTCCAGTTAATCACACGGGGACTTTAAGGCCATTCCAGGCCTCTCTTATAAACTGGACTACTGAGGGCTGTTTAGCACAAGCATAAACTGAAATCATACACCACCCTCAGAGGAGTGCTAGTAGGTAAGAAAAAGGGTCTGAGCAACCACCACCTCCCCACCCTCCACCCTCTGCTCCCCACCCAGAAAAAAACCCCAACAAACCAAAACAACAACAAAAAAAACCCCAACAAAACCAAACCAAACAAACAACAAAAAAATTAAAAAAAAATCCAGCCAAACCAGGGTCTTGTTTCAGAGTCTCTAGGATACAGCAGTCTTTGTCTTCTGAGCATTTTCTGGCAGGCCAGGACTTTACTTTGGCAAGTGTTAACCCAGTTTGAGGACAAAGACTTGACTTTCTTATCAGCTACCTGCTGCTTAATTAGAGAATATTCAATCTTGTACATGCTTGCTAAAACAAGTCATTCCAGAAGTTCTAGAGTAACTTTTGGAGGCACTTTTAAGGATACAGGATCTTAGCTGAAGATCTTTTAGACATCTTCAAGAAATCCAGATTACCTTCACCACCATTTAAAAGAAAGGAGGGGGGAAGGTCAGATGTATCATCTCCTCCCTTTCCCAGAAGCTGCAGCTTCTAGCTCTTTTATAATGACTGTGGGTTTTGAATCAAATCCCTGTATTATGAAAATTAGAAAGGGAAGGGAGTGTGTAGGAGAAAAATGTCCATATATAAGAAACATGCTAAGGCTAGCATTAATTAGAAGGAAAAGGGAGAACTAGAGAAAAGTGCTAAATAATTCATCTGAGTTGTGGCTTGGGTTATAAATTCTTGCATGTCTTACAATGGTCATAATTGACAGCCAGTCAAGACCAACTTTACCAGTCACTGAAAGTTTACTGGAAGTCTGAAAGCAGGAAAATTATCTGTTGGGTTTGGTTTTGCATGTATGCCTTTCTCTTTTATCTTCTTGTCCTGCTTTGTGTTTTTCCTATTGTTTTAATGTTCCAATTTTTAGAATGCCCTAATAATCCTTTGAAGCATTTAATTTCCTCTTTGCCAATCTAAGCCAAAACAAAGACTGTATTGCATTTGACTGATGTTTGACCATGAGGATTTTTTGTATCTGTGCTTGCACACACACACATACATACACACAATGCAGGCACACACACACAATACTTCAGAAACACACCAATCTGCTACAAATCTCAAAGCAATTTTCAGCCCAAATTCTTCAGGAGGTCAGTCAGGGAGCTTTTTCAAGGGCAATAGAAAAAAATCCCTTGTGCTCACAATTATTTAATGTAGAAACATCTAGATTGCTTTCAGAGCTCCATCCAGCAGAAGATTGTGTGTTTCACTAGAAAACTAAGCTTTCTCTGAGAACCACTGGTGATGAAAAGCTGTACTTATTTTGCCATGCAAACTATGCAATTTAGTGGAGGTGACATGAAAAAAGAGACCCAACTAAAGTCTTCTGATGTAATGCCCAAAATATATTGCATTTATTTGCTTTATATATTTTAATGAAAAAAGGTCTTTTGAGAATGTTCATATTTAGACATAAAAGAACCAAAATAATTTAAAATAATTACATTGTAAATGTCAGTTTTTCATAAATGAAGCATATAGAGGGGGAGCAGGGCAACCTTGTCAAGCAGGTATCCACTCATAAAGCTGCCCTCCAGCAGCAAATATTTTTAAAAAGTAAATCATTGAAGGGGTATTATCTTTTTGTGGCTGCAGTACATTTCTTCTCTCCTTTGGTTGGCTTTGAGGAAGGTTTCAGTGCACTTAGCTTGGTCTCCTGGCAGCCTCGCAATGTCAGACCCTCATGTGCTTCTCCACTTCCCCATTCAAGCAAGAGCTATGCACTTTCCCCTTGAGCCTGCAGTCATACAGGAGGACAAGGGTCCAGAAGGGAAGAGAGAGTGAAGGACAATTAAATTCTCACAAGCTTTTCCAGGCTGTAACTCTTCTCCACAGGGTTTTACTTTGTAGTTTGTTGGATAAAGTAGAAAAAATTTGCAAAGCAATAGGGAGTTCGTCCATACAGAACAAAGCTGACAGATTATATCTGTCTATGGGTAGGTTTATGTAGAAAAACAATAATATTTTTTCTGATTGTCTGAGGAGAAGCCTGTATGCTCTCTAGAAACTTGCCTCTCTCTCTCTTGAGTAAAGCAGTGACAAGTTTGTTTTTTTCTAATTGTTTCTGATTTCCAGAAGGCTCTCCTGCAGCACAGTCAGTATATGACATGAGGCATATTAAGCCAAACAACATGCTGCTCCTTTCAAAAAATCCCTAGCCAGTAGGATACCTGTGACGGGTTTTCTTCATAGAGAAGGAAGGCCATTACAATTTAAGAGGGCAAAACAAAAGGAGTACTTGTTCCAGATAACCCACACTAAATCCCTGATGAGCTCCCCTTCCTTCTTTCCTCAGCTTGGCTACAGACAAAGAGAAATACTCAATAGAACACTGAATACTGAGAATACTGAGTGAAAAACACCTGCACTCTTTCAGGAAAACATTTTCACTGTGCTGCCTTCAAGTCCAAAAATTATTTGGCAGAAATCTTACTAACTGTTTTTTGCTTTGTGGTTTTATCTACCTTGTAAGTGATACCGGGAATGGTGAAGCCCAAACTCCAGCCTAAAGGAAGAGGATCATTTGCATATACATCTCTTGCTTCATGTCCATTTGTATTGCCTTTTGCCCAACCTGGAAATTAAACTCCAGATAATTTTAGTAAGGAGGTAATGTAAAAGGGGATCTTTGTTTGAAGGCCTTCAGAGGCAGTTATGGAAAGACGTCCAAAAAAGCCCAGCCCCCCAGGGGTGAGTACATTCTATAGGTTTTAGGAAATTAGCATAATTGATAAAAAGCACCAATTAGGAGGACCAGTGGTGATGCAGTTCTCCCCACACCCCCAGGTCAAGTCCCTTCTCTGGAGCCCCCCCTTGGCACTGGCTGTACTTTGTCCATGAAATGTTTCTCAAAGAGTTGCTCTGGGCATTGGTTCCCAGGAAGAGCCAAGGTAGCATGGAGCCTTGGACCTCCCAGGGCTTGGAGCTCTGGGATTTGTTTTGTCTTTCTGCTTAGGAAAAGGCCATGGAAATGTAATGGGAAAACTAGTCAGTGATACAATAGGCTACAGAGCTACAAATATATGTGTGAAGAATACAGAGAATATATAAATGAAAAAAGGCAAAACCTAAATGGCATCAGTTGAGAATGTTCGCTTTTGTCCCCAGAAGTTCATGAAGATGTTACAGCATCTCAAGAGTGGACTTAGTACCCAAGTACAACCTCAGGTACCTTCTGATCATCAGGTCAAAACGTGAGAGTTATATATAGTTCTAGAGGAATTGCATTAGAAGAGCTAAGAATATTTCTAAGATGTATAATTTATAATTAGAAAAGCTCTGTGCAATTAAGATTTCCAAGATATATTATTTATTGTTGTCCTTAACTCTTCTGAAAATTATATGAAAATATATATCAATATAATAGAAAAAGTAAAAATTAATGCCATTTTAGCTGTAACCTTCTGCATGAATGAACAGGAAAGAAACCAGCTATTTAAGTATATCTTGTATAGATAGACAAAAACATAACAACCAATGCTTTAGAGACATACCATCCTGTATAAAATGGCAGAAATCACTTTTTGGCTCTGAAATTCTGTTCACTTTGTGTAAATTTATCAGCAAGAGACAGAGTATAAGAAAAAGATACTTCTATAAAATGGGAAAAAACTCTATAGGAGAAGACTTCTCTCACATATATAATATCAAACTTTTTAAAGCACCTGACTTGCAAAGAATACCATTAACAAATATATTCTCAATAAAACATTAATTAAGCAAAGATTTTTCAAAGCCTATATGCCCTAAACAGTCCGACAACACAGTTCTAGCTCTTAATTTAATGCTTTCAAAATTATAAGGAGATTCCACAGGGGAAACAGCTTTTTAATTTCTCCCTTAACTCGGCTTCATTTGGGCTCAACCATGTTCTTTGTAAAATAATCACAGGTGCCACACCAATCTTCTTGTAGTGCTTGCTTTATATATAGTAGTTGCTGTATAAAACATTTCCCTTCTGGTATGAGAGTGTGTGGGGGTCAGGCTTTTTCTTTAATTTCATATTTTTCTTTGTTTGTTCATTTGTTTTGTGAAACTAAGGAAACTAAGGAAATTGCTGGAGATTTTTTTTGCTATCATGTTGCCTCCTTCTGTGATAGTTGAGGAGTTAACATGTTGGCATAAGGTATTTATCAATGTACAAGGGTAAAACTGAACCCGGAGCTCTTCTTTTGGTTGTGCTGGATGAAACAGACTCATATCATGCTTCAGTTATGATCCCTTTATTCCTTCAAAGACCTGTACAGCATCTGGGCTTATTACAAGCTTGGAAAGAACCCCTAGATTTTATGGGCGTATGAAACCTAGGAAACAGCAGGTCTTTGAGTCAGGGCTCTGCATATAAGTGTGCAGCTCTGCTCTCTAGGGACAATAGGCTGCAATGTTTTAAATAATATAAGTAATTCAGCATCTGTTTCTTACTGTAGTTGGTGGGCTGTCTCTAAACTGAGAAGGGCAAAACACTGAAGAACAAAAGAATAAAGTACAAATGCCATTCAATGGCTTCTAACATAACTGATAAATGCTTTTTGTGTTCCACTACCTGTCAGGTATGATATTAAACATTCTCTGGTTAGTCCTGGCTACAGGAATTTCAGAAATATAATAAACCCATAGTTTTGCAGTGAAATCACCTGTGAGTTGAATCTTGAAAAAGGATGGATTTACCTACTGTATGAAAAAAAGAACTGCTTTGTGGGTTTTCAAATATATAAAATACTTTTTTTGTGACTTTAGTTCCTGTTCTCATGTATTTTTCTAAAAATCAGTCCATTTAAAATACATCCAGGATGATACAAAATTCTCCTGTATGCTTGGGTTTATACTTTTGAAAAGATATGTGCACATTTCTAACTGAGTTTCAGAATACATTGCTGTTCTTTGGCTAATATGAATTAAGCCTATCTAATTATGAAAATCAATTTTTTACTGTCTTGTTTTTTTTTCCAGATGAATATCTTCATGGCAAAAAAGTACAAGAAAACAGCATACATAATGAGTTCTCTCATTGCTTACCCTATTATGAACATCTAGTTATCACCAGATTTCTTTGTGACTGCATGGTGTACCAAGTATAGACGCTTAAATGTGTCTGTGGAAAAGCTGTGTCACACAGCTTGATAAGCTCATACTTGTAACTTACAAGTTTTTAGCTACAAAGTAAAGTAATATTTTAAAAGCAGTTTGTGGGTTGCTCAAGGAATTTTTGTGTGCAAATGTTGCCCAATGAAGAGAGTAAAAAAAAAATGTGCTTTCCAACTAAATGTACCCAATAAAGTCTTAGTGACGCAAAACACATCTGGCTTCAGGTTTTGCAATGCACTCCATAAATAAATTTTGATTAGTCACATGTTTGTAAATCTACAAAGCAAAGTTGTGACCAGTGTCTCTGTATGTGGAAAGCTACTCATGGTATTCAGCTGGAGACCTTACAAAATTTGTATTTCACCTGCATTGTGAACTTTTTTGGTGGTTGTATCTGAGCTGCACTTTGACTTTTGTCGAACGTGAAGGACAAAGTAAAATTGAAAGGTAAAGGTTCTGCATAGGTAGAAGAGAAAATGATCATGTGAACAAATAATGGCTTCACAGCCAAGTTTACGTAGCACTATTCTTTTGTTTTTATTTGCCCATTAATACATGAGCAATTTGTATTTTGAAAGCCCAAGCACCGGAATCAGGATTTAAAGCACGACATTTTAAAAACCATGTCGCATGTTCAAAAGCTCTTCAGATCTGTATCACTGCAAGTAGAATTTTCATTTCATTGTCATAAGGCAACAATCTCAGTCCAGTACTTTGCAGTTGCTCCAAGATTGTCAGGAGAGATTTTGGCTCATATCTGAAAGTAAGGAGGCAATCGCAGTAGAAGGGGTAGAAAAAATTGTGTGGCCAGAGGGCAGCCTTGAGAAAAGAGAAAGCAAGAAGAGGAATATGCCTATAAGTAGATTTCACTGTCAGAAAGTGAATATCCAGTCATCCCCTTCTGATGCTCAGTAAACACCGTAAAGATCATCAGAGCTAGAACTTCAACATGACTTTTCTTTTGCTAGAAGAAGAAGGAAACTTGCCCATAATTAATTGTGCACCTGAGTGCAATGGAAATGAACAATCAGAGGAACTTGCTGGCATACAGAGTCTCCCAAAAGAGACAAAAAGCTATAGGAAGTATGGGAAACACAGGACCAAAGCCACCCTTGGTTTCATCCTTTCCCTCATCTACTCTAGTTTATCTCTCTGAATGATCTGGAAGAAATTAAATGTTCAATCCATTTTGTGATATTTCAAACATGTCCCAGATGTCATCCTTCAGTATCAGAGTAGGGAAGTCTGTTTATGGGGAAATGCAATAGCTGCAATTTATGGTCTGACAAAGTCAGTATAATAGCTGACTAGTGAGTTAGTGGGTTTCTGCTTCTACCAACCACTTTTCTCCCATCAATTGAGATGTTTCATTTTACGGCTTCGAAGATGCTCAGAACAATGCTAGAAGGCAAATGGACTAAGAACTGTCAATAGACCTGCATTTTAATTCAAACAATACAAGTACAAATACAACTACTATTCATGCCAGCCAGAAATTTACCTTTCAAGTTATGAAAACCATCACTAAACGATATTTCCACATCACTGGAAACGATATTTCCAGTGCTTGGGAGCAACATAAAAAAATAATCTGATTTATATAAAGGTCAGATCCTCTCACAATTGGAAAACATCTGTTTTAGAAGTTTGGTCAAACCAAACAGGCACTTCCGCAGTATCTCACTACACTAGCCAATAAAATAATAATAATTTTTAAAAGGAATTGTGACAAACTGCAGATGCTGAGCTCATATCATTGGCTTTTCCAATGCTGCAGAAATAATCAGATGAGAAGAGCCAGTCATAATGTGTTTTTGAAGTTGATTGAGGACATTGCAATTATTTTGCACAACCTTGTTGTATACCCTAGGCCATAAACTCCTCTCCACCTGAAACACACTGTACCACAGGTTTTAAGTGGCAAAGAAGGAAGGTTGGATGGGAAGACAAAGACAGGGCTCAGATCTGAAACGCTCAGAACTGAAACAGTGGAAGACACAGGGGGAAAGAGAAAACTGAAGAGCAAAAAGAAGGGGCAGCACTCTTCATGTGGGATGGAACTGTGTTGTATAGGTACGCAAGTGAGTATAAGAATGAGAGCTATTTGATGACTGGTTTAGCAAGGCCAATATAAGAGATGGGACACACCTGTGCCTCTGCAGAGCACACACACACACACACACACACATATATACAGAAGAGCCAGTGGAGAGCTCATCCTCATGGTGAAACCATAGTTACTATGGGTACCTCTAGCATTATCTCAGATTCATAGCCCCAGGTATGACAAGGGTGTTGATCCTGTGCTGTTCCAGCAAAAGTGGACCAGATATTCTGGTCACCCCTGCCACAGATGGACAGAGTCACAAGGCAAGGGACTCTGCTCACAAGTCTCAGCAGATACGCTCACTCCAGCAATGGCCTTTGAAAGCCCTTCCTGAGAAGTTTCCTAACAACCTGGTTTTCTGACTGTGGGAACTGCATGGCCTCATCACAAGGACCCTGTTTTTCTGTAATGGGGTAATCGGATCCAAGCTCGTGCAAGGTGGGTAGGTGCTCTGGAAATAAAAATCCAAACTCATCTCCCTGAGAGAGCTGGGAGATAGAGACACTTCCAGAATTAAACTGAAAATAGACTGTGTCCCAGGGTTCCCAACAAATATAGGGAGATGCTGATTTATTTTTGTTGATCTGTTTTGTCTAATGTAATTTGTAATGAAGTGTAAGTGTGAAAGAGATGATGTGTGTTGTGTCAGGACCCTTTGTTCTCTGTTGCCCCACAAAAACTGCTAAGCCAGGAGAGTCCTAGAAGGTACTTACCTGCCTGCTGGCATTCATTACACATTCCCAGAAACAGAATACAGGTCTCTGTAGTGCTGTAGTTCTGTAGTTTGAACAATGCAGTGATGAGTGGCTAGGAAATGCAGGGGCAAGGCAGATATCTTCACAGTTAAGACATGGTTCGTTCTCCCATGAGAGTGAAAAGTTTGGAAGGTCTGCCTGAGGCATGTATTTGGAGAAGTGAAAGTCTCAATGAGTTCTTGTACTGTGATCTTCCAACAAAAAGAACAAAAGATGTGTCTCAAAAGATGAGACACAGGGGACATGCAGGGGACATGGCTATACCCTGAATAAACTGGAGAAAAGTCTTGAATCCCATGATTATATGGAGACATAGACAACTCTATTGTAATGTAGTCCTCAGAATGGAAGTATACTTGAAGTTCCAGGCATTTGCTTTTTACAATGAGATATTAAATTTTTGATCCCTGCTTTCTTTCTCTGGCTCACAAATAGCCAGAGAAAGCCGCCTGCAGCCACTTTGCATTCGTGGGAAGGTTTGACTAGATCTCCAGAGAAGTGTCTAGGAGCTGTCTGAACTCTGCTCCTGGCAGAAGATGTTGTGATGAAAACCCAGAATTGGAAATGAAGAGACCCCATGCTGCCAGCAGCATGCTGGCCTGTGAGCTTAAGCAGTCTGCTTAATATTTCGAATAAATGTTTCAAAACGGGAATAACTTCACTTGCCTGTCTCTTATGAGGGCATGAGGGGAAATTGGATTGCAGAGATGCAAAAGAGGCTGAAAACATATGCAGCCTCTTCTGGTCCACTGTCACAAAGACAGACCTACTTTGTTGTAGTATCATGTATGAAAGAAGCAATAAGCAGTTCACAGGCTAAACCATGTCCTCTGGGTGAACACTTTATTCTGAGATGAAAAATTTTCTGGGGTTGGCTTATTTGCCCTGGCCAGACAGGCTGAGGAGCAGCCTTGTACAGCCATCTTATGCCTTGAAACAATGGAGGGAAATTTGAGAGTTTGGCTTTCCGTGAAGTGTTTGTTACCTACAGACATGAGGATCTCATATCTTCCTTGGGCAAACTGCAAATAACTCCTGACTTTTCCATTTTAACTCCTCAAAGAAGTCCAGTTTCTGGATAGTAGTAACTGTGATCTCAAAGTTGCAGAATCAATCATCTGTAAATTTTCCTACTTCACAGGTAAGTTTCATGATTTTGGATTCTTTGCATAAAGTAATCATCTCTTTGAAGGCTTAACACTGGTATTGAAAAGAAGATAATTAAATGCATCCTGACAAAAACAAATAATAGAACAGTTTAGAACTGTGATCATTTCTGTTTGCAAGACTGGGTTATTTACTTCATCTGGACTGCCAATATCCAGATTTGCCATTATCTTTTCCCAAGTTTTAGTATGGATAAAGATTTTTCCTGTGATGAAATACTTCCTCTAATTCGGGAGCCAATCTCTTGCTAGATAAAAACTATCCAGCTATGTTAAGTGAGACATATCCTTGGCCGGCACCTGTCTGTCTACAATAAATAAAAATTAAAAAAATAAATATGATGTTGTTTATAAAGAAGCCTACCAGCACTTGCTAAGTGGAAAGAAAAAACTTAGTCTGACACAAAAAACAGAGACAGTATTAGTTAAAATTCTTGGGAGAGTTATTTGCTTCTGTTGGTATTTCTGATTACCTTGTGGTATGGTTTCTTGCAGTTAAAAGACATAAATCTGGCAGTCTGCATTCAACAAAGTAGTAATTCTTTCCTTTCCTTTTTCAGAAAAATTCTTAAGCAGATATATAGTTTTAAATCCTACAGAAATCAGTGACTGCTATACCTGAAATTAACCCCATGCCAGCTTCGTTTGAGGAATGGCACTTACTCAAGGATAGGAGCGGATTTCACGTGCTAGCAGATATCTGAATCACTGTGGTTGTCGTGGTGAGAGTAGAAAGACATTTGCAGCTGTGCCATAAGAGTGCCAAAAGGATGGTTTGTTGCATGTTGCAAACAGAAGCATGACCAACAACTTAGAAAAACAATAAAACTAAAGGCTGACCTTATCTAACGTCCTTTTCCAGCAGTGTCTGATGCCAAGTGTTAAGGAAAGAGGCATATTCCTCTTGACCACCTCCCTAATATCCAATAACAAGCAGTTCAGTAATTCCTGGGCCTTTGTAAGCAGTAGCCTCCTATCAGATTCTTCTTCTCTGAATTTATGCAATTCTTTCTTGAAACCTTGCACACTTAATATGCTTACTGCCCTGATGCCTTCTCTACAGAGCACTCTGCAGAGACATTTTGTGTTTTGTTTTCTGCACTCATCTCATTTGATGTCCCCTGGTTCATACTACAGAGGAAATGATGAATGCTTTTTCCTTATTATTTATTCCCCATTGCACTGATTGCCTTATTAGGAACTACTAACAACAACCCCAACAGTCTTTCCCATAGGGCTCTAGTTTAATTCTTTCTTCAATGAAAACATTTGACCACTCTTTTTGTTTTACCATTTGCCTTTTCCATTTCTTCTATATCCATAAGGAAGTACACTGTACTCTAGGTGTGGAAGAACAAAGGTGACATTTTCTACTATGCTATTTTTTTTCTCAAATAATTCCAAGCACACCAATTATCATCTTAACCAACAGTGAGGTTTTCTTCTGTGAAAATCAAGATCCTATTTCCATAGAGAATCAGTCCCACCAAAGCTGCTCCATATATACATTAAACTGGAACTTTTTCACTGACATACAGTTTACAGTTACCTACACTGAATTTCATCTGCCATTTTCTTACTTTATGTCATAGTTCGATGAGGCCTTTCTGTAGTTCTTCTTAATCAGGCTTTATCTCTACCTCCTAAATAACAGACAAAATCTGTAGATTCTGATATATTTCACTCTCTTTTCAAACCTGAAGTACTTGTTGGCTTCCTTGATGACCAGCTTCCACTGTAATAAACAATTATTAGTTCCTGCCATCTAATTTTATCTCTTCTTTTAGTTATGCAAGGTTTATCCTCCATATCATAAGGCTGATTAGATTCATGAAGAATCCCTGTTGAGGGGGAGTCCTGTTGTCTGATGCCAAGAAAAGAGCTGTGCATCCTCCTTGACATGCTGCCCAAAAGAAATAGCAATATCTGAAAATTCCCTTGTCAGTAACTCAGGTTTGGCTTCATTTATCAGAATCTCATTAATAGCTTCATGGACATAGTGGTTTCATACCTCTTTGTTCAGTGCAATGATGAGGAAATGTCTCTGCTCTCTGTCTCTAATGAAAAATATTCCCTTCAATCTCAGATATATTAGGACACGCAGAAAATCCGGCAGGTATACGGAAACCTATTCTTCATCCTGCAAGATTTCTCACTTTGGATGCTTTTCTTAGCTTTTTACAGACATCTCAGCCTTCCCTGTGGTATGTCAGCCAAATTCCAGTGGTATCATTCTATATCTCTATCATCCACACTCCCTTTCCGCCTTTAACCTCTTGCAATTGTAAATGTTCCTTAATGTGACACACAACATGGCTGCTGCTCCAAGTGCTTGGCATAATGACAGGACAGTTATTGATGCTCTCTCTGGGCTCTGTGAGTACTCAAATGATTTTTTTACCCAGAAGGGAATTGCTTGAGGCAAATTTAGCATATTTGGGCAAGTGTCAACTAGAACTGTGTCCTCCTCCTCTCTGTTCATGGAATTGTGGTTAGGGAAAAAAGTATGGGTACTCTTCATTGTAACTTATAGTAGGTATAGTATCTTATACCATCTGAAAACCAGAAATACACATTTTACACATTTTTATTCTAGCTTTTCCGAGGATATTGACAGTTACAGTGAAGTTTGAGATAAAATGAGGACAAAGACACATGGGAGCTGGGAGTTAGGCTACTTCTCTGACACACAGGTCTGGTTTGAAATAAAATCATGACTTGCCAGTGTTCAGAAAGGGAAGTCAGAGGAACTCTAGCTAAAATGACTTAGATTTATGTTTAGCAATCATGGTAGTACTAACACTATATGGATCCCTGTATAGTACCTAACAAAAAAAAATAAAAATTTCCAAAAGTCCCCTGGATAGCAGGAGACATGTCTCTTTTGTTGTGTTTCCTCTTCTTTTTTTTTGCCTATGTATTTTATTAACCTGTTGCAAAGTATATGAAGTCCAACTTTGAAGGACAAGCACAGTGCCAGTGAAATTACTCCCATAATTCAATTGACTCCCACAGCAGAAAATTAAAGTAGAAAAAATATTTCCTTTGTGGGAAAGTATCATTCATTTGCAGACCTAAGAGAAAATTTCATCTTGCTTTCTTCCAGAAGAGCTTCCCCTTCTATGTTGCTGAGACCTCCACTTCTTGGGTCATGGTCATCTCTTTTAGTGTTTCTGTTTGCTACAAGTTGCCTGTCAAGAGGATGAGAGAAAAAAGAGGAAACAGCTCTGCACTAGTTCTTCAGGTTACCCATTATGAAGGTCTCTCCTTTGCATTTTGGTCAATTACTTTGGAAATCTCCCTCTGAAATGAAAAAATTATCTTGGGACCAGCATATGTACCCTTTAAGTGAAATCATGCTGTTATTTTCCTCTGATATGTGGTTGAATAAAGGTTTGTGTTTGGTTCTTTTTCTAATACAACATGACAGGTCCCAGTAGGTCCCAGCTCAAAACCAGCATTTTCCCTCCACCCCATCCCATTTAACTGTAATGAAGCAACTGTTCAGACTAAGAGATGATGACATGGCACCTGTGAAAATACAAGATCATAAATGCCGTGACGTCATTGTAAATCTGCAGGAATTAAATAAAATGACAAAAATTGCAGTGTCTTTATATCACTCACAAGGCAATCCTGAGACTGTGGGTGTTGAGACAGTAAGCGAAAACTGGAGAAAGCCAAAACCCCTGCTTATGGGGCTGAGTTGTGTCTCATTGCTATGACATTGTACGGTCTCTGAAGCCCAGGTTTCCATTAAGTCCAGTAGACTTTTAATGTGGTCCCAAATGCATAACCTAGAGTTTCATCTTGTACAGATGCTACATTTCCCCTCTGATTCAGAGATTTTATCAACCTGCAAATGGCCGCAGGCAGCTCTGAGGCTAAGACAGTCATGACTATAGAGCCCTGCCATTTTCCCTCAGCCTTTGAACAATGGGTTCCAAACCCCAAATCCAAGCTTTGTTTAGTCTGTGGGCTATTTTCTGCCCTGTAGAAATCACCTGGGAACCACACTTCTGCTTTCTCCTCCTTCTGTGCCTCTGAAACCAAGGCTCTAAGCATTACAGCAGAAACTAGAGGTTTTCAGGACTAGGATTTCAAAGAGTAAGAGCTGTGTTTGTGCACACAATCTTTGAATGCACATTTGTTGCGTGGTTAATCCCCCTCACGTGCAGGAGAAAAGAGATGGATTTGCATTTGTAAGATAGCTGTGTCATGGGCCAGAGCTCATTTGGCCAAGGCTGCCATCTACCACTTTGTGTGTGCCTGTAGTTTGCATCTGTCCGTTTTACTCACAGTGTTGGGTAATGTGTGACTCCAAGACGGATAAATTAGATTTTAATTTTTGACAGCTTGCCCTTGTGCCTTTTCTAGCCAACTGGGAGATTCCCACGCTGATGTTGTCCCTGTACCAGGACTTCTGCCAAGGTTTGGGTGCTTTCAGCTGTGTCTGGTGAGTCTTCATTTCTCTGTGTCCACAGGTAGCTTGGAAGGTGGCTCAGTCTTTCTTCCCTTCCATTTCTAAGACCCAAGGCTGAAGGAGCATATTTGGAGAAAATCTGCCCTGATCACAAGGATGGAGTTCTTGATTTTCTGAAGGTATGGTTTGAATAAATGATGTCCTGCTTTTGGGCATTTTTCAGCATGAGATTCAGGCATGTGCTTTCACTTCCATAATGTAATCTCTGTTGAATGGATGAGCTCACAAAAGAGATAAGAGGAGGAATAGGGGAAAAGAGTATGCTCAAATCATCAGCGTTGCCTTTCCTTGGGACATTTTAACTGACTTTGTGCCCTTTGTGGCTTCATACTGTATAGTTTTCATGTAATTTTTTTCTACTTCATTCCGCACAGAAGTATCCACATACTGCTTAGTATGTCCCAGCTCTTCTGTCAGCAGACAGGCTATGTGCCAGTCACAAAGTTTTTCATTCATTCTGCTGGCAGGGACCTCTGAAAAAGAGCCTCAAACCCTAAAACCCTTTATAAATTGCATTAGCCCCCAGGGAGAGATGTCGTAATAAGTGATATCTGCTGGTGGCAGATGTTGATCTGCACGGCAGCTTGGAGTTTACAAATATTCCTACTGTAGTGCAATCACCCTTTTTCTGGGAGAAACATGTGTGCTGTGCTTTGAGGGTAACTGGTAGTCTGTCAGATTTGTTGTCTTTAAAGGGTTAAAAAGGCTAGAGTGAGTGTGAGAAAGCTCTTTTTTTACAACATTTCTAACAAGCTGAACAAAATCCAGGCCTTGTTTAATGAGCACATATTTTATACAAATAAGCTCAAACGAGCTTACCCATCTCTAATTAAACTAGAAAGGAAGCATTTGTCCTAATTGGACTGCATAACTGAAGAATTAATTGTGTGGCTGCTTAGAATTGCAATCTTACAGCCCAGTTCACAGAAAATACCTTTATGGTAGGACATACACAAGTTTTTGCCCTGTCTTTAACCAACACATAAGCCTATGTGTGATATTGGTGCATTGGTTTTGTTTTTTAAAGAAAGAGTGTTCATGACAGACCTACATGGGCCTTAGTGGAGGGTATGTACAGTATTTCAATATTCTAATTAGGCCATGAAAGAATAGTTCTCTATCACTGTAATTAGGTACTCAGTTAATTCCAACAGTGAAAATGCTGTGATAACTTATTTACGAATATCAAAAGGGTGACTATTACATTGACTTGGCTTCCAAAAAAAAAATCCTGACATGGGAATTCATACTTCTTTCCAGTAAGGCCTGGTTCTGTGCATGACATTGCAAGAAGCTCAGGAGCTGTTGGAGTAACATCTGCCATGTTTGGAGTGTGCTCATTAAAATAGAGGAGTAACATTGATAAACACCTGCCTGTGAATCTTGCAAATCTGTCCTGCTCTGTTTACTAACTGAAGCAAGTTTCAACGACTGACCATGCTGTACAGCCAGTTCTGCTGTGAGATGAATGACATGCACCTAGCCCTGAGCACTGCCGGCAGGACTGTCAGCACAGCTCCCGCTCCAAGATCTCTGGCAATGATACATGAGACAGAGCACTGCACAGCTGTCAGACACAAGCCAAGGCATGAGGCAGGTTGGCAGTCATAGGAACCTCACTATATCTCATAAACTAAATACTTTCTATAGGTGTTCCATCTGAAAACCTTCTTCTCTCTAGCCAAGCTCCTGTGACTTCACTTTAGTTCTTATAGAGTTTTCAAACCAGTATAAATAATTTAGGTGCACGAATGTCTTTTGAACTTTGCTGTAAACAAGATGTTGAATTACTTCAAAAGGCCGTGAAATTCCCTACTGACAAACAATAGCTGTGAGAAAACCAGCCTTAACATTTTGTATGCTCTAGCACTAGTGACAATATAGGCCTAGTGTCTGTTTTTTCTTGGCAGAGAGTGACAATAATGTAGATCAAGACTTGAAGATTTGGCTACATATGAATGTGAACAATGGAGAATAAAAAACTATAAAGCATTGAGTGATTGGTTTTTCAGACTCTTTCTGATTGTTCTGCTTGTAAGGAGAGTGCTGTTATTCTGCAGCATAGGCAATAAATATGTGTTATATTAACTGCTCAGCTTTTGATTCTATTTGATCTTTCAATGCATAGGAAGTTTATTTGTTAGACTCATTTCTTCTTCCTGTATCAGGTTTTCATTTAAAAGTTCCAAAAGCACATATCTTGTCTTTTCCTTATTTAGAAATTTTTATTATTTGAGTCATGCCTGTTTCCATTTATTTTCCAAGATGTACATAAAGTGGACAGAAAGCCAGAGGATCTTCCTAAATTAGACACAGTAACTAGAAATGCAGACCTGAATATTATGCAAGACAAAATTAGAGACCTTCAAAAAGACACATCTGTATTGTGTAGGCACTGCTGCAAATCTTGGTGGACCAAATTTAGCCTGGAAATGCATAGAAATTGGTTAAATTTTTCCTTGTGGCTTCAGAGCAAACCCTCACACTCAATCTAAAATTGTACCAGATATATCAGCAGTATGTGTGCACTTTTACACAAATCCTAAATTAAAGGAAAGGAACATGAACTACATGGACCAGAAAAAAAGCTGAAAATGTACTGCTTATGGACAGAGTTCTGCTCTTTGTACCATAGGGTCCCACTTCTAAACCCCTGACACGCAAACTTTCTGTAGTTTTGGGTCCATGCTGAGAAAAGATCTGGCTCTACAGCAGCAATCCATCTTGTGGTCAGGTTTCCCTAGCTGAGACCTGATTTCTAGCATGTGCCACCAAGAATATCTGCCAGGATGCCAGAGGTACCAGCCTGTACACTCCTCACTTGAAGGGAGCCTTTATTATGGATCTCAAATTAGTATGAAACAGCAGTCATTCTTTGGATTCCCATTCTTTGGATTCCCACCTCAGCTAAGATTAACATGAGTCATTTTTAACCTGCACTTCTGTTGGCATTTTAGAGAGGGAAAGAAGACTTTTGACCCTCCTTGCTTCTATATGGGTCAGTTATAAAGATTCATGTCCAGGATTTTAAATAGGCATATGAAACAAATGATTGCATATTCTTGTTGTAGGTAAAGCAGTACAGAACATCACATCTACTTTCTAGGATTTTTTTTAAAATAAAGTTGTGAAGCAGTTGAGTAAAATGTTTTCTCCTAGAATGTGTGGACAGTACTGTCAAGGGGCTGTGTGGATTAAAGCATTGTTTTTAATCTGTAACTGCCAGTGGTATGTGGCCACAATAATGAAAAAAGAAGTCCTCATGCAAAATAACAGCTGAAACACGAGCTTTTCTATTCTGTATAAAAGAGTTCAGTGGTTTCAGTCCAGTCAGTGACTTAAATGAGGAGTGCAGTTCTCTGTGTGGTGTTCTGTGGGAAATAGGTTGCACTGCCAAAAGCCTTGACACATAATTTGGCACAGTTGGCCAGTCTGCTGCAGTGAGAGGAGACTGGAGCAGTCCAGAGACCAGATTGACTCACAGTGATAGGGAAAACAACTGCTCTCTTGAGAAAAGTCTGGTCTTTCCTGGCAGCCTGTTTTCCCTATTTCAATTGTGTTAGTACAGGAAATAATACTTTACCAAGTTTAGGAAATATATGTAAAAACTTCTGGTTTTATCCACGGCAAAGATTCATTGCAATACTAGGTACTAGGTAAAGGAGTACTTCTCAGCAGGCACATTCTCTTTATGAATAGAGTGTCCTCAGGCAACCATCAGTGTTTTTAATTTAGTCTCTTCAAACTAATGTGTAGCATTACTCACTGCTTTCCCAACAGAGTCTGTGTATCTTGGCCTGGAGTTCATCTATCTCACCACAGGAATGAAGAGTTAAAATCTGCCATCACTCAGACTGGTGTAAATGCTGAGAAAGTACTTGAAGCCAGTGGAGTCATACTGGATTTATGTAGATGTAAGTGACAGCAGAATTATTATTTAGTGTCTGTTTAATACCAGCAAAATTCTCTGATGCTTTATGATTCAGTCTCTAGTTCTCAATTTTTTGCATTGGACAAGTTAAAACAATATTTGACACATTCTTAAACAGCAGGGTATAATTTATTACAATCCAATTACGGAAGAATCATAAGAGAAAGGAATCAATTAGTTAGACTGGGTGGGCAAAAAGAGCCACAGATAAGATGCACAAAGCCAAAGAGGAAAAGGGGAAAAACTTCCCAGGGTCAGATACAGGAAGATCTTGCTTCTCCATGGAACCTTCTTTTTCAGCTGACAGATATTCATAAATTCGGCAGAGCAGAAGGAGCACCTGCCCCTTTCTGGGTCTTGGGACAGAGGCAGTTTGTGCCAACTGTCTAAGGCTGCCTGAAGGTAAAGCAGGCCCAGACTATTTTTGGAGTGGTATACTGACACTGATTTATGTCTGGTATGACAGACACGACAGTGAAGACAGATTCCTTGTCAAAAGGAGGTTCCTAGGGAACAACATGTTCTGTGTAACCCTCTCCTGCAAGAGACCTTGGGGATAGAGTGTGTGCAATCAAAACAGAGCTGCAGGCAACACATGTAATCAGTGAAGGCATGTTGAGCACAGGCCAATCTCAGGAAAGCTGTAGGTGATATTTTTGCTGCATATAAATGAGGTCTGCCAGTGATAACTTGTGTCTTGAACCAATTTCCTGTTCAGAAATGTATGCTCATAAATTGTTCAGAAATCATAAATTGTTCCTGAAACAGCACCTTCCTTCTCATGAAGAACCTCTTAAAACTATGGTTATGGGGACACAAAACCTCCAATCTCTTCTCACATTTTGTGCTCCTCTGTTGCAATGAGAATGTGTGCTCATTGTGCAAGACTTTCTGGAGCCAATGTAAATCATTCAAGCTGTGCTGAAAACAGTATAACTGTGCCTTTCTCACACCAATGAGGCATTGCTTGTGTTTTTCTAGAAAAACAGAACTCTTCAGTTTGCTGCTGCAGCTGGCACATAAGCCTGGAAATGGAGAAGCATCTCATTGTGTGCACATCTCATCCAGGCACACCTCGAAAAGGTGACTGAAGAAAAGATTCTGAGGTGCATCAGAAAGCTTCTACGCTAACAAACACTGTAAATGCTTTTCCCCATCCTTTGCATCTGCTTGTTTTTCTCTTACTTGTGTGAATCTGTGTGGTATTTCCAAACATCCAAACACTCTGCAGCTCTAAGTAGCAGAGGCAAAGTCTCCAGTTGTTCAGCATAATGGCATGAGACTATTGCTCAGTTAGCTGCGATGCAGTTTTCAAGAAAGGCATCTCTAAATAATGTGTCAACAGGGCAGCCTCCTTTCTGTAGAGTCTAATTCGAAAGTCTTGGGCTTGCTGATGTCCTAGTCACAGAAAACCTTCATAATAAAGCTTGCTCTTGTTTAGTATTTCATACAGTAGTATTGGAAAGAAGTATAACACAAACCAGAAAAGACCAAAATTCAAAAGAAATCAAATGCAATCAAATGACTCAACAAAAGAAAGAAAACATTAGTGAAACTTATGTTCACTTCTTACTGAGACAGAGTTTAAAATGACTTTCCACTTTCAAGTAATATCTTCCATAAACCTAACTGTGAAACATCTTTAAAACCTTTAAAATATCTTCTCAGGTGTAGCCAAAAACTTAAAGTTACTCTTTTTAGGCTGGTTTCCTTGTGAGTGTGTTGTTCAGACAATCGCATTATTTGAGTTAACATGCATAAATACACATTTAGAAAGTATGGGAATGAGTAAGGGAGGTAGAATTTATTAGTGCCCCAAGGTGAGGAACTTCTCAGAGCTGTTTCCTGGAAGCTCGTCTTCAGGGCACAAAGAAGAAAGTCTCCCATAGCAATTTCTTTAATTTTTTTTTTTTTAATCAAAACTAGAAGAGATAATTTCACATTGAGTAAGCTGTATGATGCAACTACTTAAACCAAAACCACACAAAGATGAAATACATTGTTTGTTCTTCCAGGATTACCTTCTATTTTCTTTTTCTGTCATACAGTTTGTACAGAAGAAAAAAATCAACATCTAAATCCCCTATTTAGGGGCCTACTTGTCATCTCCCATTCTCCAGCTATGTCACTGGAAACGGATAGGTGGTATAATAGCAAAAGATGCTTCAGCAGACTCTGGTATATGAAATAAAATTAATACTATGATCGTTACGTTCATGATCAAGTTCTGAATTCTTTAGCATCTTTACCTTTAACATCATTTATGTGTTTATGATTGATATAAGATAACATGAACTGCTTTGGAAACCCTAGCAGCAAACGTACCAACTTCCGGGGTGGTTTTGTTTCTCTACAAAGCCTATAAAAATGATACAACAACATGATTATGGTGTCAAGATAGAAAAGTCATATATGGGTATGGTAATCCAAAGACGATAATGAGATGTGACAATGTCCAACATTTGGCAACTGATACAGAGGTTATAAGGATTGGGTTTCCATTTTCACATTGCCTTTGACAGTAGAAAATCTAGATTACTTGGACTTTTATCCTAGCGAGAAGGTCATGAAATCAGATGGAGTTTCTGGCCAGTTTTCCTGTCCTACAAGCTTGCCAAAGGGAAAAGACTTCTTCAGAGTGCCACATAATCAAGATGGCACTGTCCCAAAATCCTTTGCAGAAAGACCTACAAGTCATAGAATACTCTGCAACAAATAAAGATGTTTAAATGTAAATGCTCTCCAGCACTGACATTGTCACTTCTCTGTACTAGTAATTGCATTATTAGAAGTAATTAGAGATCGATGAAGCCTTATTTATTTAGCAGAGCAAGAATCTCTGCTAAGAGATTTGTTAAGATACTAATAGTATTGCATTGTATCATCCAAAAATCCTTTTTCCAAATGTTTCTACATTCTTGCCTTCTTCTGAAACTTAGCGCTGTTCCTAGAAATTCTCTAATTTATATTCAAACTAACAAGAAAATTCTGTGATTAGTTACAAGAAGAAAAAAAGCCTTTAGACAGTGTTGCTGGGTTTTTTATGACCTTAACTGAGAAGAATGAATTTCACATTTTCCTACATGTTTAGAGAATATTTCTTTTGTATCCATTATTACATCAAGAATCAAGCATGATGATAAAAGTAAAATTGAGGTATTGATTTTACTTCTTTTAATTTTCAGCAGGATATTGCAAAGGTGTCTTTTCTTTCTCTCTCTCTTTTCTTTACTCTCCACCATCTTTCCTTCCTCCTGTTCCTTTTTATGCTAGTCTTTCATGTTCTTTCCTTCATCAATATCCTTCCCTACTTCTTTTTTTCTGGGAAAAAAAAATTCATGGTGTTTCTTTTGTGTTTGGTTTTTGTTTGTTTGTTTGTTTCTGTTATCTTACTTTATTAACTTACCCTTCATAAAAGACTGCCATCTGAGAAGGCAAATGGGTATGTCTTTGGCTCCAGCCTCTGTCTCCTAGGCATGGGAGGAGAGATGAAGTGGATGAGACAGCTGCCATGGGGTTTTGTTCTATGGCTGGTATGGCTTCCTTTGCCATCTTGAGAAAAAAAAAAAAAAAAGAGAGAGAACGACCTCAAGAATACAGGTCTCATTTTGCTACAATGATCTTTGGAAAAGAGTCCTTCATTGACAAAGTTTCTGGGGAAGTTACTCAAGAATTACTTCTACTTTTGGTTGGCTGTTTGCCCTTTTACACTTTGTGAAGCTTATGGCTAGAAGTAGCGACACCAACACCAGAAATGCCAGCTCATCTCCCCATTTTTCTCCCTAGGCTTTCCTGTGCTTTTGCCAGAACCTGACTCATTAATGATTCATTTGATAGGCAGCCCTAAAGCCAGAATCCCATGGAAATGCCACATATCTGATTGGCTGTCCTGCTCACTTGTATAAGGAGATCTTTAACAGTAACACTTTCCATTCCAAGGCAGTCACTGCTTAACCTTGAAAACATGACTTAACAGGCCAGACATGGACCACCTTATTTTACCAAGTAAATGGTCTAAAATTCATGAAGCTACGGTATACTGGCAACTGGTTGATGAGAATGAGGCTTGAACTTCTCTCAGCCTAATACTCCACGAGTGCTTGTTGTAGGAACCTACTCATAGGAGAACGTTCCACAAGCCCACTCATCGGCCTTAAACAATGCTCAGTAACCATTCCTTGAGAAAGTAAGGCCAAGGCAAGTAGTTGCTGGTCAGGTATGCAGCAGGTCAATTCTGAATATGGTGTTTGTGCTGAAACAAAGACATAAAAGTAAGACCCAGTGAGGATAACCTAATCTCTACCAATCCCATGACAATTTCATTGCGGTATCAGCTGGCAGTGTCCTAGTAATTCCACAGAGCAGACCTGGTTCACCAGGACTTCATCTACAAAATCTGAGATCATTCTGTGTAACCCTCACATCAGGTTATCCCTGTGCCTCCGTGGAGACACGAACTCTCAGTGAAAATGGAACAGTAATACCCATATTTCAACAAATTTCAATTTAGACATTGACAATGTAATTGTTCTTGAAAATATATCCTGAAATATGGCAATGTGAAACAATGTCCAGATTTTCTGACACTTAGCGAATAAATGGGGCCAGGTGTACTTTTCAAACAAATGACTCTTCAGATTTTTTTTTAAATCTGGTCTTCTCAGTAAGCCTACACAAGTATGACTGAAAACAAAACTGTCTCTCAAATGTTGGTCTGTAATTAATTCTAGTTAATGTGCACCTAGGTTGAAAATGCATCTGCTGGTTGATTCTTTTCTCCAGTATATCTGGTTTTAGAAATATTGTACCTTTTGATTCTTTTACAGGTCAAGCATTCACACGATTCTTTTTGAAAGCCCTAGGTAAGATTAGTTAATGAAAGTTTTTAGCTGAAATTTTACAGCAACATTAGTATCCCTCATGTTTGCTCAGAAATTATGTTAATATTAATACAGTCACTATCCACAAATTTATTCAAGATGATAGATCCCAGCTATCATCTTGAATAAATTTGTGGATAGAGACTGTATTCCCAGGAATACCCCAGCTGATGACAGAAAATTGAAAGAAGCACACTACAAGTATTTTTTCTCTCTGGTCTCTGAAATGCTTTGGAACACATCTGAAGTAACTAAATGAACCCCTTGTTTCCCAAAATGTTTTAAAGATTTTTGGAGATTGCTATTTCATCTAGAGAGACTACTACCTGTGTCACAGGTCTGATGAATCCTGTCAGGGTAAGGTTACTTATAAAGGCTGAAGGAGTCTTCTTATTGGTGGTAGTAATTTGCTTCACTACTTTTTCCATCACCAAATTTGCTTAAAAAGACATTAGAATAAATGAACTTCTGGTAGTTCATCTAGTGGTGTTTCATTGTATATCATGCAAGAGGCAAAAAGGGATGAATGGGAGGAATTTCTAGTGCTGCATACTTTCAGGCAACCAGTAAATGAATCAATTAACTAGTTGTGCCTGAGGTAATTTCTCTAGAAGGTTTAGTTGCCAAAGTTTATAATAATCACCAAATAAAAGGAATGAAACGAACCAGAATGGTTATGTTGTAACTCACAGAAAGCAGAGAGCTGAGTTGTCATATATATATCTGCAAATGCCCTTTTCCATTTTGAAACATGTTTGTAATAGAAAATACATATTTTGAACAATGTCAATGTTAATTTCTTGTTAAATTTTGTTTCTGGCTTTCTGGGCTGAATACTAGCAGGCAGTAGGAGCAGTCAGTAATACATGCTTTTCTTACTCTGAATTGCAGTGGAATTAGGTGGTTGCCATGGGTTTCCTCCAGTGAGGATGTCTCCATGAGGATATGCCCACATATAGGTATCCTTAGAGAGTTGTTATCATTTAGGTGATCTTAGCAACATCCAGGATAGTGGGAAAACGTGCTGCTTGGCTGGTTTTGCCTTCATTCTGTCTGACATCCAAAGCAAAATTGAGAATCAACACTGTTTCAGTTCGAGAGAGACATCTATATTGCAAATATATATTGAAAACTGTATTGAAACACCTGTGACAGAACCATAAGGAATAAAGAATGTAACTAGACTAATTCACCACAGTCACAGTGTTTCAACAATGAGATATGATAAAAATCTCTCTCCTTAGCCCCTGACAAACCTTGCATGAAGAGGCATTTGTCTCATACCTTCAAGGAAAGAAGTTAAAAATTTTCTTTATGCATAGTTTTCTCATTTGGGCACAATACTTCCTTATAGCTGTACCTAAGAAAGAAGACAATGGCTTAAGCTCATGTACTAGTAGGTCAAAGTAAAAAGGATCAAATACAGGCTGGCCTAGTCTGACCTCCTGTGAAACAGATGTCATTGAAGGGCAGACAGGACCTATACACTACACAGTTTCCTTCTCTCCCTCTCAAACTACTGAAGAGACCTCATTGTTAAAATGAAGTAGAGGGGTTGCTACAATTGAAATGGTACTGAAAATCAAGTACATATATATATATTAAATAAAGAAATAATCCTCCCCCACTCACAAGGGAATGGGGATGCAGATAATGAGATTAATGAAACCTTGTTGTATAACTGTTCAAATTCTAGAGACATTGTCAGAGAAAGTGCTCTGTCTTCCAGGTCTATAGCACCTCTGTACCTTGGGAGTCAAGGCACGGAGGTGCCTTCCCAATTTCTGATTCTGCAGACTGACAAGTGTAAATTCAGACCAGTATATTCAGTCAGTATCTCACAGGAAAAAGCAGGACTTCAAATGCCTTGTGGCTGAAGAGAGTGACTTCTCAACAAGGGCTTATGCCAACATATTTATGATTTAATCAGTGTTCCTACAGCTCATCTTCCCTCACAAACCATGGATCTTCCACACTTGTCCCTCATTTGTTTAACTTTGCTATCCTTGACTGCAGTTGTATAGTCCTGTGAGTACAGAGCCTCCTGTTTTTCCTTCATGGTTTGTTTCCAAGGTAGCAAAATGCCTCCATCTTCATATTTACTATAAGTGTTTCTACTTGATTTGCAGGTGCCACCAGTGTTTCTGCTGCTCATAACCGCAACTTTGATTTAGCAATAGTGATAAGCCACAGGCTTTATGCTTTGATATACCCTATACTGGTTAGGTTATAATGTTTAGGATCTGGATAAGGCATCGACCAGCTCCTCAGACTGCAATTTGAGTGCTTGGAAGAATTGTAAAGAACTGTTTGGCTCTTTCGGATCCAGCAGATTATGGAGCAAGAAGGACATCAGGGATTTATCAATGAACCTAGAGTAGTTCACTGTGCCTTGGTTAATAACATCTAAAATAAAATATCAGTTATCATCATTGTATTTATACAGTTACCCAAGTTAACTCAATCTGATTAGAATCATCTCTGCAAAGAAACCACATATTTTACCTTTTTGAATGGTTACAGTGAAACAATTCCTCAAAGCATCTATCTGAGGAGGCAAAAAAAAAATAAATAAAGCTAACTCCTGAATTAAAACACTAGTTCAGGTTTTCAGCTTGCTCCCCTGTGTGATTTGGAGAAGAAAGGAAGAGAGAGAAAAGGGTCTTCCTTCTTACTTTTTCCCCCTTTATTAAACTCTAATATTTCTAGCTACAAGAGGGACTAAATAAAAACCAGGCACATATTATCTGTGGTTTTTAACATTAGATCAGCTGAAAACCGTCCTCCTTTACTAGGAAGTGCCTGTATTTGCCAACAATTCTTTGTGTCTGACTCATTTCCTTATTACCTCTCTCCCCTCTTCTGTTTTCCCTTAAGGGGTTGACTTTCCCCCACCTCAAACAAAAATAATTTCCTTGGCATATGAAGGTCAAGGACAGATTTCCTAATGTCTGCCTGCTTGCATGCCTATCTCTCTCTCTCTCTCTCTCTTCTTCTATCTGTCTATTCCTCTATCCTTTTAGATTGCTGGGGCACATAAAACAGGCTTTGCTCCGTACTATTGCACTTCTTTTGGTTTGGGTTGGTTTTTGTTTGTTTTTGTTTGTTTGTTTGGTTTTTGTTTGTTAGTTTGTTTGGGGTTTTTGGTTGGTTTTTGGTTGTTTGTTTGGTT
Source organism: Phylloscopus collybita (assembly GCA_027886175.1). Taxonomy (NCBI): domain Eukaryota; kingdom Metazoa; phylum Chordata; class Aves; order Passeriformes; family Phylloscopidae; genus Phylloscopus; species Phylloscopus collybita. Next base: position 4,499,197 of record JAJNNQ010000029.1, read on the forward strand.
GGTTTTTTTTGTCTGTTTGTTTGTTTTGGTGACTTGTTTTTGTTTTTGTTTTGTTTTGTTTTTACAGAAGATGAACCCAGATGTGCTGCTTAAGATTTCTACATTTAGTGATGTGACCAAGAAATCTACCTGTGCTCTGCAAACCTGACTCAGTAGTCATACTGTAACATAAAAAGTGCATGTAACAGCAGGAAGGAATTAAGACCTCTCTCAGCTCAAATTTTGAGTATCAAAGCACTCTTTCTCCTTTGTGAATAGTTCAAGGGGTCAAAACAGGTTTTTATAGACTAGTCTCTCTCAGCTCCAGCAATTCACTATGACCAAGAGAAAGGTAGCGTATCTATTTCTCTCTGTATTGCTAGTGCCCAAATCTTGGAGGATGCTCTGTGTACATTAAGTGGGTACTGAAAGAACTTAACTCTACTCTTCTACTGCCTGTTTCTTTTTGCTTTTACTGCCTGTTGTCTCCTGCATCTGATGACTCCTGTCATCCTGTCAACTGCAGGATGTTGGAGTCCAGGGCATGTGGAAAATCCCTCATGTTGCCCTGGGAGGTCTAAGAGCCCAGCTGGGACCCCAGGAAAGCACTGCCTTTGACCTTAGTCCATGGGAAAAATTTCCAGCACTTAGAGATGAGTTGAAAGCAATGAAGGATTAGAAGAAATAGTAGTTTGTCACAGGGTGAAAATCTGTAGTTTTGGGTTTTTAGTATGGAGACAGATGAGAGCAAGATGGAGAATTTTGGGTGTATCATCTTCTTCTGCTCCATTTCCTGCTGTGACAGTGACACAGAGACATTGGTAGAATGGGTTTGACAGAGGTTGTGTGTTTAGAACAGGTAGCAATTATTGGCACAGAATTGTAAACATAGCACATTTTAGGAGTTAATTGGGCCTAGAAACTTTTAAGAACCTTGGAATCTCCTGTCCAGCGGGTGTTTTCTGTGTTTCTGGTGTGTTAAGCCAGGTTTCGGCAGCGCACAGAACTTGAGATAAGAAATAGAATTAACAGCTCTGAAGACCGAAGCTGCGAGACTCATTTATCTTTTTAACTCTGGTACTGGACTTTTGGAGGAAAAAGATCACCCTCATAATCGAGGACTCCTGAAACAGAGTTTCCTGCTGCAGGAGACAACTCTATAGCATATATAGTGCCATATATGCTATGATATGCAGAAGGTAGACCACAGAAGAAAAACAGCTGCAATATATATAGTAGGCAAAACACGGTCTCATGCTTTTATGATTTAACCAGGAAGGGAGCAAAGGCTGAAACATAAACACTGCACCCTTACTGCTAGCTAGATGCCAAGGTAATTAGTCAATCCAGACAAGGGAAAAACCAAGAGCAATGCTTTTTAAACAAGCAAGAAATCTTTAACATCTTCAAATCCCATTACTCAGGAGTGATTTTTGTTTCCATTCTGGGAGAAAATTCACTCTCTCCATTTATGTTGTCATTTACTAAATGATTATAGATAATTTATGCTTTCTGCAACTTTAGACTGCTTTTCTTCTGGCCCTGTGTGCCATGTCAGAGGTAGGTGTTGTAGGTGAGTTAGTTGATCAGACTAGGATTGAAAGCAACACAGTCATAGCACAGAAGAGTAACCATGAAATAACTCTGGAAATGTTATATCCTATAGAAGACAACTAAACTAAGAGCACATTTAATCTTTTATAATCATGGCTCAAGTAGAAGAAAAAGCTCAAACATGAGTATTGATTTAGGATATTCATCCTTAGTTGTAGTGATGGAGCCTAGCCTTCAGGGAACACTAAACCTTCCTCCTGAAGGTCGGATGACCCTTCGTTGCCTCAAACTGAGAATTAAAAATGAAAACATTAACCATCTTTTATCAGAATTGAACTCCTAGTGTGCAGGGTGGCAGCATAAAGAGACAATTTTTCCAAACTCTGGCCTTGCAAATACAACTGTACAGGACAGTTAGGGAAGCAGTTGAAATGCTATGTAAACTTTACAGCATTTGTAGAAAGAGACACCGAAATTATAGACTGTAAGACTTCTCACAACAATGTCAAATCTAAGAGTAATGCTTATTCAGTTGGGAATTGTAAACATGACTACTATCAAAACATACTTCCTGCCATGTACTAAGCCATGCACAGTTTTATTTATTACTCCTAGAGGATTATTCACACCATCAAATTTGGACATCTCACTTAGGTATGATTCAGAGGATCAACACTACATTCCTTAAAGAGTCAACAGAGAGAGATGTAGGCACTTCCCAGGCACAGGGTTATTCTGTGTAATTAGGTCAGATGCCTAATGCTACAAAAAGTATATGGTTTGCATGCTTTCTGCAAGGGACTTGCTGGCTTTGCTAATTCTATGATCACTGACCTGGATGGGGTCTCCTTGGGTTGGCAAATATTTCAATTTCTCCCTTTCCTGCCACCACAGACTCAGCCTGTCAAACACCATCCTTTCATTTTTGCTACTTACTCCTGTGACCATTTTATACTTCACTCTCTTCCCATTGAAGTAACAAACCTCTGTGTGAAAGTGAGGGTTGTGGGGAGGGTAGTAGTGGTGGGGATGGCACAGGAAGGGACGAGCACCAGTATTACGTACTGGGATTAGCTCAGTTGGTTAGACCAGAGTGCTAATAACATCAGGGTTGTAAGTTCATCCCATATGGGCCATTTGCTTAAGAGCTGGACTTGATGATCGTTGTGGGTCCTTTGGAATACTCTATTATTCTATGATTAAGAATATAGACAGCCATGCACAGGTGTGATGAACATTGTGGGTACAAAGTGCAGCTGTTGGTAATACATCCTTCAGTGTCCCTGACCAACTGCCTTGGCTTTCCCTTGTTACCTGCTTTGCTGTAGCTGTCAGCTCTGGAGGTGCTTTTTTTATGTGTTGATAAACTCTGCAGTAAACAGTAGAGGAGTAATATATATAGTTCATTCTGATGTGTTCAATATATTACCTGAATCAAATGTCTCTATGTGGCATGAAAGTGCGCTGCAGGCACAACCTCTCTATGTAATTGGAACATTTTTATAACCCTGGTGGCACAAACTCAAGAAAAGTTTGCTCCTCCACAGAAAGTTTAGACAAAAATGGCAAAGATGACTTTTGATGTCAAGAAAATCAACATCTCCGCAGATCAGCTGTGATAATGTGTCTCTATACTGAAGATTTATGGTGAAGAAAAAGACCATGAAATAGACCATGTTTGGCTAGCTCAGAATGCTGTAGGTCTGATGCTCAGAGATGAAGTTGAGAGCACCTGAAAGTGTGCAAATGCTTAACTGTATAATTACAAAAGAATAAGCTGTCTGGCTACAGGAGGAACTCAAGGTCTGAGAGGGCAGGGAAATTTAACCTTGCGTACTGTAGACTGCTATTGTTTTAAAGTTGTTAATATAGCTTCAGCAAAAGATATTGCCTGAGGCATGACCAATTTTAAACGCTGTATTTGCATTCACTATGTTTTAAAATAACAGTCTGGGTAAATTAGTCCCATTTGGACAACATCTGCTCTTTCTCAGCATCTTGGACTCTGTTGTATCAGAAATGAATGTGAATGGAAGATTTTTAAGCTGCCTAAAATAAAAAAACCCACACTACATTTTACCCCACTTTAAATAAGATGTATGATAATGTTTTGCAAGTATAATTTTAGATTACAAAAGTTTAGAGGGTTTTCTTTTCTTATGACTATTGTACCATGTGGTCTGGATAAAAAAACTGGCTTTGGTTACCAATAGCGTTAAACAGGAAAACAAAACACTATATGACTAAATGTCTGAAAATTATTTAATCATGACACACAATAAAATTTTACAATTCAGTACAGTGTTTTCTTAAGCTGAGGTCACTTTCATTAAAGCAGCGGTAAAGAAGCAGCACTGGAAGGAGTTTATGGGCATGGTGGGCCAAATGGCCCCACTCGGGCCAGGGCAGAGGTTGCCATGAGTGGCTGCACTGCTCTAGGACCTCTGGGAACTGGTGGGGTTCAACAGCTCATGAATACTGACACATTCCCAGTACATCACAATGGGACATGGGAATGTGGCCGCAGTGACGGTGGTGAGAGCTGTGTGATCCTGGAAAGACAAAGCAGTCACAGAGAAGTAGTTTGTGGAGGCCCTCAGGAGGCAGGTGAAGGGCCTGCTTCTGTCACGTAGCTGTCTCACTCTCAGTTTCTTGATGTTTAAATGTAACTAAACCTCTCCTTGCCTACACAGCTCAGTTCTACTGATTTCATCTCCATGCTGTCTTGCAGAGCAGAGCAGCACCTCTATTCCTCCAGCATGTCATAGACATGGACACAAGCTGGGCTTTTCCCTTGAAAAAAAGTATTTTTGTAAGGGGTGGGTACAGCACAGTCAGTGGCTTGGTGACCTCAAGACACAAATATCTCTGCAGAAATGAGTGCTTGAGTTCCTCACTTCTTGTTTTTCTCCCTTCATGATTCAGCAAATTCAGCACCAAGTATCAGCAGTTGTGGTAACAGCTCTGGGACCAATCTTCTTGGCTTGAACTGAAGAAAATTCAGTGAAAGTTCAGACAAGCACAGACCAGATGCCATGATTTGAATGTTAAGAAATTTTGCAATCTTATTTAAAACAAAGAGTTCAGAGTAAGTGAAATATAAGAATAAAGGATCTGTCCTCATCTTCAAGATCAGTCTTGAAGTCTTTTGCACTCTCTCCCTGCACATAGCTGCTTGTTGTATCATCATCTTGGCAAAAGTTAAAGATGAAACCAGGATCATTTAGAGCAGAATAAAGTTCTGCTTTTACATCCACAGACATGGAGTTCATCTTGCAGAGGATTTGGACACACATCACATTGTGCATGTGTGTGCAAAGAACAGAGTGCCAGAAAAGGAAATAAGAATCACCAAGAAGTGCTGGGAGAGTACTTTTGCTCACAGAACAGATAATTTTAGATGATAGTAATTTTGGCTCTCCCTTCAAAGTCTCCAGCAACAGAAAACTGAAATGAAAACAGGAAAGACAAAGGAAGATGAAAGAGAGAAATACTAATGATAGATTGGAAAATGATACACATGAAACAATTTAATCTGTGACTGAAGACAAAATGATTGCCAAGTAGCATTTTAGTCAATCAATATGTCTCCCTGCCTTTTACAAAAAGCCCAGTGATTAAAGCAACTCAGTCCAATTTAGATGCAGTAAAATTTCTATTTCAGAGGAGATAAATAACTCCAGGATATGCATTTCCTGAAGATTCAGATGCTTTTGCATAATTCTTAGTTTCCATTAAGAAAAGAAAGACACAAAAATAATCTAAGTCTTATTTACACAGGGGAACATTGGATCATGTGCATGAAGGTTTCAGACCCTGAACATGTAGAATGGAGTCTTTCAGAAATTAAGTCAAACTTGGAAAGAACTCAAAAGAGCAAAATGGTAACCAACTGTTGAGAGAAAGCAGTGGGCAGAGATAAAGTGTGTATTAGAATCACAGAATCATAGGGTGGTTTAACTTGTGAGGGACCATAAAGATCATCTAGTTCCAAACCTCCTGCCCTGGATGGGAATGTCACTCACTAATCAAGTTACTCAGGGTCTCATCCAGCCTGGCCTCGAACATACCCAGAGATGAGGCATCCATATTCTCTGGACAATCTGTTCCAGTGCTTCACCAGTCTCTGAGTAAAGAATTTCTTCCTAATATCTCATCTAAATCTGCCCTCTTTTTGTGTAAAACCATTGTCCCTTGTCCTCTCACCATCCGTCCATATAAAAGTCCCTCTACCTCCTTTTCTAATTTATATTAAAGTACTAGAAGGCTGCTAAAAGTTCTCTCCAGAGTCTTTTCTTCTCCAGACTGAACAGTCCAATTTTTTAAGTGCTTTTGTGATCTCACTAAGATCATTTCAGATGTGATCCAGGTCTGCGTCTTGCACTAAGTTTCCTTAAAAACAGTTTTAAAATAGTCCAAAAGCTATTTTAATTTATAAAGAAACTAATAATTTTTAGTAAATTCTAAGAAAATTCATTTTTACCTAAAAACAATGTCTGGTGTTTCTGAGCCTGATCCACTGAAATTTTCACAATAATAGAAATCATTCTCTCTCCTTTCAGCAAGAAGCTCAACACATCTAGAGATATGGTAGATCAGTAGTTTACTCCCTTAAGACTAGATTATAGATTAGCAGTTGGACTCTTGAACAAACTGTGAGGCCAAAAATAGCCTACATTCTTGATAATGTAGAAATGAAATTAACACAAACCGTGCCAGCAGCAAACACTTAAGCATCTGTGTACAAATATTGGGCAGGTAGGTAACATATTTTTGACTTGTCAGGTTGTTTCAATTTCTAGAAGCAGTAATTTGAAAAGTGGAAAAATATATTAATAGAAGTCATTTCTTCCACAGTATGTGCCAAAAGCCCCTTTAAATATAGAGCTGAAACCGTTTTTCTTTTATCTCGTTTGTTTTCTGTCTTCTTTACCCTTTCCTTCCTTTGCTTTCTTCTGAAAACTGCAGAATTATCACCTGTTGTCATCTCCATGTATGTTCATACTTGTCTGAATGTGAGTCAAATGTTAGTCTGTAATTTAATTGAAGGCTATGAGGTTTATGTTGGGCTGAGTGTTAAGCAGCTGCATGTTGTGCCTGTGGCCTTGAATCAGAAAAAAAAAGGGGGAGGGGGCAGTATTTCAAGTGAATGTGAAACCTCTTGTGAAATAAAGTTGATGATGAAGGAGAGAGTTAGTTCTCTTCACCCTTACAGAACCCTATGATATATATGGGAGGGCTTTGTCCACCTTGGTTTCTCTCTAAAAACTAGTTACAGGAAAGTGCTAAATTTTTAGCCACTGAGGAGCTAATGTACACTGTGTACAGAACATCAGGAAGCCAATGTGTTAAAGAAACTTCCACAACTACTTATTCATAGACTCCAAATCGTGCATAGAAATATAACATAGTATCAATCACCATGCAAGTATATTATCTGTCTTGTCCTTTAATACCATCAAAGCAAAGTGATGACCATAATGATCATTCAATTTATCTCATAGTACAGATTCTCTGTTTACATTCTTTATTGCTACTCTTGATAAAATATAAATACCTTATCCTGTGTTTTAGCATAAATAGCTAACAGATAGCTAAAAATCTTCTAATATTTTAATATTTCATTTCCTCATTAATTCAGGTTGCAGAAGCAAAATCTTGCTAGATTTTTGCTTTGAGTTGTGTTTAGGATCCTAGCTGTAAAGAAAGATTATCCTTCCAAAAGAGAGTGGAAGGATTGTCCCTCCATGAAGGAATGGAAGAATTCTTACTGAATATTCAGTCTTTCAGTGAACTGTCATAAGGGCATAGCTACTTCACCATGGGTGCTGCTCCCATGGCCTTTTGGTTCTCAGCAGAAGCACACCAAGAAAGCTTTCCAGAACAGTGCTCAAATAAAATATCAATACTTGCAAATTTCTGTTACACACTATAGTAGTTCACCTTCCTTGGCCGCTCCAAAACCACTATCAGCAGAAGTCATTGCCCAGACAGATGAAGCAGCTTGGAAATGAATGGCAGCCACTGGAAATGAACTGCCAAGAACATGTAAAACAAGGATTTCAGTGTCAGTAATGATCAATCCTACATATAAAGGGTTCATGTTCCAAAGACTGGTGATACCATAAAACATTAACTGTGGAAATGTGTGCTTACCTAAAATGTCCCAGTTTTCAGGTAGCAGGGACTCAAGAGTACATTTAAATAAATATGTTTATACCTTCAATGTACTAGTACTGTTATTTTATTACTTGGCAAATTATTGAAATAATTGTGTTTGCTTATTTTGTTTATAAAATTATTTCCTAATGGCAAACTATTACTGATGCATTTTAAGAACAATTTGCTTTCTCCCTGAATGCAAAGGCAAATAAAATACTTTGCTTAGAGAGAATTGGAAATTGCTTTATTTCTTCTGCCTTGGGAATTAAAAGATGTGTCAGTGTTCATTGTTCTTCATTTACAGACATTGGCTTTTAACATATAAATTATTTTAGCCCAAGGACCAAAAAAAAAAAAAGGCACAGATGCTTCTTCCCAATGTCACTGCATCCTTGCTTTTGGGGAACAGCCTTGTTTTACAGGAAAAAAAAAAAAAGGAATATGCTGGTACCAGTTAGGAACATATTAGTACAACACCAATTATAAACTGGAATGTGTCAGAATTAAGTGAGTTATGATCTGGTTGAGGACCTGCAAACTATAGTCAGATACTTAATAAAGTTTAGACATGCAGCTGTGAATACTTCTGGATCCTTGCCACCTTTTATTAGAGTGGCGCCCAGCAACACTGCTGTAGTTAAAGGGTCTGTCAGCATTTCCATTATAAAACCCCATTTTTTTAGGGCTTTGTAACTTGCCCATTTTAAATCACATCAAGCTGAAACTTGTCATTAAAATTGTCAGGAATAATTTCTTTTAATACACAAATGTTACTTAGAGTTTCGATCTATCTTTGTTTTGGATTAAGTTAGGTAAAGAAAATAAAGAAAATAAAGCCAGTGTATGTCCTACTCTATTAGAAACTTTTTTGCTGTGATTCCAAAAAGGCACCCCAAACCATATCAAAAAAAAAACAGAACAACCGTTTGAGTTTGAAAAATATATCTTTTTAGCCCCTTAGGGCTGAATTTTGCTTTTTGTCTCCCACTGAGCCATAAGCAGACAGTACAAAAATGGCATTACCTTCTAGTTTCTCAACCTTCTGTCTTGAATCTGACCTGAAATTTCGTATGAATTGTCAAGATGTTTTGAATTAAATACCATCTGATTATAAATTTTGTGCATTGTGGTTTTTTTTTTTTTTTTTTTTTTTTGTGGGTTGTTTTTTGGGGTTTTTTTTTGTTTGTTTTTTGGTTTTTTTTGTGTTGTTTATATTTTTGATTTTAAAGCAGACTTTTCATTTAATTTTTTACTTATTTTCTATCAGAACATCAAGTATTTTAGCCTGATGTTCATATAGTCCAAGAGCAATGCATATTTACACCACCTGAGGATCATCTGCTCAGCTGATTAAAAAAAAAAAAATTCGTTGTCACTCTGACATCCCTATTTCTACCTTCTTTCATGAAAAGAAAGGAAAATTACTTGGACAGGTTAGTTTTTTGTATCCTTACTTCCCTGTGCAATATAAAGCATGTAAGTATGAAAGATGTGCTGTTCTAGCCAGGTTTCCTGTTAGCTGAGGTTGCATCTTGGTTTTACACTGTGTATGAGTGCAAGTAGTCAAAATTTAGCCAGTGAACTTTATTAGGTATCCTTTATTTTCATTCTCTCCTCTTCTGCTATTCTCCTAATACATGTGAAAAAACTAAAATAAGTTTGAGTGAAGTTTACCACTGATCACCCAACAGGAAAAAACCCATGAGTTTTCAGTCTAGATAAGCCTGAAAATCTAGAGCAGAAATTGAGGGAGAAAGGTCTTGTAGGGATTGACATTATTATTATTGTTGTTGTTGTAGTATTTGATCAGAGGGAAAAAGAGCAGCTTTGACCTGACATTCCCTATGGATTTATCCTTATAGCTTGCTCCTGTCTCTTTAGAGATGGCCTCTCTATTTAACTGCAGCTCTAGTTTGTAATCCTAAATTTGTTGTGTCCCTCAACTCCTCTGTGTCACATTTGATACTGTTCCATGCTCTCAAACTTCTTCTAAGTCTGAGCATGCTTGCCCATATCCTGGCAGACTGATCATAGGGGACTGTACTTGGGACCTAAAGGCAGATTCAAGGCCATGCAAGTGGCCTTAGCAAAAGAGTCAGCTGATGAGTTTAGATTTAGTTTGTGCTGGACTAACATGAAAGCAGGATTGATTACCACAGTTCATCTGATGTGCAATAACTGGTTAATCCACTTGTTAGCTGATAGTACATCTGAGATCTACCTTTGAAAATTGAGATCTACCTTTGAAAATCCGGTCCCAAGAAACCCCCCTTCCTCCTCCTCCTGCTCTCCCTGCCTGCCAGCCTCCCCCTCTCACCTGGCCTCCAAATTCCTGGTGGGGTGAGCATGACCATTACTTCCTTCAATGATTCATCAGAAACAGATCAAGTGTCTGTAAAACACCATAGCTTTCTAATAAGCAAAAAGAATGACTTGGACAATATGTAACCTAAAAAATGGCTGCACAAGCAGGAGTAGCAGGGCTGTATGCTGGAGTTGTGGTTTTAATGAATCATCATTCCCAGTAACTCAAATCAATCTAAAGCCTCAGGATTTTTAAAGTCAGAGGGCTCAGCATACCTGAGCTCATAAAAGGGCAGTATATTAGCAGCCTTTAAGTGGAACATCACTTCTGTACCTTGCCATCTTGAGTTTCATTAGCCAGTGTTTCTTGTTCATCCCCAACTCACGTTAAGAGTTACATTCTCATCCTTTAATTTGCCTCTTTTAATGGGGGGTCCATTCCCAACTTTCCCAGTCAAAATGGAGCAGGTTATTGGCATTTTTGTTCTAGGTGTGAAATAAAGATGTGGATTTTCAAGGTGCTGAGTGCTGAATTGTTTTTAAAGTAGCCCAGGAGTACTCATGGGGCAGCACTTGAAAATCAGGCACGCTGTGTAGAAGGCCTAAACTATGAAAGTGCAAAAGTGACAGCTCTAGTGTCTGGATCCTGGCCATGCCTCAGGGAGTGCTGTGATGGCCTAAGCAGATTGACTCAAACAACCTTACCATGGTTGTCTCCGCTCACTTGATCACCCAGTAGGGAGGGGACTACAACAGTGCCAAAATTGCAGCAGAAGGCGCCCCAGTTTTCAGACCATTAAAACCTGAGGAAAGCCTCTCTTTGGCCTATATAGTGTATTCACTCTTTCTCCTTCAGCCAGACGGGCAGGTTCAGAAAGAGCTGATCAAAAATGCTTTTGGTCTGGAAGAAAATAAGAACTTAGGCTGGCTTAAGCTAAGCTGTAACAAAAGTGTCTGCATTTTTTTCTGTATTCATAATTTTAAAAGTAGCTTAAAGTATTAATATCCAAACATTTCCAGCCTCTGAAAAGCTGCTGATAGAAGAATGCTAGACCAAACTATTGGAAACAGAGCGTTCTTAAAACTGTAATGCTGATTGACCAGGTCAGCAGGAGCAGTTGAGGTAGAAAAGTGTTGCATTGTTGCCATGGCAGCTGATTCCTGGCATCCCTCTCTTGGAGCACATCTCCTGACACTCTGCTCAGCACTAGGGTAAAGGACAGGCCCACGGCTGGCACAGCCTTGGGCAGAAGCACAGCGTGTCCAAGGGCCACAGGGACAGGTGGGCTCCCAGGGGGCTCTGCCAGCTCACAGGGGCAGAACCACTTGGGAGGGGTGAAGCAGAATCTCTCGTCTCTCTCCAGCTGCTCATTTTCATATAACTGTGTGAGACGTTCTGCTGTTTCCCTGCACAAACTGACCTCTCACTAAGGCTGTGGCAATTCTCTGATTCCCAGAAGGGGACTCCTTTGTGGCGATGTGGTGAAATTGCATACAGGGAATACCTGCTACAGAGGAAACCAGACCTGGGACAGATAGTGTCAAGGGACTTGACAGCTATACTCCACATCACTGCATGCAGCAGCAAGCTGCAACTACTAGCCAAGTACCATCAGGATAAGTCTATATGTATGCAGCAAGTCAATACATGGAACAAAAATGTCAGCCTCCAGGAAAGATAACGGCACAGGAAAGGCCATATTGAAGCAATCTAAAATGCACTCCCTTCCTTAGATATGGTAGAAGAGAAAAAATTCCTGATGTCTTGAGGAGGGTCTGAAGCACAGAGTGACACAGATATAGCTTTTAGGAAATATGAGGTGCCACGGACTGTTCAGAAAGGACCGCTGTTCCACATGGAAAATGCAATAAAAGGAGAAAAAGGAGCCATGTCTGTGAATACCAGCTGTTGCTATCAATATCATGGGGAATATTTAACTATCATGAATAGCTAATACATGTTTAAAATAATCATGGCCAGTTTCATCGGCTACATAAAGTCATTGACTTACCTTTGTAGAACCATAGGGAAGGGTACAAACAACAAGGCTTAACAATGCTTAATTCACACAATAAAAAGTTGAAAGAAGAATTTCCTGGGTTGTATCAGTGTATATGTCAAAGCCTGAGAATTTAATGACATTGGAAGGCTGAGTAAAAAAAGTTAGCAAAGCTGGAAAATCCTGACACCTTGACAGTGCAAACAGCATGGACCTACAGAAAGCCGAGATACTGAAATAAGTTCTGGCAATATTTTCCAGCAATCTGCCCTATACTATATTTCCCTATATTCCCTATATTCCCTATATTTCCTGGGGAAAGGTGAGAGGAGGTGAGGCAGAGGTCAGGAGAATCAATCTGTTATTTATATCTGAATAACCATCAGTTATTCCAGTATTTTAGTCTTTCATGTTGGATGAAGCTATAATAAGAGACAGCTTTGTCTCTGATGTGCAAAAACTTCCCAGGGAAGCAAACAAACAGCTCCAGAGAGATTTGATTCATGTTTACATCAGGGTTCACTTAAACAGCCTGATTAATGCATAGAGAGCTGAAGAAATATTAAATGGAGTCTCAGTAGAGCCCTGTAACTATTCACCCATTCTCTTCTGCTGTATCATGCTGAGTGTCTGTAACAGCAGATAACTAGGTGGGAGATGCCAAGGAGTCAGCCTGGCTTCTCCCATTTAAGGACGCTACACTCAGGGCTCTGTGTCAGCTGTGATTCCTGCCTACAGCTCTCTACACCACTCTGGTGGTTTAGAGGGACTTTGCTCTTCAAAGCTGCCTTCGGTGCTGCTGGCATGTCAAAATGCTGCACTGGACCATTATCCCTGGCTGCCAGAGCTGTCCTGAGCAACCCAGCACTGCTTCTCCAAATGTCTGAACGTCCTCATCTTGTTCTTGAAGGGCTCGGTGTCTCTAAGGAGGAACACAGTTGCAAGACTGAGCTTGTTTGTGCGCTGCTTCTGAGTGTCATGTAGGTCTGCCAAAAGAGAAACAGTGTCACGTTCTCGGATGGATCCCATTTAAGGGAAGAAGTCAGACTTGTGAAAACAACCACAGTTTAGACATGTGACTGATTGAAATACAGCCATTTTCCATTAGGGAAGGCTGGAACTACAAAAGATTGGCATGTTTGGTTTTCATTTCATAGACACTTTATCAGGGATTTAATTTGACTGCATTGCATGCTTAGGGCAGGCTGTAGATTTGAAAGAAATCGTTGTTGACTTTTTAAATGTTCACAAATTAAATGAGTGGCCGATTTCTGCCCTAGTTCACTAGTAGCAGAACAGTACATCTGACCCCCTCTTTCCAACTCCTTTGACCTATCCTGGGGATGGGGTCTGGCTACAACCAGAGAAGAGCAACAAAGGAAAGCACCCATATTACAGAGTTTTGAGAAAGCTCACAACTTTAAGAGCTCATGTTCAGGATACTGTGCACATCACTGTCTCCCTTTTCCAGCAGTTGCTACCATGTTTTCCTGGAAGTACAAAATAGTCTGGCCAGAGCCATAGATTCTGCAAAGGCATTTGAAAGGTGCAGTGGGAATAGACACATTGGGACTATCACAACCAGCTCCACAAACATCCCCATATCACAAACCAGCCTTGACCAAAGTTTCTTGAAAGTGCAGCTGGGACATTTGGAGGCTTAATAAGCATTTCATCTGCTTCGCAAACCATCTTAGGGATTTGTCTTTCTTTTTACAGCTTGTAAGTTTAAGTGGTACATCTAGTAAAAGGACATTATTATCTATACAAATATCAGAGCAGATACATGAAGAAGCAGAAGACAGTTATGTGCTCCTTTTGTTGCCTGGTAGTCCTTGTACACCCAAGCTGCCTCACCATCTCACTTTCTAAATTGTGAATGACTGCCATGTTACTGTGATGGCTGTGGTAGTCCTACTGAAACAAATCTTGTTTAAGGTTTAAGAAATAAGAAGGAGGTAATGAGAGGTGAAAAGACCCCTAGATGTACCAGCTGCCAACATATACCCCTGGCAGACTGCCTGTTTAAGAAGTCCATGGACAGAGGCATTATTCTACAAAACTTCAGAATGTGACCATCACTGCCATCTGCAGCTTCAGGGACAAGGAAATTGATGCTTTTCCCCCCTTATCTGAGCATAGGAATAGATTTTTTTGCTTTCACTGAATGGGTGTGGGCTGTTCCCTTCTCAGAGTTCGCATGGAAATACATTAAAAGGTGCCTGAAATATAATCTGGTTCCAGACAGTAACAGGCAAAAAGTCAAAAAGGACATGCTTGCTTATCTATTGTACTGCTGCATCTGGAAACAAATGTTGCAAATACACATTTGCAACAAGTGACAAAACTGTATATTTGCTGTCCCTCTTGAGAAGTCCTATGCCACAGAACAGCCAGCACACGGTAAGTCATAATATAAAACCTAACATTGCCCTCACAAAATAAAATTCAGCTCCAAAATGCAGACAAACACTAGAATAGTATACAGAATAGTATACATACATGTAGTAAATGTAAACACATACATTCTTCAGTCATCTGAAGTAAGTGCACAGAAAAGACTCACAAAGGGCTGAGTAAAATGTAAAATGAGAAATTAGAAAAAAAACCTCTGTAAGAGGTTTAGAAATCTCTTCCAATTGTGTGAAGTTCAGCTTGATCCAGAAGGCAAAATATGACCTCAGACATGGAGAATAACAAAGAACATTTCCTGTATGTTTAAATATCTCAGCCTCTATATCTGCAATACTGATAGGCTTCACCAGGAGTTTGTGGGTGCTCAGCAGGTGCTCAGTTTTCAGGCTTTTGCTTTGTGCATTTAATTATAAAAGCAGTGGAAAAGTTTTGTATATAGAAGCAGCAGGTCAGTCATATTAGAATAACTTAGGCCTAAAGATGTTTTAGAATAACTGGCAGCTAGGACACAATAGCTCAACGTCAAGCAACTGATGTGAATGGGCTTTGTTATTGAACAGCATCCTTATATGAGTTGGCAGAAAAAGAAGAGAATTAGCTAGCTACAAAATGATGTAAACATTGAAATAAATGCAGTGCAAATAATAAGGAAATCTGGGATGTCTGCCAGTTTAATGCTGGTCGAATTGGCTAGTAAGAACAGACTTAATCCTTAGGACACTCTTCAGTGACCAGAATTAGTCTAGACCTATGAAGTCCTGAAATATTCATTGTTTCTGCTGAAGCTGTCTTATGGAACACTTACCTAGAGTCCCTGTAATCTACTACCACAGTCACTTGTTATATGCTTTTATTACACTCCCCTGCAGATGTTGCTGTTTCCAATTAGAGATGTAACTCCTACCACTGGCTGTTAATAACTATTTTGCCTTGAGACATATCTTATTTGCTAACTGAAAAAGGCAGGTTAATGGTGTCTGCACTATAGTATATTATTAGAAGTGAGTTTGTGAAGTAAACTCCCAGTGACTCTAATCTCAGGAATGCTGACTCCTCCTGAGGTCAGTAATTGGGTATTTTGGAATTTGCCATAGCAGCAGGCCTAAGCCTGTCTTCAGCTTTCTTTGAAATTTGGACCCTGAGGTCAGCAAAATAATTGGTTCATTTGAACTGAAAACCAGAAAGTGAAGGGTCCACTTTTCCCATAGTGTCGAACTTCCAATTCATCAAACTGATTTTAAGATATTCTCTCTCCTTTGGATAGCACAACAAAGTTAGGCACTGTTCAGTTTCATTTCCCCTTTATTCTCCCTGATGTTTTTAGTTTGTTGTGAATCCTGGCAGCAAGTGGAGCAAGGCATGGTTACTTTCTGTATGTATTTTAGAAACACTTTTTGCTTTCACTACTTGGGCATTATAACAAGACAAGATCTAGTTCTGGTTTGGTTTTGTTTTGTTTTTTCCTAGTTTTATGTATTTAGAAGTTCTTTCTATTTTTCTCAAAGTATAGCTTTCACTGCCTCAAAGATTTGCTTTTGAGCCACCCAATGGCTTTGGTTTCAATCTCTTTATTTTGGTGGACCTTGGCCATAATTATTAATCAGTAATCATCCTGTTTATGCAGAGTTTGAAATGATAGCTCCTTACCCATATTCATGGTCCTATGAGTTTTGGCATGCACTAACAAGTAAATCTTCAGAAGTTTAGTGTTTATGTTGTCAACAAAACAGTAGAATAAAGCCAGGATATGTGAAAAGTGTATCATAGAATAACAGAATTATTTAGATTGGAAGAGACATTAAGGATCATAGACCCCTTTATCATGTCAGGGACACTTTCCACTAGACCAGGTTGCTCAGAGTTTCATCCAGCCTTAAAGACCTCCACAGATGGGGCACCCACTAATTTGAGCAACCTGCTCCTGTGCCTTACCACCCTCACAGTTAAGAATTTCTTCCTAACACCTAATCTAAGCCTACTCTCTTTTGGTTTGAAGCCATTTCTCCTTGTACTATCACTATCTGCTCTTGTAAAAAGTCTCACTCCATCTTTCTTGTGGGCTCCCTTCAGTACTGGAAGATCCCCATTAGGTCAACCTGAAGCCATCTCTTCTCCAGGCTGAAAAATCCCAGTTCTTTCCTCACTGAAGAAGTGCTCCATCCTTCTAATCATCTTGGTAACCCTTCTCTGGATCACTCCAACAGATCAATGTCCTTCCTGTGCTGGGACCACAGAGCTGGATGCCGGGTTCCATGTGGGGTCTCACCACAGCAGAGCAGAAGGGGCAGAATCCCCTCCTTCCCTACTGCCCACACTGCTTTGAATGCAGCCCAGGATACAATTGGCCTTTCTGGGCTGGAGTGCTCATGGCTGGGTCATGTCCACCCCCATACCCACCAGCACCCCCAAATCCTCCCCCCAGAGCTGCTCTCCATCTGTTCATCCCCCAGCCTATGCTGGTACTGGGGATTGCCTTGACCCAGATGCATCACCTTGCCCTTGGTCATGTTAGGCCTCATGAAATTCCCAATGGCGCCAGTTCTCGAGCTTCTCCCGGTCCTTCTGGATGACATCTCTTCTTTCAGGCATATATCTTTCCTGAATGAAAACACTAAACAGTTGAATTTGCTTTGAACAACACAACTAAGTGAGCCGTTATAATCCTCTGTCTCAAATGGGAAAAAAAAAAAAAAGAGGGAAATCAAAATTGCAATCAATTGTTCAGTGAACATGGCTGCTTTGAAGTTTCAAGCATGTAACAACTTAGTAAAAAGCACCAAATCTATATGGTTCTTTCCAAAGGTCTTCTAAGGAGGAAAAGTGATATATTGAATCTAGGTAGTGTTATGATTCCAGAGCGTTATCTCTGGAGAAGAGATACTCACAATATGGCACGTTATAAATAGATGTGGGATTGGATTACCACTTACAGCCAGGCTGTGTTTGAAAAGAGTTGGAAAGTGTCAGGAATGACATTTGGGTCCTGGATCCTGACTATCACCCTTGATATGGGTTAAATCAGAATTCTAGTTTATGCAGCTTGTTTGGACTAATTTAAAAATGCAATGAATACTAATAATAGCTTATTCTTATAGGGACAAATTTTGATATTCTGGCATGATTTTTTGTAAGATCTGATAGAAGGAAAAATCTTCGTTTTTGTTTTGTGCCTTATATAAAAAAAATAACCCTTGTTATTTTCATGATTAATATAAGCTTTGTACACTGTAAATGTTTCTCTGTTGAAAGGAATGAAAAATGGTTTTGCAAGTGGGAATGCCATGAGCAGGGAGAGACACTGGAATTTTTCCCATATTTTTCTCATTTGCCATTGTTTTTGTTTGCTTGTTTGGCTGCTTCTTTTCCTTGTGTTACTTATGATTTGAGATTTCATTTTCCAATAAGTTATGAAAGTTTTATTGCTGCCAGATTCTGTTCTGGTCAACAATGGAGTCTGAATCAGAACTGAGAACTCTCTGCAGTCTTCACCACCCACATTTTATATGCTTTGTGATGATGACAATGTCTATTTTGAATTGTTAGGCACCTCAAATTGTACAAAATAAAAAGCTAAAGTCATAGAGTCTTTTCATTCTTCTTAGGTTATTTTAGGAAGGATGTTAAAAACCAGCCTACTCCTAAAGAAATATGTTCTCCAAAACATCATTTCTCTTAATAAAGAAAGGTATTACCATGCATCCGTAATACCAAATACTTTCTCGGCCACTATGATTCCTGGCTCTTTATTCTCTACTGTGCACTTTTTCTTTGAAGCCTTGTAATTCAGGCTAAAAGAAGGAGCCAGACTGTGGATCCATGAAGAAGAAAGCAACGCCACAGCAGGTGGGGTTTTCACAGGAATGCCTACAAAATCCTCACTACTAAAAGCAACAACAGGATAACCAAATAGCACAGTGCTGGAGATTTGTTATGGCAGCTTTCTGTCAATACAACAGTGAGCTGGCTGTATAATAGAAACAAAAATCCAGAGGATGTTTGTTAGGCACCAAATTTCCAATTTACTCTTTCTACCATAGTAGTAACCTGTGGATTCTTACTCTGAAGATGAAGAGCATTTGGCACAATTTAGGTGGACTGGGGATAAGGGTGTCATTACCACATGACTGCTCCCATGCTGATACAGAAACCAGGGTGGCTCATGTCACACAAACCAACTGGAGGCTAACTGATTTTATGCTGTCTGATAGTTTTTCACACTTTACTTTGACAGTCTGGGATTGATAGGGAAGAATAGAGCCTGAAAATATCCATCTCTCTAAGACAAGTTCTCACTGTGGATGACTGGGGAGAGGCCTGTATGGTGACAGTACCACAGAAGGACCGCACTCTGGGGTCAGAGCTAGCAGTTTTCTGCTGCTTTTTGCACCTTGAGAGCTAGCTGCATAAATCAGCCAAAGCGGTGGCAGGATCTGCCTCACAGGAGGAATGACCACTGAAGAGGATCCTGAGAAAAGATAATTTTGACACTTGGGGCCTGCTAAATCTCTCCACATAAAAAGTGAAAAGTAACAGAAATGTAACCAGACCTGCTGGATGATACTGGTTACCATCATTCCTGACTCCTACAGGAATGACACAATTTTAATGACACAATTTTTTCTGTCTGGAAATCTTTGTCTTGGCTCCTTTTTGGAAATAGATCCCTCATTCTTAACTCCTCTGTTTCTGTGTTGGTTTGACTAAGACTTCTGTGGGAAACTTTGAGATTTTCTTCTGTTTCATTGGCAGTGTTTCACCTTTTCCCCCACCCCCTCCACATTTCTTTGGACAGATTTCATTTCCCAAACAGATGTCTCTTGTTTCTGAAAGCAACATCCACATGCACAAGATTTCTTTCTTTTACCAAATTTTTTCACTCTTTTCTTAACATTTTTTTCTTCCTTGCTTTCTTTCTAATCTAAATCACTCTGTATATTCCACAACTCAGTTCTGAAAAACTGTTTCTGAAGTATGATTTTATAGTGGCTTTTCTACCACTCCACGCCTGCAGAGGCATACCAGAGGCTCTGAAGGCTGGATTTAACAGGATAATAATAGAGCTTCTACATAATTATCTGCATAGGTAATCAGGGCATGCATGCATACAGATGCCCAAAAACAGGTGCACAGGACTATTCCTTATATCGAGAGCCTGACATTTTGGACTGTTCCAATGAGAGGCTAGCAAGATGCAGGGCCCTGATGCTGTTTTGAAATCACACAGTCAAGCTGAAGAACTGTACTGACAAAGAGCTCTGCTTCTGCATTTAGTGGAGTGCAGCCTTCGAGCTGCCCTACATATGCCAGCCAGGCAGAGAGAATTCAGCTTTGTTGCAGGATGTGTAGGTATATGCTATATGCTTGCCAACGGTCTGCACACTTAGGACTGAAGTTCTTAAGCCTTAAGTAGGGGCCCATTCTTTTACTTACCCCAGAAACAACTAGCACCTGTGCCCAAGAGAATGCCTGTCTGTGACAGAGACATGCATGTAAGTATTTATATTTTGAGATACACATATTTGTTTTAGAACAAATCTAGGTCAGATCTTCAAAGTTGAACCTTGAGTATTGATCTTCTCAATAACTATCCTTTTTTGTCAACAAATCTTGAGTTTCTTGGGATGTCTAGGTGCCTAAGTAGCACAAAGAATCTTGAGAACTATGAACATAACCAAGACCTTGCATGTTTTTTCACATGCTCCAGTAGAGCTGAGGCCTGGCCTTCTATGCAGGAGCACAGCTAGCAGAGCCATTTCTAGCCAGGCTTCCTCAAGGGTAAGGAAGTTGCACAAACATGTGCTTGGCTCCGAACTCATTAAGCAATTAATGCTTCTATCTCTGAATGCTCTTGGGCTTTCCAGAGGCACTGAATTTGGCTGGAGTGACAAGGGCATGAGAAGAGCTTCTTGAGTGGTAGCTCTGCATCAGACATGACGAGAATCCTGTCCACCTCAGAGATTGTAATCTGGATGTTTACAGAAAGCCATCTACATCTTCAAACCTGTAGGTGCCATTGGCAAACCTGAGGCTGGTCAGGTTTGACTAGATCCTTAAATTTTTCCTAGAAGGCTTGTAGGTATCTGTGCAGGGCCACAAAGAAAAAGACATGTTGTGTGCATATGGGATTTGTAGGAGTCTGAATGTTTAATGAGAATTCTTCTATTACTTCATGGTCCATTTCTGGTGCCCAACTTAATTTTAAACTACTGATGTTAGGGTGGGTCTAAGGAGAAGAGCCACATGTCTATCACCGTTGAAAACGAGTTCCATATGTCCCATGTATCCCCCTTGTTACGTGCCTGGCTTCCCACAGTCAGTATCGCCTTGGGATGTCAAGCAAACAGGGAAGGAGGAACAGAAATCTGCTTTTATTTAAACCTGATTAAATGAGGGAATAAATTTAGGTAACCTATTTTGAAGCAGCTGAAATTTGTTCCAAGAATGATGTTGACTGCATAGCTTATTTAGAAAGCAGCTGCCAAATTTCTTACTTATTTCCACCCCATGCTCTGATCAAATCTTTTCATAATCTTTAGCTAAAATGCAAGCATGGTACCTTGGACTTCTTTCAAGGTCTTCTTTTCCTTTAAATGTTGAAGACAGCTGCCTGCTTCTGCTTAAGAAGCAGAGTGAAGTCTGCCCAGAAAATGGGAAAAGAAAGTAAAGACATCTCTATAGACCTGAGAGTTGGAATGAGAGTCTGTTTCCAGTGTAGAATCATGCTCACCTCTGCTTTCATTTTCACTCATCAGATTTTTTCTCCAGTGAAATTTAAATGCAAACAACAAAAAATATGAGGTTCTCTGTGCAGTGTATTATAAAACATTTTGTAAGGGCAAATATAAGAAGTAGTCTCTCCTCTTAGTCCTAATCCTATTGCGCTATCTTTCCCTGGATAAGTCAAAATATCATCACAATGTCAGCAAAACCATGTAACTAAGAGATCCTGTTATTCTGGAATGGGAGGAAAGCCGTATGTAGTTTCTTCAGTTTTATGCAGCCTGATAGGCTGTGCCAAGATGTCTTTGAGAGGCACAAGAACACAAATAGGCTTCAGCCCATTGCAGAACTGGGCCACAACACACAGTGCAATAGTATATCAATTGTAAAATAGATCACCGTATTTTGACCCTTTCTGAGACAGTTTAGATTAACTAAGCTAAATCTTGTCAGTACTATTTTGTAAAATCATGGTGCAAAACCTTCCACAGATTTTCATCAGCCTCTATAAACACAGAAGGATGAGCAAAATTGCCATGTATTGACACTAAAGCATTGCAATAGACAGAATCAAATTTTTCAAATATAAATAAGGTTTTCTTTATGTCATCAGTAGAATAACAGGATTTCAGAGGCCTCCATGTAAGGTGGGAAAAGAGTGTGCAATTTACTTCAAGTCAGGCATTAATACCGAGCTAATCTGGCACCATGGAACTGTGGGATTCAATTGTCTCTACAGCTGGGAAGCAAAAACATTATATACCATGGAAAGTTTGGATTGACATTAATTATATCTTAAACTTTGCACAGCTTCACATGGATGAAATTGACTATATATGTAGAATTGTTAAAGAAAACATAAGTGACAAAAAAATCAGTCAAAATGAAACATTTCAATTCATTGGATTCCTTGGTTAATAGGAAAATGAAAATGTTACTGGAGATTCTTTTATTCTCTGTTGTTCATAACACGGGATTGCTTTCTGAAATACTAGCCCAATATACTGAAATACTGAATATACTGAATACTGAAATACAGCCCAATCTGTAGAGTTTTTATGGGTCTATGCATGAGTTCACATAATTTCTAAGTTCATGAGGGACTCAAATTTTTTTACATGAGTATTTTCCCAAGACTTTTAGACAAAAAGAATAAATATATGTATTTGTAAGTGCATTGCTTATCTTCCTTTCTTTCAGCAGAAGAGAAATGGAGTTTGTGTCAATTGTGTTTAGGTGGTGATCACTAAAACAAATCTCTGTTTAAAAAAAAAAAAAAAAAGTCTTAATGTTGGATAAGAGTGCCACAGCTGTAGGTCTTCTGAGAAAAAAAAAATCTGAATGGGTCCTGACCATAGAAATGATGCATACAATGATGAGTACAATGTAGAGAAATTAATTTATTTTAAAAAATGGAAAACAAAAATATAGGACTGAAGAGTGCCCAGTTGGAACAGTACTGTCAGTGGGAGCTCTGCTGGTCTAACATATAACAGATTTGTAGGCACAAGGCTCTCTGCCTCTTCATTTTTATTTGGAAAAGAAAAAATGCCTGTTGCCACGATCATCAAAGAATGTTATTCTTCATTAAATCTATGAGACCTTGGAAAACCTTGCCCAGATCATTTTTTGAAAACAAAAATAAGTCCTGCAAGTGCCTAAAGGGAGGATAAGGTTACTCATTGTTGCTTAAAAATTCATTTGGTGCCATGTCAAAGCAGCCTTGGGTATATTTTAAAGTGACAGGTCTAAAAAATATTGTTCTTATTCCCACCTGCCCCTGAACTCCCTCCATACCAAAAGAAGCATTCTCCATAGTCCCCAATTAGTGAGCTGGAGTATTTAAAATTCAAACAAGGACCTTCTTCTCACTCTCATACTCATTAGCTCACTCCAGCCCTCCTTAGTCAAGGGATTTTCTAAAGAGTCCATTTAGGAGTGCTAATAATAGTAATTAGAGGTCAAGAAACCATCTTGAAACTTGACCCAAATTTTCACCCAAAACTTGAAATGAACACAAACCCTTTCTCAGTTTTGAAGGAACTGGGAATTCCTTCAAAGAAGAAGTTCGTGACTTGGAAATTTCTCTTTTAAAATGTTGTTTCAGTCCTGCATACCAAATCCTTGACAAACCATCTAAGCAGAAAGGCTGCTTTTTAGGAACCTTCTAGAAGCATTTGTTGTGCTGTTCTTTTGCGCCTGCTCAAAATGCATGCAGTATTACTGAGCCTATTGTAAACTGTGGGCCTCTTTCCCCCCCTCATTCACATTTATTCTATGCCAATGGGGTGATATTAAATTACCTCCTGCACCTCCCAGGAGTTCAAACATTCTTTGCACTACCTTTTTTATGTCACAGATTCCAGGCTGACACAGTCCCCCTTGGATAGCAACAGCAGCCCTGTGGCTGCTTTGATACACAAATTTTTCATACAGCTCCGTTTTCTCCAGTCTGTAGCTCAAACCAGCTGAAATGATAGTGTCCCAACTGTTCCTCTTCCATTCATGACAGGGCACCCAGCTGTACATTGCAAATGCTCAGCTAGGGTGGCTAGTGCCACCTCCATGCGCGGGACAGATGAAAAAAGCCATATTGGGAGCTACACTCTGTTTCACAGGCTCCAGTGGAAATTAATCCTGGATGCTGTGACAAATAATAATGGAGTAAGGTCCAATGCTTCTAGTGATGGCTTTGCATTGTCCCCATCCATCCTTCTTGTGTACCTGTCTCCAAGTAAACAGGACATCTGCAGAGAGACATCAAGCCTGAACTGGGCAACACGTAGAAAAGTTTAAGCCTTCTATAACTAGATTGATGTGATAATAATTTGGATCTGGAAATACACACTGACCTTCTTTTAGCTATAATATAAGCACTGGGCCTTATTACCATCCTGTACTTCCTGAATAGTTTGTCTTCTAAATCTTATTTTATGTCTGTTACTTAAAGCTTCTAGAAATGTACTGTATATTATTCTATATATTATGTATTGTATATTTTCTATTCTGGCAGGTTACTCTGGAACAAAAGGATTCTATATTATCTTGCAAAGGACTTTTGAAGTCATTAGCAAGTCTTTCCTTGTAATTTGGATAAAATATGAACAGTTTTTAGATTCATAACATCTTGAAAAAATTTATATGTCATTCATTATCAGAAGCAGACATGGTCCAAAACTGGAATTTTCTACTGCAGGGATGTTTTAATATTTGGGTTTGTCCTTAACTGAAACAAAATGTCAAAACAGCAAAGTCATGTATAGAATGAAAAGCAGATAAAAGATTGATTCAGAAAAATTAAAACATTCCATTTTGAAAATGTCCAAAATATATTCTGGAAATTTCTGAATATTTCAGTTATAATTTTTCATCCAAATGGAACATTTGAGCATTCCTAGACACAAATATTTCATGTCTAGCTGGGCTTACTTAGGCCTCTCTATCAAGGCTCAATTACCGGGCGCAATCAGTTCTTGCTGGAAAGAAGATTATTGCTTCTAAATAGTGCATGAACTATGTGCTGTTTTTAAAAGATCCTGATATATTAAGATTACATGAACATACTTTCTTTCAATATCTAGTCACAAACTGTTTCTATTATGTAGATTCTCAGACAAGCTGCACCTCTTAGTAAGAAGAAAGAGGATGAAAACTCAATTATCAATATGTCAAAACTCAAAAAATGAACCTGTAACTAGTTAGTTCAAGAAATGCTAATATTCTGGCATGTAGGAGATTAAAGCTGATGAAAGTTTATGGATAGAATAGAAGTATTACAGGAACAATCCAGTTTTTACAAAGATTTTGCAAAGAGTTTCTAAAAATCTTATACTTCAAAGCATAAAATATATGCTGTCTACCCTCTTCTCAGTTACCTTGCTGCTCTAAATCATTATTTGTGATGGGGTCAAATAACACCAAATTGCTTTTATATTGCATTTCTTTAGTATTGGACCATGCTTGCATAAATATTCTTTGAAGACCATGTCTTTTTCAGAGAGACCACAATGGGATATTGACTTGACGTTCTCTTTTAGACAATGGCCATTTGATTAAAAGTGACTTTTGATTAAAAATGTTAATGGCTATAAAAATTGTTTAACCAAGGCAATTTTTAATTACTAAACAAGTTTTAATTTTTCAAATATCTTTTGTCAATATAAATACTGCATTCCTTAACACCAGACATTTAGTGCTTTACAAATAAACAACTAAGTTGCTGCAATCCTGATATTATTCCTCCAGTTTTAGAGGGGAAAAAAAAGAGATTTAGTTTGTTGATTTATCTCTCTGTCTGACATCATTGCAAAAAAAGTACTTGAAATCTTCTGACTACATAATGGATGGCATGAATGTCAAGGGTAAGAAAACTTATTATCAGTTTCACTTAGTGTATATTTTACATTTAGTTCCAACCTGAAATGAAAAATATCCTGCCTCAACATATCACTTTCTCTCAATCAATAGCAGTGTTGGATTTTATGAGACCACAGCACCAAAAGTAATGAAAATATTCTGACTAAATAAAAAATCAACAAAAAAACCCACCAAAACAAACAAACAAACAAACAACTCGCCCCCCCAAAGAAAACCAAACCAACAATAAAAAAACCCACCCCCCCCAAAAAAAACCAACAACAAAACAACAACAACAAAACCACTGAATCAACCCCCCCCCCCCCCCCCCCCAGGAGTTATTAATGACATATGATAGTAAATTCTTTCCCTGCCATCTTGAATAGTTGTTCTACAAAGTCAGACAGGAAGCTTGGTTAATGCAATTTTTTGTGCAATACTCAAGAGAAGTGTTCTCATGTTAGACACTCATGGTCTCCTGTAGCTAATATTCCTCTCATTCACATTGCTGCAAATCATGATCTGTTCCACTGAACTCAACAGAAGTATAAAATCAGGGTAAGTTGGATCAATTTGTGCATAACACATTCCTTGAAGTATACAAAATTCAGTCTTATAGACAGTTTATAAGATTGATAAGCCTGTGGAGGGTAGGCTGGGAATAAACTAGACTTTGAGCACAAGACATTGTGCACGTGACCTAATGTAACTGCACTCAACAGCACCTTTGCTGATCAGCAGTGTCTGATCAAACCACGTGGCTCTAATTTATTGGCCAACAGAAGATGTGGTACTTTTTTTTCTCACAATGTGAGGGTCACATATTGCCTTCTGGATAGAAATTTCTGTGTTTTTTAAAAAAACAGAAAGGTTTATGTAACAGATTTTATTGCCTCGTGTGGTCAATCCCACATCCCAAATCAAGCCCATAATTAGAAGGTATTAAATCTTGAGTTTTTGTTCTTCAGATTTTTTATTTTTTTTTAATTTGGTGCCTTTATAGCATCTAGTTTAAAGCAGTAGGATACAAATGAGGACTGAGGATCAAAAGGATACCTGCCAGTATCCTGCTTCCTTCTGCCAGTGCTCTGGAGCCCACTGCACACACAAAGACATAGCTTTCAGTGATGTAGCTACTGCAGTGAGCTAACTCATTAACTTCAGTATAGCCAAAAAAAGTCAAAACATCTCCTAATATCACACTTTAAGTTCTCTGGCACAGTGGCTATATTGACTTTAACCAGCAAATGGCAGTTGTGGCTGCCAACAGTGAGACGTGATTCATGAACCCTGGGGCCCTCACACACAACTATCCTATGGATTCCTTGACAGCAAGGGCACATAAAGACTGACTGTGATACAGTGTTAGAAATCCAACTATATATCCAAGCTTTATGGGTCTGATTAACAATGTGCCAATTAGGGTATTTGTTCCAGCAGCTGGGATGTAGACAATTTGGATGGTATGGAAATGAATTAGCAGGATAACTCCTAGCCTAATTTTTTCACTTCTTCTGAGGTACATAGGTGCATACTCTCCCGCTCTCCCTACCATGCCTGTCCCAGATATAATTATGTTCTCTAAAGATTCATGACAGGCGGTGTGCAGAAGTGACAGCAGAGAGGAAATACTAACTGCATAAACTTGAAGCCAGGTCAGTTTTGAACATTTTGAATATGTTAAGACCAGCAGCATCCTCATTAAACTCTGATTAGCAAGTGGACTTGATCCAGGCTAATTCATGGCTGAATGGGGGGTTTTTTTGGTGGGTTTTTTTTGTGGGTTTTTTTTGTTTTGTTTTGGTTTGGTTTTTTGTTGTTTTTTTTTTTTGGGGGGGGGGGTGGGTTTTGTTGGGTTTTTTTTTTTTTTCACTGCCAGTTTATCAGAGATAAGCAATTAAGGGCTCACACACCTCCAAGTTTTGTCGTTTTTTGAAGCACAGATCTCATACCAGCCTTGCAATAAAGCCTTATTGTCCGTGGGACAATATTCTTCACTAATCTCACTTCTGGCAATTTACTTTTTCTTGCTGAGCAGATTTAGAAACAAAAAACCTTGAAAGGGCATGGGAGGAGGAAAAATCTAGGGCTATCTAATTCCATCCCCAAAGTGGGAGTTTTCCATTCAGCTTCTCTTTTAATGAGCACCGGAGAAATAAAGTTTCACTGCAACACTACTTTGATTCAAGAGACCTATGAGGACCCAATTATCCATCCAGTTGGAGTGGGGTGGCAATCTGGTTTTCAAAGCAAAAGCAATGTAGCAACACAGGCCCCTTGTAATTATGTCTTCCCTACAAATTTATAAACCCAGAGGTGAGCTTTGCTTTTGTTGATTGTTTAAATGCAATTATTACCTTTCTTTCACTTTCAACTTGTTAATAAAGCTTTCCCAAATGCTGCGCTTGGAGTTATTCTTCCTGAGCACTAGGATTCCAAAGGCTTAACTGGAAACCAATCCTCTGCTTCACTGAAAGGAACACAGTCAGGTCCGGTCAAAGATTATCTGAAGAGCCAAAATGTTTGACAGACACACTGAGGGGGCCACATCCTATTTTCCACCTGAGAAAGCGAGACGGGAGAGTGAGACAGAAAGAAGGAAGCTAAAGGAGACTGGGAGTGACTCAGAGAATGGAAAGGAAGGAAGACTACCCAAACGGTAGCCCGATTCAAGGGAAGATTCCTGTTTACATAATTTGTCTTCCTCTGCACCTGTCAATATTATATTCATTGCACAAACTTGTGTCTTTGGAAGTGCATGCAGATTTGCTTATAACATAACCCTGTTTAAAATAAGGAAGGGAGACAGTTGTTCTCAGTAGCACATTTTTCAGTCCTGGTCTCTTATAATCCCATGTTCAGTAGGCCACAAGGAACTCTGGACTCTTCCCCACTTCTAGCCTCGACAGGTGGGTGGGATCAGTGAATCAATGAATGTGTCTATGTCATGTAGGCAGAGGCATGGAGTACATTGCATGAATTCATTTTCACTGCATGGCATATATATGCAGCTTGAGGCAGTGACTTCCAGACACTGACTTCCGGTCCTTGTCTTTCAAAGGCATCCCAAAATTTTAAGGATACAGGTACACATGGGGGCTAGGGCCTAAATTTATACCAATAATAGAATCAAATTTCACATATGATATGCATAGGGTCTACATGAGATGTAAGTATATCACAGTATGCTTTGCTTATTCAACCTGTGAGATGATACATTATTTACACAAGTAATACACAAAAATGGGATGTAGCCCATTGCATATAATTCAAGCACATTAGTCTGACATATGTAGAGCTAAGCTACAAAAATAATTTATTTCTTGAAAATGCAGTTTGAGAGCATGACGACCATTCATGACTTACTCCTTGTGACAATTTGTGGGATTTCCTTATGTATATGCTGCTTCTTTCAATTGCTGTCGATTTGAAAAGGAGTTGTGGTATTGCTATCTATTTTAATGCCTCTCAAGGATCTTGCAGGATATGTTACATTGCTCCTGGAACAGATAGTAGATAGCCATTGGACTAAGAGAAAGATGTTATAAGGAGAAAAGGAAAAGCAATAGCCCTTCATTCTGTACAGAGGAAGTGTTCTGCAAAAAGAAAGCCATAAAGCACCAGCTGAGTGAAAGTCAGACAGTCTCCCACAGTCACACAAGGCTGAGGGAAAGGGTTTGCAGTAGAAATGACAAAGCAAGCTGCACAAGACAAATTGTGGTTTAGAGAAAATGGCATGAGTAGTACTGAGGACTGCAGTTTGACCCCATGACAAATACTCGCTTAGAGCAGTAAGGAAACTGAAAAGGCAAAGGGAGTTTCTACTGCATATATCTATTTGAAAAGTAATGTTTTCAGAAATGCCCTATGTGTATGGACTTATACAGTCGTGTGTGTCTAAGTCTAATTTCTGTCATCAAGCATCTCTCAAGGATTAAATGATATGTAAAATATCTCAGGGAATTTTGGAAACAGTATATTTTCTTTTTGTCTGAGTTTGAGGATTCAGCATTTAGTCCCAGGAATACAGTAAAATGGCCTGCATTCTCAGAAAATTACGCTGTACAGAGGACTTCTGTCTCCAAATATACTTACACCAGTCCAGCTACTCCTGGACTCCTTTCAGACTTCAGGGGTTTAAAGCAAATGTTACCTAGCAGAACTGGAAACTAAGCAAAAAATGAGGAGTTACCTATAAAAGGGTGACACTTCTACTGTCTTTTCAGCAGAGCAATTCATGCTGAATTACTTTCATCCTTCAGAAAAAGAAAAACAAACAACAACAATGAAGAACTCAATAACAAACAGAAAACAATTTGGAAGTGATTATTTAAAATCTCCAAAATGTTTCCATCTGGAATTTCACACAGAGACACAGATCAATGCTCTAGTCACAATGTTATAGAAGGGAAACCACTCACTTCATGCCCAAAGGAGGTGACTCAGATCTTTTGTGTGATAACTATCCTTTATTAAAATTCTCATGCTATTGATTTAGGATTGATAGAAGCTCTAATATCAAAAAATTATTTTGAGTGGAAAACTTCATCTACCTCTGTAAAGCACAAAAACCAAAAGCACAAAAGCAAACAGTTTAAACCTTCATGGTGTTCTGATGGCACTCCAGCACATATATATATGAGCTTGACAGCCTAACAGCAGGTTTCCTAAACACAACCTGATCACACAGAGCATTTCACCCAGATTGATATAGTCGTTTTAAAAAAAGATAAATGCAAGTAACTGTGATTTAATTCACTAACCATTCGTCAAATCACATAGATCAGGGGTATAGTAGGGAAATTTTGAAGTGTGGAAGGGTACACTTGCATATTCTGCTTGTAAAATCGAAGACAAAACATACTCAAATTTAGAGATGAGACAAGCTACATAGAGGGGAAAGGTTGGCTGTTTTAGAAATTTAGAAAGATTATTTGGAAAAGTGCACGAAAGTCACTTTTGCTTTTGAAAATACAAAATTACGTGGTAGACTGCTATGTGAAAAAGATTTTGGACAGGTTAGTAGAAATATATTGAAATCACTTATTTTTTTACTGTCCTTACCAAACAGAACCTTTCCAAATGAAGTATGATTTCAAGAGCTAGAAGACCTTAAATGACAAATCCTTTTAGAATAAGAAATCCCTCATCTAGGAAAAAAAAAAAAAAAAGAGTAAATGTAGCTCTTCCAAATTCCAGTAATAGTGGCCATATCCTGACTTAAATCTTCAGTTTTCATCCATCAGCCTTTACTCCTGAAATACAAAGATGACATGCCCTACAATAACTAAGAATATTTTGATACTTAGTCTGATTTTCAGAGGCAGTGAGGTTTAGTAAAGTCAGTGAGAATGGATATGTGTTTGTATTTCAGAGACACAGTCAGGTTTTGCAGCCATTCAAAGGGATATCCACAACTGTAGTTTCACTTAGTTCTAAAAACAGTGTGGAAAGTACATTTCTTTAAAAAAGTAACACAAATGTTTAAAATAATTCAAGTGACCAAGCTATTTAGAATCAATGTTTGCATAGTGTTTGCCTTTCAGCTGGGACCTAGTCATTTTATCAGCCAATTTTGGTTCTAAGTTCAGTAATAACATGATCAGAAATAGCGCATACAACATAGGAAAACCTGGATTCCAGCCTTTTTTGTATTTTTAAAATGACTGTTTTTAAGCACCTGTCAGTAGTGGTATTCCCCAGGGTCCTATACTAGGTCCAGTGCTGTTCAGCTTTTTCATCAGTGATTTGGACAAAGACACAGGTCACTGACAGCACAAAGCTGGGAGCAGTGGCCAATACCCCGGAGTGCAGCCTTTCAGAGGGACCTCAACAGCTTGGAGAGATGGGCAGAGATGAGCCTTCTGAAATTCAACAAGGGCAAATGCAGGTTCCTGCACCTGGGGAGGAATAACCCCAAGCACCAGCACAGGCTGAGGCTGATCTGGGGAAAGCAGCTCTGTGGAGAAGGATCTGAGGGTCCTGGTGGAAAACAAGCTGTCCATGAGCCAGCAGTGTGCTCTGGTGGCCAAGAAGGCCAATGGTGTCCTGGGCTGCATCAGGAACAGCATTGCCAGCAGGACAAGGGGGGTGATCCTGCCCCTCTACTCAGCCCAGCTGAGGCACATCTGGGGTGCTGTGTCCAGCTCTGGGCTCCTCAGGACAAGAGAGACATGGAGCTCCTGGAGTGGGTGCAGCAGAGGGCAACAAAGTTGCTCAGGGGTCTGGAGAACCTCACTTAGGAGGAGGAGGTGAGGGAGCCAAACCTGTTCAGCTTCAAGAAGAGATGACTAAGAGAGGATCTCATTAATGTGTATGAATATCTAAAGGGTGGGGGTCAAAAGGATGGATCTAGTCTCTGCTTGCTGGTGCCAAGCAACAGCCCAAGGGGCAACAGCGACAAACAGATGCTCAGGAAGTTCCACCTGAATATGTGGAAGGATTTTACTGCACAGGTGACCAGGCACTGAAACATGTCACTTCTCCTGTCTATACTATTTTCCTGCTGTTTTTATAGCCTTGGACATGCCATCAACATGCCAACAACAACAACAACAACAAGATGTCGTGAGGAAAAAAAGACACAGTGAGCAAGTGTAACTGGGCGAATATTACATGCCAAAGGGAATCTTGAGGTAAACCAGAACAAATAAAAAAAGTGAACTGAGTTCCTTTCTGCCACTTCTAGGCTGTCTGGTTTGCAAATTGTGTAATCATCCATTAGCTTCACTCTGCATAAAGAGACAGCTTAGCAAGCTATGAGCAAAAGAAAAACATGACAGAGAGTTTTGACAACCATAGCAAACAGCTTAAAACAAGTTGAATTTATACAGAGAATTCTTTAAGCTGTGTTCATAGGGAGAGTCACATTCCATTAACATGGCATTTCATAGCATACGCTCCAATAAATTTGAGGCAAATATTGCAATTTCCCATCAAGTGAATACTTCTGATCCTGGAGTAGAGACAGTATAGCTACTACTCTGAGAGGACATAGCCATCAGAGCACAGTGAAAATAGCAGAGGATCAAAGAGGGACAAGGCAAGGGATGCCTCTCTATGGAGGAGAGGAGCCTGGTATACACGCAAGAAGAAAAAGGTCTTAATGTGTATTTTCTACCTGAAATTCAGCAAACTTCATTAGTACATAATCTATTTGCACCCCATGACATAGCTTCAACTTAAAGTTACCTTTCCACTGCCAGAAGCTGAAAGGATTCTGCCTTGTTTCTAAATCTTCTGGTCCAAATTATAGCTGGTGTAATAGGCATCTGTAGGCTTGAGTGTGCTCAATGTCATGTCAACAATTTTCTTTCTAGTGTTCCCAAGTGGGAGGCAATTGCAAGCTAAGTGCTAGGGCTGTAGTCTACTAATGTTAGTGACTAAGGAGAATGGGAAGGCCAGAAGTTCTTGCACTGGGGCTACCAGAATATATTGTGTGTCAGTAGTAGGATGAAACTAAGTCCCAAATCTCCTGTATCAAAACAAGATGACTCCATGAGCTCTATATTTACTGTGGGGCCTCCAAATATGGACTTTCAAAATGCCAGTACCATAGCTGTATCCAGCACTGTTGCCTTGTACTGTGACGTTTGTCTAATCAGTGATAGTATGGATCAGTTTTTGAGATTTCCATCTGAACTGCAGGC
The DNA here is from genome assembly GCA_027886175.1 of Phylloscopus collybita. Classification (NCBI taxonomy): domain Eukaryota; kingdom Metazoa; phylum Chordata; class Aves; order Passeriformes; family Phylloscopidae; genus Phylloscopus; species Phylloscopus collybita. The sequence continues at coordinate 4,532,336 of JAJNNQ010000029.1, forward strand.
AGACTGGAGGCCAGCTGGCTCCATCCAGAACTGAATGCAGCGTCTGACAGAAAATGCGGAGCAACACTTCTCTCTTACTCTAGCAAAAACCATTCAAAGATGACCTATTGGATGAGGAGATATTTGCTCTTTGCTTTACTTATTGTGTGGATGCTGTTGTTGGATACATTGGAGTCTGTATTGAAAAGTACGTAACCCACCAGTAAGATTTTATTAATTCTTAGGCAGGCCTTAATTAACCTGTTATTGGCTACACTTTTAAATAACACTGTATAAGATCATTGAGACAGAGAGGGGAGGAGAGAGAGGGAGAGAGAGAGATTATACATGTATATATCTATAGATTATGTGCGTCTATAAAAGTATATCTATTCATGTGCATACATACAAAACAGAATCCTAGATTTGACAGTAGCGACTAGAAGCTGACAACAGGGCAAGACCAGAATAGCTATCTGTCTTGCTACAATAACCCAGCTCCCAGTTTCCTGTTGCTTACAAAACTGGAGGTTGTACATATGGTTTTATATTTTAAAAAAACTGATGACATTTTTTTTCACCCATGGAGCTGTCTGATCCGTCTTAGAATCCATTAATACTTTTGGCCCCTGTGATGTTGAATTCTACTGTTTAACTGTGAGTCTGCATCATATGATGCAAACTTGCTAGTTTTATTTGTTCATTTTATTTCTGCCTGATAATTTAATCAGAAGCCCTTTTTCCCAGCTCAGTCACAAATATGCTGCATGATTGTGGGTATCACTTATAATCTGTGCCTCAATTCCTTGTCTTCAGAGCATAAAAAACCCTCAGGCACATTCCCTCGGGCAGTCTCCCACTGAAATCAAATTACCCTAAATACCACTTGTAGCAAGACATATTTGGCACCCCATCTTACCTGATAAGAATATTTGCTAAAAGAGACTATGACTTCTGCAGGAGTATGTCAGGTAAGGAAGAATGAAGGCCATGAATGGCCTTCAGAAGTTGAGATAAGGAATGCAGCACGAAGTTGCAGCTTGAAACAAAAGGAGGTGGCCGTGTTTGACACCAGAGAAAGAAGCACTCTTTGCCTCTTTTATGGGACAGCAGGCAGTGATGGCACACTTTTCATTGAACCTTTTCATTGCCAGGGGAGAGTCAAACAGATCTGCATCAGCTCTTCATTTAATGTCTCAGTGAGAGGTGGACACCAAACTCTAGTTAAAGCTTCTGAAGGCGACATTTTAAAGCTAATTGAAGAAAAAAGAGGTTATCCATAATAACAGAGGGATCCAAGAAAGTTATACTCACTTTAAGAAGAAAATCTTAAAGGTGCAGGAACAGGCCATCCCTAAGTCCCAAAAGATGAGTCATTGGGGAAGACAACTGCCCTGGCTGAGCAGGGAGCTTTCACAAGAACTAAGGGTAAAATAAGGCTTTACAGTCTTCGCAAGATGGGACAGACAATTCAGGAAGAGCACAAGGATGCTGTTAAGGTTATATATAAAGAAAATTTGAAAGTCAAAAGCTCAACTAGAACTCAATCTGGCCACCACTGTAAAAGATAGTAAAAAGTGTTTTTATAAATACATGAACAACAAAAGGAGGGCCAAGGATAATCTCCATCCTTTATTGGACCCTGGGGGAACAGAGTAACCAAGGATAAGGAAAAAGCTGATGTACTTAATGGCTTCTTTGCCACAGTCTTTTTCAGTAAAACCAGTTATCCTCAGGGCAGCCAGCCCCCTGAGCAGGTAGAGAGGGATGGGGAGTAGGATAGGCCCCTTGCAATCCAAGAGGAAGTTGTTAAGTGACCTGCTGTGCCACTTAGATGATCACAAGTCTATGGTATCAGATGGGATCCACCCAAGGGTACTGAAGGAGCTGATAGAAGTGCTCACTAAACCTCTCTCCATCATTTATTATCAGTCCAGTTAACAGCTTGCTCGAAGTTGTCAATGTGATGGTCAATGTGATGCCCATTGTATTTAGATTTGTATGGCCAGGTTTTGGTAGCAGGAGTGGCTTCTGTGAGAAGCTGCTGGAAGTTTCCTCCATGATCTGCAGAGCCAACCCCTGGTGGCTCCAAAGACAGATGTGCCACTGGCCAAGGCTGGGCTGGTCAGAAATGGTGGTAACACTCCTATGATAATAGATTTAAGAAAGAAAAAAAAGGTTATTGTGCAGATGTAATTGTGGCCAGAGAACAACAGCATGAGAACATCAAGAGAAATAACTCTGGAGACACCAAGGTCAGTGGAGAAAGAGGGGGAGAAGGTGCTCCAGGCACCAGAGCTGAGATTTCTCTGCAGCCTGGGGTGCAGCCCATGGTGATACAGCTGTGCCCCTGCAACTCATGAGATCCATGGGGATGCAGAGGTTCATCTGCAGCCCAAGGAGGAGGCCCACAATAGGGCAGGTGGATCCCTGAAGGAGGCTGTGAACCCAGGAGAAGACCTTGCTGGAGCAAGTTCTTGACAGGGTCCTGCAGGAGAGAGGAGCCCATGCTTGAACAGGTGTGTTGGTTTAGGGCAAATTAGAAGACCCTCTGAAAGGAAATCCCCTAAGACAAACCTCCACCACCCCTCCCCGCCCTCAGCCCTGGGTTTGGGAAGGAAATTCTTTGGAGGAGACAAGTGGAAAAAAAACTATTTATTGACAAGAACTCTTCCCCCCACAAGAGAAAAGGAAAAGGCTCAAGTTACTGTGGGGGGAAGGCACAGAGCTTCTTCCGCAGGCTCGGAGATCCTCGGAGATCCTCAGATCAGGTCCTCAGGTCAGGTCCAAATCTTCTGGGGAGGGGAGCGGGGGGGGGAGGGAAAAGGAAGGAAAGAAAAAAAAAACCAGAAACAGCACAAAAACAGGCAGCAGAAAGCAAAAGTGGCTAAGTTAGCAGCAAGCAGCAGCAAGCAGCAGCAGCAAGCAGCCGACCAGCCAAAAGCCAAAGCCAAAAGCAGCAAGAGCAGCAGAAGCCACAGCCAGCCAAGCATTGGCTGTTAGACATAACAACACAGTCCAGATATGGGATATAGGGCACCGTCAACCCAGGACAACAGGTTTTCTGGTAGGACCTGTGACCCTGTGTGGGAACCACACTGGAGCAGCCTGTCCTTGAAGGACTACCCCCTGTGGAAGAGTGACCCACATTGGAGCAGTTCATGGAGAATTGCTTGTGGGATGCTGGAGAAGTTCATTGAAGACTGTCTTCCATGGAAGGGACCCTCATGGTGTGGAAGGATTCCTCTCCCTGAACAATGTCGGAAACAGCTGACCCTAAACCTTATTTACCACCTCTCTGAAGTGTTGAAGAACAGGAGGTAGAGCTAGAAAGGAGTGAGGGGTGGGGATTAAGGAGGCTTCAGGGTATTATATGATTTCTAATTATTCTGCTCTGATCTTGTCAGTAATGAATTCAATTAATATCTCTCCTAGTCTGCTTTTCCCATGACGGTATTTGGTGAGTGATCTCCCCTGGTCCTTATCTTAGCTCATGAACCCTTCACACTTTTTCTCCCCTGTACAGTTCTGAAGGGGAGGAATAGAAAAGTTTTGGTGGATTCCTAGCATCCAGTCAGGGTCAAACCAACACGCATCCACAAGAAGGACTGGAAGGAGGATCTGAGGAACTACAAGGCTATCGGCCGGACCCTGGTGTCAAGGAAGGTTACAGAACAGATCATCTTGAGTGCCATCACACAGCACATAGAGGACAACCAGGGGATCAGGCCCAGCCAGCAGGTGTTTAGTAGCGGTAGGGCCTGCCTGACCAACCTGATTGCTGTCTATGACCCTGTGACCTGCCCAGGGGATAAGGGAAAGGCTGTGGATGTTCAAGAAACCACTGGACATCACACTTAGTGCTATGGTCTAGTTGACATGGTTCTGATCAGTCAGTGGTTGGACTCAATGATCTCAGAAGTCTTTTCCAATCCAGCTGGTTCTGTGATTCTGTATTTTGGGGTTTTGTGCAAGCTTCGCATTGGTCTCAGCCCCTAGACGGGACTTCCCCTTCATTTATTCCTGAAGGTAAGACAGAGGCAGATGTGCAGCTGTGTGCTGAAAGCAGAGCAGATCACCTTTTTCTCCACCCCCAGCTTCCCACTCATCTTTCTCCCATGCATGTCAAGAAGAGATTTTGTTACAGAGTTCTTAGGCAACAAAACTGATGACAGAGAAGTTCTCCAGGAAGCTCCAGCTGCCACCATCAGGATGCCATATGGGGCCAAGGACTCCCTGGGGTTGTGGGGTCCCATGGGAGTCCATCAGGGAGGAGCTTGGCAGCCAGGGTCCATTCCACCAGCCCACCCAGGAGCAGGACAGCTGGGGGACCATGGGCAGCCACACCCCCAGAAGGGCAGTGCCCTGGGGGTGGCCCAAACCTGGGCCAAGCCATTGGCCCAGAAGGGGCCCTGCTGGTGGAGATCAAGGCCAGTCAGGGCAGGGATGGGAGGAGCTGGAGAAAAGCCCAGCTGGCATGGCCTGGGCAGAAACTCTCTCTTGCCAGCTAACATTTCATAAACTACTGGCTCTGGACAGAGATTTTAATTGCAGATGCCCTCTGAATACTAGTGTTTTCTGTATTTCTGGGTTATTTTGTTAGCAATCTGTGTACATATGACATAGCTGCAAGTATGTGCTGGCAAGAATATTTGGTGCTGAGGCCGAAATGCTTCAATGCCAAAGAACAGTAATTATGAGAAATGCTATTTATGTAGCAATTTTGACCTTCATATATTAGTTAAATCATTTGCATTCAAATCATGTCTCCTCTAGGGCTAATGGAGTTGACAGAAAAAGAAAACAAGCCTGCCTTACTTACTCTGATTTCAGCAGGCATGGGAATACTTTAGGATGTTCAGAGATGCCAGAATTCCCACTAACTTTGAAAAGCTTGGAATTTCTACCTGACAGGGATCGTCACCCACTTAAACTTTTAATAGTGAGCATCCACTCCTTCCACAGTAAAAAATTCTGCCCTTGCTCATTGCTCTGTACCATCCACAGAAGGAAGTCTTAACTCACAGAAGGCTCAAATATGGGCCTGAGCAGTATCTGAGGCTAATGTGTCTGAACCCCTCTGAACCAGGATTTTTTCAGCTTGTGAAAACACAGAGAATTTTAGCTTTGCTGATACTCTTCATTTACTAAACATATACATTTAAAAAGTCCTTTCTTTCAGACCAATTTTCTAGAGACCTGCAGCTAAGGGTGACACAGATAGAGCACACTGACTCCCATAATACTGACTGTAAGAACATCTGTTTTTCTCTTGTTAAAAGATGTATATACAACTTTCCACAGAGTTTAAAGCCTTTTGACTGTAAGTGCATTGAAGGCACTGATATACGTGTCAGTAACATAGCTGTAGACAAGGACCAGATCCACCTCCAGAGCGTTTTTTGACAGTTTCCAGGCTTTGCTATTGAAATGCAAGTAGGTTCTGAATGTGGGAAAAGCTAAAGCTATGTTGCTTGGCTCAGAGCCCAGGACTGAAAGATTTGGATTCACTTTTCCAGCTGAAAAATTTGCTTCCTCACAGAGCTTCAAGGGGTTTCATACTCTGCTAGGGAGAGCCAGGGACTGAAGTGCATGAAAATGTAGGCATAAATTGTAGTTCTGTGTCTGACATGCACTTTCCTTTAGTAAGCATTCAACTCATTATAGATGGATCAGACACAACAATCACAAGAAATTATTTTTACTATTTAGTCTTTCTTATATTTATCTGCATCAAATGCTGAGTATTTAGATTTACAAGCAGCTCCTTCTGTAAACTCTTGAAATAACCTTTCTATTAGTGCACAGAAACTGTACGGGAATTATGGGCAAAGAAATTGTTTCCCTGGAGACTCTTAAATGAACTATCAGAGTTTCTTTTGCTGTTACTTGCCTTGGATTTTCTCATATTACAAAATCAGTGTCTCAAGTCAACCTTTGTCAAAAGTATTATAGAGAGAAATTGTTCTATTGGAAGATTACTGATATTATACAGCTAAAGCTTAAAAAAACCCCAACCCCAAGCTTGTAATATGCACGGTCACATGCACACCACAGTTCAAATGTTTTATTTTCATTAATAACTTCAGCCATGTAGAAGATGGTGATGTTCTGATGGAAAACTTCGGTTAACAGATGTGTGTAGTTTTATTTTTTCCTTTCCATTTGCAAGTTTTTTGGAGAAAAGTCAGGCCCCATGACTCAAATATGCACCCTCAGGGCACTGTGTGAAATGATCTGGTAGCTCAGGTTCTTTCAGTAATCCAGGTCAGCATCTGTCCCAGACACAGACTTTATCCTGTAAGTCCCTGTGACAATGTGCAGCAGGAAATGCCAAGTTATTATCCTCCTTTACAACGTTGAGTAAAATCTACAAAGGATGCAATAAAAGTAATTACTAGGCATTGTCTTTCACTTGGAGGTAAATCTGTGGCTTCTTGGGGCTTGCTTCTTCACTCAAGGGCTAAAAAAATAGAAGCATTATCAGACACTAAGTAAAACTATCAAATCATGGAATGACATTCATCCAAATAGGAACCTGAATAAATAGAGTCACAGTCACAGAACCATTTAGGCTGAAAAGACCCTTAGGATCACTAAGTCCAATCATTAAACTGACAATGCCAATTATGTGGCCTTTTTATCTTTCTCTCCATGGCTGCACATGAGTAACATGATGAGAAAGTAGAGTGACTTCTGGGACACAGTACTGGAGCCTTCTGAACTTTGTGGTCACCTTACACTGTTCGTTTATCATGGAATCACAGAATTGCTTGGTTTGGAAATTCCATATTGCATTTGGAATATAATCTACTTCCAAACCCCATGACATGGGCAGAGACACCCTCTACTAAACCAAGTTGCCTGAGGCCTCATCCAATGCTGCCTTGAACACTTCCAGGGAAAGTGTTAGGATGTTACATGTAGCCCTTTACAGGATCATAAGATAATTCAGGTTGGAAATTCAATTCCATACTCAAAGCAGGAATTACAAGGGTTTTTAGTTTTTTTCAGAGGAGCCTCTCTTTCTTGCTTTCTTTTCCTTTCACCCTCCTCTTGCATTGTCATTAACTTTGTTGCAAGTCCTCCTGTCACAGACTCTATAGGTGTCATCTTTGATGTAGGCGTGGGTCACAGCCATTAGCAGCCTTGGATCAAGTGTGCAAATTCTGTGAAGTCCTCGAGGGTCTGGATATTCTCTGGAGTGAGACTGGCAAAACTAACTACTTAAGCAGGAAGATTTTCCTCAGTTCTGGCAAAGCTGCCAGTGCCAACCAAGCAACACTTCTGTAATAGCAGCAGCCATTCCAGGTTGTGTCCTTTTCTTAATGCAGTGTGTTTAAACAAATAGGGTGGAAAGAAAAGACCTTCCCTCTCTCCACCATTGCCTCAGCAGCCTCAGCAAGTCAGGTAAGTGCAAAAAAAAAAAAAAAAAAAAAAAAAAAAAAAAAAAAAAAAAAAAACCAAAAAAACAAACTCTCATAGATGTTTTGCAGATGTTGTGGATGGAAAGTCCAATGTCATCTCACACTGACCAAAGACAAACACCTTCTGAGTGGTCTACTTATGCAGTGCCATAGCCCTGGAGTGTACTGAAGGAAAGGAGGGAGCTGTAGCCCTCCCATCCTCGTTAGCTTTTTGCTGCAAGGTGCTGGCACTCCATGGCTCTCACTTGAGGAGCATCTTGCACAAATGTCTGCACCTGCTGTGGTAGAGGAGGGTTTTTTATTACATACTTCATTGGCATTAGAGAAAGAATTTATCCTGGTGGACTTTTACTCTTAACAAGGGTTAAGAGTGAAAGTCCCTTTTCACTAATGTGATTTAAGTTGATGTGAGAAGTATCACATTTAATAGCAGTTTATTTACTGCTATGCAATCCACTGAGCAGGCAGACAAAAGGCAGCTGCAGACCCGCAATTACCTGCCATTGCTCAAATTGCAAATCATGTGGTTCCTAATGGAAGATTATCTGTATTTTATCAGGGTTTTTTTCTTATATTTTTGTTATTTTCTAGCCCAAAGAGACAGCACATTCAACATGGTAAAAGGCCTGAGTTGAGGAAGAGGGATGTTTCCTATTTTTCTTAACAATAACATTTCATAACATTATGAAAGAGAGAGGCTTTTTTTCGTGGGGAGTGGTGGTGGAAAATAAGAATGCACTAGCGCATAAGACTGACATATGGTATGTGCAGAACGCACAAAATAACTTTGATTTCCAAACATGACAACTTCTATTTAACCATTACTTCATCATGAGGTCATTTACTTCGTCAAATAGCAATTTTTGTTAAAAACTACCATAAAGAAATGTCTGACATATATTAATCCCTGTGTGATTTAATTCCTAATGTTTAGAATAGAAAACAGAAGCAAGTTTCTGCCTTTATATCTGTCATTTGCACAGTCATTTCTTGTTCAGCATGATAGATATGCAAGTATACCTTTATTTAATGTTTGGTTGCTATATCATAGTAATCTCCCTGCAAGATTTTCATAAATACAACACAAATCCAAACATTTCTGAGTATAAGAATAATAGCTATTAGTAAAGACCTTCAAATTAAACTTATGTCAATCTTTGTACAAGGAAATTACTAACATAAACTGTTTCTTTTGTTACCTCAGGTAATAAAAAAGTCTGGCAAATTCTAATGCACATCATCATTTCAGCTGCCACACTTGCACTGTTTTTGTTGATATGATGAAGAGCCATGGATCGCAGCAACAGATTCTGGAACTTAATTATTAGTTATTAATAATTTGAGTTTGGTCTAACAGCTCTGTGTTTATTCTGGGTAGATATAACACCTAATGAACTCTTCACAGACAATGCGATTATGAGTCACAAACACTAGGCACTAGGTCAAAATAATTATTCTGATCTAACAAAAAAGACATGCCATACTGGTTAGTATTGTCTGTCATATATCTGCCCCATTGACAATTTTTCTTCTCTCTCCCTCTTTTTTTTTTTTTTTTTTTTTTTCTCTTTTAAAAATCACTTGTTGATAGATGCCTCAGTTCCTGAAGCCATATTAAAAGGAAAGATTTAGCCAGGATATACTCTGATCATGTCTGATCTCATAACATGAAGATGTTAGGAGGAGCGGTTCTGTTTGCATTGCAGATACTATTGGCAACATCAGCAACACAAAACCACAGTATTTTAGAAGCGCAGTTCTGGCCACAGGAGGTACTAAATTCTCAAAAATGCAGCACTTCAGACTATCTACAAGACAGAATGATGACACAAGAAAAGAAAATATGAGAGGAATGACAGAGAAACAGAGTGGGCAATGGCAACTTCATTCAGCTGTTACAGGAGTTACTGAGAAACCAGATATGGTGAACTATCCCCATCTCAGTGGCCCCTGGCATGTAATTTAATCCCTCTTCCTACTGCACAGTTGGATAGTTCATCCAGAAGGGGCCCAGGAAATAGTATGGGTCTGCAGAGCAGCTATCACAAATGGCCTTGATTTCACTTTATAATTGTAAAATACATCTAAAATATGCATCCACATGAAGAGCCACATTGCATACATGTATGTGCAGAGTATATTGCAGCTTTTCCTACTAATATACACCCCAAATGACTTTGAGATGTGTTTTATCATTTATAAAATTAGCATAATGCTCACATTTCTACTCAAAATCACAGTACTTAACATTTTCTGACATTTGTTCTCTTCTGTTTCCAATTTTTCACTCTACACATCTGTATATATTTTCTAGACCTTTACAAGCCCCAAAAATTAAGTCTTTATAGAGAAGTCAGAAAAGGAGTGCTGTTACTTTCTGAAGCTGTTGATTAAAAATATTTCCTCTTCTTTATAGCCCTCTCATTTGTCTATAAAATTCAAAGCTTATTAGGAGAATGCTAAAGTGGATTTATCTGTGATTATCATAATCTATGATTATCTTCTGTGTAGCACACCAGGCAAATACTAGGTGAAAAGGATTTACATGTGTAACTTCAGGCTTGTGAAAAATTGCTACTCCTTTAAGAAACTGGAATGCAACAATCATGAGATTTGCATAAAGAGTATGAGGTTTAAAGAAAGCAATACCTTTTGGTGCTCTTTCACCTTTTTTTTTCTTCTAGGAAGTGCTCAGGTAACATTTTTAATCTTCTCTCTGAAACTCTAAGGACTAGAAAGCTACACTCAAAGGTGTAAAATGTGACCTTTTTGCCTCTTAAAACATCTCTGGGATTTGGATTTTAAGAAACACAGCAGTACAGTACAAGACTTAGGACCAGCCCATGAGAGATGTTGAGAGACAATTCAGGTTGTCTGTACTCAGCCTGGGGTTTTTTTTTGTAGAAGTCATGTGGCAGAGTATACATGGCTGAAAGAGCTAAATAAAATAGTGAGAATGCTGAAGGAATACGGATGGAAACATGGGAATGTTGGGGGTGGGGTGTTTCTGAGTTAAGCACTTGCTTGGAGAGGCTAATGGGATGTAATGAGAAGGAAAGTGGGGGAGTGGAGCAAAAGTTGTGGAATGAGTGAACTGATTCTTGTTAAGTTTATGGCCAATTAATGTTTGCCATACTTGGTAATCAAAAGTTTAGCAAGGGTTTCTCTATATTAAAGGCAGTTCTTTGAACAATAGAGCCCTTTTTCTGCAATTCACAGCTGTCAGAGATCATTTCACTCCCTGTATAATTCAAAAAAGTGATGCCTTTAATTGGCAGCATAAACACTGTTGGGCTAGTGTGTACTGAGCTTGATTTAGATGCTCAGTGTATGGCACAGTTTGCATCTGTCAGGATCTGTAAAGAAAAGCTGCATAAAAAAATTTCAACTCACATTTGAAGACTGGAGGGAAAAAACAGGGTTCCAAAATGTCACATACACGGGCTTAAGACAGGAAAGCAGGAGCTAAAGGTGAAACTCTGTCTGGAAGATCCTTTCACAACGGTCACTACCCAGGTGAAGTGCTACTATACAGAGCAGCACTACCATAAGATGGAATGGCACATGAACGCTGCATTTTCTGCCTTTTTTTACGTTTATCTTATCCTCAATGTTTTAACACAGTCTTAGTTTAATTTACTTACTGGGTTGACTGTTTGCTTGTTTATCTGATTATACCACTTCTCATAAAACAATTAACAGATAAAGGCGCAGACTTCTGTGTTACTCCTCCCACGCTGTTTTGTATTTGTATTTTTTCAGCATCTCAATTAAACCCAGAGGTGTATCTGGACCATTCAGTCTGTGAGGACTTCACAGGCACAAAAAACAGCTAGTAAAAGACCCTGAGTTGGCTGAACACACTGCATCTGCAAATAACCTCTACTCCACTGAGGTTCGGTTGATGTCCAGGTACAATCTGGAGTTCTCCAAACTTCAAAACACCAAGATTGCCATGAAATCCTTGAAAGAGAAAACTAAGATATACACAGACTGAGGTTTTTTCATAAAACAAGCAATATTTCAAATAAGAAGGAAATGTTCAAAATTAGCAATGGCATGTAAGGAACAAATGTTTGTTGTTTATTCTTCCTTTTGTGTTGCTGTGGGATCCTACTGTAAGCACTTGTTCTTCCTCTGGCACAGACCAATAAGCCAAAGTAAAAACCCATCTAACAGACAGTTTGCCTCACAGGAAAAACTAATTCATTAATCCAACACACTACAGCTCTTTATATAAACTGTAAGTATGATCTATCAGAATCAAAATACACAACAATTCAACAACTTTCAGCATCGTTGAACCTCAAATTTGGTCTTGAAATTAAGTCCCTCAGCTAATGGAATTACCTCAGCCTGGTTTGTCTTACTTCTGCAAGGCATGATACACTGAAGAATATAGGAGGAAGTAATTTTTAGCAGAACATCCTCATTTTGGGGGGTGGAGAAGGATGAGAAAATATAATAAAAATCTGATTAAAAATGAGAAGTGAGAAATCCATGTCTCCTGAAATTGAGTGTCATCCATGGAAATTTATCAGTGTTGACTTTGTTACCACAAACTTGCAGTTTGAGAGGAAATATTCTGTTTGGGGATTTTGCCTCTTTCCCCCCCTTTTTTTTCTTTTTCTGTTGTGATTCAAGCTGTTATACTCTTCACTGAAGAAAATTTAGCTCCCACCTCAGGAAGACGATGTTCAGTGATAGACAGAGGTCATCAGTGAGCAGTAAAGGAATGATCTGTACAAATCAATGAAGTCTTCAAAAAGCATCAAAGAGCTTTAAGAGACATCAAAAAATGAATGAATGGTGACTTTGTCTAAGGGAGGAAAAGAATTGGGAAGGTTGTCTGATGCAGAAGAGTTTCACAAAAGAAAGCATGGAGATATTTTTTTAAAGGGTGGCCTGTGCAACATGGGGAGAGTTGGATAAGGCAAAGGAGACAAAAATGTTTATTACAGAGAACTGAAAAATATGATATAGTAAACGATACTATAAGACAAGGCTGGAAGACAAAAGGATTCAACTTCCATTGCTAGACAAATAGAAACTTGTTATGGGTCTTTGGAAGAAAGGGAGAAGAAAGTCAGCCCAATTTTATACTTAATTTAGGAATTGGAAAGGGTATGAGGAAAATCATAGGAAAAACTCTCTGTATAGAGGATAGAATTTCTCAAAATACTTCATGTTTCTACCTCATAATTCTCTTGTCTCATGGGCCTTGCATGCACTTAAGCAGGATCCTGTATAATAGGTATGCTGTCCGCCAAAATACTGCTGTATCTCAATCTGCCTTTATATATATGCTCTCTTGGACTAGAAAATCCAATTTTCACCTTGAGAAAAAGCCCAAATTATTTAAGACTAGGAGTTTCCTCTGAAAGAGCACCAAATAAAGTCAAACTTCAATTTGTTTAATGAAACAAAATGTATGGGGGAAAATAATTGCTGCTTAGAAACCTCAACCAGGAAAGATGTCCTCCATATGAGAAACTTGGAAGCATATAAATGTGTATATAAAAAATAATTTCAGTATTTAATTTGAATTGTCAGTGTAAACAACATCATTTGTTGGGATTTTGCATTATAATTTTAAAAACATTCCCAGCTGAAACAGTCATCCAAATATGATCTGAAATGGGGACATGAGTTAGAAAACATTGATCCCTTCTTTATTTCCAAGCATTTCATACTTATCTGTAGAAGCTACCACATATTTGTGAGCTACATTGGCATGAAAGGCCAGTCAGCAAACTGTTGAAGTAAGCCTGGAAACATCAGTTGCGTGCACTTTTCATGCCCTTTTAAAACAGAACCTGTATGGCAAGGGCAAAAGTAATGAGGTATTAGTTGTTTACAGGAACATTCTTGACATTAGGCCATCAGGCTTTTTACAGGGAGGAGTCAGGAGTGTGCTCTGTAACAAACCTGTTATGATTATGGATCTCCTCTTTCAACAAAAAAACCACAAAAACAAAACAGAACAAAAACCTTTACGTGAAACACACTGAAATTTCTGCAGATCCACATGCATCTTGAGACATTTACTAGCTGCAGAGAATTGTACCCTTTAAATCAATTGCTATTTCTAGAGCTGGTCACCCAGATGAAGTGCACCAAACACTGGAACCTTTGTCCACCCAGACGTATGGGGTACAGTTACCTGAACCAGCAGCTTATTAACAGGGGTAAGATATGCACACCGGCCCAGTTTCCCCAAAGTGCTAAATACCTTCTGACCGATGTTCAATAATATTTGCACCATTCAAAAGAGGTGTTCAACATCTCACAGGAGCAAGCAACAGGAATCCAGTCTTGATCCCCAGAAAGTAAAAGGGAAAGTTCCTTCTGCTTTGAATAGGATCTGAAATTGGTATAGAAAATAAGGAAGTACTGGTACTATCCCTTTCAAAGAAAGACAGTTAATTTAGCCCTACAAATATGAACTGCAGCCAAGGTAGCTGCACCTGCATAGGTCTCACAAGAGGGAATTCAGAACAATGCTGCTCTTGCAGCTGATCAACCTTCCTGCATTCCTGATGTGAAATATAGAGGAAATTTATTGTGCCCTACAGGCCCTGCTCTCAATTAAACTCATGTCAGTTTGTAACAGTCCTATTGTTATCAATGATCTCAGTCTGAATTTGCAAGGGTGAGACGGTGAGAAGAGTGGGACTCACACCTGAGGAAGTTTTATGATCTTACTGTTTTGTACTTTCTAGTGTCAAAAGTGACAGAATATTCCTGGAATGATAGCACAGGTGGTATTAAATAGCCATTAGCAAACTACAGATATGGTTTGAAGTGATCACTTGTTCAAAGGAGTGGTTTCAAAATAAATGTCAAGGATGTATTACATCTTGTTTGAGAAACAGGAATGTGATAGGAAAAAATTGCAGCCTTGGTATGCAGCACACTATAGCACACATGAAGAGAATCAGCTATACCATCACAGTATACTTCTGCATCTACAAGCATCCTTAACTTTGCAACACTAGGTCTCTTTCTCTGACTACTTACCAACAATAAAAATAAAATATTTAATGACCTTTTTTTTAGCTTTTTACCAAATAGATCAATTAACTCTCTGTTTCCTGTGTTAAAGGACTACAGAAGAAGTCTTACAGTTGCATGGTAACAACTCAAGCATATGGTAAATATCACAATTCAATCATGAAGGAAAGCAACCTTATGAAAATACCTGACCTCCTAATATGCCACAGTCTGTCATTTAGTAGCTCATATTCTTACATGCACTGTATCAAACACATGGAATCATTCTGAAGAGCAGTTTTACTCTCTTAGGCCTAAAGGCCTAAAGAAACCTTTCTCACAACAATGAAGTTTTCCGAAACAAAAGAGGAAAGGAAATAAGGTCTTGTGTTGCTGCGCATCATTTCTGCCAGTGGAAAAAAAGTGGAAAAGTAAGCCAAAAGATTGGCTTACTTATATAAGCTTCTTGCTATGTGTAATTTTTTTTAAAATCTGATTAGGATCATTTAGGCTTTTTTAATTTCAACAGTCTCTGAAAGCCATCTTCACTACCTATTTACCTAGTTCTCCTCTCCCCTTTTTTCTCCACACACAGTAAAAAAATGAAGTACTTGTATGGATGAAAAAGGCAGAGACATATCCTACATCCATAAGAAATGTTAGTATAAGTTTGATTACAGAACTGTGAAGGCAAAAAGCTGGTAGATTTCAGATCAGCAGCCTAAACAGTGCCCTCAGAGAAGACAGGCCACTCATTAATCCCAAATCTCAATCTCAGTGTAATCAGATGACAGTGATTCCATCAGAGATAACCCAGGGCCTTTTGAATCCTAGGGTATCTCAGGTTTTGCTCAGACTTTGCATATTGGAGTTTTATATGCTTTTGTCACTGGATAAGATGATTCTTGTTGCATTACTTTGCTTTTATAATGCATTCCTCTATCAGCAGTTCAAATGTAGCTTCATTTCACCTATACTCTCTGGCTTCAGTAAGATCATTCTGTTCTGCTGTCAGGAGCCAGACATAATGAAAACACGAAGCTTCCAAAATCTTTTCCTTCTTTAGGCTTCCAAGTCTTAAAGCTACATAAGCAGCTTGGCACAGGAAGTGTAACTCTGGTAGAGGTTTCACTGAGAAACAATGAAATCCCATGTGAGGAGAAAGGAGATAGTGTACACCTTTGTTCATGAATCTGGTTTTAATTAAAGGATGGCTAAGCCTTTCAGCAAAAAAGGATCGATACTGTGTCCTTCTTTTCTTCTGTCACCTGGGATGGAGAATTGAATGTGAAATTCACTATTTAGATATGTGAAATATTTTTTATAAAACTGTACTATGTTATCCTGTGGATCAGAAGTAGAATGTGCTTTGAGAGCATGATTCAACACTCATCCCTCTCAATCAACACTGAATTGATGTCCTAGCATGATGTTATTTCTGGGAAGAAGAATGGTACAGCTGGGAGCACTTCTCAAGCAACTATTTATGTCCAGGCTATTCACTGCAGCTAAAATTCTACTAAAATACAATCACAAACCATTCCCAGTAAATGTCATGCTTGATAAAAACCCTGAAAATTTGTGTCTGTTCAATATTAAAAGACATTGGGGTATTTGGTTTGGTTTGAGGTTTGGGTTGGTGGTTTTTTGAGGTTTTTTGTTGGATGGATGGTTGGTTGGTTTGTTGAGTTTTACAGCAAAAAAAAAAAAAAAAAAAAAAAAAAAAAAGGAAACACCTGGTAACTTAATAGCTATTTTGTACACATAATGACACCTATCAGTGGCATTGTCTCTTTATTGAACTGAGTTATCTGACCTAGAGCAATCAGCTGGCTGAGGTACTGATACTGCTGATAACAGTAAATTTGGTGATACAGGTGATTCTGTCTTATTACTTACTCACCAAGTTCACAGGGAGAAGCTGGGCATAACCACCATGGATCATCACATGTATGGAGTAAGGTATCAAGAAACTCAAGGACCAGGATGAGTTTGGTTTGTGTTGTTTTTTAAGACACCATGGAGTGAAAGATGTAATAGGATAAAGTCCAAGCTTTTGGACTTTATGATGTAATAGGATAAAGTCCACTAGATCCCTGTTGAACAGGGCAGGAGAGTGAAATGAAAATGAATGTGAAAAAAAATGAATATGCTCAGGTGTTTCTGCACTGCACCACTGGGGCCAGTCAGAGAAGACAGGTTTGGGTATGCCAGGACCAGTCATATTATTTCTTTCCCTGTATACTAGAGATGGTTTACAACCAGGTTTTCTATTTTCTAATGACTGATGCTTGCAACAAAATGGATTGCTATGGTGTCATTTGATAAAAGAAATCCTTTTTCTTTACAGTGTTGCAGTAAGTCAGGTGGCAACTCTTTTGTCATATCACAGCAATCCATATGTAGACACTCTTCCCAGTGCACAAGGAAAGGCTGGAATCCCCACATCTCTGGGGAAAGGATGCTCTCCAGGGTGTAATGAGAAAATGACCAAATATACCACCTTAACACTGAATGTCTCATGAAAGCAGGGGAGGAGGTTGTTTTCACAACAGAAATTTCAAGCTTATATTCCTTGTTGCTGAGAAATTTGTGACCTGGATTTGCAGGAGGTTTGGCACCAGAAATGTTTTCCTGAATTACTGTTTGTAACTGACAGCCTCTGTATGGCCAAGAGTTAGTAACATAACTTAGGTAATAGTTCTTTCTTCCCTGTTTTTACCATTCATGTCCAGAAATTAATAAATTAATAATAACAAAAAAAAAACCCTCAAGAGATATTAATAGTAACAAAAAAACTCAAGCCATATATAGGCTTTCCAGCAATATCAGGTATCTCTTGAGGTTTTTTTGTTATTATAATTATGGGTTATAGTCATTCTTACTGAGTATCCTTTTCGATATTCAAATTTGAAGATTTATTCAGGGCTCCTTTAGTCCTATCATCACCCTCATTGCAAGTTCTTGCTTTCTGAATTTAATTTGCTTAAAATTTAAGTTGAAACATTTATTCTGTAATGAGTCATTTCACTTTCCATGTTGCTTTCTGAAATTCAAAGGTCAGTAAGGACAAGGAATCTGTAAATACAAGTAACACCAGTATGAAAGTGAGTCAGACGTTCCCTTCCTTAAAATCTAATGATAACAATATGTTCCTTTCTTACCACAAGGCAGAAAACTCCAACTTTATAAATGAACTCCTTGGTGGCTGTCTGACTTCTGGCAGTGGATGTGTTCCTCTGGCTAAGTGGCTAGGAATCAGATCTTTGCAGGAGGGTATGAGAATATATTCTCATGACGAAAGACTTCACAGGATAAGATGTCATCCTTCCACCTAGATAAGTAACAGAACTTAAGCCTGCCTTTGATGTTGCAGCTTTGGCTTCATCCTCTTAGCCACTTCAGAAGATGATCCAGCTTCCTGTAGATTGCATTGCACAAAGGTTTTGGACCTAACATTTGGACATCAAATTTGTATTTAATCTGGAAGATATTAGACACCACTCTTTATGCAGCACTAGAGGAAGACTGTGTCCAAGAAAACTTTCCTGTACAGTTCTTAGTAACAGACAATCTGTACAGGGAGGGTGAGGGTTCCAGGATTTATGTACAAATTCAAACTACTTTTCTGTACCTCTCAAAGGTTCACCTTTCCTCAGAAATATCTATCTACAGCTAGGCACACTGATTTACAATTCACCTTGTTGATTCCTCAACGCTCTTAAGAGCTCTTATGAATCCTAGCCTTTCTGTCCCTAGCAGAGTGAGAGACTGCTATCAACACATGTAAGATGTCATATGTTCTGTTAGAAAGTTCTGGACTTGGCGGAAGACTTATTAAGATTTCTACTGCATTTTGGTCCTTCCTACAAGTGAAGTTTTGGTCATGCAGAGACAGGAATGATCATAACCAGCTGAAATGTATTTTCAGCCAAATTTCAGTGAAATTGATAGGAACTTCCATGACATGAAAGCTGTAAAGAAAATAATAAAATTGTCAATTCTCAGCTTTTTGACATTTCTAGTTATAGCCTTATAAAGTATTTCAAAGCTATCCATTTGCTCAAGTAAAATCCCATTTTGGGAAGCAGTTACAATTTGTGTATTTGTGGCTGGGTCAACTGATGAACTTCCAGTAATTTCTGCAGCATTATACTGATGTGCTCCACCTGAAATACCAACACAGGCTTTGGAGAGTTCACTGATAAAACCACATATTAAATAGAAATAAATCCAAACCATAAAGTCTGAAGTCTGCTATTGTTGCAACCTCCTTAAAATATAACGTGTTTTTACTTTGAAACTTGGCCAAAGCCACGATGTAACTGTGCTCCAGCAGCCAACCTCACATCTGTACTTGTGCTGCATTCACAAGTTTTAGCTCTAGAGCTTGGCTTCATCTTTCAATTTCAATGTTTCTGTGTGCTCAGGTTGCATGGTGAGCAGCAGTCACATAAAAAACTGTGAAAATCCTGATCCATTTGACTACAACCCCCCTGTATTTCAAAGCATTTTGGGAATGATTTTTCTCTCCTTCATTTTAGTTTTACATTGATGCTATTCTCTTTAATTCTGTGTAATTATTTTGGGGTCGCATTAGTGTAAATTATAGGAGAGTAAGGGTTTCTTTCCTATTTATTTCCTACATACCTTCCCAAATGAAAATTTTAAATTTAAGCATGCATCCTTCTTCATCCTTTTTTCATTTTAATCCTTACCAAAGCTCAAAACATCTGAGAAAGATGAACAGAGGAAGTTTGTGTAATGTGTGATCTTTCATAGGATAACTTATCACAAAAACACTGGGAGTTTTTTATTCCTTCTATCCTGTTAGTAGGTATTGGCTCCAAGATACAGGAGATTAGATGAGTCTTAATGACAAAGAAACACAAACCAAAATTAATTAAAAGAAAACAAGAGCAGGAAACAGTCTTTAGCCAGGTCACACTGATGGTAATTTTCTAGTTTCTTCAATTTTGTTACAAAAAAATCTTTTGAAAGCCTATAATGAAGAGGCTTTTAAGTTAATCTAACATGTTGTACAGCTTTGTAATCTCTTTGCAATGTTTTTTTACCTTCTCATTAGCTTCTCAAAAGCTATTTAAAAACTACCCCATTTCTTCATATCTAAAACAAAATGTCAGAGACATGTTGCTGTTTTCTCTTTCCATTTTTTCAAGGGCAATCCATGAGGTAGCAGCTGCGAGATGCAACTAGTTCTTTATAGGTTATTTTGTAAAGATCCTGTGTGTGTTGAATTTTCCAATTATTGCTCAGTTAATCAGGCCATTGCTTTAGTAGTGAGGTAGTGTTTCTGACTCATGTAGGATTTAAATAAGTGGAACATCCTAAAACAAAGCACCTGGAAATGAATCAGAGCAGGTGCTGGGCTGCCTCATTAAACAGCAATTAACAAAAAGAAGTCAGAAGGATCCTAATGCTCATCCTCATAGGCAATGATGGCCCTGCATAACCATAGGACTTGAGCTCAATAGCCTTCCAGAAACATTCCAGAAACATTATCTCAAATTAAGAGTAATAATTTGCCCTAGATTTTAAATGACTGCCTTTTTCTTTGTTTGCTTCAGGTATGTTACTGAGTTGTTTGAAGGGAATTCTGGTGATGCCAACCATTTCTCTGTGGAAATTAGGAAATGATCGTGGACTCTCATACTTGAACTGGTAAACACAACCAAATGCATCAATTTAAATACCATTGTCCAATCACAAAACAGAGGCATATTGTATGACATGATCTCTTCCAAAAAACCCCCAAAATGCTGATGAACATAGCTTGGATTTTAAGCATTGAAGAATCACTAGCAGCAGCTTGTAAATCACAAGAAGATGAAGAATTATCCATGGGAGTTACTGGGCAAGTATTATTAAATAATAAATAATTTTAAACACTCAAAATGCATATGATTGCTTGAAGCGTTCATTAGGCTACTTAGTATTTGATGAATGTTGCTTACACCATTCTTCCTGACTAAAAAATTCCTTCCCAGTCATCACCCAGGTCAGAAAGGGCTTAGAGGCCAGATGTCCTACACAAGAACACACAGCTGAGGATAGCCATGAAACACCCTTTCTAGACTTAATATAGCTTTCCCACACTCCTCACGGAGTCAGGCTTTCCACAGCATACATCTAGCACCCAGAGTTTTAGGAGCATTTGCACAGCCCCAAGGCCAGCTCTCAAACCTAAGTCATTATGAAAATGTCCTTTTGTTATTAGTAGAGCAGATTCCCTTTTGTGTCTGGCAAAACCCAGCTTTGCCTGCATAATCCATTTTAGGGATGACTAATGGGGAGGACTAACAGCTAAACCTTGAGATAGGCAGCTTCAGTAACATGGAGCAGAAGCACTTAGCACCTGTCCTGCTCTCACCAGTGCACACCTGTGCCACTGCACCAATTATCCTTTGAGGTCATGTTCTCCCTGCAAGAGAGCCATCTCAAAAGATTGCAAGAGTGCCCATGGAGAGGCAAGGGTCTGAGCAGGGTCACTGGTGAAACCCCAAGGCCGTAAGCTCAACACAGCTAAACTGCCATCCCATGGGATGTAGAAACCAGCCCTGTGCATTGGCTGAATAAATGGCCTCCTGACGGTGCAGCTCATGGTCTCTTCCAATAGCACTGTCCCAGTGAGGCTCTGTAGTGACATTTGAAGGATAGGGATCTTAGATCTAGATATGGCCAAGGGTCTGGCTTGTAACTGAGACCAAATCTGGCAAGGAATGTTGCGACCAAACTTCTGAACCCCGGCTACTCTGGAGCTGAGAGCCAAAATTTTCTTTACAGAGGCAGTGGCAGTGAGGACCCAAAACTTACTGCTGTTTTTTCTGGGTCTTTTGTATTAGCCAAGGGATGCCAGAAACAAAATAATGTTAAAGCATCTTCTGGACCACCTTGGTCTCACGCCTGAAACCGTAATAGCTTTGCTGCTAAAGCCAAGAGCTGCCTTCTTGTGATGGTGTGAAACACTGAACAGCCAGTAGCAGGAAGGGGACCAGTATGGCAGCCTAGAGCCCCACAGGGACAGCCTAGTATCACTGCTTACAGGAGCCAACTAGCCCCTCTGAGCTGAGTTCCAGGAAATCACAGGCAGGAAAACACTGTGGTAGCCTTGAACACCGGATTCCACTTCACAAGCTCATTTAAGATTTTCCTTCCCTGCCTCGTGCCTGCTAATGGGTCTCCCAGCCATTAAGGAAGCTCGCAAGTTAATTTTGAACATAATAAAGTACTATAATCCTTGCATCTTTAGATGCAAAGATCCAAACACTCAATGGATAAAAAACACTGTTCGTTCCAGGAACATGTTAGCAACTGTTGACTGGTAGAAAGTAAACAGATTTCAAGAAAGTGTCAGCGTGCCATACCGCTGCATGTCATTCCAAGACGAACATTGTTCCTAAATATATTTCCTGTGAGTGAAAGAGGAAAACAAATCTAATTTTAAAGAATTAAAACCAAACCAGATGTGCACAAGAATAAGTTTAGACTTTTTTTTTTCTTAATAAAGGTTTTTCTTACTTTAGAGGTACCAAGTCAATAAATGTAACCTGAGAGCTGGTATGGCATTTGTTATCACTCTATTTAACACTCCTGTTATCCTTTAAAGCTGCACCCATTTGCCAGTTTCTCAGAACATGTAAATGAATGTGGGAATGCAGCAAGTGGTTAAAACTGGTGAAGGCATTTTAGACTTATCAAAACCACTTGTGTTTTTATGCTTGTGAAAGGTGTGATGTTGAGCTTTGGCATATTGTGAAAAATAGCTGATAGTACATGAAACTAATTAGACTATTGCCAAGAAACGTACACTAAATGATCTTTGCATTGAGGGCCCTCTTGCCATTCAGTTCACTGCTAGAGGCTTCTGGAGTGTTTTTACCTGCAATCAAAACTCCTGATTGACAGATCTTCCATTTACTAATCATCAATGTCATTTTACATGGTAATCTACCATATGGAGATGTGAGTGACTCTAAGTCAGAAAGAAGTATTGCTGGTCCTGACTGAAACACAAGGACTTCTTTTAAACAGGAAAAAGCTTTAGCCAAGTGTGAATGTTTGCTTAAATTCCTTTTTTTTTTTTTTTTTTTTTTTTTTTTTCCCACAGGTGTGAACAAGCATGTCAGTTCTTGAAGGTTGTCTTCTTTCTCTCTGCTCACTTCCTTGAGGCTGAAACTTTGGGGGTAGGGTAGAGTGATGCTGAAGGTTCTCATCCCAGAGGAGATTTTAATTGACTTTCAAATGCCAAAAGCTGGTCAAATCAAACCACATGACATACACAGGGAATTTCAAGATGATAGAATGGAAACAGGTATGCCAAGAAATGAAAGGCCACCAAAGGAAAAAAATGGAAATCCAGAGTAATTCTCTTTATGACTCCCTTGTATGAGTTACACAATACTTTTCTTTTTTGGATTTTGCCTTCCTTCTCACAAGACAGGTCAATGGCAACTGAGACACACGTCTTGATGCAGGTATCTGCACATATACACATGCAGGCACACACACACATATACACACAGACAGTTACTGTTACCATGACCATTCACCCAGCCTTTGCAATTGCCCTTTTAAATGATTGTTGGTACTAAAAACCAGCTGTTGATTGTAATTTTGCATGTGCTTATGTAATTACTGCAAATTTTAGAAATGCGTGTTTTTGAAGTTTTGCTCTCTGTACATCTATTCAGGTTAGAGATCAGACTCCAAGAGCGGAATATGGAAATCTCTTTTTAAAATACTACTGTCTCTAGTAATAACTAGGGATAAAGAAAAATGTTTCAGATTTTGTTATAATTGTGTTCTGATTCATGTTATACCAGAAAGAAAGACAGGGATTTTTTTTCAATTTTAGCACTGAAGCAGACTGAGATGAGAATGCCAGGAAAATGAACTCTGGTAGCATAAGCCTGTAATTTCTTTAAAGTAAGGAAAGTACTCCCTAATAAAACACATGGCAACCATAAAGCTGCTGATACCATAATCATTAGACAAAAGGTCAAGAATCCATTAGCAGTGCCTACTGCTAAGAAAGCTGTAAGACCAGTAGCTGAGTGACACAACAGATCTAGAGAGCCCTGCAGGTGACACAGGACATCTGACAAGAATCAGGCTTTGCAAATTCTAGTCCCGTATGTCATGATAGGAATACAACCTTGCTGTTGATTGATGTTTCCCAGGACTCAACTCATGTCAGGTGGCAATGGATCAATAGATTTCTAGCTTTTTAATAAGGCAGCCAACCTCCTCATGTAGATCTGCACATACAGCTACTAGAAATAAGTTCCTGTTCCTGTGCTCTTATATTACTCCTTTTCATGGGTATGATATCAAGTCCTGACCTCCACTGTGTCTTCAATTAGAAATGGCAGGATACAATTCCTTGCTGTTAGGCAGCATACTGCAGCTTTTTAATGATCATTTTGCCCAGCCCAAGCTTCTCTCTCTACCACACAATAAGTACCTATAGTGAGCTCAAAGTTCATTTCTCTTTTCCCATCCCTTTCCTCTCCTCCTCCCTACCACCAAATTGTGCAGTTCAAAATGAGGAAGCAAACTGGTATGCCTGCATGAACAAACAAATGAATCTTAATACCACAACTACAGATGATGGGAGGTGCTGGATCTTGGCCATTTACTTCACCAGTCTAGCAAGTAAGAAAGTGGAGAAATGTCAATACCTTTCTTAAAAGGAAAACTATATAAAGTCCTAATAAAGAGTTAAGCAAATTTGCATTACTGTACTCATGTGCAAGCCTAGTGTGACTGCAGGCTGCCCCCAAGTTGTGCTTGGGTGGTCCTCTACAAATTCATATGCAGCAATTTATCAGTAGTATCTAGCAGTGATTTATGCAGCTGTCAAGCTGCCTTCATCAGTACAAGTGAATTGTGGGCACCATCAACTAATGTGGACTCCTTCACAGTGTCTAAAGTAAATGAGGGCCAAATTAAAAGAAAAACAGCCCAAGGTACCACCCACTCATCTTCTCCGTTCTTTAATGACAAGTTCCCTCTACAGAAAAAACATACAGCTGCTCATATGAGACCACACTTACAGAGACCCCACTGTCTAATCACAGCCAGCCTGTGAAAGTCAGCTTTCAGGTCTTTGGTTGGAGCAAGGAGAACAGGAAAAGTTGGCAGGATTCCACCAAAAACTGAAACAGTATTGACAGCAAATAAAATGGACACAGAACCAAATCAGTTAGTTTTCATAATAAATAATGATGCATTATTTTTTCAGAGAATAATATGAACTATCCAATGATGACATAACACGTCTATGTAGCATGTGCCTGTGTCTTTGTTTTAAATAGAACCAGTGCTGTAGTGGACCTTGGTCCAGCCACACATGGTAGTCTTAGCTGGTGGCTGATCCAGCCTACCAAACTCAGGTGCACAAACACATTGGTGCTTTGCAAAGGGGCAGAACAATATCCGTGAGTCACGTGTGAGTGACATGCCAGTTATTTTCAATTAATTTATATGAAAATGCAGTGAGAACTATTTTTTTTATTAAAAGACTATCAACTAACAAATGGATTAGAAAAGAAGGCATACACACACATGCAGTCTCACAGAAAAGATGCTTTTATTTCCCTGCAATCTGAGAAGTGGTTTCCGGCAAGACCAGAAACTTGACCATTCTGAGGCATAATTAATCATCACTGGTTTTGACATAACAGAAAATGAGTTTTTCTGCATAAAATTACATAATTATACATGAACTTTTCAAGAGTTACCTGCACTTTCTTGAGCCAGTTGTGAAAAGAGGGCCCACTTATTCAGCTTTACAGAGAATATATTTAATATTGCACTTTTCAAGAAGGCAGAATTGTAGGAATCACTTGTGGACATTAGCAGGGTAAAAAGCTGTCCCTAAGCACAATGTGTATTAACAGCTCAATTCTACACAATACTATCTAAGCCTAGGCAGTCTGGCTGAAGACTAACACCTGCTTGGGTAAAATAAATCCCCAGTGGTTTCAGCCAGTAACAGCTCCCAAACTACAGTCCCCTTAGAAGATACCATTCACCTAGAATTCAAATAGATGCTGATCTTGTCCTCAGTCTTTTTAACAATTTGCTCCAAGGTCTAGACAAGAGTTGATATGCCATGGTGCTTTGTAGCAACCCTCCCAAGGCAGCTGGCATTCAAGGACCAGCATAGGGCACTGAAATCAAGAAAGTGGTGCTTTGAACAACATCCTGAGGTAGATGGATGGCGACAGTTGGCTTTACATTCATTTTGCCATCACTGAACTACCTGTGCTGTCAAAGGCAGGAAGAAGACTGGACTTAAGAATTCCTAAATTAAAGACTTAATAATTCCTTGGTTGTCTTAATAGTCATACCATGATTGCAAGAATATTGTGCCGACCACATTCAGACTCAGAGAAATTTTGCCACCAAATACAAATGTATTTAAAAGTCTTTACCCTGTGCTAATACCATGTTCTTCAGGACGTTTTTCTTTATCTCTGGTACTATGTTTTTCTGTACTCTGGTACAAACATGGTAATGGTTCTTTATCTTATGGTATGAACAGCTGCAGCAGCTTTTATGGTGATTGTGGCCAACCTTCTCTTTTGTGAATTCCTCTCTTTTTTCATTACTGTTGAGTCCTGAATTAGTGAGCTTTGTCCTAGACTGAAAATTGCAAGTATTTCTCTTCTCTCACTGACAGGTCTTGGGTGTACCAGCACAAAAGAAATCTCCAAGCCATCTTAGTTTTAGAAGGCGGCCATTTGCTGGACAGTTCCCCAGTGACCTACCACATAAAGCAAAAAGGAGCACTTAATGGTGTGTTGAAGCACACACAAGCACTGAAGGATGTTGTCTTTGTGCATTTAGTGTAATACTAGAGCAGGTAGAGGAGTGAGGCATATGCAAACACCATTGACCAAATTACACCAGAATGCATTCCACAATTATCTTGTCCTCATCACTGAGACTATGTGCAAATAAGTTAAGCAACGGCAAAGGGTATTTTTTGCCATTGAATTTAAGCATCAAAAATTTTCTTCTGGACTCTTTGTTTTGCTTTACTTATTATCAGATGTGTTAATTATGACACATGAACTGAAGATAGCACTCATCCTACCACCATGAAGATGCTCTAAGGGTTGACCAGATGTTTATAGTTATGACACCAAAATAAAAATGGGAATATCTGTGAGCTAGGTCTTGTAGAATGATAAAAACTGTCTCCAGACTGCAATGAAATACTTAGGATCATAACCCTTTTACTAAATGGTGTTGGCTGATAGTAGGAGAGACTACAACTTGTCTGCTAAGATGGTTCTTATTAAAAATGGTGTCTCCTACTTCCATCCAGAAATCCAGAAGTGGCACCCTATAAGAGTGAGTGTCTCTTATAGGCAGAAAGCTAGAACACATTGGTAACATGGTTATATGAAGAACAAATTAAAAGAGTAAAACATCCTCCCCCTTTGGCAAAATTAGATTAACTTCATTCTTGATGCGCCAGAGTAAGTAGAGAGTAACCAAATGTTTTTCTACCACAGCATTTTCACATTCCCCAACCATTACTGCATGTGTAAAAGCTTAGTAAATCAAACTTCAAGAAGAGGAATTTTACTAAAACCAGTCTGACTTGTGACTAACCATTGCAGAAGTCAACACAAAAGCAACAATGCCCACAGAATCCTACTGTAGCTGAGGGATATGTTCTGAGCAGCACCTTTCCACTGCCAGTATTTCCAGCCATTGGAAATAAAAAGAAGGCTCTCATTAACACCAACACCTGGGTCTCCTGGAACATCCACAAATACTCTTTGCTGCAAGAGATGAAAGAATGTAGATTACATGGTGTCTTGGTTTGGAGAAACAGGTATCTGACAGGGAAAGCTGGAGTTTCCCTTAGAATGAAGAATGTAAACCCCTTACCCCTGCTGAATTATGATTTTGCAGTCAAGGGCTTTTAGGCAAAGATTTGGGAATAGGAATAACAGTTCTTTACTAGGAATACAAATGTAGTAGGAAAAGAAACAAAACCACCCAACCAAACCAACAAACAAACAACAATTTTGGAAAACCCTTGACAGAGTCAGAGCTACAACCTGACACCCTGTTGGTCAGGGTGCTGGAAGCAGTCCAAAAGTAAGTCCTTCTGGAGTGGTGGAGGTGGTTCTGGTGGAGTAGAGAAAGGTCCAGTAGAACAAGGGTCTAGGTAGTGATGAGAAGGGGTCCAGTTGCGGTGAGAAGGGGTCCAGTCTTCCTCCAGGAATCAGGTGAAGCTGGATGCCTTCTCGTTCCTGTGGCTCAGTTTTATCCAGGTAGAAATGGTTGGTTCCCCCCACTGGGTGGAGCATCTCCCAATAGGATGATGGAATGTGGAATGTACTGCTTTGGGGAGGGTATAGTTTGGGGATGTGTTAGTTTGAGGAGGTGTTAATGGCCCATTAGCAGACAACTATCCCTCTGGAGGGAAGGGTGGTGAAACAGATAAGAAGCAATGCCCTACAGTTGGTCCATTGACAAAAGGCACCTGCCCTACTCTTCCCAGAGTAAAGAACAGTACTTTCAGGAGATAAAAATAGAATACACATTTTTGTTTTCCATAACCCAGGACACATGGCTCCCACAGTGCCCCATGCATGTGATGGGACATAAAATTTTAGGATTCATTGCTCATACCTATCAGATCTACAATACAGCAAATATTTAAGAACACACCCAACAATATGGAAGATGGAAGATGAAGTCATATATTAACTTCATTTCATATTCACTGGAGAGGTATGTTATTTGTCATTATTGTATTTATTCATGTGTTCATTATTCTCCATTAAAAGAGAAAAATTTGCCTGCTGTGGATGCCACAAGTGCTATAAATTGCAATTTGGTTAATTTTAAGTATGTTCTTAACCATCTTGCCAAGTCAGGATTTTGAAAAACAGATTTAAATTTTTAATGACAATGTAAATCTCTTTGTGAATGAAGAAAAGTATAAAATGTGTGCATCTGCATGTTTGTCTTGGTGTGACAAGGGTTCTGGGAGTTCAGGAGCATGTTCACATTGCACAGCAGAGATTATCACAGATGTCCCTGTAGTTCCACCAATGGCAATACATCCCAGACCCAGGAAGAGAACAACTGTGACAATATGGAGCCATTCTTGGGTGTCCAAGACTTGTTACAATGAAAGGCTATTTAGGATGGATGTCCAGCTGTCTTAATATAGCAGAACTGCCTCAAAAACAAACAAACAAACAAAAACCAACAACCAAAACAAACAAACAGTACAGAATTCAAGGTCATTGGGAAGAGATTCAGAGATCTGTACTGTAACTCTGCACAGGGTAGTGTGATGGTTTTTAAATCTCATCTGGAGTATTAAATAGTACCAATGGTGCTAAATCAGGTATAGTCAGGGATAATGTAGTCACAAAAAGTAGATGACCTTAAGCAGGAACTACACTGCAAGAACCTTAGTCAGATGGAAATCCCCAAAAGAAAAAGACTTCCAAAAGTTGTGGTAAATAAACCCAAATTATTTAGAGTAGTAGGAAAAGTGTTACTCTTGGAAAGAAGAACATTCTTTGGTGGCAAAAGCAGATAACAATGGCTGAAATCTAACTCACCATGTCGAAAAGATGAAACTTAGCAGCAGCAAAAGGAAAGGAAAAATAAAGAGAGCTGAATTCAGCATGGAGTATATTTTCAGATGACAGAAAAAGATGCCTAATGAAAAAAATAAGGCCAGAAAAGCTTGTCAAAATTTCCATACCAAACAATTTGTTCAGCCAGCAGAACTGTAAATCAGAGACTATTTTATTTTTGGCACAGATAGAAATGAAACCTTCTAGGCAGGAAAATATTTTTCATTGTGTGCTGTGTAACCTTCTATTCATAGGGACATGTTAAATCCTAAAAATGTGTCTAGAATGTTCTGTAAATCAGTATAGTTTTACCTGCAATCTCCTAGCAGCTCTATGGTTATCTCAATTTTCCCAGCTTCTCTTCCTCATGTTTGTTTTCCACAACATCATATTCAAACCAGAGAAGTTCTGGCAGCTTTCCAGCAAATTAGCTCCATAAAAATTATTTTTCATGACTTAAACATGGGTTGTACTGCCTCACTACAAGCAGACACAGAGATAGCTGATTTAATCTGTGGAAGGGGCAGAAGTGAAGTTGGATTTACATCTGAATACAGAACACTTTTTTTCTAAAAATTAATTGTACCTCAAAAGGCAAATAAAATGAAAAGAGGCTCCTCCTATTTTATGAGAGGATTCCAAAGCAGCAGCAGGACAAAAATACCAAAAATAGTCAGAACTCCAAGTACTTGTTAAGCAGCATTTTAAGTCTTCAATACATTTATTATTTGCACCATACCACCCTCTCATGAAAAAAACCAGACAACTCTTAATTTAAAACATCTTCTCTTTGGAGCAGCTATAGCACCTCTCATCTGTGTAAATGTATGCAATTATTTTTCTCCATCAACCCTACCAACTAGAGATGCTGTCCTATTTTGACAAACAAATCAGATTTAGGTGCAACTTCACATTTCCCCCTATGGTCATAATGTTACCATGACCACAACTCACAAGGACTTAGTCTTGGACTACAGCCTGCTTATACCTGTCACACTGAACACAAGGTAGATAGAGCCAGCCTCTGCTTCAGACTTCTTTTTAGCAGGCACTTTCAGGCAACTGCTTGACTTCACATGTGCTGCCTACCAGGATCTCAATGCCCTAGCAAGACTGTGCTGCTTCCTCATCCCATTGCAGTGTGCCAGATTTAGTCTCAACCCCATTCTCTTATTCAAAAGGTCTAACAAATAGGAAAGTTGAAAGGCAGATGCTTATGGGAATGGGTTTTCATTTCTGTTTCAGCTCCTCACTGCTCATATCAGGACACATCTTTCACCTTTCTTCCCACAAAGCAGACACCACATCCCTCAGAGGTTTCTGTGATGCTCTTCAGCTCTCTCACATAGGTCCAGTGGCACGGAATAATTTAATGACAGACTCCAGAAAGAGCCTTAAGTATTACATGAAGATAAGTTATATTGCTGTAACTTACCCTAAAAATCATCTTTGCATCAAGGCTTGCCTCTCTGTTACTTTATTTTCTCAAGAGGCAAGTACTTCCTCAGTTCTGGCAGACACCACAGTGGGTGAAAAAATACAGTCAATATTGGTCTAAAAACTCAACCCAAATGTAAAACCAGTATGAGCACCTTTCAATAACATATTGTGTCCCTGCTCAAAGTCAGTTTAAGCAATGAAAGAAAATATCTGCTACTACAATTGCAATGTCTGCCTTGGCACATGTGGATGTCTTACCATGCTGGAGCAGACCTGTCAGGAGAATCAGGACATAGAGCAGAAAATTACAGAAACTCTTCTCTGGGTGAAGAAATGTATTTTGGTAAATCTGGAGCAACTCAGTGAAGTACTGACAGATCCAAAAAGTCACTGATACCTTTCAATTTGAGGAGATTGTTTTAGCCCTTCTGCTGGTTTACAATACCTGTAACAGTTATTTTATCCAAAATACAAATAAGACCTCCAAGGTCCTAGGAGGTATTGCAGTAAAAACATTTTATTTTACATGGGTGTACTTATCTTTCCAGAGTATATTCTTTCCATCTCCAAGCAGGAGCTATGTGATCAGCCTGAACAATTGCAGAGACTAATTCACACAGCCTAAAACAGGCCTTCCCTGGCCCCTTGTCATGATAAAAAAAAAAAGAAATTGTTTTCAAAGTTGAACTTTCCATTTCTTCTCAGCTCTTAGACATGAAAACAGAAGTTAAAACAGCCCATACAGGAAAACAAAAAGATTCATTATACAACAACACCTGGCTGTTGCTTACACAAGGCAGGAGAAAGAATCATATTTACAGTTTCTGGCTGATAGAAGACTGGTTTTAATATTGGTGATTTACCCCATTTGTCTTTTTTAAAACAATTTCACTATCAAAATCTTGAGATAGAAACTTTCTACTAAATTTCTAGGGTGAGCAATTATAGGATTGATGAGTGAGAGCAAAATACAGCAAAACTTGAGACCTGCTGGGAAACGGGAATTGCCTTCACAGCCATATCTCCAGCTCCATGCTGGGGTGGTGAGATGCTCCTCTGTCCTAGCAGAGGCTAGCGTCTCAGCTGAGTGCACATGGGCAATTCATCACTTCCAGGTCAGTCTCACACCCCTGTATGTAAGAGGTAAAAAGCTTCAGAACAAAGAGGCAAAGACAGAATTTGGTGGCTAAAGACCCTTGCTTTGTTTTCTTGAAATGGAGGAGAGATCACTGCACACTCAAAAGCTACTATTAAAATCAAGATGATCAGTCTTGATGTTCTGTGAAACTTGGAAAGAGGCCAAGATCAAAAAGGTGTGTTAAACCTCATAATTCAGAAGACATATTCAAGGTGTTTCAGATTCTGATGTTTTTTGCCATATGGAAATGATGCAGTAACTGGATCAGCAAAGTCTACTTCTCTAAGATGCTATGGATAAGATGTTGATTCTTTTGTGTGAACAAAACAATATTTAATACTAACAGTTTAAAACCAAGATTTTTTTTATCCCTCTGCCTTCTTTTTCCCAGGCTGAACAGTCCCAACTCCCTCATCCTCTCCTTGTATCAGACATACTCTAGTTCTTTAACCATCCCCATTGCACTTTGCTAGACTTGCTCCAGTAGCTCCATGTCTGTCCTGTACTGAGAAGTCCAGAAATAGCCCCAGCACTTCAGAGGCCTTGTCAGGGCTGAGTAGAGGGGAAGGGTCTCCTCCCTTGACCTGTTTTCTCCAGGAAGCTGAACATTTCTCCAGGAAGCTGTTGTTTTCTCGAAGGGTACATTGCTGGCTCAATGATCAGTTTAATATTTAGCCCCTGGACCTTATCTGCAGAATTGCTTTCCAGGTGGTAGGCTCCTGGTGTGTGTCTGGAGTTGTTCCTACTCAGGGAAAAGACCTTGAACTTCCTTTTGCTGAACTTCATGACATCTTTTTGAGACCATTCCTTTAGTCTGTCCAGGTCCCTCTGAAAGGCAGCATTGCCTTCTGGTTTGTTATCACTTCTGCCTGTTGTGTTTCATTTACAAACTTGGTGAGGGTACAGTCCATACCAGTAATTTAGCAAAGGTTTTAATCAGCATTCATTCCAGTATTCCAGTATTCCAGTACATCACTAGGAACTGGTCCAAAACTGGACTTCATGCCACCAACAAAAGCTTTTTAGCTGAGGTGTTCAGTCAGATTTCAATCCATCTCAGCATTCACTTATCTAAAACATATTTCAGCAACTAGTCTATTAGAATGCTATTGGAGAAAGCATCAAAAGCCTCTCTGACATCAAGATAAAAAACAACCACTACTCTCCCCTTGTCCATTGAGACAGTCATTTAATCACAGAAGGCTATCTAGTTGGTCAGGATTAACTCCCCCATGCTAACTCTATGCTAACAACTCCCAGTCATCTTCTGACTCTAAATGGTTAGTAGATAGATATCTGACTATAACTGAAAATTAACCAGAAACTTGAGAAATCAACAGTGTTAAAGAATTATTTCCTGTGCTTCATAATTTTTACTACATGATATGTCAAGTTAATATCATACAGCTATTTCAATCAATTTTCTATAGTTGAGTATCCATTTTATTGTTGCCTCCATTCTCTGGGCTTCTCACAGATTCTGTCTTCTGGCTGAATACATCTAATTGCTCAACTACAAATAGAAGACTGAAGAGTATTTCTGCAGCATTTCAGCCTGCAGTGGGGTAAGAAAAGAAAAACCCTAGCACGTCTTAAAAACACATCTCCTCAGGAAGAAAATGGAATTTGGTTCAATGCCTGTTAACTACTGAGAAAAATGATCCAAATAAGCTGTGGCAATGACAACCACCCTTTATCTCCCAATTTAACAGTTGTACAGAACTATTTTAATATAAAATGATATCTGCCACTCTTGTAGTTGCAAGCTCCCTTCTGTAAGGACAGGTATTTTCTGCAGAAGCCTAATTTCATGTGCCTTCATGTGCCTCTGGTTTAATAGTGTATGGGTGGCCTTTGCTGTTTAGGCTGCAGTTTATCTGTCTCTATCATAACAAAAGTATCCATGAACATTCACCAACACATACTGATGTGAACCATGGTGTCTTAGTTTGGAAAGACAGGTATCAGCCAGGCAAAACTGGAGTTTCCCTTAGAATGAAGAATGTAAACCCCCCACCCCCGCCAAATTATAATTTTGCAATCAAGGGCTTTTAGGCAAAGATTTGGGAATAGGAATAACAGTTCTTTACTAGG
Source organism: Phylloscopus collybita (assembly GCA_027886175.1). Classification (NCBI taxonomy): domain Eukaryota; kingdom Metazoa; phylum Chordata; class Aves; order Passeriformes; family Phylloscopidae; genus Phylloscopus; species Phylloscopus collybita. The sequence continues at coordinate 4,566,052 of JAJNNQ010000029.1, forward strand.
AATATTTACAATACAAATGTAGTAGGAAACAAAACCACCCAACCAAACCAGCAAACAAGCAAACAACAATTTTGGAGAACCCTGACAGAGTCAGAGCTACAACCTGACACCCTGTTGGTCAGGGTGTTGGAAGCAGTCCCAAAGTGAGTCCTCCTGGAGTGGCAGATGTGGTTCTGTTGGAGCAGAGATGATCCTGTAGAGCAAGGGTCCAGTGATGGTGAGAAGGGATCCAGGGATGGTGAGAAGGGGTCCAGTGATGGTGAGAAGGGTCCAGTCTTCCTCCAGGAATCAGGCGAAGAGAGATGCCTTGTGATCCTATGTCTCAGTTTTATCCAGGTAGGAATGGTTGGCTCCTCCCACTGGGCGGAGCATCTTACAAAGGAATGTGGATGTACTACTTTGTGGATGTACTGCTTTGGTGATGTGTGCTTTTAGGGGTGTCTTAATGGTCCATTAGCAGAAAATTGGAAGCAGTCCTCCCTCCCTGGAGGGAGGACAGGTGGTGAAAGAGAGAAGAAACACTGCCCCACCTGGTATTAACAGCTGGCCCATTATCAGAAGGCATCCACCCCTCTCCCTCCAGATTTACAAGAGATAAAGAAAAGCATTTCCCCAACTGCTTTTAACAAATGAAATAGAATACACAACCCTGGCTCCACAACCCAAGACACATGGGCATTACAACAGCATCAAGGGCAGAGGATTTCTAGGCATCTGTAAGTATGCTGTAGACAGAGGAGGTTTCAGAGTCTCGGGTTTGGAAGGAGCACCTCAGTTTTAATCTAGGCACCAGAATCCATTTGGATATATTGTCACCAGCTTGGTGACACTGGGATGATTACACTGGGATGTAAATATGAAATTGAATAGGCTGCGCTTCTGCATTTCATTTACCAAAGGCCTTTTATTCTCACATGGATAATGCAACATCCAAATGACAGTTTTAAAAACTAGTCACACCATGAAAGCCTTGTTCTTGAAATGGAAGGTAATGCATGCTCCTAGAGGTCCTTCCATGTGTTTCAAAGTAACTGGCACAGCTGCTAAATACAATACTGGTCATGTCTTGCACAAGAAAGTCATCATCCTCATGCTGCTTATTCTCTAACTGTAACAAGGACAAGTGATTGCTCTGTTTCTTGTCAGAGTGCTGGTATCTCTTCCTCCTTTCAGAGAGTTTATGGCTCTCACAGCTGGTTTATGGCTGTCACAGTTCAGCTAAGAGGGTGGGGGAAGGGGGATTAGCCCAACAGTTACAGTAAATTGCACACATTCATCAACCTTTGACTTTTACACTGAAGTTCTTGCCTTTTATGGCAGACGTAGGGAAAATGATATAATGGTATGTCATACAACATGTACATAGAGAGTTGGGGATGCATTTCATGTATCTTTGCAAGTTTTGTTTTGCAAACTTTTCTTAGGGAATTTGGAATTTACAGTCTGATAAGCAATTTCACTTCAAAGGATAACTGAATCTCTATCAACAGTTACATGCTCTGTCAGAGCAAAAGAAGACAAGAAAGGACAGGAAATTATATGATAGGAAGGAAGGAAGGAAGGAAGGAAGGAAGGAAGGAAGGAAGGAAGGAAGGAAGGAAGGAAGGAAGGAAGGAAGGAAGGAAGGAAGGAAGGTTGTATTCATTATACAAGAGTGCAAGCACATTCCATTAAATTCTGCTTTTTACATCAGTAGAAAAATTCTCCTTAAAATGGGATTTTAGTCTGTGCCTGTGCTAGAAAATGCATTGGCATAGCAGTTATTGTTGCACGGGGGAAAAAAAAAAGTGGGTTTTGAATGAAATGATAGTAGAAAGACACCATTGTCTTTATGTGGAGTGGGCTATTGTGAAAGAAGCTTACTAAATTAAGTCCTTAGCACTGTTTCCAGATTATAATGTGAGTTTGGGAAGGGATGGGAGATTCCTCTTGATATATTCTGAGTGCTCTTTTGTGTTATGAAGCTCTGATCATCTGCCTTTCTCCATAGGACTTCAGTGGGACATCTCCAATTTTTGCTAAATATGGAGTTGGCCAAATAAATTTGCACAGAGAAATGAGCATAGTCATGCCTAAGTGTGGGCATTTGTGATTTCATCCAAATTAATCCAAAGAGAAAGTTGTACAGTCCTGATTCTCACCTCACACATTTTCTATCATAAAGCTGTCTTGTTATAAATCAGAAATCATTTATTTTTCTGCTATGTGTTTTGCATAGATACTAGAAACTGAATGCAATAACCACTACCATTTAATGCATCATCTATTGAGCGAACACTAACTCTCAGTACCACACCTTTAAAACACTTTTTCAGGAAAGGTAGAAGTAATGCAAAGACTATCCACACACTTCATTGTGCTCTTGATACGTTAGTAGGCTTTAACCCCATAGAGCAGTTTAAGTGGATGAAAAAGGAACATAGTCAGGTTGTCTGACTGCTATCAATAAATGCAGAAGTGCCAAGCCATGTAACGTAAGATGCTTGAGAAGGTGTTGATGACATATAACTGGTGAGTTACCAACAGTTTTCACCACACCAGTCACCCAAACATTGTATAAGCAACTTTTCTTTATGAAAATAATGAACATGAATTTCTAAGTGAAATTAGTGCTTCTCTAAAGTCTTTCCCACTGTCATCTTCCATAACCCTTCTTCTTTAAGCTACACTATTCAGTATTGGCTCTATTCTTATGTAAGTTGAACCAACACATCTATATCAATTCTGAAGCCTGCATTGAATTCACAACAGGATTTGGGTGAGGGGAAGCTAGATTTGTTAAAATCCATGTATTTCTACACTTTAGGACCTGCAAATCCTGCAAATTTTCTGACACAAAGCTGGTAAACCTGTTCTGCATAAAAACAAGGATGTCTCACACAACTCTGTCACACCACCTTGCTTTTTTAATGTAGTAAATGAAGTTTCTTTTGTTTCTTCTGCACCCTGAAAGTTGACCAAAAACACAGATTTATTTTAGGCTAGCTTTGATCAGAATGCTTATCTCTCAGTAAAACTGCTTGAATTTGTCTACTGATACATTCTAGCCTGAGTTGGAAGACTTCTAGAAATGCTGATTGGAAAAGAATGTCTGGAGGTCATTGAGTCCAGTCTCCAGCTTAAAAAAGGATTATTGCCAGCTCTAGACCATGTCAACCCCCTCTCTATTTTGCTGTTTTTTGAAAGTCAGTTATCCCATGGTGGTATCTTGGAGCTATAAGATAAAATAGAAGAAGAGGGAAAGACTTACTGAAAAAATCTAAAGGCAGCTGGGTACTACTTTGGTCTTAATTGTAAAGGATTTTTATTTTCTGGCATCCAAGAGTCTCTGTGTTCAGTGAAAAGCAATTAGGGAATGGGTATGTCAAACATGCTTCAGAAGGCTGCTGAGAGAATAGTGGTAAGCATCCACTCTGGAGTGCAAAAATGAAAATAAAACTGAGTTAATGTATGTAATAAGCTATTGGGTCAGCAGAAAAACAGGCCTCCTTAAAGACTTATATCCTGCATGAATAATTTACTGTTTGTTTGCAAGAAATTACCTAACCCAGCACAGGACCACAAGAGTGAACAAACCATTGCCCACAAACTTAGGAAGAAATCTTGGAATGAAAAATAGTAGAAAACACCCTTGACCCTTTTTACCTCAAATAATCAGTTTCATCTGATTAAGGAATGCTGAAGAACGTCAAAGAATGTTCTGTTCAGAAATCTGAAATTGTGGTGGATGACAACTGAAGGATTATGGCTTCCCTGTGAAAGCTTCCCTGGTGAGGGTTGGCACTGCAGTGCAGGTTGATGTGTCAGTCACTGGGACATGTCACTCTTCAGCGAGGACCAGCAACATCCTAAAGGGGAAGTAAATACACAGTACCCTGAAGGGTCAAAAAGCAAGGCAAGCTTGCAGCTTTGGTGGCAAAAACGTCAATCTTTCCAGAGGAGGCAGAATGGTGATTGGCAGAGCTGAACAACCTTGAACCCCGGCAGTTCTCTTCTGCCTCTCCACCCTAAGAAAATCTACCTTCAGCAGCTGCTCCAGGTAACCTTTGTGTGACCTCTGACTAGTCCATATCACCTATCTCCCCATCCTTCCAGGCAGGAGGCAGGATTGACTTGAATAAAGCAAATCCTCTCCTACCAGAAAAAAACAGGGCTGTGAGGGGCTGCTGGGGACATCTATGGTGTCTGGTGAGAAGGACAAGGCATCACCAGTGTCACCTTCAGGCAGTAACTAACTGCATGCAGAATTATTTGGACCTGAATCATTCACAGGTAACTTTGTGGGTGTTTAAGTGATAAAGGATTGCTGTAGATCACCAGATAGAGGAAATTGGCAGAAAAAAAAAAATTAGACATTTGCAGAGAACTGCAAATTGGCAATGAAATTAGAGCTCTGAATCCACAAGCATATAACTTCTACTCTATTGCTCCATGTGTTTGTACTTAATGTATATATACATCAGTATATAGCCTTGCAGAGTACTTCTCATCTGTACCCTGAAAGTGCTCAGAACACTCTATACATGTATTTAGCTTCTCAGGATTAGCAGAAGGTAATATTGAGGTGTCTTGAATTCAAGGATGTTAGAGATGGTTGGGGGCTCCTGTGAGTCAAGGATGTTAAAGCTCATGCTTCATGCATGAAGCATATGAATCCTTCCCAGTTTAGTTTGAGGACAGCAACAGGACATAGGGCTTGTCATACATGATGAGTCTTGGAAACACAATCAGACGAGGGTAGAGTAGCCTACATAGCTGATGTTAGGGTCATATCTTGTTTCTGATGTGTTTCAGCTGGTCCTGTTCTGTAAATATAGAACAGCTGCTTTTCTGAGCTTCACAGAATGCTGTATAGCCAACAGAGATGGAATTATAGAATAACTACCTAGAAGGTCCTTTAAGTGTAACAATTTACCATAGATCCTCTTCAGCTATGTTACTTCCACACTGGTGTGGCCAGCAGAAAGAGCCAGGCATCCAAACAGAGCATTGCAGTCATACAGTCTTATCTTTTACAAGCTAGGAAAACCTTGCTCAATCATTTCTACACCAAGATTATAGTTTCTGTTCGAACTTTATGCATATCTTTTAGAATGACTCTCCAGTTATGACTCATAAAACTTCAGGCACATGAAAACATATCACAAGCCCAAATCACTCCAAAGCTTAGGTAGTTTCTCTTTTAAAGATTTCGGTTTCTTTTTTCACCTGCTTGTCTCATTCCACCATTTCAGCCACTTGATTTCTATATGATTTTTTTTCAGTTAAATCAGATCTGTCACCATCTGAGGTATTTTTCTATGTAACATTTCTAGTCTGCAATTAATTCACTTCTAAATTTTCTCTTGGATAAATAAAGTAGACTCATTTGCTAAAGTCTTAATGTGTTAGGTATGTTTTAGGGACTCTGAGTTGTGCTTATAAACTTTTTCTGAGCACACTCTAGTTGTTCTCAGTGTCTTTTTTGAAGTGAGGACACAAGGTTTCCACTTTGGCTATGCTCTAATTCATGTTGGAGACAGAGATAATAGCCCTTTTCCTATTTTGATTGCCTCTTGCTTCTGCAATAAAGGATGGCATTCACAAACTTAATTGCTATGTTGTCATAAGACCACATGCTTCTTAGGCTGCCTAATATGACTTTTATGTGTTTTTCATATTGATCCACAGGATAAATTTCCATATTTGATGAGGAGATCCTATCCTTACTGCTTTGCTAGCTCTATGAACCAGTACTGTTGTATTACTCTATTTACTAGCTGACTCTTATCAGTACATATGGGTGATGTAACCAACACAATTATTTACAAATTTCTCTTCTAGTATTCTTTCCTACTTTCACTAGCATTGGTTTTGTAATCCTTCCTATACACTTCAAAAGTCATTGAGCAATGTTTGGTCAAAATTAGATCTCTGAGTAGCATACTGGGAATAATCTTATAGCATATAGGATTCACATTTTCATTATTTTCTAACAACTTTCAAGAAATGCCTACTATGATCTCTGTTTTTAATATAGTCCTATGTTCTGTAATGTGTTTCTTTTATCTGCACACCAAATCAGACCCACTCAATATTCTGTTGTTCCTCTTTACTACCCATGCAACCATAAAATTAAAAGTTCATGTAGGTTCTGCAGTATACTAAATGTGCTTTATGACTACAGGACACAAATGTACCAGCTTCACAGGACTTTGACCAGTCTCGTCCTGTTAACTGCACTAAAAAAATAGTGGGTCTTAAACTGGCTGATGTGCTACCAAACTGTTAAATGGCTATTGTCAGTTCCCACACATTTTACTGACAGATGTTGTGGTAGCACAGAGCAAACCCTTGGGCTGTTTTGGGCAATGCTGCTGAAAAACTACCATTATGATGATGACTATGATAAGCTAGCAGCTCTCTTATCTCTCTCAAAGATCAAATTTCATCAGAACAGTAAGGTTAGATTATGAGGTTTGTTATGAAAACTATCATAAAGTATTTGCTGTAACAACCCTTCTGCAGCTTCACTCAACACCTATGCCCAGGTACCCAGTTACATATATATACTGTGATTATTTTATTTAAATATACGAACATTAGCATCAAATCAAAATTTTCAGTCCTCTGCTACTCTCTAAATGTTGATTTATAAGAAAATCAGCATTAGCAGGGTAGAAAATCTTCTTCCAGCTAGAAAGTGTTGTAATAATTTCTTCCATTTTGTATGTCCTATGTGATCATTTCACTGTGAGAATTTTTTAGAATTCCTCCCTTTACTCCAACCATGTTCATCAAAAATTTTTTAAACCAATACTTTTAGCAAGGCTTGGCATGTCACCTCCTGTACATCACAGAGCTCCTGCATGAGAGAGGGAGCCCTTCCACAGAGCTGTGGGTGTATCTTGTCACTCCACTCATTTGCTCACTCACTCACTCACTCACTCACTCACTCACTCACTCACTCACTCATTCATGTCTCTTCCTGCAAGCTCCACTGGCATCAGCTGATCTGATCTCTTACCTGTCATAATCTAAGCTTCAGGGCATCACTTGATTTGGGTAAACACCCTGTGATCCAGGTACTTATCCAACCCAGTTCACATGAAACCTCACCCCTGCACTGTACTGCAGGCACAATGGACCACAGACCCCTACATTCTCTAGCCGTGTGAGAATAGCCAGATCTGCTAGCTGACCTGCTGTTCCTGAGACTGGACAGAAAATGTCAGCAACAACAGGAGAACCCCAAAAACAAGGGAAGCCATAAGTACAGTTCCTATGTGGCATAAACTAATTCTCTACAAGCCACTTTGCCTATTTCTACCTGTTTATATTCCTTTGGCATTTTACTTAATCCCCTTGAGAATTAAGGACAAGCTATGCATTTAAACAATAGCTTCAGCTGATTCCTATGAGTCATTGTCCTGAATACCCTTTGAACAGAAAAGTAAGTGCCACGCAACACACCTGATGCACAGTTCTAGCAAACCTGGTTGGAAAAGTGCACAATTTTATGGGTCAATATGCTGATCCTTTAGCCAGAGACACTGTCAAATCCCAGCTAAAATGGATGGTAGATCAGAGAGATGGAGGGTTCGGCAAAGTGAAGGTTAACCACACCACTAAAATCCTTTGATAATACATAGTTTAGATTTTAGAGGAGATTATTCTACATAAACTCAATTTAAAATACAAAGATAAATTATTGTGAGGATAGTATAAATATTTGAGAAGTTATAAAATAGGGCTTTTTGTCATTAGGTTATGTGCATTATATTAATAATTCAGAGCAATGTTTAAGAATATTATTTTCAACTAGAGATACCAGATTAATTTTAAGACGTAAAATAACAGAGTTCACTGTTTCAGTTGTATGGTACACTTCATTAAAATCACACATGTAATCTAGCTGTACCTCTTCTACACTGACAAAATGGCAGTTTTTTCTAAGAATTCATTAAGTTTTAAATTTTGTAGAGGATGTGATTTCTTGGGGCTAGTGAATATATCCTTTCCATCTCAAGCTAATACCCTGGGATAGTTCAGGTACAGTGTGTGAGTTCATGGTAGCTCTCCCTGCACATTAGTCTGGGCCATGAGGTAAGTATCATGTTTTCATATATGCATTTTAGAAGGAGAATATACTCTGAACAATGAGTTTAACTTGCCAGATTAAAGAAATGTTTCTTGTGAGAATCCAGGAAAATAAAGAAAAAATATTTGCTTGGAGTTTTATTAAACAGACCAAGCTGCCTTTTTTTTTTTTTTTAAGGCAATAACTTCCCTTCTTTTCCAAATACCAATGCGATTACAGGATTCTGCAAACTTTGAACAGAACTAAAAATCTAAAGTTTCCCTTGGGAAAACTTACATGAAAAATTTTAGTGTGTTTAACCAGGGAGAAACATTCCATTTGGAAGCAGTTTGACAACACACTGAGGCCAAACTCTGTGGCTTTCAGAAAACTGTGTTTTAGTTATATGACCCATCAGCTCCCACACAACAACTACATGGTTGTGCTACATTACCTATCACACAATGTAATCTGACTAGTCCCTCATGGTGTATCACAGAGGGATTGTATCCATTATGCATCCCACCAAAATGTCCTGGCAGATGGGTATGTGGCAGCTGAACCACAATTTCCATGACGCATCACAGCAATGCAGAAATTTTTTATGTTGGATAGAGCGAAGAGTTTTTTTTAAAGTTTCCCATAGGGAATGTAGAAAAAATTCCTTTTGATTAAAAGTGTTTTGATGCTTCCAAATTGAAAGAACTGAGCCAGACTTCATCCCAACCTCCCAGGCTCAAATTTTCACTTTTGTGACAAAATGTTTGCTAAAAGTTAACTAGTGGCATATTTTAAATAACTTCTTCAAATAACAGCTTCTTTATTAAAATGGTTCAAAGGCTGAAAATTCTAGTTCTAGGTAAGAACTCACTTCCCAAGACTGAATGTACATTTTTTTTTAAAATTAAGCTGAAATGTGTCAATATAGTTTACTGATCAGTGTGGACTAATGTTTTGGCCCTGCTAATGCTGTCCAGTTCAGCCACTTTGAAACTGTTTTATTCTGAATTAGTGCTAAATTACAGTGCATTTGTACAGCTTCAGTAATACAAGCTTTGGTCCAGTAAGGATATAAGTAATAGTCATGTGGTGATTTAAAAGCCCAGAGCTATGCTCAATATGTATACCAGTGGAATGCTGACATTAAAAAATTTATAGTCTCTCCCTTTAATGTCAAAAAAACATGAAAAAAACCTTCATTTTCTAATTCTCGTGAAGATGTGAGAATCACTGAAATTGTTTACAACCACCACACTAGCCACACTAGAAGATTTTGTTGCAAGGCACACACGTGGGGATTTTTTAGATCTGCTGGAAAGGGAGAAAGAGATTTTTTCTTCTGCCTCAGCATCTCCAGACCAGGTCTGGATTAGGGTCTCCATCAAAGGGTATTGGTCCATAGCCATAACATTCCTGACGATATGAATCTCTCCAGGGATGGAGGAGCAGCCCTTGCCTCCAGCCTCCCAAAATGTCTCTCCCCATTCAAAGAGCCTCAGTCTAGAGATGAGACACATTCACGCCCTGAATGACCTCCATTCACAAGGCACCTTCAGTGGTCAAGAGAAGCCTCCTCCAATTCTTGGCAGTATGGGTTACACTGTGCATTGCTGAAATGGGGAGAGAACAACTTGAATTCTGGGTACTTTATTTCATGTCTCACTATAGCAAGCAAAGCGTAAATTCCTGCAGGGAATATATAATAGGCTGAGGTGGTTGATACAGCTGCATTTCTGTTTGCTAAGTCTGAACTGGTGCTGCTTGCTGGCTTGAAATGTAACAAGAATGATTATGATTTGTATCAAGAATGACTTATGCACAGAGCCAGCCTGCCAGAAGCAGATCCTGAAGTTGCTTTGGCAAAAAGGCAAAATATCAATTCTTTGAAGAAGCTCAGAAGCCCTTCTACTGGAACAGAGCTGATGGGAGTTTTATGCCCTGACCCATTTTTAGTGCAAGAGCAGCAGGTGTAGTTACAGCATTTTGATGACTCCAAATTTAAGACTTTAAATTTTACTTCAGTTTTAGTTTTATTTAACAAGACCAAAATTTTTAAAAGAGGGGTTGGATGAAGGAAGCATCTCATTCCACAAACAAATCATATATATTTTTTCACCTGCCTAGCTTCATGGCAATCTTTGGAGTTGACAGAGAATATTTTTCCTGTTTCTACTGCTGCATGTCAGTCACAATCATAGAACGGGTAAGACTGGGAGAGCCCACAGGAGGTCACATAGTACAACCTCTCTGTGGAGTTAGGGCCATTCTAGAGATTGTTACCCATGCTTGTGTTCAGATGGTTTTTGAATATCTGCAGTGAAGAAGCCTCCACAGCTTCTCTGGGAAGCTCATGCTCAGAATAAAGTTCTCATATTCAGAAACGTTCCATTTTCACAAATCCTCCAGCAAACTTAGTGCAAGATATGCATCAGTAAAAGGTATCACTAGACAAGCAGACAAGTCAATTTTCTAGGGCTTGAATTTGAGTAAACTGCATATTTTGAGTGAAAGGGTTGTCAGTGTGGCATAATAAAGTACAATGCAAAGACATTCAGGGTTGTTGTGAAGAAAGCACAAAGGGTAGAGTGAAGGAGGGCTGGGGTGAGTAGAGGAGGGATGGATTACAAGAGATAACCCTGAGCAGTTATGACTGCACTGCTCCCAATCCCCAAATCAGTCAATTAAGAGCCAGCTGAGTTGTACAGAAACCCATCAGACCCATGGTGACATGAGGGAGAATCCATGGTGATTTAAGGGATGTCAGCAAAGACACTTAAAGACAGATGTTATGAGAGTGGCAGGAAAGGAGAGACATAGCATTTCCAGAAGCCTGTGTCCAGGGATCTGTCATGTGTGAGGACATATGGAGGCAGTGGGGAGTACAGCAGGAGCCAGGGAAGGCCACGAGAACTTCTTTGCCTGAGAAGAAAATGAAGAGAAAGGTGCCTCTTCCACTGTGAAGGAAGACTCAGGGGCTGAGATAGAGTTTCAGGGGTTACAAGTCAAGACAAAAGTAAGACTAAAAGCAGAACAGAAGATGGAACCAAGATATTATTCAGTCACAAACTGCTGTGGCAAAGAAATGGTGGTGACATCATTAATGGTGGAGCAGAGAGGAAAAGCAATAGCATGAGATCTCTGTGCAGCTGGTATGACCCATCACTGTATTTTGTCCAAGGACAGGGAAACTGCTCCACCCTAACAGTCCAGGGCCAGAGGAAACATAAACTGTTCACAGTAATCTGGGCAGGAACATGCATGCAGTCTTCTGCTAATAGCTGCCTATCAGTTAATCCTGCAATTTAGTATGGGGCCCACAAAATTGAGAAGATGCTTGTTATCTGGGTATAAAAAATGATCTTTAAATCTATGTGAGAAAACCCTCGCCTTAAAAATACATCAGTTTCCATGCCACTTTTTTTAATGTAAAACAACGGTGATATTTTTAAAAATATTTAATGTCCCGTAAAAGAAAGATAAAATTAGTCTTATTATTTGCAGGCCATCACAAGGCAGCAAGAAAACAGATACACACCCTTGCCAGAACTGTTGGGTGTCTGGCTATTCCGCCCAGGCTCAGAAATCCACATGCAAGTGGGTAATGCTCAGAACACGTGTGTTACCCCAGTAACAAGTAACACAGAATTCTTATGAAGTCCTGGAGATTTGCCATGTTGAATAAGTAAAAATTGAAAAGGCATATTTTCTCAAAGTTTGTATTCGCATATTTTCAAGCTTAGGTAAAAGTATGCCGGTGAGCATGTGTATGGGTTTGAGATCATCGTTTGCAGTAAGACTGCAAGTTTGCTGGGCTGGAAAATACATGTTTCTTTGTCTTTCTTCCAGTTTTTCACATCATTCTTCATCTAATAGTCTCCTTCCACCAAAATTCTGACAGAAAATTTTCCAAATATTTCATTTCAAAATGTCTTCACAGCAGTATTTTGCACAGCTCTAGCCAAAATGCACATTTCCCAAGGAAATTCTACACCTTTTAGTTTCCTAGCCAGTCATCTAATCATGAAGGAGTTAACTCTAGACCCATTTCTGTTTCTTAATTCCATTTCAGAGAAAATGTTAATCCTTTAATTATATAGCATGTTCAACTGACAAAATTACTTTCCTATTGTTGAAAAACTCGCTGTTATACTAAAGGCTTTTGATAAAACATGGCAATTGGAAAAAAAATAGATTTTCTATTGACATGATTCTTCTATAAAAATTCAAAGACACATGCAATATTTTAAGGGGATTATTATGTAGCCACAGTGGTTTCCCGCTATGTATAGCTAACTTCTCCCTTCTCAGAACCATAAAACCTCATGGTAAGCAAGCTCTGCTATCAGAGTTAGGGTATTTCAATCAGTGAAATGGGGAGTTTTCAATCAAATTGAAGGAATTTAGCCTTTTGTCCTTAGTCCACCTCTTTGAAAATTGTGCCTTTTATCATGGTGGTAAGGTTATAAGAGGCTTTCAACAGAGGAATAGGTCCCTCTGGGGATGTTTTTATGGGAAGTACATGGGAGACACCATTGCATTCAATTTGCTGAAATTGTGCTCCAGAGCTTCTGGAATAGTCCTTGAGGGTTTTTTGTTTTGGTTTGGGGATTTTTTTGGTTTTGCTTTTTTTTTTTTGGTGGTTTTTTGTTTTGTTTTGTTTTGTTTTTTTGTTTGTTTTTTTTTTGGGCGGGAGGTGGTGTTCAGGGTTTTTTGGGTTGGTTTGGTTGTTGTTGGTTTTGGGGTTTTTTGCTTGGTGGGGTTTTGTTTGATTGGTTTTTGGGGTTTTTTTAGATTTTTTTGTTGTTGTTCATTACAAAGGGATACAGATAAGAATAACTGGCAACATGGAACACTGTCTCCAACAGAAACTGAAGTTACCTGCCCATCATTTCTTAATCCTGTATGCAGGGTAATCAGATCAAACCTCTCAGATCTCAGGACCTTACAGAGTCTTGTTCACTAACGTTGTCCAACCATTTGATACCCTTTTATCCTCTTAAATTAAAGAGCCTAGATCACGGTGGAGCACCACAAAAATATAAAGCACAAGAAATATTTGTTTGCAACTGGTCACTTTTGTGAAAAATAATAGTCAGTTTTCTACTGTGCACTAACATGTAATCAGTTTCCAGTCTCCAAGCTCTTACCCTATTTTCTAAATGGGGGGAAAATTATTAAAAATTAGCACTGGCTTAAGCTCTTCTTGTCTAATCTTATTACATAGGGCTGATTGTGTTTCACACTAATAAACTAAGAGGTTAGGACATTAATCTACTGTAAACTCAATGCTCCAATGAAATATGAGAGAAGAGATGGTAAAGACCCTGCTGTGCAGCTGACTTGTGTTGCATGCTGTGCTTGTTAGAGAAGACAAAGTTACAGGTCATGTTATCTGTGCTTTAATACTGTTATTCAAGCTCCTGGGGTTTTCCTTCAAAATGTAGGGACTTATCCCTGAGAATACTAACAATGTCATTAAAAAATAACTTGCAACATCTTTTTGTTATTTACAAACTCATGACCTATGAAAGGGACATCTTGATCAGTCACAGAGATGGACAAAGAATAAAGGTGACAGGACAGAGTAAGCTGCATGTGGTTTGGGGCATCGATTCTTGCAGCACGAATGCCTGATTGCTATTGAGTTATATATCAAACCTGAAACTGCATTAGTCCTGAATTTACAAGTTACACACTGACGTGTATTGTGCAAACACAAGTATTGCTTTCTGCTCTGACTCAAGACCAGCACCTTTTATTTTAGGCTTTTTGAGATGAATAGGTTGATTGCCTCATGGGTCAAGAGTGCAGGTAAACTGAGCAGGATCATTAGCATTCAGTTCTTTTCAGATTTGAGAATAACTTAAAAACTGGGATTAGCTCATCTAGATGTTGCTTGGTACAGTGGTGCCAAAATAGTGATGACAAGACTCTTTGAGATCTTTCTATTGATGATCACTGCTGGTGCATAATATTACCATTCATTATCTGAAATTATTTTAATAACCACAAATCTCTATGATATCACTTTGAAGAATAATCATAGGATTTAAATTGGAAGTGCTAGGAAAACAGTAATTTTCTAGCTAAGCAGAACAAGTAGCGTTTATTGTCCTTAAGTTTCTGTGATGTTTAATTTATCAGGAAGATATTTTGTTATCAATACATTACTCACCAAAGCAACCTGTGTCACCGATAAAAATACTAATTCCTTCCTCCTTATGAATGATGCAGCTAGAGGTATACTGGACAGAATTCAAATTGAATGAGATCACGTAAGAACTTCATATTAGAATGTACTTCTTGTTCTTAAAAACAAAAATTCCCCATGAAGATGTTAACTGTGGTCCCTAGAAATGAGCCAAAAATTAATCTCCAGATGTCACAGCAGTACATTGCATTACTTGGTCTACACCAAATATCCGGAGCCAGCCCTTCTGAGATCCTCTTCATCATGCTCCAGAGAGAAAAGAGAGATTTAAACTGATGTCCAAAGGGACTTTTCCTGCAGAAAAATATAGCAGATAAAGTGGAGTTCCTCAGCAGTACATACTTTTCTATCATTTGCTTGTGTTAAAGGGCAGGGAGTTGTTGAAGGACCTCAGACTGAGACTAGATGCAGAGCAGCCAGGGAAGAGAGACATCCTGGGAAAGACACTCTTCTTAGTGGACATAGAACAGAGAGAGCAGAAAAAGACCCTGTGAGGACAAAGGATTTGTATAAATTCCTGCCCCTGGGTTAATGGGAGTATAAGCACAGCCTTGTCCTCCCCTCTGGCCTTAGTGGCTGAACCAGATCACGCTGGTATATACTCAGTACAGTTACTTATGTACTTCAACACTCTCCAAACTAATGCTCAGGATGTTTGAAGGACATGTTCTGGTGTTTATCAGTAACATGAACTGAGATAACAAAAAATAAAGGATTTACAGCCAGGGAAAAGATCCAATAATAACTTATGCCTTAAAATCAAATCCACCCAAGCTCATACCAACATCCTTTTAGCATGTCAGTGGAGCAGGCACACAGATTTCAATGGTTTCAATGTGGTACTTATCATATCTGCCTGCTACTGCCTCATTTTATTACTTCAAAGGCATGTAAACCTCTTCATGCAACACAAGTAAGCAAACCCTGGATGGCATTACCCAGGGTGATGGGAAAGGAATGACTTAGTGGCTAACCTTACCACAAAACCAAAAGCCTGTGGTACAGAGCAAACAAGCTCCAAAGTTAGGGCCTGTCAGTCAGATAGCTGGTGGACAAGCAACCCTTAACATGTAATCCCGACCTCAGAATAACCCTCACTTGTATCCTTAAAAGTTCATAAACTCCTGCAGCCGAAGAGCTGCAGCAAGCAGTGCCCCAGCAGTGGGTGGGTGTGTGCTTCTTGCCACCTAGAGGAATCCCAGAAGGTTCCCAATGGCTGGAAAATTCATGGTGCTGGAATTTCTTCCCCCCAAAGGGCACCTCAGCAGCTGGTAAAAAGAGCGGCCGCTTCTGCCACTGCCAGCCTCAGACTCCCAGGGGACTGCGAACTGCTGAGCAGAAGCTTTCCAGGCACAAAAGAATTTCTGTGACCTCAACAGCAGTGCCAGGAAATAGACTCTAATCCCAGGCAATTAAGTTTACAAGAAATACGCAGCCCATGGGGAGATTTTTAAGTGTGGCCAGCAAGTTTTGTATGGAGATTGGTTAATGCTCCTCCCTGCCCTAGTCCCTCAGAGATTCACAATGCAAAAAGAGCTATATACCTTTTAAATATGGACACCAGGTTGAATGTACCTGCCATTTTTCTGTGCCCCACCAGACTAAATTGGCTGTTCACAAAATACAAGAAAAGCAGAATTGTTCTTACAAGGTACCTAGACAAGTTTCTGGGAAGAAACTGCAGATCATGGTTCATGTTTGGCAGGGGTTATACAAAAAGCTGGATAGAGGACCTGGGGTGTAGATTTCCCATCAGTTAATAGGGCCATTAGCTTGAGGGACTATGCAGTATTTTTCTGACTTGTACCCAGATCTGCATGTAAATCTGCCGTGGTGAAAGACATGTCAGAGCCTCCTCCCTCCTAGTTAGAAGGTGGTGACAAGAAGGATTTAAAACCATCTATCACTGCTTGCAGAAAGCAGAATCTCTACAGAAATGGTGTCCTCATCTGCAATTACAATGGCCAGCTGTAATTCATTGCTGCATGTGGTTAAAATGTCAGCTGAGACCTGGCATGTCAAGTTCAGGGCTGTTTCAAATGGGACAACCAGGTGACGTTTGGCAATAATGCTGCTAGCCAGAGTGGGAAGTGAGTGATGTTAGGCTGTGTGGGCTGTGACAGGACACAACCATTGGCCTGAAACAGCAAAGGAATTCAGGAAGGCAACGGGGATCTGGAACTAGAGCTATGCAGTCAGGGAGATTGGGCATGAGGAATTAGGGAAGCCAGTGATCTACTGGGATGGGGGCTGGACCAGGAGGCTGAGGCAGGGTTGAGATACAACTGAGGTTAATGGAAGAAGACTAAGGAAAACAGAGCAAAAAATTAACTCATGGACAGTGATGGAAAGCCCTTCTCAGGGAGCCTCTCTTCCCTCACCAGCTCCAACTGGCCAGTCCAACTCCAGAACACTGGGAAATTGCAGCCTCTGCTGCTGAACCTCCTTTGCTGGCAAACCTGCTTGGGAGAGCATGAGCAGTGTGAAGCCACAGGGAAACTCACAGCTGGGGGAGGGGGGCATGTATGCTTCAAACACCAAATTCCCCGCATCTTCTTGTCCCATCATTCATTCCTCTTCTCTCTGCTAGATTCATCTTACTTCAGCACGAGCTCCACACAGAGAGAAAAATCTGCAACTGCCATCAGTTACCTCATTAGAAAAATTGGCAGTGGTTTTCAAGCACTTAGGGACATAAGCTTTTTTAACTAGAAGGAGCTTTTCAGCTTCATTACAGAGTGCCATGGTATGCTGTTATAATTGCCCCAAATATCTGCAAAGGTAAGCATCTGATTTCTCAACACCTAAAGTACATTTCAAGTTTTGAAGTGAACCTAATTTGAGTGAAGCTAATTTTGAATTAGTCTTAAGTAATATAGAGGAGCTATTTCACCTAAGATGAGGACTCAGGCCCCAGCCAGCATCTGCTGCTACATTTAGGTTTGATACCCAGTAAAGGAATTTGAAAGAAGGAATATTTTATAAAGGGAAGACTTAACTAAAACTCAAGTGTAGTTACAAAAGACAGATTGCTTAAAGGCAGTAAAACCCCCAAAAGTAGTTTAGATACAAAAGGTGATTACTGAGACTCAGAAAATACATGTACAACCAAATAAGAAAGGAAACCAGACAGGAAAAAGTCTTCCAGTGTAATGAAAGCAATAGGGTGAAATGTTCCCCTTCCCTCTGCCCCCCGAGGCCAGCTGCTAGCTCAAATTTAGGGGATCCATACAACAGTATCTTCTCTTTGAAGAGAAGAGAAACTCTTCATGATTTAGAAATTTGACACAGATGAAGACAACAAACAAGAATATAAATTAGAGAAGGGACTATGAAAGAAAATGGCTAAACTGGATTTTCCATGGCAAATAGCATAAAGCTTTAAAAGAAGCACTAGCAGATCATTTAGGTGTATCTGACTCAGCAAGCCCATGAAAGAAATGGGCGAGGTCTGATGCCTACTGATGAGGAGATGTGCAATTCCTTTGCAATAATCTTTACTTCTTCAGTAATGTCAAAGAAATATCTGCAAAGACAGAGATGTCAGAATAAAAAGTGGAATTAAATTTGTTATCTGAACAGTTCTAGACGACATACATCAGAGGTTTATGACAGTGATCCCAAATAAAGGTAACAAAAAAGGTCAGGTAACAAAAATAACAGTTACAGTCCATTAAGCTGAAGAGTATATAAGGTATATATTTAGGCCATAAATAATAACATACGCTTATCTTATCCACAACCACTTGCATATCACTGCTAGCACAGCTAGAAATAGCTTGATTCTTTTTGTATACATTTAGAATTTGGAGTCTAGATCCCTTCTCAATGAAAGAATGATCTTGATTTATGAGCACAATGCGATGACTTTACAGAGGTGAGAAGAACCTTCCTCAGGCTGAATGTTCCTAGAGCCCATCATCCTCTTTGGGACACTGTTAGAGACCCAACTTCTGAGTTTCCTTTTCTTCCTACTTAAAAAAAGGCATTCTACCTTAAAATTGCCAGAGAGAAAACTTGTAAAAGAGTGTCTTCTATAGCTTTGGATTCCATTACTTTTGTATTGAGTTTTTGTCTCTCACCATTCATTTTTTCTTTAAGCCCTTTATTACTTACTTGGTGGTTTATTTTAAATTTTTGATCAAATTGTCTCTACTTCCCTCTTTTTGCCTTTCTTTTTCTCCCCTGCCAGTCTTTTTCCATAACTAAGAAATGTCTTTCTTTGCAAAGTCTGGTACAGAAATGAATGGATAATTGATGAAGCGTCCCACTTACTGTCTTTCCCTGGACTCCTGAAGTGCTTCAGCATGAACATCACTTGGGTAGTGGTCTGTGGGATCATGCTCCACCCTCCCTTGCTCATAGCAATGATGCCTCCCATGACAACACTCCAAGCTGAGTTCTCAGACTTGCAATCTCCAAATCTCACCCAGACTCCTAGCTTGTTTTCTTCTCAGCTAAACTATTACATGTCCATCCAGCATTGCAATCTCCCTGTTGTCTCCATCTCTCAAGTCTTCCATGAAGCCTAATTCTTCTATGTGTAGCCTAATTCTGCTGTCAGTAGGGCTTGTTCAAAACAAACCCTCCTGGACCAGCACTCCTAAGTGCTTTGGAGCCAATTTTTGTTTATGCTACAGCTCAGGGTAAGCCAGAAGCAACATGCTTTTGTGCAAGCAGTAATGCAGTTATGTGGATATAAGCTGTGCTAATGTGCTTATCTGTGTGGGCCCCACATGTCCCATGGGAGACTCAGCTGGGCAGCAGCCAACAATGGCAGCAGCAACTGGATGCAGGCAGAGACACATCAGTGGGAGGGGGCTGATGTGCTTCTCCCTCTACCTTCACTTCCAGTGCAGCCAGCTAGGGGAGCCTAGGCACAATTTAATCCTTCCAGTAAATACGAGGGCTTGCCCTCTCTTTCCCTTCAGTCGTGTTTCTGAGGAGTTAGCCTTCTCTGGTAGCAGGCATTGAAACCCGTGACTTGGTTCTGCAGGCATTAGGGGAATATGTCATCACACCCACATAAAATCCCAAAATGTCAGAAGAACAAAAGGACACAAACAGCAAGAGCATTCTCATGCCTCCATTCCAAGCATGCAGTTCCCATTCACAGCTTTGGATCTGAAAGCTCCTTGGCAAGCATCCTTTTCACATTTTACACCCACGGATTATGGGTGTGGGAGTGTGTGTGTGTATTACTGCAAATATCCAGTGAGAGCCCATTTTTTTTCGATGAGAGAAGCCTTCTGAACTGATATTTTGGAAACCATCATGTGATGTTAGCCAAATGCTAACATTATTCTGCTTCACCCACATACTGCTGGAAGCCAGAAAACGAGGCAGCTGCCTGCTTCTGCTCTAAGTTTGCCAGGCCAGCACCACAGCACTTGTAGCCTGCCATCAGCTCCAGCCAGCTCACAGGTAGCAACACGAACACATAATTCACATTTATGTCTCAAGAACAAATTGAGCTTAGCAGTTGTGAGGCTTTCAGCAAAATTCCCATACAGCCTTTTGTTTATTTGCTGAATTAGAAATACACTTGTAGAAAGAGCATCAATTTAGGATGAAATACGTACATATTTCAGGATAAAAGACTCTCATTAAAACTGAAATATCACTAAGTGGGATGACCTCCCTCCTTAGCAAATAAAATTTTATGTATTTTTCTTTTCTGCTTTTAGTCAAGCCAGGTATGTTTTGGGTTGTCAAAATTACATGGGATTTACTGCCCTTGAGGCAGCCATGTTTCCAAAATGAGCAATTTACTTGGAGTGTCTAGAGATTCCAGCTTTTTTTTTATTATCATTATTATTACCTAAAAAATGTTTGAATAACAAAGAAATTCAGTCGTTTCCCCACTATTGCTGATCCATGTGGCTCACCTGGTATTTGCATTTCTGACAATATTCTATTGTTGTGTCTCTTCTTGGCAGGATATTTTCAGAAATTAGACAACAGGAAGCAATCTAGCGAGGTTTCTCCCAAGAGCTCAAAGACTGGAACATAGCTTTTTAATGACTGTGAAAAGAGAATTTCTAGATATCAATCAAGCTGACAGTTCTTTCTACCAGAGAGTTTTAATAGTCCATAAGGTTCCAATTTGTCATTATTTTTTTAATCCTTCTTTAAAAAACAAACTTAGTCATTTTGGAAATAGTTGTGGATAGAACCAAAAAACATTTCCAAGAGAACATCTTACTTAAGAAAACCAACCAAAAATGTGAACAGAAGGAGAAATCATTTCAGTCTTTAGTTCCTTAATAGCACATTTTGGAAAGCAAAACAAGCATAAGCCCCAAACTACTGTGACTACTGAAAGGGGTAAGAAATAGCTGAACAGTGTAGAATTTTCTGCACTTTTGCAGCCATAGGCCAAGCTCTGAGCAGACACTGTCAGCCAGAGCTTCCCTTCCTATAAATCAGCCTAGTTACACACAAATCACCAAGAATTGTCCCATGACACACAAGGAGAGGCCTGGAACCTCAGTATCTCATAAACATGCATTTCAAGTAGGAGATTTTTGTGTGCTTTGAGTTCTGAAGGAAAGGGAGGAGTATCTGGGGAGATGACAGAGGGAAGAAGTTATTATAAAATAGAATAGCAACATTTTCCAAATTCTCAGACTCAATAGTCCTTCATTCAGGTTGGACTTCTACATCTTGAGTCTGTCCCATGCAACTGCAGTGAAGGTTAACTATCGGTGCTCCTTCCTTAGAAATCTCCTGGGGCTGCTTGACTGCCTCTGCATAATGAATTATAGAAACAGGCTAGCTGTTCCCTACAGCACTGTCCTGTAGTAACAGCAACATAAATCCACTGACTTTCAAAGAGCTACATGAGGTTTACACGGCCCTATAGTGGCAGGGAGGGAAAGATTGAAAGAGTGGTTAATTTTATTTAAATTCACCATTTTCTGTACTGAGACAGTGCTCCAGGATAAAGTATCTTCAAACATCATCAAGTTTTTCTTCATGAAGAGATGCATAGGACGTGCAGGTTGGAAGCAGGGGGAAAACAAAAGAAACATCCTCCAAAGGGAAATATCCTCAGACACGTGCGCACAGATCTAAACCTGTGGACTGTGTTTTTCTCCTGCACACTGCAGCCAGAAGCTGAAGGAGCACAGTGGCCTTCCAGATTTGCTCCCGGCAATTTAAAACTCAAGGTGAAACCTAGCAACTTTATTTCTTGTTGTAGGTGCCAAAAGCTTTTTCATTGTCTTCCTTTAGCTCTTAAGCCATTTTCACATTTTCATTTAGATATTGATCTATAGTATTCTCAAGATCTTGGAAAGATTTCTCTTGGTTTGACTAAGGGTTAGATCATGCCTTTAAAATGCATCAGGGAGAAAATGTTCAGGAGAAAAAAAGCAGAGACAGACAGGAAGTAATTTCAAATTTTGTTGAGTTTTGAATTTAAGAAAAAAAGAATACCTTCAAGAGCAGATAACTTTCCAGCAGATTCAAAGAGGTCTTGGCACAAGCTTAGAGAAGGGAGCACTGGGGGATGGCAATCACAGTATTGATGCCAAAGGCCCTACACAGGTGGTACTGCATTTCAGAATCCTTCTCCAGATGACATGACACCAAGGAACACTCTTGTACTTCTTGTTTGGGCAGTTATTGGTAAAAACAGGATATTGTGACTGGACAGTCATTCACAAAGTTACGGAATTACAGAACCACCTAGACTGGAAAATACCCTTAAGATCACTGAGTTCCACTGTAAACTTAATGTTGCCAAGTGCACACTAAACCATGTCCCCAAGCGCCATATCTACACGTTTTAATTACCTCCAGGGATGGTGACTCAACCACTTCCCTGGACAGTCTGTTCCAATGCTTGATAACCCTTTCAGTGGAGAAATTTTCCCTAATATTTGATCTAAATCTCCCTTGGCACAATTTGAAGCTGTACATACATGTATATACATTTTTAATTCTCAGTGACAACTGAAAACTGGTAATGGTAAAAGGCTGGAAGAGAGTGTTCACCTGTCCACACTATTCCTACACCACTCACATTTAATAGAGTACATTCTCCATTGATAACAAATTCAACAGAAGTTTGAGGCAGACCTGTTTTCTTTTCCCAGTATAGGCAAAATATATAACTTTGTGTATCCTTTATCCCAGACCTCAGAGCAATAGGATACTCTGGAGCAAGTAGCTGTTTGAGCTCCCCATTTTTTGGACACTGGTGTAAAGGCAGCATGGGCTTTTAGATGGATGTGAATACCACATCCAGCCTTGACAAAGGAAATATGACAGGCACCCATATGGACACCAGACTCAGAGAAGCCATAGTAATTCACAGTTTACAAAACTATTTCTATTTACAGGATGAACAAAAGGCCTGAGTGTCTTTGAGTGATTTACTGTAAATAACACCTGTTAAATACCTGTTTGCTAGTACAAGTAGCCAGTGTGATCCCCCCAAAAAAGAGAAGTGCCCTGGTTTTAAAAATCTGAAAAGTAACCACATTTATACTATTTTTAGTACAAGAAATTCCATTGTGTCTTAATCCACTTAATTACCTAAATAATATTCTTGAACTTGAAAATCCAATTCATTTTACCCTTTAATAGGTAGATGCAGTGAAAATTTCAGACATAGCAGCAGACATGGCATTTGTAGCTAATTAAGGAAAACTGGATTGAGCCCAGATGTGGATTATGCAAAGTGATTACTGGTGTTCTTTAGAAGCTGATAATTTTGAAAGCATTTCCTTGTGCTTGTTCACTTTTTCCAGTAAACCAAGATAAAAAAGATTCTGAAGGGAGGAAAATAGGTTTCTACAAAGTAAAACTGTCAGTGGCAATTATTTCCATCATTTCAAATTGACATGTATGGTAGTTAACGATTGGGTCAGAGCCATTCTTTCAATCAAAAGTTGCTTTTTAGCTGCAATCCAAAATAAGAACTGCATATAGCTTTCAAGCATGGAGTGACATTAAATGTGGAACTCCACACAATAATTACCACTGGAAATATCTCTGAAGTAGTGATATTTCGTTTGTGTTGGGAAAAAAACAATCAAGATAATAAGCACTAATTGTTAACGGTAAGACTGTACTATGTTTAATTCCAATAAACTGCTGAAATGAGTGAAGATGTTTGTCAAGTAAGAAGCCAGTCAACCTAAGGAAAAGAGACAGAAACCGAATTCCTACAAGATAGAGTGCCAGTGCTGTGCCAGGACCTTTGAGGAGGAACTACAGCATCAAGAAATACAAAAAAAAAATGTGTTTCACAAATAAGCAGCAAAATAATTATAAATCTCCTTTTGAAAGGAAATTTATTATAAGATTTTCCAATGGCTTATCAAATTGCCATCAGAATATTGGGGTGGAAACTGAAAAAAAAAAAAAAAGAAAAAAGCAATTTGGAAATCAATTTATGCTGATTTTGTGGTGGGAAACTTGCCTATGTGCTTGATTTTACAAAGCACTGAAAAATGGTTTGGCAGTATCCATTGTAGCTTCTGCTTTCTTTCTTTTTCTCTCTGTTTTTAAGGTCTACTGATCTTATTGTTAAATACTAGCAATTTGGCATAACTGAGCCTTAGAATTGAGTAAGAAAGTTTCCAAAGAGAAAAACTGTCACTCTGCAATGCAATCATTACAAATTAACATGATTTTAAAAACCAGTATGGCTCTTCTGTGTTTTTGTAATCATTGGTTGAATTACTCCACTCTATTTGTTGTAGTTATGTTGACAAATATTGCAGCATAAGTATGAAATATATTTTGATTATGAAACAGATGGAATTTTCAATTTCCATTCTGCCATGATGAACTAAACTGGACTCTTACATTTTCTGTTTCTGTTCCTAAATACATTTAGGATGTTTATTGTCCTATAAACAGAAGGAGTTTTTACACTCCACAACTTTCTCAGGCT
Source organism: Phylloscopus collybita (assembly GCA_027886175.1). Classification (NCBI taxonomy): domain Eukaryota; kingdom Metazoa; phylum Chordata; class Aves; order Passeriformes; family Phylloscopidae; genus Phylloscopus; species Phylloscopus collybita. Next base: position 4,590,232 of record JAJNNQ010000029.1, read on the forward strand.
ATTGTCCCTGGTAGCAGAACATAATTTGCAATCCTCATTCCCATCAGTCACCTGCACCCTGTTAAAGCCCCAGGACACCCCTGCAACACTTGGTATCTTTGCCCACATTGCATCCGCGACCCTGATAAAGGATGGCATAACCAGATGTGCACCTGGTGGGTGCCAAGTATAGAACCAGCGCCATGGGCCAGGGCAGTGTGAAGACAAAGAGAGACAGTGGAGCAGACATCCATTAGCCAGTAGATGTTCCTTCACTTCCCACTGCAGTGGGAAATGCAGCCTCTGAGTTTGCATCCAAGGAAAGAGGTTAGAAGAAGATGCAGACAGCCTGTGAGTGCAGTGCAGCAAAACTCACTAGTAGTCTCAATATCCCCAAAGCTCAACTGCTGTCTCCTTCTTGGAGGAACTACAGAAAAAGATAGTTTTAAAGAGAGCAAGTCTGTTTGGGGGCTGTTTCCCACAAGTTCTTTTTGAACAAGAGAAGAGCATCATGACAGAAACCACAAAGGCACTTGTTTGCCCCTTAGGGAAGTGATGAAAACCCAGTCATCTGGTAGATTTTCAGCTAGTTCTGGACAAGATGAGAGTAAGGCCAACCAGGTCTTGGGGAAGCAAGTTGATGAGTGACAGTGTCTACTTGCTTTAGTATTCTTATTAAGAGGAACAACAGCAGGCATGAATTATGAAAAGTCACACACTGGACATTTGTTAAGATTCAGAGCAGAACTATAGTGCATTAAAAGACTGGTTAGCAAAAGGAACTTTATCATGTCATATAAAGCCAAAACACAGACATCTGGAAAAAAAAAAAAAAAAGTAGTAGTGATAGGGTAATAAATAATTATCTCACACAGGATTGACCTATGCTTAATCAAAGTGAGTGTGGATGGAAGAACTGGAGCTTTAACAAGCTATATTTCATTTGTGAGCATAATTATTGTTGCCACAGTGCAACAATTCACTGAACTGCACATATAAAATACCATTAGAAAAAACAGGAAAATTATACTCTATACTCATTAGTCTGATATAGAGCTCTTTCCTTATATACAGACATATGCTGTTTTTCCATGTACTCATAAACCATCTGCTCTGTTCTTTGCTTACATTTTGGCTCAGCACAAAACAGCTTTTACTTTCACAGTTAAATATTCCCATACACAGCAATATAAGTGGGAGAATGTATTGGTAGCTGTGTACGGTATCTGTTTATGAGATCAAGAAATAAAGTTGTCTGTATAGATAATATTACATTTTAATCATATTATTAAAACTTTGACTATAAATTTTCTAGCCTATTTTCACTTCTTGCAGGGACAGAAAATTTAAAAGTGATAGCAGGAGAGAAAGTTAAAGGTAAGGTTGATTTAAAAGTCTTACAGTTTCATTAATTTACATTAGTATTAGTATCAGATAAAGGTATTTCTAGGAATGCACAAGAAAAAATTCTGCCCTGATACCCATACCTGCAATACTAGAATTTAGCTCATAACTTTTACCTTGATAACATCTTAAATCTGAGGCTGCAGCATCAACTAATGACTCATTCCTCTACAAAGCTCTTTTAAAAGTGCATGGTTTCTACACAGGTACCAAGTATTTCTTCACAGTCTTTCATCTGCTTAGTCAGAGACATTTCTGTAAGTAAAATAAAGGTGTGTTTTTGATGTGGATGCAGTGATATCCACATAAGTCCTACAAAATGCAATGTAGTGATGAACACAGTCCCAAAGTATTTAGGGTCCCCAAATCTTTATTCTGGGAGTGAGAATATGAGAAGGCACAGCTAAGTGTCCTTTGAGGGGTGTGCACGAGATGTCCAGGATCTCCTGTCCTGGATGTGAGCCACATGACTTTCTCACAACGGTGCTTGACTATATTTCACAACCTCAGGAGACCCACCAAAGCTGTGTTGGTTTCCTCAGCCTCAAATCCCCTGACAGTACCTTTGCCCCACTCCCCTGCCTGAGACCTGATACCCCCTCCCCTCACTTCCCACCTACAGCAAGTCCCCCTTGAAGCATCAGTGAGATCAGGCCTCAAGACCTCTTCTGAGAACCTTCCAAATGCCGAATTTCAGAGGGTTTCAACTCAAAATCAGGAATCTGACCAGATTTTCTTGAAAACGGGCCCAGTTTAATTCAAAATGTGTTACAGACTTCAACAAACAGAGTCTGGGTTTTGACTTTCTTGTGAAACTTGAAACCCCATGTGTTCTGCATGGTTTAGGTTTTTGTTGTGAATATCTTACACAGCTCCATGGGAATAGCCTTTTCTTGTGGGCTTTTAGCATTTCCTATCCCAGCCAGAACCATAAAAAACAAAGGCTGGAAAATATGAAAACTTCAATTATGTGGAAAAAGGGAGACTTAACTTTTTAAACCTCAGACAACGCTTGTGTTCATTTAGAGTGCAGAGTGAAGTTTTGAATTAATTTATGTTTTATTTTAGCTGTTAGCCTTAATTAGGTGCATTCAGGAGAAATCACTTCCCCTCTAATATAAAATCATGGAGCTTGTGACACATGGAAATTATAAACACTTTGAGATGGGTGTTGGTTTCGCAGCAGCCAAAGAGCAAATATTTACAGTACATTATGCTTTGCTTCACTTCTAAATTATTATCTTCCCCTCCAGAATAATCAGTTTGCCAAAGACAGACTTCTACTAAAGTTAGTGCCCTCTTCATCCATTTTCTTGCAGACAATTATTTTACCCACATTTATATATTGAAATTTCTTGCCCTAGCTCTCTGCAGAGTCAAATGAAAATGGAGGAAATTCTTAATTTGTCATCTCTTTTGTCCCTGAATCACACCATGGTTTCTGACAAACTCTTCCAGTTTGGTGAGCTTGTCTTTCTTTTTTCAAAATGAAAATACAAATACTTAACTTCCCAACAGAGATATTAATTATTCATCTCCATAATAAGATATTAAAATATAAATGTATATGTAATGTTAATTAGTGGTATCATAATTACTTATTCCAAAAGCCCAAAGAAGCTGTTACTTCACAGATTACTTAAATTAGTGCTAAAATATTCCTGTCTTTGGTCTCACAGGGTTCCCTTATGGGAAGTTAACTATAAGAAAAGTAATACTATGACATAAAGGAGAAGAAATAATTACATATGCTGTTTTTATTCCCCTGATATAGCTTCTGCAGTGCATGATGTGTTATTAGGTTTTGCAATAAAAGTGCAGCAACCTGGCTTTGCGCTTACAATAGCTAAAACCATCTGCGTACGTGTAAAACCTCTGCTGGCAGGTTTCCATGTGCGGTTCATGCATTCCTTTGCCTGTGCAATTTGAAGCTGTCAAAAACTAATTAAATAATTATGTGGTTGTTACTGCAGCTGTGTGTATTCTTCATTACGTTATAAGGCTGCGGTTTGAGGCACTCTCCTGCTCTAGGTTTCAAAATATTAGTAATGGAAGGTGTGTTGTCACTGCATGTTCAGCTGCTGCCAGAAAAAGCAGAGAGGGAGGGGAACAACCTTTCATGTCAGTCTATCACTATACTTCATTCTATATGTTCCCTTCATACAGCACAGAGGTGAAAATACAAATTGACTTTTTGCAGTCCCTTCTTGTTGGTCAGAATTTGGCATGGCCTGTCCTGAGTAAAAGACAGAGAAAATCCCTTGCAGTGCTTCCACAGTGGATGGGTGCATATTTGAAGCCTGTGTGTTGTTCTGCAGTACCTCTCAGCCTGGTCAGGTGACCTGGAGGCTGACAACAGAAGGAGAAGAGAGAGGTTGTGGAGAAGACCATCACCTCCTTGGCCATGAAGGACACAGCTACCAGTCATGCTCTTGACTGACTCCCTGACCCCAAGGAAATCACTCCCTGGGCCCAACTGCCCTAACAGTAAATCATGGATAACTTTGTATTTCCTCCTCCAAGAACACATCAGCAGAGCTTGTTAATGACAGTTACTCAACTTCATCTCAGACTGAGGATGCTACTCAGATGCAATACAGTATAACAATATTCTGTCGTTGTCAATGATGCTAGATTATCACATCACCACTCAATAGCACTCAATTTTTAGTTGAAGAATAAGGAGCTGTCACTGCAAAAAAATAATTGCTAGTTGTTCCCCCTACCCTTCTGTTGGAAATTATTCTTGTACACAGAAAAACAGGGCTACTATTTACACTGAATAAAATAGGGTATATGAGTACCAGGAGCCAGTCCTGCCTCATGTCTTCTGCCCACAGGGAGAAAGAAAAGGATAGCACTCTCAAAGAAGGCATCTGAGATCTTGTCACAGAGGAATCAATTTCTCAAGACTGCTTAATGATTCCACTGAGAAGCTAAATCCAGGTAGTGCTGCTCTTTCCACACCAATCCAGCCCATATCAAAGATGTTTTTCACTGTTACAAAAGATATGCCCTGTTTGTACATGCAATGTACAATTTGTAGTCATCTTTCAGAGGAACAGTGGGTTACTGCAGCAGCAAAGCTGCATAACACAAAATGTCTCCAACTGATTATATTTTTGGAGCAATTTCACTTTTGGTAAGTTTTTCCTCTAATTTATGGAGAGCTCTCATCATCTGCAGTTGTCTGCTGGGTTGAAAATATACTAATATAATACTAATACAAAATACTAATAAAGGGAAAATTCCAAATGCTAATTTTCTCAATATTATATGCACAGTATAATACATGAGTGCAGATCCCTTCCTTTTATTGTCTTCAGACAATTTATCACTACCAGTCCAGATGCCATGCTGCCTTCCCAAGTGCACTTGGCAGCCCTGACAGTTGTTTAAAATCATTTGTTAGCTCTAGCAGCTTTTTTTTCTAGAGCCTTTCTCAGACTTTCCTTCAGAAAGCTTATAGGTGAGTCATAGTAAAATTCCTGAAAGTTGAAATTAAAAGAAAATAAGCTACTTTTCTGAGAACTCAAGCTGGAAGCTAATGACCCTTCCAGTTTTCAAGGGATACCAGGCAGCAATGCGTGTCTTTGGGTCCCTCTCGTGGTCTGCTGCCATCATCAACATGCTGTTGAGGGATCCCAAACACAAAAACACATGGGGAAGACACACACTTTTCCAAACACATGGCTAGATCCAGCGCAGAGAAAGGAAGGGGAAAGGTGCCAGTAAATCCACGGTCCATGTCCATTTCTCATCATTACCAAAACTATTGAAATTCCACGGAAATACTATGTACTGCAGTGCTACTCCATTTTCTTGTTGAAACCTTTTTTATTCATAAATAATATTTATTATTTATGAAACTATTGTAGATAGTTGCTACATGCATAAAGGGTATCAGGACATGACTGTGTTTCAGATAATTTCTAGATACAAGAATAGTATATTTGAGATTTTGAATAGAACTATACTCAAGATTTTGTGCATTCAGGATTTGTACATTGTATATTTCTACACTCAAGATTCTGAAGGCACTCTTCTTCTGGAGCATAGCCTTTGGGATTACTACAAAGAAAAATTTGTTTGGGGCAATATGAATTTAGTTTTGGAGCGTCTTTTAAATTATTAAAATATAGAAAGCAACCTTATCCACTCTTTCTAAGCTCCAGCCTCTTGATAGAAACAACTTCAGACATCCAGGCTGTAGCTTGAAATCACAAACTTGGGAAAGACAAGAGAAAGATGAAGTGAGAAAATTTTCCTTAAAATGGGTGGCCATGGCCAAAGCAGCAAGCTCTTTTTGGTACCTGTCTACATCCAAGCACCAAGAGGCAACCAAGCACCAGGAAAAGCATATGCCATCCGGTCCTGTGGACAAGGTGTTCTGGAGGAGCCTCAGCAGTGTTGTCTTCTCCCTTCTCCTCTTACTACTATTGCAGATCCTCAGAAGGCATAAAAGCGTCAAAGAGATATGAAGCAACAGCTGGGCAAAGAAACCACTACAACATCTGAAGTCACAAAGAACAGCAGCACGTGGGGTCAGAGGAATGTGTGTTAATGAAGGAGGGCTCATCTCAGACAAAAAGGTTGCTTGTTGCACCCCTGCTTTCTCCATCATCCAGCTGCCTGCACTGGCCATATCCACATTCAACTTTGCTAACTAATGGGAAATGTGACAACTTGACACCCTTTTCTTCCACATCCTTTACCTCAGGGCCTCAGAGGTCTCCTACTCCTCCCACATATAAGTGAGCAGCTTTGCCCATGTTCCTAAAAAAAATTCCTGATATGACACTCATCCCTCCTTGCCTCTGAACAGCTCCCCAGCAGGCCAGAGACCCTGCTGAGCCCCTTTCCCCTAACTCCCACTGATCCCTCCCAACTTTCTTCACCTATCTGTACCATCATCTCCAGCATTAGGTCTAACACTACCACAAAACCACACTTTTCTGCCCACAAAGAGTTATCTTCACCCACAGGAAGTAAAATTCAATTTTGCCTGTGCTACAGAGAAGCCTTAAATTACTTGGAGTTTATTTATAATGTTGGCTCACTATTACTTACCACAAAGGAACAGTTAAAGGAAGAATCAATTTTCTCCAGACTAAGGGCAAATGTACTAGTATGTATATCAAACATCCATTGGTGTAGCATGGAACAACTTGTATCTCTGATTTTGGCAACCAAACTCCCTACACACTTTCTTGGGAAGTATAAACAGCAATATGCATCAATATGTTCAGACAAAACCTCATTGTTTCTTTCCAAATAATCCTCTAATCCACATATCTAGTGACCCAGCATTAGAAAGACAATCTTAAAGCTTTTGTCTTAAGACTGTGCACTTTCCTGGCTTCCCCATTTCAGAAATATTTACATCTTCCTACATTCCTCATATACTCAAGGGCCTTTTTAAACTTGCCTAAATACAAATAACTTGATGAATGTGAAAAGATAATAGAATATATTTCTAACACTGGACACTCTGTAACACTGGACAATGCATATTTGAAAGAAATAAAAAAAATAGTAGAATTAGTCTTTCATGCATTATTGTTGTCCTGCTTCCTTTTAGAGGAAAGGCAGACCTTTCCCACATAAAGATAATGTGCCTCCACTGCTTGGAAATTCACCCCATAACAATGCTAACAATTCCTTAAATGCCAGAATTATGTAGTTAAAGCTGACTGGAACTAAACCTGCATTTTCTTATGTCAGCTGCCCTCTTAAGAATACATATTCTTGCAAGGGGAAACTAATGCAAAAATGTTGCCTTATTCAGTGGTTCTCTTTATTCCTTGACCTGCTGCTTGTCAAGAGAGTGAATCTTGTAAGTGAAGATTGGCAGACACCTTGGCCACAGATACCACAAAGTGATTGAGTTTAAAATTTCTGTTGACAGGACAAAAAGTGCAAGCAAACTCTCAACTCTGGACATAAGGAGAGGCTTCAGACTCCAGGCTGCTTAGGCAATTAGTAATCAGGTCTCAGGGGAAAATGTTTTTGCAAATGTTGGCATCCATCAGTGCTGGTCACTTCTTAAACATCACCTCTTGTAAGAGCTATTCCCAACTGTCACTGGTCAAGCTGGAGAGGCAGAATACCAGCTTGGCTGAGCAAGAATGTTCTCTTGGAAATAAGGCAAAAATGAAGGTGTATGCCCAGTGGAAGCAAGGTCAAGTGACATAGGAAGAACAGAGAGATGCTGCTTGCCACTGCAGTGAGAAAATTCATGCAGACAAAAATCAGCTGGAGTTGATGCTGCCAGAACTGTGGTGAACAGTAAAAAGAGTTTTTTCAAATATATAAATGGAAATAGGCAGTGTGAAATAACTCCAGCCCATTACAGGATGAGTATGGTCACCTCACAAACAGGGACATGGACCAGATAGGAGTATGCATTGCATTCTTTGCCTCCAGTCTTCAACACAGATAGACTGTTCTGGCTGTTTCTCAGGGAAATTCTTCCCATTTGTTGTCAGGGAAATGGTGAATGGACCAGTGTTTAACAGACAAAACAAGCAGCCAGGTGCCTTGACATACTGCTGAAATTGTTCTGGGGGAGGGAGGGAATGAGGGTTTGGCAGTTATATGCTGGGGGTAGGCAGTCATTGCCTGGCTTGGAGGGGAGATGGTTGTGGCTCTGAGTGCTCGACTGCTCCCCATCAGGCTTGGTGCTGCTGTAAAATTCTCCTTGCTGCTTGTCAGTGAGCTCACTGCTTGCAGGAGCTGCCAGTTGACTGGGACTTTCCAGCACCTGCCATTGCCAGTAGACCCTCACCATCTGTGTGAGTGTTTCAGGGGAAGAGTGGCCCCTCAGTTCCTCTCTCTTTCCAGAGAGATGGTCCCAGCTGCTGGCTGACTGGAACATCGGCCGCTGCCTTTGCCAGGATACATGCGCTGTACACGTGGGAATTTCTGTTATTTCTTTGTTGTTGTTGTTGCTTGCTCTGTCTTCTTACATACATATAGATTTTCTAGTAAAGAACTGTTATTCCTTTTCCCATATATTTGCCTTGAAGCACCGTAATTTTTAAATTACAGTAATAATTTGGAGGGAGGGGATCATCTTTCCATTCCTGGCAGACACCTGTCTTTTAAACCAAGACACAGACCAAAGGAGGTCTTAGTGCCCTGAGAATGGAGGACCATAACTGCAAGAATTACGAACTCCCAGTCAAACCCCAAAATTGTGCAGGATGTCCTGCTCCTGTTGGATCCCTACAAATCTTTGGGGCCTGATGAAATTCATACAAGAGTCCTCAAAGTGCTGGCTGCTGCAATTGCAAAACCTCTCTAGATGATTTTTGAGTGGATTTGGGAATCCAGAGAGGTTCCAGATGACGGGAAGCTGGCAAACACTGTCCTAATTTTCAAGAAGGGCAAGAAGGAGGACCCAGGAAATTACAGGCCTGTCAGTCTCATTTCAGTGCCTGGTAAAGTTATGGAGAAGTGTATTCTGGGGGTACTGAAAAACACATGAAAGAAAATGCAGTCATTGGTCACAGCTAGCATGTCTTCATGTGAGGAAAGTCCTGTTTATTGTGGGGACTGACAGTGGTCAGAATATAGATTTTTAGGCTCCAGTCAGTGGCTTGAAGCATGTGAGAAACATACATACATACATAACATACGTAACACTCTCACTCTGGCCTGGGAAATCATAAGGAGGAACCCAAAACAATCCTTCTAGATAGCTGCTTCCTGACACCTGATGTTTTCCATCTTGTTTACTGGTAAAGGTGTTTACAAGGTGTTGTTCTAAATGACGAATAATATTCATTGTACCGAAACACCGTATAAAAGAGTCTGTCTTTCAAGAAACCTTTTCTCTAACACCCTCCAAAGAAGGCTTGGAATCTCGTATCATTATCCAAGCCATCCCAAATTGTAACGATACTGCTTATCAACCTTTCATGACAAGGTAACTCACCCAGCTACCAAGGGAAGCCAGTAAAGTTTTAGACACTGTCTCTCACAGGATCCTTCTGGACCTAATGTCCAGACCAAAGCTGGATAAACACATCATGGGGTGGGTGAGTAACTGGGTCACAGGTTGAGCACAAAGGGTTATAGAGAATGGGGTGACATCAGACTGGGAATCTGTCACTGGAAGGGTTCCACAGGGCCACATCCTCGGCCCTCTGCTCTTCAACATCTTTATAAATGACCTGGACACAGGACTGGAGGGGACACTGAGTGGGTTTGTAGATGATACAAAACTGGGAGGAGCTGTTAACTCCCCCGAGGGGAGGGAGGCCCTGCAGAGAGACCTTGACAAATCAGGAGTCTGGGCAATCACCAACCATATGAATTTCAGCAGGGGAAAGTGCTGGATTCTGCATCTGGGGTAGGGCAACTCTGGATGTATGGACAGACCAGGGAATGAGACACTGAAAAGCAGTGCCATGGAAAGGGACCTGGGGTTCCTGGCAAGTTGAACATGAGGTGGCAGTGCCCTGGCAGCCAGGAGGTCCAACCCTGTCCTGGGGTGCACCAGGCACAGCATCACCAGCTGGGCAAGGGAGGGGATTGTCCTGCTCTGCTCTGAGCTGGGGCAGCCTCACCTCAAGTGCTGGGCACCATAATATAAGAAAGATATTAGACTATTAGAGAGTATCCAGAGGACAGCAGCAAAGATAATGAAAGGCATTGAGAGGAAGCCAAGGTCATTTGATCTGTTCAGCCTGGAGAAGAGGAGGCTGAGGACAGACTTCACTGGAGTTACAACTTCCTCAGGAAGGAAAAAGGAGAGGCAGACACTGATCTCTCCTCTCTGGTGACCAGTGACAGGACAGAGAGAGTGGCCCGAAATTGTATCTGGGGAGATTTAAGTTGGATATTAGAAAAACGGTTCTTTGCCCAGAGGGTTTTTGGGCACAGGAACAGGCTTCCCAGGGAAGTGTTCACAGCACCAAGCCTGACAGAATTCAAAAATTGTTCAGACAATGCTCCCAGTACACAATGTGACTCTTGAGGATGGTGCTGTTCAGGGCCAGGAGCTGGACTTGATGATTCTTGTGGGTCCTTTGCAGTTCAGCATATTCTGTGATTCTGTGGACTTGTGACCTCCAAAACAAGGTTTCTTTGATTTTCTTAGCTATGTCCTCTTGTTCAATCTGAAATCTTTTCTAGGAAGAGTTGGGGGGCTTTGGATACTTACATTAAATTTTCAAGCATCGAACAGCCTCAGCAGAAAACAGTGCTTGTTCACTGGACACTACTGAAAATCCTCCCATTCCATTCTGGCACAAGGAGGGCATCCAGCCTCCAAGGCATCTGCAGCAGAAATCCCACTTTTCCCTGTTTATCCAGAATGGCCAGGGACAGAAGCTACAGCTGTAGGAGAGCAGGGAGTATGTTATCCCACCACAGGGACTGAGTGTAACAGGACAAAGCACAGGTCCTTCTGTGATCTTTGGGGCACCACTTCTAACACAGCTCAGTTCACATATATCTGCTGTGCTGCTACACAAGTGTCTTGGGCTATGGAACCAAAAATATGTATTCTATTTCATCTGCTGAAAGTAGCTGGGTGGATGTTCTTCTTTATCACTTATAACTCTGGGGCGAGGGGGGCAGGTGCCTTTTGATAATGGGCCAGCTGTTAAAACCAGGTGGGGCAGTGTTTCTTATCTCTTTTCACAATGGATCATTAAGACTCCCCAAGCTATTCTCCTCCCCAAGGTAGTACATCCACCATACCCTCCCCAAACTATACCCTCCCCAAAGCAATACATCCACATTCCATTGTGAGATGCTCCACCCAGTGGGGGGAGCCAACCATTCCTACCTGGATAAAACTAAGATGTAGGAACACAAAGTATCTAGCTTCACTGGATTCCCGGAAGAAGACTGGACCCTTCTCACCATCACTGGACCCTTCTTACCATCACTGGACCCCTTTTCTACAGTATAATCTCTACTTCAACAGAACCACATCTGCCACTCCAGGAGGACTCACTTTTGGACTGCTTCCAACACCCTGACCAGCAGGGTGTCAGGTTGTAGCTCTGACTCTATCAGGGTTCTCCAAAATTGTTGTTTGTTTGTTTGCTTGTTTGGTTGGGTGGTTTGGTTCCTACTACATTTGTATTGTAAATATTCCTAGTAAAGCACTGTTATTCCTATTCCCAAATCTTTGTCTGAAAGCCCTTGATTGCAAAATTATAATTTGGCGGGGGTGAGGGGTTTACATTCTTCATTCTAACAGGAACTCCAGCTTTCCCTAGCAAATACCTGTCTTTTCAAACCAAGACAACAAGATACAAATTATACTGTCCAGAACTGAGTAATTTTCTGGGTCTTGTCATACTGTGTAACTGTTATTGTCAGTGCTTCAGAAGTGACCGTTGGAGGTAAAACATGGGAAACTTCCCAAGAACAAACAATATTACAAAGCCATATTTTCTCTCTCATCTGCCTGAAGATTTTTGCTTTTAACAACTTGTATTAAAAAAGCACAACTATAACAAGTTTACCTTAAAACTTAAGCAAACATTTTCCATTTAAATACCTAAAGATAACACATGGGTCTAAAGATAACACATTGGCAGCCTGGTTTTAGAGAAACTAAGAACTATCACTGAATCTCAGAAGTACTGAATTGAAGGAAGATCTATATTTCTGACTACACAGAGTGCACAAATTTCAATTTTACAGCGCAGTTTTTACAGGCAAGCAGCTTGAGAAAATCTTGGTGTAAAAGGGACTTTGGCCCATGCCATTTACTATTGTAACAGCAACTATTGTTGTTTTTATTTTTAAAGTCAATAGAAACACATCAGTTGAAAAGAAATTAGTATCTGGCTCCTCATGTTTACATATTCATATATATACACATATATGTAAGTTCATGTACATAAGCTGTATTAACTGAAAGTATTTAGTTCTTTTTGCAAAGTAATGCTTCTTATAAACAGTAAATTAGAGAAGTAAATACTATCTCTATTTTTTTTTTGCAACAAGAAATTAGCAGAATCAGCAACTTGTCATGTTCCCTACCTGTAGTTTATTATAATATTCAAAAAATCCATTAACCTGAGAACTAAAAAACATGTGAGGGTTGTAAAACTATCCACTTAATAAAAGACTTACAATGTTTTTAGCTAACTGAGGAACTGGGATTTAGGTTGATGGAAAGGATTATTGCTTAATATTTTCCGTAATGCCAGCAATCTTATCCAAATCTCCTGGTCGCTCTGAAGGTAGGAGACATCTGTTTTAAGGGGTGAGTACATATCCTGGAATGTCTGCCATCAGTGTCACAAACAGTCTTCATTACCCCTTCACATGTTGAGCCTGGTTTACATTTCACAGAGGCATGGAAAAATCACAGAGTCTGCTTATGCCAGCAGAAGCTTTGCTGTAGACACAGTCTAACAGATTACAAAGTCCCCTCGCTAGTATCATTTAACTCATACAGTCAAAAATTGCAGGCCTGTACTAGTACATGAACCATTTAGCCTTTTCCACTGCACCACAGGTTTGACATGTAACTTCCAACAGGAGGATTTACCTGTGTAGCTGTCTCTCCCATTACAGCTTGAGGGTTGTGATCAGTGGTGCAGTTGGAGGTCATTTCCTAGTGGTGGGCCCTCTGGGTTCATACTGAAGCCACTACTCTTTGATATGTCATGAATGACTGGGGCACTGGTACACAGTGTGCCCTCATCAAGTCTGCAGACAGTACAAAACCATGAGGAGAGGTTGATATGGCAGAAGGTCCTGGACAGCCTGGAGAAATTGGGTCATAGGACCCTCATGAAGTTCAACAAAGTGCAGTCTTAACCCTGGGGAGAAACAACATTGGGGCAGTTACATGCTGGGTTCTGAACTGGCTGAAAACTAGCTCTGCAGAGAAGGGACTGGTGGTCTTATGAACACAAATTGACTATAAACCAACAATTTGAAGCAAGAAATGTCAGCAGCTTCTGGGAAGAACATTGCATGCAGGTTGAGGGATGTGATCCTTTCCCTCTACTCAGCCTTGATGAGATATATCAAGGCTCAGCCCAGTTCTGGACTCTTCAAAACAAAAAGAAGCATGAGCAGACTACAGAAGCCAGTCCTACAGAGGAACACAAAGATGATGAAGGGACTGTAATGCAGCATTTTGCATACAAGAAGAGGGTGAGAATGCTGACCTCTTCATCTGTAGAAGACTCAAAGGTATCTCATCAGTGTAGGTAAGTATACAATGTGAGAGTGGAGAGATGACAGAGCCAGGCTCTACCCAGTGATGCCCACCAACAGAACAAGTGATCATGAGCACAAATAAAAATACTACATCCCATCTGAAAATATTTTTTACTGTAAAGGCAGTTGAAGTCTGACACAGGTTGCCCAGAGAGGCCACAGCATCTCAATCCTTTGAAATACTCAAAATCCAACTGGATGTAACTTGCTCCAGGTTACTCTGCTAGACAGAGATTTATAGACTAGGGAATCTCAAGACATCCCCTCCAAACTCAGACTTCTGCAGTTCTGTGACAGTAGTATTGACAGATCTTCAGAAGTACACTGAGGTTTACAGATCCATGTCCCTGAACAGACATGTTTTCGAACTCCATCTACACCAACAGAAGGTGTCGTCCTTTCAATTTATGAGATTTTTTCATCAAGGATTTTATTTCTCAAATTCTTAATTTTATAACAGATATTAGGCATGTTTTCTGTCTAACGGAACTGATTCAGTTATAAGGAAAAGATCAGATACAGATGTCTACTAGAGCTTTTTAAGATCACAACAGTTAGCTAAATATGTTTCACCTGCCTGTTTTATACAGTCTCTGTACTTCAGGGTAAAGAAATTATTCAGGTGAAACACCATTAGAATAAGAAGGTCTTTCACAGAATAGAGATCTATTCTAATAAATTCTCTTAGATTTTACTGACACAGAGCTCTTGGATGTGGCATAGGAAAGCACAGACATGCTAGCTGTAATCTAGCAATCCAGAGGAATGGCAGAAATCTCAGCTTGGCAAGGCAGGCAAAGCAGAAGTTGTAAAGAAATTGTGGAAAAATACTCTACATACTGGACCAGTCTGAAGTCTTGCTCTCATTTACTCCCAACCATGCATTTTCCTTATCCAGACTAGCTAAGTTTTTAATCATGTTTTATTATTGCACTTGTATTTCACTGCAAAAACATGTCTTTACATTATGTATTCATGGGTGGCTTGAGCTGTAATTTTTCAGCTATGTTTTTGAATCTGCTGCCATCTAGTGAGCACATATCAATCAAATGTGTGGGTTTTGCAGACAACAGTGGTTTTAGCTTCTAAGACATGCAGGGTTTTGTTCTGCTCTCCATCCATATTAAGGTGTAGTTTGACCAACCTGGTCTTCTTCTATAAAGAGGTAAAGCACTTAGTATGAGGGAAGACCTATGGCTGTCTATGGACTTTAGTAAAGACTTGTACACCATTTCTCAAAGCATTCTGGCTGTCTTAGATAGGTGTGCTATTCACTGCATTAAAAACTGGCTGGGTCCACAAAGTGTTAATGAGTACAGTCATATCCAGCTGGCATCCTGTTACATCAGACTCCCGAAGGCTCAGTCAGGACCAGTCACAGCCCCTCCTCAGTCAGGGCCAGTCCTATTTAATGTCTTACTCAATAATTTGGATGAGGAGATTAAGTGCACCCTCAGTCAGTCCCCAGATGACACCAAGATGGGTGGGACAGTTGATCTGGTGAAGGGCTGGAAGGCTCTACAGAAAGATCTGGACAGGCTGGATCATCGGCTGAGGTCAACTGTATGAGGTTCAATAATGCAAAGTGCTGGGTCTTGCCCTTGGGTCACAACAACCATATTCACTGCTACAGGCTTGGGACAGAAAGACAGAAAGGCTGGAAAACTGCCTGGTGGAAAAGAATCTGGGGCTCTTGGTCAAGAGCTCACTAAACATGAGCCAGCCCATGCTCAGGTGGCCAAAAAGGCCAATTCCATCATGGGTTGTATCAGAAATGGTGAGGCCAGCACAACCAAAGCAGCGACTGTCCCTCTGTACTGACACTGGTGATATTGCACCTAGAATACTGTGCCCAGTTCAGGGCTCCCCACCACAAAAAAAGATATTGAGGTGCTGGAGCTTGTCCAGAGAAGGGCAAAGGAGCTGGTGAAGGGTCTGGAGCACAAGTCCTATAAGGAGCAGCTGAGGATCCTTGGTCTGGAGAAAAGGAGAGTCAGGGTGGACCTTATGACCTCTCTACAAGTGCCTGAAAGGAGGGTGTAGCCAGATGAAGGTCAGTCTAGAACAAGAGGAAATGGCCCCAAGTTACACCAGGAGAGGTTTAGATTGGACAGCAGGAAAATTTGCTTCACTGAAAGAGTGGTCAAGCGTTGGAATGGACTTTCCAAGGAAGTGATGGAGTCACCATCCCCAGAAGTATCTAAAATACGTGTTGATGTGACATGATTTAGTGGTGAACACAGTGGTATAGGGTTAACAATTAGACTTGATGATCTGAAAGGTCTTTTCCAGGTACAAGGATTCTGTGGATTCTGAGATTCTTTTATTGTTCAAGGAAGAGGGTATCAGTATACCTGTTGCCATTTGATTTAATAAACTGTATTAAACTGTATTAAGGTAATAGCAAACATTAATAGTTGACATTAGTAGTAGTCATGCTAAGGCTTGGTAGGCCGCATGTAACCTGTAGATGAACTGTTATAGCAGATTTTGTAATGTAAGCAGTGTAGCTAGGAGATAATCACTTATCTTTAGGAATGTATACTTATCTTAAGGAAGATACCTTTTGGCAGAAACTTAAATGTCAAAGAGATTATTGTACCATGTAGTGAAAATGAAGTAAGAATTTGTTAAGATGAAGAAATCATGTAAAGAAACATATAAAAACCCTGTGATTTTTCTGAGAGATGGGGCTCTGTCTTTGGACGCTAGTCCACAGGCTCCCGGGCCCTCAATAAAGCACCGCATAAACGACTTCGGTTGTTTGTGTTTTCTTCGGATCAGGCAACAGTTTTCTGGCAACCGCGGCAGGAGTCCGAAGGTGGCTGGGGCGGTTTGTGTTCTGATCCACTCCACGCCGGCACCGAGTGATTCTCGGGGAGTCATCGGTTCGTGCCCAACCCCTGCGCCTGGCGGACAACTGCGAAAGGTAAGCCTGAAGGTGCTTTATTTTCTGGTTCTGGTTTGGTGTGCCTGCTCATAAGACGAGGTGGCGGTCCTCGCAGGGTTGGGCTAAGACGTCTGGTTGGTCTGGTAAGCCTAGGCGCCGGCTGTCAGACGCGGTGAAAGCTGCCCAGGTCCGGCACTTGCCCCTCGCGGCGTCGAGAAGTGGCAAGTTGGATTGGTCTGGTATTTATCTGGTATTTGTTTATTTTGTTGTGCGAGTATGTGGTATGATTGATTCTGTTAAATTGTCAATATTGATTGTGGTTATTATTGTTTTGTACATTGCTGCATATTGGTTGTTGCGATCGGTTGTTGAGTTGTTGTACCGTTGTAAGTGAAATAGATTCAAAATGCCATTCAGGGCACTTAAGTCTATGGTTCAGTTCAATAAGGGTATACCAGAAAATACTCCGCTGGGATGCTTGTTAAAAAGGTGGAAAAGTGAAGGGTTTTTCCAGGAGATGAGTAAGGATAAGATGATTGATTATTGAAATCATTGGTGGCCAGAATATGAGCGGGAAGGGCCGTCATGGCCAAAGAATGGTACTGTGGATTATGATACTATAAGGTCATTGTTGCAGTATTTGGAAGAAAATGAAAAATGGGATGAAATACAGTATTTAGACTTGTTTAATTTACTGCGCCGTAAAAAGGAGTGGCAGGCTGAATGTGGAATAATGGTATTGGAAGTGAAAGAATCTAGGTGCAGGGGTTGTAAAGAGAAATCTAAATGTGTTCAGTGCCTAGCATTAACCTCTCGGGCAGAAGAGGATCTGTCTCTAATGGTGTCACCGAGCGCGCCTCCTGTCTCATCCCCTCTACCTTTTCACCCCTCCCCTCTGCTTCACTCCATTCCTCGTTGTATCCGCCATTACCTGAAAGTAGTGCTGAGGAGGAGGAGGAGGAGGAAGAGGATGAGGAAGTAGCAAACATAACAGTGGTACCAGGGAATGCTAAAAAGGTTGTTATGTGTCCTCCAACCCCTTCCCCTGCTTCTCCCCGAAATCGGTGAAATACTCCGCTTGCAGCACGAACTAGGCAGGGACATAAGAATCATGGAGAACCCCAGCTCATTGCCCCTTTAAGGGAAGCTATGGGACCCCAAGGAGACAAAGTGTTTGTGAAAGTGCCCTTCTCCCCAGGAGATTTGGTGATTTGGAAGCAGTCAGCAGGTAGTTATCGTGAAAATCCTGAAAGAGTGGCACGGGTGGTCAAAATGATTATTAAAACCCAGAATCCAGATTGGAATGACATGCAAGTTTTGTTAGATACTTTAATAGATTCCACTGAGAAAGAGATGGTGTTGCGGGCAATGAAAGAGCATGCTCGGGAAATGATTAGAATGCATCTAGCTAGGGGGACTGTGAATGACTTGGTTCCGAGTGATGATCCGAGATGGGATCCGAACAGGGTTGCAGGAATGGAATCTATTAAGGGGTATCAGGATTTGTTGGTAGAGGGAATCAGGACAGGGATACCTAAAACACTAAATTGGTCAAAATTGTATTCAGTTAGGCAGGATAAGAATGAATCTCCCTCGGCGTTTTTATAACGACTCAAAGAAACAGCTAGACACTTCACTGATTTAGAGGTTGACAATGAAGCAGGAAAATTGCAGCTTGCTTTAATCTTTTTGGGTCAGACACAGGAAGATATACGTAGGAAACTGCAGAAACTAGAAGGGCAAGATACTCGGGATTTAGATAAAATGTTAGAAGTGGCCTGGAAAGTTTATAATAACAGAGAAAAAGAAGCTGTCAAGAAACAGCAGGCAAATATCTTAGCTATAATGCAGCAAGCTGGTAACAGAGGAAGAGGTAGGGGTGGTTTTGGGTGCAGTCGTGGCTTTAGTCGTGGTAGGGCAGGATTTCAGAATGTTGGATTTGGAGGACGGGGGATGGCCTCTCCCAGTCCCCAGCAAGGAGAGATTGCTCCCGATCAGTGAGCGTTTTGTCGTCAGATAGGACATTAGAAAAACGAGTGTCCAGTGAAAGCTGAACTGGGAGAAGTGCCAGGAGGAGCGTCAAAAGTGCCAGTGAATACATCAGCAGGTTACCCCATAAATCCAGAAGGTGTCGCTCAAGCATTTTTTTTGGGAAATTATCAGAATCAAAGCTGACTAGAATGGGATTTGAAGGTTATAATTGATATAGATGGGGAAGAACAAGAATTTACTGTGGATACGGGGGCAGCGCATTCGGTTTTGAATAAAAGGTTGGGACCTATTAGCAATACTACCATACAGGTAGTAGGGGCAACTGGACAATTGGAAGAAAGACCCTTTTTGCAACCATTAAATTTGAAATTTGGAGGGAAAGAATTAGACCACCAGTTCTTGTATATGCCTAATTGTCCTGAGCCATTGCTTGGCAGAGACCTATTGTCATTATTAAATGTCAAAATTATATTTTAGAATGGAAGGGTGAAATTAGAAGTTCCAGGAGAAGAAATTGCTAAATTGTTTGTCATAAAAGAAATTGATCCCTCTCCTATCCCCATTGAAGTGGATCAAGCAGTAGTACCTTGGGTATGGGAGACGGGGAATCCTGGAAAATCAAAAGCTGCTCAGCCAGTGGTGGTAGAATTAAAAGAAGGAGCTCAGCCAGTCAGAATAAAACAATACCCAATTAAATTAGAAGCTAAAAAGGGTGTTGCTCCTTTGATAACTCAGTTTTTAGCACAAGGAATTTTGCAGGAATGTGAATCGGACTTTAACACTCCTATTTTTCCAGTCAGAAAAACCAAATAGTAAGCATCGGCTAGTGCAGGATTTAAGAGCAATTAATAACATTGTTAAAGACACTCACCCAGTGGTTGCCAATCCATATACTTTATTAACATCTGTGTCAGAAAAATTTAAATGGTTTTCAGTTGTTGATTTGAAAGATGCTTTCTTCTGCATCCCTCTGGCATTGAAGAGTAGGAAATATTTTGCATTCGAATGGGAAAGTCCTGATACTGGAAGAAAGAGACAGCTCACCTGGTCTCGATTGCCGCAAAGTTTCAAAAACAGTCCCACGATATTTGGAAATCAACTGGCAAAAGAACTAGAAGAGTAGAAGACTGCTGAGGTAAGAAAGTCACCTTTTTCTTATGTCATTCTTCAGTATGTGGATGATATTTTTCTAGCAACAGAGGAAAAAAGAATGTGTCTGAAATTAACTATTGCTCTGTTAAATATGCTGGGCCAGGCTGGCTACTGAGTGTCGAAAGAAAAAGCACAACTAATAAAAGAAAGTGTAATATATTTGGGATGTGAAATCACCCAAGGCCAGAGACAGTTGGGAGTCAATCGAGTAGAAGCTATTTGTGCTATTCCCCTTCCTAGGAACCATCAGGAATTAAGGTCTTTTCTGAAGATGGTGGAATGGTGCAGGCTGTAGATTCTGAATTTCGGACTTCTAGCTAAACCATTATATAAAGCTTTAAAAGAACCACAGTCGAACTGGGATCGACAGAGGAAATAGGCCTTTGAAGACTTGAAACAGGCCTTGAGAGAAGCTCCAGCATTGGGCCTTCCAGATTTAAATAAAGATTTTCAGTTATATGTGAATGAGAGACAGAAACTGGCACTGGAAGTGCTAGTCCAGAGACTTAGCTCATGGAAATGCCAGGTAGGGTATTTTTCAAAGCAACTAGAAGCAGTAAGTGCTGGGTGGCCGTCATGCTTGCGGGCAGTTACGGCCACAGTAACTCATCCTGGATCCTCATCCAGGAGGCCAGAAAACTGACCCTGGGAAGGAAAATAGAGGTATTTGTGCCTCACATGGTACTGGCAGTTTTGGAACAAAAGGGGGGTCACTGGCTATCGTCCAGCAAAATGCTACAATATCAAGCAATTCTGAGAGAACAAGATGATGTGGATTTGAAAATGACTAATCATGTTAACCCAGCAGAATTTCTTCGCAGTAAACAAGAAGAAGGAGAATTAACACATGACTGCATGGAAGTGATTGAACAAGTGTATGCCAGCCGAATTGATTTGAAAGATGTCCCAATGGAAAACCCGGATTGGGAACTGTTTACCGACAGGTCCAGCTTTGTAGAAAATGGTACCAGGTATGCGGGATATGCGGTGGTGACAGTCACAACCGTAGTGGAGGCAAAGGCTTTGACCCCTAGAACATCAGCTCAGCGAGCTGAAATCATTGGACTCACTAGAGCCCTAATGCTAAGTTCAGGAAAGAAAGTGAATATATGGACTGATTCTAAATATGCTTTTGGAGTTGTGCACATTCATAGCGCCTTGTAGAAAGAATGGGGGTTGCTGAACTCTCAAGGAACTACCATCAAATATAGAACTGAAATTCTAGCCTTGCTAGATGCAGTACACCAACCCAAAAAAGTTGCAGTAATGCATGTGAGAGGTCACCAGAAAAAAGAAAGAAACATATATCGAGGAAACAAGTTGGCTGATATTACTGCACGAGAAGTAGCCAAAAAAGTGTAGACCCAAATGGCCTTAGTACCCGTTAAGGAGAGTCCTGTAACTCCACATTTGGCTCAGGAACCGAAGTATTCTCTGGATGATGAAAAACTAGCAGTACTGCTGAAAGCGCAAAAGAATGCAACCGGATGGTATGTAACAGCTATGGGACAAGTTGTAGTTCCTACCCGAATTATGAGAGCCATCTTAGAGACTGAACATAATAAATGCCATTGGAGAGCAGAGGCATTGGTAAAATTTTTAAAAAGAGAAGTAATTTCTAACCAGATGTTAACATTGGCAAAACGAGTAAATGCCATGTGTCCAACTTGTTTGAAAAACAATCCAATAGTTAGGAAACAGATCCAGTTAGGAAAATTACAAGTGAGACCAGAACCGAGAGATTACTGGCAAGTAGATTTTTCAGAATTACCGAAAGCACAGAACTTTAAGTATCTTTTAGTGTATGTATGCACTTTTTCAGGTTGGCCTGAGGCCTTTCCTTGTCGAACAAATCAAGCAAAGGAAGTGGTCAAAACACTGTTGAAAGAAATCATTCCAAGATTTGAAGTACCGTTGGGATTGTCATCAGATAGAGGCCCACACTTTATAGCAGGAGTCGTACAAGAAGTGGCCAGAGCGTTAGATATATCTTGGGACCTACACACCCCTTGGCGACCTCAATCAAGTAGTCAGGTAGAACGCATGAATCAAACAATTAAGGGACAAATTAAAAAGATTTGTCAAGAGGCGAAAATACAGTGGCCACAGGCACTGCCATTAGCATTGCTCAGAATCAGAATCAAACCCAGGGAGCGATTGGGAGTTAGCCCATATGAGATTCTATATGAGAAACCATACCATGCTAACGTGTTAAAAGGGGATTTGCATGTGCACGGTGATCAGACAATATTTAGTTATGTCATGTCATTAAACAAAACTCTTAATGCCTTAAGGAAAAAACCCTGCAGTAGAACCGACCTTTGCCCCTGGAAAATCCGGTACATGACATTCAACCAGGAGACCGAGTGTATGTGAAGAATTAGTCCACCCACCCCTTGAAGAAGGCATGAGACGGGCCACATCAAGTGATCCTGACAACCTACACTGCAGTGAAAGTCGAAGGAGTCGATTCATGGATCCATTACACTCGAGTCAAGAAAGTCCCTGTACAATGAGAGACTCAGTTGGTCTCTCCAACACGGATAATTTTTCGTGGAAAGTAGCATTTTTAATTATATTGTTACTGTTAATAATGAAACCAATTTTTGTTAATGGCTCTGTTGTAGTTGCAGTTACCAAACCAGTGGTTGGTGTTATGAATGGAATGGATGTGAACCTGACCTGTTTTATAACGAATAACCAGAAATCTGAACTCTGGAACGTACAAGCAACCTGGAAGAAAGGTGCTGACTATCCAAGGGCAAACATTGTCACAGTTTGAGATAAAGATGCACAGAAAAGAAATACCACAGTACAACTGAAGCAAGTCAGGCAAGACGATATGGATATATACATGTGCATTGTCAAATCCCGAGAAAGCTTTGATCATAAGCAAATTAAATTAAGAGTAGTACCCTGGAAATTGAGGAAAAATACTCCATCCCAGGAATCTGTAGAGATAAACTCCACCTGGGCTGTACAAAGTATGTGAGATGGACTTCCTTTGAAGATAAATTGTTCATTTGTGTTAAAACAAAAATGTAATCAGACATTGCAAGTTAAATGGTGGAAAGAAAACAAGCAAAAGCTCTGGGATAAAATAGACCAAAGAATTAGCTAGTGAGAAAAGTCTGGAAAAGGTGTAAGATGGTTGAATATTAGTAACCCTCAAATTAGTTCTTCTGAAAGAAAATACTTGTGTTTAGTGATATGTGAAATTGATGCTGACTATGGAATAAAGATAGTAGAAGCTAAGCTACATCAAAGACAAAAGATCAGGCCCACTTACACAGTATCCCCAATAGAAAAAAAGTATAGAGAGCTGAGAGATACAGAAGTAGCTGTACATCAAAGTCATGGACAAGAGAATTTAGTAGTAAGATTGATTAGAGATTTTGGGATGGTGCAAAATGTATCCCAAATTACAGCATGCTTGCCACTCCCACAAGCAGCAGGAGAACCAATTCCATGGGGAATAATTCCCATTCCATTACCACCTGAGGCAGCAGAAAACACATCCACTGTATGTCAAATAGAAATAAAAGAAAGAGAAATAGTGACTGTTAAAAAGGTACGGCAGGCCGCACTGTATGCTGCTAAAGAAGTAGAAATAAAAACAAAACAACCTTACCAAGAAGTCAAGTGTCAAAATATAAGTCAGCAGCATGTGATTTAGGATGATTGGAAAGCTGTATAAGGTCCGAGCATACTGAAACATTATAGTTACATTGGAGCAGTGAACTGGTGTATACAATAGATAAGTAAAAATCAAACTCTTGTAGAAGTCTATAAGACAGAAATCTCTACAAGAGAAACTAAAGCAACTGGAAAAAGCTGGAATTGTACTAAAGTAATTACCTGTGACACCCCTGAAAGTCAGATTAGTCTAGCTCCTCTTAGAGTGTTACTTAAGTGGGGATGTGAATGTAGAAAATTTAATCATACAATTACAAGAAAAATATACGCACTGAGCAAGAATAATAGAATTAAAAGAGCCGTAAGTTGTCAAGATACTACAATTAGAAGTCCAAGAAATCTAGTTTGGGTAATGAGACATAGACAATAGACAACACACATTCCCATAGATAGACCTGTGACAGAAATCACTTTAGAAGTCCCCACCCTTTGCCCCCTGTAGAAACAATCAAAATTAAAATCAAACCGAAAAAAGAGAGAGGTAGATAAATTCACGGAGCTAGAAAATGAATGGCACGAGCCTGATGGTGGAGTTAAATTTGGGTGGGCTTTGGAATCACTATTTGCACCTATAGCCTCCTATAAGAACAGAGAAATGTTGTACAAATTGTTGAGACAGACTGAGAAATTAGCAGCGGCCACCAAGAAAAGATTTAAAGATATAAATTTGCAATTACAAGCCACATCCCGAATGACTTTGCAGAATAAGATAGCGCTAGATATGCTATTGTTAAAAGAGCATGGTGTGTCAGTATCTAAAAAGAAAAATTGACCATTGCTGCATCCATATCCCAAACATGACCATTGAAGTAGAAAAAGATATCTCCCAATTAAAAACAATTGAATCCAAAACGAAAAAAATTAAAAAAGAAGCACAACATAATTAGATCAGAGCAATATTTGAGTCTCTGAGACTTCAGGTTTCTAGATAAGTTTCGTCAGTAATACAGTATATTCTTTTGTTTGCAGTTCTTTTGTTAATTATCTGGATAGTTTATAAGTGTGTTTTAAGAGCCATTGAAAAAGAAACAAAACGCACCAGGAGAGTGATAAAAGCCCTGACAAAAACTAACGAAATGTACCCGCCTCCTCCGAAGTATGAAGTTGCCATTGGACAAGAAAATCCAGCATTTGAAAAAACTGATAATAATTAAAAATTGAGCATCCTTGCAGAAGACTGAAGAATGCTCAAAAGGGGGGAATTGTTGACATTTGATTTAATAAACTGTATTAAACTGTATTAAGGTAATAGCAAACATTAATAGTTGACATTAGTAGTAGTCATGCTAAGGCTTGGTAGGCCGCATGTAACCTGTAGATGAACTGTTATAGCAGATTTTGTAATGTAAGCAGTGTAGCTAGGAGATAATCACTTATCTTTAGGAATGTATACTTATCTTAAAGAAGACACCTTTTGGCAGAAACTTAAATGTCAAAGAGATTATTGTACCATGTAGTGAAAATGAAGTAAGAATTTGTTAAGATTAAGAAATCATGTAAAGAAACATATAAAAACCCTATGATTTTTCTGAGATATGGGGCTCTGTCTTTGGACGCTAGTCCACAGGCTCCCGGGCCCTCAATAAAGCACCGCATAAACGACTTCAGTTGTTTGTGTTTTCTTCGGATCAGGCAACATACCCACATGATCACACAAAGCATGCAACCCTGTAGTTCTTCCTGCATGATAAGAGGGGAGATGTGTAAGTGGGACACTAAATTTGCTTGGAGACTAGGGATACTGGAAGGAAAAGCAACAGCCAAAAGGCATTCAACCCTGGACAATCATTGTCCCTGTGTCTGTTGAGCCAAGTAGAAGAGTGACGCTGTTCAAGATTACAATGACATGGACTCCGAGGTCAGAAGGCTGAAATGACTCTGATGTTTATTACCCATGAATTTCTTCCCTTTATGCTATTTTACAAAGAACCACCCAAGGGCTGGAAGAAAGACAAACTTCTTCAACTGCATTGATCAAGTCAGAGGGACATCAAGAAGAAGTCCCTCCCAGGGAAAGGAATGTAAACATAGGTTACAGTTAGGAAAACATGTCTCTTGTTGACAGAACAGTGTCTGGGAAAAAGTTTCAGAGAAACCAAAACATCACAGCACAAACCATGGCTACAGAAGGGTTGATTGTACTCTGGATCCTGATTAAGGGACTTCTGTTTTGCAGTTACAGAAATCAAGCAGGAATAGAGGGATCTTGCCGCCAGCCAGCCAGAGGACAACTGGTTTTATTGCACTGTATGCATTTGGTGTCCTGCAACATCAGCCCCACAAGAGCCTAAACTCTACTGGACATTGGTGCACCAGTATACCAAAATCACCAGATTACAAAGAGGCAGAATTTGTCTCTGGTTCTGGAGTGATACAAGGATTCCAAGAACTGTCCATGTGGGAGACTGAAGTAAGCTTATCTTATGTTGTCTAGGTTTTTGCCATTCTCCTCTGTCCCCTTTAGGGAATTTGGTAAAGTCTTATTTTTAGCCTTCTGTGTTTTGGAGTCAGACACACTTTCATATAAATAAGATTCTTGTTATTGTAAAATCTAGCAATGTTTACGTTCTTTTCATAAGGAGGAGACTGTTGATGGACTGTTGGGTTGTCCAGTGTGGTTGAAGAACAAGATTTTCTTCCTCCAATCCATGGTCACTGCTGAAGTTCGATAAATGTTGATTCGGTAAATAAACCCTTCTTCTTTCTGCCTCGGAGATTGTAAGTTGTGGGTGTGAATTCTTTATGTCGAGAGCAACAATTTTACAAGCAGCAATTGTGACCAGCCCAGAGATCTTGATATAGAATACCTCAGGAGAGAATTTCAAGGACCCAAAACAGTACTGGTGAGCTTTTGGTATAGCTTCCTTGAGTAGAGAGAAGATTAAACAAGCTGTCTAGCTTGCCTGGTGATTCAGAGGATAGTTCCATTGTGGGGTTGCTGCAGGTTAGAAAACAGCAGGTGTTAAGACAATGCATCAGCTACAGTACTGAACCAATAACAACTCTGTGGTTCCCATATATAACCTGATACACCGACTAGAGGGTCAAGAAGTCATCAGTAAGACTCATTCACCTTTTAGTAAGCCCCTCCAGGTCGGAGCAAAAATGTAACAGAAAGTGGAGCCTAACAGTGGACTGCCATGTCTTGAATGATGTCACACTGCCACTGCATGGTGCCTAGTGTCTAGGTGCCTAGGTGTCTAGTATCAGACATACTAGAACTCCAGTGGGAACTGGGGCCAAAGACAGACAAATGGTATATACAACCACTGATATCACTAATCCATTTTACTTGATCCCTTTGACAGCAGAGTTCAGGCCACAGTTTATTTTCACACGGAAGGATATCCAGTATATCTGGAATCAACTGCTCCAAGGGTAGAATCATAGGCCTACCAGTTTTTATGGATAGATCCAGACTGGACTCAAAGAAGGTGAGGGTCCTGAAGACTTGCAATACGTTAATGACATCATTGTGTGGGGCAACACAGACAAGGAAATGTATGAAAAGAGAAGAACATTAATGCCAATTCTCTTGAAAGCAGGTTTTGTTATGAGACAAAGGTCAAAGTACTTGCACAGGAAATCCAGTGCAGATGAAATCCAGCGAAATTTGCAGTAATAAAATGGCAAGACAGACATCATCATGTCTCAATGGATCTAATCAATAACATAACAGCTATGATTTCACCAACTAACAAAAAAGAAACACAAACTCTTGGGTGTAATGGGTTTCTGGAGAATGCATATTCTGGGTTACAGTCTGATTACAAGCCCTCTCTATCACATGACCCACAAGAAAACATTTGAATGGGCCCTGAGTAGCAGTAAGCCTTTGAACAGATCCAGTAGGAGACAGGTCATGCATCAGCACTTGGGCCAGTCTAAAGAGGACAAGATGATAAAAATGTGCTTTATATCTCAACCATGATTAATGGCCCTACATGGAGGCTCTGGCAGAAAGCTCTCAGAGAGATTCACAGTTAACCCCTAGGGTTTTGAAGCCAGGGATTTCAAGGATTTGAAGGCCATTGCAGCTGAAAAATAAATACTAGCAGTCTATAAAGCAATTTGAGCCACCAACTGGTAATGAAGCACAGTAACTTATGGCATAATTTTGATTGTCCATGCTGTCCTGAATGTTCAAAAGGAGACTCCTCTCTATACATCATGTAATTGATATGACATCACTATGTGAGTCACACTGATAACCCAATGGGTTCTCATGGGAATCCTTAACCATCCAGGAGTCCTGGAAGTGATCATGGACTGGACAGAGGGCCAAAATTTTGGAGTGTCAGCTAGAGGAGGTGACTTATGCTTAAGAGACCCCACTGTATAATAAGTTACCAGAAAATGAATCAATATGCCTTGTTTAGAGAGAGATCCTCTCATATTATGGGAAAATATTAAAGGTGAAAAGCTGGCTTCAGACACTGCTGAAAGAGAAAAGTGACCAGTACTTTGTCTCTGCATTGACTCATGGATTGTGGCAAATGCTCCAGGGATGGCTACAGCAATGAAAGCAGAGCAAGTGACAGAGCAGAATTAAATCCATCTGGGCTGTTGAATTGCCATGAGATATTGCTGCTCATGTGGTGAACTTGGTTGTAAAAGTACATCACATAAATGTTCACATAGGAAAGAATCTGCCACTGAAGAACATCAAAACAATGAGCAGGTGAATCAGGCTGTTAAAATGGAAGTGACTCAGATGGATCTGGACTGGGAATATATGGGTGAACTATCACATATATATTATATGATAGATCAGAACATGTAGAAAGAGAAGAGACATACAAATGGGCATGATGACTTTATCACTGATGCCATTGCACAGGTTGTCCATGATTGCAAAGAGTGCACCATAATTAAATAGGCCAAGAGCTAAAGCCTTTTTGGTATTGAAGATGATGGCTGAAGTATCAATACAGGGAAGCCTGGCAGACTGATTATATCAGACTACCAGGAACGTGCCACGGCAAGCATCATCTCCTTACAGTGATGGAAGTGACTTCTGAGTGGTTAGAAACAACCTGTGACCCATGCCACTGCCTGGATTATTGTTTTGGGCCTTAAAGAACAAGTTTGCTGGTGACTGAAAGGACTCATTCCTGAAACAAACTTGTAGCCTTACCTAGGTGCACAGCATCAACCAGGTGATCACATTCCCTGTTATTCACCAGCTTTCTCCAGGAAAGCTGAATGGCTGTTAAAAACTACACTGAGTAATACGTGTTGGGATATTTGGCTGGTTTGAAAGTAAAGCAGTAGGAGAAATGAAGTCCACCCAATTACCTTAAGAGAGATTTAAGATCAAAGTTACAATTTTACAGAAATATTATAATAATGCAGTAATACATATTAAAACTGTCTTAGACCCATAAAGTCAGACTTCAGCCTGGCATCCTGTTGGCCAAGGTGATGGTCGCAGTCCTAGCAAGTGGTGATTGCAGTCCTGTTGAAGTGATGGTTGCAGTCAAAAGTGGTGGTCCCCTCTGGATCCATCCAGGGGTAGTGGGAGTTCCAAGTCTCCAAACACCAAGATGATACACAGTCACGTTCAGGTGGGAATGCTCAGTAGCTCCCCCAGGGCAGGCATGATGAACCTCTCAGGATCAGTGGGACTGTGCTGGTGCTTCTCCAGAAGGAGTTAGCACTGCAGAGTCACTTGTGAAGAAAAATAAACACTCCCCTCCTCACAGTATTTGGCTCTTCTTCCTTGTCTCATTTAACACCCAGCTTGGAGCCTGAGGTGCCAGGTCTGCACTGGGCATCATCCACTGCAAATGATGAATCATTAATAGAAATGAGGGCAGTAGAATACTCAGTTTGGTAACATCCACATAGTGGTGAACTGGCATTCTTGTCCTGTAACCAGGACATATATTCAAGCATTGTGAAACACATTTAGCAGAAGCCGCTTGGCTAGTTAACATTAGAGCATCTGCCACTTGATTTGGCCCTGTCAAATGAAGGTCTCTGTGCACTGTGGAAGAAAAGATCTAACAGTACATAGGAAACTAAAAGAAACTGCGATTCCTTCTTCAGGAAAGGGTAAACCTATTCATGGGATGGTTTTTGCTCAAGGACCTGGCTGGACTTGGTAAACACAAAAAGATGTGTTTATCACAAAACACACAAAGGGCAAGTGCAATGTGTACCTCAAGGTGATTTAATCCGGAGTGAAAATAATTCTCTATTTGAGCTGTAAGATAGCAGTGTTACTCAATACTGTATATCACCATTGCTATGGCTGCCACCTATTGAAGGTATTATAGCAATGTTGCTAGTATACTTACTGCTAGTAAAGCTAGAGACAAGAGCAGGAATTCATTGTCATGTTAAAATTTACAGCCTAGTCCAAAGGGACCAGGGCTGGAGAATGTAATGGATGTACTTCTAAATTGTTGTAAAACATGATTTGAGCTGGGTGTTACAGAAAGTTCTACAGCAGAAACTACCTGAATCATTGAAGGATGAACATCACAAGAAGGGTTTGACCAGAAAATGTCCGCTAGTGTCTTTACAAACAATTTGATGGCTGAGGACATGGGTGCTAATGTCTTTGGAATGGGTCTTAATGTCTCTACTAACCTCAAGGGCAGGTTTGTTACACATCCCAGAGAGACTGACTCTTAAAAGTAGATGCCCAGTGACACCTGGCATCTCAGGATACAAGCTGGGTATTAAATGAGGTAAGGGAGAAGAGCCAAACTCAAATGAGTCTGGACCAAGTGTACTGCAGAACCCAGAAAGCCTGAACTTCTAACTTTTGGAGGAAAATGACAGGTCCAAGGGGAGAAGTATGCCATAAACAGTTCAGGAAGCCTGTACCTTCCTTGTTCCTCAGCCAACAGGAAGAGGGCAACATGCAGGTGGGAGTTTAGGATAAAAGGAGGCTGCATCCTCCAAAACCTCCAGAGAGAAACCTGATGAGAGAATTCTTTCTCTTTATTCAAATAAAGTTGCAGGACTCCTCTGTCTCCTTTGTGGACTCTGGCTTTCCACAGTGTGATTTTCCACACACAGTGTGAGCACAGCAGGGACCTGACCAGAGCTGCCTTAAGTGCCAAATGACTCCATGAAACACACTACTTCTCCCATCTGGAGTGACCACCATAACAGATGGAGCACAAAGTCATACACCAAATAAACACAGTGAGTATTTTGTGGATAATTATGGTCATATCACAAACATTTGGGAAAAAAAAGCAGGTATTTGATAAGGAGAGTTCTTAACATGACATAAATGATATGGAATAATTGCTGGGGAATGTTTTAGTTTGGGCTGGGGTTGACCTAGATTTCTTCATGGTAGCTGGTACGGGGGCAAAGTTTTGGATGTATGCTAGAAAAAGCTTTGGTAATACAGAGACCTTTTAGTTACTGCTGAGTAGCACTTAGCATCAAGGCCTTTTCTGCTCCTCATACTACCCCACCTACCCCACAGCAGGTAGTGTGGAGATGCATAAGAAGTTGGAGAAGGACACCATATTTGGCCAAGTTCTTTTTGGGTGTATTTAGCCAGATCCACTGTCTCCCAGAAAATCTCACCATAAAATATCTAGCAGACAGGTTTACTCATTTATCTGCAAATGATGCAGTTTTTCACTGAAGAAGAAAAACAGCAACACTGTCAGTGCTTCTAGTACCTTAGTAGCTTTTTAAGATGGAGAGTGTCCATCTTGAGGTGACAAAGCAGGTATGGGGTGAGGCTCCAAGAGCTGTCTGAATCACAGCCAAAACAGGAGTCTACCTCTGCTTCCTACCCCTTCTGTGCCTGGGCAATCCTAATCCCAATAGCACAAGTATGGCACAAGTATAATCCCAAACTGGCTCAGTTTGTCTCCAAACAAAACCACAGAAAAATGCAGTCCTTTATTCCTTGGTGAACAAGATTTCATAAAGGAAAACAGTATCTTCTCTACAACAGTAAAACAAAAACAGAAGCTATTCAAAAGATATATAAAATACCTTTTTGCTCAAACTGTAGAACAAAATGTCTGCAGCAGATTCAACATCAGTACTCAAAAAATTCCAGAGACTATATTTCTTAAAAAATAAAATAGGATTTTGTGATGCCCAATAACTGTGTTTGTTCTTTAAGCTTAGTCTTATAATTTATATGCATCTGTCTGATCTTACTTGATTTAGCGAGTTGTACTCTTTTACTATTTCTCTATTTCTCTTTCTTATTTTATTACTGATAAATTCAGCCAGATCTGCTAGTTATCTTTCCCATTTCAGTATATTTGTATTGTGCATGTTAAGTTTACTTTTTCTCCAGACTAATTGTGTCTTCATGCTACCTATATAGGAAAAAATCTCAGCTGATAAAAATTTAGGCTTTCTAAGCAAGCAGCATGTGTGTGACACTTTTAGCTAATTTTCTCTTATTTCG
The DNA here is from genome assembly GCA_027886175.1 of Phylloscopus collybita. NCBI lineage: Eukaryota > Metazoa > Chordata > Aves > Passeriformes > Phylloscopidae > Phylloscopus > Phylloscopus collybita. The sequence continues at coordinate 4,621,953 of JAJNNQ010000029.1, forward strand.
TCTGATCACAGAAAATGCTAGTATTTGAGTATACAGTTATCATCCAATTGAAATTTAAATGCAAATCACTGCCTTTTATAAAAAAGACAGGAATTTTAGTTTCATAAAAAATGACAGAAACTTTAGACACTCTTGCACAGCTGCACTAGTGAGAAGCTTTCATGAGACCAAAGATTGTTTGACCCACTACAGTCAATATGATCTGAAACACACTGAGCCTGCAGCCACTCAAACAGTTTTATGGAAGAAGGTGGCAAGACAGGGTTCAGAAACATTTTCATGTTTGGTACCCCAGCCACGCCTGCTTACAGCAATTGTTTTGGTAAGATATGCTATCCTTCCATGCCAGGCCCTTTCCAGAAATCATCTTATCAGAAAACGGTAATAGAGGGGAAGTCAAAAGTATCTTCCGACTGTTAATGAGAAGCATTAGGCTGTAAGTTCCCGTCTTGGAAAGATACCATGAATTATTCTGGGAAGTCTCTGTTATCTATCTATCTTCAAAACCTATATACTTGTACACATTCTCCTCAGGAAATCTGAACTGGAATTGGAAGGTGAATTCTTATTAGGACCGTATCATAAGGTTTATTAAGAGTCCCTCTTTTCCGTAAGTATGAATGCAAAAGAGACCCTTCTCAACAAGCCAGTAAATTAGATACTTATTTTCTGGGAGATGACTGCAATGCATATGATTCACCTCTTCAATGACCAAGAAGATACAATGACCTGGCCTGTATCAGCAGTAATATGACCAGCAGGACCAGGGCAGTGTTTTAGTCTCCCTGTACTGAGCACTGTGAGGCTGCCTCTCAAATCTTGTGTTCATATTTGGGCTCCTCACTGCAAGGACATTGAGGTGCTGGAGTATGTCCAGAGAAAGGCAATGGAGCTGGGCTAGGGTCTGGAGCACAAGCCTTGTGAGGAACGACTGAGGGGGCTGAGAGCATCTAGCCAGGAGGAGGCTCAGCGGAGACCTTTTTTTTGCCATTAAGTTGGCAACATTGTAACAACCTGGCTCTACCCTCCTTTCCAGCAGCTGTGGGAAACTGCCTGAAAGGAAGGTGGAGCCAGGTTGTTACAATGTTGCCAAATTAATGACTAGGCCGTAAATCCAAAGATGTTAAAAAGGAAAGGCCAATCGTTTACTGTTATAAAATCAGATACAGGAACAGGAGGCTGGGCTAGTCCCAGCCCCTCACAGCAAGTCAGAGAAACCAGAAACATGCACAGAGGCCACCCCTCCAGACACTCCAGTTCCTCAGAGCAAGTACCCACTGGGGGGGGGGGGGGGGGGGGGGGGGGGTGTGAGTCTGTTTTAAAGTCTCAGTCCCCTCAGGGATTGGTCCGTTTTGGATCCTTTCCCTGATTGGTGTATTTGTCGGGCTCTCATTGGCTCTTAGTGGGGTGCTTTCTACACCAATCATTCCTTCCCACCGTGTTTTGATTGGGTGGTCGTGTCCTCCAATGAAAGCGCTGGGTGGTGGTCTCTGTTTTTGAGTTGTCTGGGGAAGGGTGGAAGATCCCCCTCTTCTTTGGTGTTGTTCTTTTAACTGTATTCGGGGCCGCAGCCACACAAATGTCTTACAAACATTCATAACTAAACACTGCAACAATATCTAACAACTACTCAAGCAACATTACAACAGTAAGTATTTGTAACAACTCAGAACCAGTTGGAAAATAAACACAGTTACAAACAGAAATCGAAACACACACAGCTAAGTATACAGACACAAGTATTAAAAAGTTTCAACCTCGTTTTTGTATCTATAACAAGGTGGGGGTCGGCCTCTTTTCAAAGGCGCCAGGTGACAGGACAAGAGGGCAGAGCCTCAAGCTGAGGTAGGGGAGATTGTACATCAGGAGTAATTCCTTCACAGAAAAGGTGATTAGAAGTGGCAACGGCCTCCCCAGGGAGGTGGTGGAGTCACCGAGACAGGAAGTTTAAGCAAAGATGGTAAGCGGCAGTTACCACCATGGTCTACTTGATACACCGGTATTCGGCCAGGTATGCTTTCCGAGCCGACTCAGAACTGAACCGTCTCCACCTCCGCGCCCGGCCTGTCCCGCCCCGCCCCGCCGGGCACGGAGGGCGGACCCGCGCTGCCGGAAGACTCGCGCGGATCGGGCGCGCCGAGGGACGAGGGAGCAGCGCCGCTTCCGTCGCGCCACAATGGCGAGTCCTGGGCGGCTGGTGGGCCGGCGGTAGCGGGCGGTGAGTGCCCTTCTCTCGGCGGCCGGCGGCAGGGCGAGGCCTTTCCCGGCGGCGGGCGGTGTCCATCGGCGTCCTGTCCCCCTCGCCCGCCCCTTTGCCTTCCTCTCCCTGTCTGTACAGCTTTCACTCCCTGCCTGGCCCTGCCGCGCCCCTCTGCTCGCGGGCTGTGTCCGGCTGAGGCGGCAGGTTTGGGTTGTGCTGCGCCACGGTCCCTCCACCGGGGTCGGGGGTCGACAGGAGGAGGCTGGGGCCCTTCGTTAGCCTGTGGGAAGGCGAGGCGGAGCGAGCCGGGAGCTGCGGCGTGGGCGCAAGGGAGCTCTGGCCCACGTAGTGTGTTTTCTGCGCCGGTATCGTAGCACCTGCGTCTGGGTCCCGCAGGCAACTTGGCCGGCGCTGCCTGATGCTGCTTGGCCCCGCAGGCAACCATGTCCGGCCCATCTGCGATGTCGCTGACCCCCAGGGCAGCCCCCTGCCCACGCCAGGCTCGCACCTCCAGTAGTGGTTGGGAGCCGGAGGCGAATGTAAACTTTGACTTTTCTGCTTCCTTCCAGTGCAGGGAGGTGTCGTCATCCAGCCTGGCGGCAGAGTGTGGGCGTTGCTTCTTGGGATAATTCTAAAACAGGCTGGGTTTAGGTCACTCTGAAATTCGGGTTTGACAGTGTTTCTTGCCTAATATAGGAAGCAAGTGCACTTTGTGCACTTGAAACTTTTCTTTCCGCTTAGCTGTTAGCTGAAGCAGCTGCATTTCCAGAGATGTACGTAACTGGGTAAGAATTCTGGTCTTTAGGACAGGAATCCTATTTGTTCTGTTCCTTGTGTGGGATCAAAAAACTGTCTTCATCTTCAGAGGGGCATAAACACTAAAAGCCTCAGGCCTATAAAACACAGACACTGAGATGCTTAAGAGTACCTTTGTAACCTGCAGAACTTAAAAAAAGATAATCAGGTACCCTACTCCCATATTAATGGCAACAGAAGAACATTTTGTGATGTTTAGGTGCATGAAGACACTCTTTACATCTCTTTACAGCTTTATCTGCATCCTTAAGCACCTACATGTATTTTGAAAGAGAAAATCTTTTGTTTGGTTGTATGAGTCTGTATTTAAATATAAAATATTCAGTGTTGATGAGACCACTGCCACTTAACATGTTTTACACAGTCTCTTCCTGTAGTTCCCCTTTCACAATCCACATGGCTTATTGGCAACATTGGAGATAGAACTCTGGAAGTGTTTTGCAGTAAGAGCATGGAGGTAACCAGGGAAAGGGGGGTGGGTATGCAAACAATTCAGTAGTCCAGATGTTTCAGACAATGCTAAAATAATATGAAATAGAAATGCTTAATACTGAGTAATGTGAGACCTCACACTGCTGGTCTGACTGAAATGTGCAGCATGTACATTGTTTCTAAGTCATATCAAACTTGCCTGATAGCTAGAGATGCAACTTAGCTTCTGCATCTCTGTGTCCTCTGATGATCATGAATTTCATTGTTAACAAGGTGAACATGTCTACTGTGGACAAAGAGGAATATTCTGATATGTAGAATAGCCTTGTGGCCATCCTCATTTTTGACTCCTTCAACTATTCTTTCAAAGCTTTCCTATACTGAGCTGAGACTGATGTAGACTCTTAAAATTTTCTATCTGTCCTAAAGGCATCTAGACCTTAGTGCCTGGAAAAGCCGTAGGCCATCTCTGCATTTTATGAACCACCCATAGGTGTTAAAACATACTAAGAAAAGAGTCCTAACTGTATTTTAGACTCAGTTTTGGTTCAAACCAGGGCTTTGGTTGTTGAGATTTCCATAGCAATTAATACCCAGTGTTCATTCCTTGACTGATTTTAAAATACAGCTTTTAACTTTTTGATTTCTAGGTGGGAATCACTAAATTGAACTGCAATAACCATGGGAGATGCTGCAAAACCTTGCTTTGCCAAACAAAATAAGGAACAGGAAATTTTGCATCAAGAGGAATTAAAAGAAAGTCGCTTACAGAAAGACTGCCGAGTCATGGATGAATATGGAAGTGGCTATAGCAATAAAATAGATACCAGCCTGCAAAAGAAAAAGGGTCATTATGGAAGCAGTCCCAGGCAAGGGCCACAAAGTGTTTTGAGTAGCCCAAATTCACTTAAAAATACAACTTACAGTCAAGGGTCAAAGTTAAGCGATATCCAAAGAGACCAAATGAAGAAGTGGGTATCTGATGACCACCATGGTACTTCTGACACCTGGAGAGAGTACCGTTCTGCTGCCTGGATTCCTGGGCATGGCAGGACAAGAAAGGACTCTTTTCATGAGGTAGAAGGTGCTGGAAGCAGAAATGTAAGACGACAACTTCAGGAAGATTTAATGAGCAAGGATGTGCCAGACATGCAGAAAGGAAGTTCTGGTAATCATGTTTCTTTGTTTTTACATAGTTAAGTAGCTTCCTACATGTGTTACTGAAAAGTAAAATTTCAAGATTCACTATTAAAGCAAAAAAGTTGTTTTGTTCTCTCATGTATTGCAAACTGTTGTCTGCCCTGTACTTGTACTTCAGACAAATTGTTACAGGAAGTAATACAGAACTTGTTTTATAGAACCTTGTAGTTAAGCCTATGAGTGGTAAGAATAAGTAGGTTGCATCATCTCTGTAGTGTCCCTGTTTGTTGTTTTCCCTGTACAATTAGATGGAATCTGTCAAGGCTGATAAGAGATCTTTCAATTACAGAGATAACAGGGTAAGATTTTTGGAGCTGCCAGTGAGGTCTTCAATGATGTGTCTTAATGAAGATTGAAAGCAACACCATGTCAGTATTGTGAGAACTCAGTACAGCAATAACACAAATCTGGTTCCTCATACATATTTAAGTTCCCTGTGGGCAGTTGGTACTAATAATCAAGAGTACAAACCCAAATCATTGAAGTGTCAGGAAGGCCAGCCTAAGGGAGAGTGAAGGGATCAATATCGTAATATTTTCATTGAATGCAAGTGAAGCAGAAAAAGGAAGCTTCAATACATAGAGAATATAACTTGTGTGTGGTGCTGCTAATGTGGAATACCAGTTGACAAAAAACCTGTTTTATTTTATTTAAGAGCGGGAGCCAAAGACAGTAGTGATCAGACCCTTTGCTGAGAAGAAGAGCTGTTGCTGGTTGATACCAAGAAGTCCAGGAATTAAATGTCCTTTCCCTTGATACTAGCTGTCACTAAAAAGATAAATTGCGAACAGGTGCCCAGTGTCTCTCATTGTTAGAAGTAAGCTGCACACAGCTCAACCTCACATGAGGAGAGAGCAGAGTGTTTTCATAAGTTTTTTCTTCAGTTTACTGGATGTAATGAACTTTTTTCTGTGAAACTTCAGGAACTCACTGAAATAGATTTTTGGAACCACTGGCAATCATACTTGAGAACTTAAGGGAAGTGAGCTACTGATTTCAGGAAAGGGCAAATGTCTCTTAAAAGAGGAATTAAAATTATTGGTGTGCAGCTTAAATCTTGGGAGTCAGTTTTGGAACAAATAATGTACTGTAAGTATTTGAAAGGTAAAAAAGATAAGTAGTAAGTAGGCATTTATTAAGGTATGCTAAGCCCTAATTTATTAATTTAAAATAGTCATCAGTCCCCTCTGGACGTGGAAAAGGCAGTTGATAGGTATCGCTTGTACTAGTACTGTACTATTTTAAATACTCTTATGTGACAGTTCTGTAACTAAACTAGTGGAAAATTGTGTGGATTAAATTAATGCAAAAGACATGCAGAGGTAATTAGGTAACTATACTCAGAAACTACCAAAGATTTTGTCAGTTAAAGAAAGTAGTGAGCAGATGTCTAGTGTGCGAGGATTCTATCCCATTCAATGTTTGTTATACTACTCTAATGATGAATGAAGACAGCAGACCTATTAATTGTGTTCTCTGAAAATTGAATACGCTGTGGAGTTGGTAGGAATGGAATGCAGAAAAGCAGGAAGGTCAATTAAAATAATTTTGCACAATTGGAGAAATGACCTACATATAGGATGAAATACAAATGATGTGTAAATGCCGTTGTTTAAGTAGGAATATCAACTGTGCAAGTAAAGTAGGAAAAGTAACTATAAAGTAATTTTCACAGGGAAGAAGTTGAAATGATAGTGAATCAGAAAATAATAATGAGTAGTTATTATCATGGGATTGTGAGGCATGAAGAAAGACTCGCACTCTGAAGTACCCCTTTTTCTGAGTCTTCTGTAAACTCAGTTGCAGTACTCTGTCCAATTGTGGCACCCCACTTGTGTGAATAAATGGAAGCTGTGCAAAGAAAATCAAGAAGGTTGTCAAGACATATAGGAAACAGAAGCTGTTCAAACTAAACAATGTCCAATCTTTCTGCAAAATGAAAAAGTATAGGGAGGCATAGTAATAATCGTCCTCTGTCTAGGAAGGCAAAATTAAAAAGCTTGTATAGTAAACTGTATTATTTCTTTCCAGTAGATGGGACACAAAGCAAGGGTCAATTACACATGGGTGTAAAATTGAGCAAGAAAAGTTCAGATGCGGAATAAAGGGCAAGTGTCTAAAGGTAAAGCTAGGGAAGTTCTGGAGAGGTTGTCTGGGCAGCTCATGTAAAAGGTAGTTGAAGGCCTTTAAGAACAGGTTAGCTGAGCATTGCTCAGATTTGACAGTTTGTTTCATCCTTCAATGAAGCAGAGGCATGGCATAGCTCACCTCTTGAGGTTCCTTCGGAAGTTCTATGTCAAGAAGCAAAATTACTAAAAATGTTTCTTCTAGCATTTACTTGAAATATTTTGTAAATTTTGTCCTGTTCATTACCTTCATGTCTTTTTTATTGTAGCTCATAAGGAAGTTTACCAAATCTTACTGTTCTTTAGTACTTTATTTAATCATTAACTTATAATTAGATTGTGACTATAGTACCTGCTAAGTACTACAAGTATTTATTTAATTTGTAATTTTTTCAAGTTACTTGTTGGGTACAGAAATAATTGATAAGTAGGTAATTGTCACAGGCTTTTCTGTGAAAACATTATTACTCCTCCAGGATTTATCTACACTGATTAGTTAAAAGTGTAATCAAACAGATGTGTCACATCTTAGTAATTTGAACAGAAGTGTCAGTGCAAAAATGGAGGCTATAGAGAAGGTTCAGAAGCTCAGACTTCTGTTTCTGCTCTCTGGACACTCCTTTGGAGTACTGCTCCTACAACTTATTAGGCCTAAATTCTCTTTATTGCAGCTTAAACCTGTGCTGCTGCTGAAAGAAAGAAATCATATTGCCATTTTTGTCCTGGTACTGTTTACACCACTAACACATGCATGTTGCTTGGTGAACTGAATCAAATAACTGGTCACAAATATATAACTCTGTTGTTTCCCTTTTGCCAGTTATTAGAAACAAAAATTGTGGTCACAGGAAAGCAATTTTATAAATGTATTTGTAAGAGCAGTTTATCTGGGGCGGTTTTTGGCCTTTTTTAATTATTACAAATTAAAGCTTCACGCTGTGATAAAAGTTTGGAAGCCTAAGGAAGTTGCATAAACTTTCTTAGAGGGGGACTTTAGAAATTTCAGGCATCAGGACATCCTGTATAACTGTACAAATGAAAGGCAGGGTGTGAAAATCTGATGTGTGTATTTATTCCTGAGATGATTTTTACAGGTATTGGCTTTGGGCCAATAGCAGCTTCTCCTTCAAAATGACGATAAATTTGCTTAAAAGTAGAAGTGGTATTTATGTTAATTTGTTCCAAAGCTTTTGATGTAAACACAACAAGCTTTTTAAGCATTAGTATTATGACAGTTTTACAGCTTTATTAGGCAATGTGCACATACTTAGCAAATCCATTCTTTAGTCCATGTAGCCAGCAGTGGTGCTTATTTTTTTTTTCTTGTTTATTTAATATTGTGAAGGTAGTACTGATCCGTATACTGGTTTAACTGAAAGGCAAATTATCAGAGTGCTCCTAGGTCTTACAAATCATTCAGATTGGCCTACACTTTTTAATTGTCTCATACTTGTAGTCTAGCTTATTTGTCTACCAAAGCCTAAAAAGGCATCCTGAAATGTTTGGATATATTCTGTCTTTTCAGTATAATAGCCTACAGGTATATCTGTTGCATTTAGTTCTATTTTTTTTTTTTTTTGCCAGTTTTAACAAAGGTATCTAAATAACATCATTTTCTTCAATGGGACAAATAAATTGATTTATTTGTAGTTTGGGACAAAGACACTATAGGCTATGATAGCAATATACACTTACTATTATCAGACTTGCATAGGACAAATTGTGAGACCATAGCAGGTATGTGAATTGTGCCTTCTTTGACTCTCATATAAGTAGAATATTAATTAAGGAAAAGTTTTCTTAAATGCTGTGTGGTACTCTGCAGTTATTTGAGGTGTTTGTTCTCATAACTCTTTACAAGAAATGAAGAAGCTTAGAAAAGCAAGAAGATCAAGAAGAACTAGAAAAGATGAGTATGATCATGATGAAGTGGAAGGTCCAGTCATAGATGAATCTGTGCTGTCAGCAAAAGAACTTCTGGGGCTGCAGCAAGCTGAAGAACGATTGAAGCGAGACTACATTTACAGACTGAAGAAGGTGCTGTTGTCTTTACTTGTATAGATAGACCTCTCCTATTTTTTGTGCATATAAATACATTGTAAAGGGTACAGTTTGAGCAATATCTCTGATTGTAGCTAGAAAGTTTAGTTACAGAATTTAAGTAGTGATATTGCTGTTAATGAATTGTAAAAACAAGAGGGTTTATATTTTGGGGTTTTTTTGCTACGACATTGATAACAGTTCAGGCTCAAAGAATGGCTTCTCCTTTAGTTCATGAAATGACATCAGATCTTAATTAAAATGCTGGAGTAGTTGTTTTTTTCAATTAATATATTCTTCCATGAGCATTGGGAATTTTCTTCTGTAAAAAATAAGGTGTTGGGTGTGATTGACATGGTATCATTCTTCTGACATTATATTTGATGTGCAAACTTTTCGATGGCAGATACAGAGTGAAGGAAGCTAAAGTGGGTGAGTGGGTGTAGATTTCAGAGTTAGTCCATTGAATTTAGCAAGCATGAAGTGAAAGTAATAAGTTTATATATTTTAGGGTTCTTTTACTATCGTTATTTTAGCAACCTCGAAGCTACCCATCAGCAAAATACACCTGCAAATTGTGTGATGTTTTGATTGAGTCGGTGGCTTTTGCTCATAAGCATATTAAAGAAAAAAGACACAAGAAAAGCTTAAAGGTGAGTTAAGCACAAGAAAAAGTATAAACCAGTTTAATGTAACTTTCCTAGCCCCGCTAATGATGATGAAACTGCACTGCTTTTAAAACCATTCCACATTTAGTTTTTACCATGTTTCAGTCTTTTTAAAAACTGTACATAGTGATACTGATGGAAACAGAAAGCTTGGGACCTGGGCTATGCAATGAGGAGTAGGAATTAGGAAATATGGTTGGTATGGGAGAATTAGAAATTATAACCTATATGTCAAAATGAATATTTCAGTTCAGAAGTACTGTAAAAATTAAGCACTTATGGAGTATTACAGACTTGTTTATATGTAAAAGAAATAGGTTTGTTTTGAGCATAGGCATCAAAATAACTTCCAGCATAACATCGATTTTGCCTTTTTAAAAAATATCTTCTACTTTCTCTGCTTGAAGTGGACAAAAATATGTGTTATGCAGATTTTTTGGTTCTTCCTCTTTAGCTCCTACCTTTTCACACTTCATAGGTGATGAAAGGATTGGTGATGCCAAATACATGTATATATATCTGTGAACGTTACTGAAGCCTCCTGGAGTGTCAGATTCTTTATTGCTTCAAATTACCTACATTTCCTTGAAAATTTGTGGTGCTGGTATTATTAGGGATGAGTTGTTGGCATTCATTTTAGCATGTTAAGGAGCTTACTAAAACGTTGATCTTTTTATCCTGAAAGGAAAAGCAAGAAGAACAACTGCTGGCTGCCCTTCCTCCTCCAACACCTTCCCAGATAAAAGCTATTGGTGTTGCTATTGAAAATGTCGTGCAGGAGTTTGGCTTAAATAATGAAGATCTAGAAGAAAGGCTTAACATTAAAACAATGATGGAAAACTTGCTGCGTCAAAAATTGCCAGGTATTGTTTGCATTTTAAATGTTACATCTGCCAACTTATTAAAATAACAACAGAAAAAACTGAACAAACAAAAAAAGAAATGAACCAAAAAAAAATCCCCAACAGATTATAAATGAAAACTGAATTAAAAACGTTTGCTCTCTAAATTCTAAAACAGCACGTTTAGTTACTAGTCTGTTGAACAACCTGATGTACCAAGATAAACCTGTTTCGCAATTAAATTACAATGATGTTCATGACCCAAATAGGCCTGTAGTAAAAAGTGAAGATGAAAAGGATGTGGGAAGGATTTGGCCTTCATGATTTGGCCTTTTACCAACAACAGCATGGAAGGCAGGATTTAGTAACAGTTCTGGGCTGTTGAAGACCCTTCTTCTTTTTCTGTGCTTATAAAAACAGGTGTAGGTTTAAGATCTATTAACAATGCTGTAAGTAGCTACAGACTTAGAGTTAGGCACAGTATAAATGAAGTATTATTCTTTTTGTTGCAGAGTGTTCATTAAGATTGTATGGCTCCTCCTATAGCAGATTTGGTTTCAAAACTTCAGACATAAATATAGATACCCAGTTTCCTGCTAATGTAAGTAAGGCCATTTTATTAAGTATTTATTAATGGATTTGAATGTTTGCATCTTCATGTAGAGTATATTTTAAATATATTTTATGGTGTGGTACTAAAACTTTTTCTAAGAATCCATTGGGTAAAACAGAGCTGGTCTGGTCTTAAAATAACATTCATTTCTTCACAGAGTTGTAGTCATCAGTCAGTGTAATACACCTTTGTGTTTTATTGAAACTTCTTCTGAAAACACTTAAAATATCTGTACTCTAGCAGTCCTATGAGACAGATGATTATATTCTCTAACAGGTGGAATAAATGACACATCTGTGATCTTGTTTTGGTACTGATTCTGGTTTTGTATTGATATACTCACATATGCACATTTTGACTACTAGGTTATATTTGAACTATGAAACCATATTATGTTATTTATATGTGGAGTAATTTAAAGTCTTTATTTATCATGTTAATTGTTTTTATGCATCTTTGTGCTTTTGAACATTGAAAAGGAATTACTGACTTGATTCCATACTTAAACTTTCTCCTGTTGTAATTGTTTTGGCAGTCCCATTATTAAAATTTAACATTTCCTTTAGGAAACAAAGAATGGTCTAAGTTCATAAAATGCATATAATTTTTAAAAGCTATAATTCCAGTCTTTAACATGATGTGAGCCCACTGTGTCAGAGTGCAGTCATATTTAAGCGCACACTGAAAGAGTCATTCTATTGGTGGGGGTTTTCTTACTATAACTAAATCTTCGATAGAGATAAAAATAACTTTAGTAACAATTACTCTAGGATTATTTTTTTTCCTGCAAAGCAAGCAAAGCTCTTGTTCCTTTTGATACAACTTAATAATAGTGACGTATACATAGAGGTGGTTTTAAATTTGAGTTGTAAAAAATCACCTTTTTGACAGGTGGCTGATACAAAACCAGTTTTATTCCTTTTGTTGACAGATGTCTCAACCAGATGTTCTCTTACTTGTGCAAGAAAGTCTCCAGAACAGTGGTAAGAAAAAATTGCTGCCTTCTCAATTTCCTTAAACTATTACTGCTTAGTATTGTTGACTTTCACCTCTGCTGAAGAGATATGATAGTATAGGGCTAAATTTTAGTAGCATAGGGAAAAAATGTTTCTAAAATCATGGGAATAGATTGGTGGGGAGTGGAAAGAAAGGTTGGGCTGGGGGAGGCCTGGGAGAGGGGAGCTAGGCCTCGGGAACAAATGTTTAGTTTTGTTTGTACTAGATCATGTACAAAAGCACCTGCATAATCGTCATATAATAAATTATATGATAGCTAAATATAGTAATTTTAGGTAATTGAATATGATTATTGTTTAATCGCAATAAGAATCATGAGAAGCAATGTTTGGGGGCCTGTTGAAAACGGCAAGAATTCATGCTTGGATAAGATCAATGTATACAATAGAACAATACGGGTTTAATAATTAATATATAGTTATATAACAGAAAGGGTATAAAACATGTTCATCTCGAATCCAATGTTGGAGTCGGATTTGGGTCTGTATCCCTGATTCCCAGAGCTCTTCAATAAAAGCACCTGCATATAATCATTCTGTGATTATGTGTTTCAATGCAAACAGGTACACCATGTGCTATTCTTTTTTTAGAAAGATATGAGACTGAATAATACTGCAGAAAAGAGTACATTAACAAAACTGCTTTTGGTTTGGCATTTAGTGTTATGAGGGCTGAATTTCTCCTATTTCTGATGATGTGAGAAATTCCTAGTGGGAGACTTTCTTCTGCATTGTAAATGAAGATGTCATTACATATGAGGTAGACTCTGCTGCCCTCCCCAGCCTGCTCTATTAGCTATTAGCCATTAGCCACAGAAAGCAGCCTAAGTTCTTCAACATGTAACAGAAACCCAGTCATGTACTTTCAAACTGTGGTCTCATTTCCCATAATCACCTGCACGTGTCTGTCAGTGTAGGTGATGGCTATGTACAGATGACTGCATACAGACCCATGGGGTTTTTTCAGGTAATGAATGTAACTGAGCATTAATACAGGGAAGTAAAGTTTAAGATGCTTTAAAAAATGGACTTACTCAAACCAAATCAAGTATATGCTGGCAAGAAAAAAAAATTAATATATTGGGCAGGGGGCGTGAAAATTCTTTTCTTTTTAAATGCAGATTGCAAAAAGTAGCTTCATTGCTTTCTTGCCTTGTTTTATGCCCACAGTTCGGGAACTGGACCAAATGGTTCAAAACATGTATATTTACTGACGTAGATTTTCTCAGTGGCACCCCCAACCATCATTGTATGTGCATTTTATTGTCTGGACCATTATGGTCTTTGAGAATGGGGTTATTTTTAAGTTCGATTAGAGGAAGAGGACCCAGAACTTTTAAGAGGTTAAGATCGCTATTGTACCACAAAAGCAAGTAATACTTGCATTTACATGTTGTGCCAAGTCTTCTCTGTGAGTGAGAAGATGGAGGGATAGAGCATTAGGTGTTAGAGGCACCCTAGTGGAAAAAGCAAGATAATTTTCAGTGAAATTAGGTGCCCAGTTGGCTAAGTAACATCACAAAACTCTTATAATTTCAGAACTTTTGAGTTAGGTGTCTAAAATTGTTCGATAGTTTCCTCCCTGCCTGCCTCCCTGCCTCCCTCCTCCTCACTGGTGAAACAGTGAGGTATCAGAAAATAAATCCAGTTTGGATCAATCAACACCACTAAGAGAAAGGACTAGGGTGGCTGGCAGCTGAATCATATTTGGAAAATTATATAAAAAATAAGAAGAAAAAAAAATAGAAAAAACCTAGCAAAAGTACATTACATCTAGGCAAGCCTGTTCTACATTTACATAAAAGACTTTTTTATTTTTCACACTAATACTGTTCCATAGATATTGTAGGTCTTTCTGCATGCATGAATTACTGAAGCCAGCTCTTAACCAAAATACACCTCCTTAATTGTACTTACTGTGTATATATGAATTTTGAAAAGTTTTGGTTTTCTCAGTATTTTCCTAACAGTGCTTATTGTATAGACCATATTCTTCCCATTATATGTGAAACACTTAAATCACATGTACTTCATTTTTCTCAATATCAGTTATTGTATTAGAAGCTGAAATTCCACCTGTACTGCTAGTTGCATCCAGTTCGAAGTATTTTTGTCAACACCATGCTTAATGTGGCTTCTTTTTCTTTTTCTCACTTAGAATCTTTTACGGAAGTTGATGCAGATTTCCATGCTAGAGTACCAGTGGTGGTGTGCAAAGAAAAGCAAAGGTCTCGGTTGTCACTTTGTGTGTTCTAATAGTATATAGCAATGTAAATTTTATAACCACCTGATAAATGATGTTTCTGTACTAAATTATTACAGTTCCATGGATCTTGAAACACAAACTAACACTCATGGGCAAGTCATTCCTAGCCTAGAATAAGAGGGTAAGGGTTGTTCTGTCCTCAGCTGTGTATTTCCCCACCCCTTCAACCATTATGGCTTCCAGCATGTACCCTTACCCTTCCATTTGGGATTATTGCTTAAGCAGAAGCTTTCCTTTCTTATAGGTAGTGTACATACCATATTAAATTACAGATTTCTGTAAGGATGAGAAGAGTTTGCTTAGCTTTGCTAGTATTTTGAGAGCAAGTGAAAAATATTTTATTTTGCCCATTTGATAAATATCAATTAAGATTCATGAAACATTCTGTAAACAACTGCTGATAAAAATATTACCAGTTATTTGCTGCTACCTTGATTTTTTAAAATATTTTATGTTGTGTAAAAACAGCATAGAAAATGTTTGATGGTGGGTGTGGTGTGGGAAGACATTTCTGTTTCATGAAGGAAGTTAATATTACAATCTTTTAATTCAGTTCATTAATATTAGAAAAAATACTTAAATTTGAATTGTATCTTAAAACACTTGTACAGAAAATTATAATGCATATATTCTCAACCTAACCATAAATCAATTTAGTATTGCATGCTACTTTTAATGCAGAGACGCTGTCTTTGAGAGGCTGTCAAGTCTTTCTTTACAGCCTTCTGCTACACTGTTCTGTGAGGTGTTATCTGACCTGTTGGTATTCTTACAAAACCTTCAAGATCTTTCCTTTCTTTTTGGATTTTAGTGGCCTTATTTGTAGAGTGAGTGCAGGGAATGAGAATGCCTGTCTGACAACAAACCATTTGACTACGCTTGGAAAGCTGGAACCTACTATCGTACCTTTAGTGATTGCCTTCAGGTACTGGGCAAAGGTGAGAGTCATTTGTATTCCTTATCTGTGAATAAATATTGAATGAACTTAATATTATGCCTTCATTATGACTTAGAAAATGGTTGTTGAAACAGTCTTTGGAAAAAGAGTTGAAGTAAAGGCATAACTTTTTATAAATTGTAAATTTTATAAATTTTATAATTATTATTTGTGTGTGATAATGTTCCACTACATTTCAGAAATGGAGTGCATGCAGATTGTAAGCATCCTACTCTGTTACCAAACTAGACAGAGGAATGTATATAAAAAGAAATGCTCGTTTCTCAACAAACTTAATCCATCATGAAAAAAAGTGAAAAAACTGCTTGTCTCTATTGTAGATGAAAACAATCTTGAGAATTAACATAACGTTGTAAAATCTGTGTGTCTACAATTAAAATATCAATTAAAAAAATTGAAAGACTTTTGACTTGTACTGTATCTATTGAAAAGGAGCTATCATTTTTGCAAATGTGCTGTATGCTGCCTTTTCTGCCAGTCTGTGTCCTGTGGCTCTTATACTGAAAATGTTATGGTAGTAACTGCAGTAAGTATGCAGGCCTTAAATATGAGAACAAGTTGCATCTGGTAAAAGCTTAAAATCTGAGTTTCTGTAACATTCAATGTGACTGACTTCTGAACAGTAATTAAAAGAATATTTTTCGTAATATCACTTGAAGCTTTAATAACGGCACAATTTGTTTTTACAGTTATGCTGTGTTGATCGTCCTGAAGAGGGAGGCTTGTCACCTTATGTGTTTGCTTTAATGGTTATTTTCTTTCTACAACAGAGGAGAGAGCCTTTTCTGCCTGTCTATTTGGGATCATGGGTATGTATATTAATACACTGAATAGCATAAATGAAAGGACCAGTTACTTGAGGTGGTATATAATCTGTCAGCTTTATGCTACTCTGAGCAAGCTGTTTCTGCAGGAATTAAGGATGTGATTTCATGTGTGAATTCATTAACATTCAATGACTACACTTAAGTTTAGTATGCCTAGCTGTAACGTTGCATTTCACAATCCTAGTCATTGAAGTAAGTGCTCTGTTGCCCCTTATGTGAATGAGAGCTGGGCATTGAATAATGCATTTTGCAACTATTTGCTTCCTCATTTTTTTTCAGTCTTTCACTTTCATTTTCTCATTTCAGTTTCAGTCTTTCCTGCAGACTCTTGAGAACTCCACATAGCTACATCCCACAACAATGTCTTGGAATTTGCCATCTAATGCTCAAAAACATGGACCATGGTTGGGGAACACACTGGTGTGATACTGTCTGAAGGGATCACATTAGGAGTTCAGAGCATATATTTCTTTGGTTTAAAAAATGAAATGAATCTTGATATCAGGAGTTGTATTGTGGATGCCAATCCAGAATCCAGTTCTCCAGGACACCATTTTTGTATTGCATTCATGGCACCCATTTTTGTACTTACAGTCTCATGTTTAGTAGACGTCTTCCAGTTCCTGTAACTAACCACATGAACCTTGCAGTTAACAATTTTTTTCTACTATGTTCCTGATTCATTTGGAAGCATATGCACTTTCTGAACTGGATGGGAAAAATGTCCTGTTGTATATGGCCATGTAATTAAAAGATACATATTTATCCTTGTCTAGTATGCAAAGAAAAGGTTGCATGACACAGAATTACAGAATTTTCTGGCCAATCAGTTCCAGTGTTTGGTCACCCACACAAGTTCTTCCTCATATTCAGGTGGAACTTCCTGCATCGGTTTCTGCCTATCATCTCTTGTCCTATTGCTTGGCACCACCTGGATCCATCCTCTTGACATCCTTCCTTCAGATACTCAGGTCCTTGATGAGGTCCTACCTATCTCAGTTGCCTCTTCTCAAGGCTGAGCAAGCCCACTTCCCTCAGCCTTTCCTAATAAGTGATGTGCTCCAGTCCTTTAATTATCTTTGTAGCCCTTTTCTGGACCCACTTCTGGTCTCCTTGTCTCTCTTGTCCTGAGGAGCCCAGAACTGGACACAGCACCCCAGATGTGCCTCACTAGGGCTGATTAGAAGAACAGCATCACCCCCTCTTTGCCCTGCTGGCGGTGCTTTCCTAATTCTAGGCCACCAGAGCACACTGCTGGCTCATGGACAGCTTGTTGTCCACCAGGACCCCCAGATCCTTCTCCACAGAGCTGCTTTCCAGCAGATCAGACCCCAGCCTGTGTCGGTGCCTGGGGTTATTCTCCACAGTGAAATGCAGGATCCTGCTTTTGCCTTTGTTGAATTTCAGGAAGTTCCTCTCTGCTCATCTCTCCATCCTGTCCAGGCTGCACTCTGGGGTATTGGCCACTCCTCCCAGCCTGGTGTTATCAGTGACCTGCTGAGGAGGCATCTATCTGTCTCAGTTGAGGAGGCATCTGTCTCTTTGTCTTAGTCACTGCTGAACAAATTAAGCAACACTGGGTCCAGTATTGACGCTTGGCAGACACCACTTGTGATGGACCCAAGTTTAGATCCTGTGCCACTGTTTACAACCCTCTGGGATCGGCCATTTATCCAGTTTTCAGTCCGCCTCTCTGTCCATATTTCCTGAGTGTGAACACCAGCACACCCTTGCAAGAGCACTGAGCTCTTGAGAGTTTTTGTAGAGAAGTAGAGGGAAAAGAGAGAAAAAGTATGGGGCATATTCTAGACCTGGAACAGCTGTTATTAAACTTTGTTCTACTATGATGTAGGAACTAAAATTTAAAGTTCATGTGATGTTTAGCTCTGTGTTTCTTTTTTCTTTTCCTCTAGATTGGAGGATTCTCATTAAACAAATTAAGTAATTTTCATCTGAGAGAAGTCCAGAATGATGCCGTGGTTTGGGAGCATAACCCCGCTGATGATTCTGATTTGCCACAAGAAACTTCCCCTAGAAGGGGCAAGGTCTGAACTTTTGTTTCTGTAGTAGTCTAGCAGACATTGCTGTTCTCAAAACAGAGCAGTCTTCTAATTCAGTTTTGTGTTTATATTTCAAAACCATGAGCTAAGATTGCATGACTGCTTGCTTCAAGGTCTGTTGTGCTCAGCTCTTGGTGCTAAGGAGCTGGCAGGAAAATAGATACTATCTCAAACTCTTTGATAAGACCCTGAATTTTAATCTGTTGGGGAGAGTATAGTTTACAGAGCTGAAGCAGTTTCATCTTGGAATTAGATAAAGCACGTGAAAAACATTTCATCTTTGCTTTGAACTATTCTTACAAATTACTTCTACTATGACTTCAGAAGGAGCAATATCACTATGTGATTGCATTTTGTGAGAGTTAACAATTCCACCTAGACTTGGCTGAAAATCAGGCTGTATAATCTATTCTGTCCTGTGGAATATGCTTCTCTCTTTGAAATTTATAAATTAAGGCAGAAACACTTTAAGAATGTTATTAATGTTATTAATCCAATTAATATTAACCAATGTTATTAATCATTGGTGCCACTCTTTATTGTTGCTGCATTCTTTCATTTCAGAGTTTTATACTATATCTTCCAACTTTTTAATTGCAATTTTCATTGCAATTGCAGGAGTCGAGAAGCAATGATAAATTGTGCTATACTAGATTACAGATGAAATAAAGGAAATGTAACAGTTAAACGCCTGCACAGTAAATATTATTTAAGGTTTTCTTCTGTAATTGACAGGTTCCCTTAGTATTTGACTTAGGTCAGCAGTGTTCAGCACCCATTGGTCAGCTCTGGCTTGAACTGCTTCGTTTCTATGCCCTGGAGTTCAATATGGCTGATTTGGTTATTAGCATACGACTCAAGGAACCAGTGTCTCGTGAATTAAAGGACTGGCCTAAAAAGCGCATTGCTGTGGAAGGTATATAAATATCTCTCAACAAACCTCAAGGAACTGTAACTTTAATTTTTATTAGATCCTGACTTGGCTGTTGGTGTTGTGTATTACCACTTAGAAAATTTTAATATTGGACTGGTTATAGTAGAATATTTTTTCCAAAAAAAAAATCAACTTAATATTTCTATTAGGTGGTATTTTAAACATTATCAGAAATAATTAAGCTAACTTAAAAATTGTCTTCAGCACAATTCGTAGATCTTGTGTCCTTACACAATGTTTAAGAGTTACGAGCTATTCAGACTCTGTAAACATGTAAGTGTATGCTTTTTTTAAGAAGTAAACTCTTTCACTGCTGGCTCACTTCTTCTTTTTACTAGACCCATATTCAGTCAAAAGGAATGTGGCAAGAACTCTGAACAGCCAGCTAGTGTATGAGTATATTCTTCACTGTCTGAGAGCAACTTATAAGTATTTTGCCTTGCCTCACAAAAGAAGTGCAAAATGGAGCAAAATACCCTCTTCAATTGCAAGTGAGGAGAAATCCCAAATGCTGGACCATGGAAAAGATGCTATAAAGCATGAAGATTCTGACTTGCAAAACTTGGATGGTAGAACAAACACAGTCATAGTAGAAAATTCCGTAACAGAGAATACATGTATACCCAAGGAACATAAAATTGGTCCTTCAAAACTGTGTGATGGCTCAGAAAGTTTCACAGAAGAAGAACTGGCTGATGATATAAGTCATCTGGGAATTACCCATGAAGACTCAGACTGTGTAATTGAGGAAATTATTTCTGGAGATAATGAGGATTTTAAACCTAGTTGTGAAGAGACAGAGAGTGAAAATGAAGATGAAGAAGAGGAGGAAGAGGAAGAACATGAACAACAAAAAAGACAATGGAATAATGTTTTGGCTGCTGAGCAGACAATCAATGAGGACAGTGACAGTGGAGAACACCCTTTTATGGTGAATGAGCATGATGAAGAAACATGTAATACTTCAGACTTAGAAGGTTTTCAACACACTGCACTTACAGAGAGTGATGAATTTGGCTTGGAGTGCAGTGGTATAATAGATGACAAGATTGACATTTATGAGGATAGTAGCACTGAAGGCACTGATGAACTGGATGAATCCCCACAAAAATTCTTATGTTCACCACAGAGTCAGATATCCCAAATGATTAACTCCGATGATGAAGAGGAGGAAGAGGAAGCACCAAGTCTTCTAAATCAGAGAGAATGCAGTGTTACAATGAGAACTGGAAGTGAACTAGGTAACACATATGCTGGATATGGAGATGATGATGCACTGTCAGAGGAAGATGATGATTTTTCCATCACCAGTAAATATGAAAACAAACATGTCAAAGAAAATGTAGATGGACCTCTGAGGATCAATTTGAGTCAAGAATACCTGACTGAGAAGAGAAACCATTCTGAAGAGACCACAGCAGTAGAACAGTTCTCAGAATCTGAACTTTTTTATCAATTCAGTAAACAAGCATTTACAAAAGGCAAGGTAAGCAAGCTGTATCAGAACATAAATATATTGATTATGTTCTGTTAGAAGTTATATGAAAGTATTGCTCAAATTCATTAAAATACTATCGTTTTTAAAACCAGACTTGCTTTTTGTTCATGCAGTCTCCAACAGTAGTATGTAGCTTGTGCAAACGGGAAGGTCATTTAAAGAATGATTGTCCAGAAGACTTCAAGAAAATTGAGCTTGACCCACTACCACCACTGCCACTCAAGTTTTCAGTTATTCTAGATCAAGTTTGTGTCCAGTGTTACCGTAAGTTTTTTCCTTTGACTCTGGTTGTGCTATAGAAAGAGAATTGGGAAAAAACGTAATACCCACAGACTAATACTGTTAAAAGCTGACAATTTATTTGCTACATTGCCTCCAACTCTTAGATACAATTCTACACTTTGGCATAATGGTAATAGCTCTAATAGAACTGCTGAGTAGATTGTATCTAGAGAACAAGAAGGTGTTTGAACAACAAGATCTTGTTTGAACAACAAGATCTGTCTTCCAACTGGTTGGTTGATTACTCATACAGAAAAATACATTTTCTGAGAGTCTAATTTTGGGTGGAGTTTTTGACTGATGCTTTTATATTTGTCTGATTTGAATTATGTTAACTGTTCCTTAACTTGTAGTTTTCATAAAAAAAGACTTCAGTATTCTAGCAAAAATAGTGTCAAAATATCATTTTGTAACATTTCTCCACTTTTGTTCTTTTCAGAGTGACCCAACTTTCCTCCTTTATCTCTCGCCATTTCTGACCAGACAAAATGCATTATTTGTCTAATTAATGTTTTTCTTTGAACAGGTATTTCTCTTCTACTTCATCCTTGCTTTCTTTCCTTCACGTGTGAATTTTCTTTCTTCTTCTCTTTCCCTTCCCCTGCCCCACTGTAAACCCTTCTCTATTTTCACTTGAATCTTTGCTATTTGCTCTTTTTAAAGTACACTTGCCTAAATTGTTGTCTTTTTTCCTTCTTTTTTTAAAGATGATTTTGCTCCAAATATAGTAGAGGATCAGGCTCGGGAACATATAAGACAAACCTTAGAAATCTTCATTAGACAGGATTTCCCAGGTAATTAGGCCATTGTAACTTCATATTTATACTTTCGATTGTTCATACTTGAGTGTTTTCCAAGAAAACGTCATTTTAGTATAATAAACACTTTATTTTGCTCAGCATTGCAATACTTCATTACATTAATTTTTGTTCTAAGTCCTTTAAGGCTTTTTTAAATTGGGGAATTTTTATTTATTCATATATAGCACACATTAGTAGGAACGAACAATGGCAAGTTAAGGAAGAAACAGTCAAAGCCGAAGTGGAATAGTTTTACTTTTATTATTTTCAATTTTATTTATTAATCGGACTTATTTTTGTAACCACTCTTACAAACAAAATGTTTTCTGTCATACTTCATACTGAAACTTACTGGGCTTGGAATATTTTAAAATATAGGCACAACAGCTGGCCTATTCACAGAACGTAAGCATTTAATTTTTTTTTTCCTTTGTTTGTTTCTGGAGCTCTTACCGGTATTTCAGACCTGGACTTCAGTTCATGGTCTTTTAAAATTAGAAAAAGATCTTTTTGTCTGGAGCAAGGTATATCCCTTACCCTAAAAATCTCTGTAAAAAGCCTTTTTCAATCACATATCAGCTTGAGCCTACATGCTGATGATTTAATTACTGGAAAATTTAACTTGTTTCTGGATTTGTCAGATTGCTTATTTGAATCAATAATAGAGATTCTTTTCTTGTAAGCAAAGTTGATCAGAAAGTTTTCATGTACCACAGAAATACAGTAATGTTTTCATGCCTGTATTGGAAGACATGCAGTGGTTTGCAGCTACATACAGTTTGAGATTCTGTGTTACATATAATTTGATTTTTTTTTTGACATCTGGCTGTAATACAACACATGCCTTACAGGAACCAAGCTGGATTTGTTTGGCTCCTCAAAAAATGGCTTTGGTTTCAAACAAAGTGATCTTGACATCTGTATGACAATAGATGGTCTGGAAACTGCTGAGGTAGGTTGAGAAAAGTTTGGTTTTATGGTTAAATAAATGCAAAATTTTCTTATATTTTGTATCTTTTGTAACAGACTCATTGTTTTATAAAAGATTTTAATATTAGAAGAAAATACTAAGGTACTACTAAGGCAGATTATTATGGGGATGTTTGCTGTTGCCCTAGGCATCAAGTCTAAGAATAAAGTAGCCAGTTTTCTCCTGAATTCTGCATTTCTGGCTTTATTTGTGCCAATAAGTAACATTCTTTATTGCCTAAATAACTGGGAAAACAATGGAAAAAGCACATCAGTCTCCTTTCATGCTTAATATCAGCTTTTAAAATGTTTCCATTATTATATTATCAACTGTTGATTTTACATATGCTATTTTGAAACAATTTCATATAATTCTGTATAACATGAAATATTTGATTATACAGCTTTAAGCTAAATGGCATATAATAAAAGGTTTGCCTAAAACACTTGCAGCAGATACATCTTTTAGCTTTTTTTTCTTAATGTCTTAGGGACTTGATTGCATCAGAATCATTGAAGATTTAGCAAAAGTTCTCAAGAAACAGTCAGGTAACTTTCTGGAAAATTAAAATAAGTGATTCTGGTTTTGTTATTTCAAATGCTGTAGTGACAATGTTCTGGGGCACTATAAATGAAAATCATTAAGATAAAACTAACATAAAAGAGCTTATGTTAGTAAGAGTGAGGTTCAATATTGTGAATGTTTGGATTTATTATTGTTTGTATATGTAGGTACTTGAGGTGATAATGTTATTGGACCACATCTGATCTGGACAGATAGTATGTTTAACTTACATGCATAAGAACAATGATTTAAGACTTGAGGTTTCAGTTTAATAATTATGTACTTGTATGTTCAGTGCATAGGAAGTCAATAGTATTCCAATGCAAGTCTGCAATGGGAATCCTGTTTTTTTCTACAAGAAATCAGGAGTTTTATAGTGCTCGTTTTGGTGTATCTACAATGAGTTGTAATGAACTATCATCTCTTAAGCTTATTTCTCTAAAAAGAAATTTTATTTAGACTGCTCTTTATTTTTTGAGGGGGCTAAACATACATTTATATAAATTATATTTAGCAGATTGATCATGTTTGACAAATTTCTAAAATCAGTGTTAAAACATAACTGAAATACAAATTTGGTGTCAGCTAAGATTTTATTTTGTAGCCTTTTGGCTACAGTTGGAAGTTATTTGATACTGTGTAGGACTGTATTGTAGCTATTCAGTAATATGACATTTCATCCTAGGTTTAAGAAATGTCTTGCCTATAACGACTGCTAAAGTCCCAATTGTCAAATTTTTCCATGTCAGAAGTGGTCTTGAAGTAGACATCAGTTTATATAATACTCTGGTAAGGTTATCTCCTTTTTTATTTTAAGTTGTGTAACAAAAAACTGGGTATCTGGTTTTTGAGACTGAAGTGATTGTTTGGATGAGGTTCAATAATCAGTTGTTACCTGTTTTAGCTTTATATTTCAAAGAAAACTTTTTGGTTTTGTTTGTTTGATTATGAGTGGAGTCAGCTGCACAGTTGTGACTTTAGAGTTGTCACTTTCCTAAGAACATCTATTAGCTCTTCAGTAATAGTAAGAAACTGTGGTTTAAGTAGTGCAAGTTTTTCTTAAATGAGAGACAAAATAAAATAACTTCGGCGTTTATGGTTTCCACTTAGCATCATGGCTCTTGCCTAGTCTTGAGACCTGAAATAGTGATTTTTGAACCCAGTCTGCCTGAACTATTACATATTAGAATGTAAAAAAAAAAAACCCCAAAAAAAAACCCCAAGGGGAAAAAAAAAAATCCCACACAAAAAAACAAAAACAAAAACAAAAAAAAAAAAAAAAAAAAAAAAAAAACAAAAAAAAAAAAAAAAAAAAAAAAAAAAAAAAAAACAAACCCAAACCAAACACAAAGACAAAAAAAAATCCATGTGTTCTTGGCCAAACATTTTAAAAACATATTAGCTTATTTCCATGTCTCTAAATTTTCCTTGAAACAGCAAAGGAAAGTTAAGTCTTAGTGACAATTTTTAAAATTTCTGAAAGTTTTTTATGAGTTCAAGGGGAGTGTTGAGGAAGGTATCTCAACCACTAAGTGGGAAAGTTTTCTCCTTGAAATTATGCATTTATATGTGTCCATTGATAGCTCTTACAGATCCGGACTGCAATCTCTGGGTTCAAGAGTATTCAAATATTTTGAAACTGTAGTAGGAGATTAATGGTTCTTGTTTTGAAGCATTAGTCTATGAATGCTGCTTTGTATCACTTTCACACAATTTAAGGAAGTTGATTGGCTTTTAAAAGAGCAGGTGATAACCTGAATGCTTCCCTTCTCGATATATGTTCCTACTATGCAGGGCTTCACATATGCATTTCTTGAGGACACAAATTAGAGTTTTTGTTTTTCATGTTTTCAATTTACTTCCTTCGTGACTTCAGAGCTTCTTTATTTTCTGTATGACTTCGTTATTTTTCTAGGCCTTGCATAACACCAGACTTCTGTCATCATATGCAGCTATTGATCCTAGAGTAAAATATCTGTGTTACACAATGAAAGTCTTTACAAAGGTAAGTGTATTTCAGACATTCTAGCAGCATAGTTCCTGCAGCAAGAGATGACACCATGAAAGATAAAAATCATGTTTCTTTTTCTAGATATGTGACATTGGAGATGCATCTCGAGGTAGCCTGTCATCTTACGCATATACTCTTATGGTGCTTTATTTTCTTCAACAGAGAAATCCACCAGTCATCCCTGTTCTTCAAGAGGTATGGTATACTACAAAGATATGAGTAACTGTACACAGTATTGATCAGAAGAACATCAGTGCTGAGTATGAAAGGCTCTTCTAATGAGTTTTATTCTTTCAGATATACAAAGAACCAAAAAAGCCTGAAATTTTGGTTGATGGCTGGAATGTATATTTCTTTGATAAGATAGAGGAGTTGGTGAGTAAATCAGGCTAATTGGAAATGTTACCTGTAGCTTTGCAAATGAATAGAAATTCCTTTCTAAAGACATTTTTCCCAAATATAGAGGTTGAATATTGTGGTTTTAACCCCAGCTGGCAGTTAAACACCACAGAGCCACTCTCTCATTTCCCCCGGCCCCTCCCTGGTGGCCATTCTGTTAAGTATTTTTGTTTTATACAGACTCTTACTGAATTAATAAATTATTTTCTTAAGAGGCAAAACCTAGTGCCAGAAGTTCTATTAATTGTCCACTTTGTTATTAATAGATTTAAAAATATGGCGTTTAAACCAATATTGAATTATCAATATAAATTATGAAAGGAAGTATTCTAGTGTAACTCCATTGCTTTTCTGTATAAAATAAATGATGAAAACATATTATGGAAATAATGAAAATGCTTAATGTAAGTATTGCATGTAACAATATTTTTGTCATTTTAGTCAGTTGTTTGGCCAGACTATGGGAAAAACACTGAATCTGCTGGGCAGCTGTGGCTGGGACTTCTCCGATTCTACACAGAAGAATTTGATTTTAAAGAGCATGTCATCTGCATCAGGAGAAAAAATCTACTTACAACTTTCAAGAAGCAGTGGACCTCCAAATATATTGTAATTGAAGGTAAAAGAATATGAAGTACAGGAATATAAAGAATTTCTTTCACATGAAAATTACGCTTTTTCACAAGTCTTATTTATTTTTTTATTACTAGATTTTAAGTTGTTATATGCTCATGTTTTGAAACCATCACAAAATTGCCATTGAGTTTCAGTAGTGCTAAACATTATTCTTAAGGGGTTTTTTGGCTACTGAAAAGAAGTAGCAAAGCAAACTTCACAGTTTTCATTATGAAGTAAATGGCAGAAAAATAGATTTAACAAAATCGTTTGGCAAAGAAATCAGCTGCAATGCAATTGAGGTCTTCTCAAAAATACTAGGTTTAGCTGAGCCCGTATTTACTTAAGTGATTCAACTCTGTATGATTAGGCTGCTTATTATCACTGTGATTTCTGACAGATAAAATGCAGTGAATGCAGTGACTTATTTTAGAAATAATTTGTAAATTGTTTTCTGGCCCATTTCATTTTCATGGGAAGAGTTTCTACTCTTTTGTCTGCACACTGAGGAATGCCTGTCATGTTTTTTTCTACAGACCCCTTTGATTTGAACCACAATCTTGGAGCTGGATTGTCAAGAAAAAGTAAGTCTTCTGTCAACAATTTCAGTTTCAAAGTGAAGATCTTGTCTTGGATATTATTTTACATTCTAGTTTCATATTTAAATGATGACTTCAGTTCGGGGTTTGTTTTTTATGTTCCACAGTGACAAATTTTATAATGAAGGCTTTTATCAATGGCAGAAGAGTATTTGGTACCCCAATAAAAATATTTCCTAAAGAGTACCCATCAAAAATGGTAAGTTCCTTTTAAGAAGAGTATGTGTTGGTTTTTGATGTATAACTTAGCCTTTGCAGGACTATGGTTACACTCACTGTAAGCTCTTTCTCTTAAATTTCCACACTATTCTAAAAATCTTCGTGGGAGTTACTGCTGAGTACTGTTTTAATGTTACTTGCCTGTAAAATATTTTGCAAGAATTCTAGTCAAGTCAAGAGTTTCATTGTACCAATTTTTGTATTTTAATCCAAATCAAAACCAGCCTAGTATTTCTTAAAACTGCAGATTTCTAACAGTGTGCAGACCTGGTGGTGAGTAGGCTGCCTGCCAAAGAAGAGATCAGTAGACAGTTACATCATTAGGTGTTTTTCAGGGTTCAGCTACAGACTCCAAGTTTTTCTTTTCTGTAAAGTAAACTTACTGCTGTTTTAACACTTTTGTATCTGTCTTGATATCCAAGTGTTTGGATTTTCGTTTTAAATATATGATTTCTTCTACAGGAGTACTTCTTTGATCCTGAGGTACTAACAGAAGGAGAATTGGCACCAAATGATAGATGCTGCAGAACTTGTGGTAAAATTGGCCATTTCATGAAAGATTGTCCCATGAGACGAAAGTGAGTATAGTATTGGCATATGCATGTAACTTTTTTCCTTAGGTTTGTGTAGGAAAGATTAGGATAGTAGTGCTAAAGCAAAACTTGTACCTGCTTCAGATTATTTCCTTGACCTGAATTAAACTTAAAATGCGTCTGTACCTCTTTTGGCAGTGGTGGATAGTGGTGCTGCAGAACCGTTAAAGTATGGATGCTGACTCTCCACTTCCTTATACAGGAAAGGAGTAGTCAAAGAGAATCTAAATATTCGGCAGAGCTGAATAACTGCCGTGAAAAGCACTCATGGATACCTTTTATATTTTTATTTATTTAATAGCTTCTTCTACCAGAATTTTGCTGCCCCCACCAAGATACAATTTTGTCAAGTTCACAGAATCATGCAAATCAAAAGCAAGGCAAGAATTTCACAGCATTATTTTTCATAAGCACACATGTATGAGAACAATGTCCTGGTTCACATCCAAGAGAATGCTTCCTGTCCCTGAGTAGCCATGTCCAATGTTCAATGACTCTCTTCTGGCAACAAATGAATGGCTAAATTACTTTTGCTTCTCTTTCTTTTATGAAACATCTAAACTTAAAACTCACCTTTTAATTTTGATTTTAGTTAAGACAAAGCTCTTTAAAGACTTCATGTCTAAAAAACAGTGAAATCTTGAAAATGTTTATGCTCATTTGTAAATTTAACCATCGTTTAGAATCTGTTCATGTTAAAAGCTGTCATTAAAAATCATTTGTACTTTCCTATAACTAAATAAAAAAAAGGCTACTAACATCATGTTGGATGCTATTACATATTAGAGATTTGTGAACTTACACTGTTGATTCTGTTAATTTAGAAATTTACTCAACTTTAGCAATTGCAAGCACAGTAGCTGATAATAGTTTGAAATTAAAGAATGCTGAAGGTGGTGTGAAAGTCTCCACAATGTCCAAACTGTCTTACACCTATGGATTTTTGATCTTGCATTCTGAAGTGAAACACCAGTTCAATGCACATACTCAGCTATGTTTTATACAACATTAGAGGAAAAGTAAATGGGATTGTGCTTCATAAGAACAGAAATGCCCTGTGAGGTAAAACCACTGATACATTTGAGTCTTCTGTTCAGCCATTTATTGCTAGAGGGAGTGCTGTCTATGAAGAGCAAACGAGTTGTTTTCTGTAGTCTGTTCTCCTGCATTCCCTTAGCATTGCTGTATAAGAGAAGTTAGAACCCATACCTGCCCTGCTCTGGTAATGCTCATTTGTGGACTGGAGTTGTTTATGATTTTGTCCTTTTAGTTGGTTGGTTGGTTGATTTTTCCCTGAACCTAATTCTCCTGGTTTCCTTAGCAGTTTCCTTCGATGGCGACCAGTTCCATAAGTGTTCTGACTGATATGTAAAACGGTACTTTCCTGTATCTGTTTAGAGCTATTCTTAGTCATCCAATAACTTGCTGGGTGTACACTGAATCCGTTTGCCTTTGTCCCTTGCAAAGATGGTAAATAATACTGGTCTCAGTACAGACTCCTGTAGAACACCACTCATCACAAGTGTTCACACAGACATTGACTGTAATGCTTGAAGTACAACTGTCCAGCCAGTTCCTTATCCACTGAGTAGTCCCCCTATCAAATCCATGTCTTTCCATTTTAGAGAAAAGTATGTTGTGTAAGACAGTGTCACATGCTTTGCAGAAGTCCAGGTACATGATGTCAGTCACTCTTTCCTTACCCGTCATTTCTGTAACCCATTTTTATTGAGAGCTACCAGATTTGTCAGGCATGATTTGCTCTTAGTGAGGGCATGTTGGCTGTCACCAGTTGCCTCTCTTGTTTTCCATGTGCATAGTTTTCAGGAGGATCTGCACCATAATCTTACCAGGCAGAGGTGAGACTGACCAGCCTATAGTTCCCCCAGTCTTCCTTTTATGCCTTTAAAAACTGCCTGAAGCTCAGGCCATTCTTTTGCTCTTTATTCAGTTTTATGAAGTATTAGACCTTTAAGTCATATAGAATGTTAGAAGCTTCTCTCAACAGAAGAGACTTTTAGAGAGAATATGTACAGTTTCAGAAGGAAAGAACTGAGTTCTGGTTGAATTGTACAAATAGAAAAAACCCCCAGAACTATAGCCCTATGTTTTTGTACTTTGTTAGCATTTTGCTTGATGTTTCTTCTCTTCCATTGTCTGCAACATGAGCAGCCCGATTTTCAGTTGCTCTTATATTTTTTGAGTTACAATTATTAGGATTTAGGACTGTATTATCATCTAATTGTAAAGTTAAATTATTAAATATGTGTTATATCAGTGGACCACTGTTTGGTGGGAGAGTCAAAGGAAAAGTATGCCAATTCACTTTATTTTTATCTCACTGAAAAATTATTTTGTCTAAGGACAGCACATGTGTTTTTGGTTTTTTATTGACTCTGTGTGTGAATGTAAGGCCTCTGAATTCTACAGCACTTTTCTGCTCCTGCAGACTAAGACGGCGTCGTGATTATGAAGGTACACAAAGGTATGGAGAAATCAAGGAGAAAAGAAGCAAAGAGGACAAAGAAGTGCAGAATAAACCAACAGAAAGGGACAACTTAATCAAGGAGGGAAAGTCGCACCTCTGTACACCTCAGAAGAGGAAACTAGCAAGGGTAATAGTGGAAACTGGAAGAGAGAAGACTCCCAGGCAGTCAGCAGAGAAATGGAAGCGCCTGGAAGACAGAGATGTAAGAGAAAAACGTTGTTTTATCTGTGGAAGAGAAGGACATATTAAAAAGGAATGCCCACAATATAAAGGAGCTACAGGTATGAAACTGATCAAGCCGAGTAGTTTAAATAGCACTTCTGGGTTTGGGGTTTTTTTATTTAATTTTTAACATGATTGACTAACAGATAAGGTTTTTGCATCATGTAAATGTGGGGTTTTTTTAATGTAGTCACATTTAACATTCTCCCTTCATCCTCACCTTCCTTTCAGAAATGTGCTGTATCCTGGGAGATTTGGCATGGTTTCTCTTAGCAGATAAAATATTTGTAATAAAGAGGGTATAAGTATCAAATATGTTGAAATTGCTTTCATTGTCATCACAATATATGAGCTTGCCAACATTTCAAATAACAGCTTCTCTTCCAGTTCATCATAATTGTAACAGAGGCTAGTGTTACACATTATCTAAGCCAGAATGATTCTACACAACCCTGAAGTCAATATGAAAAGTGTACAGATTTGCTCAGATTGAAGTTTGTGAATAAAATTTTGTTTCAGTTCAGCAGTTGAAGGAATACAAAAGTTAATCTTATCCTGACAGACCTGAATGAAATACTGCTCAGCAAAAGTATTTCATTATCTAAGTCATCTTTCAAATAAGATGGATTGCTTATCATTTGCATTATAAAAGAGTATCTTTCTAAGATAAAGCTAAGACTTAAGACAGTAGATGGTACTTGTAATTAGCTTCCAAAGGAACACCATATCACTGTTTCCCTGTAGTGCATTTATGCCTGGTGCCTGGCTTTTATGCCTGGGTGCATTTAAATTCAGGCTGGAAAAATTTGGTTTTACAAATTACTCATGACTTGATCTCTTAAAGGAACAGATTGGAGTCTTTTATAGAAACATATTTTTCAAACCAGCTTTTCTGTACTTGCAAAAATATCCTGTCTGCCTTAGATCAGGAAACTCTTCATAATCAGATTAATTTAGTGGAAGAGGGTGCAAGACTGTGTTAAAATACTGTAAGAGGGAGGAAAATGGTGCAAGTATATTCAGAATTGTGAATATATGTAGTAGTATTCTTACTTTGATAGACCAGTAGAAGTACTGGATGGACAGAAAAGTTTATTAAATATTGAAGCCATGCTTCATTCAGCTTCTGACCTTTTAAAGGTGTATGTCAAGTCTAATTTTAACTTTTGAGTTTATCTTTGACCTTTTCTCACGGAACTTCTTTTCCAGCCATTCTGTTTGCCTCGAAACTGAGTCTGCTAAGGTGGAGGGGAATATGCCTAGCTGTTTCATAGTCAATCATTTTTAGCATTCATCATATGAAAACTTAGGCTGTACGGTATATATGTCTAAAATAATAAGTTTTGCAATAGGTGTTTTTATCTATTATCTGTATTTTGGGAATTAATATTTTTGAGTTTGAAAGAATTGCTGTACGTTGAGCTTTGTCTTTTATTGCTTGCTTAGTGCCTGAAGAGTTCTTTCTAGTTGAATAAAGTACTATGAACAAATGGATCAAAGAGTTCAGACTTCAGTCTTTGCATTGCTGCATTTTGTGAGACTATGGACACTTCTCTTACCACTGTATCTTCTTTCATTCTAATCTCCCTGTCTCTTGCTGTTTCTGGAGGAGGATACAAAGCTTAATTTATTGTAGGTTCGTAGCTTAAATGTATGTCACCACATTATGTGAGTTTTCCATGTTATAAAATTGAGGAGAATAACAGTGCCCTACATTTTACATTTTCTGATTATAGATAGAAAATATCTTGGTGTTTTTCTGTCTTATGATAATTGAAGCTAATTTCCAATTAACAACTCCTTTTTATGATTTTTCCAGATGGCTCAAAACAAGAAGTGTTGTGCGGGTCCCCTTCTTTACCTACTGCTGTCAAACATGCTGGTAGATTAAATCAGGTAAACAAACACCAAGTGTCTCTTTTGTTTCATCTTTTACATGTTTTTAAGTCCATATAAATTAATTAAGAAAACCTTTACCTAAGATTTCAAGGAAAACCTTTTATATTGTGTAATTAAATACTTCTGTTTTGTTGGTTCATTGATGTGTGTGTGTGTTTTTATAGGGAGTACTTCTGCATGAAGGAAAAGAGAAACAGAAAGGAAGAGTATTTTTGAGTCCCCAGTCAGGTTTGTATATCTTCACTTCAATTCAGAAACTGTGTGTAAAAGCCTGGGCAGCAGAGTGAGGGAGGGGATTCTGCCCCTCTGCTCTGCTCTGGTGAGACTAAACCTGGAACCCTGCATCCAGCTCTGGGGTCCCAGCACAGGAAGGACATGGGACTGTTGGGAGCCAGTCCAGAGGAGGGTCACCAAGATGATTAGAGGGATGGAGCACCTCTCCTAGGGAGACTGAGAGGGTTGGAGTTGTTCAGCCTAGAGAAAAGAAGACTTCGAGGAAGACTATTGTGGCTTTTCAGTTCTAAAAAGGGCCCTGTAAGAAAGGTGGGAACAAACTCTTTAGAAGGGACTGTTGCAATAGTAAGGGGTAATGGTTTAAAACTGAAAGAGGGTCAATTGACATTAGATCAAAGAAAGTTTTTCACAATGAGGATGGTAAAACACAGGTACAGGTTGCCCAAAGAGGTGGTGGATGCCTCATCTCTGAAAACATCCAAGGTCAGGTTGGATGGGGCTCTGAGCAACCTGATGTAGTTGAAGATGTCCCTGCCCACAGCAGGAGGGTTGGATTCAATGACCTTTAACCCAAATTGTTCTATAATTGTATGAGTCTTCATCAATCCTAATAAGAACTCAAGCTAATTTGCTGAACACAGTGGCAGCTTGAACAGGTTGAAGCCATCTGTTTTTTTAATCAGGAAAAGCCTACAAATTTTGCATTTTGCTTTGGAAGTAAAATTTGGGCATAACAATACTGTGCATTTATATCATTGACTCTGGTAGATTTATTTTGCAGCACGGTATGGTGGAGTTGTATTGCCATATATTAGTTTCATATAAGTTTCAGCTTACATGGGGTTCTCTGATTCTTCAGGGACAAAACATGGAATGCTTTCTTGGGAGACATTCTTGCAGTAATTGTCTATAATTATACGTGATTAATTTAGGAGAGATTGTCAAACTACATCCTTGGTCTGAGCTGCAAAAATGCAAACAAGTTAAAATTACATTTAGAAGTACCAGTGAGATTGTATTATAAAGGCCTTTATGTACTCTTTCTGAATCAGAGATGTTTTGCTTTAAATGTGTGATTAACAATGTAGCTTCCTTAAAGTAATTTCACACACTTATTATCAAGTACAATGAAGATGTTAAAAACTATTGCTTTTGTTTTAATTAGAATTTCTAGTACAACTCTGCAAACCTTTCAGCAGCATGGGTATATAATACACTAACCTCTCTGCAGTTGGAGGGGGACCTAATTAGTTTTCTGAAGTTTGTAATGACTAGACTGCAATTAAGTATCTCAATTAAATTATCAGTTTTGGCGGGAAGACACATTGGATTTTTGGTCTTCACTAGAAAGCTTTTTCAAATGTAACTTCGGGGATTTTGTAGCACTAAGTGGTTTGTCTTTAGGTGTTTAGTTCAAGAAAATGCTGCTTTTTCAATTTTGTATTTTATTATTTCCTACTGTCTTTCAGCAGGTAATGATCGTAAGTTGATCTGTATATCCTTTCATTATAGTTTGATGTGACAGTAATTTTCTCTTGTCTTTTAGTTTCAGTTGGTTTATGTCTGGTTTGGTTTGGTTTGGGTTTTTTGTTTGTTTGTTTTTAAAGGCAAATAATACCTTTAAAGCATGATGCTTTCTTCCTCCCAATTTAGGCAGCCTTTCCAATAAATACATGACTCAGGGAAAAGCCTCACAGAAGAGGACCCAGCAAGAATCATGAGGGATATTAAGCACTGATAAATTGAAACACATTATTCGCTTAAAAGAAATGTCTCTGGCTAAAGCATATGAATTCACAGAACAGCAGCATACACAACTGTCAGCTTAAGTTCAATGAAAATATGGGTGTTTTCTTTTAAATTGCTAGTTACAAGCAACAGTGGATTTTAATACAGACCCCTGCTCCTTAATAGATTGTTTGAGCATTTTAATAGAAAGCCATGATGTTTTGTATTTGTTTACTAGGTAATGCATTTAGAAAAGGGCAGGTACTAAAAATGAACTGTTTTCAGGGTTTTGTTATTCCACCTGACCATTTTAAACTGCACTAAAACTATGTGCTAGCCAAATAAATTATATTTTCTTCAAAAATGAATCTTTTGAAGGAGCAAATGATCTTTATTAATGTTGATTGTTTACTGAATCCTTGTGTAAGTGTTTGAGATGTTTGTAGACTGCTACATCCTTTTTTTATTTCTCCAGAGAACTAAAAACATAGGCACTAGTCATCATATGTAAAACTATCTCTGGACAAACAGTGCCACTGAGATTTTATGGGGTTGTTTTCTGTTTTGTGATTTTATGGGAGTTCATTTGCTGCTGTGCTCGTGTTCAAGAAGAAAGAAGGAAAGAAAGACTAGGTAACAGGTCAGTCCTGTTTTGTTGCTGCTAAGAATCTTTTTCAAGGCCTTGGGGATACAGACAAAAAAATGCTTTAAGAAATAGAGGTATTATATTTGGCTACTGGGGAAAAATACGTGTCCATTTTCATGGAATGTGAAGAGTATCCTTGTACCAGTCAAGAATTTACATTCATTAGAAGTGGGAACTTGAGCTTTACTTGAAGTCCTTCCAGAGGTGGTAATGTACCATCTTACCTTGTTAAGAAAAGAATTAGTTATGTGTTAAAATTGAAACCACTGTTAATTTATGAATCTGAAATAAATTTTAAAAAAAAGTGAAAATCAGACTTCAGTTTCTCTATTTTTTCTCAGGTTGTAGTTTTCAATATTCCTGACATAAATGTATAATTAATGATAATTTACTATAACTAATCTGGATTTAGAATCATCATGTTTTGTTTTTTCCCTATCAATCTATTTTTATGGAAGTTGAAAGCTAGAATTGCCAAAGGGGTCTTAGAGAAGTAGCTTAAAAGAAGTAAAAAAAAACCTAAGTCTTTTCACCCATCTGAAGCCAACCATCTGTGAACTTTTAGATGTGTTGCTTTCACAAATAATTTCTTCTGTGTTCTTACAAGGCATATTTTCAAACATGCTATCTTTGTGCTTTATGTAGCTTTCTGTTCAGACTTACATCCAATTTTCCTGGTGGGAGTGAAGTGTATAAACCTCTTTTGAACCAGGTGCATTCTCTGTCCTTCTTGAATGATAGGGAGGGACATGCAGTTGTTTATTTATGCTGCCTTTTTTATTAGAAAAAAGTGCTGCCATCATATTTCACAGAAATTTCACAAGCTTTTGATGTCTGAGTTCACAAAGCTGGATTATGTTTTATGCTGTGAATAATAGGTTATCAGTGCTGAGAAATTAAAATGAAGGTTTTTCAGGTTTACAACACAGTTAACTGTCTTAAACAGGTAAGTCAACGTCATTTAGCTATTTAACTAGTAGATCACACACATCCATTTTCCCTAATGTAATTGTTCTGGTGAGGTTTGTTTCATAGCTATATTTAAAATTGTTTTCCCATCTGTTACAATTTTACTTAAATTTATTTATTACACATCACATAAACATCATCACATTTTTATAAGAACTACAGAAGCCACATAAAAAATTATATTCATTAGTGAGTTTCCAGGGTTTGAAATAGCTGCTTAGAATGG
Source organism: Phylloscopus collybita (assembly GCA_027886175.1). Lineage (NCBI taxonomy): Eukaryota > Metazoa > Chordata > Aves > Passeriformes > Phylloscopidae > Phylloscopus > Phylloscopus collybita. The sequence continues at coordinate 4,657,913 of JAJNNQ010000029.1, forward strand.
GAATTTTCTAGCATGGAAAGTTATTGGCTTTTTCTTCCATATGATAACTTAGCAATATTTCTTGTTACTTGATATATATATATAACTTGAACTAGTTATATTTTAAAACTGATTTTTGCATTTATCTTCTTTGAGAGAAGGCTATTTTTCTAGCCCGTGCTCAGTCTTCCATGCAGAGATTTATTCAGCAGACAGGGGACTAAGGAATGATGATTGGAAGCATCCTGAGGAAAGTAAAGCTCTTTGTGCCTGCATGATAGAGTGTGAATGATGGAGGGTATTAGCTGCATTCGTACACCAGCTTCCCCCCTTCAAGTGTACTGACTTCACTTTTCAGTCCAGTAGTGCATCAAACCCCCCCTGCCCCTAAGTAGGAGTAGTTTAGTTGAGATGCATGCTCAAGATGCATAAATCATGTGTGAAAAGACACACTTTTTGTAGCCAAACAAAATGCAACTGTCTATATTTATACATCTGCTATCTTTATATTTGAGGTAGTAGTACTGTGCCTCAGTAAAGAGCAGTGGTGTAATTATGTATATAAAAAACACATAACATATCTTACATACTACCAAGCTCTTCAGAACTACTAAGCCCAGAATGGGGGAGGTAAGTGAGGTGATCAGACCCAAATGTGTTTCTTGTGCTTGGACTTCATAAACAGGGACTTAAAGTATTATCTAGCATATTTAAGGATGCTGGAATATGTAAATGAAAAATGAGTACTTGTTTATCTTCTGGTGTAGCCAGTTCAACTTAAAGTAATGGCATAAGTGTCCCTGTACCAAGGCTACTGGGGTTTCTTCCAAGTCAGGTTGCTGCAGCCACCAGGAGTGTTCATCCAGCAGCTTTCAAGTTCTCCTTTCACAATGCCCCTGCAGCAGGCAGGGATCAAGAAGAGCAGCTGGGCCCTGACCACTGCATGGCCATCCTCTCCCTCGGCCCCAGACCAGCTTGAACCCAGAGGAAAGGGTAGGATCCTGGTCAGTAGGAGGGCAGACAAAAAGCATTGTCTGTGATGGATCATAGCAGTCCCTGGTCCCAGGTCCTATGCACTTCACTCAGGGATTTGTCCAAAATGGATCATTCTACACATGGGTTTTGCCTGCTGAGCTAAAGTTTGCTATCAAATAGCCATATGCATTGTTATTTTAAAATGCTTGCTAGTGTGATGGTCAAGAAATATTCATATTCTGTGCCTGTATTTTGTAGGTGGGAGACTATGTGGACTCATGGGCCTCCATTTTTCCCTGGTGTGGGAAAATGCTTGGAGGTAAAAAGATAACAGTATGGAAATTACAGAGGAAAATAGGATGGAATACTCTCTGGATGGAATGTGTCTAGCATACCTGACCTCCCCCTCACTATACATGCTAAAGATGGGTGGAGTAGAGTATATGGTAGCCAGGCTCTTACAGAGGATTGAACTTTGTGGTCTTTTCTGGTTGATAAGCTGCACAGCAGCTGAAAACCAGGGGAGATAAAGGAAGATGTCCTGTTGTCAAATCAGCAACTGTGGTGAAATCATTCTCCTTAGGCTGACACATTAAGTATTCATAGATACCCACCCTTCACTGGGTAAGCTATATGACTACAGCCACTTAAGCTCCATCTAAACATAAGAAAACAGTACAAAAGTGAATTCAGAAGGGTGAGAAATTAGGAAAGACTCCTTTGTAACTTCCAGAATCAGTTGACAGGTTCAACCTCTTCCCCTACAGGGACAACCATGGGGTAAGAACTGTTCTCTGAGTGGTAAATGATTGCCTTGAGCTCACATTTATTAGGGATTAGAGCTTTTTAGTATGTTGCTTTGAATTAATATATTGCTTTGAATATGTTTTTGCAGTCAGATACTATCACCAGCAATCCTTGAACCTTAACAGGTCAAAATTCTAGGCTTCATCCAAAGCAGCAGGAGTAGGGAAGGGGGTTCTGCCCCTTTGCTTGCCTGTTGTGAGACACCACTTAGAACACTGCATCCAGCTGTGGGGCCTCCAACTTACGAAGGATATGGAACTGTTCAAGTGCGTGGCCTCCTCTGCACTAAGCTGATAAAAGGACGAAGCCACCTCCCTTACAAAGACAGGTTGAGAAGGTTGGGGCTGTTCGGCTTCAAGAGAAGGTTGTCTGGAGACCTCATGGCACCCTTCCACTCTCTGCAGGGGGCCTAGAGGGAAGCTGGAGCCTTCATCAGGAACTGTAGTGATAAGACAAAGGGGAGATTTAGATGAGGTATTAGGAAGAAATTTGTTACTGTGAGGGAGGTGAGGTGCTGGAATAGGTTGCCCAGAGAAGTTCTGGAAAAGGCCTTGTCCAACATAGTCTAGTGGGACGTGTCCCTACTCACGGCAAAAAGGTTGAGAGCAGATGATCTTTAAGCTCCATTCCACCCTCCTAACATTCTAAATTAATAAAGATGGTTATTCTGTAACCTGTTAACTTGAACTTTCAAGGGCGCTGACAGACTAATCAATCATTATGGTGTTTCAGAAACATCTCCCCTCTCCACGTGACACCCGGGCGGGTGTTTTGCCGCGGCCTCCACCGGGGCAGCTGAAGGGCAGAGCGTCCTGGCCGTCTTTGCCGCTTATCTCGGCGCGCAGCCCCGCTGCCTGCGGAGCCCCGCCCGCCCTCAGCGGGGCGGGGGTCGGAGCCGGGCCGGGACCGGCCGCCGGTCCCGGGGGTGGAGCCGCCGGCGCCCGCCCCGCCCGCGGCCCGTGCGCGGTGGCGTCACGGCGTGCGGCCGGCGCTGCCCGTGGCCGAGGGCGTCGGGCCATGGCCTCGTCCGTGGTGCGCGCCACGGTGCGCGCCGTCAGCAAGCGTAGGATCCAGGCGACCCGCGCCGCCCTCACGCTGGTCAGTGTCGCGGGGGGACCCGGGGACCGCGGCACCTCGCGGGTGCGGGAGCTGCGTCACGGGCCTCTCTGGCCCGGGCAGTGAGGCGGCCCCTGGCGACAGCGGGGCGGGGATGGGAGGGGACGGGCCGGCCCGCCGGGCTGTGCCCGCTCGGCCCGGGATCGGCCGGCATCGGTAACCCCAGCGGGGTGGCTGCGGCGGGCGGGCTGCAGGGGCCTCTTCTTCCCCCTGCCGAGTTGAGAGGCAGTAGCTCCTAGTCCTCGCCAGTCCCGCTGAAGGGAGGCGCCGGGCTCCGTCGCTGCGTCTGCGGAACCGCAGAGTTCCGGCGCAGCACCGCTGCGGCCCCTGCGAGCGCGGGGCCTTGTCGCATAGACACCCCAAAAAGAGTACTTGGTTACTTTTTTTTGAAAAAGGTTAATGCATAACCTACCGAGCTGACTCCTAGGTTCCTCCCAAGAAGGCTTTACATCCTGTTGTTAATAGTAAAAGTGCGTGCATTCTGTACTAGCGGCCGTGCTGGAGAGGCCAAACTTGAAAATGGTGTTTGCTCATAGGTCGATGATCTCAGAGGTCTTTTCCAACCTCTGATTCTGAGAGAGATCCCTGCAGAGAAAAGTACAGTCAGCTCCCCGCAGGAACAGGGGCAGATCAGAACTGTGTGCACACAGTTCAGACGTTTGTCAGAGCAGGTAATTCCTGCTCAGTAGTGGGTCTCTAGCAAGAGTGTTAGCGGTAATTAGAAAGGATTTCCTACTGCAAGTCTACTTGCCATTTGTTTTGTGTGTTTAATTTGGCTTATAGTAAGAACTTCACATTACTAATGCTTTTCTCAATGTCTTAGAAACTTGAAGGGATGTAATGTAAATTTTGACTTTTGCGTTGTGTTCTTGCATTTCTGCATCAATTAGATCTGCATGAATGGTGAATTTTATCTGAATTTAACTCACAGGTTCCCTTAAGGTTAAGGGGGGGAGAGAAATAGACCATAAGCCCTCTATATCTAAGTGATTTTTGTCTGTAATGGATATGTGACAGATTTTTTACAAGAACAGAGCTACTTGATTGAATTACGGTAGTGATTTTGGACGAAAAAATCCCTGATAAACAACACGGATCTTGACAAGCTTGAGAGGTGGTACAACTGGTACAAACTTCTTGAAGTTCAGCAAAGTGAATACAAGGTCCTGCGCCTGGGTCAGGGGAATCCCAGTCACACCAACAGGTTAGATGGAGAATGAATTCAAGAAGGACTTGGGTCTGATGGTTGAGGAGAGGCTGGACATGACCCATCACTGTATACGTGCAGTCCAGAAAGCCAGTTTTATCTTGGGCTGCATCCAAAGCAGTGTGGGCAGCCAGGGAGGGGATTCTGCCCCTCTGCTCTGCTCTGGTGAGATCCCATCTGGAACCCTGCATCCAGCTCTGGGGCCACCAACATAAGAAGGACATGGAGCAAGTCCACAGGAGGCCACAAAGTTGGTGAGAGGACTGCAGGCACCTCCCATGTGAAAACAGGTTGAGAAGGTTGGGGCTGTCCAGCTTGAAGAAGAGAAGGTTGTCTGGAGACCTCATGGCACCCTTCCAGTATTTGCAGGGGGCCTACAGGGAAGCTGGAGAGGGACTCTTGGTCAGGAACTGTAGTGACAAGACAAGAGGGAGATTTAGGTGAGATATTTGGAAGAAATTCAGTACTGTGAGGAGGTGAGGCACTGGAATGGGTTGCCCAGTGAAATTCTGGATGTGTTCAAGGCCAGTTTGCATAAGGTCTTGACCAACCTGGCCTACTGTCCCTGCCCTTGACAGGGGTGTTAGAACTAGATTATTTTTCAGGTTCTCTTCTGTCCCAAGCCATTCTGATTTTCTAACGGCCAAAACCCTACTGTTAAGGATTAAGGACTGAATTCTTGAGGTATCTATTTGCTGGCAGTGTGTGTGATGAGAGGAGTGAAGAGGTGGTGTGCTCTGTGTCAAGTAGGTTGAGCAGGTATCTGTTTTACAGCAGTGTGTATCTTACAGGTATCTGTACCCATGTATCAATACATGCAAGTACCCACTGCAAATAAACAAACAAACAAAATCAAATTTATATGTATGTTTTTGTCTTTCAGACCCCTTCTGCTGTCCAGAAGATAAAAGAGCTCCTGAAAGATAAACCTGACCATGTAAGTGTTGACAGGGTCACTCTGTAGGGTATGCTAAGCACAGCTCATGATTGCAAAGCACTTCTGGCCAGCTTAGAAGTTTGAACTGAACACTGAAGTGTTTGTTAGAGATGTTGACATTTTTTTTTGGTGGGGAATGCATAAGCTTATTTATATATCCAGCTTGATTTTGTTATAAAATGTGATACAGTTGACTGTAATGACATTCACTGTACAGTTACTGTTGAGATTAATAAAGCTGGAAAAACTTTAAGCTTCAGATATTTTGAGCTACATTTTAATGAAACACTTTAGTATGACATAGTAGTGACTTCTTAGAGAGCTCTTCAGCTGTTATTATTTAAGTTCTTTTAGGAATTCTCATTGTGAAGTATGCAATAGTAAAGTTATATTCATATGAGGACAATAGGAGAAAATCTAATTCTTAGATTAGCCAGACAATGTGATTTTTTAAGTAGCCAATGTTTCACCAAATAATGAGTTTGTCATCTTTTCTTCTTGAGGGAAAGACACACGGGTTTCTTTTATAACCATTGTAAAAACAAGCATTATCTTTTTTTAACAGTAGGTATTGTTTCACAAAAAATATTTCTTCAATTAACCAAGGCCACTGTTTATTTTGCTTCCTGCGTGTCTGCAACTAACTAGACTTACTTGTCGTAATGTTTTAAACCATCCTAAGGAAGCCCTGGGCCTACAATTTATATGGTCAGTAATTTCCTTGCTGTAAATGGTGTTTGCATTTTCCAGCCTATTATTTGTAGCAGTTCCTGTAGAGAAAGGTATTTAGTGTGAAAGGATCAGATGCAGTTTGGCTTTTAGGGCCAGTTAAAACAGCACATATACATATACTTGATCTGGGGAGGGGTTTGCTTTTAAAGTGAGACGTGCTTTTGAAGCGAAGGCAATAGAGGTAATGAAAAATCAAAATATGTTTTTCAGAACTTTCGTTTGAAGTTTCCTGATGGTGTCATTACAGGAGTTCTGTGGTAATCTAGTAACTGCCCTTGTTTTGGCCACACAGCTTCATAATTATGTTACTGTCTATAATCTTGTCATGGTACCTGAATTAGCATCTGAGTAAACTCAGATTATAAAAGTAATTTGAAGTCACAAAAATACCTGTCTTTGAAATTTGACTATCTTTTTGAGACCTGGTTCCTACAGGACTGCCAATGGTTCATTACTTCAAAAATTTAATATACTGTAGGGCATGATTCACTCCAGCAAGCATCAGATGTTTATTTTTTTTTTTTACCTTAGCAGTCAAATTTATAAAAGAAAAATAAAAAGTTACCTCTTATCTGTTACAGTAATTCACTTTTGCATTTAGGCAGTGGAGAAAAACATCAGCATTTTATTGCTCTGCATGCTTTTTAACTTGATGTTCTGAATAGGTTTTAAAAAGGAAGTCATGCATGTGGTGGTGTTTTTTATTGTTTCTTTTTCTTTAGGTAGGTGTGAAAGTAGGCGTTCGTACTAGGGGATGCAATGGACTTTCTTACACATTAGAATATACAAAATCTAAAGGAGACTCTGACGAAGAAGTAGTTCAAGATGGTGAGTTTTTAGTACAGCAATACAAGCTTCTGTGGTGGGGGGGATGAAAGCTGCTCATTTTGGGAGAAGAACTCTGTGTTGTCAAAGTTTTGCACATCTTGTTGGATTCACAGACTTTAAGAAGGGTATGAAATGGGTTACTGTCTGTAATACATGGGAATTGTGTAGTCAAGGTGAGATTCATTGCCCTGTTATACAGCTTATTTCCCTTGGCATCATTTTTTCTGTCCCGTCAAAAAAAAAGACATTCATGTGCAGCCATAAGTAACAGTTCCAGACTTCTGTCAGACTCCTATAGGTAGTATGAAAACGGTGATGAAAGTACCCCACATTAGGCCCAGTAAACCAAGATGTAGTCTTGGTAGTCTTTATACTTAGTTTCCTGTTTTTTATTACCGGTCAAAAGAGAATTTTAAAGTGAATGACGGTTTTGTTGTATGTAATTTCTGGTTTTCTCTTCTTTTCAAGGGGTTAGAGTGTTTATTGAAAAGAAGGCACAGCTGACACTTCTAGGAACTGAAATGGACTATGTAGAAGACAAACTGTCCAGTGAATTTGTCTTCAATAATCCAAATATCAAGGGAACATGTGGCTGTGGAGAAAGCTTTAACATCTGAAATCTCAGGACTAGTTTTTTGAGCAGCCCAAAACACCTACTATTATGACTTTCAGAAGCAAATGCATTTTCTTCAGGTTTGTAGGCTGCGTAAACTGGGGATACTATTAAGAAAAATAAATTTCAATATTTGAAAATATAAGCTGTTTGTTAAATTCCACCACTGATGTAGTTATACTGTAATTTGTGATGAGTTGGGATCCAAAAAGTAAGAACAGTAAGTGCTGCAGTAACATCTCTGTACTTCACTTGCCAAGGAAATAAAATTTCACTATTCTTTTCCTCTGTTATTTTCTTTGTCAATCCTACTCATACTTCCCCATTCAAAACCCATTTGAAAGAATACATTGTGTTCTGCTTTGATTTGGGGAAAACAAACTAATGAACAAAAAATCGCAACCATTTCTATGTGAGTATTTATAAAGATTTATGTATACAAGCACACAATCCTTGCTTACTTTGTAGTTTTCCAATGCTTTCATCTTTTTACAAGTGCATTTTCTGGTGGTTTATTTTCCCTTAAGTTCAGAGAAATAAAAATGTTATTCGTGTATTAATATAATGGTAGGCTATGGTAGCACCTGTTGTAGAAACGCTTCAAAGAGAGCTAGGCTAATTTTAATTATTTTCCTTTCTTCGTTGATGGCACAGTCTCTGCTGTACTTGGCCTTTTTCAAAGCATGAAGTATCTGGGCACTGGAGGGCTAAAAAGTGATACATAGGCCTTGTTTTTCAGGTTTTTTATTTTGCCTCAATTAATTATAAAAACATTTCAGATTTTTATTTTGCCTCAATTAATTTGCAGAGGTGGTAAAACTGCTTCCATGTTCTCATTCTCCATGTTCACAGTGTGCTGTGTTTGTACCAAAATCTATGAAAATTTTTATCAAGAGACAAATATCAGATTTCTCATTACTTTTTTTTCGTAATCATGCATGCTACTATTTTTTTTTAGAGTTTGAACTCTTTTTCGTAACTCTTTAGATAGCAGAATTTTTTCACCAAAGTTTATGGTCCCCTCTGTTTAACTCCACTCTTGAGGTTAACTTGATAACAGGAGAAAAAGCATTTTTAATTAGAAAAAAAACCCTTAGTATTTCATATTACTTTTAAATTAATCTAGGCAGTAATTAAAATAACTGTAAGAGGCCATTTTTTCTTTAGAATTTATTTAATCAGAATTTTAATTTTGTAAACAAGTGTCTTTGAAGCTTATATAGTCTTCAGCAGTTCTTCACTGGTGCTGAGATAGAAGTAAATGTCTCTCCAGACCTTCCCAAAACCTGGTATGAGAGAGGAACTGTTCCACTGTTTTATCCTGATTGTCATCCAGAGATTACATTGTGCAGCTCAGGTGCTCACTTGTGCAGAAAAGAAGGTAATGTCTGCTTGAGCAACAGATTTAAACAGCTGGTGAAAGTGGTGCAAATGAAAAGTAGGGGGACAGCAGGAGTCTTACTGTTGAGTTGGGAGTCATCTGAGAGCATTAAGGCTGTGTGTTGAAAATCCAGAGGTCATCTTGATATGGACAGTTGTACCCCATGCCTGTCACCAACTGCTGTAGATGTAGGATTGCACCTACATTTTGGTTCTTCCCTCTGCACCTTTTCCAGGGCAAAGGGAATAATAGTAATAAAAATTTAAAAATCATCTGCTTTATGTAGTGCACAGGAACAGGTCAGAATTACAGTAGATACTTGAATTTTGGTTGTATATCACCTTTTGATGTAAAGACACTGTTTCCTTCAGCAGTCAACTGTTGCACACAGTTCATTTATATAGTGATTCAGGAATTAGTGGTAATACACTGGTGAAGTGCTTCTATAATGATGTAACTCTTCCACTCTTGCCAAACAAAAACATGGAGTTCATAGTTGCATGTCATGGAGTGACATAGTTGCATTACGTCTAAAACTCCAAGCTAAGGGCATTTCTTCAGATTGCATTTCTCTGCTTCTTGCTAGAGATAAGACTTTGAATGTGGTAACACTGGTGGTTGCTAAGAATGCTGGTACCTACTCATTTAACTTGTTTTGGGATGGAGAGGATTGGTTTGAGTTTTATTTTATTTGAGACCTGTGGCATGTATAGCAATCCTTTTTGTGTGTTTGTGTATGCCTTGAATGAAAGTTTGCACTTTTGTACTCCCATGAAGTAATTCTCTTAAGTTGTCACCTTACTAAGACAACTAATGCACAATGTGTTAAACTTCTGCTAAAGTGCTATTTACAATTGCATACAAACTATGGTTTTGTTGATTGGTCCATTATAATTTTGTGCAAAAATGTATGTAGAGTCTTCAATTATAATAATAAATATAGCCTGTTGGTAACTATGAAATGTTCCTGTCTTGAATGATTTTTTGAAGTAATAAGTGCTGGGGGAAGGATCAGGTTTATGTGCTGGGATTGCAAAGTAGATGCAATGCTATTGTTATGTGACTTAATATTCCCCCGAAATATTTAGCATTTCCAGATATTAACAGCATTGAAATGGCATAGAAACATATGGCAATAAAAAATAGTTAACTGTGTACAGCAGATATTTATGCATACTGGGAGAGTCTGCTGTTAATGTATAGCATTCCATCGAAATTCATGACATACTATTCAGGGTAAAAATTCTAGCAGGCAAGATGAATGTATTTTGAAGGCTTTCACCGTACCAAAAATCATTATGGGTATGTTTCAATGCAGCATAATGATTTTGATCAAAGTAACTACATTCTTCACCATGCCACTTCAGTGCTGTATCACGGCACTCATTCTGCAGTGTACTATGTCCGTGACACCTTTGGAGTTTTCTTTTAGATATGCCTTTTGCTGTTAGGTGAAGATTGTGAGCTATAGAAGGTGAAGTAATGAATTCTGGGAAAATGTGAGAGGTTGTTGATACAATTGCATATTCATGATGCTAGAGAGAGGGAGAGAAATCCTTTATACAGTCAGGAGCTTGGAAAGGCTTTCTGTTGGGCGTTCTTACAGATCTTGTAAAAAGCCACTTGCTTGCTCAACCAGGTTGGTATCCCTGTTCAATCAAGTTTTATAGCTCTGTTTGGATGGCTCAGGAAGGAAAATTTGTTTAGGAAAAAACCGAGTAGCTCAATATGCAAGTCAATTGAACATCAGGTGATGGAACAAAATGAACAGGAGCTACAAAATAAAAAAAATATTCAGGGACTGCTATTTTCAGGCAAAATAAACTTACTCTTTTTTAAACTTAATTCCTTTATGCCATATTTTGCTTCTATTGGTTTTGAGGTTTTTTGTTTGTTTTGGGGTTTTTTGTTAGTTGTAATTATTATTATCCCTGTTTCTTTAAATCAGCACCAGTGGAAAAAATCTCCACCTATACCACTGTTGTGCTTAACACTGGCTGCCTGACTGTTCATGATAGAAATTTTTTATGGTGCTAAAATTTTGCAGTTTTTTCTTACAGAAGAATTCCATAGTTGTCTGGTGTGGCAGAGTTTGCACCTGTGTCTTCATCCCAAAATAACCCTCAAAAAAGTACTTAATTTTTAAAACAAAAGAATATTTTGAAATTACTTTTTCTCATGACCAATTCAGCTTTTTGTTTGTGATCTCCCAGAGAGTGAGCAGTAAGGGCTGCCGTGCACTTTTACTGCCACTTTTGACACCTAAGAGATGTCCTGCTTCAACGTGGTAACGTGTACATACTTAGTGCAATTCCACATGCATTTGTTCTTGAACAGCATTTGAATAGCAAAATTTGTATGCAATGTCTGGCATTTTTCTTAAAGAGAGGAACAGGAAGGGAAGATTAATCACTCAGTTTTGGCAGGGTCTTCACCCTCATCTTTTACGCTCCCTTTCAGTGGTCTATGCCTCAGCCTTAGCTGGCTTCTGTGCACCCCAAGCTCGTCACATGAGAATCCACGGGTCCCAGGCCCTGTCTGTCTAGGGACAGGATGGCAGGCCCATACAGACTGAATTCCAAGGGCTAGTTCATTGGAACAGATACCTACTGACACTGGATGGCAGCAAGTTTCTAGTCTACACTTTCAAAAGGCAAATCGCCTCTTTACTCATATCCGTGTTCCAAGTTTCCTCTTGGATTTCCCAAATATCAGAGTACTCCTGCCTATACAGGTGAAAAGCATTGCTCAGTTCTGCTGTTTTTCTTGCATTCTATTCTGTGCTTTATATCTGTTCCTGACACCTGGCAAATGATCGCAGAAATCCAAATTGGCAAACCATTTCCAAGATGGAAAGAAAGCAGAGGAGCTTTCCGACCAGCTTTAGCTTTTGAAGCATTGGGTTTTTTCACCATTCCTCCTCATTTTTACAACTTGCTATTAAGAGATAGGCTGGCATTTGGCTGACATCGGGACATAAACTCAACAGAGATACACATTGTTACAACTTCCTTAAGTTCACTTTCTTCTTAGCGATCTGTTTATACATGTACCGTAACACAGTGTTCCAGACAAATTACATTTTTAAATTACTCTAATGTGAAAATTAGAGACTTTTTTTTCACAGAGCAGTTGACGTCTGCAGTCTATTACAAACATTTTAAGATATGCATGTTATGTGTGAGTTCAAAGGAAATCTTGTCATTATTGTGGACTGTTTGGGAACATGGATTTTTGTCTCTTCTGTGGTCATGCTTTTATTTTCATACCCAGTCTGTGATTATTTTTTATACTCTGTTTATATTTTAAGGGTTTCTTCCAAAGATTATTTGCTTGCATTGTATGATGATCAGTTACTACCAAACTGCAACTTCCATCAAAACTTCTAGTCTTCAAAAAATTTAAGCAACAACAGAAAAATTTAGTGTCACCAGGTGATATATTTTTACAGTCCTGCACTATCAATGTGAAGATTTTCCATTATGTTTTTCAAGAATTGTTGTCATTCCTCACAAATACTAAAAATCAGGAACAAGATACCCATGCTTTCTGGAGCAAGCGCACATCTCTCTTCCATACTATGCAGTTAGCAGTAAGATCTAACAATTGGAACGCTACAGCATGTAACAAAAACATCTTGCTTTCTTATGAGCCTATTATTAGCAATTGTTCACAAATAGATGCTGAAAAGCAAAATGCTGTATCAATAAAAACAGGAATGAGAATCCCACACAGTTCCATACCTGAAGATGTCAATCAGTTCTCTAAATCAAAGTGAAAAGTACCTACTGCTGGAGGACACAAAAAAGTTAGTCTGTGAGCCTTAGCAAAAATTTATACTTCCTTATGTGATAGTGCCAATTTCTTTGATCTGAGGCAAGTATTACAGGGGGAGAGAGGGGAAAGAAATGTTGTCCAAAATAAAACACTTTAGGAAAGAGAAAAGACTTCAGTCAACAATAAAGACTTCATCCATGTCTACATTACACAATTCTGATGGCAAGCAGTCTATACTGATAATCATTTATAGATATTTCAGAGTACTACAAATGGAATTATTCAGGAACCACAGAATAAAAATTAAAAGAAGGAAAAGTCTGCACTCCAAGAGCCACCTTGTGGATATAGGAATTTAGATATTAGTCTCTGAAACAATTTTTAAGTAATAGAAGCATAACTATCTAGGACATGAAAAAAGACCTTTGTCAAAGCAGAAGTAGGCAAACGATCTGCTACATTTATTTACACAAAACAAGATTTTTTTTCCACAAAATCATGACAAATATTTAAAACATATACAAGCCCTACAGGCATTTGGGAGCACTTTCAGATCCATGTGCATAGACGTAGTTGATCCCTACAAGCTTGTTAGTTGCTCCTGATGTTGAATTCAGTGGGAAACTTGTCTTGGATTTTGGTGGGATCTGGATTAACATGTAGATTTTTTTCCTTTTAAAATCATGACACAGTACACCTGCTCTGAAATGTATAAACAGGCTGTTTTTATGAATCTGCTATAGCTAATGGCTTGCATACACTGTGACCATTTTGTGCAGAGGTTACCATACCAGTGCATCTTTAGTTCCACTTGAACAGCAAAGGGAGAATCTGTGCCAAAGCAGTACTTTCCATATTTCTTCCCTCCTCCCCACCTTCATTACTACAAAGAACATCAGGGTTGCATATGAATTTTTCATCTGTTACCCTCTGTGTGTGTGTATGCATGTGTGCATGCGCATCTAAGCAAAACACCATGGCTCTGAGTAGCCTTCCTGCAAAGCTTGGGAAAAATGAAAGTAATAGTTTTAGCTCTTGGCTTCTCAGATACAGCATCAAATCTTTAAGGAACGATTTGGTGGAGGCTGTATATTTTCCACTGTTGCAATACATTTGGGTAGATGAGTCATCACCTGAAGGCTGCCATAGCATCCACTTCCTTGCATCCACTTCCTTACCTCCCCCAAGGAGCTGACAACTGTTCAGGCAGCTGTTTTCAGTTGGTTCTCACACTGCCTCTACCTAGACACTCCTCAGAGGCCAACAAAATCAGTACCTAGATGACAAAGAAGGCTTTAACATGGAGACAGATTTAAACAAGCTGAAATAAGATCCATTTTTTCTTCAAGTAGCAGATGCAACACAGGCAGCATCAGTTCAAACCTATCTTCTTGGACCTGCCAGCAACCCACTCTTGTAAGTGTGCAGTTGTCAAGTGCTGACAGCTAGCCATTGGCTTTGTGACTGGCAAGATAAGTGCCAAACAGTGATTATGTATGAATTATTTTACCTCATGATTTTATAATCAGTAAAAATCACTCTTTCAGCCCATGAAAGCAAAAGTAGGACTACTTCTTTTTTTTCTGCTTTGTTTTTTTTCCTTTGTGGTTTTTTTTCCTTCTGAGAAATAACAAAAAATGTAGCCATTTATCAAGTGTAGATATCTCACTGAAAGTGTTGTGTCCTGAGCACCAGTTTAAATTACAACATACAGTGTTCTGTCAGTGGTCAGTGTTCTGTCTTGTTACAGTGTACTCCCACTTATTCTAGAGAAAATGTTGTATTATATATGTATGTATTAAAATAATACCTTTTTTTTTGCCAGTGTCAGAAATACCTATGTGATCTTCCACAGTCTAAGGAGATTGCAATGGAAAATTTTACAGCACAGTGAAGATAAAAGAGACTTTCAAAAAAATTTTGAGAGAAGCAACTTACAGCCTTTTGAATATACTAGAAGGAACAACTCAGAAGGCATGCTATGTTGTCCCTTTGATTTTTGAGTATTCAATATTTTTTTCTGTTTGTCCTTCATATCTTGTTCTGCGTCACAAATTTAAATGGAAAATACTGCAATTCAGCAGAGAAAGCAAATGAAGTGCTGTAGACAATTTAAAAAGTTACTATTATTTTAAATTATTCTTCAGGCTTTAGTAGTAGCTGGAAATTGAGTGGGAAGAATGACCTTCTCATGCTGTACAAACACAGCAGAACAATATGACTCTCGCAAGTGTTTTAATGTTCCTCAGATGTGGAGCAGCTGGAGGGAAACATAAGCCTTCAGAAAAACAATATATTTCTTTGTCTCTGCTGGAATATATATAAATAAAACATAGTAATTCCTACTCAAGAGAGACTCAAGAGAGACTAGCTCAATTAACTGCTGTCTGAGATATCCCTGGGTCAGATGTGGTCCTGAGAGTAGGTATGTTCTACAATAATCATCCCACTTAACTAACCGGGTTGTGCCCTGCCCAAATTAAGGAACTCAAGTCTGCCCTTCCTCTTCTCCTGTCTTTTCATTTCTCTCTCTTCTTATTTTTGTATATTCAGCTCTATCTATCTATTTATCATACTCTTCTACCCTCTTTACAGACAACATCTTAGTCTTTCTTGGATCACTTTTCCTCTCAGTCTACTCTTACTGGTCATGAGGAAGTCCTTGCATTCAATGCCCAGGGAGCAGTCCTTTTCTGGTTTTTTCAGGAATACATATCCCAGTTGTATTCCTCCTTTCTCTTCAATTCTCCTTTAACTTATCAGACTGTCCTGTTTTATGACAGAATTCTCAGTCCTGATTAAAAAGGAGATCTCTCTGCCTAATCCACAATATGTCTCTGAGTGTTAGGAGCACCTTTGGTTTTCCTGGCTAACCAACTTCTACAGTGGTATTGCCTCAGCAGAGACTCCCTTCTTGCTAGGTACCCAGAAACAATTTCAGGCTACTGGGAGGTTCATCCATTCCTGGTAACTGTGCTCTCTATCTTTCTACCTCTCATGCAAAAAATTATTCCTTGGAGACATACATGATTGCTCAGCACAGTGATGAAAATAATTATTTCAGCAAGTATGGTCCCGCTGCACAGGATTGTGTTTATGGAGATACCTGAGAAAAGAATGATGAGCTGCCTTAGCTGCCGCCACTAGCTATTCTCTCAGAAATCCCACTGGGTGAGAGCTGTGTAGGAATTTCTCTAGAGAATTATTCTAAAGCTATAAAGCATTCTTCTCAGATGTATAAGTGGTGTGGTATAAAGAAGAGTGAAAACTTCAGATGGTGTCTACTTTGCTCAACTTTAATTGTATCTCCACACAGAGGCTGGCAGCTAGGCAGCTAGGTGGTGAACTTGCTTAGTGATTCTTTTGGTTTGGTTTTTGTTTTTTTTTTTTCATGATCAGATCTGAAACCTCTCAAAGTTAATGAAAGCTCTCAGGCTTCAGTGAACTTTTCTATTAAGATCATGAAGTGTGAAATGGATTCCTTCTGACCTAGGAAAGATAACTAATCAGTATTTTGGCTATTTTCTGATAATAGCTGCTCCTGCTTTTGAATTACAGTTTGAAAGGATACATAGCTTGATTTCCCAGACAAGTGTGATCCCCAGACATGAGAAGGAGCTTCCTGGAAAAAAAAAAAAAAAAGAAAAAAAGAAAAAAAAGAAAAAAAAGAAAAAAAAAAAAAAGAAAAAAAAAAGAAAAAAAAAGAAAAAAAAAGTACGAAAGAGTTCTAGCTGCAAGACAATTATGCACATTTGCTGTAGAATTTATATTTTAAAGAAGGAAGTGTTTTACTGCTGCCCAAAGACAAGGCTGTGCCTTAACTCCTGCAGACTCGTGTCTCTCCCTGATATTGCTGTAACACTGGAGAGTCCTTCCCCTGGGGAAATGGTGGGGAAATGATTCCCCTTTATGATTCCCTTGCAAAGTGAATCAAAGCAATAACCTCTGATTCCTTCCGTATATAAATCCACATTTAAAACATTAGTCTTATATCTCTTCATCTCTTTAGATGGGTTCATACTGCTGGAGTGAAATATGTAACACAAATCAAAACTTCTGTAGATCTCTAAAGCAAAAGAGAACCAGTGCTTGTGTTTCAGTGATAGCACCCTCATTCTTTACCACAGTCTGTAATTTGTAGGAAAAAGTTCCTAGTATGAAACAGAGATTGTGTACTTCCAGGAGATCAGCTTAAGCTGTTTTTATTAATTATGATTAAAATTCACAGATATGCTCAATCAAATAATGTTGTTCAAATGCCTTTGGAGAAGTTCCTGGAGGGAAAACAAATGAGAATTAGGAATGCACTCTAACCTGTATGCATGTTTTCATTCATGTAGTAGTTCTTATAGTAAATAATTTAATACAAATTATTCTAACATCTTTGTTGAAACTGAGTAACTAAAAGTTTTGTAGGAGAAATATAGTCTATTTTCTCAAATTTTCAGTATCTACTACACTTACTGAGGAACAATTGGAACTATTACTCCTCCCCTGTAGCTACCTTTGTTAACAGATGTGACACTAACTTTCAGTGATGGCTGTGATGTTCAGTGTTTACTTCTGAAGTGCTTTGTTCTGAACAGTGTGCTGGAGCTGACTGAAGGTACTCTGCCTGTTCACTGCTGGGGAAACCTTGCTCTCTGAGTTTGAATTCTCCTATGCAGCAAGATGATTAAAAGTTGTACCTTAAACTACTCCTCTCTGTTCCCTCTCCGCCCCCAAATAGCTCTAGTCAGGTTTTCTTTAGCTCCCTGACATTTCAGACTTACAAGTGTGGATTCTTGTGAAACAAATAGAATCCATAAAAAAGAGGAGGGGGGTTCTGTCCTTTTATGGCTGTCACTCTCTTTGATCCAACAATGCAGTCACACCAGTTTTATTTGCTCTGTGATTGGTATTGTTACAGCTTGAGTTACTAGAAATTGCTGGTTTTCAGTGGGTTGTTTTTTCTCTCATCTGAAGCACAGCTTCACTGTGTGATTACCATGGAGGCCAGGCTCTTTTGTGAATTATTTATAAAACACAAAGAACCAGGGCCATTTCTTACATTGGAAAGAAGTGGTCCACCCCCACCAGGACTTTATAATCATCACTGATGTCTCTCTTTATCATTATGTTCTAAGAGTAAGGTGCAGCAGTGGTGTGATATAGCTGGAGTTTCACTCTGCACAGAGCACAGCAATGAAGCTGGTAAAGGCAGCACCAGTCTGATGAGGAGCAGATGAGGGAGCTATGGTTGTATAGCCTGGAAAAAAGAAGACTCAGGGGTGACTTTATGACTTTTTACAACCACCTGTAAGGAGGGTGTAGCCAAGTGGGGATTGGCCTCTTCTCCCAAGCAGCAAGTGACTTGAAGAAATATCCTCAAGCTGCACCAGGAGAGGTTCAGGCTGGACATCAGGAGGAATTTCTTGATCAATAAGATTGTTAAACTTTGGAATGGACTGCTCAGGGAGATGGTAGATTCACCATCCCTGGAGATGCACAAGAAATGACTGGACGTGGTGCTTGGTGTGCATGGCACATGGTCGAGTTGACAAGGTGCTGATCAATCAAAGGTTGGGTGTGATGATCTCAGAGGCCTTTCCCAACTTAAAAGATTATGTGATTCTGTGATTTCTGTGATTTTTATGCAGTAATTATTTGCCAAGTACAGATTTGTTACAACATCTATCAAGTTACAATATTCAACAGATAACAAATTTCTACTGTTTGTAAGTTTGTGTGCCTGGTTCTAAGATAAGGCTTGGCTGTGGCAGTGCCTGGCAGTGTTCCCATACATTCAGGCATGGATTTAGAAATCTGAATGGGGGGTTGTCCCCGTCTGGCTGTCCCCAAGCTCTTGAAAACAGACACTTGATGACTCAAGATGTGATCATGAAAAGAGCAGACTAAGAGAAAGTTTCAAAAACTTTTACAAGGTTTGTTTTCTTGTTGTTGTTGCTGTTGTTGTTGTTTTTATTATTTTCCCACTGTGCAAGTCAATGTTCCTGTCCTGTTAGTTTAAGCTTGTAAATTTGGGTTTTCTTCTATAATGTAGCTTGATGTTTCTGTTGTGTTATATGTTTGGTGCACATACACACTGGACAACTACCAGCTACAGAGCCATTGTAAGGAGCAAATACATGCATGGAAGCTCAAATATAGATACCGCTCTCCCAAGGTCACACAGATGAAGTGACACAGCTGGAAATAATATTCAAGAGCTATTGCCTTTAGTCTCTTTATTTGTGCCTTGCAAATCATGCATAGTTCCAAAGCAAATACGAATTTTTCTTCTCTTGCATTCTTGATTGTGAAGTCCCTGTGCATTGCCAAAGTAGCATGAGCAGATCTAAATGTAAATGACTGTCAGAATTCACAGTTGTAAATTCTATGTAATGCAGGTGCAAGACCTTGACTGTGGTTTCCCAAGGCACCATAGAGAATAGACTCAGAGGGTGCAGCCAGTTAAAAATGCATGAAGCAAAAGTTAAGAGTTGGAGATGTGGCATAAACCACAGCAGATACACTGAGATGTGAGAAAGTAGAATTGCTAGGTCATGCTTCAAATTGCTTCATGGGGTTTATCTAGAGCAGAATTACTAAATTTCAATCAAGACACCTCAAGACAGTCCAGATTTTCCTTCTCACATCAAATGGCAATCTCTCAGAAAGCAGACATAGAAAAGTGTTACAGGTCTGCCTAGGAAATCCCTCTTTTCTTTAAAGTTTGGAAGACTTTTTTTTTTTTCCTGACAAGGTGGTTTTGTTATAAGGGAAGATTGTGAAAATTTCCTTCTTCCTGTGATGGTAATGCAATATTAGCAGCATGAGTAGCACACAGATCATGCTCAGCAGTAAGACTGCAGGCTTGGAGTACTGCTCAGCAGCCATTGTGGAGGGGAAAAAAGTGAGAACCTGTTTGTGCTTACCCTTTGTCCTGGAGTATACTGGAACAGGCAAAATTCTGTTAGCAGCAACAATTGGGAAATGGCTCTCAAGTCTATAATTGCTGCTACATGCAGCTGATACCAGGGTCTTAAAAATCAAATTCACACAATTAAGGAAGAGAAACAATCAAGGCAATTAGTTTCTGGTTACTGCTCCTCAAGCAGCAGTAAGGAACGGTCTGTACTGAGCTATGCTCCAGTGGGTTGTCACTCAGTCAAAGTATATTATTTCAAACACATTATTTTTAGACCCTTCAAGTCTGTAAAAGCCTATGGATGTTGTTTCAGAGCCAAGTCTGACTGCTTCTAAAAGTGGTATCCACAAAGAGCTATTCAGGGTAGTGCAGTGGGTGACATGCAGATCTGATGCAGCTCTAGTCTATTTTGGGCCAGCTGTGCTTTTCTGTGCTGCAGAGCTGCTAGCTCATGAAAGGTTCTTGTTTATTGCTGGACCTAAGCAGTCCATGGCTGTGCAGAGGACTGTGAATTTACTTCAAGGATTAGCCTTGGCATGCCATAAACAGGCAAAAGGTAACAAATCCTGTACACATAGTTATGTTTCAAAGGTTGCACAGTTTTCTTTTCCAAGATACAGCAGCAGGATTGCATCACTATGCCATGGATGATAAATTTATCACTGATGCTCCTTTTCTGTGCAGTCTTTTGCTGTGTTTCTTATACATATTCAATAATGGGACTAACACTGCTAGCATTGCACTTTCCACTACTGCTACTGTTTGTATTATTACTCCTCATGAAATTATTTGATCTTCTGGAGACATGATGGAACATAATACTAATCAGTACCTCTTCTCAAGGAAAACTGCAGCCACTGGTGAAGAGGACAGGTGCAGATACGTGTTAGCTTGTCATCACAAGGAAGGTGGTAGAAGCAAGAGCAAGGGATTATCTGTAATAAAATCTACGTCTTTCCAGCTGTCAGAAAACAACAAAGCAATCCAGACAGAACATTATTTAATGTAGAGGCTTTGAAGGGATGCATACTTGCCCAACAGCTCTGCTGGCTCCCTCTAGAATATCAAGGGAGGAGGTACAAAAAAAGAGAACCAAAAAAGCATGAGAACCAAAAAGAACTTGGAGACAGTCAATTTACAATGATTTATCCATATATATAGAAGCCCAAACTGTAATTTTCACTTGTTTTAAAAGCAAAGGGTCCCAAATTATATAAATTATATCTCGTGGTTCTGATACAAAATTTTAGAAGCCTGAGACACCTGGAAAGCAAGATAGCATTAACATCCTTTGTGCAGAGATGGCAATAACAATTTGAGGTCTTCAAAAGCTGTCATCCTCTTTCTTGTCAATATCTCAATTCTTGAATCAGAGTTCTACAAACGAAATAGCAGTGATTTTGTGGTGATGATGGCATATATTGGAGCACTGGCTTTTGGGTTGAGTTTGGGTTCTCTTGTTTGTTTCGGTTTTTGTTTGTTGGTTTGGGTGCTTTGGTTTTGTTTTGGTTTTGGTTTTTTTTGTTTTGGTTTGTTTTTGTTTTTGTTTTTGTTTTTGTTTGGTTGGTTGCTTGGTTTTTTCTTTGGTTTTGTTTTAGTTTTTTCTTTGGCTTGCTTGTGTGTTTGTTTGTTCCCAGCTGGTAGTAATAACCCTTGCAGATGTAAGCTTTGGCCCTTCACCTAGAAACAAAGGGCAAAGGAAGCTCCCAAAAGGCCTGATGCACTCTCCCTTATACGTACACTCAGCTTTAGAAAGCCATGTTTCCTAAATGTTACGTTACTTCAATGTCTAGGGAGATTGTGACCATGGATGTATCATGCAGTCCCTGTAGCTCTGTGAATCAGGGTCAGCAGAAATGTAATGAACTATCATTTTTGATTAGGAAAATTATATATTTTATTACCTTTAAAAAGGGTACATTTTTATATTTGTCTAGAGCAGTCTAGAGCCCAGGGTCTCACTGCTGCTTTGGTGAACAGATGGTATTAGCAAAGAGTCATGTTTGAAGATCCTGAAAAGGTTTTTTTCACTGTGCATTATTCACTTCTTTATACGTAATCTTTATGCGGAAGCTGTCAGGCAGTTTAGTAAGCACTGGAGTCTTCTTGACTTTAGACTGAGGATAAAATCTGACAATTCAACAACCAGTTGTCTGAAGACTACTGTCAAGAATTTTGCTGAATTTTGCAATCATCTTAATTTTGTCTCACCTGTTTGTCAGAAGGAACATGCAGGATGTGTTCTGCTAACAGTAGCCAAGTAACCATGAAGGATATGACTCAATGGTTTTGATGTAGAAAATTTTGAGTGGCTGCTCAGAATTTTCTTAGTATTTTTATAGACCAGCTTGTTGAGCTCACATATTTAATATGTGAATATGTGAATATTTAACTCAACAAATATGTTGAGCTTACATATTTGTACCTGATTGTTCTCTCAAGAAATCCAATAATCGAGAAAATCTGACAGACACCTATACTATGTATCTGCTACCATCTGGTGGCTATCCCCACACACTGTTTTTCTGTTTGCTAATTATTTCTGTCTCTTCAGGTAAGAGTGGTGCAAAATTTATTTTTAATTTTCCATTTGTACAGTAATACTTGTAGGTTTACAGATGCAAAAGACTGTCATAGAGGCTGTGTCTAATCTGAAACTTCAGGATTTGCTATGGTACCCATGTTTTTGGGGTGCAAAAGGTGCAAATGCTATTGATGGGATGTATTTCAAAGGTGATGCATTCTTATTCCTGCTGCAACGTTGGAAGTGAAGAAACACCATTTTTTTCAATTTCAGTGGCATCCTGCACGTACCATCTTTGAACTGCTGACAAAAGGAGATTTGACACAGGTAGCCAGGGAGTTAATGCTGGCAGCAGTCTTAGCCCAAGAGCAGATAATTAGCTAGCAGGCCTAGTGGAAACACTTTGCTTTTTCTTGGTGCTATATCACTGGTAAATCTGCCACTCTGCACTAGCTCCCTGTTGTGACCCATAAGGTGACAAATCTGTTTCACACACAGATACCTGTGCCTCTCAGGGACCAGTTCCAGAAAACAAAACATTACCTTCACATAAAAAAATAACACTTTATGAAACTTATGCTTTGAGCCTCTGTAAATTCAACAGAATATACCTTTTCCTTTGTCTTACTACTACTGAATTTATAGGTAGACTGCCTTACTAGATACTTCTCAGTTTCCCACCTGAATTTCCAAAGTACTTCTAGCAATTGCCATATAACCTTTATAATTGGTTTAATTTTTGTCCTCTACCTGCATATGTAGCATATGTATTGTGTACAAGATAGTCAAGGTAGTGCAGAATTCATGTAAAGAGGTGTAAATCAGCCTGTGCTTTATAGATCCCTCTGGTGGTACATTCCCCCTCTTCCCCTTCCAGGCTGCACTGTGATCTAAGGAATCATTAAGCCTCAGCCTTGGAAACAGCACCTGCGCCCAGCTTTTCCTAAACTTATCAGAAACATGGTCTGCTCCCAGGAGCTGTTGTCGAAGGAACTCCTGTTTTCCTTATGAACAGCCTTGGAAAGTATTTTTCTTGCCTCAATGGCACAACATTCCTGTTCTCACACATTCAAAGAAAGAGCCAATCCAAACTGTGGCCAGGATGAAACATTATGACTAAAGCCCATTGTCTTGAGACACTCTAAACAGCGGTCCAAATGAGACCCTTGAGTTCTCCTGGACCTCAGTGGCTGTGACCAGCAGTCTTCCTCTGAGAGGGACGCCTCTCTGTGCCAGTGAACTCTCAAGTTTGCTATACTTGGAAGATCACAAAACAGTGAGCTTTGGGCTGATAATCCCACTCCTCGAGGCCTGACCCTTCACCTGTCAGGAAATGCAAAAGCATCCAAAGTGAGTTTTTCACTGACATCTAAGAGGAGTTTTTCACAGGTACCTTGCTTGCACTGACTCTTTGCGTTGCATGAATGTGCAGATATGCTATAGCAAACCTGAGAGAAATCTGCTTTCTTAGATATTTAAGTACCTTGGAATTTAGGCTCGTAAGCAAGCTTGTGATTTATGACATAACATTACTTAAATGCTGCAAAGTTTTGTTCTTTTGCTAAGTTGCTAAGTGTAACTTCAAAGTTACAAATTAGGTTAAATGCTTCTAAGAGCTATTCCTCTGTTAAATTGTTAAGGTTATGTTACAAATTACATTAAAGGTATCATTTAAGTTGGGTATATGTTAAGTGTTGTTTCCTTGTTAAATTACCAGGTTTAAGGTATAAGTTAAGTTAAAATTCTGGTAAGTTTGAGTGCTGCTAAGGTTTTAGGCTGCGTTCCTTTTTATCCTTGCCTTCACTGTTGTTTGTCACACAAACCTAAACACACCCACACACCCCCTGCCCACATAGACACCCTTAGGTGGTTCTCCATTTGTTTCTCTTTTGGATTTGGTTTTTGTAGGGTTTTGTTGTTGCTTGTTTTTCCCTGCTGTGCTTTAGCTGTCATGTAAGTAGTTGAGTGAATCTTGTCAATGAACTTTGTTGTAATGTCACTTAATATTAAATCTGGCTTTTGCTAATACCCTCACCGATAATTTTTTAAGTGATCTCAACCATTCGCTTGTAACAACACTGGAGCCCTGTACCAAGGTGCACCATTGGATCTAGAATACTGTGTCTCTCAGGTAATTTCATATACAGTCTCTCATTACATTACCACATCCTTTTATGTGAACTCTGCACTAAGAAGTGAAAAAACGATCCTTATATGTTTTATCTTCCTATAAGCTAAGTGAGGCAAGTTAGCCAAAACTGCATTCAGTTACCATGTCAGTTGCTGAAGAATTGCAGTTTTATATCACTGACAGTTTTTCTAGAAAATACCACCGTTTCCTGGGTAGGCATTCAAGATCTCGAGAGAATTTCTCAACCTTTTAAACCCTGTTTTATGTATTGGACTAGCCATGTGCTATCCCTAATAAGTTAAGCCTCTCAGTGCCCTCATTAAGTGAAAACAGCATTATTGTTCTGACTCACTGAAGAATAGAAAAGACTGATTTGCTTTGTAATTGCACAGCAGAGGTCAGGCTATATCCTTTACCTTATGAATTCCAGTCAAATAGTTTTAAGTTTTACAAATATCAGACCATGTTCTAGGAGAACCAGGTTTAGTCTGTAACCTGTGAATGGGACGGTACAAACATGCACAAGGTTGTAGCAAATGCTTACAAATCTGGCATCCTTCATTGCACATGCAACTGATATCACAGAAAGCTGTCCATCAATATAACAACCAGAGAAAATAATGTCTCCCTTTCCTCTTACTTGCTTACACATGTGGAAGCCAAAGAAGGTTGAAGATAAGGGTCTTAGTCTTTTATTTATCATTTCTGGAGAGAAAAAAATTACTTAATTCTGACTTCATAGGCATCCAAGGTGAACCATCAAGAGTGAATACAGCCAACCCCTGCAGGTAATACTTTTCCTAAGAAAATGGTATCAACCAATACATAAGATTAACATCAATCAATAAACCTCCTAAAGCATCATTTAGAGGAATCCCCTGAATGAAAAACTTATTTCCCAGAATAAGACAAGTTACTGCCAAAATACCAGTGGCACAGAGGTAACATGAAGGAAAAAAAGTTAATCCCTGAAGCTGACAGTTCCTCTGGTAAAGATCTAGCTCTCCAAGTCAACATGTTCTTTTCTAAGGTGGCGTTTGACTGCCCTTACAGTAGATGTTGATTTGTCCTAGCAATACCAGTCTGCTTAGCTGTAATTCCTACAGCTGGTCTGGGATTTCTCATGAAGCACTTTGTTCACATATCAGAACACACTGAGCATTTTCTAAGAATGAGGCAGTGCAATTAAGCAAGAGAACTAACACTTTGAGGCAACTTCTGCAGACCTGAAGAAGCCAGAAAAATGTTGCCATTTGCAGAAGTTAAGCCCAGGGACAATACTCACAATTGCTCAGAGAGAGCACACAAAATCTGTGAAAGGAAAAGAAAACCCCTTATCGTTATCTGTGCTTCAGTAGCACAAGACTGCAGTAAGATTCCATTTGACAGTTCTTCTGAGTATCTTTGTAAATGCAAACAAATTGTTCCCTGTTTCCTACTTACTTCTTTTTGTTTGTTTGTTTGTAAATGGCTTGTTATGATGTAACATGACAAAATGATTGCCTAAGTGAGAACTTTCTAGGTCTGCAAATGCACAGATCAGTTGGAACCCAGACAAAACTCTCAGGTCTTCTTTTAAAATGGAAGTAGAAAATGCCACCTAATATTTTTTCATATATAGGCAAATACTTCCTCCAGTTTCCAATTAGCAAAGAACAAAACAAAGCACAGTATATAAGTTCTAAAGAATAAGAGCATTAAAACTTGTACAATACTAGGCCTGTGCTTGACCTAGTGAACAGTCATGTCAATTTTTGCAATATATATACTTGAATTTTCTTATTTCATAAGTGCATTTCAAAGCTTATGTAGATTTATTAGTTTGCGGAAGAGTTTGTATTTATTAGTGTTTCAGCCTGCACTCATTTTACTTCAAGATTTTTTGGATATGTATTTTCAAAGCAAATGACATTACTAAGGTATACATCCTGAAAAATGTAGGCCATAATTTGACATCTAGTAGGTGAGTGGCCTGTAAAGTTTTTGGGTTTTTTTGATGATTTGTACTTCTGAATGTGCACAGAAGTCACCACACTCTAACTAAAAATATGTATGCACACATGTGTATGTGCTGGTTTAGCACGAAAGGGATTTTTTCAAGAATTTATAGAAAAAACCAATTAGCAAGTGGCTTTGAAGTTGACAGCTTGATTGACCAATTAGAAAGATGACATGCCTCTGGGAACACACAGGTTAAAATCAGAGAATCTCTGGAATTTCGTTCTTTGCAGTCCAGCCAGCCAGCAGGTATAAGCCTGGTCCGTGCAGCCGGTGGGGCCAGGCCTGGTGTGGCTCCCAGCTCATCAGCTGCTGGCAAGAGAAGAGGAGGCTGCAGCTACTAACCTCTAGCTGACTTGAAAGCCTATCCTGCCACTGGCTGGGCAGAGGGAGGTGTCCCCTGGGCCCACGGGAGCAGCTCCGAGCCTGGGCTGGGCTGAGCCCACCCTATGAGCCTGAGGGGTGGAGGTGGGGGAAAAGCCCAGCCATGCGAGAGATCCTGGCTCCAGTCCTGGCACAGCCTGAGTCTGCCTCCTTCAGCCCTCTCCCATGGGAGAACCAGCATGCCCTCTGCAGACCTGGGAGAATGTTAACTCTTCCCTTATACAGATAAAAGCACTAGCCCTTCTCTGAGGGAGAGAAAAGTCAGAGTGGGAGACATGTAAAGAGACAGTATGAAGATACCAAGGTTGGTGAAAGAGAAATTATATCCTAAGTGATGAGGAGATGGAGAAGATGCCTTGATCTTTGGGCTGAAAGTCTTTTGTGAGCCATAGTAACGGGATATAATATGCTAGAATATCCCTGTAAATCACGGAAAATATGCATTTTGGGGAGATAAGAATATTTTAAATTGTAGAGACAAGCAAAGGCATTTGTGATGGACTAAGCAAATATTGAAATAGCTGTGATCTAATGGAGAATTTTGAACAGAAGAAGATAAAGATAGAAGCCCTCTGCCCCCAGGGAAAAAGAAGACCACTGTTTCGTGAGATGAAGATGATTTTAGAGGTAGTGAAAAAAACCCATTGCTTTTGGAGCAGTTCATCTTTAAAAATAATATCTCATGAGTATGCATGAGTCCATGGCCCATAGTAGCCGCAAGAAAGGCTATGCGATATGGGAGGTTCACAACTGCAGATTTCCCCCAGGCAGCTGTTTTTGTGAAAGTTTTTTTTGTCCACAAGTGGACTGTTCTCTCTTGTGGAAAATTACCATTGCAGACCAAAATGGACTGACGAAAGACAATTTTATAAGTGGTAGTGACCTAGAGTTCCAAGTTTTATCTCTATAAGTTGTTTGTGAGAAAGAAAAGAAGTTGTTGGGGGAGAGGGATGTGTTTTGAAGGTTTTATTCTAATTCTTATTAAATTTTTTTCCTTTCTTGTTGTTTTGTTAATAAACCTTTTAAGTTTAAGCCTACATTGCCTTTCCTCCTAATCCCATTTCACAGCAGAAAGAGAGAAAATGGTTCTAGTAAACACTCAGACCACTACACTAATTTTAGGAAACAGAAACTGGCGAACATGAAACCACCACATGAACTGGTGTTTCTGCCTGGTTTTGAACTAAAACCATCACAGAGTTTGCAGAAGAAGAAAAATCACACATATTACTTTTTGACTGCTATTGAGAAAGTCATCACAAATGTGATCTTTCAGATCCTGTTATATGCTCAGTACCTCTTAAGCATGTAACATGAATTTAAGATGTCCACCTTTGAAAGCAGAAGACAGGATGCAGAGGACATCATCCATCTTTCAGTTGTTGTCTGCAGCATCTCAGCCTTCTTTGGTTTTTGCGTTTAGCTCTGACTTACTGAAATTTGAAAAAACCCAAAACACCAACAAAAAAATCTCCTCTGTTGTTCTTTCACGATAATTCAAGGGTAGGATCCTCAAACTCTACAACGCACGACATTGCATGGATAAAGCATGTCAACAGTAGACAAAGATGTCTAGAAATCTAGGTTAATGGTATGTAGAAAAAGAGAATGTGTTAAACATTTATTTTGCACTATGGGAAGCTAGACTTCTGTTACATGGGAACTTCAGAAGTAATGGCATAGTAAACCAGTTGGCCTTACTCTCACTAACACGTGACTAATGTCTTTCTTGAATAATTTGAATTTTTGTTCCTCTGCTATCTGAAAATTATTTTCTGAAATTAATTTTTACATGGGTGTCCAGAGGGTAATCTCACAAATGAAAAAGGCAGAAGCAGAGGCATAGTGCAGATCAATGTCTGGCTTTGTGGCTGGTGCCATCAAGGCGGCTTTGGCTTTTTTGTCAAGTGCATTGCACTTCAATTACTGTAGCCTGTTAGGGAGAAATGAGGTCTGCTTGTCTAAAAAGGGAGAGAAAATCTTTGGCAGCAGACTGGCCAATTTGGTGAGATGAGCTTTACACTGAAGTGCTTGTGGGTTCCAAAGTGAAAATGCTCATGCCTTTGCTTCTTCCTGGAGAGTGTATCAGGCCAGTGCTACCTTGGCCTCCTCTCAAGATGAGAATCATAGGGCTAACCACATCAAGGGTGGTGGGAATCCTTTCCCCATTGCTATGGGGAATCCTGTTATACCTCTTCTAGGGAACCTGGGTGCTTGATTACCTGATGTACCTGTACACAAATGCAGAGAGCATGGGGAATAAACAAGAACTAGAAATCTCTGGGCATGTGCCAACGTAGGGCCATTATCTCATCACATTTACAGAGATACAGTGGGATAGCTCTGTGACTGGAATGTTGTCTTGGATGCCTGTGTACTTTTTAGAAATGAAAGGTCAGTGAGATGAGGTGGTGGAGTTGCTCCTTGTGTGAGAGAGAAACTGGAATGTATTGAGCTCCACTCAGTGAGAGACTATCTGAGAGCTTAAGGGTAAGATTTAAAGGACAGGCTAAAATGGATGACAGTGTTGTAGGTGTTTACTACAGACCACCTGATCAGCAGGAGGATGTTTCAGAGGCTTTCTACGGACAGGTGAAAGTAACCTCATGATCACAGAGCCTGGTTCTCTGGGGGACTTCTGTTACCTTGATATTTTTTGGATAGACAACACAACCCAGCACACAACAGTCCAGGAAGCTCCTGCAGATCACTGATGGTAACATTTTGATTCG
The DNA here is from genome assembly GCA_027886175.1 of Phylloscopus collybita. Lineage (NCBI taxonomy): Eukaryota > Metazoa > Chordata > Aves > Passeriformes > Phylloscopidae > Phylloscopus > Phylloscopus collybita. The sequence goes on from JAJNNQ010000029.1 coordinate 4,686,944, forward strand.
AGTGGTAGAGGAGCTGATGAGAAAGGGTGTGTTGCTCTATCTTCTACTAACAAACCAGGAGGAACTGGTTGAACACATGAAGGTTGGAGGCAGCCTTGGCTGCAGTAACCATGAGATGGTGGAATTTAGGATCCCATGTGAAGGAAGCAAAGCAATAAGCAGGACAAGAACTTGGGATTTCCGGAGAGCTGACTTTGGCCTCTTCAAAGACCTACTTAAAAGAATCCCATGTGATAAAGCTCTGGAAGATAAGGAGGTCCAAGAGAACCGGTCAATACTCAAACATCACTTCCTCAACCAGTGTAGCCCTATGAGCAGGAAATCAGGCAAAGGTGACAGTAGATCTGCATGGATGAGCAGAGAGTTTCTAGAAAGATATTTCTGGGATCTGAAAAAAGAGCCAGGCCCTGTGGGATCACTATAGCAACATCATCAGAGTATGCAGGGATGGTACAAGGAAGACTAAGGCCAGTTTGGCACTGAATCTGGTGAGGGCAACTGAAAGGGCTTCTACAAGTACATCAGCAGCTAAAGGAAGATTAGGAAAATGCAGGGCCACTGCTGAATCAGATGGGTGTCCTGGTGAGGGAAGACACAGAGAAGGCAGAATTACTGAATGCCTTCTTTATCTCAGTCTTTACTGGTGAGGCCAGCCTGAGGAGTCCCAGACCTCAGAGGCAAGAGAGGAAAACTTCACCCTGGTCACAGAGGATTGGGTTAGAGATCAGTTAGAGAGACTTAACACCCATAAATCCAGGGGCTTTGATGGAGGCTGGTAGATGTTGCTAAGCTGACACGATGCCTGTGTTCCTCAGCCCAGCTAGCTCCTGGCACCACCACCAGGAGTGGGCTGCCCCCAGAAAGCCAGGCAATCCGGGGTGCAGCTGTAGGGCACCACTGCTCTAAAGCACAGGTGGCATGCATCAAGGGCAGGGACAAGGAGCAAGGAGACGCTTTCTGTGTAATTTCCAAAGGTGTTTATTTCCCGGAGGGTCAGGGACAGAAAAAGGCACAGAACCTGCGCTTGCAGGGGTTTACAAGTGGGGGAAGTCTTGGGAGAGGATACAATTTCCAACCAATAAGGGTTACATGGGAGAGGAACATAAGGAGGAACATAATACATAGACCAATGAAGGAACACAAGGGGTGGGAACAGTTTAAACTAACTACTAGGGCATTGAAGGGTGGGGGATTGACAGGAAAGGGTCTGGAAGAAGGGGCAGGGTTAGGGAAGGATTGACAATTCTGTAGGAGGAGGGAAGGGCAGGTCTAGAGAAGATAGACAATCAGGGAAAAACCACAATATAGGGGAAAGGAACAATCCATTAGGGATAAAATTTACTATGACAATACAAAATAGGGAGGGGATATAAAACTGACCATTTAAACTGAGCTGCATTTGGAAACATAATAAAAAACACACCACAACACTAAGTCAACCTCCATTATCTGTGCAAAATGTCGGAGAACAGGATGAATAGGAGAACAGCCTGATGACTGGAGGAAAGTCAGCATTACTGCCATCTCCAAAAAGGACAAGAAGGAGGACCTGGGAAGGTATGTTCTGTCAGCTTCACCTCCATACCTGAAAAGGGAATGGAACAGCTCCTTCTGGAGGTCATGCCCAGGCATGTAGAAGACAATAAGGTCACTGGATGTAGTCACCATGGATTCACCAAGGGGAACTCATGCTTGACTGATCTGATAAACTTCTGTGGTGGCATGGCAGGATGGGTCAGTGAGGGGAGAGCAGTGGATGTTGTCTGCCTTGACTTCAGCAAGGCTTTTGACACTGTCTCCCATAACATCCTCACAGGTAAGCTCAGGAAATGTGGGTTAGAGTATTGGATGGTGAGGTGAATCAGGAATTGGCTGAATGGCAGAGCTCAGAAGGTCATGATCAGCAGAGCAGAATCCACCTGGAGACCAACAGCCAATGGCATTCTCCAGGGATCAATACTGGAACCAGTCTTGTTCAATTTATCAATGACCCAGATGAAGGGATAGAATGTACCCTCAGCAAGCTTGCTGATGGCACTAAACTGAGGGAGTGGCTGATCCACCTGAAGGTTCTGATTCTATTCTGTGGGACCTTGATAGGCTGGAGAGTTGGGCAGAGAGAAACTTAATGAGTTCAACAAGGGCAGGTGTTGGGTCTTGCACCTGGGGAGGAACAACCCCAAGTGTCAGTACAGGTCAGAAGGAGAAGGAGCTGGGACTCTTGGTGGATCACAAGCTGTCCATGAGCTCACAGTGCCCTCATGGACAGAAGGGCCTGGGGTACATTGGGAAGAGTATTAAGCCAGCAGGTTAAGATGTATGATCCTACCCCTCTACTAGGCCCTGGTGAGGCCACATCTGGAGTGCTGTGTCCAATTTTGGGCTCCTCAGTTAAAGGAGTTACTGAAGAGGATCCAGTGGAAGGCCACAAGGATGATCAGGGATCTGGATCATTTTCCCTGCTGAAGAATCCTGAGCCTGTTTAGTCTGCAGAAAAGAGAGGGGATCTCATTAATGCATATAAAATATCTTAAAGGTGGGTGCCCAAGAGGATGGTGCCAGACTCTTCAGTGATGCCCAGAGACAGGAGCAGAAGCAATGGCCAAAAACTAAAACACAGGAAGTTCCACCTCAACATGAGGAACAACTTCTTTTACATTGAGTGTGGCAGAGCACTGGAACAGCTGCCCAGGGATGTTATGGATTCTCCCTCTCTGGAGATACTCAAAACCCATCTGGATGAATTCCTTTGTAACCTGCTCTGGGTGACCCTGCCTTGTACAGAGCTGGGTTGAGCTGGATGGTCTCCAGAGCTCCCACAATTCTGTGGTTCTGTGAACTGGTTTGACAATCATATTCTACCAGAAAGGTGTCAGTAGTTCTGAGTGGAAAAAAAGAAGATGTACTGGATTTTCTGGCTAGATATGCTTTTCAGTGAAAGAATAATAAGAACTGGATTTGTTTAGCTTACCATTTAGCAAAGAAAAAAGAAAAAAAAAAGCATGAAAAGCATGTTATTAAATAAAAAATAGTTCAAGGTAATATATTTTTTCCACAAAATTTTGAGAGTTGCCTCTTCTCTTTCAGATACAAATTATTCAGGCAATACACCTCCAGAAGACTTCTGCAAATTGCTTTACTTCTAGATTTTCAGGCACAGTAGTACATTGTTTCTACTACTGATCCCAAGATATCATGTTAAGATCCTTAATTTTTCTGCAGTGTAACATATGCAGATGCGCCCTTGTGTTTTTGTTAGTTCTTTGTTAAAATACATGGCTAATTATTTTTAAAAATAACTATACCTTTTTTATTAACATTGCAGATTCCACTTGGAAATCAATTAATTCCATAACGAGTGGGATGTGATCCAACCTGTACTGGTATGAAAATACCCTGGTTCTGGTCTAGAGAAGCTATTGCATGCATTGTTTTAAAAATAAATATATAATAACGAATATATATTCTCTCCCATGAAAAGGTTAAAGTGCAGGTGTTACACTGATCAACCTTTAAACAGTCTTCAAAGACGGGAGAAAGCCTCATATTTGGCATTATGTTTTGACACATAGAACGTCACTTTTGTTAAGTTTGTGGTCTTTGTTCAGTTAGAAATTTACATACATATATGTAAAGAAATTATTTTAGTTTTTTTTTCAGAGCCTACAATTGCTGCTTCACTGGTTTTTCTATTCAGCTTTAATTCTGTTTTTTAAACTTCCACTTGCAAAATCTAAAATGCATAAAAAACATTCAGATTGGGCTGAGAAAGTTGGGGCTGTTCAGCCTGGAAAAGAGAAGATTGTGTGGACATCATAGCAGCCTTTCAGTATCTGAAGGAGGCATTACAGGGAAGCTGGAGAAGGACTCTTCATTAGAAACCCTATTGATGCGATGAAGAGGAATGGCTTCAAACTAAAGGAGGAGAAATTTAGAAAGGAAGTCCTTACGAATTCTAAAATTATGAAAGAAATCATTTACAGTGAGAGTGGTGAGGCACTGGAACAGGCTGTCCAAATAAGCTGTGGATGCCCCGCCCCTGTCAGCGTTCAAGGTTGGTTTGGAACATGACTTCACACAATCTGGCCTAGTGGAAGATGTCCCCTGCCCATGGCCTAGAACTAGATCGTTTTTAAAGTTCCTTCCAAACAAAACAATTCTATGATTCTATCTGGATGATGGAAAGTATCCAGCTGAGTTAGTGACAACCATGGAATAAACAGGTTGACTAACTTTTCTTCTTTTAAAGTGAAGGAAATACCAGCATCATCCATTCGGCTGTCAAAAACAGTTATTGAAACAGCCTTCCTGAGTTTTCTATCGCTCCGTCTGTGATTTCGGACACTCAGCTTCGCCTACGTGCCGCTTTCCAGAAACTGAAGCGCCAGCGCTCAAGACAGCTCAAGAAATCTGGAAGTCAGATGAAGCGCCGGTGAAGGAGGGACTCTGCCGGAGCCGCTCGGGCGGAGGGTGCAGGGCGGTAGGTGCTGCCGCAGCTGCTGTCCCGCAGCTTTCTAGCGAGCGGGTGCAGACGCGCAGCCCTCCTCAACCCGGCGCGCTTCTCGGCCGGAGGCGCCAGCGGGCCGGGGCGGGGCTGGGTGGGAGGGGCTGGGCGAGGCGGGAGCTTCCCCGCGCCCCGCCCGCCTCCTGCTGCCGCTCTCTGCCGCGGGCGACGGGGGCAGCGGGAGGCGACCTACCGGCCCTCACCCTTCTGCTCGGCGGAGTCGCAGCCGGCAGCACGGCGAGGTGAGGCCGCCGGGCGGGCCGTAGGGGTGACGGGGTGTGAGCTGTGCCGGCTGTGCCCCGCCGGGCTCGGCTCGGTCGGCGGCTGTGGGGGACGAGCGGCGGCCCCGGCGCGGGGCGTGCGCGGCGGCGGCGGCAGCCGGCCGTGAGGGTGGTGAGGCCGGTGAGGCCGGTGTGAGGGGCGGCCCCGGGCTCCGTCCCGCGGGCTCGCCGCCGGCAGTGCTCGCAGAGGTACCAGGACAGCTTGACAGGGCTTAACTGGCGTGCTTGCCGGACGATGATAGCATTTTCTTTTTTCTTCAGCTAGCCTTCCCTCTTAAGGGTCTTGAGCCGGAAACATCTTTGAATATTCGTAGCGGAGGTAGAAATAGTAATGCTAGAAATCAATGCAGGTGTGAAATACCTCCTTCCTGCTACCCTTCCCTGGAAGGGTCTGACTAGGTGGCCTTCCGTGGTCTGTCGCAGCCCGGGCGGTGACTTGAGACTTCATCATCCTCCTCCTCCTTCCGAGCCGGCCCTGCGGGAGCCTGCTCCCTGCTTTCCCTCCCCGTGGGCAGAGCTGCGGGGCATTACCGCTGCTCAGGGGACTGATGGCTTTCCAGAAGTTTGTGCCTCCAGAGGCCTTCCCGCCTCTGCTTGGAAAAGTGTTTCCCCCATTTCTTCAGAAATTTTGGTTCTGCTCTTGGGTACACAGTGGGCACTGTGTTATTGCCTGCACGCAGGAGGTTTGCCTTGTTTTACCTCACTGGATTCCCTTGTCAGCATGAGGATAGGAGATGGTCAAACTTTCAAAAAATCTTGAATTGACTTTTTTTTTGATTGGCCTTTCATCTTACATCTTAACAGCACTTTGCTCTTAAAGAACTATTTATAATGAATGTTGAATTTTTTTTCTCCTAGTGGGAGGTCTGCATGTTTTACAGTCAAACCATATGTGTAGTTTTGCAGTGGTGGGGAAATGGTAGCAATTTACTGAGTTTCTCATCACATACCTAAGCTTACTGTACTTCGTTTCATAATCTTCATTTAAGATAAGTGGGTGTCCAATTAATTGCGATCTTAACAAGCTAGTTCATGCTGTATGAGAAAAAAATATCAGCAGCAAAATATAGTCATAAAAATAAGTGAGCGGTCTAACTCTTGAGATAGTTCAGGTGTATAAGTTTACTTCTTTAATTTTGTTTTCATACACAGTATTTTCAGTGGTAATACTATTATCTAAAAGTACACCTAGGCAACATGTCCAGGTATTCTAGAACATTTTATCAAGTTATTTTTGGTTAGCCAGCTTCTGTCCTTGGGATAAATACCTACCTTAAACCTTTAGCTTCTGTTTTGCCACATACCTGTTTAGGAATTTTCTTTAATCAGATAAAGGGCGTTGAGGGTGTTTGGTTATTAGCTTCTTGTAAAGTAGTCATTTGAAAGAAGATAGACTTCTTGAGCTGAAACATGATTTTAGTGGATAAGTGGTAACAGTGACCCTGTCCTTGGACAGATAATGCAGTTTTAGGGTTTTCATAGTCTTCTGATCTGTTACTTCTATTTTAAAATGCATTAGAAAAGGAAGACCTGAATTGACTGCCAAATGGTTTTTTCCTGAGGAGGATGAGAGTGAAGTTGCTGAATGTGCTGTGGTGAAAATGCCCTTCCCTTCCTGTAAAAAGTGTAACTTGATAATTTGGGTAAATAGTGACTCTGTGTCATTCATCCAAAGTATAGACATTTGAGCAGCAGCTGTTGCTGAATGTTTCAGGGTGTTTTTCCTTTTCTTTTTTTTCCTGCAGTTTGTAAATCCCTCTGAAAAACATATAGAAAGTTTGTGGTCGGCAATCTTAAGTTCAGTGCACGAACTTTAAATCTCCATTGGAAAAATGTTTGTTTGACCTCTTTTACTTGCAAATTTGAAAAGAAAAACCACCCTCAGAGAGTGTTGCTGCAGAGGTTGATAAGAAATCTGTATGCTCTGTTTTGTGACATTGTACAGTTCCTTTACCCCTGTGTACAGTCTGTGCAACTTTGAAAGCAGAAAGGTAGCTGCTGGCTATAGCTGTTTCTCACCATGGGGCTGTGAATAGTGGTACTTGTAAGATCCTGCTGAAAGAACTAACTGGATTTATATTTCAAAGATAATCATGACTCTCTATTAACCATTTATAAAATGAAAATCGAAAGGTTTTGATTCATTTTTTTCCTGCCCTCCATTTCCACCCATCCAAAAAATGGTCACCTTTTTTTGGAAGACAGGGATCACAAATATTTGCTCTCTGATTCACATTTTTAAGAATTAAAACTTATTTTTCCAATTTCATTTAATTGTTTGGGGTTTTTTTTTAAATAAACCCCAAGTTTTAGTACCTTTTACTCTGATTTAGTTGTATCTGGGTGTAACTAACTTGTCAATGGAAGTCACACATAGGAATTTCATTACAATATCTGAAAAAAAAAAAAAAGGTGATTTCTTCCATTAGCTCACTGGGAGATTGGAGAATAATCTGCAATATGTGGGGATAGCACCACTGTCTGTCTGAGAGGCTCCCTTGACGGGAAGAGGTTTCCCCATTCTGGTCCAGTCTGGTTGGGATGGGATTGTGTGACCTCTGTGCTGTGCGTTAGCCCCTACGTCGTTGTTGGGACTTTTTTTAAAAAATAATCTCTTGTCTCTGGTAGCTCTACTTTTTACAGGGTATTTAGTAAGGCTTTGTCCTTACTCAGAGTTGCAAGTACTCAGACCTCCAAGAAGCTGTGTCTTCACTTTTCGGTGACTGCTTCAGCTGTGGTCAGTCTTTAGATGCTGCTCTGGCTTATACTGACTTTGTACCATGCAGTGGCTAGGTGATAGAGGTGGTGTTTGGTAGGCCCGTATGCTGGTTGGGGGTAAGGGAACATTTTTGCTTCTCTGTCTGCTGTGTGTCTATTGAATTTTTTATCTTTTTTAGTTGCTTTTGCTCGGTAGGTCATAATGAAGTACACAGAGCTGAACTTTGAGAGCAGAGAGACTTGGCTTTCCTTCTGGGAGTGTGAAATGCACCATTTTGTTTTGTCTTTACCCCTAGTACAGTGTTGGTCTTGAGGCTTGGTTGGCAACATTGTTGCTCATTTGTAGTGGAAGATTGCTGGATATCAGATGCCCTACTTCAGCTGAGTAAAAGAAAGAATTTTACTTCTTCCTGGTGGGAAGTAAAAATATGCTGTATGTTAATTTGCTTGAATATCTCAGAGTCTAAAACATCTCCCTCTCAATGAAACACCACTAGGCTGGCAAAACAGAAGGATGAAATCTGCTGTTCAGAAGTCAGGAATTTTACAAATATACTTTTACATCTGCCATGGCCATTGTTGAATTTCATCTTCAGTAAAACTACTTTCTTACTCATAAAATCAGAAATGTATTTTAAATTCAGCTCAAATAACTGTGCCAGACCAGATGTTTCCTGGAAACCAGCATGTGCAAACAGATTTTCATGTAAATGTGCTTATTTGAGCTGATCTGCTTACCTCTCCTTCAAAATATGTGAGTGTGTGTATCCATGGCAGAAAGTTTTTATTTTTTAAACTGATGAGAGAGGGAGTATCAATATTGCAACTGAGATAAAGTTTTGGGTCTGCAGTACATGAATGGAAGATCCTTCTGTGTCTTTCATGCCTTTCCTCTTCCTTTTGCTTTTCCTTCTGTTCAGTATAAAGTATGTTCCTAATTAATATAAATTATTTAAGGACCAACAGCACTGGCTTTTTCAGAAAGAGCAGTGTATTGAAGTCAACGTGCTTTAGTGAAATCAGTGCTTACCTTTCTCTTTGTTTTTAACAGCTGAAAATAGCAGAAGAGGTGCTGATGCTGCCAGATTTGTCTACTATCTAGGTGTATTGGCATTTTTAAATTTGGTTTTGTGCCTGTGCTTTAAGCTACATGGTGAACTAATCATTTGTTCTTTGAACAATATAGTTTCTTTACCTCTGAAAATTTTTGAGCTAAACAGCTAGTCCCATTTATTTATCTAGTAGATAAATTACAGTGCAAGCTGTTACTGCTGATAATGTGAACTATTCTCTCTATTTCTGACAGCTATGAGGAAAATACCAGTTTTTTTATTCAAGTCACACTTGGAATGTATCACTGCATGTTGCAGTGCTGATTGTTGTTTTTCCATATGTCACGTGTACCTACTAATACTTTTACAGCAAAGAACAGGGTGCAGATGACTTCATGACAGATTCTCACAGACCTTTTTGAAATACAGTATTTTATTTTGGTATGCAAAAGTAAATCAATTCTTTTGTTCTTTCCAAAGATGGCAGGGCTAATCATGCCCTTTGTGCTCTCATATTTGCTACTTTGGTGATCTGGGGTTCTTAGTTTTCAGGAATCATGTGTAAGACATGGTAGCTCTTACTTCTCAGGTGCTTCTTTTGGGATGACATTGTAGAAAAATTGTCTGTGCAAGATGTATGGGTTTCTGCAATTCATAGCTTTCTGCTGGAAATTTGTGTGTGTCTCTGTGTGTGTTTTAATCTACTGCATCTTTATTTTTTGCTTTACACGGAAAAAAAAAAAAAAAAAAAAAAAAAAAAAAAAAAAAAAAAAAAAAAAAAAAAAAAGCATGGTTCCTTCCCATGCCCTTGCTTCTTAGTGTTGAACTTACCTCATCTGTATGTGGCCTTGTGGGTGTCCAGTGGAGCTGGACACCCTGTGGGTGCCCACTGTGCTGCATGTATCCCTTTGCTGCTTAGCTGAGGTTTCCTTTTAGGCAAGAAACTCAAGTCTCAGGTGGTGTACTTTTTTGCATACTTTCTTGGATTGTTTTGTGGTGTGTGTGTATTTATGAAGAGGCAACATTTTCAGGAAGCTACGTTTTACTCTTATATCCTCTGGATATTCCACCTACATACAAATTAGGAAGCTTTTCAAATGAATGCACAGATTTGAAACCTCTGTGAATCTGGCAGTATTATGCACTGTCTGCTGAGAAAAGAGCAGATATAATCTATCTTGACTGCAAAGAGGGAATTTTGCAGGGAATGCATATGGACACTGGGGCATAGGTGAGCTGTTGCCTGGATGTACAGTAAAATCTGCATTTCAGGTGCGTGCGAAGTGCTGGCATCACATTCTTCCCCTGTAATTACAGTGTATGCTCACCTGTAAATCCTTGGAGAGTTGCTACCATTTATTAACTTTTAAAACATTGCCATTTGTGCATTGCAACAGTAGGGAAGAGGTTGCTTTGCTTAAGAGCATGTACCTTGATAGCTTATACAATATATTACTAGTAATGTACCCATTTTAGATTTAGCTAGTGACTTGTGATGCATATATTTTTGCTGTCTGCCTGGTCTTCTGTGCTTATTTTTGCTGTCTTTTGTCTGCAGGAGTGCAGAAAGAAAAAAGTTAATCTTAGTTTACTAGGGAGCAATCTTCTACAAACTGCTGCCAAGATTCCCAGTGGAGCTTAAGGATTCATAAAGCTAGGTGTCATTAGTCTTATTAAGACCAGATTTTACCATGTCATAAAATCAATGCAGCCTATTTCAAAGAGAATTGCAATACCCTTTGCCCCGCCTATCTTTTAAGATGGCCTGTTTCACAGAAATAACAACCCTCAAAGACAACCAGTAGTATCCCTGGTACTGCTAATTCATTATTTATGTTCTGTAGAAGCAGAGAAAGCAGCTGAGGTTCAGAATGGAGAACACTTGATGCAATGTAGCATTGAAATCAATGAAGTATCTACTCATATTTATGTTATTTTTAGATTCTCCTTTAAATAATTTGGTTCAATCTGATAAAGATATATTTATTTACAAGCTTGGGAGCAAGAAGTTAGAATAGTAGTATCCGATGGAATAAGTTGAAACTGTCCAATTTTAGAAATTGAAGTGTGAATTACTCCTCAAACAGCGGGACTAAATTAATTTTCTGAGTCAATTAGGTAAAAAGCAATCTGTCCTCTAGCCTAGTGTTGTCTAGGTTGATTTTTGGGTAGATATATGATAAAAGGATGGCTGGTTCTCTTTATTGCAGATTTGCATTATATTGTTAGGAGTATTCAAGACATCCCCCTTAAGACCATGTGAAGCTTTATGTGCAAGCTGATAGTCTGCGATGACCTTCCTTTGTCTTTCAGATGGAAATACCTAGACAAGTCAACACTAATACATTTGCCTTCCTTGCTGGGTGTAAGCCTGTCAGCTGACAGCTGTTGCATTATTGTAAAGAAAGTTATATTGTGAGTATAAGACAGCTGTAGATGGAGATGCAGTATGATGTGCCCTTTTTAATTTGCAGGTTTCCATACTTGTTGTGGTTCTTCGGATTTGTTCTTTTCTTGAAATGGTAGGACTAGGAAACAGCTGTCGTGGGATGAAGTCTCCACCACTCCTCATGGCTGCACTTGTGGCATGCATAATTGTTTTGGGTTTCAATTACTGGATTGCAAGTTCTCGCAGCATGGATCTGCAGGTAAGGTTCCTTTTACTCTGCATGTCACTTTGTACAAGTACTTCATACAAGTAATAAACACAGTTCACAAGAAGAATGATTCTCCTTCATGTGGCAGGTCAGGAACTTCAGCTTGTTGTAGGAACTTCCACAAATTTTACAGTCGTTGCTTATCAGTAGTGGGAGAATGGGAGGAATGCCTATTTGTACATGAAAGGAACCCAAAACTTAAACATGCCTGCGTGTGTGATACTTGTTACTTCTGCTCTCACAAAGCATTCAGCTGTCTTGTGCTGTTTCACATTAAAGATGTGACAAATGCCATCCTCTGTTTTTTGTCCCCTCCCAACCTCCCAAGCACCCCCAACTTCCTTGCCATTGTGGCAACGGGCAAAGTAGAAAAGGCCTTGGCTTTTGCCAGTGCTGCTCAGCAATAACAAAACAATCTTTATATTATCAACCCTGTGTTAATCACAAATTCAAAGCAGAGCCCCGTACCTGTCACTGTGAAGAAAATTAACTCTATCCTAATCAATATAGCATACTCGTATCCGTAGATTTGTCTTGGTAAATGACCCATAATATTGTATGCATACTCAGTACAAGGGAATCTGTGTTGTTCAAAAGCAATCTGAATTTGTTTTTCTTAGTGATCTTTCTGGAAAATGACATGCATGTCACATGTAATAATTACCTTGTCTGATGATAACTATGTTTTTTGTGGCTGTTGAGCTTGGGTTTTAATTCTTTCTGGAGCATTTGTTCCAGAAATAGGGTATGTGAGTCAAGTTTGTGGTTTGTGACAATCTCTGCAAGACAGTTTTTTCTTTTTTTTTTTTTTTCCTTGCTCCTTCCTTGCTCCTTCCTTGCTCCTTCCTTGCTCCTTCCTTGCTCCTTCCTTGCTCCTTCCTTGCTCCTTCCTTGCTCCTTCCTTGCTCCTTCCTTGCTCCTTCCTTGCTCCTTCCTTGCTCCTTCCTTGCTCCTTCCTTGCTCCTTCCTTGCTCCTTCTTTCCTTTTATTATTGTTTCTAACAAGCTAACCTGAAAACTAACAACATGTTGATTAAACGTGGCTCATGAGAGCTCCTTCCCAGTTTATCTGGTGAATTTGTATGCTCTTTGTAACTGAGCCAAATAGTAGCACTGAGTGGACAGCTGAAGGAGTTGAAATACCTGTTTCACCTCAGAACAGGCACTATTCAAACAGGACATTTGTGTTTGGTCGTGCATGTCTTATGACTTCTGAGACTGTGGTCATCCTTTGCTTTCTCTTTAGCCAATAGCCTCAGGATGGTGGCTACCAGTGGGCAGTAACTGTGTCAGTACTGCTGAAGTTTTGCTGAAGAGCCACGAAGCAGCTGATAGTGAGAAAAGTATGCCACCATCATAGTTTATCTTGGTTTCTATAACCTAGAGGCACGAAGTCCTCTGATATTACTGATATGCTGTACCAACTTTACAGTTAAGTTAGCCTGAAAACTACTTCATTTCTGCATGGTCACACACTCTGATTTAAATGAAAGCATAGCTGAACATGAATGGAACTTCTGAAGCACTCTGTAGACCTATTTGTTTGTTGGCAAGACTTTGCAGCTGTTATAACTGAAATGCAATGAGTGCTTTTTCTTGCTATTCCAGCTAAACTCCAAGTAATTTTCTTTTTTTTTTCTTTGCCTCCTCTCCCCTTTATTGCTTTCTGTGCAGGGTAGGTGGGTCATGATATATGCTACATACTGTGGTATAAGAAGATTTGATACATTTTCTTCGAGTCTTGGAACATGCACAGTTTTTATTATATGTAATTTTTAATCCACCTGGAAACACCAGGTCTTTTTTCATATGGGTAGATTCTGTTGATATCCCCACTCCCTGCATGTTTTTGTATTCCTGGTTGCTGCTGAAGAACGCTTTTAATCCAAAATGTTTAGAAACGAGGTCCTGCAAAACTAAATTGGTACTTACAAAAAAAGGTGGCGGGGAGGAGGAAAGGATGTGAAAGCATCAGGCTTGATTCCTTAGCTTATGTCTCTGTCTTTGTATGTACAGGATGGGGTGATGTTGAATTTTCTTCTGACTGTAGCTGCTCTTTGAGCATTTAAGAAGAATGATGATTTTCTGTTTATGCATGAAGTTTTCTCATATGTATCTTTGTGTAATAGCCATATGTGAATTGTTCATGTAGAAGTTGTGCAGTGTTGTCCTCCCTCTATGCTTTTCTAGCTCTTCCAGGAAATCAGATTGATTTGAGAGTTGAGTTTTCACACTGAGTTAGTTTAGGGTCAGCACTGAGAAGTGTAGAGCTGTCAGAATTGTATGGGCTAAGTTTAAAAAATGGTTTGACCTTGTACTTCAGAAAGATTGTAGACTAATATTTTTGATGCTTATGTTTTGGGGTTTTTTTAAGCTCAAGTACTGAGCTTTTCACTTTTCTTACCTTTAACTGAAATTTTGACAGTCTCTACAAAATATGCACTCCTGTTAATATACGTTAAACTAGGAAGGTGTATGTGTGTGTGACAAGTATCCCTAGCTGACACAGGACTGTTGTGATATCAGCATTGTTACAGCAGTGAAATTTGCTATTCCTTGAATATATTCTGGCAAGGGGGAAGCATTTCTGTTTGCTTTGGCTAATCTCCTCTTTCTCAGGGTCGAGTCATGGATCTGGAAGGCAAAGTCCGCAGGGCAGCAGCAGAGAGGGGTGCTGTAGAGCAAAAAAAGAATGAATTCCAAGGGGAACTAGAGAAGCAGCGACAGCAGATTGACAAAATCCAGTCCTTGCACAGCTTTCAGATGGAAAATGCCAACAGAGTACATCAGGAAGAGAAGGTAGGGTTTTTCCTAGCCACAGTTTTCTGTGAGGCAATAATTTACTGATTTACTGTGTTCTCTACAACAGAAAGTGATGCTCCTGTGTTGCAGTTTACAATCCATGTTGGCATGGCAGAATGTTTTATGGTTATATGATAATGACAATATGGACCTTGAATGGAAGTTTTAGCATTTGTTGTATAGCTTTGAAATACTGAAGCTGCAAGTAACAGCAGTTTTGAAATAAAACTTTTATCCACTCTATAAATCATTACTATGCTTGGATTGTCCCTTTACTTTCTTTCCTAAATACTAATGTTTTAGAATCTAAGAAGAAGAGGAAGATGCACCAAGAGATATGTTCCCAAATATATATGTAAGCATAAATGGTTGACATTTATTTCTAAATGCATTTAGAAATTTTGTGGCATCTTGGCTTTCTGCCTCCAAAACTCAAAAGTATTGGGAAGATATGAGAAGGTAAGACTTCCACAGGAGTGTTCCTGACAGTTCAACTTTGCCAGGAGAATATATTCCTTTGTGAAGAGTGTGAACGAAGCTACTTAAATAGCAGTGTGTATGATTCCTACTGTAGTATCTTGCAAACTGGTTTGCTGTGTATTTTCCTTGTGTGGCTGATACCGCTTTGATTGCAGTTGTTAGTCAGTAATATCACTTTTCTCCCTACTAGGAGGAGGATTTAGGTGAGAACATTCAATTGCTTCTCCCATAGAGTCTCTTGACTGAAGTTTATACATCAGCTTTCCAGGACTATTAAGTTTGCAGGCTGAACAGACACATCTCATGATGGTAATAGGTACTTTTCAGATAGAAGGTTCACTGTGAGGGAATGGTTTATTCCTCAAAATGTGCTGCCTGATCAAACTATCACCAGATTAATCTTTGAAGAACTTAGAGGAACGAATATTGAGTAAAAATAAAAGGTAGAATGTGCACATCAATGTCATATATCATTAATTTATTTTTAAATAATCTTTACCCCAAGTCTTCAAGGAAATAATAAACCAAGTCTTTTTACCTCTTTTGAGACAAATAATTTCCTTGATAATTTCTCTCTTCTTTTTGTGTGCAATCTTTGCATATACTTTAAAAAAGGTGAGGTATAAATTGTATATTTTTTTAATGTTTACATTTTTAAAAAAGGTATCTCAGAATATTCAGACAGGATTCAAGTGAGTAATCAATCTCGTCACTTCTGCCTTCTGTTATTGGGTGTTGCTACTGAAGGTGTGGCATTTCCTTGCATTCTGCTTTGGTCCTGCAGAGAGTGAAAACACATGCATGAGTGAAAAAAAAAATTAAAGGTAAGAAAAGGGCAAATGTAAGGGAGTATTATGCTTCCTTTACATAAACAGATATCACCAGAGTTACTAAAAGGCACTTAAACTGTAAGGGCTGGCCAGAGAGCTTACAGCACAGGCTAGGAAGATGGGCTGATGTTGAGAGATGGTGAGAGGACCTCATCCAGGCGTTTTAAGGAAGTTTAGTGAGTGAAATGTTGCTTCTGCCAAGCATGATGTGCCTTTTTTTTAACCTTTTTGCTTCAAATTTCTGGCATCACATGAATGGTAGGTGGCACCACACAATCCACTTTCCTTGTGGTGTTTTTGAGTCTAGAGGACATACAGGACCTGTGGCATCCATCCAGGAGAAGTAGTGAAAAGTATTTTAGAGTTATTTCACAGAAATAATACAAGACTTATTTATTGGACATGGGATGTCTGGGGAAGAGTCAAAGTGGCTTCTAGAAAAGAAAATCTTTCTTCTGAAGTATCTTGGGGTTTTCCTCTGAAAGAGTTGGTGATAAAGGTGAGGGAAACAAGTGAGCACATTCACACCTGGAGGTTGCAATGGCTTGTAGAGGTATTATGCGGCCATGTGGTAAGACAGTGGTGTTGCAAGGGTGAATGATGGCAAAATGCAGTTTAGAAATACACTGGGTTAATTGTTGTACTGTGGGGAGGTCACCAGTGGTCTTTTGGAGTGCAGTGAAAGACACAGAGAGGAGAGCAAAGGTCACCAAAGCTGTGCAGTAATTTTTCTGCAGGAATTCCGAGTGTGGTTTACAGGCTGGACAAAGGTCAGCAGAGGAGAGCCATCACAGTCATCTCCAGGATTCCAAATTTCCAGGTACAGAAAATGTTTGGGAGAGACAAGGCAGGGTTGTCCTGCTCACTGATGTGCTTCCAATGCCATCATCAAGTTGTGGTTCAGACTGAGCTGAAGATAGTGCTCTTCATGTAATAGGTGATGAAGCTGCAAGTGCGTGGCATCCATAATACCTAGTTACAGTGGGTCTGTGTAGGTGTGCTGGTTTGAAAGCAAAACCAGTGAGACTCCCAGTCAGAGATACAATTTAATAGGAGAAGAGAGGGGAAAAAAAAAGGTAAAATAAAATAAATGGAACAATACAACCTGACACCCTGTTGGTCAGGGTGTTTGAAGCAGTCCAAAAGTAAGTCCTCCTGGAGTGGCAGATGTGGTTCTGTTGGAGTAGAGATGATCCTGAGAGAGAAAGGTCCAGTGATGGTGAGAAGGGTCCAATCGTCCTCCAGGAATTCAGTGGAACCAGATGAGATGTTCTTGTCAAAGCAGTGATTCCGTCTGGTAGCTCTTGTCTCTTCTGGGAGTCTAGTGGATAAAATGCTGCTCGTGAGGTCTCAAACCCTGGATTATATACAGGTGGGAATGCTTGGCTCCTCCCCCTGGGCAGAGCATCTCACAGTGGAATTCCTATTCCATCCTATGAGTCATGCAATGGGTCCTTGATGGCCCATTAAACAGAGATAACTTCTTCCGGGAAGGCATTGTTGGGCTCGTTAACAGAAGATAAGGAAAACACTGCCCCACCTTGGCTCCAACGGCTCATGGGGACAGAATACATACCTTGGGCACAATTTTACATTGTAACCTAGGACAGTAGGTTAAAAAGCAACTGGATGACCTTGGACAAAGACCTAACCCACCAGTATCAAGATGCTTGTTCCAAGTACCAAGTGTTCCTCAGACAGAAGAAGCTGCTGTTTGGAAAACACTGTGCTTTAAGACTGCATTGGAATTCATTTGGATTTTCAGTGTTAGAGGTGGGATGCTGGGAAAGGTGGATTTTGAGGCCAATCTAGTAGCAATTCCTTCCCCCTAAGTGGTTTTCCCTCTATCACCCTAAAATGCCATTGTTCAATAAAGGAATAGTCTATGTCTATAGACTATAGTCTATAGACAAAAAAGTCTTGCTTTTTTGAAACACCAAGAAGTGATGCCCTAGGAAAGTGGCGCATTGGACTAATTTCCTGTCTTCTGCATTTTTTGACTGGAGAAGAGCACGTGTCTTGCTCAGGAGCCTGAAATAGTAGGGTGAGCATGTATATGCCTTTGCACCATTTTGCATCAAATTCAAAATTTGCTTTTCTTGTGACACACAAGCAAATATCCTGCAGAGATGGTGTTGGCTTTCCAACTCTGATTTAAGGGTAGGGGAGAGCTGTGTTGCTAGAAAGCTGTGCGTTTGTCAAAAGAACACATCAGACAAGTTGGCATGGATTCCTTCACTGTAATTCAGGAATGCCTCTGATGTGGTGACAAGAAAGAGAGGGAAAGCTTAATTCTCCTCACGAATGAGGAGAATTTTATTTGAAGAAGCTGCCTAGCATCAGAGGTTATTCTACAGAGGTATGTGGATATAAGAAAAGACAGTTTCTGAGTACTTTTTTGTTTGTGTGTATCTATTTCCATGTATAAATGTGTTTTGTATGTTCATATCTTGTATACACACACATATCCTTGTTTTTTGGCTCCGTGGATTGCAGTTGAATCTGGGATTCCTGGAGGCAGGTAGTGAATTCACCCTTTCTAGTTATGGGAGGCTTCCTCCTTGAGCTGAACTTTATTTACTGTGTGAGTATTAGTAGCTAGTATTTACCTAGTCAGGAAGAATGAATGCAAATCCAAATCCTGAGACTCTCAATTTGTTGCAAACTCTATAACTAACTAGAGATCTTCAAGTAAATGGGATTTGGCTTAGTTCTTGCTGTTCTTGAAAATTAAAATGCTTTCAGCAATTGTGTAGAAATAATTGGTCCATCTCAAACCTCCCACTTTTTCAGGAAGAAATTATGGTTCTTCTGGCTATAGTGGAAACTTACATATGAGGCATACTTACACAATCTGGACTTCTAAACAAAAGCAATTCACAATATTTGAGATCCATCATAATTGCAGTTCATATCTGCTCACTGTGTCTTATTACTCTGCTGATAAAATACAGAATAGTTATAGTCCTGATTTACTTTCATACCAAACCAAAACAGGAGTAAGGTATTTGCCCAGTTAAAGTCATTGTCACCACCAGTGCAGTAATCACTTTGAGTTAAATCTGCCTTCTTTTGTAGTACAACTGTCTCTGTGCTACTTGAAGGATGAGGGCATAGAAGGTACCTCGTCTGAGCCTGTTAATACTGTGTGGGTTCACCATTCACTGGGGCAGTGTAGTTCTCGAAAATTGCTCTTGTAATTATTTTCTTAGGTCTGAGTATGTATAAGACGCTCCTGCCACCAGTCTACTTTTAAAAAACCTGCTTGAATTTTTAAGGATTAGTGTAGATTTAGGAAATGGCTTCTGGAAATCCACAGAGAAATAGAATGGCAAGATCAAGTAATCTTACATGAATACTTGATAAAAACAGTTCAGGAGTGCAAAAGGGCTGTTTCTAATCTGTAAGCAATTTTGTAAAGAACAATATTCTCTGTGGTTGCTATTCAGGACTTGTAGCTTCTGGAATGTACAGAGCCTCATGAGTCCCTTTGAAGAGCATAACAGGACAACAATATGTTTAATATCTCTTAACTGCATGAATATGATTTTGCAGTTAGTAATTTTCTTCAGATTTACATAAATCATCTCCAACCCAAATCTTACTTTACTGAGAAGGGCCAAGATTTGTACAATCTGTGTGAAGCATGTCACTGTCCTGTTGCTCAATATCTTTTTAACACTTGCCACAGCTGCTCTCTGGTCCCCTCTCTCGGAAAATTTCAATTCCTAGCACATTCTTCTGACACAAAGTACCTATTGGTATGCAGGGAGTCGACTCCACTCAGAAGGAATTACAGTAGTCTGTAATAGAGAGTAGAAAGGTACCTTTTCCCTTTCACTGAAGGCTATATGTATTTTAGTTTTTGTGGTTTGTTTTTTTTTTTCAACCCAAACAGTGTTGAGTCGTCTAATTTTGGAAAAGGTTTGAGGTAAGGAAGCACTTGCCTCATATCCCATATTTGCCATAGCACAATATTACTAATTTAGCAAGAGAAATCAGTATGCTTCTTCATAACTGGTACAGCAGAAGTCTAGAAGATCACTTCTGTTCAAAATGCATCTTCACACTGTGGGAAGGAAAAAAGGATGGTCTGAGGCTAGCTGAACTACACAGAAGGAATTTAGAGTATATGTTGTTTAAATTACTGGAATGTTGATACCTCTTCACAGCTAAATGAATGGACAAAAAGTCAGAAGGTGCATTAGATACACCTGTGGAAGTTTTATATTAACATTCTCATATCATATGATTTGGCTTTGCTTACATTGCCTACTGTTGGGGCTTTAGTTAAACATAACAGTAAAATAAAAGTACTGTAGTTTCATGGGGCTTTTTTTCTCCAATCTACTTGCTGTTGCCCAGTACCTGTAAAAGTAATTTTATATTCATGTGTGTCAAATAATACCCTCTTGTACTGAAATTTTAAGAAACTAACTTTACAATTTTGGTGGCTTTGAAGGCAGAACTGTTGTTCATGCCCTCGCGACATGGTGTCCATCCTCTATGACAAAACAATCTAGATTGCATTTAGCACAGGCTGTGAAACAAGGTTGAGTCTCAGATCTTTGGCAGAACCACTCTAAAAACAGAGGTGGTTGTTTTGAGTTTGGGTTTTGTTGGGTGTGTGGGTTGTTAATTTGTTTGTTTAGTTCCTTTTTGTCTGGGGTTCTTTTGTTGATTGAGTAAGGTTTTTTATGTTTATTGAGGAAAAGTGCAGTTCCTGAATGGAATTTAGTTTATTGAGAAATAGATTTAAAGAACAATATGTCCATTTTGAGCTTGAAATTTATTGTAAGGCTTAGTTTAATTCATGTGCCTCCACTGAAGTATGCACTTCAATGACTAACCTTAAAGAGGATTATTTCCTTAAAAATCTTATTTATGAACTTTCCCTCTATACACTAATAGGTAGTTTAGCTGTCCTGGAACCAGAAAGCCTTTTTGTGGCTAGTTGTCAGGTTTTAACATCAGCTGGCAACTAAATACCATGCAGCCACTTACTCCCCACATCTCTCTCTAGTTTTTTGAAGAAAACTCTGTTAAGATCAGAACAGTTTGATAACTGAGAGGAATAAAACCCAAGAGAAACAAGACATACACAATCCAGTTGCTCAACACCTACTGAATGATGTCTGACTTGTCCCCCAGCAGCTATCACTGCCTCCTAGCCAACTCCCCTACTTTATGTCCCAATGTTCTATGGTACGGAATGCCTCTTTGGCCAATTTGGGACACCTGACAGAGCTTCCTCATGGTTTCTTGTGCACCTGCTGGCTGGCAGAGCATGGGAAATGGGAAAATCCTTGCCTTAGTGTAAGCATTACTGAGCAGTAACTAAAACATCAGTGTATTGTCAGCATTATTCTCATGCTAATGCCCGTGTAGTGGTGGGGAGTTGTGGGAGCATGCAAAACAGAACCTATCTTTTTCTTTGCTGGAAGGACTTAAATTGGTTTGAGTTAATCATGAAAAAAGTGCCCCGCTTTTCCCTGATTAATTATAAATGGCTGTTTTTGCATGTATAAATCTTACCTTCCTGTCTTGCTTTATTCCCAGTTGGTTTTGTTCTTACCAGCTAAGTTACTGATCCTGTGGCTTATCTTTGTCTTCTTTGTGCTATATTTGTAGATGCAAAGCCCATTTTTTCTTAAGTTTTAGTGTTTATGCTTATCAAACTACTTCCTTTCTTTATTCTGTTGCAATATCTCATTATGCTTTTACATACATCACATACAGTCAGTGTTAGGGAGCACCTATGTCAGTTCAGTGTGCTTGGGTTAGCTTAATTCTTGATAGTAGCAAATGCTGGAGGAATTATTGTAGTAATTCCTCCAAGGAATATGGATATGGAGAATACTGTTTGATATTATTCAGATCAAATGCATTTATATAGTTCGAAGTATGTGCTCAAAACAAAGACTTCAAATAATTTATCTCAAAGCTTCCTCATGCATATTTCCGGGTTATGTTTTATTATTTTTAAACAGTAACTTTAACTTTGTGTTTCTTAAGTGGAATAAGACCTCTGTAGACATGTTCTGCAGTGAATAATAAACAAGTCTTTGGCAGCTGTCATTAAAAAAATTTGTACAGCTGGAGCAATTTGTTTCCCACACTGCTGGTGGAAGTGTGACTTGAGTTTTGGTGTTTGAAGCTCTGCTGTCCACAGCATTGTCTTCAATCAAAAGACTGAGTTTCTTCCTCTTTGATAGTCATAAGGACTTCTGTGCAAACATGTTTACAAATAGAATAAGCTGGTTGTATATTACAGAGTTACTGTGTCAGAGAATATCACATTTTGATGTAGTGATAGGGTGATTTTCCAGAAGCTGGATTTTTTGCTCCTGGAGATTATAGCTGTTGTTTTATGGGCTGGATGAAGTTTAAAATATGAGTTTCTTTCTAGAACTGAGTATTGGCATGTATCTGCTGAATGCTTCCCAGCAGTTTTCATTTTCTGCATAAAACCCCCAAAGTAAGTAATATTTGCTTAGTTTACAGCCATAAGGTGAAAATCAATTTACTTGAATGATAGAAGGAAGAATGGAAGGCCTGATGTTATTGACTTGGTCAGATTAGAAGTTGGCAGTTGCAGTACTGTGCTGTAAATTATTAAACAGTATTTCCTGCTCAAGTTAAATAGCTAACTAGAATTTAACAGGTTTTTGCCTGGATTTTTGTTCACACATTCAAGGAGATATGTGTGGCATTGTCAAAAGGAATGCAATCCAGAAAGACCAAAGTAGACTTCTTTTTTTCCCTGATGTGATACAAGGAGACTTTTCTAACATGAAAGTAATTTTTTCACTTTGGCAAATCACAGTTATTATTGTCCTAATGAACAAAACATGTAACACTTGTATGTTTTACTGTCACATAAGTGATCCTGGCATTTAGGAGTTTCTTCTTAAAGAACAAGCCCCCCCCCCTATTCCCTCCCACTCCTTTACCCCTCCCTCCCAAGGAAAAGAAACAAAACCAGCAAAGACCCACAAAAAAACTGTAAGAACATAAAATTATAAAATTACTCTATCATACTGATTTTTCTAGTCCACTGACAGTTTCTGGTAATGCCCAATGCTGTATTATCCTGAAGGTGATAATCGTGGAACAATCTGACTACATTGTCCACACATTAGCAAAATTTGGCATTTCCACTGAAACATTTACTTCATTTCCCCAATAAAGCAAAAAACCAATTTGTGAAAACAAATTCATTTTTTATTTACCTGTCTTATGAGAAAGGAGTGAGAGAGGTATTAATCCTACATATAAGTTGTTACTAGTTTTTGAGTTTCTTTTTGCTTTTTAATAAAGTAGCATGATGTTTTTTCTTGAGGTTTCACATTGGTGTTCACAGAACAGCTGTACATATAGAATGGTGTAGAAATACTTAGCAACAGCTGAATGACCACCTCTGTGAGGCAGGACTCTTTAAAGGGTCATCCAAAGACAAATCTGCTACTCTGCTGAGTGCTAATGTAATCAACTGTCTCTTATTACTGTAGTCTTTGTGAAGAAAGACACTGACAACGCTGTCAGTGTTTCAGGGTGGCTTGGTGTGGATGCTGTTACTTCTTTTCGGGTGTGGACATACATACACACATGTCAATACTAGAGCAGAAACTTTGGCAAACAGAGGAGTTGATTTTCTGGGACCTTTAAAGAACCCTGAAGTTTCCCAGGACAAGGCTAGTAGAGGAACTGACAATGAAGCCTGAGAAATACCTTCCTAAGCCTGGAATAGATTGTTTCTGATGAGTCAGTGGATCTCTTTTTTGTATTCTTAAGAACTCTTCTGCATCAGACTTGATAAATGTTGAATATGAATCTGAGTTATCCTGACATCTGGCTTACACCTGGCTAATTTCACTTAGCCATGACTTGACTCAGTTTTCAGGTGTTTCGGGGTATGTGTGTATATGAAATGGTAGATGGCGATACATGAAAGAATAGACAAAACATGTTCCTTTGTTGACTGCCTCTTCAGAATGAGAGGGAGAACAAAGGGAGTGGAAGAAGACCACTCCAACAAGAAAGTAATCAAGAAGGTACATAGAAGAGGAATACAATGCAAGGACTTCACATTACTTTCATAGAGTTGCTTTATGCTGAATGATTAATGCTTTCATAGCATATCTTTGCATGCCTGAGTGCAGGTGTACTGATTCCTGAGTGAGAGGGTAATTAATAGTGAGCTGTGATGTTGTATTCTTCCTTCAAGAGATAAATACAGTAAGTCTGACGGCGATTCCAGTTGTGAGATCAAATTAGAATAAAGTGACAAGCAATTTTGTGTCTTTAAATTAATTTAAATTCTTCCTCTTCATTTGTGCAATAATACCTCCCCCTAGTCCCTTTTACTGGAAAATCTGTGTTAAAATGAATGGTTGTTGTTTCTGATAGGAGATCTCAAAAGCATCTAACATGATTCAACTGTGATACTGTCACAGTTGTGACACACAAGAAGTATATCTTGTTACAGGTGCTTTGATAGGTGTTGTTTATAAAGGTAGTACAGGTCCTTCACAATTAAAACACTGTTTTTTGTTCCGCTTCTTTCAGGCAATGCTGATGAGTAACATCACAGTAAATGATCGATTGATTCAGAGCCTACGAGGTATGTTGTAGTACCCCTGTGAATCTCAAATTGATTTTTAGGCTCCTGTTTTTAAAACTTGCATTTTTCAGTGGTCTTTTGAGAATGCTGCCTTTTTTCAAGTCATGGGGGTGGTACTGGACCTGCCATGACTTAGATACTTAATCTGCTTAGCTCCAGTTAAATATCAGACTAATCTGCCTGAATAGGATTTGTCCATGTAGTGCTTGATGTAGTACTCCTGACTCTTATGATATAATATGGAAAAGAATTAAGTTAATACATTTTTTTTCTTCATTTTACCTGGCAACATATTCTTGCATTCTTCTTCTCTAAGGTGTGGGGTCATGCATTTTAGCACCAGAGGAATTCACACATCCTATATTAAATAAGAAAAGTCAGTCTAATTCATTTCTATTCATGGTAATGCTTCCATGTAATGTATTTCTCTGGAGGTTCTTGGGAACAAATCCTATAAAGAAGTAAGTATGTTGTGGTATTGTCTTCTGGTGCCCTCTCACAAAGGCTTCTATCAGCTAGAAAACTCTAAATCATAGATATCTCTGTTGCTAAGGAATGTGGCTGTAAATTGCATATTGTTCAGGGAAGCATTGCATGCTTGTCTGTATAGGACTGATAAACGTGAATGCTGTTACATGTTGTGTTCTGATTATGATTTCATAGACTTAAGGATTTTCCAGACTGCAACTTAGCAAGGTTTGCAAATCAGTTCTGTGTATTCCTTAAGAGGAAAAGTAGGTAAAATGCAGTATACTGTTTTTGCTAATATATTATGCTGAAAGGTTATTCTTACCAGATCCCATGCACCCTTGTTGAATAAGTTCAACAATTATCTATGCATTTGTGTACGAAATGTAGTTTGCATGACAGATGAATTAATTTGGCGTTCTTATCATAGGTTTGTTTCTTGATGTGTATTTTAATGTGTATTTTAATCCTGCTTTGACCAGAACACTTGAAAAACTTACAGACAGAATATGGAAAGCTGCAACTGGATGTTTACTGGTTTCAGAAGAACCAGACTAACCTTCAGAAGAAATTCTCATATGACCTGTAAGTGTGTTCTCTAGGAAAGATGAGTTCCCAAATTATAGGTGACTTGGTTATAACCCAGAGTGCTCTTGTGTTAGCTATAGCTCTGTAGTAAATACAAATTTTTAAGGAGAAGGCAACATCTGACACATCTTCTAAATTTTTTCACAATTGATCTTGGAGAAGAGCATGAACTCTCCAGTGTCTTTCATCTCTGTGCCCAGACACTTCTTGATGTTCCTTCTATTGTAGGAAGATAAAGGTAGCAATATTATCACTTAAGGATTGTGGGGGAAAATTGAAACATGAAGAAGCTAAACGGTGAAGAAATTTGAATTAAGATAGAGGAATACCTGATGAGAAGCTGTACCTTATTGAGCTGACAAAGGTCTTGGGAATTTCTGGTATCTTCAGGCCCACATGCTCTGCTTTACATGGCATACTTAGTCATGGCTTTTTCTTGAGATTTCCCAATGAATTGTAAAGCATGGATAACTGAACAAAAGTACTTATCAGTATCCTTACACTAAATGCACATTTCTGGTATTTCTAGGAATTTCTCCTCAGTTCTTTCTGCTCAATAATCTTGTTTCTTCTACCTGCCTTCACAACCTGTAGTATCATCCCCCTTGTGCATAGATATAAAAAGGCAATAGAATTTGCTGTTTGCATGTTCTCATAATGATGTTCCCATAATGATGTTCCATCAAGAATGTAAGTGTTGTAGTGATAGGTATTTTTTTCAGCAGCCATTGTTTAGCCAGATTTTGTAGGAATTATGACTAAAAATGGAACATGACACTCAAAGAACTTGAATTCTGCAGGCTGCACTTGAAGTAAATATTTTCTTCTTTTTTTTTTTTTCCTTCATTTTAGAATTAAGGATTAATATTAGTGTTTCTGTGATACTGATTACCAGTAGGTTGTGACCTTTTTTGGATTATGACTCATGTAATAAAGATGACCTAGATGGATTATATTGGAGCTGTAATTATTAATATATTATTAATTATAGTGGAGCTGTAATTTAAGACTTCTAACAGAAAAATAGGAGGAAGTTGGAAACTTCAGTTTGTTGTACCTGCCTTTCAATAAGCTGTTGTTGCTTATGTGTCTGTTAAGGGGCCTTTTCCCCCTCTGTGTTGTTGTGTACCATGGTTGTTAAACACTGTTTGCTGTTTAGTTAAATGACAGACCTGAGACTCAAGGACCTCTGTTGATAGTTCTGCGAATCTGTTTGCCAGTGTCTTCCTTTAAGTTTGAGATCAGCAGGAACATATAGATCTGTATAAAGCACAAATATATCTATTTGCTGGACAGTCATGCTCCACATGAGAGGTACACCTCTGAAGCACTGGATTGATGTACACATGCAGGGAAGAGATACAAAGCAAATGTAGTTAGGCTTAACAAAACTTGGAGGTTTATCACCCATGTCTGATGAAGTGTTTACAAGCATGGCACTGTTGAGGAAATCACTGACAGAGCACCTCTGCTTGTGGTAGTATACCATAAAGAATCCCTTTTCTTTTAACAAAGGGAAGTTGTATTTAGACAGCATAGCTCCAAGGTCTGGGCTGGCTCAAGGTTAAGAGTGAAGCAATGGTAAAGATGAGGGTACTTTTATGAGGGTAAGTGTAGAGGCAGATATGATAAATCAGCCATGTGGTAGCTGAACAGGGACTCAGCTAGCTGATTTGCTTCTGGTTGGTCTTGAGGCAGGTCCACCATTTCCTGCAGAGACTCCATGGGAGTCCATAAAGGCAGTTATTTCAGCCAAGGAGCTATGCTGTCTTCACTAGCTTTGCTGCATAATACTTAAATGTTCATTTTCTATTTCTAGATTTTTTTCGTAAGAGTACAAGTGAGGAAAGTGGTCAGAGCCAGAATCAGGAGAAATTCACCTCCCTTCTTAGTCTTAGTGATGAGGATGAGAAACTTGCAATATGTTGACCATGCTTTGTACAAAGGTTGCTGGAAAAGATTATGAATTCAGAAAGATGTTTGCAGGGTCTGTAGCTGATTGTATACGTAAAAACTGGAAGTTGCCTTTGAGTGGAAAAAACAAAGGGGAGAGAGAAAGGAGAAAAGATTTAAAAATCTCATCAAACTTCTTTGCTGCTAGACCAGCATAGAAAAGAAAATGTGGTCCCCAGCCAAGAGTCTGCTCTTCCTTGGGCAGGCTCTCCAGGGCAGTGGGTACTGACACTGATTTTTCACCACATTTTCCTCTAGTGTGATGCGCTTGTCATTGGGAACCACTCAAACAAACTGCTGTTCCTGTTCTTAGTGGGGTCAGAACATACTTGGGGTCGTATGGTGACTAGTTTCTAAGACTTCAGTGTGGGCATTATGGGGTAATGCTTGTTTTGGTTTGTTATTCACTAGGTCTTGTTCTTCCTCTGCTATAAACTGAATGCTGTAAAACAATTTATGAAGAGAGTGGGAGAGAAAGGATGATCTTGATCTGGCAGGATGATCTTGATCTTGATCTTTCTCACTTGCCCTGAGAAACTGATTTTGACAAAACTCCTAGGCTTTGCACAGGTTCCACAGAACATCCACAGATGGAGAGAACACTGCCCTGGCAGCTTTAAGAAAAACACTGCTGCCAACAGCAGACTTTACCCTAGGAGTTAGGGAGCTGTGAGGGAAAGGCAGGCTGCACAGATGCGGATAGAAGACTGCTGTCACAAAGGTTAAGCTGCCAATGGTGCTGTGTAACTATTAAAAGTATGTAAAAGATATACAGTGCTTGTATCTTTAGGATATATCCTGAAGATGCAAGATATATCCTAAAGGATATATTTTTAGGATATATTTCTTCTGGAACTTATAGTAGCTACTAATGAACTCCATTTCTGTAACGTAGTATGTTTTGCTACATCTTGCAGCACTCCACAATTTGAAATACTGAGGAAGTGTATTCAGTTTGCCAACAGATTTAATCTGTTTTTTATTTCCACTGATACTTTTCTGTTTCTTCTTTCTGGCTAAAATCAAAATATGGATATCTGTAATCATACTAGAAATGCTTCAAGGATCAAAATCGATTATAACTTAACTTGACTGGTTAGCAAAGATGAAAAGAAAAAATCATGTAGCTTGTTGAGCTGGTCAAACAAAAGTAGTTTAAATTAATATCTTCCAATGGAGCTTGTCTGCACTATGAATTTTTCCTTAGAACTTAGGTCAGTGCCTCATTTTTTCCTAGTGACTTCTCAAACATAAGACCAGGTAGTAGAATTAAAGAAATAATAAAACATAAAGAAAAAACAGATATATGAAAAAAATTAGATAATTTTATAGAAGTACATTATAGAAGAGTCTAGATGAGAGAGGATTAATCATCTTGTTCACGTGTTTTTCAGGTCACAGTGTATCAACCAGATTAAAGAATTGAAAGAACAATGTGAAGAAAGGATAGATGAGCTTACAAAAAAGAATAATGGTGTACCACAAATCAAAGAACACAAAGACTTCACAGGAGATAGCCAGGTATGGTTTGGATAATTTCTTGAAAATACTGTCTTTGTAATTCTTAAATGTTTCTTCACCTTTCTGCTATTTCCTATTAGCATTACCCCATCTCATTAAATTTTTCACTACTTCAGCATTTGTTGAATGTTTCTGATTTATGTGAAATGGGGTGATTTCAAGGACAGAACAAAATGTCCCTGTAGGACGCTCCAAAACATTGTGTCTCTGAGATGGGCAGAATTTGAGAGGTGATGCTGGAAGTGCTGTGGGGTCCATTAAGGAATATTTACACGACTGAACTTTAGTTAACAATGTATTTTGACTTTGTTAAAGTACTTAGTTGCTTTATGTGTTAAGGATGAGGATAAATTGTTAATCACTTCAGAGAAGCAAATTCTGAATATTGTAATCCAAGGTTCATCAGCTATGAATTTTCACAGAAGTTCTTTATGTCAGCATTTTACTGTAGGAATAAAGGGATAATCAAATGTCTTAGCTGTTTGCTGTTGGATAATCGGAGGCAAAGAACCACAAATTCATCGCTGAACCTGTTGAAGACTCACTATGGTAGGGCAAACTTGGCAAATATGTTGTCTGTGTGTCAGCTGGCTTTTTCTCTTGAGGTGCAGAGGGTGGAAGAAAATCCCGAGAAAAGGAAATTTCAGTTGATCCTGTTGTCTTGGTGTGTGATTTATTGATGCTTCTTCATTGATGTGGGATTTGGTCAGGGATAGGATTTGATTGGTTTAGCTTGATAGGGCCGGCCCTGGGAAGAGGAATCAAGCTCTTGGATGAGAAGGCACGCAGTTTATTTCTGTACCAGAATAGACCTTTCTTCAGGATTACTGAAGGAACAGAGGTTTCAGAAGTTAGACTTTTTACATGTGAATGCAGAGAGGCCTTTCCCTCTACCTAGATAGCCTACTCTCATCACAAAGGGGGTTTGGTGGAATATACCCTTTTCTCTTTGGCTAGGAAAAGGCTAAATTTGATGACTTCAGAGGTGGAAAGGGTAAGGCAGTGAGGAATGAATCTTGGTTTTACAAAGAGATGAAAAAGCATGTGAGAAAATAGCTAAAACATCTGCCCAGAAATTCCCATAGGTAATGGTTTCAGTCTGTGTCCAGTCCTTTATGTAAAATGGGGGAGACAGAAGTACTGAAGTGTGTGACCACTCATCCTGGGAACCTGCACTATGTAAGAGCTGCAATATGAAGGAAGCATTAGGATCAGGGAGTACTATCCGGTTATGCCTTAAAATAAAAGTTACAGCTCTTGTCTGTAGTTTTTATCAACCGTATCAAATAAATAGATAAAAAGTAAATAATAAATATATCATTGTAGGTAAATAGAACCTGCATCATTTGGAGGTGATATGTTAGTTTGTCAAATGTATCTTGTTTAAGAAAGTTGATCTAGGGAAGATCCTAATATAGAGGTGGTCAACATAATTTTTAGTGTGGCTTTGCAACAGATTTTAATTACTTCCACTAGATTCCTTTTCTCTGATTATTTGTTTGTGTTTGTTTATTGCATTTTTGGGGTTTTTTAAGTTCCGTTTCCAGTTTGGAAGATAAATCATCTTAGAAGGAACCTGAAGAGTTTGACTGAAGCCCCTCTGCAGGACAATTTCAGTCTTCTGCACAAAGGTGCATAGTCAGAGGCAATTTTTGCTCAGACCAGATTATCTGTAAGGCAGGACAGGTTATCTCTTATCCTTTTTATATGTAAATGGGGTGGTCTCAGATGAGCTAACTGATAATATAGCTACTGCCTAAATAATTTCTGTCTGTTTATGTTCCCTAGTGTCTGTGGCAGTGTTTCTTTGGCCAAGCTGTAAATTTCTCTGTTGTTTGCTTGCCCAAGAATTTCCGCCTTTGCTTTTGTATAAGCATACTTAGTTATAGTTAGTGCAAGATGACTCTGACAAAGTCTATGTAAGTTTTTGTCCAGTGTTTTAAGCTGGAATAATGCCTATTTTTAAGATGTATGTGCTTATGTAATAGAAAAGTCTGTCTTAAAACAGAAAGAAAATGGAGTGTTGGTTGGTTAATAACTAAACACTTTATTTAGAGCTCTGTCATTTGAAGAATAATGTATACTTCTTGGCTGAAGAAAATACAACATGTTCAATTACTATCTTTTTATGCAACTACTTCAATTTTTAAACAATCAGCATAGACCGTTTGAATCTGTTTGACATTAAGAATTACTTAGATAGAAATTTAAGATAAGTCAAGGGGTTTTGCATGTGTAATTAAGAGGTAACTTCTTGCTATTAAGTCCAGGCTCAGTATTTTTGCAGAAGAATTCATGCCCAACAAAAAGTGAAAAATTGTCTTGTGTTCAGTTTCTGATGATTTCTACTGTAGAGAGTGATCTTAAGGAACTGAATTATTCATAAAACAGAGTCATGTTTAAATACAGCATTTTTGTTTTACTGATTGAAGGAAGATGGAGTTCTTCTGAATATCTTTACTGAAATAACCAAATATTCTGCAGTAACATCTGCTTATCAAGCATTGGTAAGAGTTAGTGCTAGATTAGTTGCTGATACTGGACTTCATGGTGTTGACACAAAAAGATCATGATCTGCCTGGCTTTGATGAAAATTAAATACTTTTCAAAACAGCCAAGTAGTCATGCTGCAACTCTGGCTTCTTGGTGACTTAGCTACTTCTTTCTGTGGTCGTTTTTCCAAATGATTGAATGAACATTTGACAACACAGTATTTTACCAACCTCCTTAGATAAATGGGAAGCTACAGTCTTGAGAGTACCAATGACAACTGGTCATTGGTAACAAAACAATTCTGTTAACTATGAGACCTCCTATACCATAAGATTGCCCATTCCCATACCATAAGATTGCCACATGGTACCAGACACAAAGAGATTTATGTCTCTAAATGTGCATATGCTTGTGCTTTCTCTGCATATTTGGTGGTGGGTTTTTTGTTTGTTTGTTTTTTGTTGTTGTTGTTTTTTTTTTGTAAATGAAACAAAAATAAAAATGCAACAAAAAGAAATCCCCATAGAACAAGTAAATGGTTTTGTAACACTGGGGTTTTTTCACCAAACTATACAGAGCAAAATGGGCTTTGTGTTATTTCACGCTCAATGTTTGTGTGAATTGAATTGACATAGCTTTCTGCCAATCATAACATCATGAAAGTCAGAAAACATCTCTAAGATCCTCCTTTAAATCCAGCCATTAACCCAGCATTGCTGGGTGCCAAATTTTTGTGGGACACCTTTTGAAAACTTCCAGGAATGGTGATTCTTCTGCTTGGACAACCTGTTCCAATGCCTGACCACCCTTCCAGTGAAGAAAATTTTCCTAATATCCAAATTAAATCTCTTATGGTGCAACTTGGGGCCATTTCCCATTCCTGTCTCTTGTTATCTGGGAGAATCTGACCTCCACCTTGATACAACTACCTCCTTTGGGTTGTTTCTGGAGAGCAATGATGGTAATGCAGTGAGTTGATGATGACTGGGAGAACATTCCAGTTTCCAATGACCATGGAAGTAAGCAGACATTTGTTTGGAGCCATCAACTGTAGCTTCTTTGTCCCACTGAAGTCAGTGATGCAGGGCTGCCAGGCAGATAATTCCATACCTGAGCTTATCGTTTTGTTTTCTTTTCCCTTTCTTCTCAAGTCTTTCTCTTCAATTGTTCTCATAAATTCATCTGCAAACAGCTCAGCTCTGCTCTTTCCCTGCTGGCCCTGACTTTTCACCCTCATTTAGTGTTTCTAAAATGAGTGTGGGAAAAGTAACTCCATATATCAGGGCAAGCAGGGTTTTGACTGCTTGAGCAGTGACCATGAAGAGAAGAGCCTGGGTGCTACAAGGGGTACCATACATAGGGCTACATTAGGGGAAGCATGGACACCCCTCTTTTCAAGCCTGTTGAACCTCCACTCAACTCCAGAAACATGCTGTAGCTGGAGAATCACCATTCTCTACAGGCAGCTCCAGATTCCTGTCCTAGAGGATTGGTGTTCTTAATTTCACCTGTGTGAAAGCCCCCGGTACCATCTTCCATTTTCACTTGGAACTAATAGTAAATCTTGAGTCCAGTGTCTCTCAAGAGGTCTAGTACAAACCTAGATCCCCAAATACTTAATTTGTATAGTCTGAGAGTCACTTACGGAGAGGTGGTGACATGGCATTCCTGAGCTCCCTGTTCCCCATGCTATAGATGAAGAGATTCACTGGCAGGAACAGCGCCAAGCACAGGACTGCCAGCCACTAGATCCAGAGATGGGGAGGAGGGGGCCTCAGGTAGGCAAACATGCCAACACTGACATATGGGAAGACTATACATAGAGTTTTCATTGTCCAGTTGGAAGATCTTCAAAATGGTGTATGTGTTAGGCTTAATATCTAAGTGGGTCAGATGCTTATAGCAGTCTAGCACCAGAATTTAATACATTCTTAAGCAAGCTGCATCATGTTAAACAGGTATTATTTTCTTATTGGTTAATTTACACTTTTCTGTTCTTAACCCTGCATTTAACATAGTTACAGACCAGTTCTATACAAGCCTAACTCAGCTGAAGCCTAATGATGACCAAAGTCGGTTTTCCTGCCCTGTAGACTATTAAACAGTAAATGGTATCTGTTCATTTGCTCTGCTGACTCTGACACAGTAGCAGAACAACAGTGGATAAATTTGTGGTGTTACTGTTCTGAATAACCAAGGATAGTAATCTCATCATTAGATGCAGTTAAATAAGGTATGTTAAAATTCTTCTGATGTGCTATGCTGTTACATAGAAACATTACTGTATATTCAGAATTGCATGGTACTTCTATCACCAATAAAAATTCCAGTCCAAATATTTCCGAGTGTGTTAGGACTTCTTCCCCTGCAGATTTCTTATCTAAATTCTACTTCTCGTTCCAAATCCAGGTGCAGTTACATAGACAAGTGTTTATCTGCCTACATTTACTTTACAGGTCAATACTCCACTGCCAGCCTTGAAACAAACAGGGTTTAAGCAGGCTAACTTGGAACAGAAGAAAAACAGTGAAGATGTTCCTAAAGCAGTACCTACAGTAAGAAAGACAGACCTGGAGCAGGCTAAAGGTGAGATGGAAATCATTGTCTCAGTAACAACTGGTAAAGAATGGTTTAATTCAACTGAACATTTAGAAACACTTTTGTACACTAGATTAAGATGAAAAAAGTGACACCAACAGTCTGATCATCAATCAGGTTTCCAGCTGAAGGAAAGCTTGCTAGGATTTCTGTTGGTTCAGTTTCGTTGTAGTAGGTGTGTTGCACATAAAGGAAAATAAAAATACTGACAATTCTTGAGTCATGTTCCTCATTTAATAAATATGGAGAAAATACCCAACTTTTGGAAGGAATAATTTTCAAGCATACTTAAAATTTGCTGTCTTAGTAAGTTTGACATATTCAGCCTGGTACCCCTCCTCTCTGTGAAACAGCTGAAAATCAGGCTTACAACAAACACACATCTATATGCTTTCCATGTGCTGTCATTGAGCAAAATGCAAGAGAAATGATACACCTGGGTTTTGGTTAGTTAGTCTAATGGTTCCTTTTGGCATTGAACTTCAGAAACTATTGATTTGAATGGATGTATTCTTATTTGTCTGTTTTGCATAGTAGTGTGTGTGATATAAATTCAGTTCTTAAATTTAATTATTCTTACATACTGTCTTAAATTACAATCTTGTGAGCATGCAGCTCTCATTTTAGAGAGCTAGCAATTGAAGACAATGTCTACATATAGTTTGAGAAAATTTTATGGGTTTTTTAAAATTAAAAATGCAGATACGTGAGTAAAAAGATATATGCTAATGTCTACTAAAAAATAACAGCACTCCTGCACTTCCCTCTTCATGTTTAAAAATAACAACAGACTTGAATACTTGCAAATCTGCCTATGTGATGCTTTGTCCTGAGCTACTTTTGAACACCAAATCAATTTTATTGTTGGTAATAAGATGTAACACACAGAAATCTGATGCTTGTATAGGACACCACAATTTTTATCTAAATTGCTCTGTTTCACTTACCCAATTTATTAACCACACATACCAAAATTTTAAGGATGTTAGAAGCATGAATCTGTTGACAGTAAATGAAGTTCCCTTTTTTAGCTGTTCCCAGTAGGAAAAACATGAGTTGTCTTCCTCTTATCTCTGGAACTGATGTGATTGGAAGATAATCTTACAGAGGAAAACCAATTATTTAATTAAAAATATAAAGCATTATTTATTAAAGGTTTTTAACTTGTGCCACACTGGGAGGCATTTTTTTTTCACTCAGAATCATTTTTGTTGTTTTCAGAAAAAACAGACAGCCTAACTGACATCAGAAAACAGGAGCCTAAGGCAGAAGAGGAGCAGCTTTCTAGTCGGTTGGAAAAACCTCAAGAGTCACTCAAAGCTGCTGCAGGTCCCAAGGAGATGCTGCCTGAGTCCGAGAAGGAGCCAAATCCACTTGAGGATGAGAAACATGTAGCTGGGCAAGATACATTGGAGCCAGCAGCAGAGCAGGCTGCCACTGAGGAAGTTGAGAGGGAACAGTTCCTAAATTACGATGACAAGCAGGATGACTTGCTCCCTGGAAGAGCTGGTTTGTAGCATGTCATGTATTGTTAAAAACAGTAACAAACTGAAAAGTAAAGAAATGAAAGTGTGGAATAGGGCATGATTTCTACAACAGTGGTGGAAGCTGGCCAGACCTAGAACAGGTTTTCATAAAGGTCAGTGTGATGTGGAAGGTGTCAGTCTGAGCAATCGCCTGCAGTCAACGAGTTAAGATAGAGGCTTCTGATTGTGCAACATGAAGCTGCCAGGCTGAGTTCCTCTGCATCACCATAAGAGTCCTACTGTCTCTCCATTGGCTCTACGAAGTGTTTAGCGAAATTCGCCCCAAAACTTTTTGGTATTGGAGCTTTAAAAGAATATGATGCATCTGAAAAGGATGAGATATTAATCATCCAAAGCACTGATGAGTAGAGGGTTACTCTATGCATGGATGTTTTCCAGTTAGTCTTTTTACAATGTCAGTGTGTGAATACTAGCTATTCCTATTTCAAAATAAGCTACCCTGGGTAAAACTGGTAACTCAGACTTCAGGTATCTGAAGTTTATTGTTGCGAGTCTTCATGGATCAGATATTGTAAAGGTGCCAGTTTCTGGCATCTATCAAGTGACCCTGAACTACATATTTCAACAGCACTGAGCAGCAGAGTATTGATGCTGTGTTTAAACCTGACCAATGTCTAGACATTGCTCTGTCTTGAGGGATTTGGTCTCAGTAGCCCAAAGTAATCAGAAGGAAGCCATATGGCAGTCAGAGCAGGAATTGATGCTCACCAAAAATGCTGTTTACACTTTTCTAGTAAACACCTCCTTAGAGTTATCAGTGTTAACATTGTTGCTAACTTGGCAGGGATAAATAATCTCATCTGCATTGCTAAAGCAGTATTTTTCCAACTGATTCAAAAAGCTACTGGCCAGAGCAGGCTATACCCAAAAGAGATGTAATTACAAATTATCTAAACTGCTTTCATTTTAATGGTAATAAATAGCAGAAAGACTAGATTTAAAAAAATCATCCAACAATTAATGCAAGGAGAAAAATCTCTGCCATGCAGCCCATGAAAGCTCAGTTTCAAAGGTCTGCATTTCTGTGTGCTAAAAAGGCTAGGAGAATGTTCTTCAGGCTTCATGGTTCAACCTTACTGCTCAGTTTCCTTGTAGCCAAAGGAGTTTAAGGTAGAAAGACTTCTTCAGTAATCTATGGGCATCCTCTTTCAAGAAGAGCTGCTTCTGAAATTTTCAGACCTTTAGATCTATTACTGTAAAAATCTATTTGATGTAGTGGTCTGAACATAAATGACAAAGCTTACAATTTTCAAGCCTCTTTTTTAGCCACTTACTAACTGAAGGCTTGTTTTAAGAACATACAGAATAGAGGCTGTGATCCATCTTAATTGAGGTTTGCTTACACCTCTCTGCTGTTACCTTTTTTCCTGGTTGATTATTTGAAAAATAAGAATAGTAGTTTGGCAATCAGAAACGTTTCCATTTACATCTGAGTCCTCTATCTAAAGAAATCATACAATAGTCAATAAATGATGCTTGAGAGAAGTTAATGACTTAAGTGAAGGGTGAAGAAAATCTCTTCTAGGAGAAAAGTACTTCTGTGATAACATAGCACATCATAAAACATTTTATGCTATAGTTACAGCACTCTGCTTGCTGGACAAGCTAAAACAAGAAGAGGTTTTCAGCAACGGCTTCAGGTTTTGCCCTTCCATATGCTGTTTAATGTATTCTGAAATTGTGTAATGCTCTTTTTTTTTATGATCATCAGAGTGCTAGCTGATTTTGCTATGCTCTCCAAATCCCAAAAGATTGTCCTCTATCTAGTTCTTTTGACACTATTTACAGCCAAAGTTGCTTTGAAAATTAACACTTCAAAGGAAAAATAATATAAAAACTTACTCAGAATGGCAATTCATTGAGCAGTCAAGTAATTCTGTGGAAGATATTTACAGTCACTCTTCTTGTGTGCACATGACCTTATGGTATAGCATAGAACTACTTAACTACTTAATCTTCTTCCAGACAAACAGGAACATGAAGCAGTGAACCAGGACAAGGATGTTGATTACAATTTAGATGTGAATGAAGCTGAATCAGAAACAGACAAGCAAGCAGCACTTGCAGGGATTGAAAATGGTAAAAAGAAAAAAAACCCCAGTTTTAATCTAAATATCACATGCTGAAAATGTTAAGATCATATTTTGCATGGTATCCTGTAGCAAGCTATACCTAGTTAATTTCTGTTGGTTTTTTGAACTTTCCCTCATGTTTACAGTGTGACCTGTTTTCTGTATAGCACCACTGAACCTACTCTTTAGTGGGGGGTGTGATATCTATAACTTTACTTTAACAGTCCTTACAAAATTTATTCTGTTGTTTTCTAGATAAAAGTTTCCATATGAAGAACTTCTGCCTCTTAAAGAAATTTCTGGTTTGTTGTTTTTTTGTGTGTTTTTTTTTCCTCATTAGTTCAAAACGCTGAAGATATAAAGAACCACTTACCTGACCAAGGTGAAGGACAACAGAAGTTGTGAACAAAGGAAGTTCATGATGCAACTGAGTCACCTCTTCATCCAAATGCAGCAATGATCCAAGCAAACTGATCTTAGAAGGTTTTGATTATCTTCTAAAGGCCTGACCAAGGGCCCAAACAACGTAGTATTTTCTTGTGAAGTTTTAGTACTGTTGTGAAGTTTTAGTACTGTTGCACTGGGGAAAAGATGTAAATCTCTGGAGGCTTGTTTCAAAGCAGTTTGGCCTGTGCAATGACTTTGTCCTTCCTATCAATTACAAAATTGCAATCAGGTAGCAATAAAGGTAGTAACTTTGAAGTTGGCTACCTTGTATAGCCATACTACAGTAAGCTGTATGCGGATTGGTGGCAGGTGATAAACAGACCTCATGTTAAACAGGCCAAAGATGGATCTCTCCCCTGAGCAATGCACAGTAGAGAAATTCCCAGCCTAGTTTTAAGAATTTAAGAAGGAGCTGTGTTACTTGTAACAAAACTCAGGAGGGATGAAAACCAGTCCATGCTGCAATCTATCCTTGTGCCCATTCTGGCACCTTTTTACTGCAACACAGACTGAGAAAATACAACTGTAGTCCTGGGATACTATGCAGAATGCTAGATGTACCCAGGCCTCTAAATTAAATTCCTAGATTACAACACTAGCGAGATGTGTTCTTAGCTTCAAAGTTCGAAAAAAAACAAACCACAAAGGATTCTGACAATAGCAGCTTCTTCTTAAGAGATTAGACAGGAAGATTTTTCTGAAAGCTTTGTTGGATTCTACAAGGTCAATACTGACAATTTAGTTTGGTTACCACTACCTTGCACAAGTTTAGTGTAAAAATTCAAACTCATATACTTTCCATGACAGAAGCCCTCTGAAATGGTGTACTACAACTACCCTTTTACTCTACCCAATCACTATCTTCTGCAAAAATAGAGAAATGAAAATGTTTGCCTTGTACAACAGAAATCACTGCTTTTCAATGTGACTAATCTTCTCTGCTGGACTTCTGATGGAGGTAATCAGACTATGGATTTAGAACACATGGCAGTGTTTCCCACAGGTGAAGCCTGAGTTGTGAAGTCATCTATTAATCACAATGTATCATCTTGTTAATGTTCTGCAGTCTTTTTCTTTTCTGTAACTTGTTAAATGTAAACTAATAACTAGTTTACATGTGGTAAGCTGAAATACCCTCTACTTACCACTAAGGCACTCTTAACTGCAATCGCTGTTATAAGTTGGTTTGAAGAAATTTCTGTATTTGTGTATACCTGTGTTGTGAGCACTTTGTGAGTATGAACAAATCTCTGTCAAGGCAGCAGACAGCTGTAACTAACTTGCCAACCAGCATTCCATTTAAGAAAACACAAATTTGTCTTTGCTTTCCGTTAAAGCACTTCAGTTTTTAACTCCTTTTCTGGAGTGTCATTTTTCAGTGTACTAGTTTATAGCTGCTGTACCTTAAGATATCTAAATATGCATGTGAAAGGCTCACTCTTTTGTGTATGACAAGAGTATTACTTGTCATCAAGTGAAGAGTTTAAATTAAATTGCCTATTAAGTCAAAATGCCTATTAAGCCTAAACACAGAAACAGTTCACTGACAGTTTTTCACCCTGTGAGATCTAACTGGTCCTGAGTTGCTACAGTCAACGCAGCAGGAAAAACAAATGCTTGTAAGCATCTGTTCTGACAAGTATTGGGAAACTTGGGTTTGGGGATTTTTTTTTTTTGCAAATAATGACAACATAATGATGTTTTAATATCAGAGTGTTTACCCATCATTTGGATAAAAATATTTACCTATCATCTGAGCATTTCCTAGGACTTAATCTATAAACAATTATGCAGCTGAGATTTAAGTCGATCAGGAATTTAATACTGATTGTTAAAAAGCATATATTCTAACAGTAAAAAATAGACAATGAAACACTATATTCAAGTTGAATGAATAGCTTTACCAGTATCAAGTTAAAAATTCCAAAGAATCACTTTAATATATTGCCAGAGAATTATTTTAAAACTAAATGTTTTGGCTATGCTTCTGTACATTTTTGGACTTCTCCTAACCAACTGGATGTTGTCCCTCATAAATACGGCCACCTCTGTACAAAGCACACTTGTAAACCTCTGAGGGCAAAGGGTCTGAATATCTGCATGAGAGCAATGTTCAAAAGCATGAAGGACTAGTTTTATTCACAATGATTTCAAGGGCTTCAGTCTAACTCGGGTGGTAAATTTCTTGTAGGCAAGAGGCCTGTAAGTGTAATGTATAGAATTTTAGAATTAAAGGACCTTTACTTGAACAAGAGATTAATTTGGAACTATGGTGTACATAGTGTCATCTCTCACTTAAGTTTTTAGTTGTGTAAAGCATTGCTACTCTTCTCTAATCATCTTGGTGTTATATTAGCACTTTGGTTTGGCTTTCTTTACAACTAAACACGACGCATTTTAGGTAAGTATTTAAAAGTAATCTTCTCTCGTGTATTAAGGTTATTCTGTACAATTCATCCAGTTTCATGCAATGAAAAGGGAAACTAATATTATTGCTATTTTCTTGGTTCCGCATAGCACATGTAATTTGCTTTCTCTCTTACTTGTGGCTTTTTTTAATACCGTTATTTGGAGAAATAATAAAGGCTGTCCTTGAGCTACTGTCATGTAGCTCAGGATTTTTAAGATGGGAACGATTTTGTGACTATTTACAAGAAGCCAGAGGAATGCTCTGTGCCATTTTACATCTCCATATTCCAGGCTTTTTATTCCTTTGGCAGCTAGATGAAAGCATTCAAGTGTATTAATCATGATGGTAAGCAAACATGTAATGTGATATGCTGTCTCCTTAGCAAAGAATTTGGAAAGAACATGTCTTCAGGAGAGTACTTCTACTTATTTCAGGAAGCTGCAAATTGCTGGAAGACAAGTGGGTGTTCCACTTCCGAGGTAACTCATTGTTTTCAAGCTCAGCAGTGCTGCTGCTTAGGGGATGAAGCTGAAGTGATATTAATCTACAGTAAAATTAGCTGATAGGATTAACACCAAAAAATATCTTGTATGGTCAATTTACCAGCCCATCCCTACAGTGGAAGTCATTGTACACCAAAATGATGAATTGTCCTGTCCAACAAAGGATTTGCTTGTATGGCCTAGGTATGACTTAGCCAGGGCCACATCCGCTTTTTGCTTGTAGCAAAAGATTGCTCTTCTGCTACAACACAATGACTTACCTCTATTATTTGAAAGTTTGGGAGGCAGAACAATTCCAGGAAGGCAAGGATAGATTTGGGGCTTCTTCTGGTTTTGGATATCTATTGGTAAATTACTACAGAACACAGTAGGATCCAGCAGCCCCATTGCAGTCAAAAATGGAGAATAAATAAAGATCATACTAGTGTAGCAATCTCTGGTTTACACGAGCAAACAAAGTTGCAGAGTTGGTAAAATAGAATCCTCAGTGTCTGATGCTACTGCTAGTGACTACTGCAGTGTCTGCAGTTCAGATTCTCCAGCACTTTGAGAACAAAGACAAAGGAACAAATTCCAAGTAGGAATCACTCACTCAATAGCTAAATGACTTAATTTTCATCTGCTCTTGATCTCTATAAAGATCTTTATAAGATCCTCTTTAGCTTGGAGGATGTGCTGAGGAAAAAAACCCAACATTTCTCTACTTGCAAAGTGAGCAATTCTGATACAATTAAGGAAAAATACAGAAACTCAGTATCTCTCCAAGTGACTTTGTTAAATGCAGAATGGCAGTAGCTCAGCTGTGCACAGACATAAGGCTCTATTGTATGATTTTTATTCAGCTCCTAACCCACCACTTTTTCAGAATGCAGTAATGAAAGTTGTTTATGATCAATATCTGTAATAATATCAACTAAGATATGTTCTTTAATAATACAAAATTAAAA
Organism: Phylloscopus collybita; assembly: GCA_027886175.1. Lineage (NCBI taxonomy): Eukaryota > Metazoa > Chordata > Aves > Passeriformes > Phylloscopidae > Phylloscopus > Phylloscopus collybita. The sequence goes on from JAJNNQ010000029.1 coordinate 4,728,437, forward strand.
TCAAAATTAAAATCAGCTTCACTCATAAAATCCAATAAACTTTGTACAAACCACTTTAAAACAGCAGTTGTCATTCAAATCACATAAAAGCAGCAGACTACAGATATTCCACGTAACAGTATTTTTATCCTGGACGTCCCTCGTAGTCTGAGTGCAGCACTAGTTATTCCCTCTCCTAGAGCTGGTATCTGCTACACAGATATTCTTCAGGTATCCTAACAAAAATCTCTTGTCCTTCAAACAAGCTTCACAACTGGAAAGTATTTATGAGGAGAGAAGTCGAATTCTGGAGGAACCTATAAAGAAAAGATTTAAAACATTAGAAAGCAGTACTACTGCATCTAATACTCATACTGAGAACCTGCAGACAGAAAGAAAAAATTCAACAGCAACAGACTGAAAAAAAATAGTCCTTATGGCAGCCAGCACTCACATGACTTCATTCACACAAGCTGCTGTTACACTTGCTTGTTCCTGCTTTTGAAGAATACTCTTATTAGTCTATGTTGTCCCACATGCATTTCCCAATTTTTTTTTCTCAAAACATTTATAGGTTAGAATTTACCATATTTAGATAACTACAGCAAACTATTTCCAGGAGAAAAATAAACTAAGTTACTTTCCTTGTTCTTAAGAGTAACTACGGCTTGAATGTGCTCATTTGTCTCTTAAGAGATCTTTGGTGGCTTTAAATAGAATTTGATGGACGATTCATGTTGGAAAATCTCCAGATCATTGAATCCATCCTTAATGTATGTATTACTATATTTTATGTTCAATTGATCTGGCATTTCCTTTACCTTAGAGTCTTTCTTGTGGCCTCCTGCCAGCAGCTTCATGACCACAATATTGGGTTTTGCAACTTTAAGAATTCGATTGACCTAAACACAAAACAGAAAGAAGTCTTCAAGTCAAAGCATTTGACTTCACAATTATTTAAAAAATAATACTGTACTGTTGACATATTATTAGCAATATAGCAGTTCTATTACAGGATCAGTTTAACAGGGATCAGACTGTTTTGGATTTGCTTTTAAGTACAACAGCTGAACTAATAAAATTTAATGACAGGTGCATTTATTTTAATAGTCACTTTTTTTTTAAAATTCAGCAGACCATAGACACCACAGCTATAACTGTTCTTGAACAAAACACGGGAACTATGGCAAGTTCTGTGGCACTCATGCAAATAAAGGTATAGATAGACTATAGGCATCTAATCTTCAACATTGCAACACAATGGTAAGAGGAACTCACGTATGAAACTGGTGGCCTTTTGCACAGAAGTGCTCTGGATGTTCTCAAAACTACCTCAACTACTTTGGCCTCAGATAGCTCACGTGTGAGTACCACCAGGATCCAGAGAGGAGAAAGTGATTCCTAAATTCTCTGGAGGACCTAATCATGAAACTATTCTTAACCTGTTTAGATGTGACATAAAAAGCATCCTCCTTGCTCCAAAATACCGTCACAGACACTTAAGGTTTTAGCCTATGGACAAAGAGGGAGATATTCCTACCCATGTTTATGGGTCAGTGCTGAGAAAACTGCTCCAAGGAACAAGAAATTCCTACTCATGTTTACAGGTCAATGCTGAGAAAACTACTCCAGGGAACAAGTGCCAGACTCAATCTTCTTTCATCCTAATGATATTCAAACCTATTTTTCCCACCTCTCAGGAGTCCACCTCAATTACTAGATGCCAACTAAGTGCAGCTGGCACGCTAACACTGCCTGGTTTAAAGTGCTGTGCTTTTAGAAAGGGGCTAGAAGGCAGCGTGCAAGAAAATAAGCTGCTGTGCAGAATGTCGAGTCTTCAGCAGAGAGAGCTTTATTTTAACAGTGAGCACAACTTTATGCTAGCTGATGTACTGAAACAGACCGCTGTGCAAGATGCCACCACTCTCCCCTAGTCTACTCCTTAATCAAAGCACTCAGCTTTGCTCAGCATTTTGATGAACTACATTTTGGATCTCAAGGAGATCCAGCTGAAAACAAACACTATTTCGAGCAATTAACTCCTTTTCCTAGTATTTCAGTCTTACCTCATTGTCTGGATTTGGAATATTCTCAAGAATCATTTTAGCTTGCTGATAGTGCTTGCTAGCTGCCATGTAGAGATCTGATGACTGAGGAGGTGGGCTATACTTATTTAAATCAGACATTTCCTGTGATAAAGGAATACATAAATACATGTTAAAATACATAAAACTGAAATTAAAAATTGCCAGGAGATTGTTTTTATCACATTACTATATTCAAGAGAAGAGTTATGTCAACTAAATGCTATTTCAAAAATCAAAATTGAAAAGCATTTATTTAAAATGGCAAAAGCCAAGCAACAATACAGTGCTCAAATGTTACAGTGCCACAAAACATAATGAAATTCTCATAATCTTTATAAAACAGTCTCTCTCTTGAGTATGTTGCTCTTCATTTGCTTTAGTACAGCACGCAACAGGGTATGAAATTACAGGAAAAAATAGGAGAAAAAAGTAAGTATATTGTTTACTCAAAGGTACAGCAAGTCAGATGCTGAAACTACAAAACTTCATTTTATATAATTTTGATTCTTCCAACTTTCTTTTTGTTCTTGATTAGGGATTAAAAAATAACCCTTTAATGACAAGGAGGAAAACCATGATGATTTCTTAATTTCCACTACAGTTCATAACATTAAACTGGGGAGAGTAACTGGAATAGAAAATAGCACTGTTTCAGTTCAGACTAACCCCACAAGTGAGACTGATAACCAGATGGTTGACCAGCCAGGGGCACTGCAAAACACCTAGTTGAATGTGAGCCAACAAGGTGCTCATACTATGAATCAGACAAGCCTCATAAGGGAGTATACAAACAGAGTATGGTCAGCATATCAAGGAAGGTTGTCATTCTCAACTCAGTATTTGTGTTCTGTTATCTGAAATGCTGCATCCAGGGCTGAAACCACTCAGTTCAAGAAATGGTGAGATGAGGAGATGGTGGAGATGGTTGGGGGCTTAGAGCATATAAGCCGCAAGGAGAGGTCAGTGGACCTGGACATTTTCAGTTAGATAGGAAGGATGCTAATGGGTAGTTTTAATAGCAGCCTACAACTATTAGTTGTAGAAAGGTAGTTACAAAGCTGTCAGAAGACGAAGATTCCTTGTTCATTATGTCAAACAATATAACATGAGAGGCCACAGGTTGTGGCTTGGTAATTCAGACTGGGCATTAGGAACAAAAGAGTAGTGCAGCCCTCAATTAGTTATCCTATGACTTAAAGGAACAGAAAAAAGTAACTGGATCAGGTTTAACCAAAGAGTTTAGGAAATCTCCAACCTTGATTTTTTTCAGATTTGGCTAGACAAAGACACAGGTAATGTGATTTATAATGATACTTCAAGGAGGAGACTGGACAGGACAAGCTTTCACTGGTCCCTTCTAAACACTACTGTAACTTAATTTTTCCATTTGCTGTGCTAATAAAAACATGCTGCTATAATTAACCACAGCCAAGAAGTCAATAGACTTAAAGATTTTATTTTTATGCAAATCAACAGAAGCACCTTAAACTGCCATATCAGACCAATTTCTAAACATCTCAGCATCTAAGTTTATAAAGACTTCAATGCAATGTACCTTTGTCGCACAAAAATAAAGCTCGAAGTCCTTGCCTTTGTGACATAGCTTCAATGTGAACTTTGAGGCTCTTTTTACTATGACAATGATATCAAAAACAAGTAAGTAAATGACTTCTACAAAAGCATGGGCAGCGCCACATTTGAAGATTACTCACTTTAAATTGCAAGTAATGCACTGGAGGTGGTGTTATAACACTGTTGAATGGAGCAAATCTGTGCTCATATCGAACTTGTTCACTGTCCAGCTCAAATTTAGGTTTTCTTACTTTTCCATCCATGTCAAATGCAATCATTGTCTAAAAAAAAAGGATAAATATAAGAAAAGGATAAATAGTGAAAAGTACTACTTTATGTTGTATTGTGCTGTGAGGAAGATCAGAGCTGTGATTTAGCTATAACTGACAGGTTAGAAAAACTGTAGAGAATTTACCATAGAAAACTATAAATTCCATCTTAATTTCCAGCACCACTACAAAGAAAGAAGGCATGCAATGTATGCAGAATCCCTATTACAAAAAAATTGAAACAAATAAAACACAAATTAGTTACCTTGTACATCCCAGCACACATATTTTGGTATGCTTGACTCATGGTGATCTCTCTGCTGAGAGGGCGAACTGCAAATTTTACATAAAAATACATTTTTTTTAATTCAGTATAAGTACATGTATTTATTTCAGAACAAAGGAGTTCTTCCAGATTTTCACAAAGTCACATAACTCTCAATTATATTTTAAAATAACTGAAGTATACAAAGCCTACACATGCATTTCTGCTCAGCTGGCTCCTGGTTACATAAAATACCTCAGGACACACTCACCAGTCACATGAACACAATTCTGCTCTCAATGGAATAAACTGGTCTGTGGTATTCCCATGATATTATAAAACACCGAACAACAACCTCAAACTTACAGTCTGTACACAAGAGGCCTAGTTCAGGGATGTTTTTGACTTCTAGGGCTAAAAAGCTAAAGCACTTTTTATCCTAATAATCCTGACAACATTCTTATAAGATTTCCTTTAGTGTTTAATTAGTGCCAAACTGCCCAACAGTTGGCACCTTAAGTACATTAGTATTTTCTGAACTTCTAGAGACAAGGGAATTTAGTTGATATAATCCTGAGCTGTTCATATCCAATTGTTTCTTAGCCTTGAAAAAGTGGAAAGGAAAAGAAAGGGAAACTCACCACTGTAAAATTAAGAAACATGCTTTAAGAACTTCTAAAACCAAATAGAAATTACAGAAATATGCTGAAAGTCTACTGTTTGAATCTAGTCACAGTCACTAAAAGCATAATTCTGCAGGAATTATAAACTCTGAAAGGGTCCAACACATAACACAACTGATGAAATTGAATACAAATGAGTTTCTGTTTTTCCGGAAGATCTGTTTGAAAGTAAAAAACTAACTAAATAAATAGGAAATTCTTGAAAAGTTTTACACATTCAGCCTTCATAAACGTTAGGATATTTTTCCTACCCATATCTACGTTGGCTCTTTAAATTTTCAACTTTATTTCTACATGGCTGCATGAAAGGGAAAAAAAAGAAGTCTTGAGTAAACACTACACCTAGGTACCTTTCTTCTTTTTCTTCGTTTTCTTACTACTACGGCCTTTCTGTTGTTCCTCCATTATCCTCTCCTCTGCCATTTGAGAGCTGTCGGCACGGCTCAGCGTTGACATCAGCCAGGCATAGAGAAACTCAGAGAGATACCTGCACAGAAGTGGTACAATGCTGCGACAGCCTGCAGTGCACCGCGCACTCCTGCTGCACACATCCTGTCCAGCATCAAGGCACTTGCTCCAAGAGGTAAAGAGTCCCAGCTGTGTATGGGCCATGAAAACTCTTTGTTTTGCATGGCTGGAATCAACACATTGTTCTGTGTTTGTGTTCTGGTGCAGAATCAACCACAAGCAGCTCAAAGTATGCAAGCTTCTTACACATTTACTAAGTGAAGTCTAAGCTTCTTATTTCAAAACTCCTACAAGATCAAATTTTTCTAGAATTCTTCTCCCAGCAAATGAAGTAGATTTTTTAAAGATACTATGTTAACACCTTTTCTATTTTTGTTATGACTTGTTATTCTGAGAAAAAACATAACTACTGGCTTTTTCAAGCATTAAAAAACCATGAATAATTATATAAAGGGGCCAAGCCCACAGACACATAACATCCATATGCAGTTTCTTCAGCATTAAAGAGACAACTTTAAGAAGAACATGTTTTAGGAAATGAAAGTGAGTCCAACTCATACCCTAACTGACTTCAAATCAAAAGAAACAGGGGAAAAATAGAAAAAAAATTACAGATTTGGAGCACAATAAAAATGTAGTAATAGTTATAAAAAGTAATCAGAACAAAAATTACAGAAATTTGACTTTCATTTGCACATCACCTCTCAGAAACTGCTTCTCCTTTTTTTTCTTCATTTAAGTAAGAAAGCAGTTGATGTGACTATTCCAACTAAGAGTGGTTTTATTAAAATGGTGGAGGGAAATATAAGCAGGTATAAAAAATACTGTCTCATACAAAAGTTGGTATTGCTTATCGAGTTTCTACTTGATGAATATTGCCATCTTCTGATAATTTCTGGAATGTTAATTTTCTCACTTAATACTTAATCCACTGTTGAAACAACATAGAAATGTAGTGCATTGAGGTTTGTGTCTGTTTTGGAACTGTTTTAATCTTTCAGTAAGAAGGCTTATGGCTTACACAGGAATCTCTTAATAGTTTAAGAAAGTTATCTTTTGGCACAAGCCATTAGCTATAATTAATAATTAATGTGAATGAAAGTGGAAAAATAGAAGTATGCTGTCTCCAAATAATGTGATCATTTTCACTAAAGGTGGAAGATGTCTCTTCAAATATATGCCAGATAATTTAGTTAGTATTAGCTAGTCAGCTTTAAGATTACAGTTATTAAGGAGCTTAAAACTTCACAGAACTTTTCCAGAATAGTAGAGATCAATAAGACTATTGATTCTGATACTATGAAGGCAGAAAAGAATAAAGGAAATTGCTTTTCTCCTGCATGCTCTTGTCCACCAAAATCAGCATACTTTTCATTAACTGTCAATAGAAGACCCAATGCCAAAATGCTAAACAGAGTGAGAATTACTATTTCAGGAAAAAAAAAGTAGACATTTAGTAAATCTAAAAAAACTAGACACCAGTGGATTTTTTTCTCAACTTGTAATATTATAAATAGGTAAACCAGAGTGTTGATCAAGCCTGAGATCATAAAATCTTATTTGAAGTCCCTCCTTCAAACATGTGTAATTTTAGCTCTCTGGGAGCATCTCTCCTCCAAGAGCTGTCAATAAAGTATCTTCTTACCAATAGACGTAGTAGTACTCATGCATACTGTAAAGTTCTAACTCGAAACCACTGAGAAGATACTGTATCATAATACGGAGATTATGATATAGGACCCAGGTGCCCAAGCAAGCCAAATGTTGCCTTTGTGGTTCCTGCTTCAGTAACATGCTATGAAGCGCTGCATCTACTTTCTCTGCCTGTCGAGAGAAAAAAAAAAAAAAAAAAAGACCTCAAAGACAGAGGAAAAATATGACTGAAACAGCATCCCAAGCCAGAAATAAAATCTTAATCATATCTTAACAAATTGGCTTGGTAAATTTATGCTCCAGATTACAAGATGGAAGTAAGTCTAGAACTTCTAGTCAGAAAACTGGAAAGATACATAAATTCTGCTGCACAGAATAAAAATATTCTATACAGTAATATAGCAAGAACATTAGATAGGTAAAATTCGTAATTTTTAGATGTATTTGTACATAGATCATTAGCAGTCACATGAGCACAAACTCAGAACTCGTTACACGCTGTTGTTCGTTGTTCTATAGTGGCAATAATTTCCCTTTTTTAAAAAAACCTATGAGCTTTATATGCAAGAAACACACTGTTCCACAAGAGTAACTAAAATATTGCTAAGACAGATTCTGTCTTAAGAAGCAAGTTGTATGGAAGACCAAGTCTCTCACAGTTGGAATATCATCAGTAATCTTAAACAGAACAATTCACATAACCTGCTACAAAATGAAAAAAACAGTGCCTCAGCTACAATACTGCAACAAACTCAAACCACCTTGTAAAAAGCTGGAGCATGCAAAATGTCCCTCCAACTCCAAGTTCCTCAATTGTTCTCCTTGCCATATACATCTTGGGAAATATATTTTTATTACATGACTCTCACTGCTGAAGAAACGTATTTCCAGCAAGAGAAATATGTCTTCTCTTCTCATTTTTGAGAGATGTCCAAAATCAGTTGCACATATTTTGAAGAACTATTTTTTTTACTTTAATTATTATAAAATTTTGCAGTTTACATCTAATGTAGGTATAAGGCTGAATTTTCAAAGGTGTCTTGTAAGCATGCTTTGTCTATCTCCCCCAGTTACCTCTTGCAGACTGACAATCACAAGCACGACAGAGACAAAAGCTGTGCAGCTGGTACTAAATTACATTGCAGTAAGTTTTCCTGAAGCCTAGTTATTGGACAAAGTTAATCTTAAAAAAATGTAGTATGTGTTTGTTCAACACATCATAGCACAAAGGTTTTGGATGCATCCTGACAATTTCTTGTTCTAAAATTTAGGAATCCTTGTCTTAAGGATTTTGCATTCTTCATTTCGAACTTACTACTGCTTCACTGGCAGTAATACACCTGGAAAAAAACTTTGGCGGCCTGCTGTTTAGGACCTTACCTCATCCTGTAGTGTGGCAAATTCCTCAAGGATGTGACCCAGTTTATCTCTCTGACGAGCTCTGTTGTGTCCATGGATTTGAATCAGACTACAGAATGGCTGAAAGAAGCAAAGTGTAATTTTAAATTATTAATGCAACTTTGAAACTATAGGAGAAATACTATGATGTCTATTTAGGCACCTGGTTTATACACATATATTAGGAAGTGGGTTCCTTAAGACTCCCTACAAAATGCAAATCAGTAGGAAAGCAAACTCCGGAGTGATGCAAGAGGCAATTTCTCCATACAGAAGCAGATGTGAGATTGAGTCAGCGTCCTTAGGAAGGTCATAAGAGCAAAACACTTGAGGCAAAAGAGAGAAAATGTTTAGGGCATTTTATGCCTAAATCCATGTGCCCAGGTGGTTTAGGTGGCCAGTGGCATCCTGGCCTGTATCAGAAATATTGTGTCCAGCAGGACCAGGGCAGTAGTTGTTCCTCTGTATTTAGCACTGGTGAGGCCTTGCCTCAAATCTTGTGTTCATTTCTGGGCCTCTCACAAGGTGGACATTGAGGTGCTGGAGTATGCCCACAGCAGAGCAATGGAGCTGGGGAAGGGTCTGGAGCACAAGTCCTGTGAGGAGCAGCTGAGGGAGCTGGGGCTGTTTAGCCTGGAGAAAAGGAGTCTTGTGGGAGACCTTATCACTCTCTACAATGACTTGAAAGGAGGGTGCAGCCAGGTGGGGGTCATCTCTTCTGTCAAGTGACAGGACAAGAGGAAACGGCCTCAAGTTGTGCCAGGGGAGGTTTCTACTGAATATTAAGAAAAATTTCGTCACAAAGAAGTTGACTGTCAAGCATTGGAACCACCTTCTTAGGAAAGTGTTTGAGTCAGCATCTCTGCAAGTATTTAAAAGGTGTGTAGTCATGGCACTTACAGGCATTAGTGATGGATTTGACAGTGCTGCTTTGGACTCAATGAGTTTGGAGGTTTTTTCCAACCTAAATAATTATGATTTTCTTAAGATTTTCACTGTGCCACATTCAACAACAGAATCTTTTACAACAATTTTTAAAAAACTGAAACTGGGCAGAATGGAAAAATAATTTTGTTTTTATTAGTACTATGCATTTGTAACATGAAACTACTCTGTAAAGAGGTAGTAGATGCAGATTTCTTATAAAGTGAAATGCTAAATAAAAATCTGGAAGCAAGAGAAAACCAGCAATAATTACACCAGCTTTTTAAAAGGTATTACCAATTTAAGATGGCCAATTTCTATTTTGCCTTCACATCAGGTGTGTAAAATAACTGGTCTCATTTTCGAATGTATGTAAATCTGCCAAGTGCTCACAGACACATATATGTTGTAATTGGAATGAACACTTACCCGAACACAATGTGTGACAAAGGAGTCAATGTAGTCTTTTGCCTGGTGGTTATTATATAGACAACACCTAAAAAGGAAATATCCATGTACATACATATTTTTTATGAATTGACCAGTCTATACAGCACAAAATAAAAAAAGAAACATGAGTGCAGCAACAGCTACTGACTTCTTCATACATAAGCACTAAGTACAAAATGTATGCTTTTTGCACATTTCTCATTGCTTTTGTAAGCAAAAGTATTATTTCATCAGACACGTAAACACATAAAAGTACACTCAAGAGCCACTTACTTTGGAGAAAGTACTGGAGGACTGACGAAAGACCTTAAGGCATCTTTTACCATGTCTTGCATAAGGTGAGTGCCAAACACCTTCTTGTTATCTACTAGGAAGGTTGTCTAAAAGTAAAGATGTGTTTTTAGAAACATGTTTTAAGTTAAAGTAATGCTCAAGAATTACTAATAAAAAGCTCTGGCAGTACCTTTTATATATAACAAACTTGTAAGATAACTTTAAGAATTAAAACGGTTCAACTAGGTCCAAGGTTAAAGGACTGAGAAATATTGAGATGTGACACTTCTGTGGTATTCCCAGGACACCAAATACAGCTCTATTACTTGCATAATAGAGTGCATGTGAAATTATTTATTTCTTGAACTTTGAAGATGATAAATCAGACATTTCTGAAGATTAACGTAAAATATGTGCCTTCTGTGAAGGCAGATAAGGGTGTATCTCCGGACTACTGCTGACATTTTTCAATCCCTCTGGATGCTACTGCTGACATCAGTCATGTCTGATGCTCATTTAACTTCCCTCCATGAGTGCTGCGTCTCTTTCTTACATGGTTCTTCAGCAGCTGAAGAAAAAACTCTGCTGTCGGGCACCCAGGGATTACACAAACACATGTAGTGGAAGATGAGAACACACACACCATGAACACATTTTACTTGCCCATAGCTATAGTCCATTGGCTCTACATATGGTTTAATAGGGATCAAATGTAAAGAAGTTCTGGCATCTAGGGGCACCCTATTAAAATCAAAAACTGCTAGAAGGAATTACTCATTCAGAATTAAGGAATGTATAATACACTTTCAAGGTAAGAGAAGCAGTGAGAAGAAATAGCCTGTTCTGCACCAACCATCAGTTTTACTGTTGTAGCAACAGAAGCAGACTATACATTAAGTTCTGTCCAAACAGAGAGATGAATACAAATACCAGCCCCAAAATGGCACAGCACATGGAGAACACCATAAAAATGTGTGTACAGGCACAGTTTTATGGTGGAGAAAAGAAAAATTGAACACTTCCAGTTTTAACTAGCATGTACTAAAATTATAAAGAAACAGTATTCAAAAATTATTTTAAAAATTAGATCAGAATTAAGCCTCCATATATAGAATCACAGAATGGTTTGCAGTTGAACGAATGTTAAAAACTATCTAGTTCCAAACCCCCTATGTGGGCAGGGACACCTTCCTGGCCTTGAACACTTGGAAGAGCATCCACAACTTCCCTGGGCAACCTGTTCCAATGCCTCATCACCCTCATAGCAAAGCACTTCTTCCATAATACTTAATACTTAAATATCACCAGTTATAACTGGTGATATTTCAAACTACTTAAATATTATTAACTTATATGCAAATTACTGAAATACTTAATAACAGAAATTTATAATAAATACAGAGGTGCTTTATTAATAGACATAATTACGACTTGCCTGTAACAGGGATCTTGAAAGAACACACGGTGATTGCTCACTAAACTCACAAAAGAAGTCCTAACGTATATGTAGGAAAAGAAAAAGAAACCAAATCAGGTTAATATGCCAATTTAGATATGTATAAATATATACCAAATACTTTTTACACACACACTCTTGCATCTTTCCTTAACAAATATACACAACTGTGTAAATACATCTACATTTTGTTTAAAAGCATACACAAACATAGTATAGCTTATACAACTTGTAAGAAACAGACCATGAATAGCTTGAACAGAACACAATATTTTATGAAGATTTTCTGCAATTACTCATTACTTAAAGTTTTCTGAATTTTCAAATGCAACTAGAAAGATGATAGTACAGAAAAAAATACTATGAGATTGTTAAGATCATGATGTACATCAGGTATTGAACAAAACTGTGAACTGATTTTAAAAAATTGATTGAAACCCAAGTAAGGTTTAACTGGTGCCAGATGTTTCACGCAAACAAGAAATAGGAAGACAAGAGGTTTGATGTAACTGTATCTCTTTTATCAGTCAGTGAATTAATGGATACCAAAAATATTTCAAGCATTTAAATGTCTTCTAATAAATCTAGGCATTAACTAAGAGTAACATCAGTTATTCAGGACAGAATATAAGCAGGTGCTTAACTTTATGCCTATTTAGGGAACTGCATGCCTAAACACCTATTTAGTGCTTTCCTGTGTTATAAGCACATGTGTAGAATACTGCTTAAGGAATTTGAAAAAAAATCAGGCATATAGCAAAGGAATACATTCTAATGCTGCAGACACAACTCTTCAACCTAAGAAACTTGCTTGGTCTTTGCCACTAAGATGCATAATTATTTAATGAATCATGGGAAAAGTGAGAGGTTTGAGAAGAGGAAAGGTCTTTTGTCAAAAGAAGAAAAGTAGTAATTATCAGGAAGGATAGTAAACTTTGAAATTGTACCTGACAGTAAGAAACACCAAATACATACTAGTGCTTAATTTTCTCTCCAGAGAGCAACAGCATGCATATATGGAATGATTTTTTTTGCAAGTCACATTTTCAAATCTTATTTTTGGCAATAAATAAGAAATATTCATGCTTACCAGTATACAGTGCAAGTTAGTTAAGTTGACTACTTCACATACAGTTTTTATTCGGTCTATTAGTTTGGAAAAATAATTGACCATTTCTTCCCTTTTAATAATTTTTGCATATCGAGGGAAAGTTGGTGGCAGCAATCTCTGATTAACAAGTGGCTCAAACCCCATCATTATAGGATGATCTAAAGGAGAAGGTGAGAGAAAGAGAAAAGCTGCATATAAGTTGTGTTTTCAGAAACCTCTTCAATAATACAAATTATTCTATTAGCCAAAATGAATTCTTTAAGTGACAGTTAACTTCCTGAGACTCCAACAACCTAACTAAGACAATTATTAGTCTTTAAAAAACCTGAGGCCTCCACACCTCAACATACACATTGTAAAAACAGTGAAGTACTGTTCCCTATTTTAAAATGGCATATACAATGATTCTAAGTGCAGTGCACCTAATCAAAAGTTCACATTATCTCTGGCTTTGAAATGACAATATTGCTTTCAGGAGAACCTGGTAAAATAAAATTAAAATCAAACAATGCAAATCTGTAATGATTTACATAACAAGTATTTAATTTCAAAGCAAACAGTGATTTCAACTTTTCTTTAAACGCACAAAGATATTTACATTTATGAAGGGATCATATCTGGAAAAGGAAAAAATGGCATCATTTGACACATACCTCCTTTAGTGGTATCATTCTGTGCCTGCATACCATGATGCAGTGAATTGTGTATAGCAGAGAGCAAGTCAGCTGCCTGAGTCATTAGTTTCTGAGCTTCTGCAACTGCACTCGTCTGAAAGGCAGAAACAATTCTAAACATTACAAACCAATATATTTTGACTATCTAATTTTTGTTAGTATAAAAAAAAAGAAGGGCATTAAGATTCCTATATTCTTACACAACTAGTTCTAAAAAAAAAACAACAACCAAACAAACATTTTTGCGTAGTAGCATTCTTTGTATTTTATGTATCTGTACATTTTGCTGTGTAAAACTTTATGGTAATTACAACTGAAAATCTTGTATACAATACATAAGAGTCTGCTTGGGGGGAGGGTGCAGTTCTATCCCTTTGCCTTAAAACATGAAGTTCCTTCCCCTCTCAGCAATTAGGAAATCTTATATTCAAAAAATATGCAAATTGTATGGAATGCTATTAAATTCCTGTTCTCAGACCAAAGATGTCTAGATATAAATTCAGTATCACGTGGAAGGAAAAGCTAACAGTTCTTCTGATACAGACAAAATGCTGCCCAATGTCAGGTAACTCCACAGGAGGGGACTGAACTCAAGACATTTTGTTCATGTGTGTGAATAGAGTAATCAGAAATCTATAAATATTTTTAAATGTTTTGTAATGAATATTCTGTCTTTCTGCAAGACCATAATGTCAGTTACTAGCCTTCCCTATGTTTCCCACTTGGAACAAAAACTGAGTATTTGCCACTGTAAGGCTTTATTCAAAGCTTTACCTGCATCCACATCAATTCAAATCTCCTGAATCTACACAGTAATTGCCCGATTTTAAAGAACGAAAAATGGATCACAGGATCTCAATGCAAACACAGACACCAAATGAACGTACCTCTTTTTTTGTAAATGCTATTAGGACAGTCAGTAAGACGCGGGTAAACTTGACTCTGCTGAAGACAGCTAAACATTGTTGATGCTGTAATAAAATTATACTACTAATTATGAAGCAAGAGGTATTAAATCATAGACTCATAGAATATCCTGTGTTGGAAGGGAACCAGAAGGAACATCCAGCCCAATTCCTGGCCTTGCACAGGACCACCCCAACTGTCACACCATTTGCTTGAGTGTTGTCCACATTTTCCTGGACTCAAGAGAGTTTTAGTGCTGTGACCACTTCCCCAGGGAGCCTGTTCCAGTGCCCAGCCATTCTCTGAGTAAAACTCTTTTTCTAATATCCAACCTAAACCTCCCTGACACAACTTTAGGCCTTTTCCCTCAAGTCTTGTCACTAGCCACCACCAAAGAAGAGATCAGTGCCTGCCCCTCCTCTTCCTCTCACAAGGAAGTTGTAACTGGAATGAGATCTCCCCACAGTCTCCTTATCTCCAGGCTGAACAGGCCAAGTGATCTCAGCTGCTCCTCATACAGCTTCCCCTCAAGGCCATTCATCATCTTCACAGCCCTTCTTCTGACACTCTCTAATACCTTAATGACTTTCTTGTATTGTGGTGCCCAGAACTCCCACAGGACTCCTGCCCTTCCTGCGCAAACTGCCACACAAAATGCCTCAGCATGCCCTAAACTGCATGTCCTGCTGTTTGCCAGCTCTTCTTCATGCACCTGGGTGGTTACACTTCCTGGCTCCTTATATGGGTGTAGTTATACCATATTTAAATCTCCCATTTACACCCACGAAATCCAGGAAAAAAGCCAACAGCTCATTACTTCAAGTTCAACTTCCGGATCTCTCTCTTCTCCTTGACGACTTCGAGTGCTCTGCAAGGTGAAGAAATGTCAAATAATTTACGAAAAATTGCAAAGGAAGCTATTAATAAAATCCCTTTGCCATCTCTAAAACATCCACCTGTTAAATAACCCAAAAAGTCAGTTTTCAAATTCAAAATTTCCTAATATATAATGCAGGTACTTGAATGACTCTCCTATAGTAGTAAGATCTACCTCAGTAAATTCCATAAATAAGCAAAGCATTAACACTTCACATTTTAAGCTATGGAAAGGAAAATTAAAAAAATAAATTAAACAAAAATTAAGTAACTACTTTAACATTAGGTAGTATCTCTGCCTGAAACCTGGAAGTTGTATACCTACTTTCTGTGTCCCAGTCCAGTGTTATCTTCTACATCATGATTCCAGCTACTACCCAGTAAGCAGTGAAGCAACCACTACTAAAGAGTTTACAAAAAAAAGTCTGAAGATTTAGCTAGAAGGCAAACTAAAAGCATGTTACAGAAACCATTATGGCAGTTCTTCAAAAACCCCACTGTAATGACACAAACCTTCATTTCTCATAATCCAACTCCCTTCCCCAAGCCTATGTTAAGTTCACCTAAAATATAACTGACAAAACAAAAATGAAAACAATACCTTCACTCGTCTTTGCATGTCATCTTCTACATCTTTCAGCATACCTGGAAAAAATCATTGCACTGTTAAAAGCTGAGAAGCATTCCCAGGCACACCTACTTCACTCAGGGGAAAAGAAGTTTTGAGGGGAAAATCCAACTTAAAAGTGCTTTACATACCCATTAGCCAAAGACTAGACAAAAAAAAAATAAATTTGGGGAATGGTGGGGATGTCCTGGAACAATCAAATCAGAATATAGACCAACTGATGCAAAGCTAAAGTGTGAGCTAACTTTTCAAAAATAAATCAATGGAAAGCTCAAATACATACAAAAAAATTGTGCATCAAAAGATTAACATATGTACTTTTGTATGTACGTAATAGCATATGTATTCATAGCTGTAGAACTACTAGATTGCTTTTTTTTCTAAAGCAACCTGTTTAGAGTACAACAAATTGTGAGGTAAGAAAGCAGAACTCAAGCAATGCATTTTCCAGTGGTCTGTATCTATACCATGACAAGCTCATGCCTAGCCATTTTGCTGGCACATCTAAAAGCACTTCTTCTGTTTCTCGGGCACTTAACAAGACAACTGAACCTTTTCTTCAAGGAAACATAATTTGACCTCTCTTTTTACCAAGTCAGCAATTTCCACAAGACAAACAAAAAACTTAACAGCTGAGACTTCTAGTAGAAGTGTCTGAAAGTAATCACATGCTCAAAAGATAAAGCGGCTGCTGGACAGATACAAAGAAAGAACAAACTGTACCTGTAACTCTAAGATCTGTCACACTGTTAGCCATTTTAAATCCATAAGTCATTGACTGAAAATCTTCCTAAAAAAAAAAAAAAAAAAACCAACAAAAAAAACAAAACCAAGAAAGCAATATGCAGTGAAATATAAAAGCTGTAGTTACGTTTTCAGATTGGGGTTTGAGGTTTTCTTTTTGATTTGGGTTTCTTGGGAGTTATTTTCTTAAAAGATTTTGTGTCTTTCTGCTGTACCTTCTGTTTTGGAAGAGTGGTTGGGGGTGTGAATGGGATATGCTTTTCTTTAATTCCATCAAGTACAGAAGTCCAGATTTATTCTACACAGCTGAATACACTCAGAATGAGCACACTGAATGACTTTCCCATCCAAATCCAGCTTGAGATAATTATTTACTGCATAAATCCTTAACACCAATATGCCCTTCATATTTCATCAAGTGACACCCTAGCAAAATGTTACAGGAACTATAGCTGCAAATATTTGATTCATTTTAGATATGGTCAGCAAGAGGGACTTGTCCAAGCTCAGAGGAAATTGCTCTGAGATTGCTCAGAGCACAGAGAACAGGACTCTGAGCCTATTGCCAGATGGACATTTTAGACAAAAGACAATCATGACTATCTAACATGGAAAAATAAAAAAATTAAACTGGAAGAAAACCACAACTCAAATGGATTTTAAATGGTTAACCACAAGACTTGCACTTCTTCTTGAGTGAAATATTTATATGGCTCCAGTATTCAAGGAAAATACAGAAGGAAGAATGGAACACCTTCATTGGGGAAAACTGCATTTTAAAGGTATCCCGTCTAATACTTTTAGGATGATGAACTGCTATTCCTACTGTATTCTCAAATCAAAACTAAGAAGTGTCACTAATACATTGTTTTACTTGTATTATGGTATAATGTATATTTAACCCTACAGGAGATGGGAAACACATACCTCCTCAAAAACTGCTGCTTTGTTAACCTTTTCTCTGGCAATATCACAGATTTTTAGGATTCCAAGAGCAAAAGCCTTCATAGCAGGATCTTCTATGAAGTCCGGATTATGAATATAAAGGCAAGTGAATACTGTCTGTGCCAAGGAATGTCCTTCTAACCATGTTATCTAGAGAAAAGGAAATTAAATATTTTACTCATGACAGCCAAGTCCTCAGTTTTATACATCCATTCTTTCTCCATTTTACTGTGCTTCAAATGCGCATTAGAAACTCCTTATCAAGGCAACCTTCCAAGTACCAAAAAAGGGCAAGTGAAGGTCCAAACCCATGATTAGGACATGACATTATGTTAAGAGACCTTCACATTTATAAACTTTCTCTGCATAAACAGAGAATGAAAAGTGCAAATGACTGTGAGAGAAGCCACTGATGTTCTTCATGTTCTCTCTCTCTTATAACATAGAGCTTCTTGTCACAATCTCCTCTCTCTACCACTTTCATGTTTGTTTAAGCTACAGGGAAAGATCCAGTAACCTTAATTTCTATCTTGAAATAGCAAAAAATACAGTAGAACCTTATTTTTAATATCACCACTGTCCCTTTTGGGGACCAGGAGTAGAAAAAACAAACGATGTCACACTGTATCAGATGTACTATGATCTTTACATCTTTCTAAGTAAACTGACTGGAAATGTTTTAAAAATATATATATTATTGATGTAATTTTAAAAGAGTAACTGAAAATAATGAGTACCATTTACTGAGGAAATTAAAGCATATATACAAAAAAAATTGCAATTAATAAGTAACTTTTCAACCTTTTTTTCCTAAATGTATTTATTTTCTTTCTTCAAAATGCTTCTGTATGCTCAGTCAATTCTGGCTGTACAGAAAGGAGCAACAGAGTCCTACCAGTTACTGCACCCTTAGCTTCCAACACAGTCAAACATCAATACAGAGCAGGTAATCAGATAACATACATTTATAAATCCAGAAACTATAAAACCTTTTAAAGGTTTTAAGGTGCCATCAGCAATCTTCCATATTTCTTAGAGTAAAAAAATTGAAAATCAAAATTAGGCTTTTCATAATAGACTATGCAAATAACTAAATGGAAACTAAAATATATGTATGTATTTTCTGCTTGGTCAATCTTTTTCTGAGTTCTGCTGGGTTTTTGTCCTTTTTTTTTTTTTTTTTTTTTAAGATGGATTAAGGGATTATATTTTGAAAGAAAAAGCATCTAAGCTAAAGAACAGAAAAATGCTTACCAAACAACAAAAACACGTGTCCATTATTCCTACCAGCTCTGGCGAAGTGAGATCCTTTATTTTAATGGTGCCATCCTTAGAAAAGAAAAAACAAACAAAAAAACAAACCAAAACCCTAAGTACTATGGAAGCACACAGGCAAAATACAACTTATTTGTACCAAAGCCAAAAAGGAAATTAAAATTTGTTTAAGACTTCAGAGTAATTGTACACCACTAGCTTTACCAACCAGCTTCACATCTCAATTCCTAAAAACTTTACATTCCCATCAGTTAACACTCACCAAACATAAAACGACCCAAAGAGAATACTAACGTAACAATTCTTATTTATTACTAGCCAAAAAAAGTTTAAAACCAGTTAACTCCTATCACTAAAATCACAAAATAGTGTAATCATAATAAAGATTGAACAAGGAACAATATGAAGGACCAATTCTTTGAAGACTGCTTTTTAAACTGGAAAATACTTGGTAGTGTTTTACTGCCTTAAGGGTCAACACCCAAAAGGCTACAACTTTGATCATTTAATTTGCCCAATGTATGCAATCCTGCATATGTTCTACATGACTTAGTCAGTATTTTACAGAGTTCTCTGACTCTATTCCAAATGTAAAAAAAAAAAAAACAACTTTTCTCTCTGAGTGCATTATTTTTTTCAAAATAACAGCAAGTCTTTCAACCTCTGTCCTCCAATTTACCTTGATCATAAATCAAAGGTTAATCATTACTGTCAATGTTGGTAAATTATCCAGCTTCTGTTTAATGTTGATAAATTCAAAGAATGATAAAGTGTTCATTTCCAGCTTTTTTAAGGAAGTTGGTTTCCATTCAGGTTAAACAGAAGCTAACCAATACATCTTCATATAAAAGACAAGTTTTGAGCAAGCATGGAGTGACTGGCAAAACATTGTTGGAAATATATTTACTTGAGGTATCAATACTCAATAATTTCACAGTACTTTTCACTGGAAGAGTTAGCATCATTGTGATAATGCAGGTAACAAGAAAGGTAAATATCACAAGCTATTTTTTACTTAATTATCCAAAAGAAAAAAAGAAAAACGTAAATTTCTAGAGAAGATTGAAAACATTAATTATGCTGTATTGTGCTTAAGTGTAATTTAACAAAAAACTATGTATTTCTACAGACTGTATAGGCAAAACCCAGGAAAGTCACACAAACCTTTATAGCTTGCTCGAAGTTAAGAACCTTCCTGTTAACTTGATTTCCAATCATACCAGCATCCATCTTGGGATCCATCATTTCAATGGCAGACATGGCTTCAAAAAGACCAAAACTAAGAACACAAATAAAAAAATGTGCTGAATGTAATTATTCTATACAAAATAGTCTTCATAAACTAATGAAAAAGAACAGAGGAAGACAAACCAAGTACACTGTATTCTGACCACAGACAATAAGGTATGTAAACACTAGTACTGATCTTCAGAGATCATGTCTTTCAGGAAGTTAAGGATCTCTCAACAAGTCCATAGGAAAAGAGATGGCTAAAAGTGAAAGAAAATTATTAGCCTTTCTCTAAGGATGAAGAACACTCCTGAGTGAAATATCCCACTACTATCTCTTTGCACACTGGTTTCTGTAAACTTCATAGCATCTTAAACATCATGTAAAATCATAAATTGATATTAACTGAACAAGCTGTTCTTTATTACACCACACCCAAAAGAATCAAGTATATGTCCCCCACACACTAATGACAATATGCATGACATAAACTAATATATATTGAATGTACCAGTTTGTTTAAAATGGACATGTTAAGCAAAATTATACAAAAAAATAAAAACCCTCAGCATATGACAACATATCACTTGTAGTCACAGCATAAAAGCTTGCAGAGGAGCCACACCAGAAGAAGATTTGCCTGCATATGAAGAGATAGAGTGCTTCACTTTATTATGACATTCGCCAGAACTCCTGCATGAGTCTTCATAACACAAAAAGTTCATTGCATGTGGCACATTTAAATTATGGAAAGTGCATTTGCTGTATATGCTCTGAAACGTTCTTATGTATGAACCTACACCTGAAAATGTGCTTTGATTAAACTAAATAACTAGCTGGTGACATCCCTGCACACACTTTTAAGCAGGTTTTCATTTAATAGTGTGCTCCTGTTTTCTGAGCTATTAGTTTCAAGTATAACTTTTTTCTTTACTCGAGTGAACGCCTTCACTCAGAAGAATTTAATCTTTAAAATATTTAAGTTATTTAATTGATCATTCTTCAATAAATTCAGCATGTCTTTACCACATGCTTCTCTTTGAAATATTCTTTCAATGTGCAAAGTTCTCACTTTCGGCTTTTAAGATGTTATTTAAGTTGCATTAAAGCATACAAATTGTTTATCAAGCACTTGATAAAGACACTTGAGACAACCAAGTTTAAAACCTTTCTGGCCTTTTTTCATAAAAGCATGTCCAATAAAATAGTGCAGCAGTGTAATCACCACAGATCATAAGATGTGCTATGAACTTCTAAAATACAATTTCAGTTGCATTGAAAAATGTTATACTTCGATCATCTGATATGTTCAGCACTCATACAGGTGCAGCATACACACACTGCTAAGCATGCATGATATTCAATATACTTCAAATACTTTATTTAAATTAAAAGTCTAAAAAAGCTTAGTAATTAGGTAACATTAACACGTTTGCAGCAATCTTATTTGAAAGTCAGAATCATCCCACAGACATACTTACAGCTTGTCATGAAGCAGCTCTCCTAGCTTCAGCTCTACAAAGGAACAGGACAAAACAAACAATTACAATCATCCTACTAGCACAGCTTTTCCAGGGTAGTCTTGTCATGCACTGAACTGCCTTATGCCAAGAGAGAACAAGCTGTAGGAGCAGATCAGGCATTTCTACTAGCATTGCATTTGCATGTCCTGGGTTTGGTAGCTTGTGAGGGGGTGGCTACCAGGGATGGCTTTTGTGAGAAATTGCCAGAAGCTTCTTCCATGTCCAGCAGAGCCAATCCCCTGATGGCTCCAGAGATGGACGTGCCACTGGGCCAATTAGAAACAATGATACATCTGTGGCAACATATTTAAGAAGAAAACAAACAAACAAACAAACAAAGTTGCACGGTTTTAATTGCAGATGGAGAAGAGTCGAGTGAGAACATGGGAGAAGAAGAGCCCTGCAGACATGAAGGTCAGTGCAGAAGGCAGGAAAAGGTGCTCCAGGCTTTGGAGCTGAGATTCCCCTGCAGCCTGTGGTGCAGCCCATGGTGAGGCAGCTGTGCCCCTGCAGCCCATGGAGCTCCATGGGGATGCAGAGATGCACCTGCAGTTGGTGGAAGAGACCCACACCAGGGCAGGTGGATGCACAAAGGAGTCTGTGAGCCCAAAGGAGGTCCCATGCTGGAGCAGCCTGTGCTTGAAGGACTGCATCCCATGGAAGAGTGACCCAGGATGCAGCAGTTTTGGGAGGACTGCTGCCCATGGGATGGACTCACACTGCAGCAGGTCACTGAGAGCTGCTGTTGCTCGTGAGATGGACTCACATTGAGAAATTCATGGAGAACTGAATTCATGAATTCACTGGTCTCCCGTGGCAGGGACCCCACAGTGCAGCAGGGAAACACCCCGCTCCCTGAGCAGTGGGAGAAGCCTTGGGTGATGAAGTGACCACAACCCCCCGTTGCTGTCTCCCTGTGCTGCTGGGGTAGGCAGCAGAGCTGGAAGGAGGGAGAGGTGGCAGGAAGCTGTTTTTCAAGGATTGTTTTACTTCTCATTGTCCTGCTCTGATTTTGTCAGTAATAAATTCATATCTCTAAGCTGAGCTAGATTTCCCATGACAGTATTTGGTGAGTGATCTCTCCCACTCCTTATTGTAACCCATGAAACCTCATTAAGTTTTCTCTCCTCTGTCCACCTGCAGAACAAGGGGAGTGAGCAGTTTTGCTGGGTGCCCAGTATCTGGCCCAAGTCAACCCATGACACTACTGCTTTTGCTTACAAAGCACTTTCAAGACTGAAAGACTAAAAAAAACCCAGTGATTCACAGTGTATCCTCATCCCTCTGCTATTCTAGTAGTTAAGGAAAAAAGCTGATATCCTAGGCTGCATCTGAAGCAGTGTGGGCAGCAGGTGAAGGGAGGGGATTCTGCCCCTCTGCTCTGGCAAGGCCCCATCTGGAACCCTGCATCCAGCTCTGGGGTCCTAGCACAGGAATGACATGGATCTGTTGGTGCAAGATCAAAAGAGGCTAACAAAAATCAATGGAAAAATTCTAATTCTAAATTAGAATTCTAAAATTCTAAATCTCTTCTTTCCTATGAAGACAGGCTGATAGTGGGGGCTGTTCAGCCTGGAGAAGAAAAGGGTCTATGGGGAAACCTCTAGCATCCTTCCAGTTCATAAAGGAAGGCTAGAAAAGAGCTGGAGAGGGACTTCTTACAAGGGCATGTTTAGTACATGGGGACTAAAAGCGAGATTTAGATTAAATATTGGGAAGAAATTCTTAACTGTGAGGGTGGTGAATCACTGGAACAGGTTGCCTAGAGAAGTTGTGGATCCTCCAGTGCCAGGATCCCCCCATTCCCAGCACTGTTCAAGGCCAGGCTGAATGGGGCTTGGAGCAACATAATCTGGTGAAAGGGGTCCCTGTCCATGGCAGGGGAGTTGGAATGAGATGGTTTTTAAGGTCCCTTCCAACCCAAATTATTCTGTGATGATTATTCTGTGAAATAGTAGCAACTGAACAGCCTGGAATACAGCTGTTTCCTTTGCTCCTTTATTCAGGTGCCTTAGTCTTTTCCAGGGGAGACTAATGAAAGGCTTGCTTTTCCTTGTTTTTTTAGGAGCTTTTAAAGGAGTCTTTAGATATATCTGATGGGTATATACAGACACAAGTAATACAAAGAAATAATTATGTACAAGTAATTTAGAATAATATAGAGAAATAATATACAGAAATTGTGTTCATCATTATGTAATATTCCATGTGTTAAGATGCAGTTTTTATATTTATTTTTCCCTAGTGTCATCATAAAATCAGTTGAAAAAACTGTAAACTAGCAGTAGCACCTAATCATAACAAAGGCACTGTTTAAATGGAAGCAACATCCCATTACTGAGACATGTTGCATCAGTTCAAAATCTCAGACTTGTTTCAAAGATGAAAAATGATGTACTGATGAATTAATTATTGGACCCTGGAAATCCAAAAATACACAAGAAAGTAATGGAGTGTTGACTCGGCATGCGGGAATGACATTTCCACTTGGCAGAAGAGACAGCAAGAAAACTTTGCAAAGAAAAAAAAGCAGATGTGAAAATGCATAAGATGAAAAAACTTTAATTAAAGAGGTATTTACGTAATCTGGAAGAGGAAGCAAAGTGAGGTAGCTCGTGATAATTCCAACCTCAGAGTTAATGCAGAATCAATAACTAATTCATCTGAAGCTTGAACCTGGGTCAAACTGTTGCTCCAAAAAGCTCCAGGAACTATGCTTAAACCTCCAAAGGATTCCAAATTTTCTCAGAATGAAAGGACTACAACTCACCTCTACAAGCTTCTTCAAAATCCTGGGTTATATCTATCCAGCTGGTATTACTCTTTTCCATCTTGTCAGGCATACCAAGTTCCCATCCTGAATCATCATCTTCTACTGTAGCTTTCATAACCATGATGCTGCACCTCTAAATTCCTGCCAGAGAGACCATATATTTGCATAAATTAGAGAAAGTGCTTCATGGGAATATTTTTTTTTTCTTTTCAAGAATTAGGAGAGAATGGGAAATAAACTGACACTTTATTTAAACATCTACTGGTATTTTATTTATTTAAACATCTACATAGGACCAATGGGAAAAACCCTTACTAATGAAAACTCCTTAAGAAAAGGAGTGCATTTTCTTATGCATCATTTCTTTACAAGTAGCTTGTAGGCTGTGAAACCTCGAAAACTAAGGACACCAAAACATCAGCTGTACAAACCCATATTAAAGTGTCTACTGTCAAATTAGAAATAAAATCAGAAGAATAACAACAAAGGCAGACATCACAAGTTTCTTTTTGTTCTTTTATACTATTATACGTCCTCCTACTGCTCTGCAACATAAAAAGAGGGCACCGTAAAACTGAAAAAAAAAGCTTATTTCCTCTGATTTCTTCAGCAGAAAGCAATATCAAGATTGCAGCACCAATGTTAAGCAAGTTCAGACTGGAATGTAAGTTTTAAACTCCACCGACCAGTTATTTCGAACTGGTTTTGTCCTTTTGCAACCTCCCGACAGGCGGGCAGCCCTGAGGACTTCCACGCTCTCCCCTCGTCACCCTGCCTGCGAGGTAAGAGCAATGCTGAACTCCCCCTACACTGACGGAGCTCTCGCAAGAGACAGACAGCTGCGAGCTCGGCAAGCTCTGAGCAGCTTAACCACACCGCCACGGAAGCTTCAAATAAAGGCCCCAGTGGCAGAAGACCTCCCGGGCATCGGGAATTACCAAAAACAAAAGGGAGGACCAAAACGCTTTTGAACAGCAGCCCTGGGGTCCCCTCGTCCTAGCCAGGCTCGTTCCCCGTCGGGGCCGTCAGGGTATCAGCAGCTCTCAAGCGACCGCAGGGACTGCCAGGCTCAGTGGGCTGGAATGAGGAAATACGTGGGAAGCCATCTGAAATCAATTAAATTCCCCCTTGCACTTCGGGACAATCAGCCTCCCCCCCGGGCTCTCCTCTTCCCGCAGGTCACTCCAACTCTGGCGCTGCCAGAGCCGCGGCCGCCGCGCGGCTCTGCGGGCCTCGCGCAGCCCCACCGGCGCCCGCCCGCACAGCTCCTCCGCCTCACCGCAGAGGAGGGGCCGGCGCGCCGCCCGCCCCGATGCGGGGCAGCGCACCGCCGCCGCGGGCTCCCCCTTCCTCCATCCCTCCCTCGGTGCCCCTGAGGGCTCCGCCTGCCCCCCTCGCCCCGCACCTCGGGCCTCACCCGCTACGTCCCACGCCGCCGCTCGCCCGCCGCTCCAGGCTGGGCCGCCGCTGCACACGCGCAGACCCACTGCTGCTACTGCTGCTGCTGCTGCCGCCACCGCCACCAGCCCGCAGCCCCGGCCCAACCGCCCCGGCGCAGCCGCACACAGGACGCTCGGCCGCCCCACCCCGTCCCCGGCCGCCCCTGCGCGGCGGCGGCTTACCGTGAGCGGCGAGGCGGAGCGAGAACAGCCGGGGCCGCAGCGCTCGGCACCCGCCGCGCCCACGAGGAACGCAGGGCGGGGCTGCGGCGGCTCCGCCCAGCGCGGTGCGGAGTCGGGCGCCATGAGGCCCCCGGGCGTGGTGTGGTAGGAGGGGCTGGGGGCAGTGCGGGGGCCGCGGGCGGTGGGGCTTTGCCGCACAGCGGGAATAGGGTCTGGCTCCAGATGTCTTGCGAAGGCTGTGTAAATATCTAAGAGGCGTGTGTCAACAGGACCGAGCTAGGTTTTTCTCAGTGGTGCCGAGTAATAGGATAAAAGGCAATGGACACAAACTGATTCCCAGGAAGTTCCACCTGAACACGAGGAAGAACTTCCTTATTGTGCAGATGACCGAGCACTGGAACAGATTGCCCAGAGAGGTTGTGGAGTCTCTCTCACGGGAGATACTCAAGAACTGTCTAGCCACAGGCCTGTGCCACGTCCTCCTGGATGATTCTGCTTGAGCAGGCAGGTTGGACCAAATGACCTCGTGTCTTGTAGCCTGACCCATTCTGTGACACTCTGAATCGCTGCCAGCGGGGTCCCGGAGCGGTCCTTGGGTTCCCAGCCCAGCCCGCACGCCGGTGCTGCCCGCCCGGAGCACGGTGCAGATGTGGCGGGGCGGCAGCTGAACTGAAAGCAACTCGAAGCAGGCGTGGGGATTTTTGGTGTGTGGGTTTTTTGTGGGTGTGGTTTGTTTTGTTTTGTTTTGTTTTTCTGTCAGAAGTTTTCTCCCCTTCCTTTTGCACCCCGTTTTAATGAACGTCATGAGCCTAGTTTACGTAACTGTGTTCTGTACAGGGTCTAGGGGGATGTGCTGATTATCTCTGATGAAAGGGAAGCCAGGTGACGTGAGATGATGTCTTAGGGAACTACGGTTTTAGAGCACAGACGGAATACTTTCAGGCCAAGATCACCAATGTAAAAGAGAGCTGGTAACGTGCTTTACTGACCTGGTAGAGGCTGTCTTAAATAGATTTTGTCTCTAAGGTTTTGGGAAGCAAGTTAGACATTAAAGTAAAAGCACTAACTTTATCCATCATCCTTTGTAGTCAACATGCAAGGTACAGAGCATTTGTGCTTAGTGGGAAGCAAGAAGAGAAATTTCAGTGAAAGCTCCTGTTAAACCAATGACAGCAACCTACTTTACCTGAAAGAATAAGATAACTTTAGTTTAATGGCTGTTGAAATGTCTGATGGCTCACAGCTGCACTGAACTTATATGGAATTCCAGAGGTGACATACAACAATACAGCAGATACCTTGTAATGATCCCAATGTTACGGTAGAAAGATCAGATCATTATTATTGAACCTGATGGTGGTTGAAACACCTGTATGTGAAACCTAGCTATCTTTAATACAGAAGACAATGATAGATCGACCAGCACTCTCTTCTGTAGTTGATTTTCAGGGTAATTCTATTTTTAGTTTTAGGACAGAAGGACTGTAGCCCATATAATAATAATTTCATGATTTTTTTTTAAACCACAATATTTAACGAAATTCATGTTCTGAAAAGGTTTGAAGTTTGTCAAAGAGTGTTCCATTAGCAAATACCAGTTTGTCAGTCTGTGCAGACTTTATGGTTGCAATTATAAGTTGACTGCTGTGAAGTAATCATGGCGATGGACTCATCCTAAATAAATGTAAGCAATTATCAGTTCCCTTGGCAAAAATACCAAGCATCAAAAATGAAGGTTATGTGTGTGAAATGACCATAGCGGTTAAAAAATACAAGTTCACTGCAATAACCACTAAGGTGAGATGCTTTGCTTTGAGAACGTCAAAGCACTTCAACCTGAAATTATCAAATGAAGTGCCATGATAAAATGCTGTGAAGGACTGATCTAACTTCTGGTACATGTGATATGCACATGGGGAAATCCAGAGAAATAATATCGGGTTTTATTTATTTTTAGATTATGCATACAATTATTATTTTTTGTGGGGATAGTTTACAAAGATCTAGTATTTAAAATGCCTTGGAGTTTATTACAAAAGTATCCCTTGTTTCCTTAGTCTAGTATGCCACAAAGTAGTCCTCAATGTTAAGCAAGACAGAAGAAAAAAAGCAACATTCATATAATACTTGCTGGTTATGTCCAATGCATGTTTTGTGCTTCTGTCTTGGTGAAGTGGGAGTAGATCCCACTAAATAGTGGGAAGGCTTATGAGGAACTTCCTTCAGTATTAATTATGGAGTACCTTTGTTCCTGTAATACAGTTAGAACATGTCATCATGTACTTGACTTAAATAGGTTGCTTTGGTTAAGAAAACTTCAGCTAACCATGTGACAGTTTAGGGGTTAGTAATTTGACTGACTGCTATTTTTGTCTTTTCAAAATGATGTTACATTAATTTTGAAAGTACTGATGTATTTTGTATGAGTTTGTAATACAGGATGTCTATTTTTACACTGCAGAAACTCATACTAAAGCATTATGAATTTTTTAGGGATACTTTAGAGGAAAAGAGAGCAACCTTGTTGTCTTTTTGGCTTAAAAAAATATCCTGTAAAAGAAATTTTGACTGGCATAAGCAAAAAGGCATCTCCAGTCTTTCAAGTACTATGTGAAATAAAAATCAGATTTCAAAGATAAATCTGTTTTGTTTGCTCTAAAGAATTTGAAGTGCGTAGAATTACCTATTGACCTGTTTGTACAAAATTACAATTGTTTATCGTTTTCTAAATAACAGAGATCTGTCCTCTTGCTCAAAATCTATCCTAAGTTCATTGTGGAAATGGTCATCTGCTGTGGGATATCTTCATAGCCTCAAGAAGGAGGTATCTCATATTTGTTTCTGAAGATTATTCTTTACCTTTTTTTTGCCTTGCCTTGCTTAAAGTACTGCTGACTTTTCAAGAAGTTACCGTTGCTTTGGATATCCTTCTTAATGGAAGTAACTGGTGCAGGGAGAGAAGGGAAAGATTTCAAAGTATGCAAATGCTTTCATAAACAGAAAGAAGGTGACCTTCAGGTAGATTTTTTTTTTTTTTTTTATACTGTGGGTATGGAGGTTCTTGTTAGACTGAAACAGATGAGCTCCACTCTTGGTTTTGATTGGGGCATGGAGGCGGGATTATATCTGTATATATAAATTAAACATGATTGTCAGTAGGCATATGGAAAAAAGTGGCTGACTTGGTATGTCAGACTTTGTGAAAAAGTGCATCACTTTAGAAATTTGTCCTCTTCCTGCTCTGAAAAACAGTGCCCACTCCTTCCCACCCCCAGTCCCCAGAAACTTAGATAAAAATATTCATCAGATTTCTACATTCTGAATTCGCTGTGAAGAATGTTGATGTGTTATTGCATTTGTAGTATTAAAATAATAAATAGTTAAGCTACTTTAGCCTTTTAAAGTAGCTTAATGAAGCACAGATGTGAAGCTGAACTAAAATGCTTTTTTATGCACTGAAATACATGCATAACAGAGCACAAGAGATCATCTCAAAGGTGAAAAAGAGGAGAGGCAACATTGGTAAAGTACCAAGTACTCTGACTGATAAGATGCATTAGAGATAAAGAGTCAAAAACAAATTATCCAATGTGCATGTAGGCAAACATTGGCTTCCAAATGAAGGAGTGATTGTTTTTGAGAGTGATGGAGAACTGTAAGCTTCATTATCTGGAACTGTTCATTGTCTGGAACTGACTGGATCTGTTCAGTAATAGAGTATAGCAAGGCAGATTTAACTAGTAGAGGTTGTTTTAATAGGAAACAATGATTATCTAGTTGATAACTACAGGGAACAGGATAGGATCTAGAGATGCTTACGCATGGCTACCCGTTAAGTTATTTTGAAGAGCTTTTTCTTATTCTCCTTGCTTTTATCATAGAATCAGAGAATTTTTAAAGTTGGGAAAGTCCTTCAAGTCCAGCCATCAACTCAGCACCCCCACCATGTTCACCATTACAGCACATCCTCAAGTGCCATATCCACACACTTTTATGAACACTTCCAAGGAGGGTGACTCCAACACTTTCTTGGGCAGTCTGTTTTAATGCTTTACAACCCTTTCCTGCTTATAGAGCAGCTAACCATTATCTTTTACTTTCTTTTGTGATTATTTTAGCTGTGCAGTCTGATCCTGGAAGTCATGCTGTACAGCTTACTTAGCAGTAAATACTGTTTTAGTAGCTTGTAAAAATGCAGGACTGAGGAGCCTCTCTTTGACTGAAGACTTGTGTCTCTGCATAAATGTCAGTAATCTGTGACTCAATTCATTGCTTGTATTGCCTTGCCAACAATACTAAATGAACACAACATGATATATGTAAACTTTTAAGCTTTTTTATTTAACTTATGACACCTCTGATGTCCTTGCCTTTCCACACAGTGTGTAGATTGGTATGTATTTGCTACCTTCTTTAAATCCATGGATTGTCCCATTAAAAGGTATATTCCTAAGACTGAATTTCCTACAAATCATAAAGTTATTAAAGTGGGAAAAGACCTCTAAGTCCAACCTTTGACTAAACACGACCATGTCAACTAAACCATAGCCCTAAGCTGCATGTCTAGTCATTTATTGACACTTCCTGGGATGGTGACACCACCACCTCTCTGTTCCAATGCTTAACCACTGTTTCAGTGACAAAATTCTTTCTCATGTCCAACCTGAACCTGCCATAGCACATCTTAAGGCTATGTGTTCTTCTTCAGTGGCTAATTGCCTGGGAGAAGAGGCGAACCCTTGCCTGCTGCACTCTCAGGTAGTTGTAAGAGAGGGATAAGGTCACTCCTGAACGTCCTTTTCTCCTTTTTGTCCATGCTAAACGCTTCCAGCTCCCTCAGCTGCTTCTCATAAGACTTGTGCTCCAGGTCTTTCATCAGCTCCAATGCCCTTCTCTAAGGACACGCTCCACACTCCTCAATGTCCCAGGTTAGGATCTGCTTGTTGACCCCTAAGTCTTTTTCGGCTGAGCAGCTTTCCAGTCCCTCTGCCCCAAGCTTGTAGCAGTGAATGGGGTTGTTGTGACCCAAGAGCAGGACTCAGCACCTTATTGAACCTCACACCACTGGCCTCAGCTCATTGATCCAGCCTGTCCAGATCCCTCTGCAGAGCCTTCCTGCCCTCCAGCAGATAAACTCTCCCACCTGATTTGGTGGTGTCTGCAAATTGAGATGCTACTTGATCCCCTCATCCAAATAATTGATAAAGACATTAAACAGGACCAGCCCCAGCAGTGAGCCCTAGCAAACTGCAGTAGTGACTGACTGTCAGCCAGATAATTCACCAACACCCCCAGCCATCCATCGAGTTTGTAACTGAGCAAACTGCACCTGTCTAAGTCATGAGCAGCCAGTTTCTCCAGGAGGAAGCTGTGGGAGAGAGGGTATCAAAGGCTTTACTGAAGTCCAGGTAGACAACATCCACAGCGTTTCTGTCATATGCTAGGTGGGTCACTCAGTCAAACCTAGAGACTTAATTTTGGTGGAACCCATTCTGCTCCACAAGACAGTATTATTGTTGCTGCATTCAGACATGCATGTCTGGCTCCCCATCACGTTATTTTCACATTTACTATCTGCCCTGGTTAAATGAAATAGAAATTGTTTGGAATAGTTCTGGTTGCTTGTTAAAGATTGTACTTGAAGTGTTCAAAATTTCGTGAAATCAAAAGAATAATGAATCATTATATTAACTCTTCATAACAAAATCAGTGGATAAACAGTTTTCACTTTTACACAGTATTGTGTCTGAAAAGAAAGCTGGGGCATATTCCTGCTGTCTCATATAAGTAAAATGCATCTGAATTGGTGAGAATTGTTATGTAAATAAGATCAGCAACGGCCTGCTACTCCATTTGTACATCAGAGGCAGGTTTTCTAAAAGCATAGTTGTTCTCTGTAGAAATAAATCCTACAACCTTGGAACCAGTTTACCTGCCAAAAGAAACCAATTCTAGGTTCAATCATTCAGTGACCTTTTAACTTTTCATAAACAAATGTTTAGCTAGTAAAAATAGGAGTTCTGCATGGAACAGTCTTTTGGGTGAAATAATCAAGATGAATATTCAATTATGTTCTGCATTTTTTTGTTTACAATGAGTGAAAAATACAAGTATTTTAATTAGGCCCATTATTATAATTCATTTTTTCTTAAATGAAATCACACTTTTTGCCAGTCTTAAATTAATTGGAGTTACTCTTGGGTGCTCTTTTTTCCATAGAAAATTATTATGTTTTAAATTGATTTATTTTTGTCATGTGCCAGGACACATACAGAGCTGTTTTAAAACATTATTTTTGTAACTAACTTAAATAAACTGACTCTGACTTCAACTTCAAAGTATCTGAGAGATTTTTATCTACACCCTCTTTATTTGTCCTTTACTTGCCAGAGCCTGCCTGATACTATTTTTGTCTTTGCCTGAGTCATACTTGAGTTTATTCCATGTCTTCTGCTTTGCTTTAGAGCTTGCAGAGCTATGCATTTAAAATAATTCCGTTAATAGAATTCACAGACAACTTGTAGCTGTACTGAATTCTGTTTTAAGTATTCCCTTACCCATTTCCCAATGTGACCAGTGTTATGGAACAAGTGAGACTGTTCCTACCTGTTGCCAATGCACTGGCAAAGTTCTGCATTGTCTTAACGTGCTCTTCTCATTCATGCTAGATACCTGGAGAAACTTGTAAGAGAGGGAGGAAGCTCCTTCCCAATACACATATGTCTTGCGATCACAGCCCATGGGTTTACAAGTTCTAGGAACTGTAATTAATGTGAAGTTATTTGCTGGAGAAAGACCACGTGTATAACTGAATAAATGGACATCTGATTATCCCCTTTGTTAATATGGTGGGTGAAGGATTTAAAATGTATATAAGCAGCTATGTGTAAAGAGGAGATAGGAGGATGAGGATCTCCCATCTGTCATATCTTGACAAAATTAGTTCACTGCTCCTCACCTGCATGGTTTCTGCTGACTTGCCAGTAAAGCAGCTTTGTTCTGTGTCCAGAAGGTACGGATGTGTATGCTCACTGTGCAGATCATCTGTGTACCGTTGCATGGATGGTAAGCAGAACTTAACTTTCTAGCACTGTAACCTGAGCTAAAGGACTAACAAACAGTAACTGTAAATCATCCTTCAGGTGAATCAGCCCTATGGAAGAGTTGCAAACTGTCACACAAAATGCACAGCTACCTCCTAGACAGTAGAAGAGTCTTCACTATCTTTGCTCTTGCCTGTGTGAATAGTTTGAATGATGTGTGTAGGACAGGAGTTGCAAGTGCTGTAGCCAGGGATCCGTACTTTGAAAGGAAAGATGAATAAAAGTGTAAATTTAAATGATCTGAAATCAGCTTTTTACTGATAAAGAATTAGAATGGGTATCTCCATGGATACACAATGTTATTGGGAAATTAACTTTGCATAATTCTAGTAGGGACTGTGCCTTTATTACTGGTGTAAGTGGGATTTGAACTTGATTTCAGTTTGCTAGCCTCTTACTAGAAGGCCATGTCAGATTTGTAAACTCAGTGTAAAGATTCGGCTGCAGATTCTTAGTAGTTTCTTCATTTGAGGAACTTCATGAAAAAGGAAATACCTGGTTGTTCCAGTTTAATGAGTGTCAGAGAAGGAGATGAAATACTTCTACAAGTCATCAGCAATCCTGATGCATGGTTCAAAACCAGGTGCTAGGCACATAGAGGTTAATTTGCCATAAAATGTTTTGTGAAGCGTATGAGGTATTACTTTTCTTTCCCAAAGATCCTCGGGGGAAAGGGGTCGGGGGCATGTGAGGAGGTATACAAAATCTTTGACTAATGAATCACTATGAATATTCTTACTTGCTTCTGTGGTACGTCAGTGCCTTGAGCAGTAGGGTTGGGTTCCGGTACTTACCTGCCGCAACAAACTGTGTATAAAGGTTGGACTGGGGAGAAGCACCCCACGAAGATATTGCAGAATCACAGAATCAGTCAGGTTGGAAGGGATGATAGTGGGTTATCTGGTCCAACCTCCCTGCTCGAGCAGGATCATCCTAGAGCACATGGCACCGTGCTGTATCCTGATGGTTCTTGAGTATCTCCAGTGAGGGAGACTCCATAACCTCTCTGGGCAATCTGTTCCCGTGCTTGGTCACCAGCACAGCAAAGGAGTTATTCCTCGTGTCGAGGCGGAGCTTCCTGTGCCTCCGTTAGTGCCCACTGCCTCTTGTCCTACTGCTCCCGAACCACCGAGAAAAGCCTACTTCCATCCTCTTGCTCCCCCCCGTCTGCCCATTAGATACTTGTATATCTCACAGAAGTATGGACTGCTCAGGCGTGAGCGGCTGGTGCGGAGGGCGACCAGGCAGGGGGACGCACAGGACCGGTACAGCCGCTGCTCCATCCGAGCGGCTCGCACGGCCGAGCGGGCCGGGCAGCGCGCCCCCGGCGGCGGCGGCGCTTGCGCGCGGGCGGGGCGCGGCGGGGCCGGTGACGCGCTGCGGTGCGGGCAGGTCCTGCGGCCGCCGCAGGAACACGGCGGGGGCGCAGCGCGGAGCCGCCGCCCGGCGCCCCCGCCTGAGCGCCGCGGGGTGAGTGGGGGGCTCCCCGCCTGCCGCCGAGGTGAAGCCCCTCGAGCGGGCATCGCCTTGGGCAGGGCGGAGCGGGCCGCAGCGGGGGCAGGGCCGCGGCCGGGATCGGGAGTGGGGCGGGGAGGGGCGGGGTCCCTCTATGCCGGGCTCTCCGGGGCTGCCGGGCGCGTCCCTGCGGGTACCGGTGGATGTTGTGCGGGGCCGCTTGTGCTCAGTGGGTCTCTGTGGGAGCCGCGCCCAGCGCGCTCTCGCCCGCGGAGATGGTCGCAGGCCCTACGGTAGGAGGGGTGCCTGTTTTGCGGGCCTGGCCGCCGTCGGGTCTGCCCGCGGCCCGGGGCGGAGCCGCCGGTGGCACGGAGCCCCGCGCCAGGCGCGGGACGATCTCGTCCTTGCGCTCCGTGGGCGCGCAGCCGGCCCGTGCGCCGTGTGCCCTGGCCCTGCCGGTCCCCGAGCGCTGCGGCTCTGCCCGCCCTGCCCCGCCGGAGGGGTAACCCAGCATGGGCATGGGGTGGAAAATACGGCGGTTGGGGTAACATTGCCCTCATGTGCCTCATGGCCTGCCCAGTGTCTGTTACACTTAACGCTTCTTGGTAGGAGTTTGTTAACATTTGGGGTTTGGTTTTGCTTTTTCTTTCTTTTCCTGTTTTTCCTTTTCCTGCCTTTTCTTGCAGTGGTAGAAATCTAGCACAGCAAGTATTTCTTTGGAGGCATCGGTTCAAATGCTCGACGGAGAATGTTTGAGAAATAGGTTGCACATCAGGGTAGGGTGGTGTTTTTCTTCAGTATAAACTGCTTTCAGACAGCGAGCTTTGTGTGAGATGTTTAGAAATCCTCAGCTGGACGAACCGTTATGGTTACTTAGAGCAGTAAGTGTTCTATAGGATGTATAGGCAGAAAGTGAATTCCTTTGTACCTGTATGGTGTAAAAACACCATGAAACTTTTCTATAGCCGTGTGGTGTGAGTGTTGATTTTTGTGTATTAGTTTTTCCAGCATTAGAAAATTAGCACTCCCGTGAGTGTATTCCCATGAATGATCATTCTTTAAAGAAATACATGTCTGCACTACCTTTATAGGTTATATTTCATGAAAAGGCTTCTCTGTTTTTCAGGTAGCTTTCAGTGTGTATTTTGTGTAACGCTGAGTGACTGGATGTTGCTGATGGGATCGCCCCACCTTTTGGTTAACCCTTCATTAAATTCTATTTATGACCAAAGAGTTTTTCTGGAAATTATATTTCATGCTATGTGTTGTGAGTGCAAGTCTGGAATATCTTTATGTCTTGGACTCAGGAGTGACAAGATGATCTCTTTTCCTATTGAATGTCAAGATAATTTTGATACGTGGTTTCTGATGTTTCAGTTCACTTCAGTTCAGTGATTGGGTTTTTTATCCTAGTATAAATTAAGCAAAAGACCCCTTTTTAAGTTTAACTAAAAAAAACCTTCTGTTCTGCTTTTTTCAGAAAGGGTGGAAATTACCTTAAACCAAGGGGTATGAAGTGGCACTTGATGCATGTTTGTGTGAAGCAATACCTGATCTCAGGCTTAACTTTCAGTTCAGGTGTTGGATGTGGCAGTGGTCATATTTTAGTTCAAGAAGTTCACAGATTATTTTCCAAATTGAAACTTTTTTGCTTGGAAAATATTCAATTGTATTGTCAGAAGATTTGGATTAGTTACCTTACTACTGCTAGGAGCAACTTCCCTGAAATTACATGTAGTAAAAAGCGACATGTAAAGAGAAAAGGAGAAGGGCTCACTGAAGTTCGTTTAGCTTACAGAAGGAGTTTGCTATTTCACCTGGTGTTTGGGTTTTAGTTTAGGAAAGACATTCAACTTTTCACTCAACAGCTTGTCAGCAGTGTGTCTCATGATTACAAGCTTTGCAGTCTTTGAAATTCATGGTGATACTCTGCTAGACATAGTTGGGGATCACCTGGTTTTTGGCTCTTGATATGTTATTTGAAACGTCTCCTTGAGTTCCAGTATCTGTGAGCTGCCTGCTCTTAGCAGATTGCTCCTGTGATACGAATTGCTAATGTCCAGGAGCACTGAGTGCTAATCAAGCCGCCCTGGCTCTGGAGTATAACTGTAGTAATTGAAATATTGAAACTCCTTAAAGAACTTAGAGGGGAAGTCAGGTTTCTGGGAGTGAATGTGAGAGTGCTGAACAAGGCAGCTGCTTGTGTGAGATTTGTAACAGCAGTGTATCTCTGGGTATGTTTTCAGGCCCTGCCACTATCCGCAGCTTAACTGTCCAATATCCTGTGCTAAGCGTAAAGAAGATTATGAACTATCCAGTGTGTGTCCTGGACACATGGATGATTCGGCATGGTTTCCATTTGGAAATGCAGTAACCATAAAAAGACTGGAAGTAGCAGAGAGGAGGGAGCGCCCAAACATCCTTCCTTTCTTTTGCAGCATCTGCAGAGGCAACAGTCCTGAAAATGTCACCCTAAAATATTTAATATATTACAAGGCACATAAAAACTTCCACTACTTCCTTTATAAAACTTAAAATTTCTCAGAAACAGGTTATCCAGGGGTTTACATACTGGAGGTAGGTAATGCTGTTTTAATTGTTCCAAGTGTAATTCATAAGCTAAATGGTACAAATCAAGATTTTGAAAGTGAAGATGGTTGCTGGGAGTATTATGGGTTTTTATGATTGTGTTTCTGCACACCAGTGAGGTTGAAGGGTTTGAAGTATATTTGAGTAGATAAATCTGCAACATGGAACCATGGATTTTTTTTTTTTTAAAATCTGGATTACAACCAGTATTGAGGGTTTGCTTTACTTAGTTTGTTAACTAGGAAGTGTAGATCTTTGAGTTGATTTTTTTGCAGACTGACCTTAACTATCAGTACAGTGTAACCCAAAGGAGCAATTACTGGGTTAAGTGCTAGAAAGCACCTCTGACATTGTTCATCTATACATACATATATTTATGTATTTTGCTTTGTATCCAAAGCTTAGTGCAGCACAAAATATTTTCAAAGCAAAAGCTCAGACTTCACTTTTGATTATTATAACATTGACATTTACCACTGTATTAAGCTTTTCTAAGAGCTAGCAAAAGTTGCTAGGTTTCCAGTTCTTGGGGCAGGGAAATACTTAGGTTCTGCTGTGGTTGTCCTTTTCCTTCTGGCTATTTTTATTGCTTCCTTCTTCCTCCCTGTGCCATTCACCTTCTACCTGATGAAAGGGTTATGCTGGCTGGGCAAGAAGTAGCTGACTTTTGCAGTATCTCTGTCAGCTTAAATCACGTAAGCTTTGAACGTGATACTATGTGACTCTGATGACAGCAAGTTTGTCATATCTTGAAGTAACCCTATGCTTGCAATGCCAGTAACTTTCTAGGAGCTTCTTTCCAGGCAAGAAATAAAGTACTTTTTTTTTTTTTTTATTCTGCTCCTTTCCCAGCAAACACTTTTCTTGCTTGCTTGCTTAGCTTTTTTGGCTACTTTTGTCAGACTTTGGTTTTACAGTCAAGTGGACTGGTGGTAAGGGTTGCATGACATGGTTGGCAGCCTGCTGTGAAGGACTTTGGTGCTTCAGTCATCTGTGAAGTTTTATATATGTCATTTTGAATGCCTGATTATATGCCGCAGTTTATCTAGTCACGTCAAAAAGTCAGCACTTTGCTATAATGCAGCAATGGGTAAGCTAATCAGCTGACTTTTTTGTTCCCTACTATAAATATTTATAGCAAATGTCATAAGGGAAAGGCAGTAACTGATTTTCAGAAGCATTTTTTCTTTGACTAGTGAAGATTGTTGGCCTTTTAATTTTGTTTTAGATTTATAAATTATACTCTCTTTCACCAAAAACATTTTTTTTTCTTTTTTTTTTCCTGCTTAGAGGACTTGGGTAGTCATTAGATAAGGGATTATTTTATGCAATTCCACATAGAATCCTAAAATTACATCTGGAAGAAAAGTATCTCTAGTTTTTCTACTATCTTGAATAAACCTTTTCTCATGGAAGAAATACTTCTAAGGTTCTTTAGGTATATCATAATACTTTGATGGCACTAAAACTTTTTGTACTGCTATACATTAAAGTCTTAGGAAGAGATAGCTGTTCAGTGTGTACTCAGTGCCCTTTCACCCTATTCTACAATTAAATTAAACAAAACCACCTAGTCCTGATAATTGACTCTCTCTGGGCTATTGACTAGGGCTTTAATTGCTATGCAACACAGAGTAAGATTCAGCATGGAAGGGGGAAGTCTCTGTTTTTGTTTTCCAGTGCTTATAAAGGTTCAGGAACTGGGCTAGGAATAGTCAACTCCAGGAAACAGATTCTCACTACTACATTAATTATCATTCTTTATGTATATGGTTCTGTTCTGGATTGTGATTGAGTACAATGTAGTGTTCCAACTTGAAACTTACTTGTGAACCTTGAAGGATTTCCTCAGATTTTTAGGATAGCTTATAGGTAACCAAGGCTTTTATGAATTGTTCTGTGGATTGAGATTTTAGGATATAAAGTGGTTTGTACAAGTAACTCTGGCATCTCCAAATAGCTTGTGGGATTTTTTAC
Organism: Phylloscopus collybita; assembly: GCA_027886175.1. NCBI lineage: Eukaryota > Metazoa > Chordata > Aves > Passeriformes > Phylloscopidae > Phylloscopus > Phylloscopus collybita. The sequence continues at coordinate 4,767,345 of JAJNNQ010000029.1, forward strand.
CTAATATTAGATGTCATGTTTTTGTTAAGGAAATTGTTCATATGCAATAACTTTTCTAGTTTGTTTAGCTTTGGAATAGAACTGCATTCTTGAAAAAACAACCCAAAACCAAGCCACAACCAACCATTTTTTCAAAAAGATAGTTGTGTAGGTTGTCATTTGAGACACTGAACTGGAAAACAATATGTTGGGTATGAAAGAGTAAAGGATTAAATAATAGACAGAGGAGCTACTTAAGTTCTAATTGCTGGGACTTTTGTAAATGGGCAGTCCTCCTTGGGGTGCAAGAGGATGAGATGTGGGAGACTGCACCACTATATTACTAGCAATGGCCATTTCTTACTGCTGTCAAAGAAAGTATTTTGCTGTCCTGGTGAATAATTCTTTTGCGTAATGTTAGATAACATACTGCTCATTTCTGTATGGTGTGTTATTAGTGTGGTGTTGCCATATATAGAATGCTGGTTATCATGGTGTTTACCTGCTCTCTACAGTCTTTTTGGGTAGGTTGCTATTGGTACAGTCACCATGACTCTTGCTGGTTATCCTAAATTTTTAACACAGAGTATGTTCCTAGAAGTGTAAATTCACTTAGGTAAATATTCTGTTCTTGCAAACAATTTACTTCAATGTTTAAAAATGTAAACCACGAGTGGTGTTTTGGAATTAAGATTGCCTAGAGCACAAAGAATGCAGAAGTCTTTTTATATGGTTTTGTTTAAACTGACTTACAAGTACTTCGAAAAATAATATTTTGACCCATTAAGAGGTTCTGAGACTTTGGGATGCCTGAAATGAGCTAGTGTGGAAGCTGTGTTTGCTTGTGATTTAATCTGCACCAAACAGGAGAAACTCACATGTACTTCTGTGAGAGGTAGAAGGGCTTTTGGAAGCATACCCCGGAATGCAGCCACCTTCAGGGTTTCAGTATAGGTTTTCTTCTGCCTAGCATTTGTGAACTTTTAAATAATTACGTGTTTTCTCAATTCATAGCTATGGTTTTTCTATTTAATTTTTTGATGTATTGTATTTTGATGCTATCTGTCACCTGAGATTTTGTACTCCTTCCTTTTTTTGCACACTAATTTGCCATTCTTTTGTACTCTAGCATTTACCAAAGATTTTATTCAGGTACTTGCTTGCACTGTCTGATAAGCAAGTACACATCAAAATAATGACTTAGTTGCTGCAGACTTTTTAGTGGTTACGTTTTTTTCACCTTTCAAGTCAATAGCTTGGTGATAATCAAAAGTGAAGTCTGAGCTTTGTCTTTGAAAATATTTTGTGTTGCACCAAGCTTTGGATACAAAGCAAAACATGGAAATGTATATATGTATAGATGAGCAGTCTTACAGGTTTTGCAGAGCTATTGTGGTAGATAGACATAAAAAAGTTAAATTTTGGGTTTTCTCTTGATGAGTATAATTTGATATGTGGTTTTAGCAGCTCCTCTATTTATGATGATAAAATACTGTATTTTAATATATACTGAACAGACTCAATATGCCTTTCTCTATAATATTTATTAAGAAAATAATATTCTGGAAAATAAAGACCTAAGAAAATATAGTGCAAATAGAATAGATTCAGTAGTATTGGTAAACCTTGTATATCCATACTTGACTTTGATTTTTCCGGTTTCACTTGGAGAGAGCTATGGTTTTTTTGAATGTAATTACACAGTACTTTGCAGGAAAATCCTAGTATTAGCCATGGAAAATTTCAGACATCTCTGTCTGTTTGAAGTTGTCTGTTTTCTGATTGCGGGGTTTTTTTTTGTTGTTGTTGGGATTTTGTTGGGGTTTTTTTTTATTATTTGGTTGGTTTTCTTTGTGGTTTTTTGGTCTTGCTGGTTTCCTGAGGGGTGAGAGGTTTTTAAGTAAAGAAAATGCAAAGGTATTTAATTTTTTTTTAAAAAAATTACATTTATCCTTCCAAGGCAGGCATATTCTGTGTTAAAGTATTTTGGTCAACTGAACATGTGAATTCTGTTTATGTAAACTGAGAGTGTCCTTCAGCTTCAGTAACAGAAAGATTATCCTTCTTTTTCCCTAAGAGAAAATTTTGATAGGCAGGATTTTAGCATGAAAACTCTCTGCGGTTTTGAGAGGTAGGATTTCTTCCAGTTTCTGTGGGGAAGAAAAACCTTACATGAAAGCAGAGGTGCTGTTGGTTAAAATAAAAGTTTTGAGCCTCAGATGTGACATTATTGTGTGTAATTTATGAGACTTTCTTTCAAGTATGATGTTATTAAAATGACAACAGAAATGCTCAGCACTAAACTGTTGTAATGATGACTATATGTTTTTTCTTCCTAGTGTCTAACCTAAACCTTCCTCCTTTTAGTTTAAAGCAATTGTGTCACCTCTTCTCCTATCACTGCACACCCTTGTACGAAGTCCCTATGCATCTTTCTGGTAGGCTCTCTCTAGGTGCTGGAAGGCTGCTCTAAGGACTCCCCAGAGCCTTCTCATCTCCAGGGTGAAGAGTCCCAACTCTTTCAGCCTTTCTTTATATAGGAGAATTGTTCCATCACTCCAGTCATTTTTATTGCCCCCTTCTGGACTTGTTCCAACAAGTGTAGATCCTTCTTATGTTGGGACCCACAGAACTTGTGTCAGTAAAATCTCCTCTGAATCCTGTTATGGCATCTGATCAGAACTATTGCTGCCTTGGAGAGACTGAGTATCTTGGTATTCTTATAGTACCTATCTGATTGTCTGTCTATCTATCCATCTATCTATCTATCTATCTTGATCAACTAGTGTTCAGGAGGATGGAGTTTGTGCAAGTCCTCTGTAGGCACTCCCAGTAATGCCTAATAGACATATCTGAATATCAGGTCTGAATGAAACAGTGCAAGTTCATTTCTTTAGCCATTGTTTTGAGCAAAAGAAAATTGCTTTGTGATGGTCCTTACCATTTGGTAGTTTTGTGGTTAGAGTATTTATCCAAGAGCTGTGAGTTCCATGGATTCCATGTTATTCTTAGATTTTGGCAAATGCCAAAATTCCGTACAAAAGGTAAATACTTGGAGGGGGTATGCTCTTTGCTCTTGCATGAACTTTGTCAGTAAGTGTCAAATTTTCAGGGTATTGAAAAGCTGGATCAGCAGAGAAGGTGGCTCAGTGGTTAAGTGACAAAGAATTCACCTAGGAGTGAGGTAAATACATGCCTTTCTGAAGAGAAAGGAAAATGTGACAATTATATGTGACTTCATGCAGGCCATTTAATTTATTGTGCTGTTGTGATAGCATTATTACAGCAGTTATTACTGTGCAGCTTTTTGATCTCATGAAGACTGGCTGTTTCTCCTGTCTAGATGGGAGATAACATGAATGAGATAACATTTCACAGCCAAGGTGAAAAGGCAAAGGGAGATTGCAGAGAATCCAGCATTTATTGCCTTGGAGTTTTACTTAGTCAGCACTTCTTGCTCTCCTCTGCTTCCCTCCAACTTGAAGTGCTTTCATTCAGTTGTTGTTGGTCATTTACAAGCAGAACTAATGATGCTAATTTTTCATCTGCTCTGCTACCACTGAAAGGCAAGTGGCATTGTTTAAAATATGTGTAAATTCATTTACCTTCTGCCTTTAGATTTCTATCAAATTTTTATTCAAAATAAGGATACTATTAAAGGTTTTAAATTAATTTGGAAGGGGTTTTTTTGCATTACCTAGTCAAATGTTAAAGAGATTTTTTTTTTTTTACTTTAGTATGCATAGATGGCCTGCCACATCTCTCTGGATTCCTCTTTGTGCATTTCTCTTTTCATTTTTTCCCTCCTTCTCATCTCTTGTTAGTTTTGTTGTGTTTATTTTTTTGTTGTTGTTTTGTTTTGTTCTTGTGCTTTTTCACTTAACTTTTCTCCTTGACCTGGATCATCAGTAAGCACTTTAGTGCTTACTGAAATACTTTGTGGTGAGTTTAGGCAAACAAACTAAGATCTTGCAGTTCAAGATGGTTCAGCTCAGTAGCTGGTTCCCCTTGTACAACAGTTCAGTACACAATAATATATAGACACTATTGGCACTGGCAGACTGTTCATCATCTGCATGACAGCAGGTCCTAGTTTTGCTGCAGGCAAAACAGCTCTTGGTTACTTGAATCCAAGGGTCTGATTTCCACACAGTGAGACCTACAACCTGGTTGGAATAATCCAGACTTTATAGTTCATAAAATTGTCAGTAATGTGGTGGACACAGCTCTTCTCTTGTAACTATTTATTTTTTTAAAGGATTTCAAGATAGTTTACACCTGGAGGGTACTTCGACAAAGCTAGGACACCTGTTAACTTGAGTCAAGCTGGAATTCTTGTGAAAAGTTAAGCATTTTCTTCCTGGCTGCTGGGAAAAGATTTTGCCTTCAGGTAAGTCTGAAAATAAGCCTGTCTCTACTTCATCTGCTTTAGTCTTTTAGCAGTGGGGTGGAATTTACTTGTAACAACAGCCTGATTATTTTTAGGTGCTGAACAATAAGGATTTTTGAGAGGTTTTACACATTCCTTTGGGGAGAATGTCATGGGGGGGTCCGGGGAGGAAGCTATGTGTGTGTGTGTGTGTGGTTGGCTGAATTTTTTGCCTGTATTTTCCCAGAGAAGAGTGCTTGATCTTATTCATTCCCAGCACCCATACCTTTGAGCATCCATTTTCCCCTTTTCTCTGTCTTCTTCCTTTAATTTAACCACAGCGCTCTTGGAGAACAGGTTTGTTTTTTGTTTTTTTTTTTTACAATGGGAGTATTAGTCTGCCATTCCTAGTAGATCTCAGATGGAAGTACTGGTGCTCAGTTAATGGTCCTGTAGACTGCAACCTTAATTGCTTGGAGGCACCATTTGAGGAAGCGGTGTGCCCTGAGGACACTATGTCCTTAGATGGATAGGAAAATTGAGTCCTTGGCACGATATGGTTTCTGTCCAAGGAATATATTGAGGTCTTGCTTAAATAAGAACACCAAATACTCCATGTTTCTCACTATGCCTCTAGCTTTAGTTATTCTATAGATACATAAAATAGCAGTCAGAAACCAGTATGTTGTGGCATCTCATAGTATTATCAAGTAAGTTTAAGAAGTGTATTTACTGGCTTCAGCAAAAACTTTAATTGAAGAATTCTGTCATTGACAGGAAAATAATGTCTAGTAAATGACTGATATAAGTTTCTGGTTTATTGTAATCAGACTTTCTGAACTTTGATAGGCCTGAATTATAATGCAGAATCATACTCCATATTTAAAATGCAATAGTTTATTTTAAAAGCTGGATCAAATAATGTGAAGGGAGAAGAGCTTGTGATAGTGTAGAAAACTGCAGTCAATGTGAATTTAATTTAACATTTCTAGGGAAGGAACATTCATTATGGTGGCAGCATTTCTTCTCTAAAGACCAAAAGATGTCAATAATATGTACTTGTTTAATATCTTACAGGTTGTCAGAGATGGTGATTTGAAGAATCATATTTCCGATATGAACAAAGCAAAAACATCATCTGAAAAAAGGTAAATTTGAAACTATAGTCACCTCTTGACATCAAGCTATTTGCAATTTGTGAAAAAACAGTCTTTATCTTACTGAGAGTATCTTTATCTTCGTAATAGGAATATCTTGATCTTAGTAAGAAGATAAATAAAAGACAGATTGTGGGTCTCTAGTAGGGATGCACAAGTTGGTGTCTTGAAACACTGAGGGAGTCAGTATTGATTAACACAAATTATCTTCACATTTAATTAATACATTTTTAAATCTAAATTTTCAGCTAGTGTTAGACATTTTCAAATTTAAAATACATAATAAATTTAACTGAAAATTTAGTTAATAATTTTGTGTACATATTGGCAAAACACAAAGTTATTTCTGCTGAAGGAATTAAAGAAGTTTATAATACTATGTAAGAAGCTGTTAATTTGTTACATGTGTCATCCTGCAACAGTCTTGCAATCCAGCACATAGCTAGGACAAACCAGAGTGGGATCCAGAAGATGTCAGGTTGAAAAGCTGTGTTTGTTATTTTCATGTGAACTTGTCTTAGCTAGTATTTGAGAAATCTGTGAAATTATCTCTGGAAGGCTGTTAAGCATCAGGAAACTGTTTAAAGGCTTTCAATCTTACTTTTTTCTTAAGGTACCACAGATTAAACCATGTTGTTAAACCATCTCATCAGATGAAAAAAAAATTAAAGTCAGCAAAATTGGAAATTTTGGCTTCAGTCTTAGTTTTTTGAAGTACCAGTTATTTTCTGTGTGAGAAGGTGAATATTCATGAAGAACATGCTCTACTGTGAATTATGTTTGTATCTTGAGATCTATTTAAAATTTGACTTTAAATTCTTTTATGTAAGAATCATGCTTACTTTTGATGACTTTGGGTGGAGCAGGGTTAAAGTTGATATCAGACTAGTTTTTCCTGGTTTTTTTTGAGGGGTGTATCAAAAGAAATGGTAAAAATATCTTATGTTTTGTTCTTGTGGTAGACCAGCCCCTTAGGCATTATGAAAAGCAAAGCAAGCTCTCTTTCAGCAATGAGTATTCTTGAAAATACTACAAATAATAATGCATAAAATATACTATCACAAAGAATATTAGGTGTTTGCAGAGTTGCTACTTAAGTACCACTTATTCTTCTTTACTTAGAGAAAAAATGAAAGTTTCCATCTCTGTAATTCAAAACAGTTGTTCCCTAAGTCCTGAATAAGTTATGGTGATTCTGTGTACAGGATAGCTATGAACTGATCAGAAGTATCAGTTCTCTATATGATTACTTGGTAACTGTGGTTGAGAAAAATACCCATAGTTTGAAATTATTTGTGTTAGAATAAAATCCGAACAAACTCATGAGAAGCCTGCCTGTTTTAAAATAGGTTTTAAAGGCTCACGGTAACGTGCCAAAATGCAGATTTGTTTACTGTGGGGGAATAGGGAACTCCCTTATACTTCTGTGTGCTGGCTGACAACAAACAGCAGTTTCAGAGGAAATAGGTACAATTGAGAAACAGATGACATCCTTCATTTGACTATTATATTTTGTAAGGCTTCTTGCAAGGTGAATAGGCAAAAACCATTCTAAGATAATCAAATTTTTATGAGCAGCCGTGGCTTAGAGTTATCTTTGCCATTGTGGGTAGACACATAGAAAGCTACAATGAAGTGTTTTAGCATTTGCATAGTGAAAGTGGCGTACAGTGAGTAATGGAGGATTGTGAATCTAGCACTACTTCACGATCAGAGTTCAAATGCTTAAATCTTTTGGGAGTGAAGGAGGTGTCACTGTAGTGAGAAATCTCTCTTTGTGAAGATATTTTCTTTTTGAGGAAGTTCTCTTTCAAATGTGAACCCCTTGTTGAGGTAGTTCTCTTTCAAGCGTGAAGCCCTGAAGTGCTCTGTTCCTCACTGCCTGGGCATGCTGCCATATTGTCTACTTGTGGCTTTCCTGACCAGAGAAGGAGGAAATCCACAAAGCCCTCTGGTTAGCTAGAGTCATGTTCTCAGTTTTGGTAACAGTTGACATAAGGACAGGGGTGTTTCCTTTATGCAAGCAAAGTGGTGGTGTGAGGGGCATTTTGAACTATAGCATTGGAATATGGGATGATAAAAGAGTTTCTTGCCTGTGGAGACATGAAATCTACTAGATCAACTAAGCCTGGTAAAGTTCACTTCAGGATGCTTAAAGAAAGTGTAAGTCTTTTAGAGAATAATAATTGTTAGTTATCTTTGGACAGAGTGGAGCATTGACTGGATACCAGATCAGTGGTAGTTGATGGCTGTCAGAAGGAAATGGTGCACAATTTACTTCTGGATGTGCTCTCTCCCTTTTTGATTACAGCTAATGGTGGGAAGTATTCTGTTTTTTTACTAATGATCTGTAAGAGAGGAAAGTTGTTGAAATTACAGATGACTTGAAGCTCAAATGATCTGCAGAACTACTGGAGCACCAAATTATTTCAGACTATTCTTGTGAAATGCAGAAAATGGTTAAGAATATTGGATGGAAATATGTGTAAGATACTGTGCTTAGAGAGGTATGTCACTGGAACAGATAAAGGACAGCTGCATTTATAGTAAGAAGTGCCTGAAATGGCAGTATTAAACTTCAGGGAGAATACCTTTCAAGTGAAGGGATACAAGGAATGAGATTGCTTTTAATTATTGAATCATTTTTACAGATCATCAGGTACTGGTTTGGCATATATAAGAAATGAAGAGCAGCTCTGGTGTTTATCCAGATCTGAAGAGAATAGTTTTTATGGTGTTACAAAATTTGTTCTGGTGCTCTTTAGTCATGTTTTTTAGTAACTAACGGTAACAGAGACTATGCAACCCTCAGTGACAGATTGCTCTTATGAGAAGGCTTTAGAATGGACGGGGTGAAAAATGTCACTCCTAATAACAAGAAGGTTCTTTACCTTCTGGGAAAACTAGTCTCATATTGTTTCTGCTGCCCTCCAGCATCAGTAACAAACTCAGACACTCACTGTAGATGGAGGTCTGGACAGCTGCATGTTGGTGTGTGAGGTCAGTCTGAGTCAGCCCATTCCTTCTGACAATGGCTTTTGACTGAGTAGAAACCATAGTTGATCTTGTTCTAGTTTGATGGGTGATGACTCAAATCTAGATGGGATACTCCAGTCAGAATTCTTGAGACTTGTCTGCATTGTGTTTGTACCAGTTTGACCCCAGGTTTCTCTTAGTGATGTCTCATTCTACAAGCCAATTTACTCACGGTGTGGTGCCTCCTAGGAGCAACCACCAACAAAGGAACCCCTGAGCTTTTATGCCTTCACAGTCCAAGCATGGGAAAGTCTCAGCTCTTCCTCCTGAGTCTCTGGCTGCTGCTGTGTGTCTGGTCACCATGAAAGTCTGGCCACAGCCTTAGGGTACCCATTTGGGGTTCAGCAATGTTGGCAACTTGAGAGAAAACATACCTGTGAAAGAACAGAGTTCATTCTGACTGTTTCTTGTTGTGGGATTGAAAATACTGAATTTTGTGGTGCCTCTCAGTTTTGGAGAGCTGTCTTTTAGATTTGGATGCTGAATTGTTCACTGGTCAAAACATGCGTGTTTACATTACAAATATCAACATTACAACTTGTGCTTTTGTTTTGTTCTGAGGTATAATGAGTGATCACAGAAATATTACTGACTCTGCTGCTGTGTGTCTGGCTGGCTGCTGTAATTCTTGTCCTATGGTCGTTTTGATGTACTGTGCAGGCATTGAAAACTGTCAGATAGTTTTATAACCACTATGTAGATTAGTGTAGAATATTGGTAAATTAAATAAGAGTATAATTCTAGTTTTAAGAAGAAAACTCAGCCATAACTAAGAGGAGATTAGGACTTTATTTGTATTTCAGCAGCGGCTAATGTTAATTTTTAAGGATGCTTTATCGTATGTGTTGAAGACATGAAACATAGTTAGCTTTATTTATGTTGGAAGACTTTACACAACATGAATAGTCTAAAATCATTTTAAAGATATCTCTGCTTATTGTTGTTGATAGAAATTTTGTCCCAGGAGGAGATTATAACTCTAAATCTTAGAACTGAAGTTGTTATATCACTCAGTACTGAGAATTACTTACCCTACCTAAACATTTTAAAGCTTTTATTCACTATGGAGGAATTATGTTAGATGCTAGCTTCCTGTACATGGTAAATTGCTTCCATTTGTGAGTATTGCTTGAGTTTTCCAGGCTGCAGCAGTCAAAAATCAGGTTTGCTCGGACATGTTAATGCCTATAAAGGACATTTGAATGCTTATGAATTTTATCTTTGTAAAAACTTTAAAACAAGAGTTGTTGTTGTTGTTACTAATATTATTGTTACTGCTATTATTATTATTATTATTATTATTATTATTATTATTATTATTATTATTATTATTATTTCTACTACTGCTACTATTATTATTCCTCCTGAGCATCAGCTTTGCTTTTGTGGGTTGTTTTCAGCTTTCAGACTACATTAATTTCATTGTGGGACCAATGGTATACCGCAGTAGAAGCGATATGCACACGCACGAGATGAAGCAGCAGTTCTCTTACACTCTGGCTTATATGTGGGCTGGCTGGGCTCTTACTTGTTTTGGTTGTGGAGCTGAAGATAACATCCTATATAAGTTTTTCAGTTTGTTTATCAGATCAGTAGAGCTTGTGGATTTCATTACAGTTTTGGGTCAGTTTTGGAGCATTTCAAGTTCAGTGGATAAACAGAGAAACAGAATAATAAGCAAAACAAACCTTATGCAAATAATAATGGCTTTATACAATTCAGCATGGTGTTAGATGATGAGAAAGGTTTAGAGTGATTATGCTTTACTTACATGAGGAAATTAATGTTTCAGCACCCAAGACAGATTTAATTTCTATTTAAAAAATTCAATTAAATGTTAATAATTAAAATTCTAATAATAAAAAAACCTAATAATTAATTTTTAAAAAAATTAATCAAAGTCTAGCAAATACCTGAGAAGGTGATAGGCTTACTTCACGATAAAAGATTACTTCTATTTAAAAGCTATAATTAATATAACCATTTCTTATTCCTTTTGTTATCAACTTGTAAGTATTATCTGTAACCTGAATTTGATTTTTGACTATGCTTCTCATTCAGATGTCAGTGTGGAAAAGTAAGAGTGGTGGAAGCAGTTTCCTGTGCAGCTCTTATATCAGTTTGCTTTCTTGACTGTATAACTTTTGTCCTCAGCTAATTTTTCCTCTTGATTTTAACATTTTAATTGAGTTAATCTAAGTGTGAAACCTTTACATGGATGTAAGATATAAATCAAGGAGTAATAATTCCTCATTGTTATAAACAAAACTGACTGTATTCATAAAGCTAGTATTGTAGACTTTAGTTTTATTGTAGATAGAGCAATATGTGTGTAAAATGAATTATTGATGATTATTGTAGGACTCTAATGTTATGAATGAAAAGCCAAGGTAGTTAATGCATGGAAGTCATAGTTTCTGATAGTTAATTGCAAGACTACAGTTAAAATGTTAAACATCTGTTTAAAAATTACTGCCATGTAGGAATGTAAATCTCAAAACTATTCTGAATAATTGTCATAATCTAAAAATATAGAGCAAATAACACAGTTTCTATACTGACTTGGTTTAGAATAAACACATCTAGCAATTCTTTCTTTGTAATCTACTTATCTATATAAATGCCTGGACTGAAGTGGTGTCTTACACTAAAATACATTTTCAAGGCAATTTTTTGTTGGCAAGAGTATTGGGTTTGCTGGTTTTGATAGCAGAGAGGTGGCTGCAGGGGTGGTTTCTGTGGGAGGCTGCTGGAAGTTTCCTCCTTGTCCAGCAGAGCCAATCCCTGGTGGCTCCAAGATGGACATGCTGCTGGCCAAAGCTGGGCTGGTCAGAAATGGTGGTAACGCTCCTGTGATAACAGATTTAACAAGAAAGAAAAAAAAGTTATTGTGCAGATGTAATTGTGGTCAGAGAAGAGTAGGGTGAGAACATGTGAGAGAAGCAACTCTGCAGGCACCAAGGGCAGTGGAGAAGAAGGGGGAAGGAGGTTCTCCAGGCTTTGGAGCTGAGATTCCCCTGCAGCCTGTGGTGCAGCCCATGGTGAGGCAGCTGTGCCCCTGCAGCCCATGGAGCTCCATGGGGATGCAGAGATGCACCTGCAGTTGGTGGAAGAGACCCACACCAGGGCAGGTGGATGCACAAAGGAGTCTGTGAGCCCAAAGGAGGTCCCATGCTGGAGCAGCCTGTGCTTGAAGGACTGCATCCCATGGAAGAGTGACCCAGGATGCAGCAGTTTTGGGAGGACTGCTGCCCATGGGATGGACTCACACTGCAGCAGGTCACTGAGAGCTGCTGTTGCTCGTGAGATGGACTCACATTGAGAAATTCATGGAGAACTGAATTCATGAATTCACTGGTCTCCTGTGGGAGGGACCCCACAGTGCAGCAGGGAAACACCCCGCTCCCTGAGCAGTGGGAGAAGCCTTGGGTGATGAAGTGACCACAACCCCCCGTTGCTGTCTCCCTGTGCTGCTGGGGTAGGCAGCAGAGCTGGAAGGAGGGAGAGGTGGCAGGAAGCTGTTTTTCAAGGGTTGTTTTACTTCTCATTGTCCTGCTCTGATTTTGTCAGTAATAAATTCACTTCATATCTCCAAATTGAGCCTGATTTCCCATTACAATGTTTGATGAGCGACTCCTTGTCTCAACCCACAAATCTTTTGTTAAAATTTCTTTCCTCTGTCCAGCTGCAGAGTGAGTGAGTGAGTGAGTGAGTGAGTGAGTGGCTTTGCTGGGTGCCTGGCCTGCAGCCAGCATAAACCCACAACAGCAGGCCAAAACACCCTTGTATTTAAAATGAATCCAAACTTGGATGATAATTTTGGAAACCTTCCTAATTTTTTTTCTTCAAAATGGTGTTCTTTTTCTTCAGCTGGTGGGTGCTAGTTTGCTCACTTCACGAATGACATTATTTTCTTCCTTTTCTGAAATGCTATCCCGTGAGACAAGCTGTCTTTTGCACTGTTGGTAGCCAGTTTTTCCTTGAATGGCAGGTTTGATAGGTTATCGTGTCACTCAATAGTGATACTTATATTATTAAATGTAAGTCACTCTAGATGATCAACATCTGTCAACACTTGTACCTATAGGTGCATTTTACTTGCTGCAGCTGATTTCGCTGCTCACAGTTTCTATTAGAGATGCTGTTACATACAATTATTAGTCTGCTGCAGTGCAGGCTTTGCAAAATCCATAAATTTGCCAGAATTGAGAATTAAGACTGTTTTCCAATCCAGATAAAATATGGAAGTGAATTAGCCACACCCGTCACTCTAGCACTGAGTTTCTGTTAGGAGCTTTTTTTTTTTTCTCTGATTTAGATTGAAAAATCCTATCTTTTTTGTAGTGTTTCTGCCAATTCTCGGACTATATCCCTGCTATCACAGCTGGAGAAGATCAATTTGGACTCTGTAGTAGGAGAATCAGACCATGCCAGATACGTTACCTCAAAGATCCTTCATCTGGTCCAGAGTCAAGGTTATTATCTAAGCTTTGTGGTTTTAGTAGTTTCCCTTTTGACCCTTGCTTCTTGTATCTCCCTTGCTGAACTTAAGTTTTTGTTTAGTGAACTTGATTATCCATCTATTTTTGTCACTGAAAACATCTGTTTAAGACCATGTTTAATGTATCTAGTATAGTATTGGTAGTGCTGAGTCCATTTTGTGTTGACAAATAGCTGTAATTTAAGTAATAATTCACTTTGTATGTATATATGTCTGTGTGTGTATATATGAAAAGTAGAAGTATTTGGAAGGCAGCTTTCTTACTGATATTTTTCTTTACTTTTTTCTAGGCCATCACAAGATTGTTGAACAATTGAAAGCAAAAATTAGTTTTAAAATTGCTTAAGTCTTTACTTAGTTCTATGCACTTACATGCATTTTTAATGGATTTTATTATTTACAGTATAAATTTTCTTGTCAATTTGTAGATGATAACTTATTTTTTTTTCTGCAAGCCAGTATTGGTCTTTTTCTCTGACAGAAAAAACCAGGAAGGAGATGACTTCTAAGGGCTCCACTGGAATAGAAGTTATCCTGTCAACCCTAGAGGTAAAATTTTCTAATTTTTGTGGTTATAGGTTCATAGCAGCTTTGCATTTTATGGTTATGAAATATATATATTTATTATTATATTTGTATTACGAAATATATTGTTATCCTATGGAATCTTCAAAACTTGTGTTGGTCTGTAATGAATAGATACTGTCTTTAAGTTACCTACTTTTGAATTTCTTTCCCTTGTATTTAGATATTATAACAAATTGCTTGTCACCTATCAGTTCTAATGGATGTGTAGTATGCTACAAAGTGTGTTTTAGTTGGTTTTGTGGTTAATTTGGGCTGCATAGTGGGATGGTTGCTACTTGGGTACATCCAAAGTTCTACTTAATTTTGTGGTGGCAATTCCTCCTAGCTTTATGTATCCAAACTATTTTATTAGACTGTTTTGTTAAACACAAAGCTCTCTTTTTTATTGCAGAATACAAGAGATCCTCAAACTATTCTAAATATATTGAATATTCTCATTGAGGTAGTCTCAGTTGGTAAGTTTTCGTTAAGGAGTAATATATGATTATATTTATGCTTTATTTTTCAGATTTTTTTGTGTATTTTTGGTAGTTACTTTTTATTGTTGAGGGGAATTTTTTGTAAATTAGTACTTTGGTTTTTGGTTGTTGTTGTTTGCTGAAGCATATGCAGAATTAAAAGAACATAAAGACTGAAGTTACCTTTCTAATAATCCTACATAATAGTTTATGTTGCTATAAGTGTACATGTAGCATGTTCTTGCATAGTGCAGTCACATATAAAGAAAATATTGCTGTTCTAAAGACTAACTTTATGATGACTGTATCTTAGATATTTAATTGTCCTTTGGCTTTAGATGTATCAGTTCAATTTTAATTTCTAGGTGGTGGTCGGAGAGCAAGTGTGTTAGTCACCAAAGGAGGGACACAGATCTTGTTACAGCTGCTTTTGACTGCCAGCAAAGACTCTCCACCAAATGAAGAACTAATGGTGCTTCTTCATACTCTTCTTGCAAAAATTGGTCCAAAAGGTGATATTATGGCTTAGTAATTACGGTTTTATAATTGAAACTTAATATTTTTTGTGTTATTGTGTAAGTTTCCACATACTCAGAATTGGTAGAGAAGGAAAAAAAAGTAGTAAATTAGAGGGGAGGAAAGAGTAGTGCAAAGCAGGTACGCAGAGTTGACATCAGTAGAAAGAATTTAGTCATTTAACTTCTGTTTTTTAACAATTTCAAAATTAGTGTGATTAGTCTTGTGTTTCTTTGATGTCAGACAAGAAGATTGGCGTGAAAGCAAGAATAAACGGTGCCCTAAACATATCATTGAATTTAGTGAAGCATAATTTGCAGAACCACAGGCTAGTATTGCCATGTCTTCAAGTATTAAGAGTTTATTCAACCAACTGTAAGTATTGCAGACAATTATTTTCTTTCCTGTGTGAACAAAGCTTTTTATCTAGATAAGGTTAAAATGTCAATGCTGAGTGCTTGTGTAATGTTAGTTATTTAAACTATGTTTTTTTTCTGAGAATTTTCTCTTTAGTCCTCAAAATGCTTAAATTCTAGAAAAATAATTTTTTCAATCAGTGCTATTGGATGTGTGGAATTTTGAGCCATCTAATTTGCATAAGTGCTGATGTTTAAAGCTCTAAACCAGAGATGCAAACATTTTGCTTGCATAAACGCTTAGAGTTAAATAATTATTCTCTTTATTATTCATTCTCATGTTTTTTATTTCTGATGTTTTGTTTCTGTATTACCAATTTAAAACTTACTTGGTTAACACAGAAAATATTTCAATTTAACCTAATTATTTCTTAATTTAATCTTTTCCTTACTCTTTTTGTTCAAGAGGTCCACTCTCCTCTATTGGGCTGATATTCTTCCACAAGAGCCTAGTTGTTTTGGCAGGCAGTAGGAAGTTGATAAAAATAGTGTGGTTCTTTGTGTATCTCTAGTGACAGTTAGATGCTCTTAATTTGTTTTTGTTTCAGCTTGTGATGTTTGTTAATCTTCTTATTTAAGTGCAAGAAATTGAAAACATGGCCGTGTTCCCCCCAGAGAACTGATTTGATAATCTGTAAGATTATGTTTTCAGGTCATTCACATGAGCAACTATAATTCATAAAGCCCTAATATTTTCAAAATGTGGAAGCTTTGTTTCTGTTGAACTGTCTAACAATGAGGTAAAATGCTTCTAAAATGAAAAGTGTAATACAGATAGTTACATTTGTTACATTGCTTATCTGAAAACTTGCTTCATCCTGAAAGTGGAACTAGTCTCTAATTTGATGTCTTAAATCAGTTCTATTTTTCTATATTCCTCACTTTTTGTGAAAAGAGAAATTAGTAGTTTCTGATATTCTGATGAGTAGTACTTCTTCAAGTTTGTGTACAGTTACTATTAGAATAAGTCCTAACTTTACTTAGATTCTGGTATGATGTTGCTGCTAATGATGCTGAAATTTCCACTTGGGTTCATGTAAATTACACAGTATAACAGCATTTATTATATTGAAGTAAATTCTCAGCTGCTCTCTTCCTAGTTTGTTAGGAGAACATATTGCTGAACATTGCTGAATTTCATTCAGGAATGAAATTTCTGTGCCTACGTCAGCAGTTTGTATTTTCAGCTGGTTGTTGGACTTCAAACATATACTTTAAGCACATATTTCTCCAACATAGGTCTTGGCATAATTTCTTTTTGTTTGATCCCTTTCAAATAGATTACTTTTATAATTATTTTTTTGAGAACATATCTTCATGACATGTATTTCAGGAAAGCTATACCAATTGGCATTTTTAAATTTTATAGCAGACTCTTGGATTTCAAATCCTGGTGAATATACCCATTTGTCTGAATATTGGAGGGTAGTAGCAAATCATAGAACCTGAAATTTTAGAAAACCTGCTGTTTCAATAAACTGAATTTCTATAAAGAAAATTCTTTTTGTGTTGTGTCTTGGTAACAAAGAAAGCAGAAACCTGCATTGGAAGTAGTATGTGATTTTATTTGTAAAGTAATAATTAAGTGTTTTTCTTTTCCAAGTTTTATCAGGATTGGGTCATCATGCTAATTATGCACAGAATAGTGTCTGTTTGTCACTGTATGTGTTAAAGGACAAAAATGTCTAGCAGTTTTGTACTTCAAAATTAACCTGTGTGAATTTTAGTTTTGAGTATATCAGTCTTTTTCTTTTGCCTTTCTTACTACATTATATTAAAATGGATTGCTTTTGTCTTCCAGCTGTAAATGCAGTATCTCTGGGAAAGAATGGAGTAGTAGAACTGATGTTTAAGATCATTGGCCCTTTTAGTAAAAGGAACACTAGCCTTATGAAGTAAGTAAGATTTTTTTAATATATCATATGGTAAAACTTCGTATTTTTTTTCAAAACTTACTTGTAAATGAAAAACCATATTGGTGAAATCAAATGCAATTAAGATTTGAAGACTAAAGGGAAGGGAGATGGGAAGGAGTACCGCAAATTTGAGACATTTAAATTTTCCCCAGTTAGAGTATCACAAAATACTTGAATGTCTAGTTGCAGTACTAGTAAAATAATATACATTATTTTTTTATCTCTGATATTCCTTCATGGAAACTGTAACAGTGGTTAACCCCAAATCATAACAAGCCGATCAAGACAATCCCATCATATTTCAGTTTGTTTCTACAGCACCAAGTCTGTCAGAGTTCAAGAGCATTTGGTCAGTGCTCCCAGGCACAGGGTGTGACTCTTGGGGGTGGTGCTGTGCAGGGCCAGGACTTGGACTTGATGATCCTTGTGTGCCACTTCCAATTCAGCTTATTCTGTGATCTGCTTTGTGCTTTTAGTGTGACACTATCCCTTTTTATTTGGTAACAGAATTTTCTTTCCATTTTTCTGAAAAACAAATAGACATCCTGAGGAAGAACATAAAACATAAAATAGGAAGACCCAGCAATATCTGTCTAGTGGGCTATTGGTTCAAAAAATTAAAATTCACTATGTAGGTGAAAGTGGTGATTTTAGATTCCCACTCTGGTGGTGGCTGTAGATTTTGGGGTTTTTGTTTGGTTGGGTTTTTTGATTTGGTGTGGATCTTTTGGGTGAATGTAGGGTTAAGAAGTAGCTAAGTGGGTGTAGCTGAAGAGAATCCTTTCTTTAGATATTCCATGTTTTTGAAGTACATATTAGTGGAAAACAAAATTTTTCATCTGATTAGCAAAGTATTAATCTCATACTGTGCATATTCTAACTTCTTTACAAAAGAAATAGCGTTATTTGATCAAAATCCGGTATTTGTGGTCACAGGAGTAGTGTTCAAAAAACGTGTCCTGTTCCTTTAAGGCTCAGCCAAAATTCAACATATGAATGTACTAGTCTATAATGTGACTAATTATGATGTCCTTGTTTATGGTCTAAGATCAGATGCGTCAAGTCTATCTTCACAAAGGGGAAAAATAAGCATATATGTTTTGTAGTTGCACAGTTGGATTGAGAGAAGATGTTTGGGTACAAGAAAAATCTCATGCTGACTGTCTTGTGATGTAGTAGAGATTGGTGGGCATTGCTTCCCAGTATATTCACATATACTGCTGGTATTGACCTACAGTTTTCTAAAATCATGTCCTTTACTTTGTTGAAGTACTTGTTCTGCTGCTAACAAAGACACAAATATCAGAGTATCACAACCAGTGAGTGTCAGTCATAAACATTACATTGTCACGGTGTTTTTGCAAAAGCTGAAAGTTTCTATAGACATTGCATTGATATTTTTAAGCTTTGTCATCAGAGTTCAGATACAGCAGAGATACATGATCTTTTAGTAAAGTAAAATATAAAAGTGAAGTCTGTGCTACAGTGCAACCAGGAAAACATGAGGTTAGACTCTTAAGTCTGTAAGCACTAAATATTTTGTATAGTTTTACAGTGTTGTAGATTAAGCTTACTGGTTGGTTGCTGTTTTGACTTTTCTTGTTATGTTGACAGGGTTGCTTTAGACACACTTGCTGCATTGCTAAAATCAAGTAAGTGTTTGACTACAAGAAAATGTCTACTTGAGCTATAATGGGTGTGTGTGTATATATCAACACAGCAAAACTAAATATTATATCAGTGGCCAAAACAAAAATAAAACTATGAAACCTAGAAATAAGTTTTATTGGCAGTTTCTGGTGCTTTATTTATGTTGTATATACATGTATGTTTAATACTTGGTTACTGTTTCATCAGTTACACAGCAGAAAGGCTGTACTGCTTCTGCAGAACTGATCTGGATCCAAGGTGGACAAATATCTTTTAACATTCACTCACTTCGGCCATTCAGTAATAGATATCTATAGCTTAACTCCCATGCCTCTTTTTTTACACGTACATCTGAAAATATATGTTGGATGGCTAGGGAAAGTACAGGTATTCTTCAGTACCTTCCTGAATTATTAGGACTTAGGTCCCAGTAAAAAATCTGTCAGTGATGCTCATGAAGTGGAATTAAAGGTAACAAAACCAATGGTGTGTTTCCAGACATGGAATGTCTCAGCCAGCAGTAATCCTCACAAATGTAATCTTTGCAGATTTTGAGCCAGCATTGTAACTAGCAAGGAATTAAAAACTCATTTTCTCCAAAGAGTTGTGTTAAAGCAACAGCATTCATAGTAGTTTTAGTGGAATTGAGTAAGAATTGAGATGTGATGAGATTTGCAGAAAACCATATCACACAAATGGTGGGAAATTTCTGTATCAACTGTAATAGGGTGCTGAGTTTATTCATGTTTATTAAGTGTGATACCTTGGTCTTATAAGTTTGTGTATTTATGAATTTTGCAATTTCTCCTTGTGAGGTTTAGGGACAGAAATATTTCCAAATTGTTGTCAGTATTCTATTCTGTAAATTGGCAGTTAAACTCTAATATTGGGGAGGAAAATGATGTTCAAAAGGTGTGCTTTTAGAACAGGAGGTCTTGTTCATTTATTTAGAGATGTCTTATCATTAGTGGTTTTAATTTGTAGCTTCATAAACTTTATATAAGTAAATCTTTACATGATGACATTAATCTACTATGTTTTCCAGTTGTCATACTGGTTACCCAGTATTTGGGGTAGAAGTATTTTCAGCTTATGAAATTTGAGTGATAGTTGTAAAACTGTATGGGTTGCAAGTGAAGTTTGTTTCAAATCTTGTGTCTAGACAGTGTGTGTGGATAGTGATTTATAGAAATATTTTATAGATACTTTATAGAAATATTTTTGGTTTTTAACTTACTGGGTGACAGCATCTTGCAATTGCCTTTTAAGTATAATGCATGCTGTTCTTCAGTAAACCATGAAAATTACATCAAATGTTCTAAGAATGAAGTTTAGGCTACTGATCTCAGTTATCCAGTTGTTTCTGTTTAGGTTGATGTAAAATGCTTCTAAGGGTGGCTGAAGTACTACTCACACTGAAACAATTCAGTTATTTGGATAAAAATAATTTCAACACCGAAAGTAAAATCTGAAAGTAATATTGAAGTCACTGGGCAATTTTAATTTTCTTTCCTAACTTTTTTTTGCCAAGAAACAAATGCCAGGAGAGCAGTAGACAGAGGATATGTGCAGGTGCTTTTAACGATTTATGTTGATTGGCACCGTCACGATAGTCGACACAGATACATGCTGATTCGTAAAGGAGTGTTACAGTGCATTAAAAGTGTTACAAACATCAAACTGGGAAGAAAAGCATTTATTGATGCCAATGGGATGAAAATTCTTTACAACACGTCACAGGTAAGTTTATCCTGATAGGGGTTTTTTATGTTGTTGTTTTTGACTCTTTGGCTATGACCTCAGGTTTGTCATATTTCTTTTATGAGATTCATGGTCGTTCCTGATTATGGGAGTAAGTATTCTATTCTGTACCACACATTCTGTACAGAATTAAATTTGTATTTGCTGGTGTTCTGCTGTGGCTGTCTCTGGGAGGGGCAGTTGAATTTAGTTTTAAAAAAGATGGGGTGAAAATGCCTTTCTATTTTGAAGTTTGGATTTTTAAAAAAGGTGAATGTGAGTTGGTAGAAGTTTTTCTGTCCTTCAAAGAAACATGAACCAATTTTTTTGTAGAGAGCATATAAATGTAGTTTGCTTTCAATTGGAGACATACTTTTCTTTGTTTTCCTGTTAACAGGAGTGCCTTGCAGTAAGAACTCTTGATCCTCTCGTCAATACATCCAGCCTAATAATGAGAAAATGTTTTCCCAAAAATCGTCTTCCTTTACCAACTATTAAAAGTGCTTTCCATTTCCAACTCCCAGTTATTCCTTCCAGTGGTCCTGTGGCTCAGCTGTACAATTTGCCTCCTGATGGTATGGTGATTTTGTAGTACTTTGTCCTTGAGTATGTCTAATTTTGCATTATGGAAGGTGGAATCAATTGCACTTTTTGTGTTCTTTGCTGAAAGGACTCTGAGACACTTCTCAACGAGAAAAGGGTCTATGACTGTTGGTGTGGAGCACCGATTTCTAATGTTAAGTTTAAAGTGATAGAAATTTTGTCCAGACACATGTAGTTATAAAATAAGAGGAAACAAGGACTAAAAGGTGATGTTGATCAAACTCTGAAGTGTAAAGAATAGGCTGTATTCAAACTTAAACAGTCTCTGCTTTCAACTCATTTGGCATATACATTCTGTGTGAAACGTGTTGTACCATACATGTTGTCTTACAGGAGAGTGTATCCCTTCCATTCTTTCTGTTACTGTGATAAGTTAGGATGGGATGAATTTAGATAAAAGTGTGCCATTTGAAGCACTGCCTTTTTTACATTATTGTGGTTATTCCTTCATTTGCATGATGAGAAAGTAGAGCTACTTTCTTGGACTGTTGCAGTCTTCTAAAACTCTGTACTGCAGACCATTTATATGGTTCTTTGTAGGAAATCGATTCATCCCATTGTGAACACCTTTCATTATTTTCAGATAATTAATACGTGTTCTGATAAGGTGAAACAGCTTCAGACCTGGTGAGCAACTAATGAAGTTGCTCTCAGAAAGTTACTCTAAAATGAAGGGTCAAAGTCAGCTTGTTAATATCTTTTATTCATGATATCTCCTGAAAAAAAAGTGGTCATAGTCAGAAAGAAGTAAGCTATCCTATTGTGGTTCATGTGGGTCAGACTCCAGTAGTTCAAAGATGTTTATGTTTTGTCCTCAAAGTAGAAAATAGATTTAGAAGTGTGTTTCAAAACCCATGGAAATTAAATCTCTGCTTAATACAGTAGATTGGTACTGTAAATACCTGTTTAGGGAATGTCCTAGTTTATTAAAATGAACTAATGATATGGGGGTTTTTTAATAGGTTTGTTATCTGCTATAAAAAGAAGTGAAAAATCTAAGAAAATAAGATACACAGTGCTTTAAAAGGAAAAAGTTCTGTATTAAAAGATGTGGAACTTTGGGGGGGATGGAGGTCTGCCTTCATTAAAAATATAATCTTGTATAGTCAGTACTGTAAAAGCAGTACCTGTAGATATTCTGGATACACCAGAAAATCAGCATGATTTGTAAACCTCTGAATGAGCCTTTTAATGACAATCAGTGAATTTCCTGCATGGAAAACACTATGAGAAAAGGTAACAAAACCCCCCAGCACTAGCTTACTAGTTGGTTTTCACTTTTTTTTTCAAAGAGTAAGTGAAAAAGAAAAAAAAAAACTCAGAATGCAGAAGATCTTTGAGCATGTATAATTGGATTAAAAGTATGATATGCCTTACAAAACCTTTTTGTATTGTAGTGGATGATGTAGTAGATGAAAGTGATGATAACGATGATGCTGAAACAGAATCAGAAATTGAAATTGAAACTGATGATGACAAGGACCAACATTTTAAGGTTGGTAGAGACAAAATAATTAGGTAAAAGTCAGGTATAGCAAATTTTTGTTTAAGTTGCTTGAATCTCGTATATAAACATATTAAGTGTTAGAAGCAGTTTGAGGAGGTTTTTAGGGCAAATTCTAAAATTAAAAAAAGCTTTAGAAACTTAAAGAAGGTGGGTGTTGCTTGAAAATATCAACCATTCTTGTTCAGATTGCTTCAGGATTTTTATCAAAATTTGTTTGCTTCACACCTGGTGTATCTGGAGCGCCATGGAACAGAGCCACAGACTCCTTTAGCAGTGTTCTCTTCCCAACTTGTACTTCTCTCAGCCTGCTTTTCTCACATAAGCTTGTCCCTATGTAGGAGCTCCTCTAACCTTTTCCACATTCTGAACTGGGCTTGACTGGAGCAGTATTTCAACAAGGTAGCTGAAGTTCAGCCATCTGTAGAGGTGGACATCATACATCTCACTGTTCTACCACTTAGGGAAGTTATTTTCCTGTTCTCCAGCTGCCAGTTGGGACATGGATGGATATTTGGTCAGAACTGCCTTATTCTGTATTTTTATGTTATGTGTATGTAGGAGTTAATGGAATTTTCTGGATTCTAATGAACTGGAAAGACATATTTTATTTAAGGATCTCATGAGCTCTGATGGAAGGATTATCTTCCAAAGAAGCAGTGTTGTCACTGCAATCACATGAAGTCTTCACATTCCAAGTTCCAGTACTGGGAATATGCACGGATTTCATGTAAAATCTGATAACTGTATATAATAAGTTTGGATGAAAGCAAGAAAATAGAAATGTTTGTAATATTGCTATTGAAATGTAGGCTTAGGCATTCTAATAATACTGAGCAGTCTAAATCTTCATGGTGAAAGCTGCAGTTCATTTGAAATAGTGGTATTTTATCTTTTAAAGCATGGCTGTGTCAGGATTAAAGGTGAATGTTTCAGATTAATTTTGAAGAAGTTCATTAATTTTGGATGCAAGATTGATTTGTTCTGGTGATCTTTCAGAATGATGATATTGAGACTGATATTGATAAACTGAAACCTAGACAGGAATTGGGAAGACCAATAGAAGAACTGAAAATGTATGAGCATTTTTTCCCAGAACTTTTAGAAGACTTTCAGGTAAAGTATATGATTCCCAGGACATTTCTGGCCATGTCAGGTTGACTCTGGAATATACTTTCTTTTTTGGTGGCTAGTTCCTCTAGCCAAGAATCATGGATCTGCTGTTCTGGACCTACATATGGGAGTACTTTATCCTAGGTTATTTAGTTAGGTGTTATGGTTGCTTTAGTCTTACTGAGAAGGGGGTACTGTGGGTAGATGTAAAGGAAAACTGTTTTCTGATGTCTGATTATTGCATACAGCAGAAGGTAAAATAGTGAAGAAGGCTGTGAGATTTCTGAGAGTCCTTCATTGTATTAGGCATCTCCTTAAATGCTGTGCACCTGGTTAAAGTAGGTAGTTTAAATATCTAGGCAATTGCATTGACTTTATTCTTTGTTATTAATGAACTGCTTGTTATTGCTTTAAGGCCTTCTTGTAAAAGATGAAACTTTGTTGCTCTGGTACTTTATAGCAGCGCTCACCTTTTAAATTATGTGTAAGACAAGGAAGGAGTAATGTTTCTAATGTATATGAAGCTTGGGAACTGTTTACTTTTTTTTGTTAATAATTTTTAAAATTATTTTTCCACTTTGTTTTTTAAGGAATGGGACTTAGTTTCCAAGGAACCAAAGCCTTTTGTACCTGATGCAAATTTGAGTGGACCTATTGTTGTTCCTACAGCCAGTGTGGAGCACTCTGCTGAAGCAAACCCATCAACAAAAGGAGTTGCTTTAAAGGAGTGCAATCCTTTATTGACAGAGGAATACAATAGAAGGCCAGTGTTTCTGGAACTACCAAAGAAAGATAACATGAAAGACAGTAGTTTACATCAGCAAAATGATCAAAGAAACATGCTTCCATCATGCCAGTGTCTAAGCCAAGAAATTGTGAAAGGCTTGGACAGAATCAGTCTTCAGAATGATGCAAAAAATGATCATTATGGTACAGGGTGTGTAGTAAAGAAGGAAAGCAAAGCTAGCCTTCCTACAGTTGCTTGTAGTAAACCCTGTGAGCATGTTTCACCCTGTGGAGGTAGTCTCTTTGAAGGATCATCTGTCCAGCTGGGAAAACTCTGCTGCACTGGAGTGGATTCAGAGGAGGAGGAGGATTCTAGATCTAGTTCATCAGGAGAACATGTCATGCTTCAAGTTTCTGATGTATCACCAGTTCATGACTGTGATCTTTATCTTGAAATGGTGAAGAACACAAAGTCTATTCCAGAATACTCAGAAGTGGCCTATCCAGATTATTTTGGCCATATTCCACCCCCATTTAAGGAACCAATTCTAGAAAGGCCGTATGGGGTGCAGAGGTGAGTTACCATACTTCTTTTTTTGTTGTTGTTTTCATTCCTTTGAGAAACTGCATTTAGGATGAGATTAACCTGGTGGTCTCCAGAGGTCCCATCCGACCCTTGTGATTAACAAGTAATGTTATACTGCCTACTATGGCATCTAAAACTGTTTCCAATGAAAGGCAGTTTGAAGGTGAGTAGACATTGATCAGTGCAGAGCTATGAAGAAGAACACAGACTGATTCTGTAATTGCTAATTCTGGAATTCAATTTCTAAATATGAAATTCAATTTCTGTTCTCCTTTTTTGCCTTCCCACCACTTCCCATGTAAATTTTGTAGTTTGCAAAATAACAAACCAACCTACAAAACCCCCCTACCAACCGAAAAAAAAAATCCACATCTGAATGCTCCTTTCAGGTCTTCACCGAGATAGGACAGTTAATAATTAAAAGGTTCTTCACCTCTTTTCTCTGCTGAACTAAAAATCTGTCTTTCAGGGAAACCTAGTGGAAAAAGTTAAAAAATGAATACACTTAATGTTTGGCTTTAGTGTTCAAAGTATACGAGAATTTATAGGCAACAAATGCAGAGGATGCGGTTTGTCTTATGTCCTGCAGAATAAAATACAACAAAAACACATCAACACCCCCTTTTATTTCTTCACTGGGAGATAACAGAAGATGATGAAGAATGATGAAATTCTTAAGAATAATTTGTAGAAGTGGTATGAAGAGCTGGCTAATGCACATAGTGAATTACTGTAAAGACATGTGAATACACTAGCAGAACGTATAGTAGTAGCTATGAGACCTCGTCACTTGCCTAATTTTGAGATTGAACGCCTTCACCTTTATACTCATAACTATAACCAACTTTATGAGTTTCTTTGTATTTATATTTAGATTATTAAAATGATTAAGAGATTAAGTCCTTAGGTGGTTGAGTGAAAATCCTTCAGCTGTTTCACACAAGCAATGAAAAAGTGATCTTTGTAGTGAAATGACAAGTGCTGAGACACTAATGATATAATGAATATATTGTTCTGTGTTGAAGGAGGATAATCTTCCCTAGCAGGTTATTTATTAGATAGATTCAGCTGATTTAGAAGGGAGATAGTCTTGAGTCAGGAATCACCTAAGAATTGCATTAGGCAAATCTTGCAAATCCTTATGTATGTTTTTATAGTAATTAATAATTCTGAATTTTCCCCTGAATTTTCCAATGAAATTGAGTGAAGTCAGATACAATTTGTC
Organism: Phylloscopus collybita; assembly: GCA_027886175.1. Taxonomy (NCBI): domain Eukaryota; kingdom Metazoa; phylum Chordata; class Aves; order Passeriformes; family Phylloscopidae; genus Phylloscopus; species Phylloscopus collybita. Next base: position 4,793,428 of record JAJNNQ010000029.1, read on the forward strand.
ATTCCAATGTTCATTGTTAGACGTAAAACACTGGAAAAATAAACCTTGTATGATTATACATAAGGCTGATTTCCAGACCATGAAGATAATTTTAGAGTATATTTTAACTTTAAAATATTTTATTTTTGTTGTATTTTTTTAATGTTGAAAGTAACTTTTTGAGGTCTTGTGCGAACGAAACTGAAATACCAGATAATATGGCTAAACTTGAATCAAAAATCCTGCATCATATTTTTAAGGAACACAGTTTTAAGAATTCAGTTTCCTACAAATGACTCAGTCTTGTTACTACAACATAACTATCTTCTGAGAAGGAAACTTTTTTAAAAAGGGTGTAATCTTTTTATGATTTCATAGTTTATAGCAGATTGTAAAAATTAGTTTGGTAGGGGACATGGAAAAGCTTTAAAATCTTTTACAAAGCTGTATCCAAACTCTTGACATTCAATGTGATTTATGTACTCTGTAATATAAGCACTTAGCTACTGCTCCTTGGGTAAGTCTTATTTAGAAAATAAGTGGTTGATTTAATCCATCCATGTAATTTGAGAAAATATTGTATGGGGGCTAAAGTGTGACTTCATGGATTTTTTTCCTACTTTTATTAGAACAATGTGGGGTTTGGGGGTTTTTTCTTTAGTTTTGCAGTGTGCCAGATTAAGTGTTTTTGAATTTGTGCTTTGGAGTGCTTTTTCTTTTAAATTTAGTAGCATGTAATTATCACCAAATATCTCACCAATATATTATTGTTTGGATAAATGAAATTGATAATAGCTGAAGTGTTTTATACTACTCTATCTTTTTAGGAAGAAAATTTTTATATAGCAAAATACCCTATAAATTTGGAGTTTAATTTCTATTTTTTTCTATTCCTTAAAAATTTAGTTGGATTGGGTTGTTTGTTTTTTTCTGTACACTTTAGTGTTTTCTAATCATCAGGATCCACAAAAGACTATCTCTAAGCACAGGGCTGACATCAACAGTGTTGGTTCTAGAATTTTTTTTTTCTTTAATTGTCTTTAAATAGCTTATCTTCATTTTTTGGAATGTGAAAATGTCTGCTACTACTTTTCCTTCTTATGAGCATCTTGAATACTATTTCTTCTTTCATCTACACTGGTTATTATAATGGTATTTAAATGCCATTATTATTTATAAAATATTGATTGTGGATTTTCATTGATGGGCTTTGTCTTCGCAAAACTCCTGTGATATTAGGAAGTGTAATGGCATTTTAGAGCTGAGGCATGCCAAGATTAAATGAGTTTTCTAAGATCAAGTGTAAGGTCAAAAATCTATAATTCTGTCCTGAGCTGAACCTATTCAGATGGATTGTGGTGAGTCAGCCTTGTCACAACGTTGTCAGTACCTTGAACTTGTGACTTCATTTCTTTTTCAGTTAATTTCAATATAATAAAACGTGCTAGAGTTGTGCACTTACCTTCTGCTTCTCATTTGTTAACAGTATTTATTTTAATTAAATTGAGAATTTCCAGGCTGAATGTACTTTAGCATTCTGTTTCTGTATTCTTCATTGTTAATCTGCCTCCTTTTTTTCTTATTGCAGGTGCTGTGCAAGCTTTTCCACACAGCTCTGCCACTATATTTCATTCTTGAACTGCAACACATTCTTACTTTTCCAAGACAGGACCTAGATACTGCCAGTTGTGCAATGGTTTTATGATCTGGATAAACCTGACATTTGGCTGACATCACCAAATTCTTTCTTAATTATTATGTAGTCGATAAATGAACCTAGATCTCCAGAGGTGAAAAGCTAGTTCACTAACACACTCACTGTACGACCTACTCCCCAAAACTCTTTAATTTTGATTATGGTAGGATTCATGTAAGTTACTAATGTTATCAAGTGTTGTCATGGACTAAAGCATTAACATAAGTAATGTTTGAGTAACTTCTGCTTCAGTTATAAAGTATGAAACCGTGTTTTTATCCTGCAGATAAAACCCAGTGAATTGTGTGCATGAAAATTCAGTTCCCTCACATAGAGATACTGGATTCACTCAGCTGTGAATGCAGGTGTTTAAACTTAAGTACTCCTTGAGTTTGCACACATAGGTGGGGGTGAAGCTGAGGTCTGTCTGAACTGTAACAGTCTTCATGGCAACTTTGTTAGTTTTCTGTATGAGGCAATTCCTCTTTTGTGATTGGAAACAGTAAGTGACAATTTAAATGAGAACTCTGCTTTTCTTTTTTAGGACAAAAATCTCTCAAGATATTGAAAGGCTGATTTATCAAAATGATATTATAGATAGAGTTGTGTATGACCTTGATAATTTGAGGTAAGTTTTTACCTTTCTGTAAACAATATTCAGGTAACATTCTAAGCCAGTTCTACTTCCTCTGTGATGGGACTCATAATATTAACAGCAGATTTCATACAAAGTTTCATCTGACAATAACAGTGTTTTTGCTATCCAGGCTGCATTTGGAGGAGGGATCAAAATAGTTTCTTAATGGCCCAGTAAGGACCAAAAGAAAGCTATTTGGTTTAGCTAAGTTTGTTTTATTCATTTTGGTCCCTTTTTCTGCTCATAGTTGTTCTGTACCAGAGGAGGCAGATGTTTTGAAGTTTAATTCCAAATTTGAATCTGGAAACCTGCGCAAAGTTATTCAGATCAGAAAGTAAGATATTTCAACTCTACTCTACATGGTTTAGGCCTTTTAGTTCTGCTTCTTAACGATCATTGATATGTTTTTGTTAATTTTCAGAAATGAGTATGATCTAATTCTGAACTCAGATATAAATAGCAATCATTATCATCAGTGGTTTTACTTTGAAGTTAGTGGAATGAAAACTGGCATTGGTTACCGGTTTAACATCATCAACTGTGAAAAGTCAAACAGTCAGTTCAACTATGGTAAGATATGTTTCACATTCTTTGAGAGGAAATATGTAAAAAATACCTGTACTAGTCAACTTAGCCGTTTCCTTCCCTCCTCCACAGGATTAGCAGTATTCATGTTGTCAGTTTAAATTCTTTATTTAAATAGTACTGCTAGAAAATGTTTTGACAGCTGTAGCTAAAATGAAGAAATGCATCTTTAACCAAAGGCTGTCAGTTTTTAAAATGAAGTTTTGTTGTGAGGCCAAAACAGAAGAAATTTACTGGTAACTGCAGCTACAATTGTCTTAGGACCATTGGGCAGGGGAGGACAACAACAAAACCTGTTGATTCACACAAATCAATGAGAATGACAGTTGTCATCATTAATCCATTTCTGCATAGAGCTAGATGTGCATCTAAGTGGAGACATTCCAAAACAGTTTTGTTTTATTGATAGTAAGGAAAAATAAGTCTACTTTGAAATGCTGGGGTTCATAAGTGACTATTGCTGTCTTTAGCAAGTAGAGTTTGCAGTATGTGCCTCATTCAAAGGTTTACAGAAGAAATGAAGTGAAAATACCTTTCTTCCTCTTTTCTGGGGGTGTGCATGTGGTGTGTGTGTCACTCAGCTTAAAACTATTCATTTTTTTTCCTGCTGTATATTCTGAAATCTGTCCTTTAAGAAGGAAGAAATTTCTCCTCCCACCTCCAGCTTCAAACTCCTGTTACTGAGTATTGTTGTATTCTCCTTTGTCATATGCTTTCATCCACATTGATAAAATCACAGAGTACCAAGTAGTTCAGATCAGTTTTAGACCAGTAGTAAGATGCTTTTAAGTTACTTACTAATCTTCAGCAGTCAGCTTAAATCTTTTTTTTTTAATGTTGTGCATACTTAATTAATAGTTTATTTTGATTTTTTTAATACATGGACAGAATCGGTCAGTGTGGTTGGCTAATTATGTAATGAAAAACTGATACTCAGTACTGAGTTACTCTAACTTCATATTAAGTATTCAACTTAAGTTTACTATCAAAAAATAGACTTTAAAAAGTTACTTGTTAAAAAACAATTGTCCAGAAACATCAGTTATTTTTCAGTTATCTACATAAATGGATGATAATATCAATTTTTTGTGTTCTCTCTGAAGCCTTTTTGTAGTGTGAGTTGGATGGGGTGGAACTGAAGACTGCTTGTGATCTACCATTCATGCAAACCTCAGCTTCCATTTAAACATTCCATTTTGGTCTTCCATAGGTCTTACTCTTTTCTTTAGTTGTTATTTTTGGAAAATCAGCAATCTTTTGTCACCTGGTTTAAAAAGCAAGCTGTACAATACCCAGACATTCGTGAATATATACAAAAGCACTCCAGTAATGAGTAAATAAGTAGAGGTAGTGTGTAGACTTGTATGTAAGTGTTGATGTGGTCCATTACTGCTAATATGTTTCTGTTTAAAGGTAAGCATTAAAATGACATGCGTTTCTTCTTTCAGGTATGCAACCCCTTATGTATTCTGTTCAGGAAGCACTACGTTCTCGACCATGTTGGACTCGTGTTGGGGCAGATATTTGTTACTACAAGTAAGTGCACACACAAACCAAACATACAGCTAATCTTACACCGAAGATTAACATGAGGTACAATTTTTGAGAAGTACTTGTTTGTGCATTTGATGTTAATCTGTTGTGAAGAAGGGTTTTTTTCAGAGTTACTACAGAGAGTAGTATATGTGATAGAAATATACAGGTTTTCATTTTGTAAGCACACTACTAATATTTAGGCTGTTTATATTTTGTATTTTTCTTAGAAATTGGACACTGTTTCTGAGAAGCTTTTAAGGGAACGTATATATGCATGCTTACTTGAAATCTTTTAGTAACTTCCAGTAATACTGACCTCATGGTTCTTGTTACGAGCCTTCTGCAATCTGTGGTGGAATCATTGTAGAGGAGTTCTAAAACACAGGATGAGAATGTGCAGCATATTGATATGTAATCCTTCTTGGTTGGTAGCTGTTTGCTTACTTTGTTTTTGTTTGTTTGATTTTGTAGCTTGTTTTTGTTTGCTTACCTTTTATCAGTGTGAATGAATGTGTGTATCTGTTATAATAAAGTATCTTTAAAGCTGGTGGGAACCTGTATTTAACCTGTATGTACATAGAGAGAAATACAGTCACTAAAAATCCTTCTGACTCTTAGAGTGCTCATAAATAATTAATAGTATGAAAAAAAAATTACTCTAGTGAGTGTATTACCTTAATTTTTTTGATTTAGGAATCACTTTTCAAGAAGTTCCATTGCTGCTGGGGGCCAGAAAGGAAAGTCCTATTACACAATTACATTCACAGTAACTTTCCAACATAAAGATGATGTGTGCTACTTTGCTTACCATTATCCATACACATACTCAACTTTAAAGGTGAGAAGCTTATAATCTGTTACATAAAGGAATATTTACGATATTAGTATAATATATAGCATTCATGACTGAATTAATTTTGTTTCTTTTTATGAAGTTTAAAATGCTCCTTACAAGGAAGAGTTTTCATAATATTAGTGTTTAGATTGACAAAATGTGTAGGTTGTTCTAATGAACAATCCCGAGAAATAAAATTGATGCTTACAGGCTGAATGGGTTTCCTGGGTATCAAAAAGATGATTATGTGACTGGAGCATGTCTCTTATGAGGAGAGACCTTGAGAAGAGACAACTGAGAGGGTACCTCATCAATGTCTGGAAGTATTTGAAGGGGGGTATCAAGAAGATGGATCCAGGCTCTCCGTGGTGCTGCCAAGAACTGGGACAAAAGGGAACTGGTACAAACTGATGCACAGGAAGTTCCACCTGAACATGAGGAGGAGCTTCTTTACTGTGCAGATGACCGAACCCTGGAACAGATTGCACGGAGACGTTGAGGAATCTCCATTCCTGGGGAATTCAAGCGTTGTCTGGACACAATCCTGTGCGGTGTGCTATAAGATGGCCCTGCTCAAAACAGGGAGGTTGGACCAGATGGTTCACTCTCGTCCCTTTCAACCTTACGCATTCTGTGATTCTGTGATAATTGACTGGAGCAGTGCTCATTTCTTAGAGTGTTTGTGTTTGAGTTAAATGACTTGTATCCTGCTGTTATATATATACTTTTTGATAATTAAAGCTGCTGTAACCAAGATAATTAGAGATCTTTTTAGGTTTATGAATTGTCTAAAGAATTCTTCTGAAGCTTTTAATACGAAGCAAAATTCATTTTGCTAGAATGTCTCTTGTTTGTCTCTGTCACAGCAATAAAAGCGAAGTGGAGGATTCAGTGGCCAGTGCATAGCAGCTTTAAATGCAGCTTTTCACTAAACTATGCCAGCTTTTCAAAGAAGTACCTGTTAAGAGATGTTATAAGCAGCTGCTGCTTCCAGCAGCTCCTGGTCCTGGAAGCTCCTCCTGTCTAGGCACCTTGGGGTCTCTGTCCCAGGCTGATGGGCAGGGCTGCTGCTTTCTCGTTTGCTTATATATTCACTAGCAAGGTTGGGTATGGGTCCCAGGGACAGAAAGAGACTTATGCACACACACTTGTGCTTGCCCACTTCCCTGGGCAGGGCTGGCCACATAGACTGGCACAGACAAGGCGCACCCCTGTGTAATGCTACTGTGACTTGCCTAACAGTTACAGACACCCATCCTCCTCTCCAGATGGTATGGATTGCTGTTCACTTGTAAAAGTACAAGCCAACCTATTCTCTAGAATCATAAGCCTGTTTGTGGAACACTGGCATGGCTCATCCATGCCATAGCCCTGCCTCGATCTCAAGTCTCTCTTACCTGCTGTGCACGCCTCCCGTTTGCAGTCTAGTCCAGCCTCACACTCACTAGCAAACAGTTGTGTGCACTTGCACACTCATCTCAGAGGCCCTCTGCACTTGTGGCTCTGCCCAGATGCCAGCATGGACTATCTGCCTGTTAGATACCCCTCCCTTGGCCTGGGGTGCATTCTCACTGGGTAGTTCACCTTGAAGTTTACTAGCAAGCTTCATGTGTGCTCCCACATGCACCAGCTGAAGGGAAGATGCATATGCTTGCCCTCCGATCCCTAGCAGCTGTTACCAGGCACATGGTCTTGTAACCCATGTTTGTGCTTCAGGTGTTGTCACTGAGAAATTCAACCCTTATTGTCCCACCATATGTGTTTTGATGGATGCACTGTCCTTGCCTCAGTGGTTGGACGCCAGTGCCTTTACCCACTTGCAGTCGCTGGCAATGAGACATCCCCTTGCTTCTTTGCTGACACCACTGACTGAAGAGTGCCCACAATGCCTACAGCTCCAGCTGCTGGAGTTTGCTTTGATTCCATCAGTAGCTGGGACACAGCCTGTGCTACCCACAGAAATCCTTCCAAGGGGTTGGCTTCTCTAATTACTGATGCTGAGACCCTTATGCATTCCAGCTGTTGATCCCAGTTAACTTACAGATGTCCTTTTAGTTGTGCTAGTCCACACAGCACTTGGATGCGCAGGGTAGAGAGTAAGGCTGCTCAGAGAGATGGCTAAGGGCATACTGTAGGAATCAGGTGCTTGAGTTTTGTATGGTACCACACCCCCCTCTTGAATGTCCCAAATTAATCCAGTTCCTCATGTTTATCAGGTGACTCTCTCCAAATTTTTGTCTGTAGATTCTTAATGGCCTGTTCAGTGAGAGACTGGTGGCTTTGGTCTTTGCCATGGGTTCTACTACATCTCAGCTCTCTGTTCCTGTGTATTGATTCTTCTTTTACTTATTACTACTTTTGCTGTGAAAAGGTCCCTGATCAGATAACCTTAATGAAGCAGGAGTTCTTACCTTCTATATACCCTTATAGTACCATCCATGTACAGTTATTTACCCTCTTTTCCTTCCTCTTTCTGAAAGCAGTTGGAAGACTAGACTCTGTAAAGAGAAGTATTCAATCAGTCAGAGATGTAAAAAAGTGGTATTTCAAGGTCAAAAGTATCCTGGAAACTGAACGTTGTTTAGAACATCTAAAAGAAAGATCTGTTAAATAGTACCTTTGAAATATGCTGTCATATGTGACTGCAAAGGATTTGAAGTATTTTTTTCATTATTTTTGGGATGAAGATGCATCTTAGAAAGCTGGAATCTATGCACAACCCTCAACAGATATATTTTCGGCAAGATGTTCTCTGTGAGACACTGGCTGGCAACAGCTGTCCATTAGTCACCATTACAGCCATGCCAGAATCCAATTACTATGAACATATCTGTCAGTTCAGTAAGTATAACTCTTCTTTCTCATCAGCTGAAAATGTAAAACTAGGTATTTGTAGAAAAAATTTAGTCTTAACCACTATGCAGTGTAAAAATAGCAATGTAAAATAAGGTTAATGAATTTCGTGAAACTAAGAGGCATCAGTATTCAGGATTTGCTTTGTATTTAATAACACTTACTTGTGGTAGTCAAACAAAGATATTCATATCTTAAAATGTACGAGTACATATTAATGTATTTTAAATTGTTGCTGGCAGGTTTGTACATTACATTTTGCAGACAGCATTTCTTGGAAAAGAATACTGGACAACTAACTTTTTTCTTAAAACACTTTTCAAAAAAATCTTTCATGAGGCTAACATCTAGCTACTGTGATTTGAAGTGAGCTTTTGCCATTTTCTTGATTTGTTTGTCCACCTCAGTATTTTTCTTGGCTGTTGGGAAAAAAAAAAAGTCATGGAAGTTGTGTCATAACTGCCAGCTCAAATTATTTGTGTCTGATCAAATTTAAAGCTCCATTGTGGTAGTTCCATAATTAGCAGTCCTTTCAAAAATATTGTGGCAAGCTCTATCAATAATACCTATACTCAGTTACTACTCAATTTACAAATGTTTTTTGCATTGTAATAAATGCAGCAGGCTGTTGGCTCTTTTTCCAGTCAACAGACTGTTGACTTAGCTTAAATCATATTTTGCAATTTCTATGGATATCTCTTTTAGGGAATCGTCCTTATATATTCCTGTCTGCTCGTGTACATCCTGGAGAGACTAATGCAAGCTGGGTTATGAAGGGAACACTGGAGTATCTTATGAGCAATAATCCAAATGCGCAATGTTTACGGGAATCTTACATTTTCAAAATTATTCCCATGCTCAATCCAGATGGTGTCATCAATGGAAAGTAAGCATATATTTACTCACAAATATTTACATCTGTACTCTAATTCTTGGCATCAATATTTAAAAATGAGTAATCTAAACTAATCCTGCAAAGATACAAATGCAATACTTAATATGATAAAAAGCAACAGACACTTGCCATATTTTTGGCTTCTTAGAAGGCAAAGCATTATATTCCTTCACAAATTTCAGTTTTACAAGAATATTTTCAGTTTTCATGGATGATAATTATTCCTATGTGATTTGACATGATTTTTTAATTGTCTCTCTGTCTTGGATTTGTGTAAGAGTGTTATATGAGACCACACCTGAATTTAGGAAAAACTAAACAAGTTCATGGTCTACATGAAGAAAAAAAAAGGTGCCTTATATTTGAAAAAGTCTTTTATATATTTTTTTTAAAAAGGTGGGATGTTAATAGGTGTGCAGGAGAAAGGGTAAGAGAGTATCTTGGTTTGATTGAAATTATTAATAGTTATTTCAATTGCTAGACTTTTCTTAACAAATTTAAGGGATATTTCAGAACCTTTTGAAACTCCTATGAGTAAACATTGAGCAGTCTGCATTTACTTGGTTGCTGGGAATTCATAAGAAATGGAAATTTTGCTATGGTGAATCTACAGTTTCTATTCATCTATTATAGGTACTATCTTAAAAGGTTTTGTGAACAAGATAACAAAAATACAACTAATTACAGATTTCAGTAGAACCTTGTCTTTATATAAATAAAATCATGTGAATACTAGAACATGTAATTAAATAATTCAGGATACAGGGGCAATTAAGAAAGCTGTCCCAGCAGACATAGTCTAAAGGCAGATGTAGTAAAGATAACTACATGATCATGAAATCCTGCAAGTTTAAAAGTTCTTGCTGATAGCTGACTGAATACAGAGATGATATTTTTGTTTGCTGGGTTGTTTGGGGGTTTTTTTTGGTCCTTGTTTTTCTCACAGCTCCATGTCTCCTAACAATTTCACATTTCAAGTATTAGATTTCTAGTTGACATTAGTCTTTAATTTACAGAGGACACCAAAAATGTAAATATACCATATATATGAAATTACTGATTTTGAACTAGAATCTGGATAGAATTGCAAGCCTTCAGTTTCAACAGCAAATAAGTAATATTACAGTTGACTTCACTTAAGAGGCTACTTCTAATTTATTTTTAGATTTTCTATAACATAGCTTAAAACACCCCAAACATTTATATTATTTGGCATGTTAGAAAATTGAAGTTTGTTTCTTGCCAGACTCCTTCCAAAGAAGCAGTGGTGATGAGGAAAACTTGAGGTGGGGGGGGAGGCTTATTTAAAAGTATAATAATACAGACTACATCATGCGTTTTTCCACCCCCCCACAATAGCCACCGTTGCTCTTTAAGTGGAGAAGATTTAAACAGACAGTGGCAAAATCCAAATCCAGATCTGCATCCCACTATTTACCATGCTAAAGGGTTACTGCAATATCTGGCTGCTATAAAACGTTTGCCTTTGGTAAGTATGTGTGTGTAAGCAATTCTGAATCTTTTTAACTTTATCTATGTAGCTAGTCTATAAATTAAACATTTTGATATGGTCTTGTAAACCATGTCACACTTAAATTTGACTTGGAGAACTGGTCTTCTGCAAACCTGTAGATGTAAATCTGTTACATTGGCTAGGCTAGAAGGTTAAACTTTCCTGAGATGAATCACACACTTTTTGTCTTAACCCACAAGTTAACTATATAAGGGATTCTGCTGCCTAATTCTTTGGAACATTCAACTGTACAAATAAAAAAAGATTGTCTATTACTTTCGTAAAATGTTAATTCCATATTCCTTGGGTTTATTTTGCCAAATGATTTATTGTAGGTCTACTGTGATTATCATGGTCATTCTCGTAAAAAGAATGTATTCATGTATGGCTGCAGTATCAAAGAGACAATGTGGCATACAGGTGTTAATGCTGCCTCTTCTGACCTGATGGAAGACCCTGGTTACAGGGTAAGTTTGACATTTGTACCTTGTATTTGGCATGGGTTTGGAACATACTTTTCAAGTAGTATCCTGATTCTATCCTATGCAAATAATGACTCTATAGCATAAGCAGACTTATTTAAAATTATGTCCTTAGTTTGTGAGTGTACTTCAAAGTACATGAAGTATACTTTGAGCTTTAAACATTGAATGCTTTACTTTTTTGTTTCTTTAAACCAGTATTTATTTTTTTGTGTTTAATATTACTTTTATAGAAAATAGATGGAAAATATGCTTCTGTGAATTTATAATTAACAGATTAAAAAACAAATAATTGAAGCATCGCAAATAATATTCTAATGACAAGGCAAAAAGAAACTGAATTGTTCTAAGAAATACTTATTTTTTTATATGGAAATAGGCACGATCGCTTTTTATTTATTCCTTTATATAAAGATGTGTAGTTAAGAAATGTGCCCCTAATTAGGTAAATATAATAAATTTGCACAAACACATTCTCTGCCTTGTATAAGCTTTCAAAAATGTAAAAAATTTATCGAATTACTGAAAACCTGTGTGACTTACAGGCGTCCAGGCCCCATGGTTTTTTGAAAAGATTCAGAGTTGGAAGCATGTGAATGTGTGTTAAAACACTTGTTATGCATCCTTGAGTGTAAATGAGTACAGATGCTTTCTGATTTCCTCTTTAAATCTCCCTCACAAAACCAAAATCTGTGGCTTCTTGATCTTCTTGTCTGAGTTCCTGGATGTTGAGCTAGATGCCAATCACATCTGCTGCTCTAACACATTTATGTGTGGTTTTGCCACTTCAGCCTGCACTACTGTAGTGCACAAAAGTCAATAAGGGCTGTTGGAAAAGCCTTTCATTTTCAAATAGGTGGACTGAAATGTTTGGGCAAGCTTACACTAATGGGTTATGTATTAATACTGAAATAATAAATTTGAAGCAGTCATAGCTTTCATCTTAACTGACACAAATAAAACCTGGAAAGAGCAGTCATTTAGCATTAGTCAAATATATATTTGTATGACCTTTTCACTGAAGCTGTCATGTAAACCGTTATACTGAACTTTGATTCACATGCAGTGAAATATGCACTTAGTGCATTGCTGAATACAAATGAATTTTATGTGTTAATAAAATACTGCTTTTGTTAGGTCTGTAAATGGGATTTCTGAAATAGTCTGCAATTGAATTAAATACTTACATGGGGTATATGTGGGACACTTAATTTGAACAAACTTAGCTTGATGAGTTAGGAGGGATGGCGGTCAGCTGAAGACTTCTCTTGTGTCCTGAGTCTTATTCACATGACTATGAATTTTAGTGACAGAACCAGCAAAAAGGGATTTTGAAAACTAGGAAAAGGCCTGAAGACACTCACGTGAACAAACTGAGTTTTGGAAACACAGGATGAAGAATTGATTCTTTCTCTTTTTTTAGTTCAAAATGCACCAAATTTTCTGGTAACGGTTTGTGATTACATGGTCCCTTTTCACCTCCTTCCATATGGGAAGTAAAAGAATCACTGTATTTTTTGAATTGTTGTCCTGCAGGTACTCCCCAAGATCCTGAGTCAGACTGCCCCTGCATTCTGCATGGGCAGCTGCAGCTTTGTTGTGGAAAAGTCCAAGGAATCTACAGCACGAGTTGTTGTCTGGAGAGAGATAGGAGTACAAAGGAGCTACACAATGGAAAGCACATTATGTGGATGTGACCAGGGCAAGTATAAAGTAAGAGTATACATCAGTTAAATATTTCTTACTTTCCAATTTCTTCCCTTTGCATTGGTATCTTACTCTGTAACCCTGCTTGCTCAATTCTTGCTTGCTTAAAGCTTCTAAAACCTTTTAAGGTCTGGATACACTAATGTTAAGATGAACTTACACAATTTTCAATTTTGTAGGTTACATAGCAATTATGCTTATGGGCTGTTTTAACAAGATTAATATTAATCATTGCTTGTAACACGTGTACGCGTGTAGTTAAAAAAAACCCAGAATTGTTCTGCCAAACAGATTCTTAGAATTGGGTAGTAGTAAATGCTAAGACTATAATAAAAGTTTCCTTTACCTATGGCAATTTCAGACTTCAGCATGGCAGATCATGGTTCTTCACAGATATTTAGCAGATGTGTCCCTTACAGAATTTTCCCATCTGGTTGGGGAAACAGGCTTACAAATCAAAACACTTTCATATAGGGTTACCAGCACTACAAATTACACATCATCTCTGAACTCACATAGTTGTGGCTTCTTGACTTCAAATTTGTTTTCATTTTCTCTGCTTGAAAGGTGTTAACAGGACTGCATATCTGAAAACAAAAGAGATGACTGTGTTGGTAGTGTCTCACTACTAGACAGCATGCATGGAAGAAGTGGATTTCCTCTACATGAAAACTGAGTTTAGGAATGCTAATCAAGAAAATGATCACGAGCCTCAAATAAGGTTCTTGACAGAAAGAGGATCAGAAGACTGGGTGGGAGAGAAACAAAAAAAAAGAGTTGAAACAAGATATATTTAGTATATATTAATGTATACTCCAACATCTGTGCTTGTATCCCTAGACAGTAGGAGGACAGATACTTTTTCTAGAATTTCAGTAGGCTTGTAAGTACTACTTTTTGTCAGTTAACAACAGATGTGTTCCTGCTGTTGTCAGAGCATTCCTCAGATGGCATCATTATAGAGCTTTGAAAAAAGATAACTCATCCAATTAGCTTCTTTTGAAATTTTGAAAATACTCTTAAACATGGACTCTTATGGCTTTAGCAGTGTTGCTACAGGAAGTACTTAAGAAAACTGAATTAAAAATGCTTTGCGGACAAACTTTCAAGATGCTTAAACCTCCAAAGCTATTCTTTAGTAATGAAAGAAAAAAAAAAAAGCTGAATTTTGTGGAAGAATCATTTACTCAAGGGAAGAGCATTCTTTTATGTCACATAAGCTAGCTGATGAGACTAAATTACTGTTCTGCATTCATTTTATGGAGTAAAGCAATTTGTGAACTCTTAGTCATCCTCTGAATATACAGGAAGATTCTTAATTTTTTCTTCATGATGATAATGCTCAGACTTACTAAGGAAATATATCTAAAAAGTCAAGGTGACTGGACTTAAGCAAAGAAGTGAGACATTTCTCCAGTGAGAAGATGAAAGAGATGAAAAGGCTTAAGCTCAGGGGTCTAGGGGTGCGGGGGGGCTTTTTATGTTGTTTTGTTTGTTTTGGGGATTTATTTTTTGGAAGGAGTAGGGCCAGTAACTGTCAATAAACTTGTGATATAAATTAGATTATATATGTCATAATATGTTATTTCAAAACAGAAAGAAGTTGCACTATAGAAATTCTCTTCCCTCCTACTTCCCATCCTAAAGGATATGAGAGTTCAGATCTGAGGGATGGGAACATAAAGGTCTGAAACACTTGCTAGTCTTATTCTGGTTTGGCATGCTTGCTGAATTTTGTTCAAAGCATGAAGAGGATTACTTAACAAATTGGTTCTTTGTGGAAGGAATACTAAGTCTTTGCCAAAGCTGAACATAATTTTTCTTTTTATTCTAGTATTTTTTTTTTACTGGTACAGTGATGAATCTAGACTGTTTCCAGGCAGGAAGCTGTTAAGCTGAAGTTAGCTATTCTTACCTCAGTTAGGATCACTGTTGAGAGAATTGTCTCTGGAAGCAGTTTTTTTGAGTCACGTGGAGTCTTTGTAGTCTGTTGACAAGAAGTGCTGCAAATATAGGTCAGTCACCTGTGATTCAACATATGGAAAAACAAATTTTCAGGTGAAAGGATTGTGCAGGATCTACTATGGAGCTTAATTAAGATGCCAGACAAAAGAACAATCTCTTCAATGATTCATGCCATCTGAAAACAGAAATCAATGTCTTTCCTGATTGGAGATTAATATATTTGGAAGTATTGCTTGACTTTTAAGTTACTTGAGAAGATTTTGTTATCTGACAGTCTTATGATGCACATAAAGAGAAGACTTCAGGAAATAAAGATTTGGTTAACAAATTTCTCAGTAACCTTGATTTTTCAGTCTCCGTAATTTGAATTCTTGAAAATGATTATGTCTTTACAACCCCTGCTGAATAAGAAATCAAAAGATTTACATGGAATTTGACTGTCCACTTGACTTCCCCAAATCTTTATATGGCTGTTTTCCTTTTATTAAGTACATATTAAGCATACTATAAAAAAATATTTTTCTCTACTTGATGTCACAGTCTGCTATGCCTTTTTTCTTTGTTTTGTATCTTTGCTTTCAAGTAGCAAATTTAATCACTGAAATATTCTATTGATATGAAGGTACCTTCATGACATTCTTAGTAGGGAAGACTTCAACCCTCCATCTAAAATCTTACTGTCTAGAAGAAGTTGTATAAGATGTAGAGAAAAAGAAATTAGATTTAGTTTAAAAAAAAAAAAGAAGCTACATTGAGATGGCTTGAGCTTAAAAGCAATGCCTGTAGCATGTAAGTAACTTTAATAGGCCTCAGTTAAAGGTACTGGAACAACAGTTGAAGATGATTAAAAGATAAAGAAAAGGAGTGTAATCCAGGCTTCAGTGAAAATGAACTTGACCGCAGGTCCCTTAGTAAGGGAAACTGATGATGGTGATGATGATGATTTCCTGAACCAGACTTTAGATCTTTTTTCATGGAAGTGAAGAGGTTTGGCTGATGGAAGAGTCAATGAAGAAATTTGGCATTTGTGTGATATTACCTTGTCCTTTATGATTGAAAGAAATTAAAGAAGCAAATAAAGATTTGGCTTGAGGCTTTTAGCACAATTGTGTAGACCCAGAACTTCAGTGTAGTAAGTTAAAAATTTATCTTTCAGGTGTTTCCCAGTTATCCACCTCCAGTCTGATCCATTTATGTTTCTCTTCAGTTACATCCTCTTTCTTCTGTGCTAAAAGTAGCAGCCACGGAACACGCGCACACTGTTTATCTTTATAACAATTATCTTTGCACTTTCTTCATGCTGTACTCCTGTCCTTTTTCAACTTAGAGACGCTCCTATTAGACATAGCCTGTCTATAAGGAACCCGCCAACTAACAATAAATTCTTCAGCAACAAATGCAGGCGATACCTGGAAAAGTTTCTGAACCATCAAGCTGTACACATTAGTAATATGTGTAACAGTGAGATTACTGTTGCCTTTCTCCTTCCTCTTCTATGTACTTGTTGCCTCTTGACCTTAATGTTATTTTAATCTCTTTGGGGCAGGGACTGTGTCTTCCTGTGATTAGCGTAGTGGAGCCCCAGCTATGATTGGGGTCTTCGAAAGTTAATGATGTGCAGACAAATACAAAACAAAGCCAAAAATTGGCCTCTGTGGATAAGGTACTGCACTGAGTGAGGAGAACTGATTTCTGTTCCCAGCGGGGTCAGTGACATGCTGTGAGACACTGTGCAAATCGCTTCAACCCTCTCTGCCTCCATTTCTCCATCAGTACAGTGAGGATAATTCTTCCTTTATTAATAAGTGCTTTGAAATCTGCAGCACAAAAGCATTATAAAAGAGGTAAGTAGTATTACTATTAAGAATAATACTCAAATATTCAACTCTTGTTCACTGCTAACAGGTTTCAGTACCATTTGGCCAGAGGATGGCACTGTTCAGAATCATGGATATAGCTTTATCTTTTTTGTTACTGTGAAGCACCTTGTTTGTGCGCACTACCAAGGCAAAAAACTCAGACAAAAATCAAATTTTTCTTCTATTGAATATGTTCAGAATAGCACATGGAGAATGTGTGGGCTGTACCATTTCTGGAGCAACATACTTT
This sequence comes from Phylloscopus collybita, assembly GCA_027886175.1. NCBI lineage: Eukaryota > Metazoa > Chordata > Aves > Passeriformes > Phylloscopidae > Phylloscopus > Phylloscopus collybita. The sequence goes on from JAJNNQ010000029.1 coordinate 4,810,220, forward strand.
CTTTTAAACCTTGCATTTTAAAAGTCAGTGTCAGTATGGCAACATATACAAAGCTTGTGTGGTTTTTCCCTAGCTTTAGGTAAGAAGAATCCTGCTTCATTCTTTTTTGCTTCTTTCGTACTTGATGAATTAGCTTACTGCCAATTCTTGGGTCTTCTCTTACCCTGTTTGTTTTCTCAAAGCTTCTTTTTAACTAATCTGTGTTAATGGTTTAGAACATCCAAAAATCCTTGCAAATTCTCCAGAGATACAGAAATTGCAAAGGGAGAAATTGAGTTGAGTGGTGCCACTGAATTTGCTAGTGTACATACATTTAGTACTAGCCAATTATGTAACTGCTGAGGGTCAATGGAGATTGCTCTCTTTTCAGAAAGTAGTTGAGATCAGAGGTTATGTCCCTGTATACTGCACTTCTGGCTAAATTAAAAGTGTAGAATTACCTGATGGGAGAGTTTATCAGATATGTGAACTTGGAGAGCATTACATAAGTTCTATCTCCTAAATAGTCTTGGCAGAGGAAAATGCCTGGCTATATAATTAAAGTTAGAAAAGAGCTATGGTTTTTAAGAATTTATTTGTTAGCTTTAATTATTAAATATGTGAATAAATGCTTTCAGAATTAACACATGTAGCCTCTAACTTATAGCCAGGGAACAGACATCTGTCTCGTGGAGTAACTGCTGCCTTAGGTAGTTTTACCTATGTGTCAAAGCATAGTAATGAACTTGATCACAACTGTGACATAACTTCTCTCCTTTTTTAATTCTGATTGATGGAATTTATGTTGAAGAATCTTGTATTTAAAATTATTTTTATAAGTCTTGTCTGAAGTTGTTAAAAATAATTTATAGTTATGAATCTGGACATTGTCTCTCTTCCAATGCTACTGGGAAAAGATTTGTTAATATTCAGGTGCTAGAAGTGTAGACTAAGAAGCTCCAAAAAATGTGGATATGTCTATTCAGCCTTGGAGGAATCATGTAGGTATTTCTGAGTCTTCTCTGATACTCTTTCTAAGTGTTTATTCTGCAATTCTGATTTTGTCTGTCTTAAAAGCAAGATAATGTATTAAATAAATAAGAAAATATTAACCTAAAGAGTTATTCTGCAGTGTGTGTGGGTCCATCTGCGTGTACCTATTTTGTATTTTTAATCTTATTTTCAAATTAGGGATTGCAGATAGGTACAAGAGAACTGGAGGAGATGGGAGCAAAGTTCTGTGTTGGCTTGCTGCGTTTAAAAAGAATGTCTTCACCTTTGGAATACAGTCTGCCTTCTAGTCTGTTGGATATTGAAAATGAGCTGATTGAGTCAAGCTGTAAGGTGACAAGGTAGTACACTTTTATTATATTCACTTTTTCTTCTGGGAAAAAAATTGCAGTTTCTCAAGTGGTGTAAAAATTCTTTTAAAAGTATTTTTCCACTCATCAAAAATAATGGTGTGTTGTGATCTTTTACTGTAACGATAATCTGAATATGTTGGAGACCTATTGTGTTAATCCAGCTGCTTCAAACTTTGAAAGAAAATGATACAGACAAAGACTATAAGTCACATTTTTTGCTTTGATAAACACTAGCAATTTTAATGTCATTTGGGAGTCACTACAGTCCATAAAATTCAGTAATACATCTTAGGTCTCAATTGTCTCTTTCAAAGTGCTTCTTTTTTTTTTTTTTTTTTTTTTTTTTTTTTTTTACTTGCTGTGGTATTACAAATGTGTTTAAACAGGCTTAAAATATGTGAGTTAAAGCACTATGAACTCCAAGTGTTTGTTCCAAACTTTCTTCTTCTTGTTTCTCCTCTGGTGGAGATATATAATAAGACCTGAAGAATTTAAAACATTAAATAGTTTGGGTCACAAAAGAAATTAATATGCTCAGTAGCCAGGTTACTAAGTTGCCAGTTCTTAAAGCTATGGATAGGCTTGCAAATGGATGCATGCATCGTTCCATTCCCATAATTCATCACTGAAGTATCCACAAGTACATAGTAACTAAGGATGGACAGCAAATTAAGTGATTTCAAATGTACAAGCATATTTTTTCTGAAAATGTGGTTGGCAGACTAATAAAGCTGAGTTCCAGACTTGAAAAAAAAAATCATTGGAAAGGAGTAAGATTTGCATGGTATAATATTTCTACTAATGTTGGCTGTAGCTCCAATTTAGCTAAGGCAATAGAGTAAAAATTTGTGTAAAAAAAATGAAATTTTTTACTGCTTTTGGACAGCTGAAACAATGAAGTACTTGACAGTAATTGTATGTAGGCCATGAAAACCTAGCAGAGCTACGGAAGGGGATCTGTGACACCCTGTGACAGGGAAATAGGGTTTATTTCCCTCATTCACACCCATGAGTGTTCCTGGAATGTTGAGTATTGAGAGAAATTGGAGCTTGTTCATGCTTACCATATATAGATAATAATGAAAAGCGAAGCACAAGCTAAAAGGTGATAAAAACAACAGAAGTAACAGCAGGATGTCTTAGTGTCTTGGTTTGAAAGACAGGTATCTGCTAAGGAGGAGCAGGACCTCCCTAGGAGATGGAGAATTCAAATCTCCTCCAAATTATTATAATTTAGAAAATTAAAGGGGCTTTCAGGCAGAGGTACGGGGATGTGAATAACAGTTCTTTACTAGTATGTATAACGAGACAAATGAACAACAACTACAGCATTAATAATAAACAGGACCAGGAATCTCGAGGGGCTTTGTTTCACAAGGCCCAGGGCAGTCTGATCTCTCAGAGCACCAGGCTGGAAGGGTGGAAAATCCCGGGCTGGTGGATGGGATCAGAAGCTCTGCCGGTGGCAGCTGGAAGGGCGGGGATGTCCCGGCAGGGCCGGGCAGTGCGGGGCCAGAGGGCAGCAAAAACCCTCCAAGCAGGGCCGAAGGAAAAGATAGTGTCAGAAAGCGGGTTTGGGGTAACCAAAAAAGAACTTCTGTAAGTGTATAAGTAGTAAACTTACGGGAAAACTTAGGAGAAATATGGGCCCACAGGTGAATGGGGCAGGAACCCAGGATATGTAAAAGGCTGAGGTACTGACTTTCTTCTTCGTCTTAGTGTTTACTAGAAAGATTGGCTCTTGGTGTGCTAAGGACCCAGACACTGGGGAAGGATTGGAGCAAGAAAGGCTTACCCGTGGTGGGAGAGGAACAGGTTGGAGAATACTTAAATAAGCTAGTCTTACCTAAGTCCAGAGGTCCTGAGAAGATGCACCCACAAGTACTAAGGGAGCTCACTGAGGCCACTTAATAATTTATGAAGGATGATAGTGATTGGGACAGGTGCTTTTGAAGACTGAGGAAAATCAGATGCCCTGCCTGTCTTCAGGAAGAACAAGGAGGAGGATCCAGGGAATTACAGGCTGGTCTCTCACTGATAAGATGATCTAACAGCTAATCCTGGAAAGTATTTCCAGCTACTTGAAGAGGAGGTATGCATGAGTAGTCAATGTGTGATCCTTCCCTTCTCCTCAGCTCTGGCAAGGCCTGCATACCTGGAGGATTGTTGTTCAGTACAAGAGCAGTCATGGACATACTGGAGATAGTCCAGTGAGGAGCTGCTGAGATGGTGAAGGGACTGATGTACCTGCCACAGGAGGGAATGCTGGGAGAGCAGGGACTCTTAGTCTGGAGTAGGGAAAGCTCAAGAGGCATATTGTCAATGTATACACTTACTTGAAGGGAAATAGTTAATAAGGTAGAGCCAGGCTCTTTCCAGTGGTATCTGCTGACAGGTAAGAGCATAGACTGTAGAAGAAATAGCATTAACCATTATATACATAGAAAGGTGTCCTAGTTTTGGCCAGGACAGGGTTAAATTTTTACCATAAACAGAAAGGGGCCTGGCCAGAACCAACAATTGTTTGATACCATCTCACATCACTTGTCAGAGACCAGAGTAAGAGACTGCCTCATTTCTGGTCAAGCTATGGGGAGAAAAACTGTGGCAGGTGAAGAGTCTGGTATTGTTGCATTTTCTATGTAAATCATTCCATTGTGTTTTACCTTTTGTTATTAACGTTATTGTTGCTGTTACTCTTCCTTTCCTCTCTAATTGCTGGTTCCAGTAAAATCGTTGTTATCTCAACTTGTAATTTTTACCCTTGTCCATCAAATTCTTATCTTCATTCCCAGAGGGGGAAGGAGAAGGGGAAGGGGGTGGAGCACGTGAACAACATCTGGTTTGAGAGCGTCTTGGTGGGGGCACTAAGGCACAACAAATGGTTATATGTATATATTTGTTGTGAGGATGCTCAAACCATGTAACAAGCTTCTCATGGAGGATATAGTCTTACCCCAGAGGATATTTGAAAGCTGTCTTGATACAGTTCTCATCAAACTGCTGTAGGTGGCCCACTAGAGCAGGGGTGTTGGACAAAATGACCTCCTGAGGTCTCTTCCATGCTCAGCCATTCTGTGAAAAGGGGGAAAAGTCTTCAATTCTTTTCTCAAAAGGTACTGAATGCTGGTGTCTTGGGCAGTTCAAATTTGGGTGCTAGTGTAGGTAATTAGAATACAGGGTTCTAAAAATCACAGATTAATTTCAGTTGTCTCTCTCAGAACTTAAGCAGCCAAGATCCTGTTTTCTTGGCATTTCTGTCGTATATAACATGCTTGTTCCATACAGGACAAGGTTAAATTTTGCAGTAGCTAGGAGGGATGTTATTCTATACCACTTCACATCATTGTCAGGTGCAGGGGGAAGGGACTCTTCAGGAAATAAGGGGTTCCTCATAGTGGACAAAATATGGCAGACAGAGCAGTCTGGTATTTATTGCGGGGGGGGAGGGGGGGCTTTCTCTGTGGATCAGTAATTTTCTTCCACCTTTTGTTATTAATATTGTTGCTGCTACTCTTCACTTTCTTATCCCATTGCTGTTTCTAGTAAATTGTTCTGATCTCAACCTTTTGTGATCTCTACCTTTTGTCCCTCCCACTGGTAGGGAGGGGAAGTGGCACATGGTTTTACAGGAGTACTGAATTGGAGAATACTGTTCCTAGACTACAATATACCTTTAATAATTTTGTAAATAGTAATTCTTCCATAAGTAATTTTGTAAATGGTAATTCTTCCACAGGCTGGCTGTTAAGCAGTTTCACTAGACAGCTGTTGTGGATGGCCTCTAAATGAGAGCCTTTCAGCCAGCACATGTTTCTTGAGTTCCTCAGGTACAGCGTGTTTAACTTGGAAATTGTGTCTAAGTGTTACAACTATTTATCATGCTTTTTTTTTAATTTGCAGCTACAATTATGTGTTAATAAGGCTATAATATTTTTCCCATTCTTAACTGTTAACTGTCAATTTTATTAGAACTAAAGCTTTGGTGTAAATATGTATTTTTGAAATCTTAAACTTCAGTTACAGCATTTTGAATCAAGATGTGGTTGTGAGCAATTAATCCATGGGAGTGGCATTGAAAAGCAGCCCCAGATTTCCATGTAACTTTTTATTACTGGCTACCTCAGGCATGGGATCTCAATCTTTTGTTGTGTCTTGGGAGAAAGTTAGCAACCTAGTTTACAGGTAGCTATTGGCTAGTCTTTGGGAAAAAGTTATGTGCTGGATTTGTTTGTTAATGTTACTTATGGTGGATTTTCCTTACAAGAGCACCTAGTGAATTGAGGAATGTCATATCATACACAAGTCATTTCCCTTACTATTTGCTAGAAAGCTAAAGATGTATCAAAAACACTTTAGTATCAGAATGGGATAAAAAGGGTGTTTGATTTCTGTTTGATAGCAAACTTGAGTAGTACTAGATGAGAAAAGGAACAAATAGAAACACATAGATTGTTTTAATGTTATGAAATAAAGCAAATCCTGGTATAGGTGCATATAGTCTGTTTCATTACCAGATAAAATACTTCATTGATCCAGGTATCTCTAGAAAATTATTATGTATGAAAATTAATTGCATGTGTAGTACAACCATGCTGGGGGCAGGGGAAAACTGCTTCTGACTTGATTTATATTTCATTGCTGAGAGTGAGTGGCACAGGGACTGTTTTAGCCTGGATTTTCAGAAAGCACTGATAAAAGACTTAGTCCTTCATAGTGTTGTTGGCTACATATGGGCACAGGTAAAATACAACATTAGGCTCATAATAAGCTTACTGTTATTGAAACTCTGTGTGGAAATATTTATAATCCTATTTGTGAAGAAAGTGACTAGTACTCTGGAACTTAAAAAACCCAGCAGGTTCAGTTCCATCCAAAAGACTAGGTCATGAAAATCACAAAAATAATTGTACTGGAAGATAAAATTTTAAATTGGATGATTAAATAACTTTATTCAGTATATTAAAATTGAATTTATACCTAGAATTTTTTTTTTTTAAGTGGTTTCCCCTAACATGACCTTTGGGTGTTACACAGCTACAGATGGTGAAAGGTCATAACCAAGAGTTTCTGCACTAAAGAAATTAGGAGAGTGTGAAAAAAATCAGATTCTGTGCATGTAATAGTTAATACTTTTAATCAATATGGAACATTGACATAAAAATGTTGAAATTTATTGGAGGAATCTGTTAACATCTGTTTAAGCTTTTTTAAGCCCTGATGGCTTTATTTCTTGAAGTCATTAAATGTAAATCTAAAACCTAGAAATATGCAGCATGAAGTGAGAAAATAGATACATTGCTCTCAGTATTCACCTAACAATACTATATAACTATGTAAGAATCTGTGATGGAAAAACTGAATGTGTGAATTCCAACAACTTAATTTAAAATATGGCATTAAGACTAAAATGTGTTGTGTATTTGTACCTGGGTTTCCAAGCAATCTGGTGTGCCTGCCCACAGCAGGGGCATTGGAACTAGATGATTGTTAAGGTCCCTTCCAACCCAAGCCATTCTATGATTCTATAATAAAGAAACGACAATTTTGTTCACAGAACCTCCACTATTAACAATAAAAGTGCCATATAATATTTAAGTTTGCACATTATCTTCTTTTATTCTGCCAAAGGGATCAATACTGCCATAGGTGGAATTAAGAGGTGGTCCCATTCTTTTGTTGCAGATGCTCAGAAGCAGAGTTTTGCTATATACCTTAGGCCATAATAAAAAAAAAAAATTGTCAGCCAAGGTGTGCATTCACTTGAGTGGTGGAAATATACAAAGAGCCTATGTCAAGCAAAATTTATAAAGCTGATTTCTATTCGTCTTCAGAGACAGTCATGGGTCAGAATATAGTCACACAGTTTCTTGTTTTATATGCCCAAACTTCAGTTCTCACTGTTCCATTACAATGAAAGAACTGCTTATACTTTCTTTATATACACATGATTTGCTGCTTTTTACTTGCCATTAGAAACAAATGAGAAGCTGCCTACAGAAAAAGCAGGTAAAAAGTTGATCAATAGGAAGTATAAAACAGAATATTTTTACACAGCTGTAGAATGCTTGTAACGTTAAGAGTAGAGCAATTACTAAGATTGTGGTTATTTCCTTTATTTTTGAATATTACTGGTATTACTTTTTACCAAAGCACAGTTTTAATGCTTTAGCTACTAAGCAGGCAAGTTTAAACATGGAAGCACTGATTCTATTGTTTACAAATGATTTTGAGGTTTTCTCAAATTCTTTTTTGTTTTCCAGGTTGTTATTATAATGACCAAGTACATGCTAATATTTTAGAATATATTGCCAGTACTTCATTACACATAGGCTGAATTTGCATGAGTTCATTTTGAACCATATCTAAAACAAGAAAAATAAAGCAGTAAGTAGATTTATTTCACTCTGGCATAATACATCATTTTATGTGATGTATTAAACAACTAATTTTTCTTTAATTGTTTCCAGCCCATTTGACAGTGTTTTCATCCCAGTTCCAGATGGAAAATACTAGACTAAATGTAATACTGCTCTTACGTTGAGAATTATAGTTGTTGTGCTGACAGGTTTGATAAAGTCTGCGCAGTGAAACAAAAACATATGACCTCAGTCATAGCTGTTACAATTTACTCGACTTATCCTCTGCTCAAAAATGTGACTACTTTTTGGAAATTCTAGTTCATTTCAGTGATTCTTTTGAGGCTCATTGTGTTCTAGAACATGGTGTCTTTGTGTTTGTTATTTGATTTAATTATAGCAGAGAAGCAGACTGAGCATTGGGACCCAGCATGTCTAGAAAATGGTAGAAAAAGCAGACAGACAAAAGGAGCTGTGGGAAGGAAAAAACTTGATGAAAAATCCATTTCCTGCACTTAGTCTTACACTTGAGAAAAAACATCAGATTAGTGAGGCAAGGAGTGAGGGATATATGCAGTGGGAGTGTGTACATCTTGCAAGGGATTTCTGTCTAGGCTGTAAGGTAGAAAGTGGTTTTGTCCCATTTTATTTCCCTCCCTCTTAATAACTCTTAAACTGCTCAGACATTTGTATACTCCTAGTCTTCTTCACCTGGGAATAAAGGTATTTTCCTCTTACTGTCCTGCGAGGTTGGAGCTTTTCTTGGCCTTTTTTCCAGTACCTTCCTCTACTCCTCGAGTACAGCTTTGTTAAAAAGAAGGCATCTTATACTGCAGCTTTTGTCCAGTCCAAATGTTGGAAAAAAGCTATTAAAAATTAGATTCAAAATTCCACTTGTGGGCCTGGCAGCAGTGCCCATGCACCAGGCCCCTCCTCTGGCCTCAGTGAAAGTGATTGCTTTTAATTCTGTGTAGGCTGTAGCATCAGACTTCTGCTTGTCTTCTCTAGGGCAAAATAAGGAAACTAGTAACCAAGGAAAAAAACCCCAAACAAGCAGAAAAAGAAGTGTGATGAGCAGCTTATGTATTCTTCATACCATTCTTTAAGTTTTCTTCTACTCCTGATGGTATGATCCAAATACTACTATGGGCTACAGTTAATGATTGATGAATCCCAACTGATTTGATTCAGTTTTGAATTTCATAAAATGTATTTCAGGGTGGGAACGCATACAAGGTGTTGATGTTGCTTGTAATTAAGCTGTGGAGTAAATTTTATAACTCTAAATGTGAAGATATTTTAAAATATTAATTAAAGAGGATTTGGATGTCCAGGTTCTTATGGCTTAGAAAAGAGTTGGATACATTCTCCCCCTTAGCCTTGGAAATTCCCTTCAGAAAATATCCTTATTACTTACAAAAAACCACATAGATTAGGAGCAGCTGAACTGGACAGCACTTGTAGTTTTGCGTGTAATGTTGCCTCCTGCAGTAGGATTGCTAATCTCCAGAAGTGAATGTAGACACTAAAGAGAAATGAGAAGCATGGAGAAACAATTCCTTTGTGGTACTTCATAACTGTCTTTCTCATCTAAGATTTTTTTTTCCTCCCATGACAATGCAGTTTTAAAAGAAATTATTAGTACTTTAGGATTCCCTCTCCTTCCTTTCCCAACTCCCTAGATAGCTGCAATTCTCCATACTTTGACAGGGAATATTTCTTAATTTTTTGTTCCAAAGTTGTAAAAGGTATACACATCCCCTTTAGTGTCAAAAAAACTGCTGATCTCCATGGGGTTGAAATTGGTAATGGTTATGTCTGCCTTGTGGATTAATTTTTCTGTAATTGAGTCTTGTGGATAATGAAAAATCCAAATACATATTTAATGGGACAATTAAAATATTATTTTGAAAAAATATATTGTTTACTGAAAAAGTTAATTAAATTTTAATATGTTTGGAGCATTAATGTAAATGAAAAACACATAGTAAGGTATTATTGTTTTAAAAAATGATGGAGTCAGCATGGCTTGGATGAGAAGGGACATTAAAGATCATCTAGTTCCAACACCCCTGGCATGGACAAGGATGCAACCCATGAGATGAGGTTTCTCACAGCCCCATCCAACACTTGAATACTTCCAGGGATGGGGCATCCACAAGTTCTTTGATAAATCTGTTCCAGTACATCACCACTCTTACTGTAAATAATTTCTTCCTAGTATCTAATCTAAATCTCTTCTCTTTTAGTTTAATAACATTCTTTCTTGTCATATTAATTTCTGACTGTTTAAGAAGTCATCCTTCCTCTGTCTTGTAAGTCCTGTTTAGGTACTGGAAAACGACAGTGAGGTATCTCTGGAGCCTTCTGTTTTTCAGGCAGAACTCCTCTAGCTCTTTCAGCCGGTCTTTGTAGAAAGATGCTCCAGCCCTCTGAGCAGCTTAGTGGCTTCCTTAAAACTCACTCCAACAGTCCCATGTCTTTCTTGTGCTGGGTACCCCAGAGCTGGATACAACACTCCAGCTGGGATCTCACCAGAGCAGAGCAGAGGGACAGAATCCTCTCCCTCACTTTGCTGGCCACACTGCTTTAGATGCAGCTCAGGACACAGTTGGCTTTCTGGGCTTCAAGCTCACACTGTTGATTCATGTCCAGCTTTTCATCCACAGGGCTTTGCAGGGTTGCTCTCAATGACTTCTTCTCCCAGTCTGTGCTTATGTCTGCGATTGCCCTGATCCAGTTACAGAACCTTGCACTTGAAATTCGTGAGGTTCTCTTGGGCCCAGTTCTTAAGCTTGTCCCTTTGGATGACATCCCATCCTTCTGCACTGCTTATGTTTGTGTCACCTGCAAACTTGCTGCAGAAGCACTTGACCTGCCTGTCTGTGTCATTGAGGAAAATCTTAAAGGGCACTGAGTTCCTAGAGAACTGCTGCTCCAAGTCCTGACCATGACACCACACCCTGGTAGCTCACACTCTCCAGGGCCACTTAAATCTGCTGGCAACACTCACACCATATCACTAAGAGCTGATGGCTCCTTGCAGGTCTCTCAGCTCTTACTCATGTCTCTCTGACTGTGGAGGCCCTGCCCAGCCTTTTCTAGTGCTCAGCCCCCAGAAATTGCCATGGCTGCTACCGCTGTTGCCGCTATGACTGCTGTGTTTGCCTGGCTGACCTTAATAATTAAAGTATGTTTTAATTAATAATTAAAATACGTTTTAGAAAACTATTGTATTAATTCCTAAATTCAGCGTATTCCATGGCAGGTGATGAAGAAAATGCTCTTTTGAATGAAAGAGATATTCTTAAAGTTCTTCATAAACTTGAAGACCATAGTACTATAATGGGTGTATTAATCAGGAGGAATTAATCTTTTTATCTACAGAATATTGTTTAGGTAAGATATGTAGGACTTCAGAATTTCATATAGTGTTCTCATTTAACAGCCATGACTTCAAAGAAAATGCACAGATCGTGGCATCCCTTACATTACAATACTGTAGGTGTGGGATAAACAACCTCTGCTAACCTGAGAAAAATAATAGTTTCCTTTTAAAAGAAAAAGCAGGAGGTGTAGGAGTAGAGGAAGAAGGATTATTGAGTAAGTTAATTAGAAAGAGCCCAAGGGAAAAGTTAGGAAATTAAAACCCATAGAATCACCATGACAGCAGCTAAAAATATATCGTTACACAATACACTGAGGGTGAGGAGCAGCAGGGAGGCAAATAAAGAACTTGATTAAACAGTAAGACGTTTTTTTCAGGTGTTTGTATATTTCTTGTGATCCAGCCTCAGTAAAACAGTGGAGTAATAATTACACTTCTCAGATTCATGCTAACCTTCAGACTGGCGATTACTGCAAAGTTAAATATTCAAGGCTAGCATTTGCTACATCAAAGACAACATGTATAAGTGGTATGTGACACAGTTTGGATACAATTTTATGAGGAGTGAAAACTTAAGGAAAGAGGGAAAAATAACCTTAGTAAATATTATAGTCATATTTATTTTGAGTAATAACAGTTGAGAAGTCCTATGTTGCTCTGGATGGTAGTAGAAAGCTAAGACTATTATGAAGCAGATTTCAGAGACAGTTTTTATTTTGAAGGTGTATGTAGCTTTCTAAGTAAGATCTGGTCTAATCTTTGATCTATTCTAATGACGCTTCTCTTGAATAGAGAAAATAATATTGATTTTTACTTTATTAAATGGGAAATGTATCCCTCAGTTCTGGATATACATGTGCCAGAGCAAATGTCTAAAATGTGTTAGAGCAAACAGGTTGGCTTTTTGTGACTGTCCATAGTGCCTGAATTTTCAGAAGGTAGGGGCATGCCTACATTTTTACACATACATGAGTTGGTAAAATAAATTTATACAACTGTTAAAAAAAGTGTATTGAATAAATATACTTGTGTGTTTTTCAAGACAATGTAACATAGTACATATTATATGAAGTCACGGGACACGTTGAAGAGGTGGACTGTGTGGTTTCCTTGTATGTCCATTTCTGTGGTTTTTTACCATAAGGTAGGCTTTGTTGGTTGTTTCCTCTTAACAGGATCAACGGTGTTGGTTTAGTATCCAAATAGTGACATTTTCTAAAAAAAGTGGATAGAATTTTTGAGAACTTTACTATTCTGTATTATACCCCACTAAGATTAATTTTTTAAGTGATTACTGTAATGCCTTAAAATCCCATTGTCACTGGTTGAATATTTCTCATGACATAGTTCATTGTAGTTTTCTGTCAATGTTCAGAATTATTACATAATATTGAGTCAACATTCAGATTTAATGGCTCCTAATTACGCTTCTCCTAATTTCCCGTGAATTATACAATCTATTCTCCAACTGAAGTGTGGATTCCTTGCATATGAAAATTAGTTAATCAGTACCTGTGTTAAGTGGTTAGAAGCACAAACTGAAAAAAATCTGTGGACTTGTCAGAATGTGATACATCTGGTGAAGTCTCTTTCATGTGTTTCTTTAAAAAAGTGAAACGTTTAAACTTTTTATTTCCCTGACTTCTTTTCTCCTTAGAGGAATTGTTGGTAGGTGGTGACTTCCTAGGGCAGAAAACACCACAGGATAAAAGCACAAAAAATTTGTATTCCTTTGCTTGTTCTCCCACAGGTGCTTCATGCAAAGCACATATCCTTATTGTATGTTGGATTCCCCATGTGTGAAATGAAAGAGACTTCTTAGCAAAGATCCTGGTTATTTTCTTCATTCTTTGTCTCTCCTAAATGGAAACAATTTTGTTTTAAACACCCAGTTCATTAACCAGGAGTGGGTTATTGCCATAATTACAGCTTAAATAAAGTATAAATAATATAAAGTGTTTTGTTTTGTGGAGCTTTCTGTTTTGCATAGCTGATTGAGTACAGGCTTGTTTAGTGAACCATGAGTTTTAAATGCAAATATTTTTTCCCCCTAAGCTAGGGAACAGTTTTTCTCCCAGTATATGAATTAACTGTCAACAGTACAAAATGTTACAGTCTGGCATGTCATTGAGGTTACAGGTAGAGGAGGGATATTGTGAAATTTATTTATATTGAATAGAGATAGCCTTTCAGATTTCAAGTGGTGCAGCTGAACTCCTCCTAAAAGGTCTTTAGAAAGAAGCAGTGATTAGTCCTTTTAATTATAAAGCCACAACCAAGATACGTTTTGTGTATTCTCAGAGAAAATTCATTAAAATTAATACGCAAATATTTCTACAAGTTCCGTATGATGTTTCAATAAGAACATTCTCACTGGTTTATATGAAACCAGTTTATTCTGTATGGTTTGATTATTAGGTAAAATGCTTTACAAAACCTTCTTAGGGCTTAAAATGAATGTAAAAATATTTATGAAATATTTAGGAGTAGTTAGTGCTTTTAGTCAGATAGCTTTTTGTGTCCCAAGTTTGTAAAACTCACTTGGAACTGGAAGACACTTTTCTGCCTCCCCCCACACCCCTTCCTATATTGTAGGGAGGTGAGAGGATCAGAAAGTTGTATTTTAACCTTTTACCAGTTAACACTAAAGGTGTTAATCCTCTTATTCTTCGAGCTCATTAGTTAAGGGCATAGACCATTCTGTGGGCAGTTCATTAAATGCATTGCCTCAGAGTTGCAATGGTTGACAAATTTCAAGTTTTACAGGATGCAAATGTGTGAGAATCTGATAGGCGTTAAGTGATTTCATGTGGGAACTTAATTGTAGGTGTAACCATGACCCCTTGTTCTGTCATCTCTGATACGTATTAAGTAATTGCTTACAGTGCTTTTCAGTAAAGTGGGTGTTTCAATAGAATACAGTGGTTTGTTTATACCCTACAGCAAGGGCTGTGTCCTTAGGTAGTTGGATTCTTCTTCAGCAACTTCTGATAACTGTTGTATTTACATTTAATTCTTATGGGCCATTAGTGTAGCGGATTCATCATGGCAGATTTGGATAAAGAGGTGTATATGACTAACATACAAACACAGGTTTTGCCTCTCAGTTTTTTTACATGCAACTAAAAAGTCCCATTTTCAGGTAATCTGCGCCTTTTCTGAGGTAATTTTTGGATTACCTCATTACCTTATCAGAAAGGGACAGGGCACATGGTCTCAATGTGTTTATCCAAATATTAGTTTTAATGTAATTCATGGAGCTTCTTGTTTGTTATAGCCCCACTACATACGTTTTGGATGAAGATGAGCCTCGCTTCCTTGAAGAAGTTGATTACAGCGCAGAGAGTAATGATGATCAAGATGTTGAATTAGCTGATAACGTGGGTGATTATGAGGCAACTAATCAAGATGATGGACTTTCAGACTCAGATTCAAGAAGGATATTCCTTTCTTGAACCAGCTTTGCTGCCAGTAACAGAAAATAAAGTATCTTGGATTTCCAGTCATATACTTCCTTGCTGTTTTCTACAAAGGGGATAAGCTTCAGTTAACACAAATAACTGGGGCCTGCGTAGCTCAAGGACAGTAAATATTTCTGATAAATTTGCATTTGTTTTATTTAAGGAGTTCTGTGTATTCTTTAAGCTCTAAATAGATAAATTTATTTACCAGTTCATTTTCTACTAAAAATTACTGCATGGCATTTTGTGTCCTTAAACTCTTTCTTCGGAAAAATGAATTATAGTTTTTAGTGTGTCAGAGTACAGAAACTAATTTTTTGTGGTATACTTCTTTGAGTTGCTTCCTGAAAAATACATATGTACAGGTTTTCTAAATTAATTTGTTTGTCTGTGTATATGCGCGTGTGTATACTGAGGTGAAAATGTTATTTTTCGGCATTATTTCAATGATACTTGATTGTGTTGGAAGCAATGTAGTGCCTGCTCTGAAACCATTCAGTAATTACTAAATTAAAAATGAGAACATGATGTATGAATTTTTGCACTTGTTTCTTGCTTCTTATGATTATGTGGTTTTGCCACAGTATTAAGTGATAATTCTTACTAACGTCTGTTCAGAGTTCAGGAATTCTGCACAGTGACCAATGCAGGCTGTGCTTAGAAGACCTAGACTCTTGTGTAAAACTCACCCATAAAACAGGCATGATTTAATTTGAAGAAGTTTTCTTGTTAAGTGTACATATCTACAGGAAGAGGTCAGGTATATACACTCTATGTATATTCAGCTACACAGCTGCTCCGTTTTTCTTCTTGAATATGCATGTAGTTAAAAAACTGTTCACTTTACTGGAGGCACATTAACTATATACCAAATTCAACTGCTTTAAGGGGGATGATGCATTTTGGTTTAAGCCTTTTTTGCCTGATTGTGACCTAGTGCTAACTCTGCTCTGATAAGGAGGTTGGACAGTAACTTGCTGAGGTCTCTTCCAGGCTGAATAATTATTCTGTGGTTCTGTATTCTTCATGTTTAAAGTCAAGCTGTCAGGTATGGGATTTACACTTCTTCATCTTCTCTTATCTTCTTATTACCTCTTAAAATAAGATCTAATAGGGAAATGAAGAGAGTTGTGGTATGTAGTTTATGGAATTGGCATGTTTTGCAAAGAAAAATACTTTTCAAAATCATTTTTACTTTATGTGACCCAGTTGTGGCATTCATTTTCTTCTGCATGTGCAAGGGCTTTAAGAACATGAAGAATAACATTTTTAAGTTACAGCAGCTTTTCAACTGATGTATTTTCTGTATGTTTGTTGCTCCAAATAAAACTGTATTTTGGAGGGGAAGGATGTCTTCAGTAGAGGGATTAAAAAATAATAAAATTTATGAGAATGAAATTCTCATATTTCCATTTCTCATTTTCTCATGTATCCGTGTTTTTCTGCCAGGAGATGGATTTGCACCAGGATCTATTCTTTCAAATTCAGCATTATTTGGTAATGCCTGTCCATACTACTCTGATTCTGAAACTGGGGAAGGGATTTTGATCTCTTGTTATATACAAGGATGTTATATCACTGTATTTTTGTTTAAAGGCTTAAATTTATATTAATAAACATGCAAAGAAATTTAGGGGTGGAAAACATGGAAAAGTAGGAAACATTTAGAATCTTGTTCCTTTATAAGTTTTTCTCTGTAGTGAAAATTATCTTTTGTTGTGTTCTGTGAACTACATACTGTAAATAAGAAAATCTATTTATTACTCTGTTGAAGAGGAGCCCTCTGCATTGAAAGTAGAGGGATTTGGGAATCTGTCAAATGGAAGAATTAACCTTGCCACAGACTTTGAATTATATTTCAGTCCAATGACAGCAGTTCAGAATGCTCATATTGCCCTGTCAGTCTTATACTACTTGTCTGCATAAACAGATTTTCATCCTTAATGGCTTCAGTGGGAGTAGTATTCATAAGTAAAGTTATTCATAAACAATTTCACTTAAATTTCAGAGAATGCAGGCTGCTGCATGTTTGTTAACTCCATTGTGCACGTCTCCTTAGGTTTCATTTTAATTTGTATTAGTCTTGGAACACTATTTTTGTGCTACTGGCAAGACTAGAAATATATTTCATCCATTTAGAAAGAATTGTGCCTTAGTAGTACAAAATTGTCTTTTTCTCCTGAGCATGTATGTATATTTGTTCTTCTCATGACTCCTTCAGCTTTTGATCTGTGCAAAAAAAATGCGTTATCAGCTTATAATGCCTCAAGATAACGTGTTTTTACATTAGATTGTAATGCAGTTATGCATTAGATATTACTTAGTTGTTAGATGTCATTCTGGCAGCTGTTGGTCTGAGCTTCTACTAGTGTAAGTCTAATGCAAGAGGTGAAATTTTGTCTCTATCTTACATTGTTGAAAATGCAAAGGTTGTTACCTCAAACATTTTCCAGTACTTACCTTTTGAAAGGCAGCCTCTATTCGTGCTCACAGGGATTCCGGTTCATGGGAAGAACTGCTGCAGTGAGAACTGCTTCATACTGCTTATCCCTTTTCCAATACCTGTTGCCATTGTTGCAGTGGTGTTGATGGACAGATGCTGGTAGCCCCATTTATGTATTTTGGTGAGAAATCTGGTGTTTAGCTGAAAAAGGAACAGCTAACAGTTGAGCACACATTCCATTCTGTTACTGTGGCATTCACCCTGAAGAAACGGTCAGAATGAGAGCAAAGAATGGCAGCGTCTTGGACTATTACAAATCAGTCATCAGGCATGGACTATCCCAGACAATTGACTGTCTTTATTTTATGCATTGGCATTTCAATGTGGCTTTGGTTTTAAATGATGGTTTTTGCTATAAGCATGACTGGTTCTGTATAGGCAAAGAACATATCCCTAGATCTTCCTCCAGATACAACAACAAATAAGACTATAAATAATAATTACATCTGTGCTATTTACTGTCTTACTTCTAAGTAATTACTGGACAATGAATTACTCTATTCCCTTTCCAGAAACAATTAAAATTGCATCAAAATTTTGGTACTGTGTCTTCACTGATGACATCCCCTGGTGTAATATAACTTAAAGCAGTTTGTGACAAAATCTTGCCTGGTCATTTTTCAGGGTGGATATCTTTATCATCCTGACTTACCAGGGAGTTTGGTTTGAATCTCAAGTAAGACTGCAGAAGCACTAAACACTGTTGACAAAATACAAAAATATAAGTTTTCAGATAATTTCTGTTGTAATGCTGTGATAGATATAATTGTTGCAATGTTATTATGCATGCCCCAAATACCAATACTTATTAATAAAAATGCATAATAAAGAATTAATGACAATCTTTTGCTTCCCTCTTATTGGTTAGTGATGATTAAGGATTCCTTATCCTAGCAATACTCTTACCTGTACAGCAGTATGCATAGCATTAAAAACAAAACAAAACAAACTTGTTTTCTGTGAAATTAAACTCAGTGTGCTACAGGCTTAGAGTAGCATTTGCATATTAATTGTCTGAATTATAGCTATCTAAAATTTTTGAGATTCAGTAATAATTGTGAAACTTACAAAAACTCAGTGAACCACAGTGAAGGTGTGCACAGCACATGAAAGGGCCGTCTGGTGAGAGTCTTTCCCTCCCACACAGTTAATAGGATATTAATCTGATCTAGGAAAGACACAAGATTATTCCTCAATAAGTCATCCTTTTACATTTCAACTCAGCTGCAGTTGAGGATTTATTTTTACTATATATGTATTTGTAGTAGCAATTTTAAGATTTCAGCAATTTTTTGAGGGAAAGTTCAAGTCAAAATGAGATCATCCATTTTATGCAGCTGTCTGAAAAGAGCAAGTGATTACTAGGAATCATCAATGTAACTTTTGTAATACTTTTGCAGTTTATTTAACTATACCTGTCATGTTACTTTAAGTTGAACAGTTTCACAAAGCGTTGTTGAAATTATTTTAAGGATCTACAATAATCACAGTGTCAAATTAGTCTTAGTGTATCTTTTTTTTATCGGTGGTCATCAGGATGCAAGTCATTTGAAATGTGAGCTCGCATCTTGTTTGCTTAAGACAACTAAGTTGCTTTGAAAGATGAGCTTTAAATACAAAATGCCAAACAGCACTGACATCTCGTAAAGAATACATTGTCCTGGCTATTTTTAACAGTATCACATAAAGAATGAATCTAGTCCCTAATCAATGTGAACTTCATAACTATGAAAAACACCCCCTTATTTCTTTTTATTATAAAAGGTTAGGCACTGTATTTTTTTTGTTTGTTTGTTTGTTTTGCGAAACAAAAATACCAAAGAAAGAAAGAAAGAAACAAAAAACCCAAACAAACACCAAAATACAGTAGTGTTAGTACACTCAGGACAGCTCTTATTAGAGCTCTTGTACAGCTTTTGAAGCAGTTCAGAAAGAGTAATTGGTGCAAAATATGGGTTTGTCATCAAAGGAAATGATGCACCATAGGATTTGCTGATACAAATTATGTGGTTATGAAATGTCAACCAGGTGCTGCCTCTCATTGCCCCTGCAAAATTCTTACCACAAGATATTTGTGTTAGAGTGTGCCCTTCTTTCTGGCATGGGCTTATTTTGCATGCAACTTTTTTCATGGTAGATCAGAAGAATTTATACTAGCATCACCTTATTATTACATAATTTGTCAGTTTTCACTGGGCTGAATGCTAACTAATAAAATAATCTGACAAAATTCCACAGTAGAGTAATTCCATATTTCCTTACATGAAATGCTGCTGTTAACACAGAGGGGATATTGACTTTAAATTACCTGAAATAGGACTTTTCTTTAACTGTCCCTCCAGACAAATAAAGATAATAAATTCCTATGGTAGTATAAAATGCTCTTAGCTGATAGCATTGCATTCATGCTCATTTTGTTCCCAAAAGAAAATGACCATAAAAAGATTTCAGTACAAACAAGACGGGAAGCACAGAGTAAGGAAGACAAATGATCTTTAATACTTTGCATAGTATTTGCTTAATGGTACTGTATTTACATAAGCCTATCATAAATGACAGTCCAGCTGGCCCCATGGATTAAAATGGTTCAGTTGTACATTTTATGAAGACTAACTGAAATGAGATGTCCTGCACAAACCTTCAGCCAACAGGCTGTCTTAATACTTGGCCTTGATCATCATCTTACACAATTTAATACTTTATATTGCCAAATGAAAAGTCCTAAACTGGGTCAGACAGTATTCCAAAATAATAAATGCCTTGGGTTTTGTCCCATGAAGACTGTTGCAAAATTTTCAGATTGTCTACAACAATCCTGTTCTGGCTTTTGTGTAATCACAAAAGACACAAGTCCAATTTAAAAGGACATTGTGCTTGTGTACACTTTTACACCCATTCAGTTTAATCCATGTCTATTCTAGATTACTTTGCTCTTCTAAAGCATCCAGTCAGCTCAGTCCTTTAGCTTAAGTGATGAGCCAATGATGTTGTCCTCTTCTTTTGGGTCTGTTGACAAAAACTTTCTCTTTTGAATCCCATCAGTCAGTATTGCTTGAAAATGCTGCTGTTATCAAATGCACACCTGATTGTGTTCCAGAATGAAAGGTGACTCCCCAAATCATCTTTTTAAGTACAGTAGCTCATTCATCAGTATGTCATGTACTTGTTCTTCTTGTCCAAAGACAAAATGTTTAGAACATAAGTAGACAGTATTTTAGAAGAATAATTTTTCAGATCTAAAAGTGAATTCAGAGACATACTAACTCTAAAAATCCCTTTATGTTAAGCACCTAACCCCAAACTCTAATAGGGAGATGGATCAAATCTGATATGCTCATGCAAGGGGCCTCCTGGTCAGCTAATTCTATGAGGAAGCCAACTCACTTGGTGTTCCTTCTCACACAGTGTTAAGAAGAAAATGCTGTGTTAAGGAGAAAATGCTGTCAGTAACAGCAAAGGAAGAAGTCTTCATCTTCATTGTTCACCTCCCTGTGTCTGCCTCAAACTCTAGAGACTGGAGGGCATACTTTTCTTTGCTTCTCAGCTGTGCTCTATGGTACAGTTAGAGGGACAGAAAGATAAATGACAACTTGTAATTTATCATAGACTAGTGCTTAAGAAGATCCATGCTCCTTCCATGACTTGTCCACCAGGGCATGGTGGCTATGGGCGAAGTCTCCCATCAGTGAAAAAAAAAGTAGTAAGATAAACACAGTACCCTTTGGTTTGTAGATGTGAACAGTGGAGGCAAATGGATTCTGAGCAATGACTTGTGAAACTCTGTTTCCACAATCCTTCCTTGAGCTTCCCACCATGCCATAGCTGGAGGCCCTGATGGGACACTGCTTGCTGACCTGGGGCCTGGCTACTGGCACAGCTGTGGGAACATCCCCATAATGGAGGTGTGAGCAGGGTTGTTGAGATGGGATCGTTGACCAATCAAGGATTCAAGAAAGAAAACACCAGCACAGAAATCTTAGGGAAGACCAGGGAGCAGCTAGGTAGGAGTCACTGGCTGAGCCATTGGTGCCAATGGGTGCCAGTGGATGGCACGTATCTCTCTGTGGGGCTGAACATTGCATGGAAGCTGTAGTGGTTTCATGTCCACCTGTTTGTTTGCCAAATTCAGTGTAGTGGTTTAAGTGTCTTTTCTGCTGTGAGATAGAATTAGGAGGAAAAAGGCAAAACAGGCTCAACTTAAAAGTAAACAGATAGATTTTATTAACACACACACTAAAAGAAGAAAAAGGAAAAGAAAAAAAATGAAACCTTCAAAACACCCTTCCTGCCACAAGTGTTCACTTTCCTACCAGCAACACAGAGACAAAACCTGTGATTTTCAGTCAGTTTCATAATTTAAAAATAGCCTTTCATCAATTCTTTAGGAGAGAAATCTCTCTTAGTTTACCATGGGATTTTTCTCCCACTGACAACCTAGAACAGTTCTCTTATGGGTCCCAACTCTTACACAAACAGCTGCTCAGGGAGACCCTGCTTCTGTGAAGTCTTTTCTCATTAGCAGTTTTCCTAAACTGCTTCTGGGTCATGGGAACTCAGGCATCTGGGGTGTCACCTTTTAAAGATGTACACAACTCAAAGACAAAGGATTTTTTCATGTCAAAAACAGAGATGTCTTCTCACTTCTTTACTGGTGCAGAGGGCTTCTCATCTCTCTCTGTTCAAGCATCTCATAAGATCAGTATTACTTAGTCCATCCACAAACATCTTTGCTCAGATCCATACACAAATATAAACAATCATTTCTCCAAATCTTTCCCATGATTTGAAGGGATAATCTACATATAGAGTTGATTTTCATAGCTCAATAATAAGTCCAGGCAGCGGGCACCTCCTGCATCCTTCCTGTAATTAGTCTTTCACTCTCTTTCTCCATCAGACTGTCATGCTGTGTCTTCTCTACCTTCCTTCTGTCCTGCTCTTCTCTCTCTCTCAGGGAAGGGTTAAGCCTTGGAAGCTTCATGTTGCCAGAAAAGAGTTAAATCTGCCAGCCTGCAGTGTTCATGTGATCTCTGCCGGGCAGCAGCCTCTGAGGCCGAGGGATCTCAGGAAGGTTTTCTCCGTCCCCCTCTCCGCCCGGGAGTCCCTAGAGAAGGGAGGGAGGGCGGGCGGCCCCTGCCCACCCCTCGGTGACAGTCGGGGTGGGCTGGGCCCAGCCGGGCTCCCTCCCGGCTGGTCTGAGATAGGTTTTATCATTAGCTGATGTGAAGCTGCAGCCTCTCCTCCCCCGCCGGGAGCCGATGGAGCCCGGCCAGGCCTCGGGGCCGGCTCCCCCCGCCAGGCGAGAGCGGCGGGCCCGGCCGGCCAACAGCCCCGCCCGACGCGATGGTAGCTGTCCCAGCGGCCGGAAGGGAAAAGCCTGGCCTGGGAAAAAATCAGGATTTACATGGGTACTTCCTCAAAGTCGCAGTCAACATCCTCAATGGTCAAACTATATGCCAATCAATATCAAAAAATGGTCTCTGATAAATGCCTGTCCCTTCTAAAATAATTTCAAGGTCCTGACAGAGCAATAGTCCATATTCATCTTTGACTAAAAACCAAACAGTGTTAACCCATGACTGAAGCCCATCCTGCATGGAGGACCAACACCTACCTGAATTCCAGAGCTTTCTTGGAGTGATCAGCAGACTTGGACTTTAATAGCAGATCACTAAATCCCAGCTGCCTTTTGTCCATGATAGGCAGTGAGTAAAAGCACAGACTCATAGAATTGTTTCACTGGTAAAGACATCTATGACCTTTGAGTCCAACCATTAACCTAATAACGCCAAGTCCACCACTAGGCCAATCCTCCTAAGCACCTCATCTGAACACCTTTTAAATAGCTTCAAGGATAGTGACTCAAGCACCTTCCTGGGCTCACTTTTCCAATACTTGATAATCCTCTCAGTAAAGAAAACTTTCCTAGTATCCTGTCTAAAACCTCCTCTGGTGCAACTTGAGGTAATTTCTTTTTGTCCTGTCACTTGTTACTTATGAAAAGAGACTGACTACATGTCACATGGCTACATATGGCTACAACCTCCTTTCAGGTATTTGAAACCAGGATCTAACTACAACATCATCCCTGTTAAATTTAGTGATTTACATCACAAGGATTTATGTTCACCCTTAGCAGGTGCTCATACAAATGGAATAATATAATTGGAGTCCAACAAAAAAAGTTTAGTTAAATCTGCCAGCCTGCAGATTTAGAAGTTTAGAAGTATTTTCCTATTTGAAGGTGGAAAGAATGTGTCTGAGATCGCAGTTTTATGTGTGGGAAGCCTTGTGTGTTGATTGAGCTGTGGGGTTTACAGGAAGAGACATTTAAGCCAAATGTGTCTGCTGGAGTCTGATTAACTCTCAGGAAATTTCAAAAGACATTTTCTCATTCCCAGCTGAAAGGTTTGATATGTTTCTAAGTGCTAAGAATTTAAATTATTCCAAAAGAGGAAGAGAAGAGGTTATGAAATGTCAAAGTAAGGATATGGAAAAGAGATTTCAGAAGCTTAAAGGTACTTATTTTTAATACATATAAACAAGAAGGATAGGGGTACATGACACAGTTCAGGTAAAACAAGTTCAGTATAATTTCTGTGATCACTGAAACTCTGGGTTTCTAAAATTTAGTTACTCAGTGACTTTTTAAGCTAATTAAATTTTGGTATTGTCTGGATTGGAAAAAATTTCCTGGTATAGAGGGAGAAGAAGCAGTACAGTACTGTTTCCTACAAAAGACCACTTACCACTTCAAGGCTACAGCCATGAACCCTAGCCTATTTTCTCTTCTTTTTAGTGTCATCCTTGAAAGCTCCTTTCATAATGCAGGTCAATGCATTCTCCAGATCAAGGTTTTAAGATGGGATGGGCATTTTATATTACATCATCTAAGGATAAAAAATATTGATTGCTATAATAGCAGCTATGATGACTGGCAGTACACTTAGAATGCGTTGCCTGATAGTATTACATATGTGAAATATTCACATGCCCACATGATTCCAGTTATTAAAATAACTCCCTTAGGAATTATAAAACTGTGAAAAAGCAGCCCACATGGCATTCTGTGGAGTGTAGCATGTTTCAAAGCTGCAAGACTGTTCAAGAGGAGAATCTGTGTCTTTTTATTTTTATACATAGTTCCTGTTTATGCATCTGAAATGTCATTGTTTTCACCATACACCTGGCTGCCAGTAAATATAACAAAATAAGCAGCAGACAGTTGCACACCAGTGCTATGGAAGTGCTGTTGGAGAAAGCATTTCTGTAGACAGGAGAATTTCAAGCAGCAATGAGTGTCAACTGAAGGTCATATTTATATTGTGTTTCCCAGGTGACTCTCCTTTTGAGTGGGTGGCTTTAATGATGAGGCAAGCCTTGGCCTAATGGAGTGGTGAAGGAGGTGTCTTTCAACAAATATTGACCATGAAATGCTAGCAGGAATCATTAAATAATACTTAATCTTCTTCCTCTAGTTTGTATTAATTTACTCTCTTGTATTGAATAGTCAGCGATTAACCCATAAATGAGGTGATACCAGAGGTATCTGTATGATAGCAAAAATATCCATTGTGTTTCTTTATACTGACACAACTTCCATATTAATATATTTCTTTCTGACAGCCTCAAAAAGGTATAGGACCTGTAACCTCTCTCGGCCATTAACATGTGTTGACAGATCTAGGAGAGGTATGAGGAGCCATTTAACCTAACCAAGACATAATTGCCCTAACAGAAACAGATTATTTAAAACCCTGCACCAAAAGAAGCTTGTTTTGTTTCCCTTAATTAATTTACCATATTTACTCAGTGTATGTAGATGTTGCTGTTTTCAGTATTGTTTAGTATCTTCACTTAAATGAAGTGCTGTGGCGGTTCTATCCCTGTGAAAGTCCTGTGCTATGGTTTTTCTGTCCTATTAAATATTCTGTTTGCTGTGTCTGAGATTATAGATATCCACACTCCTTTTGTATTTTTAGATGGTAAGGGCTACAGACACAAGCCAGTGAACACCACGATGCATGTTAGGACTTAATCGATGCGTTAAACTATTATGTGAGTTCAACATCAACAGGCAGGAATCTAAACAAAGGAAGGGCAGGACTGAAGCCCTCTTTACTTTGACTTTGTTAAATAAAAATAGAATGCTGAACGTCTCTGTATTAAAAAAAAAAGGTGGGTGTTTTTGTTTTGTTTTGCTTTGCTTTGCTTTACTTTGCTTTGTTTTGTTTTTAAGAGTCCTGCAAGGAACCGTAAGATTCTGGTTTCAGAATAACATAAGTAGTGTAAAGTTAATAAGGCAGGAGATCCTGCACTGAACAGTAGGTACAAAACAGCATACCGAATACACTCATTAAGTATACAGAATGTCTTCCATGCCATGAAAAAGGCACAGATGTAATGGAAAAAAAGTTTGTACCCGGAGATTGCATCATGCTTTGTAACCATATGAGGCCTGAAGAGAGTCTGTACAGGCAACTTTCAAGTTGTTTAATGCAGCTTTATTACTACACTAATGCAATTTTTTATGGAGCACACAGTTGGATTCCAGGAACGCACAAATTCTGTTTCAACCTATCTTCAAATGATTTGATCAAGTTATATGTGTTGAAAAAAGAAGAAAAAATCTGACAAGAGCTTTTTCATCTCTTAGCATATGTAGAGCACACAGACATTTTGACAGGGCAACTGTAAAATACTATTAATTTATTTGCATAGTGAGAAAGCTCAACATTCCCTAAAATATCCCCATACAAGAATTCAAATTCCTTTTTTTATTTTGTGCTTATTTTGAAAGGAGCTACTGCAAAATAATCATGATTAAAGCAGAATGAGAAACAATAACTTGCAAAAAACAAACATCTCCAGTGTTAGATCTTCCACTTCTTTGGGATATGAGTTGTTTTTATTTTGAAGTTTTTTTAAAAGGGCTGTTATTCATGCTTTTGTTTGCTCTTTATGTCAAGGCAAAAAGGCATAATTGCTCTTCCATTCCACAGACATTGGGAGGAACAAAGTTCCAAAAAACAGGAGGATTGCAAACTTGAAGTCTGTGTTTGATGTTTGGGATCATAATTGAAATTATGAAAGTAACTCTCTTTAATGTCACAAAGAGATTAAAAAAAGGTGTCATTCATGACCTCATATGCCTAGAAATGGACCACAGAAAGAATTAATTTTGGGATATTTTTAATGTAAACATGCAAAAGAAAATTCCTGTTTGCCATTTTTCCCCCTACAGCAATTGCTAAAAATACCAGAGAAATACAGAAGATATAAAAGTATGAAACACAGCATTTTGGTGATTCAGCATGGCTAAAAACAAAGACTGGGATTATTAGTTGCTCTATAACAAAAAGCCACAATAATTGCTGTCTTCAACTTTCCTCAGTTTTGCTGTGGGTACAACATCCTGTTAGATGTGTTCTGAGGGGAAACAGAATAAACTGTTTGCCCTAAGTGTAGGTCCTGGCCAGAATACTAAAAATTCTGTTTTAAAAAATAGCTCTTGCTATACTTATGCTGTCTTCCAAGACCTGATGGATTTTAATATGGAGATTAAACTAAAAGAGAGGAAGATTTAGAATGGATGTTAGGAAGAAATTCTTTACTGTGAGGGTGGTGGGCATTGGAAGAGGATGCTGAGAGAGGCTGTGGACTCCCCATCCTTTGAATTGTTCAAGACCAGGCTGGATGGGGCTTTGGGCAACCTGATCTAGTGGGATGTGAACCTGCCCATGACAGGGGTTTGGAACTACATGATCTTTAAGGGCTTTTCCAACACAAACCATGCAATGGTAATACCAACAACCTAATATATGAGAATTGAAATAATGGAATTTGTGAAATTATCGGGCTGTTTTTCAGAGGGTAAATATTCACTTGTTAAAGTTCTAAAGTTCTCTCAAATATATTTGATTTAGTTCTCCTTTTTATTTAAAAAAAAAAAAAAAAATAAGAGAGAGAGAAAGAAAGGAGATTGCCTTGGTTGAAAGATGGCAGTCACACTATGAGCTTGTTTTCACAGTCTTGCTCTCCTCTGCAGACCTTGAAGACACATTCTGTACCATGTCATCCCTCCTGGAAGAGGACACAGCAGCTGTGGGGCTGTAATGTGCAGGGCACAGCACAGTAGGCAATTCTGTATGCCCATGGACAGGTCCCATGCACAGCAAACTGACTGTGTGGAGAGAGAGAAGTATTGGGAAAGCATATTCTGAGGGCTGGGACAGGATAGGAACTTTGGAGATGGCAAGGTCCCCATGCCAAGACCAGAGATGGTCTTGGGTGGCCCCAGGCACGCAGCTGGAATGGGTGGGAGAGTGGAATGGGGTGAGGCTCTGTGGGCAGAGAGAAAGCAGGAGGTGTGAGCCAGGCTCCACCACTCTGGGGCTGCACAGAGGAGCTGGAGGAGAGTTCACAAGGCACAGGATCTTTCTGGAGACCCCACAATGCATGAAAACAGCCTCACTCCAGGGATCTTATGAATTCATACCACCTCACTTCTTAGGCTCAGGAATAATTAATACTCTCATGCAATCTGCTTCAGCATACTGACACAAAAATTACTTATCTGGGAGAACTGGTGTGTCTTCTCTTTCCTTTATACTTGTGTAATATGAGAAGACAATGTTCCCTGACACATGCACACCTTTCCAAAAGTACTGAGCTCTTGAGACTTATTGTAGAGAAGTATGGGGAGAAGAGAGAAGCAGATTGAGGCATATTCTAGGCTTGGAACACCTATTTTTAAACTTTGTTCTCTCTTTGTTTGCTCTGTTCTCACTTGGCTTCCTACCATGGGGAAAGAGGGGTAAGATCTGAAGTTCACATGATGTTTTTAGCTCTACATTTCTTTTTCTGTTTCTTTGAGATTGGAGGATTCTCATTAAACAATTAACTAATTTTCATCTGAGAGAAGTCCAGAATGATGCCGTGGTTTGGGAGCATAACCCCGCTGATGATTCTGATTTGCCACAGGAAACTTTCCCTAGAAGAGGCAAGGTCTGAACCTTTAAATTTGTTTCTGTAGTAGTCTAGCAGACATTGCTGCTCTCAAAACAGTGCCATCTTTTAATTCAGCTTTGTGTTTATGTTTCAAAACCATGAGCTAAGATTGCATGACTGCTTGCTTCAAGGTCTGTTGTGCTCAGCTCTTGGTGCTAAGGAGCTGGCAGGAAAATAGATACTATCTCAAACTCTTTGATAAGACCCTGAACTTTAATCTGTTGGGGAGAGTATAGTTTACAGAGCTGAAGCAGTTTCATCTTGGAATTAGGTAAAGCATGTGAAAAATATTTTCTCTTTGCTTTGAAATGTTCTTACAAATTACTTCTATTATAATGACTCTATAAGAAACAGTATCACTATGTGATTGCATTTTTGAGAGTTAACAATTCAGCCTAGACTTTGCTAAAAATAGGCCAGATAATCTATTCTGTCCTGTGGCATAAGATACACTTCTGTCTTTGAAATTTATAAATTATGACATAAACACTTAAAGAAGCATTTTTATTAATTATTGATTCTATTTTTTATCATTGCTGAAGTCTTTAATTTTGAAGTTTTATAACCTGAGTTTATACAACTTCTTCCAATTTTTAAACTGCAGGTTCTATTGCAATTGTGGGAGAAGGAAAGTAACAATAAATTCTGTCATGCTACAGTAGAGATGAAACACAAGGAAATGTAGCAGATAAAAACCTGTGTGTTAAATATTACTTAAGTTGTTTTTTTTTCCAGACAGGTTTCTTTACTACTTGATTCAGGACAACAGTGCTGCTGGACTTAGCATTGTAACAAAACAGCAACAAAGGCAGATTATAAAAATTTCAGTGGCTGTAATTTACCAGAAGGCACACTTTTGAAAGATTTTGGTTAATGTAATAAACTGCCAGATCTACTAACTGAGAAATAAGCCCTATTTCAAATGCTTGATAATAGAGCATATGAAGAAAATTCAGGGGTTTGAAGACAATTCTATTGCATAAAAGAAGATGTCCTGAGCCTTAGTGATATCCTGTAACCCTGCTGTGTTACATTAAGCTTTCTCGTGGGAACAAATCTTATTTTAATATGAGTTAACAGGCATTGTACCACCTCAGTAACAATTCATGAAACAACTTCCATATAGCAAGGAAAACAGCATGAGTTATTTGCAATGTACTGCAGATAGAAAATTGCTTCATTTTGCTCCAGAGTCACTAAGAAAATATTTTTCTCAGGAGTTGCTGAAAGTATTTGAAAAAGATTATCGATGTTCCCACAGCTTTTGTATGTCAGTAGAATCTTATTTCCTTTATTTAACACACTTTCATAAACAGTACATATGTAGTTTGAAACACTGAGGACATGTATCTTTTCATTAACTTCTCTGTCTTCACTTACTTGTAATTCTGGCTGTATTTGTTAGTAGTCTTTTTAATAACGTTTCTCCTGACTGACTGGTGCCTAAATATAGGAACGTCACAGATGCAGGTTGAGACATTGGAGCTGTAATACATTTGGATGAAAAATGAAAACGAGAAAAATCTTATTCATTTACAGACAACATTGTAATTGTCTGTGATATAATGTGAGTGCATGGAATGGTGCTATCCCTCATTTAGCAACTACTTGAATATGGCCTTGGGATAGGGGATTCCAGAACAAACTACATCTGATACCAGGAGTGAGAGACTCATAAAGTAGTTTTGAAGCAGAGACTGGCTTTTGCACCAAACCACTTGCAGGATATCAGTACATAGGTGCAGTACATCTGTTCTGTCTAAAACTGGCTGAGCAATTACAGCGTTGATTACCATCTGACATTTAGGCAGATCACTGTCCCTTTTTGATGTTTCCCTGTCAGCTCATTAGCTGAACCCAATGGTTCATTGTTCTTAGCTATGCAAATCCAATTGAAAATGCTGCAAGACCGAGGGACAGGTTAAAAATTGTGTCATGATAGCTATAACCTGCAAGTTAAAATTTATCCCTTGAACTATTTTGTTTATTTTACAGCAAATGAAAGCCAAACTTTCTCTCAAATACTTGGGAAAAAAAAAAATGCCTACGGCTTTCGTATATGTCATGATTAACTACCTCATCAGAGACAACAGGAGCTGTTCTCTGTCCCCATGTTCACAAAGGCAAGTCAAGAGTGCAGCCTTTAAATTTTCCTAAGAGCAATGCCTTCATCTGTCTATGCCATATGCTTGTCCACTTGAGGCCAGACAATGTCTGAGTTACTTTCTTTCTGCTGGGCTTTTATGAAAACCATGGAATGAAGAGCAGTAGTCAAATGTTGATCTTGTTGATCTTTCACTGTGGCTATGATTCTAACACTGTTCCCCAAACCAAAGAATCATTAGTATTGGTTATTTTTGGGTTCAAGTGCCAGTATAAACCTTGCTTTGCCTCAGGACTGTTGATCTTAGCAACCAAGAAAACCTGAAAAATGTCTGCAGCCTCTTTTTTTGTGTGGGTGAGTTTGGACATGCACAGGTGTGAGGAGAGACAATAAAGAGAGCATCTGGACAAAAAAACAAATTTGGAGGTTTGAGATCCCAGGTGCAGCTGGCTATCAATCTACCTGACATTCACCAAAAAAACCCCATGAGCTCTTGTCATACAATCTTTTCTGTCAGATGTCCCTCCTTTTTTCTTCCTTTTTAGTTAATATTGTGTATTCATCACTGCCTATGTTAAATAAATAGAAGCAAGTAGTAAAGTATTATTTACTTAGGAAAGCAAATACATCTAATTTTAAGACTTACAAGTGTATATACAAGAGAAAGTAGAAAGAAAATGAAGTCATAACTGCAAAGAGAAGATGACACCGCTTGAACTGCAGCTGCGTGACTTTCTTCACCATCTTCTTCAGGGATTATTCAGTCTGTTTCACCAAACCAATGAATAAAAAACATCCTTCTGTGCAAATACTGTTTGAAAATGTTGCTGAGAAGTATCTTAAGATATGCCGAGCAGTACACTTCTTTGACTTCACAATTTTTATGGGTATCAAGTTTGTCTCCGGGCTCCTATTATTCTGTGCTTCAAGAACATCCACAGAAGCAGCATTATAACTCACTGGGATGGCTCACAGGCACAGACTAACATACTAATTTGATTTGATGAGATACAGTCACAAATAATGTCTTTGCAGAATTTTATAAATAAAGCAGAAAAATTAAAATCACAGTTTTTTGCATCTAACATAAAAGTAATCATTAACACAGTGTTTGTAGAATATTTATGTTCCTTTATCTATATGTTTCCAGCTATGGATTGAAATCCAGTTCACTCCTTCATAGGACAGATACCTTGAACAGCAGAAAAAGGACTTGGTGACAGTATACAGGAACCAGACTTTCTATTTGGCAGCAAATGTTACAAATTTAACAGCAAATGTTAAAAATAACACTCATGAAAAGATTTTTTGTGCTGGCATCAAAATGAGATGCCAGCAATCTGGAAAAAAAATTTAAAGTAAGGCTAAAACTAAATTACCTCATCCTTGACTTGTTCAACAGGTTAATGGAAATTCTTTCTCTTTCTTTTCTTCATGAGAACTGGTGTTAGTACTGGATGTTTCTGTAAAATGTTGTTGTTTTAACAACTGATAACATCTGGGTGGGGAAACACTGTAAATTTCTGATCATCTCTGAACAGCTGAACAGAGGTAGCAGCTTGTGGGATGCCATGTAAGTCTAGATCAGCTAAAAGAAGAATTTTGATGCAGGTGTGTTTTGAAGAGAAGATGTGATCCAGCTTTTATTTTACTAATTATTTTACTTAATTGCTAGTTAATTCATGTTGATTTTCTGCTCAGTCTTCTCCAATGTGATACTTAGTAGCTTTTTAGGCCAAGGAAATTTTGCTCGCCAGTGCCATGCCTTAAAACAGCTTCTGTTTTTCCTATGCAAGTGAGCTGTATCTGTGCCAGGAAGCATTACAACATCTTCATTACAAATCAACAATGTCACACTGTTGTGTGAGCTGTGTCATCTTTCTACAAGCTTCAGCAAACCAAAAGAATCTGTATGGGTACTTCAAGGATTTGTTAATGGACTAGGCCCCTTCTCATATAGTTCATTGGTTTGGACAGCTGGCTCTTTTCTGGAATTATACATAATAAGTTGGTATGACACTTGGCTTGTTTGTAATCCCTTCCTGGGGAGCAAATTGGTGGTCTCAAGTCAAAGGTCAGTTTGAAGAGCTGCAGTAACAAAATCCCCCAGACAGCAGTACCCTGGTACCTGCAGCTAGGACAGCTGCAAGCAGATCAGAAGACCCATCCTCTTGAATGAGCTGGGTAAGCTGCTGTTAATGAGTCTGTTCTGGGAGGTGCACTTGCTGCATGGCAGCACTGTTATAACAGAGCTGTCTGTAGGAAAGGAGAGCCAAGTCCAAGAGTCCTCCAGGAATGTGCTGTGGCAGCTGTCCCCTGGGAGATTGAGGGAGAGCCAGGTGAAGTACCCCGGGGTCAGCTTGGGTGGTATAGGAAGCTGAAAGGGTTGGGAGCTGCTCTGCCTTGCTCTCACAAAAATTGATAGGAGAAGCAGAGAAACATCCCATGCCTGAAATATGGGGCTCCAGGGGAAGTTTGAGGGTTTGTTTTTTCCATAAAACTAATGTTCACCCAGACACGGCACCATTTATTTAACTTCCTCCCTGCTAAATGTTGATTTTTGCACTTTGAAACTATTTTGATTTTATTTTTTTAACCTTCTCAGTCAGAAGTTGTGCAAAATGAATCTATGATTTTGCATTGCATTGAGGCAAATGCATAATTTTCTACTACCCTTTGTTCTAAAGCATGTAGGAGGATTTTTTGTATTCATGTCCTCAAACAAACTTTCTAAGTATGTAGTACTAATCCAAAAGGCTAGCTTAGAAAATTTCTGTCTAAAGGGCAAAAACTGTAGAATGCTCTGTATAGCTGAAAGCAAAGGTTTATAACAAAAATAATTCAATAAACTTAATTTTCTATGTTGTGGTTCTTGGAGGTTCAGCAGTAATGCAGTCCTCATAGAGTACTCCATCCCATTCCTGGGCAATTTGGAGAAGAAATCATAGATGTAAAGTTACAGTTGTCTGAATATCTCACTTAGAAGAGCCACAAATGAATCCCTAGGATTATGACTGGGAATCAAACAAGGTAATTAGTTCTCATCTCCATCTCTGCTGTAAGTTGCATGTTCCTAAGCACTTAGTTTATCCTCCTGTTTATCATCCACTGTACTTTGAGTGCTGTGTGGATGTTATCTTCACACGGCAAAAGGAGAATGGGATCCTTGTGTTTGCCACGGAAACCTGCACATGATCCCTCTTGTTTATGGGCTAGGTGTATGGAAGACAAGTTGAAGCCTGATTTCAGATGCCTTAAGGAAAAAACCTGGGATTTGAATCTAAAGCAGACATCCAGGAAAAATGCATTTTAAGAATCTTGTTGCCAGGCAAAATTATTTAAATTAAATATTGGAGCTTTAATGAAGCTTGCAACAGTGTAGTCAATGAACTAGCCTTCACAAAACAGGTAATAAACTTCTTGGACTGTTTAACTGTAATATATCTCTTGTGAACTTATGGCTGCAACACTTATTCTACCCTTTATTAACCTAGAGGAGACTGAGAAGTTTTTAGTGGGTTCTGTGGCTGCTTTTCCTCAGAATGAAGATAAAATTGCTTTTGGTTTTGTCCCAAACAAGATGCACCATAGCTTTCCAGATGTTTGACTCTTTTCTTCTGTCAAATAATTATTATTTAAGTTGTTCCAGCCATGAAAGGAAAAGCTGACAATTTAGCTTTTCACTAAAAACTGTCCATCAATGTGCATCCTACATCCTCATCCATTTATCCTGTAGTGTGTATTGACTAATGGGGCTTAATTGGACCTAAATTCCCTAAAGCAACCTGTATATCTCTAGGCTTTTTGAAAAAGTTGTTATTTGGAAACTAATACTTCAAGCTATATTTCTATAGTGCTACACACATGAGAACTTCCTATTTTGTTTTCTGTGTTGTGTGGCTAATTCACTAGGAGAAATATGACAGTAACTGTAGTACGTGCTTGGTTTTTGTATTCCTGCTAGTGATATTGGAGTAAAAATCCCTGTGTACATGTTGGAAGAAGGAATGTGAAGGAGCTGTGCTTGCATTTTAACCTATTGATTTGCCATGAATTGATGTTTCTAGAAGTCCAGATGAACAAGCTGGATCTGCTTTAGGAAAAATAAATGTTTTAATTGACATTTTCTTTGTTTTCTTGCACCCCACATTCAAAAGGATGGTTTCCAAATTAGTACATGGAAGGAATATGCTTACATATTTCTTGTCAAATGATTCCTTGAAGAAAAAGTTTCTTAGGCCATTGTAATCACAAAACCACCCACAGGGAGAAGTAAAACTTTTGTGAAAGAAAGCAGTGCATCAATGCTGAGTTAAAGTGAAAGGTCCTAAAAAGAAAAGAAAATTGAAAAACTTACTGCAAAATGCCGCTAGCTCATTTTCCTTCAAATGAAAATATTTTGCAAAATCAAAATGTTTTCTTTGCTTTCTGCTTACAGAAAATTACTTAAAAGTCAAAGAGAAACAAAATAAGCTAGATTAGCAAAGCACACAAAAGGTAACACAAGGCATGGAGAACAAAGTTTCATCCTTTTTTTGTAGGCTGGTTGATTTAGCTTCTGATGATTTGTAAGAAAAACAATTGAAAACATGACTTTCATTACTGCATTGTGCCTTTGATTTCTCTTCTCAGCTGTTACTCGTTTATTTGTTCAAGCTATCATGACTCTGAGTCACTTGCGATGTGTGGAGCAACACAGCTGAGCTGACTGGAAATAGTTCCTAAGAGGTTCCCTCTAGATGAAATCAGAATATGTCTTGCCTGACCACACTGTTCCTTGTGTGAGATCTTGCATTTTAGGGGACATATGCCATTTTTATACTGTGTCAATGCCCACAGCAAGCCAGCTGAAGATACGGATCAGTTTACTCCTGGGGAAATCTAGTTTTTATTGGTTTGACCCCTGTGGGATTTTCTGCTTAGCAAGGATCGTGATTTCCCTCCTTCCCTTCCTCCTCTGTATCATCATCTATCTTTCATTTCTTTCTGCTTTTCCCACTACAGCTTCTCCTGGTGTAGTACTTGGCCTTTCTCTGCAAGTAGGATACCTGTCCTCTGCATGCCTCACTTCAAAAATGAGTGTCTTTGTCCCAGTTTCTTCCATACTCTGTGTTCTGGGTAACTTTTTAATAACTAGTTAATAAAACAACTGATTACGCATGCTTGATGTAGAAAAGACACCAAATATTACAATATCAGACAACTTTTCTGTTGGAAAAAATTTTATAATTGGCAACTCTCATTTCTTCCAGCAGGTAGGAGGATGACGGCTCATATGGTACCAGGTCTGTTTTTCCCTCTGACTGCAGAGAACTGAAGTAATCCTTCCTACCTGATGTTTATCAATCCCTTCTAAGGCTGGTTGCTGGCAGTCAAGTCATGGTTATTACTACCAGCACTCCTGCCCTTGGACATGGTAACATCAATCACAGAAGGAGAAGATAAGGCAATTTCAGATTCTAAATTTGAAAATCAGCAAAGTATTTAAAATTATGGTGGTGGTGGTTAAAAACTAAGGGGAGTGAGGCAAACTGGGAACTACTGGAAAGGGAAAGTAGGCTTCTGGCTGCAGCATATGTAGAGTGTGAGAAATTTCCTTCTCTGCTCCTTCATTTTTCTTTTGGAGGTGATTTCTGCCATAAAGATTGGAAAGACTGGAGATGAGGGAAAAAAGGTGTTCCTCCGGGTGCTCTGGAAATAGCAGAGGTCTGACATCTGCTGGTAAGAGAGAGTTTTGTATCAACTTCTGTCTCTGCTCTGAATTTTTGCTATTTTAAAGAAGTTTTTGGCCCTTTTGGTTGTTTAAAGTCTGAATTTCGGTTTGGTTTTGCAAATCCCACAGAATAAGAGGTGAGAGGTTTCTCACTTAGTAAAAGCTATGAATGCCTGGCAGCTAAAGTGGCATTCTCAGGAGAGAGACATTCCCTTGCAGAAAATATCCCATATTTTTCCATCTAGAGCTGTCGTCTTTCTGACTGAGAAGCAGCTGGAGGTATTCTTCCTGACATCCTCTTTGACATGCTCTTTGGGAGAAAGAGATGGTGCATCTCCTTAATAACTGCTTTGTTAGAGCTACACTGAAGGGAGAATCTTCTTGGCTATGTGTGGCTCGACTATAGTGCAGGAAAATTCTGTCTCCCTCCTCTTTTCCAGTTAAAGTCTGAGGGGCAGTCATGCTCTAGGAAAATGAGGAGCATGTTCTTATGAGGCTAGCAGAGTCTGTCCTTTTCACTGGATAAGTATGTGATCCTTGTAATGATGTCTTAAAACAGATATGAACATTTAATAGCAAGGGTTAGTAAAGCATACATCGCTCATAAAAGTGTTGCTATTAGAGATGGTGTAAAAAAATATTCATATTTATTGATGCTCCTATATGCAAAGGAATAGCAAACACCTGCTCCAAACAAGCAAATCTGGATACTGTGTTTGCTGCAGGATTCCTAAGCACCAATAAGGTCCAAATTCTGGAGCCAGACCTCTTCATAATTTAACTTAAATTGCTATCCGCTTGAATGATGACAGATACAAGTTTATTCTGCATTATTTTATGACAGTACTGTTAGTGGCAAGTTCAGACACTTACCATTTTCCCAAATATTTTTAACAGTTTCCTGCTTTTTGGGACTAGTGCCTTATTACTGCATACATTAAAACATCAGAAGGCCTAGCATCTGAGAACGGATGTTTAATAGAAGCAAAGCCAACACTGTGATCATCTCTTCTTTTCGCTCTCTGAAAATGGGTGACAGACAAATAGAGATAAAAAAATTAAAATTATGAGATATGTTTTTCTGCATTTGGAAATATGGGCTTAGACACATTGCTGGATGTCTGTGAGTAACGACATAAAGTAGAATACAACCTGTCTATCTAAAAGGAAAAGCTGACAATGAAAATAAGGTAAAAATAAGTCAAATTATTCTGTTTTCAAAATTGCTTCTAGAGTAAGATTACTTTTTGTATTAAATGAATGATCATTCATTCATTCAGTTAAGAAAATAAAACTTGTTCTGAAATTTTAAACTGTGATTTTATCTTTTGGCTTGTAGAGAAAAACAATTCTCTTAAAATGATTAAACTCAAAAAGTCATAAGCTGAATATGTTGAAATCAGTGAGAAGTTTCTTCATTTTAGTTGTGTATCAATTTCTTTGATTCTCCCTTTTTTTTTTTTCCTCCTTCTCCTTCATTTTATTTTCAATATACAGGAAATAGAAGGAGAAATAGGAGGAAGGAGGAATAGGAGGAAGTTAGGAAGTTTTAGGGGGTATAATATGGCTACCACATGTTTTCCCATGCCCTACCTTTCTTCTGAAATATGAATTTCTGTTCAGATGCCTCATATAAAAAATAACATTGGGTTATGGTGCTTCTGATTTTGCATTGAAACAATAACATACGGATATTTACGTCTTTCAGATCACAATATATTGTCTCTAATAACAGAGAGGGATGGCTGACTACATTTCAAAAACCAGTATTCATGGTTTTGTACACAAAAAAAGTACATCTTGGCTTCTCACAGCAATTTAAAAATAGCTGATTCTCTGTTTACAGACAGGGAAACAGAAACACAGGGGTACTGAAGGATGTGTCAGAGGGATTTCTATCCACAGCAGATCTGAAAACAAAATACTTCCTGACTGGCACTCTGTTATAACCAAAAAGTATAACTTCTCCTATTTTTGAATGCTAATGTTTCTGAACTGACATGCCAAAATCACCATCAGAAAACACTGCCATACATAAAGGAGGGTGAATGGTGAAGGCCATGCCCTTTTGAAAAAAAGATTCAGCAAATGAAAGTTACTGGAATGAATTTTGACTTGTAATGAATATTTGGGAATGCATCTGAGCAGTTCTTTTTATGTATTTCTCACAAAATAACATAATTTCTTTCCTGTCTCCTCCACACCCAAACAATATCTTTGCAGACCAATAGCAGCAGTACACCACATTTAAGTATATATATATATATCAGATTTAGTTATTCATTAGTAAAATAAATGCAGAGATGATCTCTCTAGGTAGGATGTGCTGTCTACTTAGTGTTTTTTATGATGGCTGGGTCTTTTATTGTTTCTGTTTCCTCAACTTTTATTTTTCATAATCACAAGAATAGCTGTTCTGTTTTCTCAGCTGAGAAGCAGACTTGCTTGTCTCAGCTGCAGAACAGCAAACTGGGGTAGGACGTTTCTTGCAGACTTAACATGGTCACTGCATTGAATGTGATTTCCTGTTGGCTGATCTCCTCCCCAGGCATGGGAATCTCTCTGGGTTGGCTGCAAAGACAGAATGCTGATGAGTGGCAGGGGTCTGAGTGCTGGGTCAGTGGTGGAGAACAACAGGCCTTCACAACCAGCCCCGTAGCACCAGCAGTCACAAACAAGAAGGAGGCCCATTTTGGGAAGACACCTGCAGTAACAGGAAGGCCATGTATTTGGAAAGCCATTTTACAGAAGGTTTTCCACAAAAGGCAGAAGAGACAAAGACAATTGCTGATCCTCTCCCAGGTAGTGACTGGCAAGACACAAAACGCATCCCAGCATTCTTTATCCCCCTTTCCACACCCTCAATTGCAGATCTGAGCGTACACCTGTGCCTCTGGGGTGAGATGAGGTGCCAAGGCACATGCACCTTGCCTCATGTGCACGCAGCCAGTGCAACATAAATGTTGCTTATAAATCTAGAATTGCTTGTACCAAGGCAAGAGCAAAACAAACAAAAAAAGATGTAAGGCAGAAGTGGCAGGCCATTGCTTCCAATCAAGAAAATCACCCCTTGGGACCTGGTTTTGCAGATGGACTGTGAGACACCCAAACACGAGTG
This sequence comes from Phylloscopus collybita, assembly GCA_027886175.1. Taxonomy (NCBI): domain Eukaryota; kingdom Metazoa; phylum Chordata; class Aves; order Passeriformes; family Phylloscopidae; genus Phylloscopus; species Phylloscopus collybita. Next base: position 4,849,219 of record JAJNNQ010000029.1, read on the forward strand.
GGCTGCCTCGGTGCCTAGTTTCTGTGCTCTGTATGCAGGTAGTAGTGCTTACAAAGAATGTGTAAAATAAGCCTTACTTTTTACTAATTTTCTTACTTCAAATATTGGAGTTTTTTTCATTAGTATTCTTCTTTAAGTACTCAAAAGGAATTAGTTAAATATTAGATAGAAACATGTTTATTTTCCCTTTTTTCATTACATGTGCATCCCTGGTCCCTTGTGCTCTCTCTTCCTCTCTCTCTTTTGTGTTTACATCCTCCCAGACATTTCTTGTGCTCACAGCTTTCTTTAACAGGACTGTTTTATTCTTCGTAAAATTGAGACTTATAAAAGAAATAAATCTTGCTATTGTTCTCTTGGGGTGCAGCTGTGCTAAACTGCAATCATGGGAGTTGAAACAGGTTTCCTCTCACAATAACACTTATATTCGTTTCCTGACACTCTTTCTTAATAACATGAGTGTCTTCAGCTGACCAAGGGGAACAAGAGCCCTCTGCTCAGCACTTCTGAAGCCAAAATAACACTTGTGTAGCACAGAACAATTACTCTTATATTACAGTATTTTAAATATTTTTGCATTGGATAAAGATCCACTAGATCTCTAATTTCTGAGTTAATACTTCCATTTCCCCTGTTCCTTCTCTGTCTGAAATTTCTCCTGCTACTGAGACATACTTTTGCATGGAGAGCTAATAATCCAGGCCTTACCACTTACTTTACCTGCTTCTCTTTGTGTTTTTCCTCAAGGATGAGCACAAAAAAGTAGATCAAAACATCTGAGAAAGATGCAAAATAGAGATTGTCAAGTCTCATGAGGACAGAAAAACATGACTCTTCCAGCATATTGAGGCACTTCCTCTGACTTCTGCAAGAGTGAAATGGGTATCTTTGCATTTCAGATTTTTCACTTGTAAAAGTTATTAGAGTAGTGGAATGGTATTAACCATATCTCCTCTGTATGTCCAGACCTTTAGTTAAAACCTGTGACTAGGTGTTAGTCTGATTTTTATCAGTGATATATACACAAATATGATACAGGACAGATCCTAGCATTTAATACTTTGTGGCTGACAAACAGATGTCTTTTCCTCTTTTTCTTTTCCTGACATGAATAAATGATGTTTACAGAGCAGCCAAGATATTATAAATGTTGTTGAAAACAGGAAGGACTGAGTTCTTCTCACTTTTATTTCAGAAGATGTTGCTATGGAAAGCAATATCTGCTTTAGATAAGTGTGAAAAGCTGTACAGGAAATTAATCTTCTTTTATGTTAATATTTTTAACCAGTTAATTGTCTTTCTTTGTATATAACAAGGACTTCCAAGCCCTTCAGAAAAACCTGCTGAAGTACATATAAACACAAAATTGCCTCATGTTGTGTTTGCATCTTCCATGTCTGCTCTGCAGGTGACATATTCCTCTGTATCTTTTAATGAAGATGAAAAGCACTGCAAGACCTTATTATTATAACCTTTCCTTTAACACAGGGGAGAGCCTGGATCTGGTATGAAGAAAGAAAACATGAAAAGATACTTTTTTTTCCTTTTTCCAAGGGAACAAGGTTATGAAAATGACAATCTATAGGATGCAATGCCTGGGTAAACTGCTGGTGTGGAAGGAGCTGCCAAAAGGAAGGACACCTGTAAAGGGCTCTGTACTATCTCATCCTCACGGTGTTTCTCTTGTTATACACAAAGAGCACTTTTTTGCAGAGTGCTGTCACAGACCTTTGCTGCATGTAGTTCTTAAGGGCAACATAACAGATAGGCAGAGAGAGTGAGAAGACTGTTCCACTGATGTCCGTGGCAACATTTTCCTGCTCTAGAGCAATATGAGTTGCTATTTATTTAAGCATAGCATTACATGGATTTCAAAGCCTGACTTCAGGAGACTTGGACATCACAGTCCTTGATACACAAAATTTATCCTGTTCAAAACCAATAATCAACAGTGTTTTGAAGGGCTCTGACATACTGGAGAAAAATACCTGTCACTGGAAATCATATGGCCTGACTTTAACCCTTTGTAAAGCTTACTATGAGGTCTTGGGAAAGACATCTAATGTACATTTAATGTGCGTCAAGTCCTTCATCATGATTTTTTTTTTTTTTTAACATCTGTGAACTTCTATGAGATACACAGTGGAAAAGCACTAGGGAAGCTTGATCTATAACCCTATTCAGAGCCCTCCCGCCAGACATCCACATGTTTTTGTCATGACTCACTCCTAGCTTTCTTCTACCAGCCTTAAACAAAGCTGTGTGCATGGGTTTTGCCTGAGGTTGAATTGTTTGTGAAAGGTTGAGGAGAAAAAAAGTACAGTTACCCTGTGCTGAAATGTGAGATGAGAGGAAGGAGGAAGAGATCTAAACAAACAAAAATGAGCAAATGAGTCCTGAGGTTTTTATGTGAACATCTGGTAGTACCAAAGCCATATGAGGCTAAAGACTGAATTTCTGATTCTAAGAAAGGACTTAATGAATATAATAAGCACTACTGATAGTTTCAATGAAAGATAGCTGGGATTTAGCAAAAATGAACATTTGAAAGCCATCATTTTAGTAGTTCTGACCATAGCAATGTTTTCAATCATGATTTGCTAGGTTTCCAGCAGAAGTTCATGTCTGGATGTTCTTTGTTGTTGTCTGGATGGCTGATTAGTCTTCTTATTAAAAATACACAAAGTTAAAACTCCTGCTAATGGTTCTACAAATCCTCTTGCTACTATTTTAACTTTGTCCCTGACCTTTACCAAAACATAAGCACAAAGTCACTTATATTACAATTACCTGAATAAAGGTAAGAAGGTGCATGCAGGTTTACAGGAAGGTCTGAATCTTAAATTTGTTATTCAATTACTTGTTAATTACTGATCACTTAATGATAGAGAGTTCACTCTCTGCCTATGATAGACAAAGGAAATATCTTATTTTAACATAAAGGTGATGCAGTACTTTCTCTACCTTCAAACCAAAAAAACTAAAACAAAAACAAAACAAAAAACAAAAACAAACAACCCCCCACCAAAACAACAAAAAAACCAAAACCAAACCCCAAACAAAACCAAAACAAACAAATGAAACCAACAAAATCAAACCAACCAACCAACCAACCAAACAACCCCCCAAAAACCCCAAATAAACCAGTTTATTAGATTTGGACTTAAAATGAAAACAAAAAAAAAATTCTAAAAGTCAAACCCTGCCCCTGGATGTAGGCACACCCCCTTGAAGTAATTTGGAGATTGATGCCTGTATCTAAAAATAGAATATACCCCCAGTTCACGTTAAAATTCAGCATTGCTATGCCACATATTAAGATGCTATCACAGGTTCAACCAGCGATGACCTTCTTCCTCAGCACTGATTTAAAAGGCTGAAACCATGCCCAGCCCCCACCCCCTAAATTTGTATGTATTCTGAGCAGCACAGTAGATTTTGACTTAGTAAATCAAACTTGAAAGAAGGTATTTCTTATCCTAGTTACAGCATATTTAATAGGGAATATTTCTCTGGGTAGAGAAGTACAGAGAAAGTTATCACATTAATACTAACAGATTGCCTGAACACTCTAAAACCTGTGTCTTTGTGGTTTTTCCCTGTCTATGTACTCATGCTACAAAATATCAATAGAAATTATGCCTCCTTAATTTGAACCTATCTGTCTGGATTAATACCTGCTATCAGCTCTTTTGATAATTATCCAATTTGCATCAGGGCATTTTCCAAATAAAGAACAAACAAGCTAAAACAAAATAAAGGGTAGCTTTCTTTTTGGTGCTTGTGCCGAAAAAAGATGGGCAACAGTTAAATATTTCCAGAGAACTCTGCTGAGTATGTTGCCAACATTTTTCTGAAATAAAAATGTAGACTCCAGTGTTGTTTCCTTCTTAAAACATTTTCTTCCTTCTACAGATTTTCTATGACTGCAAAATAGAGCTCCAAGGATATAAAATATTCACTGTCTGCTTTATTTTTTCTTTTTTTTGCACATGTACACTGGCAACTTAGTTGAAAGACAATATATATAGAATGAATAATGGCAAGAAAAAGTTCATTTTCTGAAAATTTTCTTCTAGCTTTGTAACAATACAGTTAAAAATATTCATGGGATATATATGCTAACAATGGGTAGCACATGGACAATCTGATATAAGATAAATAGCTTCACTGATTAATTTTTCTGTGGGCTTACACTGATTTAACAAAAGGTGAAAATTTCTTAAGTATTGAATATATATGTGAGATATGTTTGTTTGATACAGTGTGATAAGTATGGCTGTCTTGGAAACAGTTTGGATAGAATTACAGGGTGTCTTATTAAATGGTGTCAGAAGGCCAAATTTTGGTTCAGAATACATAATTCATGGAAAAAATTCTGGAACTGAGAACTTCACTTTTGCCAATGTGCTTCTCCAGTAGATATCCTACTTCCCAAGTATTTACAGGGTATAATTTTATGTGACCTATTGTGTTTGTTTCATATTCAGCAGCTTAGGATCAAGGTAATAAACAGAAAAAAAAACCCAGACAAAACACCAGCAACAACCCAACGCAAAATCCCCAAAAAACCAAGACCCTGAAAAATCAACATGCAATGTTTTTTCAACACTAGTTTTCAGGAGTTTTGTTATGCTTAGCAAAAAGCCACTGACAGCAAAAGTTTTCAATAATGTTTTTAAACTTACTACTTATGGGCATTGTGGGCAAATAAACTGATTAAATGATTGGCATTTAACATGACACTTGTGTTCTTCGCAGCTGTTCGGTGGTATATACAGAGACAAAAGGATACAGACCTAGATACATACTTAGATATTATTGACAGCTGGAGAGGGGCTGGTTAACCCCACACTAGCTAAATGAATTCAATCTTTAAGTTTACATCAGGTTTTCTTCCCACTACACAAAAATAGAGATTAAAGGATGTTTGTCTATTAATTGTTTTTGTTAAGGAAAAACATAGAACATAAGAAGGTGATCAGGAGTTGCCAGTGATCAGGAGTTGCCAGCATGCTAAAGCCACTAAAGATAAAATATACTAGAACATCCAGATTGTCTTGTGTAATGAAACAACAACCAGTATGGCTGAAGAGAGAGCAATGGATATTATTTACCTTGACTTTAGGAATGCTTTAGACACTATCTCTCACAACATCCTCGTAGACAAACTCAGGATGTGTGAGTTACATGACTGGACAATGAGATGGATTGAGAACCAGTTGAACAACAGATCCCAAAGGGTTGTAATGAGTAGCACAGAGTCTGGTTGGAGACCTGTCTGTAGCAATGCCCCCCAAGGGTCAGTACTGGGCTCAGTGCTGTTTAACTTGTTCATCAGTGATTTGGATAAAGATGCCTCCTCATCAGGTCACTGACAGACACAAAGATGGTAGCAGTGGCCAATATCCCAAAGTGCTGTGCAGCACTTCAGAAAAGCTTCAGTAGGGTGGAGAGATGGGCAGAGATGAACCTTTGGAAATTCAGTAAAGGCAACTGTAGGCAGACCTGGGGAGGCATAACCCCAAGCACCAGCACAGGCTGAGGCTGATTCGTTAGAAAGCAACTCTATGGAGAAGGACCTTGGGGTCCTGGTGGACAACAGCAAGTTGTCCGTGAGTCAGCAGTGTGTCCTAGTGGCCAAGAAGGTCCATGGTGTTTGGGGGTGCATTAGGAAGAGCACTGTCAGCAGGGCAACACAAGAGATCCTGCCCCTCTACTCAGCCCAGCTGAGGCACATCTAGGTGCTGTGTCCAGCTCTGGGCTCCTCAGGACAAGAGAGACACAGAGCTCCTGGAGAGAGACCAGAGGACAAAGATGATTAAGGAACTGGAACAACTCTCTTATATGAAAGTCTGAGAGAGCTGAGCCTGTTCAGCCTTGAGCAGAGATGAGTGAGAGAGGACTTCATCAATGCCTGGAAGAATCTGAAGGGAGGGTGTCAAGAGGATGGAGCCAGGCTTTTCTTTGTGGTGCCAAACAATAGGACAAAAGGCAATAGGCAGAAACTGATGCACAGGAAGTTTCACCTGAATACAAGGAAGAACTTTACCATGTGAGTGATGGGGCACTGGAACAGATTCTCGAAAGAGTTTGGGAAGTCTCTACCAGGAGACTAAAAAAATTCAAGAATTGTGTAGACACAATTTTGCCACATCTCATATGACCCTGCTTGAGTAGGGAGGTTGGACCAGATGACCCATTGTGTTCCCTTCCCTTCTCTTACCCATTCTATAATTCTCTGAAACCCAAAGTTACTGTCTTTGGAAAAAGCTTTGTTCTAATGCAAAAATCCTATTTGAATTAGAAAGGAAAGACTGCAGCCAAAACTATTACTAAAAGCTACACCTGGACTGTGATGCAAACCTAGCCTCATGTTACCTGCAAATCAAATAGACAACTGTGTGAAGGGAGCAAGGTTAGAAAGAAAAAGTGACTTCTCCACTGATGTTGGGAGCAAAGCCCTAGCCCCCAGACTTCTAACAGAACAGTTATATTCCTGCTGACCTCTTCCTGGACAAAAACCACCTCGATTTTCTGCCAAATTTGAAGCTAGAATGGATATGTCTGAGACAACACACAACCTGTATGTTTTACAGCAGTAAAACTTAGTATGCACTATCTCAGATCAGTAATGTATATGCTTCCTTGCACAGTGTTAGAATAGTGATTTTCAAGCCCTTCTTCATTAGGCATGCACTGAACCCTCCATCCTACTGCTGACCAGCTGTTGAGGAGCAACTGAAGTCGTTCAAATACTGTTAGGCAGAGAAATACTATAAATCCTCATGGGTGACAATATAATTATATGCATAATCTTGTATTGATGTTACTTGTTTCTAGTTCCCAAACACTGCCATGACTGCAAATCCTAGTGCTCTTCTTGTTCTTTATTTTAGGTAGCTATCACCTCTCCACCACCGCAGGAGATGGTTCTTTATAAAATATAAATTTTATATAAGTTTACTTAAGAAACTTTAAAAAATTTTCTAAAATTTGTATATACTCTGATTTCTCACTGGCATAGGTTTCTCAGAAAGGTGGTGGATTCTTCTTCCCTGGAGATCTTCAGAAGCTCTCTGGATATGGACTGGGAAACCTGCTGTAGTATCCTGCAGGATACCCTGTTTGAGTATCAAGGTGAGACCTCCAGTGGTTCCTTCCAGCTTTAACCATTCTGTGATTCTCTGAAACTTTCTGAGAAATTAGCTTTGTCATTCCTAAGAAGCATATGATACACAGAAGCAAGACAGACAAGAGGGCAAGGCAGAAAAAAAGATGAAGAAAGCCATTTCATTTCTCTTGTGTTTACAGAATAATTATTCATTTAATGTGGCTACGCAACACCCAAGCAATTCTAAGATGTGAACTTGGATTTCTTGAAATGTCATGACAGAAATCAGTCTGATTCTGTTTTCCTGAGATGGAGATTTTGTTTTCTGTCAAAGCAGAAGTTTTACCATCCAACTTGCAGTTTTGGTTTCCTACCCAAATCCTGCCTATGTGACCAAGAAAATATTTGACCTCACAACATGCTGGACTTTTTACAAGCCACTGAAACTGAAACTGAATTCAGCAGTGGTGTGAACATTGATGAACGAGGAAAGGCTCTTAACTGTCTCACAGAACCAGACTAAATGATTAAAACCAAATAACTGATTAATAATAAAATTAAATAACTTTGAGATCTTTATTTTTCATTCCTTCTGCTGCAATTGTTTTAGCTGAATTTGGACATTAAATAAGTGATTCATGTGAAGTGGTTATTTCTTTTACAGGAGGCAAAGAATAACAAAGAGACCAACAGTAGCTGAAGGAATTAGAACTGGAATCTGGAAACCATAAAATGTAGTGTTTGTATAAACCTGATGGGAACAGATCCTTTAATCAGAAGTAGAGCATGAAGAATTCTGCTGGAAGCAGACACAAGGAAGCTATGTTTAAAACTATGTTTGAATGCTCCTGAAATTTTTTCCCTGAAGCAGATTTAAAAAGGAAGAGGTGGGAATGACAAGTGATTCCATATGACTTTTTTTTGGAAATTACTTTTTTTCCGAGATCATCTCTGCTGAAATCAATTTCCCTTAATGGAGCTGACCCAACTACTGTTCTATATTAAGAAGCCAGGTGTTCTGCTCGGTCTGTTTTGAATAAATGGCAGAGTGTATCTAAAAGACAATCTTTCATTTCTACTTTGTCATATTTATTTGGCTTGTTCCTGTTTTAAATTGATGACTTGGCTAATCTAGAATAAAAAGGCCTACGCTAAGCACTCTTAGTTTGCTTGCTTTAATTAGAATTTTAACGTGATGTTATCTTCCAAGTAAAAGCTGATGTTTATAGCATTTGAAATATAGTCATGAGCAAAAAAAGGACAGACTCTTCTTGGCCAAAGAAGCTAGTTGGGATTTTTAAGATGGTTTTACAATATGAAGTGTAGTTTCTGAAAAATTACATTGCATCAGGAAGTTTTCCATTTTTCTCAGATATGACATGTTAATATTTCACGTAAGGTCAGCCTAAGTGGCTTTGAAATATTTTGTTTTGTTCAAACAACCCCAAATATTTCTGGTCTTATTAAGTAAATTAGGATGAATCCCCCTACTGTAGAAAGCTGCTGCTAGGGAATATTGCTCTGTTCAGCTCTCTGATGCAGTGTCATGTTTCCCCCAGCTAACAGCCCCAGCTGTCTGACTGCAGATTTCATGGGAGATTTAATCTGGCCCATAAGGACCTTTTAGGAGAATCTAATAAGCCACAATTCATGTGGTCAATGATACAACGTCTACCCCATGAGCATCTGCATGAGTCTCTGCGAATAAAAGTGTCCAAATAAGAACTTGATGAAGGAAATATTTTTGGCATTAGCAGGACTTCTGTATTTTTACAGCAACGTGTACACTGACGTGGGCTTGCAGAATACACTGGGAATGGAGGGCTAGTGTCTAAATGAATTGTGTTATACTGCCTGATGCTGATCAGCTAGTTCTATTCTCTGAGATAATTGCTGTAGTAATTTCAGTGCAGCTTTCTTTAAGAAAAGTTGGATACAAACTGCTACCACTACGGACACTTTCTATTGTTCCTGTAGTTCACACTTTTTAGAAAACTATCCAGCCCTGTTTTCTGGGCAAGTTTTATGTAAGAAAGAGAGGAGCTTGTTCAGTGGGATGACATGGGTAAGTGGCTCACTACTACTTGCCCATTCCCACAGCAGTAGAAATCTAATGGTATTGCACTGGGCTGCAGAGCACTGGCTGTGGGCAACTGAAAGGGAGACTTCCTCGTGGAGAGCAAACCTATTATAGAGTGACTATACCAGTGGGCAAGGGAAAAGGTGTGAATATTATCCATCTGGATTTCTGTATAGCCTTTGACTTTGTTTTCCATAATACCCTTCTCCCTAAATTGAGGAAATATGGATTTGATGGGCAGCCTATTCAGTGAAAGAAGAATTGGTTGGATGGTTGCATCTAGAGGTCAGTGGCTCAACGGATGGAGATCAGTGATAAGAGGGGTCCCTCAGGGGTTTGTATTGGGAATAGTGTTGTTTAATGTCTTCATGAATGACACAAAGGGATCAAGTGAACTCTTAGCAAATTTGCAGATGACATCAAGCAGAGTGCTGCAGTTGACATCCATGGGGACAGAATGCCATCCAGAGGGACTTGGCCAAGCTCAAGAAGTAAGCCCACAAGACTCTCCTGAGATTTATCAGGGCCAAGTGTAAGGTGCTGCACCTGAGATGGGGCGACACGAGACATAGACTGGCAGAACTCCTTGAGAGCAGCTCTGCAAAAAAGCACATGGGTACGGTGGAGAGTGGAAAGCTGGACATGACCTGACAATGTATGCCTTCAGCCCAGAAAGGCAATTGTATCCGGGGCTGCATCAAAAGAGGAGTGGCCAGCAGGTTGTGTTATTCTGCCTTTCTGATCCACTGTGATGAGACCCATCCTGGGTGCTTGTCCAGCTCTGGGGTACTCAGCACAGGAAAGACATGAACCTGTTAGAGCAGGTCCATAGCAGATCTACCAAGAGTACTGAGGGCTAGAGCACTTCTCCTGAAGTGAAGACAGACTGAGAGATCTCAAGTTGTTCAGCCAGGGAAGAGACAGACCCACGAAGACCCCATTGCAACCTGTCAATAACTGAAAAAGGCCTACAAGTAATATGGGGACAAAGCTTCTAGCAGAATCTGTAGTGATAGGACAAGGAGTGATAGTTTTAAACTGAAAGAGGGGCAGTTTACATTAGATATAAGAAGTTTTTACGATGAGGATGATAAAACATTGGCACAAATTGTCCAGAGACCTAGTAGATAACCCATGCCTGGCAACATTCTAGGTCAGGTTGATCAACCTGATCTAGTTGGAAACGTCCCTGCTAACTGTAGAAGTGTTGGACTTCATGATCTCTGGAGGTCCATTCCAACACAAACAACTCTATGATTCTGTGATTTATTTGTCTACCTATAAATATATGCAGACAGTGCATTGGTAAAATCAAGGGTAAAATCACGTTATTTTCAGGTAATATGCTTTCTTGATATTATGCCATAGTAAATCAAAGGGCCTAGATTTGAGATCATACCCACAGATGCCAGCATGCATTACAAAAGTTTGGGGGTGGCTGGATTATATCTCCAAATCCAATTTAATGTGTCTAAAAGATGGGAGGGTGTTGGGGTTTAGTTTGCTTCTTTCTATCATGGAATTTTGTCCCATCTGTCACTAAGAAACCATAACGATTGGTACTTAGGAGAGACAAAAGAAGCTGCCAAGCTCAGGGGAGGAGGGCACCTGGCTGCACTTCTGGTATCTGAGAGGTTTCTCCTGGAGTAGCAGACAAACCTCGGGATCTGGGCTGGGGGAAGGGGCTGGGAAGAGCTTCGGAGAGGGAGACAGGCTGTATTTGCTATGGGGAGAATTCACCACCACTGTGAGGTTCCATCTCCTGCTGTTTTCTTCTACCCTGAACAGAGCTCTGCTTTTAAGAACTGCCATTACACTGGGATATTATTAAACCACTACCTCACTAAAAAAAAACCTTTCAACATCTGCTCGGGTGCCTCAGGGAAAACCATGGGACCCCAAGCCCCTTCCCCCTCCAAGGGAGCCTCTGCCAGGCTGCTCAACCCCACCATTCCTCTGCCACAACTCTGGGGTTTTGCCACACAGTAGCTGGGCACGCCCTGCCTGCTGGGACAGCACGCAGTTCCACCTACAGATGCAGAGTTTCTGCTGCCTCTTCCTGCCCCGAGCGAGCCCACCCTGGCGTTCCAGCCGCTGTTCCAAGGTCCCTGCCAGGGTGCACTTTGCCATCCCAGCCGCCATTACAGCGTGAGGGCGCCGCGCCACAGCGCCCCCTGCAGGCGCGGGGGAATCACCACACCCGCCCTGCCTGCCGGGAGCCACCAGCGCCCCCTGCCGGCTGCCACCGGAACCGCCCCACCGGGGAAAGCGCTTAAAGAGCGGGAAGAGACTTCCTTGGGTTTTCTGTGCTTCTGTTGTGTTGGCATTGCCGTCGTTTGTTCCCCTGGTTATACACAGGTACACTAGTAAAGAACTGGTATTCCTTTTACCATAGCTTTGCCTGAAAGGCCCTTATTCCAAAGTTTAATGGTTTGGAGGGGAGGGGTTCATATTATCTATTCCAAGGTAGGTTCCCACCTCCCTTGGCAGACACCTGTCTTTCAAACCAAGGCAGAGGGCATCAACACTCTTAATAAGGAAAACCCTGGGCAATGAGAGATGATTTTTTAACCTTGGCTTACTTGGTATCTCTGGTGAATTTAGGTCATGCCATTTTCTTTATTGTGCTTAACAGTCCCCTGATTTCCCATCTGCTTGTATTTCTCTTATAACACTTATTTCAGTCATTGTTTGTGCTATGCTGGAGACTGAACTTCAAAACAGAAAAATTATTTGTAAGGAATGGGCAAGTGTTATATTTGTAAAAAAGTGTATTTAATATTTATATTTATCAGTTCACAGCTGTTCATTTTCACATGCTGTCTAAGAAGCTAGTTGCAATGAATTTGCTATCATAAAGCAGAAATTCACTTTGCACTGCCATTATACAAAATTGCTGGCTACCATTTATTAAGAGAAAATAAATTCAAATTATATGGGTGTAACCTATCTCAGTAGCCTTTGGACCCCTGTAACTGAAATATAGAACACACAGAGATGTCTCCATTACCAGAAGTCAAATAATGACCATTTAGTGGGATCCTATCATATTACAGGAAAACACCCCATGGTAACTTGAATGTGCACAGTTGTTTAAAAAAATTACTTGAAATATTAGTCCATTTTTATTGTTTATGTGTTAACACAGATTAGAAGGTCAGACTGCCCAGATTGCTTTTCACTTCTGTCTTAGTGAAAGATAAATAGTTTGATTTTTTCACTAATATTTTCAGTTGCATGGCTTGATGGAATAGCAGCAGTCTGTCCAACTCTCTCCTTAGCACTGCCTCTACATTATGTTTATTTCCTGGTCATTTCCTGGTGACCATTTACTGTGTCACTTAACTCTCTTGTCTTTTCAATTTCTCAGGCAGTCTTTTTAAAATACAGGATGGTCATAACTTTTTTTTGCAAAATGGTGGGTGATAGTGGATCTTTCCCATTCCCCAATTACAGCAGTGATAATAAGAATGCTAGGCTGTGTTCAGGGACTGTAATTTCAGCTGTAAATACCTTCTGCAAGTCAGGCAGTTCAAAGACTACTGGGATAAAGAAAAAGATCTTGGATTTCTAATGCACTGTAGCAAAAAACCTTTGGTTTTTTTTTTTTTTTTTTTTTTTTTTTGTATCTATCTGAGACATTTCTGTAGTGCTTCTTTCTGCTATGTACAATATACATGTCACAGAGAAACTGCATGTATTGGTATCACAGAAGCAGGCCTTTTAGTTATACACAAGCATAAAACACAGGCATGGTTGCAGGGACTTAATTTCTGATATAAATAACACACATTAGAGAGTTTGGCTAAAGACATGTTAATTTCTTAGCAATAACAATCCCCTTGAAGATATGACCACAGCAGAAAATGAAAGGTTAAAAGCCTGTCACACATCTTTTCATTTACCGGAATATAACAAAGCCTTTTCCTTTTCATCATCTTTTGCATGCAGTGTTTTTCTTCAGGGCTTGCTAGGTTCTTTGGACACATAACAGTTTTACTAGCACATACTAATCCAGTGTTTTGTGGGGCTGCCTACAGCGACCACACAGAATGTTTGGGGTTAACAAGGTTTTTTTTGTGTATGTAAAATTGTATTGCGTATTTCAAGGTATCTCTTCTCCTGCATGCTTCTTAGATGGCAAATGAGGAGTTAAAAAAGGACAGCTGAAAAGTGAAATAATGAAATACAAAACCTTTTCTCACCTAGAAAAATGTTTGTAAGGAAGAAGAGATTTATTTCTAGGCTGAAATGACGTTCACGCCATGTTTGCTTGGAAACATCTTGCTCTTTCAACGGCATGCTTTGGTTGGTAAACAACCATTAAAATTCTGAGCAGATCTGCATAGCTTGCAGGAAAACCTCTCAAAACAGCTGCAACCTCCTTTCAACAGATGGGAATTAATAATAGCCTTTGTTCTCCAGGGTCTTCCATTTTTACCCACAAAATGGGGTGAAAGTCGGTTTTCCTCAACCACCTCGACCACAGGAGTGTGACCACTCTTAGAGTGGGAGCTCTGGGTTGTGGATGAGCATAGGAGGGTGTGCATGGCACCAGCCTCTCTTCCCCCTCCTCCTTGCTGGCCCCTGCAGACAGCAATGCTGAATCCAGCTGATACAGAGAGATATAAATCTGGTCTCACACTTCATCTCCTCTAGTTTCTTCTCTCAGTGTGGGTGAACCCATTGAGGATGCTTTTGGTGCCTGCTGTGTCTCCAGGAGATGTTTTTTGGCACTAAGAGTACAACTTGATGCATGGCAAAAGTGCCACAACAGGCTTGGGGATTTCCAGCAATGATGATGGTGCATCACCAGAATGGATGAAAGGCTCACCTCTGCTGGCAGATAGAAGCTAACAAGTGGTATGAGGCATTCCCAAGTCCCGGGCATAGAGTCCCTGGCCGCTGTCACTGCCTGCATTAATGAGGGATGTTGGCCTGTGCCAGTGAGTGTAACCCAGCTTCTCTTTATTGACCCACAATGTATTGCTTTGACTGCCAGAGTTACATATTTCTGCTAAAATGTCTGGCCGGGCCCTTTACCCTCTGCTTGATAATTCTGCACTGGAACTTTTGTCTCTTATTGTGGAGGAATTGCCAGCTATGTCTCTTGCTTCCCAAAAGTCATTTTCGTAAGGCCTAGAGTGGGCCAAAGTGTCGAACACCTGGAGTTGCCCCCATCCACCCCTGCTGCCTGTACCCTCGTGCAGAACTCGTGTAAAGACTTTTGTCCTTACACTCCTCGGGGGTTGGGACTCAAGCGCCGTAGAAGCTGCCAGCCCCTCTGAGACGTCTCCAGGCAGCGCTGCCCCTCGAGACCGCACGGCATCGAAGACAAGACAGAAGTATGCGAGATGCAGAGACAAAATGTTCTTGGCTTCCCGAGGAAATGAGAACCTGCCAAAAATCCCTGGGAGACCACAGCATGCTGCAAAATTTTCCCGTTCAGTGGCACTTTCCCACCCTCCCTCGCTGTACGAGAGGATAAACAAGCACGGCTCGGAGAAGGCCGGGGCGAGATGAGGCCTCGAGGGGTCTCCTGCCGGTGGGGCGGGGGCAGAGAGGGGCAGGGGAGTGTTCCTCAGCAGCAGCGCCCGCAGAGCTGGCAGAGCCCCGCAGACCGTGCCGCAGCCCCGCCGCAGCGCCCGCCGCGCCGCCTCTGGCCATTGGAGGGCGCTCCGCCGCCGCCTGTGGCGGGGCGCGGCCGCGCGCTGTCCCGGGCTCCCGCCGCTCCCGCGGGTCCCGCTCCCGGGCCGGGCCCTGCGCTGGGCCGGGTGAGCGGCTCGGCCAAGCGCTCTGTTAGGTGGCTTAAACATTGTTAGTTTGCCTCTACTGCTGTAGGGGATTTAATTTAATCCCCTTTAATTTCCTTTTGGGGACCTAAAAGCTGTGCTTCGGTATAGTGGTTCCCCCTTCGCTCTGTTTTAATACAGAACAAACAAATCTTTATTGCTGACTAGTAGAATCTGCAGAACACACCCATGAATGGCAGTTTTTCTGTAGTATATGCTGCAGAGGTCTGCTGAGTTTCTTTCACTCAGACATTAGATACAAGAAGGAGATCACATTTCTCAATCCTTTTTAATTTCAGTAATTTCCTTGCATTGTTTGGAATTGTTTAGGCCTTGTAATTTTTTATGTACATGTTGATGATGTGTACTTCAAAATCTTTTTACTCCAACTGTTGTCAGATGTCCAACTGCACAAGGATATGAGGTTCTAACTCAGATGGAAGTATTAGGAGTGTTGCAGAGAAACAAGAAGAAATTTTCTGCATAGTAAAATCTCAAAGATACTAAATTTTCCTTTCTTGTTCTCTTTGCCTACTGCTGCTCTGATAGTATGCTATTCTTTATTAAAAAAAAAAAAAAAGCCATAGATTGTAAGAATTACTGCCATATATATCTGCTCTTTTTTCCCTTTCATAGTGAGATGAAAGCAGGAAGGTTAGTTTTACTGTTTGATGCCAAGTGGATTGAACAATCAATTTAAGGACAATAGGAAACATTTTGATGTGGCAGCATGACATCTCTTAACATCTAGCAAAATTAGGTGTATTCTGGACTATCTAGGGATGCATCCTGTATTATACTTTGAAGGCAGCCATCTCCACTTTTCCTTACTTGCGTTTGATGTTTTGCAGTCAGCTAAGGAAAGTCTGCAGTGTTAGACTTGCAATGTTTTGGGAATGCAAACCTAGTTCTCATGTAAAACTGATTTTGCTTATTGTCTTATGGGCAGCAAGGCACCAAGTTACCCAAAAAAGTAAATCCCTGTTATCCTCAAATGTCAGAGTTTCCAAGGGATTGGCAGGGGGGCAGTAAGCAATTCAGGCTGATCACCATCAACAACCATGTAGGACTGCTGCTGCTCTTTTCTGATGACTCACATAATAGCATTGTTTGGTTCCATTTTACAGAGTGAACAAACATTGCCTCAGTGAAAGGAAAAAGGAATCAGAAGCAAACTGATAATGATTGTACTTTCTAAAGGAAAAAAAAAGTCAAGATGTCTTTCAAGGATGACTCCTCTTTGGGTACATTGGTTGAGATGCAATCAGTTAGTGCATCTGAAGTGCACTCAAGATAAATTTAATATAAGTTCATATTAGACCTCAATTTTTTTTCCAAATTTGTAAACATTTAGTCAGAGTTTAGACACATCATGTAGCTACCTGAGTCATAAATTAGGCAGAAGTCAAAGAAATAAAACTAAAATATCTGCAAATTCTATCACAAATTCACATCACTGTAAGTATGTATATGGTTTCCTTGTAATCAGTTTACCAAGGGGAGAAATATATATATGGAAATACAAAGAGAACTTGATTTTTTCCCCAAACAGCTGAAGAAGAATAGTTTACTGGGATACATATTCATATTAATTTTATTGTGACTTATTATATGTAAAGATATTAGTACAGTAGTTGCTGGACAGGACACATCTGTATATAGCTTGTCAGGGACTTACAGTTGTGAAAACTGTTGCAAAACATCTGCTTTGCTCTACTGGAAAAGTCTGTTCACATTTCAGGGAAAAGTCCCAGAAGAAATGCTGAAAGAAGGAAAAAGTGTATTTTTTTGTGTTTTGTGTTCTGCCTTAAAACTAAAGAGAATAATGAAACATATCCAAGAAGTTACACTAGAAAGAATTGTGTCATAAAATGTTTCTTGTGTTTCAGGATCAAGAATTAAAAACATCAAATAACTTGAACCAGTGAATGGTTTGGGGCAATACAGGAATCCAGGTGTATAGAGTAATTATGCAGCTGATGATTTCAGAGAAAAGAAGACAGAGCAAAGTGGTTCGCCTCTCTCAGATACATCAGAACAAATAGAAACATTTTATCAGTATGCTGAGGAAAGAGAGTTATTGGTAGGACGTCTATCTGTTAATAAATTGGGAGGGAGATTATATTAAAGAAAACCTGGCACAGTTGAAACACTGAACTTGCTTTGTTTTAGTCTGAAAAAAATATACAAAGTGCATTAAAAAACCCCAGTAAATGCAAAAAGGAATAAACTGGGGAAAAGAAAATCTAGGCAGATACAGGTCACATGGATGACACACATCCTTAGGTGTTAATGATACTGTTTTCCTGAATAATTTTCTTCCACTTACAACTATTTGAAAACAGTGGGCAACTGTGGAAGTGTTGAAAGATGGAAGCAAAGGAAATATCACATTTCTTTTCTAAAACAAGAAGCAGACCAATTCCAGAATTCCACCCAGATCTACAAGTCCCAGCTCTCCCCAAAAGGTAGAGGCCATAGGAACACCTCCTCTCTCCTTTATCCTATTATGTCTCTCTCAGCTCAAGGGTGCACCTCAGCTCCTCAAGCCCAAATTTATCTTAAATTATACATAAGATTAGGTGTAAGTGCATACTTGGATCTGCACCCCTGAGAAGCAAATTTCTGAATATTTCTGAATATTCAGACTCTTGGCAATGGAAAATGAACATGCAGATACACAGGAGATGCTGGAGAAAGAGATGAATGAGATATAAATACTATTTTCCTTGATATTAAACATTCAGGATTAGCACAGCAAAATGCAGATGATCTGAAAACTCATAGAATGAAAATATATTGGTGCAGCACATCACAGTTTCAAGAGTAAAGCCAAAAATCTGCAACAGTATTAAAAAAAAAAAATACAAAAATAACCCTATTTCTCAGGCAGGATGCTATTGATTTTGTCTTTTGTATGATGAATAAACTGGGGAGGTACAAAAGAAATAATGAGATTCATTTGCTATTTTTAATATGCAGCAATGAATTTTAGTCCCTAAAGTGCCCCAGCGGGTGTAGATGTGATTGTGGAATAAAGAGATGCATGGAAATTCAAAATGATGAACAGCTCAACAAAAACTTGCAATCTACTGGCATTATGAAGAATATCAGTATATTATTAATTGTGGTAATTTTTTTCATTTCGAGAGAGAGCTCTTCTCTTTTGGGAATGTAAATATACTCACTGCAGCTTTATTAAAGGGTTTTCATAAACTAAGTTTCATTAAAGGGAAGATCTGCAGCATTTCATCATGCTTCTAATGTCTGATTTGGACAGATCAGCTCCTTGATCTAAGCTTCTGATACTTGTGTAGCCCTGATTCAGGGAAGCATTTATATTCAGAAGCCGCCCTTAGTATCAAACACAGACACAAGCGATTTTCTAAATGGGAAGGGCCTCAAAGACATATTTAAATTCTTGCTTGGCTCAGGAGTTGCTTGCTGTCTTTTATGATGCTGTGAAACAGAAACAAATGTGACGATTACTGAAGTATGAGCTGTGAACGGCAGCAGTTCCAGCTGGAGAGCCCTCCTCTACCAGCTTCTGACTGCCCTTGCATAGCCTGATCCTGAAGTAACTGGGACCAACCATGCTTTTACTAGGTTCATTTCTTCTTCTTCCTTGAGGATCTAGCAGTACATAAAAAAAACCCAAATCAAACCAAAGCCAAACAAAAAACTCACAACCAAAACCAAGGCCATATCTATAAATTTTGAATTCTTGAGTAGAAAGGACTATCTGTGTGTCTGACTTGGGAGAAATTATGTCTTGTGGGATAACACTTTCATGTGAGGAGGCTTTTGTTAGTGCTTTACTCCCATGGAATAACTCAGATGATATTTGCAGAGCAAGATTTTCCTGCCTGGAAATTCAAACTCCCTTCCTTCACTACAGACCAGGGTGAGACAAACAGGGCCCTTTCTGGATCATCAGGCTGGAATCTGCCAAGGAGAACACTAAAGCAGGGAGGTTTAACCAGTTTTAGGACATGGGGCAGTATAGGGGCATCCATGTGTGGTGCACGGAGTTATCTCACTGCTGAAGGCTCACAGGAGAGGGGTACAGGGAGGGGAAGCACCTCTGCTTCTGCTTCTCTGTTTTCCCTTATCTTGTCACCTCCTTTTCTCCCCAAAATGTTTCTCCCTCAGCCCCCACAGCACCACAGGAAACCTCACCCACTCTACTTATTTTTGCCTGTTGGCATGTGGGCAGGTATACCTGCCCTGTGTGCTTTAGCTCAGCGCTGCATCATGGAGCAAGCACTTTTGTTCAGAGCTCTTTTTAAAGCTATTAGAATTAAAAAAAAAAAAAAAAAAAAGAGAGAGAGAGAGAGAAAGGGAAAAGGAAAAAGAAAAAGAAAAAGAAACAAGTACCCTGAAGCCTGAATAGCAGCATTTCTATCATCTGTTGTCATGACACACAGCTGACGTGGGAACACGGCAATAAGGCTGACTGCTATATGGGTTTAATTTTGGTGCAGAAATTTGCTAGAAGAAGATTTCAAAAATATCTCTGGGTGGGAGGAAAACAGGTGGGTGCTGGTTATGTGTATGAAGCAGGAGGAAATAGTTGTCAATCTTACCTAAGCATTACTCTGCATCCATCAGCCCTTTGGTACCCTCACTACTCAACAGGGGAAATAAATGATACTGTCTCTCTCTGCTCCTCTGTCCTGTTACTTCTGGAGAAGGTTCTGGTGAGCCATAGAGTGCAGGAAAACTGAGCATGGGATGACCGAATAGAGTCATGGTTGTCTTGGTCATGCAGTTTTGGTAAAGATCTCAATGCAGGAAGGAGATCACACATCAACCATTGGAGGCAAGCGACAGTGAGATCCGCTCAGGACAGACTTCTGGGCTAGCGTCATCCAAAATGGCAACTGACATTGGAGATGGGTGGTGAGTATTGTATGGTCTGTAGGAACTCCCAGGCTAAACCAATTTTCTGTGGTTGTCCATGTAGGTGAGTGAGTGGACTCAGTTCAGCCTGTTGTTCAAGGGGTACATTCAGCACTGTGTTCCTATGCCACATATACACTTCTGTTTCAAAAAAACTGAAAGTGTGTAGGTGTTCAGAACTATTCTCTAAAAATCGCTCTTCTAACCTGTTTCTAGCTCATTTTCTTTTACCGCAATTACCCTTTATTAGTACATTTCTCATCTGTTAGTCATCTTGACTAATGACTTTACTCATCTATACTAGTTTACTCACCCATTTCAATACTTTCCTAGATCACAGGAACATTCTGTGACTTAATTAAATAATAAATTAGAAGCTCAGAGGTCTTTGAATGAAAAACATTATGTTTTAAAAGAGCAAAATACTACGATTACATGACCGAAGAATGTAATTTAATGTAAGGACTTTTCTTCTTCACATTTAGTGTTTGGACATCCATTATAGAAAGGACTATCTGTGTGTCTGACCTGGGAGAAATTATGTCTTGTGGGATAACACTGTTTCATGTGAGGAGGCTTTTGTTAGTGCTTTATTCCCATGGAATAACTCAGATGATATTTGCAGAGCAAGATTTTCCTGCCTGGAAATTCAAACTCCCTTCCTTCACTACAGACCAGGGTGAGACAAACAGGGCCCTTTCTGGATCATCAGGCTGGAATCTGCCAAGGAGAACACTAAAGCAGGGAGGTTTGACCAGTTTTAGGACATGGGGCAGTATAGTGGCATCCATTATAACTATGGTGACAAAACTGGAACCCCCAGGACTGAAAAGTTTGAAAGAGGACATCCACACTGTTGTGAGTTGGTAGTCTGTACTGAGAATAAGGCAGAAGAAGAAAAGGAAGAGAGAAGGTGTACTGGAGCAGAAGGGCGTTTAAGCCTGTATGAGCAGAGTAATTCAGAGTATCTCTTGCAGAGAAAAGCTTACACCTATTCTAGTCATAAAACCAAGGAAACCGTAGCATTTTATTTTATCCCCTTTTCATTGTTTCAACACACTTTGAAAATCTGGCCATGCCAGTGCCTCTGTTTATTGAATGTGTGAAATTCGTCTTTCTGTAGTCCCAAAGGACAAACCTTGTTGAGTTGAAAATTTGATAGCAATGTGTCCTTTGCTTATTTACTTAAGCTTATTTGCTTTTTGGGTTTGATCCTGTCTCTTTGTACTCCTCTGATTCTCCTGCAGCTTTTTGTTTTCAGCCTCTACACTGAATATCTCATCATGTGTTCAATAAAAATTGAATAGTTTTCACCTAGAATTCTAAAAATGGTTTGCCATTTCCTGAAAGTGACAGTATCAATATTATTGTCAGTCTCTTATGCAAATTGCCACCCTGTTGCTATTCTCCAAAGTATCTCCTATTTCTCTTAAACCAGGCTCCACATTCATCCACTCAGATTCTCTGGAACTCCTGACCTTTCTTCTGCAGATGCCCAAACCACTGGCAGTCACCTTGCTGCTGGCTAGAGAAGATCTTAATAATTTAAATGGTATGAACAGTCATTAGCTGGGAAACTGTTCTTGATACTCTCTCTTTGCACATGAAGAGGAAAAAAGAGAATCTAGGTGGCTTGTCTGAATTCTTATATTGTCCCTTTCCCTTTCTCTAAAATCTAGAGGTCTGAAAAAAAAATCAATTCTGAGTTTGTCTTTGGGGAAACATAACCATCTGGAAAAAATATAACCTCTTGTTGTAGGGTCCATCTAGCTTCCCATGCTAAACAAAAATATTGATTTTTCCCTTCTTTTTAGTTATTTCACTTCACATCATTTTTTCAAGCCACCTTGAAAAGACAGCCCAGAATAGCATTCTTCCTATACAAACAACTCTGTTTTTAGTAGAAATGTTACTTTCCTTTACATGAGTAGCAGCCATGTGCTCTCAGTCAGAATACCCTAACTGAGAGAGGACTCAATTACATTTTTAAGAAGCACATTTCCTTTGTAGAGTCTCCACTGCCTGTTCCAGTCTGAAGACAAAATGACTGCCTGTCTGAAGATAGCAGATGTCTCAGAGATGTAAATGCTCACCAACACTGAATCAAAACCCCAGCATAGCTGAATATTCCACTGTATAGGGACAATATTGACTTTGTGTTTGTTGGCTTTTTGTGTAGGGGGTTGAAAATACTTGTGATGTTTAAACACCTTGTTAGAGCCATTACAAGATACAGTGCAAATACAGTTATTTTTCCCTGGTAAGCAGGCATGAAATGCACATTTGCTTATCAGAATGAAACAGTTCCTGGGGAGACCCTGATGTCTGTCAGGTGAATCATCTAATCTCCAGATTCAATGTATTGAACAGGGTAAATAAGTCACTTTTTGGAGATGTCTAAATATACATTTCCCCAAGATATTTTTGAGTCTCTAAGGTAATCATTCTTATATAAAGACTGAGGTTTTGTTTAAAAGGTGATTACCTGAAAAAAAAGACATTGTGATATAGCCATGTAGTGCACACACTAAACAGACTTATTTCCAGCACTCGTCCCTGTAAAAGGGCTTATTGCCAGCTGCATCAGCCAGTTAGGATTTAATAATCTGTCATAAGATATTTCCCCCTCCTACTTAGGAGAAAATGAAAGGCAAAAATAAAACAGATACAAATTTCACAGTTAACAAAATTGCCATACCTTTTAGGAATGTTTAAGTTATAATCTGACAAAAATAATGAAATGAAAATGCAAAACCAACCCTCTGTCCTTAATTGACCCCTTTGTGCTTTTCCTTATTATCATTCAGAAGAACTGTGCCATTTCTGCTGTGAATCTTTGCAACTAAGCTTCCTTGCTACATTTTCAAGGTGACTTATTTTGGCTGTTAGCTACCTCCAGTGCTGTTACAATAAGTCATCTAGTCCATCTCTGCCATAGTGCAATTAATTCCTACTACACATTTGCAAGGGCTTATCCTGCCTAATGTAAATGTCCTGTACGAGCTGGCTTTATCTTTGCTTTACTACTGCATTATTTTTCAGCCTTGCAATATGTTAAAAAATAGATTTAATCAGGATCTTTTCCCTGACTTCATTAATTTTGTACTAAAACAAGTCCTTGGTATTTCCCTGCAGCTGCACACTGTTCTTCACTGTATTTTCCTTCCCAAAAGCTGACATATGGAAGTATTGTCCTGGAAGGACTGCCCAGCCTTTGACCTCACATTTGTGAGGGTTCCTTTACTCCCACTTTACCATTGCAAGGTTGTTGTGTTTGCCAACTGCTTGGGAATACCATGACTTCAGTTTGTCTGACTGGCTGGACTCCTTCACTTCACAACACCGAAAGGCTTAGTGTCAAAATCCAGCCAAGGTTTATTCTGGAAGTGTTTTAAGATCAATCACAGTCCATCTCTTCATGTTCTTACGTGCAAATCCCACCTTGAAGATCCTGGCTGGATTTGAAAACCCCTTGGATGACTTGACCTGAAAGCATCTGCCTTGGCAGACTTATTTTACACTTCCAATCTCTCCCTGGGAAAGGGCACCTAAAGACCCAAACCAACTTTCTCCACTGTGCCTCCTCAGCCCCAGCAGTATCGTCCCTGCCTGACCTTGGTTCTTCCCATAAAGTACACAAGACAGAACTTGGCTGTAATTAATGTTGTCAGGGCCTCCACAACAGGCTGGTGCCACTCAGGCTCTGAGTGAGGCACAGATGCTCAGCCAAGATTGTGCATGGCAGAATCACATGTGGCCATGTCAGAGCAAGACATGAGAAACTTCCTGCTTTGCCCATTTTGGTGTGTAACCAGTTGTCCAGGCTACTTGTTTCTCAATAAGCAAGGAATTTTTTTGGCTGACTCTTTGTGTTCTCAGTGATTTTTACAGCCTAACATTTAAATTTCCCCAAGGCTGGGCAGGAAAATAGATGGAAGAAGCAGAGAAAGTTTTTTCAGGACTTTTATTTTCATTGATGTATGATATGTAAATTATGAAGAATGCCATGGGGAATATAGTTATTAAAAGTAGGTATGGCTTAATACAACCAATCACCAAGAAAGAGATGATAGAGCATCACTGTAGAGTCCACTCTACTGTTATGAAGCTGGGAATAAAATGCAATATTTTAGTAACAGCCTTTAACATTTCCTTTATTCTGTTTCCTTAACCTTTAACTGTGATGTGAAAGTGAGCCAGGAAGGAACTGCTCATTAGCCTCGCTGAGTGCATTGTTCATGGTGAACAATTTTGCTGGCATTCAGAGGACAGAACAAGGCACAAACTGGTTTTGAAGACTGTGATGGAGCAGAGTCAAGCTGAAGTTGCTAAATATTTTCTGATTCTGAAAAAAAGTGTCTGGACCTCAAATTTTCCATTGTTTATATTTATAGAATATTTTGCTTGATTTCATTGATAGTATAAATATTTAAATGCTAAGCAGAAACATTTATTTTGCTATTAAATGTATAATGTGGAAAGGAAAATAAAAGAACTGGCCTGTCTGTCCTTACTTAGACAAACGAGTATGGGTGGGGGGTTTTTTTCTGTTTATTCTTATATCTTTTAATGCTGAACAGAAAAGAGTATTTCATAAAAGTTTTCTTCATCATTTACCTTTTCTAAAGAAAACTAGCCTCCTCATTCAGCAGGTGGCTGAACTAGAGACAGAGTCATTGCATATTTGCCTATCATTCAGACAATGGAAGCAGGAGCCAGGCTACTTTCTCTGAGACAGATGTGGAGCAGAACAAAATTAATTTCAGAAAAGGGGTGCCAGAGAGCACAACAGGAGGGAATAACACCATTTTCCAGCCACTTCTGTTTACACTTCCGTTGTGATCTGGGGCTACTCTGTGCTTGGACAGGACTTGCAGGAAAGTTAATAAAATTTTATTTTAAATGTATTGGTGAAATTGCATTACCTCACTCAGGCGACTTAAAAAAAAAATCTAAATAAACCTTAATTCTGTTTCTTTTAATTCTCTTTTCAATATAATGTGGTTTGTCTGATCCAATTTAAATCTACACCTTAAATTAGCTCAGTTTACTTTTCCTCAGCATTCCCACATAGCCAGGACCTAATTCTGTTTTCTAAGTCTTGAAGCTGTATTCCCCATGTAGGAAGGACCTAATCTTGTCTTCTATGTCTTGAAGCCATGTTCTACCATTTCTTCTCAGTGCAGCTGGGAGATTTCTTATTTCTGCACTTTGCAGATTGCTCCCTGTCCTGTTATCACACAGTTAACATAGCCAGCTCTTAAGGTCAATGATATTAACAGTTTTTGTCAATACAGAGTTACTTAAAAAACTGATGATTGAAAAGAAGGTGTGAAAGAACAGGCTGAGGTAATAGTTCACAGAGTAAAAATGATGAAATTATGGAGTAATTACAGCCTTCAAAAAACAAACAAACAAACAAAAAACAAAAAAAACCCACCAAAAGCAAAAGCAAAAGCAAAAGCAAAAGCAAAAACAAAACCAAAACCAAACCAAACCAAACCAAACCAAAACAAAACAGAACAAAACAAAACAAAACAAAACCAAAACAAAACCAAAACACAAAACCAAAACAAAACCAAAACCAAACAAACAAAACCCCCAAAACTACAACAAAAAACACCCAACAACAATATGACCAGACTTGTGGCAGTTTTATTAAGGTGAGGGACTGAAGTGAGAGTGTGAATAGGGACTTTTAAAAACAGTTTTCCTGGCAGGAGGATGTGGAGGACCTGGGTTTGCACTTGGTGGCAGTGCTCTCCTGCCCTGTCAGCAGCCCTGCTGCCTGTGCTGTGCTGCTGCCTGCAGAAGACACAGAGAGAGAGTGATGTCTCTGCACAGCCCAGGGCTCATAACTTGTCTAATATGGTTTTCTTAATTAGTTTTGAATACTGTTCCTTTACTCTGATAGAGCTATGCTGCTTTAGAGCTTTCATTGCTGTCTAAAAGGCTCCTTAAAGAGAATGTGAGGAAAGAAATTTCTGGAAATGGGTGCAAATGTAAGTATTGTAGGAACAATTGTCTCTGTTATCAAGAGTCCCTTTTGAGTAAGGATAGATAGCAGAAGGAAAACAGTTGATAGGTCTTGGGACCATACTTAGGACCATATTTAATTTTTGCCTGGGAAAGTACTGGCCTTCAAGGACTGGCCCTATTTTTTGCTTTCCTTCCTCCCCTTTCTTTCTCCTTCCCTTTTCCATCTTTCCCTTCCTTTCTCCTTCGTTCTTCCCAAGCAGGCTGTAATGGGTGTGCAAACACCCATTACCAAGGCATTTATTGACTGTCCTTCAGCTCTCCAAGAGGATGGCAGAAGTGCTGAAAGTCAGGCTCATTGCAAGGTTAGCTGTCAGTGACAGCACCAGAAACCACAGATTGCTCTCAAATGAAGCTCTGGTCCTTCTGGGATCCATAAAATTATGATGATTGAGTGGACTAGACCTGAGCTGTTGCCCCTCCTTCAATAAGGCATCCATAGCACCACAGGTGTTGAGGGGGAAATAAAGTGTCCTTCAAATGCTTTGTGCCTTCTGTAATGGGAATCTTGCATTTATGTAGTGTCTTGACAGACTCTGCTGGTGGCAGATGGGAGTCCTCTACAAGCCCTTTAGGGTGGGCTCACTGATGATCTTGCAGCACATGATAACACAGACCTACTGACCATTCTGATCTACTCAAATAAAGTAGAATTAATGCAGTGTGGTCAAGTCTCACAATTTTCTTATGAATTTCATTTCATTGGATATCTTCTCAGTGCTTCAGTCTTCTTTCACATGATATGCAGAGAAGTTAATTTCTTTTCTTTTAAAGGGAATGTGTGGTTTTCCTCTTTGTGTGGAACAGACCAAATACGTGAAAAGCAAAGGCTTTGATTTTAGGAAACAAATTTGCCCACGGAAATGCAGGGCACCTTAATGTCATGATTTTTGCAGGCCTCAGATCACCAGTAGTCAAGATTAGTGGAGTGGCCTCTGCTTCAGCTTTACAGACCCATTTTTTGCACGACAAAATGAAATGTTTGAGACTCTGCAGCTGCTCAAGATACGTTGGTTGGTAACCCACTGTGGTGAAAAGAACTGTGTAATCAGAGAGTAATAATGCTGGCATCAAAAAAGAAAAGGTGGGTCAAATCTGACCATGTGTAAATAGGAAGCTTTGTAAAAACTAGAGAGAACCTGGAGATGTCCTTATGGAAGCACCAGGAGAGGAAAATCAAATGGATTTTTAAACTAACTTTTCCCTGAGAAGCAGGTGAAATTCACCAGACGAGACACAGTGACAAAGGAGACCTCTTTATTCACTCAGATTTTGAGGTTGGTTATGCACCATGTAAGTTCATGGTACATTCTAAGTGCAGAGTTTAAATACTTGATAAATAATGCCCAAAGCACAGAAGTCATCTCTACCATGATGCAAAGTGAAAGGTAAGGCTAATGTGGTTTCTTTGGCTGCCTGGGACAGGTTGTTCAGCAGCAAATATGGTTCATGGATTTATCTGTCAGCAGAGATGAGCCTTATTGCTTTTAAAGTTCAGTGGACCTCCTGATCAGCCCAATCTTGGTAATGAACAAAGGCTGTGAAATAATTTGTATCCTCTATTAGAGACAAACAAGCAAGAACACCACTTAAGGAAGCAATATAAATAATGAATGAGTAGAGAAATATGGCCCTTTCTGACAGAAATGATGCTGGTTTTAATTTGTGTTTATGGCACCTAAAGTAATGGACACATGAAATATGCATGGAGAGAAAGAACCAGGAAAAAATCCCTGCAGAACCTGACCGCAATCCCCTGGACTGTGACCAAAACTTGCAATGGGAAAAATGTAATGAGGCAAGAAGAAAGCTCCAGTAGGAAGAGAAAATAATAAATACAGGAAAAATACAGTGCATCTTTCTCTGGTGCCTGCTACACTATGAGGAAATCAAAACACTTTTTAGGAAATGAGCTCAGTGTAAGATTGCCTAGTGAGGCAGTCTTTAGCATTTGGTATAGTGAAGTCAAATCTTTATGGAGGAAAAGATAGTGTTTCAGTGTTGCTGTGCATAGAAAGTCTGTTAAAAATATATGAATCCCTCTTTCAGGAGTCATTCAGAGTGGTTTTCCTCTAAATTGCTGTTCAAATTTTCCTCATATGCTGTGACTCCGAAAAAAATTAAAGTGTAGCCCATCATCATGAATCTTCCTCTGTAAAAACAGGTCAAGTTTAGTTAAGTTTTTTTCTTGGAGAACATTTTAGAAATTTGTAAAAAAGGACTAAAATGATTTTAGCTTTCATAATCGAAATTATTCCTGGACTTTTGAAAACCTAAAGAGTTTATAGAGGTGTTAATATATCTGAATATAATGATTAGGGCCCTATGTTTTTGTAATTTAGGTGCTGAACAATAATGTCCCAAACCTGCAGTGATCAGAGTGATTACAGGATATTGGACTTTGTCCTAGAACAAGAATGCAAACATTTTGTTTGAGCTTGAGCACAGAATCTAGTTTCCCAAAGTAGCACATATGATTTTCATCTCAGTAAACAACAGGCCAAAGCTTTCAGCAGTGCTTAGAATGGAATGGGATACAGGTGTTATATACTTGAATATTAAATGTGGATTCTTCTAAATTAATTTTTCCACAAAAGTGAAATGGCACCATATATTTCATAACAGGACTTCTGCATATTATAGCAAGATTCCTGTACGTTGTCTTCACAATTGCCTAAAGCCATGTGGCTAGAACACTCCTGTGCATATGTAACTTTCATGTCAAAATCACATCTCCAAAGACTGTGTCTTATCCATCAAAATATTTGTACTGAGTATGCATGGCCTGTTTTTGGTAGCAATGGGACTGACTACAGGGCTTCTGTGGAAAAACTGCTGGAAGCTTCCTCCATATCCAGCAGAGCCAATCCCTGATAACTCCAAAGAGAGACGTTCTGCCAGCCAAGGCTGGGCCAATTAGAAATGGTGGTAATGCCTCTGTGATGATAGATTTAAGAAGAAAAAAAGTTATTGTGCAGAGGTAATTGTGGCCAAAGAAGAGTACAGTGAGAACATGTGAGAGGAACAACCTTGCAGACACCAAGTCAGCGCGAGGAGGGTGAGGAGGTGTGCCAGGTGCCAGAGCTGAGGGTCTCCTGCAGATTCTGGTGCAGCCCATGGTGAAGCAGCTGTGCCCCTGCAGCCCATGGAGGTCCAAGGGGATGCAGAGATCCACCCCTATGCTGGAGAGGTGGATGCCTAGAGAAGATTGTGAGCCCATGGAAGACCCATGATGAGAGAGGCCCTGCTTCCTTGCTGGAGCAGCCTGTCCTTGAAGAACTGCACCCCATGGAAGAGTGACCCAGGATGCAGCAGTTTTGGGAGGACTGCTGCCCATGGGATGGACTCACACTGCAGCAGGTCACTGAGAGCTGCTGTTGCTCATGAGATGGACTCACATTGAGAAATTCATGGAGAACTGAATTCATGAATTCACTGGTCTCCCGTGGCAGGGACCCCACAGTGCAGCAGGGAAACACCCCGCTCCCTGAGCAGTGGGAGAAGCCTTGGGTGATGAAGTGACCACAACCCCCCGTTGCTGTCTCCCTGTGCTGCTGGGGTAGGACACACAGCTGGGAAGTGGGGGAGGCAGAGGGAAGGTGGTTTTAAGAGTTATTTTCCTTCTCATTATCCTGCTCTGATTTTGTCAGTATTAAATTCACTTTGTATCTCTACGTTGAGCCTGTTTTGCCCCTGATGGCACTTGATGCATGGTCTCTCCCAGTCCTTGTCGCAACCCCTGAACCCTTAGTTATTTTTTTCATCCCTGGTCCAGCTCTGGAGGGGAGTATGACAGTGACTTTGGTGAGTCTGGCCAATGTCAATACACTACCATGTTATAGTTATGAATCCTGGAGAGGTTGTACTGAAAATTATTAGTCCCATACAAAGTGAAAGATAATAGTCCTTAGATAGATGAAAGTTTACAGGAAAGAGAAAAGAACCCCACTCCATAACAAGAGCAAAGTCAGAGATCAAACTTTCTAAGAGTTAGGACAGCAAAGGAGTAGATGTCCTGGTTGTCAAGTATCCATTTCTGAGACACTAGAAAAATATCAGAGTGTAATTTTTGTCCAACATGACTTTGGCACAGATAATTCTTTGGAATCATGGCATTAACAGGTATGCCGGCAGAAGATGAAGAAGGAAACTGCTTGAGGTCTCTTTCAGTTCCACTACTTAAGTAAGGTAATGTGGAGAGAAATGTGAATTGGAAGGGACAGATTGCGTCTGCGGAAGACAATCGAGCTGTAACGGAGCAGGGCCAGGCACATCTCTCTCCAAGATAACCCTTATCGCAAGGTCACAGACCCCTCTCTCTTCCCTTACATACCAGTACTTTTCCACTACCCTTAAGAAACTAGTAAGACCCCCTATGACGTAGCAGAGCCCAGAAGGTACTTAAACCCTGTGTTTTAGATAATAAACGCATTTTGACTGATTCGCCACATTGGTGTTTTACTGAGTCATTGCCTGAACCCCACGCTTTGCAGCTCGTGGCGGTCGTGTCTTCACTGAAACCCAGGCCACCAAGATGATGGCTTAATAAAGCCGCAACATATTTGGTGCCGAAAGCCCGGGACTGGAGCCTGGGGGACGGGAAACGCCTGGACGGTGAAAGACGGCGGTACCAGCAAAACCTGGAATACCGTGGAGGAAGCGGGGGACGCCCTAAGAACCAGTAATCGGCGATGGAGACGATTATTCAGGTTGTAAAAATTATGGAGGAAACGTGGGGAATACGCTTAGAGCGAAAGAATTTAAATCTTGCTATTGCAAGACTTACAGATTTGGGCACAATTCAGCGGCCCGTTGATATATTGGACCCAGAGAGATGGCAGAATTATACAATTGCCCTCGCGAATGATACGATAACTACCGGCAGTGGGAAAGCCCTCAAAGCGTGGGGAAAAGTAGAAACGGCTTTGAAAAGGGCGAGGGAGGAACAGGAGGCATGGAGCGCGGTGAAAACATGTTTATTTACGGTCTCACGGCAAAAGGAGAAAGGGGGTGGACTTGCGGGACCCGCGGGACCCCCGGGGGATGCCCAGACCCGCGGCGGGAACGAACGGGAGGAAGACGCATTGGACCCTCCCCAAAATCCTTGCCCAGTCACCCCGAACCCTGGGGGGGGCTTTCCAGCTGTCCCACGGGACCCCCCAGACCCAGGGATTCCTCCAGAGCCCCCCGAAAATACCGCGATTCATCCGCCGATACTCCCCCCCCGCGCCCCCCCGCGCGATTTAGATCCACCCGATACCGGCAAATTAACGGGTCTGGAGACGCTGCCGCCGCTCTCCGCGCAGGACAGCCGCTCTCTAGAACCCGGGAACGGACCCACCGCCCCTCCGAAACCCGAATCGGAGATGCGGGACAGCGGCAACCCGTGGTCCGTCTGGCGAGAACTCTCGCGAGAAGTTAGAGAAATAGAGCGAAGAGCCCGCGAACCGCCGCAATCGGCGGTCCTGGAGCCGTCCGCGGCGGCGTCGCGCGGCGTCCCCGTGGCCACGCCGGGACCGCCCGTCCCGCGCTCGCGCGGCGATGCGGCGGCCGAGCCAGGGTTGCCGATACCGGGAACGGGCGCGCCGCCGCCATATTGGCAAGATGGCGACCGCGACCCGAGTTGGGGGCGGGGTCACCGACCGCATGGCGCCAAAAACGCGGAAGTGCGGCTCCGCGCGGGGACGCATGCGCAGGAGGGAGGCTCGGACGTCCCGGTTTATATTGCGCAAGCGCGGGAGAGCGAGGAAACGCACACGCGCAGTTGGAAATCGTCCCCAAGGTCATTTTACAAAGGAAAGTCCCCCTCCGGGGGCGGGCACCACGCGCGCGAGGGGCGGGGTTGGGACGGCCCCCAGGAGGCGTGCCGGCGCCGCCCCCGAGAGGCGGGGAAAACCCACCCCCGAGAGGCGGGACGGGGCAGAGCCCGGGAGGCGGGCGAAACCCGCCCCTGGGAGGCGGGACGGGGACGAAGCCCGACAAAAAGGCGCAGCAAGCCGGAAGTGTGCCAGCAGTTGACTTCCGACTGCGAGTGGGATTACAGCTCAGACGCTAGTTTTACCGAGAGCTCTGAGACTAGCACAGAATCGGAATCGGAAATAGTAGAATTTACGGATTTTTTACCAAAACCGAGCAAAGCTTTTTACAATACAGGGGAAGCAACACAATATAAGCTTACTGACTGGGGAAAGATAAAGATAGCTTGTGCAGAGTGGCAGCCAGCAGCAGCCATCCATGCTTTTCCAGTGCGTGTTACTGGCACTAGACAGAATTTAAGACGAACTTACACACCTCTGAGTACAAAAGAAATCCAAACAGTGGTGAAGGCAATTCAAGAAAAGGGGTTAGGGTCAGCTGTTGTGTCCACTTTAATAGACGGAACTTTTAGCAATAATGACTTGTTGCCTTTTGATATTTCTCAGATAACCTGAATGCTTTTTGACGGAGCAGGATTGATTGTTTTTCAGCAGGAATGGTCAGACCAGTGCACAGCAGCTTTAGCCCAAGGCTCAGGACAGGGACAACCCCTCCATGGCTCTACCCTGTCCAGGCTGCTGGGCAAACATGATGACGTAGTTACTCCACAGGCTCAGGCAACACTCCTCACAGCAGAGGAAGTCAAAGCAACAACAAGAGCAGCCAGAGAAGCCATAAGAGTCGCTTCTCGAGTGGTGGACAAGTCATCACCATGGTCCACAGTCAAGCAGGGAGAGAGCGAGAGTTTCACACATTTTGTGGATCGGCTGCAAGCTGCTATTGACTCCTCCACACTGCCTGTGGAAGCAAGGGG
This sequence comes from Phylloscopus collybita, assembly GCA_027886175.1. Taxonomy (NCBI): domain Eukaryota; kingdom Metazoa; phylum Chordata; class Aves; order Passeriformes; family Phylloscopidae; genus Phylloscopus; species Phylloscopus collybita. The sequence goes on from JAJNNQ010000029.1 coordinate 4,881,933, forward strand.
ACCTGTAGCATTGGATTGTCTAAAGCAACAGTGCAACACTGTTACTAAGGACATCCTACGTTCTCTGCCAGCAGGTGCTACTTTAGCTGATATGATTAAACATGTGGTAAGAGAGGAGCAGTTGATTCCTGTGCAAGCCACAATTCATACTATAACCAATGCATTACCATGCATGAAGTGTGGCCAAACAGGTCACTTGGCAGCTAACTGTCCTCAGCCAGCACAGCAACCGGTGACACAGCAACCTGCAGCAGCACCCCCGACCCAACAGCGCCAGAGACCCACCTGCTGGAGCTGTGGGAAAAAGGGTCACATAGCCAGGGAATGCAGATCCAAACTCCGGGGAAACGGGAGAGGGAGGGGGCGTACGGGCCATATTCAGCCTCCTCCCATTCCGAGATGGCCCATCTTTCCCAACACCCAGTGGGCTGGGGGACCTTCGTACCCCATATATACACAGGAACCAGTCAGTGTCACATCTCCACTAACCATCCCAGGGCAGAGCAGTGCAGCACCACCAGTGGTAGCTATGCACCCCCCACCGTCACAAACTGCGCCAGTGACACAGGGTCAGCAGGGGGCGACACAGAGCGGAATCCCTGGGTGGCCCTAGTCATGGAGGTGGGGAAAGACCCCCTGATCGTGTGGGGAGTGTGCCAGCTCTATGGCAGTCGAGATCCTCATGTTTTTGGACTCAGGTTTCAAGCGGACACGGGGTCGGACTGCACCATTGTACCCCTAATTCATTGGCCCAAACATTGGCAAATCAAAGAAGTCCCTCCAGTAAATGGAGTGGGAGGACAATCCAGAGCTTGGAAAAGCACCCGGTTGGTAGCCATAACCGTTTACACAAAAAAGGGACCAGAACAAACTGTGGCAATTTACCCCTACATTTTGCAGAACTCTCCACCCCTGATAGGGAGAGATGTCCTAGCCATGCTCGGAGTCAGGATCACAAATTTATAATGAGGGCCACTGCTGTGCATCCTTTGTTGCCAATCAAATTGACTTGGAAATCATCAGACCCTGTTTGGGTTGAGCAGTGGCCCCTCTCAGAGCCTCGAATCACAGCCTTGCTGGAACTGGTTGAACGAGAACTGCAAAAGGGTCACATAGAACCCTCCACAAGTCCATGGAACACCCCTGTGTTTGTGATTCCCAAAAGGTCTGGAGAAGGCTATCGCCTAGTCCACGACCTGAGGGAAGTGAACAAGACAATCAGACCCATAGGTCCAGTTCAGACACTGTTACCTATGAACTCAGCCATCCCTGAAGGACAACCATGTGCAGTATTGGACATTAAAGACTGTTTCTTTTCAATACCTTTGCATCCTGAGGACAAGGAACGATTTGCCTTCTCCGTGGTTTTCCCAAATGGCAAGCGACCCAGTCTACGCTTTCAATGGGAGGTGCTCCCCCAAGGTTTGGTGGACAGCCCAGCGATATGCCAGATCACCGTGGATAAAGCGTTAACACCAGTCCGACATTCCTACCCTACCGCGACCATCATACAATACATGGACGACATCCTAGTCTCTGCACCATCAGCGAGCCAAGTGGATCATCTGGTGTCCACGATCACAGAGACCCTCCAGGCCAATGGTTTTGAGATTGCGAGCGCAAAGATCAAAAAGGGACCCTGTGTCACCTTCCTGGGAGTGGGGATCACGAATTCCTATGTGACACCTCCCAAGGTGAAGGTCCACCGAGACATCAAGACGCTCCACGATGTGCAACGCCTGGTGGGATCGATGCAATGGCTTCGCAACATCGTCCTGATTCCTCCTGAGGTCATGGATCCTCTGTATGACCTCCTGAAAGGAAAACACCCCTGGGAACCCAAGGAGCTGACACCGCAAGCAGCAAAATCCCTCGACTTCATCGAACAGCAGATGTCCACCGGCACACTTGCCAGATGGAACCCAGCGATACCTCTGGACTTGTACGTACATTTTACACCAAAGGGGGGAGTGGGAGCACTGGCCCAAGGACCTTCTGAAAAGGCTCGACCGATTCAGTGGGTAGTCCTTGGAAGACCAGCTCGTGCTTTTTCCCCAGCAATAGAATGCATCTCAAATCTCATCATAAAAGGCAGGAAACTCGCCTTGAAACACCTAGGGACCGAGCCAGCGAGAATTCATCTTCCTTTTCGCAAGCAAACAGCCACAGAGTCAACCACAATCTCAGAACATTTAGCTTTTTCTCTCATCGGATTCGGAGGAGAAATCTTCTACTCCACCAGACCACCTTGGACTCAGCTGCTGACCATAGTCGACATTGACATGCCACCGAAGGTCATGGACAGACCACAGCCAGGACCAACAGTTTTCACAGACGCTTCCTCCACGACTTCCACCGCAGCAGCAGTGTGGCAGACAGAAGAGCAATGGCATTGCGTCAAAGCATGCGATCCCACACTGTCAGTGCAGCAACTGGAAGCGACAGCAGTGGTTTTGGCGTGTGGACTTTTCCAAGACGAACACCTGAACATTGTAACAGACTCTATATTCGTGGCAAAGCTCTGTCTGGCTATGACAGGACCAGGTGTGTCAACATCAACAGCAGCCCTGATGCTAGAAGAAGCACTCTCCTCACGAAAGGGCACAGTATCCGTCATTCACATCAACAGCCACAACCCAGTCAAAGGTTACTTCCAGATCGGCAATGATAAAGCAGACACTGCAGCAAAAGGCGTCTGGACACTGCAAGATGCTCGTCAATTGCACGAATCCCTTCACATTGGTCCCAAAGCACTGGCAAAGAGATGCGGGATCACCACGACGGACGCCAAACATGTAGTGGCCACCTGCCCTCACTGCCAGAAGTCACCCCTGTGGACCAGTGGGGTCAACCCGAGAGGTCTCAAGCCCTCAGAAATTTGGCAGTCAGATTTCACCTTGTGTCAATTGTTGAGGCCTCAAGCGTGGCTTGCTGTGACAGTGGACACATTCAGTGGAATAATCGTGGCCACACAACATCGCAAAGCTAACTCCAAAGCCACAATTCAGCACTGGCTGACAGCCATGGCATGGCTTGGTATCCCCAAGCAGATCAAAACAGATAATGGTTCCAATTTCATTTCTAAACCAGTGCAGGAATTTGCTTCCAAATGGCAAATCACTTTAGTGCAGGGTATTCCATATAATAGCACCGGACAAGCTATAGTTGAGCGGGCAAACCAAACCCTGAAAATCAAAATAGAGGTGTTGGCAAAAGCAGAAGGCTTGACCAACTCCATCCCCTCAGGAGAGCAGACACGTATATTGGTAACTGCTCTGATGGCATTGAATCAATTTCCTAGAGGAAATGAAACAAACAGTCCCATTCAAAAACACTGGGCCTCCAAAGCGATAGAGGTGGGCCCGCAGGTTGTAATTAAAAATGAGCTGGGTGAGTGGGAACGGGGCTGGAGATTGATGCTCACGGGGCGAGGGTATGCGGCTGTCAAAAAAGACGGGAAAATCAGGTGGTGTCCTCTCAAATCAATTAAACCTGATCTTCACAATGAGCAGGATGAGACTAATGAGAATTGTGAGTTTCTGTTTACAGAACATGCTGGTAGGGCGGCCACGTAATGCCCATGTGCCCCTCCAAGAGGAACGAGACCCACCACCAAAACGTCAGACAGCGGCAGAGAAACCCACGCGAGTGAGACCCAGACATCAGCGACATGTCTGCGTGATTTTGTTATTGGGGCTTGTTGCTAGAGGACAAGCCAGCCCAAGTTACTACCCACATCAGCCGTTCAGGTGGGTCATGAGACACCTAACCAGTGGTAAGGTGCTCAGAGACGTCACCACACCAAACGCTCCATCTTTCGTGCTCCGTTTTACAGATTTATTTCCAGGACAACCAAAGGTAATTCCTAGGTCTCCACACTCATCACAAATGTATCTATCCTATTGGTGCCCAGCTTCGAACCCAGGGAAAAGCTATTGTAATTTACCTGGGTGGGGATACTGTGGGCATTGGGGCTGTGAAACCATTGTTACAGATGCCAGGCCGTCAGGGCCTGGGTGGGACCCACCAGCCCCCGACAAGTTCCTACAGTTCTCATGGGCACCGGCAGGTTGCAAACCACCTCTTTTTTCACACGGAAGTTCCTATCGAAACAGCTATAAAATCCCCAAATTCATTTGTATATATTACAACATGACGGTCTTGCAGCCTGATGATTTTAGCTGGACGGTGGGAAGGACATGGACAGTGGTCATTCAAAAGTCGAAAGAGTGGGTGAATGTGCAAATTACCAGGCTCCAACCATCGGCACCCCGAGCGGTTGGACCCAACAAGGTGATTAAAAGCACACAGATAGAGAAAAACATAACTTACCCCAAAATCCTAGCCACGAGTGTCACCGAAGACCAAAACAGTGATGAGAAACCTTTCCAGATAGGCCGTTCAGCTAAATCAGACCCAGACCCAATCCTTCGTATGTTAGATGCTACCTTTTTATCCCTGAATGAATCTAATCCTGACCTAACTAATTCCTGTTGGCTTTGCTATGAGGTTCAACCTCCATTTTATGAAGGAGTTGCTGTAAATACCTCATTCACTTACTCCACAGCTGATGCACCACATCAATGCAGATGGGACACACCTCGCAGAGGTATCACCCTGAGCCAGGTCTCAGGTCGGGGCAGGTGCTTTGGCAATCCAACCCTAGCCAAGCGAAAAGGAGATGTTTGTGCCAAAATTGTAAAGCCCAACAGAAAAAACAACAAGTGGGTTGTCCCAGCTTCATCTGCAATGTGGGTTTGTCAGAGGTCTGGAGTGAGTCCCTGTGTGTTCCTTCCCAAGTTCAATGATTCTAATGACTTCTGTGTCCAAGTTCTGATTGTTCCTAGGGTCCTGTACCATTCTGATGAAGAGGTGTACAGCCTTTTCGAAGAACCCAGCCGTCTTCGCAAAAGAGAAATAATAACAGGAATCACCATCGCAATGCTGCTCGGTTTAGGAGCAGCTGGAACGGCGACGGGTGTCTCGGCCCTAGCAACACAGCACCAAGGACTGTCTCAGCTGCAGATGACCATAGATGAGGACTTGCAGAGGATCGAGAAATCCATTTCCTACCTGGAGAAGTCAGTCTCTTCACTCTCAGAAGTGGTTCTGCAGAACAGGCGCGGACTAGATCTCCTGTTCATGCAACAAGGAGGTCTGTGCGCGGCCCTGAAAGAAGAGTGCTGTTTTTACGCAGACCACACTGGAGTTGTCCGAGACTCAATGGCCGAGCTCCGAAGCAGACTGGCTCAGAGACAAAAAGATAGAGAAGCTCAGCAGGGCTGGTTCGAATCCTGGTTTAACCAATCTCCATGGTTGACCACTTTGATTTCCTCCTTAGTAGGCCCATTGGCAATGTTACTTTTAACTGCCATCTTCGGACCATGCCTGCTGAACAAAATAGTCTCATTTATCAGAGCCCGCGTGGAGCGAACTAACATTCTGTTCATGCACCAACATGAAATGCTGTGAATCAATCAGGAAATTGCCGGTCACAAGCTTTTCCAAGCTTGCCTGGCAGAAAACTTACTCAGGTTTCCCAAACTCCTTCTTCCTTTTTTGCTAAATACTAACCTCCTACCTCATTTAGTACCTATATACATATATGCATGATTGAGTATTAGCCTTCTACCTCATTTAGCATCTCTCTATATATATATATGTATAACTACCTCGTTTTTTGTGATAGAGGGAGGGGGAGATGTGGAGAGAAATGTGAATTGGAAGGGACAGATTGCGTCTGCGGAAGACAATCGAGCTGTAACGGAGCAGGGCCAGGCACATCTCTCTCCAAGATAACCCTTATCGCAAGGTCACAGACCCCTCTCTCTTCCCTTACATACCAGTACTTTTCCACTACCCTTAAGAAACTAGTAAGACCCCCTATGACGTAGCAGAGCCCAGAAGGTACTTAAACCCTGTGTTTTAGATAATAAACGCATTTTGACTGATTCGCCACATTGGTGTTTTACTGAGTCATTGCCCGAACCCCACGCTTTGCAGCTCGTGGCGGTCGTGTCTTCACTGAAACCCAGGCCACCAAGATGATGGCTTAATAAAGCCGCAACAGGTAATGAAATGACACCATTGTTTGAGAGTTCAGGGAATTATTTAAGTTGTGGGATTGCTCTAGCAATACCCATAAGAATTAGTAATATATCTCAATTAGAGGGGTAGTGTGATGTGCAATGTCCAGCTTCCAGGGTATATAGAGGTCTTTGTAGAAATCCTTGTTTTCTTCCTACTTGGTTGGAAGATTCTTGCCCATGCCAAAGGAAAAAATAGTCAAGGGTGAGCAGAGCTGTGCTGGAAGCAAAAGAGCACAGGTGGCAGAAGGGTTCAAGCCTGGAGTTCACTGGGAACTTCGACTGTCCTGGCAGTGGAAAGTGGAACGGTTCCTTTGTGTTTTGTTTGTGTGCCTAAAAATGCATTTGAGTATGTATCTATAGTTTTTTGGTTTTTTTCTGAAGAGGTACCTTCAGTATTCACAAACTACTGTGTCATTTTTTTCAGCTGAAAGTCCTTTGCAAGTCCCGTCTGAATCTATTGAGAAGTCTGGCCACTCAAAACATGAATTTTCCAGAGAATTTGCTGAAAAGAGAAAAAATAAAGGAAGAAGGCCCATCTCCAAAGACTCTAATGACAATTGTCTACAAGGACTTCTCACAGATGACACAAGTATTTACTGTTAATATCTTTGGGTCAGACCTTTGCATGATACAAATTGGAATATAATTTTATGTAACTCAGTCTTTCTCTTTCAATTGATGCTTCATAGATATTCTATGAGGTGTCTCCATTTGCACAGAAAACAGTGAGACAATGGCCATTTCAAAATGTACCAAGAGGACACAGGTTGGGATCTTCAGCACATGGAAGTCAGTCTGTCTTTATGATTTAAATGGTTTATATGGGCCTTAGCTGGCATGAGCTGCATATGCATTTCAGCAAGGACAAAGGAAGTATTCAGTCCTTTGCAAGGACTCCCAGCCAGGTATTTATTGTTCTCACCTGTTCCTTTCTCCAAAAAAGTCCACAAAACCCAATCTGTGATATTCAGCAAGTACTGAATGACAAGCATGGTAGCAGAAAAGCCTCAGCAAGCCTAAGATTCACTGGGTAGGTAAAGGAGGACTGTAAAGAAGTGCCCTTTCCAAGATTCTGATGTGAAGCATTAACAGGCAAACTGTTCTGTGCTCTCATGCTGACATTTTACTGTGGAGCTCCTACTCAAAGGCCTTCTGAGCACAAGGCAGCATAAATGAAAATATAACAAACTACCGGTAAAAATGTACACGCCCCTTAGCAGTAATTCAGAAGGTTCTCTGTACAATGAGCAGGGATCAGACTTTACTATGGGAAATACATAAACCATGCAAAAGTACACCAGTTAATATCTCTTGTTCTGAAAAGCTAAACAAATATGTTACATTTTATTGTCCAGAAAATCAAACGCTGTCCCACAGCAGGTAGGACCGTAACTTTTGTTCCATTGGGCGCTGCAGGAATCCTATGCTTCAAGCAAACCATGAGAATTGTTTCTCAGCAAGTCCCAGATTTACAGTAAAAGCAACAAAACTAAGTGACAGAAAGAAAAAGCATAACTGTCACAGCATTGTTTTCAGAACAAAAGTAGCTTTCTCTGTTCCAGGGCTTTTGCTTTATTCTCATCTGTGCTGTAGTTCAAAATGGTAGACTCACAATAAAAGGCAGCATTCAGTGCCATAAGGGCTCCTTTACCTTTGTTAGCAGCCAGTGATGAATTTGCAGAAACCTTCCAAACACTTTCCAAGCAGGACCAGGTTTGGGCTAGACCTACTTTGAAAATTGTTGCAGTGCTACCTTGGTCCCTTTTGTGTGCATTTATAAAAAAGGTAATCTGGGATACATACTGCTGGTCTGGTGAGTAAGACATCCTAAAGAAACCCTCCTATTAGACCTCTAGATTTTCAAGTTGAACAATAAATTTCCTCTGTCCCACCCAACCCTGTAATGGGTCATGCTTGACTGGAGGTCTGTCTGTTTTGTAGAGTAATCCTGACAAAGAAGAGTATAATTCTGGAGGGCCAAGATTTGTGAGCTTCACAAAATGTCTTAATAATATCTGGAGTGGATTCCCTCTTCTTGCACAAGATGAACAGGCAGTGTAGTAGATTTTGTACTATTAATAAAAGTCAGCTCTGCTAGGAGGGTCTGATGTCCACAAATTCTTAAATATTAACAGGACCACCATCTTTGCATAAAAAACCCCCACACGTATTTTGCAAATATATTTACTGAAAGAACTGCTTAGCTAATTTTGAAGTGTGCCTCAAATGAAAATATTTCAAACAGAGCAAAGCAGTAAAGTGAAAAGCAGTAAAATGCAAAGCAGTAAAGCACAAAGAAGGCTTGTAAAGCAACACCACAACCCCAGTTCCATCATGCACAGCTCTAAAATAAGCAGATTTTTCTTTGATAAATCACTTGGATTATTTGAATGTTGACCAGGAAAGTGAGTCTTCATGGAAGAAATTACTTTTTCTATGCATTGTGAAGAAAAAATTTCCTAGAACATGGGCAGGGCAATAACTAAAATCCCTGATGAGTGTTATTTGTTATGAAATATAATGCTTTGTAGTCCTTTGGAGGAGGGATTTTCTTGCCACAGACTGTACTATTTCAACAGTTATTTTTATAAAAACATGTCCAAATGCATTTCTTCAGCCATTCTCTCTCCTCTTTTGTGGAGCAGGAAGTTTTAGAATATATGGTTTTTGAAAAGCCTATGTGGAAATTGCACTGAAAAAAATGTGCCTTGAAGTAATGGCATTCTTATATTTTATCATACTGAAGTGCTGAAATAACAATATGAAACCCATGGTTTACTTCCATATGTTGATTCAACACGCTTTTTTTCTTAAACATTTCATCTACCATCACAAAAATCAGAACATCACTAACCTCAGAAAATACCAGCACTGTACCACAAAATACAAAATGTCTGTGTGATCACTAGGAAACTGTTCCAGTGGAAAGTATTAGCTGTTGTCAGAGTTCATTAAAGAAGCCTTCTTATTGGCTTTAACTCTTTATTACTTGCTGGGAGAGGAAATTTTTCTACATCACATATTTTTTTTTCATCATGGACTAGAGACACCACAGTTCTTGCTTCAGCTGTTAGCAGAGAAAATTGAAAATGGAAAAACATCCAGAATCTGCTGAGGTTCTGGAATCTAATAGGGAAGGCTGACCTTTTGCATGTGGGATGAATATATCTCACACAGAAATTTCAGATCAGTGCCAGGCCAGCACTGAGTTTTTTTCAGTTCAACTGCTGGTTGGCCATCAGATACACCAAAGCTGCCAAATTCATTTCTCTAACAGGCCCAAGTGATTGGCCCTGAGTCCATGCCACTGCAAAGATGTGAGGCGTGCACACAGCTGATTTGATCATGTCTCCTCCTTAGAAACTTGCCTGGCATTAGACAGCTTATGACTATCAAATATTTATTATATTGTTAGAGGAAAAAGCCAGAGCTAATTGATGTTTTCTATAGCAGAACCCAACACTGTAGGCTGTTTGATAAGCAGTGAGAGTTTCCTTGGCAGTTCAAGGAATGGAGCTTCTCATCCCAGTGTCTTCTTATTTTGCAAAATTCCCATTCATTTACACAAGGTTGCCAAGCCATGAGAAGATATTTTCTGGGTGTTCTACAAATTGGAAAGAGAGGCTTACCATGCAGGAGAGCCACCATCACCAGCCAGGCAGTGCAGGGACAACCAGGTCTGGGAACAGGCACCAGAGATTCTCTGGATGGCCCCTGTCACTGCAGCCACAATAGGAGGGAAAGGAACACTGGTAGGACTCAAAGCATTCTGAGGCAAGGTAGAAAGCCACCTCAACCTCTGGAGAAAGGATGCTACCACAGGCTTGGCTTAGGGCTGGGAAGAAAAGTGTTTTCTGTGATTGTCATGATGTGATAGTACTTTTGATCCTAGGCAAATAAGAGATCACACAGAAAGAAAAAGAAAAAAACACAGCAACCCACAAACCACAACAAACAAACCCAAAAGCCAACAAAACTCAACCCCCACATTAAATCAAGGATCAGATTGTTCCTATTTTAACTCTGTTGATTCATCCAGCCAGGTCCTTCCAACAAGATTCCTGCACAAAGAGCTTGAGGAGTCTAAAGAACTAAGGGCTTGGGGTCTGGAAATGCTTAGTTAAAATTTTGGCTCTTTCACTACCTTGTGCAGTTTCCAGCTGGCTAATTCATGTTTCAGTGTCTCAGATGGTTCATCCGCAAGTCAAAGCAACAGCAGTGTCCCCATAGAAGTAGTGATCAGGGAATAAAAAACATGTTTCTAAATATGTAGATTATTAACAATGAAAACAAGTAAGCCCAAAGGAGAAAAATATGCTAATTTTTATGATGTAGTAGCTATGTAAAGGATGGTGACCTCGGCTAGCTAACAAATGCAGCTCCTAGTGACTTTGTGAGGTAAGATTTTAAATTATTTGCAAGTTGACAGCTGCTGGTTATAGTCATCTGGGTGTACGTTTGTATATCTGGAGATTATGGTAAATTACTTGTATTTGATGCCTGTATTAAATGGTATTTAAGGAGTGGGTTGACTGTAATGAGCAACAAAAAAGACAGAGAATGTTCTGTCTGTGGGGATAGAAATCCAAATCTGTGTCCAGCTATTCTGAGGGGGTTGGCAAAGCCATAAACAAGCTGCAGTTGAAAGATATTATTCTTGGTCAGTGCTATGTTAAAGTTCATGGAAGGGTTGTGAGCACTCTCCCTTACTCCTGAAGAAAGACCCCTGCTGTCCTCATAGATATAAATCTTGTCTAACCTCAACAACACTTCAGGACGGCTTGTGCCATTGGGCCAGACTTTTGCATGCAAAGGGTCTGGTTTTGTTTTTACATTGACTTCCAAGGATGTTGTATATGGCTTTGTTTCCTTGCATAACATATCCCACAATGTAAAAAATTACCTTAAAAAATAGGAACAGTTTTTGTTCTGCCATGGAGATAGATATAAATATTAAAAGCAGGCACAGATAAAACAATAAACGTTCAAAACTGGACTTCAAATAATTCTTTGTTTTGGAATACATTCTTCCCGCATATGTGGATTCAGAGATATATAACTTTCCCTTGGGAAAACCAAGAGACTGAAAACCAGTAGGATTTCCACAAGTCATCTGATCACACGGCACAGTGTATGCTATTGAAATGCTTGCCCACACTAAGCTCTCAGAAAAAAGCCTCCCTCTCTCTCTGACACAGGCTGCATTTTTTTTTAGAAGAACTAAGCTCTGTAATTCCTGGGATGATTTCTGTTGTGAAGAAGTGATGGGCTGACTGGCATCTGAGCACCAGGTCATGATTTAACACACTTGTAGGTGTGTCCCACTTTGAGGAAATGTCAGGAAAGCACATGGGCTTTATGTGTGTGTGTGCATTTGTTTGTCCTGAATTTCTGTTGTGATGAGTCTGGCTCTCCATCAAGCAAATCCTCTCATCCTGACACCTAGCAGCTATCTCCAAGGCTTTTCTTGGTTTGCACAGAGGAAGTTCAGACAGGTAACCATTGTGCTTCTTGTCAGCGGCCCTTCAGAGGGAATGCCTCTGAAGTTTGTTTGTTTTTGCTGTGGGGTGACCTGCAACAGGACTCTTGGTGTTCACGCATGGCTTAAGGCACAGCCATTCTAAGGGAAAGTACTCAGTTGTAAGACCAGTTTACTGTAACACAAAGGTAAAATGTCAGTTTTGTAGCTTTCCTAAACACAAATGTTTTAATTTGGACTTGGAAGAAGTGTTATCATGAAGTTGAAGGTACAGCAGTGTGTACCAATATAATACATAGTAGCATAGATAGGATAAACTCTTTACAAACACTTGCATTTTTCTTTCTCCAGACAGAGCTGAAGACAAAAGAAATTAACAAAGGGCTCTTATGTCACTTTGTAGATTATGCCACTCCCCATACTTTTCAAAAGAGGTGATTCCAGATGTTCTAAGATACACCATAAGAACCTATGTTCTTATGGTGTATCTGATAAGACTGATTTTGAGATTATGAGTGGTGTTATTTAAAAATATACTTCCCACTCACCTCTGTATGTATTTATTTAATAGAATTCCTCACACATGAGAGAACTAAGTCTGTTCCAGTGTCCATTCCACCTGCTGTGTCCACTTTAGGCCAGTCTCTGCTTTTGTTTTACATACATTTTTACAAGAGAGAAAAAGGTGGGAACACGGTTCATATTTTTGCTGGCCAAGAAAACACTCCCATAATTCTGGTAATTAGTCTCCAAACTTTGTTTATCTAAGAAACCTGCTTTATTTTCCAAACTGTGTGAATCAGAAACCCCAAGTGTCATGGCTTAGAAATGCTATTCCACAATATTCTCCCACCACGCTGAGACTCCAAAACCACATTCTGCTCACTGGCTTCCCTTTCCCCCGCTTCCACTTGCAGTTGGCCAGAGAGGAGAGCTGGAGACACAAAAGAAAAAATTGTGGGCTGAGACAAGAACAATTTAAAGGAAACCCCAATGAGATAAGAAAACAAACAGTAACAGTAACAATATTAATAATAAAGGCAAAAAAAAAGGTGGAAAGCTCAACCCAACAAAAGCCACTCCACCCAAACCAATCCCTCTGGCTGGGAGCAATGTTACCTCACCATTCCATCTGCCGGTCTTGCTCCACTGGAAAAGGAACACCCTTAGTTCTCAGATGTGAGAGAGAGAGTCCCTTTCCACGGCTCCTAGCAATAATGTAAAATGCTATAGAATATCATTAGCATCATAGCCACACCGAGACAGCTCCAGGCTCCGGTCCCAACACAGCTGATCTGGACCAAAACCAGCACATTAAATCAAAAAGGTTTTTGACATACCCTTTGGGAGAAAACCTCTGCAAAAGTACATGTGAAGATCCACTGGGTGACAAAAGAATTCTTAATGTATGTCAGCTTAGCTTTAACAAGGGACTCTGTTTTCATGTTAAATCAGTAGACAGGAATGAGAGACTATCTGTTGCAGTTTATGGTCTCTGCTATAAGATTCCACTGTAACTTTTGGGAAGTTAGCTCTATTCTTCATCCTAAAATGTAGAAAACTTGACAGTAAGACACCTTTTCCCCGTGTATGGAATATAAGGAAAGGTTTGCCCATCAATGCCTTTCAGGACATAAGCAAAGACTTCTGTATTTGCTGTTTCTGAGCTCCTTTACGGAGATTTCTGGTTTGCCTGGAAACATCACTGCTGTCACTGTAGGCAGCACATGCTAAAGTTGTTTAAGAGAGGCTGTATTTTAGAGCAGTTAGATTCTTTTGGGATTTGACAGCATTAGACTGCTAGACTCTAATAACTTGTAATTACATAACCTGTAAATTAGGAAAACATCCAGAGGTTTTTAGACTCTGATGATGAATTTAACCTTAATTTAAAAGCATTGTCAGATGAGTACAAAAAGGACTGTTCTGTGTAACGCTCTTTTGTCCACTCAGAATAGTTACTCTGTGTTCAAGTATTATACCTGAATCAGCAGCTCAAAACACTTTTTGGGAACTTTCCTGTTTCACCTAAAACCAACCCCAGGTTGTTGATGGTCCAATGGACCCCTCTTGTCAAGGTACCTACTAGTGAAAGAGGAAAAAGAAAGGAGAAGAAAAGAAAGAACAAAAGGCTTTTAACTTGCACTGCACATGATAATGATAGAGTGCCTTCAAAGAGCACTGGGGCTTTTGAAAATCACAGGAGTGCAAAGAGGTCACCCATAGATATTTGAATTATTAACATATGTTTAACCATTAAAGAAAGATATATTGATAGAATATCAATGTGATTAATTATTTAGTTACACAAAGTACAGCTTAGGAAACAAATTAAGTATTCCCCACAGTTTGGGAAAGACAAACCTTGAATAAATGCATCATAAAAGGGTTTGTTACCACAAGGCCTGGTAATAACAGATGATTTTAGTGTATCGTGGAAAATGTGTTTGTGTTGGTTGTATTTATTTTGGTTACAAGATGAGCCTTTATCAGTTGATCTGTGGTGAGATGGAATGGAGAAAACCACAAAGAAACAATTTTGTGCTTGAAGGGAAATGTGGCAGCCTTTCAGCTTGTGGTTTTCAAACAAATAGGTTTTTGAAAGAAGCGTGTACAGCTGTTTGAGGAAGAAAATCCACCTAGTAAATACCTCTCACATGCTGTTTTCTGTGTCTCTAGCAAGTACCTCTGACTGTATTGCTAATGAAGACCCTGCAGTAAGATTAGGACATCTCTCTCTTAGTCTTTGTTGTCAGGAGAAAAATACTATGCTCTTGGAACCAGTTGCTCACTTTTTTTTTTTTTTTTTTTTTTTTTTTTTTTTTTTTTTTTTTTGTCAGCCGTGAGAAATAAAATCTTGAATCATTGCATATCTACTTCGTAATACACTTGTGGCTGAAATTCCTTTGGATTTTGGTTCCAGTGTATGATTATTGCACAGTTTCTTCAGCCATTAGTCAGTATTCAAACAATCCAAGCAGTTTTTTGATATTAAGTCTGCAGGAGTACAAGATAAGTACTTTTTTTCCACATATGTGATACTAGAAGTATGGAATTAGTAAGCATAGTTTTGGGAAAACCTTGTAAGGCTTGCCTTTATTTTATTTATGGTTTGTGGGCACTTGGCTGAGTTAGGTGCCCAATACTCAGCAGTGTGTTTCATTGACAGTCAGGCTGCATGTGCTTCCCTGTCTTCACTGTTGGAGGACTTGCCACAGCAGATGAGCTTCATGTTGGTGTTTTCCATGCGTAGAGACAGATAGGATAATAATGACTGCTGATGTATGCATATCCATTTCTCCCTTGGCTGAGATAAACTGAAAGAGTATGTACTCTTTCCCAGGCACTGGAGAGGAACCTTTCTAGCCATAGCCATGAGGGCATCCTCACAATGACTGGGAACAAAATGGCTGTCCATAGCCACCAAGGGGTCAGAGGAAGAAGAGAGTCCGAAGTCAACTGGAGTGTCTATGGCACAAGTGAGAACAAGGAAAGTTTGGGTACCTCTGAGTATAACTTCAGGAGTGAAGCTGAACTGGAACATGAGTATTGAACAACACACACTATGTTCATGATGACTCCAAGATGGGAAAAATACTCTCAGCTATCTTTTTATCACTGCACTTCTCTGATTCCAGAAAATATACTTCTGTTTTAGTTTAAAGATGCAAGACAGTACTGAACATAGTCAATTTGAAAATTCAACAGGAAAGTTGGTATGCATGTGGAGGAAAGAAAAAGAGGAAAATGCAGGAATTAAAAAAAAATAAATTAATCACAGCCAAGAATAGTGCAAGTAATTCTCATTGTGCTGGAAATTAAACAGCTAAACAGTCATCTATCATGACATCTTATCTCTGTTGTGTCTGAAGAACTGTATCTGAGATATTTTTGTTGCTTTATTTGGTTTTCTTTGTTGGGTGAAGATTTTTAGCTTGTCAGTCATGCGCATAGTATTCCACCTATGTATTAGTGTTAAAGCACAGCAGTAATTCTGTAATTCATACTGCACTTCATTGCTCCATTTTGGCAATTACAGTTGTCTGGCAAAGGTCAGGTAGCAAATTCTGGGCTTCCTAGGAAAATCAGGCTCCAGGCTGTCTTGAAAGCAGCTGTTCCATGCATCGCACTCAGGAGAACATGGTCAGGAAAGGTGTTTGGCAACAATTCAAACTGTGACTATGTTACAAATGAAAAATTTGTCTTTAACCCAGTGGGGCAGAGGCAGCTCTCTGTTCAGGTCACTTTGGTCCAGAGCTCTCACAGACCTCGTCCTCCTGACTTGTCTTGGGGTGTAGTGACAAGTGAACAAAGGCAAATTTATTCCATGCTCCTGGGGTGTGAAACATAGGAAGGCTGTGGAAATGGGATTCTAGTGTTTTTGAGGGAGCACTCTCTGTCCCTTGTTTCATGATTTTAGGGAACTTGCTGAATAATTTAATTCTAATAGGCTGTAGGGACTTCTCATGTACAGGTCTTCTGCCAGTTAATAATACTTAGTACGTATATTACTCTTTGCATCTGCAAAGCTCTTTACAAACATTAACTAATTAAACCGCACAACACTCTGGGGAGGTAAGTATAAGTAAGCTATTATTGTTATGTAAGGAAGGCTCTTGGCCCTCCTCTTAGTGGAAGTCTCAGGGGAAATTCTAATCTTCCACACTGCAGCCCTTTCTGATCTTCAGTGCCACTTGTAAGTTACATTTACGAAGTGAATTAATAAATCAAGCCATGCTCCCATTCCTTGTGCATCCATAAGGAAATTTTACATACTCTGCATCTGCTTAATTCCCTCTTGCATCAACTCTTGGTGCCAGCAGAGACAGCTTCAGGAATTGCATAAGTCTTCTGTGCCTCTTCTCCTAGGTCTCTTTCCTTCCATAGAATCCAGCATCTTGAAAGGCTGTAGTGATCACAAGTGTAATCATGATTTTCTTGGAGAAGTCAGAAAGCATGGGGGAAAACCCCAAATAAACAGCACCTGTAAGAACACGGTATGGAGAAAATCACATGAACCTGTAGAAAATGGAACTTTCTACTTTAGAACCTCATCCCAGCTAATGGTAAAGATTCTGTTGATGTCAATCATGCAGGAACAGCTGGAACAAAATCATTAAGAATCCCTGTATTTTCAGCAATGCATGGATTTTTAGCACGGAATTTCCAGGAAAGCTAGTGGAAACTGTGTGCCCAAATCCTGCACATTTGAGTTGATAGCATTTTTTTTCAGAAAGCAATCTCCAAATACAGTGTCAGTGAAAGCAATATTGACCAATACTGGTTTTATCCAGCTTCTAGATGACTTTTTCTGCAAAATTTGGACCAGATTTTTTGAATTGCACAGAGGTTTCTGGCAATGCCTCATTCAGGGATGCTGTGAAAGGAGGTCTGAAAACACTCTCAGCTCTGACCAGCTAAGACTTTGGAACGTGCATGTCAGAAGCAGGAAAGCATGCCCCAGAGGTGACATCATGAACGTCTGACAGGGGAACACTCTCTTATGGCGTTGATGAAAACTGGCTGATGACTCCATTGGAAAGGCACATTCAAGTCTCTGCTGAGCAGAAGTCCTTCTGAGGATTTGGGGCTTAACATTTGTAGTCATAACAATGCTGTTAATATACCACATTAAAGAGGCACTTTGAAGCTCTGACAAGGGCAGTGAGAGAAAGCAGTATGGCAGCTGCTGTCAGTCATTTCTGTGGGAATCAGCTGACTCTTATTAACACTTATTATTTATCATTTAAGCTAGACTTGTTACAAAAAGTAGCAAAAGAAGAAACAACCCAAAAAAAAGACCTCAATGGCCAGGAAAAAAGTGAAAGTGGTCTGTGGGGACTTTGGTAGCTTTCTGTGGTTTGATACGTATTTAGGCTGATGGTTTTTCAATACACCACTTCCTCCTCCAACCACCTTAGCTGCCATATTAAAGTGATCAAATTGACCACAAATTTACTAAACAGAAATATGCAGTTCACTTAGTCTTTAAACCACATAAATACCGAAGAGGGATTTCTCCAGTCTCCTGCATTCATCTTGAAACTACTGCTTAATATTAAATCATTAGACCTCAGGCAATTTTTATTTTTTTTTGCACAGCCTATAAGGAGGCACTTAAAATCTCAGTCATCTCCCACTAGAAGTGAAATGACAATGTCCTGTGCAGTAAAACACCAAGGGCAAGATTCTAGTGAGGCTGAAGAACCTTGAAAAGGTCAGCTAGTTGTGAAAAGGTGCAACATGCTTGAAGATAATTTGACTTTTTCGGAGATCCTTGTTTTTCAACAGCTGCTTGTGTCTACCTAAGTATGTGTTTTCAAGGGAACAAGCCTACATGCACTTCACTGAGGCATATATTGACTTCTGTGCTTTAATTCTGTACATAGTGTTTTGTTTGATACTGTTTGAAGGGGTTGTACATCTTCACATGTGTGTGTGTCTGGGTGCCTTTACTTAGCTAGGTGTTCTCAGCAGGGGGAAACAAAGATAAACACTCTTTAATAAAGGCTCATACATACAAAATTTTCTAGATGTTAAAAAAAATATATATGTAAAGACATATTTAGCTGCCATTCACTCTAAGCAACCAAATAGCAGAGCACTAGCATAACCATCAGCAGACACCACCCTAGACTTCACCTCAGGCACTTCAAGCATGGAGCATGCTCCTTGCAAAAACCACTCTCTGCCAAACCCATCCTTAAGACTCCTCTCCACTGTGAACGCTACAAAAGACATGACAGGACTAAGCAAACAACTGGTGTGGGGTAACCACTGTTTATTTTGCTTATCTGTGTTGCCTTACCAGGACGTTCTGCTCTTCTCATCTGATCATTACATACACCTGTTATCTATTGTGTTATGACTTAAATCAGTCCTTGAATAGATGTGTGTGGAAGGATGGAAATCAATTTGTTGCAGGACAAACAGGACAGTATCTACAGACTGAAGGACAGCCAAATGATAGCAATCAATATGTCAGAGAATTGGAGAAACAAAGTGAGAAAAGAAGTAATAGGCGTTTTTGATTTAGCTGAGGCCCCAAAAGTATTTGGAGCATATATCTCATTGCCAGGGAACAACAATTAGCCATCAAGCAAAGGTTGACCCAGGTAGCTCAGATGAACACAGATTTTGAGGCTCCTCCAAGATACATTAAGGTGCTGTCATTTGGATGGTTCTGGGAGCAACACAGAAGAAAGCCTTTTTCCATGCACAGTGAGGGATGAGATGCTCCCAGGTGTCACTGAGTGCCCCAAGGTGCTGTGAGGACACCTTGAATTGCCTTGCAAGCATGTGGCTCAGCAGGATTTGTAAAGGATACCCACTCCAGTGAGTAGAAGTTTGCCACATGTCTTAGTGGCATTTGAAAATTCAGTTTTGGTTTTTGCTGCTTTTTCGTAAGTTCTGTCCCAAAAAACATAAAGGCAGCAATCTGCCCTCATTCTTCTGGACTTCAGGAAAAGAAGAGGAGATCCACAGAAGTCTTTTTGCATTAGAAAAAATGTAATTTTTCTCCTGCCAAAATATTTGTTTAGGAGCCTGGTTCACTATGTATTTTTTAATCAACTTTTTCACTTTTGTTTCCAAGCTAAAATCAAGGGCAAGTTTATACATGCTCCTGCACTTCTTCCTATACATATCCCATACTTGAACACCAGATATTTTTGTATTGTTCAACTACCTGCAAAGTCATTCTTCTTTATTTCTTGTTCTGATAAACAAAAAGCAATTTTGTCCCTCCTCCTGCCAAAGTCTAGAAGCGCTTTAAACGATCACAGTTTCTGACCTGTAAGTCAAATTGTACTCTTACATGCTTGTGTATGATTTCTGTAGGTATTGCATATACTTACATCACATTTCTGAGGGTAGAACTTGACCCATCAACATCTTTCACCATGAGCCAGCACAAGGGAAAACAAGTTTGTTTTGCAAAAGAAATTTATCTCAACACAGAGTGGGAGTATATTACACATACTCCATTGATTTTTGTGATTCAATGTTTTCATTAAGACAATGCTAATAATCTGCACAATTAACCTTTTTCTGAAAATCACTCTTTAAGCAAGATTTAAATATTTATGGGTGATCAGTGGGAATGTTTGGTTTGTAATGTCTTTGTTTCCCTTGGGAAGTGTGCTTCTGCCAGGACCTGTAACTTGCAGTCAGGCAGCGTGCATACAAGGAAGGGAGGCACAGTTCAAGCATGTGCTTGAATTTGAAGGATTTCCAAAACTGGCTGTTTTATTCACACTCAGAAGTCATCATCTTTCAATATCTTCTTCACCTAAACCAGGAGTTCTAGACTTGAGTTTTAGGAGAGATGGGTGTGTTTTCATGATGGACATGATGGTGACAGGGAGAAAATAGGCTGAGATGAACCCTCCAAGGTAACCAGTTAACCATGAGTGGAAGATATGAAGGTCCTGCAAAGCACCCACAATAAAGTGTGGGTCTCAGTTCATCTTCAAGGCCAAATTCACAGGAAAAATGAGGTTTTTACAATCGTTGCATGCGAAGCCTCAGCAGAAGTTACAGTACTTGATGTTTGTGCCAGCATGGAATCCTTTGAATAAAATCTGCAAAATAAGTGCAGTGGCCGTGCTCTGGAAGAACATCATTATCATCACAGCCAAGCAACAGCCCCCAGCTCTGTATCAACACTGAAATCAAAGATTTCTTCTTTTTAAGGAGAAGAGACAATATTTTAATATGGGAGCACTAAATAAGCAGAATACTGTATTTTGACTGCACCAGGTGAATTGTTGCAAATTATCCAGTAACTTCTTGTGGACTTTGCAGATAAAAGCCCTGGGAACTGCGTCCTTCTCCTCACATTCAGCAGTCCTGAGCCCACTGTATCAGGCATCTGTAATTCCTTTCTTACCTACAGATTTTGTATTAAATATCGAGACAACAGTGACAGGGAAAACAGTGTTTCGATGTACGTGGATTATGGTATTTGAGAGTTACAGTAAACTGCTATTTTAAACAAAGTAGCTCAAAGTGTGGTGTGACAGAAAGAACAGGGAGATTTAAGTGCCCTCGATGAGCTGTGTAGCACACTACTCACAAAGCTAATGTCTTCTCGGTGTTATGCCAGCTGAGCTCTCTGACATTCTTAAAGCCCAAGTTGTTTGTAAGGTTATTATTAGAGATTTCTCACTTTCTGAAGCCAAGGGAGAAAATAGCAGCTGAGGTAAATGCTGCAAGGCCCCCAGACTGTGTTTTGTTTGTGATTTATGATTCAGAAGCAGACATCCTGTTCTGTACAAACAGCCTTGCTGGTGAGTTTGACACCGTGTTTCAAAAGGTACTTATTGAACAGAAAGTGGAAACAAGAAGGAGGTAGTAGAGCTTCTGAGGACTGAAAAACAAATCAGCCTGTCTGTGATGTGAGGCACTCTCCTGTTCCCCTGAGGAGAAAGCTTTTAGTGGATTTCAGCTCCTGCGATGACAATGATGTTATTTTTCAAGCTTCTTACTGCACTGTAAATAACATTATGCTATTTGCATAACACCCAAAGTGTCTTTGAGTAGGAATATAAAAGTGGAGAAAATGCATTCAATTAGAAACAACTCCTACTATTCATTGTAAAATGGACAATGATTGGAAACAATATAACTACAGTCATTGCTACTCTCACTTGTTATTGTTTATGTATTAGTTCATTTGATTTCCACCTTTTTGTTCTATAATGGAGGTTTAAGCCTATTCTGGCCTTGTTATTTATATGCTAGTTACATGCCTCCAAACATGAAGAAAAATACTTATTTAAAGCAAATGTAAAAGTTTTACCCAGATCTTCACTCAGCCTTCCAGTGGCATGAGTCAAGTAAGCAGACCAGAGGTGATAACAAAGAACAAAATCTGATAACAGTCACAAAAATCCTGTAAGCTGATGGAGAGTTATACAGTTCATTTTTAGCATACTGGTTTTCTACACTGAAAATACACTGAAGTGGGGTAGGAGTTCTTTAGGGCAGACTGTTTATCTGTGCTGAAAAGGGAGAACTGGAAAGATGAAAATCAGCTTGGGTAAGTGACAAAAATATTCAACTGTATTATTTAACTCTTTATTAAACTCATTGCAATTCAAATCACTTGTGATGACACTTAATAACGTCCTAATGAACTGTGAAGTGTGATATGTAGTTTAAACACCAGCTGTATGGTGTCCAAAGGATGGAGGAGATGATTTGAAACGTTTTTCCATGTCTGAATTCCTGCTATGCAGTGTAGTTTGCAATGATCCTGAAATAACAGAGCTACAAAGGGAAAAACTATTGCTATGGCAACAAACTATTTCTAATTTAAGTGAGCTCGATGTAAGAAAAGAAGCAACAGTGTGATTTAAACAGAAACAGGCTTTGCAAAATTAATTAAATAATGCAATAAATAATTAAAAACTGAGCAAAAATTTAGCCCTCTACCTGTAATAATTTAACATATCCATCTGTAACTCTCCTTCCTCTAGTATTTTCTGAACTTACAGAAACACAGAACAACATTTTACAGCCTTAGAAACTAAGACAGGAGTTAATTGAGTCCATCTCAGGAGAGACATAGAAGTCACTAACAAAACTAGGTGCAGAATATGCATGATTCAGGATATAAGGTCAAGATTACTTATAGCTGGTGTTAGGAACCAAATTAGGAGCCCAAATCAGGAGTTGTTATTGCCAGAAGCTATCTCCACATTCAGTGAAGTCCAGTAGATTAGTATGCCCATTACATCTTTGGCTAAATTGTCAAGAGCCTATTTTTCAAGCCATGGTCTCTCTGATTTTCAGGGGGCACAACCAGACTGATTTCCTAGTCAGCTATCTCAATTAGAAGAGAAACCAAGATCAAAGGCCTTAATTCATTCTGGTGGTTAATAGGAAATATAAAACTGTATTCCAATGCAAATTAATGTCACTCATTTACCATCCTCCAAGCTGCAATGATGATTTCCCTGACTTTGGGTTAATTACAAGCAAAAATGTCTGCTTTTTCTACAGCCTTGTTGCAAGATAATAAAGGATAAAATTAAGAATCTTCATCTGATAACCAAGAATTTTCTTTTTAGTATAATGGAAGAAGATACTAACAAGATACTAATAACTAACAACTACTTCTCTCCCCAAACCTCTTTACAGGCAGGCTTGGCTGCCCTGTTGGGGTTTTTTTTTGGTTGTTGTTACATATTTTTAGTCATTTGTTTATAGTTTTTCAAAGGATAGATGACTCTCTTGAAAAAATACGTTGATAAAAGTATTTTGTACTTCTATGTAATGCTTTGTCTTTGTCATGATTATCTCAGTCACTTTTTGGGAACCCTCAGAAACAAGTCCTTAGAGTATGTATGTAGGAATGTACTGATTTGTCAAAAAGAGACATGGTATGCTCTGTATGAAGCAATGATGCTGCCTGAAGGAATGCACTCTGCTGCCTCCAGCCCTGCAAGAGACAAAGGGAAAGTTTTGGGAAAGTGCAGTTGGGACATGTCAGTGACCCTCCTCTTCAATGCATTGTCTCTTGGAGATCAAAGGTCTGAAAAGGCTTAGCAAGCAATGGATGACATATTTTTAGCTCTACTCAGCTGCTTGGAAAGCTTCTGCTTTGCCAATAAGGCAAATCAGATGATTCAAAAGGTTACATTTGATTAAAATAAAAAGTAATAACTTAGTTGGCCAACCAATTTCAAATAGGCTCTGCAGTGAATAAATGGCAACTTGTTTATTTTCTGTTGCCACAAAACACAATTTGATTTGACTGCAGGAAAGCAGTGGCTTTTTCTATAGTATTTGGTTTCAATCTTTCAATTGACGATAATCGGGGAGAGCAGAATCTTGAAAAATGTTGACATACAATGATTTCTCAATGTTAAACTTGAGTGGATTTAATACTTACTAAAAGATTAAATGGCATTTGAAAAAGGCTTAATCTTTGGTTGTTTGGCTTCTGCAAAATAATATGATCTCTGTAGTCAACATGATTTTTTGAAAGTGTGTTTACCAAGCTTTTTTGGTAAAACTGTCTTCATTACCTCTCTTTCTCTATGTTTTGGGCCTAAGTTTGGTGGTTTTGTTTGCTTTTGTAGGAGAATGTTTCAATCTACTTGCAATAATTTTGTTTGCCTCACAGCTGGACGCTCCAAGAAGATCTAATTATATTTACCGTGTGACTCCTGTGACAGACTTTCTTAAGTAAAATATACTGTTTAGAAACAATCAAGACTTTTATGCAGACTATTTAATTTATGTAATATCATTGATTTTTAGAGTTAGAAGAGACTAGTCATTCTCTGATCAGACCTTCTCTAATTATCCTAAAATTCCATTCAGTCATTCCTTCATTATGCCCAATCAGTAATGGGTAGAGATGGAATAAACCCTTTTAAACAGATACTAAATCTTAATAAAAAAGATTGCTCTGTGCTTATTTAAAACATATTCTAAGTTTCCCAGTGTACAGGTTTTGGCCATTAATACAAACCTACATTTTTAATTGTTGGCTATAATTTCTTCATTTTTCTTTACGTGATGGACTTGTTTCCCAGCACCATTTGCTGTTTCTTTCTGTAATATCTTTTCTGTTATTTATAATTTCTCTGAACTCTGAGCCATTATGGACTTTACCTGCAGCATCTTCATTCTTCCCACATTTCCATGGATATATGCCTGTCAGGCTACACAAAAAAAAAAGAAAATTCTTTCCAAGGTCCTTTAATGGCAGTTCTCAGATTTATTGTGGATTGTGGCTCATTCATTAAAGAGAAGCTGCATTGATGCATTGTGTTTGCATAGGGTAGAATTTTGAGGAATGTCTGGTTCCACAGGAAGTTCCACAGGCTGCCTTTATTATTCAGATGTGTGCCAAGTTTATTGGAATCACCTGTTTGTTCCATAATTATCTTGAATCGCAGTTTTATTTTCAAGGGCTCGAAGACTGTAAAATATAGAATCTCTTTTCATGTTTCTGCCTCCATGAGAGGAAGACAACAAAAGAAAGTGCATTTAAAAAGAAACACAAATATGACTTCTTTTAAATGACTTGGTACTTGTGTTAATGGTATTAGGTTGATATTTTGAGGGTCCAGTACACTAGCTGTACTCTGGATAGACTGGCATTGTTTGGAAATAATTACATTTCTGTAAGATATATTTTGTATATTTGCCTTGCAGAAAAATATGGACTTGAAATGCACAGAGGAACCCCAGAGAAAAAGCAATTTACTGTAAAACATCTCCCACCACAGATGGTTTCAAGCTGAAATATATCACAACGTATTTGTATTGCTCCCACTGATGTCAATTTTTAATGCACTTCTCATGGTAAAGAAATTTTTTTAAGACAAGCTTTGTTTCAGAAGAACATTCTTAAGCTGAGAGGAATGGATGATAGGAACGATGACTATTACAAAGAGAAACATTTAAGGCACTCAAGGAATTTATGATTTATGAAGAAAAACGTTCAGTTAGAAATACTGTTATTATGTTGACATTCCTGAAATTAAAGGTGAGATTTTCTTATGTAATCCGTTACCTAATAATTTTAGTAGGATATCTGGCTTGCATAAAAGTTCTGCCTCTATCATTTTGCCTTAGGAGTGAAAAAGCTATAATATTTTCATTAGCTAGTTATAGAAGATGGGCAAGACTATGAGTGGAAGATGACCCTTAATTTGTTTCTTCTAGTTTCATCTTGAAATTCATGTCCTATCTACTAAGCCTCTCTCAGACTGGGAGTAAGGGTAACAAACAGCACATCCTTCTTTATCTGGGATCCAGGTTCAATGTTGTGTACCCATCTTATTCTGCAAAAGCAAATTCCATAATTAAATGTTTGGGATGCAGTCTCCAAACCATGTGGGTGAGGCTTTCTTTAAAACAATGAAGGGCCTTGAAGAGGCAGCATGGGACATGAAAGGATGATAGTAATTAATGAAGGGATGACAGACACAGTAGGAAGAAATTTGATCAAAGTGAATATAGCACCTTCCATTCCAAATTCACATCCATGTTTCTAGCTCAAGACACTCTGTTCTTTGCAAAAGAACTGATAAATAACATGGGTAACACACATAACAGGGTACACTGTGTTGTCTAGGAGAAAAAAGGAATTGTGAGAAATAGTCTCTGTGCAGTTTCAACATTCAGCATCCCGTCGCATTCAGAGAGCACTCAAATTCAGCAGAGATCATTTGGCCTGACAGCTGCAGTCAATGAGATTTCCTCCAACATTACGGCTGAAGACCCCTACATATTACTGTAGGATTCTCCTCAGGATTCTTTTTCACATTGTGAACACTCATCACATTTTGAAATACATATCAGAGACTGTAATATTCAGCAAAAATCACAGGTTATACAAGCTTATTCACCTATACTTAGGGTTGCAACTGACTTAACAGAAATGCAAAATATCTCTAGGTCTAGTAAAATATGGTTTGAAAATTGTCCCTGAGAATTACATCTGAGAATTTTTGTGTATTCAAAGATATTTTGATTGCCTGGTGATTGAATACACCTGTGGGAATGAGTAGAGTCTTTTTGGAGGTTCATTTGGAGGTCTGTTTGAAAAACACTAGTGGCATATTTATATTTTTCTGTTTCCAGCATTCAATTTCCATTATCTCAAATTGCTTAGCTCAAATTCAGCAAAATAGCCTATCTAACCAGCACAATACTGATAATTTCATCATTTGATCCATCACTTCTCATGACAGTTGACTTTCCTGGAAAAGCAGTGGTAATATCTCTGGACTTCGTTTCTTTATCTCAGACCTCTGCCTCTCTCTTTAGAGCAAATGATTAGGTTTACTTCCACTTAAATGATCTCCTAACAGCCATGTGACCCAGTCCTTAAAACCCAAACACATTTGACCCTTGAGTATGACGTGACATGGTAATTTGTTCTTCCCTTCAGGAAGTTGTGACCAAGGGCAATATAGTTGTCCAAGAAGCCATCTTAAAATAGGTACTCAATTTTAAGCAGGGGGAAAAGTCTAAGAATTTTTTTTTTTTTTTAAATTACAAAAGGTGTCATATCTGGGGTCATTTTACTGTACTCTTAGCCTCCCTGTTCTCTTTATGGGATTTCACTTAAAGCTAACTGACATTTCTTCTCCTTTACATGCTTGGACTTGTTACTGAACTTCTTGAGCACAGCAGGGAGTCGTAATAAAAGCACCAAATTGAAGAGCTCTTGTGCTGTGTTTTAAGTGTCTGCTAGGGAGTGTTTCAGTTCTCACTCTTTCTGGTCACATTCCCTGACAACCCAGTTGTTGAATTAAATCACTTTATGAATACATATTCATAGATCAAACAGCTCAATAACTATATTCATGGATCAAACAGCTCAATAACTAATCCAACTTATAATATTCCTAAATTACTTCAATCAAGTCCAAATCTGTTACATAGACACTTTCCACCTCTGACGTATTTTGTCTAATGTGTAAGATTTTGAAAAGGATCATTTGCCTTCTATTGCAGTTCATCATATTAAATCACCCTGATCTGCTTAATTATTATTGGCAAATTAATTAATGGCAAATTAAATGAAGATGATACATATTATTACGATACATATTATGTGGAATTGCCTTGGATTGTTCAATCATTGAAGGTATCTGTCATAAAGAAGAAAATGTGCATACACATACACACTGAGAGCCATGGGAGCACCTCTTGTGCTAAGTCCTCTACAGGGAAGGAGAAAAGTATAGCATGATACCATCTGTGGTTACGCATGTCATACCTCTGTCACTCACCAAAAATATGGTATTAGGACTTGTATGAAGAGTCAAATGTGCTAGGAGTCACAGTCGGGAGATTAGTTCTCAGGCTACTTGCTAAACTACCTCTTATAAAATAACTCCCACCAGATGTTGTGTCTGAGATGACAGAAGGAGTGAATCCTGGAGTAATTCAAATCAATGGCAAAATTCTCATAAACCTTGAAGAGGCCAGGATTTCACAGGAGGGATTTTAATTAGTCAGAGAACGTTAGTGCCTACAAAGTCATTTCCAGGTATATCTCTATGGGCTGTTTCTACCCTAAGAGATTCCCAGCATTTTGACATAAAATTAGCAACTAGAAAACCTGAGTGGATTAGAGGATGAAGGAGCATTTACTGTAATAAATGTTGAAACACATTTTGTGTTCTAAAGATGAAAATTGCTCATCGAAGAATTTTTGAAAATGTTAGATTTTTCACTGTTGCTGTTCAATGACTGGCCACACATTAAATATTTTTTTTAAAGGACATAATAATTAAAAAATTAAAGATAAAGATGTACTAGAAGGGAAACATTCAGAAGAGCAGGTAGCTAGATCAGTTTGTCGGGCCTCCCCATAACATAGATCAAGTGAAGCAGGTAAACTTACTGCTCAGGGGGTGGAAAAATGTGAAGAATGAGAGAAAATAGCAAGTTTGAACACAGAGGAAGAGACAGTCAGCCAGATCAACAAGTGCAACCTTGCCTGGATATATCTCCAGCTCTATGACTCAGCAACAAAGATGTTTATTCCTTGGTGGATGCCAAAAAAGGCTATAGTTCCTATGGTCACCTTTTACTAATGCTTTGGGTGAGCTATTGATTTCCTGTATGCAAATCCAAGAGGCTATCAGAATGTAAATAAAGACACATAGAAGAGGAAAAGAATGTAAATAAAGACACATAGAAGCAAAAAGGAAAACAGCAGAAAATCCTACTGATGTGGCACACTCCTCAGTTATCTCTGCCCATTTCCTTGTATGTAGCTGTGTACAGTCTTCTGTTTAAAATGCAGTTACTGTGTTATTGATTTCCTAAATATGTTTTTAAAAGCATTTAAGATTGGGCAATTAGTTACTACTTAATGTAGAAAGTCAAAAAAGAGCTATCGACCGAACTAATTGATCATTTGGTTCATTATTTCCTTCACGTGGCTTGATGTGGACCCAGTACAAAAGAACAAAGGAATGAAAAGTTAGTTGGATTTTGTGATAATTAAGGAAAATTAAGGAAAGATGTTTTAATGTTGAAAGGAAAGAGTTTGGGGATAAAAGCAATCTTCCAGTAATTGCTATTTTGTTGAAACAACCACTCAAAGGAGAATTTCACAACAGGACAACAGAACAAATTAAAATATTGAGTTGTGTACTCAGTGAAGCAACCGGGACCAAGCCTACGCCTTTAACTATGTTATGAGAACATATTGATATATTGTTAATTACTTCATTCTGAAGTAAAGCATAGAATAATTATAACTAAATAAAAGAATCAGCTCTGAATCAGAATCCCAAAATGGTGGACTTCATCTGGAACTAGCAAAAGTTTGGGGAAAGTATGTGTGAGAGAAAAAAGACACGATTCTGGAAACTCTTTTGGTCTCTTCATTTCTGAAATGAAGGGCTGTTTCTTTAGTCACATGAATAGAAGGCCAGGACCAACCTGAAGTGCCACCTCATAGTATCATTAATACATAGGCATACATCAGGGAAGGATGTCTGAAGATTGTAGAGTCCGAATACCTGCTGAAGCACGTACAGTAGACTGCTCAGAATCACCTCCAGTTTGACTTGAATTTTGTCAAGGATGGAAACTTACAACATTTCTGGTCAAATTATTCCCACTTTTTTACTTGCCTCCCCTTGTACCAGCCTCCAGGAGAGATGTTTTACAGGTTGCTCACAGGCTGCTGCATTTCTCCCCCATTGTAAACTACATATGCAGCTGAGACACCCTGGGACCTCTCTTTGAGGTGTAGAAATTGTTCCCAGTCTTCTGCTGTACTGGTGCAACTACAAGATACACGTCTAAGTTCAGGAAACTTTTCATCTGGATCTTGCTTTCTGTCCCAGTCTCCATTTAAAATCAATCAAACAAACAAATAAAAGACAAGCAAACTTCACAAAATCACAAACACCCATTGTTCTGAAAAAATATGCTGCACAGTTTCTCTCACTGGGCCATGTGCTTTCTTGTGCATGTTGACAGATTAAGGGAATAACTACAACAACCATTGCAAGTCCCAGGGCCCTTTTTTTTCTGAAGATTTGTTGTTCCCAAAACATTAGAGATAGGCTGATGTTTTACTAGAAGGCCAAACAAAATACCATAGAAAAGGATTAATTAAATAATGATGAATATAGCTCACAAACTGTAACTCATTAATAATGATTACAGCAAATTCTAACTAAAAACTTTCTACTAACAATCACTTTAAAATAAATCTGTAGCGCAGGAGGCAATTCGAAGAAGCTGAAACTACAACAACATATTTAAACAGCTGGGGAAAAGAGGTGCCAAAGATTGTTCTGTTAACTGCATGCTGTCACTGGAATAAAAATGAATGTAAAGGGATGAGAAACACCCAGGTTAGATGCATGGTATTAAATTGGCTGTTGGGGAGTTAATTCTGTTTTCATTTTACTTACTGGTGAAAAAGTGACGTGGTCAGTGATGTTTGTCCACTGCAAGTAATTTTAATGAAGGGATAAATATAGGGCATATTAAGCAAGTCTAGAAAAGCTGGGTAATTTAAGAATACCCAAGGTAAAGAGGCCACTGAAATTCAACCCAGAGAACTTCAGGTGAAGCCAAAGGATTTTCTGAACCATTAGTTATCAACGTCAAGAATTTGTGAAGGACAGATAAAATCTCTAAGGACAAGAGAAAGTCAAATGCAGTACGTCCTATTACTAGAAGTACAATAGTATGGGGAAGTACAGACTTATCAGGATAACTTTAATACATGGAAGATGCTAAAACATGTGATTGCATAATCAATTCATTGGCACCTAGAGGAGAATGAATAAGATAAAACACTTCCAATATTGATTTGTCAAGAACATCTCCCATTAGACTAATCTTCGAAGAGGTAACTAACGAAGAAAATAAGGAATAGCTGAAGTTTTATATATGGACTTTATTAAGACTTTTACATGGTGTTTGGCCTGATGTGCATTTTAGTAA
Source organism: Phylloscopus collybita (assembly GCA_027886175.1). Classification (NCBI taxonomy): domain Eukaryota; kingdom Metazoa; phylum Chordata; class Aves; order Passeriformes; family Phylloscopidae; genus Phylloscopus; species Phylloscopus collybita. Next base: position 4,912,455 of record JAJNNQ010000029.1, read on the forward strand.
GTAGACTATAGTGTAGAAGATATCACCACATTGGGCACAGCTGGTTGTTCTATAACACAGACTTATTAATAAATAAAGAAAATAATAATATTAATTAATATTAGCAATTTCCCAGCTTACTCTAGGAAACCTTACATGTCTCTGCAGAGCTTGCTTCCTTCACCATTTTCATTAGTGGCTTGGATTAAGGAATGCTCCTAGAATTCGTGGATGATGCTGAGCCAGGATGAATGATAGTGAAGAATCAACGATAAAAATTCTTAATATACTGAACCAATGGTCTGAAATTAAAGATAATTTGGATATTAAAGATAATTAAAATAAACCAAAGGAAAAAAGTGTGTAATATTTTGATGAGGAAGCAGGAAGTGTAGAAATGAAGAGACTAAGTAGCTTTTCCCACAGAAAAATGATTATGACTTGCCGGTTAAGTTTTAACTCAACCTGAGTCAGCACTTTGATGGGAGATGTTGCTGGGAGAAAAGGGCAAGTCTCATTTTGCAATATACTGGCAGAAGGTCATGTGTGAAATGCTGGATGAAACTACTGTTTTCTGTGCATCATCTGGTAGACCTCAGCTAAATAAAGACATTTCTTTTAAGGCATTATTTCCTGGAAATTTATGAGAAGGATTTAAGAGATATTAGAGGAGACAAATGAAAAGCTGAAGAGGTCTGCAAGACATTACCACTGTGCAAAACTTCAAGAAACTGTTATTTTCCTAGATTGACAAAGTGTAACTGATGAAGTGAACCTGGTAAAGATGTCCCACAATATGACTGTTTGCTAGAAATATTTGTTCACTACCCATTGGCTTTAGTTGAAACAAAGAGGATTTTGTCTTTTGAAGAATGATTTCTGGGAAACAATTCACACCTTCACACCACAAGAGATAGAGGGAAACAGAGAGCATCTTAGCAGCATGAGTTGCCTCAGTAGAAGATACTAAGTGACCGTTGTCTGTGATGGTCCAGGCCATAGCCCAGTTATTTATTCCCCTAGGGTTGCTGTGGGCATTCCATTTTTGAAAAGGAACAACTGAACAAATCCTATTTCACCTGGTATCTGACTGCCTCCTGAGAAGCTCAGTGAAGCCCCTCTACACTTCTGCTGCCACAAGCCAATGCTTGAGAGATCAGAGAGCTTCCTGGGCATGGTAGGCAGCCACAGGCAGTGAGCACATTGAACAGAGCAAGATCGAATTCACAGTTTGCACGGCCTCTCCCTGCCATGCCCATCCTTTTAGCTCCAGAGAAATGTTACCAGATTAGTAAATAAAGGTTATAAAATATCATAGCACTTCAACATTTTTATTCATCTTCTGTTTTGTCATCTGTCGTTATCAACACCTCTCAATGGCCAAATCAGAAGAGGCAGGAGTCATTCTGAGCGCTCTAGAGCACAGTATAGTATGGTATAGGGAGGGTATGCCCCTCACGGTGCTGAGCATGGAGATTTTACTGAGCAATTTAGATACAGCTGCAGCTTTTCCAGCTGAATACAGAATGATGGAAGAAGCCTGTGTGTTCAGAAAATGCGGCTGTTTTTCAATACTAGGTGATTGCATGGCAAGACATGCATTCCACGCACAACATACTTTTCCCTGTGCACTTCTATGGTGCACTCCTGCAGTTAATTGCACACCTGCTTATACCATACAGGAGAAGAAATACAAAATACATTTGATTCATTTTAACTTAATAAGTTGTTTTATTGAAATTGCCCACAATATTTTCTTTGGTTTTTCAAGACATTTGAAGGAATAGCTTTTTGCATGAGGGAAATACTTGAATATTTGTTTCTCTGTGCTTCACACATCAAATGTGAAGATATTAAAAAGGCAAGAGAAAGCATGCTAGAATGATGTATCTCAGAACAAATGAAAATGAACAATGCTCTCCAGTTACAGTTTCATCTCCTTTTGTATAGACAGTTATGATATTAAGACTCATTCATCACTCATCATGTTTCTCCAGCATTAAAATGAAGATGACTGTGATAATTTTTGCCATTTCCTTCTGGAGTAAAGTAAAGATACATGCTAATAATGCTACCAATGGAAAAATAACCCATTTAGCTGAGTGCTGTTTAAGAGCTTGATTTCACAACTTCTTTCATTTCACACAAATTAAACCAGTAATGATCTTTGATGGCTGATCAAGTATCTGCTGTATTCTGCCATTTGTAGGGAGATTGCTGCCTGGCTTTGAATAATTTTGTCAGTGATTTTCACTTTCTGTACCTTGAACTGATAAAAATGGTTGATAAATACTGATCTATTTCACACTGAGACTGAATTTCTGAAAATATAAAACTAAGGAACAACCCCTTAGTTCAGTAGAGGCCACAACTCCCAAAGATCTGATACACTAGCCAAGGTAATTATACCTAGCAGGCCACAACAGGGATATTAGTGTTATTGGCTCTGTAAGAACCAGTTCCAGATTTTAGTAGAAGAACAGGAAGTTTCTGCTGTTATGCTTATTTCTCCAGCTCTGACACCAGGTGTGGTTCAGTGCATCTTGGTAAGACCTCAGAGAGCAGAAAAGAAAAAATGCAAAGGGTCCTTTGTTTTGTCTCAGGTCATTGGAGAATTGCAATAAAATTTGATTTAAAAGATGAACCAAACAGAATCCAAAGCAACCAGAACAACAGACCTATGAGAAACCAAAATGGTGCTATGATATCCTACCCTTAAGGGGAAGTATTATGGTTCAAATCTGGCCCTGGGAGCATAAAATTGGCAGCACCTCCTACTCTGTGCCGTGATTTGTGTCTCTCAGGATGCATTTTTTTCCAAGTTCTCCTGTGTCATGCTACATTGAGCCACCAGCCCATGCTGGACTCCCAGCACACACAGGCTTTGACATCAGTGCAAGACTGCAGTCTGTGGTAGGACTCTTACCAGTGGAGTCTTCTCCAGCACCTCAACAGTCATGATATTTCTTGAATCTGGAGGATAATCTGTCTTGTCTCTTAAAGGGCACTTGGACTGTCATACTGGGACTGATGGACCAAGGTTTTGAGCAACGTAAGGGACTTAAACCAGATACTGCTTTTTTTAGTGATGTTACTGGTCTAAAGGTTCCCTCCTTTAATGGAAGAGCATTGGGAAAATGCAGTTCTTTTGAGAAGCAAATAAGCATGACATGACATCTGGGTCTTTGTTTTCTATGTCAGTTGTGGGCTCACACACTGTTTGTAACTGGTTTAAGGACATAATTCACAGCCATTCTAGTGGCTGACTGTACTGCAGTGAGGGGGATCACCTCCGCTGTTCTCCTTATTATTGCCTGTGTGAAACTGGAGTGACCATAGTAAGAGTAAAAATGTCTCCATATTGACTTGGTTTGGTCTTTTGTGCTTCTTTTATATTCTACAACAGCTGAAATGCTGAGATCTATTTCAGGATATTAAATGAAACAAATAATACAATTTCATCACCCAGTCACCTTGCATATCACATACCACATTACCTAATAACCAAGAAGATGGGATTAGAGCAGGGGATTTATGTAACTGCAATAAGACATAATAATATCTGAGGAAACATGGAAAAGGGGAAATGAATTCAGATATAATATATTAATAGGGACTAGGGATTAATAAAATTGAACCAGATCACTATGAAGAGACTCAAACCTCAGTGATACAGTTGAAATGTATTTCATTAACTTCTGGCTGAAATTCACAAATCATCCAGAAAGGTGAGGGTTGAAAGATTTCAGTGCTTGTATCAGGAGAGCTGAGAATGAGATAATTTGGGGCAGATGGGAAAGTGTTGCTTTTATATTAGACTCAGTCTCTGGGATATGTTTCCATTTTCCTTCATACATGTGCAACAGAATCAAATACCTGTGGTGTGGGGGATCAGCAGAATGAATCCCTCAGGCTCTGGGGTGCTCTCCTCCTACAAGGTTTCCATGTGTGATTGTTCACCTTCCACTGACACCAGTAGGTGATCAAATACAGGCAAGGGATGGCCCCTGCCAGTTCAAGAGTCCGTGGGTCTTATGGCCATTTATTTAGACACACCACTGAAATGATCCTGGCAAAGTTTTGGGAAAAAAAAGAAGAAATTGTTATGTCTCCCCATTTGTGTATCAAATGAAACTAAACTAATAGCATAGGGAAGTCCCACCAATATCCAGATATTCACACTGAAGACTGTTGAGGTAGGAAGGGAGTTGAGATCCAAGGCACATGGAGAAAGTAGTTTGAGCACTTGTGGAAAGGGAAGGAAAGGGCTAAGGGAAGCCCATGCCAACAACAGTCACTTCTTTATATCTTTGTCAGTGAAACAGACTGGATTGAGTGAACCTTCAGCAAATTTGATGTGTGGTGTGGTCGACACACTGGAGGGAAGCGATGCTATCCAGAGGGACCTTGACAGGCATGAGAGTTGGGTCTATGCAAACATCATGAAGTTCAACGAGGCCAAATGCAGGATCCTGCAGCAGGGTCAGGGCAATCCCAAGGACAGGCTGGAGAGAGAATGGATCAAGATTAGTCCTGAAGAGAACTTAGGGCTATTTACGGATGAAAAGCTCAATATGACCCAGCAATGTGAACTCCCAGCCCAGAAAACGAAAAGTGTGCTAGGCTGCCTCCAAAGAAGTGTGGCCAGCAGGATGAGGAATGGGATTCTGCCCCTCTGTTCTGCTCTGCGCCGCTGAGACTCTACCTGGAACTCTGCATCCAGCTCTGGGGTCCTCAACATAAGTAAATACATGGACCTATTGGAACTAGTCCAGAGGAGGCCACTAAGCTTTATCAGAGGGCTCTTCTATGAAGATGGGCTGAGAGAGTTGGGACTGTTCCACCTGGAGAAGAGAAGGCTCTGGGAAGACCTTAGAGTGGCCTTTCAGTATGTAAGGAGAACATGCAAGAAGGTTTGAGGAGGGACTTCTCAGGTTGGCAGGTAGTGATAGGACAAGGGGAAGTGGCCTTAAACTGAAGGAAGGGATGTTTGGATTAGATTTTAGGAAATAATTCTGTACTGTGAGAGTGGTGAGGCACTGGAACAGATTGCCCAGAGAAGCTGGAGACTTCCCACCCCTGGAAATGTTCAAGACCAGTCTGGACAGGGGCTCTGAGTCATCTAATCCAGTGGAAGGTGTCCCTCTCCATGGCAGGGAGGCTGGAACTACATGATCTTTAAGGAGCCATCCAACCCAAACTATTCTATGACTCCATGACTCCTTTCCCCACATTCACCTGAGCCTCAGGCTGTGGTCCCTACCTGCCCTGTATGTCCTTGACTACAGCAAGTGTTCACTTGGAGCTGCTTGCAGCAAAACTTGGTAGCAGAAGAGTTTTTAAAGACATCACTCAATTTCAGAGCTATATATAGTGCACCAGCTTATGTGCAAAAGCAGACTGGAAGAGAAGGAAAACAGAAAGGAAGTCGAGGGAAAGTGACTTGAAAATCGCAAGTTAATTATTTTGGTGTGAAAATTTGTGTAATCTGTCTGTTTACATACACAGATGTAGTTGCACACACACCTCATTTCCTAATACAACTCAAATTTTTAAAAATCAGAATTGAACTCTTAACATGTTTTTGCCCAAAATAGCGAGTGGAATGTATTTCTTGGTCTGAGAGAAAGAAAAAAAAATCAAATTTTCTGAAGGCACCATTTTAATTCCTTATCTCTTTTAGTAGAAATTCTATGTATTTGGATATAATTCCATTTATTTGGGCACATCTTCTACCTGAAGATAATCTTGCTTCAAGATATACTAGCTGTGAATAGAAATTTCTAGATACACTTTTCTGTAAACCACACACTATATAAGAGATATGGAAGTTAAGTCTCTTTTGTGTAGCTGTACTACACATAATACACTAAAATAATTTACTAAATGTCTGAAATTAGATGGAACTTTTGCTACTGACTCCAACAAAAAAAAATTATTTAGCCAGTGATTCTTTCATTTTATTTACTTCATTAGGCCTAATTTTTTTTTATTAAAAGCAAGGACAAAAATGCTTTGAGATTTAATGCAGTGCATAAATAAATTTTGAAAACATAGTTATTTTCTGTCAAATAACAAAGAAACATTTTCTTCTACAAGATTTAACACATGTGAATAAAATATATACGTAAGTAACATATTGCATGTCAATACAGGACATTTGACCAGCAAATTTCTTGTAACTCCACCTTTCTTTTTCAGAAAATGCAGTAAATTAGTTTGCTTCCATTACCTTAATTTGTACCATTCATCTTTAAATATATTTGAATCTGAAAAATGGCAGACAATTAGAAATGTATACCAACTGGCATCAGTAGAGGAATTTTCTCTTAAGTAATGAGATGGCACAGATGATCAAGTTGCCCCTATACATACAGGTTGTGCCTTATGTAAGTACATGTATGTATGTACCTGGACACAGATATACATAAAGTTAAGGCATGTAGAGGTAAAATATCTTTTGTATAAAGAAAAACGCACTGTAGATGCATAGAGGAAATATCAATGGTGATATTCAAGCATCTGGCATCAAAGCCAGATGCTTGAAATTCAGGTGAAAAGATCATATATTATTTTCACAGTTCCCCATTAGATTTTGCTGCAAGGTCAGTTGCTCCTCTCTGTCTGCTTGTCTGCGCAAACTCTGAGGTCTTTGATGATCTTGGTTTGAGTGCTCTGGTGTCACCCCACATTTTGGAAAGTACCAGTTCTCCATCTCTCTCCAGCAAGGCTGAATTTTTTAGACTAGGATCTTCTTGAGAAATCTCATGGAGAAACCAACAGGGAACAGTACACTATTTTGAGGAAGATATAACTACTTGGTTGTTTTGAAATAAAAACCATTCCTTTGAAAAAAAGTAAACGTCAAATAAAGTTGATGAATTGCCTGTGAGAAGGAAAATCTTGGCCAAAAGGGGATACATTCCATTTAGAAAATACACCAATTTGTTTAGAAAACAAACTGACCCTGGAAGGATCAACAGATCAACACCCTGAATCAATCTTGCCACACTACTTAAAAAGTCACCCATTATTTCAGAAAACATATGATATTACTTCCTTCAACTCCTAAGTCCAACAACCCACCATGGAGGGGAAAGATGCTTTCCTGGACATATTTTCTAAGCAAACATCAGCCCTCATGTTTGTCAGTAAAGTCTTATGCTGCTTTTAGGGAGGTGTTGACCTAAAGGCAGACCAGCTCCTATGTATAAGGAGTAAACATATGTATCTGACTCCCACTAAGACTTTTGGCAGATGTGATTCTCTCATATTTGTATGAATGTGTTATATTCTGGTAGTTCCTGTAAAAAACTTTCTGGGAGATATAGCTGTGTTTTAAGGCCAATGAAGTGGTTTGTGTTAGCACCAGTCTTGAGAAAGGTAGACACACAACAGAAAATACAGATGTTGTCTGCACTTCCTTATTCTCAGCCAAAGAAGATCAGGACAGGACTACAACATGGCTTTGGAGCAAAAGTAATTTATGTAAGCCCGTGGATAGTGTTTCACATAAACCCTTTCTTTTTTCCTTTTTTCTTTACCTTAAACGAACATGACCAAATTAACAAAATCTGTGTGGGAGCTTACATTTGAAGCCAGAATCCTCAGGCAGTACTAAATCTGGCTCTCTGCTTATACAGGAGGCAGATGTGTTCCCCTTGTCTCTAAACTCTTGTCCTAGAAAATGCAAATGAGAACCCAAATCAGGTGTCCAGGCCCATCTGCTCCATTTTGCCTCTGACTATTGCTTTTCTAAATTAAATTTTCAGTCCCCAGTAAGAAATATTCTCTCAAGGATGCAGCAGAAGGTCTGAAGGCAGGTTGTGGAGGGAGCAGCTGGGGCAAAGCTCACAATGAAGACCCTCCACTTCTTGCTACACCCACAGTTCCTGTCTCTGACCTTGCGCAGAGGAAATGCAGGCAGAGGAGCACTCCTACCAAATCACAGACCTTGTTCAATAGCAGAAGCAAAAAACAAACTATGCGGAAGGCTGTTTGCAGTTTAGGACCTGACAAGTTTAACCACTGAACTGTGATCTTCTGGGTCCTGGTGCCTTCAGCTTAGCTCATCATCTTTATATCAGTGACTAGGTCCAAAATCCTCCCTTGTCATATTTTCTCTCTATATTGCAGCAGCGAAGAGTTCAGGTAAAGTTAAGCTTTTCAGTGCAGGACCTTGTGAACTTGTTAACTTGTGATTTTTATCACTCTGACAACCAGTGTGTGGGAGGACTGCTGCAATGCCCGTATTCTGCCCCTGTTGCATGAATTAACCTACTTACTTAATCACCAAAACACATGTAAATCATTAGGGCCTGACTATTAAATTACAAGAACCATGATATGTCAGTTAGGACAATTTCTTTCTTTTACTTTTTAATTATTTTTTTCCTTTTTCTACTCTGCTCTTGTGATAACTCGCTGGAGTACTGTGTCCAGGTCCAAATCCCCCAACACAAGGTTGTGGACCTGCTGAAGTGAGTTCAGAGGAAGCTCACAAAGATGATCAGAGAACTGGAGCAATTCTCTTGTGAAGGCAGACTGAGATAGTTTGGGTTGGAAACAGCCTGGAAAAGAGAAGGCTCTGAGGTGACCTTAAAGCAGCCTTCCAGTACATAAAGGGGAATGCTAGAAAGATGGAGAGGGACTTTTGACAAGGGCATGTAGTGATAGAACAAGGGTGAATGGCCTTAAACTGAAAGAGGATAGGTTTAGATTAGAAGAAATCTAATCTAAGTAAGAAATAAATTAGGATGAAATTCTTTACTGTGTTGGTAGTGAGGCCCTGACACAGATTGGCTGGAGAAGTTGTGGATGCCCTACCCCTGGAACAGTTCAATGCCAGTGTCTTGGGTTATGTAACCAAAAAAATATGTGTCTTCTATTTCATTTGTTGAAAGCAGCTGGGGAGATTTTTTTTTCTTTATTTCTTGTAACTCTGAGGGGAAGGGGGTGGATGCCTTCTGATAATGGGCCAGCTGTTAAAGCCAGGTGGGGCAGTGTTTCTTACGTCTTTCACCACCTGTCCTCCCTCCAGGGGGGTATGTTCTGCTGATGGGCCACTAAGGCTCACTAAGGACAGGACACATTCCATCATCCCATTGTGAGATGCTCCACCCAGTGGGGGGAGCCAACCATTCCTACGTAGATAAAAACTGAGACACAGGAACACCAGATATCCCATTTTTCCCACTGGATTCCCAGAGGAAGACCAGACCCACCTTGCTACCACTGGACTTTCTAAAGGATCATCTCCACTCCACAGAACCACATCTGTTACTCCAGGAGGATTTATTTGGACTGTTTCCAGCACCGTGACCAACAGGGTGTCAGGTCGTATCCCTGACCCTGTCAGGGTTTTCTATGATTCTTGTTTCTTTGCTTGCTTGTTTTTTTTGTACTACTACATTTGTACTTTTTAATATTCTTAGTAAAGAACCATTATTGCCATATCTTTGCCTGAAAGCCCCTAGTTGCAAAATTATTGTAATTTGAAGGGAGGGGGTTTCCATTCTCCATTCCAAGGGGAGCTTCAAGTTTCCCTGGCAGATACCTGTCTTTCCAAACGAAGACACCCAGATTGGATGGGACTCGGAACAACCTGAGCTAGGGACATGTTCCTACCTGTGGTGGTGGAAACTGCATCTGGGTGATATTTAAGGTCCCTTTCAATCCAAACCATTCTCTGGTTCTCTCATTCTGTGATTTCAGCTCAAAACCAGTTCATTTAATTTCAACACGTTTCTTTTCAAGAAGGGCAAACTTAAATGGAAATAAATTGCTTTTAATGAAATGCAGCTTGCAAGAGCTGACATTTTCTGGAATGTCTCCCAGCTCTTGCTCATGTTTTCCGGACTTGGGGGCCCCCCTGCTCAGCTCATTCTGGTGTGTAGCCCCCAAAAAGTACTGTAGCCACCTCTGTTGTTGCTGCTGTCACTGCTGTCACCACTCTTGCCCCTCGCCTCTCTGACTGACATATGGACTCATAAATATATATAATTATATGCATATATAGAGAGTATATAATATTCATATGCTATAGGATTTGTACTAGTTTAGTTTTCTGTGTGCACAGATTTCCAGCTGCACATCCTGAGTGAACACAGCCTTGTTACTTCTGTGAACAGTACTGAGAAGGTGTTGGTATCTCCTGCAATCTTCCTAGGGTGTTTTGTATGTTTTGTAGCTTTTAACTTTTTAGCTCTTTCACAGACAAACTTTTCACTGCCTTGTCATTCAGACTTGATGGGGATGACCTTAGCAGTAGCTACAGAAAGCAGATGAGTGTCCCACATCTGTGGGGTGAGTTGTATTTGCAGACCTGTTGTCCTTCCTTTCTATTCTGAAATAAAACAGACATCTGTTTTTAATGTTGCTTATACCTACTACAAAATGCAAACAAATAACAGATTGAATGGATCAGCACAAGGCATTTTCAGTGCACAGTTATCACATTAGTACATTAGTACAGTCTACTCTGTACTAATTTTTTTTTTTTTTTTTTTTTGGTGGATACATCTGTGATAAAAACTGTGGCTAAATTGCTGCAATGGGGCAAAATATTGCACATTTTGTAAAGTTCCCAGGTAAAATTCTGTTCTGGACAAGAAAGGTGGAGAAAGCTGTAGAATTAAAAAACCTTTCAGAAACCAGAAAACCTGAAGTTCTCTTATCATGACTCAGAATAGAAACACTAAGGACTACAGATAAAAGAGGTGTTTTATGTAAATATGTCTAAGTCAACACGGAAAGAGACTGGTGTCACTCATATAGTACAGCAACATGAAATGTGCAAATAGTTCTAATTATTATGTGATTAATCAGACACTTAGTTTTACCAACTTATAATGCTAATAAAACACTTGCAATATGTAACCTTCCTTGTTTTAATAGCACATTTAAATTTTTCCAGTGCACTGTAATTTGAGAAGCTGTGGTAAGGAAGACAATATTCAGGAAAGTTTATTGACATCTGGGGATAATACACTTGTTCCGCTAATGGGGCATCTTAGAAAACTGAAATCCAGCTAATGGAGACTTTGGAGTAAATATGTTAAAATCAAATAAAAAATAAAATCTGTATCTGAGACTTAAATAGGAACATTATTTTCAGACTTGTGTTTGTGTTTTCTGTTAGAGAAATTCTTGTTTCTCCATAAAGTTGAAAATCTTATGTAAATCACTATATACATTTTTACACATTAGATTTGAATAATCCTAGTATAAAGTGAGTGTCACCATGACATCGTAAGGTATCAGAAAGCAGGCTTGTGATGTGACACAAAGTTTGGGGGACACTTTTGTAAATAAATGCAATATTTTTATATGAAGATATTTGCCAATGCAAATAAGCTTTTGATAAAAACTTGGCAAAGAAGTTAGTTAAATTGTGAAAGGCCTTCTGAGTTAGCAAGTGCACAATGAAGTGACCTCCTCTTTGTAGCCTGATTTACTGCAGCAGTTCAGGATGTGCCTTACACTGAACACAACAATCCCACCAAAGCCAGAGTGAACTAGACCATGCACTGAAAAGTAGGCAGTCTTAAGCCTGGAGTCAGAAAGGCTTCAGCTGCTGAAGAATTACTTTGGAAGAATGTAGTCAATAAAGGTGCAAGTCTCAGGATACTTGAAAGCCATTTTCAAATAAAGTTTTCCTGGCTATATTAACAGTTATTTTGTTATTCCCTTTAAATAATTTGTACTATTAGGAAATAACTTTGAGTTATTTGGACAGAGGTCAGATGGAATTACTTTTGCTGACATAAGTATTCGGTAAGCAACTGTTTTCTTACCTTTTCAAGAATGTAGCAAAACCTGTTCAAAATACTGTTTTAAATGTTTGTCTTGCAAAGTAGTGAACTCTTGAAACTGACTTGCCAATAGGTGTCTCATACTGTAAATCATGAGTCCTGCCCTGGGAAGGTAAAGGGAAGACAGTCAGTAGAGTATGGGACTAATGTCAGAGGTCAACTCTACTTCATTAATGGCCAGCCCTGCACTAACGGCACTAACACAGTTGTGTAAACAGGGTAAATGCAAAGTGAATTCAGCAGGGAACGGTTTGTAAAAGACCTGTTGCTTCTACAGATTTTAAGCCACAGTGGAGATCTCTGCTGAACAGTGTGTGAATTTTTGCAGGATCACAAAAATCCCGATTCTTTACCATCTTTCTGTTTCTCCTTTCACCTCCTCCTCTTTTCAGCTTCATTGCTGTGTAGGCTTTAGGTGAGTGATCTTTGAGGGAAATGAGACACCAGACTGGAAATAAAAGGCCCATAGCAATCTGATGTACTCCTGACCTTCTGTTAAGGTTGTTTAAATTGGTGCCACAAATAAATGAAGAGTTCACCGTAATGCTTTTAATCCAAAAAAAGGATTTGAAATGGATCTCTAGAGAAGTAAATTGTCTGTCTCTAGCCATTTACTTTCCTTCTTTCTTGCATCTTGTTTTATTCCTGTTTCTTTTGGCACTGGCACTCAGTTGTTACCCAAAACTGCCCTTGGGGCTGGCTGAAAGGATATGTTCCCATGTCCTTCCCACTCTTCCCCATAACAGCTTTACCACTCATGGCTTCAGGGGCCGCCCCCACTCTGGAACTGCTGCTGACCCTTTATTAAGTTAGTTTGGAGTAGTGTGTTAAACAGAGACTGCATCACAAGTATAAATTTAAATGTTTATGCTCCTGAAAGAAGACATGTAAGGCCTATTTCCTTTTTCTGCTTTCCTCTACACCAAATGAAATCTAACTTTGCCAAAAAGGGATAAAATTTTGTCGTGGAAGTCCTGCCAACTATTCATACAACCTCCACTGTAAAGAATGGTAATGATCATAAAGTGAAAAAAACTCCAATGGACTTATAAATATCTATCTAGTGCCACAATATTCAAGACTATAAATATAGGTGTTTTGAAGCATCCTTGTCAAATTTGAGACTCTCCAAAGGTATTTATTATCAGACTGTACTTGTCTGTACCACATCACTGGACAATGTCCATAATTTGCTCATTTTAGGAAGTGTTCAGCTTTTCAAAGATTGTTCGTCCTACCGGTAGAAAGACATAAACAATCTGATATATGAATAGCAGCTCAAGAGGCAATAATATTTGTTTCCTTTTTTATGGGTAGGAATAAAACCTAAAAGGAAAATATCTGATACAAATCTGGATAGCTGTAGCCGTTCTTGCAATTTTCTCAGGACTGAGGAAGAAACACAATTTTTAATGGTGGCGACCAGCTACCAGGATCCTACACATATGTATTTTCAAATACACATCTATCCCTGTTAGGGTTGAAATAGTAGTTGTGGGTAGATGCAGTTACTTACTTGTACAGAGGGACACGCATCCCAACATTTTTCTCATGGCAAATTTTTTAGTTCTGCGAGTTCTTCTTGTTTTACTGTGAATTACATGATATTTTGCTTCTTGGTGCTCAGAGGTCTGAGAAATTATGGCAACAGCAAGGTCTCTGCTTCACAAATCCTTATGAGACACAGCCAAGGTGTACAGAAAGACTCAATCTTTATTTTTAAAATCTCACATATTTTAAACAACTCTCTTAATATTTAGAGAATTCGGGAGCTTCCTTATTATTAATTTGTGTTGCTGGACTTCTTTCATTTATTAATTTGAATGTCTGTGCTCCTTCATTTTATTTCTTTATTCTAGCTTGGGTAATGTCCCTTTCAATTTATAATTAAAGTCTACCCACAGCTGTCTTATGCTCTATATCCTCTACTCAGTCCTGGTGAGGCTTGTCTGGGGTGCTGTGACTAGTTTTGGGCCACTCAGGCAAGACAGACATGGAGCTCCTGGAGCAAGTCCAGTGGAGGACGACAAAGACAATTACATGGAGCATGTCTCTTACAAGGAAAGGGAGCTGGGCCTGTTCAGCCTTGAGCAGAGATGACCGAGAGTGGACCTCATTAATATCTATCAGTATCTGAAGGGAGGGTGTCAGAGGATGGATCCAGGCTCTGCATGGTGGTGCTAAGCAATAAGACAAGAAGCAACAGACAGAAATTGATGCACAGGAAGTTCCGCATGAATGTGAGGAAGAAATTTTCCATTATGTGAGTGAATAAGCACTGCATCAGTGTCCAGAGAGTCTGTGAAGTCCCCCTCAGAGGACATATTCAAGAATTGAGTGGACACAATCCTGTGCCTTGTGCTCTGGGATGGCCCTGCTTGAGAAGGGAGGTTGGATCAGGTGACCCACTGTGGCCCCTTCCAATCTGACCTGTTAGTGATTCTGTGTTAAGAAGCTGTAACAGAAAATCCATGCTTGCTAGTGGTGATCTTATTTTAATTTTGGAGACAGATACCACAACAGCTCAGCATACAGGCTTAACAGGTAAGGAATAGCCCTTGTGGGACACATAAGTCTGAGAAGCACATAGGTTATGGTGAAATATACAGTTAGCTGTTAACAAGTCACTTAAAAAGTTCTTGATCTTGACATTTGTATCCTGAAGACTGACAAATATTGATTTATTTTCCATTGGAATTTCCATGGCTGCAATTGCAGCTAGGAAATCAGCTAGGGAAACACAACTTAACTGAATCCATTTAATTACATGCAGATTCACAGCAAAATTTTTGTCTTTCTAAAACCCACCAGCTTGCCTCTGCCTATAGGCTAAGTGCAGGCAAGGTGATGTACTGCCCAAGAAGTCTCATGTATCATTGTAGGAGTCTCCAGACAGGGATTTCAGAGAGCCCTGCTGTGTGAAGCTGGCGGGTAGACACCATCTGCATGTACACATGGGTAGCATCCTGGGCAGAGAGCCTGGCCAGTTAGTGACAATCCAAGCACTTCCTGCAGGACTCACCAAAACACACATGACTTTAAGTAGTCAGTAGGACCTGATCTTGCAGATGCAGGAAAAACAAAATGATCTTTGTTCATAGTTAAGAGAACTGGGATATCCCAAGATAAATCAACAATACTGGCCCCACATGTTCAGATGTGACTGGTGCTCAGACCAAGTACAAGAATTCACATCTCAGTCCAGGGTCTTTAAGTGGAGACTTCTGTCATCATTCAGACATTGACAGTTCAAGAGCTACAATTCTTCATGGGAACATCTTCCTATGCAAAAAATCCCAGTAAATCAGATAGGGACTTGTTTGTTTGTTTTCTTGCTTCTGAACAAATGCTCTCTCCATGTGCAAGAGATTTGGATTGGCTATTCCTCCCTGTACGTTGCGATTTGGGATACATAATCTCTACACAGACTTAACAAAAACAACAATGTATTGTGTGTAAAGAGGCAAATAGTCATAAAGTCTGTGCACTATTTAATACTTTGTATCTCAGTTATAATGACCTCAAATAATGTATCATACGCCTATTACAAAACATACCTATTATAAAAGCATATTTTTCAATACCTCTTTTTTGTGGGTGTCATCAAATGTAATTTGTGGGGACTTTTTTCACCCTACATTTGTACTGTACTAAGTGAATGGTTGCACCATGAAAAGTAAAAAAAAATTTACACAGTCAGCAAGAATTTGTTTTTTCAAGACCTGATAAATTGTTCAGCTCAGTGCTTCTGAAGCTTTGTAGACTTCCTGGGTCTCATAAACTCTTCTAGACAACACTTCAAAGATCAAATAAGTTCTCAGACAATCTTCTTGCTCTGTCTGATCTACCCCTCTTCCCTCTTCTTGTTGAAGAACCCTGACTTCAATGAGTAACAGAACAGACCCAGACAGTTTTCTGTCTGGAAGGACTTGAATTACTTAGGCAATTTGCCTAAGTGAGTGGTTTACCCTCATGATAATGTGTTTTCATGTAGACAGTGGAATGAGAGGGCTTAAGGAGCATGTTATACATTAAATGTATGAAGGTCAAAGCCATCATCCTCTGCTGCAGAGTGCTCCCTGATTGTAGTGGGTCTGTATTAAAAACACATTAAAGAAGTAGCTTCTGTCTGGTGAACACTACAGAACTGGTAAGCTTTTCTAGTGATTTGTTTTATTGATTTTTATTGGGAGAAATACAAGAAAACAAAATTATTTTGCTTTCAAACTCAGTTTCACAGACTTTACCCACTGTTGGTTATTTAAGAGATTCTCAAACCCAAATAAAATTAGAGTGTGAATTATGTCATGCTGTCAAAAACAGGGCATCTTTCTCTATTTTGAAAATGTCCCTAAGAACCTGCCATGGCTTACAGATATTTTACTGGGACTTCAGCTAAAAGACAAGAATTATGCTGTATGAAGAAGATAAACCCACATTTCCACATAGGGGATAAAAGTTATAAAATTAACTATAAATACCTATGTCAACCAAAGAAGGTTCTTAATTGTCAGCCATTTTGTTAGCCATGCTAAACACCTGCAGCTTCAAATATGGGAGACTTCCTAGCTTAAATGTCACCAGATTGCTTTCAAAGAGGTTCTTAAATGTAGATATGCCTGCTTAAAAATCAGCCTCCACCTCTGCAAACTTGGCCTTTTTTGAAGAGGGTGAAAGAGAGCACACTGAGTTTGGCCCTCTGAGGAGCAGTACATAAAAAAACCCACAGCTCAGTACCTCAGTCTCTTGATTTTACATTTCTTGAGATGTTCTTGATGATATGCTATGTTTTCAAACCACATTTACAGCTAAGAACACTGTTTCAGATAGGGTTAACCATGCTTCACTGAAGCGATAGGTCCAGGTTATTTATCTTTTTATATAACATAAATATATATTATATTTATTATGTTATAATCCTGAAGTGCTAAGCAGACAGGGAAAGAGATGCTAGATGCTGTGACTGATCAGAAAGACTGGATTGGAATAGGCTTTCTGTAGCACCTGGGTCCTAAATATCTTCAATTACTTCTACTCTGTCCATCTGAAATATACGGATATTTTCTGATAAAGTTAAATTAAGCTTTTCCCTTTTAATGCAACTTTATCCTGGCATTTTTCTATCCACAGCTTTCAGATACTAGCTTGTCTGCAAATTACTGCTGTCATTTTTAAAACATGAGAACAGCTAAAGCATTTCCAAACTGGCATGCAATCTGTTCTGGCTGATGTGGTGTAAAAGGTGGTGTGGAAAGGACAATGTTGTTTTTTTTTTTTAAATTATGTTTCAGCAAATATTCCTTGGAAAGACCTGGATCTGTATACCTAAGGGATAAAACATGACTTTCAGTACAGGATGACATGCCAGACCCTTTAAATCTCTTGTCTCTCTAAGGGATTTCTGTCATACCCCTCAAAATAATTCTAAAGTTCTGTGAAGCTGTTCAGTCTAAGACTGGTTTTTCTTTGCTGTCTATAGGTGGCAATGGCATGCTTTTGACAATGTTATCACTTGTAATCGAGTCTTCAATACAAACAGTCTTGCAACTATTCAATTCAGTGGAATGGGACTGAAATACAATATGTGACACAGGATTTTTTTTAACTACTTGGCTCTTTTCTTAAAAGCAAGGGCACATCCTTGGCTGCCCTTCCATAATTCTGCACTACACAATAGCAGCGGTGCAGAAACCTGTCATAAAAAAGCAGATTATGCAGTCATCTTTCCTGGCAGCAGACAGAAAACATGATAGATTTGTCTTGCTTTGTGTCTCAACTTTCCATGGAAGGGCCATTTCCGGACGACATGGAAATCAGGCAGTGTGCACCAGTCTTTTCTGTTGGCGTGGCTCATTGAAGAGAGTCTGTGGCCTCCAGAGACTGGAAGGATTGAAGAGCAGAGCCGTTTTATGTCCTTCAAGATGCCTGAGAAGGGAGCTTTGGAGAGCCAAAACACATTTCATTACCCAGACTCTGGGTTTTCTTATAATGCACAGTTTTCTTGCCCAGAAACAAACCACCATCCTTTCACATTTATTTTTGCAAGTCTGTAAGATGGGCACAAAATGGAGAAGAGTCTGAACAGAGCATGCAGCCTCTGCCATGTAGAGTTTAAGACAAATTACAGACAAGATACTGAGTGAGCACCCTCTAAAACTTTTAGACAAAAGTCAATGCTGTGGAAATGGCTATGGGTTAAGATATGTCCCAGTTCTTTCTGGAATCTGATCACAGCAGGACCATACAGACCTCTGTGGTGCCAGCCTAAATTACAGGAGGGCCAAAATGGTTAGTCAAGAGTCACGGGGGATTACCTAATGAAATCAATCTTGAAATGTTGGCATAGTTTGGAGTGATTGTAGATTTCTTTCTAATTTCCTGCCAGGCTGACATGAGACAGTGTGAACCACCAAACTGTAATTTCTGGAAAGTTTTATAAACAAATCTACAGATTTTTTTGTAGTATGGGGTTTCCTGTGTGCTCTTCAGAGAGTATGCAGACTTAAAAATGAAAATTACCTATTCTACTTCAAAGATTTTGAAACTGTAACAGACCATCAAAAGAGAACTTTGTGTTTCTGTTTTCAGGGAGCAGTAATAAAATATTTCCATAGCCAAGCCTTTCCTCAATTTTAATTTGATCTCAGTATTTCAGAAATAGTTTATCTAGCAGTTATGTCTCAATGACAGTGATGCTGTCACATGGATTTCTTGAGGGTATCATAGCTTCATTTTACATTTTATGTAACACTACGCACAAATTTTCTTCAAGAAAAATAGTTATTTTAACCCTTAGAATTCCTGATTGAAATATTAATTTCAGCAGACCACAAGAAAATGCCCTGTGTATTGACTGAAAAGTGACAAACATATTTCGGGAAATTCTACCATGAATAACTGTGTTGGGTTATGGAACCAAAAATGTCTATTCTATTTCATCTGTTGAAAGCAGCTGGGGAGATGTTTTTCTTTATCTCTTGTAACTCTGGGGGGAGGGGGGCAGATGCCTTCTGACAATGCGCCAACTGTTAAAACCAGGTGGGGCAGTGTTTCTTATCTCTTTCACCACCCATCCTCCCTCCAGGGGGATATTTTCTGCTTGGGCCATTAAGGCTCACCAAGGACAGGACACATTCCATCATCCCATTGTGAGATGCTCCACCCAGTGGGGGGAGCCATCCACTCCTACCTGGATAAAAACTGAGACACAGGAACACAGGTACCTGGGTCCACTGGATTCCTGGAGGAAGATTGGACCCTTCTCACCATCACTGGACCCTTTTCTCTCAGGATCATCTCTGCTCCAAGAGAACCACATCTGCCACTCCAGGAGGACTTACTTTGGACTATTTCCAGTACCCTGACCAACAGGGTGTCAGATTGTATCTCTGACCCTGTCAGGGTTTCAGGGTTTGTAAATTTTTTTAATACTCCTAGTAAAGAACTGTTATTCCTATTCCCATATCTTTGCCTGAAAGCCCCTAATTACAAAAGTATAATAATTTGGAGAGAGGGGATTTACATTCTAGATTCCAAGGGGACCTTCAACTTTCCCTGGCAGATACCTGTCTTTCCAAACCAAGACAATAACAAACTGAGCCATTAGAAGATCAGAGTTCTAAAAAGACAAAACTGTCTGACAGTATCAAAATTTTGTTTTTAAATTCTTCCTAGCCCTTATGTAGCTCTAATTGAACACCAGCACTGCTAAAAATTTCTGTAATTGCAGTCTGAATTAATATAATTTTGGACTGTGATCTTGAGTCATTGTACCTGTTTTTTGTGGAGAAGATAAGGAAAAAAATTGTATCTCTGTACCCTCTTTCCTTAGGTTGTAGCTCTTGTCTAACTGTGACTCTCAGCCATCCATGGCCTGATGATTGTGCCTCTTTCCTGAAGCACACTGGATACTTTCTGGAAATGAAAGACAACCTAAACAATAAAAACTCTGAACAAACAAACAATCAAAATCCCAAACAACAATCTGAGATGTTTGCATTCAATCTGAAATGGAGTCCAAACAAGACAGAAGAATAAATGCTCCAAGAAACCTTGACCTGAGAAAAATACTGGCAGTTTTACAAGTGTTTTAACGCAATTCTTCCTCTCTTTGCAGAAGAAAAATGTGAGCAATTAAATAGGTGCCTGTACTTTCCCTGCATATGGGACATGCACCAGGGACATACTTTGAAAGTGGATGTGGAGAGATGGACAAAAAAGGGGCTCCTGGCATATGTATAAATGTTGTCCTGTTGACTGACAGCCACAGTCCGAGAGTGAACTTGAGGAAAGGAGCCTTTTGAAACAAGTCTGTGCTATGATTCTGTGTCTCTGAATGCAACATCGCTGACTCCCTTGTGACAAAAAATGCTGAGACTATAATTTACATGTTCAGCACCTACAAAGAATTGACTGAAAAGTGCAGCACAAGCCTTCATCTGTGCTATTATGTCAGCTGTATGTGTTTACCCGATGCACTTACGCACCAAATTTCTTGCAAGAATCACAAATACAACGAAAGTTAAAACAATAAACTCTGATTCATCATGGTTCATCCTGACTGAATTGGAGCAAGAATATGCAGTTACTTCTTAAATTATACCTTTTGAGCTTAGACAGCTACTTTATGAGTCTGAAATTGCCATTTAGAACTTAATTGAAAAAATGTACCTAAATAATGACATTATCAGCAGCAAGGTGAACAAAAGTCACGGAAATGTGACTGAGGAGCCCATCTATGAGTGACTGGCCAGAATACTGGGCAATGTGGGTTCTGGAGCCATGGGAGTAGAACTAGACTGAACTTCAGAATGCCATTCTATTCTCCTTGTGTGGGAAAAAAGCTCATTTTCTGCCTGAGAAAACCAGTCACTGAACATCACACTCATTGCTAAGTCAAAGACTTGAGAGAGATCAGAGGGTTTTCTGTGTCCCCAGGCAGATGTTTTAAACTGGTGTGTGCCAATAGCAGATGCTGAACATTAGTATTTGCACCTGTATTACCTAAAAAGCAAGTCCTTAGAGAGCTATAGAAATTCTAGGTGAGTTTTCACTGTCATAATCTAAAAATATATAAGTGGAGATGTGTTACATTGTCTACTAGGAAGAGACAAATGTTGAGAGGACTTGAAGCCATAAGCTATTGCAAGTACTGACAAGACAAAGAAAAGAGTCTCTTATTTTGATTTCTTTGGATCTTAGCTAATGTCTGAGTTATGGTTGCGTATTTCCCTATTTCTTTTTTTTTTTTTTAATTCCAAACTTACCACTCATTCAATCAAATAAGTAAACAATAAAATTTCTCTACAATGAGCCCAAGCTGAGTATTAAGAGACAGATAGCTGTTACCAATGATTTATTATCAGATTGTATGGTTGTATTGCAAGAAGTACCACAGAGGATTTGCTTTGGATGACAGATTTGCAATTAATGACCAACATGCTGGAAGAGAAAATGTACCAAAAAACCTACAACATGCAACAAGGAGGCATTACTACCATGAAAATAAAAGCAGGAGGATAAAAAAAAAACAAAACAAACCCCAAAAAGCCCCAACCTGGATAATGTGAAGAAATTATTTCTATAAAAAGAGAAGCTGGAGTATAGAAGAGTGCAAGGCAGCCTCACAAACAAAGGAGAGAGATGGAACAGCTAAGTAGTATAGTAGAAATTATATAGGTGTTAGGGTGGATGGGAAGTCAAACATGAGTCAGAAATACTGTGCTGTTGTGAGCAAGGCAGACATCATAAAAAAGAGGTTTTGTAGGCCTAAGACAAAACATATGAAATAATTCTTCTATTCCACACAACTTTAATCAGGGTACTGTGTCACATTTGCACATGACACTTCCAGAAAGCTGTGGACTAATTAAAACGAGGCAATAAGAGGAAAACAAAAATGTTCAGAGCTTTCAAAAAATTTGAAATGTGAAAACTTAAAAAAAAAAAAAGAGAACTTTTAGCTTCAAAAGAGATAGAGTGAATGCAGGACCATGATAAGTCTTAAAAAATACTAAATGGTTCTGGAAAGCCTCCTGTTTTTCTCTCTCTGAGGACTGTGACAGAGTGGCATCAACTCTTTGAAAAGGTTTCATTGTCTTTGTCGAACCATGAGTTTTTAAGATTAGATAAGAATAAGCACTGATCCTACTTTGGGTCAAGTGCATGTACAAGATGTCTTCTTGAGAGCTTCTTCAGGTCTATTTTTTAACACACACAGACAGTTTGGAATATGAAGCTGTGATCTCATGGAAAGGGAGAGAAGCTGTGCATTTTTCTTCTTAGCACTTGGGAGCTGGATGTACAGTTCTTTTGGATTCCTTTCACATCCCAGCCTTCTTGTTTTGATGATCTGAATTACTGTTAGGCATGAAAAAAGTTATTTTTGTACCCTCACTAAAATTGGTCAGACTGAAATATGGGGAAAATATAGTGTAGGTCACAGAAAACTTTCACTCTCCTGTAAAACAGCATATGAATTTTGAGAAATATAGTGTGAGTACAGATTAAGCTTCTGGTGAGTGTTCTTAGTACTGCTAGATTAAAAAACACTAATCCTAGAAAATAAAGGACTAAAAGACAAGAGGTAAAGGGTAAAGAATTGTTAGAACCTTATAAATTGAGGAGTATTTTGTGATACAGTTCTTAATGCTATTTCTATGTAAACAGTTACAAATGAAAAGCATATATATATAAATTCAGATTTACTAAGGCAAGTTACGATGCCTAGGATGTGTGCATTGACTGTAAACTCCTGTATCATGATTCTGAGAGATACAGCTCTGTGTTTTATTTAGAGAGAGTAGAGTTTTATTCTGAGACGTAAATCTGTGTTTTATTTAGAGATAGTAAGTAGGTAGATGTATACCACATCACTTTGGTTAGTCTTGTCCTTCACCTGTCATTTTTCTTGCTTCCTTTTTGTGCCCAAGTCACTTTAGTATTCCCCTTAGCCATGTGAGCTTGGCAAGTCTTGCTAAAAGTAGTGATGAGTGGAGGTTAAGAAATGTTCCAGTTCTTCCTCTTTCCAGAGCCTGCCACATCTATGGTTTGCTTCTTTTAAGGTCAGAGAATTGTCAGGAACTTGGTGTCATAAAATGACCATAGCACAGGGATGCTATGGATGAAACAGGTTCTTTGTGTTTCTGCTAACCTCTTTAGGATAGTAAGGACACCAAAAGAGAAAATACAGCTCTCAAATCCCAGAGCTGTATATTAGAGCTGAATTCTCTTGCAGTGCATCCTGTCCCATTCTTCTCCCCTGGAAAAGACTAGTGGATTTTCAGGGTCCATTTCCCTCTTAAATGAGCTGTTGATGAAGCCAGGGCTCATGCCATGTAAGAATACCTTCAGAATAGTATCTGTACTGATTTAAGGTATGAAAAGACAGACTTCTGTTTGCATAACACCTTAGCATTCCCTTGGGCCTTCTGAAGCCTCTGCTTCCTAGAATTAACATCCCAGACCATTCTGTGTGTCTTGGATGTATTTTCGTTAAAACTGCATGACAATTAAAATGAGAGTTTTTTTCAGATTATCTACTCAAGTTAGCTCAGTGATACCAAGGAAGTATGATATAAAATATGGTTTTTTGATGCAATTTCTGGTTGAAGGCAAGATGTGAACAATATCCTTAGTGAAACTTTATAGACATCCTTGCTTTCGTTTTTGTGACCAGAGCTTTGGATACCTAGTCTCTCAGAGAAAACCACAAGCAAATCAGTGGTATTTACATATTCTGCCTTTTAAATAAAAGAATACATGCCACTATAATTTCCAGATGAAGGATGAGTATTGGGACTCCATTTATTATGTCTCCTCTTCTATTAATATCACTCTTCCTAGTACTAGGTTGGAAATGCCTATAATAATTTAAGGTATATATATGTTTCCACTAGCATAAGTTGTGGTCAGTGTTCATTATCTTCCATTGCTCTTGTCAATAATTTCAAAATCAATATTTCTACTGCATGCAAAATCATGAGTTTTGCACTGGACTTATTGCACTGAAACCACAAAGGTGTCAATAAAAAAACACAGTGTTCCACTGGAATTCCATGCTGTCTCTATACTTCAGTCTTTGACGAGGTCTTGAACTCAGAAGGGATATACAAGGTTGCATCCTAAACCACAGGAATAAATCTCTCATGTGTGAGAAGGGGGAGCTATCAAGGTCTACACACTGTGCTGAGCTGTACAATTCTTTGGGCTAAATGCAGACAACCTCATGCAAATGAAAATCTCTGTCAGATGAAACTGTATCTCTTGATGAATTTCACCATGAGTCCTATACTGCTGCCTTCTCATCTGATTCCTGCTGCTTACCTATCTCCAAATAAAGCTCCTCAGCAGCTTCCATAAGAATTGTTGTTTACTTGTATTCCAGATGTTTTTAACTTTTTCTATGAGGGTGCCAAACAAATTCAACCATGATATTAGGGCACTAGTGGACACGTCTTGTTGATAAACAATCCCAAAACGTAGCTTCAGGGTAGCTGGTAGATTTTCCTGTGTTTGTCTATGAGTGCTGCAAAGCTACTCTTGAATGACAGGGCAAATGTATGTCAAGGCTACAAAGTGAATGTGTGATATTCAGGATCATCAGCTTGTGGTGATTCTCCACATTTTCCACAGTGGTGTTGTCTTGGTTTGGAAAGACTGGTATCTGCCAGGGAAACCGGGGTTTCCCTTAGAATGGAGAATGTAAACCCCTCACCCCCCTCCAAATTATAATTTTGCAATCAAGGGCTTTCAGGCAAAGATTTGGGAATAGGAATAACAGTTCTTCACTAGGAATACTAACAATACAAATGTAGTAGAAGACAAAACCACCCAACCAAGCCAGCAAACAAACAAACAACAATTTTGGAGAACCCTGACAGAGTCAGAGCTACAACCTGACACCCTGTTGGTCAGGGTGTTGGAAGCAGTCCAAAAGTGAGTCCTCCTGGAGTGGCAGATGTGGTTCTGTTGAAGTAGAGATTATACTGTAGAAAAGGGGTCCAGTGATGGTGAGAAGGGTCCAGTGATGGTGAGAAGGGTCCAGTCTTCTTCTGGGAATCCAGTGAAGCTAGATACTTTGTGTTCCTACGTCTTAGTTTTATCCAGGTAGGAATGGTCGGCTCCCCCCACTGGGTGGAGCATCTCACAATGGAATGTGGATGTATTGCTTTGGGGAGGGTATAGTTTGGGGAGGGTATGGTGGATGTACTACTTTGGGGAGGAGAACAGCTTGAGGAGTCTTAATGACCCATTGTGAAAAGAGATAAGAAACACTGCCCCACCTGGTTTTAACAGCTGGCCCATTATCAAAAGGCATCTGCCCCTCCTCCTTCCCAGAGTTACAAGAGATAAAGAAAAACATCTCCCCAGCTGCTTTCAGCAGATGAAATAGAATACACATTTTTGGTTCCACAACCCAAGACAGGTGTGGAGCAGGGCTCCCCTCCAAAACAGCGGTAATTCTGCCTTTACTTATGTGAAGAATTAACTGACCACTCCTTCCCTCAAGCAGGTGCCTAAACCACCTAGTACTCATGAAAAGATCCCCATTCTTACAGATTTCCTTCCTCTGATTCACCAGCTGTACAGAGGAGACACATTTTTTTACCTCTGTTTTTCTCTGCTTTGTGATTTAGAAATAGATTTTGCTCCCTGAGAGCCTCATGACATCTATCCACCACAGCCTGCATACACAGGTAAGGTAAGTGCTAACTGAGGCAGCATCTGCAACTGATGCTACATTCTTAAAGGTAGAGCATTGATTTCCATTCTTTTGCTTCACTGTTAGTGCTAGGTAAAAGCAGGAGTTAATGCTGCCTTTTAAAGAGTGCTCTTGGGACTGCTGTGGGCAGATTCCAACTGTCTTAGCACTCAAAGATTCTTCATAACTTAGCCCTGGAGTGGATGTTTCCCAACATTAAATTTTTTGTGTGACCTCCCTAAATGAGATTGCAGCTTAATTAAAGAATTTTATTGAATGTATAATGGGAGTTCTTTAATTTCTATGTGGATCTATGTGTACATAGAAGGAGCAGAGAAAGATGGAAAGGGAGAAGGGTAGTGTGAAGTTTGTGTTTGCAAACAAAAATTGTGAAAAAATTGCTTCTTTTAGGGACTAAGTATAGGGAACACACACACTAGTCTGTTATGCCAGAACTCAGATTTACATTTGTCTCAGAGCTTTAGCTCAGCAATATATCAGGGACCAACACCAGCAATGGTACAGACAACTCTAACCCAAAAAGTTCAAGAGTTCTGGTTTTACTTTAGTCTTTTCTCAGATCAGAAAATGTATGTAAATATGCATTATATGATTATATAATCCATGGACTCAGTGTGCTCTTCTGGGCAGAAAAGGCCAGAACATAGCTGGTGACACAGGGTTGATTTATTTATTTATGTATTTATGTATTTATGTATTTATGTATTTATGTATTTATGTATTTATGTATTTATGTATTTATGTATTATTTATTCCTTCTGGAATAAAGCACTGTAGGCTGCAGGTGTCTGCAGACTGTCCAAAATCCTTAAACAAAGATGCAAGTAGGTGAAGTTTATACCAGTCACTTCTACTTTAAAAGAGAGGGCAAACAATTTTGTGTTCAGTCTGTCAGCTCTTAGAGCAAAGCAAGACAAATCATCTCCAGTGCATCTTTGAGGCCTTACTGGCCATTCCATCTGAAGCCTGGAGCAGCAGTCCTGGGGAAAGATGCAAATGCTCATGAATGCATACTCTGTCTGTCAAGCATTGGGCATGCCTGTCAAGCATTGGGCAAGAAGCATCTGCCCTAGACAGGACAGCACTACAGTTTCACACTTTGACACTTACACTCCATCCCATAAAAGCCTACTATTTAGGATTTATGTAAGTAGAGTGAAATCCATCTTGTGTGAAATGTTAGCCAAATCCTCATTTATCTCTTTCCAAGTTTTACGTAAATCCAAATGATCTGATGCACCAAGAAGGACATAGTCAATCTGTTTTACTACACATATGTGCTCACTCTTAATTACTTTGAAACCTCAGAGGTAAGACTGAATTTTGGACTTGAATGACATGGACTTATACAGGAATAAGAACATGCAAGGAACACTGCTTTACACTCTTATTCTACTCTTAGCTCATCTGAGCCCCCTGTCTTGCATTGTTGGAGCGCTCAAACTCGTCCTGAGAGGTCTGGCTCCTTGGGCAGTTCTGTCAGGGCTGTAGCCCATCCACCAAACAGTCACGAGACAAAATCACTTATGTGGCTTGGATTCCAAAGAAGACTGAATCTATTTTAGACTTTTATGCACATAGATTATGCTCATTAAAGCATTTTGAGGCAATTTAGATGAAATACCTCAGACGCCAATACAGACTCCCCTCTCTGTTGTGCTGTGTCTAAAAGTGAATTAAATTTCCTACAGAGCCAAAAGGGAAAAAAAATGGGGGGATAACCAGAGCAATTCGGCTTTAGCACAGACACAGTGTTTGCCAGATGTAAAGATAACAAACAGGCAAGAAAATGCCTCTGTGGGAGTTCAGTCTCCCAGTGTATCTGTGAAAATAATGTCATTGACTGCCCATCCTTCTGATCATGCTCAGTGCTTCAGACACTATGTCAATGATTGTGGAAGTCACACTATACTTTCTAGGCAGCCTTGTAACACATCTGCATAGCTGGGAACACCTTGCAAAGCTCATCTTGGAGCCTGCTACTAGCCTGCTGCTATTGTCCTAGTCTACCAGATAGACTAGGACAATAGGAGATCTAAGATATATATATTTTTAATTCTTGTTATTGAAAATTTGAAATTTAGATTTGGAGACGTGTTGGCAAGTATTGGCCTTATTGTTTATTTGCTGTATGTCCTACCAGGGTGAATCAGGGATATGGTTGTACAGAACATAATAAACACAAACATAATAATTCCACCTTTTGTTATCATTGTCTGTAACAAGTCTGTTCTTCCTAAGGATTTGGGTGAGTTTCCCTACTCCCTTTCATCTCAAGTTAATACATTAGAAGGTTTTCCCTCATTATACTGCATTAATGCTGAAACCCTCATAAAACACACATAAGGGTTTTGTGCTCTACATGTAAACATTTCATAAAGTCATTTATGAAGAAAAACTAATCACATCTCAAATGCAAACCACAGACTGAAATGCATCCATGTATTTTGGAAAGGTCCCAAACCTTGGAGAAGACTCCTACAAACATCTGTACCTGGGAGGTGACATGATTTAGATTTGAAGCGCACAGTTTCTTGTTTTTCAGGCTTTTCTAACAATGCTTGCCACTTCTCAATGAAAATTGTGGAGCAAGGGGTAAGAGAAAGAGAAAATTAGCCGTTTTTTCTTCAAATGGTACCACTAGCTGCTCGCCTGGTAGTTGGAAGGAGCAGAGATAAGTGCTTAAATACTTTTTAAAGCTTTTACTGTTTTGCATAGAACTTCATCTGTCTTTAACACTGTCACAGGGCTTAGTAGAAAGCTTTGCTTTTTGAATCAGTAAAGCAAAGTGTTAATGTGTTACAAAGTTCAGCTGCAATACCTTTGGTTCAACCACATTAGTATAAATATAATTTAATAACAGTGCAGGAAAATTACCAACTATGCAAGAATAATGATAGTGTGTTTCTGAGCAATTTCAGATGTTGTTTCTGAATTTTTATGAAAGTCATGAGGACATGCCAATGACAGCTTAAAAGTGGAACTCTTTACACCCTTTTCTGTCTCTTCAAAGTTAAATCTAAAATAGTGAACTATAAAATGAATCCTGGAAATCAGTAACATAAATAATTTACTGTTGTGAGATCCCACATATCCTGGTCTGGAGCAGGCAAGAAAGACATAGGCCTATTAGAGTGGTAGAAAGAAGGGCCACAAAGATGATCAGAGGGCTGGAACGCCACTTTTGTGAGTACAGGATGAGAGAGGTGGGATTGTTCATCCTGGAGAAGAGAAGGCTCTGGAGAGATCTCATAGCAGCCTGCCAGCATTCAAAGAGAGCTCCTAAAAATTAGGGCATGGGCAAATAGTGATATGACAAGGAAGAAGTTTTAAACTAAAAGAAGATAGACTTAGATTAGTAGTTAGAAGTGAATTACTTATTGTGAGGGTAGTAAGGCACAGGGGCAGGTTGACCAGAGAAGTCACATATGCCCCATCCCTGGAAGTGTTCAAGGCCAGGTTGGATTTGGCCCTAAGCAATCTGGTCTAGTGGGAGGTGTCCCTGCCCATGATAGAGGGGTTGGAACTGGGTGATCTTTTAGGTCCCTTCCAACACAAGCCTTTCTATAATTCCATCATGAAAGCTGATACTTCTCATCTCTTGGACTGACTCCCCAGCTCAGCCCCATGCAGCAGATACTATGTTCTGCCTGAGTGCACTTGAGTGAGCATATATTAATTAATTTTATTAATATTAATATATTTTTATTTTCAGAGACATGAATTTTAAGAAAAAAAAGAAACCACCAAAACCATGTTTCCCACAAACTGCCTATGACCAGTTCTGTTGAGGGAGAAGACAATTTAAGCAGTCAAACCACGTCTTGCCTGCAGTAGAACTCAGGCAGTTGATTACTATCAAGCAAGATCATGACTTGAGAGACCTCTCCAGCCTAGAGGATGCAATTATGTAAGTTTAATTTCACCACACTTGGTTGTGTGAAGTATTTTAAATAATAATTATATATGAGAAGTCCTCTCATTATATTCTGTACAGACATTAGCATTTCTGACCAAGAAAGAATATTTGAGGATAAATCACTGCAAAAGGTTTGATTACTTTTGGGGATGAACAAGAGGCTCATAATAGTGTTCTAATGCCATCAGTATAGATTTCTTATGGTTACATCAGGGGAGCAATTCTGAGATCATTTTCCTGATCAAAAGGAAAACTTTAAATTGCAAAAATATTATAGCTTGTTAACTAAGGATCTGAGTGTTATCTTAGTTAATTTTGAAGCCAGAGCTGTAATTTGGTGTACAATAATCTCAAAACAGTAAAAGACTAAGAAAAAAAATTGAAAACCCTTTGTCAATGTCATTTATATCTCAATTGTGCAAGTGAACCATTAATAGCATGTGCCCAACTAACATATTGTCCTGGTTTAGGGCAAATTTGGGAGGAAACCTCCAAAGGGGTTCCTCTGGAAAGCAAACCCAAATGGCCCCTCCCCACAGCTGCTCCGGGAAAAGCTTCCTCGGAGGAAAGTGGAAAAAACTATTTATTTAACAAACAAGATGCCCACAAGCACAAAGAATGAATAATATGAAACAATAAAACCTCTCGCTGCTCTGCAGAGAGCTGGCAAACGGAGGCAGTCCTTGCCGTGGGTGCAGCTCAGCTCACTCAGCCTCTCACCAGCCCCACTCCCTCCGCAGGGCCAGGCCTGGCGGCCGCAGGTGCCAGCCCTCGCTGCTCCTCTGGGGTTTTCAGTCCAGAGCAGTCCCAAGAGAAGGCAAAAAAACAGTCCAGGGATCTTCTCTACCCTAGCTAGCTAGAAATAAGAGCACAGGAGATCTCTGTCCCACCGCTGTCTGTGCCTCAGAGGAATGCCGGAGCCAGGCCGTGTGGGAGTCAGGCCGTTTTCTCAGAACAAACTGCTGCTGCTTCTTTCTCCCCCTTCACTCCTAGAACCATTTTAAAGGTACAGAACTCAATACACAGCACAAGCAGAACAGACAATTGGGGATACAAGCATCATAAAGTCACATATGTCATAGGACACATATATATGCAAATAAGGAAGTCACCAAGAGATGTCACTTAATGAAAGTTTACATCATTCTGGGATTTTGTGAGACCTAGCAGCTTGTGCGTGGCAAACAGCATCCTTCAGCTGCTCTTTGCATCAACACTTATACTCCGTTTTTTGGGTCTAGTCCTGCAAACTCCTGCATATATGTGTAGAGGATGTGTGTCAGTGTGTGTCTATGTGCATGTTGATTTGGGCTTACTTTTGCCTGCACCTGTAAGACCTAAACTGGAAGATGTCTGCACAGTGCTGTCAGATTTGGAAAGTGAATGATTGTTGCACAATGCTTACTAGCACAAAACAAAAAATAGACCAAATTTAAACCAAAAGGCTTCTTCAACTAGTAATACTATTTGTGCAAGCATACGCTTTTTCATTCAGAGGATAAAAGTAACTTTTCAAATATAATAAACCAGTGTCTGTTTTGCATGGGGACTTGGGTACATAACCATGACATATAAAGGACACTCAGAGGAAGAGTTTCTCAAGAACCTGCTGTGTACATAATGAAAATTAGACCATATTAATAATTCTGTCGAACAGCCTGCTTTGTTTTGGAATATGCCTCTCTTTGCTATGATAGAAACAGGTACTTTCTTTCCTACTTCCTTTGTTTAATTACCTACTGTCCCTGTATTAGCTAGGTTTATACTTTGATATGTAGTTACTTGCCTATTTTTACAATCTCACCTGGTTTTCAAACTTTTCCTCTACTCTATTCAACAGATAATCTCCACAGAGAATGGCTTAGAGTACACTTTCCAAGGGATGCATTGTAGAAGACTTGCAGAAAAGAACTGACCAGGGACCCTCCTTTTCTGAATAGAGACATGAGTCTGACAGGTTGGAACTAGAAATATCAATACACCTGTAGCTATAGCAATCATGTCTATGGCATACTCTAACTATACATTTATATACTATAACCATTTCTGTTTATCCAATATGTATTTATTCTATATGTTTATATTTATTTCTACTTTATGTTTTTTCCCTAAATATGTTTATATTTACGTACAACATTTTTCTTTCATCTCATCCAGTTAGATTTGCTCACTTTGTAAACACTTAATATAGCTTGCAGTTTTCAACACTTAGTGAGAATTGTTGAAATTTTTAAAACTATTTGGCTCAAATATTTGACACAAGAAAGGAAGAAGCAGAAACATTTCCTCCGGACTATTGAAACAAGAGCACCCTCAATTTCATAGTTATTTTTAACTGCTTTCTCTTTCCCTTCATTTTGCTGCCTTTAATTCTAGTTCCTCTCTACTACATGACTGATAAACTGATGCCTGTGATTCTGTCTTAGGTGCCATTCTATTACATGCTTATCTTTCAGGAAGAGCAGATGTTCCCATATGTGCTCTATCTTTATCCTCTGATGCTTTTGCTTTGCAAACAGATGATTGTATTTCCATTGCCCTCTGTGTCTGGAGAAAAAGATACAGCACTAAGGAGTTTTTCTGTGTTGCTAATCAATGGGGTTTGTAGGCAACTGGACTGATCCCTTTCCTACATTGTCTCAGTTACTATTATTCCGAGATACTTTCCCTTGACCTCTGTTCTTTGTCTCCTCTCCCCTCCTCTAATCTTAATTTCCTTTGGGATTTCCTTTCAGCCTCTCAGTCTGATGAAGTAACAAGAACTTGCAAAAGTTCACAAAAGGCATGATCCCACTTCGCTGTTTCCCTCCCCTCCCCCCCCCCCCCCCCGCCCATTTTTTGTCACTGCACCTTGAGGATAGACCATATGTCTGTGTCAAATGGGCACAGGCAGATCTGTGTGCATGTGAGTGTGTGGGTGGGAGCAGGGCCTGACACAGCTTTTGGAAGTGAATACAAGGACAACTTCTTGGGGATACACATGCAGTCATAATATGGCTCTGCTCTCCCTGCCAGCAGTGTTTGGAGCCTGTCCAAAAGTCCCTGTCCCTGCTTGTGCTCCACAAAGCATAACTACTATTCTGCTTGTATGCTATGAGGCCTTTTCATGAGAAATCCAGGTTTTTGCTAAGCAAGCTCAGGTTAAACCATATCCCAGGTATCTCTTCTCCTTCAGCATACAGGCACTAATCACTGAAAGGTCTCCTGATAGGGACTGTCTCAACAACACATTTCTTCACCTGTTAGTAGAGGCAGTGCTGGGAGACTTATCTAAGAAAATTTGACCGTAATTGTAAGATGTTTTAGGCCTCTGGCTCAGCTGCTTAAATGCATTGGCCAACTGGTGGTGTAGAATGAAACAGGTCTGTGTCTGCAGAGTAATGCATGGGATTCAAGGGACCTGAAGCCTGAATTATGTACA
Organism: Phylloscopus collybita; assembly: GCA_027886175.1. Classification (NCBI taxonomy): domain Eukaryota; kingdom Metazoa; phylum Chordata; class Aves; order Passeriformes; family Phylloscopidae; genus Phylloscopus; species Phylloscopus collybita. The sequence continues at coordinate 4,945,310 of JAJNNQ010000029.1, forward strand.
TTGCAGGAGCTTTATTTTGTACTGCCTGGGCTGAGCCTCTAGACTAGACACCTGTTACTGACTGTCTTGTCTTTTTGCTCATCTGCTTAATGGTAGTGTCCTGCCATGAGACCCAAACTACAGTAAACAAGGCCAAACAGGAAATTTGCCTCAAGCACACATCCCAGCTGAGGTATTTTGAGATTATAGACTCATTTAGCAAACTATGGCAATGTGAGAAATGAAGCCCACTCCTCAAAAATTTTTAAGAGTTTAATACAGGACAATAAGGGACGGAACAATAAAGCAAAAATATCATCATTGGGTGCGTGGCAACAGCCAGAGGCACACCCAATCCTTTAGCAAGGAGTCCTTTATACTGTTGCAGTTGCATTACTTCCCCAGGTGACTTTTCATGTTTCTCTGAGCCTTTACCACAACTCTGCCTCAGGTTGCCACTGCATTGCGTAAGTTCACAGTTACAGTCTCCCAGGGTCCATTAGGGAGGCAGTCTGGGGTGGTCTTCTGATGCCACTTTAGACTTGGTATTTTCCTTTTATGGTATCTTGTTCTCTGCCTGAGGTATCTTGGTTATACGTTTTGCAAGAGCAGTCATATCTTGTGATATGTTTTTTTGTATCTCGTAATAGCCTTGCTTCATGCACAATATTAGTTATACTGTCCACAAAAGCAATTACAATTTGCACTATAGCTACAAAAATGTTGTATAGTTACAATTTATAATAATTTGCAAAAGCAAATAAATACATAATAGCAAAAGTCAACTGTTACATAGCACATTGTAACAAGTAGCAAAAATTTTCTTGGACTATATATATTTGTGGATCTAAATACTCTTTTAGATTCATCCTTAGCTTCTATATCTCACTGCCATTATTTACCACAGAAACCTTTTGTTCTGATATTTATTCCATACAGCATTTCCAGATACAGACACCACACAAAATAAAGTAGTATTGGAGATTTCTTTAATAGATAGACCACAATCCTTATATTATTCCTGCCTAGGCTATTATGAGACATTAGGCCTTTTATGAAATTTCTGTAACATAACATCTTCTTCTCTTTGTTGTTACGCTAGGGAATACGCGTAGATGGCAGAGCATTATTTAGTATTCAGCTACTTCACCCAGCATCCCCTCCCACAAAGGATATTGCAGAATTAGACAGGGATCAGAGCAGGGCACTGAAAATATTTAAGCACACGAGAAATCTGGTTAGGGAAATAGATTTAAAAGGCTGTGATTGTTTGTCAGAGGCTGTGAATAAGAGGAGACGTGGTAAGAGCATAAGAAATAATTTTTAAAAAGAAAGCAGAGCAGAAAGCTCTATTCTTCCTGTCTCATAACATGTGTGACAATGAAGCATTCAAAGAAATCAAAAAGTGGGAAATTCAGAACTGATAAAAGGAAATATTATCCCATACAAAACGTAATTAGACTGGAAGCAATTATCACTGACTGCCCTTCTGGCCAAGAATGCAGTTCAAAGTTAAAGTTCAAAAATAAAAGAGAGTGTGTTCTTTGTATAATAAGATACATAATAGTAATGCAAAAAAGGGGAAGAAAAGGTATCCAAAAATCTTAAGTATTTCCGAGAGGTGAATTAGTTTACCAGTAGGAGTAGATTGAGATGGGCTCTGTGTTTCCTATCTGCTTTTCACTTGGTTGCATTAACCTTCCTGAAAGCACATGGGTTGGCCTCTCAATGCACCCATCTGGAGTCACATATGGAAAACAAAACACAGGACACCTGAAATTAATACAACAGGCTGTGAACTTCAGTGCTGAGAAACCTGTGGTTACTACTGTCTTTGCTTGCTTAGTTGTAGTTTGATAACTGTCAGCTCATGGAGTGCAGCATCTCAAATTGCCTCTGCTCAATTTTCCAAAGCTTATCTGGATGCACTCTGAGAAAATATGAGGGAAAATGCTGTCATATTTATTGGTTGTCACTTCATGAATATTTCATAATCACAGGGAAGGTAATTTCCAGTCTCCCTGCTCCTATCTTCTGGAGGAGAAACAGATCCGGGTTCTACAATTTGAGATTCTTCATTACAAAGATCCCTCATAACCACATCTCCAGCCTCGGGTCTATAGCCTTCCACATCTTGTGGACATGTAGCAGTGGTTACAGGAGAGAAAAAAAAAAATAAAATTCCTAAAGTCATAACAGAAAATAAAGGTCGAGTTATCTTGGCATAGAACTTAAACATATAATCAGATCAGAATCCTAAAGGCAAGGTGTTTTAATCTAGTTACCCCCGTAGCTGCTTTGCACACAGTAGTTCTAGTAACACCTTAAATAAACCTTTTACTTAAAACCGTCCAACACTGCTGCTCTGACAGCTTTTTCCAACATTTTCCTAGCTATTTTTTCAGCAGCTGCCTGATTTCTAGGCAGCCTCAGGAGGTGTACTGGTTTGAAAGCAAAACCAGTGAGACTCCCAGTCAGAGATACAATTTAATAGAAGAAGAGAGGGAAAAAAAAAAAGTGAAATAAATGGAATGATACAACCTACCACCCTGTTGGTCAGGGTGTTTGAAGCAGTCCGGAAATCCTCCTGGAGTGGCAGATGTGGTTCCGCTGGAGCAGAGATGATCCTAAGAGAAAAGGGTCCAGGGATGATGAGAAGGGTCCAGTCTTCCTCCAGGAATCCAGATGAGATGTTCTTGTCAAAGCAGTGATTCCTGTAGAAACATCTGGTAGCTCTTGTCTCCTCTGAGAGTTCAGTGGATAGAAGCTGCTTGTGAGGTCTCAAACCCTGGATTATATCCAGGTGGGAATGCTTGGCTCCTCCCCCTGGGCAGAGCATCTCACAATGGTATGATTTCATCCTAGGAGTCATGCAATGGGTCCTTGATGGCCCATTAAACAGAGACAACTTCTTCCAGGAAGGCATTGTTGGGCTCATTAACAGAAGATAAGGAAAACACTGCCCCACCTTGGCTCCAACGGCTCATGGGGATAGAATACATATCTTGGGCACAATTTTACATTGTAACCTATGACAGGAGGAGATGTGGAAAGAGAAAAAACATGCCTTGAAAATAGGGAGGGAAATTTTAGAAAAAAAAGTGTGAGTATGAGAGCAAATGACCTATAGGAACAACTCAGTTCCTCAGGAAGATTTGTCCATTGTCAAGACAAACATTCTCTTTTTGGCAAACTGAATGTAGGCACATATATTTGAACAGGAATCACACATTTCTCTGTGTGTGAAAAAGATATTTATAATCTGGACTATGGATTTTGTATGAGACAGCAATTCAGTGGTGCTCTTAGTACAGTGCTTTGGGAGAAGACATAGAGGTAAGCAATGACCTACACCTGCGCAGTGCACATTAAGAGTCCAGTGGACTCATTTTATATAACAATTTTATTATTATCATGCAAATTGCCTAGTGACCACAGCACAATTTAAATAGGCATCTGAGAACAGAGGAGTGAAATAGTGAGGTAAATATTCCTTTGCTTCTTCCAGTGTGGATACATGAAGCAGGTTGAGACAACTGAAACTTATAGAGACTGCTGAATCTCACCCTCAATCACTGCTGAGGGATTAGTCATTTTAGAAAGTGGAAGCTCTTAACATATTTTAGATAATTCCATATATTGCAATCATGTATGTGTTATATATTAATGATTACTTCAGAAAAACTTACTTTGATCTGCACCAGAATAATTAATAGTTACTCAAACACTTACTTTTGTGTCTAAATATGGTTCAGTTTTTTAATCTACCCCTCCATGTGCAGCAGGTTTTGGTGATTAAGTATTTGTTTTATACACTTTGTTAATGAAAAACTTCATGAAGTCATAATTGCTTTTATAATACAAATCAGCATATATTTTAAAAATCACAACATAGACAAAATGAGAACTATTTGATCTAGAATATTTATAGGTACTTATTTTCTACTTCAATTTTAACTGGAATTTTCTTTTTCATGCCAGAAACAGAAAAGCCACTTCATTCTTTTGACTGGCTCTGAATGAAATACAAGCAAGCCAGGGAAAATTGATTTCACTAAACCATATGGTACAGTTGAAATAGAGTAATTTTCCAAGTCAGTCTAAGTATTTTGGGCTGAAATTCAGGAGTTGTCAAAGTATGGGATCAAATGAGGATAATAAGAATTAGTGTGTTAGGCAAATATTTCTTAGAATCTCAGCTCCTTCATTTTAGTGTAGAACAGAACAATAGAAGAATTTCAGTTAGAAGAAACCTACAACAAGGATCTTGTCCAACTGCCTGACCAATTAAGAGCTGATCAAAAGTTAAAACACATGATTATGTACATTGTCCAAATGCCTGTTAAACACTCACAGACTTGAGGCTTTGATTTCCCCTTAAAGAAATCTGTTCCAGGGTTTAGCCACTGCATGGGTAAAGAAATGTTCCCTAACATCCTGTCAGAACTTCCCCTGGCACAGTTTGAACCATTCCCATGTGTTCTGGCCACTGGATCCCAGGGAAAAGAGACCAGCACTCCCTCTCCAGGTCCCCCTAAGGAAGCTGTACAGAGCAGTGAGGTCACCCTGAGCCTCCTTCTCTCCAAACCAGACAAACCCAGAGCCCTCAGCCACTCCTCACAGGATGTGCCTTCCAGCCCTTCCACCAGCTCTGCTGTCCTCCTCTGCAGCATTCAAGGACCTTCCCACCCTTCTCAGCCTGTGGGCCCAGCACAGCACACAGGACTCAGGGTGAGGCCGCAGCAGGGCTGAATCCAGCAGGATGATCCCAGCCACAGCTGGTGCTGCTGTGTCTGATGCAGCCCGGGATGGGTTTGCCCTCCTGGCTGCCCGGGCACACCCTGCTGACTCACCCTGAGCTGCTGCCGACCAGCACCCCCAGATCCCTTTCTGCAGGGCTGCTCTACACACACTCCTCTCCCAGCTTATGCTTGTGCCCAGCTTTACTGCATCCCAGGGGCAGAATCTGTGTTTGTTCTTGTTAAATTCCTTACCACTGACAGTTATCCAGTGCTCCAATGTATTTCAGATCCCTCTGCAAGGCTCTTGTCCGTCAAGAGTCAAAAGTACCTCCCAATCTGGTATCATCAGCAAATTTGCCAATGCTACATTAAACTCCTGCATCCTGACCATTGATAGACATGTTGAATGGAAATTGCCCTACAATTGAACCTTGAGGAGCGCCACTGGTGGCTGATCAGCAGCCAGGTGTAACTCCATACACAATAGACTTTTGAACTCTGCCCTTCAGCAAGTCCTTCACTCAGCACACTGTGTACCTGTTCAGCTTATCCAGAAAGATGTTGTGAAGAACAGTATCAAAAGCCTTATTCATATCAAGAAAAACTGTGTCCACCACCTCCTGTTCATCCACTAAACATATAACCTTACGCTGAAAGATTCAAATTACTTAAAAAGGGCTTTCCATTTCTAAGACCACAAATTTGTTGACTGTGTCTGATGATTGTATTATTCTTTAAGTAATCTTCTGCATATTTCGCAGGCATTGAGGTTTGACTAGTAGGTAATAGTTTTTGGTTTTTTTTAAAGTTCAAATAACTGAGAAGAGAATGTATTTGCAGTCTGTAATTTATGATACGTAGATATCACACACTGTTTACAAAAGTGGCATTGACATATTTTTTTTACCAGTGAATGACAAGCTCTTCTGTGTGAGTGTGTACAAAATTTTACTGAAAAATCCCCTGAGATGATTGTAGCTCAGATTTTGAATGAATCAGGCAATGCTTCTGCATGATGTGTATTGGGTAATCTGCTCTGCTGTTCCACCTGAATGAATCTGAGCTTCACCATCTCCATCCAATTTATTAGTATTTGCTGTAATTAGTGAGTAGACATCATCTATGGGGTATTTTTTCCCCAGTTCTGAGAAAGTCTCATTTTCTTAGAATACCATAGCTCATATAAACAGACACAAGTATGTTTTATTTTTTAATCCAACATTTTATTGATCATCTCTTGAAAGGAGAGAAAGGGAGAGAATTCATATTCATAGCAATTTTTCTCACACTCAGCATCTTTCTAAAATGAAATCAAATTGTTGCGCTTAAGGCACCTTGTAGTATTCTTTAAAGAATTCTCACCAGTGTACTTTCATACCCACCCAGAGAGATGGAGCTCCTGGAATATTTTATCAGTTCAATGAGAACTGAGAGGCTAAGGAATATAAAAGATATGGTGTTCTTTCAATCAAATTCTTCCTGTTTTGATAACACTATCGTTTATGACAATGAAAGGTCATCAGTTTCTGCTAATTCAAGGTCTTTGATTAGCTGTGTAATTCAGATTTCAGTTTAAAAGAGAGATCTGTGTGTGTATACACAGATAAATAAATTGGGAGAGGTGCTGATTCTTATATATTATATAAGTATTTCAATCACTTTAGGAAAAATTTATTCCTTGAATGAAGTCAGGAACTGACATGAAATCAGCTCAGACCTTTAGTAAGGTATCTCTGACAATGAAATATTGCCTAAAACAATGGCATATCGTAATTAAGTGCAACATGTGCTATAATGCACCATTAACAGCTGTTATATGTCAGCTATACACAGAAAAAGAGATGCTATGGATTATCAATGAAACATTTTCAAATACTCAGTGGGATGGCTTCACCTCAGGTTTGTAACGGTCAGTTCCCTCAGGGACAACTAGAGTTTTTCATCAGACCTTCCTGGAATAAGGGATGTGAGTAAGTTTCTGTTATGTCAATGTTTCACCTGGAAAGGTGCCTTTTTTCTTAGAGATTCATCTTTTTCTATGTAGCAAGCACTGAAGTTATCTGAAGCACCAAGACACTTCTGTTCTTTTGCACAGTAAGACTTCAATACCACTGAAACAGAAAAAATATCTACACCCTCAGTATCTATCTGAAACATGGTTTTGTTTGGATCTTTGGTTTGATTGTTTGCTTGTTTTTGTTGGGAGGTTATGTGTTTTTTCTTTCAAATATACTCTCTATATTATAGGCTTAGCCCATCATCAGAAAAAAGTATCCAGTGGCTCCATTCTTTTCACTTTTCTGGTGAACTTCTTCAAGCTCTTGCAGATTTCCTAATTTTGTGCATAAAGTATGGATTATCCTAGGTCAGATCTCTGCTTTAGGGGCAAAAAAAATTAAAGGTTTTTTTTGAGTATTTGTTTTTGGAATTACCAGAGACTTCAAATGTGAATTGTACAATCAGAAGAGAAAATCTCCAATTTAATTCAAGGATGATTAAAAATATAGTTGAGGCAGCATACACCCTTTACTGATAATGTGGGAAACTAAAATAAGATGGGCATCCTTCCCAGCAGGTTTCCTCCTCTCCAAAACCCTTCATTGCTCTGCCCTTTTCTCCCATGAAGTCTTGTCCCTGCCCAAATCCCTTTCTACCCCAGACCTGACATCTCTACTTTGTCACTTGAAGAACTGTGAGCTCTGTCTGCCCCAGTGACACAATCCAGCAGCACTTTGACACAGTGGGTGTCAGTCATCATCATGAAGGAGCTCACCTCCTTCATGGCTCTCCTTAGCCACCACCTATGTCAGTGGGGAGACCCACCAATGAGGTAAATTTGCAAAACTGAAGATTTTGTACACATATCAATAACCAGAAAATATCTGTACACAGTGGATTGCAACCTTCCCTCCCTCCTGTCACAGCATTTGTTTCCCACAGCTTTGCAAAGTTCTTGGCACAGCAAGATTCCATCCTACAGGATGGTTGTAAATACAAAGTGGGTGTGAAGGAAATTCTCTTCTAAACATTTCACTGGGCTAACTAGTCTCTAATGAAAGATGAGAGGAAGCTCTATTATTCATGTCCAATTTTACCTCGCCATTTTTTTCCCATGTCTGATCTATGGTGAAGGCAGAGATCTTTTCCAGACTGAAGAACAGTCTTTGTAATTGCCATACAGCTCCTGGGTTCAGGGTCACGGTTTTTACCTCATGTGGGAATAAGATCAGGGTTGTCAAGAAAGAGCACTCAAGGAAGCCATTGGCCTTTTTCTGTTACTTGCTTTGAAAATAGATTTGGCTGGCTGACTGACTTTCCAGAACTAGAGAGATTTAGTTTGCTTCATACAGAGTTCTAACATTTCTATTTTTCTTACATGGTGTGATTCAAGTGCAAGTGTAGATAGTGTAATCTTCTATAAGATTATGATATTCATGGGAATAAGCAGATTACATCATTTGAGGGCAGACATGATAAACACAGTCAGGGTTTATAAGTGAAACAAGTCTGGGACTTTAACTCAGTAAAGGAACAGTCATATCCGAAAAAAAGATCTTGAAGTTAACTGTAGTCTCTAGTCCTGGAAGCCTAAAAGACAGAAGATTGACAAAACTTGAAAGGTTCAGAGAAACTGGGCAGTAAAAAATGCCCAGCATCTGGCTTCATCTCACCAGCTTTGTCAGTCCCTAACCCATAAATGCAGCTAAGATAAATGTTGAATCAATGATATTTCATAAGAGGGGAAAGAAAAAAAACCAAACCAAAAAAGCCATGTAACACAACCAGTATTCAGAACAACAGTGTAATCACATTTCTTCAGTGTGGCCAGATAGCAAAAGAGTGATGCTTGTTAATAGAAACCAATCACTCTTTCAAACATACTCTTTCTACAAATAACATAAATTAACACAATTATGAAATGCCCATAAATGACAGACTACAGTTGCAGATAAGCAAGCCTTTGAACAACAATATATCACCTTTTTCATCTAAAAACCACATCCTATATTTCTCTTGAAGGTAAGGTACAGGATATGTAACATAATTTGTTTTTTTGGAAGTTCTTGATCTTATTAAACAGAAGGTATTTTGCACTTCTGTTGTCTTATAATGTGCTTTAGTGTTTTGGTAACCATCATGTGAAATATATAAGAACTTGGGCTCCAGCCTGCTTTAAATAAAGATCGAGGCAAGAACAGACAGTTGATCTGAAAGGTTCATTTAACCCTAAATATTCAATCTGAAGGATTGGAGCTTCATTTTAAAATTAATTTCTTTTATTTCACTGTAGCTAATTCACATACAATGCCAATTAAGTAGTTCAGTTTATAGTGACATAATAATAATATATGGCAACTAAAAAGGGAGAGTTGGGTATTTTTTCCTTTGTGAATATGAAGGTGCTCACAGAAGAAATGAGGCTAAAAAACCATGTCTACAGATATTTGTGTTTCTTGGACCAGATTTGCAAAAGCAAGTCCTCATTTGAGAGCTTAATCACTCTTTTTATTGAGAGGCATTGAATCATCCCTGTGTAAAATTGTGACTTCAGGGATTTGGCATAAAACTTCATGCAGCTCTCTTCTCCTGCCTCTGCCCTCCCCATGTCTACCATTACAAAAACTGTCCAGGTTTTCTTCTAGCATTTTGTTAGGGTAATTTTCCCTAACTGCATACTTTTGTGATTGTCAAGTGGCATGCTAGCAACCAAGGGACTGCAGGAGTAATAATGAAATAACAGATGTTTTAAGAAAAACGATCATGAATTTAACAAGTGGTTTTCACTGATCTGAAACAAAATGTTTAGGTCAATTCTGGATGACTCAATGCTATTTAGATATCCTTGCTAGCTAAGATTTGAAACAAAATATTGTTCTAGAGTGAAAAATTGAAACATCTCAGTTTGAAAATGTTAGAACTGTGTTCAAGAAAGCACCTTTTTGCCCTCAGCTTGAGCTACTTAACAAACTAAATAAAAATTCAAGAATTGTTTTAGACATTCCAAACCTTTACTGTTTTGCAGACCTAATTCCAACCCTAATATTTCACACAACCAGAATCAGCACTGTCAGTGCAGTGTAGCAATACTGTCAGTGCAGCAACATTCAAGTTTACACTCTGTAAAATCTTCTGAGTCCCCCATAGATTTTGGGGTCAGCTTTTTATGTCAACAGACAAATTTAAATTTTCTTTTTCTTCTTGTTTTCCTCATAGTTTGAGCGAAAGAATGCACGGTAATGTAATTTGAATGTCAGTTAATGTGCTCAGGCAGGAAATTGCATTATGTCTTCAACAATTAGATTAAGTAGCTGTTGTCAGCACTACGAGGGTGGAGCTCCCTTCTTCTAAATACAGATCAGTGAAAACTGCTGGAAATAAAAGTTCTCAGCCTTGATTGTTTGTTTTCCTTAACCAAGAATACTTGTGTTTCTCTGAGGAGGAACAAAACCCACCATGAAAGAGTCTCAAACAGCTGTCAGCATCTTTGGGACGCAGCAGATTACTGGCAGCTCTGATTTTGGTGTGGGCAGCAGGAACCTTCCACAGTTGTTCACTTCACTGTCAGTTTCCTCAGGATGCCTCCACAGCACAACCTAATCACCTCCCTCTGTGTGCATGATAGGCAGAAGATACGGCACAGATCCTACAAAATCTAATGCATCTGCTTGAATCCTTTCAGGAAAATAATCTAAATCATAGGATCATAGAATCCGAGAAGATTAAGGTGTTGAAACACACCTTGAAGGTCATCTAGTCCCTAACCCTCCTGCCACGGGCAGAAAATCCTTCCCCTAGAACAGGTTCCTCAAGGTCTTATCCTACGTGGCCTTGAAGACTGCAAGGGTTTGGGCATCTTGGACAACCTGTTCCAGTATGTCACCTTCCTCACAGTAAAAATTTCTTCCTAACGTTTAACCTAAATTTCTCCTCTTTCAGTAAGTACTCATTAGTTTTTTTTTTTTTTTAATTTTTTTTAATTTTTTTTTTATTTTATTTTATTCCTATTTCAACAGTGATTGTGGGCATTAAAACTAATTTCAGAAACGGTGGGCCATTGCAGTGATATTGACCATCTTCTGAAGTGCATTGTTTTGTCCCCTTCAACATCGTTAGGACTTTGACATGCCCTTGGGAGAAGTTGGCTAAAACCATTGCAGTTTGGTAGGGTGGCAAACAGTTAGACACACTTAAAGTTCTAGTGTGTCTAGCCCACACATCACCTCTAGCTGGGGCTAACAAATACGTCTTTTAAACTCCATAGGGACAGCTGACTTGTTTCTAAGCAATGAGTTTTTATGCTGGATGGACTTACGCTAGATGAAGCTGATCTGCTTTATCTATTTGTTGCTTTTATTGAGTGATATGTCAGTTTTTGCCAGCATTTTCAGAACATAAACATTCTCATATATGAGCATATGTACTCATTGGGAAGTTGTGGTTTTGATTAAAACAGAAGCAACATACTTTTGTTTACACTAAATCACAAAGCTGTGAATAATGCATTTTTCTATCATTCTTCTGTCCTTTCCTTCTACTCTCATATCTTTCTTTGCCTTCCCCCCGCCCCATTATGTCTATAGGACAGGCCTGGATACTCTATGTATATCATATATACATAGGGAAGTAAAAGGGCTTACAAATGTTATATTCTTTCTTAGTGCAAGGATGAATTTTCAGATATTGGCCACTTTTGTAACTCAAGGACAACCAAAAAATAGTCACCCAGACTGTCCTTTATCATAGGTATTTTCTCTGGCATATCTTTGTCCTCCTGTTAACAGAAAACATAAAAATCACATTTTCCGTAGCTCCAGATCTTGTAAGCAATCCTTTTGAGAGGACATGGTGCATCCTGAGGCAACAAATGTGGTCAATCCCTGGTCAGATTTTGAATTTGAGTAAACTCACCAAAGTCACTGATAACTTACCACAAGTGGGCTCATAACTCAGTGTAATGCCTTGGGCCACTGCAAGAATATTTTGTGTCAGGCAACTGAATGAAGCAATATACCACCCTAAGAAAGCTCTGTGGTAAAACTTTCTGAAATATAGGTCTCATGTAATGAAAACTTCCAGCTTCAAGAAAATCCTGTAATACTCAGATGATCTTATCAAAATTTATTTTTAAGCTCCAGTGAATAACTGTATTTTGGAAGAAAACGCACATGGGTTTTTCCTGCCTCGAAATACTATGTGCTTCAAATCTTAGATATACAGGTGATTAGAGCAGATAAAATCAATACTGAAATTATTTTCCATTATCTCCTTCCATTCTGGTCTATCAATTTGTTTGAAATAACCATTTTTTTAAAGACATAATGCAGTCCTTTCAGCAATTACATGGATTATTCTTCAACTAAAGTAGGAAGGACTCTTGCATGATGTCCTTGTTTTATTTAGGAACCTTATTTACTGAGTACTTGTTCACCTTTTTAGATAGGCAATCTTTGTCCCATGGAAATCATATAACATTGCATTACAAATTGCATTACTAGCTTACTGTGCCTATTGTCTCTGTAATCAGGTGTGTGCCACAGCATCAGGCTACCCTTAGAACACCAACATTACTTTTATATTCAGGCTATAACTTGAAGCCCATTTGTTTCCCTGGAAATTTCTGATAGAAAATCTGTTTTTAAATTGTTAATCAATGTGTGGGGAGGAAAAGGGAATATGTTTGCACTGGTTTAAGAATTGTCAGAAACTCATCATCCATTTTAGTGGATTACATATGTGTACATATGTTTGTGTTTTTATAAATATATATAAAAATACGTAACATGGAAACATTATATGTACAAACACACAGACTTATATAAGTCTAAATCTAAGTGTGAATAGATATATATGCATAAAATAGTGAGAATGTCTACTGCCAGATGTGGTATAAGAGGTGCTGTACTGCAAGCAGTTGAAATGAAAAGTACCTCCTATATCCCACAAAACCGTGTTCAGAAGACACAAACAGATACAAATCTGGAAATTTCTCAGAATACTTTTTAAGCTAAAATAATTAATTGACTATTAATATGCCATCTGAAATATTCTTTGAAATGTGGAAATTCTCAATTCAGTACAATATACCTACTTTATTAAAGAAGTGGGAATTGTAGTTAGCAAACCTGAGTGATCTGAAAGTATTCCATACATTAGTTTTTCATAGAAAATGGACGTGACTTAACAACTACACAGATCTGAAAGTATTCCATACATTAGTTTTTCATAGAAAATGGAAGTGACTTAACAACTACACACCTCAACTACACACAGGTGAAACATGGAAAAAAGAGGATAAAGTAGATGCCATGTCTGCCAACAAACTCTACTACTCTGTTTCCTCGGCTCTAAGCACTACATCTGGGACGAAGGTCTCAAGTTTAAACTTTTAAGAAGCATTTAGGTGCCTAAGAATATTCACTAAATGCCATCTGGGATGCCTGTGATCATCCTTTTGGCCTCCATTTCCCATCTCTGATGGATGGAGATCTACAGTACCTTATATACTCATATGAAATCTTTGGGGTACAGAGAGGAGATGGAATCTCTCAGGTGTCATGAGATAGAAATTATTTATTGGATTTTGCCTTACATGCATAGATACCAGTCCAGTTAACAATCCAAGTTACTATTTAGGGATTTGTTTTGTTTTGTTATTTTTTTTTAGTTTGTTATAGGGCAAAATTTCATAGATTTGGTTATACAAGTTCCAAGTACAGCCAGAACTATAATCTTTAATTATTATTCCCTGTGTTATGTAGATCAGAGCACTACCCTGTATCAGATCTTGCTTGAACTATGATGTAACTTCTAAACATTAATCTCAATCCTACTTCAATTTATCAGCAATCAATAATCTACTGCAGAATTTCACATATTCTTTCAGTGCTGTCAATTACATACAGTGGTCCAATTTTGCTTGTTGTAATGCGCTTGGATGTTAATGTGCTTAACAGGGGTACGACACCTTCCTACAGTGAAGGGGGTGTACAACATAGGGCTAAACTATTAGCTCAGGAAATAATCAAAAAAATCATTCACAGAATCACAGAATCGTGAGATTGGAGGAGACCTCCAAGATCATCAAGTCCAGCTCAGCCCTAACCTCAATTAAACCATGGCACCAAGTGCCACATACAGTCTTTTCTTAAGCACATCCAGAGACGGTGAATCCACCACCTCCCCAGGCAGACCACTCCAATATTTCATTACCCTTTCTGTAAGAAACTTTTTCCTAATATTCAGTCTATATTTCCCCTGGTGCAGCTTAAGATGTCGCACTTGGACATGAATGAAGATGCTTGACTCCAGTTTGAAGTAGAAGAAAATCAGAAGGCTTTATTGTCTAATTTTTAGTACCTTTTATAAGGTGTTCTGATACAGACTTAACATGATTGGTGAAAAGGAACAACACCTCTCTAGTCCCATTGGTGGAACAAGAGAAACACAATCAGCACAGCTGTACAGCAGATTTATTTTGAGAACATAAGTTATTTACAGAAATTGTCCTTGAAAGAAAGACACTCCCTAGAAATCTTCCCTTGGGAAGAAATCAGCCACTGGCAGGCTGAAAACCTTTCAGACTCAAAATTATCAGGCCCACACTCTTGTTCTGTCAGTTGCTGTCTGAAGAAAGAGACCAACCCCTACCTGGCTACAGCTGCTTTTCAGGGAGTTGTAGAGAGTGACAAGGTCACCTCCAAGTCTTCTGTTCTCCAGGCACAAAACACACCAACATGCTACTTCAATTTATCAGCAATGAATAATCAGCATTTCACATATTCTTTTAATGCTGTCAATTACATACAGTGGTCTAACTTTGCTTTTAATTTTTAAAGTTGCCTTGGTCACTTCTAGCTTCCAGGCATTGACATGTGCCTTTCTCCAACAGGCCAAACACAAGTGTCCATTCCTCATGTAGGCAGAGCTTTCATAGCACATCAATCTTTAATCTTCTTGTTAATCTAGTAAACAGATGACAAGCTCTGAACTATTTTTCCAAACTATGCTTCTCCTGCCTTAGCTCATCTCTGATCCTTTCCAAAGCTGGCCATGATATTGCAGGAGTGACTTTATGGGATTCATTTATTTGCTGAAACATTTATTTGCTGCAGTTTTTGAAAACTTTTCAGATCTGCAGTCTTCCTCTGATCTGCCTCCATCTGTGGGCATGGGATGAGTTTTACATTTATGACTATGGATTTGGCTCTGTTAAATTACATCTGTTTGTATGAACAAGTGCACAAAATGACTGTGTGGTCACTCCCTCTCTCAGTAATTTTCTTCTACACTATTTAGCTCTCCCTAACATTTATGTCATCTGCTGCCTCTGCTGGTATAGAGTTTAATTATTATTTTAAGTCATTGATACATAGAATACCCAGGGGGTTTGTTTGCTTGCTTGTTTGTTTGTTTGTTTGTTTGTTTTTGTGGGGTTTTTTTTACAAAAAGAGTAGCAGGAAGGGCTTATGTTATCCAGAAAAGGAAGGTCAAAGAAGCTGACCTACCAAATAAACAAGTCCAGGAAACTGGTAACAAAGGTTGAGGAAAAGGTTAAGGTACTCAACATACTTTTACCTCAGTCTTTAACGGAAACCTCTCTTCCCACACCTCTCAGGTAGATGGACAGCAGGATGGGGACTGAGGGAACAAAAGTAAGTTTTAGTTAAAAATGAGGTTCTGGACCTCCTGAGGAACCTAAATGTACCTAAATCTATGGGACCTGAGGAGAAGCATTCCAAAATCCTGAGGAAATTGGTTGATGTAGTTGACAAGCCACTATCCCTGACATTTGAAAGGTCATAGAAGTCCAGGGAACTGAAAAAGGGGAAATACTGTACCCATATTTAAAAAGAGTAGAAAGGAGGACTCTGGGAACTACTGACCTGTCAGCATCGTCTCTGTGCCTGGGAGAATCATGGAAAAGATCCTCCTAGAAGCTGTTCTAAGGCACATAGAGGAGAGAGAGGGGATTCAAGACAGCATGGCTTCAGCAAGAGCATTCAGAAGGTAGTGGTCAATGGCTCAGAGTTCGGATGGACATCGGGGACAAGTGGGGTCCCTCAGGGGTCAGTACTGGGACCAGCGTTATTTAACATCTTTGTTAACAACGAAGACAAAGGGATCAAATACATCTTCAAAAAAATTTGCAGATGCCACCAAGGTGAGTGGTGCTGTTGACACACCTGAAGGACCGGATGCCAATCCAGAGGGATCTGGACAAGCTCAAGAACTGGGCCCATGGGAATCTCATGAGGTTTAATATGACCAAGGTGTTGTACCTGGGTTGGGGCAACACCCAGTACCAACACAGGCTGTGGGATGAACAGATAGAGAGCAGCCCTGCGCAGAAGGGCTTGGGGGTGCTGGTGGGTGAGAGGCTGGGCACTCACAGCCCAGAATGCCAAATGTGTCCTGGGCTGCATCCAGAGCACAGCAGGATGTGACACATCCAGTGATGCAGTAGGGCCAGGAACGGGATTCTGCCCCTCATCTGGAACCCTGCATCCAGCTCTGGGGTCCCCAGCACAGGAAGGACGTGGACGTGTTGGAGTGAGTCCAGAGAAGCATCACTAAGATAATTAGAGGGGTGGAGAAACCCTCCAGTGAGAAAAGGCTGACAGGCTTTTCCAGTCTGGAGAAGGCTTTGGGTTGATGTTATTGTGACCTTCCAGTATCTGACGGGAGTCTACAAGAAAGATGGAGAGAGACTTTTTACCAGAACATGTAGTGACAAGACAAGGGGGAATTGATTCAAACTGAAAGAAAGTACATTTTGATTAGATATTTAACAAAAACTCTGCTGTGATGGTGGTGCGGCACAGGAATGGGTTTCCCAGAGAAGCTGTGGATGCTCCATCCCTGTAAGTTTTTAAGGCCAAGCTGGATGGAGCTTTGTGCAACCTGGAACAATAGAAGATGTCCATGCAGAATGGGAGGGGCAGGGGGGGAGGGGGTTGAAACTACATGGTCTTTAATGTCACTTCCAACCCAAATCATTTTGTCATTTAGGAATTCTATGATTCTATGGTTAATGTGGGTTTTGTTGATTTTGGATTGTTCTGATTTCTTAATCAATAATATTTAACACTATGACCTTTAACAAACCTGCAACCCCAGCAGAAGACCTACCATACTACAGGCTACTACTCTGAATTCCCACAACAATTATTTCCACATGTATAAATGACCCTGAATATTATAATTGATTTTTGTTTGCTAGCATGCAAAAAGAAAGCTGAGAAGAATGTGTTTCCCACAGGTATCATTCCACTCAGTGCTCATACCTTTTCCGCTTTTAGTAACTCTTTTGCATGAGGTTTTAAGAAACATATTTTTAAACGGCTTACAATTCAGCCCACAGGGACTTGTGAGGGAGACTGAAGGGGACTTATAAGTAGAATAGTCAGGTTATAAATGTTAGTATTTATATGTACAAATTAATGCTTTTAGATGAGAGGTGTTTTTTAAAGAAAACAAATCTAGAATTTTTTTTTAAACACAGGACACATTGACTAAGTTTTTTGATATCCTGATAAATTCAGGGGCTGATCTTTACACATTCATAAAGAAGGTGAGTCTGGCAGGGTAGCTTTGTCTTTTTGTAGGACAGTAGAATATTATCAGCACAAAAAGCATATGATCACAGCAACATGATGCACAACCTACAACATTCAGGGAACATTTTACTGCAACCAAAGGCAGTTAAAGGTTTATATTTTCCATATAACGTTTCCTGAAGGAATGATAGTAAGAACGCAACACTTAAAAACAAGGGCAAAATTAAGACATTCATTATCAGTTCTGAACAGGATTAATTTTAATGATAATTCCACTTGCCTACACAGTGTTCTTAGATGTGAAAAAACCCCATGGGATTAGGCCAAATATTGTCATGGTAACTAAAAGAGAGGGAAATAATTCTAAAACCGTTTCCAATAAGCAGGAGCAGCTACCATTCCATCAGTAGCCTTCAATAGAATGTGACATCTGTTTTTCATTTGCTGTTTCTGGGCTTGAAGAAAAGGAGGATAATTGGAAATAGTACAGTGTTCTGGGAACATACTGAATGAAAAGGCTCTTAGCACTTTTTAAATATTGGTCCATTTGTCTTTAAAAACATCTAGCATGTACCTCCTTTGACCAGTTTTAAATTGGACATGTTAGCTGGAAAATTTTCTGGACTCAACTATGCTCGAGCAGTGAAAGATCCAAGCAAGTTTCTTGCTTTAATAAGAACTACCATTGCAGCTGAGAAGTGGACACCTATTTTTGGAAATTGAGAAGATGAGAATGAATAAATTGTAGGAAATTATGTGATTACTTCATATTGGGGATAAACTAACCCAAAGAAGAAACATGTACCAGTACTGATATTTTCCACTTCTTTTATTCAAGCACACCACATGAATTTAAGACAATATTCATAACTGTACTGCTAAGAGACAAGCAGACCAAAATCCAGTTGTGGAACTTGAAGGAGGGGCGGGAAACGGAAACGTCAGTCACAGTTTTTCCAGCAAGGGTCGTTACCAGTGAAACAGTGTACCATTGAATCTTCCCACACATGAAGTTTTTAATAAACTATTTGGAACATTTCTAAGAAGCTGATCACAGACTGTTAAGTGTGGTTTACCCAATATTAGAAAACCTTGTTTGCTCACCTAGTCTAGACAATTGCACACACCAGTAAAAGCTCTTTTGTCCTTTGAATCCATGAGATGTTTATATACCAACTTACCAGGTTAAGAGGTTGATTTTAGGCACTCATAGTTTTGGAGTAGGAGCTTACAAAATAGTTTATGGTTATTTGGTAGGACTGAAAAAAAGAGAAGAAACTATGAATTTACTTTATTTATCCTTAGTATTATTTCACTATGTCTTCATAACAAAGGAAAAATTAGAAGACAGGACTTCTGTCTGGAAGGAATAATAGGAACTTAAAGCTTACCTGATGTTTCCTAAATCAGAATTCTGGAATAATAATACTGCATGAAAGATGTTTATATATGCTTTGAGAAATACAGTCTAGCTAAATGTCATACGCTAGTCACCTCTGCAACTTCTTGAAACATCATGTTTCAAGGTCCAAAAAGGGATAATACAAAGCGTGTTGCTTCACTGGCTTGTAACTTTTTGTACAAAGGTCACAGCATCCAAAACAAGGCAAGAACAAGTAAAGAGTCATAAATGAATGTCTTCAGTTTGTAAGATTAAATCAAACCCAAATGCCCCCCAAACCCAAGCCAACAACACACCACCAAGGCAAAAACCTCACAGATCAATTCCAAAACCATTTAAACTAAAAGGTAACTGCAAAATGTTGGACTTCATGTGCAATATGCTATTTGTGATCTTTTCTCTCTTCATACTGACAAAAATATAGCTATAAATTATTGTTACCATAAATTCTCCCACTCCTATTCATTCAGGTGTTCTCTGGAACAACATTAAGATGGCCCAATAACTACAGATAATGTGCTAGATGCAATTTCCAATTTGAAAGCCTACTGTTGGAGCACTTTTCCAAAAAGGACCTGAGGTTGAAAATAATTTTATTTCAGGCTGCACTCTGAAATTATATGCTGACATTGTCTTATGCATAGCTTGGCATCTGATTTTAGCATTACTATAGCGCATCCTGATAACTTTGACCTTGCCTACTGCTGAATTATGTGGTGACATGAGTCATGTCTTTTGAATTCCCTGGCCCAAGGATCAAGTTGCTCACGTGTGTAATTCATGCTGTTCCCAGATATTCTGCAGGTAGGGATGATAGGAAAACTGCAGCTCAGTTTAGGCTCACTGTCCTGCCTGCTGAGGAGACTGTTATGATAGCAGCTATGTTTACCAGCTTTTTAGCAGCCAGGAAATTCTTAACACTAGGGCAGTTCAGGTACAGTCATATCTTATTAGTGTACATGAAAGCAAAAACAAACTGCAAATCATAAAAATGATTGAGTGTGGGGGTCCTTGTTTATAGAGACATTTCAAAAATACAGCTCACTTATTCTTGTGACTATTTGTCACAGCAAGGCCAGCCTTAATTTTCTTTTTTTTTGTTTCAAATTTTATTTTTTTCTTGCTTCTTTGCCAGTTTCAGGCTTTATTACCTTCAGTTATTTGCCTGCATAGCAACCTCACAAACTGAAAAGACAGCTAATAAGCAGTGACAGTCACTAATGGGAGGCAAACACTGGAGAATTTCATTCTTGATGATTGACTATCAGGGACATTGTGGTTTTGTCACCCTAATGCTCATGTCAGACTCTGTGAATGTGATCTGCTTGCCTAGGGCAGATGAAAATTAGTGAGCATGAGGCAGCTTGCATATGGGTCAGGTTCTCAAGGAAACTGCCCCTCCAGCCCATTGTCCACCGGCCTCCTGCCCCTCTTGCTACTCTCATTGCCCACTCCGTTGCCTCCAGGAGTCAAAAAATGTGAGGAAGATGTATGGACCTTTTCAAGCCCTGCTGCTTCAGCTCCCAAGGATGCTGATGTTGGAGAAAGGGAGAACTTGGGTTTGGAGAGCAGAAGCCACAGGTGCAGCAGTCTTTATTGCTGTATTGATTAGACAACAAACTTCAATATTTAGACATAATAATACACATAGCTGCTGTATTCTGCCAGCTGTGGAAATCTTGTTACATAGCTAGAGATTATGTAGTAGGGCTGGAAATGAAAGAGGAAACTGATTTATTCTCACTGTTGATTACTTGCAATTCAGAGCAATTCATTTAAGGTCACTATCTCCCATTCTAAGGGAAAATGCAAACATTAATCTTCATATACTGTATCTTGGAAACCAGTGTTCTGGATAATTAGTTTGCTATCCTCTTTGTGTGTGCAGTCTTTTCATATTCAGCAAGAAAGATAGTAGTCTAATCATCTGTGCGGTATATATGGGCTTGAGTACACAACACAGTTTAAGCAAACAGGAGATGATTGCTGTCTTCAGATTGATTATACCTTCAAGTATTCTTTTAGGGTCAGTTTTTGTTTTTTTCATGTACTGTTTCTGTTATTAGATCTAAACCCACAATAGAACAACAGAAAACTCGTACTTTTTTGGGTTGTCCAAAAGTGCTTGTGGCAAGACTAAGATGGAGATAAGTACAGGCCATTCTCTAAGTGTTTGCCTTGGCTTTAGGACAGATTTTGCTGTCCCTGTTAGTCAGAGCACCTCTATCTTACCTGTCCCATGCACTTCCCTTATGGTGCATTTCAGGGTGCAGCTACATTTTGACTATGATGCGCATGTGCCATATACCATGATCCCAATGACTTAACCATTGGTTTATGAGGGCATTTAGATTCATCAACTAGGAGCCCATCCTACTCTACATGGAACTGAAATAAATACCACCAGAGACAGTGAGGTAAGCAAAAAGCACTGATTTCTGGCTTCTTTTTGTCACTGTGAAGTATCTATCCTCCTAGATAATATCAACCTGTTTGACTTCTACCACTGCCAAAGAAACATAGAGAAGATGTCCCACAACACCAAGAAAGAGTAAAAGCTCTGGTTTTGCCAGTTCTGATGAACCTAGAGGATGTCACCAATATTTTCAATGTGACGGATAATGAGATTTTTTCCTCCTTTACATTATTTGGAATTTCTTTTCTGCCTTTTGAGGTGAGACTAGAGGCAATAGATTTTGCTCTGCTGGAGATGGTGTTAAGTGAGATGAAAGTCAAGCCATCCAAGCCCAGAGACGTTGAGGACACCAGCATCTTAATGACATTACATGTTAATTCCTGATTTTCCCAAGTAGCTGCTAAATAGTCACATGATTCTTCAACAGCATTAGTGAATAATATTTAAAAGACACTGAAGAGACAAATCTCTTTGATACAGCCGAAGGTGTAAATAAGAGCACCAGCTAATGACAAAATTACTTGACAGCCTTCATACAGTCTTCACAAAGAACTTTACCCTGCAAAGTTCTTCCTCCATGATGGTTTTCATATCAAAGGCAAAAAATAATGCATCAGAAGCAGTCCCTCAAAAGTCTAATCAAGATTTATGTGATCTTGTGCTCACCACTGAGTCTTTCCAATGGTTCCCTGTCCAAGCTTGGTCAGACTGGCTCCTTGAGTTTTCCTGAGCCAAATGAACTGGGGCATTTGCAAGACCAGGTCTTCCTGCAGGTCACGTTTCACTTTTTAACCTTGGCCCTGCTGGTAAGCCAGTGTCATGCAGGTATCACATGTCATTTGCTCCTGGGTAGAGCCCTGCAGTTGTGGTTTCCCACTGGACTCTGAAAAACAGGCCACCTTTCAATGCTTCAACCGTCCCTACTGACCATTCTTGCGTGATTTTGGCCTATTCTCTAAATGTCTGAGAAGATTAATAGCACTACTGCTAATGGGCTCCTGGTAGTAATTCAATATCCACAAGGGCTCTCAGGGGCAGTTTTTCTCATACCCACTTGCTCAATCTAGAGATGCCAGAGAGAGGAGAGGGTAACTGGGGAGGCAACTGCAAGCCCTGAGCTGCCTGTGTCCCTCTGCTTGCAGGCACATACACACATACATGCACAAGTCATGGCCACCCGGTGTCCTTCCACCAGCCTGTTTGTTTCCTTACCTTTTATGCTCTCCAGCCTTGTACAATGCAGCTGTGCAGAAAGCACCTCTCATACTCACAGGGTCCAAGGAAGGGTCCCCATGGGCAGCCAGCATTCTTAACAACACAGAATTAATTGCTCTCAGTCATCATAAGCAGATTCATTTTGGGTATCCCTTATCCAAATGCTTAGAAAATGCTGAACTTAGAGCAAGACTTTGTAAGCATAAATAAAACTTCTATGGACAGCAGTGGTCCCAGGACTTGTGTAGATTAGGACTGCTAGAGAATCCAAGGAGACCTGGACAGATGCAATAAGATGTGTAGAGCCTGAATCAATTTAGAATTAGTCTTTGTCTTCCCTTAAGTTTTAAGTATAGTGAGGGAAAAACACTCATACTCCACTTTTGGACAACAGAAGTGAAGGTCTGTGCCTGGCCTGCCTTTAGATTTTCCTGCATAGAGATACTACTGACAAAAAGTTAAGTCTAGGTCCATGGTTTTTTCTATGTCTGATAGTACCCACTTGGCTTGTGCAAAGAGGATCAGGGGAACAGCAGTAACCAGACTTTAAAGGTGATGTCTACCCCCATTAGCTGCTGATTTATATGGAAGATCAGTGATTGGTGCCAGCTGAAGATTTGGCCACTGGTCTGCTTTGTGTAGCACTTCAGAGATTAACTTCTGGATCAACCAAAGTGACTTCTGAAGGTTTATCTATTTTTTTTGTTAGGCAGTGCTGGCGGAAGAAAAAGAAAGTGAAGAAACATTTCTTGGAACATAAAAATGCTTTATTTAGAGTTTGGGCTTCAAAATCACAAGGACATGCAGAATCTTCATGCAAGTAAGAATTTTACAAGTTTTGCATTCATTTCTCATCCCAGCTCTAAATGTTTTTGAGATGAAATTCCGGGCCAGGTCTTCTGCATCCAAGAATGCTATTTAATTCCTGCCTCAGCATGAGGAGACTTTGAATTCTTTCTCCTCATCATCTCTCTGAATGGCAGCTGAAAACACAAGAGAAATGTCATTTTATGCCAGTTGACAAGAGTTGTGTCTTGTGCCGTTTTATGTTTTGGGCTGGATTTGAGCTGTGTTTGTTATTTTCTCCTTGATAAATTAAAAAGGATCACCCATGCAGGATGGTCCAGAAGGAAATTAGTTATTAAGATAGTATTTCCCTTAAGCAGGTTCCTATAGAGAGGCATCAGGAGGTATAACAATGAGCCATCTAGCATCAAACATGGCAAAAGGCTGCAGGGAACCAGCAGCAGGCCCAAGGGCAGCATTTCTCCCATGTACTCTGCTCCTGCAGTACTTCTCTATGGCCAGAAATCAGGCAGCATCTGCCCTCATGTGCCTTATCCAGATGTAGTTCCCTGTCACAGCACTCCTAAGTTTTTCACCAAACATATCTTTGCTTGGGGAGCAGAAATGTCCTTCTTGCATACGCCAAGACTTTTGCAGTTTTTTTGGCTAACAGAACTTTGAGAGAACAGTCTATATATGCAGTGGTGTACATAACCATGGGATTTTCAGGAGAACAAGCATTGGTGTAGTGTTTCATAACTGAAAAAAAGAGCACATCTACTCCACTGATAGTACATTCATCAGTCACTCTTACTCCATCCCTTCTCCTGGCATCATGATTTTCTCTGGTGATGTGACCTGGAAGCACTATGCTTAGGAAAACATCCATCCATCACAGACTAAAGCTGTTTTGCCCACTGCTGCTTCTCCAAGGGTTTCCATGTCAGGGCTGAAAGCATACTGCCTCGTATCTGCAACCTCCATTCCAGGCCTGTCATTTAGAGAGGGGAAAGTGAAGCTTGGTGTGAGTGGAAAGAGATACTTATCTTGCAAAATAGAAGTTAAGAAGTTCAGGAATCACTGCTCTGTGGTCTGGTAGCTGAACATCAGAATTTATTATCAATTATGTCAGTGCAGCTTGTATCTAAGAGAGATGCTGGAGATTGAGAGAAGATAATTACTTGGGTTTGTCTCAATTTTTTGCTTTGCAGACTGGAGGCTGGTGAGCCTATAACATGGGAAAACAGACTGATCTCTCCAACACTCACCTTAGAAAGCAAAGCAGACCCATGACCTCTGTAAAATCAATGGGAATTTTTTCACTGGCTCTAGTAAAATCTGGATTTCCAAACTCTGAGTTTTCCATAATGAAGGCCAGATTTCCTGCTCGATTTATGGAGTATGGTATTTTCCCAGCTTCAGTGCACACTGTCTCTTGTTTTCCAACAATGCATTCAAAAGCTGAAGTACACCTCTGTGAAAAAAAGGGCAGGATACACAAGAGGATTAAAATGAAATATGCTTAGTAGCAAGGGACATAATGTTCACTTGGTTTGCTAATTCCACTTTGTGGCCAATATAAATGCAAAACATAACATCTCTTGGAGATGTGGTGCAGTCTTAGAGAAGGAGAATCTTGACCTTATGTTCAGGATGAGCAAACTGACATGAACAAAGAAATCCCATGATGCCTGTCTCCCATTAACTGTTTGTTTATGAAGTTAGCTTTGCTAAATCTACTTGGGAAAAGAGTAGGTTTAAAAAGAAAGGATTTCCATAATTCTCTGCAGTTCTGCTGACTTCTTCAAGTCCATCAGGATATATAATTCAATAGGATAGGAGTTTCATTTTTAATATCTTACATTTTAATTTGAATAAGCAATTGTCTTTTTCTTCTTGTCATGTTTGCAGGTTTAATGTGATCTCATGGATATGGAGGATTCAAAATTAGGAATGCCAACAACATGCAAGATCTTAATGTTTTTGACCACTTTTAAACTTTTGAAATGCAAACTCTTAAGGTCCTAGGACCAAGTAATAAATATGCCTTTAACTCTGGAACCCCAGGGTTACTTTGTGGTACATCAGCACTTTCAATTCTAATGTGATCATCAGGTAGCCTTTGGTACCTGAGGCTGAAAGAAACCACTTATGTGAGTGTACTAAAGAGTTTGATCCTTTACTTACCATAGAAAAAAGTAAAGCAATTAAAAAAAAAAAAATCCTTACAACAGGGCCCTGGATGTACATAAGTGCTAGATTGTATGCTTAGGAGCTAAGAAAGCAGTACATGAAAACATATACTTGGGCTCAGTGGCCCTGAATGAGCATTAGAGGTCACAATGCAAAAAGCAATTCAATATGAGAAATTCCACTAATGTGATAACAATGTTAATAAGAGTAATGAGTGTATGAAAAAGGAAGAAGTGACTAAGAGAGGAGATTAAGGACATTTTATCTCTCTGTACAGTACAAAACTACTATGAGAGTTTAAAATGTCCCTGAAAAAGCCCAAAGAAACACAAACCTCATATCAGGACGAAAACAAGTAGGGTATTTTCCACACAAAACCAGAATAAGTTTGGCTTGTCTTCACAGAAAAAAGTTTGAATTGCTCAGAAGAAAACAAACAAACAAACAAACAAACAAACAACCTCTCATGAGATAATCTGAAGTTGGAAAGATAATAGGCAATGCTTTTCCATGGTCTTTGATACAGTGCATAAAGGCAGAACAAGCAAGAATGTGGGAAAAGGTCCAATCTATTTAGATGAAGACTGAGGACACATCTTTCCTTACTTGATCCAAGATGAGAAATTAGACACAGTTAACTAAGGAAAGTGGCAAGTATTTGCCTCTCCCTGTCTTGATTTCAGGTCTAGCTGTCTGACAGAAAAGCACACATAAATAAAACAGAGTTAATGGAGGATGATATGGACATAGCTAGATGAAATGTAATGGCCTGTGATGTACACAAGGTCAAACCAGATGAGCTAGATGATCTAATGGTCCCTTCTGGCTTTAAACTTCATAAATTGTTTCTCAGAGCTGCCCTAATGAGCTAGCTGCCAGCTTAAACTTGAGTTGGCTATACGTTTTCCACACCAGTTTCATCATGATAGCAGCATCCAGGACAAACTCAGGGCCAGGAACACTTCAGGTGCTTGACAAATGGTTCATACCTGGTGTCCCATACATGTCAGGAGTGGCACAATACAGTGATTCATGGGATTTTTGTTTCTGGAGTCTTCGAGGTTTCAATATCCTGGCTAGCTTGTCTCCAGAAAGATGCGTCTTTCAAAGAACCTTATTTTCCAAACTGTTTGTTAGGAAGCTTGTGAGCTGGTACTCACATCTGCGGGGCTGTACATGTGCCTGAGCATAGCACTGCTCCAGATCCATGTTGAACAAGCCACAAGTCCCCTTTGAACCCCCACAGAACAATACCTAAAACTGGTTATTTTAGGTAGATGGAGCCCTGAAGGCTGTTTTTCTTGTTTGAAAAACAGTCTCACTGTTTAGTTCATGCAGCTGGCTACACCTCGCTGCAGGGGCTTTGTACAATGGGGAGCATGCTTTTCTTCTCCATCCCACAAAGCTCTCCCATTTATTAGCATTTTTGTGTAGAGTGATTTACCTCTTAAGGGATTCAATTTCTGTAGGCATGACAACAAAGACAGATGTCCATCAAGTCTGTTAGAAATTAGTGATATCCTTTCATTCAAATTTAATCACAAGTGAAGTTTAACTTGCATTTGTGAAGGATGAGGCATTCAGATACGGTTTTATGGTTACAAAAGACATGTAATTATTTTGATACTGGAGCCAAAAGGACATCAACAGACAGGAAGAAAATTGTCTCCTTGGTAATATTTAAAATACTTTCAAAACTAAATGCCTTGAGTTGATGCATTCCTAGCTCCTGAAGGGCATAGTAAATTCTCTAATGTATTGGAAATTATATCTAAATGTAATCAGCAAAAGCACTGGTACAATTTATTTCCAGATGAGACCTTGAAATTCTGCCCTATTGTTCAGATATCATCGTTACACTTTCATCCTGTTAATTAATTATTTAACACAATTTTCCCTTCTTGCCCTCCATGAGAGCAAGCAGTTTACTTAGTTATATACAAAATCACAGGCTTATACTATCTGCTGACTAGAAAAATCACTGTTAGTGTTTTGTATTTATTTCTGTAGAAATACATACATACATATTTGGTCTTACAGCTTAGTAGATAAATTATATTTGATTTTAAAAACTAACTGGATACTTTACCCTGCATGTACCATTATACTATGTACATGCTGATTGATTATAGCAAGAAGCACAGAAATTTAAATAGTACTTATGCATTTGCATACTTGTGTATATGACTGTGTGGTTTTCTGTGCTGGTGTAAAATGCATAGGGAATTTTTACAATTGCAAAATTTTCCTGCAATTAAAATTTAAAATATTTAAAAATTAATAAAAAGTAAAATAACAATTATTTTTAAAAATAAATGACTGAAAAATATTTAGTTATAAAATTCTGTGGCATACCACAGTTCCGAAATACTTATAGGTATAAAATGTAACTGCAAAAACATCCTTAAATACCTTTTTGATTACTAATGTCTCATTTGATTTGAGGCTTGACTTCAGGCCAATCAGCTCATTGCAAATACTCCTGGGGGATTCTCTGGGACAAATTAACACATTTTACATACAAAAATGAAAGGTACTGAGCTTTGGCACACACTCTGCACTGTGACAGAGTGAGACAACAGACTTCTGGTCTAGTTTCTAGAATCAGTTTTGTTCTGCTTTCTTCTCTACAGCATGATTGCGTCCATGAAGGAAAATAAAACTGTCTTTTAAAAATGGTCTTTTAAGTTTTTTGAGGCACTTCAAATGATGTGCAGTAACAATTGAATTTTACCCTAAAATGTCAATGAGATTTTCATTAGAAGAAAGAGAATCTTCCTTAAATAAATCCTTTGCCACAAAAAGGAAAAAAATTAAAAATCTGATCAGGGAAATGCAGATTTCAGAAGCTGTCAGTGATTTAACTAATGCTCAAAGCCTTTTAAAAATTAAAGTCATGCTTTGATAAAGATTATAAAATCTTGATCCATTATTAGTCCTTCATTCAGTCAAGCTAAAGTACTTAGGGAAGAAGGAAATTCTTTGATTGTGAATTAAAATTCTGGAAAAATTTTGCATCTCCTTAAAATTTATTATTAAGCAAAATTTTTCTTGTGAATTTTACAAAAGCAAATTCAATCTGCTCTGTTTTAAGGATTTAATTATTCTTTGCAATAGTTTATTTTCAATGGTTTTACTAGTTTTCAAATACTGAGAAGAAATTATCATATGCTCAGAATAATTTTGTTGTTTTCCTTAAATCAATATTTTGTGTTAACAATATTTTTTCCCTCTGCTCTGTACAGAGATATATCTGACTGACACAAAGCAGATGAACTCAGCAGTCTGTTCCTACAGACTTAGGAGGAAATGAAAACAAAAGGCCAAAACAGAGAAAAAATATTTTCAACTGTCTTAAAACAAAATTAAGCTCTTTGCAAGAATTTGTGCAATATATCGAGCAGTTTTAAGATTACCAACCAAATCTCACTGCTTTTGTTAATCTAGTGTTAACTTTAGTCTTTTTTGTGAGGTTTTCAGATTCTGTGAACAAAGCACAGAGATTTTAATGATGCTCACCTGTCCTCTTGGAAGTGATTTCACCCATCATTACAGCTTTGGCACTAATTAGAGGGAGCTAATAGATAAAGATAAAAATACAATTACTACTTTGGAAAGTACAAGATTTTCTTGGTGTACTAAATTTTTCAGTAGGAAATTTTCGCTTGCTTCAGACACAACAAATGTTTTCTCTTCGGTTTTAATCTAGTTTTCTTCTATAGTATTTCGAATAATGTTCTAAACTATTATTCTCATAACAACTGAGAAATATTAGTTAGCACCAGGAAATTTTAAATTGCATTGGGTTTTTGTTTTTTTTATAGGAGGCCTTTTGCTTCTGTTTTCCCCATTTGTTTGGGCAAAGCAGTGTTTGGAACCCTGCACAACTTCTGGGGTGCAGCACAAAAAGCTGTAAGCAGCTTTGTGATTACTTTGACAAAAGATGCTCCAAAAGATGTTGTACAATCTGGGTGTCAATGAACCAACTGGCTCTAGATGTTTGCATTGTACTGCTTTCTAAAAATGGGTGTGCAACCATGCATGACATCCCTGTCCCTATCCTTTACTGGTGTTACACTGCCTCTATAACACTCTGGTCTTATTTTCTGGTGATAGTTATGAGAGATGGAGCTACATGAGCAGCAGAGCACATGATACTATACAAACCACAGGAATAAATATGTAAGGGTTTAAAGGAAGCATTAGTTTAAATTAGTATGTCAAATGCCAATGCAATGGCAAGTTGTCCTGCTCATAGTTTGAGAGGTATGTCATAATTTTTTTTTTTTTTTTTTTTTTTTTTTTTTTTATTTAGGTATTGTAGATATAGAAATTAGAAAAGCTTTTAATTCCAATTATCAATAATTTTGCTCTAGTCCCTTTGTCATACAGAGGGCTATCAATCAGTATGAATAACAAAAGAATCTACTTATGCTTGAGTTTATAATGACACTGCAGTCCTGAATTGTAGTACTATCTCACTGTACTAAAAGAGCAAAATGTTTATGTCAAACCTTCCTGGGATGGGGCTCATTACTTGTCAATGATTTTTATGGCAAATATCCCAGTATCCTGCAGCATTTCTACATGGAATTCTCCTTACAGAAATAGGAGGCAATTTCTCACATGTCTGGGATGAATTATAGCTTCCCAAGATCAGCTGAGAATAAATTAGCTGTCTGCTAAATACAATTAAGGTGACATGCAATGTTTATTTAGTGCATAAGATAAGGAAACTCCTAGCACAAATGTCCCTCTATTCAGAATATTATCACTGTATAAATAGATTAACAGGATGAATGGTGGTTTTCTAAAAAAGGCAACATATAAACTGGCTGCTTTATGCCTGTGTCAGATTGACTTTGTTAGTGTTATCTACAGATACTCTTGACCCCTTGCTGGCTTGAGCACAAGTGATCTGCACAGTGTGAAACATCCTGCAGCTTCCCAGTTACTTAAGACAATCAAATGTTTCTTCACAGAAACCTAATTTTTGACATTACACGTAGCTTATCTCAAGTTGCCAAGTATTTTCACCCCTTCTGCCTGATTCATCCCCCATGTCCTGCTGAGATGGACTGTCACATCTCCAATCTTCTGCACTTACATCCTCTGGTTCATCTTACTCATCATGTACTCTATGTGTGCTGTTTTTTGGTTAAATTATCTTCCCAAACTCAGAGTTTAAGACAAGTGAACAAAGAAAAAGAGTAGAGGAGACCACAAATGCATCCAGAATAAGCAATGCTCAACAGTGTTTCTGAAGACACAATCTCAGACTACATGAACATGAAGACTCCATCTTACTTTGAAAGAATGTACATGTTTTGCAGAAAGATGCATTTGTCTCAATCCAATCCTTAAAATGATTTCTGATAAACAGGTGATTTTCAAATGTTTTCCTGTGGCATAAGACACACTTGTCCTCACTCTTTTCTGTTATTTATTGATTACATTATCCCCAGTAATCAGTCTGGGATCCACTACAGACTAAAATCTTTGCTCATTTATCTACAGTGTTTGTTTCTGTCTGATGCACTGAGATAACATCATGCCCACCAGTTAAGTAGCCATTCTCAGTGTAAGCCTCTGTTTCCAACACACCCAAAAAACATCTTCAGAAACACCAGTGAAGTGGCTGCTCTTTATTACTTGGTGGGGTTTTTTTCCTTAATCTTTATTTTTATTTTTAAAGATAATTATGAATATTTTGCTTATGCACTGTGGTTTGTGCTGCACAGTGGAAACAAACAGCAGCAAGCTTTATTGTTTTTCTAGGGTTTGCTCTCTTTCTTTCTTTCTTATTTCTCTAAGTCAATTATTTAATAATTCCTATGACAATTTAATTTTGGAGTTAATGGCTTATGTATTTCTTTCTATCCCAGGCTTAAGAAGCTTTCGGGAAAGACAGCATTTTGTTTGTTTTTGTTTAAAGAAGAACATACAGTGGCATACAAAATACATGAATTAAAATGTAGGAGTTTAAAAGAAGCTGCAGTTGTAGTTAAAATTCCAAAAGTGAAGATAGTGTTGAGATGTCCTGCCCATTCCTGCAGAAGGAGCATTTTCTCATTTTCCCCGCCATGGAGGCAGGATTTATAAAGGCATATACAGTACATTAGCAACCAGTACCTCACATATAATCTACAGTTTTGAAAGCTTTGGGACATGATCATCTTTCTATATAAGAAGTCTGGCAGGATCATGACATTACCACCTGGAACAGAAACCTTCACCTGGGAGATTTTGGGGACCACAGCAAAGCAACAAAGGAACCTGAACAGAGATTATTCAATCCGCAGCATTTTTTTTAATCTGACTTTTAATATGGAACAATAAAATTAGTTCCATAATTCTTGAGTTCTCTCAAAAAACTTGAGGACTTTAACCTGTCATTGGTAGAACAAACACCTGATCGAGATTTTTTTTAAGTCACTTTGGGAATAGGAGTTGAGCATCTGGGTGATTTCAAAGAAAATGACTACATGATAACTGAAAGTGTATGAGCACAAGTATTTCTCTTCCATCACTTTGTGTACTTTGTGCATTACATATTGTTACAGTAATTTTCACTAGAGATTCCAGTTAATCCTAAGCACATTTTATATGAGCAAAAAAGTAGCAAGTATAAAAACAGTTAAACCAAAACAATTAAAAATTTTAAAGAATAGTCAACAGTGAAAGAAGTAAGAACATGGACCATTTAAATCACTTTAATCTCCATTTTAATGAGACTTTTATATAAAATTGAGTTTGCTTGAAATATGTGAAATTTCATTGTCAGGTCTTTCTCATTCATCAACAAAACTATGCATTTGAAAAAACTAATTTCACTTCAGAAGCAATATTGTTAGATAGTAATGATGTTAAAAAGTACTGTTGGCATTGCAATTAATACTTCACAATACATGAGAATTTCTTAATTGTCAGCAATTGTACTGCTGAAAGTCATGTCTGCAGTCAAATAACCAGGTGAGTAGTCATAAGTATCCCACCTCCAGGACCCACTTGTAGGTTTTGCTCAGGCATTCAGTGATATCTTCTGTTTCTTCTCTATGCCTGCCTCTGTTCGTGCTGGCATAGCTGATGAGCATGACAAGCAACTGAGCAGTAAAATAGATATTATCTTATGTAGGAAAAGACATACGTTTGTGTCTAGAGTGTCTCAGTGTTTCTTTTTGGTAGAAACCTCATATCTGTTGGGAGATTTTTGCAGGCCTAGGATGTGTGAATGCACTCTGTGCACAGCAGTCAGTTTAAGAGCCATCTGAAAGCCACAGCAAAATTTCCACTAACTTAAATGAAAGCTTAAGGAACTGTCTGACAGTGAGGAAACACTGGTGGATAGTGCACTTTTCTTGAAGACTAAGCACACACAATCAACTTTCATGTTATGAAATGTTATAAAGGCAGCATGAGTTCTTTTATGTCCATTTCTTCTCTGCATGGAGTTGAAACAATCCACTTCTGTTTTGTTGAACCATGTATTGTTCCTAGAGTATGACTATTTTGCTATACTTCATAGAGCTTTTTTTTTTCTTTATTGTACAGCTGCATAGAAGTGATCTAATTTTCACTGAAATAATGCATTTTTTACAACAGCATGTAAAAGGCAGTATTAAACTGTATCACTGATAGCTTTTTTTCTCATTGTAATTTATTTAAGACTTTTTTAGAATTTTTAAAATTGAAATAGAACTACCAAACTCCAGTGGTTACTGTATGAACAGCTCTAATAATGGGATGAATAAGCATGTGAGAAGGCAATCTTGTCCTGAGCATACTGCTGTGGCAGGTATCAGAGAAGCAGAAAGGGGTAGAGGTCCTTACGGTAGTGGCTCAGTGATCTCATTTAGTGGCAAGACATGCAATAGTAAATACTAATGACTGTGCAGAAAACAAATAGAATTTGGTTCAGAAGTACTGCCAGGTAAATTGTCCTGTCTTCAGGATGTCATTTATATGGGTGTGTTAGCTGATCACAACAGTTATTTAACTAAGGAATGAGGAAATTAATGGAAAATTTGTTTGACAACCCCCATGCTCATTCAACCAAATCATTCAGACTGGCATTGGAGCACCTGAACATAATTCATCTCTTGCAAGTCTTACCCATTGCATCAAAGAAATTTTTACCACTTATTTCTGGAGAGAGGTAAAATATATTCATTATAGATATTCATTACAGATCTTCCTTCCCATGTTCATAGTAAAATAGATCAGCGAACCGCTGAACCAATGTCCTGGGGTGATGTTACGAGCTAGTTAGCATAGCTTAGTTAGGGCTGAGAAGTGTCGCCTTTTTTTTCTTTTTCTTTTTTCTTTTTTTCCCCCTTTTTTCTGCCTGTTTTTTGGAACTGTTCAAACCTCCCCCATACTGAGGACCCAGGGGGCGCCGGGGGAGCTGACACCTGGACCCACTGGGAGCCACCCTTCGCAGCAACTTCCACTACTGCTGGAAAGAACTGAGAGCAGAGACCATCCACAGGAGGGACTTTGTTTTCCTTAATTCATCATCTGGTATTATTCAATCTGTTGTGCTGGGGGAGTGTTTTGCTGGTTTAATAAACAGGTTTCTTTCCACTTTCTCTCTGACGAGTCTTCTCCTTAACCAGTTGGGGGAGGGGAGGGAGGGTTTCCCTAGGAGTTCTCTTCCCGAAGTGGCCTTAAACTATCACAACCAAAAAATCAGTTTATCATGATCTCTACAAGTGCTGAAGCATGATACACCGTATTCTTTAAAGAAAAAAAAAATTATAACGTTCAACTAAGCAAAAAAATGTGTAGTATTCACACTTCTATAGTGAAAGTCCCAGCGTGTCACAGACAAATGAATGGGATGGAAGGGCTTCCCAGTGCAGAGTAACAGGCTGGAAAAATCTGCACTGTGTCTGTCAATCTGAGGCAGAAGAATTACTTGTTTGATCCAGGAGGTATACAAAGATGTACATTTGCTGTGAGCTGCTCCTCGCAGCCTGGTTCAGCTGTGACCTGTAAACCCAAACTAGGAGGACCACATCTTGGTGTGAAACACATCATGTCTGGGTTTCAGTCTCACAAGTCAGTAAATATCACTGGTTCTTGTTGTCTTTTAATGCCTCCCATCTCAGGGAAGGGAACTCAACTGAACTCCCTCTGCGTGGCTTATGGCCATGTATCCTGACTTTCCAAGGTCTGGCAGCGACTGGGTACACCAATAATGATCTCCTACAAAACAAAACACAGCCTTCTTAGAACCTAGTAAAAGTCTGCACCTGTCTGAGGGTATGGGCCTGATCTAGCATTCAGAATGGGTACATCAGCCTCTTCATGAATGGCTGCCTCATCAGTGGTTCCATTTTAGCAACTGGAGTTCTGTTTTTTTAATCATTTGTCAGTTGTGTTCCTTCCCAAGCCCAGAGCATTTCCGATTTGAATAATTACTATCCAATAGTTAAATGAATAAGAGTGAGTTGCAGCCCTCCGCACAAATTATCATCCAATGAATGCAGAATAATACATTATAAGTATACTCTATTGTATTTAGTGTACAGATGTGTGTTGAATTTGTATTATTTAAGAGGCACTTCCATGGTAACTCATCTCTCTTGACGAAGTCTTTATGCCAAAGAAGAACTGGAAGATGCAGAAACTTAACTTTGAGTAAGCAGTAAAAGGAAGGTGGCCAGCAATAACCTTGCCTAAGCAACACTAGAAAACAAGCTGATGTGTATGTCTTCCATTGAATGTCCTGCTACCAGGGAATTTCCAGCTGCAGGATGAGAATGGAGGAAAGGTGGCAGTTGGTAGTGTCTTTTTAAGGTAAAATACAATAAATGTATATAAAAATAATGTGCTGCATTATTTTCCAAGATGTTGGCTGCCCACATAGATTTAATCACTGGTATGTTTTAAAATGAAAGTAACAGCATGAATGGGTTACCTCAATGTGGCAGTGTTACTCAATGCTGTCAATAATAGAGCAGGTAACCACACAGCCAGAAGGGTCGATATAATAGCAGCTGCACTTTTCTGCCTTTCACTAGTACTGTTTTCAGTTTATATGCAACAGCTTTGCTACCATTTTAATGTACTCCTAGAGACTCTCAATTTTAGAGATTTTAAGGCTGGCTCTGGCTCGATTTCTTAGTCTGGCATGATATTATCTAATTCTCTCCCAAGCCTTCTAGCATTACACCTGTTCCACTGAGATCCCTGGGTTTTGACCTCTGGAAGGCAAAACAGCAGCAGGGTTTGATGCCTGGGAAGGGTCTCAAAAGACGTCCCTATTGCTCACATCGCAGCCCACACTCTCCTGGTTTGGATTCTACAGTCCTCAACGACACCAGTTCTGCAGTTGTATGCTGCCAATTGTACTGAGACTAGACTGGTTTGTTGGTGCCATAGACTTGAAATCAAGAATATTAGTGTCCATTGGCTGTATTTCTCTCTCTCTAAGGAAAATGTTGACTTTGTCTAAATAGAGCTGGCAGCCAAATTTGCCTTATGTGCCTTTCTGGCTTGAGAAAACCATTTTTGGACCCTGCCCCGATCACATTCACATAAGTGTTTAACAGCAAATCTAGTCTAAAAATAACCACTAAGCAATGTGTTTGATGGTGCAATAGAATTTTGCACAGCTTGGGAAAACTGCATATCCTGCAATATCTGTTTCATATTGCAAACATTACTGATGCCTTCATAGCTTTCTAGTATGGAAATCTGTGAGGTTGTACAATACAAGATGAGCCAAAAGCACACTATAACAGCTTGTGGATCACCTAGCTCTTGCCAGAGTCATTAAACTCCCACAGGCAAAAAACCCAACAACAATTACTGCCAATAGGTGCTGTTTTAACCAAGCAAAGTGCATATTTATTCAGTGGCCTCTGCTGAAATGAAGGCACAGTGTTTAGTCTCCATCTGCTTTCTCTTATCCAAGCCTCTTTAGATTCTGGGTTGCTAAGAAATCTTGATTCTAGTGACATTTGCCCACATAATTTCCCAAATCACAAAGCAGTAAAAAAAAAAAAAGAAAATTTGAAGCAGAAAGAGATGACCTGAGTTTACAATGGATCATTTGCAGAGACTTTCTTGTGTAAGTGCTTTGAGGAACTGGAAGACAAATTCTGTGCCAAGCCCCTGAACTTTGGGTTGGAGTGGGAGAGGGGAGCAGGGAATATGAGATCCATATGTTTGTCTTATATTGTCTCCTAAAGGCTTGCTGTTCCTAGCTGTGATTTTTCTTGAAATGTTAATTTTAGGAGCTGGGGCTGTCAGTGGTGCTCTTAATAGACTAACTGAAGTGCTTAAAAAACCCACTCAATTAATAAAACCACAGTTTTGGAAACGGTGATCAGCTGCAGCAAAAGCAATGGCTTGCATGAGGAGTGCAGGACTGCTCCTCTGCCCACCTGGCACCACTCTTGCCAGGTCCCTGTCGGTGGATTTCTCCTTATGCTGGTGTGTTGGCTCTCAAAACCAGCCTCAGCAAGAGTTATGAGAACACACCTGGCTGAGCAGGCATTTCCCTCACAATGGTTAGGCATACAGGTGCAAATACTGCTGCTGCCATCCAGCTGATCATCAGGATAAGAAATTGAGTCAAACATGAAGTGTCTCCAAGGAATGATTCATCTCTACGACAAGCTGTATTGATTCTTCTTTTGTTCATAGTTTGATGGATGCAATAAAACCAGGACAGGTATTACATTACGCTACTGAAGGATTTATCAGTTGCCATGCCAGGGTGAAGTTAGACAATGTCTTGCAGAGAGCAGGTGTCCCCTCCTGGCTCATCTGGGAGTCATCCAGTTCACTGCTAGCAGACCTCAAGCAGCTGCACAGGGTACCCAAAAACAGCAAAGACCAAGATACAGAACAAAGGCAGTGATCAGCTTACTGCACAGCAAACAATCATTAAATTGCCTGAGTGGCAATGAGTGGCACCTCCCAGCCAGCATGTTCACTCAAAACTGAGGGTGTACTCCTGAGGTCATGCACCCCTTATCACAAGCACCAGTCTGTGCTGTGATGCCAAGACAGGCAGTGCTGCAGCTCTCTCACTGGTGACTGGGTGTTTGATGCCATGGAAGCGCATGAATATGGGAGTTTGGGCAGCTGTGTGCAGCGTTTTTGATGAACAGAATGACAGGAGCCTACCTTCACAGTGATTAACATATTTTCCTACTCACCTAAGACCGAGACCATTGGACACGTGGCCCTTGCACACCTCAGTGGGAGTGTGCTGTCTCCTTCCTCCTCTCCACTATATCAGTCCTGGGCTGATACAGAGGCTGCTGAAGGGTCAGGGAGTATTACAAGCTTCAAGCTGACCACAACCACATGCACCCGGCTCATGCTGGAGACACCACATCCTCAAGTATACCATGTGAGTGTCCCAATTCACTGCAGGAGAAAAGGAGACCTATTGTCAGCAGTTCACCCAGTCTGCCAATGAAAAGGAATTATGTCCATCACCTCTATCAGGATGCGAACATGTGCAAGCCAAATCAGTTCAGACACTTAAGGACAGGAACATCTTGTTTCCAGGACTGTGCCCAACAGTAACATGAGGCTGAGGGCTAAGGCTGTGCTCTCCTCTGTGGGGGCAGCTGGGCTGCAGCTGGTCTATCCCTGGCACAGGGTGGGGCATGATGGGAGGGGGAAACATCTGTGTTGGGCCATAAGATAAAAGTGTGCTGGGAAGAGATGTTCCCATGTTGCTTCTTAGTAGATAGCCCAGGCCTCTCAGCACTACTTAGGGCCTGAAGACCACAAGTTCAGCTTCTGTCAGATTTTTAGGCTGTGCTAGCTCCCATTTCCATGTTTTTTCTCCTCTCTCTTGCATGGACAAAACATACTGTTCACTTGCCCTCACACATATTGAGAGCATCTGCTGTCCCTGCAGGGCTAAGGAATTAGAGGACACTTACATGAGCAAAAACCAATTGGCTCAGAATGGTCTTCTTCAGAAGACAGAACTGTCAGCTTCAAGGGTGAAGTTGATCACCTCTGCCAGGCTGGGAGGTCTGCCAATACAAGCTGGGGAAGAAAAGAACTTCAGTTTAAATGTTGCCCAGGTCCAGGGCTGGTAGTAGTGGGTAGAAGGACAACAGAAAAGTGGCCATGAGAGGAATTTTTTTTTCCCTCTGATTAGCTATTAACCAGCTGTAAATTGGTTTCAGACTGTGAAACAGAAGGTGATGAATGCCTTGTCATTACTTGTGCAGCTTCAGCTTTCCAAAGTAGGACCTGGTTTACCCTGAACAGGAGCCTATCCTGAGAGTTACCAGTATGAATCAATACTCCCATTCCTGCTAATCATGAATAAATTACTTAGCCATTCCCATCAGTTCCTGACTGGGCTGCCTCAAGAACTCAGATTAATGAACCTGCAATCAGCTTTGCCCATGTTGCAACACACAACAGAAGTATCACTTTGTGTGTATTTAAATTAACTGTTTCAGGAAAAAAACAAAACCATACAAAACAAAACAAAGAAAAATAGTGACAGATCTGAACTTTCCATTACCCTAGCAGTCATTGTATCATAACAAAGAACTTATAGGCCTAGAAGCATCTTCTTCCATGTTGGAACTGCTCAAAATACGTGTAAATAATTTTCTAAGTATTAGTTTTATTTTTCTTTAAGGTCAGACATGAGGACAGGAAAGCTACACATCTAATTCTTACAGCAGA
Source organism: Phylloscopus collybita (assembly GCA_027886175.1). Classification (NCBI taxonomy): domain Eukaryota; kingdom Metazoa; phylum Chordata; class Aves; order Passeriformes; family Phylloscopidae; genus Phylloscopus; species Phylloscopus collybita. The sequence goes on from JAJNNQ010000029.1 coordinate 4,984,280, forward strand.
TTTTATACTCTTACTCTCTGATCTTCCTTATCCATCTCTTTTTCCCTTGCATTCTATTTAATACAGATCCTAGCCAGAAAAGAGCACATGCTCTTTAGATCAGATTGTTATTACTGGTTACAATAAATTTATTTACATGATGTGATTATCAGTTCAAGAAAGTAAAACATTTGTTTTCCACTCCACTGTTCTGCTTATGGTCTTTTTTGCTAGTATTCTTCACTGAATCACTGATAAAAATAGACCCAAGCCCTAAAATCTTCCAACTCTCAAAAGCCATGAATTGCTGAAGAAACTCTTTGTTTGTTGTGCATGTCAATCTATACTCAAGAGGTTGAAGTATGGGGTTCTTAGCATAGAAATTAGTTGCGTAATTCTTCAGGTGAAGAATGAAAATGAGAAAGAATGAAATCTTTCCTGCCAGAACCAATGGTTTATGGCAAATAATAATAAGCTGCTTTGGTAAACAAATCTGGGAGCTGGTTAAGTAGAGTCTACCTTCCCTGTCCTGAGTAGATCCAAGTTTTTGGGGTTTTTTTGTTGCTGTTTTTTTTTAATATAAGCTTTCTCACCTTTTACAAAGGAAATTATTATGGCCATTAAAAATACCAAAGCGAACAATCAAGAGGCACTGTGAATCACCTTTAAAACAATACAGTGATCAAGATGAGTTTCAAGTTATATGAATCATTTAACACAAAGACTTCTTCACTATGAAATCACTTGTGGAAACTTGTTGAGACTTAGCAGTAGCAGGTGCAGGACTTGTTTTCATATTCCTTGCTGACCTGTTTAGTGTTTCACAAATCCCTGTGGATTTTATGTAGGAGGCAGGCACTGGTAAGCTGAGAGATCTTCAGATGCTGTGAAGCCATGGATATTGCTGAGCTGTGCATGAGTGATCTTAAACAGACTACCAAGTCTGACATATTTTGGGAACCTCAGGAACTCATCAGACTCATTAGTCTTTCCCAAGCCTCTTGTGCAGCCTGAACTAACACCTTTATCTTACAGTTGAAGAACTGAAGGCAACAAAAATGGCACCAGCCACTGCTGTTAAACTGAACCTCTGCTCTAATACATAGTGCATGCTGTGGGGCTGTACGTGTTCGGGTGGAAAAGGCAGAAGATACAAAACTCTTCTCTCTCAAGTGACCAAGTGATGAGCAAGTGTTTCAACACCTCTTGCTTGCCCAAGGTTCCATCTGGGATTGAGCTCAAAAGAGCAACTGGACTCTGTGAGTAAGCAGCATGGTTACTGGGTGGAGGAAACTTAAAATGGAGTCTTGGGTAGGCTGGGCTGCACAGGAGAGGTACCTGCCTGCCTGCTGCAGTGCTGCAAAAATTGTGGGTGTACTGCTAAGGCACTCCATGGGCCCTGCTGTCTCTTCTGGCTTTGTATCCTTAGAGCAAAGCCACCATGAGGAGTGGTGATGTCTGTGCTGCAGCTATATGCCCCACCCTTAAAAATCCCTGGGGAAAGTGAATGTGAGTGAGCGTATGCAGGCTGTTGCACCCATGCTGATGGGAGTGCAGGGCAGTGCTAAATGCTGGGGGCTTTTGAAGCTCTCAATGCTACCAAACAGATTTCATCACAACCAGTTGCTTGCAGAGAGGTATTTAATTTTGGTATAGAAGAAAGCCACTAAATCCAAAAGGCATCAGGATTTTTACCATGAAAGCAGGTAAAGCATTTCTAAGCCACTGCATGAACATGAACTGTCAACAAATTTTTTTAGTGTGTTTTAATGATATTTTCAGTTTTGGACAGATTTCATTCTAAGGCTTGTTCTCAGTGGATTATTATCTTTTGACCTTTTGAATGCTTATGGCCAGCTCATCTAATTTTTGAGAGGTCCCTTGGCAGAAGGAAGAACATACCTTCATAGAGTAGCCCTTGTATTGTTTTACTCTGACCTTGAAGGGCTTGACTGAGATCAACAGATTGTGGAGGGATCACTAATACAGTTGCTGAACCTTCCTTTGGACATCTACATTCTGAATCTTAATTAACGACTTGGATTTAATGCTATATCTGTTCACAATATATTCATAGTAGACTGACATGAGTTAAAAAGAAAAAACTACATTTTTAACAGGGCTGTAGTTTGAGGGACATTTTTAGGGAAGTGCCAGAAAATACCTGAAGGCCTGCTTCTGCTAGAAGATAAGCAGGTGTTTGCTGTCAGCTGCCCAAATGAACAAGAATTCAAATAGAATCTTCCTTTGGATAACAAAGACTAAAAAAATGAGTCTGCTATCAGACTGGCTGTTCCTTTGGCCTATTAATTTTGGTCAACTCTTCCATGAACTACGAGTTCAGCACCTGTTTTTGCTTCACAGTTTTAGAGTGCAAACCTGCCATGCTTCTATGCATACCAAACTTTTCCTTAATTTTATCCTAAAAAGAATAGAGGTAAACAAAGGCATTCAAACAACAGAAAACAACACACCACACTTCATGAATTTTTAGTGTTTTAAAGCAATCATTTTATCTTTCTTTTGGATGACATTGTTTATTGTAAGACATCGTTTTTATTAAATACACTCTAATACAAGAGACTTTCCATGTCATGTTGAGAGAAGCTGGTCACATGATTCACAAACAAAACTTTTAACACTGATACCTAGGCATCACTTTGAAATCAGCCAAGATGCAATGAAAGTTTTAAAGCAATGACTACTTGTAACAAACTGCAAAACAAGAACCACTAAATATTTCCACGGAGACATCACATTAAATAAAAATTTAAAAAAAAAAAAAAAAAAAAAAAAAAAAGAAAAAAAAAAAAAAAAGAGAGAGAGAAAGATAGCTCTACACACCAGGTCACAATTTGGTGACAATATAGAGATTTATATTTGTATGTAGATATCTTCCTCTTTACCTAAAGTGACAAACAGAGTGATATCTAGAAATATATATACATAAAGTATAGGTGGAGAGAAGGGCTGGGACAAATATTTCATAATTAATTGATTCTCTCTCTACTGGTGATTCAATTAAACATAAATGTTGAATTAAATTATTTGTATATAAAACATTCTTAGGTGCTTTTCTATAAGTTACAGAAAGATACATATAAGCTGCAAGAATTAGGCCTCTGGATAGATTTGATTTTTTCTGTTTCCTCACATATTCCAATCAATGGCCTCATTTACTAGCAGCTCCCAGAATCCTTGCTCAAATATTCAGTGTTTATAAAACATCAGCCAGTCATCACTCAGAACCTTCTACAAGCAAACAAAAAATCCCCACAGACCTTGTGCAGAATGCATAGACGGAAAAAATAACACACCCATCATTTCCCATTTCTTCTCCTGAGACGTATGTTTAAAAGATGGCAAAATAGTCACTTGGTTGCTATTGTGAATTTCACAGTGTTTTCCCTGCAACATGTAGACTTTTTTCTTTTTTTGCTTCATATTTGTGATGAACAACACATCCCCCCACCCTGCCCAAATAAAGGTGTTTTAACTAAGGCTCTAAAGGACCTCTTATTCAAAGCAGCAGTGGTTTATTCTAGCCCTCACAACAAGAAAATACAGCTTTCTGTGCTATCAAAATCTTTCTTTCTCTTTAGAAATCCCAACTTCCTCTCCAGTCGCTCCCTGCTCCCCTCCCCCACATGTTATAGCAGTATTTGAAATTCAGTTACAGGCCGCAACAACCCAAATGTGGGCTTGTCCTAGCATATATGCATTATACCTTAGTCTTTTGGGTTATTTAATTACTTTTAAAAGTGTTTTATAAAAGTCTACATCAACTACAATCTCTCATAAAGGTGGGGAGGGTACAGACAGAGAGAGAAAGAGAGTGAAAGAAAGAAATATAAGAGAAGGAAAGAAGGAGGAAAGACAGGAAAAGAGAAAGAAGGAAAGAAAGCAATAAAACATAGCAAGGACTAAAAAGAAAAACAAGATTAAAAAAAAAAAGCAGTTACTTTTTAACCTGTAGACAATATATAGATATGTTGTTTTACAGGTCAAAATGAATGCAGTCCTTTTAAAAGTGTACACTACATCAGGCATCATGGGGTGCTGTTGCTCTACAAGTGTCTTTCTCCATGGCCAGCTCCGAGTTCTGCAGATCTATTGAGAGTGAAGGACAGAGTGCGGCAAATACTACTATTATTACTCCTGAATGTCAGTGTTCTCGTTGTTCTACAAGTCATGTTGCAGTGTGAATAGTCCTGCTCATTCTTGGAATTATTTCGTTACTGCAGGCAAGTACAAAATGCTAATGGAGGTGCACTGTTATGCTAGAACAATAAAACAGTACCACAAACCCAGAAATGACAGTAAAATAAACTCTGTTTTCTGAGCTTGGAAGCTTATTTGTTAATTTCATTTTGAGAAATCAACAAGTGAGATGGGAATGGAAGAAATGTTTTTATGCAATCATCTGGGGAAGAAAAGTGCTTGTTGTTAAATCTCTGGCATTCTAGCACTGCCTCTGCTGCACACCAGTTAGAAAGTTGAATCTTACAAATATAGAAAAAGAAATATCAAAAGAAAAAAAAATTTGTTACTCAGCAGACGTTACCAATTTATTAATAGCACTCTAATCATAATTTGTAATAACATAGGTGTATGTAAATTTATACATATACACACAGCCCATACATAATGTGCATGCATGTCTGCACATATATAAGTAAAATACAACAGACATAGGCATACATGTATATGCTATGTGTGTGTATATATATATATGCCATATGCAAACACACATATACTATATATATATATATATATGGTCAGTTCATAGCACAGTCCAGAAAGACTTTTTAAATGAGCCTGATTGTCATATTTACTCAGTGTACATGATTTATCTGACAGTGCAAGCATGATGAATATGCACATATACTCACCCTTCATTGTGACTTGAACATATTTCTTCCTCTGCTCACTCTGCTACACTTACCACCTTTTAATGAACAAACGCAAACTATGTATAGCTACAGTTTACAGCTTTTCTACTGTGATTATACATTTTATGCACTACCAAGAACATTAATGATATAGGTCAAGGTTATCTGTGATGGTGGCTCTGTAGAACATTTGGTCCTTTAGAAATTTAACAAACTGCTATGTTATTGCACAATGCATTTTAATACTACTTATTCTCTGAAATGACTCTAAAAGTCTCACTAGTAAATCAAAAAGAAGATGCCACTAAGTACATTTTCAGGGTCTTGTGGTTATTTTTGGTATACATTCTTTCAGTGCTTGCAAAACACGCCTGCTTGCTTTTGGGCTCTTTTACAGTAAAAGCATCATCTCAGATGCCTTTTTCCTTACCTCAGAAGAAACTAAGACAGAATATGCAGGTAGAAACTTAGCAGCCCCCTCCACCAACTGAACCCTCTTCCCACTGCACAGTAAGAGGACTCCTGATATCTTTTTTTCCACCACTGTTATTTTGAACATCAATTTCAAATTCCTTTAAAATGTAACATTCATATTCTCAAGAGAATGGGTTTCACTGGATGCTCAGTCTTTTTCTATTTTTCTGTGAGAACTTCCAAGACAGTCTAGATAAAATCTTAAGGCCCATTTTGTAGGAATCTTCCTCTGGCTTTTTATGTGTTTCCAGTTCAGTAGCAGTTAAGAAATAACATCTAGTTTATTAAAGAAATATTGAGTATGGCTTTATAGTTACGCTGTCATGTTTGTTTTTAATGATGCCTTTTCAATGACATTGAGAAGGGTAAAACTTCATCAGTGTCCAGTGAACTGTTTTCTTCTGAAAATATTCAGAATTTTTTTAAGCTAGCTCTAAAAGCTTCTGAAGGAACAACTTAAAGTGCCTCAATAAATAATACATGCGAGCAAATGATATATTAAATGTGCTATGGGAACACTTACAAAAATAAAATGCTTAATTTATTAAATAAAATATCCCCAACACGAAGATGGACTATTTTGATCTGGCTCATATCAATAAGAAATAATAAAAAGAGAAAATGGAAAGAAAGATCACTTTTTTTGCAATAACGCCCCCTCACAGAGGGAGGCAGAAGTCTTGAGGAATAGGTAAGGTAGGTTTTCATTTGTAAGATTTCATATTAAAAATAATCCTAGCTCTAAATTTCAAATTGTCAACTTCTAGATTGAAAAACAACATGTATGCCCATGCAGCGGTCATTAACACACTGGCCATGCAAATGTTATACACATACAATGCCAATCCAACCAAAAATAAATTATTTAATAAGGTGTGTATGTTGGTTATGACAGCAATAGTACCAATACAAAAATGACGCTGAGCTCAGAATCTTAGCACTCTGAATAGCAAGCCATAAGCACAAAGTAATTTGTTTTCTCTAGAGATCTTTATCCCCTGCTATGTCTCAAACATAACCAGTGATCTCCGTGCTTTAGATTATTCATGTTATATCAGCCTATAATATCTATAACATTGTAAAGGCATTTAAACATGGCTAATGTCCTCCATTAGCCTCTTATAATGAAATATAGGTTATATCATTATGAGTTTGCTATGCCTACTAGGATGTACTACAAGATGAGTGATTTTTTCTGCACAAAGGGCATTAATCGACAAAGACCATGCACAGTTTTGCTTGCACGGTTAAAAAAAAAAAATAAAGGATTGAAGAAGGAAGGAATATGTTGCTGGACAAGCACAGCATAAGATATACCTGCCTCAGCATTTATAGTTAGTCCTATCAAAATCCTTAGTTTCAATATGTGATCTTGAGATTAATAGTGTATATAACTAAATCTAGCTTCAGCCTTTACTAAAAAAGACTACCTGGAGAACATTTTTACACCAGTGGCATGACAATATCCTACCAGAAGACAAAAGAAGGGCATCAGTTTAGTTTATCATGTTGTAACACAATTGTGTGCAGTGCAGGCAGCATCTTTTTTTGTTTCACTTGATTCTGGCAATGAAAGGTGCTGGAAAAGCACCTCCTTGAACATTCCTTTAGTCCTCAGAAAGACTCTTCAGGGAAATAGCTAGACCCCCTCTTGTCTTCCATCAAATCACTTCAGTGTTTTCTTGTAGGGTTGGATGCCACCTGTTTTCCCAAGTTCCTCCAGATAGTGTATCACACAAGAGGGTCTTCTTTCTATCTGGCTTTATCTCTGCAAAGAACATTCTTCATGTAGAGAACACCAGTCTTCTTTTTCCACCCACAGGCTGAAGCAAAAAAAATGAGGTGAATCCATAGAAACTCCCAGTAGCTATACAGCAGAAATCACAAAGTTTTAGTCAAATATATTTTTCCCTTTTTTTCATCCACATCAAAGGCATGAATATAACAAGGCATTGTTAGTTGTGGTGGGCAAACTGAAGAGTCTGCTGATATAACAGATTGGGTTTTTAAGGCCTTTGTCTATGCAGAGTTACAATAATGCAGAAGCCAAATTGATTAGAAAGACAGGAGAGAAGGAAAAAAAAGATAGAAACTGAGAGAAAGAGAGAAGATACTTCTTGGTAATGTCTAAAAAGTCAATACTGTGTCTACAGATGGAGAAGCACACATTGCTTGCCCTTTGAAAGCTTCTCCACAATTTTGTCATTAATACTGTCAAAGTTAATAATACATTTTAATGTAGTTCAGCGGCAGTTGAACACATTCATTCCCGCAGCCCAGAAGAAGAAATGTTAAGAGACTTTAGCCTAAAATATCCAAGTAGACTGGAGATGCCTTGGCCAAGTTCTGAAGGAGGGAGTGGATTTCTTTGATGTTGAGCCTCATGTGAGGCTCCCGTTGCCAACAGCCCAGCATCAAGTCATACACTTCCTTTGGGCATGTGCGAGGTCGCTGCAGGACTCGGCCCTGAGTGATGCACTCAATCACCTATGAGAAATCACAAGCAAAGGATCATCACAGTTGTGCCAACTACGTCGTTCATCCATGGAGGAGTTAACTTTAACCACAGCAGCCTCATTGGTGGCTGCCATACAGCTATCTCTGGAAAGGACTGCTTTTATAGGCAGATGAATATGCAGCAGTAAGTGATTTGGAAAATTCACTGTAATCTAAGTGATCAAAGAGCAATAATTTCACTCACATTAAGTTCAGCCACATTGTCCACGCCACACATAAGGAAATTTGATCTGGGAATTAGTCCCATAAGTTCTCTCTCTACCCAGCTAACACCTCAGAGAGAGGATAAATTTTTAACCTCCTCATAGTGCATCAATGCTCTTCTTCTCTCTACCCTCTGCAAACTTCTATCATTGTGGCTGATCTCTGGATTGTGACTGCCTAGAAATCAAGAAATATCTTGATAACTTCAATCTAATCTTTCCATGGTTTTGGACAACCACTCTGAAACAGTACCATGTATGATATGTCTGTTCAGGAGATAGCTAAGGTCCTTTTCATTGTCTCATGGTCTACCCAGAGCAGACGTTATGCTATACCAAGGAAAAAAAATTCCAACTGTTCTATTTCTGCTTGAACACCTTCCATCCACTCAGAGGAGAAAAAGGTGAAAAAGAAGAAATTCAACCATATGGTTCATGAAAATACAATGACTACTGCGTATCAGTGTCAGCCTTAAATAAATAATTTTGTTACTGTCCCTCCTCCTGAGAAGCCACACCAATAATTAGTATAACATCTTTCCCAATGCAATTTGAAAATATATTACACATACCTCATTGTTTGAGAGCTGATACCATGGCTGTTTGCCATAAGTAAAGATTTCCCATAATACAACTCCCAGGCTCCAGACATCGCTTTCTGTGGTGAATTTCCTGTACATGATACTCTCTGGAGGCATCCAACGAATGGGCAGCATGGTGTGACCCCCAACCTGAGAAAAACAAATAAAAGTGTTAGAAATAGTTTCTTCAGACCTTCACAAGGCAGTCGAAAGACAATAAGCATGGAGAATCCACAGTTTCTTTTTGTCCCATCTGGTAAAATTCACTTTGAGGAGCTTTAGACCTGTGGATTCATGGTTCAAAATCCTCTCCCCCAGCAACAATGAGTACCACAAAAACAATTCCTCCACAAAAATCTCAAAAGATGTTGTTTCCAACAACAAGTTGGAAAAGTCCCAAATAATCTTTAACATTTACTTGGCACACCCTACCTAAGGAACAGGGAGGTCTATATTAACTACCAACTGACTTTGAGTTAGGCCAGTTCTAGTCTCTATTTTAACACACAAGAAACTAAAAAAGATTCATTAAATGAAATCTGGACAGGTGATTCTCCTAGAAACTCAGCAACATCAGCTGAAATACACAAAGCCACAGTGGTCTAACTGCATGAAATGGTAGGATTGGATCTGTATGGTTGAATATCCTCACTTTGACTGAATAAAAGCAATGCTGTTTTCTAAGTTCCAGAGTTAATGCATCAAACTATTTTGTTCCATATTAACTACCTGTCCATTAAAAAAAAAAAAAAAATCAGTCTTCTGGATTTATTCTCTTGATAATAAATCAACTGTTGTTCAATGGGATCTTCACTGAATTAATGCCTTTCTGAAAGCTTTTAGAACATTTTTAATTTTCTCTAGAAAAGTAAGATTCCTTAGACTTAGGTTTTCTAATTTAAATTTTTAAAAGTCTTTTATTTCCAGGTTCTAAACAATTTATTGTTCCTGTCTTGTCCTATTCTGGTTGGATCACACCAATAAAGAAATCTATTGAAGTAATTTTTAAACAGTGTAACTGCTGAGATACCGTTATATGGATATACAGATAGGCTAGCTACTTCTGTACCATGAGAGCTGAGAATATTTCCGAGGAAGATTAAAAAAAAAAAAAAAAAAAAAAAAAAGGAAGCTTCTTCAAGGACATCTTACTCTTGATTAACTCATTTTCTTTTCTGAAAATTTATTTAGTTATGAAACCACATTTACACTTCCAGGATTCTGTCAATTCAAAATATAATTTCTCCTTTTGGGATGTAACATTTGTTGTTATAAATAATGGCCTTCTTGTTCTCATGTTCAAACAGTAAATGGAAGGAAAATCCAACAGTCAGGGTTGACATTATTTCTAAATCACACAGAGTATCCATTACCAGTTATTTGTCAACAATTCAGTGTTGGTGCAGAATACCAAACACAGCTATGGCTGTGATAGCTCAGTCTTGTTCTTTGCATCACCACAAGGCCATGTTCACTACTAATTTCATAGAAACAGAAAGTCATGCTAAAATTTTCATAGACTTGGTTTATGATGAGGCCCTTCTACTCCCTCCACATGAGATGTTATGTGAGTAATGGAAGAATATTACTTAGCAGGTTGTTGAATGACAGACAGGGCTCCCAATTTCAGTTCCCAGCTACACTTTGGATGTGCTTCTGACTCCATGCAGGCTGCTATGCACAGGTGTCTGAGCCATTTAAAAAAGGGACCCAATTCCTGTCCACTGCATTGATAGAGAATGGATACACATTTTAAGCGCTTTTCCCAATTTGGCCCATTTGTCACTATGGTAACAGTTTATCTCTCTGTCAAACAGACTGGTTGTAAGGCTCTGTGCTTTGGTATTTTTCAACTTTGTCTGAGAGGCCCCTCAACGATGTGGAGAGTTTCAACACACCAACATGATGAGATGCAACCAAGCATTCAGTTTCCCACCTTATCATAACCTAAACTGACATGACAACCAAACACTTCCAAACCACTACCAGTTTTAAGCCAGTCTTGAGAGGTATTTCATTAAAAAGACAAAAAAATGAGTCCCTTAGAAATATGCAGCCACATACACCCATTCAAAGTGCCATTAAAAGATAGTTAGTGACGAGAACCTTTTGGTCTCATCAAATATTAAAATGGCTCTTACATCTGCTCATCATATAACCTCTGCTACTGGTTCTGTTCAGCAATTTCTTTGACTCATTCCTTTAAAAATTAATGAAAGCTATAGACAATAAAATATGTGACTCTACTTTTTTTTTGGTCACATATTAAATCAGATTTTGAAAAAGCAATTAAAAAAAGTCCCCAACCACTCTTCAACCTTTCTTGTTTTTCAAATCTTTCTGTTTCTTCACTCCAGATCCAGTCTATTTTTGATAAGACTGTATGCTGTGTTTCTAATGTCGCTCAGGAAAAGGAAAGACATGCCTCTAAGATAGTGATGATGATAAGCTGCCACCAAATGATGGCTCCGTGACAAACTGATCTGTAACATCACACACCTAGCCGTCTCTCTTTGCAGGGGTAGCAAGACTGAGTTCTTAGTATTGACACCAAGAATTCAGTTTACAGGTAAGCACAAGGCACAGAGTTCATTGTGCTCTTCCCAGATCATCTTGCCTGGAGCTGTGTCCATTTCTGTCCCTGAAGGCACAAAACTTCACTGGACAGACTTGACCAGCACTGAAAAGTCCTGAGGTTTCTCCATCTCTATCATTCATGTCACTTCAAACACCTCAATATCTTTCTGAAGATAGAATTTATTGCCTTTCAAAGTATAAACAAAAGTATTATATAGGGTGACTATCCTTGACAGATGGCACTGCCATGAAGACAAAATAACCTGTGCAACATTGACCATCTCCTATGGCACAATGGCCTCTTCAGTTCAGTTCAGTTCCACCGAACACACACGTCTGGGACAAAGGCACTTCTTATAAATGCTTGTTTCCTTCTCTACTAAAAATCAGTGGTTACTGAGTCAACACTCACTCAAGCTCAGAAAAGCATTAAGGGCTGTGCTAGCTGTATGCCTAAAATGAAGCACATACTTGAGAGCTTTTTGAACTGAAGCCTAAGACTTGACACAACTGTTTGCAGGGTGCCTGAAACAAATTGCATCTGTTGAGAGCTTCTTTTGATTTTTATCTTGTGAGTCCAAGCACCCAGGGTTGTGACATAACAACAATGAAAAGAGGTGGGGTGCCTTTTTGCTGTTGCCATACTCTCAGCAAGGGTAGGAGGTGTTTTCCAAGAAGCACTAATGAATGAAAACATGACTTCACTGACCAAAGTTTAAAGGTTCTGAGTGCTTCAAAGAGATGCCTCCAGCATATCCTATAATAAGAAATGCAAGTTATTACAAAGCTCTCAGATATCATCAGCATTCTGCAGACCCTGCTGTGCATACTGTAATTTCAGTGCTGCTTGATACACATACATTTCAAATGGTTTTGTGCTGAACAGACTACAGTTATGTGTAAATAAAACCTTTACATTCAGTCCAGCTTAAGTTATGACAGGATTAAAAGCTTTAGAGTTTTAACTTAATATACTATCATTTTAAAAACCAAAATGTAGGTGTATGACCAATTTATGTATACAAATTAGAGTAGATTTTCTTGAAACTTGCCTGAAAGCAGCTGCATTATCACCATAATACCAAACAGTATCACAATTCAGTTTTATTTAGAATTATATTTCTACGGGAGTACAGACTTAAGTACTTCCAATTGCCAGTTTATGAAAGCATGTACACTGTAGCCCTTCATTATATTCACTAGCTGCTTTCACTAGCAATACTGGGCTAGAAAACCTGGTGAATTATCCTCTGCAATGTGCAAAAAATCCACGAGGAGGAGACTGCTATGCCCAATCAGTGAACTGTCATGTTCTCCATGGAAGCTCTTCTAAGGGAAAATTGCCAGAATGTCCCATGTAACACTTTCAACAATACAATCTCATTAACACTTGTCACCACTTTAAGCAACCATCTTTTCAATAATTTAGCACTCTGAGAGGTGCCAGAGAAGCTGGCCTTGAACAGTGTTTCAATCTATTTGCAAACATTAATCTTCTGGGACTACTATAGAAGGACCATGTCTTAAGTCTTAAGGCAGGGCCTTTATTTATTTTTTTCCTCCTCTTTCCAATTCAAAATACATCTGGCTGTACCCTGATGTTCACTATTCCAACCTCATGGCCCAGCTGCCATAGAAATCCAAGGCCTTGTTGTCTGATTATTGTGAGAAAATGAATATGCTCTCTTACAGAGAAACCCAAATGAAGCCATATACTGCTGCTGGAAACAGAAGACAGTAGGTGGAGCTGGGGGAAGCCAACCTACAGAGATGTGGAAGCCACAAGGGGAATGTGGGGCTGCACAGATAAGACACAAGCCACAGGCTAGGAAAGGCACAAGAAATAATCACATGGAATCATCACACAAAATCACCAAGGTTGTCAGAGAACTGAAAGATCATCTAGTTCATGCATAGCATCAGCATAGTCACCCCTAAACCATGTCCCCAAGTGCCACATCCAGATGCCCCTTGAACACTTCCAGAGACTGTGACTCCACCACTTTTCTGGGCAACTTATTCCAATATCTAACCATTCTTTCAGAAAAAAAAAGAGATTTTCTAGTCTGAACCCTCCTTGGTGTAATTTAAAGCCATTTCCTCTCATCCTTTCTCTTGAGACATGGTAGAAAAGAATAACCTTGTGTTGTAGGTTTTCACAAATGGGTCAGGACTGCTGGGATACGTTCCTTGAGCTTTATTGAGACATCAGCCTCATAACAGGCTGAGACAACTGAAAGATAGCAACAGCTCACATCTTGTCAGCAGCAGCCAAAGATTTCTTTGTTACAGGGCTTTTTAGAAGCATTCCAGCCAATAGCATATTGCTAAAGCTTACAAACAACTGTTCTAATCAATCACTAAAACCACACATACACCTGCTTTAAACAATTCTTGCTTGTATACTTTCAATTAACAATACACAATACTCCATTATTAAGCTTAAAATCTTCTACTATCTTGCTAAGCATATTTTTCTGCAGTCTTTAGATCTATCTTAGCCAAGACTAAAAACTCAAGACTATTGTTTCATGTCCCTGCTTGCTATACTATTGTATCTTTTCTTCTTTCAGGTTTTACAGCTGCAGCTAGCTCTAAGTTCTCTGTTCTTTCTGTTTCTGAGGCCTGCTTTCATAGCTTTCTGAAAGTCTTCTTACCTTTGCTATTTCCCACAGACCCTCACCTCACTACAGCTTCCTTTCAGGCAGCTGTAGAGGGCAATAAATTCTCCCCTCAGCTTCTTCTCTAGACTAAAAACCCCCAGCTCCTTCAACTGCTCCTGAGAGTAATAAGATCTGCACTCCATACCCTTCACCAGTTCTGTTGCCCTGCTCTGGACACACTTCAGTAGCTCAGAGCAAGGGGCCCAGAACTTGACACAGGATTTGAGGTGTGTCCTGCTGGAGACACTATGTCTAATACAGGCCAGGATGCCATTGGCCTTCTTGGCTACCAGGGCAGTGCTGGCTCAAGTCCAGCTGGCTGTTGACCAGTACCTCTAAGTCTCTTCCTGCTGAACAGCTCTTAACGCACTCTTCCCCCAGCCTGTAGCATTGCACGGGGTGACCCAAGTGCAGAACCCAGCACCTTGCCTTGTTGAACCTCATGCAGCTGTCCTTAGGACATCAATCCAGTCCATCCAGATCTCTCTTGCAGAGCCTTCTGACCCTCAGCAGATCAACCAATACTATTGCTAAGATGACTGCTCAGTCAATTCACACCACGTTTATGCCTTGTTCATCTGAGTACCAAGGACTGGCTGCTCTTTTGCAACACATGCCCACCTGCAGCCCCGCCTAACCATAAGTTCACTGGAGTCTGTGGTGCTGAGGGGGATGGATTGGCTTTGGGGCCCCACAACTGAGCTGTAGGGTGCTGCAGTGGCTGACAATGGACAGGACAGAGGCCAGTCAGAACAGTCATCCTCCTAAATGCCAGTGACCATGTTTGGGGAGGCTCCAGCACTCTTGGAGAAGACAACAAATGGAATTCCCAGCTTTTGCAGGCATCCTGTTACATAACCCTTCTCTGATGATTTTTTTCCCCCAATTTCTGGCTTTAAGTAGTAGATTACTCTGAATTCATGCAGTAAAAAGCACAGCAACCAATTGCATAGCCTTGGAAAACAGACTACCTCATTAACATTTCACGTTCCCATGTTCCCACGATTCCTGCAGAGTGACATTTCAGTAATGTGTCATAGCACTTTGTATATTCTCTAAAGACTAGTGATGTTTTTTCTGCCAAGAGGATAAAAGTAATCTTTTTACTTTGTTAGCCCAGTGAAGCTGTATGACTACCAGGGGTTCAGCCCTGATCCTGTCCCAATGTCCTGTCTGGCATGTCTGGTGCATCTTTCCAGATTCCTGCTGTTTTCAGGCATTTTGAAATTCAGAGTTGTAGACTTGAGAGCAGCAATACAGTTCAGCATATGTCCAGATTAAAAGTCATGTGACAAGTATATATTCAATCTCTTTAACACAACTGCACCTCAGTCTGTCAAACTAGAAAGAAGCTGAATCTTTTGAATCATTTGTTCATCCCCTCCTAAAAAAAAACAAAAAACCCCCCCCAAAACCAAACATGTATACTTGCACGATAACGCCATTTTAGGGTATTTTTCACTATTTATATTTTGGTCTTCTGACTTGTTTCCCGATCTCAGGATGATATAATGCAAAGAAATGTTCTCTGCAAAAATTATCATATCTTACTGCTAAAACTGAAAATCTCTCTTCTCTTGCTGAACATCTGCTCTTTCCCCCTCATAAAAGCTGGCATATTTCTCTCAGAACAGGAAAAAAAATCAATAATTGTTATTTTAAATTCTTTCATGCCCTGGCCTTCAGACGAAGTCAATGTCGTCTCTTGAAATATCAGTCCTGCATGTCTACTTGCAGAAAAACAATATATTATTTTCACATTCATAAAAAGCCTTACAACTCCAACACAAGTGGCTACTAATTTATAATTAGATAAATTTATCTATTTAAATATATATATATATATATAAATATATCTATTTATATAGATATATAAATATATCTATATAAATAGATATATTTATCTATTTAGCCAATAGCTAAAAGTGTGTACTTTCATTTTCACTCTTAACCCTGCTTTGGTTCATCTGTATTAAAAGGTGCCTATGTCTACATTTCTGAATTAATTCTACTACAAGTTTTGTCAGAGAAGTGAAACATTTTTTCTATGATGTTTATTACACTGTAAATTCTCTCTTCATGCTCAACATCAATTCAGTATTGTGTGTCAGTTTTATGTCATGGAGATAAAACTCTTCTAATTAGCCTCTATAAAACCATGAGCAGTGTGGAGAAGATGAAGAAAGACCAATTACTCATAACATAACACCCAGAAGGTACCAAAAATACGTGTAAATGGCAGTTTATAATGAACAACAAGAGGCATCCTGTCACCTAATGTACATTTCTTGTGGAACTCACCGACATGAGATACTGCCAATGTGGAAGGTCTATCTGGGATCAAAAAGTGATTAAACAAACTGATGAAGGATAAAATCTGACAAGAACTATCAAATATGAAGATAAACATCTCTGGCTCAGGAAGCTCTGGAGCTGCAGAATGCTGGAGGCTAAGAGAGTTGAGGAAAATATTAATATATGCTTAGCATGTTTCCATACTATTCCACAGTCATCAGTTTCTCACAGTGACAGGATCCTGGACTAGAAGGGTTTTTGGAGAAGTTATTCCTGTATTTCTGTCTGGGCCACATATTGCAATATGCAGTCCTTACTAAACCTCTCAACAGTGCTTATGGAGGGCTAGAAATGATTCTGGCAAAAAGATGGAATGAAGGGGAGATACCACATGAAATTAAAATAGATGAATGACCTAGACCATCTTGCAATTCAGCATCTTCCAAAGATCTTAAAATGTTAAATGGAACAGATAAAGAAATGGTGCCTATTGTTGTGTTTTACACAACACAATATCAATTCGGTCCAGACAAATATACAGGGTAATTAATAAATTGTAGTAGTTATTGCACTACAGGCCATTTACTCTTCTAAGAAAAGAAGACAAAGAACTCTGGATGTAAGATCAGATGAGTGCTACAAAGAAGTGACACGATTCACATCTCTGATTAAAAGAAACATCCCTTATCAGAAAGAAAGAAGGGAAGTTAACTTGAGTAGAAATCTGCCGCACTTAAAATGAATGGATAGCAGATTTTTGGTGTCCCAGATGAAATGTGTATGAACGAAAAGAACAAGTCTATTCCTTTAAAATATAATTTCTTTTGATTCCAAATGATAAAGTTCTGGTGTTAAACAACAAATAACAACCTAAGCTAAGAGAAAGGAAGATACGCTGTGGAATGTGGAAGGAATGACACTTTCAACAGTGCATTTCAGTGAATTCAGTGTAGATCTAAATTAATTTCTGAACATGGGAATTCAGGATCTTAGTGAAAAAGCAAGAAGATTGGATAAGCCAGAGAAGATCTGGTGAATCAAATGGCCCCTCCTTTCTAAAACACTCTGCATTCTTCCTAATTTTCCTATCAAGCTATGCCACTGTTTATATAGTTGTTGGTCACTCCAGTGGCATGACTTTCACCTCAGAATGCTGAGCTCATGTGAGGTCCTTTGTTATTAAAGTCCTTACAAAAACTTGCCACTTTGTACCTTGCTACTGTTTCCACATCTGAGTGTCTGCTGGTTGTACCAGCAGATGAAGAGAGATATCAAGTACCAGTAGACAAGCAGCTGGAATGACTCATGTTAAAATCCTCACAGGCTCCAGGATGATCATGTCATCTGTCCAAGTCAACAGCAAAACAATTCTGCAATGCAATATTAATGAATTGCAGTTACTGCCTTTCTGATTTTTGAAGTGGTTTACAGTATATCAAATTCCACTTTTATATTAATCCTAAGTAGTTTGGGCTACAATGGCTAAGGAGATTTTAAAAATAATCTTTAATATGCACTGAAAAACTGGCTTCTACAAATCTTTGTCACAGCTAAAATTCAAAATTCTTCTGCTTTTTCATGTGGGGGTTGGAGGTGTAATGTGATGAGATGCTGGATGAGCATAGTCAATATCAACAAGTTGCAGTCACTCGAGCACATACTCTGAAAGCCAAATATCACACCACAGAAGACAGTTTGTGTTCACCGGGGAGTCTCTTACTGCTAATGTCAAGTCTGAAAGCTACTTCTTAGTTACTAAAGATCACAACTTTCCCCCATATTTTACTGAGAAACACATTTTTCTTCATATTTACTGTAGGTTAACAGCATGTCTGGCTCTATCAGTCATGTCAAATTACATCACAGGAGAAGAGGGGAGCAACAGAGCTTGGTTTGCAGCTTTACTTCTCCCTTGTGAGTCACAAAAGTATTTTTATAATGTACACTGCATGGGAGCACCACAATTTTTAGCTGAAATGTCTCAGATGTTCCAGTTCTTTGAATTTTGTAAGACAGTCTCTTCCCCCTTCCCCCAGATGCTAATAAACAAGTCAATGGCAAGGTCCTTGTACTCATATTCCCTCTCTTCTGCACTCTTGATGATGTTTTCTGCTTCACACTTTCTCTGGGCCATAATTTGTTTACATAAACTGGAAAACACAAGAGAAAAGTTTCACTAAAATAGAACAGAAAAAAAATCTTTGTTGTTTTTCCTCCATGAATTCTAGTTTTTGTCTCCTTACTTGTGCCACATCATCATTCTGTGAGCTGAAACAGGCATTTGCTCTGAAATGAGACATCCATCAAACAACATGCAACACAACCATTAAAAATACAAGTAACTGCTATTACTGGGGGGAAAAAAAACCCTAATTCCTACGGAGCTTAAAAAATCCTGAATTGTTCTCATCAAATTCGTATGTTGAATTATTCCTCAAGCCATATTTAAAATATTGTTCTTGGATACAAGAGCCAAAATGTAGCCCAAGGAGTGATGAACTCATTTTATAGCTCTTGGACAAATTCCTTTACTGGTGTAAAGGGAAAATTTGCACAAGCCTTTGAACCATAAATTTGGGGTTTAGTTTCTTATTAGGTTTTGTTTTGGTTTGGTTTTTTTTTCAGTGCTTGTCTCTACCCTTAGCACTGTAATTTTCCATTTGGGAAACAATATCCTGCATTGTGTATACAATGGTTCTTGGAATTCACATGACTGCATTTTTCTAACACCAACAATGAGCTTTAAATTCTGCCTGTGGTGCTGAAGCATCTTACCTTGTGCCTGTAAAACAATGTTGGATAACCTCCTGAGAAGCGAGCATTGGCAGAAGGTGTTACTCTAGTAAAAAAATTATTCCCCAAATCTCCCTGGGAGTATCCATTCACCGATGGCATGTTAACAGGGTGGAAGTTTGGCTTTCTGATATAAGGCCTCTTTAACTTGCCTATTACCAGGTGATCCTGGGGAACTAAGGAAGATCAGAGTAAACTTTGAAAGGATTTAGGACTCTGCACCAGCATTGCTGCATTTCAGGTAAGGACTCTCTGAAGATCTGACATACAGGCTTCTACACTACTGATTGTGCCATGTACTCCTCACATCCTTCGCCAAATGTTGGTAGTGTGCAAACAAAGAGATGGGTGGGAAAGAAACCCACAACTACATCTATTTTCCTTGCTTTCCCTTCATATTTTGCAGTGCCCCAAGGGCGCACTCACTCCTTCCAACTCTTCCTCTGATTGGAGTTACTCCTTACTGTAACCATGCAGCTCTGGGGTGGTTCTATCATCATATAAGCTTATCTTCCTCTCTGCTCTGGATAAGTAAGACATTACACATGGATTCCTCTACTTGCTGCACTTCAATAATTACTTTAAAATAAATATAGAAACATAATTTTAGTTTACCTGCTCCAATAAAAAGTAAGATCTGCAGTAAAACTGAGAGCTCAAAGGTTAGATCCAATTAAAAAAAAAACCAAACCAAACCAAACCAAACCAAACCAAACCAACAACAAAAAGGGGTTGCAATTTTACGCCAAAGTAGATAGGACAAGTAATTTAATTTTTTAGATCTCTACTATAAGAACTGCAGGTCAGCTTTATAATCTTCAATATAAATCTTACATATAGATTTCCCAGACACCAGAGTTGTTAAGACTCATGAAGTCCTGGAGACTTTCAAAATAAGCCAAGTGGGAAATGAAGGAACTATGTTGTTAGGACAACATATTTCAATTTTGAAGGGTTGTCTACAGACACAGTTTTTTAGACTGCCAGGAATACTTCAGGCTAGGACACCCAAATCAAACTCTGTGAAAAATCTATTACTAAACCAAGTAAGATTTCTATTAGTTGGAACTAGTATTTTGACTTCTGCTTGTATAATACCTAGATCAATGGAGTCCTGATCTACATGAAGCTTCTACACAGGCTTGCAGTGCCATAATAATAATAGTAACAACACCACCACCACCACTTTTTCTAGTCACTTGTAAAAAATTACCAATACATCCACCATAGCAGCTGCAATGTTACTTTTTTATCGCAGTGGGTTAATAGAGCCCTAATACTGTTTGTGAGTCTTTGTACTTCAGAATATTTTTCATCTGCTTCAGATGAAAACTTCTGAAATATTGTTCCATAAAGCCTGCATTTCCTTTTAAAGTTGTGCTACTTTATATTACTCTTTGGACATATTTAGGATGATCTCCAGAGAGTATTATTACATGCACTCGATGATGTTATTATTAAAATGTTATGTGCTTCAGTCCTTAGTATATAATTTTATTTGCTTTCTTGCCAGGTGAAACTATTTATTCTTTCTGTGTATTAAGCCATCAGATTCATCCAAATAACCTCTGTGTTTATTTCCATTGAAAATGTCCCTGGATCTTTTATCCACTAGGGGTGGTGTTGGTGTTCCCATTAACCTTGACCCCACACTTGGGTTGCATCCTCATTTTATTTTCCTTTCCTCTCAGCCAGATAGCTGTTCTCCTTCAAGATTCCTCAGTCACTGAGCTAAGAGATTTTTGTTAATGAAAAGCAGATGCAACACTTAAGTTATTAAAGAATCTTCTCCTAATAGGATCTTCTTGCTACCATGATAATTTTGAGTTTGAAAACCTACTGTGTCATGAAAACCCATTCAGTATGATTACTCCAGCCTTCCATGGCAGAGTGTTAATTTAATGACTTGTTAATTTTATCAGTGAGCTTATGCCGAGTAATTAACACTGACTGACAAAGGAGACTGCCTTGCTAGTATGGCAAGTACATGTGAATACTGACATTTTAAATAAATGTCCTCCAAGTTGCTGAAGTGTGAATTTATCTGTTTTAAGTTGTTTTTCAAATCTTTTGGACTTTACATACTCATTATATTTATATATTACATTTACATACTCATTGCTATATGAGTGATTGAGTGCTCTGACGCTGAGAATCTTGAACTAGGTAGTGAAAGAACTGGATTAATGCCAGATCATGGAGATCTATCCCAAATGTATGCCAAAAGGTATGCCACTTAATTTTGATATGTTACTGTGTATATATATATATATATATATATATATATATATATATATATATATATATAACATTATAGGTTACTGCATTGTATTTGGTAAAGCATCTCACTGTTATGTTCAGTATGTCATCTTTGGTGGAAAGCAGGAAATGCTTCCAGTTTTCTGTGGGAACTGCTGAGCTGCGAAAATAGTCAGGTAGAAGTTAGACATTTGAAAGGCAGAAATAAGGTACTTTCTTTCCTGTTTTGAAGAGATAGCAATGAATTTCATTTGTGAGCCAAGACAGGACAGAACATACTTGAATCAGACAGGAATTAAGTATTACAATTCCTGGACAAAATGCAATTCTGCTTCTTGCTTTTAAAGGGCATATGACTTCCCAGATTCCATGTCCTCCTGTGGCAGGAAACACAATAACGACAAAAGGAAATTATTGTCTTCATGACTTCCCAACTATATCAAAAGTAGGGGAGAATGTTCCCTGTTAAATGAACCTAATGAGGGTTACTCCCCTCCAATGCACTTACTCAAATAAGGGCCTCTTTATGGTCAGCAGAAGCACTTTAATGAAGAAGTAGCTACGAAATGAAGTAACAACATGGCGCACCCCAGCTCTGGGGAATAGGGAAAAGGAATCAAGATGAGTAGAACAGTTGAACAGAAAAGAGGATGTGGGAATGGGAAGAGCACATAGGGTGAGCAGAGACAAGGCAATTTCCACTGGCTCCTGATGGATTTCACGGGTTGAAAGCAGCTGTCCAAAAAGCCCTGAGCTTTTCAGCTGTCACCACCAGAAGATGGGCTCTCTCTAGGTGAAAATCAGGCAGAGGTTTTGGGAAAGAATCACAGAATTTAGACTCGCCCCAAATTTCTACAGCTTTTGAGGTTATGTCTGCCATCATAGGAACAGATATAATTGTTTTCTCCAAAATTCTATGTATATTTGCATTCTGTCTTGCAGAAGTATAGCCTTTAGTTATTCTTCATTTGAATGAGGAATTTCTTCTGCAATGTCCAACACTGGGCCAAAAAGCATTTTCAATTACTGTCCATGTCCTAGTACCCTTAGGAGCCTGAATTGAAATACACAGCTGGCAAGTTAGGCACCTGTAAATATCTTTATTACTTGCACCAAAGGCCTGCATTCTGTTATCATGCCTTAGCACCAAGGGTGAAATTTTATCTCTGTGGGAGTTAAGGCTATGCCATGCAAGTTGCTCATGATGCTCTCAGACAGTGAGCAAGGGAAGCAATACTATATATCTTTTGTTGATTTTTAGCACTGAGATGCGTATCAGTCACTACAGTGTATTTGCCACTAATTCATTCTCAGAATAATTAGCATTATATAGTAATGAAAAAAATCTTATCATTATGATTTGGAAGATTCAAATGTATTTAAAAATTAATTTTTAATGTTAACACCATATTATCCTTGTTAATATTAATTATTATAGTAATAGACACTGTTTATGCAGAGAAAGAGAAAGATGCCATAACTTAAATTAAAGCTAGAACTACATCTCTAAACATGAGTTGGGATGCTGGTTCTAGAATTCAATCATCTTTTATTATTCTGAAATAATGGAAAATCTTTCTCTATTGTGCAATGGTATCCAGAAGCAGCCTGTGTACAACCAAGTCCTAGATCTTTTTGTTCTATTTTGCTGATAAAAAGAAGAGAGAAGAATTAAGCTCTGTAAAGGAAGCAATTGTTGTATTTAGTCTAAGGACTGACTGACAGAAGAATCACAGTAAGTTTTGACTATTATGTTAATACATTGTGATTCAGAAGAATCAGAAGCGGCAGAAGATATGGGATAAGTTGAGTAAGAAGTCAACAATACTACAGAAAAGTTCACCCTGTACTTTTGATCTGAGAAAGTCTCCCCTTAAAAATCTCTTTCACAAAACATTCAAACTGATTTAAATGAACTTTTATCCAGGCTACTTATGGTACTCTTACTATTCTACTCAACAAAACTATGGTGGTCAGAAAAAAGAGTTCTTGTCTTTGTGAGAATTACTGATGTTTTGAAATACCTTTGATTCTGTATCAGGCAAAAGTACTGACCATTTTCTCCTAATTTTGAGCACAGCAAAAAAAAATTGAAATTAAAAATACCGGTGTTTCCCAGCAAAACACAGCAGCCAGAGGCTCACAAAAGATTTCAGTTTGAATGAAAATGTAAACCAAAAATTATTCAGATAATTTAAAATGTGACCGATGCTCAATTTAGGTCACATATTCTGCAGCATGCTTTTCGATACTGTGCATCCTCTAAATGGGTTCAGAAATGAAGCAAAGACCTGCAGAGGTCTGCTAAGAAGAATCTCAGCAGAGGCTGCTGCTGGAGGGCTAGGAGGTGGAAGGGACCATATGCTTTTGGAGGGCAGCTTCCTGCACACAGTGCCACATCTTTGAATATCTGAGTGTGCAACATTCAGGGGATTCCTAGTGTGTTTCAAGCCCTGGTTAACTTGGCAAAGTGAAAGGCTGGCAGAGGTATGCGTAGTGACTTAAAGTAATATCACTGGTCTCTAAATTATTCTCATTATCACTTCCAGAAGGAATTCTTCCCCTGCTTGAAACTGCTCCGTATACAACTCAGATACTGAAGATCTGCAATGAGAGAAGGTGCATTTTATGGATATTCACAGAAAAAAAACCCCAAATAAACAAAGCTTCACACAAGATCAATAAAACGTGTCTTAAAACAATTGGATCCCAGTTGAAGCACTAAAACATACTATAGTGAACAAAACTGTATTGAGAAGAGAATGGATTATCTTACAGTCTAAACAAAACCAAACAACAACAATTATTAAAATAATTAATTAATAAGCAAATCCTTCTAATGTTTCTCTAGGCAGACTCTTTCCATTGAAAGTGAAATGATGGAGAAAGTGATCATGAGTTGTTAAAAAAAATTGAAATATTAAATACCACCAATCAATGTCCCATTGAGATACTCAGAATGCTCTCCTTTTAGATATTAAATATTGTAGCATCACTGTATCACAACAGAACTAATCCATCTAATAATCTCTCCCTGTGTCTTGGTTTCAGCTGTGATAAAGTTAATTTTCTTCTTACTAGCTTTTTACAGTGCTGTGTTTTGGATTTTGTATGAGAATAATATTGATAAAACACTGAGGTTTCAGTTGTTGCTCAATAGTGCTCTCCCTAAATCAAGGACTATCCAGTTTCCCGTGCTCTGCCAGCCAGCAAGTGCACAAAAAGCCAGGAGGGAGCACTACCAGGACAGCTGACCCAAACTGACCAAAGGAGTATTCCATACTATAGAGCATCATGGCCACTGTATAAACTGGGGGTAGTTGATTGGGAGTTGCCAATCACTGCAGTGGGATGGGCTGGGCATTGGTTGGCAGGTGCGGAGCAATTGTATTGTGCATCACACTTTCCTTGTGTTTTATTTCTCTGCCTCTCCTCTTTTCATTAATAATAATATTATTATTAAAGTATAAATGTTAAAATAGTAACTATTACAATATTTTACTTTTTGTCAGTTATTAAGCTGTTCTTATCTCTACCCCGAAGTCTTACTTTTTTCTGATTCTCCGTCCCATCCCAACAGAGGTGGGGAGTCAGCAAGCAGCTGTGTGGTAATTATTTGCTCACTGGGATTAACCTATGAGAGACTGTTACCTTGCCCTATTTATTCAGAAACATCACAGAACATTTACAGATCCTGCTCAGCTACATAAAATTTCAGTAAGAGGCAGCTTTACTGAAGTATTGTCAACCCAGGACAAAATGTTACAACCATTTAAAACTACAGAAATTTTTTTTAAAAACCCACTGGACTAGGCCAAGAAATGAAAAAAGGACTAATGTCAAGATAAACTGGATGCTCTACAGGAGGGGGCAGCATATTGCTTGGCATCATAACTACAATTTAGCAGACCCCTGTCATCTGCTCCTATAAAAATATACCCTGGTCTCCAAGCTGCATTTTTTCTGTAATCATGTTCTACCCTGGGCTACAAGCTAAGAGGCAGCAGAGAAAACACCAAGTCTTCATCCAAGCTAAGTTCCCCTACTCCTTCCCCTCTCTGCATGTCTGAGAGGGGGAATGTCATCATGAGACCTGGCTGGTCATTTCAGAATGTATAATTTTTATCCCTGTTAGGGGCTTTCTCTATTTTCACATCCCATTTATCTTGTGGGGTGGGAATGATGCTGGAGAGCTCACATGTAAGAAAGAGGGTTTGTCCCGTGTAGTACCCTGCTTGTTGCCCAGCCAGGGACAGCAGTCCTTTCTTCAGCTCCCGCCTGCTGCAGCCCTCTTCCCCTGGCCCGCGGCAGCCCGGGAACCCTTACTGCTGCCACCACTGCCTGGCCCTGCATACTAATTGGCACATTTAGTGATTTGCCCTTGATCTCCTTCCCTTCTCCTCCTAAGCTGCTGTCTGGGAGCAGGGGAGCCCGGCTGCCATGGAAACTGAGCCGACAAACACCCTGAACCTGCCGCACCAGCCTTGGGAAAGGATTCCAGTGGTGAAGCTCAAAGAAGGGGACGCTGGAGGGGAAACAAGTGGAGGAGTGGGAAGGTGAAAGGCTGACCGTGTTAGAAACGAGTTTGAGCTGTTCTGCGAAGGCACTGCACAAGAGGAGTATGTATAGGGCACAAGAAATCAGACATTTAGGAGAGAAACAGGATAAGTCTTTGTTATGTTACCAGCCTTTTTCTTCACAATGATTCAAATATCTCTCCTTCTGCCCCCTTCCTCCCATCCATTTACTGTCTGGATCAAATACCCCTAGTGCTTGCACATGCGGTATCCCTAGTGTATATCATATCATCGAGGGGGTTTTGACAACCCAAAATACAGATCACACATCTCAAGGAGTGTTTATAGCCACAAAAAGGGCTGATTACAGCGAGCAAACAGTTTGAGAGGGCCTCAGGCACAAGCTGGCAGAGGACAAACCCCTGCCTAGGCAATGAGGCTGTGATCCTCTGCCCAGCCTTTCAGTCCTGCCTCCCTTTCCCAGGCTAACTGCTGGACTGGAGTCGCATGAAAATGCAGCATTTGTGGCACGGTCTGTATGCACTGATGCCTTTTCTGGGCAGGCACCTAGTTCAACACCAGCTCTGTGTCCAAAAGAATTCTGGTCTCTGCTTCAGGCTGTGCGGCTATGGGAATTGCACTTTTGTCCTCAGTTCTGTCTCCTGAGGATTTATGGGCTCATAATAAAGGTAAAACTAATGTTCACTTCAATCTTAGCACCCAAATTTCAGCCTTCAAGAGACACTGTCACTTCTAGCTGGTCTCCTTGTAAGCTTTCAGGCCAGCAGCGGAGAATCTCCTTGTGCATCTGTTTTCTAAGCAAAGCTCCCTGTGGTATGATTTATTCATGAAGGGAGCCCTCAGAAGGTCAATAAAACTGGCATGCTCCCAAAAATACACAAACAAAACAGGGAAGAAGAAAACCCCACTGGATCAGCACTTTTCTGAAGACAAGATGAAGCTGTTTATGTCCCAGGCAGACCCACTTATGCAAGGGACATAAAAAATGTTTCAGCTCTCCCTCTCTGTTCCAACCCCTTGAACAACCAGTTTAATACTGAAAATTTACGTCAGATACAAGTGAGAAATTCCTGTGCCATGAAGTGTCACAGAGTTTTGGAGCTGAAGTACCCAAGACACCCAACAAAAGCGCTGCTTGATATTCCTGTGAAACAGGGGGACCTACTGCAGTGCAGGCTGGGGAGCAGGTCTCAGGCATGACAACAAAGGACAGACAGCCCAGCTTTCCCAAAGGGATACTTCCTCCTTAGCTAAGACCACCAAAGGACACTTCTGCCAGGATTTTTTCTTTCAGGGACTTTAATGTTGCCTTGCACCTGATCTTGCCATTGATTTGAAAAGGAGTAAGGACTGACTCATTATAAATTTCAGTACCCTAGGTCTGTCATATGGGAGTTCCTACGAAACAAATTGGTACATAAAAGGTGAATAAGTGCAGAAGAAGAGTTTGTAAGATGTAAGAATGCCTAAACTTAGAAAGAAAACTTATTTACAGGGTTTACAGAATTTGTGTAAGCCTCTGGTTTCATGCAATTCAGAGTTATTTTATTAAATAGGAAATACGGTTTGAAACAAAAAATGTTAAGGGATTTACAGGAAGGAAAAAAGATAAAGATTTTTTTTTCCCCCAAGCAAATAGAGAAACTGGTTAACATTACCAGGGATTCACCTGAGTCAGAAGACATGTAGGTGGGAAACCTCAGTTTTCTCATTAAAAGAAATAGAGAGCTGATGCATGGAAAAAAAAATAAAAATCAGACCATATCTTTCTGAACAGAGTGGAAAAAAAACTCTGCGGGAAGAGATCCCACTCTATCAGCCCAGGGTGATCCACAGGATGAGTGAGAACAAAGATGATATACATGACAAAGCATATGTGGATTTTCAAAACACCTTTGATAAGGCACCTACATCACAGGCTAATAAAAAAAAAAATGGCTACAAGGTTTAGCAAAGGCCTTTTCAGGGAGTGAAAACTGGTTAAACTACAAGAAGCAGTAAGCAGGACTTCAGGGTCATTTGTCAGGTCAGAGAGTGAAGGCAGGCAGTAGTGAAGTCCTCAGAGGCCAGTGTTACAACCAGTTACACTCAACATCTTCAACAGCCTAGAGAAGGAAGAGCATTGCCAGGTGGTCCAACCCAGGGGGATAAGTTTCAATGTAATTAACTGAAGGCATGATAAACAGTTCAATGAGCAACAGCTGCCACAAAAACGACAGATAATGAGCATCACCAGCACAGGTACCAACAACATGGCACAGGGCATAATTCTGCCACTTTACAAAGGCACGACCCCCTCACATGCCTTCAGTGTGTAGTTTTGATCTCCAGATCTCAAGGAGGATGTAAAGTAATCGGAAAGGCACAGAATAGGAGAACTAAACCTCAGCTGAGGCTTACAAACTCACTAAAATGATGTATAAATTGAGGTCAGTTAGCAACTACTGCAGAATAGTTATTAACAAAGTCTGACAAACTGTAACAAGAGAATACTCAAGAAAATTACCAGGAGATCAATTCAGAACAGATGAAAGTATTTTTATACATAATGCATACTAAAATTCTGAAGCTTGTTCCCACAGTAACGAACAGTGCCAGTAGGTGCAAACGAGGATGAGACCAAATCTATGGACTGGTTCACATGCAGGTAATAATGGGAACTGTCAGAAGTGACTCTAACATCCCACATCCTGAGCTTATAGACTGCAGCACAGAATAAGGAAAGTCCCACAAAAACTAGCAAGAGATAGGACAGGTAACTTATAGGAAAATGTGATTCGTATCTAAGAACAGGCTCCATCATTTTTTGGAAAGGGTAGAGAGTCTGCATATTGAGCTTGCTTGGGCAGGGTAGGAAGATCAGGAGAGTATCCACCTAGTCAGAGAAGATTAGGCCCCATGTATTTATGAGATGTCTAATTTTGAAGATGGGCCAAGTTTCTACCACACCTTGTTACTTTTTTAATGTGGCAGGTGCATTTCACATCAGTAGGAATGGGTTAAACCTTTCATTTCGTAGGAAAATGAAAAATCCCCTTTGCATGTTGAATTAAAACATAATGAAATGTCTGAAGATCTTTGGCATTTTACAACAAGTCCTTGGGTAACCACATTTATGTGTACTGGATAAAGGCAGAAGCATTTGTGAATGCACTTCATCAGTGCAACTTCTCACATGTTTACAACTGTATCATTTCTATATAAATATTTTTATATCACATGTATGATACATATGGGTTTTCTCCCTCTGGAGCAAAACATCCCAGTGCCATTAGCAATCTAAATATGCATTATGGAAAACATTTTTAATTACAGGATCTTATAATGTTTTCCCATACAATCTCTTTTTAATTTTGTACATTTGCTAGACTGTGCTCAGCAAATGAGGGATCTGTTAAATATTTCTTCTTAACCACAAGACTGAAGAACTCCAGCTCTCTCAGCCTGTCCTCAAATCATCTTAGTGGTCCTCCCCTGGACTCACTCCAACAGGTCCATGTCCTTCTCATGTTGGGGGCCCCAGAGCTGGATGCAACACTCCAGGTGTGGTCTCAAAGAAGTAGAAATCAACAACAACAATACACAGAGGGTAGTAATCTTGAAATAGCTGTCTGGTAATAACTGTAATTTAACCCACCTGTCTGCAGAAGTGTCCAGGCTCCTTTTAAATTCTGAGTAGTTGCTCTTTAAAAGGCACAGAATCATCCTATATAACTGAAATTACTGTTGTAGAGTTTTGGTCTCTGGGATTTCAAGGTGGAACAAGATTTCCATAGGCACCCTGGGGCTTATGTTTCCTTAAAATCGAGGCTCCTAATGCTTGCAGTGAAGACCAAGATGAGAAAAATGCACCCAGATACCTGCTAGAAATCACACAGCTCATCTTGACAGCTCATCAACAGGGTTCCAAACTCAGCAATAGAAGAAAGGATGAACCATTCAACTTCCAAATAACAATGAACCAATTAACTTCCAGGCAACCTGCACTGGTCCCCTCCTAACAGAATATTATGTTTTTTCTAGAAGATTTGCAAGCTGTTGGAAAGGTGGAGTGAGAGAAAAATACCATCCACCTTTTAGAATAACAGGAATAGGTTTGCTTTATTACATCTTCTGCTGTTACATCCAAAAGGAAAATGAGTCTGTCCATTTCCCTGTCTCCACTATGCAGGATTCAGGAAGACTGACTGCGTGTCCTGGTTGTCATGTTAGTGTTGGACTGCTGCTGCTGAACTTTCTGATCATATTTGAGATCTCCAGACCATGAACAGACTTTCAAAACTTGAATGCTCTAGAGTGACTGAGGCTGTAATGGCTTCGTATCTTCTATGGAAGAAGCTTGGAGTATTGTATAAAATATACAATAATGAATGTGATGAATTTGCCATACATCCCATTCTCCATGGAGAACCCAGCACAATCCAGTGTGGAAGCTCCAGTACTTCAATGGCTTTGCAACAAAGCTGCAATTTTTTGACCTAAAGTGAGCTTCCATCTCACTGAACCAGCAAGGTTTGTAATAACTCTTATTACAAATAGAAGCCACTCATGTTCTGAAATGGTCATGAACTGAAAAGTTCAAGTTGACACCCTTCTTAACAACAACAACAATAGCAACAAAACCAAAACAAACAAACAAACAAAAACACAAAAACCAACCAACCAAACAAAAACCCCAGCCACCAAAAACAACTGTGAACAAAGCAGAAAGGAAAAACAGCTGGAGAAGAAGCAGAGCTATTACAGGTTTTCATCCTTTAAAATCATCTTTCACAAATAAGTAATGGACGACACTGGGAAACAAGGTAAAGCAGTATTTTCTTTTGCTATAGTCAAACAAGCACCTGTAAAACTAGAACTCAACTGTCTGGAATGCTGAGGGTTAAAGTTTAATTATATCTAACTCAAGTCAAGGGCAAAGAGACTGCAGGCTGAATTAAAAGATGGGTTTTTCCTGTCATAGAGAAGGTATAGTCAAACCTGATTTTTTGTTGTGTGTGTAGATTCATACACACTGACAGAAGATAAAAAGTTCCAAATAAGAGTTGCAGAATTACTGGCAAGTGTTTGCATAAATAACAAATATTTTTAAAACTTTTTCCTTGCCCTGAAAATTCAGCCATTTTGAAATGTGTTTCATAAATACTAGCAGCTCTACTTTAAAGATTCTGTGCAAACTAATGATGGGGTAAACTGATCAAGACAAAAGTATCTGTGCTTCAGACTCATGCTGGCACTCTGCTGAACTTCTGACACTATCAAGAGTTTTGGTTCTTTATGTGCTTCAAGGTACTTAAGCTGTGAATTGTGCATAGAACACCAAGTCCTCTGGTCCTCTTGCATCCTAAGTCATAGCTTGCCTATTCTGAATCATTTCCTTCATAAATTGCACAGTACCACCTTAAAATGAGATTATTTTCTTCTAAGTTCACAGGTAGTCAAAGAATCCCATGCTTTGTTAGAAGTATTTTCCTAGTCTCTTGCTTAAATTCCTTGATAGACAGATTGCATTAATTTATTCTCATGCAAGTATTGTTCTTTAGTTCCAATAGTATTCTTTCATCCCTAATGTTTATTTTACTCATATAGTACAGTTCTTTTAGACTGTCCTTCAGCAAAGATTTTAATCAGGAATGCCCTTGTACTGTACTTTGGTTTCAAGAAATATTCTGTCCTCTCTGCAACCAAGATAAGAAAAAGAAAGCTTGTTTTTCAGCTGGAATGTTTTGTTAATGAAGACTGTTCAGTGGCTGCAGAAACATTGATGCTGGTTCAGAAAAGTAGATGTTGCAGGAATTAGCTGTTAAGACAAGAGGAGGGCAGGACCTCTGCTTTGGGCAGCAGGGCTGGTTTATGCTGCTTTGTTTGCCAACCTCTTTGTCTCCAATCATAAAACAGGCTGTCAATGTCCCTCATTGCTTGAGGATCTCTTCTCTGTGTATGTTCCAGGTTTAACTTTCATATACTCTTAAACCCATTGGCCCTTTTGCCTGTTATCTTCATATTTATCACTATCCTTTCAAGACCTGATGTTAGAATTTAATTTTGCTAACTCTCCTTCCCATCATGTCTGCAGTGGTAATACTTCCCTCCTCATACTCTTGATATTTAAACAGTCAAGAAACTCCTCTTGTCTTTTTTAGTACTCTTTTCAAAGCCAATCCCAAATGCTTTTTGGCGCTTTTCACTGCATCCTTGTTTGTCCATTAGCCTTTCTTTCTTTTGTGTTTTTGCTTACTTTCCATGTCCTTTATGAGATGGAATCACCAATAGTTCTGCAACATATTGCTCCCCACTTTTACAAGTGATTTAGGGACACAATTTCCATCTGCTATCTGCATCTTTATTTAAAGAAAATCCACATTTTTTCCAGTTCTTAAGCTGAACCTAACAACCAGTTCTTTCTGTTTTTCAAAGTTAACTTGAACAGCAGCAGCAGGACAGCAAGAAAACATGTACTTCCCAAATTTTGAGCTCATAATTATTTTAAAGCTAGAAATTTTGAAATTCTCAGGCAGTTTTTATATCCATCAATACCCCGTGAACTTTACTTACAATAGGAAGTTATTCAACTACAGGTGCAGATTAATTGCCTATTTTATGTAATCTGAAGGCTAAACAGATCCAGATATATTCCTTTCTTTTTCCATTTTTTCTGTCTTCCATCTTAAACAAATGTATCGAGATGTAATAGAATAGAAGGAATAATGAAGGAAGGAAGCTTTATTTACACATAATTTTTTTCTGATTATGTTAATCAGCATAATGCTGTTTTCCATATCCCTAATGACACAGTTGAGAACATATAAACACAAGTTCTGTTTAAAGCAAGCTTTAAACAGCTTGCTTGGACATTGTGAGTAGAACAGAAGAAATGTATGCCTCAGAAAAGGAACATTATCCTGCTTGTGAATAGCTTTGCACTCTGCATCAACCTTGTGTCACAGCTTTTGAGCTAGCAGTGTCTGCAGGCTAGACGTACCTTCAGTCTCACACTGCACAGTGGAACTGTATAAACCTTTCCATGAAACTCGTTTGCGTTTTCTAATTTATGCTGGTTTAGCTGTATTTAAATATGTATTTGAAGGGCTTTTTACTGTGCGCAGTACAGCAAAACCTTCAGTTTCCTCATTTTGTATTTAACATTTTATTCTACTAACAAAAGTTGATCTAAATGGAAAACCGGGTTTATACTGAATAATAATATATGTGCATATACAAGCTCCAAACCCACCAATTAGCTCATTTCCAAATTGTGATGGAATACTTATTGGTCAAAAATGTGTGCTCCTCCAAGCATGGCTGATGCAAGAATCACAACTGTGTGTCTGTCTATATGAACAGGTGGAAGTCATGCAAGGATTTTTTAATTAATTTCAACAGAATTCCCTTTGCAGAAAATGGCAATATTGGACCCATATATTTGAAACACTATGCAATCTCTGTTTTACACATTTAAATAGTGTCTATTGGTTTTCTATTGAGAGGCACATTCCACTCACTGTGTATAGGCCTTTATTGACCTTTATTTTAACTCAATAATGCTTTTCCCACACAACTGTTCAACACTAGATTCTTTTCTCTAAAAATGGCTGATATGGCATGAGAGACCAGTCCTAGAATATTTGAGGATACTCAAGGAGCATGGAAAAGTCACGCAATTGAAAACTGCAAAATTCCCTTTTTCATTGGTTCTTTCAATCCAGAAGACAAGACGAGATGTGCTGCCAAAATTATGGCATGAAATATTCAGCTCTATTTTGATCTTTCTTTTTTCTCTGTGTCTTGTTTTGCTAAAGATGATTTAAAACTCTGCTTGCTGAATCCAAAAAACAAACAGCTCATGCATATGACAGGCTGCCAAGAATGCAGGACCCTGCCCTTTGCTTAGCTCACAAGCAAGAAAAATCTTTTACAAGGATAGTGCCAGGCAGTATGCTGCACTAAATCTCACCGTCAGAAAATAACATTGGCAGCATAATCAGCTGCAAAAGGACTGCATGCAGAGCAGTAATTTGCAAAGAGCCCAGCCTATCAGTTGGCCTTCCAAAGCGACTTTGTGGTGACAGGCATCTGGTAAATCAATCTGGAAAGAATCCATATTCTCCTGATAGCATCATAGTTTTATTTTGTGGGCCTGGGCTGAGGCAGTTTGAGAAACATAGACGACAAAAACATTAGGAAAAATTATTTGTGATCATCCTGTCATTCACGTTCCTTCTTTTTTTTTTTTTCCTTTATATTTATAATGGCTGTGAAATTATTGTAACACTGATGGGATATCAAAGACTATTTGGCAATATATTTAATGAACAGTTCTTTATCTTTTTAAGAGTCTACTGCCAGAAAAATAAAAAAAAGAAGGAAGGAAGGAAGGAAGAAAGGAAGAAAGAAAGAAAGAAAGAAAGAGAAAAGGAGAGCAATTTCTTTGCTCTGTTAAGATTTCTCCCTTTCTGTTTACACCACTAAATCCAGATTTACAGAGACATAATTTTGCGGGGCATAAAATAATCTGAAGGACTGTCTTCACACACACCTTGAAATGGACTAGATGATGTTATGAAAGAATCCCTTAAGGGAGGCTCACTCAGTTTGCATCACCTTCTACGTATCAGTTAAACCTCCCCCCCCCCCCACCCCGCCCCCCTCCCCGGCTTATATTTCCAGCAAAACATTTTCATTTGCTTCATGGTGTGGTATGCAAGAGCTGGATCACGTGGGATGTGATTTTTTTTTTTTTCATCCTATAGATCCAGCAGTGAACATGTGAGTGAAATCTGATATAAAGCCATTACGAATTTGCAATTAATAAGAATAAAAGTAAAATTTCTGTCCCCAGTAATGTCAATGCCAGTTTGCTCATTTGTCTGGGAGGTAGACAAGGTTTCATTCTTTGAATATGTACCAGTGTCTTTCTGTCTTCTAGAGAAATTGTGCAGGCGATAAAACTAACTGCTTAGGTCATAGCAATTTTCAATAGCAACAGAAAAGACTCAATATTTTGTGCTTCACAGTATTGTAGTCCCAAGATTCTTTTATCTCTAAATGGCTTTAATTCTGTTTTATTTATGTATTCGTTATGTATTCCTTTATTACACAGGATCAATATTTTTGTAGATGTAGATCTGTAACCTTACACACATATTATCAAAAGTCTCACACTATAGCTCTTTTTTTAAAATCCTGGCTTCTAAGTGTGTGATGTGAACAACTGGAGCAACATTCATTTCACAATGTTCACTTCCAGAACTCACATTCATGAAGAAACGCTTGAACAGAGCTACTGGAACAGAGAACTGAAATATAGTTTGACAAGGCTCAAAAATCATCGATTTCTATAGTTTAATCTTCTTCCAAAGCATTGGGAAATGGCTTAGAGATAGGCAATATAAATGTTATGCCTCTCTGGAGATCAAAACAAGTATAAGACTAAATAAGGGAGTAGTTTTGAAATTTCATTTGCATCACCTGTCAGTGTTGGTAGCTCTATCTGATCATCTCAATGGGTCTCACTTGCTCCCAGCCCAAACATCTGAGACACTACTATGGCAATATCAAGCCCTGGATGAAACGAACTGTGGAAGGAAAATGGGAACTGATTGTACATCAAATTTAATGTAAGCTCTTCAAATCCTCATGGGCTGGACAGCAGTGTTGCAAGAATATTTTAAAGGGCAAATAAATAGTAACTTTTTAAAGCAAATTCAAGCTATTTTTTTTTCTTGAAAGCATTTCAGTATACTGGAAAGAATGGAGTTACTTCCTACTTATATGGCTTTTCTTTTTGAGGTTTGTTTACCCACCTGATGGAGATAAAAGTACTTGAGTCACCATAATCTTTTCTAATTCTTCTATATCTGTCCTTGATAGAAGATGCATATTTTGTTACTCACCTTAAATCAGGCCTTATTCTCTTCCTAAAGTTAGGACATAGCTAGAAGCTTGACAGCATTTTATACATGTCTTGGCTCCATTTTATGTAAGACTAGATTAATTCAAAGCCAAATTATCTCTGAAGTCTAATTACAAAGTTCCTGAGACAGTAAGATGCAGTATCAGTTTATTTCGGGAGTCCTCACCTTCTGGGAAGCTTAGAGAGGTGTTCCTGACAAGGTGTCAAAAACTTCACCACTGTTCGTGACATCTGGTATCGAGAAGGTTTCACAAAGGCATGTGTGTTACAGCTACATAGGTAACCACAGATTCTCTGACTGTATGTTCTCTGTCACTAATGCCAACAGCCTCTGATTAAATCTTTCCTGCTGACTTCCCTTCCACTATATGTTGGAGTGGACACATGCATGCTCCATTGACCAGAAAAAGGACCCAGAGAGTGAAAATGGAAATGATCTGCAGTGTCACACAGTTCTTCCCCACTTCCATCACCACCAGTAGCTCTTTGCTATGCACACACGAATATGCAGAGCCAGATTTGTAGCCTCAGCTCTGTTACTAACTGGTGCTGTCCTCTCATCCACTCGATCCATCCTGTTACACATACCACTTCATAGTCTAATTGTCTAGTTCTTCCTTCCTGTGCTTCCTGAGTTCTGTGTGCCAAAAGAGTGCCGATTGTTCGTAAAGCCCAGGGTAAAAAATGCATATTTAGGAAAACTGCCTAGCAACTGCTTTCTTTAGTGCAAGGAGAGAGGCTATTTGCATAAGAAAACCTTCCAGCTGGAAGCCTTCAAAGACTCTGCTGGGAGCTGATTCTGCGACCAGACATCAAAGGAGAATTCCCATTTAAGGACTGCCCCCTCTGAGCGGCCTTTCTGTGCTGTCCCACCATCAGCGGGGGCAGTGGCGGCCGCACAGATCGCACCAGTGCTTTGCAGCGCCCAGGAGATGCCATTCCAGTACCGGACTGTTCTCCCAGAAATCTTTTACTTTTACTTTTCTCCCATCATCTTTTCCTCACACTGCGTACATCACACATGAAAAAGTCAACAATTTCAGCTGCTAACCCTTGGAGTTCTGTAAATTGTTTTGTAGATTGTCTGTCAAAAGTAACTTTGTCAAAAGTAACAATCTGTAGCACTGCAGTACAGTATCTCCAGATATTTACACATGGTTCCTCCCCATAATTACTAAAAGGCATTATTAGTCTGCACAAAGACCTGGCCCAGAAAGAAAAGAAAAAAAAATTAAATTACTTACTAATTTCTCTTGCCGTTTTTGCCTAGAAAAAGTTGCCCGTAAACTTTCCACTTTCTAAAACCCTGGACAAAACATGGGCTCTAGTAAAGTCAATGGAAATGACCTCCACCAGTATTCCAAGTACAATCCAACAAATTGTGAACAGGGATGGATTAAGGACATGGCTCTCTTATGTGCTAATCATCTAAACAACAGTTAAATCGTTTCAACACCTGCAAAAAATAGCTTTGTACAGCTCTGCTGCTACTTAATGGAATGAGGCGATTACGATCAGAGTTCTGCAAAGCTCTCCAAATTGCAGTTCCTAAGGCTAATTTCAATGTGTGAATCATTGCTTTCCTGCAATTTATATCCATATGTGTGGTTATTTTTGAGAATGATTCAGTTTTTTTATGTATAATTTTAAAAGGACTTTTTAAGTTAATGAACATCTGTGCTAAGAGCCCCTCAACAGAAAAGCTTGTGTCAGCCACTGGTGACGATGACTGTGTAAACTTCCTGTTATCCTATAGGCGTGCATGTGGATCCCATGGCTCTTACCAACTGCATACTGCAGGAGTAACCAGCTGAACAGCACTCCATTAAAACGCTTTAACAATAGGGTGGGAAATCCAAAACTTCCAACCCCTTAAAAATGGTAATATCTGTTCCATAACCAGTATGGAACCAAATACTAA
The DNA here is from genome assembly GCA_027886175.1 of Phylloscopus collybita. Taxonomy (NCBI): domain Eukaryota; kingdom Metazoa; phylum Chordata; class Aves; order Passeriformes; family Phylloscopidae; genus Phylloscopus; species Phylloscopus collybita. The sequence continues at coordinate 5,021,885 of JAJNNQ010000029.1, forward strand.
ATTCTCAAGGCTTTTAACAGAAGCAAACAGAGGAAAAAATTCCATTTGAAAATTTCCAAACACTGTAATATTTTGATTGACACAAAATTCAATACTTTTATTTGTAGTGTAGTTCAACAGAATTTCTGCGTAACATATGTTTCTAGGTACTGCCTCCTGGGTTGAACTTTTTTTCTCAAGGTGAACTTATTTCTTGACATGCTGCATAAGAACCACATTGGTATAAATCTGGTGGTGGTGGATTTACAAAGGAAAATTAGGCGCTGAAATTCAATGGGTAATCAAGTATCTAGTCACAGCAACAAGGTCACTTTGCTTTAGTCTGTCTTTTAATCAGCTTAATTTTTCAACCTAGTTATTATGGGTTTTTGTTTCTGCCCTCTTTACACTCTTTGATCTCACAGACTGAAGGAGAACATACTCAGGAGCCATGAAGCTGTCTTCTCATTTGCACATTTAAAGCAAAAGGGGGCTTAAATCTGGCCAAGTGAAGTATGTCACAAGCTCCCAGTTAAGTCTCATTTTCTGTATTACCAACCTGTCATTAACCCTGCAAGACAGAGTTTAGTAAGAACTGACTGTTAAATGCAGCACACTACACATGTTGGACATCTGATGTTCCTCCTAACACTAACAAGGAAAACTTTCTTGGAGTCCCTCTTAGGATCTTGTTGATCTGTGTTGGTGAGAACAGAAGCACAATTATGACCCATAATCCTGATGTGAAGATGATGAAAAAACTTCACTTAGGATGTGACTACATCTACAGCTGTACTAAAAAAGTTGGAACTTGTTCTTGCTTAAGACAAAGTTGAAATTAGGTTTTCTCTGAAGAACTGAGGAAGTTAAACAGCTGTAATTCCAAGCAAAACCAATAATCCCACCAAGTAGTTGTGTAAGTAAAAGCTGGGGCAGGCCATGCCTCCAGCACAGCACAGAATATACTCTGGCATGGGCAAGTAGTGACAGGTATCAAGACATGGTGCTTATCCTTTTTCATCAGGATAATGCTATGTCCTGGTGCATATCAGTTTGTAAATGCTGACACTGCAGTGCCTTTTAGGAAACCCTTTAAAATCTTTAGGCTTCTGATTATGTTACTTTAAGTTCAGAGCTACTGCCCTGACTTCAAGGCAGCTACTTTGGATTTACATCTCTCAAGCTAGCCTATTATTTCTTATATTGTTTCCAGTTGCATGAAATCATCTGTGCACGTCCTCCAGGGCTGCTGGAACCCTCTGTCCTCCCCAGCACTACACATGATGCAATGAGCCTCTGACGGAGGAGGAAAGCCGAGAAGTCCATGTAGGGAAGCAGATAATTTCCTTTTGAGCAATGGATGCAAAAATAGCAGCTAATAAAAAGCCTTCAAACTGTGCCTTCAAACTGTGACAATTCAATACACACACCTACGAGAATGCCTTGACAAGCTGCTTGACTTCCCAGTAACTCTTTCTTGTTTTCTTTAGTGCAGCCTCCTCCAAACTCCCACACACAGGTATTCATCTCTGTAGTGACAGCTGAGACCTGCAGGTGTTTGCTGCTATTGCCCTTTCAGAATAGACAGACACTTGTTCCTCACTGTAAACATTTGTATCATGGTGTTTGCCTGGCTAGTTACAGCCCAAATAATGATAAACCAGCCTTTTCTTTTTTTAGTCCCTTGCTGTCATGCATTAATTCTCTTTGCAAATAGGCATTAGGTACTGGAAATAGCTTAAGCAAGATCACTCTCTGGTGATTATTTTACTAGTCTTATCTTTTGGAAAATATTTCATAGAGTATCACCAGAAAAGTATATCATGCAGTTTCCAAAAATACAGCACTCTACAACATTAGATTCATACATGAAAGGAGGGTATGGCTAGTGGCTAAGATGATCTTTCACTCCTTTAATTCCAATGTTATTTCACTGTTCTTCAAACTGCTGCTTTGGTCTTGCTAAGGAAAAGCAAAAATCAGAATAAAAACTGTTTGCTGAGGACTTTTAACATTCACAAGTGTCAAAATGGTTTCTCAAAAGAGTCATTCATCTTTTTTACATAGCAAGAAGGTCCAAATTCTATGTATTTTTAAAATAGGCCTGGAATGGCAAATTGTGTAACCATTAGTTTTTCTGGAAGTCTGGGAGGTTAAGAAATTTAATAATGTCTCCTCTGTCTTAAAGCGAATGGGAACTCTATTTTTTAAAAAGAAAACATCCCAGAATATTTAATGTTAGCATTAAATAGAAATTATCATGGAAACATTAGGAAACAAAGCTAAAAAAATCTAGGAAACTTCCTTACAAACCTTTCTCACTCCACCAGCTGTTTACTTTTTGATACCCTGATTCTGTTTCTTTACTTCTTTACACTAATTTAGACAAGACCTGAATTCTAATATAAACAAAACAAAACAACCCAGCCCCCACAGAAGCCAAAAAATAAAAGAGAAACAACAGTCTCAACCACTAGAGGTACAAAATGTGCCAATGTGAATTGCAAAGTCATTCACTGAGAGAATGAAACCAAAAACTTAGGGGGGAAAAAAGGGATGTTCTTCATTTGGAAGGAGTAGAAGAAGAGCGTGGCCCAGGGCATTGTCTGACAATAGAGTTAACATGTGACACAGGCTATGTGAGTTTAGATGTACTACACAGCACATTTTCATTAGAGGCTGGGAGGTACCTCTAATCCAAGAAAGGGAAAAATCGGATTTGGAAAATACCACTCATGGTTCTAGCAACGTCTGTACCAGAAAGAGATACAAAAATTGCTTTTTCGCACACTGAAAGTTATTGCAGAAGGCCAGTGTGAGGGGGGAAAAAAATGAAGACACTTTTTTCTCTGGCAGTGGGCCTTCTTTAACCTTCTAAACCAGTCTGGTAGGGGATGGGAGTAGTTTCTCTAAATACAATTGAGATTTGAAGGCTGGAAAGAGAGTAGAATAATGTGATTAAGTAGGTGTCTATTGCTCATAAGTTAATTCAGGTTGCTGGATTTAAAAAAAAAGTAAAAAATATGCAGCTGATAGAACAGAGAAGCTGTTGTGCAGCCTTCTGGAAAATGCACTAGCAACAGGATTCTACTTATTTGCAGCATCCGCTTTGAGAGAAGGAGCTGTGTGACAGGACAGGAGTGATTCAGGAGTTAGAAATCCAGGCTTCAGAAACACAAGATTGCTGCTATCCAGTCCTGTACCTGAGAAGTATTTGAGAAGAAGCCTGTCAGTATTTTGCAGGCTGCACCTTATTAACTTATTCAACGGAAGTATTTCCTCAGGACTTGCCTTTTTGTTTCTTTCTAATGTTATGATTTGATTCTGGATCATCTTTGGTTCCCACACTGCTTGAAGGTGCTGAGGAAAGGCAACATGGCCAGATGTGCTCTGAGGAGCATCACCAAAAGCAAGTTATGCCACAAGCTGGTGCAGCTGGCTTGGGCCCACACAGCTTTCTACAGTTTGCCAGTTCAGGAGGTGCTTTCCACAGAAATGTCTGATGGGGATTGCTGTCACATCTTGCTGTGTGTCAGGTATGATTGACTTCCTAAGATCTCTCAGGAATTTTTGCTAAGTATAGTTTCTCTTTAGGTGCTTAGGACACTGCTGGAATCTTCTCTTTTTCTCTGGCAGATTAGAAAAAATTTATGGGGCTTGGTGTCTTATAAAGAAGGGGCTAAAGTACTAGTGAGTGTTGGTATTTTCCCCACAGCATGACAAGGTCTCAGGTTCTTATTGCTCCTACCCTTAACACCTACTGTGTGGCCTCCTTCAAGAGTGAAAGAGGCTCAGTAACCTGGGCCTCTTCTTCCAATCTGACATGCTCTCTTTAAATAGCAAAACAGTACAAAATGTGGAGAAGAGAATTTAAAGAGAAATGGAGTCACTGAGATTTATACTGAAACACATACTCTTACTCTTCTGCCCAATCTGTGCCAGAAATGAAGGAAACTAATTTGTGAACCTCTCTGTAGTTTTAGGGCAAATTGGGCCTAAAGGAAGACAGAACCTGACTAGGCCCAGTCCTTTGACAGAGTGCAAGCTGAGAAAAGGAGTCCATATTTTCTCCACTGTTCTTGTGCTGTTACACAAAGGCAAGTAGGCTGTACAATACCTAAATAGGGATTACAAAACTGAGCTCCATAAATCTAAATAAGAAACAGAATGTCTTTATCCTGCACTGGACAAACATAAAAATGGGGAAGGATGAAACTCTAGTCCTAATGAAGTTAATGGCAAAGCTCTTCTTTAGTCTGGTGAGATCAGAGTTTCATCTGAAACCTTGGCTAAAGCCTGTAGTTGGCTGACCAGGCTGCATATTTAAAGCATATCTGTTTAAAGTTTTTCCAAGTACTGGGATAAGATGACTTCTACTTTTTTCCAAGCTTTTTGCTTATAATTAAGAAATGCTGAAATTGTTTTAAGAGCAAGTACTAAGCAATCACTTGCAAACCTGAACTGGAATCCTAAAAAGACCCTGATATATTATCTATGAATGCAAAAATAAGTAAAAACAAAGTAGTTCATCCCAGACTTCAGGGTCAATACTTAAAAGCATTGAAAGCTACTTTAAAGCATTACCTGGGTAACTTAGAGTAAGATAGGAAACCCTAACCTGTGAGAGTAGGAAATCAAACAACAAACCCCAGATATCAACAAAACAAATAAAAGCCCCTAATAAACTTGAGACCTAAGCTCTGCAAGTAAATAACTTTGTAAAAGGATCTTTTGTGCTATAAAGATTGCTGTGCAGCAGTGTTGCTGGAGCTGTTTGGCTCACAGACCAAACCAATTACTTGACAGTTGTCTGACTTTGGCCTAGGGTGTAGAGCACTTCAGGGTAAGAAAAGCCATTGCAGTTTCTTTATGTCCCTGAGATGTCCCCGAGCTCATCGGGTCTGACTATCAAAGACTGTTGCTGTTACATTGGATAATAGCATGTACATCAGGTCTTCCCCCCACCTACAAGATTCCTGTGTGATGAAAAAGACAGAAAATAAAGAAAGGGGGAGGAAAAAAAGAAAGCTTGTGCAATTAGGGCCACATATCACATGTATTCCCAGTCTAAGGGTTACTTCTCTCCCCCTCTTCCCTGAAGCATCTCTTAACAGCTGAGCTGATTCAATGCAGAATGTCATTAAAAATCTAACAGCGCACAATGACTTGGGATCATCCTTAACTTACAGAAGCAAGCTATAAATAATCATCTTGGGCAAATCTAACATAATGACTGAGTGGCAGGCTCTAAGAAAAACAATTTCAGTGTATTAAAACCCACAAATGACAAACCATTTCTTGCAGAACTTTTTGGAGCATAAGATAAAGCTGTCAGGGTTGGGGATGATTTGCCTCTCTGAGAGTGATTAAGCCTGGGCAGTTAAAAAGTCTTAGCCTGCTATAAGCAATTAGGTATGGTACATCTGTGCCATTCCAGTGTTATCCTTGACTTAGGCCTGCCAAGGATGCAATTTTCCAGGCAACCATCTGGGAATTCATCATTGCCTTGATTTTTTCATGACCATCTTCTGACCAGCCCACACATGTCCCAGAAAGAGCAGGCCAAAACTTCACAGTCTCAACTGGAACTTCCAATTTTTATCAACTATGAATTATGGCAGACTGTGGCTCTGTTCCTCCTCTGCACTAATTAGAAACCAGCTGGAGCATGAGGTGCCAGAGAAGTTATCCTTCTCATTTTCCTTACTGTGTAGAACAAGCTGCTTCCCAACTTGAAATTTCATATCCACCCATCACTCTGCAAGCTTATACCACCAGTTTGGATGGGGCCATGCTATTTCACATCATCCCCTTTGACACTTGTTTACTTCTTTCTCCATTCGCATTTCTGTCTTTCACTAACACCTCTCTACAATTACCTTTCCCACCTTATTTGTTCCCTCTCTCACATCAGTGATTGCACCGTCTTCACGCTACTACCTCTTTCTTCTCTGTTATAACCCGGGCCTTGCAGAAGCCTTCCTTCATCTCAAAAATAAGTGAAGATAAGGGAGAAAAGAAGGAAAGAAGAGAGTGATGCTGTATGAGGGACAGTAGGAAACACAATGTACCCCTTAAATGAGATCCCTTGAGAGGTGCCCAGGTCACCCAGAATTTCCTGAACTCCTGCTTTTTCCAGGTCATGGGTGTTCTACATTTGTGAGTAGAAGCTTTGCTTGAGTACTCATGTACAAGGCTTGAGGATTAAACCCATAGGTATGTGGGGAGGTACACTGATGCCAGAGTCCGTACACCATCACATGCCTGAGCCAGGCCTTAGCTGTCTTCAGGAATGCCCTATGACTACTGAGCTTCTACTGCCTTTTGTAGGTAGTTTTCATGCAGCAGGGGGAGTTACTGGTTTTTTTTTCCAAAAATAAGCAAAGCATATGTTCAAAAATGCTGCCTCTGACTGTAACAACCTTTGGAAACAGTTACTGTTTTGCATATACATTCATTCTTAAGTGTAATAACTGACATGGTAAACACTGAAGTACGGAACAGAGACATGACTTCAGTCCCAAAGTGGTGCAAAAAGGCAACATGCAAAACCAGATGCAAAATCAAGAAATCTTAGCCTCTGCTCACTGGTGTCCTTTAAAGCACAGAGGAAGTTATGACCATCCTGTATAATTTTTTTCAAGCTCTGAAGTGCAGTCATACTTGTTTTACCTTGATCAAATAATTCAAAGTGCCAGTTTCCAAAATAACAATATATAAGAGGAATCTGGATCATCTGTTTATTAAATACTAGGTTTGTCTTTGAAAGAAAAGAAAATGATCAGGGGAAGCTGTTACTTATGAGCTTTTAAGTGAATCGGCATTCAACAATAATTTTCAAAAGTGCAGCTTCCTGTAACCTGCCCAGCCTCAGCCAGATGTAGAGATAATCTCTTCCCAGGCATCCTACCAATACTGATGGTGAGGTGACACTTTCCTTTATTAACACAATCAAAATTGAATGGCAAAGAAGGTAATAATTAAAAAGGATTAAGAAATAAGGAATAGAGAGGCAGATACAAAAAGTGCTTAAAGATGATGAGTTTACTTAACAGGATAAACTCTAGGGTTTGTAAGTTACCAGCTTGGTCATGGATTGCCTCCCCAGGCCACAAACACCTCACAGGTTCAGTTCCAATCATGAAATTACAAATGTGATAGCAAACAGCAAATGGTGTCAATTACATGACTTACCACATTGCACAAAGCCTAGGTCAACAACATCATTAATGTGCAGTTTGTTTATCCTCAGAAGGTCTTTGCAAAATTCAAGATATCACTTTATGGCAACCAAGCTCAGGGAAAAGAGTCAGAATGAAAAAGAGCAATGCACTATTCTTATCCTCTGCAAAATAGCTCTTCAACATTAAGAAGTAAGACTAAGGCCCTGGCTTAAGGCAGGAAGAGCTTTCAGGTGCTGAATATACAACAACTTCTCACATAATCTCTTCTTGAGTAAAATAACTGGTCACTGCTGCTGCCCAGTACTTATTTTTCCTCTAGTTAACTGATACATTATACAACTGCTCCCCAAAGCTACCATTTCCATTTTTCTTAGCAGTATTTAAGAACATATTTTAATAGCTTCAAAGTCTTGGGCCAAATTTGATTACCCACTCGTCCTTTTCATCTGCTGCTTCTTCTTCACTTATGAAAAGCAAATGTGCAAGATTTTTGCCCAGAGTAAGAGACTTTTCTGTGATTTAGAATCTAAACCCAACATATATAAGCAACAAAACACGACAAACTACTCTGATTAACTCTCCAAGTTTACCAAAATCTTTTAATTCAGAACCAGGCTCTCCATATGCTAGGCTCTAAATTACCTGACAGACAGATGGTTAAGAGTAAAAGCAGAATCAGTCACACCAATGTGGTAAGAAGACTGAACAAAACCTAGCTCATTACTTATTACAGCAGTTCACTTACCCGATAGTAGTCTGTGCTGTACACATCTCTAGACATTCCAAAATCCCCAATCTTCACCAGTAGGTTTTCACCAACCAGACAATTCCGGGTAGCAAGATCCCGATGCACAAAGTGCTGTGATGCCAGGTAAACCATACCAGAAGCAATCTGCTGGGCAATGTGAAGCATCTGGGATTGGGTCAGCTCAGCAGGACGGTTGCCTTCTGCCATCAGTCCTGCATCTGGTCCATGTGCCCTGCATCAAAACACAATCTGATAAACTGATAGGCCTCTTATAAGATGGAGAAGTGCAAGGCATTAGTGAGTGTCAGCCCACACAACTCCATCAAAAGTGCTATAAATTCCTTAGTGAAATAGGGAAAACTTTTTGTCTTGGCTTTTTTCATTTACTATTTTCCTTCATTGGTGGAAAAAAAAAGGTGGTCTGAAGAGCATTATAAACAGGATATATATTACTCAAGGAAATAAGGCACATGTGTTCACAATAGTGCCCATCTGTCAGAAAGCATCACTTTTCTCCTGTTCCATTCTAGTAATCTTTTCTGGAGAAAGGCTGACAAACGAACCTGCTTGGGAACCAAGGGAAAATCTTATCATTTTGTAAGACTGAAAAACAATTGAGGGAAAGGAAATGAAGTGGCATGTATAACATCACTTTTCCTGTGATTGGCATTTCTTAATTTCTGCAAGGATACAGGCCATTGACCCTTCCATCTTTTCTTAAACAAGAAAGAGCTAGCTTCCTTCTCCATTTGAAAAACAAGGGCAGCAATTTTAAATTTATACTTCTAATTTCCTATCCAAATGCACAGCAGGAAAGGACTTTTGCTTATTTCATCACCAAGGGTGAGTCCTGCCTGAGGCTGGAATTCTTGACAATAGGAAGAGGAACACAAAACACACAATATTTGGAAAAACAAAACAGCTTCAGAAATATGAGTTTTTCAAGACCTTGCAAGTCCCTAAGAAGCAACAATCAACTGATTAATGGGAATACTTGTATACATTTCATCAAAACCAGAGATATTTAGCATTAGGAAAGCCCAGCAAAATACTGGGATGCATGAGCTTTACCCATCTTAACTCAGTGAGCTCTGATATGCCTGTACATCCTACTGTCTTGAAGATAGAGATATGGACATTCATATGAACTTTGTTTTATATGAAGAACTTCTAGCTAATCCTTATCCAATCAGTGAGGTAATTTGGCAATCACTCCTCATTTGATATATCTTAAAATGTTCTAAATATCCTTTTCCATCCATTCTATTTTTCTGTGATTTCAGAAGACCTTTTATTCCATTCCTGAAGACTATTCTTTTGAAGAGACCACCTCTCCACTTCCCTCCTTAACAGAGGTGAGGCTGTAATTTTTCTTTAGGGTACGGACACAGGAGTTTGGAAAAGAGTTGCAAATTAATCAAAATCTGTGAGATCAAATCTGACACTACAAATTAGAAATAGGATATTAAAATTGCCCCAAGGGATGAATTTCATGAGCAAAATGACAGATGTGAGAAAGAAACAAAGGAGGGTATGTAACATTGGTGGGACTGTATCTGGTAGCAGGCAAAGCAGCTCTGCCACAGGGTATGTACAGGCAGCCATTCATCTGGTCTACGTTGATGGGGGAGGAATAAATGGGAGGATATGAAATCTTCAACTAAAACTCACAAGCAAATTCCTGTTGGAAAATACTGCACCTTTATCATGCATAGCTTTTTTTTAATAAGTGTTCTCAGATGTGAAGCTGCTGAATTAGAGAACTTTTCATCTTTTGCTAGTCTTTCTGAGGACATGGTCTGTATCTAATGGAATTTGTAGATTATTCCTAACATTCCATCAGCTTGTTTGTCCACTTGGTGCTGGCCATAAATGAGGTGATCTTCAGGGTCTGCAACAGCCAGGGACATTGACAGATATTCTCTGCAGCCATATCATCCACTAGTCCCCAGACCAAGCACTGGGCAGGCATGAGTTTGAGGCTTTAGTCCTAGATCTGAACAGCCTTTGGCTGCATGCAGGCAGCCAGGCTCATTTGGGTTAAATTTTCAGATAGATTTTTTCCCCAACATCCTTTGGTGGCGCTGCAGGGTAAGAAATATGCAATAGTCCACTTTGCTAGGAACCTCTGGTCTGCAGCACAAGCTGCAGAAAATGTCAGAGGAATGACAAATTGGAGCTTGGTTTAACAGCTTGTCCCAGCATAATCATTTTATGTTATAAAGACAAGGGCTGATTAATAGTTTTTAAAGGTGAAGGCCTTAAAGTAGGAAACATACTGTCTGCTAAAATACTTTTCTGTACAATAATTCAAAATCAGAGTTACAATGTAAGAAAAGACCAATCAAAAAGAATCAAGGCATAAGTATTTCTTATGGAGCAAGAAATTATTTCTCATCAACTGCGAATCTGGCTTCTTCTAATGGAAATTCAGTGTTCTGAAATTGTACTATGATGGCATCAAAGGGAAACTGCAGTTCTCTCTTGATTCACAGCAGACCAACTAGACAAATGTAAATGCTCTTAATTCTTAAATATACTTAAACCCTTTGCCAGAGAGACAGTCAGTCTGGGGAGAGTAGTAGTGTTTGCATCTCCAGTTCAGATCCCAGTTTCTTCATCAAACCTGTCAGCCCTGCCAATAAGGGAGGATGCTAGTTGACGTCATTTGTTTTATGGTGTGGCTATTTTTTCAAGAGAAAGTAGAAAGACAGCAAATTCATTTCACATAAGCTATCAAAAATGCATAAATTGCAGCATTAACCATCATAGTAATTTCAGTTATATAGAAAATATAAATCCATTTAACGGGATATCTGTTTGGATTGTTTTACAGTTTTGTTAGAGATCTTTCCAAAATGGTGGTACCCCTAGCTATATTTAGCAGGCAAGACCTCTGTATGTTGAAATATCTTTGTGATATGTATTGATAAAATTAAACAGTAGACATTGAAAGAATAGTCTCTCATACTTTTACCGTAGGACCAAATGCCTTCTCTTAGCTGTTTATTTTTAGGTCAAAAAGCGCAAGCTGGTAGAAATGGCACATACATGAGGCCTCTGTTCAAAACATCCTGAATCATGGGTTACCTATTACTGTGAACCCGATGTATCATCTATTTATTTATGACTGCCCTACCACCAAATTTCAATTTCCCATCCACATTCCTGAATAGCTTTACAAAATAAAACCTAATCTGGATCCCAAAGTGTAGCATTTTCCAATTCACAGAAGTTTCCTAGCTCACAGTTTTCTTGCTGCAGATTTATGGCAATCTTTCCATAACACTGAGAGGAGGGAAGAGAAAAGGGGTTAGATTTCAGAAGCTCCTTGACACCTACAGATAGCAATAGGTGTTGAGTGGGATCTTCGAAATGCTACCAGAAGGCCTGTAAGAAAATCATTCCTACTGTAGGATTTATAACCAAATGTTTCATAATGCACTGAAATATATTGGAAACACCATTTCTTTGGTACAAAGCTTGATTTAATGGTACTTCCAAACAGGCAAAGAAACAGAACCCCACATCTCAGTACAAAACACAAGACTCATACAATTTGTTTTCCTAGGTGTCAGCTTTTTCCAGTGGTAGTTGTTAATTTAACATTAAGTACCTGTAACACCTACCCTTTCTGCCCCCTTTTGACTCAGGATCACAATATATGTTCATGGATTTACCTGAGGAATTTGTTAAGATCTCCATGCTTCATATACTCAAAGACCATGATGAGTGGATCACCCTCAACACAGACACCATAGAATTTGACAATGTGCTCATGTTGCAGGTTAGTTAGCAGTTCTGCCTCACGGTGGAAGTCCTTGCGGGCATTATCACTGGCATCTTTCAGTGTCTGGTGGAGAAAATGAAAATGTAAGAAAGGACAGATGTTCACAGAAGGTAGGAAACATGTGGGATAGCCCTGTAAGGGTAAGATAAGGACATGGTACAGCATAGAGGATGGAGGAAGTATTTTCTTAATAACTCTTTAAGAAATGCAGATGTGATCTTGAAGTGCAATTAAATAATGGCAGTACAGTTTTCATTCTCCTGCCACATGTTATCCTGAACAAACACTTCTTGTTAGAGAATTCATGAATACTCATGCTCTTCCTGTGACAAGTGTTTTCCAAACACAGAACAAATAAACTGATCTCATCCCAAAAACATACTAGTATGCAGCTGGTTTGTATCCTTGAGCATTTAACTCAAGCAACCCCTAGTATCCTGCTAGTATTTACCTTTCATGTTAGTTCTTTAAGATAAAACTCTGCTTGTTTAAAATACATGGTGGTGATGTTGGATGCATTCTTTATGTACTGCTGATATTAGTCCCCGTGGTGTGCTATCTGCTAGGTAGATTTACATGGGAAGTATGTCTCTCAACCAGAATAACCTGAGACTTCAGCCAGAAACTTCTTTGAGATTCTGTAAATCTATTCACATGACTAAGATTAGGCATATGTGTAACTGGAGTACGAATACTAAAGTGATAAACATGGAGGAAAGCAGATGCACAAGGGAATTCTGGGGTGTCACTGGATCAAATAGGCTTAAATGTTGTATAATGAAATAATATTAATTTATCTGTCACACATAGGCAGTTTCTGATTTCACCTTACAAACTACATTTCATGAGGAAGAAAACACTTTCATGGATAAAAAGAGAGCAAGTTCTGACACCAATTAAATGAGGAATAATTATAAATTATAATAAACCACTAATTATTATAAATGATAATAAACCTCTATAGTCAAGAGGTAGTGGTTGCACTATACTAATGCAAAAAATATTTCTAAAACCACAAGAGAGAGATGGCAAGTTACCAACATTCACAATTTATTCTTCACAGAAACTGCTGTCTGGGCTCTGTACCTCTGGATTTTAACAATATCTAGGTTTAATACAACAGAAGATAAGACACAAAAGTAGTGGCAGTGTTTTAACTAAAGATGCCTATTTTTTGGCCATCTAGTCACTTTACTTTCTATCCTGAATTAATATATAGAGCATGGAACCAACCACACCCACCAAAACAGAAACAGAATAAGCTGATACTGCCCAATCGTTCTGCCAACAGACTGAGTTTTTAGCTGCAGTAGTCATGGCTTGTTCTACCTTTTACTTCAACAGGGACAATTCTGTCCACCTTTCTAGTATTAAATGTATGCATGTGTGAAGACGAGCCTAGAAGGTGGCTGTTGGAAAAAACACATGCTTTACTTGTGATACCACAATCCTGGATCTTGAAAAATGAATAGCTACCATAATAAAATTCAGATGGGGAAACAAGGAGTTGGGCAGAATGGATTGCTGTCTTCCAAGTTCAGGGGTTTTTCCCTGTGGATTTCAGGCTCTGCGGATCCTAGAGGCAAAGGAAATCACTCATGCCTTAGGTGTCCCTTCCCTGAGGAATGTACTTATGGATCTTAATATGCTTTCAGGCTCAGAATCCTTTTTCCATGTGCTTTACCAATGATGCAACAAGAATATTTCCTCATCAAAGCTTCACTAGCCATGATATACTAGCATACACAGCTGTATCATGGGTATCAGATTTGCTTCCCACTATAGTCTATACACAGTCACATCTGAACTGAGTGAAGACTGGAATTGAAGCGTTTTCCAATACTTCCAGGCTCTAGGATGATGCTTTAACATGATACAGGCACCAAGCCACAGTCCAGTATGCTATATATACTGAAATCACTGGTAATAATTCTGTTGTCACTTGAGTTTCCTCTGGTGGTTTCATATAGGAAGTGATTTGACTGTAATTCTTTTCAACAACAGAATTAGAAAAACAATTAATACAAACCCCATTTTTAAATAACAGCAGTCTAGAAAAAAACAACAGGGAGAAGCAGAGGCTGATCCTCTTTCCAGCAGGCTCTTTCCCTGGAAAGACAGTAAAAATGCTGACAACTCTGTCCTGTGAGGATGGCATATTGTATATTTGAGAAGATGCTTTTTATCTCACAGAAACAGCAAAATTATCATATGACAGAGCAGTTGCCATGGCAATTCCACATTTTCTGTCAAACAGCAAAATGTAGAAAAGTCTAAAAGTCAGATGAAACTCAGGTGGGGTTTCTACCATGGGCTGACTGGAATTTTTGTCATCCACCATTGCAAAATCTCTTTTTCATTACTTCACGCAGTGCACAGAATAGACACAATGCATGAGAGAGAGCTGGCACAGTCAGGCAAGGAGGAGACTGGAAGGTAAAAAAAATAATAAGTATGTAGAATTTACATAGAAATGACATTGACTAACGCATTTAGCTTGTTCTCAGTGCAAGAAAAAAAAGAAAAAAAAAAAAAAACCCTAAGAGCACAAAGAGAGGAAAGACATATTAATTATTATTATCATTACTGACAAGTATGCCAAAGCTCTGCATAAAAGCACTTTCACCAGTCGACAGGAGGTTTTCCCAAGTAGAATCTGAGGTTCAATCATGTGTGCTTTCCAGCCACTCAGGCCCACAGCTAAAGAGGAGGGACAAGCTTCCTTGGGAAACAGAGTGGCCCCTGACTCTTACAGGAGCTCCACATCTACCAAGTTCATCCTTGTAACAGCTGGACCACCAACCCACACTTACTCTCCCCCATAGAGTGCTTGTCCAGGTATCAGCCTGGTCTGTGGTCTGTGCTGCCCTGTGCTCTGCAGCGAGTGTGAACTCTGACACCACTCTGTCTGACACCACATGTGCCACTCTGACACCACAGAGCTTCATGGGCAAGTCAGAGCAACAGCAGGAGGATGGGGCTGTCACCAATATCAGCAGGACTTGGTAGCCAAATTCTCAAGACAGTTGCATGACTACTACTACTACTTTCTACTGTTTCAGCTTTCTCTTACAAAATAATTGCTACTACTTCCCATCAACATACAAGAGCTGACAAGTATATCTCCTCAAGAAATGAAGTTTTGAGCCTTCTTCATTTTGAGAAGGCTCAAAACCTTCTCAAAACCTTCTGAAGGTTTTGAACCTTCTCAGAACTGAAGGTCTGATGAATTGGAAACCTTTAGTTTTCCTGTGCAGGTACCATGGAAATGCTCTTGATCTCACACACACAGCAGTCTGCTAGCTGAGCAAAACCTCCCAGGGGAGCCAGAGGCAGCTGCTAACCTGTGCCTTGTCAGCTTCACCTCCTGCTCTGGACAGGCTACACTAGTGTGAGAGTATGCCTGGGGATCCAGCCCTATGAGGAGACAGTATTGCGCAAGGCCTGAACAAACACAGCAAAATGGGCCCTTAAGTAAATAGTAACTTTTCCTTCTTCCACCTTCTGTTGTCTAAAACTGACTGCAGCAAATGGTGTCCTGATATGATGTGCTATGGGGGCAATGCTAGTACAATGTCCAGGTTTTGTCCTATGGAAAGTATTTCCAAACACTCTATGTTGCCCCCAAAAGCCCACACTAAACAAAACCAATTTAAACAAATTGCCTTTCTCCTCTTCAAAGGAGCAAAAGCTCAAGCTTTTTTGATATTTTATGCTAGGCCTGATCTTTTTTATCTTCACAGGTCTTTCTGGGCCTCTTAGCTCCTAAATAATTTGCTGCAACAACGTTAGCATTTTTGATACCAGCTGGCTGATAAGAAGAGAACATGTTGAGTTAGAAGGAGGGATGTTCAGGGCCAGGCATGAGCCATACAGTTTTCCAGCAACTGGCAGGCACAGGGAGCTGACAGAGACCACAACCTGACCCCCACTGTGCAGGTGAGGCTGTGCCTCCCTGCTGCTGAAATCTCCCTGGCAACACCTTACTCTTCAGCATGTACCTGTTTCCACCAAATGCTCTACAGTGATGGGTGTGTTCTGGTTTTGCCCATGGAGCTGAAGCTCTCTTAAGACCTTGCTGTGTTTCAGGATGAGCTGCTTGTTGCTGCTGGCATCCCGGTCTGCTCCTCTACAACTAACACTGCCAAATCCTGTGCTTGGGGATGGGGTCCAGATGGTCCTGCACTGAAGTGCAGGATAGCTCTCTGCACTCCAGTGGAGGCTCCATCATTTGACCTCTGCTGTGACTGAGGGATGCATGTTATCTGCAATAACCACAGTGAAAGAGACAAGCACCAGGCAATTAACCCCTCAGTTCACCAAAAAATTTGCTCTGTGACAACAGAGAGAGTCACATCTTTAAGAGCCAATGACAGAAACATAAAATGGGCATAACTTGTTGCCAGAGGTAATTCTTCCCACAGATACCTGCAAGATTCTTCTTAAGGACACTATAAAGAGAGAATCTGGCCAAAACAAACAAACAAACAAAAAAACCCAAAACACAACACCCCACCCACCAAAAACAAACAAAAAACCCACAACCACCCAAAAAACAAAAAACAAAACCCACCACCCACCCCCTAAAAAAAACCTAAAACAAAACAAAACAAAACAAAAAAAACACACAAAAAAAAAAAAAAAAACACAAAAAAAAAAACAAACAAAAAAAAAACCAACAAAAAAAAACCCACCCAAAAAACCAAAATAATATGGCAACTTGCCCAAAAAATGGATAGATTTGTCTATGGAGGTCTATGGAGACATATACCTTTACAGGTTGAATACTGTTCCATTTGATTTACACTGAGAATGAGCGGCAGAGAGAAAGTGCAGTGCAGCATTTAACAGCAAAAATGCTAGGCTCCATTTGGACAGGACTTTCAAAAGGAGCAAGTGAATGGAAATACTTTATTTTGCTGTCAAGCAGTTCCCTAAAGTGATAAAGGCCATTTCCATTTGCCAAAATACAACAAAAATTTCATTCAGGTCTAGTTTTGTCATTTCCTATCTCTTGCTTTCTCCTGTCTATGCCTATATCTCTTCAGGGTCTAATTTTCTTCTCACCAGTCAACATGACTGAACTATTCCCAAGTATTGAAAAGCTTATAACCTTGACAAACCCAAAAATATACTATTTTTGATGGAGCATTCTACAAAACTATCCTCCTTTCATGTTCTTCCACTGTCAGATTCAAGACTCTATTTCTTGTTACCAAATCCAAAAAGATGATCTACATGATTTCTTTTACTGTGTGGTTTCATCCAAAATGCACATATGGTTGCCTAATTGTCAGATAAAATTATTTTTTGGTCACTTGGCACAGCCCAAATTCTGGACATTTATTCCCCCTGCACTTAATGAGATATTTCAAATGTTGGATACCTTGTTTAGTTTTTTGGCAGAATACTACAGATGGAGATAAGAGATTGTTTTCAGGGAAAGTTTTCAAACTCTGAGAGTGCAGTTTCACCATTATTGTTTTCTAGCTACATCCACAGCTAAGGTCAACAGCTAGCCTCAGCTCTTGAATTTTGGAGGACAAAAAGGGCTTCGTGCAGAGAAACAGGCTTGGTGTCCAAGCTATATTAATGAAAACTACCCACAGACAATTTCAGTTACTGAATAAAAGAATGTCACAGTCCTGAAACAAAAGGTGTTCTTTGTCTAGCAATTATTAGCTAGTAACAGATTATTTTTAGACACATATATATCACATGCATTTTTAATGACCTCAACATTATTTTTCACTAATTTTGTCCCCTCATGAAACAATTTGTTTCCTCCCCTTTCCTTATGAGATTCAGTCCTCATTTTATAATCCACAGAAAGATCAAATACCAAATTCTCTTAACACTCCATTAGCCTTGTGAACTCTTCTACAGGTATCAGAACAGTTACACTAGATTATGAAATAGGCAAACATTTATTTATTTACAAATAAAACAGCATTAGTTGCAACCATGAATCAGTAATGGTAACCCTAGGCTCTTTTACCTTCACTGCCACCAAGATCTTGCCCTGCTCAGGACACAGGTTATAGCATTCTGCCAGAAAGACTTTCCCAAAGGCTCCTTCTCCCAGTTCTCTTTTAAGAACGATATTGTGGCGTTTGATGTGATGCACAACTGTGAAAAGAAGACAAAATTGAGGTCAGAAGGGAGCTGCAAGTCCAGGATGGGATGGAGCCCATGCTTACAGCTACATGGAGATAGGATTGCCTGTAAAGTAGGGAAGGAATTGAAGTGCCCACATGTCATTTTTTACCACTTTCTGCAAAAAGACTAATACATAAAAATACACTTTTATTTGGGGAACAGAGCATTTTCTGGATAAGAAGACATTGAATAAAGAGTCACCTGGGAACAGGCCTTCTATCATCATGTTAGGATGACTGCTGCCGAGGATACATAAGAGCCAATGCTACTTTATTAAAAACATTAAGACAGTGAATCAGGAAACAAACCAAGCCTTTCTTACGCCTTTTCTACTTTTGTACCTTTAACAATAGCAGACCTTTCCTGTCTAAATCCAAGAAGTTATAAAATTAACCTAAACCAAGAAAACCAAATGTATCCTAAATGCAACTTAACACTCTGGTTTACTTACCACTTATAAGTAAACCACTGCTTTCCTACATTGTGCTACACTATAGTTACAATAAGATAAGAAATTTTGTTCTCGCAAACGTGATTTACTGCATTGATCTGAAGTAAAAGAAACAAAAGATGGACAAAGGTTTTAGTCCACACAGTGGACAGAACTTTAGTTCAATTGCTGCCCAGAATCAATTGATTCAAACACTGAAGCCCTTGAACATTTTTTGACTTATTTTACATTCTCCTTTCAGCAAAAGCTTCCATTAAGATCTTTAATATTTAAAATACTGTACTAAATTTTGTAGACTACATTATCAATTTACAATGTTCAAGCTAAATAAAGCAGTTCTAAGGGCGGTCCAGCTTCCAATAGGGTGGACAGCTTGTGTTGCTGAAACAGTACAATCCAGACAGCATCTGCTGATGGTTTTGACCTCAGTGCACTTAGCTGTCTTTGCAAACACTGAAATTTAACCCTGCCTGGAAGAAGCCCATTTGCAACTTAAATTCTAAACACAGTGAATTAAATAACAGTGCACAGGCATCAGGCTGACTTCTGCAAGGGTGAAAATCTCACCTTGGCTGCTCAGCTGCAGGGTCCAGGACTGAATCCTGCCAATAATTTAGGGTCTAACCAGATGCAGACTGACACCTGCCTCCATACTTGGTAACATGCCTATTCCAAACCAGGTGATAACTTAGACAAAAAACACCTTGCCTCCATGACTAAAGGAGGAGTGCTGATGATAACATCAGTATGGAGAAAAGGCACAGCCTGTCCCTGTTCCAGTCACCACCATTTGGAGAAAAGTCTACAAGAGAAGAAAATCTGTGCCCCATACCCTAAGCCTACAGCAACCTAACCTGAGTGTACTGCGTGTAAATACATTTCATATCCATGCATGGATGTGAGGGAAAGCTGGTGCTGGAGCAGGCTTGGAGAGTGAGCAATCCATCACGCATCTGCCGTCATGGGGTGGGCAGCACACCCGAGGAACAGACCTCCACCAGATCCAGCTGGCACCTGCTAGAAGGTCCCTGACCAGTGTGCAAGCAGGGCCCCCATACCCTGTGCATAGAGTGGGGAAGGCTGGATTATCCCCACAGCCCACCAGACTCACCGAGCTTTGCTGCTTTCCCCACAGCTGGTGGCTGCAGGGGGGATACAGCCTTTTCCAGTGCCAAGTCTTCTAGGAGAGGCCACGCATCCCATTAGGTACACATAAGATGAGACTGCACGGTACCTACATTTCTTACTCTTGTCACACACTGGTCTAGCATAAAATTAAGTTTTGTCATGGTGATGCTTTATTTGGCTAGCTACCTTAGCAGGTCCCCTACAGTAAGTATGAATTTACTTCTTATTTTCATTTTCTCCTCATCACTGGCTTTGCAAGAAAAGCTCAAAATGCAGTTAAGCACAAGATAGGCCTGAACCAAAACACACCTTTTCCCCATGGACGCGAGTTAACCAGCATCACTGGCCTCTGCTAATAGTGGTCACAAGGCAGCAGAGCTGAAGGATTGCTGCCCTGGCATGCCACCTGAGCTTCAGGTGTGGCACATCTCATCACCCGAGCTTCAAAAATGCTTGATAACAAATAAGTGCTACCCCCTATCCCCTAAAAACTTGCCATCCAACCCTGCCTCTTGGGGAATTCTCTTTCCCTCTGCTTTACTAGTATTGCCAGGAAGATGCCTCTCTTCCTTTCCCAGAGGCGAAAGGCAGCAAAGGCAGTTTTTCATTTTTTTCTGCCCTACAGCTGCCAAAGTCTCCGTGATGAAGACAGGCTGAATTTTGTGTGGGTCCTCTCCCTTTTGAGCCCATTATACTGCTAATGTTGGGCCTAGCAGTACAAAGGAGATCTTGTGTGAAGCTCCTGAAGAACTTTACAAACAATAGAGTAAAAATAAATAAGAAACATATTCAATACTTCTCTGTAGTACACTTAGAGCTGCTGTTAAACACTCTTATATAAACAAAGCATTTGAATAAACAATCCATCCCATAAACCAAACTGTAAAATTTGAAACACAGCAAGGTGCAGGAGAGGTCTGCACAGAATATATTTGCAACTTGTTATGCTCTATCCATTCCTGTTACCTTTTTAGAGGCACTGAGTTACTAAACAGATAAAAAATGACAGTAAGTATGACTAAATGGCATAGATTAAACATAAGAACAATGCAAGTAAATCAAACACATATGATGCGACAGATATATGAGCCAAGGAAAAAAATCCATTTAGCACACTCAGGGTCCCAGCTGTAATGACACTGTCTTCAGTGGGAGGATATCCAGGAGATACACTGGAAAATCCAGGTCAAAATCTGCTTTTATTATCTGAATAAAGTAAATTATCTCTGTTGAAGTCCAAGAGATTATCCTGGATTTACACTGAAGAAACAAAGGAGAACTGGCCAAAGTGGTGACATAAACAAAGAAGTCATCTCATAACAGTCTCACAAGAAAAGGCACACAATCAAATGATAGCTATGTATTTTCCTCCTTTTGATTCTAAATGGCAATTGTACTTGACCTGCCATTTGTACTTTTAAGAGCATATAATCTCTGGTTTTAAATCTTAGCTGATCTCTGTAAAAATATATTCCATTAAGCTAAAAGCCAAGTTGAGTTGAAACACTTCAGAAAGAAATGAAATATAAAATATGAAGCAAGACAAAACAAATTAAAGAAGTGTAAATGCTAAGAAGAGGCTATGTTAAAATAATACCCACACAACCACACCCTTAAAAGCAGGGGGCTCCCATGAATGAGTTCAGGGAACCAAAGGGCAACAGAAAGTACAACTAAGAAGTCTCTCTTCTCTTCTCATGGTCTCAGAAGCACCTCAACAAAGAGGACCAAGAATTGGACCTTTAGGTATTTCACTCACTAGCAGACAGCATGTCACACTGGAAATGGTGCAATACATATTTCCAGGTATGGGACTGCACTCCCCAGGTAACCTACCTTTGATGGTGAGGCTGAACAGAGAGGGTCACACCACATTCTGGAATGGGTTCCAGCAGAACAGGCAATTCAGAATCACCTCACCACATTGAATTCCCTGAGCTGGACACGAATTAATCCAGCCAGCCACAGCAAGATATGCAGCAGTATAAACTATTAACATTTTTTTTTTCTGATAATAAAAAATGAAATGTGACAGAGTGAAAGTGTTTCTCCTCAGTCTCAAACAATAGGTCTTAACATTTTACCACCACATATGACCATTACACCATCTATTCTGACCTTCTAAACTATAGGAAAAATAATCTTCAGCTAAATGACTTGTATGTGGTAGAAGACTGTCTCCAGAAACTGTGCTACTCTTGATTTGAAAGTCTGAGCTATCCACTTATTTTCATGTGTAATCATTTAATTGCTAATAAAAATGCATGCCTTTTTCTTTGTCTCTTAATCATTAACTTGTATGGCTTGCATCTCCCTGCCTTGGTCTTTAGGGGAGTTTGACAATTTTACCAGCCTTTTCAGGTTTGGTATTAAACACATGCAATCAACACCCTTCTTGCCCTTCTTGGTAAGGCAAAGAGACAGAAGTTCCTCCCCCCAGGAAAGCATTTTCTCCAGTTCACCAGCCATTGTCTTTACTTTTCTCTTGAAAATTTTTAAATATCCTTTTAAAAGAAGTTGTTTCCAGTTGATTTTTGCAACTGGAAGCCACTCTCCACAAGGTTGTGATAAAAGTATAAAATCAGCTCCCTCTATCTCTTCACATCCATAGATTACACTAATCCTTTTAAGGCTGGATTTCCTAAGGAGCACAAAAATTAAATACTTATGTGGTATGCATGTGAGTGTCTCATCTTGAAGACCTCACCAAATTACAATATCACAAATGTTGTAGGTTTCAAATGTGTTCCCATCTACCTTGTGAGAAGAGTGAGGAGATTTACGGAGAGACTGAAACAAAAACTCACTGATGGACAATAAACAGACAACAGCTGACAGGTATCACTGCTCACTGAACTACAAACACTCTAAGATCCTTTTGTGTTGCACGCCCACTTAAATAATCGGCTGAGTCTACTTCTAAGGATACTGTTCAAAATTTTGCTAGTGGTACACATGTGGGACAGTCCTGATGAAATTTGTTGTGCTAGGACTCTGAGAAGAGAATGAGGACCTTCAAGATGCCAAGAAACCAGGCAAGGTGATATTATAAACATACCCACAGCCGCATAAGTAAAAAGCAGTCATAGAAAAGACTCAGCTTGTGATGCGACCCAAGGTCCCACAGAAAATCTTTTTGCAAATTTCTTCATTCCTTTTCCCACTATTTCTATTGCAATTGTGGACTGAACTATTTCTAAGACCTTGCTAGAAAAAAACCAGATGTAAATGGCCAAGTGTTTCTTTAGATTGTGTACCAAATTTGTCCAGCACTTGCCACTCACAAAAAAAAGAAGTTTCTGCTGGAATCCTATAGCAGAAGGATACAAATTCACTACAAAGAGCACACAGTAAGTCTAGACTGTTTGCCATCAGATTATGCAACAGCAGCATGTCTGCAGTTTCTACAAGCTAATGCCAGAATAGGAATTTTGGTTTATTGAGATATCTACTCTTTAACATGGCAATAAAAGCCAACAACAACACTTTTTTTTTTCCTTCTTTTTTTTTTTTTTTTTAACGTTTTGACCTGTCAGCCTTGCCTGGGTGTAGAAATAGGTCAGCTCAGTTGTGTCTTTCTGATAATTTGATGCATTTATCTTATACAACATTTATTACTTATTATTCTACATAATGTTTTGTGCATTATTGTTTAATTTTTACCATATAGCAGCAACGATTGCTCATGTAAGGCTCACGCCCAGCTTTTGTAGGCACAAACAAACAATGTTTTCATATATATACACATTTTTTACTTATATATGTGTGTGTATATAAAAATGTGCATGTATATATAGACACACACACACACAGACAGTATTATATATACACATATATAATAGTCCACAGCTGAGAATCAACTCACACCTCTTCAATAGAAGTAAAATAAGCTGACAGACAATCTCCTCTCAGTACCTCAGCTACTCTGCTCTAAATGAAATGTGCTGGTACAGGCTATAGAAAACTGAGTACGGAGGTTTCACAGAACAGCAAGGCCAGGAAGGCACTTGGGCTTTGTCACACTACCTGTGCAAGTCCAGCTTCTGAAGCACTTTGAATCATGTTTTGTGTCTTTGAAAGAAACCACTGTATAATTCAAGAGTTGTGTACCGGTTATCCCTTGGGTGGCCATCAGTGATTTGTCAGGTATCTCACAGGCATTAGATCCTAAATGGGCCTTAAGGAAGGAATGGCCCACTTAGGATCTAATGCCAGGTTGAACAGGAGTGATCTTCCTGAAAGAACTGGAGGCATTTATGAAAGGCAAACAAGTGATTGCCACAGGAATGGCATAATTCCCAGGCACTTACTTCCTTCTTGTCTGGAGCAACATCTGGTAAATCAAATAAATGTGTGGCTGCTACAGCTTAACCTTTCAGTTGCTTTGTTTACAATTTAAATCCTCACAGGATATGTATTTAAACCCCAGAATTTTTATTTTCCTGGGTTAGAATTAGGCTTCCTTTTGTAACACAGTACTGCAGAACCTTGGTGGGTACCCAGCTCTCCTCCACCTGCCCAGAGCAGCAGGGGCACCACAGATCTTGTCCACTTTAAAATCTGCTGTAGTTGGCATGGCTCTTCTCTGTGTGAAACACAAGTGTTCACTGTCTTTTTGGGTTAATATTTGACTCCTGGTGAGCCATTTTGCTTTACTCCTTTTTTCCAGTAATTTATTTGGTTTAGTTGGCAAAAATCCCCTCAGCTTGGCTACAGATAGCCATGATGCCATATTTGATTAGATCCTTGTACTCAAATAAGCATTGCTTAAGAATAAATTCTAACAAAAATTATATCATTGTCTTAAATGCATGAGTCTGATTAACTTAATTCATCCTTCATGGAAAAAAAAATAAAGTCAACAGTTTATCCATACATGAACTTGCCTTTGCATATTAAAACTGAGGTGCACAAGACCTTCAAGCCCTAGCAACCTAAAACTGATATTTTATATGCTAAAACAATTGGGATATAACAGAATAGCTGAAAGCTAAATTTGGCTATTCTCAGAATAAGTAGCATGTATTAATCACCCTGCATTTCTCTTCCTATGATGCTTCCAGCCCACTAAAAGCTTTTCAGCACAGTATGGTAAATCAGCTTTAAGCAGAAAATGCGCTGGAATTTTGACAAAACACTGCCTTTGCAGATATGTATATACTTAATTTATAAAGGCCAATCTCAATGCACTTCTTCCAAAAGGTTAATCATCATGCAACTTAGAGGCTATTGTGAGTGGCTGTGCAAAACCTGTTAGTGTTATTTTACAGTGGCAAATCTGGTCTTTCATATTTAAGTGCAGACAATGATCTCAATACAAACACCCTTCCTGTTCAGACCTGGAAATCCTTTCCCTTCACACTATGCTAATCTTTAGGAATTTTCTGTATTACAGAAATAGGAGTACTTGGCATAGGATGGGGGAATACCAAGTAGCATATCTCATGTAATAAATACTTTCAGAGGGGGAAGGGCTAATAAACATATGTCTTCTAAATATTAACCCTTTTCTATCTCTGTTTTCAGAAATAGACACAGTCTGGAAAGCATCGCAGGGTGCCAGCCTGAGAAGTAGGATCTGAAAGAAACTACCTCCAGGGATGAGCCATATTCAAGCTTAGAGTAAATGGGTATAAAGGTGAAATTCAAAGGAGATTGCACTGGTTCTGATCTACATTTCTCTGCTTTGCTTCTTCTCTTCTCATTTTAAAAGGAAAAGGAAATAATTTTGTAGTTCTGTGTTGTGATAATGAGTGATGTAGGGTTCCCAGAAAGGTGCAAAGGAGTGCTCTTTATTGTTACCAACAGGTATGCTTTTGTAAAGCCTTACCTATTGGTAACAGCTCTACATGAGGGAATACAGAAGCGTTTTACTGATGGCCTTTCAAAATGAAATATGAAAAGCAAATACAACTTTCAAGTTTGTGAAGGAATAAACCATATTCTTGGCTCAGAGTCGAAATCCTATTCCTTTTTTTGAAAGTTAAGCACATAATCTTTACCTTTTGCTGAACTATCTTTCTGAAAGACAGCATAGCATCTGATCAGCCATGTTATTTGGGTAGGTCTGCCCTGTTGCAGCTAATTGAGCACAGAAAGAAAAGGGAATATTAGAGAAAACATCATAGCAGCATGATAAAATCCAGTCTTATAGTTCACTTCTGAGCAAATTATTTGCACTGCTCTTAATTTTTATTCCCAATTCCTTTTACAGTTCTATCAGACTGCAACACACTGTGTGGCTTTCTGGTGAGGAAACATGAATCTTACACATTTTTATCTTACGCTTTGCTTTCTTTGAGCTAGCGGAAATAAATCCTTCCCCTAAGCACAAGGCTCAACCTCTGCCTGATTCCTTAACCAAGGCTAAGGCTTTGTTGCTATGTGGTTATTTGTTCTTATGATTCTGTGCGTACCTCCTCCTTTCCTGGATTTTGCCATAAGTGGCCTTTAAACACAAGAAAAGTTAAGGGTTTAGCCATTTCTGAGGAGGACCCCCAAATGACACATAAAGACACTGGACACTGCAAACAAACTCCATTATTTACTGAAAACCAAACTTGTCAGAATGAAGAAAAAACAAGACTCCAGTCTTCCTAGACACTGACACGGCAAGAACATCAGTTCTCCCTCTGTCCTACGGGGTCATAGAAGGGGTTAGCATCCTACTGCCTGAGCCCTATGTGACAGGAGAGAAGACCAAAACATCATGAAAGGTGAACAAACCTGGACAAGCAGGTATTCACTTTTATAGACTTGCTGTCCTTCAGCATTTCTGCCTTCTTCCAAGGTGAGGCACTTGGTCTGCTTGTGTTTCACTGTCAGACTGGCACATCTTTTTGTTAGAACATGCCATACACAGAGGCTTATGTCCCCATAGGGCATTTTCCTCTTGGCCCTGCTACTGTTCCAGAATTCCAGTGCTTATGACGTAATTGGCAACACATGCATGCAAGGCACACCCAGAAAATTCATCTTTACTACTGGGCTGTGACAGATACCTCTACAGCAGCCACAATACAGTCAGAAGATTTTTGCTTTGTACTACCTTCAAACGAAAAGACCTGCAAGATTTCACTTTTAGGTCAACAAAATGGATTCACAAAGGGTTTGCAAGACTGAACATGCTGGGGGTTTTTCAGGATCAAAGCCTTAACAATTGCAAAGAAAAGATGACTTTTCTTTTGTCTTGTTATAAATGCACTGGGAAAAAAAAAAATCTATGTTTCCATACAAGCATATCACATGCTTAATTTTTCAATCTTGAAAAGATCTTACTGCTTATTGCAGACCTCCTCTGCTGCCCTGATTCTTCTCTCATGCATCCTCCAAAGAACAAATATAATGAAGTGTATGTTTATACAAAACAAATTATTTCATGTGTAAAGGTCATGAAGTTTCTACAGTTTGGGTGATGTATCATTCTTCAGGGTCTGACAAATCCTAGGGAAGGATGTAAATTAGACTGTATCATGTTCCTTGCATTGAGCCTTGCATAAGCAAATAGTGGTCCTCCTACTTGGACATTATCTGTAAATTACACCAAACTATAGCCCAGCCAGATTTGAGAACACTACAGACTTTTTAAAATAAGATTGAGATGAGTGCCTATTCTAATTGGCCTAATAAAAAACCCAACTTGCCCCATGACAAAGTGAAAAAAGAAAATGCTGACTTGTCAGTGGGAACAGGAGGACTTTCCCAGGTAATTTCTCTTGCAAGAAAAAGTCACTTTTTCTCTATTCTCTTGGTTCAGAACGTTATTTTCATGTAACATGAAAACTAATACACCTAGCTAGCAGATGTATTAAGGAATATAAGAAATCTCCTTTCACTCACTTGAGTTCTGGATTGCATTATCTGCCAGCTGAAATTATGTTTCTCTACATTTCAGATAAAAAAGGACGAATTCTACACCTTTGCTAAAACAACTTTGGTGAGGGAGAAAAAGTCTCCATTATATTCAGCTTCTTGCAACTGATCTGCACAACATGCAGCCCAGGGCCACTTGTCCTTAACTGGGTCATAGGCAATGCCTTGCCTTGTATGCCCCCTTGGCTAGGGACAGCCAGGCACCAGTCACTCAATCAGCTCATTGTCTGTCAGATGGAGGTGTGTTTAAAGTAGCACCAGTGAGTGTCTTGGTTCCACTGCAGACAACAAACCCACAGGTCTGTTTGGTCTCAGCAAGGGTTCCTTCAGACTCTGTTTAAGTAAGGCTTTCGTAAATTCTCACTAACGCATATAAATCCCCTCCCACATATCAATAAAATTTTATTTTAGAGAAAGAGAATGAACACAGATACATTAATCAGAAGTTAACTATACAGTATGTCAGGAGCTAATGAAAAACAAAGATATAACAACAGCTTCCCACAGGGTCAAGTGTGATAACAGTCAGGGCCCCAGTACCAACAGTGACAAAACAACCACCACAAAATGGATCTTTTAAAGCTGTGGCCCATGATGAGGTTGAGGATAAATTCAGTCTCTGCCAATCTGCTTTCACTACCTAAAAGCATCTTGGTTTTGACTTAGTAATTATAGTGTGCTGAGCCAACCAGCTGTCACTAAGGAACAGGAGCTGCCCAAATGAAGCAAAATGCACAGACATTTACTGCTGATTTATCACACAATAATGAACCCAGTTACAGCCTTTTGAGGCATGGAACTGAAAGACAGAAAGAGAGAGAAAAAAAATAATAATTAAAAAAAAAAAAAAAAAGAAAGAAAAAGAGAAGAGGAAAGGGAGAAAGAAAGAGCTTTGAACATTTTGTTCCAGTCAGTTTCCATAAATGAGGAAAACACCAGGCGTGATTCAATCAAAGGATGCCTTCCCACAGTCACACTGTTGCTGGAGAAGTAGTCACTGGGCAGACACCCGAGACATACATATCCCAAAGCACACAGACTCAGTCTTTGCTGAAACATGAATTTTCACTGATGGCAGCACACATGCATAGCAGGGCAAACAAGAAGAACGGCAGAAATGGCTGAACGAACTTTATTCAGAATCTGACATACAATGTCAGTATAATGAATGTGACCTAAAGAAGATTGTTACACTCATAACAAGACTGAGTTGGCAGCTTTGCCCAATTAGTACCAGTTCATTTTATGTAGATAACTAGTATACACACACAATATTCTGTAAAATCTTAATAAATGTCACCATAAAGCATAGTCCTTTTTATCCCCTGTGCTCTTTATATATGGAAAATACTTTCAGTTGAATCTTCTTTAGTACTAGTTGTAGACTGAAATTAATGCAAATGTAATTCTGGCAGTCTCTGCAACACACCAGAAATGCATGGACCAGAAAGGTTCTTTTCTCACAGAGCATCTATATGACTACTGCTTTTAAAAAACAAAACTGTTTTGTTCCAAGTACACCATGATATTTACAGCAACTTTAGTCTGCACAGAACTAAGGCAAAATATAGGGGTTTTCTCCCCTAGCTCCTGAAGTTCAAGTTCCCTCACAGAGCAACAACTACCAGTTTGCCTAGATACTCACCTACTTGGGAAACATTTTAA
Organism: Phylloscopus collybita; assembly: GCA_027886175.1. Lineage (NCBI taxonomy): Eukaryota > Metazoa > Chordata > Aves > Passeriformes > Phylloscopidae > Phylloscopus > Phylloscopus collybita. The sequence continues at coordinate 5,050,861 of JAJNNQ010000029.1, forward strand.
GCAGCAGTAAGCAGCACCAACAGATGCTACATTTGTTGCACTGTAATGACAGAGTACCCCACCTGCTTACCAGTAAAGGAAATAGTAAAAATTGCTGTGATTTTTACTGTTACCAGTGCAAACGCTGAAATCTTGTCTCAAGCTGCTTGAACTGACAGCTGCAGCCAAGGAGATGGGTGTTGCCCCTTGATATGGCCTCGGCCTGCGCTTAGTTAAAACGCTGAAATGTTGTTAAGCCAAGATGTCACCAGGGTAGCCCAGCAGACCACTTCACAGGCAGTGTTTGTTAACTGCTGCCTCCCCCAACACCACCACCACCAGCAGGGTGAGTACAGACTTGCTTTCAGGAGGGACATGCCTGAAGTCTATTGTCAAGCTGGAGGGATACTTTGCCTTTTTGGTAGTCTAACATCCATAAAATGGGCCCAAGGAAATTTCCAGGGCTCTGTGTTTCTAGCACATCCTTCAGAATTTTAATGAGAGGAAGGGTCAGAAGCTAACATAATTATTTATAAACCAATGTTAAGATTTCTTGGGTAGTTTTTCTAGTGCTTTCCGATGTACAACTTCAAACTAACTTATTAGACTAGTGCATTGATTTCACCATTGCTTGTTATATTTATTATTCCCTTCTTGCAATATTTTCTCCAGTAAGAGAATGGTAATTCAGCCATATGTTCCAAGAATATAACAGGCTCAACTGCAAAAATAACTATTACTGATTTTCATTTTTCCTTACAGAGAAACTACAGAGAGACAACATTGTTTGCTAGACTAGATACACACACACACACACACACACACACACACATACACATACACACACAGATTAAAAGGTATTTTTCATAAGCATTTTGACAAACAACTCTTATGAGGCTTCTGTTGAGTGAATCCCTATATGACTATTCTTGTCACCCCCAAAAAAGGAGGCCAAAAATGCAACACACTGTCGCACACTAGCTGTTTCATAAGAGTAGTGGAGATTAAGCTATTTTCTACTTGAATAGCATCACAAAGCTATAAAGCATAAGTTATGTATTCATCAAGATTCTTTTTTGGTATATTTTGAAAACAAGGGCATAAACTCCTCACTGCCATCACTTTCTTAAGTTCAAAATCTCAACTGCAAACTCTTTAGATATGAGTTTGGCTGCAATAAATACTTCCTTGTAATTTTACTGATTCTGGCCTCACTAAAGTGTATTATAATGCAGTCAAAAATAAAATAAATTGGCAAGAATGCAATCAGAAAAAAAGATTTTAAAACAACACTATTTGTCCTGCATTGCGTTCAGAGTTTTCTTGTATGCCATGAAAGTAATCCTCACTCACAAAATGTGAGCTGGGAAAACAAGTGGAGTTCTTCGAGCTTAAATGTCACAAAGAGAAACTGCTGAAGAAAGCAATTAGGAAACCCACAGTATCTCCTAATTTGAGACACATAAAAAAACCAAACCAAACCAAAAAAACAAAACAAAACAAAACAAAACAAAACAAAAAAAAAACGAACAACAACAACAACAAACTTGCTATGAACAAAGGAAAATGTGAGGTCTGCTGCTAGCTGTGCCCTAATTCTTTGCTTGTTCCAGTCTTTATGCTGTTAGTTTACAGTATTTGATGTACTATCCTCCATAAAAAAACACCAGGTCCTTGGGGATTAACATACCACAACCAGCACTTCAAAAATACTTGTACTAGCTCTCTTTCCACACCTTCATAGATGTAAACAAATAAAGATTTCTGAATGGGGCTATTGGAATAATTTGCCTTTATATTGTGCCAAGTAGGCTTTTGAAATGCCAATTCTTGTGGAAACTGGAAAAAATGGTAAATGGTATCCTAATGAAGGCTATTCTAGCTAAGTATCAGAACAATATCATAAGAAAAAAAAAATCTCTTCTCAGTAGTATTTTAAAAGGTATTTCCCTCCACAATTTACCAAATTGAAAGCTAGGACAGAGCAAGCAGTTTGAAAAATCTGCATTATCCTTGCTACTGGCCAAAAAACCCTGTGTTTTCACATATAGACCTTGCTGGAAGCCCTAATTAGGCACAGTTGTGACAAATCCTGCTCCAGCATTTTTAGTTCAAGTCCAATTCAAGTTAAGTTCTGCAGGATTGTGACATAACTTTCCCAAATCAGTGACAGAGCTGTCACTGATATTGAGAGGAACCTGAAACAGTCTCGCAGAAACAAGGGATGCCTTACCACAGAAATACCTCCAAAACTGAACAGGTTATGAGTCTGAATGAGAAGACAGTACACACATAGAAAATGTGCTACATGCTGCAGTTCTCCACTCAAAAATTAATATCTGCAGATATACAGGAGAGGAGGATGATCCACATTGTGGAGTTTATTGAGAAGGAACACAGGGGAGAGATAAAATATGGGCAGAGTACAGGACAAAAATATAGAAAGAAAAGGAAGATGACTAAACTGTTCCAGTTCCAAAGAAAGGGGATCTCCAGACCCCAGGTGGTTAGTAGTGCTAGACAGATATCCCCTTTTTTTCCTCACTTAAGCATTTTTGTCCTGTTAATTCATGTTTCTTCATTCTTAACAGTGTTTTATAGCTGCTCAGGAAGATAAACATCTGTCCTGCAAAGAATTCCCCTTAAAGATTTTATGCAACACTTTACATAAATAATATGCCTAGTACTGAAAGAATTTGTCCATATCCAAACCAACACAAGCCACTTATTTATGCACAGTGATTTTTTTTTTCTGTTACATTAGACAATCATATTTGGGATTTGTTTAGAAAAAAAGACAGAAACTTTTGCTAGCTTCTATATCACTACTTCTTAATGACTCAAATTTATTTTAATGCCACATATTGCACAGCTACTAGCCTGTTGGAAATATTTCTGCATCCTATTTTGTTAGTTGTCCTACAACTTCAGAAGCTTGTGATCTCCTACGGAGGTTTGCAGATGTAGTTCCCTCTCCCTCCCCAGCTACAGCATGACAATGCATGCCAGAACATAAGCTCTGGCACAGACTTTGGAGACGGATGTGGAAAGATTACATAATTTTGCAATAAATTCATTATGATCAAGCAGCACCATTTAAAGCAACTCTCCTGGCCAAAGAAATAACTGAGGAAAAGAAAAATAAAAAACCCAAGTCTTCACTTTTCTGATGTCCTGTTGCATCAAAGCACAGGCTGCAACAAGCTGAGAAAGTGTAATGTGCTTCAACGTCTTTTTCAGTTGCTATGGTACAGTTTCTTATGGTAAATTCCTTGTTCTGCGTGATGTTTTTCCTGCCTCATTTGGGATGGCAGAACCGTTCCTTGTGTCACCTGAGAAACCGGGCTGTCAGTTTCCACCTATTGGTGAGAAAGAAACTCATCAGCAGCAGAACTCAATGGAAAATTCCTTGGTTAGAAGTTTCTGCGCTGGAGGCCAACATGACAGTGGGGAGCAAGGACGGAAAGGTCAGGGGATGAGGGTGTCACGCAGGAGATCTGGCTTCCACCTCAGGGTCAGACACAGATTTCCTGTGTTATCTGGGGCAAAGGATTTAATCACTAGGACTTCCTGCTCATACGGGCAGGACAGCCAAGCATCCTTTCCCCATTCTTCACCCTGTGTGTGAGGCCCCAGGTCTGTAACCTGCCCACTGGACAACCAAGCAGCTCCAGGTTACAGGAATGGGGCCGTAGCCCAAAAGCTCTTCAGGCAAGGGTTATCTGCACCTGCAGAGTCCCCAGTCCTTTGCACAGTGAGGTCTTGTTGGGACCATGGGGCTCTAAAGTAATGCATGGAAATAATACTAAGCTATTTCATTATTCTGTTTTTAAGGAAAAATATCAACATAAGCAAGGAAGGATAACTCCAGCTTTACTGTACAGCCAAATAGGAAAACCACTGGGCTTTTGGAGGAGATCTGCAATCTATTTTCTGCACAGATAATACTGAAAATTAAAAAACACAATATAAAAAAAGTATTATAGCATCACACTAGTGATACAAAGCAAGCAGGGATCACGCCTTTTCGCTAGGGAATTTTTTTTATGGACTAGTTGGAAGTAATCCAGTTTTAATGTGACATTTTTCCTGCTGGAGTGTTTGCCCTTCCAATCAAAAAAATAATTAGATTCGACTGCTTTTGATTCGTGAAAAAAACGAAGCATGGTTAAAAAGAAATACTAAAAAAGTCATTAATATTTTAATGCTGTTGGATACCTGCAGTACTTCAGAATGCTGAAATTTCCATCGACTCCCTACGGTGGTGAGAAGAGCTTTTGACCTCTCTGACCAAGTGGGTTTTGAAAATAATAAATACATAGAGTGTTTGAAAAGAGACTCCTTTAGTAATGTCTGTCATGAGAATGAAGAGCATTCAAAATACGACAATGCAAGTGCATTCCACAGGACAAATTTTCTGGTGGTGCCAATATTTAAGCTCCATTGACTTCAGTGGAGTTTCACCCTTTAATCTAAGAAGGTTTGGACTTCTTGGATATCACTTGCAGTAATATATAACTTTTTGTCTTTTAGAGTCCCTTACCAGATAAGTTCAACAAGAAAATAATAGAAACAGGTGTAGGAATGAAAGAAAATATATTAATATTAATAATAATACTAATTAAACATTAGTCAGGACATTCATAATTTGCATTCCCATAGCATTAATTCCAGCATAAAGCTAGTGAAAAATTTCACTGAAAAATATTAATGATTTAAAATAAAGTTTCAAATATTTGGCAGCAGAAAAATACTGATTTTCAGTTACCTTTCTGCTTTTTAAAACAAACAATCAAGTTTAACATTCCAAAGTGGGAAAATCCTTTCCCTCCCTCTGACAAGCACACACAATAACACTCTTACCCATATTTTTTATGTATTTTCACAAATTGAAATATTTTTTTTAAAAAATCATTTTAAAATACCAACTTGTATAAACAAATTTTATTGAATTTTTTTTTTCTGTTTCAACAGTTCAAGTTAAAACTTGAGACAAAATTGAACCAAGTGTCCTCCGCTTTCTCTCATATTTTAAAGCAGCAAATAATCTTGAAATGCTGAAATCTCCCATGAGAGGAGAATTCTATTTTTGAACAGCTTTACTTCTGTGCATTTAAAATCTCAGCTGCTATCCTGGAACTCTGGAGGGGAAGGACTTGTAATGAAGATGGAATAATTCAGTAAAGGCTGTATTATTCTGGCTGTACAAGGTGGCTGGTAAAGGCTGCAGGACCTTCCTCTCTCACTTTTCATTATGATGGAGGAACCACTCTTTCAAGGCCTCCACCAGATGAAGAATTGTCAGTTCTTCAGTTCTTTTGTGTGAGACAGTTGCCAGAAGCTCATGCAGGAACCCTGAACACAAGCACATTGCTGCACTGATTACTTTCCTCATTCTACCAATTTGGACTCCCAGTTGCCAAACTTTACATTCTCATCTGAATTCTGTGACTTAAAAGCAATTCCTCTGAAAATCTCTGCCAGACTGAGCAAAAGGATAAAAATGAAGGAGAGATTCTGCATTTTAATTCCTATCTAACTGCGAAGACTTGTCTATGTACCAATCCTTTGGAACAGCAGAAGTTTTGCGTGCAATAGTGTTTTTGTGTTAGAACTGAGCATTTGGATTATGATGGGCTATCTCATCTTCAGTAGGGATGGTGCTGTTATATCAATATTCCTAATAAAAGAAAATATGAAGAAAGTTCCTCAGCTTTTCAGCAACCAGTGTAATTTAGGTTACTTTTTAAATACCCAGACTCTTTGATAATCACAAGCACTGTTGTTACATTTCCCTTCTCCTAATAATCTTCCTCCTTGTATCTCCAGCACAAGTAGAAGCTGGGGCCTGGAGGTGGGGGGCATAGGCTGACAGAGAAATAAAGAATGACCTAGAAGAGGTTTATGTTATTCATCTTGTACTCTATATGATCATTTCACACTCCCCAAAGATCTGAGACATTTTAAAATTATGACCATCATGCAATGCCATCAGGGATTCAAGAAGACTTCCCAACTGAATAACTAGAGAAGCAATAATCAGTTTAAAAACTATAAAACCAAATCAACAAACTATTAAAGCCACAGTTACTAGGCCCTGCCACACCAACCTCCAGTTCTCCTCATGGGGCTATAGAGGAGTGTGGGTAAAATTCCCTTCTCAACACAACCATTCTAGTCAGCGGTCAGGATGAAAAAAAGCAAAATAGCAAAACTGGAAAACTTAATGAAAACATTGGCCTGGTGAAAGGCAATTAGAAAATCCTTAAACACTTCCATGTTTTACAAGTCAGGTAACATATCAAAAGCAAAGACTACTTGCCTAAACCCTTTTGCTCTCTAATCCTAATCCTGAAACCATAAAGGACAAAGTAGGTAGTGATTGTAATTAAGTTTCAAGTAATACAGCTGCAAAAGATTGGCTTCACTGGAATAAATTGACAACAGTCCTACCCTTTGTCTTGCTTATCTTTTATTCCCTTTTCCCTCCTCCATTCTCTCCTTCCTTCTCTTTGTTTGGGAAGGAGAGCTCTGTATACACTTTGCAGTTTCCTAGAGTGCCACTTCTTACCGAAGCCCTCTCTGGTTATTGCTTTGGTGCAAGTCATAGAATTTTGTATTTTCCCTTCTTTATTGTCTGAGCATGATTTATATCTGCTGCATCTTTGTGACATTGGTTCAGTTTTGTCCCGTCTCATTAGTTTTCTCAGTAATTGTTTCTTGCAGTTTATGACACCAGGGTAACCTTAATGTGCTTGCTGGCTTAAACAGCACCTAAAGATAAGAATAATGCCATGTTTGCAACATGGCAAACAGGGTGTTACTCCCTGTAGCAAAGCCTAAGGACATACATCATGTTCTGCCTATACAGAGCAGCTGCCTGTTAAAGGGAACAAGCAAAATGTAAGAGTTTGCACTGACTTTCTTGTGTTCCATAATCTTGCTATAAAATGTTATAATATACATCACATTTTTGCATTCATGCATAAGGTTCATTTCATAAGTCTTTACATTATTTTTCCCTGATGCTTTGCTCCACCACTCTGCATTGAAAGGAAGAGAGAAGAAACTTTTGTGTTCTGCGAATCAAACTATCAACCTTCTATAGATCAGACAACTGTTCAAAAGTGTGATTTTACTTGCAGTCATTCTACAGCTTGCACAACTTAACAACACACACGAAGAGTTCCAATAATTCAAATGTATCAGAATGCAGAAATGCTTAGCTCGCACAGTTATTAATGGCTAATCCATTAAATGGTTAATTAATTTACCTGAAAGCAACAACCCAAAAGCTAATTCCAAAGACAAAGAACAGTAGTAGCTGGGTTTGGTCTGAATATGTTCAAATAGACTTTGATCTATGGCTACTTTAGACTGATTTCCCAGAGAGCTAATATGCCATGCAAAACTCCAAGTCCAGCTCAGCACTGACATAGCCTCTCAGAAATTCCACCAGAAAGCGGAGTAGGGAATAATGGGCAGCTTGTGACCATGGAGGGTTTATATCCTAGCTTGTGAACCAGGATTTCCTTTCCTTATTACAAGAGTATTGAGATCTAGAAAAGACTTAAACCCAGGACTGATATCTTTCCTGAGACTGCATTCTCATTTAAGTAATTATTCTTCTTTCTTGAGAATGAAAACTAATCTCTTGAGATGCTTTAGCTAATGAACAGTGTGTATTTTAACATGCATGATTGTATATATTATACCCATAGAGAAACACCACAGAAAGCATAACAATGTTTCTTGAAAGCTTTTGCAGACATCTAGATGGGATGTATGACTGGTCTGATGAGGCCAAGAGCTCACTGTGGGTGAGCACTGTGGGTGGGCACACTCCTTTTTATATGATGAAAAAAAACTACGGCACATGGAGGCAGGAACTCCATCCCAAGAATAGACAAAAAAAAAAAAAAAAAAAAAAAATCAAGCATTTGTCTGTACACTTTCTCTCCATTGTTATAAAAACACACACAATGGTTTTCTGAGTTTTTCCCATCTATATATTTCTGAATACATATTCTGTCAAGAAACACAAGCTGCAAAGTTGAGATGGCAAAACCATCTTCTGCAGGAGTGGTGAACACCTGTGTGCTTTGATCTGTCTTGAAAACACTCTATCTTGCTGTCAAAAAAAAAAGAAACCTACCAGTCCAAAGTAAATCTCTTACCAGTTTGTTTGATGTTGCCATTTAACACAGCTTCAGACTCTGAGGCCAGTCTCAAAACACACAGAGACCAATAGGCAGAAAGATTCATTTTGGTTAAAATGGGAAATCGATTCTGGATTGGACCTCTAGAGGAAAGTTATCATTGCAAAGAAAAGTTGAATCTTCTCATCTTCCTCATTCAGTCAGAAGTTGGACTTCATGATCTTGGACTTTTTTCCAATCTTAATGATTCAATGATTTCTGAAAGATATACTTTATTTTGCACTGTGTTTATTCCTCAGTGTGGTACAATTTCAGGGTTCTCTAAAATGCTGCCATTAAAAGAGGCAAAAAATTGTGACTTTAAAGTGCAATACAACATTGTGGTAAGTGTTGGAAACTATTTTCAGCAAGGAAATATGCTACATCAGAATGCATAATGCAAAAGCCTTTAGTAAGTTGGGAAGTTTTTACCTGAAGTTCCTCTTCAGGTAAAAAAAGCTAAGACAAAAAGGAAATATGTTCTCCAAGAAGTTCTCTTTGAATTTGAGTCTTAATTCTGTGCTCATATATACTACATCTTCAGCATGAGAACTGTGATTTATTGTGTCTGAATCTACACCTCACTGAAAAAATACACCCAATGTCTCCTCTCAGGGGTGGGCACACAGCCAAAAGGCCCTGTCCTGCAAGGCTGAGTTAAGCACAGAGCTTTTGAGCTTCATGTCTGATGCCTGCTGGGGCTGACTATGGCATCTGAAGGAGTTCAGTCCACTAATTCACCCTGCCCAATAGTGGTCACGGAGCTGATGTGACTTGGTCACAGGCAGTTTACATCTGCAGTCAGCCCTGGGCTGCTGAAGTTGAGGGACCGCAAACTTGGCTCTACTTGTCCTGCTGCAGATGGGGTGCCCTTCTCCAGGCACTTTGCGGATGCTGTGGGGGTTCAGAGCCCTCGGGGCAGAACCAAAGGCTCACCCCTGTGATTGCATTGAGTCCAGGACACTAATCGTCCCTGATCTTGCTAACACTGTTTCACGTCATTACCTGCCAGGACAGATGAGCATCAGCTCTCTGCTGCAATGGCTGTGGGTGATCTGTGACCCTCTGGCCTTTCAGCTGCTTCTGATCTCTCTTCTCCTCTGCTCTCCTACTCCTGAGTGTTTCAGCCATAGGAGGATATAAATATGTCGCTGTTAATGTCAGGGAAGGTACTATTCTGTGAATATCTGCTTGTTTATTACGCAGGTTTAGTATTTACAAAAGGACATCAATGTGTCACTGAGCATAAATCAATCTTTAGGTGTTAGAAGACTTGAAAGAAATACACACCTTAAGATTTATTGGATACTTATTTGAAGAAAGATTCCTAATAGGTACTGCCATTTTCAGGTACTAGAAGAGTTACTACCATGATCCAATTTGTCCATTCCTGAACTGAGCTGATCAGGTATGCAAAATAAAGTGAGAATTTACCATCAACATAAGCTGGAATGGCATTTCTGGACAATGATAACACAATTTTGTTCTCACCTGATTATTCAGCACCTTTGCACACCTGCCATTGCACAAGTGACTTTACGGACCAAAGCATCCCAAAGGCATTACAACACAACACTGTGTAACAGGGTACTTCTACATCAGAGGTTGGAGAATTAGCCTATAAGCTTTGCTCTTGCTCTTTCCCACTCAAGAAAGAGCTTTTCAAGCTCTACATAGTGCAGGTCAATGTGTTTCTGTCTGGAGGCAATCCCATTGCTATTTCAGTCTCAACAGCCCCTTGAGTAGAGTCTGCAAATACTGCAAAACTATTTGCTTTTCTTCTGATGATGAGAATAAAACAGGGATAAGATAAATCATGTCCTCCTGCAAAGTGGTTGGAACAAATCAGACATGTATTTATTGTGTTTTCTTTGCCAAAAGCTAAAGCTAGGATTCTTGTTTCTTTTCCATTTGTTTCTCCCTTTTTCTGTTCCTACTTTGTGTGGGACATGTTCCACTTGATGGATATCATTTTCAGCTATTTCTTGGGGTTTTTTTGTTAAGTCAGCCATAGGCCTTCAAAGCTGTGGGCAGAAAAAAAAAAAGAAAAAAAAAAAAAAAAAAAAAAGAAAAAGAAAAAAAGAAAAGAAAAAAAAAAGAGTACATCCTTGAAAGAAAGCCTAAGAAACCAATCCTAAAAAAATCCTCAGCAACACCCAGAAACAAGAGTTGCTGTGTAGTAATGGCTTCATTTCAGAAAGTTTCTAACTAAAACTGAGGCTCAAGGAAGTTTTCACAATGGCAGCTGGAAATCCTGTCAAATTTGTCTTTCCTTCAAAATTATATAAACTGGAGATTGTTTGAAGTTAGATTTAGTTTCTATCCAACCTTGGGAAAAAATAACATTATAGAGACAGACACCCCATTTTTAATTCCGTCTTTCCAATTCTGTGGGAAACAAACCCAGGTGGGAGGAGGAAAGAAGGAAGGAATCTCTGAAAACAGCTTTGCTTCCCATCTTCTTATCTGATTCCAACCATCCAATACAACTCAGAGCTGCTCAAGGCATCCTCCTGCAGCCTTTTCCTGCAGCCTGTGCAACTACTGACCTTCCACAGTTTCCAACAACTAGGTTTCAAAGGCATTTGGTAGCTAAAGGTGAAGCAATAATTTAGTGGAATTTCTCAAAGTAATAAGCTGGCTAAGCCTCTGAATTCTTATAACCAGACCTTACACTTTGAAACTGTTTAGGGCTCCTTAGAATACCTGTTGCTTAGTTTTACTTAGCACCTGAATGCTGTTTCAGCAGACTAGCTGACATCTGAGAAGGGAATTTAGATTCCCCCAACTGCAGAAATTAAAAAAAAAAGAATTTCCTAGAGAGAGTATTAGTTTTAAAGCATTATTATAAATAGTATTAGATATACATAGATATGTTGCAATATAGAGAAACAGGAAATACATGATATGCATACACCACATATTTTTAATAAATGCAAACAATGCCCCCATGTAATATGTTTTCCACTTAATTGCTCAATTGCCCCCCAAAGCTAGCAGGCAAGCTGCTAGCCATAAGTACAGCACAACTCCTCATCTAGGTAACTTCTAAGAATTTAGACCTCGTTGCAGCTTTTTGACTTAGCTTATTTGACACACATTTTCCCTTTCAGGAGCTTTGTACTTCAATCTCAGTAAATCCCTCTCAATCTGCAAATAATAGTATTCAATTATTATGGGCATGGATGGACTAGAGATAACACCAACCCAGTGTTACCTCAAACCAGATCTTTATGCCTCATAGTTCAATCCACATTCTGACCTTTGAAGAACTACAACCCTCACTGCCTACTGAGCTCTAGGACTGCCTGTCTCTCCCTGTGTCCTTCAAATAAGCAAAGGTCCCTTCAGCATCCTTAGAAAGCATAGGGTAATGAAAGGTGTTCTCACTTCTGTCCAACAAATCAAAAGAAAACTAGCTTAAGGGCAAGTGAGAAAGGGAGAGCTCTAAAAAATGATCATAAAATACATTTCAGATGTTAATGATGGAATTACGTTCCCGCAATTGTCTACTCACATAATCCTCGTTTTAATATGACTCAAAAATGCTCAACTCAGGTATTTTACTATATAGAACATATACCTAAATTAAAATGGGCATATTAATTAAACATCTTCCACTAAGAAAAAAAATCTTATATTTTTTCCCCAACTGATCTTGTAAAACATGAGAAGCCTATTTAGAAGTTTAATTAACAAGCTAATGCTGACAAAAAATATTTGAAGAACATTACAGAGTACTTAATAATATTACCAACTGTGTTACTTTTATTTCTGATTAAATTTTAAATGTCTGTTAGATTCAATTTGTGCTGGTCTACCCTATGCTTGTAAAACAGATGCAGATAACTCTGAGACATTGAGAAGCTCCCCAGCAAAAACATGTCAAACCCAAAACTAACATGCTTAAACCTTATGAACCTCAGTGGCATTTTTGTGGGAAAGGTTCCTCACAACAGATGATAATCAAGCTGCACAGGCTGCAGAACAAAAAAGCTTTGGGACATTAACAGCCCAAGAGCAGCTGAAAGCTTAAGCTTTCTGCATCCCAGCCCTCATTCATCTCCAGTGGCATGCAGTGGGGAAAGCAGCTCCTTGGTAAAATTTAGTAGCCAGAGTACAAATGATGTAGGAAAGGGAGAGGCAACATTGAGCAGGTGAAGTCCTTCTGGGTGCGAGCTGCTATGCAAATCAATACACTCCCAATCACACAGAGAAACGTAAGGGACATGCATATATTCACAGTTCTGATGGCTCCAGGCATAACAGGCCATCCAGAGCCTCCCCACCTGGCAGATCTGTAGACTTTCAAAGCCAACCACATGGTCCTAAATGACACAAACTGCTTAACTTCTCTCAAATGTCATTCTCAAAGCACTGACAGCCTTAGTTGCTCAGAGACAGCTGCTGGTGAGAGCAGTAAAGATATTACACACAGCTGAAAAGCAACATTGCTCATCACACTATAACTGCAATAAATACTACTCTATTTTAACCAATGCCTACTGTGGGCATCTGTATTCCTGATCATTTTCTCCCAAAATTCATCTTCAGTTGAGTTTGTGCTCAGGGCTACTGCGTTTTTACACAAAGATTCTTCTGAATAATGATGCAACTTGCTTGGTGATGAATTTAAGAAAATTAGAAGCAGGGTTTTCCACTTAATTGTTCAAGGTTTAGGAAATAATATTGGCTACACAGTTATTTATTTCTAACTTTCTCATACTTTAGTATTTCTCATTTTATTCTTATTTCCCTGGGCTGTGTATTTCTCATTTAGGCAGAACTTTCACTAACACAAAGAAATAAATCCAAGGCCAAATCCTACTCTCATGCATAGGCTCATAATAGGGATGTTTTCAGAATGGATTACCTTTTTTTTCCGCATTCAGTTTAAGTACTACTCATGCAGCTTTCTGTATAGAAAATCAACATCCAAAGAAGCTAGTCTGCACAATCTGAAAAGTGTAACTTAATCATTAGAATATAAATTACTATTTATCATTTACATGTCACAGATTTAGATGGGTTTTCTGGTGACAAAACACCATATGTATTTCTGATACAGATGTATTATCAAATGACAAACTGAAGGTAGCAATGACATGGACACTACACTACAATAAAAGCACCACACTGGGTTTTTACATCTTGACTAATAACCTAATTGCAGAGAACATTTAAACATGTGTTTAATTTCCTTTATCTTTCATGAAGTGTGCTCTTTGACTAAAGCCCATAGTTGGGCTTGATGTAGGCAGTGTACTTCAGTGCTCTGCTGAGGAAGAGCAGTGATCTTATCTGAAGTTCACCTGACAAATTTAAGCAATTTAAAGCCTTTAATTAAGGCTTCACCTTAATTTTGACACTGGAAACTTCCTTGAGAGTACATGTTTCATACTGTCTTGATTCATGTACTCGAAAATGTACTTGACTCATGTAGTTGAAATACGTACTTTGGATCTTCTTTGCTGAGATGTCCTTATAACATCTGCTATTTAACCTGAAGTATGTGTGGTTATTTTCAGGTGGTAAAACACCTGTGCTATCCACAAAACAGAGATCAGAGTTAAAGCTGCTCTTTCTGGCAGTTGCATTTCCAGCATTTGGACTTCAGTGAAAAAATTTTACTGAATAATCTGGGTCACAGAACAACATTCTGTGTGATGAAATGCACATATTTTGCAGAGAGCAAATTTTTTTGCAGATTTTTTGATTAGATGTAAATGGACTTCAAGGACAGATCAAGGCTGCAAGAAAAGTTATATCCTGGGAAAAAAAACCAAACTGATTCTGTGGGTTTGCCTCTACACTAAATGAAGAAATTTATAAACTTTTCTTTCAAATTCTGAAATTTAATGAGGCAAAATCCCACAGTTTTCAAGTTGAAGCCTTTTGCCTTTGGGAAAATTTCTTCCATCTGACTGGAAAACAGAAAAATGTAGGTTTATTAAGTCTCAGAATGAGCAGCAGGAGTAAAAGTATTTCATTTCCCTAAAATGCATTTATTCCCTATTACATTTTATTAGTTGGGCAAAGGAAATAAGTGACCATATTCTTGGTAAAAATATTCAAGACTCAGAATGCTACGGTCTGGGGAAAAAAAATCTCTTGCCCAGTTAAAAAAAAAAAGTCAAATGCAACAAATGGAAATACCCCACTGACATATACAGCTACCATTTCTGACATACCTGTGACTCGAAGAACAACTGTAAAGACACACATTTTAAATGGTGACTGCAATCAGAGATTAAAATATGCAGTCAAACTACAAAAGTATTTAGTCAAAATAACTTCAAGAACTTCATGCATCTTTATATGCTTATTCAGCCAATAAAATATCTCCAGAGTAAAACAAACAGTAGGATCAGGACAAGAAGTAAATACAATTTTTATACCCCTTCTTGTAATCTCAAACTCATCCATGTTTGGCTTTCAGTACATAATTTTTTTTTAGTTTTCAGCATCTGAAAAGTCCAAAGTGGGTGCCTTATTAAATCTCACAATCACAACTAACAACGAATGCCAGGAATGACAAGCTCAGCTTGGACAGAGAGGTTTTTCTTCCCAGTCTGGATTTCACTAAGATTTATCAGTTTTGCTCCTCTGCATTCTGGCTGCTGAGGTCATAAGTGTCTTTTACAGGAAAATGAGCTGCTTATAAATTTTCAGCTGTGCAAGCTTTGGGAGTTGATGGAAAATCCCCAGCCTCAGGGCTTAGCTGGCTAAGAAAACACTACAGCAGACCTTTTTTTGTAGTCACTCAAATATAAAAGCCTCTCAAAAGAGATGGAAATACTCACAGAGTGTTTGTCTTGGGCAATCCTTCTTCTATGCACAGGGACCAACTCGATTAATTTTTCACCTTATAATGTTAGGCAAAAATTACCCCTATTCCTCAAGACTGTAGGAAGTGTAGGGTGACAGACACAGTCTGGAATAAAGTCTGTATAAATAAAGTACCCGCTACAGGCAGTCTGCATTTTGCGCATTGCTACCTTCCAAAGGACACTATCTTGTGCAGCATGAGCAGCACCCAGAAACAGACACGTATGCTGCTCTGGGTCAGAGGCCTGTCAGATCCCTGCAGTACAGAGACTCTCCTGCTGAATTTTATTTTTGCCAGCAGCTTTTATTTCACCAGAGGGTCATGTCCTCACCTGGCAGTGAGAGCTTGCGCACCCAGCAAAGGCATGCTGGGGCCAGGCTCTGCTCTGGGACTCCTGGGACAAGGCTGCCTGAGAAATACAAACCAAGTGATCACAGCTCCTTCTTTTGTTGCACCTACCCTGGAAATACAGACAACTTCTTTTTTCATATTGAATGACTCACTAATATTGATCCAAGGGGAAGAAGGTTGTCAACGTGCTCCAAAATCAGGAGAAGACAGACCACCTTGTAAGGAGAGAGTGGTCAGAGCTGTGAAAAACAACAAAGTGTTGAATTACAACTAGCTGCAGCCTTCTGCAAAAAGCCTGGTAGAGGAACTGCAACTCAGTGGGTCCTAGTGTCTGGCTGCTCCCCTCTGTTCTCTGTGGTGGCCATGACAGGGCTGTCTCCCCACAATGACAGAGAAGGGGCAGCTCTGCACACTCATGCGCTTCTGCTCCGTTCAAATGCTCCCAAAGAATCAAAACTGAATTTAAAAAGAATGTAATGAATAAAACGAAAAAGAATATAATAAACAAAAGAACAAAAAAAATCCTGATTTTTTTTTCTGTTTTGTCAGGCTTCTTGGCCCTGCCTCACATTTCTTCTGATTTTTTTTCATCCTAAAAGGAAATCTGACATCATCACCAGAATCCAAGACCTATGGCTTTACAGACAAAAGTCTTGTATTATGGGAGTCATGATAAAATGATAAGAATAACTGTCCTATTTCTTTTCTCCCTCAAAAGTCATTAAAGAAGGTGGTGGACTGAAGCAGAGCTCTGCTGCAACTTTCCTGACTAATGGGAGCACACAAAATCTGGCTATGCATATGTTAAAAAGAAATATATAGCTAAAGAACAAGAAAAGTCAGAAAAAGATTGAGGTCACCCTTAACTAAATGATGTAACAATCCCTAAAATCCCTAAAATGGATGAAAATCCCTAAGCATAAATTGAAAAGTTCAGTGTTCAGAAGGGGATAAAAGAGGGGTGCTCTCAAAATTTCTGCCATTAAAATTAGCACTGCACATGCAATTAGCAATTTACTCTGGAACTGGAAGTATAGGCTAAATTCATTTTTTCAGATCAGCAAAATAAGTTAAAATTAATTTAGAAAAATTATTTCTGCCAACTTGTAATCAGCTTCAGACTTTCCCTAATGGAAGCCAACTGGAAGTAAAGTAACTATTATCTAAACTGCATATTCAGACTACTACATTTGAAAGAACAGAATCTGAAAATGCAGAAATATAGATGAAATATTAAGACTACCTCAAGAACATACCCAAATTTCCCATATGAAAGTCGCAATCCACACCACATCATCTGAAATGCAATGGCTATTTATAAGGCCAATCACTGAAAACATCTTGCCACTTAGCCATCCACTGACTAATCAATAAGCCTGCCTAGTACAGTATGCTCTTTCCAACACTGAAATCAATGAAATTGACAAAACTGAGTGAGTTGCAAGTACAGATTAGCTGGGAAGTGCAAACTGATGTCAGTGCAGCTATTTCTCCACTATAGGGGGCCTGAAACCACGAGCTTGCAAACTCTTCATTAAAGGGAAAAGCTCTAACCTTCTTTCAGTAGCATCCAAAAACCACGGTGACTTCATGGGGCAGGGGGTGAGAGTTACTGGGATAAGGTTCAGGGAACCATTTGAGTCTCAAAATCCCAAAACCACCTGCAAGAAAGTACTTACCCAAGTTCTGCCCTAAGAATCTCCACTTCCACTGACATTTTATGACTTCTCCTCAGGTTTGGTTTATCGCATTTCTACCAACACAGCCATGTTATTTACAGACTGTATTTCCACCATTAATCACGGAAATCTAGCAATCATGGACTGATGCATTCCAAGTGCTGGGCTGCAAGTTAAGTGGTGTAGAAAGTCCATAATTGTTCCTTGGTAAAATGTATTTGTTTCTTTCATCCTCTTCCAACAGGTCTGGTAGGCTTAGCTGATAACTTCAGCAACTATTATTTCTGTACAGAGGTGTAGAGGATAATTTTTGAAATACTGTAATATTAATGAAAATCTCAAGTATCTTAGGGTCTGTGACAGTTCGTAAGATTAGTGAAGCTAACCATCTAGAAAAGGGTAGGATCTATGCCACCTGGACATTACAGTGTGCAGCTGATTTCAGAGGACAAAAATCTTGCAAGATTTGCCATCCATGCAAGGTTTATAGACCTGGTGATTTTACTTCCCTACAGAGTTATGCCTCAATTTTCAACAGCAACAACTGACCCTTGTTGGTAATTCCCAGGCAAGAGATTTGCAGGTGGACACTAACACAGCACCTGGTTTATAATGCCTTAACTGCAGAGAGCACTGCAGCATGTCCAGGCTTCTGGCTCTCTCTCACCCATCTAAAATCAGAATTTTCACTATCTGACAAGGTGTATCTGACAAATAAGACATACCTTCTGCTTTCATATATAAGGGAACCAAGAAGGATGGAAGGAACGAAGAAGTCTGGTAGGTGTCTGAAACATATGTGTGTACCTCAGACTGTATCATTTCAAGGTGAAAATATTCAAGATGTTGGAGTGGCAGATGAACCCATCAGCCAGCAGCAACCAACAGAACATGGCACAGAAAGCAAAAGCCAGGAGCTCTGGGATACCATGTCAGACAGACATATGCTGATTGAACTGATGAGAAATACTGGTAGTTAAGTAGTAAATATCATCCAAATCCCAACTGGAAGATGAAATCTTCTACTGTTACATCAATTAAAAGTAGAGAGAAATGTTGTGCTGAAATTACAGAAATGCAGTCCTTCTGAGTGCTGATTGGAACCTGACCACTGAAGCTGATGGGTCTTTGGTCTTCACCAGTTGGCTTTTCCTACCCTGAAGGCTGTATCTTAAGAGGAGGAAAGTGCTGTAGCTTCTAGCCTGAGACAGACTTTTTAGAAGTCATCACTCTTTGGATTTAGTTATTTAGTAGTGAAAGGACCAAATGACAAGATACAGTGATGGAATTTCAAATGACACTGGTTATAATCAACTTTTTAATTTTCTTTTAAACACATGCACTTCTAATTCTTTGCAATGAAGCCTGATATACTGTATTCAGAAATTATTTTCTGTAGATAAATCAAAATACAACCTAATTAGGTAATAAAAAAGAAATTCCACTTGCTACTAACAGCAAAAGTATTCCTTAATTTCTGTGAAAAATGCAATACAATATGTGTACTGTTTCACCTAGCCTGATGTCTCACCTCCTTCCACAGACCAACATATGCTAAATAAAGAAGTACCTTTTCCAGCATGACTATCAGTAATCGCTGAGTTTAATGCTGGTGAACAATGGAACTTTGATCAGAAAGGAAATAAACATAACTGTTAACTATCTTGATGGAGATGAGGAACCAGATGACATCTGGAGCTGTCATTATTCTATACAGGAACAAGGTACAAAAGCTACTTAGGTTAAAGGTTTATAAATGCCTTTATTTGTATGTATACCTCCAGATATACACATCAGGAGGAGGTTGGTAGGCTGAGAAAGGACAAGCACAGCTCTGTAATAATAAACAACTGAGAAAGAGGAAAGAGAGCATACATGAAATTATATCTGGGAAGCCCATTTTTGTCCAAGTCACTTTCAATTACACGTTTTAATTGGATAGATGCTCAGTGTGGTTGAAGAAATCTGACTTGGTTTAGACACTGCCATAGTTTACCTGATTCTCACTGCTAAAGCAAAACCACCACCACCACCCCCCACTCCAAAACACAAAGACTGGGACCACGGTGGCAATGTGGCAGAACACAGAGCTTCAGCCCCTCAAACCTCCCCAGTGCACCACAGCATATCCTGCAAGCATTTACACACCAACTGAACTTCATATACTGTGATTAATTTCCCTGACACCATGTGGGTTTCATTGCAGCATACAAAACCAAATACAGACACATAATTTTAGGATCAGAACCTACTTAACACAAGTCAGTTGTGATTTAATATGTCTGTACTTAATGTGCAGTTTACTAAATGTGAGAGAATTCTGTATTTTAGTGCAGTTTGTGTTTTTCACCAGAACAGCATGTATGTTGTTTCAACATTAATGCTGAAGTTAAAAACTCTGCAGTTACTGATGTTTATTTAAAGAATTAAAAAGTTGTCTAGTGCAGCTGGGAACAGAGGTACAGTAGCCTCATTTTTAAAAGCATAGATTTTTATTTAACAATAGGGAGCACTGCTGAGGATCTTGCCCTTTTATGATTCTTTAGCAACTTCTATTTTTCACAAGAATTAATGTTCTAATCAGAGTGCATCAGTATAACATTTTTCTCATGCTGATCAAGTATCACCAATTTAATGATTTCCTCGTGATCCCATTGCATATGCTGGGTGAGAATATTCAGGTTGTTATTATCTGCTGTAAAAGAGATAATACAGCATTTCTAGCCACAAAATAGTGCCACACAAAAAAGCTATAGTAATAGTGAACATCAGGGATGTACAATAAAAAGGCAGAAAAAGATCTTTTGTTGCAGGACCATCCTTCTGGACTGTGCTTAGTGTAACAATCTGGATCTTAATAAGCATTAATATTCACAAGGTAAGTGGGTAGTTCAGCATCAGTCTTTGTTTGCAGTGTTAGAAGTTATTCATTCGTGTCATGCATGCATGTCAAAAAGGATTACTGTTACAGCATTTAAGCTTTGTAAAGTTGGAGGTAAATGCTTCCAACCTTGACAGTAAGCCCCCATGCTACAGTTTGTGCTAGAAAGTGGTATCTTTCAGGGTGGGATACAGACAGGATGTAGTGTCCCTTAGCTGCAAGCCCAGTGCTCACTAATTATACTGGGAATCTCTAGAGTGACTTCCTAGAGAAACAGTTGAGACTTCCAGTGACACTTAAAAACAACCTTCTCTGAAACACTTACAGAACTCAGTGTCCTGATGAGAAATAGTAAGCAGTGCAGTTAGTATTTACCACAATATCCTTTAGGTATTTTTTCAGTTATGTACATTAATGCTAATCACTGGTTCAAACACCAGCATTTCACATGTTCAATTCTGAAACTATTATTAGGTTTGAAAAGTAGCATCTTAGGTAAGTGATACTCTTTTTCAACTCTTCATAGTTCTATATGTTTAGCTCTTCATATTTTTTCACATTCTACTTGCTACTAACTGAACATGAAAGAATTTGTATGTGACATGTATTGTCCATGATGCAACCTGCTCTTCTGCTCTACTTTCAAACATTCAAAACAATTTCTGTCTGTGGAGGTTGAATTGTACAAGGAAATTACAAGAATTGAAGTTTTAACCCTTATCATTTTTACAACTTTACAAATACTCAGATTTGAATGTTATGTTAATAAGATCTGATTATATGATCTGGTGATGTTGATATGATCAATTTAAAAATAGTGCATATGTAACAATACTGACTTTTTCTTCTGATTCAAGATTTGTTTTCTCCCAGGAATACATTCAGTGCACAGGACTGGCCAAAGACCACTGAAATCAATGGAATGGCTACCAGTGACCTTGATGAAATATGGATCGGGCTTTGAGCACAATACTGCTCACTTCATTGCCTTGTCACAAGGGCTGAATTTGGCTTAGACAGAGGTAAAGCAGTTCATCCAAGTACCTTTAGTAAACAGCGCACATTTTAACCCCACCATTCCACTCCCAGTAATTTAGAGCATTTTGTTATGCTAGTTTTCTGTTAAGGAGCCACAACACTTGCACAGGTAAAATGAATGATTGAAACACATACAGTTGTTTGTACTTACAGGTATCTGGCTTGAGTTGACTGTTGGTAATTCCAAAATACTGCGGATTTTCTATGACAGGAATCTTTGTCATCCCAATGATGACTGCATCAGGACCCCCCTCAGAAGAAGACGGAGTGTTACTGCCATTTGAGATGTGGTGGAGGGGACTGGCTGAATCATCGTCATTGCTGATGACTGAAGAAGGACCTAGAGTTAGAAACAAAGATTTTCTTGTAACCCAGTGTATATTCTTCCCTCAGATGAGTAATTTATCCTTTTTTTTTTTTTTTCTAATTTTGACCAGTTGTCCTCCACTCTTATAGTCAACAGCTCTCTTTGTGTGTCTTTTTGACCTTACCTCAAAAATTTTGTATCTCTGTGTGGAGATGGAGAAGAGTGGGTTTTTCCATTAGGAACTGGAATCAAAACAAGTTTTTTTTACTGGTACATCACCTAGACTAAATGTCAGGGTCCAGCACAGTCTGTCACTGTGCAAGATCTCAAAACTAGTTGAAGTAATTTTGTCATTCTAAAATAAGCCATGGAATACACACTTTAACTTTTTTACCTTATTCCCTACTTGAAGCACACAGCAGTAAGAGCACAAATACAGGAATACCTGCCCTACCTGGCATTTTAACCAGACAAAAGACCCAGAGCAAATGGGCTCAACCTCATGTGGGAAGCTGGTAATTTCTGAAAGAAACATGGCTCAGGGCCAAAATCCGGGGGACAATTTACATAGTTGCAGAGGTACAGAGAAGATGCTGAGAACAGTAGAGGAGTAAAACGCATAAATTTTACTGGAGTCACTGCAGAGAGGCTCATCTTGTTCAGGGGCATATTCTACTGGCTCCCCAGGCCATATCTGAATCTAGCCACCTTCCAGAAAAACGTCTATTGTGAATAGTAATTCTGTGACAGTTTTTGTTTTGTTTTCATCCTATGCTTTGTATTTTTAATGAAAGTGCCACAGAGATAAAACCTTGAAAATGAATTAAAAAAAAATCCTGCTTGGCACAGTGTCCCACTTCTGTGAACTGAACCTTTGAACTAACAGCAAATCAGCACAGATGACATTCGAACTCTTGATATCCAACTCTGCCACTTAAATTCCACATTACTTCTTCCAGTTTACATTCAGTATTCATAGAAAACCAGAAGCACCATTTAGCAGCAAAGACATTTTGCCTAATCTCCTGACTGAAGAGACAGCAGAGATCACACATATATTATATGTCATTTTATTCTTCATCCATTAACTAAGTTTTTTTGGGATGACATTCATGTCTTTTAATAATAACAATCAAAAGACGATACTAGAAACAGATGGAAAAAAACACCTTCTGGAAGTGCCTATCCTGAAATGACATCTTTAGCCAACTGCATTTAGCCTTTGGGCAGCAGCAACAGCTTAAGTAAATATCCTCCCAAAGAAGGGGGCAGAAGAGAATACCTTGAGGACAATAAAAAGCTGTGTTTACTCCAAGTCACCCATGCAACATGTTGGACACCCAGACTGAATTTTAGACTGGACAGAAGGAGCACTGCAGAGGCAAGACAGAGCTGAGTAAACTGCAGCATCTGTGTCTGCAGGAGAGATAGGGAATGCAGAGGAGAGAGTGAGAATGGGGACCACCAGCAGGTTCTGTATGCACATTACTGAGGACATGAGAGAAGACAAACGAGATCCACTGCAACAGACACATAGCTGAAGAACCAGATGACAAAAAGGATAGCCCCAAGCACAGCAAACATAGGGCAGCTTTAAAGAAACTCCTACTCTTCTGCTGCTCCCTGTATCATAAACAAAACCACTTAGTCATTATGCAGCATGGCTCACCGCAATAAAACTTAAATATTCTGGCATGTGGCTATTCAACCCTGTATTTTGAGGCAAAAGCATATTCACATCCTTGCCCTGCTTTTCTTTCTCCCCAGTTGGTTTAATGGTGCATGAGGGAAATGTTCTCATAGTCTGAAAAAGTACTTCCCCCCCCAGCCTGAAACACTAGAAGTAATTTTTCAAATACCTGGCACTTCACGGGAAAGTCACTGATGACAAATGTAAGTAAAGCCTAGATCTCTGCAATTTATCAAGTAAAATACTTGGAAAACCAAGGCTGGTTTTGTCATTTCTGATCACCCAGATCCCCATGTGATTGACTCTGCTGGGAAAGATTAAGAATTTTTGGTGAGATTTCTGTAATCAAGGGCAGAGCCTAACAAATTGTGGGAATGGGCCACTCAGATGGCACAACCAATACTTAGGTTAAGTCACAACATATTTTTCAGATGGGTGAGAGTTGTTTGCACAAACATTAAGAGTGCAACCCATTTAGAACTGCATTCAGTTTTTAGTAGATACCATCCTTAGATCTCTAAACTTTCTGAATCTGAACGTGCTCAAAAAAAGCAGTCTGCTTAATACTTTCTTGGGAAAACAAAATACTTTTACACTAAGACACTTAAGTATAAAGATCAAATCCCTTCTCTCACAGCAAATAGGGACATTCTCTCAGGTCTGAAACTTAGTTGATGCATTTCTTTAAGTCTTTTTCAGTCCTGCTGTTTTCTGCTGCACAAGAGGAGGCTTTGTCATTGTTTGCTTCCACCATACATGCAGTGATGGTGAGGAAAAGTGACCATTATGCATTTCTAGATGTTAAAGTGGGATAATGACTAGGAATTCAGTCTATTCATTGAATAATTTCTGCAGTACTTCAAAGTGCAATTTTGTATGGTACACTATTTTCAACCAGTATAAATTGCAAAGAGCTGCAGGTGAAAAGCAGACAACTGTTCTGTAAATCTACTCAATTAAGCTAATTGGGTAAGGTAAGGTACTCAATTAAGGTAAAAGCTAGTCTTCTGTGTGGTATGAAGCAGGTTCCAAGTATATGCAGGTCTCTGATGTAGATGAGGAAAACCTGGAAAATAAAGTGACTTTAAGGCCAATTCCTGCCACTACATAACAGTTTTGGAAGCAAAATTCAAGCCTAGGGACCTTGTTGCCGTATCATTCTGTGATCCCTCTTATTAGCAAGTAAACTGCTCATGCAATGGTTTTAGTGAATAGTTGTTTTCATTCAAAAATCCTACTTCCTGTCTATTTCTTCTCTAATTAAGACAATTAGAACCCGTCAGATGGAGTTTTTTGTGTATCAGAGGCAGCTGAGCTCATATCCTTTCAAACCTCCCCTTGCCTGACCTTCTTTATCAATATGAGCAAACTTTTATATAGACTATTTCCCCACTTGTTTATTTGCTAGACTATCTACTCATCAGAAATTTACATTTCATTGAATGCACTATGCCACATTACAGCTACAAACCAGCCAGCCCTGCAGCTGGCTATGATATTCTAGTAATGTAAAACCATTTCCAGGATGCAAGATGAGACTATCACCTGTGCTGACAAGAAAAAGAGAGCTGCCCTTTTCTGAATGGCCTCTGTGCTCAAAATGAAGGGTAATTTCTTGAGCACCTTGGAGTATGGTTTCATTCACACGAAATGCAGCCACTGAATTACATGTCAAAGGTAGAAGGAAAATGGTAATTACACTCAGTCACCTACTACTGCCTCTGGTTTTCATAAAATCTGCTCTTGGTTTTACACCTGAAACCTGAAAATTTTAGACAAAATGTAATAGGTTGGAGCAAAAATCATGGCTTATCAGTAGTCATTAGCTATTGCCAAGAGCAGATTCACAATTGGCTTAAGCTTTTAAGAAGACTCCAGAGACCTTCTCCACCTTCCAGTGTGCTGCCAAGAATCTTCCCTTGATTTCATTTTTAGAATTTTTTTCTTAAGAAGACAAGTTGGAGCCAGACAGGAATCTGTAGCCTTTGTTGGGGAAGATGTGGGCTATCCACCACAGAGATTAATTTCTCTTCTGTTTGATATTAAGCTAAAGACTTATCCATTCCGCATCACCTAGGCTCAAGAAAAATACCTTTTGTATTTGTACAAAAAAAAAAAAAACAAACCAGAATTGCTCTAAAAAAGTTGTGATTTGTAAGAAAACCAAACCTATTTGAAATTGATGAGCTATAATAAAACCAAAATGCCTCCAAAAGCTGGGCGGGGAATTATCCTCAACACATAATATCCCCACATTCTGTACAGGCAGAAACAGCAAACTTCACTTAGTGCACATCCCAAGGAGAATTGTGCTATTGCTTTAACAGTGCATGTCTGCACTGAAGTTTACCTTGGTGGTGCCAAAATAATTGAGTTTCCCCTAGGTTAAGAAATAAAATTTAATTCTATCATTTTCAAGGTGTGTTGCTATTTTTGAACAGGTGAAGGAGATTACTGATTATTATATACAGCCTTTCATGACAGGAAAAGTTAGGAAAATTAGGGATTGTGCAGCCTGCAAAAGAGAAGGCTGCAGGGTGACTTTATTGCATCCTTCCAGTACCTGAAGGTAGCCTATAGGAAAGATGGAGTGAAACTATTCACAAGAGCATGCAGTGACAGGACAAGGGGCAATGGCTTCAAATTGAAAGACAGTAGGATTAAAATAGATATTAGGAAGAAATTCTTTACTGTGAGGTTGGTAAGGCACTGGGACAGGTTGCCCAGAGAAGCTATGGATGTCCCATCCCTGGAAATGTTCAAGGCCAGGCTGGATGGAGCTCTGAGCAACCTGGTCTTGTTAAAGGTGTCCCTGCCCTTGGTAAGGGGGATTGGAACTGGGTGACCGTTAAGGTCCCTTCCAACCCAAGACATTCTATGACTGTATTCTATGTTTCACTCCTTTCACCATTAGAATTAATGCAGTTTTAATATGCATGCTACCAAGACCTATCTACACTGCTATTTGTTGGAGCTACATTTGCACAACACATTTCTGGGCAACACACATCACTCCAATTATCCCTGAAGTCACTAAGGATGCCTCAGACACACTGGAAGACAATTAGGGTAATAAAACACCACAAACTCCGCCCTGATTTTAGCTTTGTGGGTGTATTTGTGTATTTCCACGTGTGCAACTACTTACTCAACTGTTAGGAAGCAGTTCATGTAAAAAGCAGCATTTATAGAGATGATTTTGTGCTGTGATGCCTTAATAAATATCATTCCTTCCAAAAATTATGTTGATTCCTAGGATGGCTTCTCAGTGGACCTTGCACTAGGATTGGTTCTTAGTTCCCCTGGGAACAGGGATCAGTCTGTGCCAAGACATAGTAACAGCACTCTATCAATTTAAAAGCACAACGGTGAATGTATCTCACAGTTAGGACCTCTGCTAAATTCCAAGGCCATACTGAATCTTCTTGCTTTTTCCTTTTGACAGGGGTATATTTTTTCACTAGTTAAATACATTGTTCTGAAAAGCAGATTCTCCCAGGACAAGATTTCTTGTCCTGTGAGATTCCCATGTTTGCTGTAGATTTTTATATTTTCTGCATGATTGATATGAAAGCATTATGCTTCAGCAAGAACAGATATTCAATTTTTCCTGCTAACAAAGTAAGAGTCAAATTTCTTACCAGAAGAGACACCTTTTCAGCTTTACTCTAAAAATTGCCATCTTATTTTTACTCCCTCTGGAAGACAAGTAATCAGTCACAGCTTGGTGCACTTCTTTTCTGACTTCAAATATTTCTTTGTATTCCCAAATTCAGGAACTGTGGTACTAAATCATGTTTGTGCAAATCTGTTAGACTGGATAAGAAAGCCATGCAATAGAAAGCAATGCAATTATAGAAAAAATATTTTTTACTATTGTTCTCCTAAAATGAAGTATGTTGAATATCGAGAAATGAATTAAAATATGTAAACAGAACTCAAGAAAAAGCCCCAAACCAAATTAACCAACCAACCAACCAACCAACCAAAAGACAACTGAATATGTTTTCAAAGAGAAAT
Organism: Phylloscopus collybita; assembly: GCA_027886175.1. Taxonomy (NCBI): domain Eukaryota; kingdom Metazoa; phylum Chordata; class Aves; order Passeriformes; family Phylloscopidae; genus Phylloscopus; species Phylloscopus collybita. Next base: position 5,077,833 of record JAJNNQ010000029.1, read on the forward strand.
AAGTTTACTCCTACTTTGTTTGGTGGAGCTGTTCAAAGTCAAGTCAGATTGTTCTGCAAATCTAGAGTGGACGTATTAAAACTATGGTCTTTGCTTTGCATCTGCCAACACTTATGATGAGGGGAAGCTCAAGGCAATGCATTACCATGTTTGTCAGCAGTTCAGCTGTATGGAGCAATAGCATATCTTGCCTCTACCCACCCTCCAACTGACCTTTCCTGTCTCATATCACCATCCCTGCCAGCTACTCAGACAACAGCCACTAGTATTAGCCTTTGTGTAGTCATCTCTACAATCACTGTCACATGCAGTTGCAAAATGAGTATTAGGGGGTTAATCCTCCTTTGTTTGTGGTGAAAAAACCCCACAAGATCACCCTAAAAAGCCTTATACCCAAGTCCATCCTGCTAAAGCATATTGCTCTTCACAGATCAAAGAGTGCATGTCCTTCTACCCCAGAACAGTACACTGAGCCAAAAACCACAGTGTTACACATTTAGTCTGTGACTCAGAAAACTGAAACTTGCCAGGCTTTAGTGATTAGAGGATAAACAATTTCACGTCTTCTGACAGGTATCATCAATCTGTTTAACTGATTTACACCCACCAGCACTTGTTTAAGCTTGTACTCTGTTGCTTCTTGACACATGAGACGAGAAAAACCTTTTGACACTGCCCAAGAGGTTCAGTCCCATCCAAGATGATGCTCCCAAGAAGTCAGGAGAACCCAAACAGCAAGGTGGAAAACATTCTCACAGCCAGTAGACAAATACCTTACCCACCAACATGCACTTCTAACATTCTCTGAAATAACAAAAGTAAAAAGGCTTCTTGAAGGTCTCTCAAAGGAGAGTGGAAAAACAGGGTTTAAATTCAAGAAGCAATCCCTAGGAATCAATTAACTTACAAATATTGCAAAACAAAGTGGTGAAATCAGTTTGAAAATCACAATAAAACTAGACCAATTCAATGGTGAATTGTTTTGTTTGAATGATCAAGCATAAAAGGTATTTTGCCCTTGTTTAAGTGTGAAAAATCAATGTTTAGCTTTTTTCTCATTTGTTTTGGCTTCACAAGAAGCCTAAATTGTTTGGTTGTCACTGTATCACTTTCATACAGAGCAAATTACCTACATTGTTGATCACATGGAATAATTTAAGTAGTGCATACCTTTGAGTCTAATGAAATAACAGATATGTTACTTAGCTTTGCAGAACCAAATTTTCAGTGTTGCTAGGTGTCAAGATGTCTTTTCCATAAAACACATGTTCATCTTACAGGAAAACTTATTTCAAATGCGTTGCTCCTCTACAGAGGAACAAACACACAATCTGGGTAATTTCCATTGACATGACTATGCACAGATCTTAGCCACTCAATATTTCATCAGAGCTTTTTGTTCTGGCTTTGAATCTAAGAGCCACAGCTGCATATTTGTTTGCTTGGGTTTTAATCTGATGCGTGACTGTGAAAGAATCCCAGTCAGTTCCTTTCAGCTGTCTTTCTCCTCACAGCCTCCTCTATACTCTCCTGTATCCATGTACTCCTGCATCCCCTCACACAAAAGCCTAAAGCAATTGTTTCTGGAGGGAGGACTCCCTAGGATACCCTAGGGGATCCCTTCATAATGCATGTGACTCCTGAAAGTCATGCAACCTAGAGGGTGCAGAGATAACACTGGTGTCTTGGTCTGGGGCAGACAGGCAATTCAGTTCACCCAAGAAACCTCCTTTGCAGCACTGCAAGGCCCTGTGGGAAAAAGAATGAGGTGTCTAATATCTACTGAATTTGCTAGTTTTGTCTAGACAGGATGAAAGGTGCCTAACTCCTCTGCCCTGGTTTCACTCCATGGACAGTTCTCCCCAGGGATGCCATCAGCAAAACCTCAACCTGCATCACAAAGATTGCTGATTTCTTGTTCTCTTTCAGCCAGAATGGAAGGCATTTGTGTAACAGATCTAACAACTGCAATCTGGCATGCATTGTCACATTCTTATGCACTATAACCAATAAATCCATGTAGATCATGCATGATGAGGTATGTGCTACTATTATTTTTGATTTGGAGGCAAGAGGAAGAGCACTTTGGCACTGAATTACCCAGCACTGAAGGAGGGAATCTCTGTCAAAGTCATGACCAGAACCTGGGAGTAACAGGCAGCCCCAGCTGTCAAACCACTGAGCCCCTTGGGACTCATAGCCCTCCTCAGATCTAGGATGAATGGTGGTTGTACAGCTGTCCACTGCTTTGTGGACACATTTGCAGTATCTGCAGCTCAGATGATGTGCCCTATTATGAAAAATGAGGAATTTATGGCCTCTCGCTATTGGTAGCCAAATGAAACACAGACCTAAGGAAAACATCTAGCTGGGATGTGGCATATTAATCAATATTAATGCATGAGACATAGAACTAAAAAAAAAACAAACCAAACAAGGCAGCAGAAAATGTGAAAGAATGAATAAAATATGATTTACCTATATTTTTTAATATAGATCATCAGCAGTATTCATTATAGTCACCTGCAGATTTGGATATCTTGGAAACATGGGTAAAATTACAATCCTCAAAAACACAACAGTGAAAAATCACCACAATAATGAAAAAGATCAACTGGAATGTATTTGTTGGCATCATGCAAAAGAAAATAAGAATTCACCTGAAATTAAATCCTTGTTGCCTTTAGTTTCATTTGAGCACAATTTAATTAAAAACTCCTTCCTTACTGACTTCTCATAAATAATTTAAATGTTAGCATTCTCACTCCTAAGACTGGGAATGAGGTCCTCTGTTGTCTATAAGATAAATACCAAATGTACAGAAGCAATAAAATATTCCCCATGCTGCTTTGCCTGTCAGTCTTTACCTGAGAGAACAACAAAGGTATTTGGAGCAGTTAACTTGAATAATTTTCCTAATTCTGTTTAGTGCAACATAGTTAGATGATAAGGCAGATATGCTAGATTGTGGAGAAAAGCTCCCTGATTCTGAACTTGTATGTGATTGTGCAGGGATTTTTTTAAGGAAACCAAAGAAAGGATTACTAATGACACTATTTAATTTTTTTAAGTCTCAATGATTATTTCCTTGAAGCAGAGATATACTATCTACAGGCCTCTTCCATTCAAGCATATCAAATGAAAATACACTATATAAAAATCTAGAAATACTCAGAGACCTGATGAGACTCTGAAGAATTGGGATTTCTTTTATCCTTAACCAAGGTCTGAGGAGGTACAGAAGGATAGCCTTCTAATACATGGCTACAATATTTATTGCATGCCTTTGCCAAACTGGAACAAAAAGTTCCATGACAAAAGTGCATTAAGAAAAACTAAGGTAAAAACTTTGGAATAGATCCCCAGGAGTAGATCCTCGGGAACTTTGGAATAGGTCTTGCTTCCATGAGCACTGCAATTGCTTATAGAAGACTCAGAAATCTCCACTTCTAGAGTTCTTGAAGCCACATGAGGAAAAATATCTTTTGGAAAAGGTACAGGTTTAGGATAGGGAAGAATGTCCCATGTATTTTTTCATTCCCAACCTTCCACAGTGATAAAAAGGTAGACCATGAGTGATCTTATAAGAAACACCTTAGATATTTAAATGTTGATTTGTCTAATCAGAACAAAAGGAAGCCCAGAGCTCAACAAATACACATCACAGCTCAAAAAAATATGTATATTTCCGTACGTTAGCAGGTCACTTTTCCAGCCAGCAGAATAAAGATAGGTTTAGTTGGATGAGAAGAACACCAGTTCTCTACTACACTATTACTCTACTAGAACACACATTGTTTAATGGCATTATTTACATGCTATTTATTTCAGTAGGCTATTTCCCTATAATGCTTCTGAAAAACTTTCATTAGTGGAAGTGTTAATTACAAGACACAACAAGACAAAGTTTTATATAATTTCTTATGTTCTCTCAGTGTAACACTATTACAGGCCCCCAACATTTGCACAGGTTATGAAATCACAGTGAAATATACCTCTGAATTTGTTCTTAACAAGCATTCCAGCATAACAGCTTCCAAATATTTTTTGATTTACAACCCGATTAGCTAACCTTAAACCTAACAAGCTACAAAGAAGCAAAACTAAATCAATCCAAACATCACACTCAAATTGTAAACAACATCTGCAGAAATCTGGTTTTGCTGTTCACTATGCCCACACTGAGACGATCAGTGAGACAGCCCAGCTAGAACTGTTTTGAACTTGCATTGACTTGGACTGACTCTTTTTCATCTCCAAACACGTCTCATCCCGGTTTTGAAAATGAAATACAAAGGCCTACACGTGAAGAGAAGGGCATGGGAATGTGGTGAACTAACACTCTCTCATCTATTCCTTGTCAAGAAGTTAGCTTTCACCTTAGGTGAACAGGTTTTGGGTGCTGATTGCCCCAATTTTCCATGTATTGAAAAGATAGTAGCTAGCCTTTGAAAGAGGGCTGCTGGAAGGGCAGAGGACTTTGGCAGAGAAGACAAGCTGTCCAAACTAGCCCTCAGTGAGCACAAAGCAAGACAGAGCTAACTTTCCCTCCTGAACATTAATACCTGACATTTTACTCCAATTTATATTAGATTACTTAGCAACAGTGAAACTGATTCCTTTTGTGTCTGTGCAACAGCAGCCATTTCTCTACAGAACCCGTCCCCAAAGCACTCAACACACATATCCCTCATATGTATTCCAGGCCGTTAAACAGGTCAGAGGCCATGCTCAGAAAACCTTGATCCCACCAAGAGACTGGCAAGAATCTTCTTCTGTGAAGTTTTCTGGTGCTCAGAAGTCATGTGTCATGAAAAATACTCATAATATTCAGGTGAAGTACTTTGAACAGTCTTACCAGCAGACCCACTTTAGCACTTCTTCGGTGCACCTCTAAGAAATCATAAGGAAAACAAAAGCAGTCATCTTCTATTGTTATATATTTCTGGATTATGATTGATTAGATCTTTTGGACACTGCTTAAGGCCCAGTTCACCGTTTGAGGTGGTAGGAAGTCTAACAGACTGTTTGGAGGAATATCCTAGCCAAAACACCTACAGATCAAAGATGCAGAATTGCCTTCCAACAACATCCCTCTTTCCCAAAGCACAATTCCTAAGGCACTGAAGCTTTACGTACTCAAAATTCATTTCAAATGCAGATCTAAAAATTACTACAGTGGAGCAAATAACACTCATATATAGAAAGGAAACATGTCAAACTTCTGTTCCAGCAGCATCACTCACAAGCTATAGGATTAGCTGCACAAACTATCTTGCCTCTATATGATAAACCTCTACTGCCATTTACAGACACCTCCTCCTCCCTGCCACATGATGCCTCATCTGCTGGAGATTCCTCCTGTCACCTCTCTCCTGCCAGCATTCCTTGAAATTGCTGCTATGGGAAGCAGGAAAATGCCGCATACTCAAACCTATTTGCAACATATCATCTAGATCAGCCATCCCCAAAGTGACCACATTACAAACTCTGGCAGTTTTGCTACAGCAGATTTGGAAATGGATGCATTAACTCTGAAATTGCTCAGGACACAACAATGGGGTTTTGCTAAAATAGTGGAAACATCTCTACTTCCATTCTTCAGAGCTCTGAACAAGGCAGAGTTTCTCTTCATCCAGGATATTGCACACATTTTTATAAATTAATTCTGCTTCTTCTACTTCTGGTATATGTGTATATGTAAAATGTATATAGCATTTTTCTGATGGGTCTCCTCTGTTTATTTCCTTTATAAAGATTTTCACCTATCACACTTAACTGCCTACCTGTCTCATCTATCCTCACTTTTTCCAACAACAACATGGCATCCTGTGATGTTGTCATTTTTATGCTAGGATAAAACAGCATTAATAGTTGTTAAATTCAAGTATTTTAGGATGACATTCATTTATTTTCAGTCTCGTTTCCTCTTTTATCAAAAATTCAGTCATGCCTGTTTCTTAGCAACAGCTTTTTCAGAACAGATTTGCATGAAAATCAAATACTCTAAAAAATGAACTGCTAAAACACATCCTTATTCCTGACCACCATTAAAAGCAAATACTATAAAGACGAAAAAAAATGGTTTTGTAATTCCACACAAAATCTAATGAACACACATAGAATATTGGCATCAATTGAAGTAGATGACCTTATAAACTTTCCAAACTAATGTATCTCTGAACTGACCTGCAAAAATCATCTTCTCACATTTAGAGATCAATAGGAAAAAACAAAACCAAAAGCACAAACCATGCACAGCCACAGTCCTCTATTGCACTGGACTAGATTAAAAATTGGCATCTCCAATGATCACACACAAAAAGGTCTCAAAGGGTAAAAGGCAGACGTGTGTGGAAAACACCCATGACCAACTCAACCACAGCAGAACTATGTAACCAAGAACTGGACTTCAGTGCAGAAGCATAATTGGTATTTCATTCTTTGGAGTCATCAGAGATCTGTACCATATCTATCTATCTATCTATCTATCTATCTATCTATCTATCTATCTATCTATCTATCGCCACATTTATACCATAATTTCAGTAAAGTCTGAGTTCTTAATTTTTACAGTCTTTAGAGAGAATTCAATTTCCCACAAAGATTTTTCTACACCTTACTTGTCTTTTCCAGATGAGGTTTTCCCTTTTTTCCCCTCTTTTAAATCCAATATAGTATGCTAAACTCCAACTAGCTAGTTCATCACAAATGTAAAGAAATCAGAAATAGAGTGAGTCAAACCAAACACAAAGCATGAAATCCTTTGAACAGATAAAGTGGAATAGCAATACCAGGAGTCTAATTTCCTTCCCCTTAATATCAATCAGGAGTAAGTTATTATATTGACAATGGTTTGAAATTCCTATGAATGACAGTGGAATTAGGACTGCTGTCTTTTTATTAAGAATGATGACAACCTTTTTGGCAAATAGAGTCTTCTCCTGCTGTGGCACTTAGTTGCAGCACTTAGTTATGTCATTGAAAGGTAGCATCTCTAATATATGGCTGCACATGAATTATGTTAGGAATGGGTTAAGGTAATTCATCTGTATTATTCCCATGAGACAACGCCAAAAAGGTAATTGCCCATATTTGTACTACTACATTATAGAGAATGTCAGTTTTATGTCTTCCTAATGTTCAACTGAAAATCTATAATATCCACTTCTGTTTCTAGCTGAAAAATTAATGTAGGACCAAAACCTGAAATTCCAGCTCTGGTCATGCTCAGACAAAACTCCCACTGAAGTCAGTGGGAGTTTTGCCAGGGAGAGGATTAAAGACAGTGTGATTTGCTGCACACTACCAGACATGTATAAGCCATAGAACTACATTTTCATTATGATGCTTCTGGGACTATTAAAATTAGCAAGATACTGGTCTTTCACCTTTCAGTCATGCAGTCATGTGTGCTTGCAGGGAAGGGAAAAATGCAAGGCAGATAAGCCATCTTGCTGGAGGGTGGTTAATGGTGAGCTGGAAGCCAGAAGTGAATCCCTCCCGCAGTATATCCCTTCCCTTCTCCTCTGTAAGGCCCAATAAGAGGCAGGAAATAGTAGAGCACCAAGCCTGTATCCCTAGGAAACAGCATTAGCGGGATGGAGTGCAGCAAGCTCATCACTACAAAAAGATACTGAAGCCATCCACAGTACCCATGCACTGGGTGCTGGGTCCACTCCAGCACCTGGAGCATACCTGGGCATATGCCACTTTGGGAGGCTTTAAATGGGCCCTGTGCCACAGAGATAAACAACTCTAAAGGTAGATGGCAGGAAGCAGTCAACACATAACAGTTTCACTGAGCTCCTGCAGGAAGCAGGTGCACCACTGTCCTCTAGGTGGGTTCCTGGCTTTGCAGGGAGGGGATGCTGCACTTTCTTGGGTTCTCAGGTTTTACTGGCCTCAGGTTTTACTGGGTCATATTAACTTAAATGGATACAGAAACTCTTTTTTTAAAAAGTATGTGGTTTTTCAACTGAGCATTTGGGATGGTTTTGTTTGCCAGAGGCAAACAAAAAAACAGAGTATTTTCCAGAGGCATTAGAATCTAATTTGTTAAAAGAGCTACAACTTTTCTTAGTTTACCAATCAATTTCTCCATGTTTTCATGATGTGGCAGCAGTACCCAAGGAACAAAGGTACGACAACCTTAAACAGCTATCTAAACAGTCTGCACAAATGAAAGAAAAAGTGAGTCCTGAGACACTCACTCGTTTAAATTTTTATGAGAAAAAAAAAGGCACTATAGATTAATTTTTTTAAAGAATGGTCATTTTTAAGAGTATGATTACAAGAAGCTTCTGACCCTTTGTCTCACCAGCAATGCCATCTGGCATCAATTTAGTTTCAGATTGTCATGCAATTATTGCTGAAAAAATAATATTCACATTTAAAGATATTTCTTAAAATTCTTAATGAAAAATGTGTGTCTAGAGACCACCATCCCTTGCAAAATAGATATCAATAGAGATTCATTTACCAGCATAGAGACACTAGATTCCTGAATTTAATATAAGACAGCCCTGTTGAATTAAACTCACTGATCTGGGTTCTAAGGCAAGATTCCAAGTATGTAACACACATAAATTAATTCAATACTAGTAGTAAAAAAATAGTTACTTTATCTACCATGTTAGTAACATGTGACTAAAACTGCAATATATAGCACTATTTTACACCTACATAATCTCTTAAAAGATCATTTTGTAGAAAAAAAATGAAACTATAGACAAATACAGATCTTATGTGAAATCTGGCTATTGTGGATTCACCACACACACCTTGAATTTTGGAATTAAAATTGCATTACTTCAATTAGCTGGTATTTCCTTTTTACATTAAATGTTTAACAGAACCTGAAATGGATGTTTACTTCTTCAAATGTTAAAAGCCAATGAATTTCAAGCTTTAAAATTAACCATTCCCAAATAGTAGGAAGTAGTAGTACTTACAAATGACAGTTTAAGTTAGTCTTTTAGCTGATGTGAATTGGTTAAAGGATCTGACTCATACTTTTCTCCGTCCCTACTGATTTTGTGTACCTTGTGGTTTAGCATCCCATGCAGATACATTCACTGCTGGACAGACAGATCTGTCAATATTTTAAAGCTACATGTATAAACAGAAATGGCATGCAAGGAAAGACAGGGGAGAATCAGGTTGCATAAGCTCTGTGCTTGCAATTGTGATGTGTAAGCAGCAATGACAAAATGTTTCACGGATGCTAAAGAAAGCAGTTACAGCTTATTAACAGACATTTTAATGTGGTACTCTAGAATCCTGAAACAGATAACTTGAGTAAGAGCAAGAGCTGACTTCAGGTAGGACCACACACACATGCACTACTTCTCCCATCTGTGACTGCAGTGATGACAAAAACCCGCACATGAATAAATACCCCTGATTTGTTTTATGATGGAAGACATTGCTGTGGCCTCTCCAGGGTCAGAGCCAGGGCTCTAGTATACAAACATTGGCACAGACCTTTTATGTCCTGTAACATGTAGGTGGAAAACCTCATGAATGCAGAGTTAAACTTACATTTATACTCAGTATTAAACAAATAAATCTCATGGTAGCCTGATTAATGGCACCTGAAGCAAAACCTGCATGTTAGAACATGTGAAAAAAGGTTTTTCAAAATTTTCACTCCCCTCTTAAAGACAATCAACCTCTTTGTGTGATTTGGTTGATCACAGGGTAACTCAGTCTCACTGTCACCAATCTTCAACCTCTCTTCTTCCTCTGCCAATGGTTGCCCTTTCCTGGTATGACTAGCTGTCCCCTGGCAATCACTGATCAAACTACTGTCATGTGGGCCATCTACCTATTACTAGTGGTTACAGCTGCTCTCACCATGTTCAGAATCCAGAAGCAAAAAAAGCTAGAGACTTGCAGTTAGGAAGAACTGATTCCAGAGGCCATACCATCACCTCCAAATGTCAGGTAACAACTTCACCTGGGTACCAGGGTAGTTGAGTTCAACAACAATAGGGTTATATATACATTTGGATTTCATCAAAATGTGAAGCTGCAGCAAGCAATGGAAACTTGGCATCATCGTTAGAAAGAAAAAGCATGATGATAAATCTTTGTCTTCCTCTTGAAAAGGAATGTGGCTCTTCACACTTTTTTTTGAGGCACTGATAAAATTCTTTACCTGGAAATAGACTATGCCAGCTCCCAAGGGGAAAACAATGCCAACATATGGGAAAAGGTCTTGTTATACCACACAGAAAGTAGAAGGCTAGTCTTAGCACGTTCTGCTTCAAAAACTTTACCTCAAATGCCTGGAGAAAGGAAATGCTCAGGCAAATCACAACTTACCTGGCTTTGAATCATACTCTCATAAGCAAACAAATACAGAGTTGATTATTTGGGTTATATTTTAATAACATTTAATGTATTTAAAAATGATACACTTAAACAGATAGTAATAATACAGTTGTGTGCAAAAGCCTTCACAAGTGCTATCAGAGACTGAGGTAACTATCCAATGGGATACTTCCAGTATCCAGAAGGCACACTTCACCGAGCCAGGCAGTTACATTACAACATACAGGTAGTATCTCAGGTTACCAAAAAATTACTTTTGGTTCATAGAACATAAAACTAAGAGAGAAACTGACTTCCTAGATTATCTAATCCCCTGACATTAACTGGAAAAGTCAATGAGGAGGCCTTACCAGGAGGAAGCCAACACTGATATTCTTTCATCATTTTGACTTCTGTCTCATATTTACAGCAAAACACAGTTTTGAATCTGAATGAAAGTGTGAGGATTACATAAATGTTTTCTTCTAAAAAGCATAGATTTATGAAGATTTCACTTTTTGTTCTCAATTCTGATAGCCAGTCTCTACAGGTACATAGAGGCTTTGGATTTTTCCTAGGATTTTTAAGACATCTAACGTAAGTGAAGCAACTTTTTATGACTATGCAATGATCACACAGAACAAAGTGTACCAGAAATCTCTGATACGGCTAACCCTATTGACCTTCTCTCTGAGACATCTGGGGATGAAAAATGTGAGCTAATTTATAAGGTCTGACCTCAGCATCATGCTTAGCTCTCATAAGGAAACATTAAAATTGATTGCATAGCATGCATCTTTGGAAAAAGAAAGGGAGATTATGATTTAGGCAGCGGGATCTATGCTGGTATGTATCCTGGAGTACATACATCATAAATTCTCAGCATAGGTTGAGAAAAAAATGAAAGAAACCTTACCCAGCCCTCAGACAAAGGTTTACATAAAAATAACTGATTTATTGGATCTTGTTCCCTGAGGCAGGGATGATGCATCCATTTCTGAGGTATCATATACTTCAACACTGTAGACACTGAAATTTTGCTAAAACCCTTGAAGGAGAAAACATGGTGACTCTTCAGTGGAACTAGTCATCAAGAAACTTCACAGCCAATTGCCCATCTGGAGTTTCATCACCTGCTCTCTGACTTTTAGTATCCAACATGAGCTATAAGGAGTTGTTAAGGAACTGCAATCGGTGGTTGTGGCAGTGCATCCCTCCCTCCCTGGTCCCCACTATCATCGATGTGAGGTTCCCAACATACACTTGAATATTTTTGTTCTGCACATCAGCTACCTTGGGAAGGTCTTGGGGCTAGTACAGCCAACTAAAATACTTTCCTCCTTCTGAACATGTAAATAGCACAGCACTTTTAAGTGGCAGGAGTAAATGCAAGCATAAAAGGCACTGTCACATTCATATTCTAACTTATCACGAGACACTATTCGGGATTTTACTGATTACAGTCACAATCTATTAAGGAAATAGATCTGAAGTTTGCTACAACTGAAGACTCAATAATGGCATCAGAAAATGGCATAATGTGAATAAAGAATGAATTTGAAAGCTACACTAGAAAAGCATAAATAAAACAAACAAGTAATCTTCAAATTAATTTTTTTAATTACTAGAGCAAGAACTTCAAATAATTTTTCATTTGCCTTTCAAATACACCTTTCTATTTCTTTATTCATACTTATTTTAGAAAACTGCAGAATGTATTTGCTTTTAATAGGTAAAAACACATTGCCAAAAGTTCTTTCTGTTTAACTAACGGACAATATATATATCTCATCAAACAATATATTGTAGCTTTTTGCAATCTTCTTTTGAAACTGCAATATATGGAGAACTGCTTATTATGTGCTCTGTACTTCTGTTTTAGAGCCCGATTACTAACATAATGCAGGAAGAAACATCAATTACTCAAGCTGAAAAGTGTTTTAGTTTTAAAATAGTAACAGAATTATAAAGTAACCTATGAAATTAACTTCTTATTCTTGAAGTACTTTAACAAAGTAGATGGAAATTATAATATCTCAAGATACAAATCAAAAATATGCTTTATCTTTTTTCTCATTTAAAAGAATAAACTCAAGACTTTTACAACAATACTTTTAAGCTACAATTCATGTTCATTAAAAATAAAACCTTGTTTGCAGTTTTACACTGATTTGGATTATCAAGAATATTAAGTCTTTTTTTTTTTTTTTTTTTTTTTTTTTTTTTTTTTTTTATTTCTTACGGTATTGTCTTCCTAATTTCCCAGGCAGTGTAAATGTGTAAATGGTTATTTTCACTTTTGTCTTTACTCATTTTCATTTTTGATTCTTCTCCCTAGGTAATAACTTCTTGGTCTACTGTGTCTGAAAATCTTCTGTTACAGTCTTTCAATGGCAAGCTTGATACTACACAAAAAATATCAAACACCTCACAATCTCAGCGTGTTCTTCTACTTGGCATTTTAGAGAACCTAACATTTTATACTGTTTGAATACTTTCTGCAAAATAATTGTATCTACCAACTTAATCAGAATTTAAACATCAGAATTTACCTTGAATAGTTGTCTTATTGAAAGCTCCTCCTAGAAAAAGGACTGACCTTTATATTGAGGCTGTTTCTTCTAGACACTGAGGCTACATCAGATTAGTTCCAAAAGAATATTTTACATGGATGATGATAAAACAGCATATGTGTAAAATACACTGCGTAACACCACAATTGTTCAAATAGGTGAAAAATGTCAAAATTGCCTATGGGTATACAAAGCATTTCAGAAGCAAGAAAATGAACATGTGATGTCCTATAGTTCAAATACAGCAATCACATTTATGGGAAAATATGACATGTTCTAGAGAAAAGCAAAAAAAGATAAAAAACTTGGACATAACCTGTGATACAACCATTTCAACATTCTTTTGTGTGCTGTTTCATTGAATCTGTCAAGAAATCCAGATAGTTCGGACCAACAAACAGAAGTCCCAAAGCAAAATATATCCTTCAAATCACAACACTGATGTTTCCTCAAAATAGTTTGGAAAATCACTACATCGTACTTGAGTATTAAACCAAACAAATTTTTGTGTGTGCTGAGTGCTGAGTAGATGAAATATGGCCTGACACATAACTTTGTGTCATAGAGGCAACAGCTGAACATATAGTTATTGTAGACCTGAATACACACATTTGATTGAATGTACATGTTAAATTAAATTAAAGTTTACATTTAAATTAAAATAAATAGAAATAAAACTACTGCAAACCACTGGGGGGGGGGGGGGAGTGCTTTATAAATAGAATAACCATTAATAATGCTATAAAAATATAAGTAAGGAGTTGAATCTCACTTTTTATCAGAACACAGAGACAACCATAGCATTTTTTATAACAACGGGTAACAACAGGTGAGGAACTCAAAGATTGACATATTTTTAATGCACTGCACTATTACTAATGAAATGCAAGATGTGATCAGTTTACAGGTAGTGAAAGACACAATGATACACAATCATAGAACTTTATTGGTCTGTTAAAAGTAAGTTCATCTAATACATTTTTTCTAGATTGTCCAAACTGTTATGGTAGCATTTGGGAATAAAACCAGTGGTTGTCTGTTACTTACAAGAAACATGAAACAGTTTCAACATGAAGAATTAGAGGGAAGAGGGGGAGAAAAGACTCAGCTTGCTGATGGATCACAGCAAGTAATTTTTAAACCACAGAATCACAGAATGGGTCAGGTTGAAAGGACAACAGTGGGTCCTCTGGTCCAACCTCCCTGCTCATGCCAGGTCATCCCAGAGCACATGTCACAGTACTGTGTCCAGATGGTTCTTGAGTATCTCCAGCAAGGGAGACTCCACTCTGAGCAATCTGTGCCCGTGCTCAGTCACCTGCACAGCAAAGAAGTTATTCCTCGTGTTCAAGTGGAGCTTCCTGTGCACCTGTTGGTGCCCATTGCCTCTTGTCCCATTACTCAGCTTCCATCATGTGATGCTATGGTAGAAGGCAATTTTGTGCTATAATTTAGAATATTACCTTTTTCCATGTGTGAAAAAAATATTTTAGGAAAGAATGTTATAGTTCTATACTTTGATATCAACGGAATGACTCTTTCTGTTTTTAAACTGTGCCTGAAATATAAAAATGACTCAGGGACAGAGAGCTATGAATGGCAGTGAAAGATATTCGAAGAGTATTTGTTAAAAATCCTTATCTTGGGTTTGTGCAGTGGTGTGGCAGCCCAACTATGCTTGGACACTAATAAAGTCAGTAATACCTATGAAATACATGTGTTTAAAAAAAACCTCTGAGGAAAAAAATCAGGATTTCTTTTCTATTTGGTGGACATGCCTGACAAGGGAGCCCTACTCTGCTTACATCAAAGGAAAACCAAAGCTGTCAGAACAAAGCCATGACTTTACCCTTTACTTGCTTGAATATCAGATAGTTCCCTGAAATGTTATATGGTGTTCTCCTCATTCCAGCTGAGGAGCAAAGTAACAGTGAAAATATGTTCACTGCAAGAAAACAAGTTTCTTCCTATATTAAGAAGCAATCTGCTTAGTAACCCTGCTATGACTTGCTGCCTCTAGAAACTATGGGGGAATGGCCCTCTTCAAAATGAAAGTAGTTTGGCTCTATGCTGCCTACTAGTCTGCTCCAGGCCAGGACACGTGCTTATCCAACACACTCCTTGCAGCTGCAAAAATATAGCTAGTCATGGAAGGATGCTATTAAAATTAGAAGGATATAGCACGTCAATACCATAATAATACACATTCAGTGTGGGCTCTTCCAATCCATTGGGGTTTTTTTTTGTTTTGTTTTGTTTTGTTTTGTTTTGTTTTGTTTTGTTTTGTTTTTTGGGGGGGGGGGGTTTGGGTTTGTTGTTGTTGTTTTGTTGTTTTGTTTTTTGTTTTTTGTTTGTTTGGTGTTGGTTTTTGTGGGTTTTGTTTTGTTTTGGTTTTGTTGTTGTTGTTGTTGTTTTTGATGAAAGTAAGTCAACCAGTTAATCTCAAGGCTGACTAAAAGACAATATCATGTTCTGCAAGTTCAGTCACATACGTGCTTGTGGAACTAAACAGCTATATTTATTTCCAATCAATGCATAATTTCCTATCTTCAGAACAGATTCAAAAGAAAAACAGGGCAAATGGAAGCCAGCTTCAAAAGTTTGGGGATACACATTCCTATGGAATGGGACAATGAAATGGGCTGTGACATGTGAAATACATAGCAGCAGCATTCTCTGTGAACACTATGATGTTGTATTTATACTCAATACTTCAACCACCCACAAGCTCCTGCTCTGGAGATCAGATGATGAAAATCTCACACAACATGTACCTACATTATAATCTGAAGTACTCTGCCATCATAATGTGATGGTGTAAAGTCCTTCAAAGGATATTCCAAGATCCTGAACATTTGTCCCTAACAAGAAGAGAGCTTATAACAACTCACAATGTAAGACATTGAGCTCTCTGGAGAACAGAAAACAGAACCACCAAAAATTGGAAGGAAGATATGAAGCCAGAGAGAATGGAGGAGAGAAGAAAATACTAAAAACCTCTACATAAGCTTTTGGGGTTTTCTTTTGGAATAAATATGAGCAAAATACTGAGCTCCTTAGTCCACTAATGACTTTTGAATTATTTCAAATAATAAAATATTATTATTAATAAAAATAATAATAACAACAATAATAACAACAAATCTTAATAATTACTAACTGGAAAAAAATGGCTGAATTAAAAAGAGCTTAGAAAAGATGCTTTTTTTTATCTGTTGGATAATAGCTTCCAATTTCACAAATAATTTGCAAGTTTTTAACCATTAAAATAGGTGCAAATGAATTGGTGGTCTTCATGGTGATAATTAATTGTCAACTTAACATGGACAGCTGGGTAAGGGGATTGACAAACTTTGTATGAAGGCTGCTGTTTAGAGAGCTGATTGGAAGTATACTGGTCATTTTCATATGGCAAAATTCCATGTTTTATAGTTCTGAAAAATCTGGCTTAAGAATTGGCTTTCTTAGAAAATATTGATTTTTAGTGCTTCTGCCTACAGTCAAAAAGAAAAAAAGCAATCCCCACAAGAACTATTTGAAGTAAAATTGTTTTCAACTAGCTGTCCACAGGTTTTCTTGGCACTGTCTGCAGTTCCCAAGGATCTTGATCTTGCTCCCACTGAAATGCATGTTTTTCTTCACTGCTGCCTGGGAGAGATCCAGCTGGTAGACTAAGGCAGTGCAAAGGAGGAAGACTGGCTTTCCCAGGTTAGGATATTCAAGACACATATTGCCATGAAAATGTCTCATAGCAGCCTCAGTCTGCCCTGTCTGAGAGCTTCCAGGACTCCCACTAAAAAAGAGATGGTCCCTAGACAGCTTTCTTCAGGAACAGACATTTTGCAACTGCTCCCACCTCACTTTTCATGACAGGCAGCTGCAGCAAGCACAGTTCTGACCTCTGCCTGGGAACAATGCACTTCTTTGCAGCATAGACCTGGCCACTGGTCAAACTTCCACCATATTCGACAGAAACAGGTTTATTTAACAGACTTGATGACACGATTTGCCTCACCAAAACACCCCCAGCAGTGCTCCCTCTCCAGGGCCCAAACAAATCTGCCCGTCAAACTGCTCACCAGCTTATCTAACACATCTCTGAGCATATTAAATGTCTATCTAAAATAAAATCTAGTACAAATAAACCCCTTCTAGCAGAAGCTTAGAAATATGCTTTTATTTTAGTTTCATGTCTGGCACAGAAAAAAAAAATAGCAACTCTGCCTTTAGACATCTCATAGCCTTTTTTTATTGCTCAGTAAAACAATATAAAAGCTTTTTAGTGTCAAATCCTGGATGTTCATCAACTTTTACCATGTTAATGGTTCCTGTATGAATTTTAGTTTCAGTCTCACTTTATTTTAAGGAGGTCAAGAATTTGTAATTAAGTGAGCCCTTTGTAAACCAACACCATTTGGGCAGATCAGAATCTCTACAGTTACAAGCAATGTCACTTACAATCAAGCTGAAAGACAGAAGCTAGTGGGTATCATAATTTCCATGTTAAAAGTTTAGCTCCCTTAGCTTTCAGAGGCTCTGTCCACATACTGAAAAGAAACCATTTTAGGAACATGTAGTCTTTTTCCATCAAGCATTAAACATCTGTGCTAAGACATTATTAGTTACAAATTGTGCTGTAATCCATAATGTTCTGTGAATATCTGCATCAAGTAATAATGTACTGAGTGTCTAACATAATGTAGTACAAAATATGTAAGAAGGATATTCTACAATACAGATATAAAAATATATATATATTTCAGTGGTGCATAGATCAGTTGTTGTTTATTAAAGTTACCTCTATGATTACATAAAAACCAAAATACTGTGTCAGTACATTCTGAAACATTTGAAGGTAAAGCCTACCCCTATCCAATAAAGATGAACTGCAAAGAGCTACAAAATAAATTATGAAACAATTACATAAAATCCCCAATCAATAACTGTGCATGTTTATGCATATAAATATTATGAATCAGAAAGAACTATCTTTTAAAATTAAATATTTCAAAAGTCAACTGCCAAATTCCAGCTTCCAAGTTTGCTTTTTCCCTGCCAAAATAAAATGGTTCAGATTCTCACCTCATTAATTTGGCAATAGATTGTGAACACATAACTGAAATATGCTGACTTTGTCCCAGCAAAACTTCATACTGGAATTTGGGCTACTGGGTCAAGCACTGCTCATGATCCAACATGTGTTTGATGTAAGTCCACTGACTTTATTTCCAATATTGCCACTAGATGATTGTCTACTGATTTAGAATCAGCTCTATGACATCAGATATTACTTCAACAGGAGGACAGATTCATGGATAAGAAAGAAGTCTGAGAAGAAAATATTTAAAAGGAAGCTAAAAGTGAATCAGTAAACAGAAGAGAAAGTTAAGATCTCTGGAAAATAAGACCATGTCCACACAGACTTTGGGAGGAAAAAAGGCAGACATTCCTAATACTCTTTCTCAGGAACAGCAGAGCACTTGATGACATCTAACTTCAAACAGGAACCATGATGGATATCCTTAATTGCTGCCATCCCTCCCCAAATCACCACAGTATGTGCAGGGTGACAAAGACAACACGATTCCTAGGTCATTCGTAGACTTCCAGCTCTGTCCTTTTCTTTAATGTGGGGAGCAGAATACATCTTTGGGACAGATTTTTAGCAACTGCATCTCCCCTTCCCTAACTAGTGTAAAGGGAAAGGAAGTATTTCCCTACATAGGCCTAGAAGAATGCAAATGTGGACATGGTTCTTGACTAGTAAGGCTATTTCTGAAACTTGCGCACAGCTGAAAAAAAGAACTTGGATGCAAGAGCCTCAAGAAAACACAAGAAAAAAGTTGAAAGATTAAGAGTCTTAGAAGGCAAAAAGCAAGTAAACAGAGAAGGAAAAAGTCAAGACAGTACTGTAGAAATGGGGGGATGGTGTATGGCCTTAAAATACTGCAGCAAAAGAAAAGCCAATAGTGTTACAATGGAAGAGTGAAAATGGCTGAAATTAAAAACGGATAACAATGAAAAGCAAATACATTAGGGAAAAAATAATATCATCTCTTCTTTTTTACTAAACACAATTGTAAGGAATTAAATTCAAATCATATCTCAAAATTTTAACCAGAAAACACAGAAACATAAGCATCTACCTCACTCCTTCACTACTAATCTTTGTCACTAACTCTAAGTTAAAAAAAAAAAAAAAAAAACAAAACCAAAACCAAAACCAAAAACAAAACCTTCATAAACTTCATACCTCCAACAATTCCCTAAGCTGAAAAGATCAAAGTAGACTTTCAGGATCTGATATTTAAATCAAAAAAAATAATTTCTAGTACTATATCTAAATGCAGCCCTGCTCTTGAAATACGTTCATGCCTTCATTTAGCATTACTGGTTACAGTAGACTCTCCTCTGCAGTATAGTGAAGCACATTCTGAAGCATACCTCACAGTTCAACACGGACAGCTGAACAAGCCTCTAAGTCTACATCTGAAGGACCAGCCATATACGGTCGTTATTCTTGCTCTTGGCTCAGAATCAGCATTCTGGCCTACTAAAGATTTGCATGCTTATTCAAACTTAGGGACTGTCTTGAGTAAGCACAATCTAACTGAATGTCTAAGTGATGGCACTGGTTCAATACCCAAACACACTGAACAGTATTGCCACCTTTCTGTATATAGCTTAGACACACCATCTTCCTGGTAAAGTCAGTGGAACTACATACATAATAAGATTTGCAGGGCCAGCTCTGCAATTTACTGCTTCAGGAGTTAAGACCATATCCTGCAAATATACAAGAACCTAACTTTAAGGATGTGAGCATTCCCACTGAAATCAGTGAGCTTGCACACACACTCAAACTAAGCATTATAGAAATTTTGCAGAGACATTAATTCAATAAAATAAAAGCAGCTTTGCAGTTCACCTTTGATAAATATTATTTATAAAAACAACATCTTTCCAGTTAAGTTTGAAAAGAAAAAAAAATTGACAGAGGAAACAATATAATTTCATTTCAATGTCATTTTGGAAGACACAGTGAGGACAAGGCAATAGGAAAGAGTGTGGTAGCTTATTTCTGGACTTTCTTGAATTTTTTTAGCTGCCTCAGGGCTTTGCTTTTCCCTGCTCTTGGAAAAACAGCTACTGATTTGAATGTACTTCTATGATTCTCCAAACATAATCAATGTTTAAAAGAGAAATCCAAGGGAGGTGGCACTTCACTGGGCAAGAACACTGTCCACTCCCTACAGTGCAGCACACAGATTCCACAAGCTCAACAGCCCCTCTCTCATCTTTTCCTTATTTCATTTACCCATCCAGTGGGATCTTATGAAATAAAACAAAACCTAAAAGAAACAAAATAAAATGTGAGAAATCATGCTTAAAAAAAAATCAAAGAAAAATCAATACAAAAGATGAAACACAAATGAATACTTGACAATCAAACACATACATATAAAAAGCATTCAAAGCATACATAAATTACATAAAAACCGTACATGAATTTATGAAAATGACATTACCTCTATCAAGTGGCTAAAGATTTTGTTAAGTAAAAATGTATAACATATGCTATCTATTTGTCTTTAATGTATCAACATACTCAGATTGAGCCATAATGCAGTGTCTAGAATTCTCCAACCAGGGATTATACTATACTGTATGGGTTAGAAAAACCTCAGCCAGGTGCTCTGCCTTGTGACAAGGCTTACGGTGAATAGCCCAATGTGCACAATCAAGTTCTCTGTCTTTAGTTTGATACACCAGCTAAATGAAGGATACCCCACTATGCCCCAGACTTACTCTAAGTACACCACCAGGATCCTCTGTAACTTTCATTTCACACCTTAGTGCTGTGCACATCATCCTTTCTTGCCTGCGCTGAACAGGCTGCTGTCCTTAATGACATTAACCGTCTCTCTAATGGCAGAAAAAAGTGGAGCTGGAGGAAATTAATTATCTTGAAATTCATTGTATTTAAATATCAAGAGGAACCTAAAAATCAACAACTAAATATGACGACACACTAAAATACATAAAAAACCCTGGGCTGTGTTCTGTTCTGAGATGAAGGAAAAACCTATTCCCCCAAAACTTACCTGACCAGATAAGGCTAAGAATTTTTTAAGAATGCTAGATAGGGTCCTGTGTGGAATTCAACTAGCTGATTTTATAGCACAAATACTTCCTAGAACAGCATTGCCTTACCCAGTCTGTTGTTATCTGACGCAGTTGAGTTATTATGTACATCACTGTTGACAGCCACCATTACTTGTTCTAATGACATTTGAAAAAAAACACATGTGAGAGTTGTACTATTAGTCAGCAAACGTAAACTTCAGTAGTAGTTTTTGTCTGGTTTTGTGGGCTTTTTAATTTTGTTTTAATAAGTTCTCAATGTTTGTGAAGACTGAAAGCTTATCCATATTCCACAGAAATCTAGACAATTCAGAGTCAAATCTTGATTTGCCTTCAGTGAATGGGACTTAATGCTATCAATTTCAAGAGAAGTTGAATTTCACTGTTAGTAGTAATGACTAATTAATTTACATTGCCTTTTCTTGTTTGTTTCTACTCTGGAAGCAGGTAATCACACGTACAGAAGGTGAACTTGCTGGCTTTGTGCAATTCCACATTTCCAAAAGTGTGTAGCAAAATGCCTTTTCTTTGAAACAGTTATTAAGGTCTTGTGTAAGGTGCCAAAAAATCCCAAAAGGATCTGCTAATTCTCTGATAAAAATAGAGTATCAATTGAAGAGAGCCTCATTTCAGAACAGTAAGCAATTATCTGAAGGATGTTTAGAAGTTATAGGTTAGAAAAGGAGAAATATCATTGGGGGGTTTGGTAGTCTACAATTAAGTCTACTGCACAGTTGCTACTTTCCTCTTGAATTTCCTAAGCCATTCAGACCTCTCCTGGAATCTTGTTTTCTTAAATATGGGCGATTGCATATGTTCTTGACAACTTAAGATAAAGGACATGTATGTGTATTTACCTAAAAACACACATGTATACCACACTTTTAACACCAGAGCAAATCGTTGCAAGGGAAAGGGGGTTTTTTGACTTTTAAAGATTATTCCTTACCTGGTCTGGTGCTGTCACAATGAAATAATTTTGCTGTGTTTTAAGTCACCTCTGAATTTTAACATGTTGTCAACTAACAAACTAACAGTTATGTACAGTGAACAGGCAAAACACAGGTACAAAACAGGTCTTTTTACAACTCCTGCGAACTCCACCTGATAAGTCATGATGCAGGGGCAGCAGGGGTAGGGGGAAGGTGGCACAACTATTTTAAGGAAGGCAAGCTGATGCTTTTTATAAACCACCAGAGGTGCTTAGGGAGGTGGTTTAGTGGAGGGCTTTGTTGTGTTAGGTTAATGACCAGACTTGATGATTTTAAAGGTATTTTTCAACTGAAGTGAATCTATTATTCTATATTCTTAGCTGCATTTGTGTGTATTTTAGTAACTCTGGTAGTCAACAGTGGCATCTAAAACAACCATTATGGGAGAAACATCAGATCTATGACTAATCAGTCTATAGGAGTCAAGAAGTCCACAAGGGAGTCCTGCAAGTCCTATTGAAGGCAGAAAAATTAATCACAATAAAAACATCTTTTAAAGAAAAAAAAAATTAATAGAAAGGAGTCAAAAAAAAAAAAAAAGGAAAAACATGAAAGAAAAGAAAAGGTGAAAAAAAGACAAGAGTCTATTAGCTTTAATCACTAAAACATGGAAAGAAACCATGTGCAGTATATAGAAACGAAAAGGATATATGACTACAAAATAATTGTGGGGTGGAGGGAGACAATGGAGCAAGGAAACAGGACAAATATAAAGATGCAGAAACTGAACAGAAGTGCTTTAAAAAAACAGAACTTCATTTGTACACTGGATCTCTGACTATTTGGACACATTGAGCTAACAAAGGCAAAAATATTATGGGTGGTATCTAGAAGATGATTTCTCGTGTCCTAACTGCCAGCTTCCCATTTAGCTTCTCAGAGTTCAAATGGAGTCAGTTAGGCAGGTTGAGGCAAAGCTTGATTTTGGCTTCAACTGCTGAGGTGCTGGATTCTTAGTTTAATATTAGTTTTAAAAGTACACTGCTGTTATGTAAGCTGCCACTCAGACTTGCAGAGGAAAGTACACTAAAGAATAAAAATAAAAAAATGTCAAAATGAAAGTGGAAGTCAGAAAAAACCTATTCATCTTCCCTGTACAAGGAATGACAGAACTTCATTCACCCTTTAAAGGAACATTATGTATCTGTCTCTCTGAAATGCAAATTTGTCCAAGACAGTAAAGAAAATAATAGGTAGTTTAAAATGTAACCAGGTGATAACTTTATTTCCAATAGGAACTCTTAATTCAAAAAGCTTTGAAATCAGCACTGTCTTAATTATTAGTCTTCAAACAAACATCATAAAGAATCTGGAGTACACTATTTTGGGAACACCAAATTTAAGCCTAACTGCTTAGTAGAAAGAGTAGTTTGAATTATATTATTAATAAGGACCCAGTTGAGCCACCAGTGAGGATTTTTTTTTTAAATCCTACTTTCTCGAAGTACCACAGTTGACTATTTCATGAGCTTTGCAGACCTGTATCTCAGATACTGGATGATCTGTACTGTTCTGAGAGTTTACTCTGATTGGGAGCTGGATAAAATGTCACCAACTAACTGTTCCTAGCTTTTCGATTTATTAGAGAGGAAAGAATGAAAGTAAAATATAATAGCAAACCCCCTACCTTTATACCTACTGTACTGATTTTGAAGGAAGAGCCTTTAAACATGATCTTTTTTAAATGTAAAGGAGCCAATTTTTTTTCAATCTTCAACCAGCACAAAACAAAAACTGAGCAGTCAACAGCACCATAACATCTAATTGCCATATTTGGGAAAAATCACTGTTCTTGGGATAGTTACACATTCATGGACTAAATTTCTGCCTGTCCCAACAATCTCAATCACACTTCTCACACTTCTGGTTATGTTCCCTACACGCCATCACCTAAGTCATTCAGGAAGGAAAATGTTACAAGATGGTTATCTTCTGAACATTTCTCACAAAGCAAGATGCTTAATTTTGGTTGCTCTAACAGTCTAATCAGTTCAATGAGTTGTAATAACTGGAGGTCTGAAGTCAGACTTTCTTGGTCATTACCAAACTGACCCAGTCTATCAGAATAAATAAAAGTTCCCCATAATGATGACTTAACTGACTACAAAACTAAGTTTTATATTCTCACATCCCACTTGCCAATTATGTCTCTGCGTATGAGCTGTATAAATTTGGAGGCCATGCATCTAAACCAAATCATTCAAGGGAAAGCACAACAAAAGAAGAGTTGAACAACTGAAACATCCTATGATGTTAAGTTTCATTCTACTGTCTTCATCAAATGCATAAGTTTATTCTCATATTGTATAAGGTATATTCAGAATATTGTTTGTGGCCTTGATCCAAACAAAGCATTTTGAATCAAAAATCGATGTACATTTTACTTTTTCCAGTGTGGAGTAAATTGAGCATACATGGCATGTATCTCTTTATTCTTTTTAAATGAACTGTGATTTATATGGAGAAAGTTCAAACCGATGACTGGAAGGAAGGAAGGCAAAGGTTAAGATGCAGTTGCATTACCTAAAAAAGAAGTCTTATCAAATTTGTCAGTTTCTTGTGTCAAGATGGAAAGAAAATGAAACAATTTATTCCTAGTTTTATTTACTTCTTAGATCAGAGGCATTGCTTCAAGGAGCAGTGGCAAAATGGCTAACTGGCCATCGGCTAATGCTGTGGCAAAATCAGGACAAAATGTCACCCAGTTCTTATTGGAATGCAAGAAGAGGGTCCTGGAGAGCTTCTGCAGAATTTTTGTTGCATAAGGAAGAATAATGTCTTGTTGTATAGAGCAATGCATACACAGCAGCAGAAGATAAAGTCCTCTGAAGAAATACATATATTTTCTTAGGACTTTGCAGATTTTACATGCACCAGGCTCAATACTGCCTTTGTTTCAGAGCACAGAAACATTCTCTACAATTTTTTTCTATCATCTAAAAATTGTTTTTACCTCATGAGGTACTAAGACTATATTTTTAATTCATATAATTAAGAGCTCTAATGACAAGTATAAATAATACTTTTTTACCTAAGGGTAAAAGCATGTATAGGAGACAAAAAAATCAACTTATTAGAGGCCAGGAATTCACAGAAAATTCTGTATCTGAATTCAACATTAGTCTCCATTTTCTGATCCAATTTTCCTGTAACCAAATTTACTTAGTAAATGGGAATACTAGAAGAGACTAAATAGTCTGACCCATGAAGTTATACATCAAGATAAAGAGTTCTGACCCTCTTACATGCTCCAGTCACTTAAAAGAGGAAGGTAGCACACAATCATATTAAACTCAGGACTATTTACAGTAACCCAAAACTAAAAAGTCTCTTCAAAATTTCCAATATCTTATAAAGATTTCTTTTCCACTATCACTGTCTCCTCCTTTAATGTCTAAATTTATCCTCCATATATAAGGATACATAG
Source organism: Phylloscopus collybita (assembly GCA_027886175.1). Lineage (NCBI taxonomy): Eukaryota > Metazoa > Chordata > Aves > Passeriformes > Phylloscopidae > Phylloscopus > Phylloscopus collybita. Next base: position 5,103,287 of record JAJNNQ010000029.1, read on the forward strand.
CTTGTAATTTATGGATCTTCCACCTGTATTAGATTTCCAAATAAGCATAATAAAATTGGAGTCATCAGCGTCAGTATTGCAGCCAGTACTCAAACTATTTAATTGTTTGTTTCATTAATCAACAAGTTCATGAAATGAGAATGGAGGTCAAACAGAAGTATACATATTCAAGTATAGAACCTCATAAAGCTCAGTGTAAATGAAGTTAGAACTAAGAGATGGACCTTTTTACTCAACATTTCAGAGACCAAAAATATTTTGGGTTAACAGTCCTCTATACTGCTAACAAGCACCATTTAATGTCTTCATCTGTTTTTCTTTTGTTTGATCTGGACTTTTGATTTTATTTCCCAGTATGATGCCTTGGAAGACATGCTCATTTTGCAAGCAGGCAGCAGTAAACAAAACATCTGTGCTCTGCACCCTTGAAGAAAATAGTGTATCTTTCTCAATGAGAGTCATTACCCTCATGATTTCCAGTGCAATATCCAACAGAAGTTTCCTTTTACAGTACTGCTGCTCATGCTGTAGTTGTTTTGCTTTCTATTGATTAGTGAGAGTCAAGGACATTAAGAGCTGAAGCTCAAACCATCATTGCTCGGAGACAGCCAGTACATTTATTTTGCAGAGCTTCTAATTCAGGGACAGTTAAAGTAAAAAAGAGACAGCGTGAATAAGCAATTGTTGAGGAACTGAAACAAAACCTGGCATTAACAGAACTACAGAAAATGTGCATTAGTAGAAACTCAGTTCATAGGAAATAGTGTAGCTATTACTATTTGCATACACATTTTAAAACATGGACATATGTGGGTTATTTTACACTTCATTTGCATGAAACACTGTATGCCTGAGAGATCAATCAATAAATCAAGGGATACTTTCTCAAAGCTTCCTGCAAGTACTTGAAGAATCAAAGCTATTAAGAAAGAAGCCCTTTACCTTATGACATCCCTAGAATTTGTGTTTAAATGCACTCATTGGTATGCATGTAAAATACAGAAATGCTACTACACAGCTACAATTTTGATAAGCATCAGTTTACAGCCACAAGAGAAAAGATAAAAGCACTTGAAGGACACAGCATGATTATGTCTTGCCCCTTTGAAAAAGAGAATCACTGTCAATTTTGAAACCATTCTGTCTCTACCCAAATATTGAAGACAACTCTATCATCTGTTTAGCCTGAGTAATTCCAAACATTCCATATTTTCAATATATGACCTTTTCATAAGAACTGGAAAGAGTTTTTATATACAAATTAGGGAAATAACATTGCTTGTTACAGTACAATAGGAGTTATGGAACTGTATTATATATGTTCATTTATAATGGGATTATTTTGCTTACTGTTCCCTTACAACAATATTAACACCATTGATCAATTAGCTGTTATTGAGCAATTCTCCAGCTTACTTGCTATGATATTTACCTTGTGTCTGTGAAGTCTGAACACTTCTTAGAAGATGCATCTCATAATAACTCAGTGCCTCTAGTAAACCAACTATGGGATTTCTTTACTTCATTAATTTCAACTGCCTTCCTTTACACTCAGTACTAATCATGTACATCCACATGGCAATTAATGATGTTCCTTAGAAAAACTCATCCATGCGTGGTCAACGATGAAGACAATGGACTGACTGCAAACAAACAAAAGCCCATTTCCAGCTGGTCCTGTTAATGTTATGCTCCATGAAGACAAACTACATCATTTCTGCGTATCTCTTCTTCCTCCATCTTCTGCAGACTTTTAGGTCCAGGACCAGAGATCACTGCCCCATTTTGATACAAACTTGTCTCAAGTATTTCAACCAACAAATTCTCTTTTGATAGAAAACTTAAGATGTTGGTCCCATGGGTAATCAGGCCCATACAGCATGTATTTAGGAGATGCTGGTTCTGTTTGACAAACCTGGTCCATGTCTATGACAAGGCAACACACTTAGTGGGTGAGGTAAGGGCTGTGGATATTGCCTGCCTGTACCATAGTCAACCATTTAAAAGCATTTCCCACAGCACTCTCCTAGAGAAACTGGTTTCTCACAGCTTGAATGAGTGCACTGTTCTCAGGGTTAAAAACCATCTGGATAGCTGGGACCAGAGAGCATTGCTGAATGGAGTTACATTCATTTGGTGATCAGTCACCAGTAGCTTTCACCAGGAAAAAAGACAAAGACATTGAAAAAATGCCACTAGTTATCTCTTATCACAAATCCAGTGTCACAGAACAGGAAAGAGGCAACTTTCCAGTTGCCATCTGAAACTTAACTAAAGCAGTCCTCCTCCACAGTAACACATGGCCTTTGAGGGAGGTGAAGGATGAGGCACAGGATGTTTCCTCATGAACCTCGTGGCCTGGTTTTACATTCCTGAAAAGTCATCTCTAAGTTTTGCATACATTTGTATGCAGTTTGAAGAACATGCATTCAGGTCCTGAACCGATTTCAAGGCTCCATGAACTTTTCTTTCTCCCTAGATATGACACTATGTTGGAATCCCTCCCCAATGCAGAAGAAGAAGAATATTTGTAAGGAAAAATACTGCAGTAAAACAGCCATTGTGAAAACAACGTGTGCTTACTCCAGTCTAGCCTTGGTTTGCTTTACTCTGTTCGCAGTTTTACATGGACACAAAGCGGATCTCCATTCAAAGGAGCACTCTTCACAGAGTACACTAAGAAAAGGAGAAGGAAAGTAGTCTTGGAAAAAAGGGAAGTTTCCACTCTTTGTATTTATGAATGCTACCTCTTACAGCAGCCTTTTGATGCAACAAACCACATACATTTAATGTGCTAATTCCACCTGTATTACAGCCAAAAAGCCTCACCTGTAGACCCAGGCACTTTATAGTAAAAGTAAACAATGTTACTGAGTGGTACTATGTAATTATAAATTTAATTAACATCAATGAATGAGACATGAATCTTTAATAGATACCATGTGTAATTGCCATAGCCACCAGGCTATTAGCAAATCAATGAATAAGATTCTTCTTTTATTTGAATCTCTATTCCTGCAAGTGGAGTGCATGGGTTTTCATCCACATCTGCCATGCAGGACACCATATATAGTACATGATTTTGAATTTCTCTTTGAGAACTTTGTCTGCTACCACTGGCACACTAGGAACAGAAATTTCCAAGGCGTTTAAACAGGAATAGAAATATCCTTTCCCTTTCTGTGCAAGTGAAACAAACTCCTGTCCTGTTACCAGGCCAAATAAAACCACTCCCCAACATATTACTGTCATATAATTTTGTAGAGACAGAACCGGGAAAGGAGTATTTCTATTGCTCAGTTACTACTGTAGCATTGCTGAGGTGATCCTTCTGAATTTCCCTCTTTCTACACAAAGAATAGTCTTGTAAATGTATTAAGGTTAACAAAATGCTTGAAATGCATTTGAAATAAACAACATTTTATCTGAAAGAAGAGAGATTGATGCTTTCCTTGGTGACAATTCCCCTAAAGGCACCATTTAAGAAAAGTTGATTCATTGGTCTTCACAGTCAAATTGACTTTTCAATCAATAAATAGCCATACCAATACACCTGACTCTTCTTCGGTCAGGCAAACAGCATGCCTACTTTTGGGCTCCAGAAATGAAACAGGTTCCAGCCTGCAACAGCTGCAGGTCAGGAGTCCATGGAATCTGGCAATGCTTTGGCCATGATGCTGTCAGTGTTGGCCAAGATGATTCTCTCCACTTCTGCTACAGCCGCTGCACAAAGAACCAGCAATAGTGCTAACATCTGCTTTCCTTTCAGAAGATAGGGCTCCCATCTCATCCCCATCTCCCCACCCTCCTCCCAGAAAATAAACTCAAGACTTACATGGTGCAAAGCTACTGCAAAAATAGCTTGAATGACCCCTCCATAACCTGACTAATCTTGTGAATTCAGACACATAAGAAGATGTGGAACAGACACAAAAGAAGATCCAAATAGTAGTTAACAAGCCAAAAACTCTCTGGTGTAAATGGTATGTGCAAGACTACTTGCATCCAGGCCCATGTGCAAAGGTAAAGACTTCAAAGACAAAGAGGTAGAGGGCACACATTTGCCAGTAAATAAAAATATGTAGGGGCATATCTTCTCTTTTTACCCACAATTATTTAATCTATATTAAAGTAAGTTACTATTTTGGTCTAAGACGAACAGCACTCTCCTAGAAAATATTCCAATATGTTTCAAAGCATCAAAAGTATTTTCCAAGTATGTATGTATGAGGAATGAGGGGGAAGTGAGTTTTAGACCTGTAGACACATCTCTACCTTTCTCTAGGGGCCAGAGAACATACCCTAGTCCCATTTGATTTAATAGCATACTGGTAACCTCAAAGACTGCTGATTGCCCCAGAATCAACTCAAATTATACAGTATATGCAAACCACACACTGTGACTACTGTCCAGAGAGACTGCTTAAGAAATAATATAGAACTAATTTATTTCTGATTATGTGAAGTTAATTAGAAGAGGTGAGTCAGTTATGTGAGATGCATGCTATTATTGCAACTGAATTTATACTTTTCAAAATAATTGTACCAGTATTTGTTAGTGTAGGGCCCAGAAGTCTGGCATTTGGCCAATGGTAATTATTTAGGCGTGTCGCCATGAATTACTGTTGATAGAACACAAGGCAATTTTTGGCATTCTGTCTGAAAAATGCATTAAAGGTACTTGAGAGCTTTTATGATTTTACTCTTGCCTGGACTGGCAAATAAGATGTTGATTGAAAAAAATGTTTAAAAACTTTTAAAAAAACCCCACCCCAACCACACACAAGCCTAAGTCAAACATAAGATATTCAACATCTCCTTGGATACACAGCTAGGTTTGCTTACACCAATGGATTTGTAACAGTTGCTTCACAATGTAGATATAATGAGCAAAGCAGGACAGCAAGTTACGTTTTCACTGGTTATTTAGACCATTCCAATTTTTCAAATATTTCAATAGAAAAAAAATCCCTTTCAAGTTCTGTTCAAAGCCCTGACTTTAATTTCCCAGATTCATACGGGAATGTGATATGCATCGTTAATTATTCATAATTATGACTGCATGTCTATTTTTTCAACCAAAAATGTATGTATTCATGTATACACAAATATACATAACAGGATACATACATCCTGAAAAAATAACTGAATACATCTGTATTATTTTATAGTGACACCTGTTCTAAGAATAAATAATTCATCAGATATATTTAATAACAACATTCTTTACAGGTTAGTCTGAATAGTCTTTATTATCTCACCTTCATTGTCGCAGTCTTGCAATGAAAGCCATATTTGATCTACCAGACCAACTCCTTTTACTTCACCATGAACTGGAATGGAATGCATTACCATTAATGCAATTAATGTCAAGGATTTGGTTTGCAATTGCCAATGCTATTCTTTTTGAAATTCATATTTCTTTAAAGCATTTCAATTGCTTTATTTTTCACTCTATACTCTAGAAGACAAAACATCCATTGTGATACTTTTAGATTGTTCTCATTTCACATTTTTCATACATGATCATCTAGAACATGAGAAAGACTGTCATTATTAGTATTTTTTGCACTGGATTCTACCAGACATAACTTGCACATGTCTTTTAGAGCTATAGAAATGGGCATCACTTAAAAATACATATTAAAAATTGCTTTATGATAAGCAGCAAGGAGATATTCTTTAGTCATTGGCCAAATTCCTCTTGGTGTATATTCTTGGCCTGCAAAGACAAACTTGGTGTACTAATAGCCTGCACAAAAGTCAGAGTCAAGGCTTGGTCATACTGCATGGAGCAATTCTTTTACTTGGTGGTTATGAGCTTTGTCCAGGATTTTGCTTTTGTTGGGTATCATATCGAGGCAAGCCCATTACTACTTAACATCAAAACAGTTTGTTCAGCACATGGCCCTGCTCCTCACTCCCAGTATTTCCAGAAAGTAACATATAACATTCCTTTGGATGCCCTGGACAGTCAGAGACCTGAACAACAAGGTTTAAAACCTGTACAGGGGGGTTTGAAACCTGTACCAGAGGGTCTGTGATCTGTTACAGGGGGGTTGGAGACCCTGGCACAGAGCCCAGGAAGACACTGCCTTTGACTTTAGTCCATGGGAAAAATTTCCAACACTGAGAGAGGAACTACAAGCCACAAAAGTGTGATAGAGAATAGTGTAGTTTGTCACACTTGGGTTTTTAGAATAAGGGTGAATGGGGACAAGATGGAGGATTCTGGGTGGTGCCCTTGGTTCTTCTTCTTCGTCTCCATCTTCTGCTGTAACAGTGGCACAAAGTAGCTTCAAAGAGTTTGGGTCAGAGTAGAAATGACTGTTTAGTATAGATTGTAGATATTGGTGTCTATTTGTAAACAATAGATATGTAACAGTTGTATAAGAGATGATGAGCCTCCATCGGAGGAGGTGTCTTCGCCTGATGCCCGAGCTGCAAAGACCTTGGCTGGGCACAGGGCGAATGAAAAGATAAGAAATAATAAACAACATGAACAACCTTGAAAACTGAACATCTGAACACTCCATTTTGTTCCTGTGTCTGGCTTGGGGCTTTTCAGAGGGCAAAAGACTCTAAACCACACGAATCTTGGGAAACCAGCCAATTCGAGATATAACCAATTTGCATTACCTAAAACTTCTGCAAGTTCCCCTCTGTTGTGCCAGAGACCCTAGTGCTCCCTTGCTGAAGGGAGGAGGTACCCATGTAGCTAAGCAACAGGTATCCAGATCTCCTTTTGTTCTACTCCAAGATACCTCAGCATGTGGCATAACAAAAACATGGAAGAAGATTTGCAAATTCAGTGCTGAGTACTCTTTGCAGCATGAAGATTAACTTCACATGAAAAGGCAGCAGATCTGTAGCCAGCAGACCTGGACATAGGTCATGAATTCAATGTAGGGACAAACATCTAAAAATAAAAAATATATAAAAGCAATCCCAGCCAAATGGCAAGGCTCAATTTAAATAATCTATTTAAATTATACCACTTGAAAATTTGTGTAACTGCATTTATATATATACATGTACATACAAACTCCCTCCAACATATTTCATATGAGTCATTGAAGAGCTTTTTCCTTGGAAACTACATTAACATTAAAAAAATACAGCAATAGAAATAGATTTTCTATTACTAGCATTTTATGAACATCATAAAATCAACAGAATGTATAAAGAATTGATTTAGGCCACATTACATATTATGTCAGTAGAATGAGTGGACATTCTTTGACTGTTTAGGGATTACAACCAACAACAAATTTGGATCTATCATGTTCAACAAGTGTGAATAATTTCATAATATTCTATAATAAAGGTGACCTCCAGAAGCCTGCTCCTGGAATTATTATGATAATTCCGAATTCTGCCATGACTTTAGACCTTTATCTTGTCCAGATTTTCCTAAAAAGTATGAGAAGGAAGAAATGATGGCCTGACTGTTACTTATTATTTTTCACCCAACACAAAAATTATACTAGACCAAACTTTTTAGCTCCTGCAAATACATTCAGCTCATTCTACTCAACAGATCTTAAATATCACTTTTAAGTCACAGAATTCAATTTTCAGAAAGTAGACACTGTAAAGTAGTATGATGTCTTTGTGAAAACTGAAGCATTTAAGGAAGGATACACAGCCTTGCTTGCTTCTTGACATTTAAAGCATCAAACATCTATTTTGGCAGCTTATTCAGAAGGAAAATGCTAAGCTGAGAGAATAATCTAACAGGATTCTAAACAAAAGTTATTAAAATATTTTTCTGTATTTCTGACTGTTTATGATATTTCTCAAAACAGGAAATATATTTTACAGGGGCAAATATTTCCACAGCCATTAAAGGAGCATTGTTTCCTTTGCTGCAATTAAAATACTGGATCTGGGACTCCCCTTAGGATTTACAATATAACTTCAGGAAGAAATGTTAGTTAGTGAGCATGTAATATATTTACTTAGCCTACATGGAACTTATTTCTAAATAAAGAGGAAAAAAGGTATAAAAAAATCTAGAATAAAAGAAAGACAAAACCATATTATTATTTTTAAAAAGATACGTTTCACTTGCAGCTCTGGAAAACAAACTACCAAAACACATTACAAAGTATCATTGCCCATGCAATGGAAACAACCTTTCCCTTGCAAAGACAGAAAATTTTCTCAAACGCTATTTTACAAATCTTGCAAAATGAAAAAATTGATATACAACACTGCTTTACAGCTTTCCTGTCCATGATGCAACTACAGAATTACAGAGGACGGGATGGCAGGGGAAAGCCCCTTTCATGCCTGACATGACACAAAAGCAGCACCCTTGTAGTTGGATTAGGGCAGAGCCCCCTCCAGTAATAATGAGACTTTCTGTCTGAGTCCAGCTATGCTAAGAGTTTTTGATGACAACCTCGAATAAAATAGTAATTAAATCTTCCAAAATACTCTTCTGACTGGACAAGGATTGTGAGAAGGACAGACACCAAGCAGCAGTTCTGACCTTGAAAGAAAACTATTGATTGGATTTTGCCTTGTGAAAGGAAGGAGGGGAAACTGAAACCAACCATTCTGAATCATTAATGAGCTCCCACAGCACGGTCCTAAAAACTCCAGTTTTTTAGATATCCATCTGCATTTTTCTTTTGGCTTCCTCAAAACTAACCCATTTGCAATCTATACATTAAAAGAAACTGTAAATTCATTCAAGACAACATGAAGTACCTCTAGACAAAACTCAAAGTTTTGTGTATATCAGACTATGTAACACTTAACAACTTAAATGTTACATATACTTTTAAATACACAGATATATATGTGTTTGTATGCGTGTTTACTCATGTTATGTTAATTACTGTAAATGAGTAAAAGATGCTATTAATTGCCTGTGCTTCCACTATGATTTTCTTAGTAGCCACTGAGGCAGAATGTGACTTTCCTGTCTTTCAATAATTCCTAGGACTGAAACAGCTTTGAGCATATTTTCCATGACGAATTTGGCCCTAAAAAAGGAGAGGTTTAGGTTGTTGATATTTAAAGAAAAGGTCTTTACAGAAGAAAATAAAAACAAAATAAAATTATATGAAAAGTTATGATTTGTGTGGCAGGAAAAATTCAAATATCTGCTGTTTTGTATTGATTAGCACTAAAATGATAGAGGTAAGTAAATGGGGAACAAAAAGCCAACAATTAGATAAAACATAGTGTATGATTATTTTCTTGTTATTTATCTTAAATTTCACTCATCCTCCTTCTTACTGAGTTTTCCCTCCTCAACATATTCCTTAGTTTTTCTTCTACAGCCTCTTTGCCTACAAATTGTCTCCAACAGCTTTTCTTCAGTAGGTCCAGCTACAGTGCTATTTACTGTAAGAAAAAGAAAGCATCCTCCTTTGTTCCTGGCTCATCTAGCAGTCCTAAAGAAAATCATTCCCTATTCTACACAGAAGTAATAACTTAGTTTATAAAACTACTTTTCTGACATCTTTATTAAACAAATCAATCATGTTAAAAATGGGAAACTATTAAGCCAAGATTTCTTTTTAAATACGATCAAACCAAGTACTTGAAGAAAAACATCCAACAGCCAAATGATCGTTGACACAAATGACTGTAGACACTTCCTCTTAGAGATGCAGCCCAACAAAAACCAGCAAGGTGCAAATATGAAATTATTTTCCTGTTTACCATCCACTACAAGAAGGAATAAATGTGATGACTTCTGTCCCTACTGTCACACAGCAGTGCATTAGCAGAAGTGTACATATCGTGTTGGCACAAAGGAGTGCACAGTGCTGTCCAAGACAGCAAGTTCACATGTGAGAGAAACTGGCAACTTTCAAAACATCCATGTGATTAGTTTCCCTTTAATTGCCTATTTAATTACCAATACTTTTACTGTCGAGAGATTAGAAAGGCCATCTGTACCATATGCTAACATTGGCAAAGATAGGAATTGCTACTACTGAAATTAGATTCAGCTACCTTCTACACTAATAGGATATAAAACCCTGCTACAAGTAGCACTGCAGCTTCTTTACTTAATAATTACAGAAATCATGTCATAAGATAATACATCAACCATTATCTTACACCAAGTATATAGAGGATTAAAAATTCTATATGGAATAATCGCATTCAGAAGGAGATTATCCCTTTAGCCCTGAATTCTGAAATACAATACTTCTGCTCACACCATGAAAATACACATTTTTTAATGCTAATAAAAAAAAAAAAAAGTCTAAAAAAGATTAAAAGAGCACAGGTAAAAAAACAAGTGAGCTGTGCAATGATATAGGCATTCATTAAGTAAGAGGGAAAGAGATGAGGACAATGCAAAGGACAATACACAAACCTACTCTGTAGCAAAGCCAGAAATAAATGTGCCATCAGTGTTACTGCAAAACTCCTGTATGACCACACAGTAAGTTCAGGAAGAGCTTTACAAAAGGAATTACATAATGCTACACAAAAAGAGAAGAATCATTCACTGAAGAATCAAAATCTTCAGTTTACATTTGTGCTCTAGCTCTGTCTGTTCCATAAGATTCAAGCAACCAATGATGACATGTTTCAATGCCATGAACGGGGTGATATCTAAATGCCATATCAAAGGGTCTATAATACCTATGAATTATTTCTTCCTAATAAAAAACAGAAAAAGAATATTCCAAATCAAAAGACCATTATTAAATATCTCATTCCCATTACATTATAAATTGGTTATATGGCTGGGGTCAGCCCCATGGCTCTTTTTATACAAAAACAAGGAGGAATAAAAGGCCACAGAACGTCTCTCTGTAAAGAAATTTTAAAATCTTGGCTATAACTACTACAGACACATAACTACAGGTCAGAGAGGACGTGTAATGATTTGCAAACAATGATCTGCATACAGTCCTATGTATAAAGTCATTTACCGGCCAAGGGCAAAATTTTCCCTTTCTATACATGTTACAAATCTGTTATCTGTGGAGTCTATCACAGTGCTGATTCTGCACTGACAGATGGCTCCTATTTCCAACAGTGGTGCTTGTGCTGCTGAGAAAGCAATAAGACAGGCTAGGGCAAAGAGATTTCTCTCACTGCTGGTTGAACCCTACAGCATCCAACACCATGCCAGAACAAACCACCCTTCTAATTTTACACAGATGATCCACAGTTCTAATCAGCTGCCTCTGCATGCACAATGATTTGCACATGGTGGGTGGGAGAGGCTTCATTTCTTTCGCATTCATTATTTTAATTGTACATGTTGTACACACTGAAATTCACTGTATTCATTGAAATAGAGAAAAGTCTGACTGTTGATTGCATTTGTTACTGTATTCTTGGATATGCTCACATCCAATCTTGTGGCTGAATACCATCATACAGAGCTTTGCTTTCTCAGCTTTCTACCTTTTTGATCCTACAGTGGCTGTGGCAAAAGAAGCACATTTCTTGGCCCTGCCTGTCTGATCTTTAGTGACACCGATCTCGCCTTGATGCAGTCAAAGTTGGAGATTAAGTATTTTAATTTTTCTTTCTGTTTGTTTGTTTGGTTGGTTGGTTGGTTTTCTTAAAAAGGTGCACTAGAATTCATGACTATGCAGGTTCAGTTAGGGGCACCATAAAAAACAGGTGACCAGGACATTGTTAATAATTAAGCAGCAGGGCATCACTAACAATAGAAGCACAGATGTCCCACGATATTATTTTGAAACACAGAGAGGTTCTGGTATCAAATTCCACACTAACAAACCAGCCTCATGACCATACAGTTCCACTGACTGCAAGAGCTTGACTTCAGGTTGGCAGCCCTTAGAGACAAGAAAAAAGCTAGCTTCCCAAGCTTTCAATCTGCTGTTACTGAGCTCAGAGCAGCTCCTGAGCCCAGTCATGGTGACTGGACAAATCCTGGACCAATGTTTGGAAAATACTTGTAAAAGATGCATTTCCAATACCATTCTCACTTGGAAAAAGCTCTTACACTGTTGTTCTGCAATACATCATCTGGCCTCTCATGTCACCAGAGATGATATTCTCCACTGATCTCAATCCTCTCTCCTCAGGGTTTTTTCTTTTGCCTTCATTGTTTTTTTCATTCACTTTCTCACTGATTTTTTTTTCTCTCTCCACGATATCAGGGACCACTTCAAAGCCTTGTTGGGACTTTCCCCAGATAGACAAGAAATCACACTATGCCTGTTTTTGTCATGCTTCCAGCAGAACTGAAGTGAGTCCCACCTTCCTCATCACAACCAAGTATGGCATCTTCAATCCCAGCAACTCCTACACAGCTCTGGGCTCCTATCTTAGTCCCATCACACTCTTTGTATTCAGAATATAATCAATCCTTCTGGTACAAAATTGGAAAAGAGAGTGATTTTTTACCTTCTTTGGGTTGATTTCTTTCAGTTACACAGCAACGTTTTCCTGTTTCCTCATCACAACTTAAGAATTGTCTACGGGCACACCTATTCTAGTCTTCTCCTTTGGACCTAAAGTCCTCCTCTTCTGTAATTCCTTGCCTCTATTTTCACTCCTCCCCCACCTTCTTGATCACTTCTAAGCTCATCTTCTATAACATCAAGCTTGGACTTTTTGGTTGGTTTTTTTTTTTGGGAAAAAAACAATCCCATCTGTCTCTGAAACTATAAACTGTGTTTCTCATTGTGCTCAACGAATGGTTTGCAGGAGGTTCACCTGGTCTTATTCTTGGACTACTAGTCCTCTGACTAGAGTCACTTTTGTGTGTACCCAAAACCTTACTCAGCATAGTCTTGACCCATGACAGTTATTTCCAGTTACTTTAACATATCTTTCAGCTTCTGTGCTTAGAGTTTTGCATGATTTACAGTTCAGAACTATTTGTTGAATCAAAACTGCCACACACTACACCTGCTTACAACATAATAATTGAATTCCTTACAGTCTGTCTCAGAAAGGAGAAAATTTTCTTCATGAAGTAGCATCAAGATGATGTTAATATGTGGCACCTCCAACCACATGTGCTTCTGTGTAAGACAGATGAAAGTCTACAAAAAGAATTAGAAAACTTCATATTTCAGAAAAGGAAAACTGAATCTGTTTGCTCTGCTTGCAATAATCATACCAAATCATGTGAAGTTAATTTTCCATATTTTTCCATCCTAAATCTATCATCTTTTAGACCTTTTCTGCATTATTAGCAACCCCTTTTAGTGAAATTAAACAAGAGAAATGTGCCAGAAAGCAATCACATTCCAAAAATGTGAATCATAAGCAGTGAAGCTGTGTAGTATTTAAAAAATTGACATATTTGGTTTTTAAGACTAAATTACGACTATACTGGACAAATTTAAACCATGGATTTCTGGTTCAAGCAGCAAACTATTTTGAGTTACGTTTAGGAACTGTACTACTCTACCTGTAGCTGACTGGCTATACACCAAAATAAGAATGCACAAGCATATGTGACCACAAATATGAATGTACATGAACCCCGCAGTCTGTGTAAAAAGGATTCATCAGTTCAGTCTACAACCTGTGCTGTGTCGACTACTAGGCTCACACAGTTTTCTTACTGGCACCAGCAAAATACTTTTTGCTGCACCTTTTGTGCTTTACGCACACACACACACACACCCCCAGCCAATGGAGTCAGGTGCAACTAAAGTGCAGCCAAGGGCCACCCTCTGACATTTCAGTTTTTTAAACTCCCTCTTCCATAACCTTTTTGTAGCTAAGACAGAGAAGAATTGGTCCTGGTTCATATCTTGTCCAGAGCAGGTTCAGAAGAAACGTTATTATCTGAGGTTCTTCTCTGTTACCTTTAAGTCCTGACATGTTTGGAAGCAGTAATACCACAAACCACTAATATTTCATTCCCTGTTTAAGAAGCTACTTAAGAATCACTCCCACTCATCCGGAATCCAGTGTTACAGTGCCAAGGTTAACTGAGGAGCTAAAGGCCAAGATTAGGTTCCGCCTGTTCTCTGGGAGGATTTAGTTTCCAATGTTACTTTCCGAGATGCACACAGAAGCTGACGCAGCCAACCACAGGACCTCTGCTTGCAGTTCTTCTCTTCCCAAAGAAATGCTGATCCCCATCAACTTAAATGAGTCTGATTCCCATCTACACTCATTTATTGGCAGAGAAGTTAAAGAGGCCATAATGTAAAAAACCATTCTGGCTCATTGACCTTTTTTTGTAATTTATGAAGGGTGCTACAACCACATCATCATCTTTAGATACCAATGATACATTCTATGCAGCTTAGTTCCTCTTCCCCTTGAAAAATATCCCCACTGAGCAAGGTTACTACTTCAGTTTAAAACCTCAAGATATCTCTTTAACTAGGTAACAGACACTGAATTCTGAAGCTGACACTGTAGCTGAGGTTTTTTTTTAATTTTCACCCTCACATTGAAGCCAACAAATTCATGATCAAGTTGTTGAACTGTAAGAACACATCTCAATTAAAGCATTTACATAATATTGTTCAGAATCCTGATTGCATTTTTGGAATTGGAACAGAGGAAAAAGGTTATCAGTAGCCACCCACAATGGAATGAGTTGGAAAAAGACAGGGTACCTAACTAGCTAACTCTAAAATACCTAATTAAAATTAAAGTAATCTTGAAATTTAGGAGAGCTGAAAGCGGCGCTAGAAAGCCTCAGAAACTTTATGCCTTGTTCTTAAAAAGCAAGTAATAAATGACAGGAATTAATTTGGTATGCATGGAGTATGGGAGCTCAATGGCAAGGATCACTGCTCCAAGGCCAACTGGTGTACATAACAGTGCGCATGAACATCCTTTTACTACCAGCAGTGATCAGTGAGAACAGTGCCGAGCTCTACACCTCATGCAGTTAAAGAACCTGCTTGTAGAAGCATAGGCTGTAGTTAGTAAAAAATATTGTCCTGACTGCTGGGAGCAAACTAAAGTTTGTGAAAGTTATCATGGCCACAAAATTTAATCACTTAAATGCTAGGTGACTGTGATTAATAGTGAATGTCTACTATAGCATGAGCACTTTTCAGAAAACACGGACGGGTAAGAGCCAATTGCACAAAGACTGCAAACACAGGGAATCCCTCTTCCTTTAGCACCAGGAGGGTACAAACTGTCAGTTCAGAGCTGCCACAGGCAGCTGCAACCTGCCACCAGCAGGATGGTAGAAAAAGGCAGTTTCATTCTTCTCCCAAGATTATCAACTTCTCACTACTTCAATTTGACACACTTTGAGCTGTGCAACTGGACAGACATTTCCAGTCCCTGCAAGAACATGCAGACTCTGACCTGAGGAATGGTCTGAAAACACCAAAAGGAAAAGCAAATTATTCAAGTTTCTCCATGGCCTTAAGATACTATGGCTCAACAGTCTGAAAGCATAAATGTGCCTCAGCTTCTTTGTTGGTTTGTTATCATGCTGCTCTTGTACTTGCTACAGGATCTTTCCAAGAGTCAGGTATGGCCTGCTTTGCCAAGGAGTGAATGGAAGAATATTTCCTCTGATTCCTCTGCCTTTGTGATAGATTATCTGGTGAACTGCACCCTAAGCCAACCATAAGACATTCCAAACTATTACTTCTCTAAAATAAAGCTGTGTGTATTTATTTTATATTTTTCTTTACCAAAACAACAGGGTGCTTAATAAACAGAAAGGAAAGTTTCCCTCTGTTGTCAGTCTTCCTCTATGCAGCAGAGAAGGCAAGAACAGCCATGTTGATCCAACCAAATGAAACATCTATTACCCTGCCTCTGACATGAGCCAAAACCATCTGCCTGAGGGACTGTGTTAGCACAGAGCAAGTGCATACCAGAACACCTTTGCCACACCACATCACAAAGACTGCATGTGCCAGAGGTGATACCTTTGTGCTTAATAGCTGTATCACTGAAACTCACAGCCGCTGGGCAGGAACAGGCCCTGTGCCATCCACCTGACTCACAACCTGCACTCTTAAGGCACCTGGGCTTTACTATGCCATTGGCATTTTGCATGACTTCTTGTGATGGCAGCAGAATAGCCTGCATTAGTGTTTGCCAGAAGCACGCTGGGAGAGGCCACTGCAAAAGCAGATGCAATGCACAAGCTCCAGGCACCATGAGAAGCAGCTACAACACCTGCCTAGCTAGCAAGCCAGCATTCAAAAGCAGAGAAAGAGGAATTTAACAAGGGAGGCTCTCTACGACTCTCCAAAATGACTGACAGCTGTGAGAGTTTACAGGCCTCCAAGACAACCATGGGCAGAAATATTTGGCTTGTGGCAGCCACAAAGATGGGATTTGAATTTTTAATTCAAAGGTTTTAATTTGACCTTCAAGCTAATTTGACCTTCAAGACATTCAATAAATGCACAACTGCATCAGACCCAGCTGAAGACAGAAAACATGGACAGCTCATAGTGCATATCTCCACGTGCCATCAGAAAAGAACAGATAACAGTGCAGCTTCACAGGCTGTGTGGCAGAACACTGCAATGGCCCTCTCCAAAAAAAAACAAGAGATATCAACAGATTTTGGTTCAGACACTTGTGCAAAAAGAAATGTTATTTCAAGGTACACTTCTGTTGCTGCCTGTTGCTACAAGTCACAGAAATGTAACATTCTGAAAGGGCACAAACTTCTCTTGGAAGACCTTTGGTAACCAGTATTTCAACTGTGGCCACCAGCTCCTATGCCTGAGAGCTCCCATGTGAAATAAAGGGTTCTGGTAACTCAATTCAAACTGCTCCCAGTTTGAATTACTCACATCTACTAACCGGAATTAAAAAGTTAAAATTTCTTCTACTTTAAAGGCCATAGATGGCATGTCTCCATGTTGGGGTTGGCTCTGTCAAATGTGGAGGCAAATCCATGATCACACTCCTCACAAGGGTTACAAGTGGACTCCCTCCAGCTGCGGATGCTTCCACATATGCTCTGCAGAAGAGCTGCGAGAGTACAGAAATTGTACCACAACTGTAGGCTGCCCTCTTCTTACTTATGAAAATGATGCCTTTAAAATCCAAAACAGCTATGAGGGAAATGGCCTGAGCTCTAAGACATGCCAGCTCTGTAGTACCATACCATCAATGCTCAGACCAGGCAAGAGGCAAAGCTGCTGATAGAGGGAGGAGGACTACAGTCATGACTGGCTGGCCAAAGTGCCAAGAAGTGGAACATCATGACCAATAGAATCATAGAACAGTTTGGGCCAGAAGGGGCCTTAAATATCAAATAACAGGTTTCAACCTGTTTGCCATGGGCAACCTTCCACTGTCCCATGCTGCTCAAAGCCCCATCCAACCTGGCCTTAAACGTTTCCAGGGATGAAGCATCCACAACTTCTCTAGGCAACTTGTTTCAGTGCCTCACCACCCTCTAAGTAAAAAATTTCTTCCTAATATCTAAATTAAACATACATTCTTCCAGTCAGTTCACATATTTTGTTATCTGTCAGGAAAAGGTGAAGGATCTCTCATAAATACTTCTTGTATGTTTACATTATTCCACCTTGTACTCCAGGGTATTCAGCCATGCCAGAAAAATACAGAAGGAATAGTGCATTAGCCTTTGACACCATGAATAAAACTGCCATAGGTTAAATAATAGTTACTAGATAGCTCGTCCATTTTACTTCAATATAAAGGATCCTGTTACATTGCTCTCTCTCTGACCTCTTTTTTAAGGAGTTTCAAAGAATCAAACAGAGCAAATTAGAAAGATTCTCAATCCTGTCCTATTTTTTTTTTCTTTTTTCCTAATTTCAAGGACAGATCTCATTTTCCTAAATCTGGTTCCTCATTTCCACACTACAAGTGCCATCGAGTCTTCCTGGTTTCCGCTATTTGCAAAGCAAACAGCACTAAATGGGGCAGAACAGAAAGAATGACAGACTCTGCTTTAATAAGGCAATTCTGATTTTTGTGCAGAATACAGAAGAAATATCAGGACAAAATGGACTTTGAGGGCAGCACAAAAAGCTCTTTCACTTAGGATGACTATTCCTATGTCACTCATGATCCATATATGGAGAAAAAAAGTAATTATATATAACACACTATTCTGATACTTACACTGGATTGTGGAGGACTGAACATAAACCTAATGTTTTAAATATATAAACATGGAAGGCTAGAACACTGGCCACTGTGAGGCAGAGGGGCATACTCATATTGCACCAGTAAGAAAGCACTGGGATGTACAGTATCTCTAGTAAAGCAGCAACTGAGAAGAGCTGTGAGCCACTTGGCAAAAGTGTGTTTGGCTACCCACAAAGAGAACACTTTGGGGGATTCACTGGCTGCAGTGAATTAATAGCTAATGTAGAATGCTGACCCCAGGTTATAAATATTCTGGGAGATGTTAAACATGCATCAGGGTGTGTGTGTGTGTGAGAAAGAGATACAAAAAGGACCTATTCATTCACATTATAAAATCTTACTTGAACTTTTAACCAGAACCAAAGCAAAACCTAAAGTGTTTCTTTCACTAGATATTCAAGAAGCTTGACTACCTTTTGTCTTGGTTTTTTCTTAATTCTTCTAAATTTTTCTACTTCTTCATTTCTTCCTAAGATGCAACACCATTGCTGCAGTAATGGCTTACCAGCATCTCTTGTTCATTCTGAAAGAAGAAACACCATAAACATCACCAGCTCACCCTGCTTTGTGCTGTGTGTGGGACTAGACACTTGCAGAGTGCCTGTCAGCCTCAGCTGTTCTGTGGAACATCAGCTGGTCCAGACTTCAGGAAAAGCCTCTGCTGCCAGTCACTTCCATATTAGCCTTTTTTCCTACCTGGAGATCATAGAATGAACCTCATTTCTACCAAGAATACCTTCTATTTATCGACTATTCATGTTTCATTCTAGAATATTTAAGAACTCCTTGGTTTTTAACATTAAGTTCTCTAGCATTGCGCCTTGACACTTCCTCAAAGGGAGATCAAAACCATGTATGTACTTTATAGTAAATGGTGCTTAAACCATTGGAGAACTGGGACAACTCAAAGATAGATAGATAGATAGATAGATAGATAGATAGATAGATAGATAGATAGATAATACAGGCCAGCTTTGTTGTTCTTTAGTGGTTTTCTTTCTTTCTGATTCACTGATTTATATTTCATCTGATTACTTCTTCATTCTGATCACAGGTAAACTTACCATTATCACGAACTACTTTCTCTCCACCTTCCATTCCTCTCATCCTCTTATTTGCTCCTATATCTCATCTCCTTTCTTTCTAAAATTCTCCATGGACTAAACCACAACTTGCTCTCACAAAGTAACAATTCCCAAAATAGCATGATTTGCATATGTGTAAAAATTCATACGCAAGCAGGTGAGAATTCACTCTTTGCACATAAAAAACCAAAAGAGAAACTCTAGGCTCTGTAAAATAAGGACCTGTGAAGCAAATGTGGATGTAGACTGAACATGGGGTTGATTCTTTCACTACCTTGAACTAGGAGCTCTGCTATTTCTGTGTGCCTTAGCCCATACCAAGGTAGAGCCTTAGCAAACATAATTTTCAGCTCTCCTTATTTCTGCTATATCCATGCCTTCTCTTCAACCACTTTGCATTTTATTTCTAAGTAGTCCTCTACTTAGTATCTTCTCAGTTCTCCATTTTACTTCATGCACATCACATACATGCATGCTCCTTCATTGCATCACCTGCTTGCATACTCTTTTAGGGGAGGGGGAATGAGATACAATAGTTACTTTTTTACACTTGCTTTCCTTATTTTTTACTAGTAATGGCCTAATGAGGTCTCAGATAATTTTCCTTTGTTTATAACATCAGCGTAAATAATACCACCATAGTAGTCTGAATCATGTAAAGATCTAAGCAAGCTATAGTAACTGCTTTTCTCCCTCAATCATTACAACTAATGATTACAATCTCGAAGTAGATCAGAGTCAAATACATCACTGCATCATTAAAAGTTCCCCATTCAGATTTGAGCTGTCTTCATAAATCTTGTGTTACATATCAGGCATCATCTACTTGCTTCTTCCTATTACAGAAACACCAACATTCTTCTATGGTGTCTTGCACTTTAGGATTGGACTCAGGAAACCTAATAGCAGACCACAACAGACACCTGACACCTAGAGATCAAATTTTATATAAATAAGAACAATGGAGCTCCCCTAAAAATGTCTAACAGTATGCTCTGATAGGGTGGCTATCACCAGCACACAGCATAGCATATAGACCCAAACCAATGCAATAAACAGTGCTCTTTTATTTATTTATTTATTGAAACATAAGAGAATGGTAGCTTAAATATTTTAAGATCTTTGTAAAATTCTTTACATGAAATTACCTTCATGGATAAGTTAATATAAACTCTCATTCTTTGACACAATTATAGCAATTTGCTTCTTCAAAGCAAGGTACTTAGAAGCATTAACAACTCTATCTTCCAAATGTTCATGTGGTAAAGCAATATTACAGCCCCCATTAACAAGTGATGCACCTAAGACAGATAATTTATATGACTGGCCCATGACTACAGGGACTGGAATGTCAGTGTCAAACAACAAGAAAAGCTCCTTGTGTGTGGTTCAGAATGAGCAATATCATCATTGCTTTTACATTGTCTACTCACTAAAAATACTGCAGATTTGAGCACATTCATTTTTCTCTACATCTGATTTACAACACTGAGTCACATGAATTGATCCCTCTTTTATAGCCTGCTCATTGACTAAGTAATGGAATGTTCTAAAGATATTAAAGGATCGACACCCACAGAATTGACATTTGCGTAAGTATAACACAGCACAAAATCACTTCTATAAGTAAAAGTGGAAATTCAAAAAGCTTTGTATTTCAGTGACTTGCTGAAAGCCAAGCAGAAAATGTGCTCCCAAGCTACAAACTTGATCTTTTTAATGATTGTCTGAAAATGCAAAATTGTAGCCATTACTGCTACAAGCTTAGTGCCCACCAATTCGAACATAAGGTCATACTTGTCAAACTGCAGATTTTTGCTGAATAAGCAAAGCTGTCAGCTTGTAATTATTTTAGAATTAAAAGTAGAAGAAGTGTTTCTATTTTAACTGCATTTCTCTTTTCTCTTACTCTATAACCAATAACACAATTGCTTAAGTATGTTATATATGGATATATGAGTTACTAATAAACATAAAAAACTCTCTCTTTTCTTATCAATCAATACTTCAAACTACTAAGAGTCATGTAAACATACCAAAATCCTAATTCTTCAATCACCAGTGTGAATGAAACAGAGGGTTTGGTTAAGTCCCTTGTAATCAGCCCCTCTCCGACAACAAGGTGAACTCAAGGAAAATGTATTGAAGCAGAGAAACCAATGACCATTTGCTATACGCTTACAGACAAGTAAGACACAAAAGAACTTTCTTGACAGCCCTTATGCAACACATTCCAACACAGCAAAAAGAATATGCAGAAGTCTCAAACAGAATGGTAAGGCACTCTACTTTCACCTGGACTGTATTTAAAGTCATGTAAATATGATTTTTTGGGTAAATGAGGGTTAAAGTCAGTCATTACCATTGTGTCAGAAGGACAATTCTCCTTTGTAAGGAGACTCTTACCATGCTTTTGTACAGTGTTTCTTACCCAAACTGAAATACAGTAAGACAACTGAGAAATACACTGCAACTGAAATGAGTTCCAAGATGCCTTCCCCTGTACTGTCTTTTGGACCAAAGCTCAAAAAGTTACAAGAGGTTACAAGCAAATAAAATATATTGAAATGTAACACACTAGTAAGAAGTATTCCTGAACTATCAGAGACCTTCTGTTGGAATAACCAATGCTTTTACTTAAAAAGTTTTCAAAGACATTCATGTCCCAACACACATTACAAAAATCATTTGAGGGAAAGAGCTATCAAGATGCAGGAGAAAATATCCTGTTTGGACTTTGGCAGACAAAGTCCATGGGTGTGTTCCTAATTTTTTATCAGTTTGATGATAGAGAACAGCACTCTCATTGACAGTCCAAATTTTAAACTTACTTTTTTGTCAAAACTGTTTAACTGTTTAAACTGACTTTTTTGTCAAAAAAGTCAACAAGCAGCTAGCAAGAACTTTAGGGAAAGGCAGTATTTTTGGGTGTTTGTCCTGAGACATAGTTTTCTTTCCTAGATCAACCACAGAATCTCATTACCTGACCACAGAAAGGTAAACTACTGAACCCTGATCTGCAGAGACTTGCAAGGGATGAAGGATTCACAGTCAGGACATATGTTTAGACACAGGAGGTAGTTCAGAGTGCGCTTGAGGAAGGAGAAGAACCTTTCAAAGCATGACATGCAAGCCCACAGACATGAGAAGATAGCCTAAATACAATGCGGATTTCAGACTGTTTGTTCCCTTATCTTTGCACTTTGCTTGCAGCTCAAGGCACTGACAGGAACTTCATACAAACATATAAAAAAAAATATCTCACCCCACATGAAACAAGTACACACATGTTTCCAGCTACTTCTGTCAGTTTCTATCTGCTAACTCAAAAGACAGAACTTGCTGCTTTGGGTAAGAGTGGCTTCTCTTTCCTTTCTGATTTGGGTAGAACCTACAAAAACTCCATTTATCTCTATTAGCAAAGCTGCTGTGATAATACTCTTGTCCATGACTATCCACCTCCAGATTCCCCAGGAAGCAGGGAGTACTAGGGATATTATCTAGTCACTGGAATAGGAACAGTTGAAATAATCAAAAATGTTTTCACCCTTTTAACTGAATCATGCTATTTTGAAGTTTATCTACTAATTTATCTTCTATCAATTTTCTTCATACTTCCCTTCATGCTTAGTGGCATGATTAACATCCGCAAACTGCATTGGGCTGATTATGCTGCAAACCATTTGGTTACTTCCATCATTATTCAACATGCAAAGGAGAATAAAACAGGATTAGAATTACTCTTCCATAAATCCTCTCAGGGAGTTCACAAGCGCTCCCTTGTCCTCTCTACTCCAGTTCCCTTGTTATTTTTCAGTTTCATAAGCTGGTTAGATGGAGTCAGAAATAAACACAAAATGCTAAGAGCTGTCTTGGCAGCCTCCAGTGAATTCCCACCATAAGCATTTTCACATCCCACAGCAAAGCAAGCAAGCAAGCAAGCAAGCCAAGGTGTTTCGTAAGAGCAACCCACAAGTCCTAACAAACACATTTACGAAATTAACTGAAGCTTTCACCATTTATGCTACAGCATCTTGCAAGGGTCTAAAAACCTCTCCTCCAGATCAAAACAACCAAAAGCAGCTTTTCATACAAAGTTGTTGTCACCAGGCCCTGTATAAGAAGGTGTTTAAAATGTACACCAGCAGCGAAATAGAGAATTATGTTTCACCAATTATTCTGATGAATTTTGCTATGGAAGTCTGATGTCAAGCACAACATGAGAGTTTTTTGTCCTAACTCTATTTTAAGCCTTCTCTAGCACAGTCCACTGATCTGTTCTGTATTAATACTGCTCCCAAAGTTAATCATTAGAAACTGCTATCTCTTCTATCTCTGAAAAACAGAGTAAAAAGAATCAGGGCAAGAATTAAAACAACTGCTTCATACAGTACAATCCAACTTCAATCAGAATACAGAACATTCCAAACAAAATGCTTCTGAGTGCTTTGCTTGTTATCCTCACCTCTAAAAACACTCTATTACTACAGTTTAGTAACTGAGAAAATTATTACTACAGAAAGGTAACTGAGTAAAATGAACATATCTCAAGTTATTCTCTTACCTTAGATACACCAAATAAATAAAGTAAAAAAAAATAGGGATAATTTATTTCTTTACAACTCTTCAACAGACATTGATGACATATTGATCAGTACTGCCAAAGAACTGGAAGTTCCCAGAAGACCTGGTGCTCCCTAACACATAGACTGGACACTTTTCTGCTCCACACAGTACTAGAAAAGGGGACATCAGGGTGAGCTCTGTGGCAGCCTCAGCACATGCAGTGCTTCCAGATATGGGCAGCTCTGATACAGCCATAGCTCAGACACACCTGCCTGCTCCACATCTCTTTCTGGGGACTCAGTCACTATCAATCCCACACCCCAACCATGCTCAAGCTCTGTAAGTACAGAAGAACTCAGCAAAAACACAAGATTAAGAAGTGGGCAGGCGATGCCCATGTATAAGATGAGATAAACTGACATTTAAAAGTAGGAGGCATAAAACAATGTCTACAGAAGCTGCAGATGCCTGCTCTGAACCCAAATGAGATGAAAATGTCAATCCTTCCATAAAGATGTTTTCTACAGGACACACAGTTATGTTAGCCTTTTTTTTCCTGATTTTCAATGGAACATTTTTCTGAATACATGGTTACATGAAAAATAACATTAGTGACAGTTTGACTGCTCCAATTACTGAATAGTTACTTTTTTTTTTCCAAATTGCTAGCTGAAGTAGGGTGCATAAACATTTAATGACAGGGTGTCTGGGTGACCATGTTGTGTTCTCAGAGCACAACAGAAAAAAGAAGCATAGCCTTTTGTGCATTTCTGCCTGATGTAACTTTAGGAAGTTACTTCTTATGAATGCAAACATCATCATTAATTTTGGAGAAGATTTTTAAATCCTGTTTTATATTTTCCACGGAAATCTGGATATTTAGCTCCTTCCCATTTCCCTACTGACCCTGTTCATTAAACTACCACTATAGTACACTGTTTGTACATGAAGTTTGGATTAATTTTGCTGTGACTGAATTAAATTGCAGATGCCTCAGAGTTCTCAGGTAGCTGACTTGACCCTTTTATTCTCAAATTCCAAGATACACATTTAAATGTATTAATCAGTAATGACTGAAAAAATACCTTCTCATCAGGCTCACCTTATTTTCCTCATGTTCAAATACACCAGGTTATTTCCTTTCATATTTCAATTCTCAACATATACTTACATGGCAGGCTTTTCAGAGCAGGCAATATTTTCTTATTAGCCTGGGTATTATGTATCTATGTATATCTAATCTCAATCTTTTAATATAATATTGTTTAATTTTAAATTCAGTAATACTGATAATGATAAAGGGAGAGAGTGTTTCTGGGACTTCGGACTATGGATAGATCCAGACAGTGAATCTGAGGTGTGAATGCATGCTTTGGAGAAGTTTGTACCACTTAAGGTACAGATAAAAGGTACTCCTTTCTCATGAAAGACTTAAGAGTTATTTGTAACTCACAGTGACATTTCACTACTAAAAATAAAATGAACAGTATGTATGAGGTTGCTGTCTTTTTGATTTCATATAATCATTTCCACAAAATCATATTCTTATTAAAATATGATCTACATGGACAATTTTGCAACAAAAAACTACTCAGGTCAAACTTACTGATTCGGCAAGAGCTCTATTTTTGTGAGAAGAGCTGTATATGAAAATACCAAAAAACAAGTAGCTTTCTGGAAGGTAACTTAACACTACAACATAAAATACAACTTTTTGCATTCTCTCTCAGGGTAGGGTTTCTTTCCTAGTTCCTTTAATAATGTTGTGTTGAAATATTTAATGCATATTTTGAAAAAGCTGACAAGTATTCAGCTATAAAGATCTAACATCAAACAATTCTCACTGTTTCTCTCAACCAGCTTCCACCTACTTCAGCTCTTGAAATGAAATTCAGAAAGCCTCGAACACAAATAAAATTTGGGTTGAACTGTTAAGTCACAGACTAGCCTTGTGCCAAAACTCTGCAGCTCAACCCTGCTGACTTCATGTTACTGCTCAAGATATTGAATTCAATGACCCTTCTTTTCTAATGCTACCTCAAACAGCAGAGACTCTCATATTGGAAGGAGGTGAGACACAAGATTACCATCCCAACAGCTGATCACCAACTACATTTCTGTTTTGCTCAAATTTCATTTCATCAAGAAATGTACTCTAAATAGAATACAGCAACAAAAAATACGAAGTAGACTTCTCTGAAAAGAGCACTTATCAAGACCATGTAAGCATTACCAAAATATACACCCAAGTGGTACTGTATCATAAACACATTTGAGAAGAATGATATTAGATTAACAGGAGTCTACCAAAAGATTACTTACCATGTTCTCCACAGACCCTCATCTATATATCTTAAAAACAAACTTTCATCTCCTTTAGCACACAGAAAAGCATCTTCTAGGTCTCTCAACAAGACAGCAAGTTGTTTGTTTTGTTGTTTTTTGGTGGTGGTTTTTTTTTTTTTTTTTTTTTTTTTTTTTTTTTTTTTTTTAAATACAGTTTCACTCACATCATCAGACACAGACTGATGATACCAGTAAAAGAATATAGTAACGGAGTTGTTGCAGGTACCTCTGTGTTACACATAGCTCCATCTGGCTGTAAAATAAATAAATGAATAAATGAAGGGCTGAGATTTCTCCCTTCCACAGGGACATGAGTACTTGCGACTCTCTCCAGATGCTGCTCCCCAAGAAGCACATGAAAATGCACCTCTCAGAAAGCACCACTATGACAGGATCCACTGCAAATGCACCTTCTGCTCTTGTCATTGCTTTGCCTTCACTTTAATGAGACATTGTAGTATTGTCTAAAGTACCTCTTACATAGAACATAGATTCTCATCAATAAACTTGCAACAGAATATATTTTATTTTCTATCTTCTTCCTACCTACACTGACTCAAGAAATATTTTACTCCAGGAATTGCCTCAGGGCACTTTGCAGCAGAAGGCAGAGAAATGGTATTTATCCCTTAGAAGAAAACAGAAGTAGAGTGTTTGATCCAAAATTCTAATCTCTGTCTACATCTACCTCTGCCCTTACTTACCTGATGAATAAACAAAATATTAAATGTGGTGGCATTTACTGTAGCTATTTTGACTGCTTCTAGTTCAGCTGACTACAGTCTCAGCTCATAACAACCCACAACAATTCTTGAAGGTGTAAAACCAATCCTGCTTACCTTTCATCCCAAACTTAGAGTGTCTTCCAAACTTCAGAATAATGAGGGTTATTACTAAGCCAGTGCACACCAGTGCTGCAATTCCCACCACAACGTACACCTAAAAAAAATGAGGACACAGACCTGTTTGTTTTGGTTTTGTGTCGTCAAAGACATGCAACATACATTCAAATTAATCCAGTTATGAAAAGAGATTAATTTTAACTGGGGAACATTTGTACTCTGTTCAAAGAGTAGAGAAAACAGACACTTGTTGAGGTTTCTTCTATTCTGCAGAGAACAGAGATTCAGACACTTATAAAATTTTTCAACATCCCACACATTCAAAGCAGGTGGGAGGGAGTGTACATCACCCTTTTCCCTTGCAGCAGAATGGCATGTTACAAGAAAACACATGAGAACAGCACATAGGAAAAAATAAGTTACTGTGGGGATGGCTGAATACTCGTATAAATTACCTGGAGTGGCTGTGAAGGCTCCATGACTGGAAATACCAAAACCAGAGAGGACACAACCATAAACAACTAGCCCTGCTTTTACCAGGAGAGCTTGGACCAGAGGACTTTCACAGGTCCCACCTTTACCACCTCAGCAGTTCAATGACTCTGTTATTAGATTAGACAAGACTGTCTTGGATCCTCCCAATTTTTAGAGCACTGTCCCAACTCAAAGTCTGCTCTCTGGTTCACAAATGCACACTGTCATTCGTGTCACTCACAGAGAGTCACTGATGGAGGGAGGCTGCAGTGTCAACCAGGCTGGTAACCCACTATCAGTTTCCAACATTTCAGTTCAGGAAAGCATGAGAGGCAAGGCAGCAAAGGAGGAGGCCTATCAGTTCAGCCACTTGTACTAAAATCTATCACAAGTCATTTAATCAAAAACCTACATGAAATCATGTCTTAAAACATACAGTTAGACTTTGAAAACTCATTGCAGCACATCACCTTTCTAACAAGGAGATATTCAACCAATAATCTTCAAATTACCTTGGAGGTCTTTGTTTTGTACATGAAGATTTGCTGTCATTGACTAAAAATTAGATGCAAAGTCTTAGGCTAAAAAAATGACAGTTAAGTTGTTAAGAAAAGTAAGACACAAAACAGTGGTTTTACTTGAACTGAAAAGTGATTCACTCGTTCAAAAAAAATGGGGGAAGGACAAGAGTGGGGAGCACTCATTTTATTTTTCATCCTTTTTTTCTTTTTCCTGAGTTTTGATTACAACACAGTAATAGCCATAGTTTTCTAATAGGCTAGAGTCTTATTAGTGTCTGCAATTTTTTAAGTTGTATAGCCTAAAAGTTCACAAAGATCACAGACCAAAAAACAATGAATATACTTACAGTGATGCTATCCTCATTTTCTTTGTTGGAAACATCCGTTGAAGTGATTTGATTACTGTTATTTGTGGCATCTCCAAGGTCATTAGGTGTGGTTTCATACTCTTAAGAAAGGAAAAAATGTTGCTTTTACAACTCCATAGCTTTGATGGGGAAATGGTTTTTTATATTATTTCTGCTCCGTAACACGGTAAGGCCACTATCAACTTTGGGAATTTAAGATTTTGGACACAACTTGTAATTGCTAAAGATGCTGGAGTGTTTTGAGGGTAATCACTATGGCATGTAAATGAGCAAAGCTGTTGTCACTGACAAATGTGAAAAAAGAAGCAATCTACATGATAGTGTGTATCCCTACTGGAAACACTAGAGTTAAATGAGAACTCCATCCACACAGCTATTTTTATGTGCTTCTGACTTCCCATTAAAAATGAAAGACTGCCCTCTACACTGAACTTCACCAGCCTTGTATTCAGTCAAATATAGGACAGTCTTAGAAATTAGCCTGAGCACTTTTGTTTTCGTGAGAAGAAGTCAGAGGATGGGTTTTAAGCTATCTTACTAATACCAAATATGAAATAGCTGTTTTCATTTGTTTAATAAATAATTTTTAAAAATAAATAAATTTTTAAAAATGTTATACACACAGAGGTTACAGTTTAGCATTGCTGTCTTACAGATAAACCTCTAAAAATTAAAATGCCTGAAATGGTATGAAGAAATTTGATTGATTTATCAAAATAATTCCACTAACATGGTTGCACGGGCAAAAGCAGAACTATTCCATACAAAGAATGATCATGGCTCAATTGTATTTATAAGAACTTCAAAACAAAACACAGATATCTATAGTCCATGATTTCCTGAAAAAATTATTCAAATGAGAGAAAAATAATTAGATGTTATATATATGAAGTTAAGATAAGCATGCATTAAAATAAAATTTTAAAATGTACTTATTTTATTACATCTGGGAATATATGTAACATTTTAATTTCATGACTGTAATGTATGCAGATCTAAGAAACAAAGGGCAATAACTGCACCTATTATAAAATACACCTCCAGCATCGTAATTTAAGTTTGCAATTAAATGGGTATTTCTTTACTTGCTTCCATTAAAATCAGTGCCATAAGCCTGCAGATGAAATCTTAAATGTGAATTTGAATAAGCTTTTGCTAACTACAGCAGCAGGAGCATTTCTGAACTCCAGCTGAGCAAGAGCAGGGAGGGCTTGCACCTAAGCACTATTCTCCTTTAGTTCCCATGACCAGTTTGGAGACCTCAGCTTGCAGTGTTAGTAAGAAGTTGCACTGGGCTTTTGATCTTCAGGCATGCAAGGACACCTTTGCTTTCTGCAAAGCACTTGCAGGCTGCAGGTTTTTTTTGGTACAGGAAGCTGTCAGCTACCTCTGGCACCAGTGCTACAGTCAGCACAGTCAGGATGCCTAAACAACTCACATAGTCTATTTTAGACTAAACTATGCATGCCAAAGGACAGGATCTTTCAAGACAAAATACATATTAAACATACAGAGCTTTCAAGAGAAAAAAAAATTCCTGATCTTTTACCATTTGAACTCTCCAACTCCACACTGCATCTCTGTGTGTGTAGCTTACCATGCAGCAAGGTTAGAGCAGCAGCAACAGGAGAATGAACAGCAGTCCTCACTCATCCAGGTAGCAAAATAGCTGCCTGAATGGCTCACCTGCACAAGCAGCCTGGACTTTCAGACAAGATTCTGTGCTGATCATCTGTCACTGTGAATACATCCTTTGCCAAGCAGAGGAGGAGACTTCTACTTCATTATTTGCAGGAAAAGTCTGCTTTATAACAAATACTTCAGCCGAAAAAAAAAATTGGCTTCCTTTACAATTAGCTGGGAAAATTTTCACAAAGCTGGTTTTGGCCAACCATATATTTACTATTGTTTTATAAGACTAACATATAAAAATATTTAGAGCCTTTTCTGCTCTGACTTTGTAAAACAAATGTTGAAGAAAGAAATTTTTTGCTCCCAATTTCACTTGTAAATAACAGCTGATGCTATTTGTGTTTATGCTCAGGCCTGTTCCAAACTACTGGAAATCTGGAGGGCTAATGAGAACCACAGATCTGGTCTGAATCATCTGAATGAACTTCTATATTAAAATGGGCAAAAGCTAAGATAGGCTACATTGGTATACTGGTGCTTTGCTGACATTGCTTGCTGCCTAACTGTGAATCATTTGCATTTGAGGTATTGCCAGATCTCCAAAGCCCCTTGAAATGGGTGAATCAGGCAAGGAAAGTACACGAGACAGCTATCCAGCCCAAGCTGGATGATTTGAGTTAAACAAATTCCTGTTCATTTCTCTGTGAAATCCTGACATAGACACTGAGCACTCCTACAGATAGGGTCACGCCTTTTGACTCATGGCAGATAAGGCTCATATTGCTTTAGGGCCAGGTTCTCCAGTGCTCTGTACCTCATGCAGCCACCAGTGACTAATAACAGCTGCGGTGATTTGCAGCAGGCATTGGCCAGTATTTTATAGCCATTTCACAAACAAGGTGCATGGTGGCTGGGATTGACACAACACCACAGTCATATCAGCACCGGGGATCACTCTGTACAATCATTCTGGGGTTTGGCAGATATGGGGCAGGTTGTGTCTCTCATGTTCACAACCACGTTAGAA
Organism: Phylloscopus collybita; assembly: GCA_027886175.1. Taxonomy (NCBI): domain Eukaryota; kingdom Metazoa; phylum Chordata; class Aves; order Passeriformes; family Phylloscopidae; genus Phylloscopus; species Phylloscopus collybita. The sequence continues at coordinate 5,134,199 of JAJNNQ010000029.1, forward strand.
GAGGCATCATGGCATGAAAATATGAACTCAGAGCCAAAGCAGCTGTCTTTGCACTCAATGTCCTGCTCAGACCCATGTGAGTAGGTTTATTTCTCTCAGTTAATTTCCAGATGGTGTCAGGATAGCATTCTCTCTTTGTCTTTTCCAAGAGGTGCCACAGAGGTGAGCTAGAGGCACAAGTGACTGCTCCACGCTTGTGGCAAGCAGTGCCCCATGCAGGCCGGACTCCCCTTGGCAAACTCAATGTCATGTGGCCTGATGTCACCTCATCAGATCTTCTGATTTCTGTTGCTTGTTCAAAATACTTAACAACAACATTTGGAAATTGCCTCACATCACAAGGACAACAGTTTCAAACAGCAGGAAGAACAGCCAGGAATAAAGAAGGCGGCTGCCTTCTCCAGTACTTGGTCTTGCAGGCCACGATCTGCTAACAAAACTCGAGGCATACACCTCAGAAGAAACCCACCCAAGTCAGTCTTAGCACAAGTTTTAGCACAAGGCTAGAGCCATACAGGCATCAGGACCTTGATAAAATGCTCAGAATCAAAATCTTCATGCATACAGCTTATATAATACAACACATGAAGAAACTGTGCAAACCATCACCACTTTCCTATCCCCAACCCTCCCTTCTCCTTCTCCTCCAAAAAAAAGATTTTGGAAAGAGAGGGAGGCGAAACTATCCTTTGGAGTTTCTAAGCATTTGAAGTCAAATTGATGCTTCAATTGCACATTTGCTAAAGTTTAATGACATGGAATGGAATCAAAGCAATAACATTTAGATCAGCTTTAGGTAACCTGAGTCATGCTATTCATCCAAACAAAAAGTACTCCAAACAGGATCCAGCTTCAAGCTGGTTGTATATGGTGGGTAAGACAAACTTTTCTACTTGCCAGAAGTATACCAGAAATATTTTTAAAAACCAGACAGTTGTCTTTTATTCTGCAGCTTCTATTTCAGTGCACACTGGCTTTCACTTGGTACATTTTGCCTAAACAAAAAACTAATGTGAACACTGTGCCATCAAAATCTCCTGGCATGCACTCAGCACCACTGAATTGATGGTCTGCTTATGCAAGAGAGATTAAGGGAAGGTACAAATGAGAGGACAGAGCAAAATAAATTGCCTACAGGAAAACTTACTTGTGCCAACTTCTTTTCTAAGTGGGATTTGGGGGTACATTTTTGGAGGCAAAACAAGTATGGAATCATCCCTGGAAAAATAAATTAACCTGCATAAAGAGAAATCACAAACTCTCTTTCCTCCAAGAAATGACTCCAAAAGGTTCACAAAATCTCATGTCTGTGAACACAGCTGTCATCCTACAGAATCAACTGCACCCATTTGTAGCAGTGAATTTATAGTTCTAATGTGAATCAAAAGCAACATAGTAAGTTAAACATCATATTGTCATCACATATGTTAAATATAAGGCAGGAGAACCAAAACCACAAAGTACCTTTTAGAGCTGTATTATTCTATGTGACATTTCAATTTAGCTAAACCTAACATTTGAACTTTTAATGTTTCAGTTCCTTCATTTCTGTTATTAAAAGAAAAGAAAATCAAATATATACCATAAACGTCTGGATCCAAAATTGGGCCACTACCTGTACATGGGAAAGAGAGAGAGAGAGAAAAAAAAAAAAAAAAAAAAAAAAAAAAAAAAAAAAAAAGCTTTGTAAATAAATTGCAAATGCTGTAAGGATAAAAATTTCTTTAGGAGTAGTTTTAAGAATTGACTTCATTTGCCATAGCAATCATAAGTATCACCTTAAATGCAAATCAACATCAATAACTTCAGTTTATTAATTACATTTACAATCATCTTGGAGTTATCCCAAAAGTTAATATTTCATTTCATATGGGCACATGGCAGTAACTCTGGCAGGGGCATGTGTTATTTTACAACATATTTTCCATTATTTTATATATATATATATGTATATATATTTGTATGTGTGTGTGTGTGTGTATGTATATACATGTGTGTGTGTATGTATATACATGTGTGTATGTTTGTATATATATATATGTGTATGTGTTTATGTATATATATGAAATAAGTGAAACAATAACTATTCATGTTGTAAAATCAAAGGTAAAATTTTCTCTGAATTCAAGTGGAAGCAGATCTCCCAGAGCTTTAACGATCACCGACTTTTACCTGATAAAAAAATTATGCTACTCTATCATGTTGCAAGCAAACAATTTTAAGCTGTGAGTTGGCAAGTTAAGGACTACAGGTAGAAATTACTTAAGCAGCACCATTTGATTCACTCTGTAAAAGGATGCTTCTTTTACATCCAGCTGCACAGCTAATACAGACAGAACTCTTACTGAAAGAGTCAGATGTCTCAGAAACCAGACTTTAGCAAATGGATATCTGTCCAGTCTACAGTTCTCTGAATTTTACTAATTCCTGTTTGCAGCTTTTTCTAATGACTTACGGCACGTATGTAAGGTTTAGCACATAGGTGAGTAAAATCCACAGAACAGCTGCAGAAATCAGTGAACTCATATTCATGTTTTGCAAGATACTTGTGTATGTTATGTTTGAAAATACCCATTCATTCTGATCTATAATGTACTTCTAGCATAGCTTTTGTAGTAGGCTTATAGTTATCTCTTCCATATTTTTTCTTTCTATTTTTGCAGGTTTGAAAATAAAATTAACAAATAATTAAAATCTCTAAAGATGAATCCAGCTTCAATAAACATAATTCTGTTTATACTACTATACAGTAAATTCACAGCAGTAGCATTGCATGGGTATAATGCCACAATGAAGTAAAAGCAGAACACTATTGTTAACAGCACAAGAACCTGTGCTGAAAATACTAGTAGCAACCTATTTGTAGAATAGTAGCAGAAAATTAGGCATATTTTAAATTGCACTTGGAGATATTCCCTTATCTAGGGATAGATGTCAATAGATCCCATGAGAACTGTCATGTCAATTGGCAAAAATAGATAACCAGTGAAGAAACCCTAACTATCTATCCTCAAGTAATCTGACCAGATATTTTTCTCCACAGAAGTTCATGGTTCCAGTTTTCCAAATGCAGAACATCCAAATGCAGAAAAATAGAAAATTTCTAACTCACCTTCTGTAATCTGAAGTGGAAAGAAAACCACAAACAACAAAAAACTCCCAGTCCTTTATTTATGAGTTAAATGTCAATATTTTTGTTTCTATTTACTGGAATTGGGATAAACCAAAAAGGCTAGTAAAACCCTTAACTCCTCCCAGACATATAAAATAAGAAGTCATCAATTCCATTAAAATATCTTTTATATAACTAAACACTTCAAATAAAGCTGCAAAAATCAAGATGGTGGACAACCAATGTTTAGTATTACTTTTTCTATTTAGCACATAAAAACATACCACCTTAATCATCAGTTGAAGTTATTTTAACCTTATACTTCACCACAGTCCTTTTGTAAGCTTACACACAATTATTTTCAAGGCCAAGACCACAACTTCTATTTCTACTCCAAATGTGCATGGTACAAAACGGCACCATTGTTTTAGTCCCCATTAGAAGAGGTTGTTGAGTAAATGAGCTATCAAAAGCCTTATCCTACTCCATCATTTGTACAAACTACATCAACTACACTCTGATTGTTTGCTTCTTTCTTTATAAATCTGGCATTTTCAAAATAAAGCAGCAGGAAAAGACTCAATTCAAAAACATACTTCTGAAAAAAACAGGTTATGCTGCATAAGCAATATGCTATTTTTAAGGCATATTTAGCATATTCTTTTACTTTGACAAGATATATGTGACTTGGACTCCTTCAGCTGAATTTTAACATAGAGACTTAGTAGATGAATAAGCTTAATTAAAAATATCTGTTATTGGTAAAAATCTCTCCCACATTCACTAGCCATTTTAGATCCACTATGAGAACAGCCTCCAGAATGAACCATGACCATTTCTTGTTTACTGTTGACAGCAGTTAGTCTCAAATAATCAAATCACTCTCAGCAAGAATTGGAAACCAAGAACTTTAACTGACTAAAGATAGTTAAAAATTCAGCTAGTAAAATACGAAATCCATTCTTCCAGGTCTTCACATTTAAAACAAATTCTTAATTTACAACATTAACTTGGGTATCATTAACACAATTGAAATTCCACTATGGTACCTGGTTTCCTCTCTTTCATGCCTGCATGCTCAGACCAGTGAAAAACAGTTCCTCAAGAGGCATGCTGAAAGTTAAGAGCATCTTAGCACAAAACACATCTGCATCTTGATTGATCCAACTCTGAAAGTGGACTATTACACTATTGATGTAGCATATGCTTCAGACTTACATGCATTTATTTTGGATAGACATATGGATTATAGGTGAGGGGATTTTTAAAATTTTCTTTTTTTCTTCTTTTTATCTTCAGAGCATTTGCTGAAGTGATGCAATAACCAGAGAATCAGCTTAAAGCTCAGTGAGTGTACCCCACCCCATGAAACATCAGGACTGGTATTTAATTCAGTCATGAAGACATGAAAATGAACAAAATACCAGGGTGTGGGCCTTAATCTTTATGCTTCAGTGTACAGTATGTGGGCCAAAAGAAGAAACTACATAGTAATGACAGCACTGAAAAAGCCTTTTAAGGATTTGAAAAAGCCTGACAGTGCTTTAAATAGCAATAGTATAGAACAAAAATTGTAATACGATGCATTCGTTTTCAGATGAGCTTCAGTGAAGGAGACAACAATGTGATGTTTACTAAACCTCAAATTTTGCAGGAGAAAACTAAAAACAATATTGAAGAGGCTAAGTAGATAAGCTATTTCTCCTGTTGTTAATTTTTAAGGCTGGTTTGGTGCCATCCACTATGCATAAAATAACGTATAATGCAGTCAGATCTTGTCTATACATATTCCCATTTCCTCTATACTCTTTTTGTGAAGCTTACTCCACCACAGATCTTGGGAATTTCTTAAAGAACACAGCAGTGTTTATCTATACATATGTATACCAGTTTATATTGTTAGACTTATATTTTATAGGAATATAAAAGGGATGGAAAAAATAAATTATGTTTTCTTTCTAAATTAGAGAATAGCTACAGTTCTATTTATTGTGGACAGAAGCATCAAGGAAAAACAGAACAGGAAAGGGGATTTGGATCAAAGACCAAAAAAAATTATAAAATCACCTAATGTATTAGAGGTAGCTGATACTCTGCTAGAAAATGAAGCCAGGTTCATATTAAATAATCACAGTGTAAGAGAACTTCCACTGTACACAGAACATCCATGAAGTGAACTGTTTTGCTGAACAATTAAAATGCAGTAGTAGGGGACATCTGTAGCTGAAACCACTGCATGTTTGTGTAATGAGTCTCTTTAAGGAAGAACTCCAGAGAAAAAAGAGGAGAGGACCAGAGAGCACAGCAGGAGTAAATAAAGCCCATTTTTATCAGCTCTTCATCTTCTCCTAAGGATGGGAAAGCAAAACACCTACCATCTCTTTCCCTACAGCAAACCAAGCTGAAAGGGAAAAAATTAAATACTGACCATATTTTTATGGTCTGTGGCCTGAGAGCCAAAGATACATACAGTCTCATATTTTGAGGTATGACTATGCAATTATCTGCCAAGACCATAACTTCTATTTCTACTCCAAATGTGCAAGGTCCACTCAGTTTTCTTCCACATGCTCCAACATGCTTGCACATACAGTGACTGCTGTTACAGCCACTTCATGAATGGTTTTGAAGATGTGGGAAAAGATCAAACCACAGTGAATATCAGTCACTTACAGCAGTCCCTGCAATTCAGTAAGCAAGTCCACATTGAGCCTGCCCACATAGTACTTATAAAGGGCGAGGGGGAGTCTTTAGAGCAACTGAAGGTGCAACCATCTTGAATGCTGATACTCCTAGCAGTGTAGGTGCCTAGCTGCCACCTAGACAAATGGCAATTAGACACCAAAATGCCTGTTAAGATCTGAGACCTCATCCATCCTGCCTCTGGGTTACTTGTTTTCTCTCCAGTTCCCTCTGGTGTCCTCAAAACAATATATTATCACAAACTCACTTGACTGCACTATCAATTTTGCAACAAGGCACTAGATGCCACACAAGCATCCTTCACATCTTTGAACACACTGCCTAGTTCCATTCATATGCAGTACAGCAAGTTACAGAGAGGCTGAATTGGCACTCAGTGCTTTTCAGGATAAGAACTGAGGCTTGGGAAAACTTCAGAAACAGCAACTTTTCATTAGCCTTGGCTGGCAGGGAGGATGGTTACTCAAAGGAAGATTTACAGAGCACTGGCATAACCTCCCTTCACAAGCAATAAACAAGAAGAAAATGCTCAAGGAAAACATTATTTTACAAGTAATAATGAAGACATTCATTCTGAGAAAAAAAGTTCTATAAAAACCTTCCTGCAAAATAGTTAAATGGCCAAAAGCACTATTTCACCACTTTCATCAATTTGTAATTGCTAGCATTAAAAAAAAAATTACACTCACCATCTCCAGGCACTGACATGAAATGAGCATCAACTCGTTTTTCATCCTCTCCATAATCATTCTTTGCAAGTAAGGTGTAAGCACCATTATTCAGGTGTGTAGGATTGTCCAGCTGAAGGCAGCCATGGTATTCACTTTGATTGATAACGTGTATTTTAGTACAGATGTATTCAGACTCATTCAGTACAGCTCCTTCATAGAACCACTGCAATGTGGGCTTAGGGTTCCCTTTCACAGTGAATGGAATACACCAGTGGTGGTCTGGGGTCGGAGACTCAATAAATGTGATATTTGGTGCAACTACATTGGAAAAAAGATGAAGAACATTAGAACAATCTGAACATGTCCTTCCTCCCTTCCCTCTCCTCCTCCTCCTCCCTCCCTCCCCTCCCTCCCAAGTTCTCATGGAAGTACTTTTCATTCATCAGTACAAATGTTACTAGATGGAATGGTACCTATTTGAAGGATACTCACACAGGAACATACCTGCTCTGTCTAGAGCATTATGCTGAACTGAAGCTGCTCTTTAGTAAGAAATAAAACAAACTAGTTTCAAAGAATGAAAACATGTTAAATCACTTAAAATGTGTAAGGTGTGGGAACTTTAGGTACTGGATCACTTAGAAGGAGGAGAAAGACACTTTAGCTTTACTTTGCTGAAAAAATGCTGCACAAGAGTGCTGAAGGAAGACAATAGTATTGAAAATACTTAAAACTGGCCAAAAGCAAATACTACTGGAAAGACACTCAGCTAGTAATCCAAATTTACAGATTATTTTCTTAACAGAATCAAAGACAGAACAGATTACTTAATTCTCTAGATTCTTCTGTCAGGGAAAAATAATTCTCTACTATACATATTCTCATCCTTGTTCAAACCTGCTAAATGCTTCAAGTTTACGGACGTCTGTTTCCCTCAAGAGATTATTCCAACACCTTGCCCATTATTTTCCTTTATTTTTATTCTTAACTACATCCAATTTCTTCTAGTTGTACTCCCTTTTATCACTCATAACAGTGCCAAGCTCAGAATCTCATTTACACTCTTCAAATATTTCTAGTTTATGTTTGTTTCCATACTTATTACATATCCAATTTCAATGTACAAACCTACATCTACAGTGTTTTTTCTAGTTTACTCTGTCATAAGCACATGCTGAGCAAAATTTGCCATCTATAAAGTGTTCCATTCCCATCTTCAATTAAACAGAGGGTTGCAACTTGTGAAAACATGCTGTATAGTTCATGTCCAATGACTTCAGCCTGGAGCTTAGATCTAAGAAAGAGGTGTTTGTGTATACTATATGTCCCTTCTCCCTTCCTTGGCTCTGAGAACTAAGTGTACTATTCAAAGCTGTGACAAATAAATTTACATCGGGCTGTACACACATTGAACAAAGCAGTTGTTGTTTTAGGCAGTAAGAACTTAAACATGTGCAGTCTCATATAATTCAACTAGCCTTTTGATGCATTCACATTTTGCAATTCCTAAGACAGTGTGCATGTACATACACACCATTACAAACCTTCCCACACTGACAACGCCATTCAGTATTCAGGATTTCAGACCTTTTACAGATTCTCTTACACATTCTTTTAACTGGAAGGCAAAGCAGTCAGAAGTACATTTTTTGCAGAATACAGAGCTGAAAAAGATAAATGCAACAATGGCTGATTGGGCTACTCCTAGCAATAACTGCAGTAGATAGTTCATATGCCTTAAGGGTTTTCGTTTCAATAGCTTGAAGGTCAAAAAAATACCCAAAACAGTTCCTGTCAATGCAGTTTGGCCTCCAGGTCTGTATGGAGGCCCACATACGTACAGAATACGGTAAGCTCGGCAGAGGCTTGGTCCTCTCCCACAATGTTCTCTGCTACACAGGAAATCTCCAGTCCACTATCCATTGACGAAACATTCTTGATGGTGAGAGAGGCAGGGTTCTTATTTGTGTCACTCTAAAAATGATCAGAAAAACACGAATGCATCAGCCACAGCATTAAGAACAATGGAGAGGGAGGGAATCACTGGCCACAGCTGAATGGCATTTTTCATTTTCCCTTCCTTTTAGCTGTATCTGTCTACAATTAACCAAAGCCTTATTTTAGTGTCTTATCCAAACAGACATAAAAACAAGAACCAAGACAAGAACCGATTCTAAGAGTCAGTGGCAACAGATTCAAAGCTGCAAAGTCCTGCTACAAACTTTGCACTCAACCATGTTTCTGCCCCGTCACTTTCAGTCTGTGCCTTTTTTTTACACTTTATCCTCTCTACACAAATATTTTTTCTTCTAATCATATGACCTTGTTCATTCCTCTCTTCTACCTCATAACTGATTTCTATAGTCTACCTCTGCCTGTTCTCTTCTTCTTTTTCTTCCTGCCTATATCTGTTGAATCCTCGCTTTACTCATCCTTTTCTCTCATTTCTTTAAATTTATGCTTCACATCTTTTCCACTTCTCTTCCACTGCTGCCCTCTGAGCCCTACTGTATCTTGACATGTTTTCTATCTCCTTCTTAACCAAATTTCTCTTGAAAGCTTTCTTCTCTCAAGAAACCTTCCACGAGAAGCTGCATATCTTCTGCTGCCTAAGCTATTCACTAAGTACTGTTTTATGCATTTAAGAACAAGCTAATTATGGTAAGGATGATTCTTAAAAAATCTTGATTCTTATGATTCTTAGAAAGGTCGTTGTCTATCTACAGCCTTAAGTAACATACTGACCATGCAGCTATGTCACACTGGTAAAGCAAATATAGCTGAATTAACCTCCTACACAAAAAGCAGTAGCAAAGCTGGTTGTTACTCCCGTGTTAATAAATCAGGCCCTTCACATGATCTCCAAATAATTATTATTTCCATACTTGAATTTTTCATAAAGAGCTAGACTATTTTGTTAAATTGGAAAGAAACCAAAGCACACTCTGAAAAATAAATAATAATTATGATAATTTTTAAAACTATTTTTAAGGTACTTTTTGTAATGTACACTGTCAGTGCTACAGACAACACAAACAAGTAACCCATTATAATTGTAAAACCACAGCAACTTTAGATGGCAGTCAACAGGAATATGTGGGAGCACTCCTGCATACAGTCCTGTGCAAACAGAATTTTGAACCTTGAGATGACACCCTAACTCCACTTGAGTTAAACATCCCTTTGATCTCAGTGTGACAGTAGGGGAGGCAGGTGGAAAAGCAAACACCCCTTCACATATTTTCTTATTTCACAATTCTCAGAGCTGAGCAGTGCTCAATGCTGGACTAAAAGCAGAGGGGCTGAAACACAGGTTTAGGGCTGAAATCTAGAGCAAGAAAAATCTAAGCAACATCAGTCAAACTATCCATCAACACAGAAACTCAGAACATAAAGGTTAGCTTTGCAGAACTCAAGTCTAGTTTTAACCTTTGCTAGTGCCCCTCTTTTTACAGAGGTGAGAGAAAACAGTGAAAAGAAGCATACAAGATGAAGAAAATGAAGGCAGAAACTGAGATATGGAAGTGAAAGAAAAGAAACCAAAAGCAATACTCATAGAAAAGGGTAGTTGAGAATGGCAAATAAGGACTAAAAGGCTCGTGCTCTTCTGCTACTGAAAAGACTGCTGTGCTCCGTGGCTAAGGGTGTAGCCAGCCAGCATGTCTACAATAGCATGATAAAGTTATGCCAAGACCGAATACACATGGAAAACTCGAAGCAAACTGACCATGGCATTTCAAAGATAGGAGGGTTAAAAAAAATTAGTTGATCTCACTTTTTGAACAGAATCCCACATTTGTTTTGGCTCCTAGAATTAAAATTTTTAAAAAAAGTTTTAGAACAGTGCAACAGGCCAGAAGTTCCCCAAACTGTTTTAATTTCTTGTGCTCGATGACGACTGATGTCTTGATGCCTTTGGGGAGTTTTACAGATCAGAGGGAATTTTAAAAGTACAACCAGAGCTCTACAGAGCTCATATTTATGAAAGCTGGAATGAAAGACAGACTACTTAAATTCTATACAAGCCTGATATAAAGAACTTTGGAAAGAAAATATGAAAACAGTGAGACCCAAGAAGTCTTGTCTCTTCCTCACTGCAGGAAGAGTTTTGGAAGTACACTTCCCACACCTTGTACAGACCAAGAAGCTTTAGGCAGTGTGCACCATCATGAATACAGGAAAGCAAATGCAATAAAATTGTAATAAATATGGGGTTTTCCTACGGTAAAATAACAGCAATTTATGAGGTCAGCAACTGCTTATATGCCCCTCCTTTTTCAATATTTCCATCAGAAAGGGCTTAATGAGTACACAGTCTACAAAAACAATACATATATATATATATATAAACAATTAACTCAGAAAACAAAATTACCCCATTAAGATGATTTCAATGAAGAAAGATATTCATACATCATTTAAAAAAACAAAACCAACTTGACAGTCTTTTAAGTAAAATCTTCAATTTCAAGGCTTTCTGTTGCTGCTAAGTGTGTTGAAGAAAAGTTAAACAAGCCACAAAATATTTACCGAATTATGAAATTAAAATTAAATAAAATTACAGATGCAAAGGTTTTTTTCACAATCAGTATAGATTTCATTTAGTCTCTTTAGGCATGTATCATTGATAACAAGAAAGTTCTTATGTTTCAGTATCCAGTTTACATTACTTCCGAAAAACTACATTACTCTCATTTACAAGTGAACATCCAAAACCCAGAGTGCAAACGAGAATCTTGAGAAACAAATGTCTGCCATTCCCCAAAAGCACTGCCACAGTCACCCTGGACTGAAGTAACTGGAACATAAATGTAATCCCAACATTAACTTTCTATTTCATTTTTTAATGGGAAGTTAACTAGAGCTGGAGATGAAACTTCATTCCACCCTTCAACAGGTGTCACCTGAACTGTCACGTGCTTGATTACAGACCTTACCTCATGGTTTGAAACAAGATTAGTTACCACCCAGGACACATTTGGGGGTGGCCCGCCAGTAGTATCACAGTACAACGTGATGCTCTTTCCTTCCACCACGGTGATGTTGTAATTGCTTAAGTTTGCTGAGGGCAAGTCTATGATAGAAACAACAACACAATAACCCAACATGTATTTGTATTTGACAGAATAGACACCATGCAACTCTAAGCAAGCTGTATAAATGCAACCACTACATCAAAAATTCACTGTAGTCAGTGCTATTCAATCAGGCAGTACAAACAGCTCTTTGGAAATAAAAAACTACAATCTTAAGCAGCTATGTATTTTCTGCACCTCCTCTGCTTCAAATTCTAAGAAAACTTTACTGCATGTGGAAATACATTAACTAGAGAATTATATAGCAATTATATATACATCAGGTGCACAAACAGAAATGATCTTAACTTCAGTTTTTAACATCAAAAGGAAAAAAAACTCTCTTCCTTTACTCTTTAAAACTAGAAACTGTATCTGTCTCTTTATAACACCTACAAACGTCTAGGAACCTCTAGGTTCCACTGACATAGTAGTATTTTCACTGTTCTCCACAACACTAACAGGAAAATCCCATTAGCTCCCAGTATCCCACAGGAGACTGCAGTCCTCTCTCTCTCATATAGAGACATAGCTCAGAGAGAGCAGGACAAAACCTAGATCTTAAGGTCAAAGGGAGGAAAACAGAGAACTTAACAGATTGAACTAGAGAAGGGAAAGGACAGAAGAGAGGGATAGCAATTGCACAGAGCTCTACTCAAGGCATCTCAGCTGATTTTTCTATTGTCCTTGGGAAAGCACAAAAGCAGTGAGATGTTAGCACTCATCAGGAAATAGGACTAGGTTTTAAAATAATTAGGACTCCCTCTCCATCTTACAGAGGTATAAATCACTCTGTGCCTCATTCTAAGGCACCCAAAGCAATGGGAACTTCCCAGAGAGCAAATTTATGCCGAATGTTTACAAAAACACAAGGAATTATAGAATTACTCTCTCCAAGATAATACTAGCAATAGCAGTAGGTTTCAGGAAATAAGGAACTCACATTTTGTATTTATTTATGTAGCAAATAATTATGCACCATTCTAGATATAACATCTTTCTTAAAAGATACTAAGTCATGACTTGAAGCTCCTACACTCTGTAAAGATTCTTGGTCTCATTTACGAGGCATTTCACATCAACTGTTATAGGCAAATTTTACTTGCAATTTATTATCTCAAATAATCATGCTTATCTACTGTGCAGGACATTTATGCATAATTTTGCAATGACTTTTCTTTTTCTGAAACAAAAGTTCTCTTTGGTTATGTTTTTTAGTTGAGTGTACAGCAGTTTCATCATGGACTTGATGGTACAGATGTTTGGTAGAGATATTTTTCTTTACGTAAAAGACACAAAACAAATAAATAACCATCAAATCACTGTGAACACATTCACAGGCTTGCTGGAGGTTCAGTAGAAGCTAGATGTATTGGAAACCTCCCTTAAATTAGTTCAATAAAAAATAACTGAGTGGAAGTTATACAGAAAACTCAGAGAGTTTTTCCAGACAATGCTTTCCTGCCTAATAAGATTTGAAGATCAGCACAAGCATACAATAACTGCTCAGGCAATTCTCACAGTGTTTTAAGTTGTGTGGTAATATGATTCCTATTATAGGCATCATGGATTTCTTCAATTATGTTCACTATATAAACCATGGGTTGAAGTTTATTGAGACAAAGCTGGAGACTTTGTATGCCTTGATGCAGTAATCTGTTAGAGAAGGTAGCCATCTGCTCTAGCCTGCTGTGAATTCAGATCTCACCAGTGTCTGTCAACTAGCTGAGCAGGAAATAAAACTAATCTTAGAGAACATTTGGATATTAATTATGCTAGTTAGGGAACAAGGGAAGAAGTAATGAGATAATTTGCTTCATAAAGTTACACTTCCACAACACCTCTAAATACTGTCCAATTACTCTTGCCAGACCTGAACGTGCAAAGAGAATAAAGGTCCCCACTCTTCTTAACCCTACCACTTGGGAGAAGGTCTACATGATAGATTAGCATTTCATTGCACAAACTGGCACAGTTCCTACTAACACACCATTTCATGTGAAACTTCTCATGCAAGCAAAAATAAAAACAACTTTTGTCCCTTAGAGCTCTCCTTTAAATAGCTGTTAAGTTTTGAAGCAAATTCTTCCTGCAATGTGTTTATTTATAGGATAAGCAACTGAAGTTTAATTCCTGTGGTACTGGCTCTGGTTCCTACCCAGAACTAGATCTAGTTCTGTTTATTTGCAGAAGTCTGCAGGCGTCATGTTGGTGTTACATTTCAAATGGAAACAGCTACATCAGGCTTCATCCTGCCAGAAGGCTATAAAATAACAGTGCTTATTACTCTGTATGTTTATAAAGTTACATTAAAAACCAGTTGCAAGGCCCCTGCATCCAAAAGGGTACAAATGGAATGGAATGGAATGGAATGGAATGGAATGGAATGGAATGGAATGGAGTTAGAGAGAGAATAGATTAGAAATCACATTATTGTGTGTGTTTTCTTTTACCTTTTTCCAAGACATAAGATGGGTGGAAAACACAAGAATTGTCTTGGAACTCATTGTTTCTGGTTAGATATATTGAGATAGTGTGCTTTAACTGCAGGTGAATTTTGCTTTTATTTTCAGTGGCACCCAGACTGCTCCAGAGCAGAATCCACACTAGCTAAGATGTGGCTCTATTTGGGAAAAGCAAGAACAGTCACATAAGGCCTCATCTAGACATGACACATTGCCTTCATCAGCAAAGCAATGACACTAAGTAGCAAAACCTGTACTGAAAAATAGTTGTATGTTAAAAAAACATGATGGGACTTAACATACACAAATGCTCAGTTTGTATGCCCAGTGTAGTGTGAGACTATTTATATTGGCCAGTAACACTTTGACTCTTACAGAACTACAGAGATACCCAACTGTGCTGACTTTACACTCTAGTTAATCTGGTTAAATACAGTATTTTAGATAGTTATCACTTTTGTTGATAGGGATGTACATTTTAAAGGACTTTGTAAGCAGCAATTGATACACACTCTCAAACAGCATACTCAAATACTTCTGTATACTGCCAGCATAGTAAGATTAGACTGTAGCATAAGGGCCTGTACAAGGAAGGCATGACATCATCTTTCCTCAATTTCATCTTGGTATCTGTCAGACAGATTATTCCATGCCTCAAAGCTCAAAACAGAATCTCTGTTCCAAACTTTGATAGAATTAATTATTATAACTCTGGATATCAGCAATAACCCTGCTAGTACCTGATTGATTTTTCAAATTTGCTATATTCTTGGCCTTAACCTTCTGCAGCAATGTGTTGTATATAGGCTGTATACAAGAGCCACTCCCTATTATGAGTTCTCACTGATATTCAAATTTATTGAGTACTCTCCTGTTCTAGTGGAATAGAGTAAAGAGAGTTTCTGAATGATCTTTTTAAGACCACCTTGTTTTGTTTTGTTTTGGGTTTTTTTGCAATTCCTCTTTCTTTTCAATAATCCATTCAAAGCTTTTCAACCTCTAAAAATCAGGAGGAAAGAACCTGCTACTGAGAACTTCAAACTGTAATGTAGAGAGTAACACAGGCTGAGACACAAAATCATACACTAAAATCCATGTGTTTCCATTATGCACTGGTACATAATAGCTATTTGTTTTCACTACATACAGAATGTATTTTCTCATATTCACCATGATTACACTTTATTCCCAGGAATAGGTTGCTCTGGATTAGAATAAGCAGTCACTTCCCTCACCCCAGTACAACTAGACAGAACTGAAGACAAGCAGGAGGAACCCATTTATGTCAGCTGAGTTTCTCCAAATACCATCTCATGCTTTAGGAGAAACAAACACTCTTTAAAGTAGGGCTTGGAGTAGGGGGGGGGCATTTACCTTCACAGACCATCATTAGTGCAAAAGGATGGCCTGAAGCCATCAGACAGTGAAACTGTCAAACATCACTAGAGAATGAGTCACATTTCCCTGTGCACAGCTGGGACTTCAGCAACCACAAACCCAACACTTTGGATGCCATTTTCAAAGGTTACTACTACATTTGGCTACACAACTGTCAACGGAAATTAAGAAAATGAATGTGCCTGTATTCCTACAGGGCTTTCCAAGTATTTATGCTGCTACTTATTACTTTCTACAGAAAACTTAAACTGGCCTTCCTAGAGCCAGACTGTCACTATATGTCAAAGGAAGGATATGATCTAATAGAGAAATAAAAACTCTAGTCTGTAACTCAGCTCTTAACACCAAGAACTTTAGCCAGTATACTAAAGGAACATTTAAAAGAAAGTGGTCTTAAGCCATAAGAAGCAAATCCACCATTACACCAAAGATACTATTTCACTATCTGCAGTTATAAAAATTTTTACAAAATTAATACCAGATTCACTTTTCCTGCTTCAATTTTACCTGCTCAGTTCTAGGATTTTTTCAGTTGTTCAAAAACCTTCAAAAATTCTCTCAATATGGTCAATTACCCTCATTAATACCTAAGAAATTACATGATAAAAAATTAGTACCTGAGAGAATACTGTAACTTCAATATAGCATTCATTTATGCCATCCTTTGCACACTAAGCCCCTGATTTTTACTGGCCTTTCAACAAACTCCCAGGAGTCTAGACATGACAGAGTATCACTAAATGGTTTTCAGCGTGGCCCACGTCATTTCCTTTTTCCATGGCATTCTTGTGGAGGTCAATTTGTTCTGTGATAAGAACAAGAAGCAACCAAGAAAAAATTACTTTTTTGTTTGCATCTGATTTTTAAACAGGTAATTTTAATCCTCACCTGAAATCCTTAATCATCTTTTTAATAAATATTTCAGACACAAAATGATCAAAATAATACTGAGGCAGCAACCATGTATCAAATTGAACCATTCAAGGCAGTCTACCAGAACCACTGATTTATAAAACATCCACTGCAATTCTTAAGGCACAGTGATTCAAATCAGTCTGCTTTCCTCACAGAAGGTTCCAATACAGTCTAGGGTTCTTGGTTCTCCTGGTTTGGCTTTTTCACTCCAGGGATAAAACATACAACTTATTACCAGAGTACAGCCTGGTAACAACCACTACTTGTACTGTCTGGAGCCTGAAAACAGGATGGTCAACAATGTAATTTTCCATGAACTGTCACACGGATGCTGAAATTTCAGAGCTCTTACTGGCTCAAAATTGGTTGTATCAATGTATGGACAACAGGATATGATGATACAACGTTCCTTGTGTCATTCTATTGAAACTGTGCCTTGTTTGAAAAGCAATAAAGTTTACAAATTCCAGAAGTCTTTTCCTATGTGCTTTCAAGGGTTTAAAAAAAAATAAAACAGCAAGAAACTTTCTAGTAATTCGAGCTATAAAGATACGAGCTGTTGGATATGTGATTCACCTCTTGGGTTTTGCTTAACAAAAGCCTGCAGCCAACAAGCTCTGAGCCAGATTTTCAGAAAGCCTGGCTGCATCTTCAAAGAGCTATAAAAAGGATACCCCAAAAATTTACAAGCCAAGCATGAATGAAAGAAACACAAGCAATTGTTTCCATTTCCTATTGTATCACAACCACAGAATCAAAACTCTCAATACATAGGAAATTGCAGAAAACTCAGAGAAGTTGCAAGAAGATGACAAGCACAAACATATTCAATGAAGATTTTAAAAATATGTTAGGCAAATAATATACAGAATTAGCAGAAATAAAGAAGATTTAAAACAAATTTTCATTTTTCATTTATCTTCTGGAGCCCAAAGATCCCCATCTCTATTTTTTTTCTGAAGTTCTAAGATCCCTTTCCTCTCCAGTCTTCATTTCATGATACTAACCACCATGAACTACTCTCCATCACTTCACTAGGATTTTGCCATCATGAACAAAAAAACTTGAAATTTCCAGTGGGTTAAAATGGAAAATAAAGGCATTAATCTTAAAGGTATAAGAGGAACAGATGAAAATGAATCTGGGATTATGAACCATTTCCCCAGATCTCCATATTCTGCCCACTGTGTGTGAATGTAAATTTAAAACACCTGCCCTGGATCAAAATTCCTTCAAATCTTCAGGAGAATATATAGCTTGCCATGTGGTACAGCAAATATTGATGGGTGTTTTCCACAATAACCAAATGCACCAATGGTACTTTGCAAAGGTCTGGCAGAATGTATCTCTGTCAAGAGGCAAAATGAAAGATATGGCAGCTCACTGAGCCACGCAAATATTTTAAAATACTAAATTAATTTTGCCTCCTCTCATGGCATGCCTGATTGACACTTTCAACTGAGAACCTTTAAAGAAAACAATTAAACAAGTACAGTCTCTATCAGAAGATGATGAGTCTAATTTAAAGTATGCTTTCCCAGATCAAACACATTACGACATTGCCTTTGAACACTCCATCACTCCATACTTAACTAAAATTTTCACTAAAGAAGCAAACTTCTTTACACAGAGCCAGCACATGCCACAGCAAAGACCACAAGACTTGCTAACTCATCTTTACAACCACAGTGACAAGCACTGTCTCCACAGCACTGTCACGCCATCCAGGGCTTCAAATGCCACCATGAATGCAGTGCAGCCAAAAACCACCAACAGATGTGCACCCACACAAATTCATTTGGACAGCAAGTGCCAACCTCTACAGAAGCTATGAAGGTTGCTGCTGATATTTCAAACCAGATGAAGGGCTTAAACTTCCAAAGTTCACATCAGCTCCTTAGCTGTTTCCCAGGACCTTTCTTTTAAGACTCCCAGGTGTAGTCTGGATTCTAATAGGAAGGTGCTGAATAAAACAGGATCCTGCGTATTATTAGCTGCTCCTCAGTAATAATATAAAGACTGTCTGGAAGAACTTTGAGATTATGTGTTTTTATAGAAGCTATCAACTTTATCAACAATTCCCTTGCTACCAGTATCATGAAGGTATCCAACCATGTTTTCTGAATTGCTAAGGAAATGAAATTACATCTGGAGAAATTGTTCCAACATGGCATTTAAGCTTCAGTTCATCCACAATAGCTTTCGAAAGAAAACAAAAGACAGGTAGGGCCATTGGGCTGAATATGTCAGCCACAAGCTTAACAGATGAACTGAGAGTTAAACAGCCTTTGAAGCGTAAGTTAATGAGGCCAAAATCAGCTTATGCGGACCTCTAACAAATTCTCATTCACTAAGTGTATGTAATGTAGTTGCAATTCGTGTATGCCTATCTGCAGAACTTCATGTGTGTCCAGAAAATACTCAAAATAATGCTTGTCTGCCTAATGTTGCAACATGAAAACACGTGATCCTGAAACAGGAACACTTTCAGTGAACAACATTAAGAAAGTGAAATTATGGGTTTCACTTTTGGTACCAAATATAGCATGTGCCAAGTATATTACCGAAGGGATGCCTTGAAGAAAGGGTTCCCCTTTTAAAGATAACAGAGCTTTCTTTAGACTTCAGGACAGAGTTATCTACTTATCAGTCTTCACCTAGACAGAGTAAAGTAAGAATACCACCAGAAAAGACTCAAAGAGCTGTTCTCCTTTGCAAATCAGTACACTCCACACTTACACAGATGTGTCAAGTCAGGCAGAGAGAGTACCTCTGTAAACCTGCAAAATTTCCTGAGTTCAGAGACACTTCTTTCCCTTGGATAATGCTTTATTTCTTTCTATTTCTTATCTACCTTGTATTACAAATCTCCTTTGTTGACATTAAAGCAGAACTTGAATCAGAATTATCAAACAAAAACTGGCTTTTTTAAAAAATATGAGATATTCACATACGCCACATGTGGCTCAACTGTCATCATTCACAACCCCTGATTCACACAGATGGTCATGTCTAAACAACTGTATGAAAGTTGATATTTGATTCATAAATAGACAAATGTTGCACATTTGTTATAGAAGAAAGTTATAGATGTATCTTTGAAAATGAGATTCCTGTTGCCTTTTCAAACTCCATCAATTTTTGGCTATTTCCGCTGAAAAGCCAGAAAATTCTTTTAATTAAGTTTGGAAAATTTTAACTCAGCTTGTGAGCAACAGTGAAACCTCATTACTTGTCAAAAGTCTCACAAAAAAATGAAGTTTTCCACATAGCCCATGATAACAAATAAGAATTAAAATTCTTACAGAGAAAATAAGAACAGTTTGGCACCCCACATCATGCACCACATCCAGTTCTTCTGCCAAAATAAACAGTGCAGGCTAGAGAATCCATGAATATTCTGAAACACAAACACTAAGAACATTTAGGGTTTTTTTTAAACTCGCTTCATTCTGCCTGTAATATTCTCCTTCTAATAATCTTATCAGTGAAATCTGGCTGATAGTGGAAAAAAATGTCAACACCCACTGGATTATGCCTTTGCTTGTGGTTTTAGACTGCACTGTACTGCGATTGCCTAAGACCTAATGCTTATTTTATTGGCACGGTAATACTACAAATCTTTTCTGTAAATTCAAAGAAACAAGTTGTCAATCGTTTAGTTTGCCTTTTTTACTCCTTAGGATTTATAACCACCTGCCTCCAACCACTTACTTATTTACTTCAGCACAAAAAACAAAATTGCCAGAAACAGGCTTAAATTAACCTACACCCAGTTCCAGTCCATTTTCAGTCATCTGAGCTGCCTGTTAAAAATCATGAGTTTCCCCAACAAGCAAGAAATGGGCAAGCAGCTACTTTAGCTTGAAATTCTCCACTACAACAATTTCTAACATTTTTTCAGTCACACACAAGTACCTTAGTACTAAGAGCAACACCACGGTACTTTGTGTGCAGAAGAAAAGACAGGCAAAGAATGTGAGCATTCCTGAAATCCCATAGCTCTTAGACCAGACAACAGTTCCATTGACTGGCTGCAGATGTAAACAGCCAGCCACTGTGAACATACCTTAGTGATATGTAAAGGAAATTAGCATAGGGAACTAATCTGCGACATAGTTCAGTAGATTGTAGCTAGTGTACATGACCAGTGACAAGAAAGAAGGCATCTAAAGAAAGAGTATATGATAAAAAAGCATCCAAAACTGGCACAGTAAGCAGAACTGACAGACAGAGTCAGCACCACATCTCTATATACAAAACTAAACTGGCCAGATAAGGCAAAATGTCATTAACCAGACTGAGATGCAAAGCAATACAAAATCTGCACAGGACTGCAGAGACAGCTGTAGAAGCCACACCTTTTCCCAAAACACTGGAAGATAAAAAGACTTCTTTCAGTATCATTGAAATCAACGATAACAGCCAGTAACTGAACGTTTACCAGAGGCAGCAAGCAACAGATTAACAATCCAAAGATGTGGTTCTGTTTCCCTGGTATTCAGGGAGTTCCAGGTGATCTGCAGACTGACAGTCTTTTGAGTGACCTTATGCAAGGCACAGAATATGCCTCACTTCCAGGGACTTAAGACACTGGTGGTAATAGCCACCAGAGCATAGAAGCATTAATAACAATAAAGTGTTTAATTCTCTTTATTGCTTTTCTAATGCTATTTATCAGATGGAAACAAAAGGAGATGTCCTTTTGTGGTGGTGCTTTGTTGTCGATGTTGTACAGACAACAGGCAAACGCTCTGAAAATGGCAAAACTGAACACCACCACTCTATACACAAAAGGCTCTACTACTGCGGCAGATGCAACTTGAAAATCTTTGACACAGTAATTACATGTAATCCTAAAACCTAGAAGAATTTGACAGCTTTTATTATATCTACATACATTTCAAATAATTATTGATTGCCACTTTTAATATTGCAGCTGGAAAGGAGCTCCTAGATAGTGAGCATACCTGACTTTAAACCTCAAGAAAATAAATTACGAAATTGATGACATCTAAATGGCAGTCAACCTTCAATCAGTACATTATTGAACACTTCCACCATACAAAGAGTCAGCAAAGTACCACAGAAATTTGCTATTTTTCTCATCAATTACCTACAAACCAAAGCCCTGTGATCAAGAAACCACATTGGCCTCTACCTACTTCTCTACCTACTTCCCAGCAAGCGGTTCATTTACAGCACACAGCAGAAAGACATCCTATTATCAAAACATTTATTACATACTGTATAGGCCTCTTACTATAAAACTATGAAGTAGTAACACCTTAACACAAAGAAGCGTGCACAATTGCTTAGTTTACAAATTAAAAAAAAAAGAAAAAAAAGAAAAAGTTCAATAAGGAGATGAGATGAAACCATCTCATTAGCAGAGAAATTTAGAAAAGCAGAGAAAATATTTTACCAATATTTTGTAATATTGGTAAAATATTGTAAAAAATGCAGAAGCCTACATGCCCAAATATTTCTCTTCACATCAAAGGGAATTACATCACAGAGTTCACAGGAAAAATTCAATATGTCAAAGACTGAATTCCTCCTCTGTTTCAGTTCTACATATTAGCCTCTCAAAAGGTTCTGGAAATGAAATATACCAGCTTCATCAGTGGTTTTGTTTTGAAACTAAGTCTTGCCCTTTAAAATACAGAAAAATATCTGCAAACAAATTGAAACCAAGAGCCATGCGTTGGATTTTTCAGATATCTTCCAGAACACAGATCACCAATATGGTCATTGCTCTTCACCAGGGATTCTCTATGTCTAGGAAAAGGGTAAGCTTTCATCTTTATTAAAAATCTATATCTTGCATTGGTTAATTTTGAAAAAGTAAATTAAGAGGAAACAGCTGCTAAAAGAAAAAGGGGAAGAGGGGGAAGAAAAATGATGTAAAATTTGGTGATGTTTGAATGCTGTAAACTAACATAAATGACTTGAAGGCATATGCTCACATCTACTCAGATCTTCAATACAATGCCTGTTTTCCTCATGCAAATTACACATGCTGCAAATTCCAGTCTAATATACAGTATATACTCACCTTCCCTCCTCCTTTTCCTCTTCTAGTTGGAAGTACCACCTTCCCTTGTCATGACAAGTATTTTAGTCAAGATATGCCCACAGGATGCACGCATGTGTACACACATATGCACCTAAACAGCATCCAGGGCTCAGAGACAAGCCTGTTTTGTCTGCAGATGGTTAATAAATCAGGGGAAAGAACTAATCTCTCACAGGTTTAATTCTGGGTATTTAACATCAAAAGTTTTCAAAGGAAAATCGTAGCAATCTGGTAGCTTCTAGATGTGACAGCCAAGAATGTTACAAAATGTGCTGGAGTTTCTCTTTTGCAATAATTTATCTCAGTCCAACAGCCGACCTCTCTACACCCAGCACATTAATCTACCTTCCAGTCCACCCATCTGGAGCAGAAGATTGGGTCCATTTAGCTCAGCTAGGTATTATATCTCCCATTTCAGGTAAATCAGATCCTGGAGCACACAAGACCAACTCTGCAGTTCACGAGACTCCCTGAGTTTTTTGATTGCACAAGACACTAACACCATTTCTGCCACCCCACCTGGCCCCAGAAAGAAGCTGGGCACAAGATCAACAGGGATATGAGGCCACAAAACACATTATTGACACTAAATGCTGCACTTGCTGGGCCTGCAGCAGTCCCCACCACGGCTGTTCTTTGCTGGCAGCTGCTATCAGAGGATTCCACACTGTCCACACAGGCAGTGGAGAAAAAGACACTTAATGGACAAAGATGGAAGGAGAAAAGGTATAATTTCTCCTACTGGTCACATTCACTTAGTTTTTTCTATCCAAATCAGCCCTCCATGAAGGGAGGCTCCTGGCTCCCTTTCCTTCCTGCCTCCCTGCTGCTGGGGATGTCAGCTTCCCACTCTGCCTCCAGAGTCCAGCTGATGTGACAGGATGTTAGAAACACTCCATTTCTGCCCCTCATACACAAAGGAGGAGAAACCTCCAGCTGGTGAGTGAAATCTTTCCCCAGCTGTCACAGGACAATATGTACAGAGCAAAACCATGTATAAAAAAGGCAAGGAGATGGCCTTATTGTTATATAATTTTTCCACTTATTTTCTAGATCCATATACCTGAAAACAATATGCTACAATATGCCACAGACCTGAGGTTGCTTTAACTTTTATATAGCCTTTAAAGTGAAATCAGTAGAGTTTTATTTGCGTGGAGAACAGAGCTGTTGCTAATTTTTCTCAAGTAGCATGTAGTTCTGAATTTTCCCCCTGTGGTCCTAAGACCAGAATTTTTGAAAGAAAATAAAGGCTTCATTAACTGTAAATACCTGAAAAAAATTCAAGTAGGTAAAATTGAGCTATGAATGTCTATTGAGCTTAGAAACACTAATATTTAGTTCAACAAATAGACATGGATTCTATATAATACCTATGTGCTATCTACAATCAGTATTCTGTTTCCCTGCACTTGAATAATAGTACATTCTTAAAGGATCAAGAGAAGAACAAACAGGTTTACATGAACTGAAGAAGGGCCTTGAAGGGATGCTATATGAGGTGTGGCTGAGGTCACCAGGCCTGGAAGAGACTGAAGAGAGACTTCATTGGGGTCTTCAACTTCCTCACCAGGGGAAGAGGAGGGGCAGGCACTGATCTCTTCACAGTTGTAACCAATGACAGGACTCAAGGAAATGCTATGAGGATGAGTCAAGGGAGTTTAGGTTGGATATCAGGAGTGTGGCTGGGCACTGGAACAGGCTCCCCATGGAACCAGTCCCAGTACCAACCCTGTCTGAGCTCAAAAAGCATTTGGACAATGCTCTTGGGGATACGGTGTTAATCTTGGGGCATCCTGTGTTGCGCCAGGAGTTGGACTCCATGATCCTGATAGGTCCCTTCCAACTCAGAATATTCTGTGATTCTATGATTCTAAGTCCCAGAACCATTCCATGTGGGACAAAAGATCACTGAGTGGTTAATATCTCTAATGAAAACTTTTCCTTTAGAGCATTGTTGTCATCCTGAGAAGTAGTTTGTAAAAAAGCATGTTTGTTTTTCCCTGGCTTACAGTAATTTAGCAGTAGTTTTATGTCTAAAGAATATTACCGCAGTTCGGGACCTTCATATCCAGCAAGGCTGTCCTCTTATTGTTGTCATCTATGCAATATAAGTCCTGAGTTTCTGTGTAAAACTTGGTCTCTTGAAATTTCTTGATCCACATGATTTCACAGGAACACTTGAACGGATTGTCCACCAATATCCTACAGGAAAAAACGCCAATTTATTTAGAAGGCAAAATATGCCACGCATATAGAAAAAAAAAAAAAAATGAGGGGCAGGGGGGTTCCAAGCATTCAGCTGGGTGAAAATACAAATTAGTTAGGAAGGTTAAAGAAGGCAGATTGAACCCTTTCATTGAGTAGCATAATGTATGCACCCTTGGTAAGCTCAGTGCAAAGCTGCCAAGTTGGGAACAGTTTCCACGTAGGGAATTAAGAGCTGCACGCACTGAGGACTCAGAATATCATAGCCAGAAGAGATCACACGGGATTTGGCTACTATTTCCAATTCAACAGTGTAAATCAGGAGCCTGTGGAGAATGGCCACTCAAGAAGCTCCATTTGATTTTATAAATCAGGAAGAGATTAGAATTCATCTCTTCTACACCTGAGCCACCACTCTGTTACCTCAGAACTGGTTTATTGCTGTGGGGTGGTAAATTCTTTATAAAGTCAGTCTTGGTTTATACAAACACTCTAACAAACTTTAGTCACAAAAAAGGATTTTGCCTAATCTTTGAAATTCATCTGCTACAACACTCTAGAAAAACTTCACAGTGAAACCATAGGCAATGTCATGAAGAAATACTAAATGAAAAAAACAGCCCTGAAATAGACATTGATACAGTACCCTGCATGGAATTCAAACCACAGGTTAGCAAACTTAACGAATTCTAGTTTTAAAATTTAATAAAACTACACAACAGTGTAATGTAATTCCATGCATGTTAAATATGAACAGAAATATGTCCACATAAACACTGACCAGTATTAATTTTCCTTCTACTGAGATACATGAGATCCAATAAAGTAGGTGAGCAAGTGTCTGTTTAAGACATTTCACTACCAGGAGAACAATCACTCTTAATGAAGTGTCATGTACAGTAGGTCAAGCTTCTTGGAGAATCTATGCTCATAAATGCCTCCTGAAGACATGAAGTGTGAAAATCATGAAAAAAATCATCTTAGAGCCATAACCTGTTCCCCCAAAAGCCATTCCAAGTTCTTTGAGGAGAAACAACTGCAGGGATCCGCCAAAGTGTGTGAAGGAGCAATTTGTATTCACAGAAGTCATCTGCTGGACTTTAACACAAAGCATGAACAAAACTGGTTTGTGCAAGACAGAGTTGATTCCTTGGGTCAAAGCCTATGAAATGCATTTTCAAAACAGTGGCATTCACTTCCATCTTCTGTTTCATCCTATGGTTTCCTGGTAAAGAGAAATTTCTCTTGACCAGTGGTGGAGCAGTCTTCAAGTGTTTTAATTTGTGCTCAACCCATCTAGGGAATCAGGCACATCATTGGCAGGATTCTAGACGCATAATGACCCTCTACAGACACTTGTGTGAAAGAAAAACGGAAAGCAAATTCCGAATCTTTACCTTGGTAGATCTAACTTTAAAGCTGCAGTTCATTTGTTCTAGAAGAAACCTTTCAGGGTGGCATCCCCTCCTCCGTAATGCCTGGTGACTATCCTCTACTACACCTTATTCCAAACTTCTCATCTCTTTACGTTTTGATTTGCAAGAGTACTAACAGGACAAACACACTTGTTTATTAGATTTAGGAGAAGTTCTTCAGAAGCTATATATGGCAATATTCATATCTCAGATCCACATACCAACACTTCTTTCTCTCCTGTTTCTAATCTTCCAGCTATATCTTGAACACTTATCAACAGAAATGTTCAAATATACTGCATTTATCACTCCCTGTCCTTCTTTCAGGCTCTGCTTTTATCCCTCCACTCTCATTCCCTCATTTCCCCCACGTCTGTTTATCTCGCTTCATAACAATATCTGTTTGCATAACTTTGGTTTGTCTAGTCCTACGCTCCCTTTCCCAAGCCCACAACACTCTACCTCAGTTTTGTATCCCCTTTTTCTCTCAGCTTGTACATATATCATCATGCATTGCCTCCACACCTCAAATACTACTCACTTTAACCTTCACACTATCCATTTTTCCCATATCTGGCTCACTCCCACTACCTTCGCCCTGCTTCTTCATGCAGAAACAACAAAACAACAAAGGTCATGGAGCAATGGGAGAGCTTTGCAACGAGCTAGTCTCCTCACTAGAGAGCTCACAACTGTCAAATTATTAAAGAGTATTCCAGTGAGCAGTGTACCCCAGGCCACAAAGAAAATAATTATACCAACCTAATTATCAACAAAATATACCTAAGGGGCCTAACCTCTTATTGTGCCACTGAGATTTGCCCATTTCACTTCTCAAATGCTGAAGTTCACCAGAAGAGGCCTAGGATTGCATGTCAGGTGCTTCATACGTGGACTGGCACTTTGGACAAGTTCTGACTCTGCTCTGAGATCCAGGAGAGCAACTTCCCTCTTCTTTGCAGCCCCAGCTCTCCCAGAACCTCTTGCACGCTCTCTGCATATTAACAGAGAATGCAAAGGATGACCAAAATTTTGGAGTATATATCAATAAGAAAATATGGCAGATGTAACAGAGAATAAAAAATATTAGTTCTGAAAAAATAAAAAAAGAAATGTTTACCAGTGCTTTCATTGCAAAATGATTATATAAAGCACAGTGCAACTCAAGAATTTGAGAAGATAGAAATACTCTTAAATAGCCAGCCACAAGCATATAAGCTGTGTAGCCACTGTAAGAATGAGAGACAATCTTCATATGAATATCTCCAAAGGACCGTATTTTCACTAGTTCAAATATTTAAATAAACACCAGTAGTTTTATGTGAGGTAACGTCACAATAAAATATCTTAAAGCTGAAGGAAGAGGCTATTCTGACCTTTACATTGCTTTAAAATATATACCTAACCTTCTTGAAGGCCTGGAATAAAAATCTCTGCATTTAAGTGTTCAGAATTGATGCTTTCTTTGGACTAGAACTGCACCTCTAATTCCTGATGGACCTCAACCTTCAAGAGAACAAACTTCAAAGTGTTATTCTTCCATTCCAGCCAAAAATAAACTCATATTTTAAGAAATGACAACTTACAGATCAGACAAACCCAGATGGCGAAAAGGCTTCTTGGACAAACTTGAGAGCTTATTTCTGGATAAATTGCTGTGGCAAAAGAAAAAAATTGCATTAATTAGAATTGCTTCTTCTTATACTGAAAATACAGTTTCTGTCTCTTGAAAAAGCAATTAAGAACTAGAACCAGCTCTAAAAGTCTTTTGACTTCAGTTGTAAAAGGCTAGTGTTCAGTCTTACTTCATGGTTTGAAGGGTTTTAAGGGCTTGAATCCAGTCAGCATCTAATGTCAAATATATTCAAAATCAAACTCAACAGGGATCAATATTTTCAGTTTTAGCACTTTGTCAATTGCAGAAAAGCAGCAGATTTAACTGTGTTTCAAAAGTATTTTGTAAAGTCCAGGTGTTAATTATATGCTCAATTTATTCATGTGAAATGGGTGTATCCCTTTCTTTGATGCTGCACCAAACTCTGTACTCATATAAGCCCTCCTCACATGCTAGCACACATCCACATCAGAGCTTTTTAGTTGTTCTTTTCAAACTGCATGTGCAATACGCACCCACAAGGAAGATCAAAAGGAAAACTGTAAAATGCCTGTATTGGGTTCTTTTATGTCAATTAAGCATTTACCGTTTCCAGTGGTAATTAAGTGAAAGGTATTCTCCCATTATGCAGAGCAAAGAAATGTTGATCTGAACCAAAAATATTCCTCCCCTCATAGGCCTACAAAACTGCTTTCTCCACCCCAAAGCAAAATAATGCTGTTTCTCTACAGTCTTACCAGTCTATGAATTAAAGATAGTGAGAGCAGTAAACTGTTTAAATGTCAGCGACTGGTGAAATGAAAATCAGTGTTATGAGGCAAAACACCATGAGTTTTATGTGGCATTATAGGTGCTATAGGGCCTCCACACTTAGTGTTGCATTGAATCTAAAACCAGGGATTAAATATCCTTTTTTTTTTTTAATCTGACGAAAGAACACAGTGTTTACTTCCCAACTTTCAGTCGCTGATCTTTGAGTACAAGACAATTTTCACAGAAATTACATGTTGGATATTCTGCAAATGTTTAGAACAGAATCAGAGATATTATATTTATATTTCACCACTGATTCCTTCTAGCAAAGAAGAGCCTGAATTTAACAAACTGACTGGTCCTTACGTGTGAGAGCAAAACATAGGAGCTACTATTTCATTAGTCAGGTGAACTGCACTGCCCTATGGCAGGTGCTGGTGGAAATGTCTCATGGACCCTGATCAGATAAATCAACATTAAGGCACAATTGGCATATAGAACAGAAATTATGTTTAAGCAAACACTGTTAACTATACTTTTTTTTTTTCCCCTAGTATGCATATGCTCTTTGTTGGGAGGTTGAATAAAAGAAGCTGTATCCTCATACTGACTTGAGCTTTTGCCTCCAACATGGAGCCACATCAAGCCCCATCCCTCCATGGGAAACCCTGCACTCACCACACAGAAGAATCGCTCCTGTTCCCACAGCTGACCAACAGCACATAGGGAGGCTCCTGTGGTATTGCCAGACAAGGCATGCACTTGCTTCTCTTACCTGCAGATCAAATAAATCCTACCTTTCCCAAAAGACAACCAGATATACAGTGTGCTTTACCTGGAGACCATTGCTATAAATTTATCACCTTAAGCAATACTTTGACAGTAAATTTTATTTATATATATTTTTTTCATAAAGTGAGCACCTTTTATTGACTACAGAGATGCCTACTGCAATCTCCTTAATTCATGCTCAGTGGAAAAAAAATCACTGCCGGGTTTATTTTGAGGCAGTTAATGATCCCACTTCCACTTTCATGGAAAGAGAATATTAATTAATTCCCCAGTATAACTACACATAAAAAGACCATGGCAAGCAGCCCAAAGAAAATACATCAGATATTCTAACGGGTCTTTTTCTTATAGAAAAAAAGTCATGAGTACAGAGCCTGGCCACAAAGCTAGACTTAAGGAGAGGACCAAGATTCAGTCAAAAGTATGCTTGTGTTTTACATGAAAATATCAAACTCACTTTAAACTTACTAGCTCTAATTCAGCTTAAAGCAAACCAGTGGCAATATGAATAGAACAAAACCAGACTGTGAAACTGGATATTTACAGAGCTAGCAACACAGGCAGAGTTCTATCACCTCTAGTGCTTCTGAAAAGGGGAGGCAACAAAGAAGAGGAGGGAACAGTAAGAGAACTGAGGAAAAGAGGTGAAGACAAGGCCATTTTGCTACACTCAGTCTCCCTCCACAGGCAACAGCCTGCTCTGCCTATGGCTGGAACCAGCCCTGAGTGCAAACAAGGGGAAATCCGCAGTAAGGTTAATCTTAAATGGTTTCTTTTGCCTACCTTACCTAAACCTGAACAGTGTAGAGATAAAAACACATTTTAATAACTGGATCTGTATATATACACTGTGCTCACAATTTGTGATTCAGTGATAAACTTAGATGCAGGCTAGCACATAACAACAACTGTTTTTAAAAGTTTTTGTAAATAGGCACTTGCTATGAAAGTGCCTATTTACACTCTTAAAGGTACTGACAATATACCATGCATGTGTATTACATAGGTCCATTAAATTACTCTTAGTAGCAGATAGGCTTATAAACTACTAAAATGAGACTCTTGGCTAACTTGAGCCTATGGGCAGTAAAAACATCAAAATTGGACGAGCAAGGCTATTAATTACACTTTAATAGCATCTATTAGGACATTTATTTTCCTGTTGTTTATGTCATTACTCAAATCTTCTCATGACAGGTAAGTTTAGAAAGATACCTGGGCTACATAAGCTTTCCCAAGAAAATAAGGAAATGACAAAAAAGGGCTTGAGAAAATGTGTGTTAATAAGTTTCTTTTAAACTCATATTCCTGTATGATTCATAAAATAAATACTTTTATATGATATAGCTCCTTAACTACATCAAAAGATTTTTCATAGAACAAAAAAAGAAAGTTGTAATAATATAATAGCAAAAATAATGCTTACACAATTACATCTATCTTCAGAAAAATGCTTTTTGTTTTCTTTATGGGATAGTAATTTTTTTTCAAATATAATGTAAGACTTCTCAAAGACCTGTACTCATAGATTGCCATTGCAAAATAAAATTCCTGTAGCTAATAGTTTTCACTGTCCCCAACATCAACAGGAGCTATACTTCCTTCATAGGCAGTCAACAGGATTTTTATTGCTGATGACAACAAGCCATGATTCATGGGGCTTTCAGAAACATTTTAATGTGCACAATGACTTGCCAAAGAAAACAAACAAATGTATTTTGCAGGGATAACAGATCAGTCTTGGTAAAAAAATACCTCCATACTTACTGCTTTGTTCTGAGCATCTAGAGCAGCTGGTACCACTTAATATTTTCCTTCTTATCTGGGCTTATCCTGTGTCTGCCAATATAACTAAATCCCCACCAAAAGAAAACACAGTACAAGACTGGATAAGCTCCTGGTCCATACTGTAAGTATTCTGCATCAAGAATTCATCCATATCAACAGATGTCAAGTCAGTCTAATTTGTTTCTAACAAGGAATTTCATGAGTTACAGCTCTACTGTAACTCTACCAGTATTCCCAGCTTGTATTCTAAGTCTTTATTCTGTATTCTTGAATAAATGTATGCCCAGTTTGACTATGCGCTCAAATGAAGCTCCTCCTATGGCTGAAACACTTTAAAGGCACCCTACCCAAGTGGATTCTCTAAAGCCTAGCAGCTCACAAATATACTTTTCCCTCCAGTGGTAACTTTGATACTGTCTGTCTGTTCTGTTCAACACTAAGTTTTCTGAAAATCTGTTTACCTGTGTAAGTTTTGGTTACAAGCAAACACTTGTCTTTGGTTACAAGTTGGTTACAAGTTTCAGACACACTCTGTGACTGCATGAAACCCATTTCCCTAAAGCAACAAGCAAACAAGCCTCTCAAGAGGATCATACCAGTTGTAGCACATTCTGTGATGCTACCTGCCCAGACAGCTGGGAAGGTCTTCCAAAATTCTGTTTATCTTTCTCCAAACTAAACTCATTGCTTCTCACACTGTACTCATGGTCACGGAGAGAACTGATTGCTTTCCTCATAATTACCCTTCTTTTAAAGATAATATGAGTACAGAAGCATAGAATCATAGGATAGTTTGGGTTGGAAGGGACCTTTAAAGGTGATCTAGTTCCAATTCTCCAACTTCTTCAACTACACCAGCTTACTCAGAGCCCCATCCAATCTAACTCTGAATGCTTCTCAGGGTTGGGGCATCCACCATGTCTCTGGGCAACCTGTGCCAGTGTTTCATCACCCTTATTGTAAAAAACTTCTTTGTTATACTAATCTAAATCAATCCTCCTTGATTTTCAAATCATTATTCTTGGTCCTGTTGCAATGATATAAGTTCCTTTTCAATCATCTCTTCATTGCACTGAACACACTCGGGCTCTGAGCCTCCTTATATTATTTCCTTTACAAGCTCCTTATGGCTCCACTGCTATTCTCTGTAGCATCTTTCAAGATGAGTAGATTTGGTATCCTGATCTATATACAGTATGCCAATGGATTCCCTCACAGCAGCTAATGCAATAGGAAAAAGATGTAAAAATGTAACACAATATTCCTTTTGATCCCAGACTTGAATTTGCTTTGTTCTGCCTCATTGCACAGAGAGAGAATCTCACTTCTCTCCCAACAGAGTCACTAAATCTTCCTCTGCAAATATGCCCCTCAGACAGCATGTTCTATTGCATATTTCCACAGTCAGTGCATATGCACTTGGCTTTATGGAGTTTCATAGTTTACAGCCATAATTCACTGAGCAACTGTTACACAAGCAAACACTTGAATTTACTTGGGAATATACTTCCCTTATATTACCAACTGATTATAGTAAAAGCTCTTTATTAATGACTATATGAAGTAACATAAATTTCACAGGCTCACAAGATCTGGTTCACACTCCTCTGGTGACTTTTAAGGACAGCAATTACTGTCGAGGCAGAAATGGATACTCATGTCCACTTCTTTACACAAATTAATTGCTGTTCTTTGGAAAACACAGGTCAGAAAGTGATTCCCTACCATGAGCAAAGCAACCAAATCAAACAGAACCCTGTGTTCTGTTCAACAGTTCTTTCCTTTTACAAGGAAGCATCTTACAAAGCCGAAGTTTGGCATTATGACTTCCCAATCTCACTAGGATAAAAGCTAAGGGTTCAATTAAATGCTAATATATGTTAGAGTCCATCTATTGAAGATGTATGGACTAAAGCACACACTTGGAATATCTGGCTATAACGGGGTACTTGTAAGGAACTGAGCCGCTCACATGATCTCAGTGTTTTATTGGACTAGATCCACAGTTTCCCATGTAAGTTGCAAAGTGAGTTACTCTATGCCTGTCCCACTAAAAGGCACAAAAGTTGTAGATAAAGAACTTTGATCAGTTCAGCCTTTGCTAAATCTAAAGCATAACAAATCTAGGAAAACACAGTAAAAAAGCTGCACAGGTACAAATTCTGTTTCCTGTAGGTCATGAACTACAAATCACATTTGGGTGTGAAAACAACAACCTGGGTTGCTGCTCTGGGAGAATTAGTTCTGATCTTGAGTGATCTTTCAAAGTGAATCACTCCTAGGACTTCAGTTCACAGTTGTATCACAGTCTCTCATATGCTCACATATACTAATCAAATAATATTAGATGTGTTCCATGCATGCATCTCCTGCACTGCCACTGCTAAAATATGTTCAGCTCATCAAATCAGACTAGAGCTAGCCAAAACCATGTCACTGAGTGTGATGCACAGGGTGCATATTATACCCTCAAGAGACACACTCTTTGTGCTACATTACTTACACAAAAGACTCAGCCAAAGTACACTGTTAAGAGACAGGATAATGAACTGGACGGTCATCTCACATGTCATGTTTTTACTGATCTGCCAGTTCCTTACCATATATAACTTATTTAAGGGCAACTAACAATAGAAGACCATTCTAAGTCTGTCTTGTTAAGATATTTTTTAATGAAGCAAATGGTAAGAGATAGAAATAAATTAACAATAAATTAAGATGAGTTGGGCAGTTTTCACTTAGAATGCAGACACTATTCTTACTCACATGTATTGCAGGTTCACATTTTTCACAAATGCATGACGGGACACAAATCTTAGGCCTGAATCCACCACAGTCCTAGGAAAAAAAATAGAAGTGTTAGATGTTTCATTTTAAATATAATGGAAACGGTAATGAAAATAACTATTAAAATAAGAGTTTGGACGAAATCTCTACAAGGCTCAGCTGCAAGATTTACAGCTTTGCTCAATAGCACACAAAGTTAGGCACACATTTTGATAAGGTCTCTACATGCTTCTATAAAAGAAATACAGAAAAAAACAGCTGTATAAAATATATCCCATACTCACAGATTTTTAAGTCCGACATAAAATCCAACCTCATTATCATTGATACTTTCCAAATTTGGCTGGTTTGCAATGTAACTGTTGAAAAAGTAAAACAGAAAGAAGCATGTAAGTGGATCCTTCCATGACTTTGACTGTTCAGAAATCATGCGCTGGTGTATGGAAGTCAGTTATGATTGCTGACCTACTGCAATTAGTTCTAAGTCCTAATTAGGCCAGCTGAAGAGCAAAAGTGGTCCTTAAAATCTTCCTCATCATTTAAATGGTACTTTGCAGGACAAGGGAGCAGCTCATTTTTACACAGGGGAAATGAAGAAAGCAAGTCAACCTGAAGGTCAAATAAAGCTGTATTACAATGTTACCATTCTCCAAGACATATGTCCTTACCTCATGAGTTTAACAACAACCAAGGGGACAAGTTTAAAGGTAGTACTGGAGTTGTCGCCACTTACAATAAGAGAGACAATCATACTTCTCTAGTCTTTTCCTTTATGTCGTTAACTTAATCACTTCTTACACTTGCTTTTTCCTCTGACACAAAGTAATTTAAGTCTTTTTTACAAGGTGTGGCAATGGGAAAACTGAAAAAAGAGAGACTGTACTTCATAGTGTTATACGCACAAGTAGAAATTAAGAGAGGAGGAACTGCTGTATCAGACTTAAGTAACTGAGTCCACTCACATACCCTTAATATCTGCCTAAAAGGATGTGGGTATGCAAGCCAGTCCTTTGTATTATGACCACGTGAGATCTATGAATACCCAGTGACATACCACAGATTGGAAATTAAAACGGTCACAGTAAATGTAATGATTCCTTTACAGGAAGAAAGATTCACACTGCAAACCATACAGTGCAGGAAGAAGAAATCAGTGTAAACTGCAATTTTTCTGACATTATGGGCAGAAAAGTATGCCTGATTTAAGAGATGCCTTGCTAAAGAGTCCACACATTTCAAAATATAAGCCCAGTCCCAGAAAAACTTAAAGAGAGATTGACATGTTTTCACAAGCATCACAAACTAACTAAAGACACAGGTTCTCCTAAAATGAATGAGTCTCTCTTTGTTAGAAGAAAACTTCTCTTCATTCTAAGCATTTTTTAGAATTTATTTAAAGGGACTTCTGATGAATTAGTAAGAAGGCATATTGCTCTTCCAAAAGCAATCCATGTACCTGAACTGGTTGTGTTAACAGAAATTCGCTGCACTTCTAAATCCCAACAGAAGCCTGAGAATCCCATAAAATGGGTTGGGCTCTCCTCCAAAGCTGCAGCACTGACTTGGGCTACGTTCTCGCCATGCACCAGGAAAAGTAAAATGTTTCCCCTAATGGCATCCATTGTTCCTTGGGAAAAAGGAGGGCAGTAAAAAGACAATGCATGATGCTAGATGGAACACATTACTACAGCATCATATGACATCGACTGCTCTGCAAGACTTTTCAGAATAAGAATTACACAGTGTACCCATTAGAAGATAAGAGTCCTTTGTTTTTCATGTTTCCTTTCCTGAATTTTTAATTCAGCCTGATTTTGTATCTCAATATTTACAAATCTATTTTGTTTGGTTGGGTTTTATTTTGTGGGTTGGTAAGTTTATGTGTTTTGCCATGTAACAGTAACAACTTGGTATATAAAAATCTATCAATTCCATCATCTAAGGATCCTGCAAGTCCTTAAACATATTCTGGAGAACTCATTCTTGAGTTAAGTATCATGTAAGTATCTTGTATCCATCTTCTCTGTCACTTGGACCTCATAATGCTAAAATAAAGTTATGCAAGAGGTTTCAAAGATACCATCCTCATCCTGTCCTCACTTTTCAAACAAAAGAAATCCTGACAAGGTTAAACAGAGAGATGGAAATCACATAAGAGCAGGAATTGAGGAAAATGGACAGTAAAACACAAAGTGTGAAGAGACTCAAATTTAAAGAAAAGAAACAAAATAACCAGTTGCACTAGATAAAAATTAGGCCATCAAAAAAACCCCAAACCCAACAAACACTGCCAAAATGCAGATCCATCACTTAAACACACATAGCACCCATTCAAACCTGACACTGTAATTTTAATCACACACTTAACCAGAACTACTCACTACAAGAAACTCCAGAACTTGACATAACTTAGAGTGTTGCACAAAAATGTTAGTGTGTTACATCCTGTGTTAAGCCTCACTGTAAAATAGTTCAGCTCCGTTGGAGCCAAAGAAGCTTCACAATTTACATCAAGCAAAAATTTTAGTATGAGCACACAGTCTGTATAAAAAGATTGGTATCAGTCCACCAAGGAATAGACCAAACAGATTATATTTGGGAAGTAGTAGTATGAATCTGTCGTATTTTCTTTCCTTCTCTTATTGCATCCCTTAGAAGAAACCCTAGGTGGGGGAGAGCAGGGCATTCTTTACCCTGAGCTGGTACTGCTTTTCTCTAAGATGAATGATTTATAATTCCAGTTCCTACCTGAAAGAACCAAAAGAAACCATTGCTTTTCCACAACCATACTGGGTGGGACCCAGAAGAACTTTTGTCTAAGTGCAACTAACTCAATAAATGCTCTGCAATACACTTGTAAAAACACTCTCAGTACAGTAAAGCAGTAAAGCAAAGTTTACACAGTTGGAAATCCTTGAAAAAAGAGTGGACGGATGTAATTTACCATAAGCAGGTCACGTCCTCTTACACTTCCTTACTCAACAAGTCTGTTTCAAGTTAAGCCTTTGCAGCTATGTCATAGCAGTGAGAAACAAAAGTAGAATGGTGTATATAGCCGTATACATTGTTGTATA
Source organism: Phylloscopus collybita (assembly GCA_027886175.1). Taxonomy (NCBI): domain Eukaryota; kingdom Metazoa; phylum Chordata; class Aves; order Passeriformes; family Phylloscopidae; genus Phylloscopus; species Phylloscopus collybita. The sequence goes on from JAJNNQ010000029.1 coordinate 5,171,049, forward strand.
TAGCCGTATCCTATAAGGGGAAGTTGCTCTCCTGTTTAATTTAGAGGGAGATCTGAAATAAAACCTCTCCCTAACTAAAGTCTATTTTTACCTTCTTCACAATGATTTTACCTTAATGCTACTTATCATCAAACATTAATACTCTAAAAGCTTTGACGTGCAGTGGGCAACACTGAAAAATGTAATTTGCCTGCCTGCCCTCAAGAATATCCACCCTATTCTTTAACTGAACATTTTTACTTTAGCACAAAAGAAAAACATACTGATTCATGGCTGGCTGAAGTCATGTGAAGAGTTTGGAAGCTCCCACTGCACACCACAGCAGTCTTGCACTGTCAAAACCTGGCTGGATAGCACCAGACAGACCACACGTATCAGTTCACAAATAGTGGCTGCTATTGAATGCTGAATATGCTGAATCAAGCCCTTAGCTGCCTACAGAGCTTTTTGCTTGATTATACTACAGCATTCTGCATCTCCTTCAATGAGTAATCAGTAAACAATAATTGTCTTCAGACTTTTAATTTAATCTCACCATTGTAAACTACCAATTAATTCTAATAAAGGCACTCAGAATCACACATTGCAACCTACGATAGCATGTTCATCTAGCCACACTAGCAGCTACTGAATAGTGTCACACACTCACACTGCACCACTGCTACAACATTTTGGAAACAATAGTCTAAAATCCTAATCTATAAGAATAAAGTCCTCCAAGTAAGATCTCCTTTGAGAGGATGGTCTTCCCTTACGCCCATTACAAAAGTGAAAGGATACAGATTATGTTTAACATAAGTGAAGCAACTTCTGAACTGCAAAAGCATAAAGAGAAAGTGAGTTCTGATCTTTAAAGCCATCTAGATTATTTTGTTCCTTAGTAATTTAAAAAAGGGATTCCATAACAACTTTCAAATCTTTTCCTTAGCCTGAATATAAAAGGCCAGCAGAAATATGCCTTCCTAACTTACGTACTCTATCTCCTCCTGTTTAATGCATATTAAGGTATACTACTCCATCTGGAGCTATAAGGATATGCTGGAAAAAAAAAAAAAAACTAGCACATGCTAGTCTTAAAAACATAGATGCAAGCAAATAACACTGTAGTGCAGCTCCAGAAGCATTTCTGTTGCCAAAAAACTCCCTTTATAGGAAACACATTTTCTTAACACTCCAAAATATAAATCAATTATATGTCTAGCTCTAGTTCATAGAGCTAGGAAAAAAAATTAAAATTAATAAACACTCAGTGGTGAAATGCTTCTGAACTTTGGGAGAACTTTATATTCCAAGTTGTCACTAAGTTTTTAGGGGACAAAAAGAGCACACTTCACACTGAACTGTCAGTAGATAAACTACCATTTAATGACAGGTCATGTATGTCCTTACTGTGAGACAGGACATGTATGTCCCTAGATTACTGTGAGAGCTATATGTTAACATTGTGAATTAAACATTCCAAACTTCCCTAATGCCGTATCTTCTTACAAACTCAAATGTCATACTAACTTCATCAAAAAGTAGGCTAAAACTCAGAGGCATTTTCAACAAATGTGGGCTGATTCATTGTTATGCATTAAGATTACGTAAAATTTGTAAACTTGATACAATACTTGATGAAACCCAGCATATTCAACTGGGTTACATTTGTAGCCCCTCAGAAACCAAGTTTAAAATAATGCTGAAGTGGTACATTTTCAGTTGGAAAATGAAGTTCTTGAGCTGCACAAGTTGTATATCAGGAATGTAGAATTTCAGGCAGATGTACGCATCAATGCTATAATCTCTGCTCAATCAAGAAAGCTTCCTGCAAATGACCAAGCTTTCTCTAGGAAGGAAACTCCTAACAAGCAATGACAGTGACATAGACATCTAAATCCAGCAAGTATCCTACAGATAGACAAGCTTACTTCAATTACTTTATTCTATTTTGCTTCCTCCATCTGCTACCATACGTGCAAGACTGAACAAGGATAACTTCAGGAAACAGAACCTCTACTGCTAGAGAAGCATGCCATAACTCAGGAAAGATGCAGTGTGCTGAAACCATCCATGGTGGACTTACCTAGCATTTAGAATTTTTACCAGTGCTTGACTCCTTCCTTGGCTGCCTGGTGTCTCCTGACAAATTCTGAGCAAGTGCTCCAGTGGTTTTTTTTGTTTGTTTGCTTGTTTTCAAACTGTGAATCACCCTGTATTTCACAAAGAGTGAAAAACCTGTTGCCACTATCACAGGTTTCCTAAGGGCTTTTTCCTCACATTTGGAGTATTTAACCACAAGTCACAGAAGATTTCAGGAAATAGCCCTCCCCGTGCCAGTACAGCAGCTCTGGAGACAACATAATTAGCTTTGGGATCTTTCTTTACAGACACAGGCATGCCCATTTTTTCAGCAAAACCTGCACTACACACATCCCACAATCAGGTAACGCATTGTTCAGGACAATCTGGAGCACAGCATCTCACAGGCAAGGTCAGAGATAATTAATTTCAAGAATTCTCTGTTCTTGATGTATGGCTGTGTCAACTGCCAGGAGACAACAGGGTCCAGACATTCTGCTCCACAACAGCATACTATTACCCAATTAGTAGCACATGGCTGCCATTGCAAATTGATTCTCCAAAGCCATCATCTTGAACAATTAGTGCCAACCCATCAGTTGAAGGCAGAAGAAAATGGGAATTCAGTGGAGATACCAATCTTGTTTTGGCACTGCAGGAGCAGATCCGTGCTCTTGTTTATGACTGCAACCGGCTCGAAAATGGGAAGTCCATGGTTGTTGCAGTGTGCTTTTATTCCCAATGGTTTGTTCCATTCCCCCCTGTATTGTTGGTTCAATCCAAGCTGCATCCTCCCACCTAGTTGCCCATGTAGCCCTACACCTGCTCCTTCATACAGAATGTTCCATATCCCTCATCCTGCTGAGCTGCCAGTCCCATCTGGTACCAGCCCCTTGCTCTAGGAAATCCCCTGGCAACCCCCTGTTCCTCCAAGCTCCATTGGTTTGATTGAATTGTTTCCCTCCCCCTGTGCCTCCTCATTTGCTGAGGCATTGTAAACCCTGCCTTGTGCTTCTCCCCAGTCCTCTCCCTATCGGACAACAATTTGTACACTTCCTTAAAACCTCCCCTGTATAAAAATCTCTGCGCACCAGGGTTCAGGGTCTTTCATCCCTGGACCTCCCTTGGAAATAAACCTCCTTGGAAACCACACGAAAGACCTCTCCCTCATCTTTGCTTCTGCCTGTGCCTCAGCACATCTCATGCTGTAGAGATTGAGCCCTGCTGTTTCTCAGATTGCCCCTGAGAACAGCCAGCCTTGACGTGCTGTCGAGAGCTAGCGGGTGAATCCGGCACCACATCACATGGTTTTCCAGCCAGCCTTAGATCCAGATTTACAGCATGAAGGCAAAGTAAAAATAAATGGATATGCCTGGAATACAAAGTTTAAAGAAAGTTACTGTAAGGCAGGGCAAGTGAAACATAAGACACCCTTGGTCTTATGTTTCTGGTTTGGCTTCAAGGTGTTTGTTTTATTCTCTTCAGATAGCAGACTACCAAATCAAGCAAACTCACAAGACATTTCATGCAGCTTTCCAGATTTAGGATTTATGCTCTTGAGGAGCTCCACCTTCAGAATTACTTTCCCCCAAATGCATGCAGAGCTTATTTAAGTATTTTCTCCATTTAGAGACCTGTCCTCCCCTTTCAGATCCCAAAGTCTGTACACTTGATATTGCATCAAGACATGAATTTTTGATGTTTTTCCAGGAATACATGACAGCTACAGATTTGTTTTTCCTTAACAAAGATATTTTCAAAATGTCAATATTCCTTTTTATTGTCAGGAGGCCAAACAACAACCTGCTTATTCTAAAAGATATATCCTAATGTCTGACCTTATACTTCATATCTTCATACACATTTTCATCCCCTGTATATGATATAATCTATGCAGATTGCTAGGAAGAGACTTAAACTCCCATATACACCCTTTGTAATATACACACTAAAAATCGCACAGTAAATTAACATACGAAAGGAGAGTAGTGAATGTGGCTTTTCACTATTTCTCAACAGAAAGCAGTCATAACACCAATCTTTATTATTATTGTTTATGATGATGATGCTATTATTTCCTTGCAAGGACGAAAGAGCATCTCAAAGGAATGAATAAATACAAATATACGTGACAGTTCTTTCTCTTGCAGAACCACCTAATCTTCATAAAGTAGTGATGCAAATACATTCTTTTCAGTACTTACATACACCATCTCTGTAGCTGTCACTGGCCTTGATGCAAATGAGAATGGAAAAACATCCAAGAGCACAGTAAGGTTTTAGGCAACCATCCCTTATATGCTTTTTAAGTCCCTCAGTGAATCAAAACATTAAACCTTCTTGGCTGCTGTCAAAACCTTGGAATTCTCTCCCTTTCAGGTGCCTGTACTCAGACAGTGACTTTCTGGAAGCGATGTCTTAGGTAACTGCACATCCTTCAGAATTAGATAGCATCTCTGACATAAATCAGTATCCCCCACAACAGCTTTTTTTTTGGTGGTTTTTTTTTTCCTGTCTCTGAGTTCTGACATGTTCAGTATTCCTTGACTCTTTCACATAACATAAGACATTTCTTCTGAAATCTCTTTTGAAGTCAGTCTTCTCCCACATATACAATTCCCACTGTTTGACGTTAACTTGGCTTTATTCAGTTTAAAATTACTGGCTATTAGAATATCAAATACTCCAATCAATCTGCTCAAGATCATTAGATCATCAAGACATATATCAGCACCTGCTACCTTGTTTACTCTCTCATTCACTGCATGCAATGCACTTCATGCCAGGTACAAACCAAAAGGCAGTACTTCCAAATGGTGCAAAACTTAAAGCCATCTATCTGGGAAAATCCATCTATATCCTATTAATACATTGAATTTGCTGAACAATTTGGCTCCTGATATCTCAAAAAATATTCCCCTTTCCATTAGCCAGCAAAAATTTTCTTTCTTTTGCTTTTATTTAAGTCTTGAGTGACTACATATGGTCATAACCTCTACTCCTTTTCTGTGCAATTATTACACAGAGAACCCAACAGGTAGATGTTTTTCCATTCTGCAAATAATACCATCTGTTGCTATGGTATGGCTCACAATTGGTTTTCTAGATTTTCTTCCAAGGCCTGTGAAACATCTTCTGTAGCCTTGATCACAGATCTGTGTCTTCTCCAAGACACTCCTGTCTTTTAATGAAAAGCATACATGAATAGAACTTCACATATTACTGAAACATTTCAAAAGTGTTATGGATTGTCCTTCTCATGTTTACCTCACTCTTTCTAGCACCAGAAAGAGTTGCCAACTTCTATATGTTGACACTAATCTTACCATTTAAATTTAGCCTATGCATTTTTCAGAGAGTGTTTCAACATCATTTGTACTACCTTTCAGAGGCATTCTTCACCATTTCATATTTATGTATTCTTCACAGTTTCCTATTTCACTTTATCACATTTATTTACATTACAGTGTAGTCCACTTTTCATTGCAGCTGGCCAATCTTTTGAATTCATAGCTTCTTCCATTAGCATTATTCCACTTGAGCAATCCTGTTCTTCATTTAATATAAGTAGTTTCTTACTTGCACTGCATATATTAGCATAATGATGTGTTTATTACACTTTCTGCACAATTGTCAGAATCCAGAATATTTCTAATACTTGTGCTGACTGCCACATTGCTGTTACTGTTTTCTTTCTTGTACTTTCCACTTTCCTCCTGTACTAGGCCATTTTGATTTTGAGCAAATTCTCTGTCACAATAGTACACCCAGACAACCATCCCGTGTCTTCGATTTTTCTCTTTGTATTTCTATTTGTTCTGCTATGTGGCCTATGCAATGCTCCTTCTGGACTGTGATCAGCTTGTACTTAAAGCCTGCTCATGGCTATATTTGTTGTTATACTTTTGAAATATAAGGAAAATACACTCTTTCATAAGCATTTATTTTAGTTATATAGTATATAGATATATGTGTTATCTATTATATTAAATATATTACATATTATATGTAATATATATTTTAAATTTTATATTTTATAGTTTCAAGTCCTAGATCACCTTCTCTACCATTTTACCTTCAAATGAAACTCTTACCCTGCATGTACCTCTTTCACACAGTGACATCTTTAGCTGGTCTTCATCCTTCTTCACTACCTCTGAAAAGCTGCCTTCTCCTCACCATCACTACTTTCACAGCATTCTTCATCTACTTTACAGCTTTTGTCCCTGCCTCTCCTTATGAGTATAGTACTTCTCTCATACTCCAGCCTGTTTCTGCTTATGGTTCTCATGACTGCACCCCAGTACCAGACACACCTTTCAGCATTCCTCTATCCTACATCTCTGAAGCAGTGCCCCTGGCCCAAGACATAGGTGGTGATAGTGTTCATCTGCAAATATAAGATAGAATGATATTTTGATGATACCTCCAACTGTTGGGACTCTCACCTCCTAAAAATTTCATTTTAAACACTCAGTGTGAAGAGCAGCACTGTTACAAGTTAAACTGTTCATTAAAACTCATGAGAACATGTAGAAGTGCTCTAAAACAGGCGAAAACTCTGCATGTAACCAAACCATGCAACAAAAGGAGCAACTGCCCTGTCTCAATGCAGACAGGAGTGCCATGAAGAGTTGGGAGTTATGTTCAGAGTAGGAAAGTAAAGGTTCCACCCACACCAACCTCTAAGGCAAGCAGTATCTATTTCTGCACCTGTGCTGCCTTCATATCCCCTAAATGACATGGGCTTCAGGCAACAAGACAGTCATAGCACACAAACATGATCCAGGATTTGCAGTGATGTCTATAGCAGAAGAAGTATCCAGCATTAATATTAGGTGCCTCGATATCACATGGATTTGTGCCAATTCAAAATGTTTGTAATGTTGTAATTTTGCTACATTTATAAATAATGGCAAAAGCATCTCACCAGCCAATCAAGGGAGGGGATTGTTCTACTTTATTCTGCACTGGCCGCACCTTGAATATTGTGTGCAGTTTTGGGCATCACAGTATAAGAACAATATTGAACGATTAGAGACCATGGGGAGGACAGCAACAAAGATGGTGAAGAGTCTTTAGAGGAAGACATATGAGGAGCAACTGAGGTCACTTGGTCTGCTCAGCCTGGAGGAGACTGAGGACAGACCTCATTGTAGTTACATCTTCCTCATGAGGGGAAGAGGAGGGGCAAGCACTTATCTCTTCCCTCTGGTGACCAGTGACAAGACCTGAGGGAATGGCCTGAAGCTGTGACAAGGGAGGTTTAGATTGGGTATTAGAAAAAGGTTTTTCCCTCAGAGGGTGGTTGGGCACTGGAACAGGCTTCCCAGTGAAATGGTCACAGCACCAAGCCCGACAGAGTTCAAGAAGCATTCAGATAATGGTCTCAGGCACAAGGTGTGACTCTTGGGGATGGTGCTGTGCAGGGCCAGGGGCTGGACTCAATGATCCTTGAGAGTTCCTTCCAGTTCAGCTTACTCTGTGATTCTATGATATTCCATCATTTACTACCACTCTAAACTTAAAACTCATAAAACATATGCTTATGTACGTTACAGTGTGACCCACAGAGTCAACAAAACTGCTCCCAGCTGGAGGGTACTGTGTATATGTTTACCAGGTGAAGATAACTGTATGCATGATGTGTTCCAAAACCTGTTTCTAAAACTTAGAAGAGGCAAGACTAGAGAGGAGAATATGAGATGAATATGCAAAAGACTATTTACTCATCTAATGGGTGGAAAAAAGAAAACAGAACAAAACAACCCCCCCGCCCCCCCCCCCCCCCCCCCCCCCCATCATTTTATGAGGTTGAAACCACAGATTTGGAGGAAATGCTGGGCATCTGGGGTACCAGATTCAATTTCTTCTGCTCCCTAAGGAAATATCATTCCAGTCTCTCAGAAGATACCATATTTACAAAGCCATCTGAAAGAGGGCAATCTCCACCTTACCTGTTTGTGCTGTTCTCATTTTTGCTGTAATTGAACACTCAGTGAAGCAGGAGCAGGACCCAGATGTCTCACTACACAAATAAGCATCACAAAATCTTAGCCAAACAGACCGTCCTGGTCTCTGACCCAAAAGCACATTTGAATATTCTATGCCAAGGAAGGCAACTCAGACAGAAAGAACTACGGCAAGCCCACATCTGTACACCATACAGAGAAATGGTGTAGGACCAGCAGTTAAGATGCTAACATGAAAGACCTTGGTTCATACCCATGGTCTGCTTCTAGCAGAGGAGCTCCTCACATGCATGCTGAAACGGTTCACCTAGTACCACAAAATCAGTTTACTCCACAGTATGACCCTGCTTGCTAAAAGGAAGGTCCTGCTATTGCCCCTCACCCCAGTGAACTAAGCCCCCAGTGTTTTCTTAATAGTCAGCAGAGGTGGAAGGGGATGACTGCATGGGGTAATTTGCAGTGGGAACCTAATTTAGCCTCCTGAATCCCTTTCTAGAAGAAGTACGTTCTCCATTGTGGAGAGTAGCGAGTTGAGTTAAGTGCCGTCGCTACACAGCTAGCAGAGAGTTGCCAGATTCTAAATGCCGAAGCCTGAGACAGTCCCAGACATGATTAGTAGGTCCAGCACATGACATGCAGAGCACATGCTGTGGAAAGGTCTCCCAGTCTATGCCCAGTAAGTCTGACATGCCCAGTATGTGCACATGATTTATCCACATATGCTTGCCGTGCTGTCTGGCACTCAGAAAAGCAGACGATTGTTGCAAAAGAATGGGAAGTCACACCCTATGCACTCCTCACAGGCATCTTATTGTGCAATTGGGGTAGCTCCACAAGATACCTGCTGAACGCAGCCTTACTTAGTTTTACAGACATGGAATTAAAAAGCTAAAACTAATTTCATTTACATCTAAAACTGGAAGATTTCTTTTGGCTCACCTGTCAAAACAAGAGGAAAAATAGGTAACTTTCCCAGGCTCAACTACACCTCTGTGGACAGATCCTTCCATAAGGAGCCCAGAAGTATTGCCATTTTGCTGTTGTCTGTTTCAGCAACAGATTACTTAACTTTGATTAATGCATTGCCTTTCTTTTGTTTGTGCATCAGACAACTGTATACAATAAATCATATATCCTCTATGAATCCATAGCAGGAGCTGCAACTTTTTTTGCACGAGGAGGTTCACTCCAAAGCAAAATTATCCAAGAATTTATCCTAACAATGAAAACACAACACAGAAACATATATAGCTGAATTGGTATTAAAAATATTTAAGTTTTAGCTATAGCCTCTGTCAATGATCAACACTCAATGCAGGTAATTTTCTTACAAGAAAGTAATAAAAAAATAAATGCAGAATTTCCATGGTGTGGCTCCTTTCCAGTAAGTCCACTACAATTGTGCAATGTGAGCATGAGATGATTGTTCAGCACCTTGCATGGAGGAAGCAGGGCAGCAAGTAAGATTGAAATGCAGGATTTCAGGAGAGATAACTTTAGGCTCTTCAAGGATCTTCTTGGAAGAATCCCATGGGAACAGGCCCTGCAGAGAAGAGGGGTCCAAGAGAGCTGGTCAATAAATATTCAAGCATCGCCTCTTCCAGACTCAAGACCAGTGCATCCTGATAAGTAAGAATGGAGCAAAGAGGGCAAGACAGCTGCATGTATGAGCAAAAACCTCCGTCAAAAGTGAAGCACAAGCAGGAGAAAGTGAAAGCACCAAGTGAAAGCAGCAACTTTCAGCAGAAACTGGGACCAAATAAAAAGATGCTGTCCTGATGGAATGCATTCACAAGTGCTGAGGGAGCTGGCAGACTCAAGCACAGCTGGGCTGCTTGCTGTTGTCTTGGAACAGTCATGGCAACCAGGAGAGGTATCTTAGGACCGGAAGAAAGCAAATGTCACTCCAGCCTTCAAAATGGGAAAGGAGGAGGACCTAGAGAACTACTGGCCAGCCAGCCCTACCTTGATCCCTGGAAAGAGGATGGAGGGCCTCATTCTGGAGGCCATCCATCCACATGGATGTCAAGAAGGTGATCAGAATTAGTCAGCATGGATTCAGGAAAGGGGAATCATACTTAACCAACCTGATTTCTTTCCATGATGGGACAACTACCTGGATGGATGAGGGGAAAGCAGTGGCTATTTTCTACTTTGACTTCAGCAAGGCTTTAGATCCTGTCTCACATGGTAACCTCATAGGCAGGTTCAGGAAGCACAAACTAAAAAAAGTAAACAGTGAGTTGGACTGAGAACTGGCTGAATGGCAGGTCCCAAATAGATGCAATCAGTGGCACAAGGTCCAGTTGGAGGCTCATCACAAGTGGTGTCTCCCAAGGGTCAATACTGGGCCCAGTGTTGTTTAATTTGTTCAGTAGTGACTGAGACAAAGAGACAGCAGGTCACTGATAACACCAGGCTGGGAGGAGTGGCCAATACCCCAGAGTGCAGCCTGGACAGGATGGAGAGATGAGCAGAGAGGAACTGCCTGAAATTCAACAAAGGCAAAAGCAGGATCCTGCATTTCACTGTGGAGAATAACCCCAGGCACCGGCACAGGCTGGGGTCTGATCTGCTGGAAAGCAGCTCTGTGGAGAAGGATCTGGGGGTCCTGGTGGACAACAAGCTGTCCATGAGCCAGCAGTGTGCTCTGGCGGCCAAGAAGGCCAATGGTGTCCTGAGCTGCATCAGGAACAGCATTGCCAGCAGGACAAGGGGAGTGATCCTGTCCTTCTACTCAGCCCATGCAAGGCACATCTAGGTGCTGTGCCCAGCTCTGGGCTCCTCAGGACAAGAGAGACATGGAGCTCCTGGGAGAGACCAGCAGAGGCCTATGAAGATGACCAAGAGACTGAAGCATCTCCTATATATAGAAAGGTGGAGGAAGCTGGGCCTGTTCAGCCTTGAGAAGAGATCACTCAGAGGTGATCTTGATGTACCGAAGTATCTGAAAGAACAATGTCAATGGGATAGAATCATGCTCTCCTTGGTGGCTCTGAGCAATAGGACAAAGGCAATGGGCAGAAACTGATGCACAGCAAGTTCCACCTGAACATGAGGAAGAACTTCCTTACTGCGCAGGTGACCAGGCACTAGAACAGATTGCCTGGAGAGATTGTGGAGTGTCACTCACTGGAGATAGTCAAGAACCATCTCAATGCAATGCTGTGCTATGTGCTCTAGTAGGCCCTTCTTGAGCAGAAAGGTTGGAATAGATGATCCTACCAGTGGTCCCTTTCAACCTGACCCATTCTGTGATCCTGTGATACTATAATATTACATTTAGTAGCTATATAAAAACACAGAATCTCCATATGTGCATTTCAGGACAGGCGGTAGTTTGGTTTGCCTTTTGCAGTTTCTGAAAATAGACATTCACAATCAACCAGGAATTAAGATGCATCCCAATTATATATGATCATATATAATTTAACAGCAGTGATGTACTACATACATCTGGATGAAGTGATCTTCACAAACATAACAGCATCCTGTATAAAAGCATATTCACAACCCAAGCAGTAGAAGGTTTCAAACCTCTACAGATTTATCTCTTCATTTGAAATGCATGTAAATTAGTGAATTTATACAGTCTGCTTTGCTTTTTAAAGGACAGTTTTTAAAGAGCAGTTTTTCAGAGGTAACAAGCTAAATATGCACCTGACATTAACAACATACAGAAGCAGTTTTAGAGTTCTTTGCTCCATTATCTGCTACACTTCTCCTGCTTTGGCAAGGATATCTGGATGACCACCTTAAGGGTCACACTCTTACACATTTGTGCAGTGACAGATGACAAACATGGGAGAAAGAGAAATGCAATCAGAAAAAAAAAGAGCAAAAAAAAAGCACACACCCTGCCCGCCCCCTGCAAAAAAAAAAAAAAGCCCCAAAAAGAGAGAGAGATGGGGGGGTCCCTCTTTACTTCAAAATGAAAACCAAAATGGAAAAATCAGGCCCATGTTCAGTTACATAAATTTTTTTGCTCTACAGTAATTAGGGATCCAGAATATTGCTAAGCTACTTTCTCTGTTACACTTGTCAGCATAAAAATAATGGAGAAAAAATAGAAAATGAGAAATCTGGAAAATGCCATCCTAAAGATATCACAGGCTGCACTGCCAAGCCCTATTTTCTCATTAGTATGGAAAAAAATGGACATTTCTTGAAAAAACGTGTTCAAGACCAAATCCCACATTTCAGTATATACACCCCAAGCCCTTCTCAAAACTCTTGAGTGACCAAAGATATGGTGGGAGAGACCATGTTTCTTCCACCCTGCCCAACACTGATGCCTCCTGATGTATGATGCTCTCTTCCAGCCTCATGAGCTGTTTTGTCTGTGCCTGATTGAGACACCCTCAGTGGAAACCCTAAGGTGCCCCATCAGTCTGCCAAACCAGAAGGGCAATGTCTAAAACAAGGCATACAAAAGGTTCCCTGGGAGCAAAAAAAAGAACATATATAAAATTCAATGCTTTGTGATCCTGGAGTATTTTTAGAACCTAGAAATTAAAAAACTGGTTTTCACAGTGCTTACTTTTAACTCACCTTAATTAATTATCCAGATCTTGAAAGGAAGTTTAAAAAAAAAAAAAAAAAAAAAGATAGATTCCTCAAGGAAGCTGTTACATCACCACTCCCCAAAACACCTTTAATAATTTGTAGTCTGGTGCCTCATGTTTTATTATACAATTCCAAGTCACCAGAAATAACTTCTCAATCCAGCCAAGTCATGCACAGTGAGAAGTTGCTTTGAGGAGGAAGGGGCTAGAGGCTGAGGAGCCTTGTAGACAGTTTTATAGGACATTAAATCTACAACAGTCTCAAAATCTAGAATAAAAAAGACTCAAAATACCAACAGCTCTGAGCTTCAATGAATTTAAACATGCCCTTTTTTTCAGAACAAGCTCACATGACTTGTTAAATAATTTACTCTATAAATTACTTATCCTGTCTTACTTACTAACAATTCTAGAGTGCTTTATATAACTGCATTAGAAATTTATTTTGTGGTTTTGAAACGTACGCAATACACAATCACCTCTCTTTTAATAGGCAAGAGCTTGAAAGTCACCTACTATTTTGTTGGCAAGCAGTTCTTCCTGAAAAACACCAATTAATTTCAAACCTCATTCACCTGAATAATCGTAAGTAAACATATTAAAAACTTGATAGCAGAACTGTGAGGCTAGGCCAGGAATATACTTGTACTGCAAGATGTCACTTTTAAATCAAAGTCTTTGAAGAGTCATGTACACTGAGATACAACAGCAATACATTTTTCTTAATAAGAAAATATTAAACTGGTCCTTTTACAAGAAGTCCTGACCACTCCAAAAATTTCTCAATACTATCCTATTATATATTTTTACATGAGTGATCTTGTCAAGGCCTACTTATTTGCCATTATGTCTACAATGCATGGATTTTACAAAACTGATAAAGTCATTTTGCTTTTGTCACTCTTGGTCCTTGGCTTTTAAAGTATCAATGACTAATACCATTTATCCTAATGCAGGATCTCACTCTGGAGTTCAATTTAATTGCAGTAATACCAAAGTGACCAAAAAATTATTACAAGTACAGTTTGTTATGATCAGCACCAGTACTTGCTTTCCAGATAAAGACCAGCCCACGTCATCATGTTAACCAACTGGGCAAATCTAAAATCTGTCTTATTTACCGTAGTAGAAAACTATGCAAAAACAGCCAGGAAGGGAAAGAGTGAGAGAGATGACTAACAAAGCACCAGGCATAAATACTCTTCTGCCCTCCCACACCAAGTTTCAGCAGCTGGCCTTCATAGGGCTGATGCAAAAGCACCCTCTCCATAGATTTGGATTTAAGAAATAGCTGGACTGGGACAAGACTGCTTATAAACTCTAAAGCACAATCCACCTGTGAATCAAAACAGAGGTGAAGCACCTGGGTTTTAAGTGGTTGAGGCTGCCAGATACATGGTACCTCATCTCTGTTATTCCTGCTGCACCATCCCATCCTTTTTGTCTCTTAAAGCCAAGTGGAAAACCCTGGCTGCCCACTCACATCGTGCCTGCTCAGTGCCATCCAGCTGGCTCACAGCCAATCCTCTGCACCACCATGGGCTTCACATACACACCCTGACCATGCAGTTATCCCAAAGATCCCAGTGCTGTTGGCTGGGCTAAGGAATTCACCAACATGAATCCACTTCTGTCAAGACCAGGACATAACCAACAAGCAAAGGACTGATTTCAGTAAATACTCAGGAAATACATGCAAATAAATTCTTCAAATTAATTGTCTTATACTTTTCACATGTTATTTATACCAAGAGTAATTCCACCAGAAACCAATGCATATCTGCAGAGCGCATAAAAGAAGAACCAGGCCTGAAGCTACACAAGTGAAATGTAACACTCCAGTCTCTTAAACCTGATTTTTAGCTAGAATTAGACAAGATCTGTGGTGCTAAAAACAGTTTGACAATCTGTACCTACTGTATTAGAACTGCTTCTGTACGTACTTAGTGTTTACCGACCTCACACAATGAAATAACATGACAGCTACCGCAGTTCAGTTTTTAATTAGTCTATAAACCAATTAAAGGGTCCCTGTGTTTTATGTTGAAAGCACGCATGAAAAGACCATCTTAAATATGTGCAACAGCATCTCCTGAGAAATCCATGACTCAAAATTATTTTTAGATCACCAAACACAACGTGCAATGTCACAGAATGATACAGTAAAAACCAAAAAGAACTATAAAGACAATGATGCTCAAAAAACCCAGAAAAATTAAAGCCAAAGTATCAATGCAAAATTACTAGACAGGTTTTAAGGTGATAATGGAAGAAAACATATTTACAATATGTGTTTTCTGTTCCGGCCTTTCCAAACAGAAATTAAATTCTAGAGGAAAATTGTTCAGTTACTTCTAAACAGAATGCACTGGATAAAAAGGCTTCCAAAGCCTATAAAAATTATCACAGATGCATAGCTCATACTATTTTTTTTTCTATTTAAGCAATCTACAGAATACTACAGAATACAAACATCTGAATCAGTAACAGTTATAACTCAGAAAGACCATTTCTTTAGCACAGGTCCTAAAAAATCCCAGAAAGGTAGGCCATACATGAGTAGTAGAAATTAATGCCTCCAGCTTTTTCCCCAAGCACATGCAGGGAAATGCAGCAAATTGACTTCAACAAACTGCAGGAATGTAGCCCAAAGGCTAGTATTTAATCTGAAGTCATACAATATTTCACAGTACTTTTTAATTTCTTCTGAAAGACACTGAAAAACAGGAGGATGGAGAATACAAATAGCGAGAAGTCTGTATAGATTTGGGGCAAATATGGTGGTATCTTTTACATTAAATGCCACAGAAAGCAATTCAAAAACAGGGGTAGTAAAATATGAACAAAACAGCTTGAGAAGGTTTTTTTCACGAGATCTATCACCTACACATCCAGTATCCAAAATTTTCAGCTCTGCAAGAGGTTTTCTTAGGCAATGTACATGAATGCCATGGTGCTCTGAGCTGTGAAATGATGCAGGATTTAACATGAAAAGCTACAGAACTCCCTCACCAAACATGTCTTTGAGGCCAGGGAGGATGGAAGCACCACATGAGAATGAGAGGATAAACAACTTTTTTATTAGGGTTCTCTAATTCGCTCCCAATTGCTGATAAGCAGCACTATGTTCATTCCTCTGCAGGTTTTGTATTTTTTCCTTCCAGCCACCTCCACTGAGAAGGTCAAAGCAGGTTCGCATTCCTATGGTTAGGGCATGAAAGGCAGTTTGCTGTCACTTTCTGCCGCATCTCTTCCTTTACTTTTTTTTTTCTTTTTTTTTTTTTTTTCTTTTTTTTTTTTTCTTTTTTTTTTGTGTGTGTACGAAAATAAGAGGAGAAATCTGGGGCGAAGGGGAAGCCACCCCCCAAAACTCTCGGTTCGCAGCGATAAACTGAAGGAATGAATTTTTTTAAAAATAAATAAATAATAATAATAAAAAAAAAAATAGAAAAACCCTTCGTTTCATACCTGCTGCCGCCGAGGTGCGGGCTGAGCGGTGCGCAACCCCCGGAAGCAGCTGGGGCAAGGGTCGGAGGCGAAGCCCCAGCCCCGTCCCGCTCCCCGGCTGCCCCGTGGTCCCGCTGCAGCCGGCGCCGACCCCCGCCCCGGTCCCCCCGACCTGCATAGCGAACAATTAGGATTCATCATCTAAACGGACTGGCAGCGGCAGCTCTGGTAAGCCGCGGCCAAATAAAATCACACGGAGCTTTTAGGCTTCAAGCCACCGCATCTGCCCGCGGAGCAAGAGCCTCTAGGCGTGGGTCAGTTCCCCGTCGCCCCCGCGCCCGGCCCCGGGCCGTACTCACATCTCGGTAACATTGTCGCCCTCGGCGCTCCTCTGCGGCACGGGGAAGGAGGCGATGCCCGGCGACGATCCCGTGCACCAGATCCGCCAGGAGCTGCAGCCGCAGGACGCGGGGCAGCCCAGCGCACCCGGCCAGCAGCCCAGCACCAGGCAGCACAAGCCCCACAGCCGCGCCAGGCCGGGCCCCGGCCTTCGCCGCCAGGACACCATGCTCACTCCAGCACTGCCCCGACGGCCTCCTCCTGCTCCCGCCGCCGTCGCCGCCGCCGGTGCCGGGGCGCACGACCGGAGGGTGCGCAGCCTTCCGCGCCGCGGGCGGGCACCTCGCACCGGGGCTCACATGGGCGCGCCGCAGCCGCAGCCACAGGCGCCCCGCGGCGCTGACGGCCGCGGGCGCTTCGCGGGGCGGCGGGGGCCGGCGCTGGGCGCCGCGGCGGACAGGGGCGAGCGGGGCCTCCGGCGCGGCGCGGCACCTGCCCCTGGCCCCGCGAGCGGACAGCGGCTCCGCCTGCCCCCGCGGCTGCTGCCGATGATGCTGCAAAACGCGCGGGGCGGCGGGGGCAGGTGGCGGAGGCTGCGCTCCTATCTGCGGGGGCTCGGGCGGCCGCTGCCCGCCGGAGGGACGGCGAGCGGGCGGCGAGGGAGGCGCAGCGAGCGGCGGCGGCGGGGCTCAGAGCTCCGCGCTCGCCCCTTTACGCACCGTCTCCTCCTCCCTCCAGCTGATAATAAAGCAGCTCCGGCTCCTGCTCCAGCCCAAGACGGGGAGCTGCCGGCAAAGTGACGTGGGGCTGACGCAGAGAGGGGCAGAAACTCCACAAAATGAGCCTGAAATAAAAAAAAAAAAAAAAAAAAAAAAAAAAAAAAGAAGGAAAAAAAAAAAAAGGCAAGGGATGGAGGAGGGGGGGGGGAGCGGGGGAAAGGGAGGGTGGCGAAGAGCAGATACCAATAGGCAGCTTGCACTTGAGCTTTCAGCCTCGCACGTACATGTACATGTACATGTACACACACACACACTCATAGAAGCGTACACGCAGACTGGCCGCGGAATGGGCAGCGCGCCGCCGCCTGTGCGGGCTGTGTGCCGGGCGGACGGAGGCACCGTGCCGAGAGGCACCTGGCATGCCCGCTAGGGTGGGAGCTCGCCATCGGGTGATAAACGGGGACGGTGCGAGAATCCCAGGAGGTGACGGACGACCGACCCTAAAACGCCTTGTTTTCCCCTTGACAGCTCCGCGGTCGGGGGTGCTTTTCGTTTTTCTTCCCCCACCCCCGGTTGCGGGTTCCGCAGCGCTGCCGGTGCACCGGATCCCGCCGCAGTGCCCCGCGCTGAGCGCTCCGCAGGCGCCACCGCGCGTCCCGCCGCCGCCGTGCACCGCGGCCCGGCCCGCGGGGAACCCGCAGCCCCCGCCGCCCCACCGAGACCCCGGCGGCGGACGGGGACGGCACACACCGCAAGAAGAAGTTATAATTTCCCTACATCGAGGCTGAGGCAAGTCTGAGTGATACGTGTGTCACGTAAAAAGGGCGACTGATCTGGGATGCTCTTCCCTTGCCTTTTCTGAGATTCTCTGTTTCTGTCCGGGCACTTTACAGGTAGTCCTTCATCTGTGATGACAGGTTCTTCACTTACCACCTTACTATTAAATATAAAGGTGTTGATGGTCCTTTCTTACCTAGGTACCCAAGCTGAGTATTTTGAAATTACTAAATCAGGGCGAATTAAAGGAGAAAAAGGTTACAGAATTCGTGTTGCAAAGGTACAAAAGGAACAGTTAATACAGTGTTAGGAGAAGCTCAGGAATCAATTTGACATGACACTCACTAATCGAAAACACTCTCCATTCTATTTGCATCTGCTCAGGCTAACAGGAAAATCCACATCTTACCAGGCGGCTTTGTAGGCCGGGCATGGATCGATTTTGCTTTAGAACATCCTACTAAGAAAGTCATAGCCATACCTAGCTGAAACACACTATACACAAATAATATACCTCCCCATAAAGCAACAAATGCAGACTGTACAAAAAGACATAATCAAAAGTATTGTCATGACAGTCATGATATTTTTAAATCGAAGTTATTAAAGTTTAAATAAAATTGTTGTGTAGATGCTCAGAATATACTGAAGTTCATCAGCACTTTGTCCTTTCTAAATAAAACACAAGGAAGATGAAGAGAGTCCAAATGAATAACAAAGCCAATGATACTACATAAAAATATGGAAGGACCTTTTATGGTGAAGACCTAATACAAGGGGTTTTTTTGAAAGGCACTAATAAATTTAAAGTAAAGTATTTCTCTAAACAAAATACTTATGGAAGAATAGCAAATAAGATTAAAATGTAGTGCAGCAGTTTTCTAGAGGTAAAAGTTGGTGATTTTTAAAGGATTTGGAGGAAAGAGAGACAGAAAAAAATAATAGCATAAAGTGTAATATATAATCTAATATAAAGTGTAAAGTATAATTCAAATTAGAGAAGACCTTGAGAAAGAGCCTTAATGCAGAATAGAAGTAAAATTTTGAAACCTGTAAGTTGCTGCAACACCTGCATTACTGTTCTCCAGCCAAGTCTGCTTACAGCTTTGGAAAACGTGCTTTTTTCCCCCTCCCTCTCCTGGAGGAACACAAAGACATCACCTCTTTAAGGCAATAAGTATTCATTTTAACAGTTCTAGTGATTTTATGACAAAAGCTCACATTTGTCTAATTGTATATAGGCACATAGTGAACATTATTCTTTGACAGACATCTCTGTTTTCTGTGAATCTGTGAAACTGAGGAGTTGCCAAAGAAGTTTTAGATAAAACCATGCAGTTGAATCAAATTTGCTAATTGGATAATTCAATAGTGTTGAAAGAGTAAAGTTCTGCAGGCCAGATGATACATTCATAAGTCTGCAGGTCAGTGTTAAATACAGCTAGAGACAACATCTGGAAAAGGGTATTATCAACTGTTGTGGTAAACATCAGTTTATATTTGCTGCAATTCAGAAGATTTCTTATAGGAGTGTTGCTGGACTGTACAGTAATTTTGTCTTAGAAGGTTCGAGACACATAGAGTTCTGCATGACAATGCCAAAATTACCAGATGTGAAAATATGATGGTGGAATTACCAAATACTGTTAAAAATCTATTTTCCCTCTAAAATTTGTATTTTACCAAAATTGACTGGGGGAAGAATGTGGGAAGAAACAAGCTGAAAGTGTTAAGTTTTATTTCTATGTTTTCTGTGCATTTTTTTTCCTCATAGATTCAAGAGAGTAGAAAAGAACTTAAAATGCTCAAATACTTCCTATTAATCAGTAGTTAAGGAAGAGCCACAATATGAATCAGTATTTAAGGAACTCTTAGAAGCCAGAACTAAACCACTAGAGACAAGTAGCTTTCTGGTACTGCTACAAGAGCAAACGTCATCCTGACGGTGGTAAAACTATAGCAAAGATCTGAAAATATTATGAAGCTATAAAGTGTGATGAGAGGGCTAGAAAATATGAATTGAGTGAAGATTGAAAAAACTCACTTTCTTCAGTTCATGAAAGTCTGACAGGAAGTTCAATAACATCCCTGAAATATGTAATAAGGACAGGTAATATTTTTTTCCTTGTCTATAGGATAGGACAACGGTAATACACTTGATTTACAACAAGGCAGATTCATGTTTGACATTATGAACACTTTTGAAAAGGACGGTTAAGCACAGCAAATAGATCACTTCAGAGAACACTCAAATCTTGAAAAATAGAGCCTTCTCAGAGCAGATGAGGTAAACCTCTTCCGAGCTGGTAAAGAGATTTGCCTTAGTAGGTGAAAGTAAATCAATGACTTCACAGAAATACTGTTCCTTGCAATATTTATTTCTTTGCCCCTTTTTATTTTACTGACATAGATAAAGTTATAGGAGAATATTCATCTGAATATATTACAAAGAAAATCCAAAGATGCAGAAAAACTCAGTGTTTGCTTGACATTGCTATTCTAAAGTTGAGTGTTTGATTACTTCAAAAGTTTTGAAACTTTAACTCATACACCTTACATAAAGAATGTTGGAGCATAGGAATTATAGTAATTATCTGTAAAGATTTAAACATGTATTTCTGGAAAAGAGATAGGAGCTGAAAACTTGAAGGCTCCTTGAGAGACTACTGTTATTTAGGTGAAGGAATAAGAAATTATACCACGGAGTCTGGGAACAGGTAAAGGTCACATGATTTGTGTGTGTGCTGTGGTATCCTATCCCATCCAAAGGAGTATGTACAGAAAGACCACTCTTACCAAAACTGTGCAGAAATAAAATGCTTAAATTTTGTGTAAAGTTTGGGAATTTTTAACTCTTACAAGAGGGAGAGGGACAATTCATGGAACCTCAGGATCTTAGCAGAAACATTTTGTTTTCCAGCAAAATATCCCAATTCCCATGAAACTTTTCACATGAGGGTGTTCTTGCGCTCAAGCTAGAACTGTGGTCAAAGATACATGTATGTACCATGACTCAGAGCAAGCCTGTGAACTCAAGTCAACAGCACCTTTTGAGCTGACAACTACACTGAGGTGATCCTGCTTCTCTTACATGAGATCCCACACTTTTTCCCTAAATGACAAAATTTGGCTTCCACACAACATTTTTGTGAATTTTCTCCAAACACGAGTCACTCTCCAAGTGTTTTAGCCTACATTTTATTCTTTCCAGTGTTCCACCTATTTGCAGATTTATCTAGCAACTTTATCCTGGCTGATTTTGCATTCTTAATAATGGAAACCTTACCACTTGAAGCACTGCTCGGCCTTTATTGGCTTTAAAGTGAAGCTGAATCCTGCCACCTTGTGCTCAAGAAAATTAGCACATCTCTTTCTTTTGGGAAGAAGAGAAAAAAAGAGGAAAGGGGAAAGAAAAGTTTATTAAGTACCATGTTTTTATTAAACAAGGAATCAATTGAGGATCTGAAGATTTAATTGGTTCGGTCCAGTTCGATATTGCCTGAGATGTCTACCTGAGTTCTTCTCAAAAGGACAGTCACTCTCCTGGAGACACTCTTCACACTATGGACGGCCACTTTTCATATTCCCACAGGGTTCTGAAGCTGTGGCCTCCCCCATGGCCTGATGCAGCAAAGACACTTACCCTGCCTCTCGTCCCATAACCTGTGTCTGTTTGATGGCTCAAGGTATTAATGACGCAAGTTTTGGTTGCGCTTGGTCACATTTGCTATGAGACCAGCACTACTTTCTTTTCATCAATAGGAAATCACATCACAGACTGGAGGGCAAGACCCTTCTCATTTATAAAAAGTAAGAGTATTTTTTGAGGGAGTGGTAAAAGGAGCAATGGATAAAATGCTTGTAAGGAGCAATGGATATCCCTTTTCTGGTGAAATCCAAGTCAGTATTCTTTTTTTCTGTCTGACAGGATTCCACAAGTACCTTTCTGGTAATGTGTGAATGCAAACATCATCCTGAAGGTGGTAGAACTGGAACAGACTTGGAAAGCCATCTTCCTCCACCACATGCTTAATTGCACCTCCCCTCCTCCTCACCCTGCCTTCTTGTGCCTTCTGCCCCCCTCTCCATATTGTCACTGTGAGCTCCTACCTCAGCAGCAGTCTACCTCATCCACCACTCTTGTGAGTCTCTGTGTAGCCAGACATACAGAGCAGCTTGTTGATTCTGCAGCTATCCACTTACCACTTTCTGGATGCCTGGCAGCAAGCATGAATGCTGTGCTTACCTGTAAGGCTTCAGCAACAGACATCCCAAAGCAACTGATCAACACTAAGGTTTTGCTGGGTTATTTCCAAACAGTGCTTGTTCAGGTTAAGTTTGTATCAATTGCACAGATCATAGAAGTAATTTCTTCCTCAGATAACTCAGCTGACTCTCTGTATGTCTGTTTGCACATACATATTTTGTTGTGCAAATCATGCTTGTCTTTCTTACAAGGATTCAACAGGTGAAAAATGGCAACATAATAAAAATCTGACAGCCAGTTGTCAGTTTTCTCCTCAATGAAAACTGTACAAACTGTAAGGATTTTTTGGCCATGCTGAGCCAATGATATTCTGAATCTTCCTTCAGAGTAGTTAGTGCAAAATAAGATAAAGGGAAAAAAAAAAAAATAAAAAGACTCCCCAAAACCCAATCTCCAGTACACTAATTAAAAAGATCCAAAATAATCTGAAAACTTAGCTATTGGAACATTGCAAGCCAGCTTCATTCGGTACAAGTTACTGAGTTACTACTGCTCTCATCGTTTACATTCACATGGGCTATAGAACTTTGTGCATGGGACATAACAATTGCTTGTCGTTATGATTTTCTACTCCGTGTCCTTCCAGGTCATAGGAAATACAGGGACCTGAAAGAAAGCTCTGTAATTTATTGCACAAGACAGATATCATTTGGGTTTTGATGCAGATATGCTTACATTGGCTGTGCTAGTTAGTGTTTCATTCTAACAGAGGGCCAATCTCATTATAAAGCCTTTTTCTCCAAGGGGAAATATTACTTGTAAGTTGTGTTCATTGTTGACAGCATACAGAGGACCCAGTAATCGTGTTCCAAAACTGATGATGTCTGAGCTTGTCTCTTGTCACAATGGTACAGATAACAGCCATGAGCAGTGATAAGCAGTCAAACCAGCAGAGACCAAGAAGGTCAGAAATCAATTGCTTCCAACTGATCAATTTAGGGCTGAAAGATCCTGATGGTTGCATAGCAGCTGTAAATGGAGGTAATTAGTCCACTTATATACTGTGAATGTCTTGATAAATCCAATCTTCATCTAACTGAAAATCATGTATACAGGACCGTTGTTAATTTTTCTTTTCCTTTATTAAGAATAATCACTAGAGATAATACTATGTAAATGTAATACTTGTTAGCAATTTCTTTTTCCTGTGTGACTCTTCCCATGTCTAGTTATATTTTACATGGCTTGTGCAGCTTCTATACAATTAACTCTTTTTATGACTGAGCAAGAGGAAAACTGGAAAACTTTTATAAAAGGCCTGGTAATTTCTTTGCAGTACAGTAAAGTATTCTGCTCCCAGATAATGTTTGTCTTGTCCCCTGTTTATGAAATAATCTCTTCATGGTGACAGAATTCATTGCCACCCTCTGGCCTGACTTAAAAGAACATATTGACAAGTTTGCTGCAAAGTCACTCTGCTATCATCTGGAGGCTTTCCTGTTCAAGATTATTTTCATGATATAGTCTAGCATGGAAGCTATGCAGATCCCTTTAACATTTTTTCCAACCTTCTCTCTCCCTACATCCTCTCCTTGTCTCAACTACTTATAAAGCCACTCTCTTGCTGATCATTTTCTGTGGCTTCCACAACCTTTAGTGGCCACCAAGATGTTCTGATCTTTTGATCATCTCCTACAGAGTCTTCTCCTCTCCACAACACCTAGAATTGCTCACAGGGCATGAGGAACTCTCTTACATAATGTTCTGCAGGTTTCTATGGCACTTCCACTGTTTCCCACAGCAACCATGCAGAGCAAGAGAAAGAGCAAGATGTACCATCATCAGTTATAAATCTTTCTCACAAGATTCAGATAACATTGTTTTTTTACAGGGTGATGTCCAGCCTAAGGCAGAGACACCATTTGGTGACAGTTTTCTGAAGTTCAACAATATTGCCTTGTGACGTGGCAAAATCTGAGTCAAAGAAAGAGCTGATAGTCATCATTCTGGTAACAAGGAATGCAAAAACAGTTTAAAATCTGGAAACATTTGGGTTTTGAAAATGTTATCTTAAATCAGTCTCTGTGAGCTTGGTACCTTCCTCAAATGTATAGGTAAGGCAGTGTCCAGCAGCCTCCCCCAAGCAGCTGGACCAGTTGGATTAAACACATTATGTACAATTGTGTGCAGAAACAATGCAGAACTGTTGACTCTTGTCAGTATTCACAGTCATTTAACAATCAGCTTACAACTTAGGTCCTGAAGCTGAAGTTGGTGAAAAATTTTTATCACCTTAACTGAAGCTTATCTGTCATGTACAGTTTAGTCCTCAGCTGTTAAATCCTGTTTGGGTTGTACTTTTTTGCCTTGGCCTTATGTGTCACCTGTTGTCTTGAAATGATAGTGTAGCAAAAGTTTATACCGATTTTCAGTGGCATTTAAGTTTTTCAATGGATTATCCTTCTTAGACGTATGAAAATTCTTGTTAGTGTGTGCTATTCATTCCCAAAATACTTGATTTTATTCTCTTCCTGGGTTGTTTTTGTTGTTTGGGGCTTTTTTTGTCAACACGACATGTTGACTTTCACTAAATGTATTTTCACTTGAACATTTCATCCAAGAATTACAGGGCAAAGAAGGACCTTCTATCAAAGTTGACAACATAAGGCAGTTAATACTTGTTTTTCCCCCACCCTTTAAAGTTTTATTACTCGTCTTACCTGAAGAACATCTTCTCTCTTCAGAGGCTGGTACTTTTACTTGTCATTTACATAGGCAATGCTTTTTGTGATCTGTTCCCATCAGAAGTACCTCCTAATGACTTCTCTTTTTTAAGGGCCACTTCTGTCAGATACCACACCTCACTCATGTCATGGGGCTTCTCCTAAACTTTTTAGGTGAAAACAAATATATGGGTGAGGTAACTAACACCAGTAGTACATCAGCAGCAGCATTCAGTTTTTTCCTAGATCTTTTATCTCTTGCGCTATTTCAGAGTTTAGTCCATCCCAGCTGAAGAGACAAGCAGACAAAATAACAGGAGATGAACTCACCCGGTAACAACAAAAGAAACATTTGTTGTGGATTCATTGCTCCCCACACCTAAGACATGAGGTTGGCATTCTACAGGTTTAACTTATTCCTTACAAGTACTACTGAACACTTATCTCTGCAGCAAAAAATTGTCTTATTTGTTATCAATTTGGTCCCACACCTAGTAAAGAAGCTGAAAAACTCCAGAAGTTTGATATCAAACCTCATACTATTGATATCAAACAAACACAGCCTTTCTTAGCTGTGCCCATTTTAATCTGCTTTTGAAGGCCTCTCCTGAAGAATTACTATCTTCTGAAGGAGTCAGATTTTCCTTAGCAGCAGAGGCAGACTTTAGTGTCAGGATTTATCTTACTAGATGTAGAATTTCACAGCATAACTCTTTTTTATATTAGTCAGGAGAGATGGAGAATGGTTGAAATATCTCACCCTACAGTAAAGTCAGATCCATGTCAGATGGATCATTTCCTGGAAGTACCTATTTCTCTACTGATTACAAGGTGATTACCTAGATGTGGAAGCTTTTATGCAAGATGCATGTATTTAAGTGAATACTGGTCCTAAACAGATTTCTCTGTTTGGTTGGAAAAATCTGTTGATGTTCCTACAAATATTTGGAATAGAAACACTGAATAAAAAATTACTTTGACTCTTGATCATTCTGTCCCACAAAAAAAAATATTTCGTGATGACAATTCCTTACCATTTTTTATCTCTGTCAACAAAGTTAAAAGATGTGAAAGAGCATTCTCCAGAAAAACAGTGAGCAAAATCCCTTTCAATTTCAATTTCAATCATATTCCAATACAGTCTGTATATTTACAAGGTTAAGTTCACTTACTAATAGCCAGTAACATTTTGTTTTCATCCTGATTCAAGCAGATGATCCTTCATCATGCCTACATGTAGTGGAATTATTTTGCCAAAGATGTAGCTGTTCAGCAACAATGTGTCTTATAAGACACACAAACATGCCTTTAACAGCCCAGTTTTTGCCTTTGGTGTCTGCCCCTGGGAACTCTCTCACTTCCGGAGTAATTGATTGTGTTTTCTTGCTGAATGCCAGCTACTCAGATCCTTCAACCTATTTTAATCAATAAAGCAAAGCTCTCATGAAGCAAAGTATTTTCTGAAATCTAGCCTAAAAGCTCATGTTCTTGTAGTCTGTTCCTGTTAGTTTCATTTATCCACCCCAGAAATCCTTTCTTCCCCTCTACTGTCCTCACCAGTATTCAAAACCCCACAACTCATTTTCATTAACTCCTACAGTCAGAATGAAACACCTTCTGTGCAACATTCTTCTTCTTGGCACATGACTATGCCAAGAGCTTTGTGCTCATCAGAGCTTTGTACAGTCATATCAGCCAGGGATTTCCCAGTATTTTGTAGAGAGGTGTAATTTTCTAAAGTCAGGGTTCACAGATGGCCAAATCCAATTCATGTGCTGGTTTTGCCGTTTAATACAGGTAATGGTTACTCAGAGTTGGATGTGCTCTCTCTTTCACTTTTGAAATTGCTGGTCCAGTTCAGATTCTGTGGCAGCTACACAGCTTTCACCAAGCCTGGGACAGGTGTCCCTGGCTTTTCCACTTTTGCTTGTGTGACTATGCTTGAAGGCTAAGGTGCTTATGTTAAAAAAAAAAAAAAAAAAAAAAAAAAAAAAAAAAAAAGGTGTTTTTTTTCCTGTCACTTCTTAAAAGGAAAGGGTCTCGTGTCCTACTTCTTGTTGCATATGTATCCACATTAGATCTTGGGGGGCTCAAGAGGAGTCACTGAGAAATGGTTAGTCTTCTTTCCCATCGCTGTCTGTGATGTTTTGACTGGATTTGTTTCATGGATGACTCTTGCATAGTAGTCCCTACTTTTTTGTTTGGTTGATTGGTTTTTTGTTTGGGTTGGGGGGGGCTTTTTGGGGTTTTGTTCGTTTGTTTTTGTGGGTTTTGTTTGTTTGTGTTTGTTTTGGGGGTTTTGGGTTTTTGGGGTTTTTTTGTGGTTTGTTGCTGTTGTTGTTGTTGAGGGGGGTTTTTTTGGTTTTTTTGAAAGGCAGTGGTGTAGTTGAAGAGTTTTCCAAGTCTTCAACCACCCAGAGATTCTGGTCAAAAGAACACATAGGACAGACACAATCCCTTGCATGCTGCTTGAACCACAAGCAATATTTCTTGAAAGGCAGATGGCCTGATGGCTAAAAGGTTAAAAGCTTTGTTAAACATGTGTGTGCATTGCCATTGATTGTGGATTTGATGGTATTTAAGTGTACTGTGAAAGGAAACCACTGATGTAGGGCCCTCTCCTTGTCATCTTTACTCAATCCCAGTGTGAAACAACCTTACAGACTGTCAATTTATTAATTGACCACAGAATGTGGGTCAAAGGACTGAAGCACATGGATGACAACTACTGCTGTTTGTTAAATCTGGGTACATGGAAGTTCACTGCAGCTTCAGTGTAACTTTCTATGTCGTGAGAGGCAGGACTGAGTTGACACAACACATCTAGCATAGCTGAAAATATCTTTTGGGGTTGTTATTGTTAAAATGCTGTCCTTCAGAGTTCGTTTCAGGAGCTGATTTCACTTGGCAGACTTAGGCATGTGTGGAAAAGAATGTCACTATTCCAAAAAGCATGGAAGGAAATACTAAGAATGCCATCAGTAAGATGATAGGCAAAACTTTTATCACCATTAAGATGATATGCAAATTGCACAAGATTTTTTAATATTTATAGGACTGCTTAATTTTTTTCTGTTCTGTTTTTTTTGACTTGAAGTTAAAAGAAATGGTTTGCCTTGCTTTCTTAGTTGCACCTGGATTTATAAAATTTGTATTTAATTTTAAAGGTAAGATACAGAATAAGTAGATATAAACAATGATAACACAAAGGATAAGTGATGGCACAACAACATGCATTTGTGATTCAATTAATAATAGATTGGTATATACACAAACACTTTTGCTGACAATAATATATAACCATTAAGATTTTTCTTCTCAAGCATTTTTGTAGTCTAATAAGCTTATATAATATATTTATGGTATTTAGAGAGTTATGGTGGTAGCACCATCCCAGAAGTCACTGGTAGGACTAGTATTTTGTAAAAGTTATCCAAGATCACAAACACACTGAGTGTGTTACTTCTGTTGACCCAGAAATGCAGACCATAAGCACAAGGATGCAAACCCTTTAAGGCTGACAAAACAGAAATCACATCCTTCTGAAAGCAAAGCAGCAGCTATGAAAATATGTTCTGACTGTTAATGTTTTTGAATTAAGTTCCTGTTCTTGAATACCTAAAATGATTCCTGGGTCATATGAAAACCAATGTCTTGGTTAAAAAATTGTATAAAAGTGTAAAAAGCATGCAGTGTCTTTTTAAATGGATGCTATTTCTTCCATTCCTTAAGGTATTGCACTTTTGTGGGGTCACCATGTGCATTAACACATTTGTCTGCACATCCTGAGCATAATCCATGCTAGTAACTCAGGTAAAATGAGGAAGCTGTTCAATTGCCACTTGAGACAACTTGGAAAATGAGGATTTTTACCTCCATATTGTGAGGCAAAAAAAAAATTAAAAGTATTGAAAATGTCTCCTGCTTGAGCCTAAACACAAGGAGACTTTGCAAAATCAAGAGCATCTTTGAGGACTTACCAAGACACCTGAAAAGAGAGCACAGAGCTGGTTCAACTGTGTTCAGTTGGCAAGGGCAGGGAAGAGCAGAGACCTAGAGTTTGCCCTAGAGTGACAATTGTTAGGCTGTAGAATGGTCTCCCATGAGAACATTGCTGGATGTACCAACACCTGGCACATCTTAAGTCATATTAAATAAAGCAATATTTTAAACTCTGCTGTAAAGCACAGACTTCCAATGGCAAGCTAATATTCTAACCTCTTACCTTAGTGATAACCAATGTCATCTTCTAATTACCAAACTTGTGACCTAGCACTTCGTTTTTCAAGTAATTCTCATGCTTGTGTAAATGCAGGGTTCAGTCAAATGTTCTTTGCCATTATGTTAAATGAGAATTTTCAGAATTTTTCCTGCATTTAAAAATAATACTGCCTTTCTGGAGTAGTGAGGGGGAAAAATGAAGGAGCAGTTCATCTCTCAGTGAGTTTTACTCCCTTTTCTGTGCCACTTCTTGTGTGTCTTCCATTTATAGAAGGGGATCTTATCTCACAAAACATCCCTTAGCTTTTTATTTATGTGGTGTGCATTGGCCCAGATGATTTCAGGCACTGTGAAAGTGGATGTTCCTAACTGAAAAATTGCTCAATGGGTTGTTACAGGCACTTAATTGACCATTTGATTTTAAGCTCAATCTCAGTCTGAGAAGGTCAATTATTTTGAGGTTTTTCATGCTTTTTGACCTCAGACTGTGACAACAGTAAGAAGGGAATACAATAGCATTTTGAACCCTGATTAAAGGAAAACAAAGCAAATAATAAGAGAAGTATGCCAAATGTAAACATGGGAATAATGCTGGAGCTTTCTTAATAGAGGCCTGGGGCACTGTAGCAAGTCAGGCTGTGCTGTGCATCCAAAACTGTCTTCCTTGACAGTGTCAGTATCTCTTTATCTGGCAATAATGGTGTTAAAAACTGTGCTGTCACAAAAAATACAGTAAGACAAAAGGCCTGACTCAACAACAAGTTACCCTGCTTTTGTGTCGTGATAAACTGAAGCAAAAAGATGTAACTGGGGAAACAAAGGTGTTAATCTAGCTCACCTCAAGGCAAAATTTCCACTTGCCAGTTTTGCCTACTAAAAACATCCTACTTGGTTGAAACAGAACATGATACAATGTTCCATAGCATTATATTTAAACTGCACAGTCTTATAAATGTCATAGAAAACTACAGTAATTATATCCTACTTCTCTTATCCATGTTTTTATGGACATTGTCATCAGGAACTACCAATACTCACAACCTTCAAAATATTTTTCTTAGCATATAAAGCAGAAGAAGCTATACAGTAATGTGAGAGAGATTCCATATGAAGGCAAGCAATCATGGCTGAAGAGTTTTTACTTTTGTTTCAAAATGGAGGTAATTTCTGAAGAGAAGTTGTGTCTGAAAATAGGAAAAAGTATCACTGCTGGATTGCTGAAAGAAGAGGTTGGCAATATGAAATTTAAAGACCCCTAGAAAGGGTGAATATAAATAACAAATATATAACAACATAACAAATGTATAATACATTTACATTTTAAAAATAAAATGTCTTGGAGTAATCCTAGACTTTGTAAGTCATTCATTTGGTCACCTGAAAGACCCCTTGTATGTTGCCTTGTACCAAAGGAGAGGATCACAATGAGACTTGGAAAAAAAATCTGCAGAAGCTTTAGCCATTTAATTATATTTTCTGTGAGGCTGAAGAAATACTGTAGGGATTATCCCTGTAACAGAGGGCAATTACTCCAGGCATTGAGTTCCAGTCACTCCCACGGGTTCACCAGTGTAACTTCTAGTCATGGGGTTGACCAGTGGTTGACCAGTGCAAAACCAGTGGATGGCCTGTCAGAAAGAGTTGCCAGAATAACAAGCATGCCCTAGCTGAATCTAGAGGCTCAAAGGTCCCAGTTCCCAAATTCAGAAATGAAATGCCTAGTAATCTCCCAAGAAAGTACAGCTGAGTTCAGAGCCAGGTACCAAACCAAGAACTGAGTCACTGTGTTCAGATGAATAAGCTTTTTTGTTGGATATCTTTTGTTTGGGTGGTTGTGTATTGGTCTGGAAAGACAGGTATCCGCCAGGGAAAGGTGGAGTTTCCCTTGGAATGGAGAATGTAAACCCCTCACCCCCTCCAAATTATTATAATTTTGCAATTAAGGGCTTTCAGGCAAAGATTTGGGAATAGGAATAACAGTTCTTTACTAGGAATATTAATACAAATGTAGTAATAAAAAAATTTAAAAACCAAACAAGCAAACAAACAACCCTAGAATCTTTGACAGAGTCAGAGATACAACCTGACACCCTGTTGGTCAGGTTGTGTTGGAAGCAGTCCACAGTAAATCCTCCTGGAGTGGCAGATGTGGTTCTGGTGGAGCAGATGATCCTGAGAGGAAAGGGTCCAGTCTTCCCCCAGGAATCCAGTGGACCCAGGTACCTGTGTTCCTGTGTCTCAGTTTTTATCCAGGTAGGAATGGTTGGCTCCCCCCACTGGGTGGAGCATCTCACAATGGGATGATGGAATGTGTCCTGTCCTTGATGAGCCTTAATGACCCATTAGCAGAAAATATCCCCCTGGAGGGAGGATGGATGGTGAAAGAGATAAGAAACACTGCCCCACCTGGTTTTAACAGCTGGCCCATTATCAGAAGGCATCTGCCCCGCTCCCCCCAGAGTTACAGGAGATAAAGAACATCTTCACAGCTGCTTTCAAAAGACAAAATAGAATACACATTTTTCATTCCATAACCCAAGACAGGTTGGTTTTGCTTTAGTTTTACCACTTCTTGCAAATAAAATGTTTACTAAAAGCATCATTTTGTCCCGTGCATGAAGCTAGTTCTACAGAAAAGCATTCCTGCTACTCCTCTCAGAAGACTATAGAGAGAGGTGTGGATTGCAGCATATGAAGCCACAGAAAAAACATTCCTAATTGTGTGTTATTAAGGGAATTGTGATGGCTTTGTAACAAATAAGAAACCTTTTGAACCTTTTGAAGGATCAGAATTGAACTTTTTTCAGACAGGACCAGTGTGAAACCAGTGATATTCTCCTGCAAATTTCTGGGGAATGATGGACTCTATTTCCAAATTTTCTTGTTTTCATAGGACTCACCTAAACAATGAGAAATAAACACTATCTCCAAATAGATTGCTAAATTTTTTCTCCATACCTGTACTTAATTTGCTTTCAATACTTACAAATAAATAATTTAGGACAATTTAAATTTCATTCAGCAAATTGATTTTCTAATGGCAAATTCCTATGTTTTGTGTGCACAGCATTCTTATTATTCTGTGCAGACGAGACCTTGTAACAGTAAAAAATAGAAGTTCCTGTAAGTGTTGGTCAGGTTTCTATCTTAGGAGAGCAAACTCATGGAAATTTTTATAACTATATCAAACACTGCTTGCCTGTGCATGCTGTGATTTTCTTTCCTGGATCAGAAATTTAGAGATTCAGCTCACAGGCTGTGAGCTTGCCTCCTACACGGAGCTGACATCACAGTTAATTAAAAGAAAGTCACTGTACTACTGGCATTCCTGAGATGAGGCATTAGCGTAGCACATTCTGGACAGCAGACAACTTCTACAAATTATACCACAAATTGCTTGGCACAGACACAAGCTCTCATCATTAAGGGAAAGTGGAAGAATACTGTTGGGATTCCTGATGTAGTGTAAGAACAACAAAACCCCTCCAATTATTCAATCTTAAGGGATCAAAAGCACAAAAACTGCATTAGTGGGTACCTGAAGGTGTAAACTGCATAAGATTGCACCAGATAATGCTAAGAGGTAGTAGCTGCCACTAATTCCTCAACAGAAATAGGAAGTTCTTATGCTCCTCTCATATCTCCACTCTTTTGTAACATGATATGTTCATTCATTTATTTCTCAGGCTTATATGTGGCTGAGCACAGTGGATATATTCACACTTACTCCATCATTCTGTATTTCTAGGCATTTTGTTTAACAATGATAACAAATGAGTGAATAATACTTACTGTCTCTTCTCAGCCAAGTATTCACAGTCTAAACTCCATTACTTTTGCTGAACCCTTGATCTATGTCAGTTCTTGTTTTAGATCAGGACTTCCTGGTAAAGCTGATGTTTGTGACAAGCCTTCTTGACTCTGTGATTCCCAGAAAATGAAGAGAATAGATACCCCAGTGACTATGACTCACACTTGGAAGCTACTGCAAGTCCCAGCTCAGAAGCTCTCCTCTGTTGGCTTGAATCATCAGCAGTGTAAAACAACCTATGACCTCTGAACACTGCTCATTATTGTCAAACTGAAAAGAAAGAAAAGAAAATGAAGCTCACTTCTGTTTATAACTATGTTTTTACTGCAATAGTTGGAAGTGTCATTTCTCTGCCATACTTTGTTGTTTTGTCTTTTTTCAAAGTCATCTTCTACTCTGAGCTGGATAGAGATACTAATTTCTAAAGAGAAGAAATATATTTTTAGTTGCTTTTAGGGTAAAAATTTAATAAAGCAGCTCAATTTAATTAAATAAATTGGTTCAGTTTCCTGGATATGTCTCATGTTCCGTCTAAAACAAAGATTTGATTGCCAAAGCACAGAATATTTAGGGTTTGCTCACTGTTTCTCCTAGTCAATAATTCTGTTAACATGTAAGGTGTGGCATACCCTTATATCTGCAATCATAGCAGTAGATCACAGGTGCACAGGAACAAATCACATCTGTATAAACATGCAGCTTTTTTTTCAGTGGGATAGTAAAGGATAACTGGTACTTCTCCATTACAGATTAGATTAGACTGATTAGGAGCATCTATAACTCACACATGCATGTTCTGTGGTGCACCCATTTAGGGCAACACCTTAGGTCATCTCTTAGAAACTACAGGCACATTTGCCTGCTCTTCTGCCAATACATGCATTTCAGACACTGGACCAGCAGTGTCCTCCCCATGTTTGTTTCTGGTGTTTGAAAAGGAAATTCAAGGCATAGGTTATTCCAACAGGTCAGAAATCTGGGCAGCTGGGATCCTCCAGATTCAGCTATGAGGTCTGGAGTGACAGTCAATATTTTTCCTCAAATCGTGATAGCTGAGAGATGTTGCAGGCTTTCAGACCTGATATTAGACCTCTCTGAATTTCCTGAGTTTACTTGTAGTTGTGTGGGCTAGTTCAGGATGAGGAGAATAATCTGAAAAGAAAGGAGGGTCGTATTAGAAGTTACCAACATCATCCCATGTCCTTAAAGGTCTAGATATCTACATTGTTTAGAGAAAGAAAAGAGAAGCTGTGTGTGTTTGGTTTTTTTAAAGCATGCAGAAAACTTTATTAAATCACTGCTACTTAGTTGAAAGAAAATCAGCAAAAAGAGGCTGTTTGGTAAACTATAATGTACATGTGACAAATGCAACGTTTTATGGGATTTTCAAAACAGGCTTTTACTCTGTGGTTCAGGTGAGTGAGGAAAGTTACTGTTCTGCTACAAAAAAATCCTGTACTTCTGGGATGTAACAGCTAAAAGTGAAATGTGGGGAAAAGAAAAGAAGAAAACAATGAAAAAAGTTTTGCTTTAAGTAGACAAGCACATTTGTTTGTTTTGTTCCTACACTTCACAACTGCAACACAGTATAAAGCAGCTAAAAGTCAAACTCACCCTACCAGATAACAGTAGGCTTTTCACTTCTTCTCCGTTTGAGTCACAGCCAGGTGATGAGTCCAGTTAAAAATGCCTCATCTTAAAATGCTTAAACTTAAACATTAAATCCAATCAGAATTTCTTGACAGTTTTTAGTCCAGAAGTCAATTACAGCTTTCTGCAAGGTAAGAAAGACAGTATTTCAAGCTACTTTATTTTTCTCTCCTCTGCTTCCATTTCTCCAATGTCTTTTGATATGTTTTGGGGGAGGGTGGGGGTTTTTTGTAGTTTTGGGGTGTGTTTGGTTTTGTCTGATTGGTTAGTTTTATTTGATGTTTTTGTTGTGGTGGTTGTTGGGGGGATTAACTACATTTTAAAGTAACTAATCTCCAACTTTCATTCTCCCAGTATCTTTCACCTGGGTGGAAATTTGGTCTCAAATTTTTGGAAACCTCTAAAAGACCATTTAAATGGTATTTAGAGCACCTAGGAAACAGTGGCTACAAAAAATCAGAAGCCTCTGTGGCTTCCAAGAAAATATGTAAAAGTGTGAAATGGTATTAGCTTGTTTGTAGATCAGATCCAGATAGTTCAATACAGTCCATGCTCTGTGTACATTTTTATTCCTGTTAAAAATTTAAAAGGCAGCCTTTTAATGTCTTTGCATTAACTTAAATTGCAGTTAGTCTGTAAAACAATCAGATAGATGGTATTAAAAGTATATTAATAATAAAACAGATGCTTTAAAAATCTAGTATCAACCTGACTCCACTTTACATTTCATAGAGCTTGCCTGGCTGAGAATTACTCTACTCCGGTCAAATTTCAGACTGGAGCCCTGTGTGGAAATTTCTAACTTTTCACTGAAAACACAAGACTTGATTATTCTGTTTAGTTACTTTTTAAGAAGAAAATGCCACTTGGGTCCTTGAATTAAATCCTGAAATCAGTTTGTATTATTTACTTCTAAGGGCTGAGACCAAAGTATGAACAAGTCACCCATGAATGATCAAACAATAGCATCTAAGCTGGACAGAGGCCTTTTGCTCTGATAGAAATTACAACAGAAGAAAGAGAAGCTGTCATTGCATCTACATTGTCCTGTAGTTTCACCAGCAATAATGTTTCCAGAAGCAAGGCTTGAGAGCACAGCTAGTCCAGGATCTGAATATCAAGGTGCAGAAAGGTACATCCTTAGCAGATTCATCTTCAGGCATGGCCACAGGTCTGCATTTATTCTATTGCCAGGGTGTAAGTGAAAAATGTTAAAGATAGGTTTAGAGCTAATAACAGAAGCATCTCATATATCCCTTAGTTTAAAAGCTTCCTTAGCTTTAGTGCTCTACTGTAGTACTACATTAGATTTGAATAGAATACTGTAACTTTTTCCATGTTCCTAGTGCTTGTACTACTTATTTTGTGACACTCAACCTTGCCAATACCACATATGCCTGTGCTACTTCAAGAATACAGACAGAGCTGTACAGATGCACTGACATATCTTCATAGCCTTTTGTCTCAATTTAGAGACAAATTTGAGGAGAAAACACTCTGGGATAAGTGTTTTTCTCTAAAGAAAAGGGCTCCAATAATCCCTTTTTGCCAATGAGAGAAATGAATATCAGTGGGTGAAAAATGAAAAAAAAAAAAGTAAAACTGTTTATTAACAAAGCAAGATACCCACAAGACACTGGAAAAAATTGAGCCTTACATCCCATCCGCACCTTGCCTTGTAGCTGGGAGGCAAAGATGGTGGCTGGCTCCCTTTGTCGAAGGGGAAGGGGGAGAAAAAAAGTTCACACAGCAGCTGGGAACCTGTTGGATTTTTGGCATTGGCTTCCTCCTCACAGCAGGCAAAACTGGTGGATTTTAGTGTTCTTTGTCATGCTGATTCGGTTTCTCCAAGGTCTCCAAGATTTAGGGTGGCCCCCACCAGCTCCCTGGATGGATTTAAAAAACCAAACAAACAACCAACCAACCAAATAACAAAAACCCCCACCTGAAAGCAGTTCAAGGAAAACAAACAAACAAACACCAACACACACACCCCCCCAACAACAACAACAACAAAAATAACAACTACAAAAAGCCACTGAGAGGATTCCCAGTACTGCTTCCAAGCTACGGGAAAGTAAAAAAACGAAACTTCACTTCTTGGTTTAAGCTAGCAGAAACCAGTGCAATTAAAGGAACAATGTGGGGTCTCATTCTGCGCCACAACCTGAGCACACTGGACGGAGAGTGAGGTTTGAAGAGAGCCTGCCCAGGGTTCCCAGGCTCTGGCCCTGCCACCTGGTTCATCTTAAAGTACAGCAGCCATTTCTGGGCATAAAGCAGATGATTAGGGAATAGAGTGTCATCATAAAATCAGCCCAAGACACCAGTCTAAAGAAAAAAAAAAAATCTGTATTACTGATAGAATATTTCTTTTTATGGCTGAAACTGCCAACTGATTTTAAAATATTCACTTAAAGCATTTATCAGCTTATGTTACCTATCTTTACATCTACAAATGTCTCTGGTTTGTTCGGATTTTTAGAGACCTATTCGCTCTGTCTGCTGCTGCCAGTAATATAGGCTTATCAAACACAAGCACAGGACAGTTGTGCTCAAATACCTATAAAGCCTATTACAAACACTGAAGCAAAAATTTATCTTTGGCAATTATAGGAGATAAAACCAAAATATCAATACTACCCTTTCTAAGAGAATGGATCCACAGAGATCTAAGCTGTTTCTGAAGTTACAGAGGTACCTGCTTCTCCAGGTTTGCATTCAAGTATACATTAATTAAGTTTTGGGACAAACGGTCTTAAAGGAATTCTTACAACTGACACCTTCTTTAAGGGCTTCACTGAAATTACTTATTGTGTTTGAAGCAACACATTGCCTCAGGCCTGTGGAAATTGCATACACACAGATACTGCCTTTAATAAACATAGATTTATATCCTGCTTCTCTTGTAATAGCTTTAAAAAGTAATAGTAACTAAGCACATAGTTTAAAAACTATTGGACAGTCTCCAGCTTACCCAAGGCAGTTCGGCTCCTGTTTTAGAGCCTTACACCAATACTCAGAGAGTCATAAATTGCCTTCCTTTGTCTTGTCTTGTCTTCTTTTACATCTGATATCATGTTTACTTACAGAAGCATGAGTTGAAGGTAGGTACAATGCTCTGGCATGAGCCAAGCATTCCCCACAACATGCAGGAAAAAAAATATCTATTGTCCCCGAGTATGGTTAGGACCTTTTCACGAAGAGAAAGGCCCTTTATCTTCAGGGAACTTTCTGTGGTAGTCTTATCTTCTGATCCAGCACAATCTGTTTGTATAGTACAGACTGAAGACCAGACAGAGCAAGGGAGGACAGAAAACATTCTAAAACAAATCCTACTTCATATTGTTCCATATTGCTACAACTCTTTCCACTGGACCGGGTGGGAGCACAGGAGATACAACTGGGTTCTCATTGGTGATGCCACTGCCTCTGCCAGCCCCACACTGCTGTCTGCTGCTTCCACACCTTGCTGTGTGGAACACCCAGACCTCACTGCTCTGAAAGCTACTGAAACATGGGGCCTCTCCTGGGCAAGGGTGAGGACACAGCCAGGTAAAAACACAGAGCTCCAGGATTCAGCCTTATGGATAAAGAAAAAGAAAAGATGCTACAACTTTGTTTATCAGAGGCAGCAGTTGCCTCTTCAATGACTTTCACTTTGCGACATTGGCTGCAGGAAGTGATGCATAAACTTTGGAGTAAGCCTCTGGGCTGTGTACCTAGCATACGGGAACTTTGGGAAGTCAATGCTGAGCAACTGTGTTAGCGTCACAAGGACTCTTCTGTCTACATTCAATATCCACATCTAATAGCAGTATTGCAGAAAATATTTGTGCCTTGCTTCACACTTGTTTATTTTCAGAGACCAACAATGTAAGAGGTGGCAAACT
This sequence comes from Phylloscopus collybita, assembly GCA_027886175.1. Taxonomy (NCBI): domain Eukaryota; kingdom Metazoa; phylum Chordata; class Aves; order Passeriformes; family Phylloscopidae; genus Phylloscopus; species Phylloscopus collybita. Next base: position 5,209,434 of record JAJNNQ010000029.1, read on the forward strand.
CACGTCAGATCAGAGGGTAACAAGCTAGAAAGGAGAGGCAGGGTCCTAGAAAATCCTGTTCATAAAAATAAAACGTTGAACATCAGTTGAGTATGGTTTACAAAGGGTGACAGATCAAAAAAAAATACAGTAATCTCTGGCAATCTCCTCCGTCTCCCCATTGAATGCTAGTAACTGCACAGCCAGCTATCACAAGATACTCTAAGAGAGGTACTCAGATAAAATGACAGATGCTTTGTCAGGTATCTGCTGTCTCAGGAATTGCTAAACACTTAGTTTACACCACATTTAATTGCCATTTAATAAATTGCACATTTAATAAACCATTTTTGCTTTAGGGAAAGAAAGAAAGAAAGAAAGAAAGAAAGAAAGAAAGAAAGAAAGAAAGAAAGAAAGAAAGAAAGAAAGAAAGAAAGAAAGAAAGAAAGAAAGAAAGAAAGAAAGAAAGAAAGAAAGATACTCTGCAGTCCTTAAAATAATGGACTTAAATTAGAAACCAAGTCAGAAACAAAGGGCCTTGAAAGGGAGTTTAAAACAATGAAGAAATCGTAAATTCAGCAATGAAGGTGGAATCTCCCAGAGAGGAAACATAAACTTTCTACTGATTTCAAATACAGAGTTTTCCTCCAGGGCACTTCTGTCCTTTGCTTCCCCTTGGGGTTCATCTGGATTTCTTCAGACTCTATGTGTTCTCAGATGCCTTGCTTTCCCGCACTCTGAAGGGAATGTATTGATCTGCCCGATATGCCACCCCTGCAGTGCACTTTTTAGACCAGCTTGATTTACAGGCTGATGCCAGTAGGTAATATCACAACATGGGAACTAGTCCTGGGCACTTCAATGGGTCAGAAGAGGAATCCACGTCACCTCTGGATCCAAGGACAAAGAAAATGTCTTTTCAGGGATACAGAAATATTTGAGCTTCAATGAATGATACAATCACTCTTCAGAAAAAAAGTAGAAGTTCCATTTTACATTCTTTGAACAAAACAGAAACATGTATACAAGCACAACATCACAGAAATAGAACTTTTTTAAGTTGGATGGGGTTTAAGTGCTGTATGTGTGTATTTTTAAATCCATATTTTTACCTGAGAGCCAAGAAAATTTGAAAAGTATAAGATATTGTTGAAGGACACTTTTCCTCTGAGTCATCCTTTTCTCCCACCATGAATGTCAAACACTTGTGGGCTGTGATGCAATAGGCACCGGCTTTCTTAGTGGGCTATCTAGACAAATACCCATCATTTACTCCTGGTCTCCTTCAGATCACTTCTTCTGTGCTGTTGCTGAGATACACTGGGCCATTTTACATCAAGGGTCTTCCATAGCTGAGGTGAGTTTTATTAGGCTTGCAGAAAGGAAGTCACAAACTCTTGAGGATTAATCCAGCACTACTGCCATTTAAATGGGAGAACTCTAGGATACAGTGTAGTTGCAAGTCACCCTTCAAGAGCCACAGTCTTCATTTATGGAGGGAAATGAGAGAAATAAGGCATTCATATAAAATTTTATACTGGAAAAATGGAAAAAAAAAATGGAAAACCTGGGTGATCTTTTCCTGGACTGCATTACATTTATATTACGCTATTTATATGAGGATTGGAGATTTTATCTGCATCTTACATCCGTAAAAATAATTTCCAGGAGAGTTTTTAGTACACAGCTTTTGTGCTGACAAAAAAAAAAAAATATTATAACTACAACAAGCTATATTTATACCTAAAGATGAAGAAGAGTACAGCTTTTGTGTTTGTACATAAAAGACTTAGAAAATGGCAGGGGAAAAATACTCAAAGGCACGTGATAGTAATGCAATTACAATTATATAACAAGCATGCAAACTCAGGAAAGAAAAGTTTGAGTTTTCTTCATCAGAATAAATAGATGAATATAGCTGAAACTGTCTTTCTAAGCACAAAGCACAAGTATACAAAATGTATAAGGCATTAGCTCAATGAAAAAGAGAGACTTTGATGTTTCTAGAAAGCAGGTTTCATTTACAATTATTAAAATATCCAGTCTGATCTTTACTCAGCATTTATTTATTAATTTTTACTAAATCTAACACATCCCAAAGGTTTTTGGTAGGTGTTCTATATATCACAGTGCCTTAGATTTGCATGGCCAGGTTTTTGGTGCTATGGGAATGGCTTCTGCTGGAAGCTTCCTCCATCCCCTGTAGAACCAATCCCAGCTGGCTCCCAGACAGATGTGCCACTGGCCAAGGCCAGGCCAATCAGAAATGGTGATAACACTCCTGTGATAACAGATTTAAGAGCAGGGGAGAAAAATTATTAAGCAGCTGTAACTGCAGCAAGAAAAGAATGGGGTGAGAACACATGAGAGGAACAGCCCTACAGACACCAAGGTCAGTGCAGAAAGACGTGGAGCAGCTGCTCCAGGCAGCAGAGCTGAGATTCTCCTGCAACCTGAGGTGCAAACCATGGTGAAGTAGCTGTGCCCCTGCAGCCCATGATGATCCATGGGGATGCAGAGATCCCCCTGCATCCTGTGGAGGAGCAGGTAGATGCCTGAGAGAAAGCTGGGGGACCTGTGCTGAAACAGGCACCTGGATCAGGCCTAAAGACATGTGGAGGGAAGAGAAGAAGGTTTCCTGGAAGAACTTGTAATCCTGTGGGAGTAAGCTGCCTCTAAAGGACTAGGCTGCCTCTAAAGATCTGCAGTCCATGGTGGAATGACGTTCGTTGAAGCAGTTTGTGGAGGACTGTCGCCTACAAGATGGACTCATGATAGAGACATTTGTGAAAAAGTATCTCCTGTGGGAGGGAACCAACACTGAAGCAATAGAAGGACTCCTCTCCCTGAGCAGCGGCAGGAGGAACCTGTGATGGGCTGACTATAAGCCCCACTCCCTGTCTTCCTGCACCATTGTGAGGGAGTGGGTAATGTTGCCTAGTATCAGAAGAAAAACTTTTCCAAACAATATTAAAATAGTACAAAGAGCAGATCTTTAATGAAAGCATTCAGGTCCACAAAACACAGGTATGTGCATGCATGGTACAGGATTTCTACTATTTTTATGAGTTTATTTATTGGCATATTTAGCAGGTACATCTGATCAGTTGCCCCAGCAATATAGCCTTGGGTCAGCAGACCTGGACTCTTGGAGTTGCTCCAGGGGCTTCTTTTCCCTATTTCTTGTTATTCTCCTAAGTTTTAGTGCAGAACAGAATGTTCTTGTTAGAAATTATTATTTTTTTTTAAATAAGACTAAACAGAATTTCAAGAATGTGACATAGCTATGGTAAAGTGTGAAAAAGGTAAAAAGGTGCTAGAGGCTATAAAGCTAAGCACTAAAAGTCCACAAAGCTACAAATACATGAAAAATACATAAAACAACAAACATATTTAGGCATCAGTAAAGCTTGAGAAAGAGGGAAGAGTTGGAGAAAGGTGTTTTTAAGATTTATTTTACTTCTAATTATCCTATTCTGATTTTGCTAGCAGTAAATTCAATTAATTTCCAGAAGCTGAGTCTGTTTTGCCCATGACAGTATTTGATGAACAATCTCTCCCAGTCTTATCTTACCTCATGAACCCTTCATATTTTCTCTTCCCTGTCTGGTTGCAGAGGGCAATGATAGAGTGGCTTGAGTGAGTGACATCCAGCCAGGGTCAACCCACTACACACAAGCATTCTGAACATCACTTTTCTTCTCATTTGTTCTCTTCTTGATTTTGCTAATCAAAGCCAAGACAAACTGTAGGATCTAAAAAAACATAGGTAGAACTTTACAGCAGGAGACAGTTGTACTGAAATTTAATCCCTCAATAGATTTTAGAAGCCTTTCTATTTCCTGTAGAAAAAAACTCCAAAGCAAAAAACAACACCAAATGAAAAATCCTGTGAAGAAATCAAATGGTGACAGAAGCCTTAATACTTACATGACACTCTTGGAAGACAATGAACTTGGCATAAACCTTTTCTGAAAGTCTGTGAGATTTCCAAGTTCTAAACCAATGCAAAACTTTACCTTTCTACCTGCCGCCCCATGCTTTTTTTGCTTTTTCCATCTCCGTCCCACATTTCAGTTATATCTTTTTCAGCTCCGTTGGACTGCACCACTTCACCACTTCACTTAGGGCCCTGATTCAGACTGGGACCTTTGGCTATCACAGCAAGATAACACCAAGCTCAAAATATGCCTTTTTTCCTCAAAAATGTTTTCAAATGGGACTACCAAATGGTATATGAAGCAATGTCATCCTACACATGCTAGTAGGCATTCTTTCACATACAAAACACACCAAAACCACAGATATGATATGCCAGTAATACTGATTCATCCATCCGAATTTCTCTTCTCCTTTTCCCTGAATATTTCTAATGTGATCCATCATTTCTCAGATTGAGAACCCTTCATATCTTATTTTACATACCAATTAATGCAATGTCTTGAGATGAAATCTGAGAAGATAAAATATTAGATGCACAAGGAGGCCCATTTTAATAAAGTACCAAGCTTTCTGTAATGGAAACTTATTCTTAGAAAGTTAATAAAAAGATTCATCTTCCAGACCAGAGGCAGTAGGAAAACTAACAATTGTTTAATCATGCAGATCAGTAAGATGCTCAATGTTAAGTGTAAGACTAGTCATTTGCCCTTTCTAGTGAATGAATGTATCATTACATTCAACATTTCAATTTAGCCCAATACCACAAGTGCATAGTAATTGTGATTTTATTATACAGCCACATAAATAATGCAGTATTTTTAATGATCCATAGCCTTTAGAACACCACACTGAAAACAAGAAAGTAGTACACTGTTTAATTTTTACTGACATTAAAGTCCTAAGGAACACAGAAATTTCAACAGCTTTAAAGAAAAAATCAACACTGTAGCAATGAAATTGTCTAGCTTTAGAACAATACCTGTTAATAGATATATGGACAGTCGATTAGGAAAGGAATCTGTAATCTCAAAAAGAAAGTAAAGACATTGTAATAATAAAATTTGAGATAATATAGTCATTATTTTGCCTCTACACTAAAATAATACATAATGCATGTAGGATATTTTAAAATTTAACACTGCAAAAAAAATCCTATGTTTCATTAATTTCTTTAGCTCTTCCAAAAAGTATATTCTTTTCTAGCTCTGCAGAAAGAGCAAGGACTTTAGGGAAAACAATGCTGAACAATTGCTTTCAACACAAGGATCTCTAGGGAGGCTCTGTTTCTCTCTCTGTGGGAAAGGACCTTTCTGGTTATTTTGTGATTCATCAGTTTTCAGATTGCAGAGACCTATAGTCTGAAAAACATGGCTGTGATGCAGTGAAAAGCATTGCAAAAGGAGGGTTGGATGTAGACATTCTGATGTGAGTGGGTGTTATTTGGACAATGAGCAATAATAGCTCTGCTCCTGGGCTTAATTTTTTTGAGCATCTGCCTTTCTGACTGACACAGGCCAAGAATTCTCTTGCTTCAACTGCTTCCATTCATGCACAAAACACTTACAACATAATTGTGTGCTTATTGACTCAATGTTGCCTTCTCAGCTATAGGTACAAGCACGCCTGCTGGTATTGCAGCACAGCGCTAACCCCTCATTGCACATTTTATGGAAACTACAGCACATATGCGTGCATGTCCAATGCATACACAATTCTCAGAGCTTGTCTCTTGCAGTTCTCTAACTGTTCTCTGCCCAGCCACCTTTTTTGGGCAGTTCACTGATGTGTTTAAATAGCTGTGGTCACCTTCCCAACAGGTCAGCACCACCAAATGCTCTTTAAGGCTTTTCCAAACATCTTACACATTTCTAAAGAACACAGGTAGCTCAGATTGGGTTTTGTTGTTTGTTTTTGGTTTTGTTGTGGTTTTTTTCACCAGTAGCTCAGTGTATTTCCTCAGTGTGGTCCAGACTTTTTGGAGTGCTCCATAATTACTCAGTCACAGATTTGCTAAATCATGGCGTCCTCACCATGCTAGAGCTGCATGTTCTGTATGTCACAGTTTGCATGGAATCTTATTTCAAAAACTGGCTACTTAGCTAGTCAATAAACTTATTTGAGTATGCTTAAAGTACAGGATAATACTGCTCTTTGATATTACAAAGATCTTTTAGATCTTCTTTGAGCCAACAGAACCAACCAAATATTCCTCAGCCTTAGTTCCCCTGTTTATTATTCTGCATACCACAACTAATCCTATAATTCTTAAACTTCACAGCAATAGATTACATTGTCTTCTAACTACCAAAACAACTCAGAGGTAGTCAATACTCACTAGATGAATTTCTTTAAAAATTGGCTTCACCAATCAGAGAAGTTGCTCTAAAACATACCCTAAAAACCTCTGTCTGATCATTCATTTCTCCTTGGCTGATTTGGGTTTTTATTGATTCTGCTAGAAATTACATATTCTGAAATGAAGGAAAAGCAAGAAACATGGTCACATGGTCATGTCTGAGACACATAAAATTTAAATTGCAGAATGGTCTGTCAGCATAATATCAGTGATCTGTGAATTGTGCATTTAAGCATTACTTGGCTGACTGCTGTGCAGCAACTGACCCCGGCTATGAGCTGCTCCCTGCTTGCAAGGTGACATTTACAAGTGACAGATGACACTTCAAGATGTGTAAGTCCAGAACTAGAGGAAAAACACCAATGTGGTTGTGAGAGGTGGAGTGTGACATCTTCCTGCTGCTGCCATGTTAGAGTTGCTAACAGAGCACAATGGGCGGGTGAATAATTCTAGAAAAAAGAACAGTCTGTCAGGACTAGGAAGGGAGGAGGAGGGATATTGAAGTAAGAGATCTTTCTTCTCTCTAACACAACGACTTCTGTAATTTCTAGATATTATGACAAGGCCTCTGACAAGCACAAAAGTGAAATGTAACTGTCTCACTTTTCACAATTGTTCCCATAATTAATACTGTTTCAAAATAACATCATTTTTTATCAACAATGGTGGTGTCCAACAGGACTATGGAAGGGATCATCCCCCTATCCTTGGCACTAGTGAGGCTACACTGTGGCCCTGGTTCGTGCCTGAGATGTTTTGGTTTTCCGAAATTCTTTTCCCAGGGAATTTTCTGTAAACAAGAGACATGTTTTTCTAACTGTATCTTTGTTTACATTCTTTCCCTAGGAGGGAACTCTTCTTGATGTCCCTCTGGTCTGACTGATGTGATTGAAGAGGTTTGTCTTTGTTTCACCAATCAAATTGGTCTGTGTAGAGTGGTATGAAAAGGGAGGACACATCCCAAAAATGGAAGAGTAATTTTCAGCCTTCTGAAGTCGGAGTCTGTGTGGTTGTGGTGTACAACAACGTCACTACACATCAAATCTGTTTGGGGCCTCTCAATCACTACAAGAAAGACATGGAGGTGCTGGAGCATGTTCAGAGATGGGTAATGCAGCTGGTGAAGGGAGCACTAGTCTTATGAGGAGCAACTGGAGAAAAGGAGGGTCAGGATGGACCTTCAATTCTCTGCAAGTACCTGGAAGTAGTGTACTTCTCCCAGATAACAATTGATAGGACAAGAGGAAATTGCCTCAAATTGCACCAGGAGAGATTTAGATTGGATATTAGGAAATATTTCTTCATGGATAAGGTTGTCAAGCACTGGAACAGGCTGCCCATGGAAGTCATAGAATCACCATCCCTGGCAGTGTTTGAAAGGCATATGTCACACCTAGAGACATTTTAAATTTTGACCACAGTAGTGCTTCATTAAGAGTTGGACTGGCTGACCTTAGAGGTCTCTTCCAACCTTAAGGATTCTATGATTCTATGCTTTGCCATTTAACATGAAAAGTCCTGATTTTTGAGGCTACAGATACACTATTTCCCCTTACGCTACTTTACTTCCGTTCCAAACCCCAAGTTAAATATACAAATTAAATATTTCCCATCTAAATATTTTGATGCAGAGACACAGAAAATGTTTCTCCATGTTGTCATACTCACTGGTTTAAAAATATGACCATTTTAAATTCGTCAGTGTTCTATCAGTCCTGGATGGCCTGGATGATAGGATAGAGTATGCCATCAGCAAGTTTGCATGTGATAGAAATTTAGGAGAAGTGGTTGAGAAGATGTGCAGCTATTCAGAGGGTCGTGGACAACCTGGAGACATAGAAAAACAAGTAATCTTATTAAGTTCAAGGGATATTCAGAAGTCTTGCCTCTGGGAAACAATAACCACATGTATTATAGAAGAAATATAATACCCCATGTATCACTCACTAGAGGCTGACTGCCTGGACACTGGCTGTTGAGAAAAGGCCCTGAGAGTCCACAAGGTGAAGAAAAGGCAAAAGTGAAAAGAAAGCAAACAATCTTCAGCTTCAGGAGGACCATCACCAGCGGTTTGAGGGGTGTCATCCCATTTGGAGTGGTGTGTCCAGTTGTGCACTCCCTACAAGAGTAATACTGGAGTAATTCTACCAAGGAACCTTAAAGGATTCTAGGAGGCTGCAGCATCCTTCACACAAGGAAAGGCTGAGAGAGAGTGGGGACTATTTGGCCTTGGGAGAAGAAATGTCTCAGGGGGGTCTTATCAATAACTCTAAATACCACACAGGTATAAGCAAAGAAGATGGAGCCAACCTCTTCTCAGTGGAGGAGACAAAAGGAGTTGAGATAAAGGAAATTCCATTTAAACATAAAACCCACTTTTGTTGCTGGGAGTGTGGTCTAAGACTGGAACATATTTTCCATGGAGGTTGCATTATCTCCATTCTTAAAGGTATTCAATACCAGACTAGACATGGCTCTGATCAACCCACCCTTGCGGATCCTGTTTTGAGCAGACGTCTTGGACTTAGAAGAAATCCAGGTGTACCTTCCAAACTTAACTGTTGTGTGATTCTGTGAATTAGCATTTGCTCTGTGCAGTCGAGTTCTGAAGACTGATTGGTACTTATTTCTCCATAGTGTATCTCCTGCCTCCTTTTTTTCTTGGTATACTCCTGACCTTTACATAATAGCTGAATAGACATATATTACCCTGAAAGTCTCAAGCCTTCAAAAAACATTATGTATACAAACTTGCATTATGTGTGACAAAAAAGTAGATAATTTGCCATAATCTTCCAAAATATTCATGCTAGGCTTAGCCTAAAATCCTCTGTTCTCTGATCTATTTCTGCAGCCTGTTTCCATATGAACAAAAGTGACTTTTAATTAAAACAATCTCCACTTTGCAGTTCTGGAATGCTGTAATTTTTTGTTGTTTTCTCTGAAAATGTTACAGTGCTGAAAAACAACATGTGGTACAGAATAGAGACCAAATTAAAATATATATTTAAGATAGCAGTAGGAATTAATGTGATACCAAAGACACATCTGGCAAACAAAACTAGAACTCTGAGAAGTTGTAAAGTTTATTATCAAACTGGCAATGAGACTTCTGCTTAGATGCACCAATAATGTGAGCTGCCTGAAGGACAGCCTATCTAGAGGGAAAAAAGAAACTGAACAGATGAAAATGTCTGCTGGAAAATACTGACAGAAAATGCTAGCTTGGAAGCTATGAACCTGGGAACTAAGCTTATGAACCAGTACTATCCTTGAAAAGGGCAGCTGGTCTCTTGGAAATACTGTTTGTGTACCTAGAAAAAGGAGACATCCTGAGATACTATCAATAGATGAAAACACAAGGAACTGAAAGGACACCTATCATTCAAGAAGTGGAAAATAGTCTAAGAAAAACAGAAATTTCTCTGAAAGAACAGAAAACCCCATCATCAGTTGAAAAATGGAAATTGAAGCATCTATTGGCTGCACGAAGCAATGATATTCTATGCCATTTTATGTCTCTAATATAAAACAAGCCTAATTTTTACTCCAAGCTGAGTCTCTCTTCCTGGGAGCATAACTTGCCACACCTACTCTTTCTTTTCCAAACAGGTTGAATTCTCCATATTAACTTTCTATGAGATCTTTGGTTCTTACTCCAGATTCTGTACCACAAATCACCTTTGAAGTGAGACAGCCTGTAATCTCATTAGTTCCCCTTTTCAGACCCACTTTTGGGGTACGTTTGGTTTGTGTTCTCATTTCTGGGATGGCTGGGTTCACCTCCGGGATTAGTTTGCTCCCCACTTTGGGGTGGTCTGTCCCCTTCTGAAATCTGTCTGATTCCTTTGATATTGATATTATAAATCCATGTATATAATCTACCATAACTGGTATTACACTCTTGATAAGTTGCTTCAATAATGAAAAGTTCATAGTAACTTGTAAAAATATATACCTAATTGGTAGTTGCTGTTAGTGATTGTTGTTCAACGACTGCTGCTACCATACTACTGCAACCATACTATTGATTGATACTATATTATTGGTTGCTGATATTAGTTTGCAATAGCTGGATGTATAGAGATATTTATTTATTAATTTATTTTTTTATATATAGTTTACATTTACTTTCTTAATCATAAGTATACTTGTTATAGGTGATTTTTTACTATGTTTTTTGTGCCAGATTACCTGTTAGCTTTAACTTTTGTAGTTTGTGGTAATCTGCAATAAAGCAGAGAAATTTAGAGGATAAATACTTGAGTATTAGGGAATCCAAGAAACTTATGGTCATAATCTCCAGGCACCCTCCCTTTTGTTCTCAACACCCATGCAACTTCATCTCCTTCCCATAAAGCATTATCAACAAAGTGATACAAAAACCATATGGGCATGTTCCTTGCACATAAAAATATCTAGGTGGCACACTATCTGCCTATTTAGTAGGCTCCGGCTCCATTTCACAGTCTTACATAGAGGATGACTTTGAGTATATAATCTGTCTATTTCAGGTACTCCTGGACAAAATCAATAATCTCTGCAAGGCTCTTAGTTGCCCAAAAATTGTTAAAGGCAAAGAGGTGGAAAGGAGGACAGCCACTGAAAAGGACAGAAGGACAGGGAGACAAAAGAAAAGCTAAAAAGCAGTCAGAAAATGCTACATTCCTTGAATTTCCCACCTATAAATGCAAGTCGTGGTGTTTTTATCTTTTACAAAGTACTCAGTTATATTCACGTCTGAGTTGAGTGCACTTCAGTCGATGCAAAATACCTCTCAGTCTCATTAGGATGCGAGCTACTGATTGCAGGTGGTAATGTATGTGTAATCCTGATAACGTGACTGACATTCTGATTTTATTTTTGCACATCTAGTTGTAACTGTCAGTACTATACCCTGCCTGTAATCTACTGTGTACAAGGAAAAAAGATAGGCAGAGTGTAACAACTCTACTTCACAAAGATTTGGGGGATTTGAAAGACCTTTCAGCTGGGAAAGAAACAGAAAAATTCTGGTTTTCTGCATATTAAGGAATATATCTGCAAAATAAAGTATTGCAGAAAAATTTTGCTCTCTTGAAGTCTAAACGCACAGGGTAGGAGTCGTCTTACTGAAATTTAACCATCTAAATTAGGCATCAAATACAATGTTACCAGTCAACCTCCCTTTAGAGTCAACGACAGGAAACAGGTACTTCTAGGGGAAATTAGTCAAATCCATGTCAAAAGCCAGATGAAGGACTGGATTAGTTATAATATGAAGGTTATGATTTTTCTGTAACTAGCTTCTATACAGAGAGCATTCATGCCTCACCTTTTAGCTTTTGATGCCTATGTCAATCATCAGTCAGAACTGATGAACTGTACTTTAAAAAAATATATACTTACCTCAGTCTAGATGAAAGATACCTTAAGGGAAATGAGATCTATCCAGCTTCCCAAAAATAGCATAAGTATACAGATTGGAGCAGAAACATGACATCAAGGATGCCACATGCTTCTTTCAAAACACACAAGTACTCACACTGAGGCAAGGAAGTCAGAAAAACAATGCAGTCTGAGCCAAGAGAGGACAAAGTCCACATTTTCATAGGAAGTATAGAAGGAAAGTAACTACAGGGAAAAAAAATCATGATTTGCAGTAAAAATTGTATTCAAGTAAGGGGAATGTAGCTTTTATACAGATACTGAGACAACAGCCAGCAAGAATGACAAACTACGTTACCCTGTTCTAAATATTATTATCTCTTCAAATAATTTTTTGCAAAATGAGTAAGCCTATGTATTTGTTTGCTGTTGCCTTTCTATCTCCCTGAAGATCTGAAAGGTTAAGTCAAGACTAGCTCCTACAGAAAAGTCTTGTCCAAGGTGAGAATGGGTCAGATGCTCTGTTTCTGTCACCGAGGGATCTGAACGTCAAAGCCTCTGTATCTGGGATGTGAAACAAGCGGACTAAATCATCCACTAGTGTGCTCAAAAATTCAAGACAAAAAGTCAAACAGATATACTGTCAAAGGCAAGTTTAAAAAAAAAAAAAAAATCCAATAGCATGAGACCAGAAAGCAACAGCCTCACAAGTGAGAATCCAGGGAATCTATTTATGTGCATCATACTATTGCTTACAAGAGAAGATGCTTGAAAAAAAACCCAAAAAACCCAAAACCAAAACCCTAAATATTTTTCTCAAAAAATGACAAAGCAGTTTGCAGTGTTCCTCCAGAATATACTCCCTGAAATTTCCTCAAGAGAAGCAAAAAATATCTTTTTTACAGATGATTTAGATTCATTGGCAAATTGTTCTGCCAAAGTTTTCTTGTGCAGTTCTAACTGCAAAATATTACTTTTTCAATACCTGTAAGTCAATTTGCTGTAGGATTAAATTTGGTTTATTGTCTTTAATGTCAGCAACCCACAGAGAGTCCCAATATTATAAGGTTTCTTCCCCCTAAGGAATGATAAAACATTTTCATTATTTTTGCAATCAAGTCCTTCCCAGCAGTTTAGTGATGTTCAAAAGACTGAATCTATTTGTGGGGATACTTTCACCTTTATATGACTGAAATTCAATTAATATTCTCATGTTGTATTTTCAATACATCATCATGCACAGCTTTGCCAATGTAGAAAACTTTGATTTGATACAGAATCAATAAAAATTCCCAGAGGGTTTATTTTTCCACACTTGTACTCAATATATTATTTTCCTAGTAAGGGATAAGTATTGTGGTCTACCTTAAGGTCTAGATTTTGTTTTCATTTACTGTAGAATTAGATACAGTATTTTGGACACAAATCTTTAAGTTAATGGACCTGCCTCTCTTATAACCACCATAAAAGACTGTGAGAATCTAGCCACCACAGAAGCAGGACCACCAAATGCATTTTAGACTGACTATTGGTTTCCATTCTTCTTCCCAATTTTCTTGAAGACATAGGTTAAACAGCTATGCTCTGCTGATCTCAGTATCAGAGTGATCGCAGTCTGCCAAGGCTTTCCCATAAACCATCATATTTGAACCAATGAATAGGTAGTTTCAGTCAAAGGAAGGAATCACTGCTTTTTTAATTTCTGGGAAAACAAGTGGCTTTTTTGGTTAGGCTTAGTAAGTGACTTTTTAGCTCAGTGTATTGAATTTGAATATTCCTCAACAAAAATGAGGAAAAGAGATTAAAATAAACTCAAATGTTACTAGATGCCCAAAATCCACATTACACATTCCGTATCTTTAGAAAAGCAGCAGTTGTGACCTGAATCTTCATTTAAAAAGTCAAGTCTCTGTAAGACACAAATCCACTGGAATCCTGACTTAAAGGATGCTTTTTTGTTACTCATACATATGCACTCTTCCTGATATTTTCAAGGAATTTTTTTTCCTGTAGACAAAATCTGGAGAAAAAAAAATTCAACTCCTTTAGAAAACAAAGAATGCTGGAGGAAAGCTAAATTAATTCCATTTATTAGGATATAATTTTTTTAAACTTTCCTACCTAGAAACACAAAATAAATTAAATGTGAAACTTCTTGCCTGTCACTGTCCTGGGCAGCAGATAGCATGTCTACAACTGTCAGTCCTTTCAAGTTCACTAAAAATAATTTATTTTTGTAAAAATGCTACATTCTTTCCAGTGTCAATCAGTAGTTTTAAATCCAACAAATAAGTTATGGCAAAAGTAAAAAAATACTAAAGCTAGTATTTAGACAAGAAAAACATACTGCATTTTTTTGGTGAATTCATAAACAGTAATTAAAAAATATTTCTGGCATTGTTAGACAAGGTTGTAGGGTTATTTGGACAGTAGATCCTAACTTTGTGTGCTTCACCATCTCATAAAATGGAGATATGACTTGTTAGCACTCTTGCAATTGTTATGTTTGTTTAACTACATCGCTGATAGCAAATAAATCTTACGGGAATTTGAGTAAAATAATGCATTTTAAAAAACAACTCATCACATGATCAAGTCTTTTGCTTAATTCACTTAACAATTTTATGAATTGTGCTCAGGACAACATATTTTAGGTAGGAGGTTATTTGCATTTAATATACAGGTTTTACACTTCATTACTGTTGACTTTGTAAATTAGTTTGAATATTTCTTAAACCCTAAGTTTTTCATTGTTTCTCTTTTTGTTAGCAGAAAATAGATTAGCCCTTTCTTCTTCAAGTGACATAAAGGCAGTTCATACCCATGCCTTTTTAAATTATGACCAAAATTTGAAGTAATATTATGGGGGTTGGTCCCGAGTAATACAATATCCCAAGTGACATTTTGCTAAAGTCCATGAATCAGATACCCAGATTGAAATGCAGCTTCTACCTTCCTTTATGACCTGTTGCTGTGGATAACAGTCAGAAGTTCCTAAAATTTGAAGAAAATACCAATAATTTCCATGAGACAACAGAAGTTATTTTTTCCTTCTGTCTTCACTTATTTTTGAGATTTTCAGTCTGAACATGTCTAGGTAAATGCACATTAATCAATGCCATTTCTGTTAGTCATGCACAGGTAGTCAATGATTTACCAGAATTAAAGAGATTTAGAGAACAGTACAAATGCAAACAGATTTTGTTCCTGCCACCTTCTTGGTTCTCACAAAACCCAATCTCTGTAACATGGCTTATCTCACATAACTTGCTGTTACTCAGATTAACTGTATATATTTAAAATATCTATACTGGAGATTCAGAAAATAGTAGTTTTCTGGCACATCATATACATTTGTTCAGATAGTTAATTTTAGAAGACAAATAATGACAGGGAATTAAGGAGAAGATGGCTGAGAATTGAATAGTATTGCCTTATCTATTCAAAGAAGGGATGTTGTCCATTCATCAGCTTGATACATTTTGTTAAGACTGTCAGCAGCTACAAAGTTATAAGATAATGGAAAGCATTTTAATTATCTAGAATATTTCCCCTGTGAAAGTTGAAAATAGCTTCAGTTCATTCTAGTAATGAAGGGATAAAGCAAGTCATCACTTTATAGCTAGATATAGTTGAGTAAACAAATGTTGCGTAGTTTAGAAAAAGATATATTTTTGCATAAATTCACTTGCATTTTTTTGCTTGATTGGTTGGTTCATGAGTTAGTTTGAGTTTTTTGGTTTAATATGGACATTCATCTTAAAAGTAAGAGCTTTTTAGTAACCTTGCTAATGTTGAGTTTTCTTGTTCTAAAATTACTACTGCAGACTTTCAAACGTGTTTTTAAATATATATTATCAGTTATTAACTTTGCTTTTTTGTACATTGAAATGTTTCAATTTAAGAAACTGTTCTGATTTTGAGTGTGGATCATATATAGAATCTATGAAGACTCTGGTATTCACATGGCTGCTATCTCACATACCTGCTTACACTGACCAATGAACAATCATCTACAATTCACTATGCATTTACTAAAAATGCATATGAGCACAAATAAATTAAAATTCAGGAGACTTACTTCTACCTTATCCTAGTGATCAATGTATCACTACCTCTTAAAAACCAACAAAGACAGGAAATCTAGAAGTTTGTATTGAAAGATAGATTTTGATAACAAAAATAAATAACAAATATGATTTTCAGTCACGGTGCTTAAGATCATTGATGTAACCTTGAATATGTGTGGACTTAGACTTAGTAAAGGAGGCTTTTAGTAGAAGGTGATTTTTGCTAAATGCAGATTAGAAAGGTGGCACTCCCTGATATTATTTATCAGTTATGTTCTACCACAGTGTTAGACCATGAATAATTTAATTAAACCATGATAATTTAGTCATAAAACCCAGACTAAAGAGTGACAGCAGGTAAGAGATTTTATCAAGTGGATGAAGGATTCTGTTCAGATCAAGGCTCTGAGTGGTGCTGAGTTCTTCAGCAGCAGCAAATCTTGCCAAGGTCTGCCGAAACACAGTATATCCACTGCCTGCTGCCACAGTACTGCCACAACCTCAAAACTAGACAGAGTGCAGTCCTACACAGAAAAGCTAAAGAACCCTTCTCAGAGAGACCATATCAAAACAGCTACAGTGCAGATTTTTATAGCCTCCAACAATCTCCTCTCTCCAATAAACTTGATTTTAGTTTTGCATAATTCTGAAAACATCGAGTAGGAATCTGATTTTTAAGTGAAGAGAATTATTTTCTCATGTAGAAGAAAATATGATTATGCAGGTATTAGGATATGCACTAGACATGGCAATTAGGAGTGAACACAGTTCATACAACAATCATGATTTTGACTCTCTTCTTGTAGTTCTTTCAGCTGTTAAGAGTAGAAACTGAATTAAGAACAGATGTTTTCCCACACCCTTCTCCTGGACAAACTGGCAAGACTGCCAGTGAGTAGTGGGTAAGAACTTGCTTAGCAGGGTACACACAGGGAGGGATAATCAATGGTTTTCACTCAGGCTGGCAGCCTGTCACAAGGGAGGTTCCTCAGGAGTTAATGTTCCACATCTTCACAGATATCCTGGACAGTGCCATCTTACAAAGAGACGTGGACAGGCTAAAAGGGTGGGGCTGGCAAGAACAGTGTGAGGTGCAGCAGAGACAAGTGCACAGTCCTGCACCTGGGGTGAGATCACCAAAGGGTTCAGCACAGGCTGTGACCAGCGTGTCTGGGGAGCAGCCTTGCTGAAAGGGAAGTTCAGGGGACAATCGCTTGAAGGCGAGCCACTGGTGTGACACTGCAGCTATGAAGGCAAATCAGATCCTGGGCTGCAGCTGCAGGGGCATTGCAGGGATGGGATCACCACACTCTGAACAGAGCTTGTCAGGCAGCACCTCAAGCATCACTACTCCCTCTGGTCCTCACAGTTCAAGGAAGGCACAAGAGGGTCTAAAGGAGGGTCACATAAATGAACGAAGGGCAGCAGAACTTCCCCTGTGAGGAATGATAAAAGGAGCTAGGCCTTTCATGCCTGAAGACAAGAAGAATCAGAAGGGATCACAGTACTCCAGTATTTGGAAGATGGCTACAAAGAATATAGATGCTCTCGCATCACAGGAAGTCACATGGTGAAGACAAGGGGCAAAAGGTAGACAAAGACATTTTTTTGACATAAGAAAGACATGTTTTACAACAAGAACAACCCTTCAGTGGAACAACTTATAGGCTGGGGACGGTGTGGCTGGACAGTGCCCAGGCAGAAAGGGACCTCGGTATTCTGGTTGACTGCCGGCTGAACATGAGCCAGCAGTCTGCCCTGGTGGCCTAGAAGGCCAATGGCATCCTGGCCTGGATCAGGAATGGTGTGGCCAGCAGGAGCAGGGAGGTCATTCTTCCCCTGTACTGGGCACTGGTGAGGCCACACCTTAAGTGCTGTGTCCAGCTCTGGCCCCTCAGTTCAGGAAGGACGTTGAGATGCTTGAGCATGTCCAGAGGAGGCAATGAGGCTGGTGAGGGGCTTGGAGCACAAACCCTGTGAGGAACAACTGAGGGAGCTGGGGTTGTTTAGCCTGGAGAAAAGGAGACTCAGAGGTGACCTTATCACTCTCTACAACTTCCTGAAGGGTGGTTGCAGTCAGTTGGAGTTTGCAGTCTCTTTCTCCAGGCAACAACAGACAGAACGAGAAGACACAGTCTTAAGCTGCGTCAGGGGAAATATAGGTTGGATATTAGGAAAAAGTTTTTCACAGAAAGAGTGATAAAGCATTGGAATGGCGTGCCCAGGGAGGTGGTGGAATCACCATCCCTGGATGTGTGTAAGAAAAGACTGGATGTGGCACTTGGTGCTGTGGTCTAGTTCAGGTGTTAGAGCATGGGTTGGACTTGATGATCTTGAAGGTCTCTTCCAACCTAAAAATTTTGTAAAATCTGTGAAAAAACTTCTCCAGGAACCAGTAGAACCTGCATCACCGTAGATTATCAAGGTGCAACTCTGGAGGATGCTACATATTCTCACCTAGTTTCCTATTCCCATGAAAATGTGCACCAGATATTTTCTTGAGATCTCTTACAACTGTGTTATTCTGTGATTTTATTGGGTTTTTTTCATTAATGGCCACATAATTTTTTATTTATCTTTTGCTCAAAATGGAAGGGTTGCCTTCAGGGCTCTAATTATTGTTGGTGGTGTCTACTTTAGCACATATCAGAAATTCTCTGTGGAAACAAGATGTATGAGGAATCTGAAGTAAAAAAAAAAAAAAATTGTAAGTATAAGCTGGGAAGAACTTCAAGCAATGATTATTCTGTAGCCCTCAGCTAATTGTTTGATATAATTGACTGTTACCAGAAGATTTCTGATCATATTTAAAAGCAAACATAAATTATTTTCCCTAGAAAGAACAATTTATACAGACTGGACTGTGATGTCATTTGTATCATCTTTTCAATACACAGGCAGTTGGAGCTGGCTCTGGTTATAGCTAACTTATGAAAATTCAAAGTTGCTCTGTTGATCTGCACGACTTCCTTCAGATTACACACAGTAAGATCAGGATCTAGATCCTTCACTTTAATGAGCAACATCTAATTTAGAGAGCATAAAATTACAATCAGACCTGGAATAAGAAGAAATAGCAGAGTTACACTTTTAAGATATAGAAGATTACAATATATTGAGAATTGGGTGCCCAGTACACGGGGTGAAATATGAAAAATGAAGGTTTATTTTCATGCTCCAACCTGAAATGCAAATGTGTAACAGATGTTTAGCTATCTCCATTCTATCAACCTTGCATTGACCACAGCACAAAAATATGTAACACATTATAGTCAAACTGATTATAAAAAAAAGCCTGTATTATACAAGTGACTGTAAGGAGCTCTCTGTAAGTATATCTGTTTTAATTTGAGCCTGTGAAGTTGGGTCTTCCCTTAGAACAGGCCCAAAACACCTCTGGCTGAGAAATGATTCACTGCAAAATATCCTAATAATAACTTGTAAATCCCCAATGCTATCAAAATATAAGGCTTCAGTGAACTACAAACTTTTTTATACAGGGTATGAGTTTGCATTTGTATATTCATATGTGTCTAAAATGGCACATATTTATGTGGATAAGTAAATATTTCATTTCCACCTATTCATACTAGACCTAGGTTGCTATATTTTCATTATACTTCAGCTGAATCCCCTGTTATCTCAATTTTTTGGTATAACAAGATTTTCTCTACAGTAGGACATGCCAGATTAAGAGCAGAAGAAAATGTACAGCACTGGATTATAGGAATTATTTTTTTATTGTGTCTAGAGTAAAGCAGCTAGGGCTGCTAAATTGCTTTTCACATTTTTCCACACTGGTGAGAATCCCTAGTGTCATCATGTCCTGGGACACACTCCTACATGGAGCTTAGGAAATACTAGTACAGCTCTTCTTCACAAGGGGGTGGTGTATTATTAAATAAGGCATTGAAAACCTTTAGAAAGTATTTTTAAAGCCTCCAGGCTGCTATGTGGTATTCTTTTCATGCTCTTCAGGGTTTTGCAATCCCTTCCTGTTTTAGCCTCCCAATAAAATGAAAGATTGACATCATTCTGTGAGGTTCAGGTTATCTATTTATCTGTGAGCTCTTACAATGAAATCATGCAAGAGCCATCTCTGACCAGAAGAGCATGTGACAAAATCTGGTACAGAGGAGATCCAAATATATGGTGATGGAAGCTCCAACGGGATAATGGAGGTAACTTATTAGGATGAAAATCTTCCTACTTTCAGAACTAAGTGACACAAATAACAGAAACAGAGGTCACAAAAACCAATTGTCATAGAGATGGATGACAAAAAAAAACCCATGACAAAACAGACAACTTCCATTAAGTAACATGAAAGAGGAAAGATCATGGCATAGCTCTGGGATCCAACCAAAGCATCTTTTTCCTGCACACATCTTTTTGACCTCAGCTAGCTTTGGATATGATTTACAGGATATTTTAAAGGATATTTTGAGCAGGGAGGAAATTCAGAGCAATTTCTTACTGCACAGTTGTTCTCCTGCAATCCAGAAGGGCTAATCCCATCATTAGATTACCAGATGCACAGGGATTCACTAATCCGTTAGCTATTACATCTGCATTCCAGGGTTTTCATAAGAAATGCAACAGCTGTGAATATCTGAAGTGCCTCCTAAAGCAATGACTGACTTTGGAGATTATCACTCCCTTTTCCCTTAAAACAGGATGGAGTTTCCCCTGGGGCTTCATGCTCCTGGAAGGGATTCTGGATAACCTCTGTTTAATCCCTGCAGACCTTGGGAACAGCACAAATGTGGGTGGTGAATGAAGGGAAAAGTCTTCCTACTGAATTCTGAGAATTCTTACCCTTCAGGTTCTCCCTCTTTTCCAAGAGTGTCAGTAATCTGCTGTCAAAATGTTCAAGAGAAAAATATTTTTGCAGAAAAATATTTTTCCCTAAACTGAGATAAGCCCCATGTCTCAGAGGTCCATAAACAAGTCCAAAAAGGCTGGAGGAACAAGGGAACCTGCATGCCTTTTAAAATAAATGAGTAACTTCATTTATTAAATAGTTATTCTAAGGATTTTTTATATTCTAAAAACATGCTAAGGGCATGAATAGTGAGGAAGTGAGTGAAAATTAAACTTGGAGATAATAAATAGCATTTTGTAGAATTCTTGAATCACAGAATATGCCAAGTTTGATTATTGAGTCCAAGTCCTGGCCCTGCACAGTGCCATCCCCATCACATCATGTGCCAAAGAGCAATGTCCAAACACTTCCTGAACTCTGTCAGGCTTGGTGCTGTGACCACTTCCCTGGGGAGCCTGTTCCAGTGCCCAAACACCCTCTGGGTGAAGAACCTTCTCCTGCTACACAGCCTAAACGTCTCTTGACCCAGCTTCATGTTGTTTCCTTGAGTCCTGTCTCTGGTCTTATTTCAAGGCAATGCAAGCAAAGATAATGAATTTGATTGCTTAAGCTTCAAGCAATCAAACTTGTGTGAAGCTCCAAAAGGAGTCATTAGCAAAGAAATTTTTCTGAAAGGGATACCCAAACCACAAGCAGGATATTTGAATTGCTTCGCCCCTCTCTACCCTTAAACTTAGCCTTTTGATCTTAAAAAAGGAATTTATAGAAAGTCTTCAAGCTTTTTTCAGAGCCTAATTTGAGATAATGAAGGCAAATATAGTTCATCTCTCTTTCTGAAAATTATGATCTTTGCTCTCCGAAGCACTAAGAAAAGGCAAAGATAGATAACATCTCCCTCCAGCTGAACTCCTTCCTTCTGACAAAACACAAAGTAGAAATTCATGCTGAGAATTTGCTCAAAGCTAAATGAATTACATTCAAACCTGAGTGTCTATAACAAGTTGTATTTCATCTGGAAGACCACAGCAGGCCAGGTTAAGTCTGGCCTTCACAGAAAGGACTCATTTTGGCTTTTTACAATACATCCATACTGAATGAGTGCAGAATCACAAGGTGAAGGCATCTGAACTCAAAAGCACTCTGCAGCACATCCCTAGGATACAATCCATCTCTAAAATGAAATCACGAATATAAGGCCAATGACTATGAAAACACTCATGTATTATCTTTGAACCTGTACCAATGTGTATCTCACTTTATAAAAATTGCTTTTCATCTGGGATCTTCTGAACCATTGGCAAACCTTTCACCATTTAAGATCCCCACAGAGATTATACCTTGATCTTAAAAGTTCTGGCACTGATTTCTACTGTAATGTTTCCTTGTCCCTTGTCAGGGAAGGAGGCAGAAGAAAAGAACAGGAGAGAAAGGATTGGTTTTTTTAATTTGGGCATAGTTAAAGTGCAGTTTCTGGGCATTATAGCAGGTAATTTCAGACACACCGAAGACAAGTTCTAAGCTTTTGTTGATCATGCAACAAGTACTAAGAGAATTACCCTCCCAAAGCAATATAATTTATTTTAAAGGTGAACTCAGCAATTCAACATTATGTCTTATATGTATAAATATTTTGGCTCAGTTTGTGTCACTTTTAGCTATATTGGCTAAAGATTCTTTTAGCCTGTATCATATCACTGAATTTAACAGGATGAAGAAATTTTCATGGTTCCTGCCCATATCACATTTTCCAGAGGAGTAGAAGGCACCATGTCTTTGTTTAGACACAAATACCAACTATATTTGTTCCTGTTAGTTTATGCTATTTCTCAAAAATCCAAGACCTATCTATGAAAAAGAAAGAGATTCTATTTTTCCAAGAGCTACCATCTGTGTTGGATTTAGGGAGCTTGTGAAAACCTAATGTCAAATGAAGTTGCATACTTTCAGTGCTGAAGGATGAAGAAAGATTACTTAGAGCAACATATTAGTTTATGAGCAGTTTAAGTCAGTTCATTACTTTATAAAATATTCAGGCTATTTCCTCTTGCTTAATTGACATACTAGATGAAATAAGACACAGGCTGAATAGATAAGGTGAGACCATGGAAGAGAATTTCAAGCCAATACTAAAATATTAAATTAAAACAGATGTTACAAAGTTTAAAAGCAAAAGATCCAAAATTTTCAGGAACATGTATGGGATACTTGCAGCTCCATGGTTAGGTATAAATCTACAATGTACATTCAATTCAGTTGCTCTGGGTGGTCTAGAGATTATATTTAGATACAAAGAAAGTTTGTAAATTATGCTAACTTCTATTATTTTTGCCCACACTGCTGGAGGGGTGTCCCTTTACAAGCATTTTGAAAAGCCTTATTAGTATAAACTGCACATGCATTTTATCTACTTATTAATAGGAACTGTAGTGAGTGTTCTCCAAACCCAGTTTGTCAATACATCAATGTCCAAGCAAGGTACCAGAAACTGCAGTACAATGCAATTTCCAAAACATAAATACCAAGAGGCCACTTTTTTTTGCTGTCATAACTTTTCATCAGTCTGTTCTGCTCCTTCAGAGCCTGTGGATGAAGTGAGATGAGCGCACAAGGGAAGCAGATATTTCTCCCCTACCAAAACACCAGTGTGTGACAGAATAGGAAAGAAAAAATGTAGTCTATGACATTGGGCAAAATGGAGCAAACACAAACTTGAAGCACACACAACTTTCTATACCACACAGAAATAAAGTAATTGTACTGTAGGTGCCCTCAGTTAACAGATATAGGAAGTTAACTTGGTGTAAAGTAAAGAGAACATAGAGGAGGAAGAAAGTAATCTCAGAGAGCATTTAATTGCTTTGTAGTTCCAAGAGTGGCCAGTGTTTATATTGTAAATCTTCAAAGTCTACTTTATTTCACAGGCTTTTTTAACTTTCCACTTTTCAATTGTTTTATTGAAGAGGGGATTATGTCACATTTGCTCAACTGTGAAGACGTAAACTAGTAGCTGGGAATGTGTTTTAAATATTTCTGTTTAATGCAAGGAAGGAGATATGCAAGGAGGTTTTGATATGATTCTCCTTGCTGATGCTTGGTTGTCTCATCTTTTACTGTTGAACCCTTTATTTTATGAAACTAAGGTTTGTTCAGAGTAAAATAACATTTTGATATAGATTTGAACTCTCAGCTCATGCTGTAAACTGTTCTTTATGCTGTCTGATCTGATTCTTACTCACTGTACCTTTATAATGATTTCATTAGCCTAGGAGAGATATTAATGAGATTTAGAGATGATGGCTGTCTCTGCATTATCATTGCTCACATTGTCCAGCCGTGACATTTCTCTTTCCATGTCCATACATGTACCTGCATGTCATTTCATACAACAAATGCCATTGATAGACCAGAAACAGGCTTTTGCAATTTTGGATCTTCATCCTACAACTACATCTACTTCTGAGTCTCACCTGAACTACTGACATGGGGAGGAAAAAAAAAAAAAAAAAAAAAAAAAAAAAAAAAAAAACAAAAAAAAAAAACAAAAAAAAAAAAACCACACCACATCAGTAATGACTCACTGTTCTGTCTGTGTCCAAACTTGTCCAAACTGCATAGCCTCACCTGGGCTCTGAATCACCAGGATCACACCACCTAAATAGCACTGGATTGTGCCCCTATCCAATTTCTACCCTCATCCAGCCTTCTTTGTCTAAAACCAATGCTGGAAAAGAGGCAAGAGCAGCTCACAAGTGGCCACACAACACAGATCAGATGATTGCTCTGTAATAAATAATAACAAACTGCTCTAACCAGATCCAAAGAAGAGCAGAGCTGTTCCAAAAGAAATGGAAAAAAACATATAAAATTGTTTGACAATAATACTAAACTTCATCTTGGCAAAAAATCCATTCATTTTATCTGATCATTTTAATTTTTCAGTTCAGGATAAACATATTTACAGCAGCAGCTACAGAAACAGCACGTAGCATTATTTTCCTACACCAATCAACATCCCTCCTTCAAAAATATTTAAACACATATACGTGACTTTGCCATAACAACAATCTAAATAGCCACATTTATATTGTCTAAAGGCACCAGTGTATATGAAAGCCCACATACAGGTTAAATAGATGAAATTGTTTTCCATTCCATGCTAATGTAAAGCATAAAGCTAGAGGCTAAGACAGAGAGGAAGGCAGAGGAATTCTTAAGGCATATACAAGCCCTCAGAATTAGGGTTTATCTGCAGTGTAATATGATTTGGAATGAGAGCAAGGCAGATAAGGGAAATCTGCTTTTAGCAACCCTTTGTTTTTCACTTCAATAAAAAGTTACCCCACAGACTAGGCCAGAACCCCACAGTAGTTTGTGAGATGGCTGTTGTTGAATATTCTTCACTCTGATGGCTGTGATGGTGCCAGGAACCCCCATGGAAAAATTCCCTGTAGAAGGTGCAGCTCAAGGCCTTAAGGCAATATAATCAGCTCTGGATTCCTTCAGGTTTTAAAGTATGCAAGTGACTTCACAATCACTAAAACTAAATGCTTTGGCTGGTATTTTTTCAAGTACTCCTGCATTTTTGTAGTTCAAACTGAAACACAAACATTCTTAGAAAGACTAGAAAATATTTGTCAAAAATTCTAATGGCAGGCGTTAAAACAGCTTTGAACAGATTAAATGCTTAGCTGCATTGCTGTGGCAATGCCGTGGCTTTACTCTTAGGCCACAGAAATTACCCTAGTGCTTGACTTCCATCTTACAGATAAAAAATACAAAGAAAAATCAGATAAGATACTGAAATTTAAGGGAAGATTTGGGATCTTCAGTACAGAAAGAAATCATGTTTATTGGATTTCTGAACTGTTCAAATTCTATCACATTTCTGTAAGTAGAGAACGTGAAGAATTTATCCATCTATAACAAACTCTGCACAGTGTGGATGGTAAATGAAAGATTTATCTGTATTCTTCTCAGCTTCATGAAACATCATTAAAAAGGCTTCCAAAAAGAATTACAGTTGTAAGTAAAAGCTTGAATCCATGAGAATTTAAATCAGCACTTGCTGATGTAAAATTTTCTGATTTCCTAAGCTTCTGTGACTCTATATGGCACATTGGTGCTATGTAAGGATGCATAGCTTTGTGGGAAAAACCAGGATACATAGCTTCAACCTAAATATTATTGTCAAATCCTTTGTAATAATAACAACAACATATATACGCTTATATAAGTATTTAAGTGGAGGAAATTAATTGCTTCAAATTACTGAAAGATAAAAGTTATCCATCAGGAATGAAGAGGTTGACTTGGTAACGTCAATAATCCTCTTCATTCCTTATGAACTGAGGCAACTCTTTTGGTCAATAGCAAGAACAACAGACCCTTATGAAGATATATTGAGCTTTTATAATACTTTAGTAATTCCATTGATACCAAAAGAATAACATCAATAGTGTACCCTGCCTAAATACAAGATGCCAGACTTCCCCAACCCCTGATTAAAGGCTCTTTTCAGAATTACACGTGCTTTTACAGACATATGCCTGCAGTGTAGCCTTCCTTGGCTAGCAGTAAAAAAACTAACATGGTCCCTGTACAACTGTGTTATACCTTGCAAACCAGCTATACTGAATCCTCATGAGAGTGAGGACCATAACATTGGTACACATAAAGCAACATCACTGGTTGGAGGCTGGTGGAGGTAGCACAGCAGTATGGGAACTGACTTATGGCCATGAATCGTGACACGAACCCTGAAAGTGAACAAAGGGTGAAGTCACAGCTTGGAAGCATAATAAGAAGCATAATAGGTATAAAAGTCTTTGTCTGCCCCTTACGTGACCTTTAATGAGAGTGATTTCCACACTTTCCTATGTTCTAGCCAGTCTGGGATGAAGGTGATTTGAAAAACTGGTTACTAAAGCACGACTTGGAAGCTTGTTTCCTCCTGGAACCCAGAAATCTCCTCCTGACCCTGGCTGATAGTAACTCAATGGACACCCTGGCTTGAAATGGCCACGAAGGTTTTTTGCCAGTTTTTTAGGAGGTCATGTTATCTGGAAGAAAGAACTCCAAGGCCATGTGATTATAGCAGAGATGCCAGGACAGTCAGCCTGGTGCAGTTGAAAGTTTACACTTGGCAGTTAATAATTGGCCATCTCTGGCAGCAGATGTTTCCTTAAGGGTATATAAACAAGGTTTTAGCAGAGTACTAAATTTTTTTTTCAGATTTGGTGTTTTTTTGGGTTTTTTGTTGGTTGGTTGTTTGTTTTTGGGTTTTTTGGGGGGTTGGTTTTTGTTGTTGTTGTTTTTTGTGTTTTGGTTTTTTGTTTGTTTGTTTGTTTTTTGGTTTTTGTTTTTTGGGTTTGGTTTTTTGGGTTTTTTTGTGATCTGCAGTTAATCAGTTCAGCCCTGCCAGCTTTCTTGCACCTGACAAAACCTGATGTGACAAAAATAACATAACAATCAGTCTTTTGGGAGTGTAGAATACACTACCAAACTGTGTAAAATAGAAATATTAATTTCTCTATGTAAAATTAGGAAAAAAGTCAGTGCATTTTAAGTGTCTCTTAAATGCATTTAAAATCAGAAAGGTCTCATTTTAATGTAGTGGTGTTTTGGTACTTCATGGCATAGGTCCATTGTCAAAGGGCTTTTAGGAAGCTATCATCCACTTAAACAGATGACAGCTAGAAAGCAGTTAGTCTCACCTTTCCTATAACTGACTCTGTGAATATTCCTTGAAATAATTAAGTTTAGTGGTGTTTCAAGAACAAACTGATCCTTTCTGCATTAATCTCTTACCAACACATTGATGTTCTAGAATTCACATGAATTTATATCTCAACTGGCCTGCTGCTGTTACTTTAAAAAATCCCAACCAACCAACCAAACACAAAAATTACCAAACTTGCATGAGAACCTAAGACCTGTGATTTGAACAGAGGCACTGTGATCATGAAAACAAAACTTGCTTAGTATTTCTGATAAGTGATTTTCCATTTAAAGCCAAAAACTTTCCAAATTGTCTCCAAGATAATTTGTTAGAGAAAGCTCCTATTTAATTTTTATATTATGTTTATGATAGGTTTGGTTTTTGGTTTTTTTTTTGGTGATCTGCAGTTGATAATCTGTATTTGACACTTGATATGAAGAACCTGATAAGTAGACCCTAGGAACTGTTTATGATCTCAGGATTATTTTTCAGGAACTCTCCAATAAGGAGTCTTCCCAGTCTGTCTCCAATTATATCACTGCTTCCTGTCAGTCATGAATGAATGTGCTAGCAGAATTTCATTTTGAATCTTGGCACTCCCAAATTAAATGGAATTGGGATTTCAGCTTTTTCAGAACTTAGATATGTTTGCCAATGGTCTTGCATTACAAAAATATTTTGACAAATTCACCTTTTAATGATTATTACAGAAAAAAATAACAAAGCCTGAAGAATTTCATGTCTGTTTCTCTTACTTAAAAAACAAACAAACAAAAAACAAACACAAAACAAAACAAACAAAAAACCCCCACCAAATAAAAAAAACCCCACACACCTCCCATGCCAGGGACATGTCTCATCTTATCCAGAAGTTTTTGATGTCAGAACTGTAAGCTCTGAAAAACTCCTCTCAGTTGTTTGTTGATAACATCACAGATATTGCTAAAACACATTCCATTCATTTCCAGCATTTGTCAGATGCATTTCAATGTCATGCATATGAATGCTTCTAATCCATCTAAATTCTTTGGAATGGAAACTGTTCCACTTCAAATACAAAGCCTGCAGAACTACAGGTCTACAGTTACATGTTTCCCAGAACTTTAATCTGCCCCTAGACACAAAAGTAAGGTATTCTAATGGGGAAAAAGGGGGTTTTTCTGTTGTGGTTTTTTTTTTTTGTTTGTTTGTTTGGTTGGTTGGTTGGTTGGTTGGTTTTTTTGGTTGGTTGGTTTTGGGGTTTTTTTGTTAATATTTACTAATAACTTACTGCACTCCAAGGAGAAAATCATTCAAAGGCAAAAAGGCAAATACTGAAAAATTGGTACTATGCAAACCATCCAATCGCTTTATTGTGAGGCATGTCTGAGCCATACATGCTTTAAAGTACTCAGAATTAGTAAAGATTATCCATATGACTTTTGGGTCTTATTTTTTACAACTTAAAAATATTACTTTATTGTTGCTGAAAGAAATGGTGTCATATCAATTTTTATAGCATCAAATGCCTATTTCCCCATTTACCTTGATTTTTCATTATTCCTGTGCCAAAATGAAAGGTAAGTATTATGCCAAGAGGTTACTTGCTAAGCATGTTTGGGGATACGATATTCTGTGCTACGATATGGTATTCTTATATATTAATCTAGTGTAATTCTTATATATTAAAATATATGTGTTTGTGTTACTACCATATACAGTGATGTATGAATAAAGAAAATTTAAGTCCCTGGGGAAAGATGTAGCTTTTAAAATGATTGATGAATGAAAGGTCTTCATTCAAGGATGCTAACTCATTTCTAAATATACTGGGCTTCTTTGAACACTGGCTAAGGATTCTGTATCCAAGAATGAAGACAAAACTAAACCATTTTGACTGCTGTATTTAGAAACTCAAAAGCACAGCAGCTCTGCAATAGATAAAGCAGACCCAACCACATCTCTTGGTAATCTCCTCAACCAGGTATATAGCAATTTGTCAGACTGAATCAGGTGCATCTTATTGCACTTAATGCTATCAGCACTTTGCTGACTTATCTCTCCTTATCCACTCCCACACAAAGATACTCTTCAATTAGGTTTTCTATCACCAAGATAAAATTAGGATATTTCACCACTTGTAAGCAGAGTGACCTGGGGGATGTTTAGGACAATACACTAATGTTTCCACAGCAATTTGAATGAAGACAATCTGAGACATATTGACTGGGTCTCTAAGCATCACACACTGGCATAATCAACATGACTGAGCGAGAAAAGAGCTCTCAGCCCTCAGCTCTCAGCAGTTCCTAAGTCTGCTAAAGTTTTCAGTGTTCCCAAATGGAAAGCATTTCCTTTTCAACAAAGGTTGTGGAAACATTTAGCTATGAAATCATGCCTCTTGAAGAGCATGCATCATCTGCTTCTAACTTTGAACAGGGAGATGATCTGTAGATAGATCTGTAGATAGATACCTTTTGACTCTAATGAGTTTTGCAGCAAAGACAGAAAAATAAAACAGAGGATATACCTTCTTTATAAAATAGTGTCAGGTATTGAATTCACAATCTCAAATACACTGCTTTTCCTGAAACTGCCTGTAAGTGTGGAGCTGCTGCCTATAAAATGTTCAACAGCAAGACTGAAAGGCAGTTCTTCAATTTTACAAAAGCAGAAAAAACAAAACAATCAGTTTTGGCTTAGTGTGTTTTGTGGGTGGGGTTTGCAGGTAAGACTCTGCAGCACAGCATGGGTGAGGTTAATTCAACCAGTTGCAGTAGTTTTCTGTGGAAGCATCTCATCTGGTTAATGAACGTTCATATCCTACCACTCAAGAGCACAAACCAAAGTGGCACCCCCTCCATAACTGTCTCTGCTTTCAGTAAGTTCTTATTTATAAGATACTATATTTATGATATTATATGATATTTATATTATTTATGTTTGTGTTTATGTTTATGTTTATATTTATATTTATATTTATATTTATATTTATATTTATATTTATATTTATATTTATATTTATATTTATATTTATATTTATATTTATATTTATATTTATATTTATATTTATTTATCAATGGTATTCTCCAACTCACTGCCCCCACTGAAACCCTCCCAAACCACACGCCACTTTCTCACCCTCTCCCTTCCCTGCTGGGGCAGGATGGAGTTGGGAATTGGAAGCACAGAAAGTGAAGATCACAGGTTAAGATAAGAACTATTTACTGGAAATAGCCATTATATAAGGAAACAAACAGTAACAGCAACAATATTAGCTTTAAAAGTGTACAAAAAGAGGGTCATTCACATACAAAAATGGTGACCATAGACCCTGACATAATGAACAATGGTGGACAGCCTCTCACCTTGCCTTACATGTTTTTTTTCTACTGGAAGCCCTGCTCTTCTTCCCCAGAACCAGAGAGCCCCTTCCCCCTGACCTCAGCAATGATGTGAGGTGGTATAGAATGATATCTGGGTACTAGTCATGCACCCTCAGACATGCCCCCTCTCAGCTACAGTAAAAAATCAACCCTGTCTAGGCCAAAATACACAAACCTCCTATATTTCTGTACTGCTTTAGAGACTCTGTTTTCAAGACTCTGTATGCCTAAGAAGTCATATTACTCAAAATACTGAATTCCTCACTTTTGAAAAAAACTATCTGAAAATAAAATTGTGGCATAAGTAAAGTCTGAATTCAGGTTTTGTGTGCAAAATGTCACTATTATTTCAATGCTGCTTGTAGAGATTTTAGTGTCAAAATAAATGAGGTATTGGAAAGCATATCTATTTCTGTAGTAACTACATTGAAACATTTTGGTGATGCGTATGTCTTCATCTCATTTCATTTCATTTCATTTCATTTCATTTCATTTCATTTCATTTCATTTCATTTCATTTTCTATTTTTGTTAAAGTATCTTGCTAATGATTTCTTCATAGGTGAATGTGAAGACCTTTGGTTTGTCACATAATTGACCAGGAAGAATCCTAAGCTCTGTCATGGTACTGTCACCTACTCAGTATCCCACCTTGCAAGTGTCCAAGCATATTTATAAATCATATGCTTCCTGACCAAAAAGAAAAGTCCAGTGGTTCACCAACATATATGTGACTGGTTCTGGCAAAATGGTGGCACGGTATGACTTTGCTTTGGTGTTATTCTCCACTACAGTACTGAAGTACTTTCTAAATGCACCAGTCCACGTCTTCCTGGAACCTGCAGTCAAAACTGGCAAGTAAGGGCCAACAAACTCAACTATTATTTTATTTATTTATTAATAATTTTATTTAATAAAAATCAATAAATCCATTTCAAAGGAGGACAAATGTTTTTATCCAAATCACTGTTTACTTAGTCTCCCCCTCAAAAGGGACTTGAGATATGGTTAGATACACAGATGGAATGAATGTCATATACACTTACTTCTGAAAAAAAAGAGGGTGCAAACTATTGAAAAGGCTTCATGTTTTCCTAAGCTTACTTATCAGACATAATTATTCATTTCCTCTGTTGGTTTTTTGTCAAAAAGTTCCCTATATCTTCTCTTTGATAGAATCAAGATCTACTCATTTTCCCAGGACCTTTATTATTTGTTGTCCATCCAGAGAAGAGAAATAGGGCATTGCACTTTAGGAAATCAATCCGAGTAATCAGTTTGCAGGAAGATATGTTTTATGCAGGCTTCTGATTATTAATGCCTTTACCTTTCAATGACAAAAATACATTTTAGGAGAAGAAAAAATTTCATAGATGAGGAATGAGTTACATCAGATTGATAGTAAGGGAATTATTCCACTTGAGACATCAAATGCATGCCCCACAATGTATAGAGTAAGGAATCACAACAGAATTTTAAAATTCTAAACAATATCATCCTTTACATACTCTAAAATGTCCACGAGAAACTGCAGATACATTCTTACAAAGAAAATGCTGACAGATTTAATGTTATGACTTGCACCTGAAATCTGAGGGGAAAAAGCCTGAGCACTACACTCTTTTGCCACTACGTTAGCAGTAGATTGGTGATTCTCTCATCACAAGTTCATATCTGTGTCTATGGCATTATATCAACCATCTACCTGGGGAAATACCTACTTAGAAACCAACATACCTGAAAATACATTTCCTATGACATTGTTCATAAAATCTAAGCTAAAGGAACATTTGTGGAGGATCTAGGAGCAAAGAAGAACACAGCTAACACTGCAACATTCAGTTGCAGAGGTAGCAGAATTCCACCATCACACACAGTTCCACCATTCGTAAGAACTTCTAAAGATTTAAGCTCGAGGTTACCCATATTTCTTCGAGAGGGAGTATATCTCATGGGGAGACTTTCCTGCCAATTTGGAAGGAAGAAGACAGAGCTGAAGTATGTCACTGCTTCAAGAAACATATAAAGGGTTCAGCTGTAGAATTTCTTATTAAAACCCTGGAATGAAGCTGTAATAGCTAGTGGATTAGTGAACTGAGCATCTGCTAATCTAATTCTGGGGTTAGGCCTTTATGGATTGCTGGGAGCAAAACAGCAGCACAGAGGTGCTCTGCATGTCCTCCCTTTTCATAAGGCCAAAATATTTATACAAAAATGGCAAATCACCCTGTGGGCTGATTTCTGGAAGATGCCCTTCTTCCAGCATGCAGAGCTGAAAGATGGTGGAGTTGATAGGTCTTTATTGTTCAGGCAAACTCTGCCTGATCCATGCACTGCTGCTGGCAGAGAAGCTCTTGTCTTCCAAATGGCACCAGTATGGTGTTTGTCAAGGAGCAGTAGGTGATCAGCGCTGTCATTTCAGGTGGGATTTACTGCCTGTCCCCTGAAGACCAGCAGATGTGGGACTCCCTAAGAGACAGTACAGAGCCAGCAGCCAGGGCTGTCCCACCTCACCAGCTAGGGAGCAGAAGAGCAGCCCCGACTCAAGGCATTGCTGAAAATCAGCTCCCAGAGGACAGGAGGGGCTTTGGCCACTGCGTCCTTGCAGGGCATCTAGAAGGCCCTGGCACTAGAGGAACACAGTTGTCCTATGAGCTGGTCCCAGCTCTCAATGGCCAAAACTCCTGGAGAGGCATGATGTTTCCAGGCCCTGACATAAAGTACAAGAGGTATAGAATGCATAGGCCCACTCTTTCCACTGAACGGCAGGAGCAGTGGCATTCCGATCCTCAGTTCAGACCTCCTCTAAAAAATCCATTTATATTTCAAAAATTATTCTGTGTGCTCACATGAAGATTTTAAGTATCATGACATTACCACTCAGACTCTAGACTTTGTGGTCTTTGTATTAATCAGATATAAATATTAATAATATTTGTTTTGGGCTAAGACACAAAATCAGTAATGAAGACAATTTCTTTCTAAATGCTTAGGATCTTTGTAACTTTGAATGTTCCAAGAAAAAAAAAAATAAATGCTTTTGAATCCCCAACCTCCTTTTGCTTTCTTGAATAATTTCTCAGAAACATAATAAGCAGAAAAGAAATAAGGAATAGTTTCTAAGGCTTTAAGCTTTCAGAAGCATAACTTGCCTTACCACGTCCTGCCCATTGCAAAAAGATTGGAAAGGAAATTGTTGCCTCTGGCTTCAATGCAGTTAGGACAAAATTAAATCAGTAAAGACATGAGGGAACCCACTCCTTGTACTAATAACCACATGCCATAGCTCACAAAGCCAAGCAGTAAGGAAGAACAGAAGTTGGACTGCTGCGTAAAGAGTGTACATACAGACCTTGAGTACAGATCATCATCTTGAGTGTCCTAAATACAGACAAGATTCCAAACACTGTGGCATATGGTAAGAGAATGCTTCAGTAGAAACTTCAGTTTCTTCAACACTCTACTGTATGAGAATACATACTTACACAAAGTTCATAGTTTACAGTAATATTACAGCACATGGGTCAGGGCAATCCCAAACACAGATACAGGCTGAGTGGAGACTGGATCCAGACTAGCCCTGGGGTGAAAGACCTGAGGGGTGTTTGCAGAAAAAAGCTCAATATGACTCAGGTCTGCATGCTTGCATCCCAGAAGGTCAATTGTATCCAGGGCTGCATCAAAAGAGGCATGAGAAGCAGGTCAAAGGAGGTGATTCTGCCCCTCTAGTCTGCTCTTCTTGAGAACCCCCCTGGACTGGTGAGAAAGAAAGACATGTACCTGCTGGAAGGAGTCTGGAGGAGAACCACTAAGTTAATCACAGGGCTGGAAGATCTCTCCTACGAAGACAGGCTGTTCAGTCTGCAGAAGAAAAGGTTCCAGAGAGACATTATAGGAGCCTTCCAGTACCTAAAGGGGTCTCACAAGAAGGTTGCAGAGAGACTTTTCAAGAGAGCATGTAATGAGAGGAAAAGGGGAAATGACTTTAAGTTGGAAAAGGGTAGGTTTAGATTGGACATTAGGAAGAAATTCTTTAAGTTATGTGACAGTTCTGGCTTCCTTTTTTCCTTGCCAAGGTCGGGATGATCAATACACAAGAAATATAGATTTCATGTTTGGACTTGGATGTTTATTGTTTCTTACCTATTTACAGACTCATGAGGCATGAGCTCTAACTAGCAAGTTAGAGAAACAAAGGTAAAATGGAGACTTCCAAGGTTATTTGAGTCCAAATGGACTCTTTCCAAGGTTATTTAAGCAATAATTACCCAATACGAGGTGACACCTATATTATTTATACTTTTGACCCAATAATGACCATCCAAGGCCTGCAATGCAGACCTTTTTCACCCAATTACGGAAAACCACCTAAACCCATGAAGAAGAAGGAAGAAGAAGGTGAAGAAGAAGGACTCAGACAATGCCCAAAGTCCTCCATCTTGACTCACATGTATTACTATATACTAAACCCCTAAATTCTAAGTTTCCAGAATCCCAACAAAGTAAGGGTGGTGAGGCACAGGAAAAGGTTGCCCAGAGAGGTTGTGACTGCCCCATGCCTGGGGGTGTTGAAGACCAGGCTGGATGGGGTTCTGAGCAACTTGGTCTAGTAGAAAGTGCCCTGCTCAGAGCAGAAGTGTTGGAGCTCAATGATTTTTAAGGTCCCTTCCATTCTGTGTTTCTATGATTCTGGCACATGGGACATCAGCTCAGTTACAGGATAAAAACAGCCCTCCAGAGCCCTACTCAATATCTTCTAAATTGAGATGAGAAATTATATTAGAAGGAAAATTATGTTACAGGCAAGACTTAGCAGCTCTACTGATATGTAAGTGACTTCTGATGCATAAATACGAGCTCTCTGCATATTGCACCACAGCGCTTTAAATGGTCTTGCACTGTGACCCCAAAAATGGTATTCAGGCACCTTGATTCTTTGCACCTGTTATGCATTTAGTTTTCAAGGACCTACAGGAAAATAGAAATGTCAGGTTTTATCTTGTGCATCATATGGTTTAGGCATTTTAGATCTGGCAGCTTAATCTCACAGATCCGGCAGTTTAGTCTCACTATGTTGTTTCCCATTTTTTAAAACAAAACCCTCTCCTTTAATACATAGCACAATGCTAAATCAAAACCCCCATGTAGTATCTATGGTCTCACTTATAAATGGTGTATCACAGTGATGTGTGCTGGAGGACTTCTGGGTTCTTAGACAGAAGACAGCCATGATTCATACATGGAGATCAATAACATTAGGGATACATCTCAACACAGTGCCATATCATTCTCCTCAGTTCAACAGCACCCCCTCTTTAAAGGTAAATTCTTGGGACCTCAGATGCTTTTGTATTATTCATTCAGACATGGCTCTGCACAACACGACACAGATCAACACAGGGTGCCGTGAGAGCATAAATTACAATGATTCTAGACTTTCAGCTCAAATGGCTTCAGGGTCTTTTCCTTAGATGTCACACATTCTATTAAGGTACAACTTTGCCATTTAGGATACTAGCTGATGTGAAGGGATGTGTATTTATCTGAGACAGGTCCAGCTGGGAAGAATTCTAATGCTTGTGACGGAAATTGTAAGCTCCATAGACTAGAAAGGTGAAGATGTTTTCTTAGATACACTTCTTGTCTTCATATTATTACACAGTTATATTACAGAGACCACTTTTCTCTGACTTGCAGTAGTAACAAAGGCCAAAAGAACTTACTCTTTCTGTGTCTCTTCATTATAAGCCTGTAGGTAAATGCAAATACAAAATTGTAGTTTTCTGCTGCTTGTTAGCTGATGTAGTAAACTCACTGCCTTTGTAATATGACGTGTTTATAGTTGCTAGGGTTGGCTTTGTAGTACTTGTAGGCATTTTAAATACAAAATTCTGTTTATGGTAGCTGTATGACAAACTTACAGTCCACTATAATATGGAGTTTGTTTCCAATGCAGTTATTACCATCACTCAA
This sequence comes from Phylloscopus collybita, assembly GCA_027886175.1. NCBI lineage: Eukaryota > Metazoa > Chordata > Aves > Passeriformes > Phylloscopidae > Phylloscopus > Phylloscopus collybita. The sequence goes on from JAJNNQ010000029.1 coordinate 5,246,028, forward strand.
AATTACATCATTTGCATTTTACAAAACAGCAAATAAAATTATTTCCAAGTCTAAAAACACAGTAGGAAAAGTGTCGGAATGAAGCAATTTAAATTATATCGACCAGGATATTTACATGTAAGCAGAGAGTTTGAATATCATCTTTAAAAACTAAGAATTGTTCTACAATGAGATCTTCAGTCCCTCTAATACATCTTTCCATTTCTCAGTCTGACCAGCACTGGATGCTTCACAAGGACATATAAGAGTGTTACAGGAGTGACAGTAGAATAAAAGTCCTGTACAACTGCATCCATCTAAGTTCTAATAGCTAAAATTCAGCTTAACTTCTAGAGTCTCTAACAAACCTGTTCCTTTCTAAGTGCCTACAGCTGCAGTAGGCACTTAGAATTTACAACTCTAAATTTTGAGACTATTTTCCACCTATTTTCTTTTTACACTTGCTAGATTATTGTTCTTGATTACTTGCTGTGATGGTGAATTCCACTGGCATACTATGCCTCTGGAAGAGTACAGCCTTTATCAATTAGGAATTTTATACTTTCTTGTAAAACTGAATAGCTCAAGTTTTGCTAGAGAAATCATGTACTATTAGATCAATGGATCAATTGGATCCTGATCTAATTTACTTCACTGATGATTTTAAACCTGCATGCATTAAAACAGCACCTCTTATTTATTCCCTTTCTATAGTGTTTTCTACATGTGCTAGAAAACACACCCCTCTTGCATGTTTTAACCACTTTCTTAACACCCAACCAAGACTATGATAGAAAATGATGAAACTACTGTTACACACAGATGAAAGTAAGCCATTATACACCTCTGTACTATTGTTTGCCATACAGATCAGCATGCACTTTTCTCTCAAAAAGAGATCTTGATTTTCCTTTGTGTTTTGTTGCCTGTGGCTATTTTTGCAATAGGTTCATATTGAACTGGCCATACAGATGGCTTACTCCTTAACCTACCACCTTAAAGAACTCAATAAAATACAAAGTCAAATGTTTTCCTCCACTGAACAACAGATGATGCACTTGTTTAGATTTAAAGCTGTCCGCCACCTGCCCACTACAGAGGGGAGGTGACGGACTCTCAGTATATGAATCTGAACCTTGTTTGAGAGTTTCAGTTTAAAGATGGACCAGGGTTCAATACAACAAATAATTTCAGGGGAGCAGAAGTGGTGTCCTCTTCTGCTTGCCAATATCTTTTCAGCCTTAGAAAATAAAACTGAGAGCTTGCTTTCTGAGGAGCTCCCATTTCAAAAACGTCCACTGAAAACACACAAAAACGTCCAGTCCATCTGAAGCCACTCTGACTTGAAAAGGTGGTAGGGAAGGTATAGTGGTTTTATGTTTGCCGAATTCTGTTTGCTAAATTTAGTGTAGTGGTTTAAGAGTTTTTTCTGCTATGAGATAGAATTTGGAGGAAAAAGGCAAAACAGGCCTAACTTAAAAGTAAACAGATTTTATTAACACACACTAAAAGAAGAAAAGTGGGAAAATAACAAAGGAAACTTCAAAAACTCTTCTCCTCCCCTCATAAGTGTTCACTTTTTCACAAACAACACAGAGAGACAAAATCTGTGATTTTCAGTTAGTTTTACTATTTGAAAATGGTCTTTAAGTAACTCTTTAGGAAAGGAGTCTTTCTAATCCCTTTCTTAATGGTATTTTTCTCCCACTGACAACCTAGAACAGTTCTCTTATGGATCCCAACTCTTACACAAACAGCTGCTCAGGGAGACCCTGCTTCTGTGAAGTCTTTTCTCATTAGCAGTTTTCCTAAACTGCTTCTGGGTCATGGGAACTCAGGCATCTGGGGTGTCACCTTTTAAAGATGTACACAACTCAAAGACAAAGGATTTTTTCATGTCAAAAACAGAGATGTCTTCTCACTTCTTTACTGGTGCAGAGGGCTTCTCATCTCTCTCTGTTCAAGCATCTCATAAGATCAGTATTACTTAGTCCATCCACAAACATCTTTGCTCAGATCCATACACAAATATAAACAATCATTTCTCCAAATCTTTCCCATGATTTGAAGGGATAATCTACATATAGAGTTGATTTTCATAGCTCAATAATAAGTCCAGGCAGCGGGCACCTCCTGCATCCTTCCTGTAATTAGTCTTTCACTCTCTTTCTCCATCAGACTGTCATGCTGTGTCTTCTCTACCTTCCTTCTGTCCTGCTCTTCTCTCTCTCTCAGGGAAGGGTTAAGCCTTGGAAGCTTCATGTTGCCAGAAAAGAGTTAAATCTGCCAGCCTGCAGTGTTCATGTGATCTCTGCCGGGCAGCAGCCTCTGAGGCCGAGGGATCTCAGGAAGGTTTTCTCCGTCCCCCTCTCCGCCCGGGAGTCCCTAGAGAAGGGAGAGAGGGCGGGCGGCCCCTGCCCACCCCTCGGTGACAGTCGGGGTGGGCTGGGCCCAGCCGGGCTCCCTCCCGGCTGGTCTGAGATAGGTTTTATCATTAGCTGATGTGAAGCTGCAGCCTCTCCTCCCCCGCCGGGAGCCGATGGAGCCCGGCCAGGCCTCGGGGCCGGCTCCCCCCGCCAGGCGAGAGCGGCGGGCCCGGCCGGCCAACAGCCCCGCCCGACGCGATGGTAGCTGTCCCAGCGGCCGGAAGGGAAAGGCCTGGCCTGGACACACTCCGCTTTCTATGGGGGTATTACCAAAAGTCGCATCTAGCTTTCTTAGTGGTCAAACTATGTATCAGTAGATAAAATGGTCTCTTGGTAGGTACCGTCCTTGCTAAAGAATTCTAAGGTCCTGGCAGGGCAATATTTCATATTCTTCTTTAACTCAAAACAAAACTGTAGTAACCCATGACAATATCCACCCCTCGACTTTGGGGAATACAAATATTAAACCTATTATCAAAATTACATACAACATACAATATAATACAATGTTTAAAACAATAAAACTACTGTACCCTTAGCTTTTTCACCATAATTCTGTTTTAACTTATTTGCCTAATACTTGCTTTGCTTTTAGTGTCTTCTAGTCAGTTTTTATCAAGTCTCCAGCACCTCAACCAAAATTATGTTCTAGTTAAAGTTCTAACTGGACACACTCAACTTTATATGAGTATTACCAAAAGTTTCATTTAGCTTTCTTAGTAATCAAACTATATGTCAGTAGCTAAAAATGATAGGTTCTGATAGGAACCTGTCCTTTTTAAACAATTCTAAGGTCTTGGCAAGGCAGTATTTCATATTCTTCTTTGACTGAAGACCAAACTGTGTTAAGCCATGACATAAGGTCTGACAGTTCTGTCAATAGAAAAATGGTGTCTCTTTTCTTCATGGTGTGGAAGAAGGGACCATGTCAGTACACTTCTGCAGTAACTTGGTTCTCTTTCTTCTGTAAAATAATAAGATGTACTTATGTTCCAAAGCAGATGGTTGAGACTATTCCTTCAAAGCAAAGGGTCTAAGCCTATGTATAAATGTCTTTTCTTGCTTCATTTTTTAATTATGAACTCTGTCAAGCTTTTCAAATTGCATATTAAAAAAGAAATCACAGAGCTACACAACCCTTCGGTTTAAAAGCCTCATCATTTTGTCATCTTGGGATTTCATGTCCATCAATCTTATTACTGAAACATGTTATGTTCAGAACAATCAATGAAGTGTCCTGTCTATAAGACAGTAATAGCTTCTAGAAATCTGAGGCCACTATTATAGACAGTGGTTGCTGTAAACTAATATAAACTAAATGGAATGGGAACAATAAGCCCATGAGAACCCAGAGCAAAAGGACAAAACAATTTTTAAAATCTCTTTTCAGGCAAAAAGTAGAAATTAAATACTGTAATAGAGGAAAATCACAGTGAGTTATTACAGGGTGACAGAAAAACATACAACTGAAAGAAATCATGAAATATAGACACTCCAAAGAACACACACTTCTTGCAAGTTCTCATTCTTTATAATTTAGGGTTTTTTTGTCACTGGCAATGAATCAGATGGACAATCTATTCCAACAAAAAATCATCCCAGACACCTCTCAGGATGGTGAAACTTAAATTCAAAAAAAACCCCAATGATCTGAGAAAGCAGAAAATAATAGTGCTTCTTCTTTAGCATCCTGTTTTGTTCAGCATTAATATTGTATTAAACTTTGTGCATATGAGCCACAGTGAACTTAATTGCAACTGAAATCACCTTTACCTACTAAGGAAATGAGGTGAGCTTTTTCCCATATAAATGTATCTCAGACCTGCTCTAGAAGCAGAACTGCCATGGGTGAGACAGGTCAGTGCAGAAAGATAATCAATCCTTACGATTTATGAGTACTTGCTAAAGGTACAAATTACAGGTAGCTCAACAGTCAGTAATTCTAAAAAAGTACTGCAAATAACCAGAAGCTTGAATACTTTTAGTCTTTCCTTATTTAACAACGGATGCAGCTGGGAAGCAGTCACAGTTTGGGACTTGGCTTTTAATCAGTGATCAAGTGATGATGATGAGGATGAAATGAATGAGTAATCTAACTAGAGAGGTGTTGTGCCTGTTGATTGTGCACTTCTGCAGTTACAGAAAAAGTTACTATCAACGTACATAGTATTTAGAAGTCTAGTATGGTAAGATGCTGTTCAACATCAGTAGGAATTATATTTTAATAGAGCCTCAGAAGTTTAATTTCTGTCAAAAATCTAACCATGATTGGCCTCCTAAATCCCACCAGTGCCCTTGGCAGATCTCCTTTGGAGTCTGAAAATGGCAATTTTACACTTACAATATTGCCTATAAATTGCAGAGAATTACACAGTGATGCACTTATTTAATCTCTTATGCATTACCAAATAATAATATTACTTCACAGTTTTTTAGCTAGGATCTCTTACAACAGAGAAGCTGTAATATGGGAATTCCCTTTGGTTTTCATGAATTCAGTACAATTCTGAGACCTGCAGATTCGGCAAGGTTTCATATGGTAATTTAACTGGCCTTGCAGGTCAAGAGCATTGATTTGTTCCACTTGGATAAAGACAAGAACACCACAAGAATCCCACAAGAGCAGGTTTTGTGTTTGGAGGTCACTGACCTCCAGTCAAAGGCCAGCATGCAAGGAGGCCTTATTCCTGTCATACCTGGTAGAAAAAAAAAGACAGTTGACCAATATGCATGAAATGGTATCTCTCACTGTATTGTGTTCACTAGGAGATGTTACAGAGTTAGTAAAAATATTCATAAACACTCTGAAACAGTGTAGCAGGCAGACTGTGCAAATAATACACATAAATAGCAGTATGCAAAATAAAAATTAATTTCCAGCTGTGAAAAGCATGACAAGTGTTTTCACCTGGTAGAGACAGCATCTTGAGACTTCTTGATACCTCACAATATGAAGAACTATATCAAGTGCAGTTGGCTCTGTATAAACCACACATCAAGTCCCTTTAGAAGAGTGATAATCTTCTAAAGAGTAAGCCAGTAGATATTGAACATGATTCACTGACTCTTGCCTTATTTTCTGTGGAAGGTAGAGTTGTAATTAAATATTAGTTTGTTTAATCCTTTTTTATTGCAACAACTTCGATACATTTGCCCAACATTGAATCAGAGTCTGTGGTCTTGCAGTGATGTAGTGTGAGGCTGTCCCACGTTTGTGCCTTCAGAGAGGCAGCAGAGAACACTCTCTCCATGCTCAGCTCAGCTTCACCTGAGGAGGTGTGTAGGAAGGATTTTTTGACAGAGAAAACTATTTTACTGGTCTGGTCCCAAAACAAAAAAGCTATTTTACTTTTATGATCTAGTCTCACACTAGGTACAGAAACAAACAGAGAGTAATCATGCCAACTGCTGCCAACTCTGCTCTGCACTGCTCTGCTCTGCTCTGCTCTGGTGAGACCAAACCTGGAACCCTGCATCCAGCTCTCATGTCCCCAGCAGAGGAAGGACATCAATCTCTTAAAACAGGTTCAGAGGAGTGTCACTAAGAGGTTTAGATGGCTGGAGCACCTCTCCTCCAAGGGAATGTGGGACTACAGCTAGAAAGCAGGACTCAGTACTGGTGAACTCATGACGGAAGTGGACATGCTAACTTTAGTGGACCATAAGCCCTGGCAAGTAAAGGCAGAACCCTGAAGGAGGAAGAGATAACGGTGTGCTTAGATATGCTTTGTTCTGAACAAACCATGCAAGACTGTACATGCCTGTGCAGGTCTGTACAAGGCTATGATTTAGCACTGTTCCTAAGAGACATGATCATTGTTAATTTTAGCTATAGCTGAAAAGGTACATAGTCTAGGTTCTGTAATCAATAAATTGGCTTCTTGCATGCAAACCATGGACCCTGTCTCTTCAATCACCAATAAGGGAAGACTGAGAGAGCTGGAGTTTTTTGGCCTGGAGAAGGCTCCAGGGAGCCCTCACAGCAGTCTTCAGCAGTTAAGTGGAGTTTATAAAAAAAAGAGATAGAGCAACTTTATAGACAGGCAGATAGCAATAGGACAAGGTAGGATAGTTTTAAACTAAAAGATCAGAGATTAGCATAGATATTAGGAAAAAAAAAATTGTGACCATGGTTGAGGCACTGGAGCAGGCTGTCCAGAGAAATTGTGGATGTCCCATCCCTGGCAATGTTCAAGGCCAGGTTGGATGGGGCCTTGAACAACCTGGTCTAGTGGAAGAGGTCTCTGCCCATGGCAAGAATTTCCAAGCCAGATTTAATCTACAGAGACCAACACAGTAATAGGTCTATCAGGGATCCTGAGCATATTTTTCATTTCTAGTACAGGCCCAGGCTTTGGCTGTCATGTTTTGACACACTTTCTTCCCATTAGAAAACACAGTGTGAACATTGTGTAAAGTAAAAATGCATCCTCTTCTAAAGGTTATCAAACTCCAGAATTGTTAATAATCAGCACAAAGACAACTAAAGTTCAGTTCCAGTCTGTTTCAGGAACTGGTTAAATCTACTTCTTCATCTTGGTCATCTATGGATTATTCTTAGAATACCACAGAATTAAATCCTTCTTCATTTCTCCCATGCATCTAATTGATACACTCACCTTCCAAGTTTGCTATTTCTGGCAAGTTTTGAAAGGTCTTGCTCTTGTTAACTCTGGGAGCTAACTGCTGTCACTTAACTCTCAGATGAGGAAAGGGTTCAGTCTTCTATTTAAGACTAAAAGAACTGTGTGCCCACAACTCCGAGAATTGCTTTATAGAAAATGTCGGCATGTTTGGCAATCACCTTAGCAATAAATAGCAATAAATACCTCAGGCTTACACTTCTGGGAATAGATTTTTCTCCTTCTTTCATCAGAAAAATCACTACATTAAAATTCCATGCTGCAGGATATTTTAGTTATGTGTTTATGGCATCAAGACATGAAGTGCATGGGATTTATAAATACACATTCAACTGTGCTTAGGACTACCAACAAAGAGAATGGGCTGCACAACACCCACTGGACCTTATGGTGGACCTTGGTCCACCCATAATGGACCTTCACTACAATGTTTTCCCATATGGATTTGTCTTGGGTTATGGAAGCAAAAATGTGTATTCTATTTCATTTGCTGAAAGCACTTGGGGAGATGTTTTTCTTTATCTCATGTAACTCTGGGAAGAGGTGGGGCAGATGCCTTTTGAAAATGGACCATTAAAACACCCCTAAAAGCACACATCCCCAAAGTAGAACATCTGCATTCCATTATGAGATTCCATCCTATTATGAGATGCTCCACCCAGTGGGGGGAGCCAACCATTCCTACCTGGACAAAAACTGAGACACAGGAACACAAGGTATCTGGCTTCACCCGATTCCCAGAGGAAGACTGGACCTTTCTCACCCACTGGACCCTTGTTCTACAGGATCATTTCTACTCCACCAGAACCACATCTGCCACTCCAGGAGGACTCACTTTTGGACTGCTTCCAACACCCTGACCAACAGGGTGTCAGGTTGTAGCTTTGACTTTGTCAGAGTTTTCCAAAATTGTTGTTTGTTTGTTTGCTGATTTGGTTGAGTGGTTTTGTTTCCTACTACATTTGTACTGTTAATATTCCTAGTAAAGAACTGTTGTTCCTATTCCCAAATCTTTGCCTGAAAGCCTTTAATTGCAAAATTATAATTTGGTGGGGGTGAGGGGTTTACATTCTCCATTCTAAAAGAAACTCCAGCTTTGCCTGGCTGATACCTGTCTTTCCAAACCAAGACAGGATTTCAGGAAGCCGTCTAAACAAAAGTGCATCTCTTTTTTTTTTGGCATATGTGTGCTATTTTGTACACTGCAGTGGTGGTTACAGTAGTTCTGCTCCTGAAATAACAAAATGAAATCTAATGTCTCTCATATAGGTAGTATTCTGGTCTTTACAGGATTCAGTTAAGAATCTGCCCATTTGTTTCTACTCTGATCAATTTATTATTTGGGGTCCTGTTTATCAAGATGTTATAATTGCTTTGATTAACCAGCATATAGATTCCTTCTGTTTTCCTGCTGCATGCAACTGTGTTGGGCAGCTGCTGAGAAGACAGGGGAATGTTGCTTGTGTAAAACATAAAAATTAGGACTTTTATATTCAATTATTACACACACTGACCTTGGAACTGGTTTAGCAGTTGTTTATGTAAATTTGAAGGGTTTAGGTATCACCTAAGAAAAGTACATTAGAAACATCTGAAAAGGCAGCCTGAGGAAAATTGTCTTTATGTGCAAATGGAAAATTTCCTAAACTCAAAACATGAAGATATCTTGTACACCCAGGCTAAGCTGTGTACAAATCTCTACACAGAACAGAAGCAAAGGATTAAAAAAAACAGAGTAGGACAAAAACAAAGGAAGACGGTTTTGGTTTTGAGTGTATTCTGTAGCGTACAAGAATGAAATTGGCTGGCCTCAGCTTTTTCAACGTAACTTATTTCCATATGTTAAAATAATGCATTGCAGAAATCTCATGCATTTCTTAGCCTGACTCATCTCTGTATTTACCCAAAAAGCAATTTCCTATTCAAATGGAAGAATAGTTGTACCAATACTTTTATTGGTTATGAACAACAACAAACCTTGTCCCTTAGTTTCCCTCTGGGAAAAAACAAACAAACAAAACAAAACTACCCACCCACCCCAAAACAACAACAACAAAAACACCAAAAAATCAAACTTACTAGGAAATTACAGCTCTGTAATTTTCACACTAATGCAAAAGAGGCCCTCATCACCACTCTGTCTAGCTGAGGTTTATAGGCTACTGTTACAAATTAAAGAAAAACACACAGAAGACCTTCATTGGGAGCAGCCATTTAGTGAACAGTTTTAAAACTGAGTAAGTATTCTTTTTTCCCTTCAGCAATATTAAAAAAAAAAAAAAAAAAGCTTTTATTTTCCAGTTTTTAGATCTCAAGAGCTAGAAGAGTAGGGGACATTAGGCACACATAGTTCATTCTCTTCTCATTCACACTGGGGTGGTGCAGCATTAATAACAGAGAGGCTCGTTCTGTTTTCTAAGTGGTAAAATTACAAGCCAGTCAAATCCATTTGTTTTCCCATTAAACACATTGGAATGATATTCTTCCCATGCTTGAGAAATTGAGAGGCGCTATTGCCTGGTTTAACCCTAGTTGGAAATTAAACCCCATGCAGCTGCTCAAATCCCTCCAGTCCCTCAGGTGAGAGAGACAAAAGGCAAATATCCCAAGTTGGGACAAAAACTGGAAACAGCAATGAGATAAGAAAATACACAGTAACAGCAACACTACTAATAACTGTAGTGTATAAAAGAGGGGGATTATAAGAAAAATGCTGGCTGAGTCCAACCTGATGTGATGTGACTGCTGTCAGAGCCACCGCACTGCTCCTGATTTGCTGTTTGTGCCCTCGGAAACGGAACAAAATGACAATGACCTTCCTGCCTGGCACCTTTTTTTTCCCAGCTGACACCAAAATCCACTTCTTCCCAAAAGCCCGAATCCCCTACTTCTGCCCCAGCAAGGACATGAGGTGATACAGAGTAACAATCCAGACCCACCCACACAGCACCAGGCTCCACTTCCTTTCAGCTACTATGGAAAATTAACCCTGTCCTTGGCTGATATTAGGGCTCCTATCTGAATCATAAATACTTTTATAGTGTGAGAGAATATATTTTAACTTCCATGTATTGAATGTTACTTTGATGTTTTTTGCAAATTAATAACTCTGTAAGAGAAATTAATATCTGTTTTCAGTAATATTCAGTGTTTTTTTCCCACTGGTATCTAATTGCCTCTTGGTGATGATGTGTTGAATATATGCAGATTACTTTACTAATTAAGACTGTGCCAAAATAATTCTTCACTTAAGACACTTTCTTTGTTTTCTTTAAAATGTTTAACTATTCTACCATTTTCCCTATTGATTCAAAGGTAGTAAAAATTAATCAGACTGTGGCTTTGATGGATGTATGAGGTTCAATTTCTAATGTGGTTATTAAGGAAATGCTTTGTTAAAGAGCTTGTATTATGTATTTGAAAGATGAATGAGATCATAATTAATGCACACCTGCAGTATCAGATTAATTCCAAACTTAGAAATCCTCTTATTCTTCCCTGAGATACAAGGACATTTCAGGATCAGCGAGTTAAATGGCCAGCATTACTGCATTAGTAAGTTACCCTTCAATTAATGAAACTGGGCACAGATAAAATTTCAAGAAAAATAACACCATGTTGCATGAAACATATCTGCAAACATAATAGCCTTTCACTGACCCGTAGATTTTCATTCATTCCAATCTAAGCATAAGCATGTATGTTTTCACTAGGTGCAACTCCAGAATATCTAAGTATTCGAAGTCCACAGCCCACTGACCTTTGCCTGTCAGAGGCAATACCATATTCAGGCTATCTCAAAATCTTCTGATATCAGAGTATGAAATCTTTGCCAGAGAAGAGCGGAGTAAACTGTTTAGCCAGCACCTTATCCTTGCAGAACATTTGGAGCACTGATGAGCTTCTTTTCTCATTCAATCAATGTGCATTCAGTTCCCTACCTGATTTGGAGCTCTATGTTGTTTTAAATTAATTTTCTGCTGATGGTGATGGTAGCTAAATTTTTCTGAATGTATAGCAAGGATGCCACAGATTAAAGTTGCTTTTAAGGAGGTACTCTGATGATGACAAGGTGTAAAGACATCAAAATCACTTATTTGATTATTTTTCAGATTAACTGTCCCCCTTTCCATTCTATGATTTACAGTGCTATGGGATGGGAAGAGAGATCAAGACTTTGTTCTGTAAGTCCAAGAAAGACCATAGGATTACGAAGTCTAAGTATCCTTTACAGCTCAATTCTTAAACCATGGTATTGCAGAAGCTTCCTATATTCCACCCTTAGTGTAAAGATGACCGCCACTTCTCAGGCAGCAGCAATAAAATCACTAGAAATTACAGGTCTGCATAATCAAAGAAATGGTACTGAGCTATAAACTGTAAAGATTCAGCAGTGGGAACCACTCCAACTGCTTCAATCCACCCCACTCAAATACTGGACCCTTTGCCTAGTACAGTTTCAAAATACCATTTTCCCTTGGCTTACTGAAGTATCTTGAAATTAGGCAAGGTGCACTACTTTATTTCAAGTGCTTTATGTAGAAGTCTCTGTGCTCTCCCTGTTTAATGAAGGTGTAACAATATTTTTTACTTCTAAAAGTAAAACATATAGGATATTTTTGCCCTGATGCACCAAAGCCCTTGTTACAAATACAACCATTTCAATGGCATAATAGTTAACAGACTGAAAACAAGAATTAAGACTTCAGTGAGACCTACACGCCAAATCTAGAAACATTTTCTTTTTTAAAAAACAGAAGGAGATTTTTACACAGATGTTCAGTAATGAAGGAAAATTACAACAGCAGGAGGGTTTTGTATAAACACAGGCTAAATTTCTAGCTTTTCCTGTCTTCTTTCATTTAATTCAGTTCTCATGAATCTCATGAATCACAGAGCAAGTTTTCAACTCTTTTTACATATAGGCATTTTTACAGTTTGATACGTTCTGTTCCAGGTATACTAAGAAGACAGCTACACGTATCCATATTTCATACTAACCTCCTAAATGGAGAGGGTCTTGTCATATGTGATTTCTAAAGCATTACATAAAGGTCTTGTTTTACAGATTACAGGCTATTCATATCCTGTTAGCATTCTCAGATCAAATTAAACTGGTATTATGGAATGTAAAGTGATATATCTGCAAAGACACGAGTATAATTTATCTGTTCCTTGTGATGGTAGACAATTGGGATTTCTGTGCAAGCTGAGGCTTGATATTTCTCTCACACAAGTTCTATATTGCTAAAATTTCTCCATTTTCACTGGTTTTTCCTAGTGTTCATTTACAGAAGTAATGTGACAGTGAGGGACATTTTCCCTCTTGAATACATAAGAAAATGGAATGCTGTTTCCAAGGTGGTAGTATTAAAACAGTCAAATAAGAAATACCTGAAATTGTATCAATTTTAAAAATTTGTTGTTTATATTACGTGGTTGTTCATACTCCTTTCACTTTTGAGCTTTTGAACTTCTACAACTGGGGAAAATGAGGGGTAGGAAAATTCACAAAAAAATACTAAAATCTGCATATATTTTGCCTCTTTTTAAAAATTGGCCTCATCCTAAAGCTAGCATTATTGCCATCCACAGACACATGCTGAAAAAAGTTCATTGATGCTGGATTCCTTCAGGAACTTACATGGATTTTGTCTGCCTCACATAAATCCATAAAATATATTGATGCCATGTATTTATTGATGCCAAGTGACAGCTCTACAGCTATAAGTGGAGTTCAGCACCAGAGATCTTCACTACCCCTCATTACTCATTATAATTCTTCTCCCATTTTAGACAGAACAGGCTGGTGCTGGTTTCTTATGAAGCAAATAATTCTCCATGTTTTGTGTTCCATACGGTTCCACATTTCATCCTCTGTTCTATGGAACTAATATACAGTCCTTGGTCTGAATTAGTGTGCTTCAAATCTTTTCAGAAGTCCAAAATAAGTGAAGTGGACTTACCAATGCTTCAGTTGTTTGTTTTAGCACCTAGTTGACTAAGTCCAACTAATAACTGCTAATGAGAATAAACTGAGGATTTCATTTGCTTCTGCAAGACTTCAATAAATACTAACATTCCCATTAACTCCCAAGAGATACTACCACTTTGACTGATTGAATGTAGAAACCAGAATTTTAAAATTCATTAAGAATATTTTTGAGAATTTCTTTACTCTTATGTCAGCACCCAATTCGTAAGAATGCTTCAGAGGTGGAAGTGTATATGGTGAGCAACAAGCAATGTGATAGCTAAAAAATTAATCAGAATTCATCCTACATGGTATCAATAAATTTCATGGATTTATGTAAGGCAGACAAAAGCCACATAAGTTACTAAAGGAATCCTGCATCATCAAAATTTTATCACAACTGAGATATGATCCAGGGGTTAAATGGTCAATTATATGCTTGTAACAGCCCATTGGGCAATTTTCCAGTCAGATATCCAGTCACCTTTGCTAAAGCTCAGTGAAATTTACACCGTGTCCACAGAATGTAAAATGACTGCATGAAATCTCATATCTCAAGGCAACAAAAACACACTACCTGATCAGGACTGCCCATAGTTTTCTCTGCAAAACCATGTCTTATTTATGTTATCCAGACTTGCAGGTGAATTATTTCTTTGCTTTATACAAACTTGATATAAACAGTAGGTGTACGAATTAGTGAATGGGACCTTTGGGAACCTGCCCTTGGGGGTAAAGGACAACAAGCAGAGTAAACAGAACTGACAGAACCTTTAAGGACTTTCTCCTTAGAGTAAAAAAGCCCTCTTTCCCATGCATAAGAAATTGGGCAAGGAGGGCAGGGGACATGCATGGTTCAGAAAGACCCTTCTAATCAAAGTATAAGAAAGAACTGCACATGCAGTAGAAACAGTGGCAAGTACCCTGGGAGTAACACAGGGATGATGCCTGGGTGTATAAAGATTGGATCACATAAGCACAACTTGAGCTGGATTTGGCAGTGGATATGAAAAAAAATATTAGGAATGTCTCCAACAAGTACATTGGCCTGAAAAGGATGATCAAAAAAAAATACCCTCCCTAAAAAATAAGACAGGAGAGACAGTGACAACTGACATGAAAACTGTGCAGGGGACAAGTTCCCCTCCATCAGCTGCTGGGAGCTTGGGGGTCCCCCATGAATGCTCTGTCCAGACCCCAGAGGAGTCGGCCAGGCATGTAGGGAGCTTTACTGCTCCAGTTCTAACGCCAGGTCAGTGCAGAGGAAAAAAACACCCACGGCAAACTCAGATGTGATTTGTACTCAAAAACATTTTTCCCCAGTTTTCAATAGTAATCTCCTTTCCCCCATCTCTCAAGCCCCCAAGTCTTTAGACAGAGACTGGGGGGGATGAAGTCCCTCCCATTGCTGCAGATCAGGGTCAAATCTGCAAGCCTGGTGAAGTTTTTCAATAATGATGCTTCTAAGGAAGACAGAGAGAGGATTTTTACTAAGGCCTGCCTGTAAAGACAGGACAAGGAGAAATGGCTTTAAGATGAAGGAGGTAGGTTTAGATTGGATATAAGGAAGAATTTTTTTTTTTTATGATGAGTGTGGTGAGACACTGGAACAGGTTGCACAGAGTAGCTGTGGATATCTTATCCCTGGAGGTCTTCAAGGTCAAGCTGTATGAAGCTTTGAATAACACGGTTTAGTGAAATACGTTGAGGCTGGACTACATGATCTTTAAAGGTCCCTTCCAACCCAAACCAGTCTATGATTCTACATTACTATGAGCTTTTATCCTTATGCAACATTGCATTTTGCGTATAGTTAATATGGTACATATCCTGTCAATATCCTGTTATTAGGGTCATTATGAAATTATTAGGGGAGGCAAATGAAAAATTATCTCCCTTGCAGCACTGTTGATCATTCTGGAGATGGTCCCAGCAATGAGGTTGCATTCCTATGTGTTCTCACAGCTCTTAAATCAGGATTGCATATATAGCTGAAGTGAGTAAAACAGCTTAGGTGACTGGTTTCCTCCTTCTTCCCCATTCCAGATACCTGCTTAATAGTTTTAGAGTCTGTTCCAAGACTACCCCACTGCTTTTCCAGCACAAGCAACTATGTAGCAAACCAGAGCAAGGAACAAACGTGATAGAAAAATAACCTGTTATTTAAATAGATTTTTTTTGTTGATTGACACACAGCCAGACCTAACCACAAATGTGATAACATTTGGCCAGAGAAAAACTTAACTACATAACCTGTCAATAAGTTCTCAAAAAACTGCTGCAGGCCTTTCAATGGGAATCTGCATTTGACCATCTTCTTGCTGGAAATCCTGATGTTATTACCACAGAAAGCAAAAGACTTGATGTAATATTCACGTATACAGGAAAGAAAGTGCATAATTACTATGTATTTCTTATCTATTATGAGTGAAAGCAATCAAAGAGAGCCTGTATAATATAGACCTACATAAAGAAAGTGACTGTTCAGAAAATCCATTGTGTTTTGTATTAGCATCTTGTGCTCTGCTCAACTGTTTCCTAGCTCCCCTCACTGTGTCATGGGTAACACATATCTCAAAGTCACATTTACAGCAGAACTGGTGTAATCTCTACTACTCATACAACACCAAGTATTACACTGAAAATGCATCTTCTTTCCAACTCAGCTACTGATTTACAAAATTATAGAATCATATAGCTTAGAAAAGATCTCTAAGATTACAGTCAATCTGTAGTAGTGCTGCCAAATCCACTAAACCATGTCCCTGAGTGCCACATCTACACATACTTTAAATATGTGCAGAAATGGTGAGTCAACCATGTCCCTCAGCAGCCTGTTCAAAAACTCAACTCTTTCCTTGAAAAAATATTTCCTAATATCCAAGCTAAACTCCCCCAGCAATGGCAAGAGACCATTTCCTCTTGTCCTAACTCATCAAAGATTGTACCTGTCCAAAACATGAACAGCCACTGTCTCCAGAAGAATGCTGCCAAAGGTGTCCTTGTTCTAACCAGGACATGGTTAATTTTCGCAGTAAAAAGGAGGGAGGTTATTCTATACTACCGCATATCATTGTCAGGGGTAGGGAGAAAAGACACTCTTCTGGAGAGAAGGGGTTCCTTCTGGTCTGGAAAGCATGGTGGGGGAAGCAATCTGGTAAGTGGTTACAGTTGCAGGCTCTCTAGGTGAATCCTTTCTTTTCTTATACATTTTGTCATTAGTATTGTTGATGTTACTGTTCGTTCTCTTATCACATTGCTATTTCCAGTAAATTGCTCTAATCTCAACCCATGATCTCTGCCTTTGATGCCTCCAGTTGGGCAGGAAGGGGAAGCAGTGTGTGGTTTTAGCAGGAATATTAAATTGGAGAATACCAAATGACAAAAGGCTTTAATGAAGTCCAGGCAGATGACATCCACAACCTTTTACACATCCACTGAGCAGGTCACTTGCCATAAAAGGCAACCAGGTTGGTCAAGCAGGGCCTGCCTTTCACAAACCCCTGCTGACTGGGCCTGATTTCTTCATTGGCCCGCATGTGCTATGTGATGGCACTAAGGATGATCAGCTCTATGACCTTCCCTGAGTTGGAGCTCACACCTACAGGCCTGCAGGTTCTCATTCTGTCTTGTCTTATACATAGATGTCACATTTGCTAACTTCCAGTTACCTGAGACCTTTCTCATTAGCCAGAGCTGCTAGTAAATGATTGAAAGTGGCTTGGTGAGCTCTTCTGATGCCTTCATCTGTATCCTTGAGTGGATCCCATCTGGCCCCATAGACCTGTGTGCATCTAAGTAAGGCAGCAGGTCACTAACTGTGTCCTCCTGGATTATGTGGAATTCATTCTGCCCTTTGTTTCTATCTTCCAGCTCAGAGGGCTGAGTACCCTGAGGATAACTGGTCTGACTATTAAAGACATACAAAGAAGGCATGAAGTACCCCAGTTTTTTCCTCATTCTTTGCTGCAATGTTTCCCCCAGCGTCCAATAAAGGATTGAGATTCTCCTTGGTCCTCCTTCCATTCTAATGTATTTGTAAAAACACTTTTTGTAATCTCTTACAGCAGTGGCCAAATCAATTTCTAGCTGGGCCTTTACCTTCTAACTTGCTCCCTGTATAACCTAAAAATATCCTTGTAGTTCTCCTGAGTTCCTGCCCCTTCTTCCAAAGTTAGTAAATACTCTCTTTTCCCCTGAGTTCCTAGGAAAGTTTTCTATTCTTTTAAACCAGTTTTCTTTTTCACCATCTTGTCTTTCAGCACATGGGGACAATTGTGCCCTTGTGCCTGTAAGATCTTTTTTTTGAAGAATGTCCAGTCTTCCTGGAACCCTTTGTTATTAAGGACTGCCTCCCAAAGGCACAACCTTTGTGCCTTTCTTTCACAAAGAAACAACCATCAGATTGAAAGGTGACAGGCCAAAGTGTGCCCTCCAGAAGTCCAAGGCAGTGGCTTTGCTGACTTCTCTCCTTTTCTGAGAATCAAAAATGTACATTTTGGTTTGCTGGCCTAAGTTGGCCACCACATCACCCACCAAGTCTAGTAACAACAGCAGGTAGTGGAGCACCTTACCTGGCTGGCTCCCTCACAAGCTGCACCAGAAAGTTATCTTCCACACACTCCAGGAACCTCCTAAACCGCTTCCTCTCCAATCTGTTGTTTCTGTCTGTTTCTGGCAGACATCTGGTGAGCTGAAGTCCCTAACAAGAACAAGGGCCAGCAACCGCAAGACTCCCACCTGTTTACAGAATATTTCATCTAGCTCTTCATTCTGGTTGGATGGTCTCTAACAGACTCCCACTAGGATATCTGCTTTGTTGGCCTTCCCCCTTATCCCTACTTGTAAACATTAGACTTTACTGTTACTATCATTAAGTTCTAGAATATCAAAACACTCCCTGACAAATAGGGCTACCCTACCAGTTCTCAGTCATTTTCTATCCCTTCTGAAGCATTACTGAAGCACTTTAGTTGTGCAAGTTATGCAACCCTGTTTCCATGATGGCAACTATGTCAATGGCTTCCAGCTCTTCCTGTTCATTGTCTGTGCTGTGCTGTGCATTGGTGTAGATGCACTTCAGCTGAACTATCAGTCCTGCCACTTTGAAGGGAACTGCTGTGTGAATATAAAATTAAATCTATGCCATCTTGATCTGGTCTTTCTCTATCAGCTACTAGGATGCAGCAAAAGAACACCACAGGAAAAGGTAAAAAAACAAAACAAAACAAAACAAAACAAAACAAAACAAAACAAAAAACACACAAAAAACCACACACACACACACAAAAAAAACCCAAACAAACAAAAAAACAAAAAAAACCCAAACATTTCTTAAGGTAACATTTTTATATTTTTCTTTTTTTCTGCCAGGATAAAGTTTCTGACATTGTCAGGATTCTCTCAGACACCAGTGAGTTGCATGAATCTAGAAACTCTGTCAGTTTCTCAATTTGGTTAGAAGAATATGGTGCTGTGCTCTCTGAGCTTGCAAGTGTTTTTACTTGGATGTTTTATGTTATGCCCTCTTGAACCTCCATAAATAAGACTCTAGAAGGCCATTTACTTCATTTGAGATATTTTAACAGAATATTGAACAAAGCATTATCTCCTCAAAGAGAACTGCTACATAATATATTTATGGATTTAAAAACTGATACATGCTCTGATTGTATGGATTTATGTGCTTGAGAAAGAAAGACCTAATGGATGTAATTTATAGTAAGTATGTGAGATTGATACCCTTGTTTATTGATGGCAATAATCTATTAATATTTGAAACACAGTTCTATTCCTATTATTTATGCATACTTTAGAACATTTTTTTTTCTGTGATGGTTTATCAGTAACCTCTCCACATTTCTACTAATTACATTTTTACAATAATATATTTTAAGGCTATACTGTGTTTGTCTCCCACTTTGAAATTCATGGGCAACCAAAAATTCAGAACTTTAATACAGTGTTTTGATTTTTCTTAAGAGAGCAGAGCAGGTGTTGGTATGAAAAACTTCCAATCCAAAAAAAGGAAATAAATATGAAGCAAGGAATCAAAGGATTTTAAAGTCATGTCAGACTCTTCATGGGGGGTGGGGGGGAAAAGAGTACAGTATACACTCTAGCTGCAAATATGTCTTTGATACCTGCAAATATATCTTGATATGTCAAGATACCTGCACCATTTTTTTCATCTTGTTCAGCTCAAAGTGCATAACACTAGCATAAAATCAGAACTCCTTGCTGGGGTATCTGCTTAAGCAGGATTTATAGCTAGAATCTGGGGTGAATGCATCCATTTCCATTCAGATATGAAAATGAGGCTAGGAAAGGTATATTAACTCTCCTGTTTGACCTGAAATTTTATAAGACATTTTCTGTTGTTTCTAAACTTGACCAGGATTATCTAACTGCCACAAAAGCATACAAGAAAGTCCTGTCCAGTTGAATGTTGCAAGGAAATTTCTTACACACAGACTCTGACCACTTTGCTCACTGCTCTCTCAAAATGTAGCCAAAAGAGGCCATATCATTTTTGTAATAACCCAGCAAATAAAGCAGTCATATAGGCAGCAGAGAATCAGTTTGTAAACCTCCTCTGATGGGATTCAAGCCATGAAAACACCCAACCAACCCTGTTATACAGCATTAGAAAAGATACAGAGAAAACTAGGAATATGAACTGGCATTCCTTTCTCCTACCAGCCTGAACAGTAAGCTACCTCTTTATGGTTCGAGGAATTTTATACTTTCTATCCAATCATGATATGTGCACAGGAGAAAAGAACTTGTTGGAGACAAGCAAAAAGTTGAGGAGCACAGATTGAATACCCATACTAGCAAACCTGTCTACATGGAGGAGTGCTTTAATATCAAGCACTGAGGATGGTCTAACATACTAAGATAGCCCCAACCAGCTCCTTAGCCCTTCTTCAAAGGGATACAATTTCACCACATTCCTGCTATCAGGTATTTCTTATTGACTTGTTCAGGTTACAGATTTTCTGGAGCACTGCTCTGAAATACAGTCGCCTTACATACTATAAATTGAGAGAAGAGCCTATAGGTCTAGAGTTTGTATTCCGATCCTGCACCATGCCTTTGACATCTAGATGTTCATATTCGTTTGAATTCTGAATTTTAAATGGCATCAGGTCAGCTCTTCATAGTACTCTCATAAAATATGCCAAAAGGCACTAAACAGTCCATCCTTCAAGAAAAATCTGATGTTCTTGTAACTCCAATTACAGTAGTTACCACCTTATTTCATACTGATTCAGTGTTTAGCTCACTTACAATTTGTCTTTAATAAGGTGATAGGTCTTTTGATTAAAGACAAAAACTTGCTTTTCACAGATGTGCTACTTAAAGATTTCTCTTTTTCTGCACCCCAGGTGCTAGCAACTACTTTCTTGCTGCAGGTTGCCACCCTTGCAGCACAGTGTGTGGATGATTCCTATTTAGCTGCCAGCAAACCAGGTGCATTAATTTCAACAGTTCATGTAATAGCTTGAATTAACTTAGTTTATTTTGCTGGATCTGAATTAGGAAGTATTCAAGGACCAGTTTAACAAGACAAAATAGTGGGAGGTGGGAATTTCAAACCATCCAAGAAAGATACCCAGAGGGAGCAAACAATAACATCTTCAGCTGATGCTACTGCATTCAAAAGGGAACATCTGTCCATAAAATAAAATGCAGTTTCAGAGTCAATGGTACTGCTGTTTTAAACTACTGAATTACCAGATATTATGAATTTGATTTGAATCAGGTGTAGACATATAATTGCATTTTTATCTAATTAACTAAGCAAACAATCCCTGATCCAATAGAACGTTATGGCAAATTATGTTCATTCCAAAATAAAATTTGCCTGCAATACCACAAACAAAATACATTGAAACCACTTTGGGAGGGGAAAGTAAACTTATAGTAGTTTGGTATGTTTTATCATAGTAGTGCAGCTTTTTGGATCCATATATAAGTACCACAAATCAAAATGACATCTCATGAAATCACAGCTTTTGAGAAAAGCTTGCTCCAGCCTGTTTTGGTTTGGTTTTTTTGGTTTGGTATTTTGGGTTATTTTCACACTTATTTAAGAGGATTCATGCTTCTAGGTTTTGAAGAGATACCCTTATATGGAAGCAAAGGAATTTTTCTAGAACAAAAAGGAGAGAGGTGATCTCTGCGTGTCAATGAAGCTATGGAATCCATAAGATTAGGGTGCCACTTATAGGAAATTCCTACTAATTGTAGGAAAACTTGCAACAACCTTGTTCATACAAAACGTTGCCTTACTTCTTAGGTAAGCCCATGATAATTAAATACAGTGTGATCACTGGGACCAGAGTCACAATGATTAGAGTTAGAAGAATCTCTTAACAGAGTAAAGGGCACATTGCTTTGATTTTTATAATCTTTTGACTCAATAGTCTAAAAGCTTTCTCCTGAAGTTCAAGACAAGAGAAATGCCATTGTTGATGTCTTTATAAGTTTCATTGTGATTGAGCACTGCTTCAAGAACTTATTTTTGAAATTACACTATGAAGATCAAACATAACAATACTTTTATTATCGAAAATTATAATGCTATATGAAGCAGATGACTGTGGAGAATACTTAGATTTACCTTAAATATTGCTTGTCTTAACTGTTATCGTTAAAATATGCAGCTGAGGATGAGTCAAAATCAAGCAATCAAGCTAATTGCTCTTGATGTAGAATGGAAAACAAAACCCAGATTAAAATTTTGAATGATCACTGCTAAGCTAAAAAAATGTCTAGGATGAATATCTCTTGAACTACATGTGGTTTAAAATCCTGGTCAAGTTTCAGATCATTTAGACTATTTCAAAAACTTTGCAGCTCCTTTAATACCTAAGATTAAGGGAATCTGTAAAACTAAATTAACAGACTACTAAGGGTGTCTTTAGACAAGGGACATCTGTATATGGAGAAAAGTCCTGCCCTTGCCTTTTGTATAGATGTGCTGATGAACATGTGAATGGGTGGTTGCAAGAACACAACTCTGCTCATTCAAACCAGTTCTTAATTGATAACAGAGACAAAGCTTTCTGCTTTCTGGCTGCTGGTTTAGGTCTTCTGTGTAAACTCTAAAGCTAACCCCCCCCCAAAGCAAAACCAAAACCCAAAACTAGAACCCAACGCACATAATCCCCAAAACTCAAAACACCATCACACCCACCAGCACCATCACCACCAACTAAAAAAAAAAACAAAAAAAACCAACAATAACAACAAAAAAAACCCACCTCAAAATCACAAAAAAACCCAAACAAGCCACTCACAAAAAATTTGCAACCCAAAGCCAGCCTCCAATAATTTTAGATTATTTTCTCTTTGGGAAACTGGGAAAGCAAAGAACTAGTTCAGGACTGATATTTGCAGTGCAGAAATTCTAGTCTCTATTCTCTGAATTGTTTCTGTTTTGGTTGGTTTGTTTGTTTTTTGTTCTATTGTTTGGGCAGAGTGTGTTCAATTATTTATTTCTGTTATTATTTCTGTATTTCCTAGAAGCACTAAAGAGAATCTGGGTTTGAGTAAATTAAGTTATCCAAGACATTTAAAAACTTGCAGCCATTTTTTTATGAGTGGGTTTTGCACTTTTATTTTAAATTACTGAGACCTGCATATATGGACATCTTTTCAAATGAAGTCATTATCATGTGTGTACTCAAGAAGATAATGGGACAGCTCCTCCAAAAATCCTTTTTACCATAAAATTGCTATGGATTTTTCCTGTTTGGGTAAAGCAGCAGATAGTATTACATACTCTGGATCACCATCTGCTGGTACCTGACTAATTCTTTATTCACTAGAGCAATTACTTTTTTTTTTTTTTCTCAGTGAACAGCTTTGTATTTTCTGTGATTTGGAGTCTTAAGGGGATTGGGGATCAGAGCTGAGGGGAAAGTTCCTGTTTTACTAGAAAGTGGAGAAGCTGACTAAATTGTACAAAAGACTGTATTTCACAAAAATATTCGTGTCACCCGCAGCAAATACATTACACAGCTATCTCTGTTTTTACAGCTCACTCTTGGAATGCATCAGTAGCTTGGAATGCATAGCTCAGGACCTGTAACAACCCATGAAACAGGGGCTTGGCTACAGAGACTCACTTGGGAGGACAGTAAGAAAAGATTACATGAGATACTGAGGTATAAATATATAATGGATCTTAATAAATTATGTGGGTTTGTCTCACAATGGCCATTGTCATTACAGTTCCAGTATGGAGCAATAATCCACTCTTCAGAAGTGGTGCCTTGGGAGAAAACAGCAACCACTGTTTCTGGGTTGTCCTTCCAGTATCCCTAATATTGACCTGTCTATGGAAAAGAGTTGGCTAGGAGTTTTGTATCATTTTTTTAAATTTTACTCTGCAAAAACTGAAATATGTCTAGACAGAGTCCAACAAAACAGGCATGACTGTATCCTCTCTGACTCTACCAGCTAGCTCAGGGAAAGTATTGGAACCACCATGGGCTGCAGTTGCAAGATGGTACCATGTTCCTACTATGTATCCAGAGCTAGAGAGAGCCTCAACTGTAGGTTTCAGAACAGCTAGCTTCTCCCTGGGAGACTCAGAGCCAAGTCACTAAATCCCCAAATTCTTCATCCCACTGAAAATGCTGCAAAATGGATTTACTTTTTCCAAAGAGAAGAGAATATTTTTTGAAATTTCCATGGACAGGAATTTCAGTTGCCAGAGTGTTCTGAGCAAGATTACTCAGTGCATTGCTGTCTTCCTAAATCCAGCAAATGCTAGTCATTCCTTTGGGAAACGAAAAAGGGGCCAAAGATTTCCTCTCCAAACACGTGTGCGCGCGCACACACACACACACATCTTAATATCTCCTGGAGCCACAGTGATTTCAGCAAATGTTTTCAATGGACCCTGTAACTTCTGAATTCTGATTAGTTCAACTCCCAGCAGTACTGCTTCACTTAGCATAAATTATTAATTTATTACCAAGAATTTCAAGGGGATGAGGAATAATTCAGCTTGATAAAAACAACAACTACCAGAAGGAGACTGAACTTCCCATGTAGTAAGAGGAGATAATTTGTTGCTTTTCAAATGAAAACATATGGAAGGATGACCCAACTGGACATGAAAATCCCCCAGCCTCATGGCTAAAATTATTACTAAGTGGATCAGGTTTGTAAAAGCAAGCAATAGTAAATACATACTGCTTTATATCAACTAAAGACCCCTCTTAGCATTTGAGGGAGATTGAATTGTTTTCTAGTGTGATTTTTTTTTAAATCCTGATGTAGATATTTAGGACAAAAATCCAAAGTTTTGAGCATTGTGAAGAAAACCATACTGTAACATGAATTTATTGCATACTGTAAAAACTATCACATGAGACCAACAGATTCTCTCCTCTGAAACAAACAGGAAAAGCAGAACTGAAACTGGGAGAAGGGGGTTCTTTAAATATATTTTTGTTCTAATTAACTGTAAAAATCTAATTGCATTTAGGAAAGAAAATATCTACCTAGAACCCTGCGTTGCTCAATATTACTGGAGCATCAGAATGTAGCTTTTAACAGTGGCACCACTTTAATCTGCTGTTCACATGTACAGAAAACAACCAGACAAAACCAAAACAAAACTGAAACACAAGCATTTACACAAATTTTATTTGATAAGGTAGGTTTGATATAAATTCCAGAACACGGAAGGGGTTGAAATTAGGTATTGGTATATATGTGCTAAAGTGGTTTGTACATTCCTGTACACCATAGTTGTATTGAGCTGGGGTGCACCCCTCCAGATGGTTCTTGACACCTTTCTACCTCTGCCATTTCTGTGCAGCATTAGCAGGGGATCAGTTTGATCATCTGTACAGGCTAGCCACTCTCAGATAATCGCTTCCAAAAAGTATCACCAGTAATGAATCAGCAGGAATCTGTGTAGGAGGTTGCTCATTACACCTGGGGACTGTTCTCACCTACTCACGTGTTTAGATATATTCTACAACACCTTCAAGTCGACAAGTACTTCAGCTACTGCAGAAGAATTGTAGTCCCCTGAAGACAATAATTATTGGAGGCTAATGCTGCCATAACAATCCTACCTTCACTTTTAATCAATAGAAACCAGATCAATGTTATTAGCCGCACTGTGATAGATTTCAAATCTGTTTACATAACTTTTGTCCTGAGATGGAACAAATAGGGTCAGTGAGAGCTCCCAAGGCAGAAAGTCAACTAGGAAAATGAAATAGTTAAAGGAAAATAGTTTTTGACAGCTGTGGAATTAGGACTGAAGGGACTAAATCATATTTATTGTCCTTCCACTCCTCTTCTGTGACTCCCTTCCGCCCCGCTCGCCCTCCCCAAAATGCCTACAGCTCTCTGGAGACCGCATTAAACAGAGATAATGGAGTCACCGGTGGAAGAACCCAGAGCAAATACTGCCACCAAGTGTCCAACAGACCTCTTTGCAGGGCAGACTCCCCCATCTACAGCTGCGCATGGAGATGAGGGTGTTAAAACACGGCAGCCATTGGTGGTGGATGCTGATATAGAATTCTCTCTGGTACAACGTCAAACGGTTAACAAATCTGACTGTACAGGTCAATGCAAACCGTCCTCCTGGGAATAACAGAGGTGCATTAGAGTCTAAAAAGCCAGGGTGGGAAATCATTCTCCCAATGTCTGGGCTTCTGTAGCTGTACAGCCTATTCCATTTCCTGGAATGCCTTAAAATTGAATTTAAATGTTTTCTCTTGGCTCAGAACTTAGGTGTGCTGACAAGAGCTTAAGGAAAAAGTGCAGTTAAACATCTGGAATCACTGCTGGCATCCTCATGGACTGCCATTAATGTGGGTGTCTCTCAGTCAATGCACTGACCACAGTGCGACAACACCCTACAACATCCAGAACGATGTCCCAGCCCACTAAACACACCCAGGGCAGCACCCACCCAAAAGCAGGAGCCAGCTCCTGGGCCTTGTCCCTTCTTTCCTCTGTTGGGTGGTGACACCATACTGCCCGCCTGGCCCTCTGACTCACTGGCAACAAACCTTTTCCCCTCTTTATCTTTTGATCTTACTGCTCAATTTCAACAAAATCTCACTGAATGTATGTAGTTTTTGAAAATTGGTGATTTCCAGTGAAAAAGACAGTGAAAAAACCCTAGCTGAGTTTTATTCTTATTAATTTTGTGAGATGGCTGATTCATAAAAATGGCAGGGAACAGATGGCTTCTCATTAAAAATATTTATACTTCAGTTTTTCACTGTTTATTATTTTAAGCAGGTAATGTACAAACAGTCCTTTGTAGTCATCAAAAAGAAATATGTGTTCTCTGAACATGTTAATTTTCAGTCTTTAACTTACTATATGAACAATGTAAATAAAATTTTTGAGGGAATTGGGTCAACAACAACCATCAGAACAAAAAGCAGGAGCAGGAAAGTTCTCTGGTTAAACTGTCTTCAGAAACGCTTGAAGGAGACTGATGGTGAACAGAAATTGTGCAGCTTCTTGAATCTTAGGAAGCACCAAGGCAGGTTTGTAGGAAGCTGAAAGGCAGAGAAAGAGATTAAAGAAATGGTGAAATTAAAGGATTAGGAAAGCCAACTGAACTTATGAGGAATTTACAATAAATAAAGCTGTAAATTAAAGCAGAAACATGACTATGTGGAACAACCAAAGTAAAAACACGGAAGAGATTAAATAGAATATGTAGCTTGAATATTACATATGACATAAAGGTGAAGACTAAAAGCCTGAATATGACATCAGAGGACAATCAGATAATCAATGTCTCTAAATGGAATTCAAGGATCTTAGCAAGAATATCATTTTATAGGCAGCAGTGGGTTAATTACTCTGTGTGTATTTGTTACCAGTATGATAGAAATTAGTACTACTGGCCATAATTAAGCCTTGGGACCCTTATATTGACAGAGGAGGAAATCCTTGCTTAGGAAGGCTAGTTATAAACAAGATAGGAGTGATTTAATGTAAGTGTTGAAAAGAGGAAGATTACAGTTAATCCAAGTAGTACAGACACCACAGCAAAACAGAATGTGGGATTTCAATGTCACCAAAGGATGTGGGCAGGGAGTTGGCTGTTCCTGTGTCTCCACAGAGGACCTGGGACCAAGGATGACCTCTCCATTTGGGAGCTCTCACAAGCAGCACAGGAATCTAGCACTGTCTTTCAAGTCAAACTTTGACCCTTGGCAGGAAAACCGATATGAATGTACACTAAGAATGCGTCTGTCAGCATGAATGGATCAGATACTACTTTTCTGTTATTTCATAAGGGAATCAGGATATACATATGAATAATCATGTACGAGAAATAGGAAGAATAATGCTTACATTCACTATTCAGACCTGAAAGACAGCTCAAAAGACCAGTGCTTGCTAACACTGTCACTTTAGGATAAACAAACTTCCTTCTCTGACAGTCTCTGGTGTGTGGCCTATCTGGAGAACACCACATATATATTGTATTTCTGCTACCAACAAATGTTACTCCTCTTCTTAAAATGATGTAATTTGTTAGAGTTTGTTTCCTCTTTCCAAGAAAGAAAGAGGTCAGAAGCGCACCTAACCCTTCATAGTTTTACACATCAATCACTATGAGGGCTGTAATATGATTCCCCACAGTGGGGTTTGGTGCTGCCTAACAATTAATCTTATATACATTTGGTGCAAGACAGCTCTGCAAGGCAATTTGCTTCCAGTGGAATTTACAAATATACTTTAATGCACTTAAGTGTAAAGCTTTGTAAAATGAATAATCCATCACAAATAATTAGAGCTGTCCTTAGAGGACTTGACTAGTTAGTCAGAAACAGATGTGTCGTGTTTATCTTTCTGTTTAGGCATGGCCAGAAGAGTCAGCTTTTCTGATAGAGGGTCTGACTTGGATGGTAGTTAGCAATTCCAGAGGGTGCCAATGGACAGCCTGTTTAATGTGGAAAAAGTCTGCAAAGGAAGGAGAGAATCGAAAAAGAAGTAGCAAGTACTTTTTCCGTGGTTAAAAGGAGATGTGACAAGCTATTTACTTTTTTCTCCCCATGTGGCATTCACTATTCAACTGGCAATTGCCAGTTTTCTGCAATTTCTTTTCTCTCATTATGCTCTGCACCCGGTTCCATAATTAACTAGAACATCTTGCCCTCAGGTTGCAATTCCTTCCTGCTTTTAAGCTAATTATGTAGTTTTTAGTCCAATGGTAAACAAATTCTTTTCCCCTTCACTACTTTAAGCTAGGTTTGACTCCTCATACATACTCAATATGCCTGACTCACTCTACTGTGCTGTGTTTGGGTATACAACAAAGGTTTGGAAATGGATCCTGGAAGGATTAGGGTTTGACTTTCTTCATGGTACAGTCTCACCTACTTCTTAAAAACGTCTCATTTATTCACCAGTAATATTCAAGGATCCCACAGACCTATACAGGATAAAGCACGTGGAATTTAAAGACATTGAGTGAAATTGCAACCTGTATGAGGTCTGCCAAAATTCAAAGGAACTATAAGGAGAATAAGAAGGCTGAGGTGAACAGGATCCTCTATGTAAAAGATTTGTGCATATGCATCACCAAATTTCAAAAGTGTTTTTAGTTCTAACTAGATAAACAAGAATAGATTAAAAAGAGTAGCCAATTCTGCAACAACATTGTTGTGTGTCATCAGTCTTTGGATCTAGGTCACATAAATCTGCTAGAGAGCACTCTGTTGTTGAAAAAGCTGAAAAAAAATTACATTTGTGATAGGGTGAAGTGAGATAGATTACTTTTTTTCTGTCAGCAACATAATGAAAAAATGTCTTTAGGTTATGTTGTGTCAGTTTTATGAACAGGTTACTCTATCAAGCAGTATATTTTAAAAAATTCAAAAGATCATTAGGTCAGGAAATACTCAGCTGAAAGTGTACTAATGAACCAGCAGTACATACAGCCTGCGGTACAGAAACATTATAAGCTTTGGAAATTTTTTACGCACAGTCAAACAAGAGCTGCAAAAATGAGACTGCAAATATAAATTTCCTACTAACAGATTAGTTGTGCAAACACAGGATCCACTGGGAAAAGGAATAATAAGTTGTCCAAATCTACTTATGCCCTTTTAAGTCCTTTGCCTTGACAAACAAGATGTAGCTTTGTGTCTCTTGGACCTTAAATGAATATCCTAGATTTCTTAGTGAGAAGTGGGAGATTGCAACTCCTTATACTAAACTGTGCTTAGAATACATATTCTTAGGCATAATTCCAGGCTGGCTGTCTCTCAAGATGAGTTTGACTGATTCCCAGACGAAGCAAACAGTGCAAGGGGTGGGTGAAATGGTCCTGCTGGGATGTACAAACGGCACAAACACCTCCAGACTCCAAGACTGGGTAGATTTCAGCTGGAAGAAATGGTCTGGGCAACTCTGCTATGATGCTGGGGCAACCCAGAGGTCCCCCTATTGTTCTCTAAGCCAGGTTCTCCCTGAAAGTATCGGGATGATAACAACTTTAGCTGTGTTAACAGCGGTATGTTAAGAGTGATACTTAGCCACAGTTGACCTCTTGCCTTAACACTTCTCAGCTGCTGCAAAGGCTTAAACGTCTAACTATCCATTAAAAATTCAAAAGATCATTTTAAATCGTGCTTCTCCCTCCCCTGGAGGCAGCAATTTTGAAAAATGCCCTGGAGTTCAAACCGAGGGCACATGTTGTCCTTGGCTGGTGTAGTATTTCAGAACCCAGGAATCTATTTTCTATTCTGAAACATATTTTACATCGACTTCTACATTTGGTCAATAAATGCAAAATACACAGATAGAAAAAATACAAAAAGTGTGCTTAATCATATTTAAGTATTTCAACGAACCAAATTCTTGATATTCAAAGGGTAGGATTATCTCTTGTAAAATGTTTTCATGCTTCTATTTCTTTCAAATTGCATTCAGCACTAGAGAAATTACCTTTAATAGAATCATGCTGGGTGTTCCCATTGCATCAAGCAGAGAGATGTTGTATCATCTCTAGTGCACCTAGGGAACCAGTATGAGGGAGAGATTTAGCACAGTAACTTAGAATTCAACCTCATTTGTCTTCAAGACTTTATCCTCCATACTGGTCTCATTTTGGAAGATTTGTTCTTGCTGTAGACTTGTGGAATATTAATTCAAACCCTCAGTGTGTGCTTGTCCTGCTTCCAAATCATCCATTCCACCAAAATGTATGTATGTAATTAAAATAGTATTGTTTAGAGTATGAATAGTGCGTCGCCATTCTCTCAGAGGAAATATCAGCATACACAAGCAAAAAGCCAAAATAAAACTCGATCAAAACAAACAGACAGACAAATGAAAAGTAAAAGTTAATGAGTAAGAAATTTGCCCCAAAAGATCTTGTATTACACAGCGTTTCATGTCCTTGGATAGGCTTTGTTATCTGTCCTAGATGAAAAGTACTTCTAGTACTAGTACACATAATTAAAGGTAGTCACAGTAGCATGAATCCTCTACCTCCTACGACTTTTTTTTTTGGTGTGTATGTTCTTAAGGAGCCCCTGACACTAGAGGTGCTGTAAATTACAGCATAACCCTTAGCTCTTTTATTCCAAAAATAGAAGCTTGCTTAACTGCCAGTGTGACCAGGTAATGGTTTTAAAAAGAGGAACGATAGGACCATTTACTGGCAGTTAAGACAGTCTTACAGAGACTTCAAGGTTAAATCTCTCATCAGTGCTGCTGCTTTTTAGATATAAGTAACTTGGACTGGCGAGGGTACAGTTCTGTGTAAAAATGCTCAACCCCACTGTGATGGTTCCAGTTCTGTAAACTGTACTGGTTGCCATTTTTACAGCAGGGAATCTTTGTTGTCTGCATAAGGAGTGTCTCCACAGGGAACCACATTGAGCAATGTATATTCACAGTAAATTACCTTGGATCCCAATAACAATGAGTGATTTATCATTAAATGTAAGGAGTATAAGTACAGAATTTTTTGTGACTTTCTCTTCATTTCCCAGCCAGTGAGGATTCCCACTGACTGGTTTAAGCTCCTGCTTATCATCTTCTTGCAGTTCCAAGCTCCAGAAACACTATTAATGTGAAAAGAAAGCAATAAACACACAGAATAATAAGTTTTGTGTTATGAGTATAGGTTTTCTTGTAGACAGACATCTAAACACTTTCAGAACTTTTGCTCAGGTTTTTTAGATTTCTGATCTGTCCTCTTTTTGTCCTTTTGAAATTCTTTATCGTAAGGAAAATGTTAATTTTTGCTGCTAGAGCTTGAAAATTGGTACTATACTCAAGCTTATACTGCACTGGCAGGATATCTCTATTTACTTAAGTAAAAAAAAAGTTCAAGAAGTAGTAAGTAGCATTGTTTGGATTGTGACAGCAACAAACAAATATACAACAAGCACTGAAGAAAAAAAGAAAACACCAACTTGTCAGATTCTTACCTCACTTTTAAACAAGAATGTTGGTTTATACCTTTATCTGATCTTGAAGGTCTCCTCCAACCTGGTGATTCTGTGATAATGCCAGATTGCTTTGTTTTAGGAAGAATACTCTCTGACCTGTACACACATTTACAGACTGAGTGCTAGTTACAAAAATGTTTTCCTGTGATCTTTTTCACTGATAAGGTAATGCGTTCTTGGAGATTTGGGGAACCAAATCTCTCAAACAGGACTGTCAGTCACTGTGCAGATGGTGCAGGACTCCCTGTTGCAAGCATTGCAATGGCATCTTCACTAGATTAGATTAGACTCCTGTATTGTGTAATTGAGATAAATTTCTACAACCCTAGTGATCTTGCTAGGACTCTAGTCCTATAAGCAGAATAACTACCCTAATAAGGGCATAATAAATTGCTACGGGCTAATTTCAAGTAGCTACAAAACACATTCTAATTATCTTGGCGGTGGACAAAAGACTATTCGACCTTGCTGTTCCTACATATGCAGGAACAGTTTCTAGTCGTTATTCAAATTCTCTTATCTATGCACATCTTAGCCAGGAGGAGCTCCCAGGATTGCTCAGTTTCTCCACCCAGGATATCCATTTACACATCTCAATGTGCATGTAACCCCTATCAACTTATCTCAGCCTCCTATGGGGGCTGCCAGCGTAACACCTGGCACCTCTGGGAATCCAGCACTTGAGGAGATCCAGTGTCAACTAAGCAGCTGCTTTGAGACAAAGCAAGCTAGGAATTCAGTGACGTAATTTGTCACAATTGAGTCCACTCTCTCATCTGTACAAAAACAAGCTGGAAAGTTCCTGTGAAGCACTAGAGGTACACCCAGAGTCACACCTTTGTACACACAGTTCTTGCAAATGCCAGCTAGCTACAACTGGAATTACAGAAAGAATTTCAATTTCTTCCTTATATCACTATTTTAAATTAATTTCCCAACAGGGTTGGTCACACCTGCCTTTGCAGGAAGTGCAACAAAGTAACGGTACCTGTAATTCACTTTCCAGCTCAGAGGTCAGAGGTTTTCACAACACGAGTAAAAGTTTATTTTTACAAAGTAAAAATAAACACGTGCCCAGGATTCCTTTAAAAAAACCCAAACAAACAAAAACAAACAACAACAACAACACCTTTACACAGGTATCTGCCGCAAGGTAGACCGCAACAGCCCTCAAGGTCCTTGACTTTCCTCTGAGAAGTCTTTCCCCCCTAATCCATTGCTTTTGTTAAACATGCACTTCTTTTGCAGTGTTTCCGTCCTGTGAAGGGGTAACTTTAGTTCAACTGGGAAGTATGAAAATGTTTCTTTTCTACTGTCACAGAAAAACGAGGAAGTGAACAAAACAAGAGAAACAATGATGAGAATGAGTCTGCTCAAATTCATACTGATTTCAAAAGACCTCAGAGGGAAAGCTGCAAGCCACAGTAAGAGCTGGAGATTTACTGGGCAAGAGCATATGACTAGCAAGAACCAAAAACTGAACTCAGAGCAGAACCTGGGAGAAATGCAGGCAGCACCTAGCCACTCAGCCAACTCATTTACAGTCACTTTGTACAAATATAAACGATTTTTGAAAATGGAGATCCAGAGGTTTGTGTTCACATTTCATCAAACTTGACACCATTCTGATTTTTTAAAATTGTTTTTATCTTACTAAGAGCTTTTCACTGTCTGCTTTTCCATTAAAAATACAAGAGCAGTACCTGAGAATTTGGAGGGGAAATTCTCTTTTGATAAAAACGAGTCCCAAAGTCACACTTTCAAGAAAAGTGTGTGTTGAGGGACAAATTTACACACATAAAAAATTGTGTTTCTTTTCCCCAAGACAGTACTTTCTTCCCTTCACCCTTTATTCTCAAGATGATGTGGAGGGTTATAGTTTATCTTTGACACTGGTATGAAAATACTTTTAAAAACTGAATAGGCAATACTGCAAACACCTGAAGCTTGTAGGTTATAGATATGAACAAAAAATATTTTTTTGGCCCATGTCTTTTCAAATATGGAAGTCATCTTTTTCACTCAGAGAAGTCAGAAGAGGAATAAGCAGGACTGGCTACATAAATGTTAGGATATATAGCAAAATGTAAAGCAATCTTCTACTTGCCAACCATTTGTCAATGGTAACCATGGGGTTTTTTTCATTCACCTTTCTTCTGAGGCACAGTTTACTCTGGGCATGTATGAAACATTGGGCTTGATTATCTCAATACTTTTGAAAAATTTAACTGAAATGTTCTTGAAATCACAGCCGAATAATATTAACAAAATTGTAAATAATGAATAGGACCTGCTAAGAATGTAAAAATTTTGAATTTTTGAACTTTACGGGTTCTAACTATGAAGCTGCTTTTTACAGTTCAACAGTAAAAGAACCCAGAATCACTTTACTCTCTTTTAGATACCTTATGTTTCTTCATACTCCTGCTCATCTTCTCTATGCAGCTAGCAAATTATTAAGAATCACATTGCTATATATTTGCCTGCTGTATACAATAAGCTGTACTGTTGGTTAATATTTTTATACTACCCAAAACAACCTTTCTAGATTTCACCAGTCTATGTGCCAATTTCAGAGTAAATTGAGCATTGCTGTTCTGTTACTTCAGGAACAAAGAGGTTCTGAATGCTTTACCATGTGACTAGGATTTCATGGCAGAGTTATATAGCACATATATATAGTGGGAAGTTTAATTTGCCAACAAAATATTTTATTTACTTGACACAGCATTCAATGTCTTTGCCACTCAGATCTCTAAGCAGAAAGTTCAGCTGAAAACCTCTCCTACTAACAAGACTTATTGTTTCCTTCATCTGCATTAAAATACAAGTAAAAACACTCTGAGGGTGTGATAACATTCTTCTTCCTTGAAAAAAAAATCTGGGGAGTGACTGAAACCACCTTTCACCTGTTTAGAGGAAAGGATTCAAGAAAATAGCTGGTTTTATTCAAAACTTTTTAAAAAACTTTAATTACAAAAGTTTAATATTTTTCTACATTTAATCGTAGGTTCGATGAAATAAGAGTAGTTCACTGTGTCAGCTCTACATAATATTGTAAAAATACCCAACACATTAACATTAAATTTTCCTTAGTCTGTATATAAAAAGTAGTTTCTGCTTTTGCAGATTGTTGTTTCAATACAGTAAAATGCTTTTCTTCACTCGTTTCTCAGGCCTGCCAACTGAAAAAGCAGCACTCCTTCAATAAATTCATAAACTTTTACCATTAAAAATGGAAGTGAGAAGCACCCAGGCAAAATATTCCTTCAAATGAAAATAAACTTTCTCCACGTATTACTCACAGTAGGAAAAATATAAATCTCATTTATATATGAAATTCAGTAAGACAATTAGGCCTTCTGATTTGTCTTCCTCTAAACAAGACAAAGAGATTCTGGAGTTTATGCAGAAATAGTGGGATGGAGCATAAAGTTTCTTATCTATTCCTTGGAAACAAGTCTAAGATTAATGTAAATTTTTTCTCTGTTAATAGTCAGTAGAATTTTGGCAAAACATATTTGTCTCAGCCTAGCAATTAATTAATCTATTTCTGTAAAAACATCATAAAATTTAAGAATGTGAGTCTTTAATGCTTTCTGGGAGCCAAAGGTATCACATAAGAGGAAAACAGACATCTAGGCTTGTTATCAGTTGAAATGAAGGGATACAATATTCTTCAGACACATAACATGTCTTGATATAAAATATCTTCAAGTAGTATTTAACCAGAAACAGGAAGCGTTTGCTGTAAATCAAACAGTAAATATTATTTTGACTGATTATGTGAAAAAATATCAGTGAGTTACCTTTCTTTAAATATATGATCGTCCAGCAAGAAATGGCAATATTTCATTATTTTTATAGTGGGATCGGGATTGGGTGGTTTTTTTGGATGTGTGGCTATTTTTGTTTTAAATATCTTGTGAGTTTTCTAAGATAAAATATAATTTGAAGGAGGAAACAACATTGAAATTTTTGAGTCAGTGTTATTCTGAGAATTTTTTAAATAAGAAAAACAGTTTTAAAAAATGTCTAATGGGTTGCCAGAAGGCAAGGAACAATAGAAGAAAATACTTGTGTCTTGTAGTTGTTAGGAGGGTAGAAATTTCTTCCAACCATACAAATGCAGATTACAGATTTTAAGATTGCATGGACTGGATCTGAAAAGGATTCATTATCTAGTTTCTTCTATATTCTTGTAGTAAAAGCATATTCAAAACTGGAAGGGGGAGAGAAGGAAGAAAGGAAAGGAAAGCAACTGAGGTATGCAAAAATCAGCAGGCAATTTTATAAAAACTTGTTAAAGATATTTGCAGTTATTTCTTGCTGAAGATTAATATTCTGAGAGAAGTAATTAGTCAGAAAATTTCCTCTACCCACAGGGTAAATACAATTACCAAAAAACAAGTTGATTTCAAAACTTGGGTCACCAAAAATATTCTGAACACTGCAAATCTAAAAATTATTAAAAACCCTGCACTCCTCGTCAACTCCCCCGCAACACCCCCCCCCCCAAAAAAACCCAAAAAAACCCAGCTAGTCCTTCTTTTTGAGCAATAGTTATAATATTCAGAAAGCACGTATTGCAACAGTATGATTTATAATACTAGTAAAACAGTTGGGAGATTACTCATCTCATTACAGTTGAAAGATGCATCATCTTATTTTTCATGTAATTGTTCATTATTTCAAATAAAATATTCAGTCATGCCAATCCATTCTGGTTTGATAGGTAAAACAAGGCATAGTTTTTTGCTTTTCACAGGGTGAGGCATAACTCATGACATTTTCCAGCTGCGTGTAAAAAGTTATGAATGTAGGCAGCTAATGAATTCATAAATATACTCTGCTGAATTTCCAAGAAACAGAACACTGTCACTTTTGCTGTTCTTAATGGCAAGATTCATATTCACACAAATCCTGTCTGACACTGGCATCTGTAATAGTACTATTTTCAGAACTTACACAGAACAAGCTATAGACAAAGTCCATAGACAGTAAAAAACGTGGGTAAGAGACCCAATTGATAGTTTTAAGAACATCTATTTGCAATACTGCAAATAACAAGTCTGAAAAGTATCAGGAAAACTCTTCAGTTTAGGTGAGTAATCTGTGGACAGATAACTAAAAGACTCTGTGCCATGAAATACAGGATGCCAGCAGTGGCTTAACCAGCACTTGTCAGAATTTGAGTGTTGTTCACATTTTCATTTTTCTTCCTGCTAGGTGAAGTCCCCAACTACTATGAAAATAAAGCTACAATAATATCACAAAAATAATGACTTGAGAATACCCGTAAAAATATGGTGGCCTCTCAAAACCTGGACGTGTAAGATTTTCTCCTACCCAAGTGAGGAAAGATGGAAGTTACATAAGTACACACACTTGCTTTTAGGACCACCCAGAGATATACTGGGTAAAATATGTTTCTTGGGCCTGCAGGTATCCTCCACCCCTGCCTCTGAAAGCCGTTTGCCATGCCGGCCAAACAGGGCTCTGCTAGCGAAGTGAGAAGGTGGAGCTAAGTGGGAGTAAGAGTAACCTGAGAAGGCCTCCACCTAACTTGACTTCAAGTGATTCCGGTTCTGTGGATGGATTAACCGGGTCGTGGCTGATTGTGGCCTGTGCTGCAAGTAGCTTCCAGCATTCGCCCAAAACTCCAGACCATGCACATGGAGCTGACGGAGACAAACCGTGATCACTCAGGAGTGCACAATTTGGCCTTCCAGGTAAGCATGGTTTTCTTTGCTTTCTGGGGAAGAGGAAGGACTTAAAAACTGAACAATGTTGAACTCAGACCCCGAACAAAGAAAAAGCATTTTCTGCGCTCTGCCTGCAGGTATTTTACAACATTCAATGTGCTGATACCCTGCCAAAGTACACGGCTCTTGTAAAAAAAACTGAGCACAATTGACTGATTATTCAGGAGTATGCTCTACTCAGTGGTATACAGCTAGCTTTGAAAAGTGTCTTGACTTGCTAATATTTCATAGGCTGATGGATCTCGCAACTGACTCCCATCTGCTATATCAGCTGCTGTTTTTCCCTGAGGAGAGGCGATTTATAGTTCTGTTAAAGAGAAGGTCAGCATTATGCAGTAGACATATAACTCATCAAAATAATGTATTACAATAATACGAGAAAAAATTGTAATAATGTAATCGTAGTGGGACATAACACTCTTCCATGCATAAAGTAAGTGCAATTGTTTTCTGCTCTCGAGAGCACAGGTTTTGCATTTTCTACGCATAAAGTAATATTAACAGCCATATTTTTAAAAAGCAGATTTCATAAGCGGAAGCACAAAACGCCCCAAATAAACAAACACCACCAAAAAGAAAAAAGTAGTTAGTTATTGTTTCTCAGTGCCCAGCATCCCTGTGCTTTCATTGGACTTAGAGCAGACACAAACAGAATCTTGCGAACCCGCAGCCGGGCTGGCTCACTATACTTGTTGCTGAAAGTAGAATAGATCGGGGAGAGACAGTGGCTGTGAAATACTCTGAAGAGGGCTATGTTAACAAAGCCAAAGGAGCCCCTTGCTCTCCTTTGTGTCTCTGATCGTTACGCTGCCCCTGATCCAGCTAGCAGGAAGTGGGTAGCGGATTTCGGTATCTGCCGACGCTATCCAAATAACAGAGAAGGGTCTTTGTAGATGTGGACTATTACATAACATCAGCAATTTTCAGCCGCTCTGTATATTCATTCATTGCACTATACAGACAGGCAAGCCCGTCAGGGAATATTTACGGAATGTAGGCAAGAGCGGTAACTCTTAAAACATAATAGCCCGACGGTTAGGGCTTTCTCCTGGGTAATCAGAGCGCCCTCAACGCATCTGTGCTTTGGAGCAGATAGATAAGCAATTTGAACTTGAGTCTCCCTCAGTTCAAGTAAGCGAGTTAAGGGGTTTCATCCTGTCTGTTTTCACACAAATTATGTGCCTAAGGTAGTGCCATCAGCTTCCTAAGTCTGTGCTTACAAGCGCAAAAGGGAGAGGAGTACCTAGTTCCAAAAAAGCTCGGTGTTGAACGCTCTAGAATAGCATAAGCTGAAAATCACCTTTTTCCTCAGAGATGTGTGGAGCATAGTAGAGTGACCCGAGTTAACCCTCTGCCTTATGCTTCTAGCTTATCCGGGCTATTTTATTTACTTTTACACTGTCTGTTTCTCTTTCAATATGTAAGTCACTCCCTAGAGAAAATAAGACACAGGAGGAAATAGGTAAGATTCTGTACCTAAACAAATAAATCACTTCACAGTAAAAGTAAGTTTACTGAAAAGTAAACAATCTCGTAATTTCCCACTATTTCATGTGTTTTAGGGTTTTCTTACACAAAGAGTGAACACTTTAATTCCTCCAAAATAAATCTGTCTTTTTTATTAAGCAATGAGTATCTTACCTCAACCACAAAATATAAAAAGGTTCTGGAGAAGGTGTACTTTAAACCATTTTAAGTATCCATGTAGGTACCATTTTAAGTATCCATAGGT
The DNA here is from genome assembly GCA_027886175.1 of Phylloscopus collybita. Lineage (NCBI taxonomy): Eukaryota > Metazoa > Chordata > Aves > Passeriformes > Phylloscopidae > Phylloscopus > Phylloscopus collybita. The sequence goes on from JAJNNQ010000029.1 coordinate 5,285,029, forward strand.
ACCTTTAGATGCACCTGAACTACTTGATGATTAATGCACATAGGGATAAAGTAAGAGAGGGACAAAGTAAATCCGAATTAGGCAATTTGTTTTATAAAGTACCTAAGCTAGTAAAACAGCTCTCAATGTAATACAAAGCAGCTCACGGCTAACAAGTGATGGATGAAGGATCATGTCAGACCTTTAAGTCAAGAATGAGAAGAATTGTGCTTTCTGTTGCAAAGGGACTCTTAACAGGATTAAGAAGTTGTAATATAGAGTAGTCTGCTTTTTGATTTGTCACACAAATGGTCAAAGGGACAGTAACAAAGGTGAATAGGAGCTCTTCTCAGTTTCTCAGTTGCTGTTGATATGTCACTACACACATCCATTTGTACTATGATAGGATTTTCATTGCATCACAGAAGCATTTCACTGCATCACCTTTTTCAATGATACTGTTGTACACCCTCAGGTTAACCCATGTTAACTTTCAGACAGGACATATAGCATGAAATTATATTAATACCATTAATTGCATTTTTTAAAATGCTTGGCTCTGCAAAATATCAGCTACTTCTTTTGTACACTATGCAGTTTCCACTTGAGCATAGCATTGAAGTTGCAAGTCCTGCAGCATTATTGCCTTGTGATAATGCCTGTACTTGTGAGACACAGAAGCAACTTTCCCCCTTATTAACAGCTCAGAATGGTCTCAAAAGAAAATGGGCAATTAACCTCAAATTTATAAAACCAAATGCTGTTTTTCTCTTTGTCTCTCTCTTTTTGATATTGGGAACATCTCAATTATCAATAGCTATTTGGGTGTATTACAGTGAGCGATCTTTTTTTATTGGTTTTAAGAAGATACAAAACTTTCTTTATCCATACTGCCAGTCTTCCCTGCCATGCTCCTACACTTCAGTAATAAAGTATTTACCTTAGTAAAACCAATGCTGTTAAGACCTACATACTAAAGTTACCTGCTTTGGATGCTGCCTCAGCTAGGACCAACAGATTGCTGGACTGTTTATAATGAGATATTCAGCTTGTTAACTTTTTTCATCTTAAAAATGTAATGTAATTCATGGAACTTTAATCCTAATCCTCAGTTCAGAAAATGGTTACTGCTAAGTGTCTATGTACCATCAAAACAGATTGTGTATCTGTAGCTACAGTAATGTCATACATAATGTGTAGAAATGCTATTGTGTCTCTTGCCTTCAAGGTGGCTCAGTTAACTTCTCATACATGGCATTGGCTGGCTGGAGGACCACTGCATTTGCCCAGTTTCCTGCTCAGAAACCCCGTGTCACTAACAGTTACCCTAAAACTAAGATTGGCTTTACCTAGCTTGTCTTTAGCTCTTATTAAAGAGGTAAAATTTTTATCTTAACAGTTCTGATGATTCAGATCTCTGGTAACATTAAACATCAAGTCACAGTTACTCCATAAGGAATGAAAAAGGCTGCAGCTTAAAAAGGAATGGTAGGTGAGATGAATAAACTGCCCTACATTTAAAAGCAACACAGAGGCAAACATAAAATAAATACAATGCAAAGGGAAGGTAACAGCTAATAAATATATATTGTTCACTAGCCTCCTATTCCTAGTGTTATGATGCATTAATGTGCCTGTTTCTGTAGCAGAGCACACCATGCTCTTAAGAAGTTGACTTGAGGAAGGATCACCTTTAAAATTCTGTCCTTTACTCACAGTGCATAGGACATTGGTATTGCCACAATGCACTCAGTATTTGTACTCCATTTAATTCAAACAAGCTTAAAGCATATCCTAAAAAATGCCATTTCTGTTTATTGCAATTTCCCACAGCTTCCTAGATAATCTTGTCTGATTGGTTAGTTAAGACTGTAGATGATTATAAGAATTTGTATTTCATGAGCATCACTGTTATGTTTACCCTTAGAAATGAAGGTGGTGTTGCACTGCATTGCTTAGCCAGATCCACACAGGAAATTATGCAATCCTTTTCCACATTTTCAAAACTTGCTTTCTGAAGCCCTACTTGGGGGTTTTTAATAAAACCCTGCATTTCACAATACTGTCCAACTATCCTACCCTGATAACCTAATTTTTTTAAGAAAACAACAATGTACTCAGAGGTGGGGAGACTTACAGACCTTTTCAAAACAGTCCATGAGGACATAGCCTGCTAAATCTAAATCTGGCAGAACCTGTTTCTTATCTGTTGTTTCTACAGCTCATTTACTCTAGTTTAGTACATGGATAATGAACATTCTTCCTTCCTGCCTTGCACACTGAGTTTTATAATTTGACAGGTATTTGTGATTATTAATTTAAAGAAATTCCTCCTCAATATTTAAAATGCATTTAAACTCCTACAGAATCATGGCACTGGCTAGCAAAAGATAGTATGAGGGAAAACCTAGATGAAGGGTGTTCAAGTGCACTGAATATTTAAAGAAAAACAAGTTTTGAACTGCAGACTAGATGGCTTCACTTCTGCTGGGCAAGTACTGTTAAAGCCTAATGAGATGCAACAAAATCTGACATTATAAGTTGAATTATTTGCTTTTGAAGCATCTGCTTTCCACTAAGTTCCTTGAGTATCCTGATATTAATCTCCAAGATAATGTAAGGACCCACCCTTAAATCATAAACAATTTAAGCAGCTGCCTGGATGCAATGTTGGCCAGTGTATTTTCCTCCCTAACTGGCATGAGTGTTAACACCATCTACTCCAGAGTGTCTGCTATTGTTAAAAGCACAATAGAAGTCATTAGCTCTTTGCAAAATCCATCCTCGTTCAAAATCAAGGAGGAGGTGGCTGGGAAGGTCAATGAATGTAGTCCTGCAACAATACTCGGTGACTTAACAGTCAAGAGGGAACTAAACAAATACTGAAAGAGCGTTTCACTTACAGCATTGAGAAAGCTACGTCCTTGTCATTTAATCAAACATTTTACAAGAGGGGAATTCCAATCAGTTTAATTAAAGCAGTTTGTGAAAGCAGAAGCACAACTTCGAAACACATTTCATATTACAAACATTCAAAATAGATGGACCAGTTCTGTAATCCTTTAACTGTGCACTAAAGCAAAGAGAATTTTCCCATCCAAGCTTCTCTGTGGTCTTCCTGCTCTCTTATGTTACCTGGAGGTCGAGTAGGTTCAGAAGTGACTTTACATATTGCTGGAATGGCTTGTGCTTATAGTGGGACTGTACTAAGTGTGTAGTTCCTCACGCTTGAACTTCCATTTTCTCTTGCACTGTCTTTTCTCCAGACATTTACAGGAAGGCTGGAAAAGGATACTGAGTTAATGAGGTAGAAGTTTTCTGCCTGTGGTGAGTTTCTTACATAACCGTCAGCAACAGTAGGTCATAGGCACAGACTGACATTTTGTTGAAGAGCTCCTTCACCACCTCAGACAGTAAGCAAGCAGGAAAAGGGAATAGGCAGTTTTATTTGTCACTTGAATACTTCTGTTCTTATTAGAAATTAAAAATAGCTTTTTTTTTTCTTCAAGCAGTAGGGTTAAATAATGTATTTTCATGAAACAAAAAATTCTGTGAAGGCATGAAGGAAGAGACAGTACTTAAAAAATCAGGAGTGAAATAAGAAAATCTGTCAGTTTCATGGCACTCATTCGAAGACTGTTCTAGTCAACAGAAGTCTTACTAAAGTCAACTTGTTGTCAACAGCAATTAACCAGTTTCTACTGAATCAGTTATAATCCAGAAATGTGATGTGACCAAGTTAACATGATGACTTTTTATTTTCACAGAGAAGGACGCAAATGTACCAATGCAGCGTGAACTATTGAGTTCCAGTAACTGTGTGATGCGCTTACTGGTTTTGTTACATTACTCATGCATTCACATTTTTTAATTACTCTATTAATCAAACTTTTACACAATTACTGCACTTGTATTGCCAAAATGACTTCTAGAGGTTTCTTCCAACACAGATTATTCTTTACTTCTGTATTTCATGGACAGCAGCTTGCATGCTTATTGTTTCCCACGCTGACAAAAGTTCAAGGAAATCTCTGCTTTTTCTTCCTCAACAACAAGTAAAGAAATCTTCAAAGACCCGATTCTCAGGAGTGTGTGCGTGTGTGTATGTGAATTATAGAACTATACTGCTTCGGCTTTGCCATGCTGCCCTGTGTAGTATTTTTAATATATTAGTCTCAATTCTACAGTTAATCTCTGCTTCTTGTGATTTTTTTTTTTTTTTTAATTGTATGGAGTGTTTAGTAGTTGTGTTTGTTGCTGACTGCAGGGGCAGCTGCAGCAAACTCCTGTGATGGCATGGTTAGAAGGCAAACAAGTGACAAGTGTTTCTGAAAAAGAAAAACCTCTCTTAAGGGAAGGAAAATATACTCTTGGCTTAGAAGCGTGGAAACTGATGTATCAAGGCCACAGTACATGCATAAACAGCTTCTTGTGACTCCTTGCTTCTCCCAGACATGCAAAGTTACAGGAACACTTTGATTGAAACTGATTTTTTGTGAAGTTCAGAGGCAAAGTATCTTTAAGGAAAAATGTTACTGAGCATTGTTCTAGTTGCTTCTAAGATCATGTTTCTGCTAAAAGGCAAAATTTAATTTATTTCTAGTAGTACTGCTTATTCCTGTCTTTATCATAATTTATTATGATTCAGCTTATTTTGTATTGTTCATGTGAAAGTGATTATTTTCATTGTAAATACTAATTTGCTGGGTTTATTACCATGTAATAATGAGATGCTTCATGCAATAAAACCCAGTGAAATGACCATACTGTAATTGCTGCTCTAAGAAACCACTGAAATAGAAAACCTTCACAGCAATTGCAGATGTAAGTTATATGAAATTTTGCTTAAGCAGCTTTCTTACAAAATCAAGAACCAGATATTCTAGGACCATTACAAAGAGATAACTTATCCTTCAGAACATTAAGAAACAAGAAAATGGAGAAATAGTTGGGCTGATTATGGCTGTCTTCATCTCTGATAAAAGGTATACCTCAGAGGATTAATGTGGTAAAGCTAACTCCTCTCTTCGAAGACACCTGAGTGTTTTATTTTAAGAGCAATACAAGTACATGTTCACATTTACTCCATGTGTATAAGGAAGATAAATACTGGAGCAAAGGGAAGGCCCCAAATAGTCCATTTTGCCCTTGGTGAGGAGGAGGTCTGGATTTTTATAAACTTGTTGAACCAGCTTGTTGTCCTGAGACAACGAGCAGCACAATTCACTATGGGAGACGTGTGAGTTTAGTCAAGAAATCAGCAGATTTACATTAGTTGAGCATGATCCATGACCAAGGCACCTTTGTGCAATAGTGCAGGGACTTAAACAGCCAAGTTTTGCACACCAAGTTTTGGGCTCCCTGTTCTAATAGTTACACAGAGAATTTTTGAATAATTTAGATAGTAGAAGATAATTGAGTCCAACTATAAATGTAGCACCACCATGTTCACCAATTAACTGTGTCCCCAAAGTGCTACCTCTACAGGTTTTTGGAGCACTTAATGCGTGGTGATTCTATCACTTCCCCAGGCAGCCTATTGCAATGCCTGACCACCCCTTCAGGGAAGAATTTTTTCCCAATATCTAAACCTCTCATGGTGCAACTTGACACCATTCCCTGTCACCCATTCACTTGCTTCCCTGGTACCCCAGGCACCAGATTATAAATCAGTTCTTACTGTACATGAGAAAGGCTTTCAGCTTCTGATTTGAACTAATGTAATTTCTGGTCCTAGAATGACAGCGATGGTGGTGCTGATGACACAAATCCGAAAGGCCTTGGAGACAATTTGCAGAGAATCAAGAATTCACAAAATAAGAAAACAGTGCATACTAATCAGGTGTGGTGTTTTTTTTCCTTTTTTTTTTTCCTTCCAAATAACCTTCTGAAAATTAGTAAACCTTAAAGTTAATACCAGCAATGTAATAGTATATCTATCTACAGATATTTTAACAAAATCTGAATGTAATTTAAAATGTATAAATGGACAAGGAAATGGGTTCTATTCTCAAAAATACATTAAAGAAAAAATATAATTACATGTGTAGGGTTCAGAAAAGATACATTCCAGTGTCATAATGCTTTCATACAAGATACAAAAGAGGCATCAGAAATGGTAAGCAGAGGGAAGACTGGATGGAGAGTTGACATGGAAGCATTTTCTCATATGAAGGTGAAAAGAGAATCTATAATCATTAGTTTTAGAGATGCAATCTTTCAGTCACAGAATTCATATTACTAAGTAATAATTAATATTTAATTATTAAATAAACATGCTAAATAGGGAAAATTTCAGACAAACACAAACTTGAGGAAACAGGTCCTGTGTAAAACCGACCAAAGAAGAGAGCACGTTACAGATTATTGTCATAATAAACACATTCATTTTGACTTCTTTTTGACTGTATGTTTGTTTAAGCCCACATAGTGCGTATACCACTATGAAAAGATGAGAGTCAAGTTAAAAAAGTCTATAGGTATTTTACCATCATCAGGTATTAATATTTTCACATCTTCACTCCAGAAATTACTTGCTACTCTAAAAATTCTGTTGTAATCATATCTACTTGCCAAGTTTGGTACTCGAAGCAGCATATAAGAAATACCAGTGGGTACTCATTTGTGTCTTCTATTGTTTTCTTGGATATGATCAGAGGCAGCAAAGGCATACTGCAAAGTAATGTTTCTGCTCTCAAAGCTGAATTAATCCCTGATACACAGTGATGGAAAGGACAGTTACTTAGACTGTTCTGATAAGCACTCCTGGGAACTAGATTGGAATCTGAGATCCTAGGAGAGAAAGATGGTAGATGGTGCCTGTACTTTCATTTTCAAAAAAGCTATCAAAAAGGAAATTGTTTAAAAAAAAAGGGAAAAAAAAGGACTTTCAAAACTGATTGAAACTGTAGAAGATTGGAGAAAAGTAGTGGCATCTATGAAAGATTGATTTTTATCAGGGAATCCAATTTCCCACCGAAAAGGCTCATTCTGCCACTACTTGGTGCAAGAGTATCAGAGATGTGTATATTCACACCATGAATTTCTCAAGCACAGTGTAACTGAGGCATAAGAATTTATTTTGTGGGTCTCTACAGTATGGACTTAGCAGTGTCTCTCTTTGCTGGCAAAAGTCCACATGTCCACACAGCCCTTAGGTAACTCTCAGCAAGGGCCAACACTCCCCAGGAGGCCAGACCTAGTGTCATGTTTGACCACGAAAAAAAAAAAAAAAACAAAAGGTATTTGCATCCACTCTCCAATTTCCTTTTGTATCTGCACACTTTCACGCAAAGTTGTCTTTGATGTAAGATTTTCTCACCTTTTAATGTCATTGTAGGAGAGCATTTGGGACAATGAAAGAGTGACATAGTAATATTCTGAGCGTATTTAAATACCTTGTAAACAATGTGAAAAGATGTAGATTGATGCTTTTGTAATTGAAATACTCAATAGCAAAAATAGGTTATATTCTCAAGACAAGCCATATATTTCACAAGTTCAGTGAGCCAGAGTTCAGGCTGTGGGTAATCCAGGCACAGGGAGTATGTTGTGGTGTTGAGAGAAGAGATAGGAGAGCAATGTCCTGGCCTAGGCAGTACATCAAGAGGTGGCAGTGGGACTGATGGTGGGGATGAAAGCAAGTAGGACATGGGTCTTCAAGCTGTGAATCAGGAGAGTTGACACAGTGCCAAAGAGTGTAGCCACCTGCAAATGTGAAAGCTTGGCACTTCCACCCACAGGGCTGGGGCTCTCCTGATTTATAATATAGGCTAAAAAAATCTGTGAGAAGCACAGTATGCAATATATTCCATATTTAGGCTCAGGAATAAATGATATTTACATATTGTCACGACTTACTGTCCCTCAGATAAGAAGCCTACCTTGTACAGCCACTGAGAGGAGTACTGCCAGTTACCAGTAGGCATTTTTCAGGTTTGGTTTATTTCACAGTCAAGACTAAAGAGGCAAAGAAATTGAGTTTAGTGAAGATGCTATCATATGTTGCAGTGCAGCTCCAGAGAGCTACATAGCACCCCATTTGCAACCTGGGGACTAAAAAGACTTGTGCTGGTTTTATGCTGAGCTTTCCCTAGGAGAGTAAACAGCAGCTTTCATGTATATACTCCTCTGGTCTTGCCATATGTTAGTTTTGCTATTGAATTCGATAAAGTCTGAAGACTCTTGACAGGCTGAAAGAAAAGAGAAGCTCTGGAGATCTCACTGTGGTTTTTCTGCACTTAGGGGGCTTACAAAAAATAAGGATGAGTTACTTTTTATCAGGGCATATAGTCATAGGACAGGGGGACTGGCTTTAAATGGAAAAAGGGTAGGTTTAGATCAGATATTAGAAATAATTTTTTTACTGTAAGGGTGATGAGACCCTGGAATAATTTGAAGAAGTTGTGGATGCCCCATCCCTGCAGGTATTCAAAGCCAAGCTGGATGAGTCTTTGAGAAACCTGATGTAGTGCGAGGTGTCCCTGTGCAGGGGGCTGGACCTCAATGATCCTTAGTGATCTTTAGGGTCCCTTCTAACCCAGGCCATTCTTCTTACTCTGTGGTTCAAGTCTCTTCCTGGTAACTAACTGAGAGCTTTCGAGGGCTTCTTGCAGCACCAGCAACAGGACAGACAGAGAGAATGCATGGGCAAGGTGAATGCAAGGTCTGTGGTGGGCCTTGCTTTCCACAGCAGACTGGGAAATTGACTTAGCATAAACAAAACTGACAGAATAACAAAAGATAAATTCAGCTGCAGATTGTCACTGCTCCAAAAGTGGCTGAGCACTGTGGACTGCTCTTCTGAAGAGGGTAGGACATATCCACCAGGCCAGGCAAAGTGAGTCTGTCTTCTCCCTGGTCATGGCCAGACGCTGCAGGCCCGTCAGCTGTCACAGTGCCCTGGCACGGTGCTCGCAGGGAGAGGCGTGAGGGCCACATGCGGGTACCCTGCTGTCTTTGAACACAATGATTGCCTGCCCTGGGCCCTGGCCACTCTGCAGGCCTCACCATGAGCATGGAGGTAACTAGCCAAAGGACAAGCTCCTTCCTTGTGCCTCACTGGAGTGAGGCAGCCCTTAGACAGGGCACAGGGCAGCCTGTAGTCATACAAAAACTTTAACAGTACTGTGCTTATGTGGACTCTGGTAACAATTTTCCTTAAGAATAAAATGATTGCTTTAGTTAAATTTTTAAAACACTGAACCTGGCCCAGTGTAACCAGTTTCCATATACAAAAGTTCCATCATATTAAAGTTCTGCAAAGAGAGAAGCAACAAAACCAGGGGGTGTCTATGGGAGGTGCTGGGCAAGTTGGCTAATTCACATCTTCCCCTTTTCAACTATGCAGTAGTGCTATCTATGAGGCCCTGCTCTCTTCAGCTCTGAGTAACACTGTGAGATTTTCCCCCTTTATTTCACTTTTAAAAATGGCGTGGATGGCTTGGGAAACTCCTCAGCTGATCTAAACACTGATCACAGAGTTGGTGGCAGATGGAAGAGCTGGAGCCATGCACACAGTGCAGACAGGAAAATCTAGAGACTGCTTCAGCCATCTGTCAGTGGGGATGCTTTTTTGCACCTTACTTAAGAAGCATAAACCCCTCTAACAATTTCGGCACTGATCTGCTTTCCAGGGAGATGAATACATCAATATTGAGAGTGATCTGCCTGAAAACAAATGTGACTCTGTAGATGATGAGCAACCACGCTTGAAAAGGTAATGTGTTTTTGCTTGAGTAAGTCTTCCACTCACTTCATCCTGGCCTAAGCAAAAAGCTGCCAGTGTTTATGCTTCTGGAGTGACAGCTCTAAATTTCACTGCTGTGCTCCTATGCTACATAGACTTTTGTATTGCATTGCAATTTTTGTGATAGAGAAACACAGCACGTTTAAAATTATTGTATTTACAAATAACATCTGTGAGTTGGAACTCTCCTTTTAAAGCCTTGCTAATTAAAGGAGCAATATTTTTTCTTCTTGTACAATAACATCCAGTATTTCTAGAGCAGTGTTTTTTAGATACAGGTCTTAAAGAGTGGTCTCTTTCAGGAAGTTGAAGATTCATTAATGCCTTTCAGGTTGCACAGCCATTTGCTCCAGCACAAAATTAGAACAGAAAAGCCATTTTAATGGAGCAAAAATTTTACATTGTGTTTGCTCTACTTCCAAGTGATAACCAAGTGAAAGCATACATACACATTTTACTTGAGGATTAGGTATTTTTGTGAAAATTACAAACCCTGTTTAGGCATTAAAAAAGTTAAGATACAATATTTAGAGTCATACTAAATGTTCATTCATATGTGTCATTGATTTCTTTCAACAGATAGTACTAAAATAGTCTGTGGTCTAAGACACAGCCCTTTTGAAAGATCAGTCTGTTGATAGATTCTCTACAAGTGCAAAGTTTTAACATTCCCTTCTGGAGTACATGCACAAGAGAAAATTGTTTTCTGAGTTACAAATGCAAGCAAGAATAGTTTTAACATATATAAATATTTCATATTAATATGCTTAAGCGAGATCTGTTTTATCAACCTCTTTGGTTACATTCCAAGCCTATAGGATTAGCTTTTAGAAAAGAATTTTCTTAGTAAATTAACCTTATTTCATAAGGTAATATTTTTGACCACCTTTCAGAACAGAGCTGCATATTTATGATATATGTGCTTAAATATTTAAGATATTCTGGTACCAAAGTTATAATAGCCCAAATTAATAAAATAAAAAAAAAGAGAGAGATGTTAGCTAAAAGAAGAAAATTCAAGAAATTGTAATCTATAAGTAACAATTTTAAATCTCAAAGGCCTCATAAGTAGCAGTAATGGATAGTAGATAGTATTTTTTCCTTTTCTTGGATGATGGATGAACCATACATTTGATAAAGTAACTGCCTTTTTAATCTATTTGTCTCTCAGTTCTCCTTTTTTCTTTTCCTGTTGTATCTAATTTTTCTACTGAGATTGGGTAGATAACCTAATGTTCTTACAAGTTGGGAAAAAAAGCGCTATGATTTGTGAAGCAACAGGAATTCCCAGAACTGAAATTGAAGTATCAAAAGCAATCAAGATTTCTCGGAGAACCTATTACTCTTGTATTTGCAAAGGAGTGTATTCCTGCTCTGTTCTTCTGTGTACTGATATAATTTAAAATAATATTTCTTGTTTCTCTCAAATTTATTTTAAATTAATTGAATTATCTTTGAGTGCAGAAAAGAAGGGCATTCAGGCTGGATTTCAATGTGCATCTAACTCTAGCTGCATTTAGTTTCCAAACAAGTACAGTCTGGATAATTAGCATCTCTAAATATAACATTGCCTTTATGGACTGGGAATGTGAGACACTGCTTCAGAAATGTGCCTCTCTAAAGCCTCTGAGATGACAGACATAGCTGTAATTTTTTTTCCAGCTTGAACAATATGAAGATGTTTTTTTAGCCACTGCTTTTGTAATTTCCTTGGATATACATCCATGTCACCAGTGTATTTAACATTTGAAATCCATGTTGAATTAATTCCCTTAACTGCTATTTCCCTAGATTTGACCTTCCTCATGAAATCACGCTGTTACCTTTAGCAAGGAAAACAAAGAAAGTGAAATAAGTTATAATTGGAGGAACTGATACTAGAGCATGACATTCAAATATAACAAATAATTACAACTTCCATGAGATGATGAGATGAAAAGTTAGTGTAATAATAACCAAATTTTAAGAAGTCCAGAAACATCTATGCACACTGTATTAAGGTTTTAAATGGATATCGGTCATTTTACACACACAGAAATGCAGCCTTAGGACTTCACAATTACAGCAACACTACTGTTCCACACAGTAATGCTTGGCTGGCTATATTAACAGACTCTGTGGTCTACTAATGGACACTGAATCTTTCAACTACCTACTCAGTTTGTACTAACCCTGTTAACAGATCTCTTCACAGAACAGTTGTACTTCAGAGGGTAGCAGAACCAGCCTGCTGACTTTGTCCCATTATGTAGATGACTGATTGTCCCATTAAAAATCTGCCATATTTTCCCTTTCACCTGTCCAACATCAACCCAAAGAAGTCCCTCTCAAAAGGCACTTTTTTAGCACTTCAGATCCAAATTTAATCCTTTCCAAATTCAGTGAACTTCAGTGGAGAAATTTTGACCAATTTAACACAATTTTCTTCTGCAAAAGCTTACATTTCTATTCTTTGTTGATTTATTTTTCCTAGACATTTAGAAAAAAAATATGATGAAGTCTGTGAATTTTGCAAGAAACATAAAACCAGAATTCATTATGTGATTTATGGAATTTTAATAACAGGTACAGTATATTTTACACCCAGGATTGCTGAAGCCTTATTTATTTACATGTATAGATTATAGGCTGTACTGTGTCTTTGTTTGACATAAAAAACTCTTGACTGTTTTAACCATGTATTTCAAAGTAGTTAAGAATTTAGTCCCAGAGAAAATTCCAAAACCTCCACTTATTCCCAAACATAACAAAAGCACAAATCTTGCTAAACTGCTTCTCCAGCATATTTAAAGTCTGACTAGCAATTACACTTGCAATAACAGCATAGTTCAAACTTTGTGTCTACTCCATTACCAGCTGACTCCAAAATTACACTTTTAGTAACTTGTCCAAGACCATGAAATCACTTTAAAAACTGTCAGGCACCAAATAGGACTGAACTTAAGTCATGTGTTTACAACTGCAAAGTCATTCAGATATTCTTCTTTCTCCCTTTCCTAATTAGCCAGTAGTTGGTTTGTTTCCTTCTACTTCACCAAGTTTGTTTTTCCCACTTGAACACTGGTAACGCAGACACTTGAAATATCTATTTGAGGGTAGCAGTACACCAGGAGGTGGTTATAGAAGTGTTGCTTGCATGCTAAATATCTTCCCCTCATAACATCATCTTGTCTTGCTTTATCATAATACAGACATTCTGGCTCAAGAGAGTGAGTTCTAAGAATATGTCAGCATTTACATTAATTCCATGAAAACCAACTTGCATTACAAAAATCCTTCTTCTTTTATTTGCCATAGACAAAATCAAATCATTCTTTACAAGAACTGAATATGGTTTTGGCCAGAATTTTATCAGCAGTGAACCTGTCAAATTAATAATTTCATAGCTACTTCATAAAATAAATTACTTTTAAGCTTCACAATTACTTGAGGTCACCAAATCAGTCAATTTGCTTATGTTTATAAGAGTTTGTTTCTAGTTTTATTGGATAAACTCATGCTCTTTCGAAAAAAGGAACAAGACTTATGATGAATTTACTTTGGCAAAAGCATATAATCTGCTTTGACAGAATGAAAGCCACCTTTCTTATCATAAGAGCGTATCATAAGTAACAACACTAACCAAAAAGGCAAAATTTTCAGTATTTAGGCTGAGAGTTGGAAAAGCACCAAAAAATAAACACAGGCTTGACTTTGATCGCCTCTTATAAATTTAAAATTTGATCATGTTTTTAAAAAGACCAACCTAACTGACATGTATATTCTTGTTTCTGTGACAGCATACTTGGCAGTAGTTATTGCAGCCTGCAGTTTGAATTTTCAGAGAGCTTTGCCACTCTTTGTCATCACTGTCATAGCCATCTTCTTCATCTGCTGGGATTTTTTAATAGCTAAGTATGAAGACAGAATTGCTGCATTCTTTTCCCATGGAGACCAATATCTGAAAAAACAGTGGTTTTGGCTAAAATGGTAAATATTAATTACTTTCTATTTATGTAGAAGGACAATGCACTGACTAGACAAATTATCCCTGTGATTTTTTTTTCAACTTCTCCATAAGAACAGGGAGATGGGTAAATCATACATATCTCAATAAAATCACAGAATAATTCAGTATTTACCAGTTTATAGATATCAGAAACTCATTTAGGATTTCAATGCAGTAGCCAGGGATCAAAAATCTTGGCAGAAAGCATAGAAAAATACCACAAATTGAGATGGGAAAAGTTTGTGGTTGAAAGAGAATATGTTCACAAAAATCTATGTGTGTTGCAGTCTTTTGCATTCGTTCTGCAAACCAGAAAGTGCTGCACTGTTGACAGAGCTATTAGATCCATAAAAACTGTAACTCTTAACATTTGCAAACTGCTAAAGATTGGAGTGTGTTATCTAGACACTGCTTTTCCACATATCCCCCTAGCAATTTTTACTTGACCTTCAGGAATCAAAACATGCCAGCCAGATTTAATATCATAATAAGGTTGCATGACCTTAATTTGAGATGGTGGACTTTCATCTGGTAGATAAATGGTAGATAATTAGACCTGTCAGATACTTATTTCAAGTATTCCTGAGCAGTGATCGGGGTTATTGAAGTTGTCCCTGGCAAAATGAGAAGACAAAGGAGCCTTGTAGACCAAAGAAAAAAACAAATGAAATCTCATTAAAAAGGAAAACAAAGTTGGCCAGTTACCTTCTGTTTCAGCTAGGTCATCTACTAGCTGGGAAAGAAACAGTTTTAAGGAGTCGTCATTCTCAGTTCAGGAAAAGGCCCCAGATTATTCTTAAAATTTAGAAATGGCTTTGCTAAGAACAGTGATATAAAGATTGTTGTCCTCCTGTTCAGGAGCCACAGGTAACACAGAGGTGTTTCCATTAGATGACCTGGCAGCCTCTCTGAGAGAAGCAACAAAAGGAGCAGGAGAGCCCTGAGGAGCAGATGGAACAAATCAGGGGCAGCAAGTGATGTATTTATTACCTGGGCTATAATCCTTAAATTGTACATATCACAGATTAGGTGCTTAACTGTTTCTTTCAAGAGACAGAAAGACTGTCAGGTGTAGAAAGGGTTACTTAGCAATAGTCAAGCCATTTTGTGGAGTTTGCCTGCAATGTTTTTAATCTCCATCTAAGGATGCAATTTATGTATCTAGCTACCACTGAAATCAGAGAAAACTAGCATTAAAGACTTGTGACTGTGTCTGTTTCCTCTCTGTACATTGGGTGATGTATTTTGTTGACTTCCAGACTTTTGTTGAAATAATTACCTTCAATAAATAACTTAACATGGTTCTCATAGTGGGGACCATAGAAACACTGAAATACAGATGTATACATCTCATGTCATTGCTTCTGAGATAGCTGAACAGACTGCAATTGTTTACAAGGAAATGAGCAGTTTATAGCCTGCTCCTCAGTGGAGTGTGCTTCATAGGCCTAGCAGCTAAACAGTGCAGTACAAGTCATAAATACCACAGCCTCTTTTGCCCAGAACTAAAGAAAGACTCAATTAAGGAAGGGAAGGAAAAGAAGGATGAAGTGAGAAAATAAGGTATCACATTACATTTAGTAGAAATAGCACCCAGACAAGGGTCACCCTTTTTTCTGTTTGTTTGTTGTTGGGTTTTTTGTGGTTTTTGTTTGTTTGTTGTTGGTTTTGTTTTGTTTCGTTGTTTTTTGGTGTTTGGTTTTTTGTCTGTTTTTGTTTTGTTTGGTTGGTTTTTGTTTGGGTGTTTTGTTTTTTTTTTGTTTTGTTTTGTTTACCCCCATTCCCCCATTCTCTGGCTTGGAGGACATTTCTTCCAGATGCCACCAAGGGATATTGCCAGAGGTGCATCAACACCTGTTTGTGTAGAGCTACAGGTTTTACAGCACAATACATTGTACAAAGAGTTTGTTCACAAACAGAGATGTAAATGTTGTGGGTATGGGAAGGGAAAGGAATATCCCAAACATCTTTTTTCAGGATATTGTGATGCTTTTTATTTCCTAGGGTGCTGTGTGCAACTCTTACAATAACGATCATCTGCTGGCTCATCTTTGACACAACAAAACGAGGATCCCGTCAGCTAATCTCTTTTGGTGGGCTTGTGATGTATGTTCTCCTGATGTTTATCTTTTCCAAATATCCAACTAGAGTGAGTATTTATTCCATGATGGATCTTTTGGGGATTTTTTTTTTTATTCTGTGTCTAAAAAGCTATTCCCCTACCCTAGCACCAAGTCTAGTATGGGTAACAAAGTGTGGAAAAGGAAGAATGTAGGCTTGGCTGAGACCAAGCACTGTATTTAATTTCTGAGGAAAATAATTTTGCTGTTGGGGACTATGTATGGGGCTGTACACCTGTCTCTAACTCTTTGGGAAGCTGCTGCTCGTCTTCTATCCCAGCCCTGATACAGTACAAGCTGAGATAGGCCTTCTCCAGGCTTTCACCCACAGGAGCCTCAACATAGTCCTCCAGCACATCACTGTTACTTATTTGAGGACACTGTCATCACATCAATACAAATTGTCTGGAATCAGAGATATGATAGACTTGTGTAGCTCTTAACCCCTCACAAATTTGTTTCCCACTGGAAATTCAGCAGCCAAGGCTCAGCTGAGGTCCTCACTTTTTGCTCACCCACTCCTATAGGCTCGCAAATGCCATTTATTTTAATTTTCCGTCAGAAATATCCACTCTGTTTTGCTGTGGTATTGCAAAGGGCTTAGTTCAGCCACCACAATCACCACTTTAGGTTTTACTCCTGTTTGCATGCCTCACATATCTCACAGCATGCTTTTATTAATCAAACATCCATTGTCCAGGTCACCAAGTTTTCCCATTACTTTTCACATCTTCCATCAGTGCTGAGACTTTCTTAACAGGTGAGGTCCCCTCAGCAAGGACTAATGAATTTGCCCTATCTTTGCAACTGCTGCTGTCTCCAACCGAGGTGAAAATTCATATTCCATATGCTTTTTGCTCTCCTGTGAGCCTTCATTGCACCTAATTGGTTTGTTATTACGTTATGATCTGATTAAATTAGAGAATGCCATCTCAGGTCTTTGTTTTGTAAGTGATTTGATTTAATTTTCACAAAACAAAGATGTTTTCTATGGCCAAAGAACAGGGATCATCAGTGTAGTGGAGTTCATCATAGGCAGCCATAGTTTCTCCTATGACTGCCTTTATATGATGAGTAGTTTAAAGTATCAAAAGTCTTTAAAGCTAGGGGACAGAAACAGAGTTGAAATTACCCAAGGACAAACCATGTAGCAAAATCTCCTTATTCTGTGTCCAGATACGTGAAGATCCAAGTCCCCTACAACCTGTTCTGGCAGCTGCTCCCATCCTGCAGTATAGTCAGATGATCCCCTTACATTACTTAGAGCAAACATCCAAAGTAAACTATTATTTATATAAATAACAAGCAGTTTCTTTATTTTTCTATCTGTCTAGGTTGCTTGGAGACCAGTATTTTCAGGAATAGGAATGCAGTTTATTCTTGGGATTCTTATTCTGAGGACCGAAGTGGGTTTTGATATATTTAACTGGTTAGGCATTCAGATCCAGGTAAGCTATTGAGCAAAATTCTTACTTGTTTAATATAATTTTCTGTCTTGAGAGTCTTACATTATATAAACAGGCTGTTCAAGGATCCATTTGTCCCTTGATTTTTTCTTCTCTTGAAGAAAACTGGATTCTGAGAAAGGTAATTGACTTCCTGAGATCAACCTTCTTCTCTTTTATTTTTTTTTTTTTTGTTCAGTTAATACAATGGCCAGAGTAATCCCATTTATTAATGGCTTTACCATCATTGGGCTGAAGTTATAAATTGGCATTCTTGAAACACAAATTACTGTTGTGCCAGAGCTCTCACAGGAACTCTTGGAAATGGCTCAGCTCCAAATCATCCTTGCAATAAACACGATAAGCAGAAAAACCTTGGGATTTAGGGCACCAAATTATCTTCAGAGCCCTAATTATCTTCTGAGTAGCAACATTCCAAGGCATCAGGGATATTTCATAGTCCTCATGACATACAAGAAAATTAATTCAGCTACATAGAGGTGGCACAATCCAGATCTGCGTGCTGGAAGGGATCTCTAGAAAGTGGATGGGATCTATATGCAGGTATCCCTGCAGACACAAAGTTTTTTAAAAGGTTTGTTACTGTAAAGTAATGAACAGATAATATCCAAAATATAGATCAGAGAGTACCCACTGAAGGAAGGACATTCAGACTTTTCATCTCAAGGATACTATTCTCACAGCTGTTCTTCACAGGTAACTAAGCACGTGTTAAACCAGACAGTGCAGAATGTACTGTCTTTGCGCAGGAGCAAAGGCACGGATCAGATATCTGTCTAATCTGCAGGCAGTGAGAGTCATCTGGGTTTTGTCACCACGTTCTCAGTCTCTGAGTGAAGCATGCCTCCTGCTCCCTTTTGTTAGCTTGATATTTTCATGTGTTACAGAACTAATTACTGTAGCTATTATAAACTGTATTTTAATTCCATTTTAAACTATGTCAGTAATGCATACATTTGTCAGAAGTATAAAAATGCACTGAATCAAAATTTAAAAGTAGAAGATTCCCTCAGGCTAGCTCTTAGCTACACCTTTCAAAACTCATTACTTCAGCCATCAAATCTCCATTTTAAGCTGTATAATTCATTGTACTTATTTACATCAGATAGAGCATAGAAGTGCACCACAGTATTGGGATTAAAAAGTAAATGTTGTTTTCAGTGTAGCTTAAGTGTAGCTTATTGTGTCCAATACTCCATACTGGAGTATGAGCAGAGACCCTCAGTTCAGCCAGACACAGTCAGCAGCAAGGCGTGAATGCCTACGAATCAGAGCCCAAGCTTCTTGGACCTCACCATATCTCTACAAGACAACTAGAAATGTTTTATTGAGTTTTGGCAGGTATATCCAGACCTTATGGCTAATTTACTTTGCTTTCTGTCCCTAGGCTTTTCTGGAGTACTCTGATAGCGGTGCCAAGTTTGTGTTTGGTGATAGATACACAGATCATTTCTTTGCTTTTAAGGTAAGATGGCTGTTATATACTTGTATGTGGCAGATAAACAATGCTAAGAGCAACAGTATAGCTGGAAAATAAATTGTGTCTTGTCGTACCTATGTAGTCACCAGAGAAATCAACAGGTAAGCTATTCCTTATTATATGATATTCTGAATAGCAAATTGGGGAACACTTTCCTTCACTGCTATACACTGAGTTAGATTGCACTTATTTAGTCTAATTATAGCAACATATATTGCATGTAGACAGAACTTTGGAATATCTTTCTACAAGGAATAGGTTAAAAGGCTTGTACCTGGCCACTGACAGAAATATTACCTCCTGCCTATTTTCCCCACCTCTCCCTGAGTAAAAGTACTCTGCCATGCTGTGCTGTTGTACTCTTAAGTGCCATACAGACCACTGCTTCACAGACTTTCCCTCTGAAGAAGTGGAGGGCCTAGATGTGTATTTATTCATGCCTGGGAGAAGAGCTAGAAGCTGCATAAGCAGGAAGGATTACATGATATTGCATTACTATTGCATTTATGAAATCGTAGGGAGATTTCTCATCTTTTTCTTAACAGACCTTTCTGGGAAACAGCTAGAATACAGTTTATCTGCTGTGTACTCTCTAATCTGCACCAGCATCCTTCCTGGTTTTGCTTTGAGAAGTAGCTCACACCACAATGCCTGCTTAGGCTGGAATCAAGAACATACAAAGCAAAAGAAACCCCAAACACCAAGCCAACCCAAATAACAAATAAATAAACCCCAAACAAATATGATAAATATATCAGACTTACTCAGAGACCATGCTTTTAATGGTTCAGATATGTGACCATGGGCTTATATGCCTTTTATTTTATTTTTTTCTTGAGGTGATATTCAAAATAGATATTCTGCGAATTTAGCTCTCTTATTTCTTGAGAGAGAAGGTGCTGCTATCTGTAAAACAGCCTGCTACTAAGAACAGTCAAAACATCTTAGAAGGGAAAAAACATTAGGTATTTCATCAATAAATATGAATTATATTTTAAGAGCAGTTCTTTTGAACCTTTTGTTTCACTTTCCAGGCTCCTCCTACCTTTAGTCTGCTGAGCACTCAAATAACAATTTTGATTCCCAACTACATGTTTTAGGGATGAAATTATTTAATCCCTCTCCCACCCCCTAATGATACAACATACTTTGCTTACTAAAGCCATAACTAGGGAGCCAAAAGTTTGCTTCTGTATAGGCAGACATCCATCAGTCTTATCCTATGGTTCAAGCCAGAAAAACCATGGAATTGTCTAGAAGATTATAATAGGAACAAATAAATTATTCTTACATTGAAAAACAAGAAAATAAATCGGTTTTCAGAGCTGCATATATATAGGAATATATACATATATATATGTGGTAAACGGAGTGGCAGACCAGTGTACAGCAATATCAAAACTTGCTACATCTGCTTCTCCTATAGACAGGGAATTCCCTCTTCCAACAACAGTGAGTGACAGCCAGCCTGTTCTCTCTTGAAACACTTGTCATTTATTTAAACATTAAGCTGGTCCAAAGTGCTTTTTTTTTGTCTTTCAGATATTTCTGTGGGGTTTGCATATTGTGATGTGCATATTCTCCAAATCTTGCCCCAAGATATTTCAAAGCATCCTCCAAAAGACGATACTTAGCTCCTGAGAGATTAGACAAGGGACAGGATATGTCTGCAGAAAACTGTAGAGTCCAGTTGTATCCATACTGCATTCTTGGCAATATGCAGGGACACATCAGTTTTCTTATTGGTGAAATGGACATGTTACCAGAGCAGACACATCCCATATGTACATATGCACACTCATATATGTTCTGACCAGTCCCCCAGTGCTTTGAGCACACAGTTCTGGAAGCACTAATATAGTCAAAAATGCAGACATTGAATGCATAAATCGGGTTATTTTAAATGTGTATTTGTGCAGGCAGATGCAGAGTTTCAGAGTTGTGAAAAAAACCCACTAGCCCACATAAATAAGCACTTCCAAGTACTTAAGTAGATGGAAAAGACCTTTTAATATTAAGTCTTCTATCCTGGTGACTGCAAAAGACAAAGTTTGCTTTGACCAAGGAAGAAAATTGACTTTTAAATCTGTAGCTTGTTTTTCACACCAGGAGAATTATGATTTCCCTGAGAAAGTCTTTGCTTTGAAGGTCAAGCTTTAGGGTTGTATGAAAAAGCAGGATGTTTCTTAAACATCAATAGTAACTTCTTTAAAGGAAAATAGGGAAAAAGTTAAAGCCACAGATAGGAGGGGAGTTGGGAGCAGCCAACAATTTTAACTTCCTGCTCTGTGTGGTAGTAAAAAAAGAAAAGACAGGGGAGAAAGATACTAATTTTGCTGAACTGTCTCCTGTTACTGCATCTATCCAACAGAATTGTGAAAAGGATCAAGGAACCAAACTACAGAAAGCAGCATTATATTAACTTGTTGAACAGCACAACAATATTGGTTAATTGCGCTCTGTCCTTTCAGTGAAAGGTTATGATTTTTGAAAAATTGAGTTTCTAAATGTTTATCAAAATTGTTGATGGTACCAATCTCCTCTAGAAAGGCACAGAATCTATGTACTGAAAAGATCTGAACTAACAAAATGGTTTGTTGTTTTTCATTCTGTTACTTGATTTTATTTATAATGCATTATGTAATTAGTGAACAAACATGAAAGCTTCCTAGTCTTAATGGTTGTGGGAAAATGATTGCAGACCCTGTGGACTGGTAACTGGGGATATACACTTAGAGGAAACTGAGTGGTTATATTTGCATTTTAACAGGACTTATAATACAGGGTAAATCACATTTGCTGCTTTCTGGATGGAATATGGTTGGTGTATGACTTGAAACATCTTCCACAATGATTCCCCATCACCTGTTAAGGGGGATGGAATGGAGGGTAGCGTGGAGTGGAGGCACCACAGTCAGGCTCTGTGGAAATCCTTGCAGGGAAGATAACTGTCAACCCAGGGAAAGGGGGGAAGATGTCCCACTGGTGAGCCAGCAACTGTGTCAAAATCCCTCTCTTTAGACAAACTTACTTCATAAAAGCTTAATCACAATATTAATGTACACCTCCGTGTCAAAGTTACCCACTCCTGATGTATGACCACCCCTCACTGGAATGACTGTATCTTTGAAAGCAAAGGGAGAGAATTTTACACTAATCAGTAACAAAGGTATGTATGACTAGAGTCACTCAAACTCCACATAAACACAAAGAAATAGTACATAATAAGTAAGTTGGGTATGGGGGGAAGTTAGGGAAGACTCCATCTTAACTGCTGGGATCAGTCAACAGGCTGAACCTGTCTTTTTCCCCATAGGAATGCCTGTTGTGTAAGAACCAGACTCTATGTGCCCCAAATACTTCTATTGCGGATTAGAGATTGTCTGTGTATTCCCTCAGGTGTCTTTTTGCAGTCAGATACAATCCGAACTTTAACCTGTAACAATTTTATATTAATAGGAGTGTTATTCCTTAAATTATTGGTGTGAATCCTTTATGGATTGGCAGCTGGCAGCAGGTAATGCACTCTAATAAAGGGCAAGACCTGCTGAGAGGTGTCCCCTATGCTGGTGGTGTGTTTCTCTAAGACAGTCAAACTACCCTCCAATCCAGGGTCTCCCTAAAGGGATGCTGACAGACTGGTCAGGTACAAGGGTCTTGGCTTTCCTGGGGTACTGATAGACAAATACTAATGGGCAAGTAAGTCTCTCCACTCCAAGGGAGTCTCCCCTTTTCACATGACATTGGTACTGTTTTAGCTGTAACTAATCTGTCTGACTAATTTTGGACCTTTGGGGGGGATTTTTCTTTGTTGTATATTAGCATTGAAGTGATGCTGTCCTGAATATTTCCCTTACTTGAGAATCAAGTTATATTCTGTTTTATTCAGGATGAAAACCCAATCAGAGAGTGGTTTTAGTAGCTCATTAGAGAGTGGGTAGGCATTCATGCAATTCTTTTAAATTATGTTGAAAGAAAGTATTTTTCAATGTCCACAGTAAGAGACCTATATTCACTTTTTGTATTTAGTAAGTATATACCTTTGAATAGATTATTTTAAAAGGATGTAAATGTTTGAATTTACTTAAATATGGCTATAAACTAATGTATATTATGCTAAGCTAAGCAGTTTCCAAACAATTGCAATTTTATTACAAAACTATGTAGATAAATTAAAATTATTTAATTACAGCACGAACAGGAAGGTCAACAATTTAGTAGCGTAATTGTAAACTTAAAGATAAGTTTTCAATACCTATAAGTACAACTCCAAAAACATTGCTCTTTTTCAAAGAATAAGAGAGACTACCACTCTAGAAGTTTTAATGATTTTGTATCTTCAAATCAGGTACTGCCGATTGTGGTTTTCTTCAGTACGGTTATGTCTATGCTTTACCATGTTGGATTCATGCAGTGGCTTATTGGAAAGGTATGCATTTTTGCCAATTAGGTGCTCATCTGGCTAGTGTGGGAAATATTTTGAACATATGCAGAGGAACTGTAGCTTGGAAATAGTTCCAAATGTTACCATTACATGGTAGGTGTGCAGAATCTTACATGGCATCACGTAGCATGCTTTCCCTTTCTCAGTCTGGTTTCATTGCTTATGTCATATTAATTGTTAGATTTGCCTGGCTAGTTTTAGCATTCCTTGGATGCCATGCTTGCATAAAACTCCCTTTCTGCCTACCCTTCTCCCCTCAAAGTGCAGGATGGAAATTAAATCAGACAGTGGATTTCTGCTAAGCGTTTCAGTAGCAATTGCATATACCTTCCTATCACAGATACCCAGATAAGATCAACATAGGTTCCTCACCTCACTCTCTTAAGTGTTCATTTCTGTCAGCATCCATGTCTAGTGCTACTGTTTACTAAGATCAAGTTCACTTTCTGTCCTCTCTGTCCAATAAAATTCTCATATGAAGGAAAAGATCTTCCTCTATGGTTTAAACTCCAGGTTAAACCTGATTTGAAGGTATTTAAATTAAAAGATAATTTTAAATTAGAAGTTATTTTGCCCTCTAAATGCACAGGATTGTTATGTAGGCGCCATGAACATCACCTAGCTGACATTAATGTGCTAAAATTGCAATGAGGCATTTTTAACCTTAATCTAAATTTTACATTTTTTCCCTCCATATGATCCAAGGTTTTTTGGACAAAAAGATAAGTAATAAGAACACATGAAAATATCTGTTTCATTTAATTTAGTTTCAACATTTTTTATGCCCAGAAGGAGCCTGGAGTACTTTCAGTTCTGTTAAATTACTCCTTGTCTGTCTTATTTTAGCATGTAACAATTACATGAATGTGCTATATCTTTAAGCTGAAATCATTAATTCAGGAAGTACTGTTACATGTCTCTGAACTCTTAGATTGATAGGATTAACTCAAGAAGGACATGGAACAGAGAGAACAAAATTTTGTTTCTTTTTAAAAATTATTTTAGGTTGGTTGGATAATGCACATCTTCATGGGAACAACTCCTGTTGAGTCTCTGGTAGCTGCGGGTAACATATTTGTGGGACAGGTAAGTTGAAGCACAGAAAAACATGCTAACATGCAACAGTATTACAGAATATAGGGAAATAATGCTGCTCATTGTGTATTAAAAGAATAATCTCCTACAAAGCTAGGATTCCACTACAGCAAGTCTGATGATTGATTTCCAAAGCTGCAGTGTATTCCTATGTTGGCTATGAAGAAATAACAATTTCAGGGTTCTTTTTCAGTTGAAAAGGAAAGTGGCATGAAAAGATGGCACGCAAAGCAGGCAAGGGCAGGAGAGAAAGACAGTGAAGAAAACTAAGATCCAGGGCTAGCAGTATAAGGCCTTATTCATAAAAACGTGGACAACATCTAACTTCCCACTTTATTGGGAAATTCATTGAACCCACATTTACAACAATGTCTGTCCCAAGCTTAAAAGCAATGTAGAAAGATGGACAATTTATATCCAAGCCCAAATGCACTATTAGCATGATATTTGGCAGCGGTGCATTACCACATCAAAATGCTTCAAGATTTAGAGTAGTACCTTTTCATGACACTGCCTCCAGGGTGTGCTCACACACATGGCAGAGGGGAGTGTTTCACTTGACTAACAGCCTTATCTGTGGCTCCGACCTCTGGCTGTCCTCAGACCTGTGGCTAAGTCACTCAGAATTGGAATAGAATTTCTTGGCAGTTTGTGCCTTTCAGGGAGACAGCAAACCAGCCACAATTATCTTCAGACATTTCTCTTTCTTGAAATAAAAAAGCCCCCAATCTATTGAAATTTGAGCACTCATTAGCACTAGGATTAACTAGTCAAAAGATACTTAAGAGAGTATGATGCAAACACTAACTTTTCTGCCCATAATAAAAGAATTCTTTGGGCTTTTATTAGGGATTTTTTCATTTGGTGCTTGTTTTTCACTTCCAGACAGAATCTCCTCTCCTAGTACGGCCCTACTTACCGTACATCACCAAATCAGAACTCCATGCAGTCATGACAGCAGGATTCTCAACAATTGCTGGAAGTGTCTTAGGAGCATATATTTCTTTTGGGGTAAGGCAGGGGAAGAAAACTAGAAAATACATGGTTTATGTGAAATCTTTTAAGTATTTAGCCCAGCTAAAACACATTGAAAGTATCCCTCAATCACTTCCACTGTTTGGTTTTTTTGTCTCTGAAGAAATTAGCTGCAAAAATCCCTGGTCTTCTGGCAGCTCATTCTCTATTCCTTATGAGCAATATGAACTTTTAATAACTGCCTGTAGAAAAACCATCCTAACAACTAAAAAAATTATTGCATTCCTACATGTTTGTGCATGATATGGTTATCATGGAGTATTTTCTGTCACCTGGATTTTTAGGTTTCCTCCTCCCACCTACTGACTGCTTCTGTCATGTCAGCACCAGCATCATTAGCTGCCTCCAAATTATTCTGGCCTGAAACTGAAAAGCCTCTGGTAACCCTGAGGAGTGGCATACAAATGGCAAAAAGGTAAGCTGATCTAGGTACTAGTTAATATTACTGCTAAAATGAGACCTGGAAAAATAACTCCTCTCACATAAGTTTTTGGGGGATTACATGGTAGGTGTGCAAGCAATAAATTAATTACAAACTAAATACTGCAAGTGGTTGATCTATGAATTCGGGCAAGTGTGCCCAGTTACAGTCCAACGTATGCCAAGGACCTGGGCTAAAGTGTGAACTCTCCAAAGAAGAAGGGAAATGCCTACCTGAGGTGACTTCCCAGGATTCTTTTGTAATGAATCTGCAAATCCAATATGTAAAAAGCAAAGGCAAAGCAATCATTTCAATCACAACAGCAAATTTGTTGTCCACCTGCAGGGAGATTTCTCTTGGGAGTGACAGGCAAAGCCAAAAGGCTTGTAAGGATCTATTCCCCAATGGCCCAGGCATCTCTGCAAGGGCTGTGTGGAAGAAGAGCAGTGACCACTGCCTAATCCTAGCAGTGCTACAGTTAAGAGGTCTGATCCAAATCTTGCCCTGAATGTACCAGAATACATTCTCAGGGCACCACAAGCATATGTTTCAAGTGTCTGCCATGAGGACTGACAGGAAAAGCCTACTTCACCTCATTATTCCTCTTCGTTATTTTCTCTATAAGTGTACAGACAGCTACAGTACTAGAATTCTAATGAAGTGTATGTACCTTTTAGTTCTGTTACTTGTTCTTGAATTTAAAAATGTTCACTCTCTGGTTTTCTCTTCATTGGCAAAGTGAATCAAAGAATCTGCTGGAAGCAGCCAGTCAGGGCGCCTCTACCTCCATCGGGCTGGTAGCAAACATCGCCGTGAATGTGATCTCCTTCCTTGCCCTGCTGAGCTTCCTTGACTCAGCCCTTTCTTGGGTGGGCAACTTGTTTGACTATCCACAGCTAACCTTTGAGGTATGGTTTCCAGGTTCTTCATGCAGCTGACATACGTGCATAATTTGTCTTTCTCAAATTTAAGTGCTTGTGTGGTTTGTTTGTAGTTGTTAGGTTGGTTTAGGTTTTTTTTCTGTTCTCATTTTGTGTTTTAACATGATTTAAACCCATATTTTATTTGCATGTTCTGAAAAATTTCTCAACAGCTAAAGCAAAATTTTCGTCGTGTAGTTATTTGTGTATCCATTAGTCTACATATAGCTCCCCTCTGCAGTGTTCTTGCTAACCCTCAGGATATGCTTATACAGAGTAGGCTAGCATCTGCCTTCTCTCACTTGGTACTGCAGCACACCTGTCAGTTACACACTTGCTGAGTCACTAACATCTCCTTCAGCTTAACATAAAAGTGGCTTTAGCTTCAGGAGGTCCCATCAAACCCTTGATGCTCACTAAGTTTAGTTAGATGGGGATACTGGAGAAAGGCTGGGTTTGTCTGAAACCATAGTTACTCAATATCAGTTAGTTCCCAATACAATTAAAATGTAAAACTGTACCCAAATCACTCAACAGAGCAAATGGGTTTCAAACAGGACTGCCGTTTAAACCTAAGTCAATACGTCATTTTTGACCCAGTGCAATCACTTGGTTTCAGTGGTTTGGGCTGTTTTGTTTTGCAAGACCCTAAAAAAAGCCCTGTGAGAAACATGGATATAACTTGTGTTACAGGTCCTGCAGAAGAGAATAGTCACTCATAACAGATGGCTTCAGCAGTACTAAGTTATTACCCTGCTGAGCTTTCACAGATACCTCTCTACACCCCAGACATCCACAGCTGAGGAAAGGCACAAGTATGCGTGCCTCAGGCATGCTCATGCAGGGGCTGGTATTTTCATAACTGCTGGGTGGTGTAAAATTTGGACAGGTAGATAGTGCACAAGGAATTGAGACACACAGGCATGATGCATGCAGCCTGTATTCACTTAGGAGAGACACTAATGTGTAACCTTTTGTGGGCAGAGAAACCAGCCAGGAATAGTAACTGCTTAAAGACCTGTGTTACATTCCCTAAGGGCAATCTGACCAAACCTTTTCACAGTTGGGGCTATTTTCTCTCATATAGAAATAAGCTATACTGTGATGTGGCATTTCTTTTTCGATTTGCATAAATCTTACCATGCCAGAAAAAAAAATAGGTACAGCTTTAATTGTGTCAGATACGCAGCTTTTATGCAGAGATGACTCTTTTGTTTACACCAGTTGGAGTCCAATAACCTGATAATTAAGTATGTTCAATAACACATTTGATTTAATCAGGAGAAGAATTATCAGCTCTTTTAGTTCAATCTTCCTTCTTTTCTTCAAACACTGTGCCTAATTTGCAGCCATTATTGTAGGAAAAGAAAGCACAGAAACCTTTATTTTAGATATAAAATTAGGGACATATATCAATATTTTGTTATATCTAAAATCTGGATTAATGTTTTGAAAGTTACTCGAGCAAGCTTGAAAATTAAAAACTCTCCCAGAATTTTTGGCAGCAAATATTCAAGGCCAATTTTTCTCTGCTAAAATAAAACCATCCTTATTTTAAGTTTACAAAACTTGCTGCCTGCTTTTACCATGTCTTTTGACCTGCTTTTTCTTACACCTTCTACAGAACATTTGTGCTTATGTCTTCATGCCATTCTCTTTCATGATGGGAGTAGACTGGGAAGACAGTTTTATTGTTGGTGGACTACTAGGTTACAAAACTTTCTTCAATGAATTTTTGGCTTATGAGCGCCTTTCAAAACTGATTCAAAACCGAGAAAAGGGTGGAAGCATGTACATTAATGGTGTGAAGCAGTATATGACAGTAAGTAATATTTTCTGTTCTACAGATTTATTTGATCAAATACTTCAGTGTTGAAACTCAACTTATTTTTTAATATGGGCATAGAATGGTTGCATATTACTCTAAGATGTGTCTTTGAGCAACAGAGTTCAATTATGAAACTGCAGCATTGCTCTGCATGGTTTCTGTGACTGTTATTGCCGTAACTATCTTGAACAAGCATAGAAACAGAATGGTGTGGATTTGGGGAACATGCAGTGTCCACAAGACACCACAGTTAAGACAGAGGCTGTCTTCAAGGCAAGTTTCTTCTTGCCTGATTCTCAGCACTTCTCTTATGAGTTACTCTCCCAAGAAAACCTTGAGAAAGAACTTGAGTATCCTCCTGCCCTCAGAGGTTTGTTCAAGCATTAAACTTGAAGGGAGGCATCCAGCAAGCACTAGCAGGTGGTATTACTGGCATGCCTTTGCTGTAGGCTGTTGTTCCCTCTTCAGAGGGCAGTAATAAAAGACATGGCATACACCTCCCTTGCCACTCTGTGTCCAACCTGTATGTCTCAGTCGAGCTTTCCAGCCTTGTCCCATCTCTCATTCGCATTCTACCCAACAGAAGTGTAGCCCCTACTACAGTGCCCTTAGGAAGGCAGTACTAAGGGCGTTGTGCATGTGGTCAAAGATCATTCAGTGATCAAAGCTGACCTTTACAAACGTGACTGCTCCATTATCTGGCATTCACATGCACAGCACATGCTGAATTCGTCCTGGGCACAGGCAAAGAAAACCATGATATCCAACTTTACATCACCTCCATTGATCCTTCTTTCTCAAATAGAGACAGATTGTCACTGTAGAGAAACCCTGAATTAGAAAGTATTTTGTACAGCTCTTATTTGCTTCTCTGAATCAGATGGGATGCTGTGGATACCTCTTATATTAAAAACCAAAACCAAATTCCTGGCCACTTGCATTCCTGATTACCAGAACATATTTTACATGTGGAAGGAGAAAGCCAGATGGTCTTATCAAGTATTCACACCCTTGCTTGAGGATCCATTACCTGTGTTCCTGAAATTCCTGGCAATAAAACTGTGGGCTAGAATGATCTTTGATGTGCCCTGCTATAGCTGTGCTTTCTTCTACTACATGAATATGACACTGAATTCCTGCATGAGTGAATAAGACATTCTTAGTATGGAATACAGCCTTAAAACACAGCTCCTAGGAACTCTAAAATTTCCCCCCCACTAAGATGTCATACAGAACCTTCACATTCACTTCTACTGCCTATAAAGAGCTGTATTAGCTTCCATGGTGAAAAGCTCAGAGAAAGATAAACAATTTTGATTCATAAAGCTGGTAAAAATTTGCTGGTAACCATTTTAATTACAGCATAAAGTTCAGATGAGGGTGTGCTTGGGTCCCATTTTTAATTTCTCTGCAGCTTCAGAGCTCTCTAATTCATCCACACACAGATATTCACTCAGACTGAGCAAACAAGTGTCTTCACCTGAGTCATTAATTACATGGCTTCCTGTTTTCAGAGCTAGGAAAGTGCAAATGAAAGCAGGGAAATCAGAGTACACAGAGCTTTTTCTAGGAAAAGCTGGTAGAGTGGGTACTTGAAAAACATTTTCCTGCATTTGTACAGATTGATTGAAAGTATCTACAAATTGATGTTCATAAAAGAGGAATTAAACCAGAGAAACTTCTAATAAACAGGAAACCTACTAGAACACTCACTCATTTTCAGCTTGAACCTAAACCACAGTAAATAAGAGTTTAGAACTGCCAGGGGGACAAAAATCCATTTGCTGACATATGTTGCCTCCTTTGTCAAAATGTTTGAACTACATTTGTCTGAAGACTTGCAAAGTTTGTAGCCTGATTTCATCTAAAGCCGTTTTGTGTCCTGTGAGGGGTCCCTCCGTCGAAGCAAAGGCCAACTTTGTCTCTGCTCTGAGGTCCAGGCTTAGTTTGTGTTACCCAAGGGAGAAAGGTGGCAGAAGTTAGTATGGAAACAAGCTAGTAATGGGGATTCCAGAATCATAATGACCCTCTCTGTCTGTCAATACCTCAATGTACCCACTTCCTAGGAGACCAATTTGCCTTCTTTGCACAGGGTGGAGCATGCACAAAGCAGCTTTGTGTATAGAGCCCTCTGCTTCTTCAGGGACAAAGAAGTCAGGGATGCATACAAAAACTGAGGTTTCAAAAGATTTTTATAGAGGCATCCAGCTGTGAAAAACAAGTTGAGTTATAGCTCTCTGAGTCATACTTTCAGAAAACAGCAGCTAAATTGCCACTTGTAAGATAAGATTTTTTTTTTGTCTTTAATTACTAGTATTCACTTCAAATAGGTACAACAATATTCATGAAAGGTAAAATCATCACATGTTTTGTGAGTCCTAACCTGGGCACTAGGTGTAAAAGCCTGTGACTTTTGATCTGGGAGCAAGTCTACCTTTCTGAAAGCCACACCTTGGGCAGCAGCCAAGCAAAAGAGTTATTTTTGTACTCAGAGCCCCAGTGTCACGTTTTCAGATCTTTAAATCACAGTGAGCTGTTTCAAACCACTCAGAGGGTGTGTCTTTGCTTTTCAGGTTCGCTCTGAAGTTATCGCCACCTATGCTCTATGTGGATTTGCCAACTTTGGCTCCCTGGGACTGGTGATAGGAGGCCTGAGTAAGAACCACTCTCACTGACAATTTGTTTGTCAAGCAAACCCTAAAGAAAGCACCCAAAGGAACAGGCTGGGAGTGAAGCTTAGCAGCATTGGGGCTGAGCAGCTGCTCTACCAAGGCCTAGCACTCAACTGTGAATGGAAGGGCGCCCAGAGGGGTACAGGGTTTGGTGTGGAGGTACTGGGATAGGTGCTAAAGGCAAGGGGAAGGAACCAAGCGGTTCTGATAGCTTTCCCTGTTTAGCACTCAAACATGAGCCTGAGCTACTACTACCCATGAACTTCGGGAAGAGCAGATCAGCTCCATAGCATGCTGGTTTGGAAGATGAATTTGGCTGTTTCCCATAAAAATATCACATATATGCAGTAGGCTTACAGGGAAGAAATAAAAAAAAAAAGGTTTTCAGGTTTCAGTGGAAAAAAAAAATTGAAAACCCATCTGAGCTGAGGTGGCCAGAATTGCTTGCAGTCCTCTCTACCCTGCAGTGGGCTTTGCAGTGCCAGCAGTGGGGAGCAAGACCCAGCCATGGGGACAGACTCTTCTAAAGGGTACAGCCATTCAGCACAGACATGCAAACTGCCAAAGCAAACAAAAGTCACCATTTTATACATAAGCCAGCCACTTAACAGAGAGAGCCAACAGTGGATGTGGCCTTCAAATAACCCACTAAAAATGTCCCATTTTTCCTCCATGTTTTCTTTAGTTTAAAGTGCAGGGTGGGAGATTACTCCTGTGGGGGCAAAAGCTGACAGATTCACCTTCCTTATATGTATTTCTGTTTGACATACACATCATTTTTCTTCTTAGCAAGCATTGCTCCCTCAAAAAAGAAGGAAATAGCCGACAGTGCTTTCAGAGCAATGATTGCGGGAACGGCAGCCTGTTTCATGACGGCCTGTGTCGCAGGTACAGTGCTCGGGTTTGGTGTCCCCTGCATTCAGTGACCACCACGTGGCAGTGCACCAGCACCATACCTTATCCACCTAGGTTGCCCCTGTCACTCAAACACAAGTATTTTTCAGCTTGGCAGGATTAAAAGTTGATATGAGACAAAAGGTTCTTGGAAACTAGAATATGAAAAGGTGTAAAAATCTTAGTTCTTCCATTATTCCTGTGTATTTGGGAGGGGGTATGATGTTTTAATGGGGGAGATATTTTGGGTTTTTGGTGGCTTTTTTTGTTTGTTTGTTTTGTTTTGTTTGGGGTTTTTTGTTTGTTTGTTTTGGGGGTGTTTTTTGTTGTGTTTATTTGTTTGTTTAGTTAGTTAGTTAGTTAGTTTGTCTGTGCAGAACATGACTCATAAACAAAGCAAGTTATAGATGAATTACATTCCCTCTTCCACACCACTGGATACAGGAATAGAGAACTAGTTTTGGAAAAGAAACAGAAAAGTGGAATGAAAGAGTGTAAAAGAGAGTGAGGGAGAATCTGAACAATTCTTTGTCATAATGTTAAGTCAATATTTTGAGTGGATACTATTTCCACAGAGCATTTAGGCTCATGAAATAGTCCTAAAATGAGACTCCACAGCTGATCCTCATTTTTTAAAATTTCAGCTTCAATCTGAGTGAAGAATCACAATGCAACAATCATACAATCATTTTAGAGAGTAAATTAAAAAGAAGAATTATTCAAAAGATTAAGTAATTGATATGCTTCAGTAGGTAAAAATTATCCTCCGTATTTCACAATTTCTTTTCCAGCTCTCTTTCCTGAGCATGTGATACACAAAATTGTATGATGAAGGTTAAAGCACTCATCTTTCAACAGTGAAGAAAGATCTTGGTACTTTATGTATCTAAAACCACTATGTCTGTTTCTACCACAACCTCTCTATGCTTTTGTGTTCATGGTAGCAACAGAAATACAGACATTTTAAGGATAAGTCCAGAACTAGCATACTTGAAATAACATTAGTCTCACAGCCATCTGTAACATTTTAATACATGACACTACTCTGCATAACTGAGGAACCAGGAAGCCCTATTAAAATGTGTCATTTCACAATGCTGATCTTAAGAATAATATTGTGAACAGCCACTGGGAAAATCTCTCCAAAATAATAGAATCTGCTTTGGAAAGAAAATTGCAATCCACCCACTCCTGCCATGGCAAATGCTTTCCTTACACTCAGGAGAAAGTAGAAAAGCTAAGCAATTTCTATTACCTCAGTTAAGATATGAACATATTAAAAATGTGTCTAAGTTCCACAACATTACATGTAGAAGGAACTATCACTTTCATACTTTTGTGTCTCCATTGAGATATCAGTGAATGATGACATTAATATTTGTAGGAAATTTTAGAGACTGTCTAGCAGAGCAAATTCAATTTGAAACAAAAGGTTCTGTATTTACTTGCACTTCTTGCAGCATAGCTTCCATTTTAGTTAATGAAAACACACTGGTCCAGCAGTGGGAAAGGCATTACTACACAATACTGATATCATTAAAAGGGGCAGAAAACCAAAATTATCTAAGTGTAACAGGTTGCTGTAGTTGAATTTTTACACATAAAAAGTAATAAGTAGTTTTGGTTGCTCCTTAATTCAATTCTTTAAAATGATTCAAAGTCCCACAGTTGAAAGGTTTTGACCTTGTCCCTTTACATAATCACCTCAAATGGTGATTTTGCGTCAGCCAGGGTGGTTCATTTGATCATGACCCCAAGACTCACATTTTCAAGACTTATCTTCCTCTCCCTTACTCATTAAGAAAATTGTAACTTAATTCACAGGAATGCTGACTGTCCCTGGTCTGGAAGTTCCTTGCCACATCTTATTAGGAAATGCTTCCAACTTCACAGATTTCCCTGCTAACAGCAAAGAGCTACTTAAATGCTGCCAGCATCTCTTCTCCAGGTATTGAGAACCCTTTGAGGGGTCCTCTGAGAGTAAAATTTAGGGAGTTCATATCTTCTCTGAAAACTTAATTTTATTTTTATTTTTTATATTTGGCTTTTTTTTTTTTAGGCATCTGCTTTCATGAACTAGCATCTTTTAGAGGAATGACTATTTCAGTGCTGATGAATTGTTTTCTTCTTCTCGGGGCATTTTTCTGTTGCATGACAAACACCTACAGAATCAACAGACAATTCAAAATATCTTTGTTGAAACCCTCTCATGAGAGGAGGATCAAGCATCAGTCTCTCCTCTGTGGTGACCAGTGAGAGGAATTGAAAAGGCCTGAAGTTCTGTCAGGGGAGGTCTGGGTTGGATATTGGAAAGAGGTTTTTCCCGCAGAGGGTGGTTGGGCACTGGAACAGCTTCCCGGGGAAGTGGTCACAGCACCAAGCCCAACAGAGTTCAAAAATCATTCAGACAATGTTGTCAGGCACATGGTGTGATCCTTGGGGATGGTGCTGTGCAGGGCTGGGAGTTGGACTCAATGATTCTGGGTTTATCTCAAATACTAACAAAAAATTAAGTCAAATATCTGAACTAATATAATGTTAACATTTGAGGATAGCAATAGCTGAAAAAAAGTCAGGAGCCTTTCCTTCCCTCTTCTGTCTGTAATGTGACTGAAAATAATAGTAATCAGGCCTGTTTACATTGAAAACTTTACATGCATTTAAAGTAGAAAAATATTTCAAGATAAATTGTATTTCGCAGCTCTCTATCCAAGGCAGAGAAGAAACAAATTGTGATATTAAATAAGGAATATGTCCAGATGGACTTAACACTATCTCACAAAGAACCCAATGTCTATGTATTTAGGCTATGGCAAGAACCTTTCAAATTTATCCTAATATGCTGCTCCTTTTTCCTATTTTCACAACTAATTACTTTAGAAATAAATACTCTTAATTCACCCTTTTTCCTTGCTATTGAAAATAGAAGAACCTACACAGCAAAAATCATCTCTGGGTACATTCAATCATTTCTATTTCTTCATTACTCTAACTTTTGCTCGTAACACTAATTTCAACTCTACCAGTTGCTACAAAGACAGGAACCCGCTCTATTTTCAGCAGAATCAGTGTTAAGTAGATGCTTTGAAAATGTAAAAATATTGAATAGAGAAGTGAAACCCTCAATAATTTCAGTTATCTAGGGAGATGTAGCAAAGGCATGAGGACTTTATACAAAAAAACCAGAAATTATTCTGATAAAAAGGGATAACATCTGGATATGGCACTTGGCTGGTGTTTGGAAAGTCTTCTCTCTCTGTATTGTTTCTCATGAAAATTTTAACATATCTAAAGTTGCTTTGGAGAAAGTGTGTGTTCCCATGTGAATCGGTGCGTGTATATATACATATACTGCAGAGAGAGAGTCCCATGACAAAATTCCGTAATTCTGTGAAAAGGAGATTTTTTATCTGATTTCTGCTTTATTTCCTTCCCCAGTGCAAATCATTCGGAGGAGAACTTTCCTGGAGGAAACTACAGTCTGAATTTCTGGAAAATGTGTTGCCAAATACTGGGTCAACCTGCTTTTCATTGCACTTAGGTTAAGTTTTAATTTTTTTGACAGGATAGATCATAAATAAGGACTATGTTCCTTGGAAGAAAGGAAATAAAAAAAATTCCTTTGCTACAATGAATGTGAATTTCCCTCATGCAATCTTTATTTTCATCTTTTACCAGCCCAATTCCTCTGACTTGCCTGGAATTATTTATAAATTAAACAGGGATAAATGGAAGACACCTCTTGCTGCAGAATTCTTCTTGCACTACAAATCAAAATAGAAGAAGATTTCTAAGCCTGATTCTCCTGCTTTTATTTCTACCCCAAAACTGACTAATTTGTCAGATTAAACTGCTCTAGGCATGAAGAAAATCAGATTCAGTTGATTTGGCTGCCACTTACAGAAAACTACAAACTAGAAAAATTATTCCGAGGTACCATCAATTTCTGATAGTATTTCTGCCCTTTTTTATGGCAAAGAAGTCTTTGCTGCATGAAGAAAAATTACTCCTCAGAAATCTGCATTTTCTGTAGAGATAACTATATATATACACACATATATAGGTATATATGTACATATATATATGTACACACACATATATATATATCAACCTATACCTAGGTAGCTATAGCTGCACACGAACTGAGCTGCAAACCTGTTCTACCTCATCAGCTTGGCCAGTGAAGGACCCAAATTGGGGTCTAGCCACTCTATCCCACAGTCCTCCTGCCAACAGGAGAGGGCAGGAAGTGTGTTGCTGTTTAGAGTGAGCTCATATGAATGAAAATGTCCAGACTCAAAGTTTCCTGTATTATTTTTTCTAAATCTATTTTTTAACCATTGTGAAAATTGATCCTGGAGTCATGAACTAGGGACTTTTACACACGTATGACCATTATCAAATGCAGGAAAAATCAGGTCCATACCATGACTATTCCCTGTCAAACAAGCTTAATGTAGGAGACTCTAGAGGATTCCCTTGAGGAAGACAGTATGTTATGGTTTTAAGCTTCAGAACTTTCGTGGACTCGAAAACTGACAAGTTTTGTGCAGAGACAGGGAGAGAGAGAGGGAGAGAGAGCAATTACTATCCTATGACATGGTTTATGCTAAAGGTTTGGGAAAAAAGGTCAGAACTAAAGTACAGGAACATCGGAAAATTCTGACACATTCTGCAAATAAAAATTGTGTGGTATATTCAGGTAAAGCAATTACTAACTTTTCAATCTTTCATTAATTACTGCAGAATATTTTCCAGGAAATTCAAGTTCATTAACTTAGACAGCTGCCAGTACAGCTATTTCCAGGGGTTATTTATTTGAACTTACTGTGAAAGTGCTAGTTTCCTGTAAAGCTCAGTTTATTAACTTAATCCTCAGAAAAGTTATGAATGTCACTATTGCTACTGTTTGTGATTTTTTTTATCTCTGGTTTTATATTGTTAGGTGTTTTTCTTTTGCCTCATCCACCTAGGCTTAGGAGACTGCATGTCATCCTCAATTTTCAGTGGTTTTAAAGGATGTTGATAATCCTGACCAGGACAGATATATGTCATATATTTAATGTGAACCCATCCTAAAGAAAATGCATTTGGTTAGTGATTTTTATCCAGCATGCTGGTTATAGCAGGGTTTAGATATCAAACCTGGGGTTTAGATATGAAATAGAGTAATATATTATTTCAAGGAAAATGAATCAGAAACATTAGTTCTTGCTGTCAAGAAGAGCA
Organism: Phylloscopus collybita; assembly: GCA_027886175.1. Taxonomy (NCBI): domain Eukaryota; kingdom Metazoa; phylum Chordata; class Aves; order Passeriformes; family Phylloscopidae; genus Phylloscopus; species Phylloscopus collybita. Next base: position 5,322,348 of record JAJNNQ010000029.1, read on the forward strand.
CCCCCCACATGTTTTGTTTACAAATCATCTCTGGCACTCTCCCTCTTTGCTACTCCCTCCATGCTCTATTTAATACCAGTCTTTTGAAATGGCTGCTCTTTCCATTTCACAATTGTATGCTAGGTAAAAGGGCTACTCGGGCTAGTAAATACAATCATGCATAAACTGCTTAAAAAGCCTTTCATGTAGCTGAAGGTAGCAGCCTGCAAAAGAGATGTGGTCTGTTTCTTTTCCTTTTTAAGACTCCTCTATAGCTGGATTAGATGGAAGGCAATTTTTGCAGAGTTTTTATGATATTTGTCTACACCTGCTCAAAGAGATTGCCCACCTGGTTTGATGATGGCTTAATCAAAAGACAGTATATGTGGGATATTACATCTTAAGTGAAGCAAAAAGAACAGAGACAGCAGGAGGGGATTGCTACCAAGTACTATCATGTGTTCCAGTGACTATTTTCCTGCTGTCCTTGTGATGGTGCTAGGAGTCCAGTGTAGAGCTCCTTGTGTTTCTCTCAACACTAAAGTGGAATAGTGCATTTCACCAGCTTGAAGTTTCCCTGGCAGCTTGGACCCTGAACTATCACTGCCCAGGAACACATTCCTGACAATACCAGCGGCAACAATTCTGCATCACAGACCTCAAAAGAAATACTTGATTTAATCAGATGCTTGCTAGCATGATGGGTTGACCTTGTGGTGAGATGGATGCCAGGTGCCACTGAAGTTTCTCTATCCCTCTCCTCTGGCAAGAGGAGATCGAAAGGTTTATGGCTTGAGATAAAGACAGGGAGAGATCATTCACCAAGTACCACCACAGGCAAAACTGATTTAGCTTGGGGAAGATTAATTTGATTTATTGCTGATCAATTCAGAGTAGGATAAAGAAACAAAACCAAATCTTAAAAATACTCTCCCCAACCTTCCTCTGCCTTGTGATCAGTTTTACTTGTGATTTTCTCTACCTCCATCCCCACCACCCAGCAGCCCAGAGTGATGAGGAATTGGGGTTGTGGTCAGTTCATCACAGTCTTGACCTCTTCTTCCTCCTCGGGAAGAGGAATCCTCACAGACCTCACCTGTTCCATTGTGGGATCCCTGCTGTAGCAGACAGTCCTCCACAAACCTCTCCACTGTGAGTCCTTTCATGAGCTGCAGTTTTTCATGAACTGTTCCAGCATGTGTCCCTTCCACGGGGTTCAGTCCGTCAGACAGGCTGTTTCAGTGTTAAACTCCAATGTGGTCACAAGTCCTGCCAGACCTGCTCCAGTGTGAGCTTCTCTCTCCACAGGCCTACCAGAACCCTGCTCCAGCACCAACTCCCTGGGGCTATGGGTCTTGCCAGGAGCCTGTTCCAATGTGGGCTTCCCGCAGGGTCACGGCTTCCTTTGAGCATCCACATGGTCTTGGGTGGATCTTTTCTGCATGCATGCTGCATCTCTGCATCCCCGTGGACCTCCTTGGGCTGCAGGAGCACAGCTGTCTCACCATGGGCTCTGCCACGGAGCTGCAGGGGAACCTCAGCTCTGTACCTGAACCAGCTCCTGGCCCTTCTTTTCCACTGATCTGGGAGACTTCCTCTCACATTTTCTCACTCTTCTCTTTTGGCTGCTTCTTCTGCAGCAGGAGAAGAACCATTTCTTGAACAGTTATCACAGAGGCACTACCACTGTCTTGGGTGGGCTCAGCTTTGGCCAGCGGCAAGTCCATCTTTGAGCCAGCTGGCATTAGCTCCATTATACTTGGAGGAAGTTTCTAGTAACTTCTCAAAGAAGCCACCCTATAGCACAGTCCCCTCTCCCCCCCACTACCAAAACCTGGCCACATAAAACCCAGTACGCACTCAACACCCATAGACTCAAAGATGCAAATGAACATTTTTTCAATTCATAAATAACAAATGAAGTCTGTGTGAAGGTAGCTCTGTTTCAAAGGACTTGCAAAAAAAATTAACTTTCTTTAATGTTATTGGAATGGCAGTGCACAATAGGTTAGAACTAATGAAGGTGACAAGTGAATGAAGCATTAGTGGCATGACTCAATTTCTCACCCTTACAAGCTACCCACTGGATGTCAGTACATATCTAATAGCTTTGTGCTGTAGCTTTTGCAGGGTGTTAGTCACTAAAAGTCAATGGTAATAATTCCAGGAAAACTTTTACGCAGTTTTGTGTGCAAGAGTTCCAGGAAATCTACTCTATAGCCTTTAGCACGCTCAGAACATGTACAATCAATGAAAATTACCCTTGAAGTAAGACAAAAGTTCTCTCTCGACCCAATTCAGAAAAGTACTGAAATATGTAAATTAGGCATGTCTGGCAGGTAATAGGAATATTTCTGTTTTAATTGGCTGAGATGAGAGGCAGATGGAAAAAACAAGGACATTTTAGAAACAATCTTTTTCCAATTCTATGTATCACCACAGCCATTGCAGCCTATATACCTTTGTGAACAAGTGAGTAGTTGACTGTATGTTGTGATTCATCTGGCAGGCAGCTAAACACCACCCAGTCACTTGCTCACTCCCTGCTGCTACCTGGGACAGGAAAGAATGCAAAGCAAAAAAAAAAAGTAAAATTTATCGGTTGAGGTAAAGACAGTTGGAGGCAATAATAGTAGCAGTAGTAATAATAATAATAATGATGATGATTATTATTATTATTATTGAGAAGTGATACATAAGGCAGTTGTTTTCTATCCACTGACTACTGGCCAGTCAGTCCCTAGGCTACAGCACCCAGTCAGCTGTCCCCCCAGTTTATAAACTGAGCATGACACATATGGCATGGTTATCCTTTCAAACAGTTTGAGTCAGCTGTTCTGACTTTTTGTGTGTGCCATGGTTTAGGAAGGCTACTGCCCAATGCAGTGCTCTCACTGAGACCATCCAAACCACACCCACATATCACTCTCTTCCCCTGTCCCTTCCCCCTGTGGGTGGCTGGAGAGGAGAATGGGGGGCACAAAAGGTGAAAATCATGGGTTGAGATAAGAACAACTTACTGGAAAAAACAACGAGGTAAGAAAACAAACAGAGCAGCAATATGAAGATCGAAAATGTCCAAAAGAGAGGGAGAGTGATTCACATGCAAAAATGCTGTCACCACAGAGCTCAACCTGACTTGAGCTTTTCACCCAGCTTTTCCCTCTGTGTGGAAATCAGCATTACCCTATTGCTCCTCAATTACTGCCGTGCTTACTCAACCCGGAGGAACCCCTTCACTTCAGCAGAGACGCCCTTCCTCTGTGCCTCAGCAGTGATGTGAGGTGGTATCGAATAATGAGGTGGTACAGAATAATAAGTTGGTATAGAGTAACCTCCAGGTCCTGGCCACACCCTCTCCTGGCTACAGCATAAATGAACCCTTTTCTGTCTGGAACCAAGACTGTTTTCTCCCAAACTCTTGGGCTCCCCCCCAGCCTATTCACTCTTGGGGGCAGTATGAGAAGCTAAAGTCCTTGACTTAGGGTAAGCACTACTTAACAATAATTAAAACATCAGTGTGCTGTCAACATAATTTTCATCCTAAATCCTGAACACAGCACTTAACCATCTACTAGGAAGAGAAATAATTCCATCCCAGCCAAAACAAGGACATGGTCAAAGAAGCATGTCATACACATCAAATTATGGAGCCAAATCAGTGTTCTCCAAACCAGGTACCACCTGTTTCTTACAAAAGGCATGAACAGAGAGAGGCAAGATGTCAACAACACAGAATATTAGTCCAAATTATCCTACAGACTGAAACTATTTTTTGCTATGGTCATTCTACTTCTCACTATGCAGTGCCATAAATTCATTTTTCCCAGAAGTTGTGAGTCTGTGGATCACTGACAGATTTCCAAATTTCAGCTAGGAACAACTTGGATTAAATGCTTAGCAGTGCCATATAGGTGTGAAGGTATATCCGAACCTCAACCCCACCAGTTGTAGAAGACAAAAGTGTGTCAAGGGCATTGGTGCAGGGTAAGGGAAGCTCTCTGTCCTTGTGAGGTACATTGCATGGGGAGCACAGCCCTGCTTGGCAGTCACCAGCACAGCTGGATTGGCCCTGGGAGCAGATGGTGTGAAGCTCTAAGTTTGACAATTGTAGACAGTTCACCCATGTGGGACCATCTCAATTCTGTGAGCAGACCCACTAAATAAATAGGTCTGCTGCAATTCTAGGCTGTTTCCTAGTATCAACATAAAAACAAGCATAACAAAACTTCAATTTTTGAGAGGCTGAAGCAAATTCTTTTCTCATTTGCATCAGTCTAGACTTGGTGGATCTTCACCAAAGCTGGAGTTATCAAACACTTATGACAATGTAAATCGGACAGGAGTTGTTTCCTTGGGTTTGATTTTGACTTTAAGCTGATTTTAAAGTCTATCAGTGCACAGAAACTAATGAAAGTACTTAATTTAATAAAATATTGTGTACTGTATGTGTACAACTGTACACATGCTTCTGTTTTGCTTTGCAAAACTAAGAATCTGAAACATGGCTGGTGAAACTGGCACTAAACTGGCTGGTGAAAATCAGTTTGCTCTTTAACTCTTGATGGTTTTATAGAGGAGGGAAAAAATCAAAGCATTTTCTTGTTGCTAAGAAGCAACTTGGCAGCATAGGGATTCACTATAGCAACCAGTGCATTACGTCATAAGGCATTGATCAGAATGCATATGTTGCCATGGTTGCCACAGTGCATATTTTATTTTTGCTATATTGATTGATGCCTTTGATGTCAGGTGGCTAGAAATATGAGGGAGATGAGAGCACCCTACATGACATTCTGCTTTTTCCCTGACTGCAAATATAGATGGCAGCTAAGGATCACAATTGTCTAGATGAAATGAGAAATTTTTGAATTTTTACATGCAAAATCTTGCTTGTTACCAGAATTGAACTTAGGGAAGAAATACCAAATTTGGGTTTCCTTCTTTACTTGTTCTGCACCTGTTAGGGAACTGTTCCTACCTCAGCACCAATTGCATGACATTTGAAGTCCCCATGTTAGGGAAAATAGCCCCATACCTACTGTAACTATAAACCTGGATTTGTGTCCGTTTGTGAGTTTTGTAGCCCATGTTCACTTGGGAAAGTTTCTCATCTCTGTTCCTGCTCTGTAAAATTAAGCAATAACATGGCTGTGTTGTGGGAAGTTCTGTTTCAACAGAAGTTCTTAGCAGAAATGAGAGAGTGGGACTTTTGCAGGTGTGGGATTATGCACTCAGGAAATCCATCTGTCAGATCCTGTGCTGGAAAGCAAGGAGGAACTATACATTACATGCCTAGTTTCTGTCCCTTATAGATTGATTGAAACAGATACAACTTCACCGGCATGCTACTTTGCCTGAGCTAATAGCTCTGGTTTCTTTTTCAAGACTATGGATATGTTTGTACCAGTGTTATTTACTTTCTCTGAAGAAAAACTCATGCTGCTGCAGCATCTTAGCTCAAGTAATAGCAGAGACACAAGTTTAGTGTCCATACCAAACCATTACTGTTATATCACACAATCTCACCTATCTTCCACAGTTTATAGGGCTAAATAATCCAAGTTTCGTTAACTGCTGACTGAAATTGTCTTACAAAACTCTTACTTGACTCTAGCTGCCTATGTGGCCATATTACAATGATTATTACATAGGAAAAGTGTCTGAAGTATCTTATCTCTTTATTTGGAATACTTTTTGTTACAGGTACTTCCTAAAGGAGCCACTAAAAAAAAAAAAAAAAAAAAAAAAAAAGCCTTCCTCTATTTTCAGTTCAGGAATACCACACAGAAGATATCCATCCTCCACAGTTTTTTGAATAATCATGCTCAGGCGTTGCAAAAAAGGAACTGATCCTTGCAGCTATGCGCTATTCTTGCAGACAGCTCAGCTGAAGTCAGCTAAGGTACCCTCTGTACTATGCATATTTTCCATGCATAAGTGATTATGGGACCTGGCTTCACCTGAAACCAGATGTAGGAAAAATAAGAGATCTGTCCATAACTATCACTTTGCCCCTTTAGCTACTTAACTGCCATCATAAAACCACAGCAGAGGACGGACTGAAGACTTCAGGTCAGGCTTCATTTCCCAAGTAACTACTGAATTCTTGCTTCCCTCTCTTCATCTCTTTTTTTCTCTGATCGTTCCACAACTTTGCAGAAGCACTCTTCCCATCTTTCTTTCTGTACTTGCGAATTTTGATCACTTTTATTTTGATTTCACACACCATCACAGGATTTTTCCTTTGTTGGATCACTAGATGGCAGAAGAGACTCAGTAAAAGCTCTTCCCAGGTAGGAATACAAGCCTTTTTATTTGGTCCACTTGGGGTTTTTGTTGATCAAAATTTCCTGTTAAATACTTTTTTTACCCTGTTTTCAGGATTTTTTTTTCATCTAAAAATTGCAATATGCTTTGGCTTAGGTGGTTTGCATTTAAGGGATCACTCTGGGCACTTTACAGCTCCACTTCCCAGAGTGTCTCCTCCAGGAATGGGCATTCCTGAAGATCATCTTTTCCTAAAATTATGTCCGCTGGTTCCCCTACTTTTCTAATCACCATTGTAGGTTGTAGCAAAGTATTAGTGTCTGATTATAACATCAGAGAAAGTAGTAGAATGAGTTATGGAATACATAAAATTTAGATGCTGAAAAACTTGCAATAGATGGAGGTGTGAAGAGGGTAGTTGTGTATCCTGCTACAAAATCCTCATTCTGTTTATCTGCAGGTAATATGGGGCTAAAGGTTTCCAAAAATTAAGCATGGTCTAGAATAGCAATGGCAATAATAGTACCAAAGTCTGTTTTATTGTCATCCCCACCACCATCCCACCTCTCAGCTTTTCCTCTGCCTTTGGGATTGCTGGACACAATAAGGTTTTTTGCAAGCTGATACTGATTCCTAAAGATGTCTTTGTGTTTGGTGTATATCTGTAGTTTTATAGATTTTAATATACAGCTGTGTAGTTTTTAACTCTTTGTCACTTTACCGTAGTAACTGCACTTTCCTGTATATTATGCTAGCTTCTTGGAATTCTCCTTAGTCTTGCTTTTTAGGCTAGCAAGGACACTTTGTTTACCACTTGAACTTAAAGGGCATAATAAGAAAGCCCCTGGAATAACTACAGTGGGGCAGAACATGGGGGAAATTACCTAAGCAACTGTTCTTGTAATTGGACAATATTTGATAGGTAATCAACTAACCTTATAAAAATGCAGAAACACTCTTTCATGTGTGCATATCACCATACTGTGCACCTCGAAAGCCTTTCAATTAAGGATTTGCTTATATATTATCATTTTAACTCTGTTTGAGAAAGATAGGGGTTTTTTTCAACGCAACAATATACTTTTCTTAGTTGCCTTGCAGAGGTAAGGGGAGCAGGAGGAATCATCTCACTGTGGGAGAGAGGGTTAAGACAAACATACTAGTAATGATATAACCTTGAGTAGAAGTGCTAGAAAACAGTACTCTTGGAAAAAGGAGAGGGAAACTCATTGTGGAGAAAACAATGACAAGATATGATATGTACTCAAGTAAATGGTTTGTTTCTGGAGTATTGATTGTCACAGTGTCTGGCAAACTCTTTATTTACAAGGAGGAGGAAAGAACAATGAGCCTTCCTTGCCTTCCAGAGGTACTAGAGCCACTATTCAAGAGCTTAAATGCTTACTTCTAAATACAGCAAAGTAATCCACTTTGAGAGCAATAACCTGCTCACAGTGAGTTGCAAGAACTTCAACAGAATTTAAAAGGCTCCTTAAAACAGATTGGATGGGTATAGTATTCTCAATACCTAAATAAGAAGGTCTCACCATTACTTTTACTCCAACTATGAAATGTTTCATATAACAACATGAGACAGCAGCTACTGACTTTGGGCTGTTCTTCATCTGTCAGATCGATGACTGTATTAATGGGAACTTCAGGAAAGGCATACACAAGATATGAGCACCTATCCTTCAGGAATACCTGAAGCACCCATGCTTCAGGATCCACAAAACACTCTTAAAAAACTTGAAGGGCTTAAAGCCCTTCATCAACAATATATTGTTGAGAGCTTAGATAGATTTCTTTCATTAGCTTTTCTTCATATTTCTTTATGTCATTCTATAAAGCCTGGTGTGTATGCTTGTCAACTGAAGCCCTTGGGAGCTGTACAGGATGTGCATTTGCTCTTACTAGCAATACCCAGCTTTGAAAACGCTCCCTCATCTGGAAGACTGTTGATAAAAACATTTTCACTTGGACATGAAAGAGAGCATATTCTCCAAAGATTATTTTGGCTAGTTTCAAAAAGTGTATTTCTGTCCTGGAGATCTCAACCTGACTGTTTCCAAAGAAGGCTTTGTCAAATAATGTTCAAAGGGAAATAATTAAATGTTGTCTTATCCATCACGGGGGTTTTTTTGGTTTGGTTTTTTTTTTTTTTTAACAGGGAAATGGTAGACTTTAAATAGAAGTAGCTTTATCTTCTATAAAGCTTGCTCCCTGAAGTTCCTTCAAAATATTCATGCCAAGGGGAAGAACTTTCTTTTCTACTTCTAAGTATATTTCAATAACTATAAAAATACAATTTTTATCCAACCATTGCTATTCTGATCTATAAAGACCTTGTCCTTTGCAGACCTTTAAGGATTCAATAGGATGCTAAAAATGTACCAGATTTGTTTCTGCATTAAAAGTTACCTTCACCCTCTCCTTATTCTTTAAATAATCCGTAAAATAGCAATAGGTGCTTTCAGATGCATCTGGATTTATTTATTCTCCGAGACAAGGTATTTGTTCTGTGCAAACATCTCCCAAAATCCTACAATGCAAACACCTGGCAAAAATGGCTTTGCACTAGGCTCACTTCCCAAAGGAGCCACTTAAAAAATAAGGCCTTTCTCTATTTTCAGTTCAGGAATACCACATAGAAGACATCCATCCTCCACAGTTTTTTGAATAATCATGCTCAGGCATTTCAAAAAAAGAACTGATCCTTGCAGCTATGCGCTATTCTTGCAGACAGCTCAGCTGAAGTCAGCTAAGGTACCCTCTGTACTATGCATATTTTCCATGCATAAGTGATTATGGGACCTGGCTTCACCTGAAACCAGATGTAGAAAAAATAAGAGATCTCCCCATTACTATCCCTTTGCCCTTTTATCTACTTAACTGCCATCATAAAACCAGACTGAGATTTCAGGTCAGGCTTCATTTATTTGCATGTGCTTAGGCAAAAAAGTATTTTTCAATCTCTTTGACTCCCAACTAAAACTGCATAAGGTGGCTGCAGCTGGTGAACTGCATTCTTTTCACGCTTTATGCTTTCTAAGATACCCTTGTTACAGTTCTACACAAATCCAGTCAGGTAATTTACTCATTAGCCATCGAAGAGAGAGCTAGCCTAATACGTGAGAAATATTTGACTTAGCTGCACTACTAGTCAAGGAAAGAAAGAAAAAAAAAACCTACAACAAGAATAACAACAAACCAAAAACCCCACAAAAACAAAAACAAAACCAAACAAACAAACAAAAAACCAAACAAAAAAAAACAAAACCAAAAGAAACCAAAATCCCCCCCAAAATAAAACCCACAAAAAAACAAACAAACAAACAAAAAAAAACACACCACAAAACCAAACCCACAACATTATCTGACAAGCATGAATTTATCAGTGAAAGCTTCTGTTGAACCAAACTTCATAATGCTTTCCAAAGCAGAGAATGGTAGCTCTCCTCCTGGTTTATTTTGGTAGGGGAGATGAGATGGAAGAAACCAGTTTTCAAAATACAAGAAATCCTCCACTTGTGGATTATCTTTGCAAATACAGACATTTCAGAGAGAGAAGATTGAATCCTAAGGTGCTGAAACAAACCACTGAGGAAGTATTATGGTGACATTGGGAACCCTTAATGTTGTCTTTGTAAAAGTGATCTCATTTAGAAGTCTTGGAAGACCCTCTTATGCTTACATGCCTGGCGTGGTTTCAGTTAGGGTAGAGCTAATTTCTTCTCAGCAGCTGTTACAGTGCTGTGCTTTGGATTCAGAATGAGAATGGTGTAGATAACATACTCATGTTTTGGGCTTCTGGTAAGCTATGCTTATCCTGAGTCAAGGACTCTTTTTTTCTTGTCTCATGCTCTGCCATTTAGGATGTACACAAAAGAAACTGGGAGAAAGCACAGCTGGGATAAGTGTCCTGAACTCACAAAAGAGGTATTCTATACCACAGACTACCATGCACAGTATATAAACTGGGGGAGCTACCTGGAAGGGGAGCTGATCTGGGTGTGGGAATAAGGTCTGGCATCCATCAATGGGGGATGTTTTTCTTGTTTTTTATTATGATGACTATTTAGCATTATGATTGCATTTTACTTTATTTGCAATTATTAAGGTTTTCTTATCTCAACCTACAGCTTTACTTTGATTGTCCTCTCCATTCCACAGGATGGCAGAGGGAGAGATTGAGCAAGCAAGCTGTGGTGCTTAATTTCCACCTCGGCTGTGATGGTTTTAATATTTACTTTGTTGTGGGATATGACTAGAAGGAAATAAAAAGCAAAAACAGGCATGAAACTTAAAAGTTATAGTTTATTTACACACACTAAAAGTAGAAAAAAGAAAAATGAAAACTGAACTTCAAAACACTCTTCTCTCTCTACTAATGTTTAGTTTCTACAACCAACATAAAGAGACAAATTGTGCTTTTCAGTCAGTTCTTTCATTTAACATAATCTTTCATCACTTTGGGAGAGGAGTCTCTTGGTGTCCCATGGATCCCACTGACAGCTGTTCTCTTGCAGGTTGTAACTGTCACAAAAACTCTGTTTATATGACCCTTCCCATTAGCACTTTCCCAAGCTGCTTATGGGTCACGTATTTATTTAAACACACTGCAGACCGTACTCAGACCGTACTCAAACACACTGCAGACCGTGGTGTCACTTTTTAAAGGTGAACCACTTCAAGGGCAAAGGATTCTTCATCTCAGGGAACAAAGATATCTTCTCACTTCTCCGCTGCACACAGAAGGCTGCTTATCTCTATCTCTGTTCAAGCATCTCATAAAATCAATTTCACTTAGTCCATCACACTTCTTTGCTCAAAAATCCACACATAGTTTTAAACATTCACCTCCCCACACACATATCTTTTCATGGTTTAAAGGAATAATTTAGTACAGTCTCCATGGTTTACATCCAGAGAGGTCCAGTCAAGAATGTCCACTTCCTCAATCCCTTCTTTAATAATCTTATCAGTTATTTTACTGACAATGTACCATGCTGTCTCTTTATGTCTTAAATCACTTTGTCCTTCCTCTCTCACTCAGAGAAAGGGCTGGAGTTCTGAAAGCTTCATCTTGTGCTATGAAAGAGTTAAATTCGGCCTAGGTCCTCTCTCCTTCAGCTGCTGCCCCAAAATGGTGTCAAGTTTCAGGGCCAATGATGATGATGATGGCGGGGCGGGGGAGAGGAGAAAATGAGAGAATTCATCACTCGGGAATGCTGATGAATTGTCTTTTTTCCACCCGTGGTCTCATCCGTGGGCCCAGACTCAAGGCTGCTTCTTGGAGCTCGGTGAGGGGGGCGGGAGGAAGGAATCTCATCCTCCCCCAGGTCGTCATCAGCACCAGCAACCAGGGCCCGGGGCACGGCCCGGTCAGAGCCGGCCGCCGCGGGGACCGAGCTGCAGCCTCCCTCCTTTTTCCCCGCCAGGAGCCGGGGGAGCCTGGCCAGGCCTGGGGCCGGCTTCCCCCCGCGCCCCGTCCCAGAGGAGAGGGGAGGGCGGGAGCGGCCGGCTCAGGCTGTTCTAACAGAACGACCCCAGCCGATGTTACCTGTTCAGCTGCCCGGAAGAAAAGAGAGGGAGCAGTTCCTGGGAACTCTGATATTCATCTCCACGTGGAGGTATCTCTTTCTAATTGGTTTGTCAAGTTATAGCTTCCTGAACAATCACTTCCTGGCCAAACTACCACATGAGCCGGAGATACAACAATGCCACAGGAAAAAAAAAACCAAAAACCTGCTACTAGATTTTTTTTCCTGATTGTGACCAAATAAGAGTATGTTGATGGTACCTGTTCTGTCTGATGCCGCTGTCTCCAGCAAAACATGTTCTAAAACACAGTAGTTATAATTCTGAGTATACTACTTTATCTGGGACAATGAACAGCACTAACCTTCTTTTTTAGTCTACTTTATTGAGATATATAGACCAAACTACAGAGAGCTTTTGATTCAATTTTTATGGAGCAAACAAGAACATGTCGAGATCAAGGCCACAACAGACACTGGTGCATGCAATGGTAACCACAGTAGTGCTACCATAAAGACAGTACAAATTAAGCAGCCACTAACAATACAATATAGAGCACAATACAGATATGACCAAGCCTCTTTTCCTAAGCAAGAATATGAATGTGTTACACTTGTGTATTAATTTGTGCAGTGTAGTCCTCAACTGCTGGTAAAACCATATGCTGCAATCAGATAATCTCCTGCTTTCGACAACATTTAGTGGCCCACTGCTAGGTCTGTATTGGTCAGTTCCATTGCTGGCAATGGATAAGAGACAAAGGTCTCTTTTATAATCAGAGGTGGGCCTGTGGGCTCTGTTTGCTCCACAGAAAATCACTGCGTCTCAGTGGGTTGATACTTGAGTTTTATATACATATGTCTTCTGAAGAGACTTATATATTGCTCTAGAATCAGTGAGATTATTCAGGGTGAGTATTTTATTTTAACCAGTCTTAGCCCTGGTCTCTTTACCTCAAGTCTAGATAGACGAAGACTGAACATCTGCATCTCTCATGATGCTGCTGGCAATACTTGTGGGGCTGAAAAACTGTCAACAAAGACTAACTTTTCATAAGTGTTTGTAAAGGGAGAGGATGGGAGGCAATTTCATTTGAAAGTTTTGTTTGCTTAGCTTATAACTAGTCAGCTTGATAATGACCAAAAGTGAAAGAATATATTGATTTTTTACTATCTTGTTCAGCTCTGTGCTACATTGGGTCTGGGACCAGGTGATAAGGTGTAAATGGCTCTGTGTTAGATCTCCACTGTAAACCAGTGTAGGTGCTGCCAGTAGAACTCTTCTGAAATCAAGGTCAGAAGTTATGGAGCTGCTCTTGCTGGAGCACTTCTGCACACAAGCACACAGGAAGGGGTATATTGTTTTTATGTGGCAAGGTTTTGGTAGCAGGAAGCTGCATGTTTGACCTCGGTGAGAAGAGACAAGGACTGTCCCCATGTCAGACACAGCAAGCTCCAAAATGCACCCACCACTGAAGTCCACATATTTTGCATATGAAAATACCTCCACAGACTGTCTATATGCAGGTATGGAAAATATTCAGGTTATGAAATTGGTCTGAATGCCCCATCAAACTGGACATGAAAAAGAAAACAGTAACAAATTCCAAGTGCTGTCTGTTAAAAAAGCATTACAAATAACATAAACAATACTAATGTAAATATTGCACTTTATACTAGCCCTCTGTCTCATTAGAAGTACAGAATAAGCCAGTTTAACAATATTATTTAACAAAAAAGGGGCTACATGGACCAGTCTGACCCTTCTAGTTAGTGTGATCATAATCTGTGCTATTTTTTCTCATATAAACTCTTAAGAGTTTTTAAGGATAAAGTTCATTTTTTTCATTTCAGCTACCTGAGTTGCAATGCATTCTTGAATAGCTAAAACCTGTCTGGTAAAGTATAAAGAAGGAAAAGGACATCTGTAGAGGCAGGCTTTGTTTCTGTTCCTGTACACATTTCTACAGAGCTCACAGAATCACAGGACTGAATCATAACACAATTCTGAATCACGGAATTGAAGGGACTTCTGAAGATCATGGACTCCAACATTGCTGCCTATGCATTTCAACCATGCTGGCACCAGGGCTGCCCTCTGCCTCTACTCCCAAGAAGTTTGGGTGCAACAACAATAGAAGTGACCAACCTCAGAGCTGCCATGCTGCTGTGAACATTTTAGAATGGGTTTGGGGACAGTGTTTCAAGCACATCTCACTTACAGGCAACTTTTACATGCTCATCATCAAGCACTCTGCATCCTGGCACATAAGGCCAGAATGGCCAGAGATGTCAGAATCTTGTATGTCTGATACTGAAATGAGGTTTGCACCCCTTCCGAACCAACTACGTATCAATGGTGTTCCCTGGGTAAGCTTGTCAGAAGAAGACTTTTCAGAGTTTAGGCTTGTGAGCCGTGGTGGTCTCTGCCATCAGCCAAGGTTTTTTTCCAAATGTGCCTTCCTCATCAGCATTTTTCAACTTAAAAATGGCTTTAAGGTTGCGTCAGTCTGCCAGAGCATTGTAATCCTATGATTCTTCCATAAACATATGTCAGGAAACAAAATAATTTTAGAGAACAGCAAACAACCCACAATGATGACATGGGGCATGCAGCATTGAATGAGAAACATTCCCCGGGTTGAGAGGTCCATCTGACAGTTTTGTACCTCTCATCCCTTAGTAATAAAATATCCTAAAGTACTCTCTGGGCAGAGAGTACTGCCTACTCCTTTGGATTTCAGCTCTAGTCAAGGACAAAGTGGCAATCACAGGATTTCTGGAGTGAATGTAAAGCTTTATGCCATGGAATTTATTATAATGATATGCTCTCAAGAGATGAATGCTACAATTGAAAAGAAGTTTGAAATCTCCAGACTGAAGGATCCTAACCATTAATGCATCATATGTATGCTTTTAAGCTGTTTCTAGTCATCATTTACTACTGAGATCTGAAAACTCCCCTTGATGCTGTTTACACTGTGAGATTGTAATGATCCATATGGCAACATACTGACATATGTTGTAGCATATGTTGTGAAGGCTTCTGAGCCAGAGTCTTCCCGTGAGGAGTAAGAAGGTGGAGAGGCAGTGAAGAATGTGCATCTCCAAGCATGATGGATGCCTTCTCCTACTTGAGTGTTTCTGGTTTTAGCAGATCTTTAAGTCTGTGGCATCTTTTTAAGATTTTTCAAACCTCTTTTCCTTCATCTCTGTTCTGACTCTTTTGTGAAGGAGCTTGCCAAAGGTCAGTGAGCTCACACCTCTCCCCAGCATCCATGGCTCCTATATCCAATCTCCAATCTTCAATCTCCCTTTCATACTTTTCTGTTTCTTTTCTGTTTCCTCCTCTGTGCTTCCCTGTGTTTCTTTGTCTCTCTTTTCAGAGGCCAGAGTGTGTTGCTGCCTCCCAGCTGACTGCTTTTGCTCTGAAAGAGCAAAAGGAGGGCAAAGGGGTGCCACAAGGAGGAAGGGAGTGTAGGGAAAGGAGCTGTGGAACACACAGTGTGGGGTGGGATGGGAGTGAGGGCTTTGACCACATGTGGAGCACCCAATTTCAAAGCTGTCTTTGCAAAACAGGAACCTAAACACTATTCATGAGCTCAGGACTGTCATACCCCTATAGGATTTTCAGTACTGTGTCCCCTGGGAATACACAGAAATATTTAAAATTTCTCACCAGCCCAAAGGTAAAATGACAGCAGTTAAAAAAGCCTGGAAAGTGGACCTGAAATACAAATTTTAAAACAGTGGGAAACTAAAACTTCTGTAGTATAGTTCCATGCAGCTATTATTTTCTGAGACAGATTTTTCAGAACACATTTTGGTTTTCCATATGATGGTAGAGACCATCACTCATTTTTGTTAGTGTTCTGTGTTTGGACTTCCCAACCTGCCAAAGTTATTATGTGTTACACAACAGGTATATGATAGGTTTGTTGCTGCTTCCTGACACAGAAGGTGGTAAAGGCTTAAATTTAAAACTAGCTCTCAGACAACATTTGAACAATGTGCATGTTCAGAAAAATGTGTAATAAATCCCATCAATGTTGAAAATTTGACTCCTCCATCTCTCATTGTGAATCTCTCATAGATGTATATGTTTAATTTTGTTGTCTGATATTTTCCCCAGTTCTTGTGCCACCTGGTTTCCAAAAAATAATTAAAAAATTTAAATAATTAAAAACAGAGGGATGACTGGAAATGTTTTTCAGAGTTGGAATTTATTTATACTTTGTCAACTTTACTTCCTGGATGGGTGTTTGTCTATTTGTTTGTTTTGTCTACCACAATATCTCTTCACACAGCTAGAGTATACCTACTGTGATGAGAAACACTCTAGAAAGAAGGCTTGAAACTGATATGTATCCATAGGGCAACCACTTTGTGGGAATGACTGGTCTCACTTTGAGCTTCCTGTTATTTAATTGTAAGTTTTCCGAGCTCAGGTTTGGAAAGCATCAGAGAAGTGACAAGCACAACATTTGAGAGAAGATGGTAGAATAGTAAGTGCATTCACTTTTCATCAAGTGAGTTTTCTGCAGTAATCATTCTTGAGCCCAAAGAGGCCTATTACTTAAAACATCCACCTCGGGAAAACTCTAAGCTTCAATGTGAAAATTGAGTACTCCAACACTCCAAATTTTGTGTAGAATTTCACAGAGGCACATTTGCTCTTTTGTCACTTCATCATCTCTGGCTGTTTGGAAACTCATCTCTAACCTCTTCAGTCTCTGAGAATAATGGGAAATTCATCTACTTTAGAAACTTCTGCCACCCTCTAAAATTTCCTCTTTTTTAAAACTATTACGTCCTTGCTCCTCTTCCCTGGATTTAAGCTGACTTTGTTCCACTCATGTCCTACTGACTCAGCTGTGTGCTGTTTCTGTAGTTCCCCACTTTAAAAAAATGCTTTTCTGAGTCCATCAGCTACATTGCATTCTATTTTGTAGTCCCTTCTCACAAACCCGTTGAACAGTTTGACCTTTCTGACAATTAAGAAATCTCATTGGGACCATCCAGTCACAGTCATTCCTAGGTTTTTGGCTTCCCTCACTGCTGAATTTCATCCTTCTCCTGTTTTTCTAGTCTGTTTTTGAATAGGGATAAGCTGTAAATGTATGTAATTAAATGTCCATGTAACTAATACCTGACCATAAAAGGGGGAGAAGGCCATGCCCAGCATTAGGAAGTTTTCCTGTCTACTGCTCTGTGAGAGTCACAGCAATGTTTCAAGCGAGTCAGAGGAAGTCACAATAGTTTCAGAGAACTTTTGAGTTTGACAGTAGCTGAGGTGTGATGTGTTATTGTAAAATGGTGAAGTACTAGATCTGTATATGAAAAACATTGACTCAGTTACCTGTAATTTATGACTGCAAGTACATGAATGGAAAAAACATAACAAATGTGAGTTCTTGAGATTCCACTGTCAGGGAAAAATGATGGAAAGGAGATTGCACATAACAGATACTGTGTAGGCTTAGATGTTTGACACTGTCTTTCCAAGGTCACTCTGAAGTGAGATTGAAAATATCCATAGTAACTATGTGCTTATATAGGACTAAGCAACTAACATATTCTCTTATTTGATTTACATCCAAATTAATGAATACAACCTTTGGGTTTTGGCTCTTTTTCCCCAAAGAAACTTGAAGAATGACATCAATATCTGAACTATGAAGCTTTTGAAGCTTAAATAAAGAGATCTCTATCTAAGGATTTTGAAATGGGATCTTTTCAGATGGTTAGTTATATTTTATTGAAAGAGAAAAATCATTACTGGAAGCTGCAGTAATGTAAAATTATATTGAGGAGTTGATGACATGGCAATCATAAGTGACTCTCAAGCAGCTTGCCACACCAGAACCCTGGGGGGATGAATGCTTTTTACTACCCTCAGTGGCACTGCAGTTCACAGATTGGTGGGTTTTGTTATCCTTTAAAAAGAAATACTCTTCTGTTTTGGTTTCAGCTGGAACAGAGTTAATTTGTTCTCAGCAGCTGTTACAGTGCTGCGTTTTGGACTCAGAATGAGAATGGTGTAGATAACACGCTAAATGTTTTGGTTTTCTACTAAGTTGTGTTCATCCTGAGTCAAGGATTTATTCAGTGTCTCATGCTCTGACAGTGAGTAGGAACACAAAAGACACTGGGAGGGAGCACAGCTGGGACAGGTGACCTAAACTGGCCAAAGGGATATTCCACACCATAGAACATAATGCCCAGTGTATAAACTGGGAAGAGTTACCTGGAAGGGCAGCTGATCTGGGTGTGGGAACAGGGTCCAGCATCCTTCAGTGGAGCAATTACATTGTGTATCACTTGTTTGGGTTTTTTTCCTTTTTACTAATATTATTATTATTTGCCATTATTACTCTATTTTATTTTCAATTTCTTTTTTTTTTTTTTCAATCATTAAACTGTTCTTATCTCAACCTACAAATTTTACCTTGATTCTCCTCTCCATTTTACAGGGGGAGGGTGAGGAGGAGAGAGTGGAGGGCCTAAAAACAACATCGTCCCTCTTCTCTCTAATATGAGAATGTGAGCTGTGGATAAAATTACCACAGGTCGATTCATTTGTGTTACTGTAATTTTGTTTTTGCTTTCATTTTTAATTCTGCTTGCCAAAGAAATTGAACAATCTGCTGTCATTTGGGAAGGGATTAGAAAGTAAGGGGTGAGTGGAAGAAACAGTGGAGGGAGTGAAAGAAAGGTTGCAGAATCAAGTAGGAGCATTATATTTATAGCACCAGGATGACAAAGAGGAAATAAAAATCAGAGGAGAAACTATTAGGACAGTAAATAATTCAAAACCCCAGGAAAACAAATGCAAGCCACAATTACCAATTTTGTCCCTATGTATTAAACCTCTTTCTATGGTATATTTCCTGGTGAGGAAAAAAAATGACTAAAGGATATCAGATGATCCAGATTACGACAACCTTGGGCTAGTTCTGGCCCACACAAAATGGATGAAAACCTTCAGTCCCATGCTATGAGCAATCCATAGATCTAAGTAAGAAGGCCAGAAGGAGCTACTTGTCTCAGAGTAACAGAGGTATCTTTCTAAACTGTTAACTGGGAAACACAGTGAAAGGGTTCAGTCTGTATGTCCTGCCCTTCAACCTGGGAACATATTGATTAAAGTCCATTAAAGCATTTCTTTGGCATACTTCCAACAATCTATTAAAAGTGCCACTATAACTGCCACTGTTTCAAAGACTTTTGTAACTAAATACTTTATAGACTTCATGGGTAATGATTCTTGTTACTCTGATTAATCTAGGAAAGCTATAAATATGCTTATTATTCAACAAATCATGTCTGTTTTAGAAGTTTATCTACTTGTGGTTTTCAGTAATAGAGAAGTACATATTTAAGTCCTCTGGAAATGCCTTTGCAGATAGATGGCAGGATGTTGGATATGTACTGTCTCAACCAGGATCATGCCTGTCTCTTGGGTTATGGAACCAAAAATGTGTACTCTATTTCATTTGTTGAAAGCAGTTGGAGAGGTGTTTTTCTTTATCTCTTGTAACTCTGGGGGGAGGGGGGGCAGATGCCTTCTGATAATGGGCCAGCTGTTAAAACCAGGTGGGGCAGTGTTTCTTATCTCTTTCACCACCCATCCTCCCTCCAGGGGGATATTTTCTGCTGATGGGGCATTAAGGCTCACTAAGGACATGACACATTCCATCATCCCATTGTGAGATGCTCCACCCAGTGGGGGGAGCCAACCATTCCTACCCAGATAAAAACTGAGACACAGGAACACAGGTGTCTCGTTCCACTGGATTCCCAGAGGAAGACTGGATCCTTCTCACCATCACTGGACCCTTTGTCTCAAAATCATCTCTACTCCACCAGAATCACATCTGCCACTCCAGGAGGACTTACTCTGTGGACTGCTTCCAACACCCTGACCAACAGGGTGTCAGGCTATATCTCTGACTCTGTCAGGGTTTCTAGGATTGTTGTTTGTTTGCTTGTTTGTTTGTTTTTTTACTACTACATTTGTATTGTTAATATTCCTAGTAAAGAACTGTTATTCCTATTCCCAAATCTTTGCCTGAAAACCCATTGCAAAATTATAATTTGGAGGGGGTGAGGGGTTTACATTCTCCATTCCAAGGGAAACTCCACCTTTCCCTGGCAGATACCTGTCTTTCCAAATCAAGACAAGAACTTAGAATGCAAACAATAAGGTGATAATGCCATTACTGGCACTAAGATGCAGGTTCATATTTTCTTGGACCTGCTTATTATAAGCTATCTCAAGAAATGCAAATAGGTAGGTATAAGAAATTAGAACTTGGTTCCAGCATTTTGAAGGATATTCCTAGATCTTTTGGAACCTCCTGTTAGAGATGTAGACTGAGCTTAGCTGCCACCATGCTTATCATCATGAAAGTGTGCTTATCATAATAAGAATTTCTGTACATGAAAACATGAAAGTATATAGGACCCTCCACCCAGTGGCAGGGAGCCCGCCATTCCTACCTGGATAAAAACTGAGACATAGGAACACAAGGTATCTGGCTCCACTGGATTCCCAGAGGAAGACTGGACCCTTCTCACCATCACTGGACCCTTTTCACTCAGGATCATCTCTACTCCAAGAGAACCACATCTGCCACTTCAGGAGGACTTACTGTGGACTGTTTCCAACACCATGACCAACAGGGTATATCTCTATCAGGGTTTCTGGGATTTTTCTTTACTTGCTCATGCATTTTTGTACTACTACCTTTGTATTTTTTTGATATTCCTAGTAAAGAACTGTTACTCCTATTCCCATATCTTTGCCTGAAAGCCCCTAATTGCAAAATTGTGATTATTTGGAGGGAGGGTTTACATTCTCCATTCCAAGGGGAGCTTCAACTTTCCCTGGCAGATACCTGTCCTTCCAAATCAAGACAATGCCATATGTCTTGGCTTTTCATCATGTTCAAGACCATGGTGAACGTTGCACAGTAAATGGAACGCAGAGTTTCTTTAAAGATTTTATGGAATTTATATGGGGAAACATCCAATCCAGCTGTTTTCCCATAATCCAGTGAAATAATGGTCTCCTCAACTAATGCTTTTTCTACGTCAGCCTTTTGTGTATGTAGGCATGTGGGGTACTTACAGACTGTTAAGGAGTGCATTAATTTTGTTTTTATGTGCATCAGAGTAGTTATTTTTCAAGGATATATCATCAGAGACCTGCCTAAAGGCTTTATCCTTTTGTTTACTTCAAGTTATTTCCTTTTATCTTGAATTTAAATGGACCTTGCTTTATTTTTGTTGCTTTATTTTCTAAGTGTACATTCCAGATATTAATCATTGTCTGTTTTCTATTTTCCAATGCTGCTCTTTTAAACTCTAATGTACAGCATATTCTACATTGGGACTAGAGACAATTATTTCTATAAAAGCTGAAATTTGAAGATTTGTCCCTCCACCACAATAATGTGTCCTTGTGTTTTACGTTTCTCAAATCACCATTTGAGATGGATCAATAATTGTCAGCATGTCTATAACAACCTGCATTTCGGGAACTTAAAGCACTTAAACAGTCCCCATGACCAGAGGCCTGAGAATGACCTGAAGATGTTAGTAATACTGTGGTGTGTTATTTTCTCCCACATGCAGGGCTACGTGAACACACTTTCAAACTGAAAGCACCACAAGCAACTCATCATACTTTGGCTGCAGTACTAGGACTGGAACAGAAAATGCAGATGTGATTGTCTACAGTCCATGCACAGCACCTAAGAGGAAGACTGAAGAGGTTCATTTGTGGCATTTAAGGGGAGATGGGATTTACCTGCATCAGATGGGGAACTGAAGATTTGGATCAGGATTATTATACAACAGTAGCAGCGTAAGGAAAAGCAGTTGTAGGGGGGAAAAGCTTGTTATTTGTTTGAACCATATTATTTCAGCAAAGTCCTTTAATTACACCTTTCTCATTGTGTCTTTAGTATACTGTCTTGGTTTAGGGCAAATTTGGAAAAAAAAACCCAAATAGAGGTCCCTCTGGGAAGTGGACTCAAATGACCCTTCCCCTTAAACTGGTCCAGGAAAGAGCCTCCTTGGAGGAAAGTGGAAAAAACTATTTATTTAACAAACAAGACACCCACAAGCACAAAGAATGAATAATACAAAACAATAAAACCTCTCGCTGCTCTAAAGGGAGATGGCAAACGGAGGCAGTCCTTGCCGTGGGTGCAGCTCAGCTCACTCAGTCTCTCACCAGCCCCACTCCCTCCGCAGGGCCAGGCCCGGCGGGCCACAGGTGCCAGCCCTCGCTGCTCCTCTGGGGTTTTCAGTCCAGAGCAGATTTAAACAGTCTCAAAAATAAGGAAAAAACCAGTCCAGGGGGCTTCTGTGCCTCAGCTAACTAAAACTAACTAAAAGCAAAAAAATATTTCTGTCCCGCTGCTGTCCCTGCCTCAGCTAACACACAGAGTCCGGGAGCAGGAATGCAGAGGGGTGAACACTGTTTTTTCAAAACAATCTCTGCGCTTCTTCTTGCTCTTCCTTCACTCTCAGAACCATTTTAAAGGTACAGAACTCAATACACAGCACAAACAGAACAGACAATTGGGGATACAAGCATCATAAAGTCATTCTAGGATAGGTACCAATGCAATAGGTATGTTATTTTTCTAATATTTGGCTCCTTTTACTATTTTTTTAGATGCAGCTTTAAGTTAGTTGGCATTTCTATTTACTTATTCAAGTTCCAAAAGTTCAATTGGAAGCTTTCGAATTAAAGCTGATACACTGACAAAAAAAAAATGATATGGCTGAAGAAAACCCAAAACAAAAACAAAAATGAAAGGTAGAGGGAGAGAAAAAAAAGTTGTGGTTTTTTTTTTTTAATTTAAATCCTTGATTTGTAAACAACTGCTGAAAATATGAGTAACTGGATCCAGAGGCCCCAAAAACAAAAGTCCTTTTTTGAAGTCTGAAAAACTTGGAAGATCCATCTTAAATAATTTATTTTATGGTCATATTTCTTTACTTTGAATGATTTAACATATCTGGAATAAAAAGCAGTTGATGAGCAATGCCAGCCACAGATATGGCAAGTGAAAGAAATGAGGATGTTTGCTAAACGGAGCTTAAGTGATTACAATCAGGAAATTCACACTTTTGTGCTCAGATTCATTTGCTTCACTCTAATACAAATTATCCTTGATTTTCTATTACTGAGGTTTCCAGGGCAATAATTCCTGCAGCCATTATGCTGAACTGAGTTTTTCCTGGTGTATATACTTACTTTTAGTGCTTGTGCTCCTTCAACTTTGCTGCAGGTTGTGTATCACACAGAACAAAGAGCAAATCTCCAACTATTCCCTGAGGGTCCAGTGTTTCTACAGTCACTGATTTTCTTCTCTTTCAAATACTACTCTAGGCTGCATCCAGTACTATATTGACATTGTTTATTCTCTGTTATGAGAACTGTAAGAGTGAAAGCTTGTCCTTTGTGTATTTGTCAAGCAGAGGGATCATTCTCTCTGGAGTATAAGTATTTTGTAACAATCATGATGCAGGTGAAGCTCTATTTAGTAAACGTGCAAACTGAGGAGAGACTGAGAAATAGGTTACTAAACAAATAGCACCATGAAAAAATAAAAGGCGGGGGGGTGGGGAAAGGGAGGAAACTGCCACTTTAAATACTCTGCTTCCCAGGAAAATTCCAGCTTTTGATGACTCTTTGTCCAATAAAATCCATTTACTAAGCTGAGTAAGACTCTCTCTTCATGCTCTGGCTGTCTATTCCAAATGGCTGACTGCCAGCAGTTTTGCTGAGAGTGGAAGCCATCTGATATTACAGCACAGTGGAAGAGGGCAATTGCATCAGCAGGACATAGGGGATCAGAGAACCAAATTCAGAGCACAGCCAGCATTTTCCATGCAGTTTGAGAGACAGCACAAGTTGAATGAAGAGCATGATTTTTTTTGGTAACCATCTTTTATCTTAAAAATGGGCTATTTTTAAGTTCAAAAAATGTCAAAGATATGCTTATTATTTACAGCTTGTTAAGTAATGGCTTGAACAGCTCCAATCTCAGTCAAATGGTCCATCAGCTCAGGAGTGAAGGAGGAGGACAGAATCACAGAATTAGCTAGGTTGGAAAAGATATCTGGGATCACTGTGTCAACCTATGACCTACCAGCTTGTCACCTAGACCATGGCACTCAGTACCACATCCAGTCTTTCCCTAAACATCTCCAGGAACAGTGACTTCACCACCTGCCTGGGCATCCCATTCCAATTCCCAGTCACCCTCTCAGTGAAGAACCTTCTCGTAATGTCCAACCTAAAGTTCTGATGTAGCTTAAGGCTATATCCTCTTGTCCTGGTAGTGGTTCCCTGGGAGAAGAGACTGACCCCCACTTCTCTGCACCCTCCTTTTAGGCAGCTGTAAAGAGACCATACACATCTTTCTGAGGAGAGCCTAAGGCATGCTGGAATGTCCGGCACTGTGTTAGCCCCATGTTACAGTTTCCACAGAGCGAGACTTCAGTGCAATGTGGTCGCAACACTTCACATTTTCTGACCTAGATGTACTTTCCAAGTCCACTTCTCTCTGAACAGTAGCACAACTTCCCACCACTTACTATAGAGTTAAATTGAGCATTTACTGCATGGTTGACATAAATCTTTTTCACCAGTTAAAACCTTCCCCATCTTCTCTGTGACCCTCTATATGTGCTAGCTTGCTCTCTAGACTATATGTTAAACCCTGCATGAGGTTTTGGGCTCAGGTTTGAAAGTCTTCCATGCTGCAGTAAGGTTGCAGCTGATGTCAGCCAGCTGGTGGTAGGCCTCTAGTGTCCCCCATATCACATCCAAAGAAGAAGCATGTTCTTTTATGAGTCAACATGGAGGAATCACAAAACATCCGAGTTTATTAAAGCATCAGAACATCTGATTTACAAATGCCAGTGGCCAACTGAATTAGAAAAAGCTCTTGCTTCACTCTGCAGTGAGGACACTGCACTGAACATTACAGTCTGTCGGGTTAGGACCCTCTACACAGCTCTGTGCAACATTAGTGAGATCTTAGTCTTTCCCATTACCAGAGAAAATCTTTCCAGAATTGGGATGGGGGGAGTACCTTGACTTTTCTGTAGTCATTATTTTAAAATTATTGCAATCAAAATCTTTAAAGTCTTTCAAACAACAACTTTCATACACTTCACATTACAAGTATTTATGAGAAAAAAGGGTAACTTTTATATAATTAACAGAAAAAAGCAGAATTGAATAAAATTACTCAATGTGAGTAGGATTGGCTTAACATTTTTATTTATCATAACTCATGCTCTTAGTAGTGAACTCTTCTCAGTAATAATAGAAACTTCAGCCCTTCAAACATTAATTGCCATCACGTGAATTAACCTTGGCAGGCAGTTAAGTATCACACAGCTATTTTCTCACTTTTCCCCTTTCCCCATTGGAATGGGGGAGGAGCAAAGGAAATGTATTGGCAAAAAATCTTTTGGATGCAGCTAAAAAATGTGTATTAAGTGAAGAAGGAGTGGAAGAAGACAGAAATACATTGAAACAAAACAAGTGGTGCAAAATCACTGCCTCTCACAATCAGACTGAAGCAAAACACAGCCATGTCTCTAAACCCCCTCTTTGTTTCATTGCTGCCTGTGGCATGATAGGATGTGGAATATCTCCTTGGTAACTAGCTCATCTGCCTTGTTTTGTCCCCTCTCAACATCCTGCCCACCCCCAGCCTCCCCCCACCACTGGGGTGGCAGTGTGAGAAACAGAGAAGCCCTGGATGCTGGAAAAACACTCTTCAGCAAGACAGGCAAGACAGCTGTGTTATCAGTATTGTATTGGCCATGAATCTAGAGCACAACACTCTACAAGGTGCTACAAGAGAATTGACTATATCCCAGCCAGGCTCAGTACTCTTGGTTTTTTTCTTATTATCTCCACTGCAAATTTCCTTGACTGATTTTCCATAGCTGAAAAGGGAGGGACCATCACATTTTCTCTGGCTAAGGGAGCTGCAGTACAAAACTGTTTGGGTCCCTCCAGAAGTATGGCACAAGTTCTGGACTAGCCACAAGACCAAGCCCATGAACAGTAAAATCTGTATCATACTTCAAGCTAGGAACAGTTCCACAGAGGGTGAGGGATTGGAGTACAGTGAATGAATGCTCAGCTGGTCCTGAAAAGCTCAAAAAAAATTAAACTGGAATGTGATTATTGCTGGTAATATTTCCTCCAGACTCAGAAAGCACCATGTCATTCCCTAGATGAGATAGACTCTGACCTAAGGCAGACATTGCTGAGCAGTCTTACAGGCAGTGAGCACATCTACTTTCTGTTTAACATCGTATCTTTTCTGAAATGACCCCAAGCTGCCAATGTCTGCACACTTTATCAGTGTCATCCCCGCGGCTGCTTTCCAAACAAGACCCAGAAGAGAGCACAGTTGCTGGCTGGAGGTCCTACACCGCCATGGGTGGAAATGTGTTTAAACATGAGAGCTGTTTCCCATGAGGACCAATGGGAAAGCATCATTGCAAGAAGGGCCCCAGAAACATGGACCATTAAGGTGTTGTGTAAGGGCATTCAAGGATACAAAATTTTGTGCCAAAGTACTAGCCTGTATCCTCACTGTACTGTTAGTCTAATTTTGTTTTCTTTTATATATTTGGTATGAATTTGCATTCATTTTAGTGGGACATGGTCATTTAGGGAGTTTTTGGAATGAAAGCTGAAATTGCATGTAATGAGGTGGAACTAATAAATGAAAGCTGACCCGTCAGTGAAGCAAGGCATTGCAGGAGTATTCAGGCTCTAGAAATACATGCTCAGGTAACAAATAATAATACTAATAATAATTACAGTTCAAGAACTTCTGACCACTTACATCTTAAAGTTTTATTTATGTGTCTGTGTGAGTTAATAGGACATAAATCAGTAAGAAAGTGGCATCATTTTCTCCAAATTATTGAATTTGTGTACCTATGTTGTGCTGAAAGAGACAGAGACATCAAACTTAAACTAACAAACAAACAAACAAACAAACAAAATGAGCTGGCTTAAATACTGCTTTCAGATTCACTCAAATAATGTCCAGGCATCAATTATTATATGTGACACCAGATAGGTGCTTGTAGACACTTTTGGTTTCTCTTTTCAGTCAATGAAAAAACATGTTAAAGGCAGAATGAGTAAGATAATTTCAATGTTTCCATTGACCTAAAAAGCTAGCACTGGCAGATAAGAGAAAAAAAAGGGAGTCTGATTTTTTAAGTAATCTAAATGAACAAATCACTCAAGATGGGGCCATCAAACTACAGACTACAAACTACAATCAAGTGCCCATACTTTATACTTATGAACACTGTGTATGATACAAGACAGGTTTTCTAAAACTAAGCAGTAGGGTATATTAAGGCTTTTCTATTTTGCAAAACAAATCGCTAACATCAACCATTCCAAATGTACAAGTCGCTCCGTAGTTTCAAAATTATGGTGGGATTTGTGATTTCTACCAATTTCAAACATGGCAAAATGGTTAAGTGCTTTGGTTAACTCTGGGAAACTTTTTTTTTTTTTTTTTTAATCAAAGCCTAATACTAATTAGTATTTGATCTTGGCTTTGTTTTTCTTTCAGATGTTTCAAATTGACAAGGAAAAGACAGTAGTGCCTAACCTTCCGTTCAATTACATTGCCTTTTCCTATTTATGCTTAAAACCAAAATACTAATAATAGCTTTTAAAGCATTATTTTATTTCTAAGAACCAAAATTAGGTCTGCGTTAACATGACCCTTTTTATTTGAGGACACAAGTACATGCTGCATAATTGTGAAACAGCTAGTGAAAGAAAGATCATCAGCCTGGGGTTGAAATAGTCTAAAAACTCTGCTTTGTCCAAATTACCAATGTGTGTTGTATTTTCATCTTCATTTGCATATATTAAAAGCTACGCATGCAAAACACATTCCCCTTTGTGGAGAATAAACTATGTAAATGCAATTTATATCTTTAATTTGGACTTGAAAATTGAATCCATTCAAACATAAAAAGGTTTTTGTGCACTGAATATTCCTGAGGTGGTTTAAAATGCTTAAAATAAATATTGAGCAGATGACAGGAAAAACTTGTCCTCCATATCACAAAAGCTGGTTTAATAAATAATTTAAGTGTCTAATTAATATTGACTACTCTGGGATTCTAAACTATTAATTGTGCAATCTATACAGGTGGCAGGCATTGATGGAAATAGAATGCAAATGGGGAAAAGGTACATTTTAAATTTTGCAGTATTAAAAAATACTTGACACTAAATAAAAGAAATTGATACAAAAGAGAGTTTGCTTCAGGTCTTCAGCTCCCAAGTTTCCTGAAGGCAAAGGCTGTGTAATTTGCTCAAAAAACCTTTTGTTCGTAGCATATGGTCAAATGCTTGCTCTCCAAAAGACAAACATACTGAAGCTCGGCTCTGAAACTCAGCTCCAAATGCTTCAGTGTGAGGTTGCCACACCGTAGCTGTTTAGGCTTGTGCCTTTCTTTTGACCATTAGCTGTTTCAGCTTTCATGCTGACCCGTACCTCAGAACTTGTTAAACTCCGCCAGAGGGAACTAACTTGTCTCTATATTTTGTTTTAAAGTTCAGAAACAAAAGCTGGAGTGTGTGAAATAAGGTAAACCTCTCAAACGAAATATATACCAAT
Source organism: Phylloscopus collybita (assembly GCA_027886175.1). NCBI lineage: Eukaryota > Metazoa > Chordata > Aves > Passeriformes > Phylloscopidae > Phylloscopus > Phylloscopus collybita. The sequence continues at coordinate 5,350,852 of JAJNNQ010000029.1, forward strand.
TTGTTTTCTAGATAAATGAGGCAGAGAAGAAAAAAACCTCAGATCTCTGTAATTACAAGTTCTCTATGATTTTCTGAAGTGCACTTTAATGTGCCTCAGGGACTATAGCACACTCGTATACAATTGCTCATCTTGCTTTGCTTTGGCCAATTCCCCTTATCCTCAGTAATGGACTAGTTTGCATCTAGACTACAATCAAAATCCTCATCTTATCCTTCTGACCACTATACTTACTAAAAAATTCTGGTTTGTAACTTCAGCTTAATGCCAAGCTAGTAGCTGCATAATGTATAACCTTATTATGTGTCCAGCCAACTGAATGCAAGTCTGAGGAAATCAAGACCAGAAATATGAGATCCAGGCTTAATGAAATTAAACCAAGCTACTGGTGGAGTGACTTTTGTAACCTGATGATGATGCTTTCCAGGCTGAAGGTGCTGGGTCTGCTTGTAAAGGAAATTAATTTATTTGAACAGAGGGTTCTGTCATGACCCCTGAAAAGATTAAAATATAAGAGCTACAGTGTGCTATAAGGTCTGTTAGGTGTTTGACTGCCTGGCATTAGAGTGTAATGATGTCAGGGCTTGAAGAGGAGGAAACAATGCTTTGGAAACTCCTTCTGACTTGAAGGAGTGGTGCCCAGGGACATGGTATATCAGCATCAGTTTGTCTGTATTTACATACACATTTGGTGTTTCAAGCCAGGCTGAGTGTGGCATACACTAGCAAAAGCCATGAGCCATGAGAGTTCTCACACGCTTGGGGTATTGAGTATTGATCAGTATTGATTGGCCTGAGAGTTGGGCTATTATTAAAAGTAGAATTGTGTTGAAGGCAATCAGTGATTCTTAAGTAAACACCTTAGTAGTTACCTATATACAGTATGTTCACCCAAGTGTGAATTAATCTAAATTTTTTATTTCACATTCTAATCACAGAAGGTGCATGTGATCTGAAGGTGCAATCATTCATACACTATTAATGTCTCTTATTTATAAAGGAAAACAAAAATTACCTGGAGAGGTAATCATTGTACATTGGCAGCCTGTTCTAATCATTTGCATGCACTGTTGCCAGGAGGCACGATGTTCCTGTTTCCATATTATGAAGTCTAGATTTTTTTCGTATTTCTTGTAGCCATAGAAGTTAAATAAGTAAACGGCAATGACAAACTGCTTAATAGTGTTTACCTTCTAATACGTTTAAGCCCAATTCTGGAATTTATGTAGTCTGTGAGAAAGGAAGAGAAGAATACTATTTTCTTTTAAAATGTTTAAAATTTTTAGCAGAACCCGTTCCTCATTGCTCACTGAAATAATTTAACGCTTAATAAATTACTCTTCTGGTAAAACTAAAGCAGAACTTCATGGTTTCTCAAATCACATTGATTTTTGACAGGAGGTATAACAGCTTTTGAAATAGCCTTTTAGTGCTCCAGCAGCTAATTAATTAATTAATTAATAACTTTGGAATGGGGAGTCTGAAGTTTTTTCTCTACATCACTGTTGGCTATCTTTTAAGTGCGATTCTTGTTTTATAGGTCACAATATTTTGGAAAGTTCTGAAAATTCTAGCAAAGAGCATTTTGAAAGACTATAAGTTTACTAACTCTCAATATTTTGAACTACTCTTATGTTACAGTAACCATATACTTCCCCTGTACAATCTGTAACAGGATTATAACATGGGAAAAATGAGGGAAATTAATTATAGCAAAGCAGTTTTGTATGCAGCCTACCTTATTTCACTGGTGCAAAAAGAAATGGTAATAATACAATGGCAACCAAGTGCACTGAAGCACAACTCAACAAATGTTACCAGGTGGCTCTTGAAAGAGTTTCTAGAATATACATTTCTCCAAGTTTTCTCCTTCTGTCTGTGACCTCAAAGCAAATTTTTACAAAGGAGTTATATGGTATAACTCTGCAACCCTTGCAGCTCAGACCCTTTCTTCTCCAAAGAGCTTGGGAAGGCTTTTGCTGTTAATCAAGAAGACTCTGGTATCTCCTTGTGGCTCTTTCAGTTAAGCATGGGAATAACTGATAGTGGCTTTAAAGATGCCTGGGACTGAGCCTTCAAGATAACAGCTATGAGGAGATGCCATGTGATTCTTTCATGAGAACAATCCAGAGTGACTTAACAGCCACCACAGAAGGCACCACTTGGAGAGAAAGCTGGAGCATTAGCTTATGACTCTGCAAAAATAATATGTGCAGGCCTTGGCTGTGAATACAGCATGAAGGGTTTTATTGTTAAGTTTAGAATAGCTTGCACAATGCTAGAATGCCCTTTTGTCTTAGGATGTATTTCTTGTTTTAATATGTAGCTTTCTTGTAGTTTCGATAAGGGTTTCTAGGTCAGCTTTAGCCCCTGCTTAGAATCCTTTTTATTGGTTCCCCCTGCCTCACCACCTCTGTCATGCATAATTACCTTCGTGTCCATCATATAATTCTTATCTTTGAAGTACAGTAATGTTAGCCAGTGACCTCGCAAGACTGCCCTCGGCCCATCCCAGAACTTGTGCTGGATTTGTTAGAACTTAAATGACTTAATTTGGCATGATGTATTTAGATTGTTTTATTGGTATCTGTAACTTAGAACCCACCCCAGAATTGTAGTATTAAACCGCCCACCACCCCAGGCTCGGGGTCTCTCTCCAGAGGCACCAGCCTGGTGGCTGGGGGGATCACCCTGACCCCCTTTCCCCCCACCCCCGAATAAAGCCTCTGTTCCCTGGAAACTTCAAGAGAGAGAGAGTCCCCTCTTTCTTCGATCCAGCCTTAGCAGCGTTATCCGGCTGTGAGAGCCGAACCCCCACAAAGTGACTGGTTGTGGCGTGCCAGAGCAGCCGGGGTGCCCAGGCTGGACACAGGCCGGGCCGGGCCAAGCACGCACTGCAACATTAGCTGTCCTTGGTGACTGACCTCTAACCCTGCTGGGCCATTTCTTTTGGGGTGGGACAAAGAAAGGCAGAGATCACACAAGTCTGTGGCAAGCAGGGTCATCACCAGGACCTCTTGGTGATAGGAGAGCAAGATGCATTGGTGGATACCAAAGAGCAAGAGCTCATCTCTGAGTTGTAACATGTCATGGGAGAAGAGGAAACTGACGGTAGGATGGAGGATGAAGACCAGCACAATCACAGCAACTAAGTGGAGACCGGGAGACTTTTCAAAGGTGAGAGCCTACAGCTTGCCCCAGGAAGAGGGGCATGCTCACAGAAGTAGTGTACGAAGGGAGAAAGATGGGGTTCTCATCATGTTTCTTTTAGCTATTGCAAATCTTAGAATTTTACTCATGCAAGAAGGAAACAGATTCTTTCACAGAATGGGACCACTAAGAATTTAGAGGTATGTGGAAGATCAGACAGCCACAGAAGCTGAGCTGGGTAGCACCACGGGCCTCTTGGCCCTGGTACAGTGGAAGTTGTGTGAGAGATAAACTCAAGGCAAGAACAAAAGTGAAGCTATCATGTCTGATCACTCTGACCACTCTGAGGAGAGAAGATGTAACAAGGACATTGCTGACGCAAAAAAATGTAATACAGACTTGATAACTGAAAAGACTGTGTTGCTAAGGGAACAGGAGCAAAGGGGTCCTAGTGGAAAATTTTGTACAGATGTTAGAGAACTATAAATAAGGGTGATTAGTGTAATAAAGTGACCTTTCCTTGTGTAGCATGGCCTGTGTCCTTCAATCACTGCAGAGGTGTAAGAAAAATTCTGACATGTCAGTTCTGCCACAGACCACATGTTTCTTGCCCAAAAATCTGACAGGAAATCCAGTATTATTTTTGTGAACTATCTTAACCACTCCTCCATGGCATGAGTGACCTAGTAAATTTGATGTGCCCAGCAGAGTGGCCTAATGCCAGTTTAAAGTGGCTCCTGTGAAGTGGCTGAAAAATGAGACCATGCAGTACCTCACTAGACCATATCTGTGTAACTTATATTCTTTCTCTCCTCCCTACTCTTCAAAGGACCCTTGACCCTCTTTGTCTGTAAAGAGCAGCCAGCCTTCTCCATCCCTACCTTCACTCACAGGACATGCCTATGGTGTCCCTGCAAATCATCCTTTGTATAGGGACAGCTGGGCATGGCAGGATCACAGTTCGTAGCCTAAAAAAAAAAGGAAAAAACCTCCCAATCTTCAGAAATCCAAAATTTCAACACTATATTTCAGCTATAATTAACTATATATAATTTTGACATTTACTATCCCCAGCTATTTTTTTATATAAAAGATTGATTTGGAAGATGACCAATAAAACTTCTCTCCTTAAGTAAGGCCTTTAGTTGCAAGATTTGTAATTTAATTACAAAATTCTCATTACTGTTAGTGTGTCTGTCAGAATTAAAAATTATTATTGTCTTTTACCTAGTATGTAAATTTTTCCTGGAATATAATAAGAATGCTGTTTTACTCTTACAAATTCAAGCACAAGATTCCCTCCCAGCCAGCTTGATTTTCATTTCTTTTGGCTGTAATATATTACCCCAAATATATTACAAATCTGTTACCTGCAAGAGAGATGAAAATTTGGAAGTCAACACAGTGGTCTTCAGCATGAATCATTATTAGAAATTAATTAGAGTTTACCTGAAGTGGAAAAGCCACATATTTATTGCTGACAGTGTTTAGCAATTACATCTTGGTTATTTATAAAAACAATTTTTCTGCCTTGGGACATGACATTGTGTTTCAGTGTATAATAGTGTTGTGGTATAGCTTTGGGATAAAAAATTAAGACTTTTTCTGTCATACCAACAATCACCCACCAGGGAAAACTTGATAGCAGCAGGATAGACAGAATCCATAAGGCAGCTAAATAATTTTGTCATTATTCCCAGAATTGTTTACTTAGAAGGAAGTTGTACATGACTCTGAGTGACAGAAAAGGAGAGTTTCTTTCCATGGAAGGATCTGCTCTAGCCATGGGAAAACCCACAGGACCCTGCCTGATGCTGCACAAACGTGGGGTGCCGAGCATCTGAGGGGATGTAAGATGCTTCTCACTACCTATAATCCTCTTCTTATTCTCATTAAAGCAGATGCCCTATTAAGCCACTTGTTGGACTTTTCTCACTTAGATTCAGAAATATCCCTTCACTGACTCACTTTCACATCACTCCACTTTCCACTCCTGGTGAAAGAACAACTCCTAGCGTAGCCAGCCAATAGATCTAGAGAAGATGGCTTGCTGCTTCTAAAAGGTGTGTTTGTCATTCGAACTTCAAATAAGACTGCCTCAGTTTTTCCCATTAGGCAGCCACCCACAAGTTCAGTTCCAGACAGGTTGTACCAGATTCAGCACAGTTATGGAGGGGAACAGATCTACATCCCATCACAAAGTGTTTAATCTATCCACTTCTTTTGCACATAAACATTTGTGAGTGTAAAAAATCACCTTGCTGTCAAAGTTCCCAGATGTGCTATATCCTCACTCTGCTGGATGCTTGCAAAAGGGGATAGAAATTGTCCAAATAGGAGTGTCTGATATTTTTGAAGGCAATGATATTTTGGGAGCAGTCTTTGGCTCAGTAAATCTGTATGCATTCAAATACATGCAGAAACAGATCTTCATGTTTAATAGCATGTCTGAATGCTGAATATTGTTAATGTTGAAAAGACCACATGCTCAGAACATGGGACCCAAAATGATTTTTGTCTTTTACATTTTCATGGGCTCTCTTGCTTTCCTGGCTTTCAATTAACTCATTTGGTTGGATGGTGCCACAGTATGGTGGAAACCAGCTCAGCAGCCATTTCTAATCAGGCACTTCAGATGGCTAAGTATTGACTTTTCTGATCTGAGCTCTGTTGCTCTGAAATACTTGAGCAACAACATTAACAATGCTTTTCTTTAGAAGCTTGCCATTTACATATGCAATAAACTATGAACTTCCAACCCTAAAGCTGGTGAAAAAAAGCTTTCCTTGCATAGCATCTGATGAGGTGCTATTTTGAAGCTAGAAGCCAGAAAGCAGTTTATAGCTGTTGTTATTTTCAGTTATTCTTCAGCTGGGACGATTTGTGAATTATAGGATGGGAGAAAGCCATCAAAACAAAGCTAAATATGGGTGTGTTGGACTCTGTCTTCCCAGAAAAATAGGTTTCCTGTAAGCTAAGTGTCTTTTTATAAGGTCCTTGGGGCCACAGCAAATGAGTACACTAAGAACACACCAGTCTTGCAGACACAGCTTCCAAGAATCGTGCTTGAGCTGGGAAATCCGTTTTAGTTTGAAATTTGAAGGCACAGATGACCAGCAATGAAATGTACAGTACATGATTTGCTAATTTTACAGGAACCAAAATCTGCCAATAAAATAAAATAGAATATTTATGTTGGAAGAGACCTACAGCTATTATCTAGTCCCCTTGCCTGATTACTTTGGGGCTAACCAACAGTTAAAACATTGTTAAGGACATTGTCCAAATGCCTTCTTGTCTTAGGTTGCAATGCAAGATGTAACCAGAAGTATGTATTCTATCATCATCTGTTGAAACCAGGTGGAGCAATGCTCTTTATTTCTCCCACTACCCATCCTCCCTCTGGGGGATATCTTCTGTTAATGGGCCATTGAGTTTTGCTGCATGACTGATAAAATTGCATTTGAGGACATAGTTTAGCAGTGAACATGGTGGTGCTGCTAAGTTGGACTTAATGGTCTTAGAGATCTTTTCCAACTTTAACAATTCTATGATTCATGGTGCAGTATCAAATCTGACATCCCACTGTCAGATGCTGCATCCAGGGGAAGGAGCCAAGCATTCCCACCTGGATAAGAATCTGAGATTTGGAACACCACGGCAGCCTTTTCCACTGGATTCTCAGAGGAAGACTGGACTCATCTACACCACCACTGGATCTTCAGAGGAAAACTAAACCCTTCTACAGGATCATTGCTTCAACAGAAACACATCTGTCACTCCAAAAGGACTGCAGCCACCACTGAATTGGAGTGCTACCAACACCCTAACTAACAGGGTGTCAGATTGTATTCTGTCAGTGGTTTTGTGCTACTGTATTTTAATTTTCCTATTAAATTGTAGTTCTTCTTTATTTTTTATTTATATATACTAGTAAAGAACTGGTATTCCTGTTCCCATATCTTTGCCTGAGAGCCCCTTAATTTCGAAATGATAATAATTTGGGTGAAGGGGTTTTACATTTTCTGTTTCAAGAGAGGCTCCTGCCTTCCTTAGCAGACACCTGTCTTTCAAACCAAGACACTCCTAAACACTAAGAGTTTTGGGGCATCAACCACCTCTTTACAAGCTTGTTTGAATGTTTGACTACTTTCTTGGTAAATAAACACTTTCTTATGTCCAGACTGAACCTATCCTGACATGACTTCTTGTGCATCTTGTCACCAGATCACCAGAAGTGTGGGGTCACAACAGCCTCAGGCAGTGCTACAGGCTTGGGGCAGAGTGACTGAAAGTACTCAGTGGAAAAGGACCCGGGTTTGCCTATCAGCAGGAGCTGAACATGATCTGGCGTGTTGTGCCCAGGTGGCCAAGAAGGCAAATGACATCCTGGCTTCTATCAGCAATAGTGTGGCCAGCAGGGCCAGAGAAGGGGCTATTCCCCTGTACTCCCACTGGCAAGGATGCACCTGAAGTGCTGTATCCAGTTCTGGGCCCATCACTTCAGGAAGGTCATTGAAAAGCTAGAGTGAGTCCAGAAAAGGGCAACAAGGCTGGTGAAGGCTCTGGAGCACAAGTCCTGTGAGGAAGAACAGCTGAGGGATCTGGGGGAGCTTTAGCCTGGAGAAAAGAGGTTCAGGAGAGACCTTATCACTCCAACTCAGAATATTCTGTGATGTGGAAAGAAATTAAATTAAATGTTTCAGTTCTCCACAACTGACTGAAAGGGGCATGTAGCCAGGTGGGGGTTACTTACTTCTCCCAGGTAACAAGGATAGAACAAGACAAAATTACTTCAGGTTGCACCAATGGAGGTTTAGACTGAATGTCAGGAAAATGTTGTCAAGCACTGGAACAGGCTGCTCAAGGAAATGTTGAGTTACTATCCCTGGAAATGTTTAAAAGATGTGTGGATATTTGAGGACATAGTTTAGCAGTGAACATGGTGGTGCTGCTAAGTTGGACTTAATGGTCTTAGAGATCTTTTCCAACTTAAACAATTCTATGATTCATGGTGCAGTATCAAATAAAGGAACAAGAAATGGAGAGATAGGTGAAGTTTTTATGTCACTCCTAATTGAATTTAAATACTAGGACACTATGATGTTGAAAAATTGTAAATGGGGAAAGATAATATGTGAAATTTCCAATTTAAACCAATATTTAATGAGGTAACTATATTTTTGAGATGTCTTTAAGTATCAATTTACATTTTTATTTTTTGTGCTGTAAGTACAACTCACACATTGAATTGATATCATTATCTTTGGAAGTATCATTTTGAAGAACATCTGAAGAACAAGAAAATCTTTAAGAGAAACCTACATTTTATATAAAGAAGCTAATTATTTATAATTAAATAGCATTAGGATTTGCTAAGCTCTCTGCTGCCATGAGCTCAGAAATACCACAGAAAAATCTGCTGTTGCATAAGGGCATTACTCATTCTGGCCACCTGCTTTAAAGATCCTTTGCCAAATCTCTTTATGATCAGTTTTGAGCCCAGAAAAGAGCAAGAATTAAGAAGCATCACTTCTTCAGAGGACTTTCATTTAAAAGGTGGGGAAAAAGTGTTTGCAAATTCATCTCTTGATTTTCACTGTTTAATAGCACTTAGTAATTGCAGTTCCCTTTCAGTTCACAAGTTCAGTACAATACCTCCACATATTTAGAACTTCTTAAACACCAGCCATCTTTACTTAGTCTGTTAAACAAGGGAAAAAAACCCCAACTATTTGAGCACTCTCCAGACACCCAGATTTGACCACAGACACCCAAGTCATTACCACACACTAAAATGATTAAAAAGTTTTTCATGTTATAATGGGAATATCTTGCCCAAATGGTCTATCTGAAATATTTCATATTTTTACCAGACAGAACCATAACTGTGTTTTGTGGCACAGGTATGTATAGCTTTAAAAATCTTTGGAAAAGAAAAAAAAATTTTGAGTTTTTGAGTATTTACTCATTTGTGCCTAATCTCTGTGTATATGACAACAAGATAAATCCATTTTCAGTGCTTGCACACCACCTTTGATAGACTTCTGTCAGCTGGTTTCTGCTTCTATGATGACAGAAATGTGATAGTTACTGTCTACTGTTCTGCTTAACCAAAGAAACTACAGTGCTACCAGTCCCTCCTCTTGTGAAAGTCAGAATTATTTTATCAGAAACTGAAGTGACTGCAGTACTTTGCCCCTTGCAGAGAAAAATGCTGCAAAGCAAGAAAGAAATCTAATAATGGAAAAGAACCAAAGAGTCAACACATGATAATCAATTCTTCAATTACTTAATCAGCTATACAATCCCCATACCATATGGACATCCTCTTGCCCTTTCCAGTATGATGCATTAATAAATAGCAACCTTTAAACAAACACAACTAAGATGCACTCCAAGTGCACTCCAGGACTAAGTGGGTCTTGTGTAATGAAAGAGAATGTAGTATAACATATGCTTGAGGAGGTTCTCTTTGCTTCTTAACAGTGGTTGTCTGGTTAACCTGGATATATGTATATTTTAAATGTCATTGGCAAAAAAAAGATTAAATTTAATGCTATAGTAAACAGGAGGCTGCAGCACATAGGTCTACAGTAAAACAACAGATGGCACAGGTTAAATCTATTTATTAGCAGTCACTTGGCAAGGAGACTGGAAAAGAGAAAGAAAAGAGACAAACAGATGCCAGGTGTATTATAATAACACTTGGTATGATAGTTCCACTAAAATATGTTTCTTTTTCTTGTCTCAGCCTTCCACCAGAAATTTTAGGGGTCTACTGCTTCTGATTAGGAACGTTTAAAAATATGCACAATGTTTACTCTGGGATATGATGAGTAGCTGGTTTTCTACTGCTGAAAAATGGTGGAAAATAAGGGACAAGAAGCAGTGCAAAGTCTTCAAACAGTGGTGGACAGCTAGTTTGCCACGGCAAAGCTGGATAGCTTAACTGCTTTTCTGTCTGTTAACTGCTTTGATACTAAACTCTCTGCCCTATTTGATTATGTAACTCTGCACTGTGGTTCTTTCCAAATTAGGATTCCATTTTTCACAGGAATTATTCTAGTTTTCTCTGTGAAGTTACTAGAGGGATTAAAAAAATGTTTTTAGTGTTTTAACTTTGGTTTTAATCTCCAAGTCCTAGTGAGCAATAGAGTGGTTTATGTGTTCTGAAGATAATTATCCTGTTATTGTTCCCTTTAAAGATAACTAAAATGGCAGTGCATTTTTTTCACCCAATAAGGCTGTTATCTATGGCGTTAATATGATCAATATGTTGATCATCTCACTGTTTTTTTCCCTCCTCTTCTTTCAAAGGTTTGAAGTTCATGGGCAACAAGCTAGCTCAGTCACTGTTAAATCAAACTCACCTCATATCCTTTTATAAGTGTAACTTTAATTCTGAGTGATACTGGTGATAGCAACTGTATGCCAGCCATGGTCAAAGTGAATTTCTGTTCCATGTGGTATCACACTCTGTTATTTTTTCTGGGTAATGTGGCCTGTCTTCCACTGGCAGCCTTTTCAGGCACCTCCTTGTTAGCGCATAGTAGAGCTGAAAAAACCTACAAAAGTCTCAGATTACCTCTTTTGCATTGTGAAAAAGATACATGGATTGACAAATACATTAGGATATGTTATTATCCATTATTCAGTTCTACCATTAGTGAACATCTGGCATGGGGAAGATGAGATGCCTATTTACTTACCGTCTGCATTAATGTTAATTTCCAGCAGGCAACAGTGAGCATGCCACTTTCACCTGTTTAAAGGAGGCAAATGCAAAACAAAAATAATTTCACTAATATTAAGAGCTACAGATTTAAATGTTATCTTTAAACATACCTATTCTTAAAGTATCATTTATATGAGATTTCTTTATGGACTGGAAACAAAACTAACAAGGACTGTGAAAGGTCAGTTTATTTCAAGTTTACGGAACAACAAGGTCAAGAGGTGTAACACTGCAGGAGAGTATAGCCAGATATAAATAATTTTGTTTTGTCTAGCTGATGTTATCCAGTAGAGCTGAATCACGCTGATTTTCAAATATAGTCAGAAAAAACCCAACAAAACAGCCTCTTCTCTAAATTGCAGTTATGAAAGCCTGATAATGTTTGTATGACCTTTGTTGGTTGTTGATTTTTTCTATTGTCTTTAGCCTCCAAATTTAACACATTTCCATTTTAATGTGCAGACTAGAGATTTGAAAGAAACATATGGACATGTCATGTTTGCGAATCACCAGTAACTTATAAAGAAAGGGAATGTTGGACAAAATTAAGAGGAATAGATTATTTGTTAAGAGCAGCCATAGGAACCTCTATAAATTCACATCTAAGACGGCAAATAAAACAAGTGACACACATGAAAATACTAATTAGTAAAGATTAGACTAGTATTCATGAAATAAAGAAAGATTATGCACAAAATTGTGGATTATTTTTCTTTAATATGTGCAGGGGTGTGTTTTTCTCAGCATTGACCGAGCTTCTGGATGGTTTTCTAAAAACAATGCAACTTTTACATACCAAAAAGTATATTTATCAAGAACATTGAACTTTTGACCTGATGCCTTAAGTTTTAGCTTTCATATTTTCCAGATTCTAATTATATTGGTACATACTTCACATGAAGTGTTAGCAAGTTCTCTTCACACTTTAGTTAGACAAAACAATCCTTTTCCAGCCCAAAACCAAGGACATCTTTGCAGCTTCAGGCCCCAAAAGTATAAACAACAGCAGACTGACAAGAGCAGTTTGGGAGAATGGGACTTCATATCCTGAAGCTGTAATTGGACACTTAACCCCAATATGTTAATGTACATAAATGGACCAGAACTTAAAAAAGTGTGAGAACTTCTGTCCATCTTGGGTGTAGCCTCAGTTTGTAGCCTTGTACTACCCAAGGTGTATCTTTTGAAGGCCTTTTTAATAAATACCTACTTTATTCCTTTAACACTGCCTAGCTTCTGTTCCAGGTAGCCTCTCAAGGTATCAGACCCATATATGTTCAAGTAACCCAGAATGTTTTTCAAAAAGGAATCAACAGAGAAGGAAAGAAATTCTGATTAGAGGCTACTGAGAAAGAAAAGAAGAAAGACATCTAAAGAATATGTTTTAAATAAAAATAAAATCATTAAATCATCCTTGTTCTGTATCACATGATAGAGAGGAGTTAAAATATATCTAAGTAGAGAAGTTGGCTGTAAAAGTACATGATGAGATGCACATGTGCCCAAGAGTTGGGCTGCTGAGGAACATTGCAACAGGGGACAGGTGGATAGAGCTGCCAAGATTAAAATGTCTCAGGAGGATCTGGTCTGGCAACAACGGTGAATTATTTCTGACTTAGTGTACATTTATATAAATGTGTGTGCATATAGTTGGAAGGTGTAGGATCCAGGTGTGATGTAAATGGTATTCCATAGCCCTAGTCCCAGCCACGACGGAGTTAATTTTTACCATAGCCATGAGGGAGTGGAGCCTTGTTGGCATGTTGGCCCTCACATCATTTCTGGGAGTGGGGCTAGGGGACCCTCCAGCTTCTGGGAAGAAGGGCATGATTATTGAATAAATATGGCAGATGGAGGGAAGCAGATGTTTCATGGGCAGATGATTCACTGTCTTGGACTTCGTGAGCATTTTACAATTGTGAGGATTTTGTGAGCTGATTTGATGTAAATCAGCCTCTCTTTGTACACTTTTTCTATTAATGTTGTTGCTGTTACTGCTCATTTTCTTGTCTCATTGCCCTTCCCAGTAAACTCTTCTTATCTCAACCCGTGATCTCTGCGTTTTGTGCACTCCATTGGGGTGTAGGAGGGGAAGTGAGTGATGGTGTGGTTTTAGCACAATTACTAAATTGGGGAATACCATTCCTAAACCACAACAGTCTTATTGTTCTGCACCCCAATACCTATGTACTTAGCCTCATGTTGAGGATCACACCACAGAGGAAGATCCTGATGCCATATTAAGTTCTATTTGCACAGAAAAATCACATGATCACGTTCTGGCCACCTTAGGTTTTCATTCCAATTTTCCATATGAGAATCTGAGTTCTTTGTCACAGATCTGCCAGAGACTTCTGCTGACTGACCATAAACTGAATTATTTATCCTCTTAAGGGTACAAGAGTAGCTCACAGGGAATTTTCTCAAAAAAGTCTGTTGACTTAATTATTTGTAGTAGTAATTTCCTGAGGGCAGAATTTGCCAATATGCCCCTCCTCTGCTCTTCTGCATAAGAGAGAGAAAATACAGTCCTTTTTGATTCCTACTTTTTCAGGATTCCCTAGGAAGATGCAAATCTGACAAGGATTGCTAGACTTCTGCCTGTTAGACCAGTGAAGAAAACTAGGAGTGTACAGAAGTGTATGGCAGCAGTTCAAAAATCAGCACGTGCAAGCTTGAATCTCCAGCCAAGCCCTAGTTAACTGGGGGGTTTGGGAAGCAGATAAATAGATGTGGAATCACATTTACAGTCACTTCTGAGTGGAAGCTACATGGGCTGTGACTTGGTCTCAGGGACAGTATATTGAAGTGTATGGAAAAAAAGCTGTTGATTTTGTTTACAAGGTGGTATTAACTTGGGGTTGTGGCTGCAGTCTTTAGGAAACAAAATATGTCACATTTCTCAGAGTCACATATTAACAAACAGGTAAATAACTCTGTTCCACACCTCTCATGGTTTTCTGGGAAAAAAAAAAAAAAAGTACATATCTATATTCAAATAGAAGTCTCTACACCTATATACTTTCATGTTTTCATGTAGAGAAATTTTTATGATGATAAGCACACTTTCATGATGATAAGCATGGTGGCAGCTAAGCTCAGTCTACATCTCTAACAGGAGGTTCCAAAAAATCTAGTGACATCCTTCAAAATACCCGTAATGCTGGAACCAAGTTCTAATTTCTTGTACCTACCTATTTGCCTTTCTTGAGATAGCTTATAATAAGCAGGTCCAAGACAATATGAACCTGCAACCTTAGTGCCAGTAATGGCATTATCACCTTATTGTTTGCATTCTAAGTTCTGTTTCTATTCCAACCAACCTTTTATCTGCACTTAGAAGCACCAATTTTTTCCAAATGTTTCTGAAAAATCTCTTCCCACGCTTACAAGCAATATAGTATCCTATCTGGAACTGCATGTACACTTATTGAAGGACAATAAATGGTATTTCTCATCTGTTCTTTGAATCCCAAATTCAGAGGCTGTGTGACATAATGAGCAAGCACCATGAGAAGTTTTTTTTTGTTGCACAGCCCACACCCCTCATCCCAGTGTTCTGAAGAACCAGAAAGACACATTCACTGGCCTCCACAAATCTTGAGAATCTTGTTGAGCACTAGTAATTATACTTTTATCAGTATTAGATATTAGGTCTCCAGAGATAAGAATTTATTTTCTGTTTTTCCAAGACAGCTTTCACTGTCTGTGAAGGTAATTTTGGAAACATATAGAAATTCCTGCTGTTGTTTTGGGACACCTTCACGTAAAAAGATTAACTTACCATAAAGTAGCATTCTAATTATAAATTTGATGCAGAAAATGTCCAGCACAAACTTTGATCGGGTCTGAGAGATTTCCAGTCTATCTTTTAGCCTTAAAAATTCAACCTGGATTTTATGAATTTGAACTTTTTTTTCCTGGTACTTGGGTGCTGTTGGCCAAGTAAACCATGTGAATTTTGGTTTGCACATAGCCATACACAAGTCAGAATACACTGAAATGTGAATTTCAGATCCATCTATGAGTCAGAATTGAACCTGCTCACTGCTCAGTTCTCTAGTGCCAGGTGCCGTAATATGCTGTGGGCATCAAAGTTTCACACACACTGATAGATTAATCAGTGAATGATTACACTGATTAACTTAAACAATTGGACAAAGCTTCTAGCTATCATAATGAACTTCCAAGTATCATTATTATATATCAATAGGAACAGTATGACATTCTGAATATCATTTACCTGTGTCACTACTTTCAGCAAAATTAAAAATGGATATGGAAGACAAATTTAGATAACGTTAACAATAGTTTCTCTGTACAGTACATTACAAGTAAGATCTAATTTATCAGAAAATATTTAAATCAGTAAATCTGGTTGCAGCATTTTCAAAGAACATATTTTTGAGAGAAAACCCTGACTGTCCAAGCTAAACTATATGTCAGACATTGTTAGCTCTTTGGAGCTTTTTTGTTGGAAAGGTTTTAAACATCCTAAGTCAGGCAGTTATTTCTGATGAAAGAGGATGAAATTGAAAATCTGAATAATTTATTCAGAAAATGCTATTACAATGCAATTTTCCTTGTGAAAATTCTTTACAAGTTTTGGTTTTAGTCGAGCACAGAAGAGAAACAAACTTGAGAAGTTTGACTGTTACAATTAAATGGAATTCTAGCTTTTTACCAGATGTAATAATATCATTGTTTTCCAGAGTATTACAAAACTAGACTCAAAATATTTATTCAGACAACAGTACTTTTTAGAACATCTTCTGCCAGAACATCTCAAGGGCAATTAATTAAGCCTTGCAATACTTCAGCCATGAACAGCTCACCTGCATACTACAGAAAATATAGAGATTTAATAATTTCCTGACAAACTAGTAGCTTACCATCATATCTCCTAACTGTTCTTTAACCTGAACATAATGAATATCATATTCTAGGAGCTAATGACTATCAGTAAGCCAATAGAAAATACTATTGCTCACAAAAGGAGTTCTCAGGGGAATATAAGCCAAAAAGAACCCTTATTTAGTAAGTGACTTGCTTACTAAAGTTCAAAAGTAGGAAAGTTCAAAACAATTTAAAAATTCAATAAAATAAAATAAAAATAATATAAATAAAATAAATATAAATAAAATAATAAAAATAATTCAATACTGAACTGCCTTATTTTAAAAAACAAGATTGGTTCAAGGATCAGAGCACAGGTAGTGTTTTTCTTGGTCATTCCAGCAGCAAGAAGGAATAACAAAATGAGCAGGCAAGTGGATCAGTCCAACACATGGATACAAGTCTGACATAACTGGAAAAATGTTGAGCTTTTTGGCTGTGGGATTGTGTATTTAACACCTGGTCTACAAACACCTGATGGGATATACCTTTCTCAGAGAAGAAAAAGGGTTCTAGCACAGGAGCTAGCAGCACTCATTGGTAGAGCTTTAAACAAGTTTTGAAGTGGGGAAGGGACAAAATCAAGCTTGCCGGTGGTAAGGAATGGGATGGCATGCCAAAATTTGAGGAACTGAGTGCTAGAAGCATCCTTCAGTCTGCTCCAGGAGGTGTTAACTACAGTGAACCACACTTGAAATGTTTCTACACAGACATATGCAGCATAAAGGGTGAGTAAAAGGAGCTCAAAGCCTTGGTCCAGTCCCAGAGACAGGACATCACTGGCATAAGTGAATCCTAGTGGGATCAGCCCTGTGAGTGTTGTGCCATGTTGGACGATTACAGGATTTTTAGGAGGAGTAGGCAGGTGGTGTAGGTGGATAACACTGTATGTAATGGAGGACTGGAATGTATGGAGCTAGCAGTTGTCACTAGCACAGCTGAGAGCCTTTGGGAAAGGTTTGGGGGACAAACAAATAATGTGGATGTCAGTATGAGAATCTACTGTAGATGATAATGTTTATCATGATAACCAGGATGATAATGGTTATAAATTATTCTTCTAGGAACTACAAACATCTGTAAATCAATGGCCCTTGTCCTAACAGGGGACTTCAGCTTGCCAGATGTTAACTGGGGAAGCCACACAGATGGCACAAACAGGTCCAGAAGATTCCTGAAAACCTGAATGATTGTTATGGGTTGAGTGAGAGCTTTAGACAAGCCCTGCCTTAGGATCAGATTTTTGGCAGCAGCTCTAAATCCCTGCACCTAAATCACTCTGGTTTGCAGGTTCTTAAGGATGACCAATCAGGTCTATCACAAAATGGGTTATTAACTGAATAGAATGGAGGTTAATGGACAAAAGACCTTCAGCAGAGTAACTTACCAGACAGGATAAAATGAAAAGAACTACTAGTAGATTGTATAAAACAGTGTGTGACATATAAAGGTACCTATATTGTAGCTAGCAAAGAAATAGTATAGATTAGAAGTCAGGGTAACTTACCACTGATGATAGTGTACAATAGTGATGTTCTTTCAGCCCCCAGGAGAATAATCGTGAAGTAAGCATCCTGATTTCTAGGAGAAAACTCCACACTTTTTAGGGACTGTACAGACATTTGCTTTGTGAAATTATGGTGTAGCTTTTAGTTTTTGAAGTGAAGTGTCTATCAGTCAGAAATTCCAGCTTATCTTTCCACCTCTGCTTCCAAGCAAGCTGAAAGCATCAATCAAGTGGCACTGAAATAACTCACAACAAGGCAAACTGTCCTGATTGAGCTTCTTCACTAAGCCTTATCTGAGGTTTATATGAGAGAAAGATGCTGTGAGTTGTTGCACCAGCTAACAAACAACAGATAAGCTGTCCTGTGGTGGGGGCAGAAGTCCTGCTTACAATGATAACTTCATGGTATGTGTACCAAAGGAGCTGATCAATGCTCCTTGATGTGTTGCTTGTTAGCAGAGAAGGTCTGATGAGTGAAGCACTGGTTGGTGTGGTCTTGGTCACAGTGACCATAAAATGATCAAGTTTAAAATCTCTGTTGTCAGTTGGAAAAGTGCCAGCAAAACTTCAACCCTGGACAGGGGTGGAGTAGATGTCAGGCTGCTCAGACTAATAATGAGGAAGATCCTGTGGGGAATTTTTGAAGGTGCTGGGATCCATCAGTGCTGGTCAACTTTTAAGTATCTCCTCTGAAGAACACAGGAGTTGACCAAGAGAAGCCAGTTGTGATGTTTCTGGATTTCAGTAAATCTCACAGAATCCTTCTGAACAAGATATCCAGCCCACAGCTGGATAAACACATCATGGGATGGGAGCAACTAGCTCGTGGGTCAGTCACAAAGGGTTATAGAGAATGGGGTGACATCAGACCGGGAATCTGTCACTGGAGGGGTTCCACAGGGCCACATCCTCAGCCCTCTGCTCTTCAACATCTTTATAAATGACCTGGACACAGGACTGGAGGGGACACTGGGCAGGTTTGCAGATGATACAAAACTCGGAGGAGCTGTTAACTCCCCGGAGGGGAGGGAGGCCCTGCAGAGAGACCTTGACAAATCAGGAGTCTGGGCAATCACCGACCATATGAATTTCAGCAGGGGAAAGTGCTGGATTCTGCATCTGGGGTAGGGCAACTCTGGATGTATGGACAGACCAGGGAATGAGACACTGGAAAGCAGTGCCATGGAAAGGGACCTGGGGGTCCTGTTTGACAGAAAGCTGAACATGAGCCAGCAGTGCCCTGGCAGCCAGGAGGGCCAACCCTGTCCTGGGGTGCATCAGGCACAGAATCACCAGCTGGGCAAGGGAGGAGATTGTCCTGCTCTGCTCTGAACTGGGGCAGCCTCACCTCCAGTGCTGGGGGCTGGTTTGGGTGCCACAATATGAGAAGAATCTAAACCTGTGTCCAAAAGAGGGCAACAAAGATGGTGAATGGCCTTGAGGGAGGCTGTGTGAGGAGCAGCTGAGGTGACTCAGTCTGTTCAGCCTGGAGGAGATTAAGGACAGACCTCACTGTGGTTACAACTTCATCATGAGGGGAAGGGGAGGGCCAGGCACTGATCTCTTCTCTGTGGCGACCAATGAGAGGACCTGAGGGAAAGGCCTGAAGCTCTGACAGGGGAGGTTTAGGCTGGATATTAGGAAAGGTTTTTCACCCCAGTTGTGGTTGAGCACTAGAACAGATCCCCAGGGAAGCGGTCACAGCACCAGTGTGACTGAGTTCAAGAATTCAGACAATGATCTCAGGCACATGGTGTGACTCTTTGGGACGGTGCTGTGCAATGATGGGAGTTGAATTCAATGAAGCTTCTGGATCGCTTCCAACTCTGGATGTTTTATGATTTTATTCTATGAGTCTATTATTGTAATCAAGAGATGCATCTTTTATTTACTAAATAAGAGACCACTATTACACCTAAAATGTTGAGTAATTATTCTAAAAGCATTGATCAATTTGTTAAGAGCTTCTAGGTAAAAATATAGAGTCTTTGTTGTTGCTACAGTAAGATTTACCTTACATATCCTTAATCTGCTCACTGATACAAATACCACTTCCTTTTACTTAATTTCAGGAAAACATCTCAGAAGGGCCAAAGGGATGATAAATGATTTTGAGACAGAAAATTGAAGTGGATTGATTAGGAGCAATTTTTTATGTTTTCCACAATAAAAAGATGAGCTACAGGACTCATGAAGACAATTTGCAGAGCAACCTCTTCTCTCTAATGGCTGCTAGACTAATGTAGAAACACACACCTAGAAAGTAGAGAAATCCATTTACCTAACCACATAATTTAAGCAGTGAAGAGAAGTAGTGGATTTTTCCATTATCTTTTATATTAGCTTTGCTACATTCCACCTGTGACCCTTATTTTGAGAGTGCTACGCTCCTTTAAACAATTCCGTAAGCATAATACAATTCCACAAATTCAAAGAAGACTAAGGACATTTAAAAAAACCCCATAATTAGGGATATAACCAATTTCACTAATTCCTGGTAATCTACTGTAAAACTAAATTATTTGCTAAGAGCTCTAATAAATTCTCATCTTCAGGAGCAGGAAAGAACGTTTCCTGTATTTTCTTCGGAACAAAAACTAGGTACTATTCTCTTCTGATTACTTACTCTGTTGTTGTCCCAGGATCTGCAAATTTTGTTTTTAGTATTGTTTGAGGGTTTGCAATTTTGTAACAGGAAATAGAGTCCTATTTAAATGAAGATAGAATTTCTTTCTTTTAGTACTGATCATGTGATAATAGATAGCTTTTTGTTGCTGGGGAGATAGAAAGTATATCCTTAGATCCACTCATTTTATCAAGTCACAGTACACAGAATAATTATCTTTATGTTCCAGATGTCTCCACTCAGGACCATTTCTATTAATTGCTGGAACTGCATTAAAAAGAATAACAGTAGAAACAACCCTGGGAGCAGAAGTTGATTCTGTGCAATGCTTTTAAGGTTTTTTTAAATTGAAATAAAACTTGTTTTAAAAGGTATTATCAAAAATGCCCAGAAGGAAAATGCAAACGTATTTGAAGTAAGTATTCTTCATTATTTCGTACTGAAAACAAACAACATTACTAGCAGTGTCAGATTCCCTAGGAAGCTGAAATACTTTTATACATTCTTTTCTGATCTTCCGATGAATGTATGCAATAAATGCAATGTGTTGTGACAGTTTAAAACATTTTCTGTCTTACAGTAAGACCAAATTAAAGAATTTATTTGAATTCTACATCACACATACAAAGCCCCCAAAATATGTGGAAAAACTTTTATGATAGGATAATTAAGATCTGTACAGAGAAAATAGAAGAACTGAAAATGCCAGCTTATTTCTTTTAATTACGGCAGCTCTACTTATAAAACATTAATATAGCTAACAACATTCTCATTGCACAATGTTCTGTTTTAAAACATCAGAGAAACCTGCAACTTCCTGAAATCTGTCTTAATCTTAACTTCAGTAATTCAGTTTAATGTTAAATATCAGCTACTTGTCTACTTATTGAATGCATTATTTAGATACTGTAAGAGCAAGGTTAGCACAGATACATCAGTGTTATAGTATTTAGGGATATTTCAGCAGTACCTAGGATTTTAAAACAGGCCTCACAATTACCTGGTTGGGATGTTAGGGAAAAAGAAAGGGGTTAGTAAATATAAATTTTACAAAGGCACATTTTATTTAACATATTGCACAAACATTACACAGGGTGTTATATTATAAAAATAATTAGTATCTCAAAAAAGGGTTAGTAGTTTTGATCTCCTGCTGCATGTGGTGGTAATCCCACTACATATAAAGGATTTACTGATGATTTAGATAAAATGAGCTAAGTAAACCACTCTTGAAAGGATTAAGACTTCTCCAAACAACACAGAGCTCATTACCTACTCCAGGAAAACTAAGGAAGAAAAATAGGCTATGATGTCCTATTTGAACAGCAGGAACTCTATTAGCAAAATTCTTGTCGAGCAAGAACAAACTTGAATTTTAATGTCAAAAGAGATTCTGATAAGCAAGGTTTCAGATTTGGACAATGTAGATATATACATAAAGATAAATATAGATATAGATCAATATATACTGACATTTAAAGCCAATTTACTAAAGAAACAACTTTTGCAAACTAAGAGATACTGTATTTTAACATTAGATGGTGACTTTGAAGACTGGAAAACCTCCATTTTCTTAGTACTGAAGGTAGTTGTCAGCACTTAATGTCTGCGGACTTAGTTCTGGATTTCATAAAGGTTTCCCTTTCTGCTACTGTGACCATATCCTCTTTTCCATTTCTTGCTAATGAATTGCACAGGACCTTTTCCCATAGCTGTTCAAGTTTCTCACCTTAGTTGTTCTTCTCTTTTCCTTCTGCAGACCTCCATATACCCAAATTTCCTTTCTCTGTCTATCTGGGTCTTGCCTGCCTTTTACATCTCCAGCTTTTACTGGTGTTCTGTCCAGGTACTCAGAAAAATTCAGGACTGTCCTCTGCATCTGGACAACTGTTTACCACCAAAAAAAAAAAAAAAAAAAAAAAAAAAAAAAAGTTTGTTGTAGCTTCCATGTTTTCCTCTAGTCTCTGTCTCTTCCTTACTTTCTGTCTTCTGAAAACTCAGTCATATCCATTTGCCCATTTCTTTCTTTCAGAAGTTGAGGTCTGTAGTGCAGGAAAAACTCCTCTCCTCTCTCCTCTTAGCTATTGTGCTAAGTGCTGGAGTGTCACTGGTGCCAGTGACAGCAATTAAAAGGAAAGTCGTTTCAGTTTAAGAGGCAGCACACATCATGCAGCCTAGTTAAGGCAGGGTGCCTTTACAGGGTGCAGTTGTGTGTGTAAAGTGGTTACCAACACAGACCCTACTTTGAGTAGAGTATCTATAACAGAGTGTATACCAGAGTAAGATGGTAGTGCTGTCTCTCTTCCAGCTGTTATGTGGTTACCTGAAACAAAATAAAACCTATAATCCTTGACTCTGTAGGAAAGTGAGTGGGGAGAAAAATTTTGAGAGTATACATCCTCAGGCTTGAATATGAGTAAGTAAACAAAAAACTTAATATTTTTGAGATGTGATATAAAAAAGTAGTTACACAAGTCTCCTGCTTCTTGGAGCAGAGATACTTACTCTACTCCTCTGCTATTTTTTCCCCATTGACTTCTTATTCATCACTTAAAACACTAGAACAAGAAGGAAACATGATGGAAAACTGCTGCATTCTGATAATCTTCATCTTGTAAAACAATCACCCAAAACTGTATTCAAGATTGTTAACCAAAAAGTAGAAAACCAGATTTTTCTGGACAAAGAATTTATTCTACTTGATTTCCTATATCTGAAAGAGCAATAAGTGGGAGACAGCAGTAAGTCACCCCCTTGAGGTGGAAGGCAGGGATAGGGAGCAGAATAAACCTCCTACAGTCCAAGGAGAAATGGTCTGTGACTTATTAAATCACTTAGACCCACACAAGTCTACATGACTGGTTGGAATCTACCTGGGGATACTGAGGGAGGTCTTGAAAATTTTGTCTGAGCCACATTCTATCATTTATCATCAGACCTTTTCAAATGGGGGATCTTAGATGACTGAAGGTTGGCCTGAATGTGATGTCCATCTACAGAAGGGCCAGGAGGATTCAGACAACTATGGGCAGTCAGTCTGACCTTGGTATCAGGGAAAGTCATAGAGCAGATCAACCTGAGTGTCACTGCATGCCATTTGCAGGACAGCCCAGCCTGGAGGGGTTTGTGGAAGGCAGGTCCTGCTTGAACAATCTGATCTCATCCTGTGATCACCCTACGAAGTGGGTGATCCCCTTAATAGATGGGGCAAAGGCTCTGAACATTGTCTACTGGGACATTAATAAAGCCTTTGACAACATTTCTTAGAGCATTCTCCTGGAGCATCTGGGTGTTAACGTCTTGGATGGGTCCACTGTTCACTGGGTTAAAAATCGACTGGATGACTGAACTGAGAGTGTTGGTGAATGGAGTTACATCCAGTTGGTGGCCAGTAACTACAGGTTCTGCAGGAATCAGTATTGTGACCATGCTCTTTAATGTCTTGATCAAGGATCTGGATGAGGAGATTGAGAGCATTCAGTAAGTCTGCAGGTGACATTAAGTCGGGTGGGAGTGTTGATCTGCTGTAGTGTAGGATGGTCCTGCAGAGGCATCTGGACTGAGGCTGAGAACAGTATGAGGTTCAACAAGGCAAGTGTGGGGTCCTGCACTTGAGTCACAACAGCCCCAGGCAGCCCTACAGACTTGGGGCAGAGTGGCTGAAAAGCTACTTGGTGCAGAGGACCTGTGGGTGCTGGTTGACAGTAAATGAACACAAGCCAGCATGTGCCCAGGTGCCCAAGAAGGTCAGTGGCATTCTGGCCTGTGTCAGCAATAGTGTGGTCAGCAGGACTAGGAAAGGGATAATCCCCCTGTATTTTGCCCTGATGAAGCTGCACCTTGTTTTGGGCCCCTCACAACAAGAAAGACATTGAGGGGCTGGAGTGTGTCCAGAGAAGGGCAACAGAGCTGGTGAAGGGTCTGGAATACAAATCCAGAACTTGAGGAGTGGCTGAGGGAGCTGGGGTTATTAAGCCTGGGGAAAAGGAGAGAGTCTCAGGGGTGACCTTATCACCCTCTACAACTCCCTGACAGGACATTGCAGCCAGGTGGGGGTTGGCCTCTTCTCCCAGGCAATCAGTGACAGGACTCAAATTGCTCCAGGAGAAGTTTAGATTGGATGTCATTAAAAATTCCTTCACTGAACATGTTGTCAAGCATTGGAACAGGTTACCCAAAGAAATTATTGAGTCACCATCCTTGGATGCATTTAAAACATGTGTAGATGTGGAACTTAGGGACACGGTTTAGTGGTGGATTTGGCAGTGCTGGATGAATGGTTGGACTTAAGGATCTTAATGATCTTTTCTAACCAGAATGAGTCTATGATTCTAAGTAAAGCATTATTTCAAATCCAAGAGTTAGGATTAAGCATTAGGAGTTATGGAGTTTGGTTTAGGGTGTTAAAGTTTAGTATTTGTGGTTATTAGGGTTGGTTTATGTTTCCTTGTATTATGTTTTGTGTTTTTGCCATTACCTACTTAAAACTTCCAAGTAAGTGTAGAGAAACAGTATAAGACACTTCAGTTAAAAAAAAAAATGCAATTACAAAAATAGTACAAATGACAATGAACTTACAGTTCAAGAAAAAAAACCAGAAAGAATATGAGAAGAAGTAGTATGAGCAGCACACACAAGGGCAAACCCCACTAGGGTCCAGTGGTGATGAGAAGGGGTCCAGTCTTCCTCCAGGAATTGGGTGACGCTGGATACTTCAGAAACTGGAAGATTAGGATTACATTATTGGTAAGGCTTCTGTGTGATTGAGATACTTGTTTTTAGCAACGTAACTAGTTCTGTGTATTTATTTCTCTAACCTAATGAAGATTTTCCTTAGTCTAGGTCTATCTATCCTCACTGAGTTATCAGTCATCAAAAAGATCTTTCAAACAATACTATAATTACCACTGCATGTAGCTTTGCTAGAAATTCCAAATGATTATTAATATTGTGGTGACTAATGCTACTTATAAATGTTCAGTTAGCATTTTAAATCAGTTTTCATACTTAGACTAACTTGTGTGGAGACTTTTGTTGGCCAGGTTTTTTGATGTTGTTTTTACAGTTTAAGTAATATTAATGATATGTGGATTATGGCATTAACTGTACTTAGCGTATTAGACTGTGCGCATACCAGATTTTTAAAAAACAGATTAACCTAACAAAGATTTGTGTGGTAACAGAAAGAGGTAAGAATTTAAGAAAACTAGGGACAGATCTTATAATGAAAAAATAGTTTTTCTTTGCACATTAGTGTTGCAGTAGCTGAATCAGAGATGGTAGACAAGAACTAAATTTTAATATTTTATATTCACCAAAACCTCTGATATTAAGTACAAAGATACAGCCTTTGGCTGAGGATGTCCACAAGCCTAAGATTGCTGAAAGAATCTAGGAGGCAACACTTTACCCTTGCCATGCTACCCTCCACACCTACAACTAGACATTTTCAGACAAAATACTGGACTACATGGGGTTTTGATATCAATCTTTACAGGCTCCCTTTATTATTGTTATATATTAATAAAATATTAAAAATTTCAAGTGGTTGCCCTACTATTCCACCATAAGTTAATATTTGAATTCTTTTGTATATTTTGTTTACAAATGGTTCTTTGAACACTGGAAATGTGGAAAATCACATTTTGTGTTTACCATATGATTTATATACTTTAGTAATGTATTCTGAGAACTCATTAGGATACATGGATTGAAAATTCTCATTTGAAGTCAAATAGTTGTTTAGCAACTTTAAAATTTAATTAGAACCCTTTCCTGCATTTCATTATGAGGTTATTTCATAATTACTCAGTAAATAGGTCCTACCAGTGACAACACATGACATTGCTGAATTACAACTGCACAGCTGGAGAAGATACTTGGAGAAATAAAGAAAAGATAAATGCACTGTTTAAAAAACATCAGGGGAAAAGTCAGCATTGAGAATCCTTCCTCAACCTTCACCCATGCTCCCCTTCACTGTTGCAATAGTGCTATGAAATTCAGCATGGCTGTTTATATTCTAATTAGAACCAGTTCGTTCTTTACTTATGCAGCTTAGAGTAGTTGGGCTATTGGTACCTAGAAGAAAGCTATGCCCCTAACCAATGGAAGGATGGGTGAAGAGTGCTGCAACATGTACTCACTGCATTGAGTTTAGGCCAGGGAGTGAACAGGATTGTGTAGGATCAGGTTCAAAATATACTAAGACACACCACATTGTGTTTTCCTTTGTGAGTAAAGTCCTAAACATATAATTCCTTTTGCTTGTGTGATGCCTGCATTGCATGCCCCTCTGAATTCTGTCAGGAAAAATGAAGTTAGCACAATGATCCAAGACTGTTTTAAAGGTAATGTTCTATTACGTTAACAGTTGGACTGATGACCTTAGAGACATTTTCCAACCTAAAAAATTCAATGATTCTGTGTTACCATCTCTCAAAAAGAAAAACATGTTATTCTTATTGTTACATTGTTTTTGTGCTCATTCACAGAAGTACAGTATATACTTTAAAACTTCCAGACCGAAGAAATTAGGATCAGTGGAATATTTATGAGAAAATAATGATTCACTGTGCCTTCCTTTCTCTTTTGATAGGAAAATTTCAACAAGAAACATACTGTAGATATTAAGCCCCCTCAAATTAAGCAATTAATTCAAATTATTTTGTATATCTTCACTGGTAGCTTTAATCAATATTGATATGTATGATTGTCTGGGTTTGGAGAGACAGGTATCTGCCAGGGAAAGCTGGGGTTTCCCTTAGAATGGGGAATGTAAACCCCTCACCCCCGCCAAATTATAATTTTGCAACTAAGGGCTTTTAGGCAAAGATTTGGGAATAGGAAAAACAGTTCTTTATTAGGAATACTAACAATACAAATGTAGTAGAAAAACAAAACCACCCAATCAAACCAGCAAACAAGCAAACAACAATTTTGGAAAACCCTGACAGAGTCAGAGCTATAACCTGACACCCTGTTGGTCAGGGTGTTGGCAGCAGTCCCAAAGTGAGTCCTCCTGGAGTGGCAGAGGTGGTTCTGGTGGAGTAGAGATGATCCTGTAGAACAAGGGTCCAGTGGTGGTGAGAAGGGGTCCAGTCTTCCTCTGGGAATTGGGTGAAGGTGGATACTTTCTGTGTTCCTGTGTCTCAGTTTTATCCAGGTAGGAATGGTTGGCTCCCCCCACTGGGTGGAGCATCTCACAATAGGATGATGTAATGTGGATGTTTTACTTTGGTGATGTGTGCTTTTAGGGTGTCTTAATGATCCATTAGCAGAAAATATTCCCCGGGCAGTGAAGGAGATAAGAAACAATGCCCTACCTGGTTTTAACAGTTGGCCCATTAACAAAAGGCACCCGCCCCACTCCTCCCAGAGTAAAGAAGAACAATTCTCCAACTGCTTTCAACAAATGAAATAGAATACACATTTTTGGTTCCATAACCCAAGACAATGATTTTAATTTCCAGCTGCTTCTGCAGTTGAATTGGGCTTTCTACAATCACATAGAGTTTTCAACATCACAGAAAGCCTTGATTTTACCTTTTCCCAACCTTGTTTTTTATCATTCTTTACTGGTCCTAATAAAGATATTATTTGGTTCATGAAAGAAAACAAAGGATACAGTAAGCTTTTTCTCATTTTGCTTTTCATAGCTCTACCTCTTAGCTTCCTTCCCTTCTGTTCTTGACTTCCCCCTTCTTATATTTTCATCCTGTTTTCTTCCTGCTGACTCCAAAGGATGCCTGTTGCTATCCTTCCGCAGAACAGTGGCTGTGGCTCCACATACAACAGACATACTCACTCTCCATATCCCTCCCCCTGCTTCTTTCCACCCCTGCAGTGTTTCCTCCTTTGTACCTCAGGGAACTGATTCCAGCTAAAAGCCAGCCCAACAAGTACAGAGAATTTTTAACCCAGTGGCTAATGGTGATGGTTTTGATTGTTTTTAACACAGCTGGTATACAAGCATGAAAGCAGGGCCAGGAAAGGTTTAATACCTTCTTTGGTGTAGTATGGTTTATACAGATCTAAAGCAAATCTAAGTTACGAAATTATCAGGTCCTTAATCTTTTTTCAATCAGCCAAATTCTACCTAAAATTTTAGGTGCAACATGCATGTTATTTTAACTGAGGTTATTACACAACTTTCAGCAAAATGACACAAATTATATCAGCTTACACATCTCTATACCAATATCACAATGTCCAACAATTGCCAGTGTGTCAATCGTACCACAAATAATTAATTGCACTGAACCTGGCTTATGGATTCCCCATAAAACCCACACAAGTTCACTTCCTGTGCTTTAAAAGCATGAGGTTACCTAAGGCATCTGAGAGGTTCACAGGCTTCTTCTGTAGAATTAATATACAAGTTTTTGCTTTCATCAACATTCCAAACGAGACAGAATGGTAAAAACCCATAGAGCAGCATGAAGCTTTTGGCAGATGAGTTCTGCTATGAGAGTGTCCAATAAAGGTTTTGCTACTGATTGGTCTGTGCATACCACCAGAGCAACATCATACGCACCATATGTGTAAAGCACATTGCTTCCTTGCCTAGGACTGCAACCTTAGTTTATTTAAATAGGCTTTTCCACAGAAACAAAATTAAATTATAACTAGTATATGATGCTTGAGGGGTTTTTAAGTTGTTTTATTTAAGCTTTTGCTTTTTTCTCCTTCAATCAAATAAGGAAACATCTTGCTAAAATGCACTGCTTTTAAGATACCTGACTTTCTCTCCAACGACCCTTTCCTTTTCCACTAAAAAATTCTCCTCCTCTAACAAACCCTTACACTCCCAAAATGAAGTCAGAAACAGACACACCATTTCTCAATATTAGAATATATTTCTGTCGTGATAAAAATTTGTTTTGCCTACTTCCATCACAAAACATCTTTCTTAAACATTTAAATCCTTGGTATAATACAATATGAGAATATTGGAAATATTTCTCAGGAAGATGTAAAGTTGTAAATTACACTGAAGACACACCATTGGATTCCTAGATTCAAAATTATTCATTTCACAAAATAATGAGTCTTCATAAATAACATAAACTGTGGATTTAAATCAGTTTGTTGAGATTTTTAGAACATTAATATTTTTCCTTAGCGCACATTTTCATGTATCTTCAGATAAGGAAAAAAAATCCCAACTTCTATAAAGAAAGGTTCCTTCTACAAAGAAGCAGCAACAGAGGTCTTGATATTTAATTTCTATCTACAAGATAATGGTTTTGTAAAAGCTCCATCAATACATAGCATACAGTTGAAACATATCAGATTCTGTGTCACATGGATAAATTACTACTAAAAATATGGAAAAGTAGACATGCTGCATTTTGTACATTTGTTTCTGTCTTTGCAGAGTGATTAACAATCAAAACTCATGTATGGAGAAATAGTACTGAGATGTCAACATTCACAATTATGTTATCTCTTTATTTTTGTACATGTAACCAGGGCCTAGTTTAATGATTATTAAAAAGGCCATTATGAAAATATCATTAGATCAAACGAACTCCCAATTTTATTTTCAAATAATAGAAATGGAGGAATGGTCACTGAATCAGGAGTTTTGAAAGCAATTGGGATGATGACAGTCACCTAACCAGTGTCACCTGACAGAAGAAAACCAGATTTCTAGGGTTTTTTGGTCTCTTGATTTGTCGTCAACCATCACCAATATTAAACAATAGACAAAGTACTTGGCCAAAGATTGAGGATTGTTTCACACTATTCTTTCTTACTTTACATTAAAAGATTATAATTCATATATTACAACATGTATATTGCAAATTCTCATGATATTTATAAAAATCATGAGAATTAGCATCATGTTCTTTCATGAATAGCAATGGGCCCCATAAGGAAGACACCAACTTTCCTCCTATTTTGTCTTTGCCTAGGCTACCCAATGTGATTCCGTAGCACTTAACAGCTGATGCTTGCCTTTGTATATGACCACCTCTAAAAAACACCTGAAATCTATTTCAGTGCTCTTCCATACACTAACATTTATTGTAAAGTAATATAATATTTATACAGGCCCTTACTGCACATATGCTTGGCAGTAATATTTTCATTTGAGTTACCCATTTGTAAAGAAAAGGTTTAAGACAAATGACATGTTTTCATAAAAAGGTATCTAATGGAAGATAATTTTAATGCTTTAAGTTACAAGTAGATCCTTATTCACACTTTCTACTTAATAATACTTTCTAGATTGAAGAAACTCTATGAGGGAATTACACTAACAGTTAGTACAAGGGAGTAAATTACTTAAGCATGTGCTTAGGCAGCCAGCAGCATTAGGGGCTGCTGTCTGTCTTTGTGATAAATGATGGGTTTGTTGTTTAATAGCAATAATACTTGCCCAAAATTTATATATAGTACAGATCTGTTAAATGATGATTGTGTTGTAAGTGTAAATATAAAAAGAGATTGTCCTAGGAGCAGGAAAGTCAGTTGTGAATACTTAGGTTGAAATTACATTTATTTCCTGAATGCTGGTCGTGGAGTACAACATTTCCTCATAATTACCACAAATTACAATCTTTTCCATCACAGATTCTTTGTGTTCAACATAGGTATATTTTCACCTTAGAGTCTCAATTTTTTTTAATTGAAAGAATGCTTTGTGAAGGTTGTTATTCTGTCAATACTTTAAAAGTGAGATCAGACTTTAATTTTCTACAGTTAGTGCCTACCATTGCCTCATTCTTCGATTGTGATTATCCACATCAATAGAAGAAATCCTTGACCCTTTAAGCAGAAATAATAATCTGCTTTTCATAGAAAAATCATAGAACTGTCAAGGTTGCAAGAAACCTTTAAGATCACCCAGTCCCACTGTAACCCTAAATCACTAAACCACACCATCCAGCAACAGATCCAGACTTCTCTTGAGCACCTCCAGGAATCATGAGTCTACCACCTCCCAGGAAAACCTATATCCTGACCACTTTAACAGTGAAAAAGAATTTTTCTAATATCTAATATGAATTTCTCCTGTCTCATCTTAACGCCATTTCCTCTGTTCCTCTCAGCAACAATGACAGCAGAGACCAGCCCCCACCTCACTGCACCCTTCTTTCAGGGAGTTGTGGAGAGTGATGAGGTGCCCCTTGAGCCTCCTCTTCTCCAGACTAAACAAACCCTGATCCCTCAGCCATTCCTCCTACGACATGCTTTCTAATCCTTTCATGAGCCTTGTTGCCCTTCTCTGGACACCCTCCAGCACCTCAAAGTGCTTTTCCAAGTGAGGGGCCCACAACTGAACGCAGGATTCAAAGTGTGGCCTCACCAGTGCCAAGTGCAGGGGAACAGTCACTGGCCTGGTCCTGCTGGCCACACTATTCTTGATACAGGCCAGGATGCCATTGGCCTTCTTAGCCACTTGGACACACTGTTGGCTTATACTGAGCTGGTTTCAACCAGCACCCTCAAGTCCCCCTCTGCTGCAGAGCTCTCCAGCCACTCCTCCCCTAGCCTGTTGCACTGCATGGGGTGGTTGTAACCCAAGTGCAAGACTCAGCACTTTGGCTTGTTGAGTCTCATGAAGACGTACTTAGCCCATTGATTGAGTTTCTCCAGGTCTCTCTGTAGACTTTTCCTTTTCCCCCCTATAAAAAAAGATTATTTTCATCCTGGAAGAAAATTCCAACCTGTCCAGTATGCAAACATAAAAGGTTTTTAACATGTCACAGTGGTCTATACCAGCTAAAATAACTGTACTGGATACCTCTGAAGTTGATATATGGAATTCAACTAAAAAGTCTAAGTCAGTGTGCAGGAAGATGCTTATTTAGCTACTAAGAAGCAGTAAGTATAGAATGCCTCCCAGCTCCAATCTCCACCTACCGATAAAGGTGCTCAACAGGGCTGTAGATGCTCTCAGTCAATTGGATTGAAATTCCTATTGCTTTTTGAATAGCCACAGAATTGAGGCAAATTTTCTTTGCCACAATGACTCTATGAGAGCTCCCCTGGTAAACAGGGAAATACCCTTATCCTGACAGCCCTCTAATCTGTAACTCCTTCTATGAAAAATCTCTTCACCCAACTCAGCTCACCTCTCTGCTTTATGCTGTATTACCAATTCAGATGGTAATTGTGAAGCCTGCATTTTGCTCTTTTTTATATTAACAGAACTTTGCTGAAATCAATGTTAAAAAAAAGTAAAACCATAAAAACAATATAAAAGCTGTTTTGATATTCACCTGCCACAAATCAGTAAGTTATATATTACCATGGCTTTTTAAGGATTATCATCTAGCCAAAAGTGTTCCTCCAGTGTCTATACTGCCCCTACTGTAAAACTATTTCAAAGCTAGTATTAACTGTGACTTGTATTACCTGTGATACAGCCTAAATAACTTACAGCTTACACAAGCAACACAGATACCTGAAGAAGCAAGCAATCTATGAGAAGATGACAAGAAGCCTGCTAACTTTCCCAAGCCTACTAACAGTATCCATAGAAAGGCAGCACAGCCTACTGCAAGTAATGGGACAGGGAACACAGCAATGCTCACCAGAAGATGTCAAGGGCTCAGTAAATCTGTCTTGGTTTGGAAAGACAGGTATCTGCCAGGGAAAGCTGGAGTTTCCCTTAGAATGGGGAATGTAAACCCCTCACCCCCGCCAAATTATAATTTTGCAACTAAGGGCTTTTAGGCAAAGATTTGGGAATAGGAATAACAGTTTTTTACTAGGAATATTAACAATACAAATGTAGTAGAAAAAAACAAAACCACCCAACCAAACCAGCAAACAACAATTTTTGAGAACCCTGACAGAGTCAGAGCTACAACCTGACACCCTGTTGGTCAGGGTGTTGGAAGCAGTCCCAAAGTGAGTCCTCCTGGAGTGGCAGAGGTGGTTCTGGTGGAGTAGAGATGATCCTGTAGAACAAGGGTCCAGTGGTGGTGAGAAGGGGTCCAGTCTTCCTCCAGGAATCGGGTGAAGCTGGACACTTAGAGCTCCTGTGTCTCAGTTTTATCCAGGTAGGAATGGTTGCACTGGGTGGAGCATCTCACAATAGGATGATGTAATGTGGATAGTCTATTTTGGGGATGTGTGCTTTTAGGGGTGTCTTAATGATCCATTAGCAGAAAATATCCCCTGGAGGGAGGACAGGTGGTGAAAGAGATAAGAAACACTGCCTCACCTGGTTTTAACAGCTGGCCCATCATCAAAAGGCATCCGCCCCCCCTCCTCCCAGAGTTACAAGAGATAATGAAAAACATCTTTCCAGCTGCTTTTTTCCCCATCATGTCATGGCTAACCTGAGCAGGCAGAGCTTTGTGCTGTGCACAGCCAGTGTGGCCTTCAAGTTGTGTTGGGCTGTGCAAATCTCTTGGTGGTGGGACAAGCTCAGCAGTACACAGTGTTAGAGGAGGCAGCAGGCAGCTGACAGTTGTGCCAGAACTTAAGACACCTGCACGGCCTTGCCTTTATCTGAAAGTGTTAGTTTTATTAACTATTATCTTAAATTATATTCTAGAGTCAGTGTCTTTCTTACTGAGATCATATGTACCAGCACCTCCCTGTAAGTAACAGACTACTTTACCCTGCAAACAGAACTCCACACGGGCCAGAGAGGGTGCTGGCTCATGTCCCAAGGACATTCTTGATGACATTGGAAAGGTTACAGCAGTACCTGATTAGTGGTAAAAGGAAGTGCCACACCCATATTCCAGGAGGAGGGTCCAGGGGATTACTGACTGGATGGTCTGACCTCAGTCCCAGAGGTTAGAGCAAATCCTCTCTGAATGCAAACCTAGGCACATGAAGGTGACAGTAGTTTGAAACAGTCAGCACAGGCCTACAATGTCAAGTCATATCTGCCCAACCTAATTCCCTCTAGAAAGAGGTGTCGGATTGTGTAGATAAGGGGCAAGTGGTAGAGAAGCTTACATACATGGCAGGGAGGGGCAAGAAATGAAAAGAAAGCAATTAGAGATAGAGAACCAGTACGGCGCAGGTTGGAAATGTGGGCTTATAGAAATATAAGTTCAACAAAGACAAATGCAAATTCCTTCATCCTTGCAACAGTATAGGTTAGGAACCAGCTGGTTAGGAAACTTCGGAGTAAGAGCCATATGGACTCATGGGCAGCTTAACAGAAGTCAGCCATGTGACCTTGTGGTGGCAATGCCCATTAGAGCCAGCAAGCAGGTCCCAGAGAGCAAACTCCCTTCAGTGCTGGTGAGACTGCATGTGGAGTGTTGTGTCCTATTTAGCATTGCCTAGCACAAGAAAGCCACTGACAGTGAAGCATGTGGCCAGCAGACACTGCCAAGGTGGTCAGGGAGATGAAGCACATACCATTTGCTGGAAAGGATGAGAGAACCAGTTTTTTTCGCCTTAAGAAACGAATCAGAAGCTGGACAAATTCTAACAGCCATACACTGCAATTTCACCCTGTTAGAAAACCCAGAACAATAAGGAAAGAATGCCTTAAGGAAAAGAATAAAACTGACAGACTGATGCAAAAGTCTGTCCTCTATACACATTTAGATGACCAGCTTACTTGTAAAAAACTTGCCTCTTCTGTTGAATTCAGAGTTGTAAGGTCAGTTTACCTTTATCCTCTCATTTGCTGTTATTACTATTGGCATTCTGCTCC
The DNA here is from genome assembly GCA_027886175.1 of Phylloscopus collybita. Taxonomy (NCBI): domain Eukaryota; kingdom Metazoa; phylum Chordata; class Aves; order Passeriformes; family Phylloscopidae; genus Phylloscopus; species Phylloscopus collybita. The sequence goes on from JAJNNQ010000029.1 coordinate 5,385,413, forward strand.
TTCTAGGAACATAACACCAGAGAATTGCTGTAATAAGAGGTGTTACTCACATTTTAAAGTCCTTTCTGCCTTTTCCTCTCAGATAAATACATTTAACTTCCCTTGCCACCAGATAATTCAGAAACACTGTACTGTAAATCACTTTCCTCCCCATAATAAAAAGCTTAGTTATCACCTTTTTATTCAAAACAGAAATGTTCAACATTATTACAGCAAGACATCAAGAAATAGGTCTTTACATTTAGAACCAAATATTATGTTTACTGTTGCATCTAATTATGTTAAATGAAAATTTCTGCTTTTGATATGACCTGAAATGTATAATGTATTCTTCTACTGTGAACTTGCATTACTGAGCAGTCCAGAATACTTTTTAGGAAATCCCACAACATTCTTCACGCATACTTTGAAATGACATTATCTCAACTAGCTGTTGCTTCCTGAGAATACTGCCTGCATTCAACAAGAAGGAGGTTGCTGAGTTATGACATGCATATTTGTGGCCAAATATCCAGTAGGATCAGACTACTCCTCAAGCTGTTCTCGCCAGCCTAGTCTATTTGGAAACCTTCCATATTTATTGGACTAGCCATGGCCTTGTTCTATAGTTTGAGTGAATACCTTGAAAAGAACCAGGACACAGCAAAGTTTCTGAGAGCCTTCTGTTTTCTGCTAGCTTGCCTTAGTGACAGAGCTTTTAAAGGATATTCTGATGCAGGTACCTGGCACTGCCATAGCACATTCGCTGGTTTCATTTTCTTGAATAACCATAAGGAAGAACTGACTTTCATTGTTAACAGAGTAACATCCATGTCCCTGTGTGAGAATACTGTAGGTTTCATATATTGACACCAAATTAATTGGAAGTTTTCACAGTGACCAGCAACAAAAAAGCAGCTTATTTTTCCCATTAAAAGGAAAGCATTCTTGAAGAACACGGATTCCGAAACAGTAGTCAGATACACTGCAAATGCAGAAGTCTACTTAGCATCTTAAACAAAGATAACACCAAGAAGTTAGTTTGTGATACACTGTAGACAAGAGATGACAGAAAGTGCAAAAGCTGCTTCCTGCCAGAAGGCTACATATAAGGCGTGAGAGCAGCTGCCATGACAAATGCCTTCAGCAGCTGCTACAGGAGTGCTGTTGAACTCTCCAGAAATGTGGCCATACCTCTGCTGGGGTTGCAATCTGTGTTGTGAATTCAGCCGATAAGAACAGCAGTTATCTGAAGGGCTCTGACACAGAGCACTGCTAGGTACAGTGAGCACACCATGCATACACAGAGCACTAAAACATTAAGACTGTTAAAAGTTGATTCTAAGAGCAAACAAAGTGGGTAAGGCAAGAACCAATGACTGGTACACGTAGCCACATAAACCATTTTCGGTTCGACATCAGCTCTTAACTAAGCATGCTTTCTCAATATCACTAATTTCATTCACTTTCTTGTTGGAAAAACTATGCAACATTTCTCATTAATTCTAAAAGCTTGAACACAGATCTGGAAACCTTATACACCAGAAAACTGCACTGAAATACCTGCAGAGCAGTCATGCTGTAAACAGCTTTATCAAGATCTTCTTGCTTGTACTTGACCACAGGCATGCAAGTGGCTTTCCAGAGAGCACATGTTGAAAATGAAGACCAGGATGACGGGGGGGTGGGACAGAAGATGATGTCAGACAAGTAACATTGCCTTGGAGGTCAGAAGGCAGAGGAGGACTAAGAGAACAGGAGACGCATGCAATTATTGTAGCAGAGATGGCTAAACATTAACGTAAATGCAAAAGAGGGGCAGGTGTGACTTCATAATCTAAACCAAACACAACACTTAATTTGATTTTACAGTTTGAATAAGACGACTCTTGCTCTGCACAAGCAGAATGAAATCTGTGGATTACTTGTGCCATTTGAAGTTTAAAGACTCCTATCCTTTTACATGCTAATGCAAAAACTTCAGAGTAAGTTTCCTAACTCATTATAGGAGAAATATTTCCATAAAGCAGCACTGAAGGTTTGCAGTCAGCTCTATTAACTTCTGCAAGGATTATATGAAATGAGGCTTGGTCAGTTTCCTACTAACAAGCAATTTTTTCTGAAACTGAAACTTAAGATACAGTAATGTAGGCTCCAGACAGGCAAAAGCTTTTGCTGTTACTGTTCTAAACAATGTACTGTTCCCAAAAGCCACAGAACATAAACCCAGAGGTGGCTCATGGGGTTATAATTTCCTCAGGTTCTCTTCACAGTGGGAGGCGGAAGGAAAGAAAGGGACACAGGGATGTTTGTGTTTATAAACTGTACAAAATAAAGCCTAAAACACCTCACACCTCAAGCATAAAAACTCTCAAGATGCCCCATGCTCCACCTTCTTCCATTTTTACTTTTCTTGGGAAATTACCTTCAGTTTTCCTTGGGGTCTTCAAGCATGGTTCTCAATTTGGGATTGAGTATATATACTGACATTGAGTATTTATAATGACAATCTGTCACAGCAAATCTCAATGGCCTAACAGACATTGTTCAGAGAAAGAAAAGGCTTTGAAGAAAGATACTGGCAGATCAATTAAAAAAAAAAACAACACCAAACCTCTCCTAGCCATCAACTTTACTTTCTTCACAAACACTACCAACACTGACTGCTCCTGTCACTGGTTCCCCTACTCCTGCCAGAATATTAATTCTTCTAAATTCACAGGGAAACAAACCAACTCAAAGCAATCAACCAAAGGAAAAAAATAAACCAACAAAAAAACTCAAAGCAAAAACCAAACCAAAAGCAAAAAACAAGTAAAGGGGAAAGCATGGGAAGAAGAAAAAAGAACAAAAAATCTAATCAAATAATTTCTCATACTCAATGCACTCAGTTGTATCAAAATGTATATTTTTCTTTCAAAGTGACTAATCAGCATCCACCAAAATTTAAATGAAAACTTTATTTTAGAAGCAGAAAATTTAAAAAAATCAATCAAAATTAAGGCAAACATCAAATATACTAAACAACATGTGTGTAGCACAAGTATTTGATAACTCTGTAAAAAGCTTAGTCAAGTAACCATAAGAGTTAATGAACGAGTTTATCTCTAGTTTCAAAACTACTAGCAATGATTAACATTAATGTGACAAAAAAAAATAGAATCCCCATGTTATAATAATTTTCTGCTAATAAACACTTCAAAACACTTGGCTTTCTTTTAAATTATTTATAAAAATATAGAGTTTTTTTTAAACTCCTTTTTGTATAGGATTGGATTTTTTTTCCTCACACTTGAATATTTAGAAGACAATCTTTCATTTTTCTATACTTTAGGTTCTTGAACAGTGAATATAGATCTGAATCTTCAGATTGGCAGTCAAAAGGGAGTGTATTTGAACAATAATTTAAATTTATTCAACTGATTTTCTCTAAGAAAAAAATGGTACTTTTCTTTTAAAAATCAGGTAAGTACCTGAAAAAGTCAAATAATAAGATGATTTGTTCATTTTTATACATTTCCTGACAAATTTTGCTACTCAGGATTACCAGTCTAGAACATGCAGGATTTTGCAGAATGAAAAAGTCAAGACACAAATATTTGAAATCTTATTCCAATACTGTCACCATAAGAAATAAACTGCCTAGTTTTGCTGCAACAAGTAATATCCTTGTCTCACTTTTACATTATAATTCCTGATAAAAGACATACCATTTAACTTTCAAGAGTTCTTCAAGGGAAATCTGACTTAAACATTTCCTAATATATAGTCTGCAAGTTTGCACATGTTATTTATTCAAGCGTTTCTTCAATTGTTCTAGATGCCTAGCATCAGCATCCTGAAGAATTAATACAGTAGCTTTAGACTGAAATGGGTTAAATTCAATAGTCATCAAACAACAGAGATCTATCAGCTGCTTTTGACATTTCTCTAAACCATCTTTAAGTTTCAGACGTAAAGCTGGATCCTTTTTCATCTTATTCATTTCAGGCACTGAAAAGCCAATCAAACTTGTTAGAATATCATCAACAAAATCTACTTCAAGATAAGCAGAGCCATCAGAAATTTTAGCCTTTATACCCCAGGACCCATTGCTTTTTGTGAGGTTTCCAGTGAGAGTGACAATAAAACATTTAACTTTCAGAACTGTAACAGTTTCTGGTTTTTTTGCAAGGAGAAGGGAAATATATGTGAAAGGTGGAGAATCTAAATCTAAATGTGCCTCTACTGCCTTGCAAGGAAAGTTCTGTGAATCACATTTCTGCTGATCTCCTTCTGGATCCATTTCTAAGGAAAATACAGGATCATCATTTAACACTTTGCTGTCAGAAGTGTGTTGGCGTCTACATTTGCTCTCTTCTAGGTCTGTATAATTCTGCCCTTCCTCAGGAGGATTTGCCAAAGAAAAATCTGATGAACTGCAGGTCTGACGTAAACCTTTGTGCTGCAAAAAGTTACCCATGCTGTTTCCATCGTCATCAAATATGGTTCTTCTCATGTTCTTTTCCTTGCTGATAGCTTCCCTTAACTTACGTCTTTCGTTCACATTGTCTTCTTCATGTGTGTCATTTAAAGATGAATTGCAGGAGCTTCTAGATGTATGTGGAAGTCCGTCAGCAATTAAACCTATGTTCCTGCTCATGTCCACTGGTGGCACTTCTTCCATCTCTCTTTGCATCTCCTCTTCCAGAAGAAAGTCATCTTCTAAAGGAAAGTCATTTAAAAAGCCATCACCATATTCTTTGGGAGGAGAAATTTGTTCATCTGAGTGAGGGAAAGGACTTGCAGATTTTTGTAGCAAAACATTTCCATTGTGTGCAGTCAGTGAACCTGAGGCTGTATTCAAATCGTTGCTCCTACTACAGTATCCACTTTCTAAAGATGTTCTGTTGTTTAAAGTAAAATCACTATTTTCATCAAGGCTGGCTAAAAGCTCTTCATCTGAAGGCCCAAGAGTTTGTTCTAATTCATCTGCAGGCCTTGAAAAAATCTGTTCATGTCCAGCTTGTCCAACAGAATCAGGGTTTTCAGATTCTCCAATTAATCTAGCAAGGACTCTTTCCTGACAATAATCCTCAAGAAGAACATCAACTTCACCCCCCAACAGCTTCACATTTTCTGGTTTAAGCAGAAGAACTCCAAGACGATATGCAATATTGCCTTGTACAGTGATTTTTGTTCCAGGAGGAAGTTTACTGCAGAGAACAGGCACTGGTTGATACTCCATGCCCTGAATTTGATGTATGCCATCCGTTAGTTGTAGCATCAGCATTCGAGTAGGCTTTGCTTCCCAGGGCTTCTGAAATGCCTGAGTACTGGCTGTAACTTCTTCATTTAAAGTGCTTTTGCCTCTTAGTTTCTGCAACTGAGAATATGCTGGCTGGCTAACATCCACCAGTGAATCAATCTGTATGGAGTAGCAGCCTGATAACTCTCCCTTGGGAGTATCTAAGATGCAGTTAGGTAAAATGGGATATTCCAAGTCTCTCAGATCAGTAAGAAGCCATTGCTCAAATACCTGCTTGTTAATCTCAGCTTGACTTAAATTACTACCACTATTTTCCTCCTGGATCCAATTAATACATGCTTCCAGCCATGTTAAAGGAACTTTAACATGCCATGTGGATGATAGCCAGGTTTTCACTCTTGCCACAATGCTAGATGTAGACATTTTCTTTTGCGGTAAGAGACTGAATTCCCTAAAATGGAGTTCAAAAAGACATATTTAATCCTCTGACACAAAACTGAAATTATTACAAGTTTCATGCTTATATTATATTAAAAAAATTAAAAACACTTCTACAGATGTTGTTTAGGTTTTTGCTGTTCTCCTCTGCCTTTTTAAGGAGTTTTTTAAAGTTTTATTTTTAGCCTTCTGTGTTTACTTTTTGTAATGGAGTTAGAGACAACTTTACATAAACAACTTTTTCTTATTGTAAAATCTAACAATGTTTACATTTTTCTCATAAGGAAGAGACTGTTGATGGACTGTTGGGTTACTCAACAGTGTAGTTGAAGAGGAAGATTTTCTTCCTCCAATCCATGGTCACTGCTAGAATTCGATAAATGTTGAAGTTATAAATAAATGGCCCTCTTTTCTGCCTTGGACATCACAATGTGAAGGGCGTCATTTCTTTGTGTCGTGTGCGCCATTCAGACAATAAAATTCACAGGCATTTCCAACAGTTAACATTTCAATCAGCATAAAAGGTATGTGCAATTATCAGTATAAAAGGTATTTGCAAAATGTAAGGAAAGTATGGAGATTTACACAAGCAACCCTGCTTTAATTTCTTTTGACCTAATTAGAAACATATAACTGAAACCATTTTCTTACAGGTTGAGAGTGAATGGACAAAAAACCCCAAAGCAAAACAGCAGTAGGTCTTAAAATATATTTCCTCTTTTTTAATGATTTTCTTTCTGTTAACACACAGTTTACTTTAGAAATTGACCTGAGCTGTTGCCCTCCTACTTCACCAGCACTGTTAGGAACAAAACTAAGAGGATCTATAGAAGCAAGCTATGTTCTAGCAACACTTATACCAGAGGGGTGACTTTCAGTCTGTGACTGAAAGCTTTGTACCCTACAACAGAAAGCTGGCTTGAAACATTGCTATCTAGAGGCCCAGTGTAGGACTTGGCTGCAATAGCACCATGCCTTGGCAGCTATCATTTCAAGGGCGTCAGTGGGTAATAAACACTTAACATCTTGTTAGTTTAGGAAGTAGCTCTGCACAAAGAGCATAGAACAGAAGTGTTTCAGCTGGAATCGACTTTGAATGATCATCTAATCCAACCACCTGACCAACTCAGAGCTGACCAAAAGTAAAATCATGTTACTAAGGATATTGTTCCGATACACCTTAAACACTAACAGGTTTAGGGCATCAGCCACCTCTACAGGAAGCCTGTTTCAGTGTTTGATCATGCTCTTAGATTTAGAATAATTCAGGTTGGAAAACCTGGATTAGTTCAAGTTTTGACTGAACACCACGGCAACTATATCATGACACCAAGAGCCATGTCCAATCACTTCTTGAACTACGCCCGAGATGGTGACTCCATTATCTCCCTGGGCAGCCTGCTCATTCCCTAAACATCCTTTCTGTGAAAAATTCTTGATGCCCAACCTGAACCTCCCTGGGTACACCTTGAGGTCAGTCTCAGAGACTGACTCCCACCTTGCAACAATTTCCTTTCAAGTAGATTTGGAGAGCAAGAATATCTCCCCTGAGCCTCCTTTTCTCCAGCCCTTCTCCCTCAATCACACCTAACACCACTTACTATCTAGGTCTTTTACTAGCATTGTTGTACATGGTAAAGAAATGATTCCTATTGTCAAGTCTGAACCTCTTCTGATGCAGCTTTGAGCAGTTTCCATTCCATGTTGCTGGATGCCAGGAACAGACCGGCACTCCCTCTCCAGGTCCCCCTAAGGAAGCTGTACAGAGCAGTGAGGTCACCCTGAGCCTCCTTCTCTCCAAACCAGACAAACCCAGAGCCCTCAGCCGCTCCTCACAGGATGTGCCTTCCAGCCCTTCCACCAGCTCTGCTGTCCTCCTCTGCAGCATTCAAGGACCTTCCCACCCTTCTCAGCCTGTGGGCCCAGCACAGCACACAGGACTCAGGGTGAGGCCGCAGCAGGGCTGAATCCAGCAGGATGATCCCAGCCACAGCTGGTGCTGCTGTGTCTGATGCAGCCCGGGATGGGTTTGCCCTCCTGGCTGCCCGGGCACACCCTGCTGACTCACCCTGAGCTGCTGCCGACCAGCACCCCCAGATCCCTTTCTGCAGGGCTGCTCTACACACACTCCTCTCCCAGCTTATGCTTGTGCCCAGCTTTACTGCATCTCAGGGGCAGAATCTGTGTTTGTTCTTGTTAAATTCCTTACCACTGACAGTTATCCAGTGCTCCAATGTATTTCAGATCCCTCTGCAAGGCACTTGTCCGTCAAGAGACAGCAGCACCTCCCAATCTGGTATCGCTAGCACACCTGCTAATTACTAATGGTAACTCCCGAATCCATGTCACTCTACAAACATTGAAAATATATTAGGTTGCCTAACTGTACATGGATCACGTTCAATCCCTTAGAAAGGAAGACCGAGGAGCTCAGTGTCTCTACAGGACACGACGAAAACAAAATGTACAGGAAGAATATTTAAGAAACACCAGGTGATGGTGGTGGTGTGTTTTTTTTTTTTTTTTGTTTTGTTTTGTTTTGTTTTTTTTTTTTTGGGTTTTTTGTTGTTGTTTTGTTGTTGTTGTTGTTCTGGTTTTTTTCCCATTATAGCCCTCAGAGCAAACGAACACCCTGCGTCCAAGCTCTCCCCAAAGATGCACCGCTCGGAAGATACCGCGTCGTGACTTAACCCAAGTAAAGCGCCAGCTTTCAACAGAGGAGGTGAAAGGGGTGAGGGAGGAGAAGAAGCGGGGGGAGGAAGAAGATCTGAATGAGGACAGACCGCACCTCGCAGCCCCTCGGAAGGGCCGAGAGCTTCAACTCACCGGGGCGGGCGAGCGAGCGAGCGAGCGGTCGGTCCCGGCCGGGAGGCCCCAGGCTCCCGCCGGCCTGAGGGATGGAGCACCGCCTGAGCCCGCGCTCCCCAAAACCACCGCGCGCACACCCATCAGCCAATGGGAGACGCGCGTCGAATCATCGCGAGAATCTCGCTGCAGCCGGCGCCGGGCTGCACGCACAAGGCGGGGTTTTAGTGGCCGCCATTTTCTCCACTCCTGGCCGCAGCCGCTCCCGCTTTCCTGGGCCGTCTCCTCACTGCCCGCGCCGCTCTCAGCGCGGCTCCCGCAGCCCAGGTAGGGAAGGTCGGCCGGCTGGCCGCGGTACGGGCCTAACGGCGCCGCCCTTTCCCCGGGACTATCTTGTACCTTCCCTCACGGAGGGCGGTGCGGATCGCGACGCCGCCTTCTGTGCTGACGGGCAGCGGCTTCACCCAACGAGACGGCGGCGGCCCCGCGCGGGGGGCGGTGGCGGGGCCAATCGCGGGTGGCGCTGGTGGATGTGCGCGTCGGAGGCTGGGGCTGCTCCCCTTTCTCTCCCTTACGCGGTGGGGCCGGCGGCGGGCGCAGGTACGCGCAGCCCGCGGCGCTGTGCGGCGGGGGACGGCGACAGGGGAGTGGGGCGGGAGAAGGGCAGAAGCCGGTCCAGACCTCGCCTGGGCCGGTAGAACCGCCGCTCTACCCCGCTTGGCGACGCTGCGTGACACAGCGGTGCGAGAGGGCCTGTGTCTCTTGTCGTGGGGCCTCAACCGCCGAGGGCTGCCGTGGGCTCCAGGGCTTCCATGGAGGTCCCGAGGGGGTTGGCGGTAGAAGGGGAAAGCGCCGCGTGGAGGACATTGGTGTGTCGCCGCCTCGGCTATTGTTGAGGGTCCTTAGATGGCCACTGTCCCCGTTGCCCCGCGGATACAGCGCGGCTTCCGCAGCGCCAGCGGGTGCGCTCCAAGGGCGGGGGCGCGGCGGCCGCCGCCGCCTTCCCGCGCCCGCCTGTGATAGTTGTGCCCAAGGCGAGCTTCTGTTGAGGATTATGGCGGGTGCAGACAGGGCCCTCCGGGCCGCGGCCTGCGCGGAAGGAGCCGCAGAAGCCGATCGGGGGGCGGACGCTCCGCATCGCAGCCGCGCCACTTTCAGGGGCGGGCGCAGTGCCCGTAGCTATAGGGCTGACCTGCTCCGCCCGCTGCACCGGGCTTCGAGCCGCCGGGCACCTCCTTTGTGTCCGTCCTGGCAGAGCCGGGTAACGCTTCCCGCGGCCGCGTGGTGGTGGCGGCGGCGGCCTTTCCGCTCCCGGCTCTGCCTCGCAGCGGGCGGGCGGGCGCCATTTCGGAGGGCGCCATTTCTTTTGCTCTGCGGGGGTGCCGCAGCGCCGCCGCTCTCGCCCCGGTCCCCGCCGCGCTGGGCGAGCGGCTGGAGACAGGGGGAAGAGAAAGGCAGGCGAGAAGTGCCGCTGCGCCCTGGAAGCGCTCTGACGTTCCTCAGGTCTTAGATCTGTGGTCACTGGTCCCACCTCTTGTGTCCACTTTAGCCCTTCGGTGTTCATAAGGAATCTGACTTTATTAGTAACGTGAATGTCCTCGGTTTACCTACTGATCGAGGTTGCTGAGAACGCATGTCACATGGAGAGGTTTGACTACGGCAGACTAAGCCGTGAATTCTAACTGTAACTGATGACAGTTTGCTCCCTGCTGCCTTAAAATTCTTGGGATAGCTGGGAATAGATTAACGGGTGTCTGAAAGGGCTGTTAGACTTTGTCGGTGTTTTCCTCATTGCCCGTCCGCGTAACAGCGCAATTTTGGCAATGTCTGCTTGAGATCTCGCTATTACTAAACTTGTGCATGCCTGTTAGCCCACTTCAAGTGCCTGGAAATACTGGCGTGCGTTGGGAAGGCAGAGCCTGCTTTTAGCCCCTACAAGCGGGGCAATAATTACATAGCTGTCTGAGAGTATGATTTAATAAGTAGAATCAGCTTCTTCCCCACCCCCATTCCCCCTCTCCCGATTATGCATACAAGAATGAGTGCTTGCTTTTAGTTAAGGCAGTGGAAGTTAAATCAGTGCAAGCGGAAATAAGTGATTGGCTGTGTTTGTAAATTACATTTTTAATGATAGTAGGTTGCAAAATTGTTGTTTTTATCTATGCTTCTCGTTAATGTGACTTAGTAGCTGAAAGCAAGTCACAGTCTATTTCTGAAAATTGTACTGAAGTATAGCTGCTTTTGGAGGGTTTGGGAGTGTGTGCATACAGTAAATTGTAACTACAGTTACAGTGTATGTAACTACAGAGCGTAGTATGTTTAAAAAGAGGTTATTTTGGTGTAGTTGGAAGTTTATTCATCGATTATAGTTGAGAGGTTTGCATGCTTAAATTATGCTAGTGCACTATGTGCATGCTAGTACACTGGTAGAGAATTTGTAGAATAAATACTGATAATTACTGTAACAGGACTATTTATTAGGTGTAAATAGTGTTGACCTAAATAGCAGGACCAGGTTCTGGTGTAGTGCTCTTTAGAAAGTGAAACCAAGGCACATACTATATAATATTGAGATTATATGGTTATTTAAAACTACCGTGTGCCCAAAAGCCCGTAATTCGGACATGTAGAGTTTATGAAAGTCTACAGATTTGGCCTTTATCTTCTCTTAGTGGTGTGTTTGACTTGGCTATGCTTTTTCTTTTATAGAGAAAAAAATTGCAGCGATAGCTTAGGTCAAACCTTTGGTTTCTGGCTGTAGGGACAAACACGCTCGCAACGTGGGGAGACTCACAACTGACATATGCTGTTTTCATAGGCTCTTGAAGCAATAGGCTGTTGGATTTTGATCCCGCCCACAATACTTGGGTTTTTTCCGCAAGGATATATAATAGTGGTAAGTTTCTAGCAGCAGGCATTTATTTTTGTTATCCTTTTCACTTTAGCATGAGGTGCAGTTTGTCTTTTGACAAAAAATGTTCTGTCTTTATTTTTCAGCAGGTTTTGCTTGTCCACATAAGAAAAAAAGGCAATGGAGACTGAACAACAGGAGGAGACCTTTACCAACACAGAGACAAATGGTAAATTTTTTAAAGGGCTATTCCTTTTTAGAAAGGACATCTTAAAAATTTTAGTATTTCCAAAAATTTTCTAATGATTTAACTTTACCATATGTTTGCATCAGCAATAATTTCAGCTTTGAATATCTTCTGTTTTAATTAACGTGTCATCACACATACTTTAAAATATAAACACATAATCTTTCTGTTGGCATGCTTTAGACTTGAGAACTGAAAGTTATGACCAAATACTGAAAAATATTTTGTAGCTGTGTGGAGAATGTGAATGTGTATATGAATGCTATAGGACATATCTGTTAATTTCATTTTGTTCATTGCAATTGTTATATGCAGGGGTAAGAATATGTGAAATATTGCTGAAGAGCTCAATGGAAAATTTCTTGGGGATAATTATGAGGGAAGTTTGGGCATTTCTCTTGTTAATTTGTGCCAATTTTTCCCAAACAGCATTTGAGGTGCTACTGTACTATTACTTCACCAGTATTTCAGTGTTGGACAAACTACATTTGAGCTGTATGCCTGAAAGGTTTTCCCTAATTATAAATTTTAAGTAAATACTCCGTGGACGATGCTGCACTCCTTTAGACAGTGTCATGAATTTCTTACTGCCTGTGTGCAACATTCTCATTTAAGCCATAGTTGATAGATTTTTAATTGCATTTTCAGTTGTTAATCTGTAAGAAAGCTGTTAAAATGAAGACTTGTTTCTGTGCTGTGGATGCTCAGAATACATGTCTGTAATTAGTTTTGTGCTAATAGAAAAAATAATAGAAAGCATAAATTTGGCACATGTTCCACTTTAATATGACTTAGAAAGTTAAATAAATGTTTATGTTTCCCCCCTATGGACCTCTCTACAGGCAAACGTCCTGCAGAAGATATGGAGGAAGAGCAGGCCTTCAAAAGATCTCGGAACACTGATGAGATGGTTGAATTGCGCATCTTACTTCAGAGCAAAGTACGTTTTTTTTCTTTTTACTGGTTTTGTGTGTGGCATTGTTCAAGGGGATGGTGACAAAGTGTATGTTGGGAGTGAATAAGTGTAGAGAGATTATGTGCTTTTTTGAAATGAGATAACTTTACTGGAATAATTTCCAGTATGTAGGGATTGTAGTTACAGGTGTATTGCAATGGAACTGTCTTTGGGGTTCTCTTAAAAGGCTAAGTCCCTAAGGATCAATACAGGGTTTATTAAAAAGATAGACTTGCTGAGAAGTAGAGCAATAAAGATTCTAAGATACTTCTACATTTGAATGGAAGGTATCTGTTTTAAGGGGAATGACTGTATATGAGTCTTTGGAAAAGAAGGAGTTTAGAGGATTATAAATTAGTGATTTTAAATAAAATATGTGAGACAAGAACTTAGGATTTTAAACTCTCCCAAATAGATCTACTCAACTTGTTCAACTATATCAAAAGAAAGAAACGTGAGAGTAATGCTTCAGGGATTACAGTGATTTTGTTGACAAGCGTAAATAGTTAAAGTTGCTGTATATGAATTTCCTTGCGTGTTTCCAGTTGCTACAGATGATTTACACTTTATGAAGTGTCTTAGTCTTTTGTGTTGGTGTGAAAGAATGTTGTTGTAACTCTATGTGGCATTTCTGACCAATAGCCAAGTTACATGGAGTACCATGAAATGTTTTGCATGCTGTTAGCATAACAGTTAGTATGTGTGTAATAAAAGCAATACTTTCCATAGAATTCTTGAAAGAACCTGGTAAAAATGTAGTTTTGCAATTACTATTTTTTACTGTTTGGCAGTTTATTCCTGTTGATGTTGGTGGCTTAAATGAAGTTGGTGGCTGTTAACATTCATTTGGCCTTTTTCAGTTTATATTGCTCTGAGAAATTAGTTACTTTTCAGATGTGCAAAACAGTATTACCACTTGAAATTATCAAATGTTTGAAGAACAAAAGTGGAATTTGTAAACATATTCCGTAAGGAAGAGAATTGAGGAAATAATTGACCTACATTATATTAATTTAGTTCGGTTTTTTTAGTAGGTCTAGTCTATGAGAAGTTCAATATGGATTGCCTAGCATTGCCTAGAAACTTCTTTGGAATTGAAATATCAGTGGCAAGGCTGAGTTATATTTCTCTACTCTATTCCATGATTATAAGAGCTTTATGTGGCCAGACTTTCAGTTGATTTCAGTTTGGTTTGAACCTTTCCAAAGTAGTGCCTGTCCCTACTCTTGGCCCAGCAAAAATAGGTGGACTGTTTTCAGTCTTGAGTTCAAAAATTTAATCTGTGCTGTGTTGTCATAACATAACTTCTGAAAACTATTTTCCAGAATGCTGGAGCAGTGATTGGAAAAGGTGGCAAAAATATTAAAGCGCTTCGTACAGACGTGAGTATATATGAGTTTGAACTAATTTAACACTGCTTCTTTCAGACTACTACATCGAAAACTTGATTGCGTGCATTTCTAGAAATGGGAGCAATTCAACTCTATAGGCATCCAAGTTACAAGCCATTCGTATTGATTGTCAGAGTAGATAACAGTTCTTCAATTTCTATTTCAATTAAAACCCAGCTTGATGCATGGGAAGAGAGGTTTATATTAAATCTCTTCACTTTTTAATAGAATTCTGCTAAATTACACACTTGAAGTGAGTTACCATCCTAATTAAAAATATTGACAAACCTTAAATCCCTTAATAGTACCATTCCCCATATGTGTGCATCAATTATAGTACTGCTGAAACCCTTGCAGGTGGCTGGCTTAACCCAGTGATAGAGGAATTCTTTAACTTCCTTTAAAAAAGCAAAATGAAATCATCCATCTGTTCCTTAACAGCTTGCACATGAAGCACCAAAACATTAATATTGAGGTTTCTTGCTTTAAATATGATTATAAAACACTGAAGGAACATTCTGTTCTGTTACTAGGAAGCATTTTTAAATGGTCATGACTTAACGCCTGTTCACATTTTACAGGGGGTTGACTGGTGATTTGACACATGCTCAGTGTTAATGTTGTGTATTTATAAACTTGGCAACGCTTCTTAAATTCCATTTGTTTACACTCCTGTACTTAACATCAGCTACAATTTCAATGGTTTTTCCAATCAAGACTCTGTTCCGCACAAGATTTTGCAATATACCATTACAAATCAGTTCCAACTAAGTTCATGAACTACCGCAACTAGGGTTGAGATTTTAGTTGAAATGGTCAGGAATCAAACATATGCTCACTAACTTTGGCAGCTAGTTTTTCCTCTTTTTTAGGGTTTTTTTAATCAGGTTTTTTGTTCAGTTCTGTTTTTTTTTTTTTTAATTTGCTTTTTGAGTGAATCAGTATGTCACCTAAGTCCAGATAATTTAGATTCTTCTGGAACGTGAACTTTCCCGATTTGCCCAAGGTTCTAGTACTATCAGTCTCGACAGGTTTTGCGTCTACCCTCATGAGCCAGCCTGCTACTGAAACATCATTTGTTAAAAATTAAAGGTAGTTTAGTCAGATCAAGTGACTCATTTTTAAAGTCCATACTGTTAGGCCACAGTCGGTGTAGCAATCAGTTATTGTGTTAGTCTTCAGAACAACTTAGGCTTGTTTCATTAATTGAGAGTAATGAGTATAGTTTGTATTAAATTAAAATTTATTGCTTTTCCCCCTTTTCCCTCTCCTTGTTTTTTTGGCCATATATCTCCGTTGCCCATGTACTGGATCGACTTGCCCCTGCGTTGCCCACCATGACGTTGGCCCATCCGCCCCTGAACGCCCATGTGAAAACCCTGGTTGGCTATGCCCAAAAATGTGCTCGTTGCCAAACGGGTACCATACTTGACAACTTCCGATTGAATACCCATGCCCAATGCCAACATCCACGAACGCCAATGACCAATGCAGTACAATGCCAGTGTTTCAGTCCCAGACAGCAGTGGCCCCGAGCGGTATGTCCCAACAGTTTATGCCTCACTGCCTGAATAGAAAGAGAGAAATGTATTTTATTACCTGCCTTTGATATAATTAAATAGTATCCCCTTATAGACGGTGTATTGTTTTTTTTCAAGTTTTCTGTCTTATTTTCCCCATTAAGTCTTTTTGTCACTGAACTTTTACGTGAGTTGCCCACCCAAACAATCCACTAATTTTATTTCAATGGAAGGAGCACAGCTTCAAGTGTTGCATATTTGCTGCATTGTAAATCAAATTGGTTCAAAATAGTCTCTCGCTCTGTCTTTGTGGCCCACCTTGCTCCCCTCAAACATTGCCTGTTCATAATTATTTCTGATGAAATGCTAATTCCGGTTCGCTTTCCTTCACTTCTCATTTGTTTTGTCTTTTTTTGTCTCGCATTTGTATTTGTTTTCTTGGAGAGCCCATTAGTAATCTGAGTTCCATAACCTTATTCCAGATACAACGTTCACCAGTTGCATATCCTCACTTTTAATATGAGAAGGTGTGCCAGTTCTACAAATGTAATAGCGAGGGTATCCTAATTAGTGGTGGCGGGGAACATGAATATTCACTTCGGCTTTTCAGTTCTGCGTCAATTTCCTGCCCACTTAATTTGAGCCCTTCCAAAAGCCCATTCTGTCTTTCTCTCTGCAAGACCTACCTAATCTTAAATTTCTCATGCATATATACTGGGCATAAACAAAGATGCATGTGTTGTAAATTGAGCAAACAGGTTTACTTTAAATGGGGAATATTTGTAAACTCTTCTTTGTAGTAAATCTTGTTAAAATTGTGTGTGTGATGATAAAAAAAATTTACTTCTGCTTTTTCTTTTCTGCCTTCTCCATATTGTCTGTCATTCTGGCTTCCAACAGCATCCTGAGTATAAGTGCAGATATAGAGACAATTGGAGAAATCTTGAAGAAGATAATTCCTACTTTAGAAGAGGTATTTATCTTTAAATTTTTTTCTGTTTAGAATTGAAAGATTAGCTTTTGAATGAGATGGTTCTAGAGTATTTGCTGCTTTTTAAATACAGGAAATCAGAAAAGTGAAAAATTCCTCTTAAAGAAGGATTATGGCTGTCACACTACATATTGGCTCTCTCTGGGTAGAGGGCAGAGTCTGTCATTGTTTATTAAATTAACATTTTGAACAGCCGTCCTGTTTTCCAAATAGTAAGTGTTGCACTGGTTGATGCCTCCTTAAATCTTTATAGCAAGTGGTGCGGTGTAATTTAATAAATAATGTAAATAGGGAAAACTGATACTTCTTGTTCAGGTGTGGTGTTTAAACTGTTGCAGTTGTGTCAAAATAAATACAGGACTACAATTCAGCAATAAATTAAATCATCCCATTGTTTTTGAAGAAAAAGCTTAAAGTGCCAACTACTTTGAACATCTGTGATTAATCTTTATTGCTTCTCCCTATATGCATCTTATTTGCAGTATCAACACTACAAAGGCAGCGACTTCGACTGCGAACTTCGACTTCTTATTCACCAGAGTTTGGCAGGAGGCATTATTGGTGTCAAGGGTGCTAAAATTAAAGAACTCAGAGAGGTACTTGTTTTCTGTTCTTCTGAGATTTGATTTTGTTTGATAAAGCAATGTTTTCTGTTCATAAGGGGCATGTGTAAGTATCTGCTGTGCAGTAATTCCTTCTGAACATGTTGCGTACATGCTTTTGATGTTGTGAGATGGAGCTGGGAGTTGCACCTTTCTTGCAGACCCTCAGAAATAATGTTGGTGGCAGAGCCAGGACTTGGTTAAACATTATCTGTGATAAAATACTGTTTTTAAAGAAAGTATTTTTCATTTTATTAAAATGGTACTCATTTCTTCTTTTAGAATAAACTGTTGCATAGTGTAGAATATATTTTGTGCGTGGGCACACAAAAAAGTCTAGAACGACACCATCTCCACAGTAGACATACTGTGAAAGGACCTCATGTTTAGTTTTGTATTTTTTAGTTCTAACTCCTGGAAGACCTTTTTTTTAAGGGAGAGAGTAAGATTTAAAAAACTTTAAGGTCTCTGTGAACTGAAAACACATGGTTGAATTTCTTGGTGTTGTGTCGAAGGCAGTTTCAGGTCAGTTCAGGTATAAGCCAATGCTTGTTTGTATGGATTAAGAAAGGCAGGATAACTAGACATAATCCTAGCAACACTGCTGTCTAAGCATCCAAAGCATGTTTAATTTGAAAGCTAATATAGCCTGTAAGCTCAGAGTGGTTATGTTGTCCTTTTTCTAATACTTAATTAAATGATGTGTCATAGATGAGTCATAATTGAAATAGGAGAAGATTGAATATTTTTTTCATCTTCATAGAAAACTTAGAGCAGCAAGATCTTTAAAATATGTAATCTTCTAATTTTGTGTGGTAACTCAGAAGCAAGCATACATATTTAAGTGGTGGGAACTTCATTGTCCTTTGAATCTATTTTTAAAATATTTTAATGGTTTATAAACTTCTTTAATATATATTTGATAATCTTGGATTTTTTTTTTCTTCTACAGAACACTCAGACCACCATTAAGCTCTTTCAAGAGTGTTGTCCTCATTCAACTGACAGAGTGGTGCTTATTGGTGGAAAACCTGATAGAGTTGTTGAGTGCATCAAGATTATCTTGGATCTTATCTCTGAGGTAATGTTTATTAAATTTCTTTTATTCTGTCAATGGCATTTGTGAGTGTTGCAGACATTAGTTGGATGAAAAATGGTGTCATTCAGTTTCTAGTTTAAATTCAGTACGTCTTACTTTCCCAACAGCAAAGTGATGAACAGTTATGAACCTTGGGAACTGTTTCTATTGTTTAGAACTGGGGTACACACCTTATGAGGGAGGAGAGCAATTTTTGGCACTAGTGGGCCATTTTTGCTTTACGTGTCATCAGAATGGAAAAATCGTGGAGGAAGGAAAACAAAATGTATTTACCACATCTAAGTAGTTTTACTGTCATAGTTAAGTTCACAAGAAGCACATCAACATCTCCTTTCTTGGCAGCATTGTGAAATCAATAATATGTTCCAAGTGCAAAAATGTGTTAGTTAAATGTGCCAGTTGTAATAGAACTATCTGATTTGGGGAATTGTTTTGTTTGTTTGTATTAGTCTCCAATTAAAGGACGGGCCCAGCCTTACGATCCCAATTTCTATGATGAAACATATGACTATGGTGGCTTCACAATGATGTTTGATGATAGAAGGGGACGGCCAGTGGGCTTTCCGATGCGTGGAAGAGGAGGTTTTGATCGCATGCCCCGTGGTGGACGACCTATGCCTCCCTCGAGAAGAGATTATGATGATATGAGCCCTCGCAGAGGACCTCCACCACCTCCACCAGGTCGTGGTGGTAGAGGTGGCAGCAGAGCTCGTAATCTTCCTCTTCCTCCTCCACCACCTCCTCGTGGCGGGTGAGTTGTTGTATAAATGCATTATACAAAACTCATGTATAACTGTGTCATCTTCATATTTTCAATGATTTTTCCATGCTTTTTTCCATATTGGTAGTGATTATACAAAATTGAGCCTATGATAGACAAGAGTGTTTTGAAATTTACTGAAATATAATTACCTGCTGTGCTGTAGTAGGTTTCCAGAACTATGGTCAGTAGTTGGGTAGAGTAGTTTTATACCAAGTTATGTGTGAACCATGAATGGGAAAATCCAGATTAGAATAAACAAGCTAGCTCATAATACACATAACACAATTAACATGCTGCTGCCTTTTTTTTAGAGATCTGATGTCCTATGACCGAAGGGGTAGACCAGGAGATCGTTACGATGGCATGGTATGAGTTTAAAATTTGCTCTGTTGTGTTCCTAAGCACAGTTAGCATGCTAACCTTCTGTTGCTGAACCACATGCACATTCATATGGGACATACATGGTTCTTATAGTAAAACCAAACCTTTTGTCCGTACAAGTGGTTGTCCTGTGGGTGAATATTTGAGGTATAAATGGTACTCTGTGTTTTCTTTCTTTCTTTCTCTCTGTGATCAAAAAGATTCAGAGAATTTGATTGTGCTCAGCCCTGTAGGTTTTCTTGCCCTGGCCATCTTTCAGATTTTTTTAATCAGCATGACAGAAATAGCAATTCGTAGATTTTTCAGATGGAGAAAGCATGTCAGAACGGTGTTCTCTGATGTGTTACACAAGCATGCTTAACACTAAAGGCTGGAAAACACAAGCACTGATACACTAATACAGATTATGGAACAGTATCTGAGAAGAGCTCTAGTTGATGGAAAGTGTTGGCTCTTTTGAATCAGCTCTTCCATATTTTTTAGTTTCTCTGCAGAAAATCCACTCCTAATTCCAAGTGTTTTGGAGGTGGAACCACTGCTTAGTTGAATCCTACATCAGTTCTTTCTGAGGAGAGGAAAAAAAAATGTAGTAGTGTGTGGAATCTTAAAGCAAAGGATACAGATAGTCTTCTATGTTGCATTCTGAACGGCTAAGACCCAGCACAAAGTAATCTTGTTCTGACACAAGATTACTTTTTCCAAAGTAGCAAATCTGGGAGGTTGTCCTGGTTTCAGCCGGGATAGCTACTTTCTTCTCAGAAGCTGGTCCAGTGCTGTGTTTTGAATTCAGTATGAGAATAGTGTTGGTAACATGCTAATGTTTGTGGTTTTCCTATGTAGTATTTATCCTAAGTCAAGCACTTAGTGTGTTGTGCCTTTACAGTGAGTAGGTAGCTGGAAGGGATCGTAATCAGTACAAATGACCTGAACTGACCAAAGAAATATTCCACACCATAGAACATCATACCCACTATATTAACTGGGGCAGTTACCCAGAAGGGGGGTCCATAAGGGTCTGAGGATGAGGTCTAGCAGTGGTCAGCAAACTGGTCAGCAGTTGTATCATGTACCCTTGATTTTATTACTGTTTTTTTATTGTTTTGGGGTGTGATGGTGGTGGTTGCTTCATTTTTTGTTGTTTTTCTTCATTTTGTTTTTTAACTTTTTCTCGGTTACTAAGCTGTTCTTATCTCAAGCTGTAAGTTTTGATTCTTGTCCCAGTTCCACTGGGGGTTGGGTGGGCAGGGTGTGAGCCAGCACCTATGTAGTTCTTAGTTGCCAGCTGGTCATAAGCCACACCAGAGATGGATCTCAATAGTAACAATCTTCTTTTCTTCTTTGGCTTTGTTTGGCACCTTCTTCAAGATGAGAGGTGACACTTTTTTTCTCTTCTAAATTAATGTAAAAGAAATGAAAAAGAGCTATGAAATAGGCTTCATATGTCCTCCCTGGCAATAAGAGTTACTGGAACTACAAATTGCAGGAAAGTTGTGTGCTTATTAGAAATAATAAAAGAACATAATTTGCAGTTACAAATGTTTGCAGTTAGCAAAAAAGAAAAAAAAAAGTTTTCCATGCTACTCTACATGCTAAGAAGCTGGAAGAAGGGAGAAGTACACCTCCAAGATTCCTTATCTGTGTTTTCAGAGCTTAGGTTTTGTGTTCTTCTATTTGCAGCTTATAAAGCCTGCACTAGAGTACATAAACTGAGCAGCCTGCCTGTCTTTGGGTATTTGGTTGAGCACAGTCTTAGTTAGCTTGACTCTTGAGCAGTAGTGTGTTCTGTTTTTGTTCTATTTTTATTCCAGTCCAGCTAGAATAGAAAATCCATTTTGACTTAGGTTTAGCCTGTCAGCTTGACCTTCACTTTATTGATATGAGTTTCTACACGCAAGTGTAGTAATTCCTGCTAGTCTGGTTTCTTTCATGTAATAAAAAGCAATTTCATTTCTTTTTCATAGTGAAGCTGCTCATGACTTTGGCTCCTTTGTCATCAAATATAACTGGTTAAAGTAAAGACTACTTCCCAAAGATAGCATTTAACTTCTAGTTTTAGTTAATTATGATTCTAGTATCCTAAATTGTGTAAGCAGACCTTCACACTGTGTGACATCACAGTTTCAAGTATCAGCCAAAAGGTGAAGTCTTCCTGTGATACCCTTTGTTTCAAATAGAAACTCCTGTGTAGCTAAAACTTTTAAACTAAACCACTATTACTGTGGTTTGTGATCTAATGATGGAAAAAACTGCTCTTACAGAGTAGAAGTGCTCTTTTCACATGGATTCTATCGTATATAGGTGTAATAAAAGGCAGCAATTGATGAACATATCAGAATATGAATAAACAGAATATACAGAAATATACAGAATATACAGAAACAATTTTTTGCCAGTTCTCTTTCTTGTTAAAGGCAGAGAGTTTGAACATTTGACAGCCTTTAAAATGGGATGCTGACCTGTGGTTTATCCTGAATTGCAGAGATATGGCAATATTGACAGCCTTGTAAATGCTAAGATGAGAAAAATCCATTTTAATTTTAAAAGGATGGATAAATTCCTTTTGGATAAATTCCTCTTGGCTGTACAGAGTTAATCGCTTAAGATGATACTTGTCTGTTGGCCAGGCTTAAAGTTCTAGGATAACTATGTACTGCTGTTTTAAGTGCTCATTTGACTTACGATCTGTTCTGAAGCTTTTTCTCCAAAGTACAGATTGGTTTATCTGCATATGGAAGTATATATTTCAGTGTATAACTACTCCAGATCAGGTCCTGGGGACCATAATGGCTATTGTGATCTCAAAAGTCCTGAGTTTTTTGTATTTTTAACGCCCTCATTCTCAGGGGCATGTAAAAAATTAGTAAAAGAAGAATGTATGACAACTGTGCTATTTATTCGTGCAGATGCTAGAAGGAAGTAACAAAATTTCACTTTCCTAGGTCACTCTTAAAAAACAGAAAAACTTACTACAAAAGAATTTCACATCAGTTAGGTCTGCATGTGGGGTTTTTTATTAGATTGAAGCTCTTTGACTTACCCAGCCTGTCTGTCATCTGGTTTCTGTTCCAGTTCTAAGTAGTGACTAGCACAAATTAGCCTGCAGTATAAAACAGTATGTATGCTGAGACACCCTGTTTCAGAAACTCATTTTGTATAAATAAACATGAATTGCTGAAACTATAAAATTACGAAAGAAAAAACGCTATGTATCATACATTTTAGAAATATAATTAAGTTTCTAATATAATTAACGGTAGATTGTTAGTCTACCTACTGGCTAGATGAGGTATTTGGATACCTCAGAACATCAGAGGCAGTGTTCTTTCTGCTTAACCTGCAGTTGGTGTAATCACTTGGCAGTTACTTACTTCAGTCTTACTAAACCTTCTTTTTCCAGCAGATGGCAGAAATAAAAGATGGATAAAATACTTTTACTTGTAAAAATGTAAAAAATGTTCTCTAAAAGAAAGGTGAAAGCTTGTTTAAGTTTTGCCTTGCTATTAGTTTCTGGGGTTCTTAGAGGAAAAATATGCTAATACCACAGAAAGAAAAGGAAAACCTAAGTTTAGAGTTGCCCCAAAGTAAAATTAAAAGCCAGAGCATCTTGAAAGTAGTCTAAATCACGTAAGTTTAAGTCTTTGTTAATAGTATAAAGGTTTCTTCGTACCACTGTGCGTTCTATTTAGTTGTGACATTCTGTAAAAGCGTCTGTATGACATGGACTTCCTTTCTTCCTCTTATGTTGCGTCTGGAAGATGATGCAGTGTCATGTGGATGCCTGTGATGACATGCAGCCACCAGAGTTGGTGAGTGCTTTCAGCCTGTTTTTTGAAAACTGCTTTATTGAGTAGATTAAATGATAAAGAAAATTTTGAAGAGATCTTGAGTGTAGTGCATGGCAACTTGCACCTATTAAAATTTATAAAGCCATTCTTCTGTCTCCAAATTTAGTGGCAGACTTAATGGTCTGTCCTTTGAAGGCAAGTAGTGCTACTAGAAATGTGGAATTATGCTGCAGCCTGGTAAAAATAGAGGAGCTTTTCTGTACCCTTTTTGCCTCTTACCCACTATTTTCATTTTGATAAATGGTAATTTTCTTCGTAACTGATGCACTGTAGATACATGCATTTACAATTTTTATTTTGTGTTACTTTTTTACTATTGTGGGATTTTTATTTCGAACAGCAAATATTTAAAGTAGCTTTTCTCTTTTATTTGTGAATAAACTATATTTACCTGGCTTTTCTCTCTTATTTGTGAATAAGCTATATTTACCTATCAATCTATTTGAAAATACATCATTTGATCAGACAGGTTTTGGGATGTTGCCACAGAATCATAGAACGGTTTTAGTTGAAAGTAAACTTAAAGATCATCTAGTTCCAACCTGGCATGGGTAGAGAACCTTGAACTAGACCGGGATGCTCAGGGTCTTTTGAACCTGGCTTTTAACTTTCAGTAACTAGGCACCTGAAGCTTTTCTGGGCAAGCTGTTCCAGTGCCTCACCACCCTTAGAGTGAAGAATTTCTTTCTAATACCTGAACTAAACCAATCTTCTTTCAATTTAAAGCTCTCGTCCCTTTTCCTTGCTCTACATGTCTGTGTGAAAGCTCATCTCCAGCTTTCTTGTAGGCTGCCTTCTGGAGCTGAAGGGCCACAATGAGGTGTCACCCTGGAGCCTTCTGTTCTCCAAACTGAACAATCCCAGCTCTCAGGCTTTCTTACAGGAGATGTCTTGCATCCCTCCAATAATCTTTGTGGTCCTCTGCTGGACGTAATCCAGTAGGTCCATGCCCTTAATGTTGGGAGCCGCAGAGCTGGATGCAGTACTCACGTTGGGGTCTCAAAGGAGTAGAGTAGCAGGGTAGAATCACCTCCCTTGACCTTTTGATGCAGCACAGGACACGGGTTGCTGCTCTCGGCTCCAAGTGCTCATTGCTTCGTCATGTCCCGCCTCACCCACCAGAACCCCCAAGTTCGTGGCAGGGCTGCTCTCTATCTGGTCATCCCGCAGCCTGGGTAGATACTGGGGATTGCAGCAGCTCAGGTGCAGCACCCTGCTCTTGGTCTCATTAAATCGAATGAGATACCCATGGACTCACTTTTTGAACTTGTCCAGGTTCCTCTGGATGGCATCCAGTCCTTCAGGTTTGTCAGCAGCACTACTCAGCTTGCAAACTTGCTGCAGGTGCACCTGATCTGTTTGTGTCATTGATGAAGACATTGAATAGCACTGTTCCCAGTGAGGGCCAACCCCTGAGGGACCCTTCTTCATGTCCATTTAAACTCTGAGCCATTGACATTGCCCTCTGGATGTAAGTATCCCTGTTCAATAAACAGTCTAGCCATGGAATCCGTCCCTCTCCAATTTGGAGGGAAGGATGTGGGGACTGTGTCAGAGACTTGACAGAAGTCCATGTACATGGTACCTGTAGTCCTTCTCTTGTTCACTGATCTAGTCACTCCATTGTAGAAATTACGGAGTACAGCAGGTGTTGGCAATGTCTCAAAGATGGCAAAATGCTGTCAAATTAATACATGAAAAATCAGTTCTTAGTTTATATACACAGCAACTGCTGTCAATAGTCTGGAGAGGCAGATGTCATCAAGGAAAGGTTTTCTCTTTAAAAGAAATCAGCCCAAAAAGGACTTATGACAAATACCAACAGCAATGTGTCTGTGTATGCAGTATGCTATGTGATCAGCTTCTCAATTAAACCTTAAGCGGAGTCCTTCATTGCCTTGTATTTTGGACTCCACTGTGAGCTCTATTATATTTTCTTATAATACGTATTGCTTAGTCACGTGATTAGACAATGCAGGTTGCTTAGTGACAGAGGATAAGCTCAACAGTTTGATCTGAACAGCTTCCATTTTGATGTAAAAAGAAAGATGGAAGGAATATTTTTGGGAATGCTGTTACACTGTAACTTCTGTGGGCCATTAATTGTGAGTGGTTGAACTTAACTGGCTACCAGGGGTCCACCCAGTTGCTCTCACACCCCTTCCTTAGTAGAGTGGGGACAAAGTAAGAGAGAAAAGTCTGTGGCTCACAATTAAGACAGGCAGATCACTTACTAATCAACATAGAAAACAGAATTGACTTGGGGTGTGTTTATTGCCACTTTGAGTAGCATGGTCAGAAACATAAAAAACACCTTTACCCATCTTCCACTTCTTCACAGACGCAATGTCTGCTCCTTCATTTCTTACTCTTCTAGTTCTGCTGCCATGAATGGTGCATAGGGAATGGCAGGTTCCAAGTCAGTTCATCACTTTTGTC
The DNA here is from genome assembly GCA_027886175.1 of Phylloscopus collybita. Taxonomy (NCBI): domain Eukaryota; kingdom Metazoa; phylum Chordata; class Aves; order Passeriformes; family Phylloscopidae; genus Phylloscopus; species Phylloscopus collybita. Next base: position 5,410,967 of record JAJNNQ010000029.1, read on the forward strand.
ACTGCTCCTTCCTCCCTGCACTGTTGCCCTGCTCCAGTGTAGGGTCCCTTCCATGGGATGATACAACTGTTTGTGAACTGCTCAAAATATCTGTTTCCAGTGGACTGCAGTTCTTAAGAACTGTTCCAGCGTGGGTCCCCTTCATGGGGTATAGTCCTTCAAGAACAGACTAATTTGGTGTTGGTGCCCTCACAGGCCACAGGTGCCTGTCTGTGCAGCTTCCCTCAGGGCATAGCTACCTCTTTTCAGTATAGCATCCCTCACTGGGCTACACTGTAGTGATCTGCTCCAGTATGATTCTCTCCATGGGCTGCAGGGCAGTCTCCATTTCAGTGCCTGGAGAACTTTTTTCGTCCTTGCTCACTCTTGCAGTCAATGCACATTGAGATTTTTACTCTTTTTTAAAATATTATCACTGAGATGTCACCAATTTGGCTGACAGTTAGGCAGCCTCCAGCCTCGTCGCACATATCCCAGAAGTCTGTTCAGAAGCTGAATTTGAGAGAACCATGTATATTCATTCTCTCCTTCTGTAGGAAAGTATAAATATGGGGTCTTGCACACTTGGAACACATTAGATGAAATGAGAACTTGATATCAAATGCAGGTTTACAAATCTTAAAAATAAAAGGGCCAGGAGTGCTCGTTGCAGTGATTTGCATTTGGTATGTGGTGGTTTGAATGTAACAGAAGTAACTCATATCATGATTGTTTATTCAAAGATGTAAAGGGTTAGCATAGTCAGAATCAAAGGTGTAGATGTAGTAGGATGTTGCGTTGCGTATTTCTTTCTGGCTCAGCCTGGTGTTCAGCTTGGACCCCCAGCTGTTCTGATACGCTTCAACAGTACCTGTTGGTGGGATTTTGGCTCTGCAGGCAGATTGACTCACACTGTCATGGCTGTGGTAGAAAGAGGGGACCCTCCAAGGCTTCCAGAAAACAGAGGTTTTATTCAGGGGGTCAGGGAATCCTCCAGCCTCAGTCTGGTGCCTCTAGAGAGACCCCGGACCTCGGCTGCAGGGCGTTTTTGTTCAGGACAGTTCAAGGGGTGGATACAAAGTGTATAAACTAATTAAACAATCCAAGCACTACATGCCAGCTAGCTTACTTAAACACTAACAAATCCAAAATAAGTTTGGGAGTGGTCTCAAAGGTCTTGCCAACCAGTTGCTGAAACTCTCGGACTTTGAAGATAAGAATTCCGTGATGGACAGAGAAAGGAATCATACATGAAACAAATGAAACAGGGAAAAGAACCAATAGAAAGAAATCTCCAAGCAGAGGCTCAGGTTGCCTCAGAAACCCTTATCTAATTATGATAAGAATACATCTTGGGGCAAGAGGCTCCTTCAAGGTATCTGCTATACTAAAATTACAAAAAAAAACTATACTATGTTCCTAACTAAAGCTTGTAAAACATTTCTTGCAAACCCACAGTAGGACAGTTTACTGGGCAGACTTCTTGCCCCGGAACTGGAGACTGCAGTCTCTCTTGAGCTGTATTGGTACTATTAATAAAGCTCTGTTCTGATTTTGTCATTCTAATATTAAGTAGAGATCAGCATCAACAGCTGTCTACCAGAAACTGAGCTAGACTGCCTTGGTAAACCAGCATGTCTGAATCCTTCGTCATTTTTGCATTATTGTTAGAGGTTTTGATGGGGCAGGATAAGAGTATCTGGGATTGGATGGGACCTACAAGAATCATCTCATCCAATTTGTGGTCCTGCACAAGATGGCCTCTGGTGCAAATGAACAGAGGTTAATGAGATCTTGCTCACCCACCCTTTTTGTTTCTGGTCTTTCCTCTTTGCTTCTTGATGGTACAATGCTGTTGTATTTAGATCAGATTGAGGGTTGTGATGTTTGAATAAATGGGCTCAAATTTAACAATATAATGGTTAAGATAAAAACGTGTTAATGAAGCATGGCTGTTCACTTTAATGTTTTTTTCTCTTTCTCTTACAGTTTGAAGGTGGTTCTGGTTATGGTAAGTGTTCATATAGAACCTTTTGCATGTAGTTCATTACATAGTTACTAAAGGGCTTGATGCATACACTTAAATCAGATTATTCTTACGCAGGGGGGCGTGGTTCATACGGAGATCTTGGTGGACCCATCATCACAACACAAGTCACGATTCCCAAAGATGTAAGTAATGTTGATTTGCTTTCAACGCGTGCTTTCTCTTAAAGAAAAGTCACAGCCATTTCTAAGACTGTTTAAATCAGGAGTACTTAAAGTGCTTGATAAGTACAAAACAAATGTTTCTAAATCACCAACAGTGTGTTGTTTGACTGTTTGGTTTCTATCTTAAGAGACATGTTAAACAATTTTACTTGTGGTTAATACTCAGTAATATAGATGGTCCCTGTAACTTGTGTTTTTCAGATGGGAGCTGGTTCTCCCAGTTTTATCTCATCTGTGTTTATACAATTAATACTGCAGGGGATATCTTTAGTCTGTAAAGAAATAAGCTCCCATTGCAACACTTAAAACTGACTTTTCAAAACTACTCAAATGCTGTTGTAAGTTTCTAACTTTTTGGAAGGACTGTTGTATCAGGAAATGAATGTTCTTGCTTTCTTCCCTAGTTGGCAGGATCTATTATTGGAAAGGGAGGCCAGAGAATCAAACAAATACGTCACGAGTCAGGAGCTTCGATCAAAATTGATGAACCACTAGAAGGCTCAGAAGATCGAATAATAACTATTACAGGAACACAGGACCAGATACAAAATGCACAGTATTTGCTGCAGAACAGGCAAGTTAAAGTTTTTTATTGTCCCTACTGTCAAATTAACATGTATGTTATAAAACTGCTCTTCCCTGTGAATCAGTTTTTTAAGAAGGCAGGTTTTAAGCAACTATTTGAACCTAATTTCTCTAGTGGTAGTTCTGCCTTGATTCTCTTCTGTTCTCCATTCTAATTAAAATGAAGACACCCTCAAAACTAATCTTGCTGGAAGACATCTTAACCAAGCAGTCCTCTCCTTTCTCTGGTGAAAACTGCTGCAAAAAACTACTTGTAATAAATTACATAGAGCCTGTAGAAAATATAGAAGATTTCAGTGGATGTTGGCCTAGTTCTGTGTGGAAGACTAGTGATTTTGTTGTTTTTAGATAACTAAATTGACAACAAATCACAGTCTGCCATATGGCACAGACCATGCCTCTACAGGACAAGTTGAAATCGATTTGGGGCTGTTTTGCAGCATTTCACACCTTGCTGACAGTACTTTGCCTTCTCTGCCAAATATTAACAGCTACAGATAGCATTTGCTGTATTAACATTCTGGCTGCTATAGCAGATTTTAATGTCTTAACTGAAATGTTTGGCTTTAGATTACTAATATTTAACTGTGCCTGAAATACACTAATATAATTGTTAGCCATTGACATTTTAAAATTATGTACTTTTAAATGTGTTAGGAATTTGTAATTTAGTATGCTTTGTGAATGTTGATGTAAGATGTATGGTCCATCATTCTAATACATGCTTTTTTCTTTTTCTTTTATAGTGTGAAGCAGTATGCAGATGTTGAAGGATTCTAATGCAAGATTATTTTTTCTTTTTTATAGTGTGAAGCAGTATTCTGGAAAGTTTTTCTAAGACTAGTGAAGAACTGAAGGAGTCCTGCACCCCTTTTTTTTTTTTTTTTATCTGCTTCTGTTAAAAAAGCCAACATTCCTCTGCTTCATAGGTGTTCTGCATTTGAGGTGTAGTGGAATCTTTGCTGTACACCAGATGTAATGTTTTAGTTCCTTACAAATACATGGGGGGGAAAAGGGCGCACGAGACTAACATTGAAATTTTGAAGTGGCAGAGAGAGTGAATTCTATTTTTGTTCATTGTTGGTGGTAAATTGTACTGTTTTTCTGTATTTGTTGTGAACACCCTGCTTTATGTACACTGTATCTTACTTACTGGGGGAGAATATGGTAGGCCACATGTCCCTGGCATTTGTTGAGAGCAGTGTGCAGAATGTAATGCTTTTTTGTAAGAAACATTTTAGGATTTTTAAATAAATTTAGTGAACCTATTCTTGCTGGTCATTTTTCTTCAGGTCTACATAACTGAAATGGGTACACCTAGTTTGTTTTTTTTTTTTCCCCCATATAAATTAAAAGTTGCTGTTAAGCTTGCTCTTCAGTTTCCTTGATATATAGATGGAGTTATGTGGGGTTTTTGACAAATTAAAAAGATTTTGTGAAAACAATGACTGCTTTGCTGTTTGGGTGGAAAAAAGATGAAAATACTCAAGCAAATGTTGTGTAAAACTTGACATTTTTGCAAGTGTTTGGCCCTCTTTGCAATACGTATATATATTGGTGACAGTATATAAATAAAATATTTTAAAACTTTGTGATGTCACTGAGTAAACAGTGGTAAAGTACACCTGGTTTTAGACAGCTTGCTTAATGCAGAGTTGCTCTTACCATAACTGAATAAATTACACCTGTTTCCTGAGCTTTTATTTGTATGAGATAGGAATTGCGAATTGGCAGGTTGACAATATAACTATGTAACTTGTTTTATTGTATGCAAAACTTCAACTTGTTTTCCAGATGTATGTTGAGTTCCGTAAGAATTATTTGTGAGAAATTAAAAAAATATAAAGCCTCTGGATATCTCATGTAATACCTTGGCATTTGTATTTATAGTTAAAAGTTTTAATTTCACTTCCTGAATAAAAACAGATTAAAAAGTGTAAAGGTGTGTGGCACATACAGATATGATAAGTCCAGACTAAGTGAGTATTCTTTTACTGTGGTTTTTTTTGTTGGTTGGTTGGTTTGTTACATCCCATCTCCTTCAGGATTTGGTCTTTTTAATGCAGCTACTCTTTAAAATGTCGTGTTAAAGCAAGGAGCCTGAAACATGCAATAGGCTGGCTCGTTTGGCAGAGTGATAGTGAGTTCTGTAGAAAGAGGCTATCACTCTCTTTAGTCCGGTTGGAAGGCAGCTGTCTTGGTACACGGCGTACCTAAGTTACAGGAGTCTGCAATCGAGGCTAAGGTTTTGGGCAAAATGCAAGCGAACTAAAACAACTGCTGAATTTCTCTGTGTGCTTCCAACTTGAGTATATATGCAGATGGAGTTGTTGACGGTCTGTCTTTTGGTTCTTTTCTGTTTTCATGGGGGAAAAGAGCTTAACGGCTGAACAGGCACATTGTTGTTCGTTCCTTTGTCAGGTTGGTTTTTTTTTAATCCCTCTCTTTCTCAATGGTGGGAGTCTTCTGGAAAGCTGCGCTGCCGAGAAGCTTAGTCTGCCCACTGCTCCAGCCTGGCAGGATTTGAGGGGACGGTTCTCAATACGAATGTACCGGCCGAGGCGCCCCTGGGGCCTGGGGTCTGAGCTGGCCCCCAGGCCCGAGCGCCGCCCGGACCCCGCCGCCAACCGCGCCTGCGCGCAGCGGCAGCACCGCGGGGAGGGGAGCGCGGCGGGGCGGGGTCCGGGCGGCGCGCGGGGCGGGGGAGCCTGGGCCGTTTGTCTTGCGCGCCCCGCGGGAAGCGCGGCAGAGAGGCTGGCTTCGGCAGCGTGCGTGTTTCCTGCTAAGCATGGAGATGTTCCCGTCTCCCCTGGAGTCCGCCAAGTTCATAGCCGAGCACAGCAAAGATGTCTCCGTGGACGAGGAGGGGGTGCGGCGGGTGGCGGAGAGCCTGTTCGACAAAGCCTCGGCGGCGGAGTTTGGGCTGGCGGGGTGGAAAAGCCTCCACGAGCTGAACCCCCGGGCCGCCGACAAGGAGGCTGTAGACTGGGTGTTCCTGGTGGACACCCTCAACTTCTCCTTCTGGTCCGAGCAGGAGGAGCGCAAGTACCTTGTGAAGTACAAGAATAAAACCTACAGCGGCTACTGGTCGCTGTGCGCCGCCGTCAACAGGGCCCTGGACGACGGTCAGTGAGCACCGGGGAAGCGGGGCCGGGCCGGGCTGCGGGCGAGGGCCCTCGGAGGCCGAGCGTCGCGTATTAAATAAAGGCGGCGCCTCGGATGTGGGACACGCTCTTGGGGACTGCTGCTCCCTGTATCGGGAGCTGTGTATGTGCAGGCGTCCCTTAGAGCTTGGGGAAGGGAACTGGAAGTGCTTTCAAAACACCCTTGTACTGAAACTACATAAATTATGGCTCCAGCTGGGTTATCTCTTCCATTCGAAAGACTTTAAGGATTGCCAGTAGTCAGCTGTTCGTGACTTCGGTTATTTCACACGTACTCTTAAGAGAAGTTGCATATTTCCATGGCAAATGGAAAAATTAGGTTTAAAGCAAGAATCCTCTGGGCAAATCAAATACCAGAGCGTCTAAAGTAAGTCTGAAAATACATATGGGCATATGCCCCTTAAAGCAGTATTTTAAAGTTTTGTATTTAAACACAGTACTTACACTCACTCTTTTTGCTGTTCTCAGAAAAAAAAAAAACCCGAACTATTAGTAGGTATAGATTAAAGTTTTAATTAATTTTCTGCATAGTTATTTGTATGTTAAGATGGTATTAGCATTAAGGCACTTTTTGTGAATGCACAGCATGATTAGGATCCATGGGAAAACAGGCCTATTCTGACTAAATTAGTTATGTACTGACTATATTTGCCAGTGTGCTATGTAAACATCACACTTAAAATACAAAGACTAAGCAATTGGGGAAAATTACATACAAAAAATAACAATGTCATTTTTATATGTTTATGTGTTATATTTAACATGGTTGTATGTTGGAAATTTGCTGTAGAAGAAAAACATTGTGTGCACGAAAAATTTTAGTTGTGAGCAGCTCTGTGGGTGCAGTTATTGGAAACAAAGGTGGGTTTAAGAGTTGATGGACTTCTTAGATCTTCCTATAGAAGTGCTTTCCTTTAGCAGACCACTGTATTAGGTCTGTATGTTCTGGTATGTGATAGCCTAAATGCCTTATTTTCACTTTTCTCAAGGAATTCCTATCACCAGTGCATCCTATTTTGCCACCATGACGCTTGACCAGGTTAGGCACGTATTTCGCTCTGACACAGAAGTGCCTTTGCCTTTGATTGAAGAAAGACATCGGGTGCTGAATGAAAGTGGAATAATTCTGTTAGAGAAGTTTGGCGGGTCTTTTCTCACCTGTGTTAAAATGAGTGAGAAGAGTGCTCAGAAACTGCTACATCTCGTACTGGAAAATTTTCCTTCTTACAGAGATGAAGCTGTATTTGAGGTAAGCTAATTCTGAAGCTCTCAAAAAAATTTCCTACTATTTAGTAACAATAAAAGACTCTTGATAGTCCACAACTACTCAGGACAAGAGTCACTTTCTTTTCCCACCAGAGGAGCGTAGCAGCGTGTGGCAACAGTGATCATCGTGTCTAGGGGGGTTATAGCCACCGGCAGGGAAACAGATGAGACAAGTCTCTTTATTGAGCACAAGAATGCATTTTTATTCCCCCCACCCCGGGCCAGGGAGGGAGTGAGGACCGAGAGAGAGCAGGGGCAGGGTCGTGGGTTTTATTGGGTGTTGGAGGGGAGGAGTCTTAGGGTTTGGGTCAAGGGAGATAACACAAGGAGAGTAAGATCAGTTTTCAGCCTCCTCAAAATGGGAGGACTCCACAGAGCAGTACCTTTTTTTTCATATGCTGTCTCTTCATCACTTTGCTGTAATTTATTTTGAGTTCCCAATTAGATCACACCTCCTTTGTACTCTTTAAAAATGCACAGTAGTTGAGATAATTACTGCCAGAAAAATGGGAATCCTTTTTTCTTTTTTTTCTTTTTTTCCTTCTTTTCCTTTTTTTTTTTTTGCTTCCCTTGAATTGCTGACAAACCTCCTTCTGCCATCTTCTTTTACCTTGAGGCTCTCTGCAGCTAATGAAGGAAATGAAACTCTGGTAGAATTAATGCACAGCTACTGGGACTCCACCCTTTAACGGCCCTTGATTCAACAGGCATTACTCAAATGACTAGAGATTAGAAGTAACCCACACTTTGACAAATGTTGACAGTATACTGAAGCTTTTACTGAAAGAAACTGATGGGAATTAAACAGTGATCATCTGGGTTTTTGTCTCCCAGTTTTCAGGCATGATTTTCATTTACCACCTGTGACTTATCTAGCAGATCTTGTGCTCAGTTGCATGTGCAGTACTACTCAGCTGTTACATCATTAAATCCAGAAGACTTAATGTTTGTGACAGTACAGTATATACTAGTCTGTGCAGTCTTTTCAACTTCTTGGAATGCCAGTCACTGAAGCTTTGAATCTATTGCATTTATTGCCCTTCAGTAGGATGTATCATTTTATTTTCCTTTGTCTCCTGCTGTGAAGCAAAATATATTTACATAAAAAATCAGAGGTTCTTTTGAATTAATCTTTCAAGCTACTGGTTTTTTGTTTATTTGGGTTTTTTACATATAAAGTAATACTTTGACAATTTTTATGATCACAAAGGGAATATTTTCTAAGTAAAGTGATATTTTCTTATCTTTATAGTGACTATACTCATTGAAGTTATATCTTTCATGAGATGATGATGAGTGCTTTATAAAGCAAGCCTCCTTAAAAGCAGCAGCAGACTACAGAATGAAAAGGTGTTCCAAAATGATCCCAGACCGTAAGCACTGACTTAGTAATAAAGCCTGTTGCATGAATATGGAAGCTTTTTTCCTGCTTTCACTAAGCAGGATGTGTATTTTGAAGGTGGTAACATGGATCACATTATTTTTATGGCAGCAGGTTGAGTTCTCACAAGTAGACTTCTAAAGGGTTAGGAGGGAACTGGAAAGATGGTGAAATATTAAATAGCAAAACAGTGCTTTTCAATAACTCTCCAAAGAAGAAATATATATGATTATAAGATAAGTGCTACAGTAGAATCATACTATCACAGACTGCTACAGCTGACCTTCTAGGGAAGCTTCTAAAATTAGCACAATGATTTTATTGTATGTTTTTTTGAATACATAGACAAAATACTTTTATAATTACACGTGGAATCACAGAAATTGCTACTGTTAGTTTTTCTGAAAAAGAAAATGCAAAGAAAGACCAAAAATCTCCAAACCATTTTTTTTTGTCCTTGATGGATAATTCATATTTACATGCTGTGCTGCATTTGATTCTCAACAGCAGTTGAAGTTTTAGACTATACTCACATATCAGTTCTGACAGAGACTTAGTGGAGTCCTATATCTTCCCATATATTGCATGTATTCATCTTTTACTTATCATCCATCACCTGGGTTTGAGGTTGTAAAATTCTCATGATCCTATTCTTTGCTGGTTTTCAAATGGCTGTGCTATCACGTTTTGCTCTTTGGCAACACAATACCCCTCCTTTCTTTTAATATTAGTAGGTCATAATTAGATATATTCCTTAATATTAGCCTATTGTACTGCAGAGAAGATGCAAATGCTCCTGTATGCGGTACTATTTCCTGGAAAGGCAGTGTGTTGCAGAAAAAAAGGATAAAAGAAGTACTGTTTTATTGCCATGTTGAAAAAAGTTCTGTTTTTTTGATAAATTGTACTATCTTTGCTGTCTTTCACAGACAGAATCAGAGACTGGGTAAGGGTTTAAGGTACCATAAGAGGGTCCAACCTCCCTGCTCAAGCAGGGTCATCCCAAAGCACATGGCACTGGATTGTGTCCAGAGAGTTCTTGAGTATATTCCATGAGGGAGACTCCACAATCTCTCTAGACAATCTTGCCAGTGCAGTCACTTGCACAGTAAAAAAGTTCTTAAGTTCTTCCTCTTTGACATGTAGTATCATCTACCTAGTGCTTTCCTTGCTTTCTGATAAATAGTGGGAAAATTTACACAAAATGCTTTGTAGTCTTTTTCATATTGAGATTTTTGTATAAACTTAGTGAGTTCTGTGAAACATAAAAGTTAACAGTTGAAAGAATGAAATTATAAATTTATCTGCTCAGTCATGAGTCCCAGGAAGAAAATTATTATTTTCTTTTTTTCTTTTCTTATTATTATAAGAAAAATATTTTTCTTCCTAATTAAACTGCAGCATGAAATGGAAAGTTCCATTCTAATTCTGCCTTCCTCTGCTCTTGTGAAATGGTGTGGTACTAGAGACAAATCAGATCTTTACTACTGGAAAATTCTTAATGCTATGAAAGAATGACACTCTTGCTTTGGGACAGTATGAGCTATGATAAAATTTGGTCTGTTTATTATTTACTTCTTGTTAACCCTTCTTGTGTGATGTTTAACATGGTGTTTTGTTATTTAACATAAAAAATCGCATATGTTCTCTAGAAGTAAGTTTGTGCATCTATATCAAGAATAGAATGAGGCACAGGGAAGGCAGGAGTTTGGGGATGTTTGCAGAAGTTGTTCTTTGAAATGTAGTTGAACTTCTCAGTGTTTTTGGAGAATATCATTCAGGGGCAAAAAATGTAATTTGTTGTCAGGAATAGTTACAGCATCTTGGCAGTAGACAAAGAGAAGCACTCATTGAAGTTTTCACCAGAATCCTATTTCTTTAGCAGTACTGATAAGTGGATTAACAAAATGTTTTAATTGTCTAGTACAATACATGCCTTTTATGATTCTCTTGTCAAATTAAAAGGTTGGATATACTGTAGAGTTTCTGAAAATTAATGTTGGTAGACATTCAACTACAGCGTTTGCTAAGTGGCAAAAAATGTGTTCTGACGTCCAGGCATATTCTAAACAGTTTTTATTTGCTGCAATAATTTTTATTATGTTATTCTTTTATTTCAGTTTATTTATGAGTATTCCACATAATCCATGTTTGTAGTTTGATATTGTTTAGATTTTAAGGTATTTAGGAGTGTTGCAGTTTTATTCTGTTCTAGTTAATTAATGTTTGCTTAACAATATGATACATGTTTAATGTTAATGTGTTATTTGCTATATTTATTGATCAGGTACTTAAATAATCAGTAAATTTCTTTCTTCAGAAAAAGAAGGTATCCTTCTACAAACGGGCACAAATACTTGTGGCTGACACATGGAGTGTTTTAGAAGGCAAAGGAGACGGCTCTTTTGATGATATTTCCAGTCTGACAATATTTGCTGACTACAGAATTCCACAAGTTCTTGTTCACTTAAAAGCAATGAAGTATTCTGAAGAATTAATGAAGAAACTACGTGAAGGTTTGTTCTGTCCTTGCTAATACCAAGTAATCTTACTGTGGGATATTATAGACTAAGTCTAGTATATTACATACATAATATGTTGTCCATGTAAGGGTTATGTGTCAGTTTTTTTGCTCCAGGGAACAAGGATTTCTTACCTAGTGATGAGGTAACAGGAAGGAACTTTTTCTCTAACCATGATCTTGAGTGAGATCTTAAGGTTACTTTTTTATAAAGACCTATCTGTTTTATGGATTAAACATTGATAAGGGAGGGATTAAAGAGACTCAAATATAATTTGAGTTTCTGAATGAGTTTCTGAAAAGCTGCTGTTGCAAAACCAGTTTTCAGGATGAGAATAGTTATGATTCTTGGGGATTTACATAAAAGAAACAATGATTTTGTCATTAATTCAAATATGATGTAAAAGCATGGGAATTCCTCTTTATTTATACTGAACTGCTAGTTAATAAGCAAAGTAATATTATAAGCATCCATTAAAAAGATATTGCTTTAAATGAAGTTAATTGCTTATGGCTAGGATCTCATTTTTTAAACATGGTTTCATCTTCCCAATACTTACTAACCAAGCATTTTAGTGAATGAAAATAAGCCAATCTCTTTTGCACTGTAAAAGGACTGTATTTAGATGTAGAGCTGCTATTATGCAATTTCAAAAATACTCAGGAAGATAAACATTCATGCAATCGCCCATGAATTTTAAAAGAATGGCTGTGCGTGTGTTTATGTCTTTATACAAGTCTATATAATAAATAGACCTCATAGACATTTTATCCTTCCATGAATCCTAATGAGAACATTCTCATTTAAATAATTCCACTATTTCTCTTTACATTCAGTTCTTTTGGGGGACTGTTTGTTTTTAATATTAAAATCTTAGACTTCAGTCATCCTGGCAGAAAATATACTATGAAGGATAATAATTATATACTAAAAAGTATACTGTAATAAAATACTATCTTTTTGTCCCCACAAGCAAAGAAATTATCATATGATTTGCAGTACACTCTGCTCCTAAAGCAGTTCTTCAGAATATAGAATATTGTTTGAATCGAATGGAAAGGAAGCTTCTAAGTGCGACATGGTAAAATTAAAGTAACCGTTAGAAAATATATAGCAACATTGTTAACAGTTGCAGGATAAATTATGAGAACGGGAATCCTACAACAGAAATGTGAAGGAGGAAAAAAATTAGCAAATTTAGGCAGTCCTTGGTCTTCTCTCTGTTGGATATAAATGGATTGCTGTCTCTTGTGTCTGCAGGAAAACTTTTCCAATCTGGAGACAAAGAAGAGGTAGAGATCCGTGGCTGTTCTATTTGGTGTTGTGCATTGATTTGTAAGCACCTGCAGGAGCTCTATCAGAAGAAGGGTCAGGACATGCAGGAAAAGATCAATGCAGTTTTACTCGATTATTATCTTTGGGACTATGCCAGGGATCACAGGGAAGATATGAAAGATATCCCATTCCACCGAGTGAGGTGTATATATTACTAAGTCCGGTCCCATAGCTCTTCTACTGCTGCCTTATCTTTTGAACTTCAGTCTTGCTTTTCGTATGGTGGTTTGTCACGCAATAATTTGGAACTGTTAAATCAAATGCTTGTTTTCTGGTGATTTAGTAACAATGTGCCTTTTTTTTTTTTCATTGTTTTATTGCCTTTTCTTTTAATCATTTGCTTGCTCTACTGGAATTAAAAGCAACCCATTATTAATTATTAATTAATTGGACTTAATTGTGGGCAGTCCGTGTTAAGATAGGGTTTATTACTCCTGCTCTTTGGTGTTTTTATTGGCTGCCTGTGCGCATAGCCAGGTGTGTGTGCAGATCTGGTGGTGTACCTTGCTTCTCAGTCCCTCTCTCCTCCTGCCCCTCCCCCTCTCACACCTGCACAGAGGTGGCAGGTGCTTGGCAGATGCTTTACTGCTCAGAGATAGAAGTGTAACCCGTCCATTCGTCCAATAAACAGTGCTGTGACAGATGTGCTGTGTGGGTGTATCTGTGTTTTTACTGCTGGGGTGGGATGGGGGAACTCAGTCCACGCTGGGAGGGAGGTGGGAAGGGAGATGAGGAATCAGAATCATTTAGGTTGGAAAAGTTCTCTGAGATCGAGTCCAACCTGTGACCGAACATGGCTTTGTCTACTAGACCATAGCACCGAGTGAGTGCAACCTATGACTCAACAACACCTTGTCACCCAGACTACGGAACTGAGTGCCACATCCAGTCTTTCCTTAAACCTCCAGGGACTGTGACTCCACCACCTGACTGGGCAGCCTGTTCCAATATTTAATCACCCTTTCTGTGAAGAAATTTTTCCTGAACATTCCATATTACGGCTTGAGGCTGTTTCCTTTTGTACTGGCACCTGTTGCCTGTGAGAAGAGGCCGTCTCGCTCCTCCTTCCTTTCAGGTAGTTGTAGAGAGCAGTAAGGTCCCCCTGAGCCTCCTCCAGGCTAAGCAACCGCAACTCCCTCAGCCGCTCCTCACAGGCCGTGTGCTCCAGACACTTTCGCAGCTGCGTTGCGCTTCTCTCGGCACGCTCCAGCGCCTTTCTGGCCTGCCCGGACGGAGGGGCCGAGATCTGGGCAGGCGGGGAGCAGGGCCTGGAGCCCCGCGGCCGCCCCCGCCCGCGCTCGGCCCGCCGCAGGGGGCGCTGTGCGCGCGGGCCGGCGGCCGGGCATGGCGGCCGGGCATGGCGGCCGTTGCCTAGCGCGGGGCCGCAAACAGCGCCCGGCGCCGCCGCCCGCCTCGCTCCGGCCCGGGCTCGCGGCGCCCTGCGGCAGCGGGGCACGGCACCGCGGCCTCCTCCGTCCTAGCGGCTCCAGGCACTCACGCGTGATACGATCCCGGCTGCTCTTCAGGTAGGGAGACGTTGCAAACACAGAAAGTCTGCTGGGCTGCCCTCACGTCGCGGCAAGCGAAAAGGTTGCCAGTATGTCTGCCTCTGCCTTATGGCAGCCTCAGGCGTCGACACCGAAGTATCTCTCTAGCCTTGACGTATTGGGAATAGTTCATATTCCCACGTTCTTTTACAAAATAGATTATTAGGAAATAGGGTTTCCCTCCTACACCTGGGACATGGCTCGTTAATTTGTTAATTTGGTTTTTGTGTATTATATAACTTTACAGAGAGAGTAGGAAATGTTGGCACTTAGGAGCAGTACAGCTGGGAGGTAAAAAAAAAAATAATGCACCCAGGTAACAAGACTCAGTTATCAATCAAAATGTGGTTTTTTTTAGTATGTTTATGCATTTGTTTCCGGTTGCCGTGTCCCGTATGATACAAGTTTTATCTCATTTTCATGCTTTGCTTACTTCTTAAGCTTAGTCAATGAAATTAGGCTTTTCTGTTTCCAAACTTCAGCTGTGGATAGCCAAGTTCTCAAAGTAAAAGGAATAAAATGAAATGTAAAAGCTCTTCTCTTTGCAGCTGTGAGACAACACTGTTTTAAGCTATTAGTTTCCAACAGACTTGAATTCTGGGGACTTAGCTGATTTCTGCCAGTTCAGTAATACAGCTTTCTTGAAGACAATGGGTGTGAGAGCAGGAAGTTCAGCAAACTTTACCTTGCATGACAACATTTCTCAAAATTAGCAGCAACAACAGAAAAGATGTGTGTGGAATCCCATGCAGATTTTTTAATTCTAGTGAAAAATAGCTGTAAAGAAAGGCAATTCCTTAATATTTACAAGTATGCAACTCTGCAATGCTTATGCTGTAAGAATGAGTATGCGCCAGGCAGTGTAAGGAACCATGTATGCTAAAATTATAATTACTAAAAAATAATTATGTATGTGCTTGAAGTTTTGGATCAAAATCAGAGGAATGCTTTACATGTAGTGAATAGATACATTTAAATCCATACTTTTGTGCTTGTTGAGTTAGAAGTGTTTGGTGCTTGATAAGTGGAAGAGGGTGTTGAAATGTATGTGTATACAACTTCTGGAGAAAAAGGTTTTGTGTGACTGATTTGTGTTGCCTATGCAAAATCAATGCAGGAACAGGAAAATAAGAGGATCTATTGTAAGCCTTTGCTTTATCAAAAGTGTTTATTAAGAAGCTCTTACAATATTGTTGCTTTGTATGACTTCCTATTCAAATAGGAAATCAGGCAACTTCAGACTTAAGTCTGCTAGCTTGAAAATTAATAGATGCAAAATTAATTTATTAATTGATTATATAGTTATTAATAGAGCTGCATTTATATCAGGTACTTTTCAGGATTGTAATGGTACTTACATGTTCCTTAGGAAAATTCAACTTTCCACTTCAGGAGATTCATTCTTTTGTATTATATAACATGGAAAACTTTTTTTCTTAGTTGCAGACAACTGTGAATGAGGTGAACATAGTAGTGGTAACAGATTTCTTCTTGACTATATGAATGCTAAATGGGAAGCGCAAGGGTGGAGTCTGGCATGGAGGAGATCCCAGTTAAAGTTGCAGTCCGAGTCAGACCTCTGCTTTCCAAAGAAATGCTTCATAACCACCAAGTGTGTGTCAGATTAGTCCCAAATGCTAAACAAGTTATCATTGGAAAGGACCATGTCTTCACTTTTGATTTTGTATTTGGCAAAAACTCAACCCAAGAAGAAGTTTATGCTGTTTGCATCAAGCCTCTTCTAGTGTCTCTGACTGAAGGATACAATGCTACAGTCTTTGCATATGGGCAGACTGGTTCTGGGAAGACTTATACCATCGGCGGTGACCACATTGGTAAGTTATAGAAGGGTTTTTGGTTTTGGGGTTTTTTTTAAGCAGTAAAGGGTGCATTTGTGCAAGTTAAATATTTATTACATAGCAGATGTGCTGCAGAATTTTAAGGACCAAGGAGAAAACCTGTAGTAAAAAGTCCCAAAACTTCCAAAAATTATGTGATGATTAAAGTTCTAAAAACTTCTCCATAAGTTGGCTATACCAAAAATATCTAAGAAACCAACAATTTGTTAAGTGTTCTTTCACATTCCACATTTTAACATGCAACTTATATTAGGACTTTTTTCTGAAATCTAGTGGTTTTAAAAATTTTTGCTCTGTTTATCTTATCTTGAAAATTATCTTTATTATTTATCTTATCTTGAAAACATACTTAATTGTATGCTTGCTCATTCTGTGTTGGATTTTGCTTTTTGGGGGATGTTTGCTTCTTGGGGGCTTTTGAGAGAAATTTGTGACATCAAAGAAGTTTATGGTTTAATTCTTCCAAATGGATAAAAATAGTGTATTGTAAATATCTTGGTAGAGTCTTCCTTTTATTTAGAATGATAGGATCTTGTTTAGGTTGGTAAAGAGCCCTAAGATTATGAAATCCAACCATTAGCCCTGCATTTCCAGGTCCACTAAGCCCGTCCCATTGGTTGAGCACGAGTGAAGAAATTTTTCCTAATACCCAATCTAAATCTTCCTAGGTGCAACCTGAAATCATTTCTTCTTGTCCTGTCACTTTTTACCTGGGAGAGGAGACTGACCACACCTCCTCCTCCCCAGTTACACCCTCCTGCCAGGTGGTAGTAGAGAGCAATATGGTCTATCCGTCTATCCCAAGTCTGCTTTTCTCCAGCCTGAACAGCCCCAGCTCAGCCTCAGCTGTTCCTCACAGGACTTGTGCTCCAAATCCTTCACCAGCTCTGTTCCCTTTCTCTGGACACACTCCAGCCCCTCAATGTCCTTCTTACAGTGGTGGGCCCAGAACTGACCACAGCATTCGAGGTGGGGCCTCACCAGTGCCCAGCACATGGGGACAATCACTACCCTGTTCCTGCTGCCCACACTATTGCTGATACAGGCCAGGATGCCATTGGCCTTCTTGGCCACTTGCACACGTGCTGGCTCATGTTCAGCTGCTGTCAACCAGCACCCCCAGCTCCTTTCTAGCTGAGCATCTTTCCAGCCACTCTGCCCCCACCCCAACCTGAAGTGCTTAAGGGGACTGTTCTGACTCAAGGGCAGGACCACACACTTAGCTTTGTTGAACCTTATACCATTGGCCTCTTCTGCTTATTGTTGTAGCTTCACTGCTGTTCCCTTCACTCGTAGTTTTTAATGTTCCTATAAGTACCATTGCTAGCTAAATTGTTTTGGTAGTGGATATCACAATCTAAGGCCGATCATAGATCTGCAATTGTAATTGTAAAACCTTTTTGTTTAATGAATATATTTACTAAATTATTAGATGTGAACAACCCATTAGTTTTTTGGTAAAAAGGATTCTTGGTATTGTCTCATAGGCAAACAGCTTCCGTAGTCTTGGATAAAGAGCACTGATTATTAATGGAAGCATTGTCCCACGCTGAATATTTTAAAAAAAAAAATCTAGAGTTTGGCACCAGTGTTCTGTGTCTATGAAAAAATAGGAAATTACTGTTAATGTTGGTCACAAATATTGTCTTATTAAGTTACTGATGATTTTGCTATACATAAGTAGAATTTATAGTTTCTCAGATCCTTGAGATGTCATTGCTAACCATATTAAGCAGTGATAAAGAAGAAATCTGTACTCTGAGGAGTTTAGTTTTAAAGCAGAATCCATATTTTTCATAACTTTCATGACTATAAAATTATGTCGTTTAGAACTTATATTTGAATCCTAGTACTGGATGCAAACAACAATTCTGACACACACACAAAAAAATTTACAAAAATCCTTGTGTACAATGAGCTCTTCATATTCCTTAGTGTGTTGCATACTATGTATCACAAGCTTCTCTCAAATTTCAGTCTTTGTAATTTATGTGACAGAATGACTGCAAGTCTGTGTGACATTTGTGCTTATATTTTAGCATCAATTGCAGTGGATGAAAGGGGCATAATCCCACGGGCTATTCAGGAGTTATTTCATCATATTTCTGAACATCGTAGTATTAACTTCTGTGTGAAGGTATCCTATATAGAGGTTTACAAGGAAGAACTTCGAGATTTGTTGGACTTGGAGACCTCTGTAAAAGAGCTACATATCCGAGAAGATGAGAAGGGAAATACAGGTAGGATTCCAATTCTCTTGGTGTTTTGAGTTTCAGTTTGTGTCCAAATTATTCTTGCTTTCTTTTGAAAGTGCTTATTCACTACTAATGAATAAAAGGGAAAAAAAAAGTTAAAGTTTCGGAATATAATCTCATTTTAGCTGTTTGGAAGCAGTTTGAGGTTTAGCTGCCTGTGAGCAATATAGATATTCTACTATATGGATGGAAATGGCAACAGTAAATACACAATTATTGTTTTTGCAACTTGTGTGTAGAAACAAAGTAGTGTGTGATTCTTCACTTGAATAAACATTTTAAGATTAAACTATTGCTTTTTCCTTAAAAATTACAATTGTTAAGTCAATTATAAGGTAAATAACTGCTTCTCTTTTACAATGAAATGAGTGGAAGAGACCACTTCATTAAGAGGAGGGGGAGTAGATATTTTTAGAGGCTTCGAGATTAATATTTGCCCTGTAGGTATCCTGTTCACTTCATGAAAATGCTAGAAGAATCCACATCAGAGGTATTTTATTCTGAAAGTATCTAATTTGTTTTAGGTTTGGCTTTTTTTTTTTTAATATTCTAATTGTTGTGTTTACTTTAGTATTACTATACTGTTACATTAAGCTGTCATGGGTTTTTTGTCTGTAGCTGGGAGAAAGCACTAGTTTAGCACAAATATTGCAGACAATATCATTGCTTTAAAAGGATCTCACAATATATTTTAAATTATTTCTTTTATTCAGTACAGTTAGAGTCAGCTTCAGTAAATTGTGCTAGGACATTTTCCATCTCTCATCAAAAGAAGAATATGATAAAAATATGATTAGTAAGATCACTTGGTAGAAGTAACTTACACTTTATTAGATTACTAACAGTTACCTGTCCCAAAGGCCCAACTATCTGCACTATTCAGAATAGAAATTCTTTTCTTAGTACAGGCTGGGAATAATTTTTACTAAAAAACTTTATAACTTTATGGTTTTAATCTTTTTTTTTTTAACTAGCAAAATATCCTTTGAGCTGACTTTGCTCATACTTTTTCTAGCTGGCACTACCCTGTAAATTGTAAAGGTAATGTGCAGTGTGCAATGTGTAAATGAGTTGTGTCTTGTGTCTAAGATACTGTTTCAAATGTTATGGCACAGTATACCCATACGTTAAATATTTGCAAGTTTCAGATGTGTTGTACCTCATGCTTTTCACATATTTATCTTCTATTTCTATAGCTATATGGTATGACCTCATAATAACGCAGGCTTGTATGTTTCTCCAATACATATTTATAGTTATTGCTGTAAACTTTTGCTGAAGAGTTTAGAATTAATTAAATTATTCTTACTTTCACCTGTTTTGGTGTTTGAAGTGATTATCGGTGCTAAGGAATTCCAAGTAGAATGTGCAGACGAAGTGATAAGCCTGCTGGAAAGTGGCAATGCAGCTCGTCACACAGGCACAACACAGAAGAATGAGCATTCTAGTCGATCTCATGCCATTTTTACCATCAGTATTCGTCAGAAGCAGTCTGCACAGTATCAGAAAAATACTGATGTTGCACAGGATTTGATCGCTTCAAAGTTTCATTTTGTGGATTTGGCAGGATCAGAGAGGGTAGCAAAGACTGGAAATACTGGTGAACGCTTCAAGGAATCAATTCAGATCAATAGTGGTCTCTTGGCCTTGGGAAATGTAATCAGTGCCCTTGGAGACCCAAAAAGGAAAAGTGTACATATTCCATACAGGGATGCTAAAATCACTCGTATTCTGAAAGATTCCCTTGGAGGAAATGCCAAAACTGTTATGATAACATGTATAAGTCCATCCTCACTGGACTTTGATGAATCTTTAAATTCTCTCAAATATGCCAACAGAGCCAAAAACATTAGAAATAAACCAGTAGTAAATTACAACCCAGAAAAAGACCGAATTGATGAACTGGAACTTGAAATCAGATTGCTTCGGGAAGCTTTGCAGAGCCAGCAGGTCAATAATCAGCATTTACACGACTTAAATGAAGAAAAAGCCCGTATCAGTTCACTTGAGGAGCAGCTCACTCGCCTTCAGGTTCAATATTTCAGTTACAGAAATTGTGTAGATGAAGCTTTCCCCTTTCTGGTAGATTTGAATGATGATGTTAGCTTAAGAAGAAGTCAGCGGGACAGGTTGCAGAGGTGGATTACTATGGTACAGAAAGTAAGGAAGGACGCTCTCACCATCCAGGAAACTGACACAGGGACTGAGACCAGCCCGGTACCACATCACGTCACAATTCTTCAGCTGAAGAGGGAACTAAAGAAATGCCAGGTATTTAATTATAAGCTGTTTTTAAAAATTTCTAAGTGAAAAAGCCATCTACCAAAATTTGAACTCAGTTTTGAAAGATGGATAAAATTGTCACCTGTACCTAATTTGACAATTAAATTTAATTTACAATGTTGTATAATTTCATTTGGCTGATCCCTGGGACATAGGTTTATTTTAATAGACAAATACACAGTGAGTGACAATAGAGATAAATGAAGTAATGTTTTATTTTCTCTAGTCAGTTTCAAGATGACTTTTGAGGCTGAGCTGTTTTAGCTGTTAGATTTTTGGTTTTAGCTATGCTAGTGTGCTAGGTCTGTCTGGGATAGAGTTAGTTTTCTGTATAGCATCTCTGAGGGTGCTGTGTTTTAGATTTATGATCAATACAATGGTAATAACACAGTGATGGTTTGCTCTTGCTGAATGGTGCTTGTGCAGTGACAGGCCTTCTGTTTTTCTGCCTGTGCCCCCCATAAATAGATTGGAGGGTGCATGAATAGTTGGAGGCAAACATGCCACAAAGCAGATGACCTGAACTAATCAAAGAGAGATTTCATACCACATAATGTGATGCTTAGGAATTAAAAGGGAAAGGAGGAGATTTAGAGAGATGAGCTGTATTTTGCCCAGAGCTGGTTGAGCATTAGTCAGCCTCGGGAGGTGGTGGGCGAAAATTTTTGCATCATCTGTTTTGTTTTATTTTCTTTCACTTCCTCATCACTTACTGATCAGTTTCTATCTTGACCCACAAATTTTCTTGCTTTCACTTTCCCTTTGCTCTTGCTCTGTCCTCCTAGGAGATGGGGTAGGGGGAAGTGAATCAATAGCTCTGTGTGCTTAGCTATCTACTGGGGTGACCCACAACAGTCAAAGGGGGAAGAGGCAGTGGTTAAAAAGGGTCTTCCAGAGAGTTTATTCTTCCAGTTGCTGACCAGTTCCTGAGATGCAGTAGACCACTTCCTCTTTCTGATACTGATTCAGTGGACTCACAGCCCTTTGGGTTTGAACCCCATGCTTTGACCATGTGTTACAATCTGCTCTAATCACAAAGGAGCAAAAAGAACTCTCTGTGAATAAAATGGAAAGAAAACTGAGGTTTGATTATTCCCTGAAATGAGATTAAAACCAAAGTTATATGTTGATACCAATAAATTGATATATTTTATTAACAATAAAAGAAGGGAAGGGAAGGGAAGGGAAGGGAAGGGAAGGGAAGGGAAGGGAAGGGAAGGGAAGGGAAGGGAAGGGAAGGGAAGGGAAGGGAAGGGAAGGGAAGGGAAGGGAAGGGAAGGGAAGGGAAGGGAAGGGAAGGGAAGGGAAGGGAAGGGAAGGGAAGGGAAGGGAAGGGAAGGGAAGGGAAGGGGGAAGAGTCACAGAGACAGATTAACTAGAAACATACCACCCCTGCTTGGATCTTAATGATGTCTCTATCCCCTCCATGTGGTCTTCTTGGTGATGAAGATCCCCTGCCAAAAGCATAGTATCCAATGGATTAATATACATTTGAGCCAGGTGGGGATGCCCAGGTGTCTCGCCTGAGGGAGGGCCATTTGATACTGTCCCTTGAAAGACTTTGGGTCAGCTGCATCATTTTGTGTCATTTTTCTTATCTTGAATGAGCTTAGTCAGTTTAACTTGCAGTTCAGGGTTTCAGTCAGGAGACCCATTCACTGTGGGTCTTGTTCACGTAGCTTCATTGAACAGTTTTGACAATGTTTGAACCATGAGTGATAACATTTCAGTCTCTGACACCATGGTGCTGTGATGGTCTGTTGTAAGATCATACAACAATTCTTTTAGCATAGCCTGAGATCCTGTCCCGAGTGGTTTCTGTAACCAGACAAAACCCACATAAGGGACTAAATAAACTCAGTAGACATTTTATGGCTATTTTACAGAAACGGCCTATAGACTAAAGGTATGATAGCTGTGCATAAGTCAAAGGATGAGAAGGGAAGGAAGGAAGGTTAATATCATTGCATTGGGTAGTGTGGGGCTTGACCATGACATAAATGGTGTGGAATATGAAGTGAAGGTTGTACTATGTCTGATGGGGACGGAGCTAATTTTCTTCATAAATGCTTGTAGGGTGCCATGTTTTACATTTCTGACTAGTACATCTGACTAGTACTAGACACTCCATTCTTGCTGTGGAGTGTTTGCACAGCATCAGGGACCGACTGTCTTTGTCTGTGACACCAGTGGATAGATAGGCGAGTGCGCCCAGGGACAGGAGGAGTACAACCAGGCAGATGACCCAAGTCAACTAAAGAGATATTTCACATCCTATGATGTACTCAGAAACTGGATGGGGGAGGAGGGGGATTTAGTTATGTTAGCAGTCTTTTTGCGCATAAACTAATGGACATCAGCCTACCCTTTTGAGGCAGAGTGATTTGTTTTGCGTTAATTAACTACCTTTGCATTACTTGTATTGTTTTTTCTGTTCTTTCACTTCACCTTCACTTACTGAACAATTTCTGTCTTGACTGACAAATTTTCTTTCTTTTACTCTTCCTTGGGATTGGGGCCTTAGAAGTGAGGGAGTGTACTTAGTTGGGGGCAAAAGAACAGAAAGAGAGAAAGACAACTTTCTCTTCTCTTGAAGTGTGTACTTAGTTGCATACCCTCAGCAGTTGTCCTGTGAACCCAGAAATCGTTTCGACTCCTGCAAATACATTACTCTGTCAGAAGCATTACAGGTATAATTACAATAGAGATATTTTCAAAGATATCTGTGAACTTACAGATAACTCAAGGACTAAGTTTTGCAACTTTTGTCTAATATTATCTAGTAAGATGATGTATGTAATATTCTAGTCTGTATAATATTACAAAGTTACAATTTGTTTCTTATCTCTTAGCAATTTCTGAAACTGTACTTCTTCAGCTATGGTCTCACAAAACCTCCTGTGTTGCCTTTTCCATTGCCACGCCTTTAGCTGACTGAGTTTCTAAACTATTTGCAGATTTCTTTGTCTAGCCACTTTCTAACATTTGCTTTTGTGTTAAACATCAGCTTTTTCTTTTTGGTGACATCGTACTTCTTTATGGTTTTCCAAATGAGGTGAAAATTTCAAAACAGCATCTGGGAATCTTAATATGCAGATGTCCTATGAGGATCCTGTCATATTGGTAATGCTGATTAGCTGTTTCTCTCACAGCAGATAATAGTCCAAGAGATCACCCATGGGGAGAAAAGCTCCCAGCCTTCTGAGAGCATATCTCCTAACAGAACTGACACAGGATCAAATAAATAATTCTTTTCAGAAACATCCCCATATACGTTTAGGAAGTACATATATTAGATGTGCTGAGTTAAAATGTTGACTGAACATCAAAAGAAAAGAAATGCAGATTATTGTACAGTGAAAATAACCTCAAATCAAAATTAATTTTATTACTTAAAACAACTGTACACTAATGGGAAACTGAGTGAAGTTCTGAGGCCAGATGAACACCTCAGAAAAACTAATTTGAGTTTGTCATGTGTGGAAGGTTTTTGTAACATTTTGTTACTCCTTTTTAGTTTGCAACCAAACTGATAAACCTATAGATTGTTATCAGGCAATTGCATAAACAAATTTTGTCTTTCTTTGTTCTCAAGCAATCTAAATCATGGGTTTTCTTCCTTCTTGATTTTCTTCTGTGACTTGTTTTAAACCTCTCTTTCCCATGTTCAAAACAGTATAAAAGCTGAGCTTAACTTAGCTTAAACTCTCTTCCCCAGGTGAGTATGCCATCTACAGCCAGAAAGAGATGGTTAGGGAAAGGCTAAAATACATGAGATGCTACAGACTCTAGAAAAGGGTTTGCATATGGACAGATTTAATAACTAGTTGTGGACCTATTCTGGTCTGTACATACACATTTCTTTGCTAGCAGCTATTATTGCCTGAATAATGCTGTCTTACATGACAAGACTGGCATAAAAGAAAGTCTGGCAAAATACTGGCATAGTGGATTGGCTGTAGCTAACACCCAAATTCATTCATACATCCACCACCAGGACTCTTGGAGAGAAAAAAAATAGGAAGAGCCAGGAATGAGAAGTTGTGGGTTGATGTAATGTTTCAATACTTTATATTTGGCTTCTGCAGGCTTTCTGGAAGAGTAACAACATTTGGAAGTCTCCATCAATAAGTATCAGTTCATTCACAAGAAATTATGAAGAAGCAGTCTTATGGTTTCTTTAATCCTTAAATTGTTATCCAAGTTGCAAATTGAGGTCAACTGTTCTTATTATTTTCATTTGAGAAGTGTATTAATCACAAGATGCTGTGATCTTGTTGTTACATGTAACAGAATACTAAAGAGAATAATTGAATTGAATATATACTTCAATAAATTAGGTTTGGTTGTGAGTACATTATCACCTTTGGAAGAATGAAACTTGTCAGAACAAAATCAATAGATGAAATAGAAGTGAAGAAATAGCTGCTGGAAACTGCAGATAACCACTTAGATAATTTGCTATACATATACCTCAAGACTTTGCAGTTATGGTTGTGTCTTTTAACAACAAATTAGGTTTTATTTTGATTCGTATTCCAGTTGTAGGAATAATAATGTCCCTTTTGCCCAGCTGAACTTTTCTTTTATTATCTAGCAGGTACTAGTTATGGATGAAGAACTGTTTAGCCAGAAGAATCATGAAGTGCAGATACTGCAGAACGAGATAAAGACATTACTGCAAGAAAAGGAGGAACAAGAGGAATTTTTAAAGGAGGCTCAAGAAATACAAAGATTACAGGTATTTTTCCACTGGTACACATTTATCTGTATTGAACCATCCTTCTACCATGTGAATCCGTTCAACAGGTCCCTCAGGTTTTGTTGTTGTTGTTGTTGCTTTTGTTTGTTTTTACTTAATTACCAGTCAATATTAGGGACATTTTGTTTTAATTACAGCTGTTTCACTGAATTGCTTGGGTTCATCTAGTGGATGTATCACATTAATGTTATTCCTGGAGAATGTATATGAGTCTAGCTGTGCCAGAAGCCTCCTGCATAACTTGAAGGGAACTATTCATGCTCTCCATGCTTCGTGAAGCATAACACACAACCCTCTCCCCAGATTTGTATGATTGTTAATGAGTTTCAGGACATTTAATTTGCAATTAGGATTTGAAAGACTTTGAAAGATTCTTTAGAATTTAAAAAATACTATACAGACCCTATATAATGTTTTCATTATAAAGTTGTATAGAAACTTACCTTGTTATAGCTTTATTAAGAATTAGAGTATTGTACCCTTTGGAATAAGACAGAATTCCATCCTAACTTTCTGATCATTTACCATTAGAGAAAACTGAGTGATGCAATGGAAAGTGAGGTAGTGACGAAGAGGCTGCTTGCCTCTTTCCTTCTGTAGATCTTGAGATTGCTAATGTAATTATGGTGGGTATTATGTGCATAACATTTCAAAGTTGAGAAAACTGCAAATAGAATAGTTAATATTCTGCTAGTGTTGCCTAATATGAGGATGACAGATAAGTTATTATATGGATTTTTAAAAGAGAAAAGCATAAACATGGATAGCTAGTGCTCTTCTCCTTATTATACTTTTTCTCCTTTTTCCTTTTCTTTGCTGATGGCTTGGGGAGGGTCAGTACATTAAAGGTAGGTAAACTAGTTATGATCTTTTTATTTTTTCTGTCACTTTCTTTCTTTTCTGTCACTTCTGGCTAGATGTTTTTTTAGCCTGCACACCATAGTGTCAATTTATACTGTGATAATGCTTATATAAATTCTGGAGGATACAAGGTAGCTGTCACAGTGTAGGTAGAAGGTTATTTCAGTATCAGAGACAGGAAGGAAGCTTGAGAGCTTTTAGGCACCATTTTGGCACTTAGTTCACTAAACTGCCACTTCTATTTAAAAACATACCATGTAGGTAGGATAATGAAGATCAAGTGTTTCTGTCAAATATTTTACATTGTGTTCACAGGCATATGTAATTTACTGATACATGATAGAATAAGGACTTTTATGAGGTAGGAGGTAATAAATGTTTATACACAAATGTATTTATGTAATGGGTGTTACACTGTGGAGTTGTATGAGATATTGTATCAGGGACAAATAGCCTCAAGATGGATCAGCTGGCTGTTACTTCTTCCAAAAAGATAACAAATATGCTATTCATACATATATTATCTTTTCTGTCACAGAGGAATAATATATATTGTATTCCAACACAACGTCAATTTGTAAGGCATTGTATATTTGTATTTGGAAGGAACTTTTAATCTGAGACAACACAGAGAATTAATAGAAGTAGAATTAAGTAGTACTTGAAGTAGAAGAATGCAGAATGTATCATGAGTTACTTTTCAACTTCCCTGTTGTTGCTAGGCCAGTTTTTAACCATACTTCAAAATGAATCAAAAACAATAGAGTGAGTTGAAAATGGATATAATTGTGGCTGTATGGATGAATCAGTTTAGATAACATAAGTATTTTGAACAATGTATGGAGAATGCTGTAGCAGAAGCAGATAAAGTCCCCAAACTAGCATTATCAACAAGCCTGAGGCTGGGTAGAAGAAAAAGCAGCAAGTGATCCTGGGATCATGTATATGTTTAGTTCATTAATACAGCAATAAAAGTAATCTTTAAAGTAGAACTGTTCAATACACAAGTGAAGTATATTCATTAATATAAGTAATCTTTAAAGAAGAAACTGTTCAAAGCCCGTACAGATTTTTAATTAGTAAGACTCAGACCATAAGTTTAATTTGAAAATGTTTGTTTAATCCTCATTTTATTTCTTCATAAACACATATAAAGCAACCGTGAGCTCCTAATTATGTCATCCACTTCTCAGGTAGGCTAATGTAACTAAACTGGGTGTGCTGGTTTGAAAGTAAACCAGTAGGAAAAGTTACCCACACAATTACCTTGAGAGGGATTTCAGGTCAGAGTTACAATTTAATAGGAAGGTTAAAATAAATCTAATGATACACGTTAAAACTGGCTTAGACCCACAGACTTGTGGTTGCAGTCCTGTCAAGTGGTGATTGCAGTCCTGTTGAAGTGATGGTTGCAGTCAAAAGTGGTGGTCCTCCTGTGGATCCATCCAGGGGTGGTGGGAGTCCCAAGTCCCCATTATATATGGTCAGATTCAGGGGAGAGTATTCAGTATCTCCCCCAGGGCACACAGTTGCACGGTGGGAATGATGTAATCCTGTGAGTCATAGGATATTTTGGGAAATCCTTGGTGGTCTAAATTGTTACAATTGCCCGTTATGGTGGTGCTGTTGAGCAATTATGGCCCATTGTCAGAGGTGACCCTCTCAGGATCAGTGGGACTGTGCTGGTGCTTCTCCAGAAGGAGTTAGCACTGCAGAGTCACTTGTGAAGAAAAATAAACACTCCCCTCCTCACAGGGTTTGGCTCTTCTCCCTTATCTCATTTAACACCCAGCTTGGAGCCTGAGGTGCCAGGTCTGCACTGGGCATCTCTTGCAAATGACAAATCATTAACAGTTGTCAGAAATTGCCTAGAATACTCAGTTTGGTTACACGCCACACTGGCACTCTTTCTGTAACCCAGGACACCGTGATAAGTCTTTCTGAACAAAAACGTGTCAAAACTTTACTGCACTGGAGTGGGGTTGGGGGGAGTTGGGTGCTGAGACTGATGATATGTCATAGAATTCTCAGTTTGTTGTCCTAAAGAAAAATTTAAGGTCAATGGGTGATTTACAAGATTCATGACCTTTGTGAGGAATTAGAAGTCATGAATATGATACAGAGCTCAGTTTTGCTTTTGCTTTATTTTTTTTTTTTCCCATGAGACTGAGAAAATGGTGGAACAGCAAATGCTCATTGATCAGTTAAAATTGAAATTAGAGAAGTTTACAGATGTGAAAGCTTTAGATTTTCCAAGTGCTTATGAAGATGGGTCAGCTGTCATGACATTTGCTAGGAGGCCCTACAGTGTCCCAGTCACAAAAAAGCTGCTGTGCCCCCATCACCTGCCTTCAGGGAAAGAGATCCAAAAGGTAAGGTCTACCCAAATTTTCCCCCTTCTACTTTGTAATGATTATAGGCCAATGATCAGGCATGACATGACAACATATGGTGGCTTTCTTAGATACTGCTGCTTAAATTCCCACTGAAGACTCTGAAAAATTAGTTTTGTAACATTTGTTTATGCCACAATCCTCCAAAATATTTAGGCTTAAAATTCCCACCTACAACTGCTATGGCTTTCATGTTTTCACCCCTGAGCTGGTTTTCTGGAGGTTTTGAGGGTTCAAGTATGAAACATAAAAAATGAATTATTATTCTTACCAATATGTTGAGTACATGGGATAATAAATTGTTAACAGTGCCCTCTTTCACATTTGGAACAACTCCTCTAGGCTCTTGCAAAACCTTTTGTTAAAAAGGTATTTGGAGTTATTATAGAAAACCTGCATTATTTTGCTTACAAGCTCAGGTGGTGAAATATATTTTAAAATATGAGTAACGAATTGCTAAATTGTTGCAAGTATTTTTACCCATCACTATTTTCGTGTGCTTTTTGACAGGGGTATACCAGCCCCCCTGTCTTGTCCCTGGCCCAGATAATGGCAGAATTCCATGTTCGCAGACAGATTATACTGAGCAAGTTAGAAGATCAAGATAAAGTCCTTCACCACCACCTTTCTGATCAGAGTGATGAAGAGGAAGACAATAGAGGCAGTGCAGAGAAAACCTCATATAAGTAATTTTTTGTTCTTTAACTTTTGTTACAGAAAAATGTATAGCAAAGGTAGTATTACTGCCTAATCCTTCCATGATATGAGCCCATTTGTAATGATACTTACAGTAAACCTGTGGGACCAACTGAGCATACTGCAAAATAAGTTTAATATATGTAAGTTCAGCAAAGACTGTGTAATCCTTGCTTGGGGGTCAGAATCTACCTTGAAGATTGCGGGACTGTGTGTGTGGGAGTGGTGTAGATTAGAAAGAAGGTATAAATACTTTTGTAAGTTTGAGATTCTTCTCTGTTAAGATCATCTACTTTGCACGATGCTTAAAGAAAAAAAAATTCCCTGTGTATTTGCAGAGTAACGTGTTTATCGTTGTTCCACAGGCATTCCATAAACCGAACATGGACACAAAATCACACTTCTCTGTGCTTCCCTCCTGATGTAACTGACATGAAATGTCAAGTAGACAAGTCTGGTTTGTCCAATAAATCTGCGCTACAAACTGACACAACCACAGGTATAATGAAAGTCCTTACAGCAAATCTTACTACGGTATCAGAATATGCAATAATGTCTTTAGAAGGTGTAATTAGTTTTCCCAGCAAAATATCTGTATTTGTTGTAAATATTTTTTGGTTATAATTCAATGTAGATTTTCCAATTTCTGTTTTTCTTTCCCATTCTGAAACTGATGTTAGTAACCTCTAAGTAATATGTACTAGTCAGAAAGCAGTTCACTCATCAAAAAGCTAGTTAGATATAAATGTTTAGTACTGCTTAAATGAAAGAAAATGGAAGCTATTATCATACCAGAAATACTGAAGTGGTTTCTGGAATATTTTTCCAACTTAGGGTCTGAAGTGCAAGTGCATACCATCCTTTTTTTTCGTGTTTAGAAACATGGCAGGGAAAAATACCCTGCTCTCTTCTCTCTTTTTGATTCTTGTACTTCATATGGAAGAACTGCACACAGTCAATATTGCAGAGCACTACCTTTTTAATACAGGATCAATTCCAGATTTTATAATTCTATTTCGCTTTGTTTCTTTCAAGGTGAAGAGATCGACAGCCTCCAGATAATCCATGTTTTTAACATGCAGAAGTTAAAGAATTCAGAGTTGAGACTCACCGAGGCTGAGCAAAAAATAAGAGAACTTGCACTTAATATCAAAAGGAAAGAGGAACTTATTAAGGAGTTAGTAAGAACAGGTAACTGGCTGCTGTAGGGATACTGGATACTATACAGAAGAAGACGTTCAGAAACAAATTAAAAGGCACAGAAAATCTGAACTTCTGTATGGCTTATTTTTACATAACTATCTTAGACAAGAATACTTTTAACAACCTAAAAATCCATAAATTTTGTTAATTTCTTGCTATGATTGCACTGAAAATTTTGATTACAGCCCACTCTACTATGATATGAAGATTATTTGTTGATTATTTTTGTGCTTTGTTGATTATTGCTTTTATCCAATAGTAGTGTAATTTTTAATGTATGGTCAGTGCCACTTGTCTCTTTATAGACATGTATTTGTGACATAGTGCCTGGGATAGGAGAACAGATACATCACTGTATCTTCTATATTCTATAACAGTAGAGAAATGGGAGTCAGAAGTGGATGAAAGAAAATGTCAGTGTCCCTGGTAGCCCACATCCCTTACACATCTGTCCTGATACAGAAGCTAGCCTTGTGATGACAGGAAGGATCTATTTACTCAGCCCCTTCAATCACTATTCTCCTTTGTTTACCTTTTCTTGAGGTGGTCTGAGAAATATTCTGTGCTGTCCCAGATTGCACAAACAGGACAAATCACAGAATAGAAACACAATCCAAGAGTATTTAATAATTATTAAGCTTGAGTTGAGTAATAAATAAAGGGCATATTCTTCTGAGAAAAACAAACAAAATTATTAAACACAGAATAGCCATTTAGCCAAAGTCTACAGTAGGCAGAAGAATTTAACTCTGGCACTTATTTGGTGGCACGAGGTGACTCATGAAACATTAAGATTTAGAACTCTATCTCCATTTCAGTTAGAAGGGAACTGCAGGTTCCTTTAGTGTTGAGAAATGTATCAGAAATTACTGACTTAGCCAGAACAAAGTAAGTGATGTTTCAACTTCAAAAGTGATTATTATATTTCAACTGATTATCATGTTGGTTTTAAACTATTTGTATATGCTGTCTTTAAGGTAAGGATGCTCAGTCTGTAAGCAGGCAGTATTCTTTGAAGATAAGTAAACTTGAGCAAGAAATAGAGCAGGCCAAAAGAGAACTGGCTGAAACACAAAAGCAGCTTCAGGAGCTGGACAGTAAAGAGCTGAGAGACATTCCTGAGAATGTAATGTTACAGAAAGAGTGCCAGAAGAAGATGGAGGCTGCTAAGTTGAAAGTGCAGGTATTTCTGATCCAATTATTAAGATTTGCAAGTGTCTGTCTCACGGTCTGAACCTTAACACTCTGCTTATAAAATTCTTACCTGTTTTACACACTGGAAGCTGGTTGAATTGAAGTAGCTAGTGAGAAATTTAATACTATTATACCCAAAAGCACTGGTTAACATCTACTTGGTTAGGTACATAAAATAGCTTCTTGGTATATAAGAAACTAAGAAATTGGGAGATAAGAGCTGTCATTCATTGTATATAGTCCAATAGAAGAAGTTATCCAAGAGAGGGTATTACAAATTTATTACCTGCTGTAAATAAAATTAATGTTTTATGAAAATACTATATAAATTCTAGCTCTAAGCAAATCCCTGTGATGCTTTGCAAGATCAGGCCCAATTGTATTTGTTTGACACTGATCTTCTAAGTTCTGCTACATCTAAGTTAGTATTCTAACTGTATAGGGCCAGCTTAGGTGCTCTGTGCCTTTCAGTCCCAGAATGGCAGGTCATAAAAGTTCCATACAGAAAGAGGTAGTTTGCTTATTGACTTGAGCTCAGGACCAGCCTTCTGACACCAGGATTTTGACATCATTGTGTCTCTACAAATTTTCCAGAACAGTGGTTTCTGCTAGATTTTAGTACTTTCACTGTATTGCCAAACATGAACCATACCTTTTCATGTTGAATTCTGCCTATGCTAACTTTACCAGATAGCTCAGAAACTACAGCAATGACATGTGATTGTTTGGGCAGAAGTTAGTAAATCTTGCCTACCCCAAAAATTCTGTGAAATAAGGTATTAAGCTAATTCATATAGTTATAAGTCATTAGTTACAAGTTTTCCTGCTCTTAAACTGAAATTTGACATGAACATTCAGACTTTACAGAAGAAGCAGCAAGACACCAAGAATTTGGCTTCATTATCCAACCAAAGGGAGAGAGAAGCAAGAGAACTTGAGCAGAAAGTGGCTCAGATGAAGCATCAACAATCTCAGATACAGAAGAGACTGTGTGAGGAGAGTGAAAAGAAGAAGCAACTGGAAGCAGAGCTTCAGCAGGACCAGCAACAAATTAAAGTAGGATTCTTCCTGTTTCCCTATGACAAACACTAGGATGAATAATTTTTGCCCCTGCTTCCCCAATAAACTACACTACAGGCTTTCCCTAATTTTCATTAATGACTTAATGAATTTCTTGATAAATGCACCAAAGAAATTGTCTGTAAACATTTTACATTAATATCCATTTTGGCTTTCTCTTTCAGCTTTTTTTTTCTTTTTATTTTATTACCCGATGTCTAGTCTGAATTGCAGTTTTATAAATAAAGGGTCAGTATTTCAGATTATAGCCTGTGGGGACTCTCACATGAAATGTATTTGTCTGACTGATGTAGGAAGAATGGTGCTTTCTGTTTGTTCACAGGAACTTCAACTTAAGATGGAGCAACAACAAAAGATCCTTAAACTTAAGGATAAGGAAATTGCTGCTTTTAAAAAGAAGAAAAATAACTCAGTGGGAACTCCACAGAAACTACAGGTAGTTAATCTATTCCAAATATGTGTGAGCCCTGAAATAAAAATATCTTTCCTCATCCCTAGTCATCTATTTTTGTAAACTGTTTGAAAAAAAAGAGTATTCCATCATAGTTTTGTCTTCTTTTTTTTTTTTTGCGGTAGCAAAAACTGGGAGTAGAGCCTTGCAGTACTCTACCCTTTTTTGAATGAAAGAAAGGAGGGTCTTTAGTGTCTTCTTTTATTGTTTGGTTTTTTGGTTTTTGGGGTTTTTTTCCCCTATAATTTTTGAAAAATACTGATTTAGAAACCTGTGAATTCAGCAGGTTTGGTTGTCTGGTAGGTTTGAGGGTGACCTTGACGTGCTGTGTTTTAAGTGTTCTGTGGGTTGTTTGCGTTTTAATTTTGTTTTGGTTTATACTCTGACATAAATTACAGTGGTTTCTGGTTTTGGAGAAGTATGTATTCTGTGTAGGAGTACCACCTAAATTATTTCAGATGTGGACACTGTTAAAAGAATTACCCTAAGTCTTTAAAGGTGAAAAGAAATTTTAAAAGTTAAATAAAGGAAACATTTTAGCCTCAACAGGAATATATCCACTGACAAACTGTGGATTCAGAATAAGTTTATAATGGACTATGCTTGCAGGATCAGAGTTGTAATTTACTGTCTTTTATTCTTTCAACATCATTATTTCTTGTCATTTAGTGCTTTTCCACAAAGAGCTGTTTTTGGGCTACTGAAATGCAATGAGGATGGGCTAGCTGAATTCTCATGGTTCTAAACCAATCTAAACTTAGTTGCTGTAATTGGGTAGATGACACCTATAACTAGTTTTAAAAAAGGTATTCTTTAGATAAGATACAACATCTGACACAAGTTTGTTTATACGAGATGTAGCAATGTAACATTGCTAAGGCCCTTTTTAGGTCAGTCCAGTTTCTGTCTTATTCTGAGTAAGGATTCTGTTGTAGAATAAATACTGACATTAGAAAAGTTAATGTTTTATCAGTAATTCTGAAGAAAGGTAAAACATAATCATAACATTCTGACTCGCAATGTCCTGGTTAATGCTATCTGGGTCTCTCTTGAAACTTCAGAAATTAGAAGAGCAGAAGAAGTGGCTGGATGAAGAAATGGAAAGAATTCTTCAACAGCACCAACAGTTAGCAGAACTAGAAGAAGATTTAAAGAAAAGAGAAGCCATTGTAGCAAAAAAAGAAGCTTTATTGCAAGAGAAAAGCCACCTGGAAATCAAGAAACTGAGGTCTAGCCAGGTGATTCAAGAAAAAAAACACAAGGCTAACTGAAAGACTGATGGTGGGGGAGGGCAGATAAGATAGCAGAGGAGGCTCAAGGGACCTCCTGTGCCTCTACCACTGTGAAGAAGATATTATGTAGCTTGACCAATTCACATATAAAATGTAATTAACACAAATAATTTTTATTCAGTTTTTCTCCCCAAAATTGCAACAACAAAACAAAAACCAAAACAAGATAATTCTGAAGTGTGGAATTCTGTTCAAGAATCATCAAGGCATTGAATGATATGATATCGATGATATATTATTTATGAATATGACTAAGTCCTTCTGCAATCTAGAGAACACAGCAGGGAAATATTTTACAATATTTATTTTTCAATAGAAAGAGTGGGAACAAAGTATCATTGTTAGATATAATAACTAGCACCTTTAATTTTTATTATGTTGAAAACCGCACATTGAACTTTTTTGTTCTGCTTTTTTTTTATGGTATCTGTATCTGTCCATTCAAAGTAAAGGAGGTCCCATTGCAAGAAACAAGCAATTTTTTTCACTTCAGAACGTAACAGTGTCACCTACTTTTCTTTTACTGGAAAGGAATATCTCAATTTTATATCTGTGGTTGCTGTGGGTTTTTTTTTAGGCTTTAAACAAAGATAGTATGAAATTGTCTACCCGTTTAAGTATGCTGGATCAGGAGCTATGTGATAAAAGTATGCAGCTTCAGGGCAGCACCACTGAAGACAAGTCAGACATTTTGGAAAAAATTCACATTCTCCAAATGGAAAGGGATCAGCTGCTCAGAAGGAGAAATAGTATGGATGAGAAACTGAAAGATGGTAAAGTGTTGTCAACTGAAGTAAGTAAGAACCTCTGAGATAAATACAGGTTTTAGATATTGTTTAATAATAAAGAATTCCAGTTAGAACCTAAAATGTCTCCAAATATCAGGTAAGCTAGAAATAAGGAAGAAAAGTGGGATACTTTTGTACATAGCACTTTTAGAATACTGCTGTGATAGCACCAATTATGTACTGGTGAATGAAGTTTAAGATCAGAAGATCGGAAGCCAGATAGTGCCTTGCCAAACTATTGGTCTAAGAGTCTTATAATGAGAAGTAAGGGAACTAGAAATTCATCATTTTATCACAGGGAGGTATTTTAATGTCAGGATACAGAACAAGCAATGTATTCATATAGTGATGCCCCTTGATATTTTTTTTTCATAGAATCTTGCAAAAAAACAAACTTTACCTGAAAGACTACATATTTTTACAATGAAAATAAGTCATATTACATGGATGGCCCATTACTTGGAATTGATCAG
This sequence comes from Phylloscopus collybita, assembly GCA_027886175.1. NCBI lineage: Eukaryota > Metazoa > Chordata > Aves > Passeriformes > Phylloscopidae > Phylloscopus > Phylloscopus collybita. The sequence goes on from JAJNNQ010000029.1 coordinate 5,446,547, forward strand.
TATCATTATATTGAAGATAAATTCACATAAAATGCAGAGGTTACTTTTAGGTCTTGAGAAGCCATATAAGACTATGGCTGAGGTGATAATGTTCCAGAAAGATGCCTACTTGCCTCACTCATCAAAACCTGCAGTGCTTCAGGCCAGGCACTTCTGCCACTTCCCTACACAAGTCATGGTCACCAAACTCCTTACTGACTGATTGATTAATTCATTAATCCAACAGAAAACTAGTACATCCAAAAATAGAAAAATCATAGCAGAAGTCAAACTGTGGTGAGGATGAGGGAAGGATATAAAGAGAAACATGACTTCTAGTTTTGTGATGAGCCATTTGATCAACCTCTGTATTGTGGTAATAGCCAGAAAAGACAAATGTTCTAGATTTGCACTCTACCTTTCTTATTTTCTCCACTCCACTCTGTGTGCTACAACTAGTTCATCTTATTATTAAGTTTAGGTTTGCTCTTGAGAATGAAGTTAAAGATGTCTTGAAAGATTAATTCTGAGCTGTTTTTTTAAATACTTCGCTCATGTGTTTCTCTGTAGGAAGAACATACTCTTTTCCAGCTAGAAGAAGGAATTGAAGCCCTTGTAGCTGCAATTGATTACAAGAATGAAAGTATTCATAATCGCCAACACTTACTTAGATCATCTTCTCAGAGTCTTTCACAGAGCAAGCATAATGTAATAGGGAAACTAGTTTCCCTGTCTGCTGCTGAGCTCAGAGCTATCATCATCAGTTATTTCAACAAGGTTTGTTCTGGTTAATGGATAATATTTTATCCCATTTTCTATTACTATTCTAGATATTGAGATGTGGCAAGAAATAAAAATAAAATTAAGAAGCTTTTGGTAAATATATCTTCAGGTTACAGAGATCTGCTATTACATTATTTTTATGTTAACTTGAATAGGATACTTGTGGGTTAACTTTGTATATCTTGTTTTGCTATCATTAGCTAGAAAGGTGCTACAAATCTGGAAATTATGTTGCTCCTTTCCAGTACTCTGTGTTGGTAACTTAAAGAGAAACAACATGTTTAAATAGTGGTGTTGTATTCAAATTCTTCCTGATTGCCGGATTTAAGAGAGCTGCATAAAGCTCAGGCTGCTATTCCTATTGTCTTTCTCCTATTTAGGTTTAACACAGCCTGGCTTTTAGTGGGGGTGGAGGAAGCCAGAGAAGTGGCTTCTGAGAGAAAGCTGCTTGGAGCATCTACTATATCCAGCAGAGCCAATCTCTGAAGGCTCTGCTGGATATAGAAGATGCTTATAGATATTTGAGATATTTAAGATATTTAAAATATTTAAGATTTTTAAGAAGGAAAAAAATCATGTGCACTTCTTCTTTTCCAAGGGCTGGGCAGGGGGTAGGGTTAGGGTGGCAGGGACAGCTTCTCTTTTGTGGCACCACCATGGCTGCCAGCATCTCCACACGATCTGCAGGGAACAGTGCCTGCCTGGCCATGTCTAGCCAGCCGTGCCACGGGCACAAAGGCAGGGGCGGCAGCGACGGCTTCTCTTTCCCGGTGTGGCCACAGCCACCTTGGCACAGCCTGCAGGAACTGTGCCTGCCTGGCCACTTGTAGCCAGTGTGCCGTGGGCACAGAGGCAGGGAGGGCGGTAGTGGCTTCTCCTTTCAGGTGCCTGGCATGAAGGGAGGCACTGAATGGTGCCAGCACCGTGGTGTCCGACACTGCCCATGTGGTGCTGGCAGGGACCCTGTGGCCAACAGCAAGGAGTGTGGCAAGCATTTCCCCAATACAGAGCCCAGATGAGATCAACCTTTTAGTGCTGCAAAACCCAGTAAGAACTTTTCAATGAACTTATGGACAGCAATTTTCTTCCGAGTCAGAATAATGGAAGTGAAGACATGTGAGGAGAAAAATATGGCAACACTAAGGTCAGTGAAAGGAAGAGAGATGAGGTGCTCCAAACATTGGAGCTGAGATTCTTCTACAAGCCGTGGTGAGGACTATAATACAACAAGCTGTTTCCCCGTAACTCATGAAATGCATAGGGGGATGCAGAGATCCACTCACGGCCCATGAGGAAAGGGGTCCATGCTGGAGTGAGTGGATGCTGAAAAGCTGTAATTTATTGGGAAACTTGAACAGAGAGAGAAGATAGAGGAAGAGTCCTTGCTTCCAAACTAGAACAGCTCATCCTTAAAAGACCACACCCCATGAACTGAATGACCCACGCTATGCAGTTTTGGGAAGACTGCATTGTCCGTGGGAGGGACTCACATTACAGTAGGTCGGGTGGGACTCACGAAAATTAGAACCACGCTAGAAAAGTTCACAGAGAACTGTCTCCCGTGGGAAAGACTCCACAGCATAGAGAAAGAAAATCTCCCAAAGTGAACTGAAGAAAGATTTCAAGTGAAAAAACTGAGCAAAGCTCTCACACCGTCTCCTTGAGCTGTTGGCGGGAAGGAAGGAGGGGCTAGAGGCAGGGAAAAAGGGTGTTCTAAAGGTTCTCATTATCCTATTTTAATTCTGTTAGTAATTTTTTTCATTATACCATTTAAATTTGAGCTTGTTTTGCCCTTTGAGTGTTTCCTCCCAGTCCTTAACTCATGAGCCCTTTAGTTTTTCTTTCCCCCTCCTCTGCTAAACTATAGCAGGAAAAAATGAGTGAATAGTTTTTCATGAGTGCCTGGCTTTTAGCCAGTGTCAAACCACAACACCAGTATAAACTGGTTTTGCATACATTCTGTGCAGTGTGTGCAGCTACATGCTTAGGAATCATACTGACATCTGGAAACACAAATACATTATGGCATGGTGTCTTTGTGACCTTTGGTGAACCTTTGGTAATTTTGTAAAAAACTTGTCTGTGGGATGCAAATTGGAAGTTTTTCAGAATCTAGAAAGCAATGTTCATTCAATTTAAACTTTGCACAGAGTATTAAAAAATCCTCTAGTCCATGTAATCAAAATGCATGCAATCCAGTTCTGAAGTGTCAGCTTGTAGCAGTGGCAAGTCTTACTTGCAGCACAAGCTTAATTACTTGTAGAGATCCAGTGCTTTTGTATGTTTTAATCTATTAGGCTGAAGGGTAAAAGTTTTTCTTAAAATGGTTTGATAAATCAAAATAAGTGTGTTTCTTTCTAAGATTGTTGGCCTACGTGAGTCTGAACGAAAATTACAAGTGCATATTGAAGAACAGGAAATGAAGTCCATACACCAGCAAAACATGATGCGTGAATTAGAATCTGCAGTTGAACACATCAAGTTGCAGTGTGACAGGCAGCTGACTCACCAGCGCCAAGAACATGAGAAAAAAATACAGTTTATATTGAATAATTTCAAAGGTATTTTCTTCTTGGGCAGAGATTATTCACCAAGTATTTTCTTTAGTTATTAACAGAGAAATACTGTATTCCAACCGAAAAAAAGAATAAGGTTCAGAGATATAGTCTGGCTATCACTAACTCTATTGCTATGTACGATATCAAGGAATAGACACATGGTGTCCGTATGAATACAAAATGGAATATTTTTTTAAAGCAGTATCAGAATTGTTGTATTTTCATACTGAATTTACTGATAAGGAAAACTCCTAAGATACGGGTTCTGTCGACTTTGATACTGTTAAATACTATTACAACTAAAAGGTGGGATTGGCACAGCTTTTTTGATCTTATTCCATGTTAGTTAAAACATGCACATTGCAAGCAAAATGTCATCAAGATACTCTGTCTAGTTGGGCACCTTGATTTTTGACACCAATACTTGGTTCTTAAACCAATTTTATTTCTCCTAGAACAAAATAGTGAAGGTATCACAGAAACCCTGAAAAGGTATGAAGTAAAAATCCAGCAACTGGAAAAAGATTTATTTTTCTATAAGAAAACCAGCAGAGAGCTGAAGAAGAAACTGAAGGGCCTTCTTGGAGAGTCATCTGAATTACCACTGTAATACACTAAATGTAAGCATATTATCTCATAATGCTTATGCAATTGTCAATAGACCATTTGAAGAGTGATAAACATGCAGAACTATGTCAGATAGCTGTAAAACATTGTATTTTTACTGCATTAACTGTTCTTCAGGAATATATTCTACCTCTACCCCCATTTCAAGTGAGACATTTGCAGCTGTAGCAGTGGTGTGCCAGTGGTTTAAATTCTTTTTCTGTTTTTCTCTGTATTCTAACATAATTTCAGCATCTACAACCTCAAACTGTTATGGTTAAGACAAAGGAATTTTACTGTCTGAAAGCATCTAAATGGTAGTGTAACTAACAGCTTTGTTATATGCCATGCATTTGATTTCTTAAAAGTTTCTGGGAGATTGTCAATGAAAAATGCCACACTTTCAGTTACTAACTTACTTTAGCAAAGCTGAAAGAGAGCAGTTATACACTCAAAAGGGAAAAATAAGTGGTCTCTATTGCCACTTTGTGCTTTGACATAAAAAACCCCCAACCAACTGAACAAATAAAAACCAACAGATGTTAGTGTAAGTTTGTAATTGTTCCATGTCCTTCTTGCCAGAATCCAGATGTACAACAGAACTATTCACATGGAGGAGAAAAGAAGATTCAATTCCATCACTGTTGTTGTTTTATACCTCTCAGTGCCACCACAATACCTCACATGCACAATACAGCCTTCTTGGCCTGTTGGTGTTTCTTTTTAAGGCTCAGCAAGATTGGCTCTTCCTCCAAACAAATTCTTCTGTTTCTTTCCGCTCAAGTGCCATGCCTTCCTACAGAGAGATGCGGATCACATTCCTCTACTCATAGAGTGAATTAGGGCTCTTTTTTCCCTCTAGACAAAAAATAAGCCTACACATTTGTTACCAAAAAGTACACTATCAAACTGTGAACTGGAATAATGTAGAGACTGGATTATAAATGAGCGTGGGAAAGATTAGTCTGTAATATACAAAGAAGAGTGCAGTTTAGGATATGTATCTGTGTGGGGGACACACCTATCCTTGGCAAATTGTAGCAGTGGGAGGAAGGGAGAAGACCATTGTGAATTTCCAGCTTTTTCCAATGCATATATTTGTAAGTTTTATAAGAAATACTCTGCATTTAGTTATTTTTCTTTTCAGTACATTATGAAATGTGTTGCTATACAATGCAATAAAACTGTAATTTGTTACTGAGCTTTAGAAATAATAAAATCCCTGTTTGCATATTGCAGTTAAATTTGTAGAATGTCTGTTGTGTGTTGTACTAGTATAGCTGCTGACTGTTTTTCAATATATGAATACTTTCATATTTGTCATGGTTCTGTTGTTTTTAGACTGCTTACTAGGATACATGACAAGTTAGAATGGTGAACCTTGTATTAACAGCACCTTCTCAGACGAGAGTAACAGCAATTACCTCTGATGTTTTTGTAGATGGTGAACTTTTTGAATAGAAAGGGCAAAATGTGAGGTGCTAACTTTTTGCTTTCATGCTGCAAGTTGCTGATGCTGTAAAACCATGTTGCCTACCTGTGTCAGGCACTCAAAAAAGTTGTAACTTTTAGTTATTTATCTGCTGATAAATTTCATTTTAGATAAGTGTTGGTGGTTTTAACTAGTCAAAAGGAAGCAGAAGTTGCTTCTGAAGAATTCAAGTGAAAACAGCTGTTAACAAAGTTCACGTCTTTACTAACAACGAGTAAAAGTACTTTTTGAAGAATCAGAGAACTCCCAATCTATCCGTCTGCTCAGTGTACTTTAAGCAATGAATAAAAATAGTAATTAAATAATTTAAAATAATTCTATACTGCTTTACTAGATTTTGTTACAGTGCTAATTCCTAGTGGAATTTTTTTGCATTTTGCTTTAGGTACTATCTAGACAATGCTAACACAGACTGAAAACAGGCAAAGAAGGCAATTTTCCTTAGCCCATGTGGTGAATGGCAGTACCATATAATTATCAATGAACAAATCTTTTCTTCCTGGTGGTGAATCAGATTTCCAATTTCAGTTGTATGTAACAGGAGAAAATACAACAAAGTACAGGTCTCCATTCTTGTTATATTGCAGCTTTAAAGGAACTTCTCTTAAAACTGAGAAAATATGGGGTTTTTTTAAACTACTTCAGTATTGGACTGAATATACAGAAATATTCCCAACAATATGCAGCTCTTAAATGCAAAAAAATCTGAACAGAATTTACGAAAACTGTTGCGGTTCGGGGTGCAGCGAGACCCAGTCTGGAGGGAACACGGCGGTCTACTACACAAGACTCGGCGGGCAAGTCGCTAGCAAGCACTGATACAGTGGACTGCGAAATGCGTTTATTAATCGCGCGCACAGCTCTTATATGCACGCAGTGTGCTGACAGCACAGCTGCAGAGACTGCGCTGTAATCATAACGCGTGTAACAGGTGGAGAGGCGGGGTCTTTAACTGCCCGTACATCTCGTGAGCTTCCGTACGGATCCCTATCTCACGACACGAAAACAAACAGGTTGGAAATAGGTTTTGGGTAACAAGTTTTGGATGCCCCATTCATGGAAGTGTTCAAGGTCAGGTTGAATAGGGCTTTGAGCCCCTTGACCTAGTGAAAGATGACCCTGTCCTTGGCAGTGGGACTGCTAAGACAGTACATAACAGACTTAGATGTTGAAAGGTCTTTTCTGACCCAAACCATTCTGTCATTCTAAAATTTTATGGTCTGTGTCTTGTTTATACCTACATGACTTTCAGCTGCAAAATGGAGATGCCAACATGTGCAACTACCACACAAAAAGCTCTTCCCTGTCTGTTAAGTGTTAGTGCCATGTATCATTCTCCAGAGCTAGCCTAGTAATAAACAATTCTTCTTGTACTACAAAGATAAAGCTCAAACATTTCTTTTGTCCCATGTTAACTCTCACTGAATGCAATATGGCTATAAAAATAGCCGTAACAATAGAATTGTTTGTGCAGTACTAAATGCTGTACTAAATCCTGGGATCTTATTTAGTGATAGTTGCTGAAGTTAAACATTACAGAATGTTCAGAGTAGGAGCTGGCTGATTAGAAGGAGATTAGAAAACCTCTGTCAGTTACCTAGGAAACAAGGAGAAAACACGGAAGTTGGAGGGAAAGAACCAGAGAAGAGACCAAAGAGTAGATAAAGCAAAATACCTGTAAGTCTAAAGAAGATTTTTTTTTTCCCACACACGGCAGCACTAAGCCATTTCCAAAGCAAAGTATGTGTGAAGAAAGCACTTCACTTGGGTGGGCAGCAAGAGAGGAAAGTGGGACAAAAGTCTTTTATTAATAAAGGTACCATGAATCTGTAATGCTGTTCCAACTTACTACTGACCTCTGTAAACTAGTTCCATGAAAATGCTAACAGTAAAATAAGACTTTTCAAAGAACTGAGACAGTGTAACTAGCAATCAACATTTATTCGGATTTCATAATAATGCTGAAAGTCTTCTTGTAGATTCACCAATTTGTTTGTCCTGCCTTTGTTGTTTTTTGTTTTGGTTTTTTTTTTTTTTCTGGTCAACTTTGAAAATAATTTTCAAATATGGTATCTTCAGGATGGTACTGATGCCACCGCTCAGAACTGTGGACCCTGTGACCACACAGGATAAAGTGTGCATAATTACATCCTGAGAGACAGAATGCTACTGGGTGGAATGAAGTAATCTGTTTTGCCACCAGTCTGATTCAAACTAAACCCCCTTCATTTGGAGAGGTGGTATGTGTATTCTTTACCTGCTGCATCACAGAAAATATTTACCAAGGGTTACAAGACCAAGACTTTCATCAAATCAGTAGTGTCCATAACTTGGAGATGTGACTTCTTTTCCGTATTTGTAAACTATTTTGAATTAGGAAATCCAGGATATTTATCTTTTCACAAAAACTGATTAGTCTGTTTCAAAGTACCATTAAATTGCTAGGTTATTTTTAAAGAGAGTAATTTGATTATTCTAAATTATAAAATAGAAGCCAAAATCAAAAAGACTGATTACCTGTGGTTTTATACATTTGTTTTCTCTTAAGTTTTAATTTGTCCTATTTGACAGAATTGATGTTCTTTTTCATTCAGGACATTTAGTTAAAGCTTTGCTCAGTCCCTGCCCTGTCATTCCCCACTGTAGAACTAACTTGTGTTGTTTCTTGTGCTGTTGATTTTGACTTAAAATACTTAAAAATTAGTTTGTATAAAGCTTGCCAATTAACAGGAGTTCTATTTAAATGAAACCAAAATTGGATTCTAGAAGTGTCTGTTGATGCCATCATAAAAAAGTCCATAGAAACAGTTTTTAAGTGTTCAAGAAAGACACGTATTTCTAACTTGGTATGAATACTGAATACCTTCTTATTCAACACAACCCTTTTCCCCGTTCATCACTTGCTGTATTAGCCTGTCCAGTATAGAATTAGTCTACCCAATATAAATTACACAGAAATTTTTCAATCAGCTGATTTTTTCTCTTCTATGTTTTTCTTACTCTTAAATTCTTTCTATGTCTCTTGGAAAAAAATAAATTGTATTTTCTCATATCTAGTTCCTTTTACATTTGTAATAACTGAGTGTTCACAATAACAAAGCTTTTTTTGTAGCTGTTGCAGTGTGTTTCAGAAAGGATACTCCTCATACGCTTTCCTTGGAAAATTCAGCAATTGTTTCAGTATTATTTTCTCACAATGATTCACTTTAGAATGTGACTATATGTAAATAGACAGCTTTGTTATTCTTTTGACTTTCTGTAAAAATGTTGTATCTGTTCTAGTTACTTTGAAATAAGCTGTAAATTGTGTCACAACACAATAAACCCCTTCTTTTTCAAAAAGGTTAATAAAAAAAACCCCCTCATAAGTAAGGCTGAGGTGAGAAAGGCAGAATAAAGATGAAGATCAAAAGGCTCTCATTTACATTGAATATTGAAAGAATTTAGACTTCAGATAGGCAGTTAAAAGTTCTGAAATGAACTGAACTTTCCCAACAAAACAAGAAGTTCCATATAACAGAAGCCAGGGAGACAAAGAGGCTTGTTGCAAAGACCAAAGGACAGTGTACATGTAGAGAGGAACTGGAGAAAAGAATTGTGAGATGGATATGACTAAAGACAACTACAAAACTTTAAGTATGATTTTAGTGAATCTAACAAAAATAACTCAGGGCAAAAGTTATATAGAGTACAATTGGAAAATACCTGCTAATGGATTGGGATAATGAAAGGGATGATTCTTTTTCCTAGACCTTTGAATGGGTGATTCCTTGTAAGAACTAAAAAATCAATCACCAAAAAACAAATCCCAGTGGAAGTGAGAGAAGATAATTTCATTTATTAGAATTATTGAAGACCTGACAAGGATGCTGCCTTCTGGTTGAGAACATGCCTAACAAGGCATGTTCTTGAGATTTGCTGTACTAAAGTGTCTTGGGTTATGGAACCAAAAATGTGTACTCTATTTCATCTGTTGAAAGCAGCTGGGGAGATGTTTTTCTTTATCTCTTGTAACTCTGGGGGGAGGGGAGGCAGATGCCTTCTGATAATGGGCCAGCTGTTAAAACCAGGTGGGGCAGTGTTTCTTATCTCTTTCACCACCCATCCTCCCTCCAGGGGGATATTTTCTGCTAATGGGCCATTAAGGCTCACCAAGGACAGGACACATTCCATCATCCCATTGTGAGATGCTCCACCCAGTGGGGGGAGCCATCCACTCCTACCTGGATAAAAACTGAGACACAGGAACACAGGTACCTGGGTCCACTGGATTCCTGGAGGAAGACTGGATCCTTCTCAGCATCACTGGACCCTTTTCTCTCAGGATCATCTCTGCTCCAAGAGAACCACATCTGCCACTCCAGGAGGACTCACTTTTGGACTGCTTCCAACACCCTGACCAACAGGGTGTCAGGTTGTAGCTCTGACTCTGTCAGGGTTTCTAGGATTGTTGTTTGTTTGCTTGTTTGTTTGTTTTTTACTACTACATTTGTATTGTAAATATTCCTAGTAAAGAACTGTTATTCCTATTCCCACATCTTTGCCTGAAAGCCTTTAATTGCAAAATTATAATTTGGAGGCGGTGAGGGGTTTACATTCTCCATTCTAAGGGAAACTCCAGCTTTCCCTGGCAGGTACCTGTCTTTCAAAACCAAGACATAAAGTATGCTAGTTTTGCACTGACTGACATTTAGTGAGCAGGGAAGAAGCCACCCACAGAAATGATTTTTGTCAGAGGAGCTGCTAAGAGTCTCCTCCGTGTCTGACAAAACCAACCAGTGACTAGTTTTGAATACTGACACCTTGTTAGACCACTAGAAAGCTGGACACACCTCTGTGAATACCCAGGTTAAGAATCGAACAAACCCTGGGAAAACTCTCTTTTCTCCCAGCCTGGGAACAGGTAACAGACCTTAGTCTCCTCCATGTGGCTGGGTTGGGCCAGGCAGGCCCTGCCGAGGGGCCAGACCGCTCCCCAGGACCCCTGCCGGGCAGGGGGAGGAGAGGCCAAGGGGCCCCCATCCTGGGCAGGCCAGGCCCCAGTGGTTGTTTACATCCTGCCGCCGGGCTGGTTCCCTCCTTCCCAGCGTGGTCAAGCTGACCTGTGCCTGGAATTAAATGCAATTACAGGCCTGAGACCAGCCATGCGGCCAGAACAGCTGTGGCCATTCAGATCCTGGCACAGCCCCCAGCGTAGCCTGAAATTCATCATCATGACTGCTTCGGACACCACTGACTATCCTGACCATCTACAGGCCCTGGGCAAGATCGTTTTTGTTGCACAAATGAAACTTTCAAAGCACCAATCCTCTCTCAAGTAAGAAAAAAGGACAGAGTGAAGACATGTAAAGAGACAACATGAAGACACCAAGGTCAGTACAGAAGGAGTTAAGTCCCAAATGGGAGGAGAATGAGGAGATATCTTAGTCTTAGGTTGAAATTCTCTTGCAAGGCTGTGGTGATAGACTGTTGATACACTAGAATTTCCCTTTAATTCATGAAAACAATATGGAGAGATGAAGTGTTCAAATTGCAGATATGAGCAAAGGCATTTGTGTTAAAGCAAGTAAATGTTGAAGTAGCTGCGATTGCATGAGAAGCTTGAACAGAGAGGAAGATGAGTAATGAAGACCATTTGCCCCCAGAGAAGAAGAAGAAGACCTCTGTTTCTAGAGATGATCTGAGATAGATGAAGAGAACCTTTGCTTTGGATAGCTCACCCTTAAAATAGTACCCCATGAGTTTGACATGGCCCATAAATGCAGCTGTGGGAAGGTTACATGAAATGAGAGGGACTTCGGGAATACAGATTTTTGAGCGGCTGCTGTTCGTAAGAATTTAAGCCACAAGAGAAGTATTTTCTTTGGAGAAGTCCCCATAACATGGCAAAAGAGACTCCTCTCCGTAAAAGAACTGATCAAAGACTACCTTAGAAGTGGTCAACTGAACTAAGTCCTAAAGTTTTGTTTCTGTTTGTTGTCAGTGGGAAAGAAAAGAAGGTTGTGGGGGAGGAGGAGTGTTTTGAAAGTTTTATTCTGATGCTAATTTTTTTTCCTTTTCCTTGTAGTTTTGTAATAAAGTGGTTTTTATACCCCTTAAAGTTTAAGCCTGTTTTGCTCTTCTCCTAATCTTATCTCACAGCAGAAAAAGAGTAAGTAATTCTAGTGGGTGCACTGGCACTTAGCCAGTGCTCAGACCCACTGCTAACAAGGGCATGTGGTTGAAATTTGTTAAGAAAAGGCACACTCTCTAAAGGCAGAGAATCTGCACAGTGAGCCCCGTATCCACAGCAGGAGATAATTGCTGTCTATCCCGTTATGCTTTAGCATGAAGCTTTCTTAATTTAACCCCTTTAACTGAGTCTAAAGCAAGACCCCTAACCATTGTTCTGCCAAACCAGGAATGGAAAAAAAAATAGAATATCTTTTTAATGCCACATGAGAGTAGCAGTCTATACTCTTCCCTTTTACATTAAAAATAAATCACAGGTGTTTATATTATGTTTAGGTTTGAACATTCAGAAATACGAGGAATGTTATGCATCATTTACAGCAGAACTTTGGAGATATTGTATGAGTTTTACTGTCATTAGACAACCTAAGGCCTCATCTAAATTCAAGATCGTGTCACTTATGTCAGATAAAACATTAAACATAATTCAGCCAAATTGGTTCAAATTTTTTTGCTAATATTCTAAATTTGATTCAACTTGATGTGAGCCATTACCTTCGCTGTAATTCAACATACTTTCTGGTCACTGCATGTCCATTTTCAATTTGTTTGTTAGTCTGAAGCCAATTTAGATGGCTTTGCATTGGTTACATCAACTAACTATGGAAAAAATATACTGAATTGATGCTGTCTAGTCAAAGCTGGGAATTAAGCTGAACTTGTGCAGTAAACACCAGTAACTGTAGGTGAGGAAAATGAAGTGGCATAAAAATTAAGCTGGTCTGTTTAATAAACATGCTGAATTCTGTTCTTTAATATCAGCAATTAATGAAAAAATGTTGCACAGGTGGTTTTAGAAAGGGGAAATGAAAGCACAGGCGGAAAAGAAGTGGGAAAGAAAAGGGAAAGGAGGAAAGAAAGAAGTGTTTTTAAATCTACAAAGGGTGTCTGAGAGTTATCCCAAAAGCAGACCAAACCGTCTCGTGATTCAGACTACTGTGGAAAACATCCGTTCTCATCTAAGCAAAAAAATGACATTTGATTCTACAGTTCAAAGTCATAAATATATTTTACACCAAAACAGGAACAGACACCTTGAATTTCCTGAGAGGCAAGAATATTTGGGGAGAATGCCAATTTGGTAATGCACATTTAATTTGTGTTTGAGGTTTTTTAGCACCAAGTTTGAGGAAGATGTGATTTCCAGCTATGGAATGCTATCTTAGCAATACCTTTAAAGCAATAAATGTCTAGTATTTATGACTCTTTAGCTGGGGCCAAGTAACAAAAGCCGCAGGCACTAAATTATTTTATTTATGTAGGTTCACAAACTATGCCAAGTTAGTTTTCTTGCATCTTACAACATCAACCCCCTGCTTCTCACTACAGGCCTCTGTAACACCTCTTATGGACTGGAGCTCCTGCAAATCACAGTTCCATGGCCAGCACCTGCACTCCCAGATGCTAGCTGGGAAACTTCTGGTGAGCTTCTGAATGGATTTACTGAAAATCCAAAGCACACATCCCTTGCATCTGACAATAAATACCAAGCTTTCCTGTGACTTGTGTCAGCTTGTGCTGTCTGTGGGGGTGGAAGGTACTGGCACAGCAGGGGAGGGTCTGTTGCAACAGGGCAGTTTATGTCACTCAACAAATCACCAGCAAATGCATCAGCAAAAGCAGGTGTGAGTGAACACAAAAAGTCCCCCACTTCCCTGGGGAGCCTGCTCCAGGGCCAGACCAGCCTCTGGACAAAAAGCCTTTTCCTAATATCCAGCCCGAACCTCCCTGACACAACTTCAGACCATTCCCTTGGATGTGAAAGCATGGTAAGTTTGTTGACCAGGCTTGGTCTAATACTTATAGTACCACCTCAGCATCACTAATGGTGCATCACTTTTAACCACCTTAACTAAGTGGTTAGAGCACACAGAGGAAAACAGGACTAAAATCTAAAATCACACAGAGTAACAGAACTATTAGGGTTGGAAGAGACTTCTGGAGATCATCATCCAGTCCAAGCCCTCTGCCAAGGCAGGGTCAGCTAGAGCAGGTTACACAGGAACATGTCCAGATGGGTTTTTAATGCCTTAAGAAAGGGAGAGTCCATGACCTTTCTGGGCATCCTGTGCCACTGCTCTGCCACCCTCACTGTAAAGTTCTTCCCCATGCTTAAGTGGAATTTCCTGTGTTTTAGTTAATAGCCATTGCTCCTCATACTATCTCTGGCACTGAAAACAGACTGGAACCGTCCTCTTGGGCACCCACCTTTGAGATACTTTTATGTATTGACGAATACTTATATGTACTGACAACCCGCGCCCCGTCCCCTTCGGTCTTCTCCAGACTAAACAAGCCCAGCTCCTGCAGTCTCTCCTCATATGAGAGATGTTCTAAACCCCAAGCTGTCTTTGCGACCCCCGCACCGGACCCGCTCCATTATTCTCTCCTTGCCTCTCTTGTCTCTCTCCTCTTGTACTGAGGAGCCCAGAGCAGGACACGGCACTCCAGACGCGTCCTCACAAAGTGATACCCGTGGAGGCTAGAGATGGGTAAAGGCCAGGGATGTGACAGCTCAAAGCTAAATAAGCCGCCGAGAGGCTCCGGTTGAGTCACGCGTTCGTGGCGCGTCCCCGCGGGCACACGCACCCCCGCGGGAACGCGCCCAGTGCCGGCCGCGCGCACGGGCGGCGCCCCTTTCTAGTAACTTCCCCATTGCCCTGCGTCATCACGGCGCGCGGCAGCCGGGCAAGGCCGTTTCCGGTGTCGCGGGCGCGGCGCGAGCGCTCGGCTGGAGCCGCCGGGAGACGCCGGCCAGACCCCCTGTCCTGCCCTGTCCTGTCCTGCCCTGTCCTGTCCTGCCCTACCCTGACCTGCCCTGCCCTGCCCTGCCCTGCCCCGCCCCGCCCCGCCCTGCCCGCACACGGCAATGTCGGACGGAGCGGAGGGGACCGCGGGGGGCTCTCCGGGCTCCCCCACCTGCGACTCCGCCGGTTCTTCCGAGCCGCGGATCATCAAAGTCACGGTGAAGACACCCAAGGAGAAGGAGGAGTTCGCCGTTTCCGAGACCAGCAGCATCCGGCAGGTGAGGGGCGGCGGAGCAGGCTGAGGGGGCCGGCGGGGCCGGTGCCGAGCGGAGCGCCGCCCGTCGGGGGAACGGCGGCCCGCGGCTCCCGCCTCAGGCAGTGCGGGGCCAGGGCCCTTCCCCGTGACAAAGCAGCTTCTGCATTCTGCTGTTGGGCGAGCACCAGCACCGATCCCGGCCCAGGAGAGGACTGGCTGTCTGGGGCTATCGGGGGTAGTGAAGAAACGTCCCTCCTCACCGACTTGTCTGTTGCACTGCAGAGGGCCGGGTCGGAAGGTGGATATAGCTCATTTGTGAAGTCATTGAGTAATAGAATGGTTTGGGTTGGAAAGAGGCATTAAAAAATCTTCCGGTTCCAGCTCCCCTGTCATAGGCAGGGACACCTTCAGCTAGACCTGGTTGCTCAAAGCCCCATCCAACCTGGCTTTGAACACTTCCAGGGATGGGCCATCCACAGCTTCTCTGGGCAGCCTGTTCCAGTGGCTCACCACCCCCACAGTAAGGAATTTTTTCGTAATTGCTAATCTAAAGCTATTCTCTTTCAGTTTGAAGCTATTGCCCCTTGTCCTGTCAGCACATGTTCTTGCAAACAGTCTTGCCTCATCTTTTGTGTAAGTTCCCTTCAGGTGCTGGAAGGCCACAATTAGGTCATCCCAAAGCCTTCTCTTTTCTCATTTTCTAGCTGTGAGTTGCCTGTTGATCTGACTGGCTTTGGTGGGTAGTTGCCTCACTGGCTGGCTGACATGACCGTGGAAAACATGCAGTCACTTTTATCTCTGTATTTCCAGTGGTTATTTTGATCTAGCACTGTCTTTAAAAACAGCAAGTAGGCTGTCAACTTTGGGAAGTCATAGCCTCGTACTGTGTAAAATCTGCAGTCTTTCTGTACTTAAATGTGCTAGGTACGGATATGGTACTTAGCATGGCACTACTGTCAGATAACCAAATTATTAGGGATTTTGTGCCTTCCTGTGAATGTCTGTGTCCCAGCTGCCTCTGTCTCAAGCTAGTGACACCTGCTGATTCATCGACACTGTTTCCTGCTAATCTTCTGGTATTGTAGGTTTGCCGTGCAATTATTGACTACAATTTCATTTATTTAAATTAGAAAGCAGCAAATCATAGAAAATATGCTATCAAAATGTAAAAGTGCAGAGTCTCCTGCTTGTAAAGGATGTAGACATTGCTAGATTCAGAACTTTGCATTTTCCATAGGATTTCCCTGTTTTCTCCTTGAAATGGCTCTAAATGTGGTGACGTTGTGCTATTCCACTATTTTTTTGGTGTCATCAGTATTGCAGACCTCATCAAAAAAAGATTATATGTCTGAAAGCACCACAAATGTCTAGATACAGAACTTGACATAATTTCTTAAGTGTGAGATGAAGGACACTGGTTAATAGAAGAAGATACAAAACATGAAATAAAATTGAAATTTCAAACATAGTGCTAGCACTTCAGCTAGACTGTCAGACTTTTGTTTCACCTAGTTGCTGTGAATAGAGAAAATGCTAATATTTCTTTCAACTTTTTTTTGTTCTTACATCTAATCTAGATTCAGATTGGTTTTGTGCTGCTTTTGTTTTGTTTTGTTTTTCTTTTGTACATCAGCATTTGGGATAGAAGTGTCCCAGACCTGAGTTTCATTAAGGTTTTCTACAGATGCCAATGCATTGAAGCTGCTTTCTTCTCTTTAGTCTTTTGGCAGCTGCAGTGTTGTGTGCTGTGAGCTACTCACTCTGCAAGCTTGATCTAGGCATTTCCCCCAAAAGTAAAATGACTGTGTTTGCTTTTTAATGTTGTCCACTGCTTTCCCAGCAATCTCAGTCTGAAAGGGGTGCTTTTCACTTCTCTGTTCTCCATAGATTTGTGAGCAGCATCAATGCAGTTTTTGTAAAAGTCTTTGCAGTTTTAAGGCTTTTGTTTTGTTAGGATATTTCAAAAGAGATTCATAAACTGAATCTAACCTGAGGATTGCGTTTGTTCTGAAAAGCAGTCAGCCAATAGTTTGGATCCTTTGGAAATAATAAACAGATTTACTTTAGCTGTGAATTTGACTTTACCAGGTTTGTTTCAGATTTGAATACTGTTGGAGCTGCCAGGTTTTCAAATAAACAGTTGTCATAAACTGAAATAGTTGTAAAACCTATCAAAAGCATGAATTTTTACTGAAAACAGTCATGCATGTTTAGGGAATTAACAGAGGACATTACTTGAGATGTCTTTGTTGTCTACAGATATCTTAAACTCCAAGTGTTGTCTGTTTTGGAATTGTTGTTAAAGTATTAGATCTGCAGTTATGACTTAATTCCTGTGAAGTAAGATTGCCCTGCTGGGTTGACCGTTGGATTGAAGTCCATGGCAGTGGAACAGCACTAAAAAATGCACTGTCCCCTTAGTATGACTAATATTGGCTTTTTCTCTTAACTGCAAAAATGAGCTGTTCATAATAATAAGTATCAACAGTAGATGTAATGTTTCTAGAGCCAGCCTTGAAAATAGGTTAATCTCAAATACCAGGCAATTTGCACATCTCTTCAAATGCATCTGGGATCAGAAAGTGGTTGTACAGTTGATATAGGGGGGCCAGAAACAAACCAAACCAACCAAACCAACAAAACAACAACAACAACAAAAAACAAACAGGAAAAGAAACTCCTTCAGTATATTTCTGTAGCTAACATTAGAAATTAAAGAATTGAGTTGTTTATTTCTTCACAGTCATTTCAGAATACTGCTAGGACAGGAACCTAGATTTTCTAGGAAAATGTTTCATGTCATCAGGGCCAAATATAGGGCTAAAAAAGTTATATTTTATGTTTGCTCTATTAATTTAAACCAGATCTGCAACTTTTCTGTCAAGATTTTTTCCGGTATTGGAAGACTTCAGCAGAATAGATTTGTTACTGTGATCTTGTGTTGTGCATCTAGAACAGTGAGTATGTAGGTTGGTATGTAAAATAAACTAAGTACAAGGCTACTCTGGGAGGTCAGTTGATTGCAGCTGCTGTCCATCTGTCTTTTATTCTCTGAAAACTGTTTGATTGTGTTGAGCACAGTTTGGCTCAGTATTAGGACAAGGACCAAATATTTGCATTCTTGACTAGGTATAATACTGGTCTTGCTCAGAACAGAGACTTAATGAATACACGGTGAGTAAAAGATAGATACCTATAACTTGTTCTCTTTAACTGACTCTGACAGTGCTGATACTCACTAAAACCATTTGTCTTTTGACCTGTGTTTTTTTCCTTTGGTTTATTTTCTGAGTTTGTGGCAATATAGTCTTTGCAATTTCTTGCTTAGCAGAGCTGTCTTAATGTGTTTTGGTAAAGTCTGTATACAAAGAAAAAGTGTGCTCATTTTAGGAGCGACTCATGCCTTCATGTCTTAGTCAATGACTTGATTTGTTTGAATGTTGAGGTGCTGGAACTGGTTACATGGCAAAGCAGTTTCTTTACCTTCATCATTTAGAATGAGGGAATTTCAGGAGAAATTCCTGCTGATGCTTCTTGGTGCTGTTTTAGTGCCCTGTGTTGAGATTTGAAGTATCCGTGGGTTTATTATAACTGGTCCAGAGTTACTGTCTGTGGATGTGTAGCACACTGAAAGATAATGAAGTTGCCCGTTCTGTGAGCATTACAGCTCTGAAACAGAGTAACATGTCTAGCTGTGTGTCATTAACTGCTGGGCAAACCAACAGTGGATACATTCAATAATTTCAGAAACTTAAAGTTCTTGCAGAGAATGACTGTTAGTCCTTTGATTATATGAAAATTTCAAAGCAATGCCCATCAGGAAGAGTTAGTGTAATTGAGTTCAGTTCCACAAAAAACATATTAGTTCCTTTTGCAGGTTTTGGGGTTTTTCCCCCCATTTTTATTTACCTTCAGCCTTTAAATAGAGACATGAATATACAACCTTTAAATAGAGACATGTCTCCATTGACACATGAATATCTCTTCAGTATGGAACACACTTTTCAGTAACAGCATATTTAAGAGCTTCTAGTGTGTTTTTTAAAGTAGGTGAACACAAATGTGCTTTATGCAGTAGACTAAACTACAGGTAAAACCCACGAGCTACTTAATTTTAAGTGTAAATGTATCCATTGTGTTGAGATTGATTTTTGTTAAGTGGAGAGCTTCTAAATTTTTTGATTAAAATTTCAGCATAGTTTATGGTTGAACTTCAAATACTTAAATCCAGGGTTTCATTTTTGTGCCTGGTTCTTGCAATCCCAAATAGATAGTCTTCTGCTTTATAAAGATCAAATAGGTGTAAATGTTAAATTTTTAAAGCTTTGGGTAATTTGGTAGTGGACCATCTTTCCTGGCTTGCATATGCATTTAGTATAAGAAGCTTCACTTTATAAGAGCAATTCTTTTAACATGAACCAATTCTGTTTCACCGTTTTTCTTTAATTCAGGGGTTACTGAATGGTACAAACGAAATAGGTTGAAACTATATAATGGAATCCAGTCTGTTCTTTGTTTCCAGGACTGGGATTTGTGTTTCTTTTGTTTTTCAGGTGTCTCAAGGCACTTGAATACACAAAGCATTTAGTGTTAGGTTTTCCATCGTCTGGTGTCTCCTGTATTGTAACACATCTGTTAAGTCTTATGGAGTCTGTCTCATGATATATTCTGAGTATACGTATTTTTTAACCTGGAAGGCTTTTTTCTGTGATATCAGAATTGTTTTAGAGCACTGGTAGATGGTTATTTGATAAAAGAACATTCAGAAGTAAAGGTTTATTGACTTTGCTGACTATAGGCTTATTTCGATGTAACTCAAAGGTATTAGGTATGAGACCATAATACTCAACAAGTGTTTTCTGATAAGTGACTGGCAGACAGAGTAAAATAAGAAAACGTATTTAAGTAGTAGTGTGATGTGTCTTTTGTGTAGATACTTTTCTGAATAAAAGTAAGACATTCTTTTCTTTAAAGAATTTTAAAATTATTTTTTAAAATTATTTTTAAGTGTTATCTATGTCAGATAGGGCCTGCATTTGTCCCGTGAGTTTGTTTTGCTAAAATAACTCACTCATGGTCAGGGGTATCACACAGTGTTAAAAAATTCCCCTGTGTACATTTCAAAATTGTCGACAGCATTGAAACCTTAATGAATAATTAGCTGTGGTACAGGTGTCATGTAAAGATTTTTAAAATCAATCAATATTTCACTCTAGTGACTATAAACTTTGTCTCTGTAAAAAGGGTCACTGTCTGGGAGTAAAGTTAGGGTAAAATCTTAAGAATTTGGAATATATGGTGTTCTGGTTTTGATTGGAATAGAGTTAATTTTCTTAGTAGTTGATATGGTGCTGTGTTTTGTATTAAGTGTGAGAATAGTCTTGATAACACACTGATTCTGGCTCTTGCTAAACAGTGCTGTTGTTTTTTAGGAATGTTGTTCTCTTATCAGTGACCCACTGAGACTTTCCAAACCACACTGCCACTCTCTATGCCACCGTTTCTCCCCCCTCTCCCCCACTGAGCCAGTGCTTTATTTGTTAAATAATATTGAAAGTTGTATAAATTAGTTAAGAGTTGTATAATACAGTTGAGAGTTTTTAAGATGGAAATAACAGTGAAAGAGGGGAGTTGAAGCATTTTCTATTTTTACGCAGCACAAAAACCTCAGTGGATTGAGTTGAATCTTAGTGTCCTGTTAACTTACAAAACTTTTTTCTCTTTTCACTCTTTAAGTTGTCAGTCACCCCAAGGCATGCTGGAGAGGAGAGTTGGAAGCACAAAAGGTCAAGATCACAGGTCGAGATAAGAACAATTTACTGGAAACAGCAATGAGATAAGAAAACAAATATTAACAACAATATTAGCAACAATACTAATGACAGAGGGTGCAAGAAAATCAGTGATTCACACGGAAAAAACTCCTTTGATAACAGACAGTACCGGACATCTCCCTCCACCATGTTTTCTTGACCAGAAGGAACCCCTTCTCTCTGGAAGAAATTCCATTTCCCCAGCTGCTGTCAATGACAGGAGGTGGACCTCTAGGTCCTGGCCATGCTCCCTCCTGACTACTGCAAAAATGAACCCTGTCCTGGCCTGAGCCAGGACAGTGCTTATTCTAAATGGAGTTTTCAGTTTGTGTTGCTTTGCCAGTGATCAGGTACATAACAGTCAGGGAGAGAGTAGATTGCTTTTATGGAGAAGCATTGCTTCTCCAAACAAAGGCTTGAAGAAGTGCGGTGGCTTGCTGAAGGATCCCTGGAAGGAATAGAAATGGCTAGAACTTGAGTCTTGAGCCCTTTATGCTACTATGTGCTGTTGCAGCTTACCCTTTATGGCCTGGTGGCTTTTTAAGCTCATCAAGAATCTGACTCGTGTTTTGAAATGTGGGGGTTTTGTCAGTTTGATTTGGTTGCAGGCATTTGAGGAAATAATTTTATTGTGAAACTAGCATGGGTCATCGGCAAAGCCACCATAAGATAGTAACTCCATTGAGACATGAAAAACAGCGTACTCTTACACAGAAGCCTGTTTTGTGTGTTCTGTGCTATGCTTTATCTGTCGTGGGCCAAAAGTGTTTGTATTCCTGCTTGAAATGAGAAATTCTTGTCTTCCTATCTGTATAGTGTCCTAGAGTTGTGCAATGAAACCCTGTTTTTACTGATTCACTTTAAGTCAGTTGTAAGATGACCAGGTCATGATTCATCACAAAAGGAAACCACAGTTATCAGCTGTGGCCATGAGTGTGTTTGATTCCTTACTTCTTGGGTCAAGATGACCTTTAGCCATTCATTCTGTTGTATAAAAGCTGGAGCTCATCAAAGTTTGCTTCTGAGACTGCTCAGTGTGGGTGTAAGACAGACTGGAATTCAGTCAATATGCTTAACTGTGTATGTTATTAGGAAAGACAGTTGAAAGTTTAAATATTATGGGTGTGTTTTGAAACAGCTGTGCTGAACAAGGTAATGTTGTTTCAAAATCTTTCTTTGTAGTAGAACTAATTGAAGGACTGCTGGGAATGAAAACTGCAGTTCAGCCTTCCATGTACAAACATTTGCTTCCATGTTATCCTCTATTGTGTTCAAAAGCGAGTTTCATGTGGGGAGAGTCAGCAACCATACTTTTATTACAGTCATCTAGATGAGATTGTAGCTTAATATTTTCAAAGTAGTTGAAGGTTTTAGGGGCCTGTTTTCTGTTATTTTCAATGGGACTTGGATGTTGATTGCCCAAGACCTCCTCCAGGATGTTACTGTAATTTAATTTTTAAATATGACTTACTAAGCTGAAATTGAGAGAATTTGGGAAAGTATTTTTAAATTTATTTGGTTTTTTTCTTTTTATTACTTTTTCACAACACTTTTGTCTTGTGAGTGGATAGTAAGATTCTTACAATTGCTGGTTTTGATGTCATAAAATGAGTCAACAGAAGCTTTTTAATCACTAGTGGTAATATGTCAGAGGAGAGTTTGAATGTTAATACTTTTACTTTACCTGGAATAACTTTACCAGGTTCTTCCAGGGCCAGCTTGTCAGATGTTAATAGGTTAATGTTTAAATTACAGATCTGCTCTGCAAAGTGACAGTGCAAAACGATATCTGGTTTAGTCAGCTGTTCTACCTCATATGTATTCAGATATTTGCTTTGTTTGGTGACAAATGTTTACTTTGACTAGCTTAGGTATCAGTATGCATTTGTTCAGCACTAGACATCAACATTTTATGGTGTCCCTCTGTACCTTGCAAAAACCTTCAGAGGCAATCAAGTTGAGCAGGTGTAGTAAAAGTCCTAGCTTTCTTCATAGACAGTTGGGGTTTTTTCCCTTGTGTTTTAACATAGAACAAAAAAAAGACAAGTTTTGTTAATGGTGATTATTTTAAAGTTGTTGTGAAGATAAGGGTATTTGTCATGAAATTGAGAGTATAAACAAGAAGTGTGCTGCTAAAAAGCCAATGAGCGTTCTCAATATGAAAAACTACTGCTACTGTATTTCAAAGCAAAAAAAAAGTTTATGTAAACAAGTTAACTTGAGGTAAAATGGCAATTTGGGCAAAGTGCTTCAACAAGACGAGCTTTGGATTTGTTCTAATTCATGTCAAATCTACAAGTTGCCATGCTGTGAGGAGAACGTAACCTTGAATCAACTCACTCTGGTTAAGAATGCTTTTTACTTTTCTCTCTAGGAAAACCAGGCCTCTATCTAGATATTAGTCTGATTCCCACTATTTCTCTCCACATATTTTTCTAATAATCATGTAGAAAATTGACATGACTTTACATTATTTTTACTGTAGTCAGTTGCTAGAGGAGTGTAGTGAACTAGTTTCCACGAATATATTAGTTGTCAAGTATGTTGAAATATTTTTTCACAACTTTGAGTCCTTTCCTATGCCCAGATATGACTGAGCACCTTTGTAGTACCACAAGGCATAGTATTATTACAATGAAGTAAAACTTGTATTTCAGAACAATAAAGCAAACGAGCTGACGTTGTTGGTTGGATTGTTACGTGGCAATTAAGAGGATGAGTCACTACAGTAGGAGAATTGGACAGAAATGCTCGTAATTTTTAGCCAGTGATGCTGAACTCCTTCTTTATTTGGTTTTCCCAGTGGACTTAGTATTTTAACTTTAATTTACTGATCCTGTTATTTAGTTATGTCGTGCAAACTGAAGACCTAAATAACACCAAAATGATTTCTTTTATAACTGCCTGAATATGCATTAATTTCCATCATCATAATCTGTCATGGTTTAAACGCAGCCAGCAATTATCATGCAACTGCTTCTTCACTTCTCTCCTGCCTAGTGAAATGGGGAAGAGAATCAGAACAAAAAGAAGTAAAACTCATGGATTGACATAAGAACAGTTTAATATTTAGAACAACAACAACAGTAATAATAATAACAACAACAATAGTAATGAACGAGAGGGAGACAGGAGTAAAACCCAAGCGAAACAAATGATGTACAGTACACTGGCACAACACCCGCTGTCTGATGCCCAGCCTGTTCCCTTCACTGGCAAGTGCTCCAGCCACACTACGTCAGTTGGTGAAAGCAGGGATTGGGAGAATGAAGAACCATCCTCTGTAGATCAGGTTCAAGGCCCATGGAATCTGATGAGATACATCCATGGGCCCTGAGGGAACTGGGCGAGGAAGTAGCTAAGCCACAAGCCGTTGTGTTACAGAAGCTGTGGTAGTTCCCCATGGAAGTTCCCAGAGACTGGAAAAGGCTAAATAAAACATCCATATATTTTTGGGAAGGGAAATTTGGAAGACCCAGGGAATTACAGGCTGGCCAGTCTTACCTCAGTGCCTGGCAGGATGATGGTGCACAACCTACTGGAAATTATGCTAAGGAGCATGGAAGGTAAGGAGAAGTTTGGTGACAGTCAACCCAGCTTCACTAAAGGCAAATCTGATGGTTGCCTGTGATGGGGTTGCAGTGGTGGTGGATGAGAGAAAAGTGAGTGACACCATCTACAGGCACATATGAAGAGTGTTTGACACTGTGTCCCATGACTTGTCTCTAAACTGGAGAGACATGATTTTGACAAATAGGCTACTCAGTGAATAACCAATTTAAAGGGTTGCAGTGAGCAGCTCATTGTCCAAGTGGAGACCAGTGATGAGTGGGGTCCTCAGAGATCAGTACAGTACAGTACACTGTTTAACATCTTTGTCAGTAACATAGACAGTGGGATTGAGTGCACCACAACAACCCGTGCCAGTCAGGGTGGTGTGAATGAGGCGCTGGAGAGAAGGGATGCCATCCTTGACAGGCTTGAGAGGTGGGCTCATGTGAACTTCATGAAGTTCCACAAGGCCAAGTGCAAGGTCCTACTCTTGGTTTGGGGCAATCTCAAATACAAATAGAGGCAGGGTGGAGTAAGAGCAGCCCTGAGGACAAGGACTTGGGGATGCTAGTGGATGAGAGACTGGACATGACCCAGCAATGTGTTCTCAGAGCCCAGAAAGTTGATTGTATCCCAGGCTGCAGTCCAAAAACAGTGTGGCCAGCAGGGCGAGCAAGGGGAATTCTTGCCCCTCTGCTTTGTTCTGGTGAGACTCCACCTGGAGTGATGCATCCAGTTCTGAAGAGCCCAGTGCAGGAGGACATGAACCCATTGGAGTGAGCCAGGAGGAAGCCATCAAGATGATCAGAGGGCTGGTGCACATGTCCTGTGAAGACAGTCTGAGACACTTTTTTTCATCCTAGAAAAGAGAAGGCTCCAGGGAGATCTTAGAGCAGCCTTTCAGTGGCCAAAAGAGACCTACATGAAAGATGGTGAGGTACTTTTTACAAAGGCATGGAGTGATGATAAGACGGTGATGATTTTACCCTCTTTCATGTTAGGAAGAAATGCTTTACTGTGAGGGCAGGCTGCCCAGAGAAGCTGTGGATGCCCCATTGCAGGAAGTGTTCAAAGGTAGATGGGGCTTTGAGTAACTTGGTCTAGTGAAAGGTGTCCCTGCCCTTGACAGAGGAGTTGGAACTAGATGATCTTTACTTTTATGTTCCTTTTCAACAATGTTTGTAGGATTCTGTTTTCCATATGTGTAGATGATTCTGCCTCAGGAAAAAAAAAAGTGTATGAAGTTAATCTGTTATTTAAGGTGTTTTTGACAGTTAACACTTAGCAAGCAGCCTCTTTTGTAAAAGGTCTTGTATGGCAGTGATTTCCCAGTGAAGTCTAATATGTGTTTATTCACTGTGCCCGTGGCTGCAGCTGCATATCATGTAGCTGTGTCATGCATTGAATCGGAAAGCAGAGCCACTTAAGGTATAACTTCTGTCTGTGGAAAGGATTGTTAGTTTTGACACATGAAGGAAGGCAGCAAAAATACATCTGAGGAGAGAGTATACTCAGTTCCAGCAAAAGTCTAGACAGATTTATCCACTTTGTGACATTGCATCATCAGTCCTTCAGCAATGGATGGTTTCAGTGGTGGGCACATATGCATGGGTGTACTTGCTAGTATATAATTATATGTGTACTTTACCGTGTATGCATATCGTATATATATATATGGGTGTGTTTAAGTACTGTATATACTAGTATGTATTTACATCATGGATGCATGCCAGGTTGAAGTCACAGTACAAGAGAAATCAGATTTTTGTTGTCATGACTCATATAACTAATGATCTAGATGTGAAATTCTTCTGATTTTTGAGTGACAAAGGAATATTTCCCATCTTCCTATGGACAAAAAGAAGTTCAGGAAACAAAAGTATTTCTAGTTTGTGAAATACAGAATATGCATGACAAGTGAGGTAATATAGCAAATATAAAAAACAGATTGTTCTTAAATTATTTTTAAAAATTACAGTTCAGTATTCATTTACATAAATGTAATATGTATATTATATATAATGTAATATTAATTTTTTTGTTTAGTTCAAGGAAGAAATCTCTAAGCGTTTCAAGTCCCACACTGATCAGCTTGTGTTGATATTTGCTGGAAAAATTTTAAAAGATCAAGATACTTTGACTCAGCATGGAATTCATGATGGACTCACTGTTCACCTGGTTATCAAAACACAAAACAGGTAATATTAATAACAAGTGGTCTTTGGTTTAACTCTAGAGAAGTAAAAATATTCTGCATTATTAATAACTTTCTGTTGGGCAAAACTAGATTTGACTAAATTATCCTTAATCATTTCCTTAGTTACAGCTGCTGCAGGACAGCAGTGAAAAGATGGAATTACAGTGTATTTTTTCATTTATATTGTATTTTAATTTGGTTTGTATTTCTAAATACTTGTCTGTCGCTATAGGACATGAAATCACGACACAGACTCTCAGAAGGCTAAGATGACTCCAATCTGTGTTTATTCTCAGTACACTTGTCTTTATACCTTTTTACAACAAACCCACCCAAGGGGTGGGATCCTTGGACCACATTCTTTCCCATTAGAGGGACATCAAGCAAAGTCCCTCCTTTGGGAAAGAATGAGAAAAACTGGATAGTATACAATAATATATCCCTTATTTACAGAGACTGTCCCTGGGAAAGGAATTTCAGAAAACCAAAGCATTGCAGGCACAAACTGAGGCTACACTTTTCTTTTGATTTTTTTTCTTTTGGTTGTTTGGTTTTTTTGTTGTTGTTGTTTGTTTGGTTTTTTTGCTATATAACTTTTATTTTTTAAAATTCTCGCTGTATTTTGGCTTCACAGTTGGTAGATAATCATCTTTTACTGTCCATTAATATATGTTATGCAGATTGTGTTTTCAGAGATGAAAACTTGCAGTGAATCTTTTCTCTCTTTTTTTTTTCTCTTCAGTGTTTTTTTTTTCTTTGTTTTACCAACACAGCGAGTAAAGACACTCTGTTTGGGTAAAACAAGAAAGGAAAAATTTAAAAAATGCTTTAATGTAATGAATTTATGTGTCTAAATAGACTTCAGATTTTAAGGTGGTTTGGGAATTTTTTTTCTGTTTTGTTTTGGTTTTGGTGTTTTGTTTTGTGTGGCTTTTTTTTTTTTTGTTGTTTTTGTTTTGTTTTTTCCCTGTGATGAAGAAGCATTAGAATGACTGTTAGAAAGTTGTATCAGTTAGCTGTGGTGTGTGCACTTCCTGTGAGGTGCCCAAAAATCCTTTCAGCAAGTAGAGTAATAGATTTCTCAAAAGCAGTTTGGTATTAGTCAATAACATGTTCATACTTTTAGCATGAAAGTGGTTTTGCTCCTGTTCTACTTCGGTCTTTTCTGTTTGTGGTGAGGATGTGATTTCCCCTCTGATGTGAAAATGTCAGATATTGAAGGAAAGAGCATGGAGTGTAGAAGGGAACAGAAATGGGCTTTCCATTTCAAGGCCACTGTGCTACATTTTCCAGAATGCTACAGACTTTCAGTGAAATTTTGTAGCCTATCTTCTACAGGGTCAGAGTGGCAAGTGATTAGCAATGGGCAGTGAAGATACATTGAATTTCTGAGTAGACTTCTAGGTCAACATATCATTTGTTCACAAGTGCTGCGAGGAAACATAATGGCAAAATGGGTATAAAAGAGTATGTGCACTTGACAGGAATATTGCTGAAAGACTGAAGGCGAGCAGGCTTGACACTCACATGAACCATTATCTTCAGAGAATATGCCCCAGTTTGCATGGGCTCACTATTGGACTGCAAGTTTCAGTGTCACCTACTTTTCTGTCACACTTCTGAGGACTTTTCATACCTATTACATGGAGCAGCATAGTTTGCTTCTCAAAACAGTTTCTTAGTTGAAAATACAAATAGGATTTTATGCCTATTTTTATTTTTTTGTTTATGGAGGAAAGATGAATGTGTTTCCAAGATGAAAGAAAACCAAATACCTCTAGCAGGAGAATCATGATCAGTGTTCAGTCTGTAATCATTCTCATTCAAGTTACAGCTTCTTGGCTAGTTATAGTAATCTTGTGTTCAAGATTTGCAGTTGCTGATAATGAAGTTAAACAACTCTTAGAAACCTCGGGAGAATCTCTGGATTTAAGGCAGCTTTCTGATTTTTTTGCATGGTTGGGGGTTTTTTTGCATGGTTGGGGTTTTTTTTTTCTGATGTTTTCTTAAGTTGAGCAAGAGCAGACTTATGTTATAGGAGAAAGGTCCTCCAAGGTGAACTGAAGTATGAAGTCTAGAGTAATGTCAAATTCTCAAATCTTTTTGTGAGGTCTGAATTCATAGTTTTAAAAATTATTTTATTCTGTAGTACTGCAAAATATGTGCATTTATTGATTGTTGAGCTACAGTGGAGAATTGATCTGGATTTCAAAGTAGTTTTTTTTCTTTAGAACAGAGAGGCCAGGTTAGCTTTATTCAAGCTCAGTTCCTTGATAACTTTTACTACATGGCAACATCTGTCTTTCTGCCTTCAGTAGAAGGGTGTGGTGAGAATACAGCCTGGGCAGCCTTTAGTGCCTGTGCTAAATTATGCTGGCTTTAGCTTCATGTGATTTCATTATCAGCCTGTCCTTGAAGACTTAAAGGTTATTAAGAGTCTGAGATTTGTCTTCTAATAAAATGTGACATTAACTGAATTTCACATTCAATAAAGCATCCTATTAGAGATGTGGCATGAAATAAATTCCACATTAAATTTTTCAGGATTTATTTCTTCAAGGTTGTGGGCATGTTATCGGTAGTATGTGAGTATAGTGAATTAAGATCCTTAAAGCAAGGGAAGGACAGAGAAAACAATTCATTGACAGGCATCACAGCGTAGGATGAGAAGGTGGTAATGGCTGCATTGATATTTATCTGTTTTTTTACTATTTGAAGTTATTGTTCTGAAAAACTGATGACATGTGTCTGAGAAAGATGTATTTTACAGGACCCCATCTGGGGATAACTGGGTTTTGACCAAGAATCAAAATGTAATTTAAGATTCTCAAGTATACTACTACAGCTACATTTAACATCACTTAAAATGACTTGTTACACTCTATAAAGTTTTAAAATCGCTTTTTTAGGTCACAAGACCACCCAGCTCAACAGGCAAACACCACTGGGAGTACTGCTACCACATCAACATCAAGCAGTAGCACCTCAACACCAGCATCAACAAATAGTAACCCCTTTGGCTTGGGTAAGAATATGTGTTAGGTAGCATGGTGGGTATCTTCTCTTGGATTCAGGTAATTGTCCTCAAAGCTTTATTACAATGTAGACAGAACTTGAAAAAAACCCCAAACAAGCACATCAGCCAAAAAAATGATTACAGATATATATTGAATTGTCTGTAGGTTTCTGATCAGTCAGTTACCAGAGGAGAGTTGTTTTGTTAGTTTTATATAGAATCACAAAATAGTTTGGGTTGGAAAGGATACCTTTTAAGGTGATCTGTTTCAACCTCTGCGCAAGTAGCTGGGACATCTTTAACTAGATAAAGTTGCTCAGAGCCCCGTCCAACCTGACCTTGAATGTTTCCAGAGATGGGGCATCCATCACTTCCCTTGATAAACTGTGCCAGTGTTTCACCACAAACTTCAGATTTGTACTGTTTCACCTTCAGTGGTGGGGTGCTACTGATGTTATATTTTGGCACTATGGGGAATGAAATTCCTTCCAGTGTCCTGTACTTCTTAAAAGTGCATCTGAATTCCTGTTACCTGAATACCGATGAATCATAGGAGTTTGAACCTGTAACATGAAGCCAAGATCTGCAGTAAAAGCAACAAAATTGCTACTAATCTTACAATTAATTATTTTTCAGGTTTCAAGTCTGATAGTGAGTCTTCACTTCTATAAAGGGAGAGGCTGCAGTCTATTGGCTTAAAAATTATAACCTATTTCCATAATTGCGGTGGGGTTTTGTTTCATTTTTTTGTCTTTTTTTTTGCATTTGTGAGTGAGAAAGAGGTAGAATTGGAAAAGCTGGTTATAGTAAACAGATGATTTCTTAGGTTCAAATGGTTCTTCAGTCTGTCTAGTACCTTCTGAAATTTTTTATTTGGATTTGGCAAAGCACAAAAATTCAAAACATATTTAGCTCCTGGTGCATTACTACCAAGAGGAACACAGGATCTGCTTTTAATTAGAACAGGAAATATTACTCATATTGGGAGTTCTCTCTTAGTTGTAGTCTAACCAAGAGGAGACAGATAATTGATTATTACAAATGCAGTTGTTAAGTGTTGCTGGAGGGGGTGGGACATGGACCTAAAGCCCCCAAACTCAAACATTTCTTGTATCTTGGCTTTGGAAAAGAATAAAAAAAGTTGTTAGAATTAAAACAAATTTTATTTAAGAATAAAGTTTGTTGGATTTTTAGTTACATGTCTTATTATTTAAGGAAGCAAACTCTCAGTGAGTTACTCCGGAACAGCCTTGCAAAAGATGGGACTTTCCATTCGTTTTCATTATTTTGAAGTATGAGATAATGTTCAAGTATTTTGTATTTAGAAAGAATCTAGATATGATTGATAGTATAGTCAGTCACATTTTTTTCATCCTCTTAAAGGTGGTCTTGGAGGTTTGGCAGGCCTGAGTAGCCTGGGCTTAAATACTTCAAACTTCTCTGAGTTGCAAAGTCAGATGCAACGACAACTAATGTCCAACCCGGAAATGATGGTTCAGATAATGGAGAATCCATTTGTTCAGAGCATGCTTTCAAATCCCGACCTGATGAGGCAGTTAATTTTGGCTAACCCTCAAATGCAGCAACTGATACAGAGAAATCCAGAAATCAGTCACATGCTGAATAATCCAGATCTAATGAGACAGGTATGTAGGAAGATGTATTAATTCATGACTTGTGATTCTGCTGTTACTGTAAACAACAGAGCAGGAATTGGATGTGCTTAGTGGAGTGTGTAGACATTCTTGAAGTATTTAATCTTACTTAAAATCCATAAAAGGGTGCCGTAGACAATCAGTGTCTACATTTCTTGTTTTTAATGTCCAGAATAGACTGATATTTCAGAAAATCTGCAGCATTGTTTCTGAAAGTCATTGAATACTGTGTAGCTATGTCTTCTGAAGCTAGAACTAGATGTGGCTGTCTGCTCTTGAAACCTGTTGTCTAGCCCACAATTTTACCATAAGTAGTAATTCTCAAAAATACTGCATATTTTCATTGTCTCACTGTGGGTACTTAAAAATGCTTTTTAAATTAAAAGATAAATAAGATAATGTTGTGTGGTAAAATGTATCAAACCTCAAAGAGATTAATAGATGCTTTTGAAATTGTATGTACTTATTCTAAATTTCATACTATAGACTGCCTGCTGTAGTGATGTTAGAAATAGTAAGAATTATGGTAGAATGCTGGCTAAATACTGAATTTTATTTACTTACATTGAGCTGGCAGGTTGATTCAGCTTTAATCATAATTTTAAACTGGGTTAGACAGTGATAACTGAGATATCGCCAAATGCTGACGTTTTCACTTTAGAATGGATTTCTTATTAATACAGATTAAACGTTCCACTTCTCTAGACACTAGAACTTGCTAGAAATCCTGCAATGATGCAGGAAATGATGCGAAACCAGGACCGAGCCTTGAGCAACCTTGAAAGTATACCAGGGGGATATAATGCTTTGCGGCGTATGTACACAGACATTCAGGAGCCAATACTGAATGCAGCACAGGAGCAGGTGAGAAAAGATTACAAATGACACAGAAAGGAAGTTTTGTTTTTTTTTTTAATAAAAGAATTTAAGTAATTTAAATTTTCAGATGTTTACTTGACAAAACAGTGCTTGAAATTGCAATGGAGCCTTTTGCACTTGAGGGGAAAGAGCTTTAAAAATCCTACGTTTTTCTGAGCCTGAAGAAATACAGCTATCCTTTGTGTGATTGAGAAGCTATTTCAAAGTTAATATGTTTGTTACCTAAATTTTAATTCCTTTAATTTGTTGCCTTTAGCTTTGCAGGTCCAGTAAAAAATCCTTTTAAGGGTGTGTTTAGTTCCTTTTAACTGAAGTTGAGAAGAATAAAAGACCTTAAAGTCAGAAACCAGTATGCAAGGCACAGTTTTACTGTGATCAAAATACAGTGCAGTAGCAACACTACTTTCAAGAAGAAATGTGATTTAATTTTGGGGGGATCCTAGTATTTTTTAGTGTTAGTCTTTTCACAATATTTATATTTAATTACTGTAGAATGGTGAGTATAACTGATTAAGAGCCAGAAATGTTTATTTTGATGTATGATTTAGAAATTTGTGGATGATAAGCGTTTGCTTTCCTTTGTAGTTTGGAGGTAACCCATTTGCTTCTTTAGTAAGCAATGCATCAGCAGGAGGGGACAATCAGCCATCTCGTACAGAAAATAGAGATCCTCTGCCAAATCCATGGGCTCCTCAGTCCAGCTCACAGAGTTCCACAACAAATACCGGCACTAGTGGTGAGAGCAGTGGTGGCAGTAATGTTGAAAATAACACTTCTAGCTCTACGGGACAGAGCTCAACTGGACCGAATTTGGGACCTGGGCTTGGAGGTGTGTTTGTTACTGCATCTGTATATATTTGCACATACTTGCAAACATGCTGAAATGATTCTTTCATTAGGAAGAGGGGGTTTGATTTACTTTTTATTGCTATTTATTTTTGTAGAACATTACACTTTCATCAAAGTCTTCTGAAGAAAAATAGGAAAAAAAAAAAAGAAAAATAATTTGAGTGATAATAATACTTGTATACAGCCTTAAAATTACAAAGGTAACAAATCTGTAGATGAATTGTAGTATTTTTTCTGTCCTAAGGCAAATGGGAAAACAGCTAATAGTGTTTGTTAGGTACAATGTCTGTCTTAACTTCTGGAGTAGATATGTCTGTGTAAGCAGAACCACACTGAGGTAGATTTCAGGGTCTTAAACTCATGAAAACTCATGAGTGGTTATATTCTGGGTTTAGATAGTCTACTTTCTTTGATGGTAGTCAGGATGTTTTACTAAAGTGGCCTTTAACTTCTCTTTAAGCTGGTATGTTCAACACACCAGGAATGCAGAGCTTATTACAGCAGATAACAGAAAACCCACAACTTATGCAGAACATGTTGTCTGCACCCTACATGAGAAGCATGATGCAATCATTAAGCCAGAATCCTGATCTTGCAGTACAGGTAAATTGCGTTTGGTCTAGTAATATATTGTGCGCATTAAAGTAAAAACTGACAAAACCCAAAAGCTCAACAATTGCCTGTGGCATATGGGCCAATTTTTAATGTTAATTCCTAACTCCCTGAAATTATTACCTTCTTACTTTCAACAATTTGTTCCAGTGAGTTTCTTCAATTTGTAGTAGGATATCATGCCTGACATGCTTCCAAAATAACTTGTGCAGTTGTGTATGTTTTGTACAGCCCTAAACTTGTGATCCAGCATTAGAAACAGACAAAACAAGTGCTTTGGTTATAAGTTAAGGTAGAGCTAACAGTAAATAAATACTCCCTCTAGTTTGGGAGAAGTGAAGGGAGGGGACTTGGTGCCATATCTAAATATTACTCTGGTCATGATTCTGAATGGTGTTGTAGAAGTGCTTTCAATTTTTATTTAAAGTGGTAGTATTGAAAGTCAAATTCTGAACTGAGATTGAAAAAATACTTATCTCTTCTGTGTTAAATACTCACTTGGAAATATCCTTGACTTCAGGTGGTATTTACAGCAAATCTATTACTTAGATTTGTAGTAAAGGCTGAACAGAAGAGTATTTTCTTGTAATACTTGGCAAGACTGCCTCATTTGTATCTGGAAATCCATTTATTTACAAGAAAAACAAACAAACAAACAAACACAACAACAAAAAACCACAAGGAAGCAAAAGTGAAACAAACTTTAAAAAAAAAAAAAAAAAGACAAACACCCCCAGAAAGTTTTGGCCAAAGGAGTAGATGATTATTATTCTGTGAGGTAATTTTCATAGACTATTACTGTATTATCAGTAGTTGATTTTAAACCTCCAGTGGTTTTTACTGCTTGATCTTTGAAGTTAAATATTTTTGTCCTATAGATGATGTTGAATAATCCTTTATTTGTTGGAAATCCTCAACTTCAGGAACAAATGCGACAACAACTTCCAACTTTTCTTCAGCAAGTAAGATGAGATACTAGCTCTTAATAAAGGTCTTCAAGTCAATGAGCAATATTTTTAGTAAACTGGTGCCTGTCTTTGATTTGGCTAATAGCTAGATTCTGTAATATATTCTCATTAGCTTTAGATACTAAGATTGTCCCTTGATAATATTCTTGCTAATGTCTCCATCTCTTTTAAAAAATTAAACTTGACTGTTGTTTATGACTAGCACAACCACTAAGATTTGTTCTTGCTTCTTTGCTTAGAAGGAATAAATGCTCTTACTGCACACCAGCCAGAAAACACTGTGACAAGATTTGTTTCACAAATTAAAAAGAGTAGTAGTTTTTACACTACTAGTTAAAGTATGCTTTTCTCTTGCCTTTTCAAAACTGCCATAAATATCTGGAAAAGAGGTCCTAGAGCACATCTTGAAAGACCCAAGCCATTAACTAATTTAAAAGAAGTGGATTCTGAAGTCTTTCCTGGAAAGATTGCTCTACCACTGTCTTCCACTCATATCAACATTATGTTTGCAGCCCAGGTGGCTGCTTGGTATTAGTTGCCACAGTGTGTAGTAATACTGTGTTCCCTAAATAGAAGCAAGCAAGATTTTTTGTAGGAATTGAAAATGTAATCCACTGCATGAGTTCTGTCATTAGACAGTCCTTGCAAATCAGTGTAAATATGCATTGCCGAGACCTGACTGCACACAGGAGGTTTTATGAGTAAAATAATGAGCACATACATGGATTACAGTATCATGTTCAGTGTTCAGAAGATACTGTTTATATGGTTTGAACCACATGAATGGCTGTGGTGGTTAGTATTACCACTGCTTTGTTATGACTCCGTATTATCTGAGGAGCTAGTACCAGATTTATGTTTTGAAATCTGTGAATAACTGGTAATTAATGAAGGCACAGTAGGAATCATATCTGTTTCCTTTGTGTATCTCATTCATATTATCACCTTGGAATTTATCTGCACAAATAGTTCTCTGTTGTACTCACTGTCTAAAGTTAGATGATTAACAGCAATAGCAGGTGAAGTGTGGAGAAACATCTGGATATTCTCAGAATGTTTGTAATAGTTCAGCTTGTGTTTTCTTGCTTATCTGTATTTATATTATGGGATTGGGAGACAGAAACCTGCATATGGAATCTGCCTAATGGAAGGCATCTTTTGCAATTAAGGGCAATTGCCCAGCAGAACTAGGGAAGAATGGTTGCTGCTGGAATTACTAACATTAATAGAGATGAGATCCAGGTCACCTAAGTGCTCTAAGAATTGTTGGGCCACCATTTATGTAATCACAGCTTCAAATATCAGACAGTAAGTCATGATTTAAATATTTTCGTAAAGTAGTTGCAGCAGCTTTCTTTGGAGACTGCAAAACGTTTACCTCATTAAATCTGAGTAATCTTCATTTACTATACATTTAGTTATTCTTTGACTTTTAGCATTCATGAAGATCAAAGTCCAAGAGATTAATGGAGAATATTAATTGCTCTTCTGAAGTCTCTTTAGGCACTAAGAATTGAGTTCTTCATGTTCTATTCTGCAGTTCTGCTCTGCACTACAGGAAGTTTCATGTTAATCTGTGATTTCTGCATGAAGCAAATGTGTTTTTTCAGCAAAAGTAATCTGGTCTAGTTGCCAGGTGAAAGTTGCTAAAATTAGTAAGCCTATCTGCTCTTTGATCTGATTACCAAAACTGTGTTATTTGTAACTGAAACATTACTTTTCACTTACCTGTTGCATCTCTATTCAAAGGTGAGCATAAACCACTAGTTTTGAGTTTGTGTCTAAAATAATGAGGGGTTTGGATGTTTCAGAAATGAGAAGGATTTGCCTTCTAAATTACTTGATAATGTGAAAGCCAAGTTGCAATTGAAGTCACAGTAGACTGAGAACCCTTGAGTATTATACATTTGCTTGCTGGTATATTTTGCAGTGTGTTTGTTTACATTTCAGGCCGTAAGAGCACTACAGATAAGAAAATACGTACAAGTAGTCACAATCAAATTGCTGTGATCTGAAATTAGCTAGGAAAAAGGAACTTAGTACTTTTTCTTAGGTATTTATTGGTCAGGTTTTATCATGTTCAGCATTGTTGCTTACTAGTAGTATGATATAGGAGACAAATTCTAGAATAATGTACTAAAACAGTCTTGTGGCCTTGAAAGATTGAGATCTATAATAAAAAATACTTCCTGTATAATTCTTGTTCGAAAGGCTTTTTGTACATCTAGAGAGTTAATTGACCACCTTCTATGGGAATTTTCTCACAGAAGAAAAAATAACTGAAGGATTTCCTGTAAAATTCAACTACAAAATCAAAAGCCAAGTTCTGAAATTATGTCAGATGCTCTAAGACACCTAGCAATAAAAATTATCTTGAAACATGTACATATAATGAAGAGTTTTTCTCCTTCTCCTAGATGCAGAATCCTGACACGTTATCAGCTATGTCAAACCCCAGAGCAATGCAGGCTCTGCTACAGATTCAGCAGGGCTTGCAGACATTAGCAACAGAAGCACCGGGGCTTATACCAGGGTAAGAATTGATCTTACAAATTTGGACAAGAAGTCCTCCCTTGTGTTCATTCTTTTTAGATTTAGAAATTTTTACAGTCTTTATTAAAGATTCATCCTCTCGGCTTTTTTTAGTTTAACTAAACTTGTTTTAGAATCTGTCACATTTGAGTGCTGTGCAATTCTAAGCAGTGGTAACTCTCATCTTTGTCTCAGTACTTTACTGAAGTTGTTATCCTCTCTTTGACAGAATTTGTACCCACTAATTAATTAGACAAACTAGTGCTTATTATTCAAGTGGTGTATTTCTTTTTCTGTAATTTGTACAGATTTAATCCTGGTTTGGGTGGAGGGGGAAGCAGTGGAGCTCCTACAGCGTCCACTGTACCTAGTTCTGTTTCCACTGAAAATACAAGTCCAGCTTCAGGAACTGCTGAACCTGGTCACCAGCAGTTTGTCCACCAGATGTTGCAGGCACTTGCTGGTGCAAATGCTCAGGTAAAGTACATCATTATATTCTAGATATTTTTACTTCTATTCTTAATTGTAAAACACTGGAAAGAAGACAAATAGTTGAGAGAGTCCACTGGATGCTTCTGGTCAAAGATCAGTAGAGGAGGCTTAAAAGTGCTATTGCCGCTATGCAAGTAAATGCTGGAAAAATATCCTCTGTCCTGCCTCTGAGGGCATACTATTGAGACAGTGCAGAATTTTGCCATGGGTTAGTGTAAACAGGATCTTCCTACAATAAAGCACAGCTAACTGTTTGCCTTAGACTCAAGCTTTCTAAAAACCAGAATTTTGGTAATTTTAGTCAACAAATACTTGGGAATACAGAAGAGGTGATCTTTATGTCAAGGAAAAATAAAGCCTGTGATGTTCAAGATTGCTGGCAACATAATCTTTGCTGTTCCATATTGCTAGGTTGAACTCTGTTTTGTTTTAAAAAAACAGCTATATGCATATCTTTTAGAAACTGTTCATGGGACATACATGTACTCAATTTAATTTGAATCCTCCTCTATCAAACAGTCAGTTTTTCCTGGAGTTCAGGAATGTTATATAAGTTAGATAATTCGATGGTGCTAACTTGTTAAAAAAAATTCTTCAGTCAATCAGATAATTGAATTTGTCTGAATATATTTTTTGGAACTTGAAGAAGGTGTAGTCAAAAATGAGAAAAGACAGAGTGGTGCGGAAACCACCTATGTTTAAATCATGTATTTTGCTAAATATGTATTATGCTTTTATAGCTTGAAATTTTGTTCTTAGCAGTTACAAAATCCAGAAGTTCGATTTCAGCAACAACTGGAACAGCTGAGCGCAATGGGCTTTCTGAACCGTGAAGCAAATTTACAAGCACTAATAGCAACAGGAGGAGACATCAATGCAGCTATTGAAAGGCTGCTTGGCTCTCAGCCTTCATAGCAATGTTTCTTTTAACTTGAAAAAATGTAATTTATTTTTGATAACAGCTCTTTAATCTTTCAAATTGCTTTATTTCATTCTGACTCTTGGGATTGTCTTGTTAACTAAAACCAGTCTGATGCATTTGAAGGTGAAGTGCAGTAGTTTTCTTCAGATAGTGGAAATCATTGCTTTTTCACTTTTGAGTGCATCAGTTCTTTTGTTCAGCATTATTTGTGATTTTTTTGAAAACCATATCAGCTTTCACAGTTGGATGAACTAGTTTTGTCTGACCTACAAATGGCCAATTTATTTACTGCTAAAACAGTATCCTTCAGTAGTGATTTATGTAGATTACACTTTAAAAAGGAAACAAATTAATTGAAGCTGTGGATACCAATACTGCTTATGGTGATTTTGGCATGTTTTCTTTTTTCTCAAGTAGCAAAATGCTGGAAGATTTATACCACTTGAGTAATCTACCATCATTTGCTTTAATTTGTATAAAGTATAAACACAGTATCTACAACAGAAACAGCTCATTTCTAGAGATTTGCACAGTACAATAGAGTGAAATTTTAAGTAATGAAAAACAAACAAACAAGAAACCCCAAAACAACAACAAAACCCACCAAATAACCAGCCAAAAAAAAAAAAAACAAACCAAGAAAACCCCACCAAACCAACAAAACAAAAAACAAAACAAAAACTTTAATTTGGTGTAGAATTGCCCAGGATCTTTGCTAACTATCTGAGAAAAAATGCTTAAGCAACTTCAGTTAAAATATACTAGAATTACTGGTTCTGGTTGTCTGTTTACACATTTAACTGTACAGAAACTTGCATTATAACATTATCTCAATATTTACAGATTAACTATAAATTACTTTCGTCATTGTCGAAATTAAAGAGCCACGGCCTTGTGCTCTAGAATTGCTTCTATGGCTATTTGGCTTGTTCCACTGAGATTTTAACATGTACTCTGATTTGTAATTGGAGAAATTACTTCTATTCATGGTCATGTGATACTCTAATTACTTTTAACCACCAAGTAAAAAAATACTGTATAGCTTTTGAGTTTCTCTTGGTAGTTATTTCTCTTGTGCACAGATAATAAATGAATTAAAAAAATCTTTAAGCATCTTGTTTCAGTGTGTTTGCAGTTGATCATAATTGAAAAATCAAGATAACAGTCTGTCTTGAAAGCTTTTGAGTGAGCTCAAGCTCTGGCAATACTTACCAGCTCTGTGCTAAAACTAGTAAACAACTCCTGCAGTGTGAGGTGGAGGGAGGAGGATAAGAGATGGATGATATTGAAGACTTCTAGCTTACATGAAGTGGGGATAGCAGAACAAAAGTTGAAATGAATCTGCTTTTTATTGCTCTTTCATGTCAGCTTAATGGACTTGTGCACCTTCAGGTTCTTTCAATGTTCTCGAACCTGATCTTCTGCATAGGGCAGTTCTTAATTTTCCCAATCCCTATTCTCACCTTCTGCAAGTTGGGCAGTGTGGCTGAAGCACTTGCCAGTAAAGGGAACAGACTGGGTATCAGACAGTGGGTGCTGAGCCACTGTACTGTGCATCATTTGTTTCTCTTGGGTTTTGTTTCTCTCTCACTATACTACTAATAGTAGCAATGACTATAATTTCATCTCCCTGGCTGTTGGGACAATTTCTCTGTATTAATCCCAGGCTACTTTTCCCTCTTTTCATGCCCTGTAAGCTACCTCTTTGTGTTTTAAATTTGTCCAGGGGCTCCTTTTTCATCCATACAGGCCTTCTGACATTCTTGTCTAATTTCCTCTTTGTTGGAATGCATTCATCTTGAGTCATGAGGAAACAATCCTTGAATGTCATCCAGCCGTCTACACTCAGGGCTCTGTCCCATGGTATTCTACCTCTCTCCTGCAAGAGGCCAAATGCAGCTCTCCTGAAGTCCAGTGTAGTCATCTTGCTTCTCACTCTACTTGTTGCCCCAAGGGTCTCAGTCTCCGCTGTTTCATGGTCACTGCAGCCCAGCCTGCCCTTGAGCTCCACATTCCTCACCAGCTCCATATTGCTGAGAACAAGATCCAACCTAGCACCTCTCCTCTTGGCTCCTTTATCAGCTGGAGAAAGCGGTAGTCATCAGTGAACCTTCTGGAATACATGTGCTACACTGTCCTGAGCCTCCAACAGGCTGTCACAACTTGGAAGTGTGTGTGATGTTTCTTGTAAATTCTCATCTGTCTCAACAAGGTCCACATGTTTATACAGTAGCCTTAACTCCAGCAACTAGCCCACTATTTAGCTGTAAAAGTATTAGCTAAGAAGCTCTTTGACTTCTACAACAAACTTTCAAACTAGCTCCCAAATCTCATGGTAAACTTCAGGTGTTCAGTAAATGGTAGAATATGATTCCTGGGACAAAACAGGAGAGAATACATGGAAAAGAGAGAGAGAAAGAAAAAAGTCAGTCCTTAGATCCTGCGTTGGTCCTGCTGCTGTGGATGGTCTGGATCTGGAGTTGACAGAGAATGCTGAGGACCGATCCTCTTCCTTTTATGGTTTGCCTGGTATATGTCTCTCATGTAAAATAGACTTTTTTTTTGTGCCATTCTTGCTGTATTGTTCACATGTGCACAGTCAGTTATTTAGACCCCTCCAGGAAATGAGGGAGTTAGTGGACTGTGATATCCTGGGGCCCTGTTTAGTGAGGTGTCTGGAACTTGACCCTTCTCTTGAAGGGTGCACTAAGCATGGTGCAGACCTGCAAGCTTAATAACTTAGGAAGCAAAAGGAAGTTGGCTGAGAAAACAGTGACTGCCCCATCTCTGTAGGACCCTCTCAATCCAATCAACACTTTCCTGTTGCAACAGTCAGAATGTTTTAGCCAAAACATACTTAAAGTGCTTATGCCTGGTCCTCCAAGTGGCTGTTATGGTGGTTGGAATCCCCCATGAGGACCAGGGCTTGTGAATCTGAGGCTTTTCTTCTCTGCCTGTGGAGGGCTTCATTGGTTTGGTCTTCCTGGTCAGGTGGCCTGTAGCAGGCCTCCACTCTGAAATTACCTGTGCTTGCCCTCCCTTTACTCCTCACCCATAAGCTCTTAAGTTAGCTTCTCATGTATTCCAGGTGAAGCTCCGTGCACTCCAGGTGGTCACTGATGAGAGGCTGATACCTCTTCCTTGTCTCCCCTTCCTGTCCTTCCTGAAGAGACTATCCTTCCATTCCAACACTCCAGTCATAGGAGTTGCCACCATGTTTCCATAATGCCAGTAAGATCTTAGAACTGCAGCCATGCATATATTTCTACTTTATTCCCTGTGCTGGATGTGTTAGCATAGAGGCATTTAAGTTGGGGCCCCAGTGAAAATTACTTTCTCTCTGGAATGTTTGGAATCCCTTTGTCTTGCCCTCCAGGTGTTCTCCTGCTGACCTGCAATCCCTCTCCAGACTCTGGATGTCTTGCTGGCTCTGGCACCTAACTGATATAAATAGGATGGCAAGTCATCCTACACCTTATCAGTGTTAAAAAAGGATGATACCTCCCTCCTCCCAATCATAAATTATTTAAAACTGTATCAATGACTGCTGCTAACCCTTGACCAAAGACCCTCTTCTTTTGAGAGAGGTGATGCTTCTGATCCCAGCAAGAATGGTGCTGTCTTAGCTATCCCATTGTCAAACAAGCCAAAATTTTGGCAGTGACATAAGCCTCAGAGCCACATGTTAATAGACTCGATCCGTTTCTTTCCATCACTACCTGCACATGAAGAATGGAGGGAAAAATAACTTGTGCCAAGTTATTCCCTCACCAATTGTCCCAAGGCCTTGAAGTCTCTTTTGATGGCCTTTGGACTGACTACACGTTGTGACTTCATCACCACTCTCATGGAGGATCAGCAGTGGGTAGTAGTCTGAGCACTGTACTAGGCTGGGAAATGGCCTGGTGATGTTCTTAACCTTGACCCCAGGGGTGCAGCAAACTCCCTTGAGGGGAATAGTCTTCCAGTATATTGGACCTTCCACTCCCCTTCAGAAGGGAACCATCTACCACTACAACCATTATTTTCTTCCTCATGGAACTGATCTTATTATGAGCTGTAGGCCTGTCTGCCCTTGACAACACCTCTGATGGAGAGGGACTTTCATCCTCATCATCCATTGCATGACCATCCTTATCTCTAACTATTGTACAGGGAGGCACCTAAAGGGAGGGTGAGATGGGCAAGGAGGCATTGTTGTCCCAAGCAAGGACTTGCCTCTGTTCATCATTCCATTCTGATCTTCAGGCAGAGAGAGATTCCAGGACCCTCTGGTAAGAAAGGATAGAAAGCAAATAGTTTCTGTAGAATAATTTCTATTTTTTTACAGTTATTTTCACAGTGACTATTAGGATCTCCAAATAAACTAATTTGAGTTAAGTTTGCCCTACTGGGACCTTCAGTTAAAAAAAGACTCTCTCATTATTCAGTAGGCAGACCTTTTTGAGAATACAGTCCATGACATCCAAAAAGTCTGTCAGATGGAAGGGCAAGGGTGATGTGGGGAAGAGAACAGTTTTTACCAAGACACTAAATCAAAGACTCTAACTAGCACAAATACTTTCTTGAGACATCATTTAGCTCACCCTTTTTAAGCATTTCTGTTGCATGTTACAAACTAAGAGACAATACATTTGAAGAAAAATTTCATTGCAATTCAGCAAGAGATGAAGTTTGACCTAAATTCTATACTGAGCCTTCAGCTAAGCTTACTTCTTGAAGTATAATCAATATTTATCAGTAACTATTGTCAACTAAACTAGCTTTCTGGTAAGTAGTGGTAAAAACACTAAACTGTTTTTTAATAGAAGTTTTGTCAGAAAATATAGCAAGCAGAACAAGCTTTATAGATAGGGTGGACTTTTTATTTCATTTTTTAATGATGAAAGAAAACCCACACTTACTGGTTTAGGAGTATGTTACAGTTCCTGTTTGTTCACCCCTCCTCACTTCTCCCCCTTGCCCCTTTATCTCTGATCTTTAAAATTCTCTCTTCGGAGTTATCATCTGCCTCTTCTTTCAGATGAGCATTTAGATAACTT
Organism: Phylloscopus collybita; assembly: GCA_027886175.1. Lineage (NCBI taxonomy): Eukaryota > Metazoa > Chordata > Aves > Passeriformes > Phylloscopidae > Phylloscopus > Phylloscopus collybita. The sequence continues at coordinate 5,489,728 of JAJNNQ010000029.1, forward strand.
GTATTTGAAATCTGCAGCTTGCATTTTGGACCAGAAGGGAATGTGTGCCTGAAGGTCATCTCTTCATTTTCCTGCTTTCTTCTTTTCCTCTGCTGTGGACCAAGTGACCTGACAGGTCACAGTCTTCAAAACTGCCTTGCCTGATCATCAAACTCCTGCTAGAAAAAATTATGCCAAAACTAAAAAATCTGAAAGTTATGATAATATGAACTGAGAAATATAATTTAAAATACTTAAAATGTGTGCATTTTCTACTGGGATTATGACTGCAAGATGGCTAGTTTTGTAAAGGATGTGGTCTGCCTAATTCTCTTCTTGTTTCAGTGATTGTATGTACTGGGTTGACCCTGGCTGGATGCCAGGCACTCACGAGACCCACAGTATCCCTTCCCTCTGCAGCGGGACTGAGCAGAGAAAATAAATAAAAAAAAAAAAGGCTCATGGGTTGAGATAAGAATTGAGAGAGACTTACCAAATACTGGGAAGAACAGGCTTGAATTAGAGATAGTGAATTTATTAGTAACAAAATCAGAGCAGGATAATGAGGAGTAAATATTCCTCCTTAAAAAAACCCCAGATATTCCCCCTACTCCTCCCTCCTTCCTAGTTCTACCTCCTACGCCCCATCAGTGCAGGGAGATGGCAAATGGGGGTTATGGTCAGTTCACAAGTTTTTTCTGCTGCTGCTTAGGGAGAGGAGTTGTTTCCCTGCTCCAGTGTGGGGACCCTACCATGGGAGATAGTTCTCCATGAACTCCTGCCACATCTCAGTCCATCTTATGGGCAACAGTTCTCCACAAACTGCTGCAACATGGGTCACTGTTCATGGGGTGCAGTCCTTGAAGGACAGGCTGCTCCAGTATGGGTCCCTGACAGAGTCATATCCTACAGGAAACCTGCTCCAGCATGGGCTCTCTCCACAGGTGTGCAGGTCCCTGCCTGGACCCTGCTCCGGCACAGGTTTCCCACGGGGTGACAGCCTCCTCTCAGGCATCCACCAATTCCATTGTGGGGCTCCTCCACAAGATGCAGTTGGATCTCTGCATCCCCATGGACCTCCATGGGCTGCAGGGGCTTCACCATGGTTTGCACTACAGGCTGCAGTGCAATCTCAGCTCTGCTGCCTGGAGCAGCTCCTCCCTCTCTCTCTTTCTGCACTGACCTTGGTGTCTGCAAAGCTGTTCCTCTCACGTGTTCTCACCCTGTACTTTTCTGGCTGCAGCTACAGCTGTGCAATCACAGGTTTTTTCCCCTCTTATTATATCTGTTATCACAGGAGTGTTATCACCATTTCTGATTGGCCTGGCCTTGGCCAGTGGCACATCTGTCTGGGAGCCAGCTGGGATTGGTTCTACAGGGGATGGAGGAAGCTTCCAGCAGTTTCTCACAGAAGCCATTCCTGTAGCCACCCAATACCACAACCTGGCATAATAAAATAAACATGGTTAATAAACCTGCCCCCCGCCACATACCAGTTTATAGTTGAGGTGGCAGGCAGGTAGTCTGTTCCTTTGCCTGTATAGATAACTTGTGCAGTTTGGGATTTAATTTTTATTTCCTCATTTTAGCACTGAAAAGCTGTAGTAGGTACTGTATTTACACAGCATGTCACTAACTGTGCTTGGCACAAATTTGTGAGGATGTATAGTGCATATACCTTGCATAGATAATTTGTGCTTAGAGACACAGAAAGCAATTTCTAACTCCGGGTGTTTTGTCCTCAGTTTTTGCTGCATTTGCTAAATACATTTCAAAATACACACAGAGCACTTGCACCCAGATAAGCTGTACTAAATATTAATAGCCTACCTGAATATGACATCCCTAGAATAGTGGTATTAGTTTAAAAACAACAACAAAACCAAAAAATAAACCCTCACAAAAAAAAAAACAAAAACAAAAACAAAAAAAAAACCAAAAAAAAAACCAAAAAACAAACAAACAAAACAAAACAAAACAAAACAAAACAAAAAAAAAAAAAACAAAAAACAAAAAAAAACCCAACCCAAAAAAAACCCCGAAGAAACCCCCCAAAAAACCAAATGAAACCAAAATCAAGTAAATTAATTAGGATTGTGTTTGGGCAGGGATTGTTCTGCTACCCTTTTCTTCCACTGCACATGTACACAGCTTGATGAAAGTCTGAGAGTAGTTTTGTGCGGTTAGTATTGGGGTAATCCACATCTTTAACCTATTAATTTGTAATGTACTGAATGTAAGTGAACAGAAGTAATGCTTTGTTGTCTTTCAGAATAGCAGGTAACAGAAAACTGATTAGATTGACAACAACCTTCTTTGCAGTATCTTTTAAGTAAAAGAAAAATGCAGATCTATTAAAAGGGTAAGGGAAGGAAATATTCTCAACATAGAAGCAAAGACTGAGAAATACCCTGACCTAATTTGAAGAAGCATGAACTGCCTGTAAGTAGAAACATACTACTATATTTAGAAGCCTTCCAAAATCCAAGCTGCTTACATAAAACTCTCTGAAAGAGAACTTCTTGTAACTCTTGAGTACGATTTTTCTTTTGGTGAAGTCACTTTGTGAATATAAATGCGGACAAGTAGATCTGAAAATCAGTCTGTCTGGCTCAGAATTCACACTTAAAAATGTCCCTTTATAAAAAATAAAATTTAAATGTCTGATTTTATCTGTGTGTGACAGGATGCAGCTGCTGTAGAGTGTCTTGGTCTAGCTTTGTTGTCTGTGAAAGGAGTAAGCATAAATCTGTATTTAATAATGGGTACATCAGTCAGCTGCTTGTAAAACAGTGTATTGCAAAAGATGAAAACCTCATTACAGCAGAGTGTCACAAGAGGGTGCTGTGTCTGTGATTTTCATAGCTACAAAATTTGTACAGGTCTGACAAGTCACTTGGTCTGAAATGGATCTCTGAAATTTGAGGGTATTAAGAAGCATACAGATGTTTCTATCCTTTGCACTTAACTCTGCCTCTGTATCTTAAACTTGCCTCCTAGCTCTTGGAACAAACAGGCTCTGAGGTGAGAGCGCCCTGTACTGTACAGCAACAAAACTGGTAACTGCCTAGTATTCTCCCTTCAGGTCACTAATAAATAGGAAAACACCATTTCTGGTGTAGGTTAATGCCTAAAATCCCAACTCTGTCTCTAAAAATTGCTGCTTTTGCTAATAATGCCCTAGTTGCACTAATTTAAGCACAGTAGTTTGACTAGTAAACCATAAAGCCCTTACTATTCTCATACATAGGGGGAACTATGACTAATGTTTTTCAACTACTTATCAGGTAAAAATTACACTAAAGATGCTTTCAAACATGAGGTTTCTTCTACAGAAGTTCATCCATCATCCCAGGAATTAAAAAAAAATTGCATGACACATTAAAAATAATCCATGTGTGACTGCACATGGAGATGTCTCCATTCAGACAAGACTCAAATCTTTCTTACAGAAACTATCTGAAATTTTCATAACATTAAGCTCAAAAGGCATGTCTTGTATAGCATGACATGATGTACTTTTTGAAAAACACCTTGATGGTAAAAAAAGGACTTTAACCTTAAATTCTGTGAGCTAGGTGACTGATTGGGCATGTGGAATTTTCTTCTCATCTTCATGAAAAAAGATGAGAAAAATATGTGTTAGGAAAAGTTTGATCAAAAGCTTTAAAACAGTTGCATTGACATGCACTGAGGTGCCCACCAGCATTGGGAAGCAAAGGAGAAAGTCCAACTGCGAAAGAGTAAAGTTTTCAAAAAGAAGGAAATGTCTATCAACCTTGCATTCAGTACCTTAAATCACTGGTTGACTCACACTCAACTGTGATTTGTACACTTTGTACATGAAAGCGCTAAGTTCAGAGCCAATATGATGCCACTTACGCTTTATTTCTAAAGCTTTCCATTCAATTAAATTTTGTATGTTCCATCACCACCACCACTACCTTTTTTTCTCACATTTTCCAGCTTGGTGGTCAGTACATACAGTAAGAGATCAGAAACGTTTTCATTAAGTCATCAGTACTCTGGTGAGGTCAACAAGGATACAAACACATATAATTTGATGAAAATGCAGCCGTGAGATAGGGTAGTGTCATGCATGGAACTTCATCATGCATGTGTCTGCCTCTTCTAGAAAAACTATGTAATTTTTAACAAAGCTGTAAATTATTTAATCTTGTAATAGCAATGTGCCCATCTCAGTGTCTGACAGAATAAATATTAAAATTAAGAAAATAATTTACTCTGTGTGACCCTTGCCAGAATTCTCAAAAGCAGGCTCTTACTAAAATGAGAATTTTAACTTCATAGAGTGAATGGCTTAAAAAATTAACAGTTCTTGCAAATTACATCTTGTATACAGAGCCATGATAAAACAGAGTAGTAAATCAGCTCCTAAAAATAAGTTGGTTTGATTTAATAATAAATTTGATAATTAAAATCCTGTCTCATAGCCTTGATACTGTTTGGGGAATTTCTGTATGTGTCATTCAGAAAATTAATCCAGCGAAGCCTCACCCTGAAGAATGGCGCTCTCAATCTCTAGCACTATTTCTGGGAGAGGTTTTTCTAGACTGACAGTAATGAAGTTTTCTGGTGCACTAGGTGGCTCTAGAGTATCAAACTGAGACTTGAGAAGTTCAAGTGGCATAAAATGACCTCTCCGTTTCTCCAGGCGGCCAGCAATGATGTCCATCGGTCCATCCAAATGAACAAAGAGGATCTTCAATGCTGGGTTTCCTCCTGGTTGCTCTGGCTGGTTGCTTTCAATTGCAGATGGTCCACTAATTAACACCTGCCTGTACATCTTCTTCAGTGCAGAACAGGCCAGAATTGTATCTTGTCTACATGCGTCTTCTCTATCAAAAAACAAAACAAACAAACAAACAAAACACTAAAAAACCTTTACATATCTACATGTGGTATAACAAAAATGGCTTGTTAGTTCTGCTGAACAAGGTAGACAAGCGGTAGCTCCTCAAGGACAGCCATTGGAGTAGTGGCATTTTGACGGTGGTATTTGAGTAATTTTGACAGGATTTTGAAACCAAATTTCCAGGCCAGGTAAAGATGTGATTTGAAAGTGAGGTCAAGCTAGCCAACCTTCTGGCAAAATCTCAGTTTTAGGGACCTTGTCTATTAGCCACCATTCTTTCCTAAATTAAATTCAATTCTAGCACAAGGAAGTGTCAAGATAATTTCCTTAATTGATGAGAACAGGAACAGTTCTATATATCCATAGAAACACCTAAGCATTATCTATAAAATTACTATAGTATTCTCTCTAAAGGTAAGTGGCTGATAAACAGTACAGACCACTGTTCTTAAATACATAGCATTTTCAACACCTGTTGTCACTGTCTCCAAGTTAACTGTAATTTATGTTTCCTGAAACTCATTGGCAGCATTACATATATGCTCACTTCAGATTAAACAAGAGACTGCAGGTCAGTGAATGCTTTGCACATGCATTTTCTGCTGATAAAGTTTCTTAAAATAAAGCATTTAACTCTGGATGTGTTTGTTCCACCAAAAAGCAAATCCAGAATTAGTTGTCTCTATGAAGAGTGAATAAAATTCCTGCTTAAGAAAATATATTCTGTAGTAAAATTAAAATCAGGTATAAACCTATTTAAAAATCATTCAATGGTCATCAGATTTTGGTTCAAAGGGAAGTAAGAACTTCTAATACCTACCATTATCACCTAGGTAAGTCAGTTACAGCCTCGGCTACTAATAAGTACTAATAATTAAACATTGGCATTAGGCTTTTTAAAAATATAGTTTATTTTGTGAAGTTTCAACAGCTGGGCAGTGGCATTGAGCTATCGCATAACATAAAGCAATGGATCCAGCAAATCGATCCTGACAAATTTCTCAGTGAATTAACCTGTGCTCCAATGAGGTATGCTCACCTAATGTGCACAAGCAAGTGTGAAACCTGTCTAAACAGTCCCTGCCCTACCAACCTTTTCCTTGTTTGGGACATACTCCAGTCCCTTCATCATTGTTGGATGCTCTACAGTATGTCCATGCCTCTCTCATTATGAGGAGCCAAGAACTGACAGCAGTTCAGATGCGGCCTCACCAGTGCAAAAGGAGAGGGGGAAAGATCACCTCCTTTGACCTCCTGGCAATACTTGGTCTAATATATCTCAGGATTTTCCTGTCCTGCCTTGCCAGAAGAGCACATTGCTGGCATATGTCCAACTGGGACTGTCCACCCTCATGCCCTTTTCTGCTGCTTACCAGCTGAGTGCCCCTCAGTGTCTGTTCCAGTGCCTGGGGTTGTTCCTTCCCAGGGACAGGATTTTGCATTTTTAAAAGGTTCCTACCAATCCATTTCAGGGTGTCTCTGCATCAGTTACTCCTCTCATTTTGGTGTAGTCTGCAAATTAGCAGAGTACCCTCAAGCAAAAAAAACAATGTCAAACAAACTTGACACTGTACCTTAGTCAAAATAACAGTATTTTATCCTACTGTTATTGGTGTATTTTGTGGTTATGTTCTTTTTAAGTAGCTAATGTCAGGCTTATTAATAAACTGTATCCTTGAAACTAGTTTTACACAGATAGTAGAAAAATAACCATCATTGGCAACAATTTCCCACTTTATTTCTCAGAGATTAGCTTACCATCAGCAATTTCTATGACAGTTTGGATTAATAAAAATAGAATGACTTTACTACCTGCAGAATTTCTTTACACTACCACTTACATTTCTGCTTTGCAATGCAGTAGGAAAAACACTTCTGGTACTTCTGTCTTTCACTTTTCTTCTAGCTAAAACTTCTTTAAAATAGATATTCTCTTACCTCCTTAGTATATCATGCAATGTGCAAAGCCAAGGAATCCTGTCCTAGAAGAAAAACAAGTTTGTTAAAAATTCCTCAGAAATTAATTTGAAACAATTGCTATTAGCATCTCAGATATTTGGCTAGAGGTAAAAAGTATCATTAAACTATAGAGCAAGCTCCGTTTTGAATCTTTCTTCCTATATAGATTTGCTACCACTGCCTGAAGGCTAATAAGAAGTGCTTGGCACATTATGAATAAGATGCTGTTAGTGGAATTCTACTTTTTATATTACAGATCCCTACAAGTATGTGATAGAAGTAATATGTATGCAAGTGTAGCATGTACCTTGTAAACCTCTGAAGGACAGTCAACTTATCTCTTGCTATTCAGATGTACAGCTACAGTTGTTATTTCTTTTCCCTGATATAGTTGTGTATATTGTCATACACAACACCCCATCCCCATTTTGTATCCCAATTGAAGCTTTCAGAAACAGGTCTAAATTTATTTATCTGCAATAATTATGTTTATATCAGTAGCATTCACAAATAAAAGTAACCACAATCACAATTTCTCAAAACTTTTGCCCATTACTTAGGCAAACACAAGTGATCGATCAGATGCTTACTTAATTGGAAGTTTGAAGCTGCCACAAACTTCAGTCATGCCTAATGAGCACTAAACAACTGCTCCCATTTAATCTTTCTATGCTGTTACTGCTGGGTGAGCACAACAAATGGACATGGACAAATAAATGTAACAATTTTTTGTTGCTGTCATTACACAGTAACTTCTCCTTGGCATTCAAGAAAGCCCTCACAGTTCTGCACTTCTCATTTTTCAGAAGAGATGCTTTCCTCTTGCTGAGCACCATGCACCAGTGATTTAGTCGTTCAAGTGTACAGTGCTGCTACAGACAACATACAGGCTTCCAACCACTAGTGGAAGATCCAAGCTTTTAATCAGAATCTAGAATATTTTTTCAGTCTAAATTGGCTAAGGACATCTCTCAAAAGATTTGAGGGACTGAAAAAACCTCACAAAGTGGAAATTTTGCAAAAAAAAAAAAATTGCAAAATTTTTCTATCATAGCTAAATTCTTAAAGACTTTTTCAAAAGATCTCATTACTGCATCTCGCCCTATTTATAAGCTCCATATCCTTTTAGATTGATTTCATATGTTCACCACTGTATCCTTTTAGATTTATTTCATATGTTCACCAGGATTGTTTAGTTTATATTCTTTGTTTAAAAGTCTGTATTCCTAAGTGTATGCTTCTCTAGAAGTAGTGGACATAAACTTCTTAATTCATCCTGATTCTGTACAGGAAAAGTGACTTTAACTGCAAAACCACTATCCTAATTGATGGCAAATGGAAAAATCCCTTTTTTCAAGCTGTACCATTAAGCTGTTAGTCCTTTAAGCATTGCTAGCCTGTCAAGGGATGGGATTGTCCTGCTCTGCTCTGCGCTGGCATGGCCTTACCTTGAGCCCTGTGTGCAGTTTTGGGAAACACAATATAAGAATAATATAAGTATATTAGAGAGCATCCAAAGGAGGGCCTTGAGGGGAAAGTGTATGAGGAGTTGCTGAAGTCATTTGATCTGTTCAGCCTGGGCAAGAGGAGACTGAGGACAGACCTCATTGCAGTTACAACTTCCTCATGAGAAGAAGAGGAGGGGCAGGCACTGATCTCTTCTGTGTGGTGATCAGTGACAAGACCTGAGGGAATGGCTTGAAGCTGTGTCAGGGGAGGTTTACGTTGGGTATTAGAAAAAGGCCCCATCCCAGAGGCTGTTTGGGCACTAGAACAGGCTCCTCAGGGAAGTGGCCACAGGCCCAGCCTGACAGAGTTCCATTTGGTCAGTGCTCTCAGGCACATGCTGCAATTCAGAATCATAGAATCATTAGGCTTGGAAAAGACCTTCAAGATCATCAAGTCCAACCTTTGACCGAATAGCACCATGCTAATTCAACCACAGCATTAAGTGTCGTCTTCAGTTTTTTTTAAACACTTCCAGGGATGGTGACTCCACCACTTTTCTGAGCAAACAATGCTTGGCCACTCTTTCAGTGATGAAATTTTTCCTAATATTCACCTTGAACCTCCCCTGGCACAACCTGTGACCATTTTCCCTTGTCCTGTTCCTTCCTACCTGGGAGAAGAAGCTGACTCCCATCTCACCACAACCTCCTTTCTGGTAATTGTAGAGACTGATAAGGTCTCCCTTGAGCCTCCGTTTCTCCAGGGTAAAAACAGCCCCAGCTCCCTCAGCCACTTCTCACAGGCCTTGTGTTGCACACCCTTCACCAGCATTGTTCCCCTTCTCTGGACTGACTCCAGCTTTTCAATGTCCTTCCCGAATTAAGGGGCCCAGAACTGAACACTGCACTCAAGGTGTGGCATCACCAATGTGAGGTACAGGGGGACAAGCACTGTCCTGGTTTTGCTGGCCACACTGTTGCTAATAGAGGCCAGGATGCCATTGGCCTCCTTGACCACCTGAGTGTGTGCTGGCTCGCGTTCACTTGCTGCCGAGCAGGCCTCCCAAGCCCTTTTCTGCTGGACAGATTTCCAGTCTTTCTGCCCCAAGCCTGTAGTCCTGCCTGGGGCTGTTGTAACCCAAGGGACCTGGCACTTCACCTTGTTGAAACTTATATGATTTGCCTCAGCCCATTGATCCAGCCTGTCTGCATCCTTCTGCAGAGTCTTCCCACCCTACAGCAGAACACTTCCATCCAAATTGGTGTCACCTGCAGATTTACTGAATGCAGTCAATCCCCTCCATATCATTAATAAAGATGTTAACCAGGATTGGCTGTGACGCTGATCCCTGGGGAAACCCACCAGTGACTGACCTCCAGCTGTAGCTCCATTCACCAACACCCTCTGGGCCGGATCATCCAGCCAGTTTTTCACCAGCAAAACAGTGCACTTATCCTGGACATGGGAAGCTAGTTTCTCAAGGTGGATGCCTTGGGAAATGGCATCAAAGGCTTTACTAAAGTCCAGGCAGACTATATAGACAGCCTTTCCTTCATCCACTAGTTCAGCTGGATATAGAAGGAGGTAAAGTTACATTTCCCAAACCCCTGCTGGCTGGGCCTGATGCACTGGTTGTCCTGCACATGCTATGTGACATCCTCAATCTGTTCCATAACCTCCCCTGACACTGAGACCAGACTTACAAGCATACAGCTCCCTGGATCCTCCCCCAAACCTTTCTTTAGATGGGCCACATTGGACAACCTCCAGTCATCTGGGACCTTCCAAGTTAACCAGGAGTGGTGATAAATGATGAAAATTGATTTAAGAGAAAGATAACACATGTTTGGATTTTCTTGTGCACAGCCTCATGATGGATTCTGTGGTTCTTGTGGGTCCCTTCCAACTCAGGATATGCTAAGATTCTATGATTCTAATCCAAAACTGCAACTTGTGCATGGACTATAAAGGGGGAGACTTCTAACAAATCCTGAAACAGCAGCATACCACTTAAGGGCTGACAAGCAGAATCCTTTCTGACACAAGAAGCCTCCCTCACCTTACCAAATGCAGACCTGTGTTTACAGATTAATCTACATAGTAAACAAGACGTGCATGAAGTTAGAGATAAAATTGTGGACAACAGTTTTTTCACGGCTTATTCAAGGTACCTCATCGTTTAGTGGTATCCCTTTTTCCATTTTCTTCTTATTCTCCAGAGGATGATAATCGTCTGCATCATAGAATTTCCATCTCAACTACGAAAAAGAATGATTATGGATCGTTCAGCTAGATCAGGTGAGGTAACAATGACTTCAGAATTTACAAAAACCACACCTAAGAAATTACAGGCTTCTTGCACCACAGTATTAATCACCGTTTACAGCAGGATGATTAGCAAAAACAAATAAACCAAAACACAAAACCAAAAACACCACTAAGGCAGCTTGGTAGCAGCAACAGCTGTTGCCTCACGGCACTGGGCCGAAGACGGTGCAGGCGGCACTGTGCCAGCCAAACGCGGCTCAGGGGACCAGCAGCTCGGGCGAAGGCCATCGGGCCGGCGCAGGGAGGTGCCTGCCCGCTCCGGCACGCCCCCGAGGCGGCAGCTCCCACACGCTCCTACCTTCTCTGCCAGCCGCGACCCGACCGTGGTCCTGCGGGGAAGCACAAAGGTCGGGTTAGGCACCCGCGCCCGGACCCGCACCGCCGGGCTGCGGCAGCACCGAGCCCCCGGCACCGAGCCCCCGGCACCGCTGCAGCTCCGCCCCCGCCCGCCCCCCGCCCGGTACCTACTTCCCTGAGCCGCTGACGCCCATCACTACCACCAGCACCATGGTGGCTCGGTGCTGCGCGCTTTGCTGCTGCCTCTTTGCCCTCCTGCACCGCCGCTCCGCCCCGCCCTGCCCTCGGCCTCTGCCGCGGAGGCGGGTGCGGGCCCGCCCGCGGGCCCCGGGCACGGAGCGGCCCCGGCGCGGCCCTGCGGGAGGCGGCCGAGGCGCCTCCTCCTGCCCCGCCGCCGCCCCGCTATGGGAACCGCTCCCTGCTGTGGAAACCCGGGGTGCCCGTGTCATGTCCCCCGCGCTCTTTCCCGGCAGTCGCTCCTTGTGCCGAAGTTACCCGATCTTCTCCCGGGCCCTCTTTGTCTCAGGCTTTTCAGTCTGATCGGGCGTTTCTATTCCAGCGGTTCCTAGCACAGTATTTATTCACCGTTTGCAGCCTCAGCAACACATTTCATAGACAAATAAATTTAATAGAAACAATACTTTCTTCAGTGCATGTTAAAGCCTGCATGCATTGGCCGTTGAATTTTGTATTACCCTTTAGTTATTAAGGCGCTGGCCATGCCGTGGCTAACTCCATTTTATTATTTCTTAAAGCAGTGATCCAGTCATACTTTTAAATCACTGAATTACTTGGTGGGTAAGGCTGGGAAGGACCACTGATGGAGCCATCTTGTCCAACACCCCAGCTCAAGCAGGACCCCGTAGGGCACATTAGGATTCTGTTCAGGTGGCCTTTGAGTATCTCCAGTGAGGGAGACTCCACAACCTCTCTGGGTGACCAGCAGTGCTCGGTCACCTTCACAGTAACAAAATTCTTCCTGATGTTTGAGTGAACCCGCCTGTGTTTCAATTTGTGCCCATTGCTTCTTATCCTGTTGCTCAGCACCACTGGGCAGAGCCTGGATCCATCTTCTTGATACCCTCCCTTCAGATACTGATAAACATTGATGAGGTCCCTTCTCAATTGTCTTTTTTCAAGGCTGAACAGGCCCATCTCCCTCAGCCTTTCCTCATAAGAATGATTAGTTCCTCAATCATTGTTGTAGCTCTTTGCTGGATCTGCTCCAGGAGCTCCATGACTCTCTTGCTCTGTTGAAGTCTAGAACTGGACATGGCACTCCAGATGTGGCCTCACCAGGGCTGAGAGGAGGGGCAAGATTGTGGAAAATTGTGGAAATCCTCTTAGATAGCAAGTATTCCTGCTATTATCATGTACATATATCTGACATAGCAACATTTTTAAAGCTCTGCAAGGATCAAATGCAGTGATGCTGCTGACCAGCATTGAAGTTTTCCTGTGAGGTGGAGAAGCATCTGCTGTGCCTGTAAGAGCTGCTCCACCCAGTGACAGTGGCTTCAGGAGGGTGTGATGTGTGCCCGCTTCATATTTTTTATGTCAATCAAACCTTGGAATAAATTCTCAGAAAGTACATTGAGTCTCCCAGTCTGCGTGAAATTTTAGTTCCTTTGCACGGCACTTCAAATAAAATTATGAATGATATATGTATCTTTTTTTCTTTGTTTTGCTAGTTGTTGCTGGTCTCTGACCATTTAACTGAGATCTGGAACTGCCTGTATTTCACATACCTATTAAGAAAGTCTTAATGAAGACCAGAACCTTCAAAGTTATTAAGCTATTACTGAAACAGTCTAGTTCTCAAATAACTAACAGACTACAAAAATTTCTTTAAGGCGTCATGTGACTGTATACGTATTTTGCTGTAATTAGCTGTATGGTTGTGCTAAAGTAGTTGAATTTACATACATCTTTTCCATTTGTTGGTTTATTAATTAAGAGACAGGGGAAAAATGCTTTATATGACTGAGAGCTCCTGGGAGATCGAAACGAACAAACTCAAGAATACCAGTGATCACTTTGACCCTGGAAGCATCCCAACTGCTATTCCCATTCACAGAATTAGAACTTTTAATTGCTTTGTCACAACAATTCCCAAATTTTGCTAACATGAAGAACTACTGACTAGCTTGCCTACAGTGCATGTTCAATGGCTTTTGTTGTAACTAGATTTAACAAGCTTCTCTGTTTGATACCTTTTCATCACTCATATCCTTGCATTTTGGAAAAAGAGACTGGTGTGGCATTATCTAATAGGTATTTTATATCCTTTTCCATGTAGGAAATCTTGCCAGGAGTTCTCTTTTACTCAATCCCAGGATAACATAACATGAGCATGCACTGGCAGCATTTGCATGCACTGTACAGGCAGCAGTGTGCTCTGCAGACGCTGCTGCAGGGAGAAGAAAAATATCTGGAGAAAGCTGATTGAATTGTACAAACACAAGAGCCTATAGGCAATGTGAAGAAGGCAATTATATTCAGGCTTCCTGCTTGTTTGCCTGATATGATTTGTGCAGATATAATTCATGTTAGTAGTCAACTGGCGAGATGACTGGATAACAATCAGCCAAATGGTTGACTTAACAGCATCAGATTGTATATGCTTTAGTTAAGCATCTAATATGTGTTTAAGTAAGTTATAAATCCAATAAAATATGTAGATCCTTTTCATGTGAGTGAGACTTCCCCTTTAACTCTGTTCTAGGCATAGGACTATTAAATATTTTTACACTTATTATTTCTTTATTAACATGAAAGAGTTTCATATTAGTCTTCATCAATTAGTGATATATATATATATATATCTTAGGAAATTTGTCCTGATGCTTATTCTTTGAAGATCATTTGCTGGAGGTGGCAGGGGTGCCTTCTCCCTATCCTTTAATTTTATTTTTATTTTTAATGTTGTCAGAATGTAGAACTTGATTCCAAATCTCTGATGTAGTTATAAAAAAACCCCTGTATGGTTTCATGAGTTCCAGAATACATTCACATAGCTGAAATAGGAGACAATGGAATGTAAACGTATTCTGATGTTTTATTTATTATATTTAGTAATAGGTGAAATTACAATATAATACTGAAGGCTGAACATTCTAGAATTAAAAGCCAAAAAACCTCAAGAATACCTACCAGAAAACCTATCAAGTACTTCTCAGCCCCAAAAGAACTTTCTAGACACTGTATCTTTAAATACTTTTTAAAATGGGATTTGGTATATTTTATGGCTATTAGGAGTATTTTCAGTGTCTTTCTGAGACTTTCTGGTTTGACTAATTGACTATTGGCTGTCTAATTTTAGAGAAGGGTAGTATGAAATATGAATGAGAGAATTTCATTTTCCTGGAGTTATTTCTGTTTGCCTTTAGCTATCTCCTTCTCATGGATACTAGGAAATGTCTTTTGTATTCAGAATGTTGTCAAATTCAAAGTAGAAAAAAAACATTCCCATGGTAATTCCTAATGGAAACTTATCACAGTACAATGGTTAACTATTTTAGAAGTGCACAGGCCTCTTAAAGCTTGCGAGGAACATCCATCATCATGCGCATCTGCTTCTTGTAAAGGTGGGGGCTCAGATATATTGAGTGATCTGAGCTTCCTGAATCTTAAGGGAAGTAAGACTGTTTTTCAAGCAGCTAAGGCCCAAATTTATGGAGTCATTTAGGAGTTCAAATCAAATCCTGAGTATGCATTGATAGTAAATACAAGGCAGAGCATGTTAATACAGTATGTTCACTCTGAGGAGAGTAGCTGAAAGAAGCTATACTGTGATGTTCTGTTGGTCACAGTTAGTCCTTGTTGTGAAGTAAATAATCATCAAATTACAGCTATGTTGATTGAAACTTTACCAACAATTTTCAGAATTTAAAGTCAGTCAATACATTGTCAGAAGTCTTTTCTGAGGAGAAGTTAGTGCATAATGGCTTTCCGCACCCAACAGGACTTGCCAGTACTGAGAAAAAAAAAGATCAGTTTGATGAATGACTCAAATTTGAGACATTTGGGATCAGTAAATTAAACTAAAGCTGTTGAATGTTTTTAAAATCATATTTTTATATATTACCTCATCCCTTTTTGTTATATGGAAGCTCAGAGCTTTAGGGTATGGTGTTCACAAAATAAAAATGGAGCATTGTAGATAACTCATTTTTACAGTTTGCAGTACAAACACAAACAAACAAAACAGGTAAGATGGAATAGGAGCAGCTTTTCTTTGTTGCTTGTGACAAAAGTATATTCTCAGTTTGGTTGCAAAGCTGAAGGAATGACAAAATCATCTAAGTCTAGTTAGGTAAAGGCTAGGTAAAAGAGAATGCAGTACTTCATACCATTCCACAACCTGAACATGTCCTAGCTCACTAATTTCTGTACAGGGAAGCCTAAGGAAACATTTATGTAAAGTTGAAATACACATTGCTCTAAAAAGAGAAGTTATTTTAAAATTATTTAAATTTTCCTAACAACAACAAAAGAAATACTATTATTTGCTTATAATGGCTAGCTGATTGACTTTCAATAAAATAATTGTAGATAAGAAATGGAAAATTACTTGAGTTCTTTACATGGCTGTTCCTTAGGTTTTGAAATCTTCTTCATTTTATGGACTTGAGTTTATCGATGTAATCCTAGTTAAATCTTTCAATACCAACTCCACGTTTGCACAAACGTATGATGGTACATCATACCAAATGTAATAGTGTGTAAAAAAACCACAGTGTTTTACCACATAAAAAATTCTTCATGTAATATGACCAAAATCGGTAGATTAACTTAAATACTCCAGAGTATTTAAAAAGCAAAAAGTTGTCTGACTTAGTTTATAAAATAACATTTTATTTATCTGCCATGTTATGAGTATTAAAAAATGTTAACATTTACAGTATTTTCAGTCCAGAGTAACAACTAGACTGCTGCAGCAGTGTGATTCAAAAGTGACAGTGAGAGGCAAGGGGTTATGTCTGACATTCAGAGCACAGTCAGGAAAATGCATGGATTTTTCTGCCTGAGTGTGGAAGGCTGCTAGCAGAGAGAGTGCACAGCTACTGCTTGCAGGCCACAGTCAGGTGCAGCCTGGACTAATGTCAGTGTTAGTGTAGGGACAGACAGGAAATGAAGACCACAGAGTTACAGAAAGACTATTTTCTTTTCTTTAGTTTCTTAAAAAAAAAAAAAAAAAAAAAAAAAGAGGCAGAGCTGAAAAGAGCATGTAGGAGAGCTTTACTTTTCTATTCCAGTCCATGTGAGAGTAAAAGTTGCTTCTACAGGAGTATTTTGTTACTTTAAAACATTCTGGCCTCCACTGGAAGTACAGGTTTTGCAACAGATTTATTATTTTATCTTCTCATCTGGTATTTGTCTCGTAAGACCTAGGGTGGAAAAGTTATGCAGTCTGGATTTCAACATCACTTATAATACCAACAGTATGCACTGATGTATAACTATTAATTTTGGAAGCACTCAAAGCATTACAAACACTCAAAGCCACCCCCTCGCTCTGGAAAGTGGCAGGGAGAATATGTATCTTAAAATGCTGCTTCTACAATAGGTAAGTTACTATTGAAGGCTTTTGAAGTATGCTGTCGTAGTGTCTCTGATTAGTTTTTTCCATGTAGTTAGTCCACATCTCTTCCCTGGGTAGCCAAGCCTCCATTTTGCAATCACTTACAAGCACACTTAGCTCTTACACCACAGAGCTCCTCATGTGCAAAGAAGTTCAACAACAAAGTCAATTGCAACTTCAAATCCTGCCCACATTAGCTTTTGCATAATTAAATGAGCCAGATCAATAAAAAGCAACAGTCCATACAGTAATTTGGAAAGGAATTAATGACAGAACTCAGAAGCTATAAAGAGAGCTGTATCAGAAACTGAATGCTGTTGCATATTATTATTTAAAAATCATTGTGCTAATTACTTTAATAATAGGTTCTGGATACAGATTTGATGCTGCCAACATGAATAAACTTGAAATACATGTTGTATATCACACACGTTTTTCCTGTAATACTTATATTGTTCACAAAATGCTCTAGAAACGTGACATAATTTTGCAAAGCAGAAGTTCTATTTTGCTGGACTTTACCTTGATTTATGTAAATTAGACACAGTATAAAATATGATTTCTCATATAGACCTCAATTCTGAGGATCATTCCTGGGTGGAAAAGTGTTATAAACACGTTTGAAGTTAGACAACTAGCACTGCAGATAGATGATGTAAAATTCAAATCATGTGATGGGAGTATTAAAAGCCAGAATAATCCCAAAAGACGAAAAGGAACTATAAAACCAGCCAAAACTGGTCTATGCACTTGGAGCTCTTTCAAAGTGCATGTGCAGCAGCCACAGAAACAGGATGTTACTGCAAGAGAATTCTGTCCATGAGCATCCAAATTCCAGCAAGAGCTGTATGAAAAGATACACAGAAAAGGGTGTGGTGGGGGACTATTTCTGTGTGCCCTCCTTAAGCAGGGCTTTTGGGATGCTGAAAGCGCTTCAAAGCCTGGCTCTGAATATTTTGCTGGACTGGCCACCAGGTAACTGATGCTAATTTAGTTTTTATGTATTTTATGATGACTGCTATTGTTACAGTAAGGATCAAATTTAATCCTACCTGCAATGATAATGTTGAAGAATGTGGTTGCTTGTTGTAACATTAGACTGTATTTGAATTGTAGTTTTACTAATTTGTTCAGAAAAATTCAATAAAAGGAAGAACTGTTCAAGCTACAGATAGGCAATACCTCTTTTCTCCAATTATCAACACTGGCTGCAATGTAGCTCTACCTACTTTTAAAAATGAACTCTTTTTGGTCAGATTGCTATATTATTTGTCTCTGCATAAATACCCTCAGGAGAATAGAGCTGTGATTTGCAGCTTGATCAAGAGGTAGATCTTGCTCAATGTAGATTACCAAATTATTGGTATGGTTTTTTTTTTTTTTTCAACTCATCATAGACTAAGGAGACACAAGGATGTGGCAGCCACTCTGCATTCAGTATGAGACAATCAGGTTCTTCTAGATATTGAATAACTGTAGGCCTCTGAAACCCCTGGTTGTGTCATGTGCAAAACCTGTAAATCTTTCAGCAGTGGTAGCTGCAGGGTTTCTGTAGGGCTGTTAACAAGCCTGTAAGAGTACTGCATGGATTGTGTGAAAGCAGCTAGAGAGAATCTGTAGTGAAAGAAGATTTTGGGAATGAACTTGGTCCTCAAAGGAGAGAATTTCTTGGAGATGCAGCATGGGAAACTGAGAGAGTACACTGCCTGCTGTAGTTTTCCAGAGAATGATATTAGACTCACTAGATTAGAATGAGATTATAACACCTGGCTATATAGCTATATTCCCTGAAAAGAGAAGAGAGTAAAGAAACATTTTGATCCTACTGATAAGATAGGCAAAATCTTGACAAGTCCCAGGACCCAGTGAATCACAAGAATCATCTCACTGACTTTGTACGCTCCAAAACAAAGGCTGAAAGCTGACATTTGCCTTTTTGGTAGTTGTACTATGTAGATTAAAATCAATGTAAATTTTGCTCC
The DNA here is from genome assembly GCA_027886175.1 of Phylloscopus collybita. Classification (NCBI taxonomy): domain Eukaryota; kingdom Metazoa; phylum Chordata; class Aves; order Passeriformes; family Phylloscopidae; genus Phylloscopus; species Phylloscopus collybita. The sequence continues at coordinate 5,508,182 of JAJNNQ010000029.1, forward strand.
CATCAGCAAATTTCAGGTGTGATACTGTGCAATCCAGTTTAGCTAGGACAAATGCTGATTGGAGTTTGAGCTTCCAGATGACATCTGCAGGAAATCTGCTGAGAAGTTTGTACAGTAAACTCAACCTGTAATTCTCTGCTGGAAGGGAGTACTGTAATGTTCTTCCCGTATTTTGTTCTGAATCTTTGTAGAGATTGCCACACTTAAGCAGTGGAAGAAAATACCTACTTCTGACTCACCACCTGTAAGCCGTGGTTAGGGTGCACAAGTGCACCCAAGTAATGTGGAGGCCAATATCATTATATTAATGATATATTAATTAATATCAATGCATCACTGCCACGCAGGTTGCGATACAGCCCCGCAGATTTCAGTAACATTCCAGGTCTTTTTTACTGGGGTAGTTGTGGCCAAATATATCACAGATAGCCCTGCATTTTTTAGTGGATTTTAGGGAGTGACAGCTCCCTTTGGAGTACAAGCATGAAAATCCTTAGTCTTTTTATACTGCTGTCAAATAATGTAGTATTTTATGTATTGTGTTGCTTTCTCATTCAAAGCAACAAATACGTGATGGTTTTGTACTGATATTGTAATGCAACAGAAACCCTATGTGAATTTAAGTTTCACCTTATGAATCAACTCTGCCCCCAGTGAAGAGTAGAACTTTTGCTATTTAAATATATTTTTCTTTGTGTTTTATGTATATTGTAATATTTTAGGGCTTTTAAGATAGATGCATTAATAGTTTATGTACGGTTTTCAAGTTACTGATGTAATATTTAGATGTAAGAAACCTTTTATTTCAAGATGCAAATCCCTTGCTTTTTTTTTCAATTGTTTTTTTACCTGAAGTGATTTTTTTAGATGACTACTTAAGATTAAAACAAAAGAGATCCCATATGTGTGGAATTTCTTATTTGTTTTCAATTTTTGCATGCTGCCTGGTATACCCAGCCTTTCATTTACCTCACTGCTAATTTCAGGAAAGTTCCTAGATATGTTTTACAATTATACAGTATGTGTGTCAAAGGTAATCCCCTTGGAGATAACGAAGTGTATGCAAAAAAATTGTGGCCTTGGTATGAGTGATTTGTTTGCCTTGTGAACCAGGTCCTTCAGAGGTCATTCAAACCTTCTGCTCTGTAACAGGATCTCTAGGACATCTAGGAAGCCAGCTTTCCTGTGGAGTTTGTGCCTTTGACAGCAAAACTCACACTTTCCTGACTACAGGAACCTATTCACTGAACTATTGATTCATTGTTAGCTCAACCCCCAGCTCCCATTCTTTAGGATATGTTCTGGAGAAGCCTACTGTCTTCAGCTGAAGTATTTTAGTGTTGGTGTTTCTAATCCTATTGTAGAAGGGAACTGAGTAAAATCTAAACTGTCACAAACTTCACAAATAAGTAACCATTTACTTATGGCATCCTGATCTCTTAGCAATGGCTAATTGCTGTGCCAGCTAATGACCTGGCTGTGAGGGACCCATGGCTAAGGCAATTAGGAGGTGTACCTGGGGGAAGGAGGTTAATGCTCATACAGAGCACCCCTGTGGGGACAGTGATTTGTGTATTTGGCTGACCCATGCTGGAACTCAAGGTCTGACCCATGGCAGGCAGTATTTATGGTTTAATCTTCGAGTATTTGGAAAAATCCCAAACAAATCCAAATCAAATATCTAAATATTTGGTTAAATTATAAACATTAATTGAAAGAGCTAAAGTTGCTGTTATTATCAGCCACTGAAGAGAAAATCCTTGACTGTTATATTCTATAATTTGGCTCTGTGAAGCATCATCCAGATATCAAAGTACTAAAGCTCGTTAGTGCTCCCTGCTGTCTCTAAATAAAACTCTGTATCTGGCAGCAATTCCTAGGTAAGTAGGCTCCTGTCTTTTAGGCCATCCACATGTCCTCATCCCAAAGCAAAGTAATTCAGTGACCGGTTAGATGAAGAAACAATGAGAATATGGCTATTGCACTGAGTGGTTCTGAGACTGAGGAATATAAGATTCATTTCCACCACCCCCACCAACCAGTTCTAGCAGTTGAGATCTCCTGTTAGATCTTCCAATGTCTGCAGAACAAAGCCAGGTGAGTGCTTCAATAAACTCCTCAATAATATGCCATGGTCTTATCAGCAGCTTGGCAGCAGTAGCTTATAACCTTCCCCTGAGTCAGGAGCGTATTCTGCAAGTTCAAGCAGCATATTTTTTATATACTTGTTCTGATTCAGGGCAAATTTTTTGAGGAAACATCCAGATGGGGTCCCTCTAGAAAAGCAAATTCAAGTGGCCCCTTCCCGCAGTTGGTGTGGGAAAAGATTTCCTTGGAGAAAAGTGGAAACAACTCTTTATTTAACAAGTATTCACAAGCATAAAAAATGAATAACATTAAACAGTAAAACCTCTTGCTGTTCTGAAGAGATGGCAAATTCAGAAAGTCCTTTCATGGGGTGCAGTTTGGCTCACTCAGTCCCTTATCAGTCCCTCCTGTGCTGGAAAATGCTGAATACTGGGCCCCAGGGGGTCACAGATGTGAGCTCCTGGTGTTCTTCTGGGTTTTTCAGTCCAGAGCAGGCTGCTCAGTTCTGAGAAAAAGAAAAAAACACAGTCCAGGGAACTTCCTGCCTCAGCTGGCAAAAAAACCCACCTAACTAAAAGTAAAGGAGAGCTCTCCCCCACTGTATGTTTGTGCTGCAGACAACACAGTCCAGGAGAAGAATATGGAGGAGTGAGTGCAGTTTCTGCAAACAAGCTGTGTGCTTCTTCTTTCCCCCCTTCGCTCTCAGAACCAGTCTTAATGCTGCAGAACTTAATACCCAGCATAAACAGAATAGGTATTTGGGTGTACAAGCATAATAAATTCACCCCAGGACATTACTCCATCAGCTCAACATTTTCTGATAACTGCATTAAATGTATCTATTAACTTAGATGCATTTGTTGTTTTCTGTTTTCTTGTATTTGCCATACTGTTTAATGCCAGCTCCTCAAGTACCTGACTTTTCAGGTGATCTTTCCAAATGCTAGCTACATAAGGACTGTTTGGCCTTGAAGATCTGGCAAAAAAGGGTGCACTATGATATGTGTTGAGGGAAGTTTTCTTCCAGAAAAAAGGGGTTCTTCCAGAAAAAAAAAGGGGTTTTTCTGCATAATTTACAATGCTAAGAGACCTTGAAGAGCCTTCTATTTGTAAGGAAAAAAAAAAAAGTCTAGCATGCTTTTTGAATAAGGAAGGGTTGGTAGTCCTAATATGTAATGTGAAATTCATCTGATGGATTTACTTTGTGAAATTGTAACTGGGCAAAGTGTTTGGTTTTTGAACCAAAAAAACCTTTCATTCCTTGGTTGGGTTTTTTTGGTTGTTGTTTTCTCTCTTTGGGTGGAGTATTTGGTTTTGATAGTTTCATTTATGTAGTGTCATCCTGTTAGATGGCTGCCACATTCTGTGCAGTAAAGACTATTGCTGCAGTAGTTAAAATGTAGAAATGGGTTACTTGTCTCACAGACTTCTCAGGTACCTCAGGTCAACATGGTGTGTGGTATTAAAGAGGCAAATAAAGTGACCAAAAAGACAAGAGTGACCTGTTTATACAACAGGCAAGTAAAATTCTGCTGAGCTCTGTGCTCAGGCAGCTGTGCTGCTATTGGTACACAATAGTTCACACTTGCTGTGCAACAGTTTGGGTATGCAGATTTCATGTTGTGGTCATCACTGTTGCTGTAATTCTGAGAACTCCTGAAAAGCTCATCCGTCTCCATGTGGTCCTGAAGGTAAAGCAAAATCCCCCTTCAGACAGTGATAGACTATGACCTGCTCACTAAATCATCATTGGCTCAGCTCCCTCTTACAATTCCCCTTTTGGGTGGAGAAATGTGTGCTGCAGAGACTGAAGGAAAACTAAACTACTTGGCTTAGAAAGAAAAGATTCCTTCTCTATGAGAAGCAGTAAAATCTATGTCACCTGGGAGTCAATCTGCATGTGGGCTTAAATCCTGCTATAGAGTTCCCGTGTTGAAGGACTGTAAGACATAAAGTGTTATTTTATTATTAACGAGTAGGTTTCCACATCTGGTCTCTCAGCTGATAAGGACCTCCTTCCATAACTTGTGAGCTGACTGTGGCTGCTGAGGTGAATAATATATTTTAAATACTCACTGGTTTGCTTCACTATTCACTATGCAATTGAAGCATTTATCATTTCTGAGGAGCATATATTTATAGCTTTTCTTTTATGTTCCACATTAAAGGGCTTTGCATATTTATTAGCTGATGGTAGTGAGCATTATATATTTCTCATTTGTTTGTGGTTGCCTGTATTTCCTGCTTTTAGCAGTCCAGCAGAAAGCCAAAGCAAGAGCTTACAACAGTAACAGCACTTAGGCTTTTACATGGGATTTTCAAAAAAACAACACTTTCACATACAACTATTTTCAAAATGTGGACATTTACAGGTAATCACAGACAACTGGGCAAAATAACTGAAATGCACCTTCTTTGTGACAGTCAGTGCTTCTTTTATATTTGTAAACTTCGAGTCCTGTCGCATTTTGCCCTGGCTGTTTTTCATTTCAAATTTCAAAGGAAAGTGATCATTTTTTAACACAGTGCTGATCCCTATTTCAAGGCTGGTTTAGTTTGGTGGTTGCTTTCTGCCAGCAATTTACACAAATGTGTACACCCTTTTGTGATGGAGAACATAACAGTGAAACCACTGGATGCTTTATTTTCTTTCCCACTTAGACAACAAATGGGGTGTGACTGCTGTTCCCTAATGGGTCATTTTTTTTCCCCCTGAGGAAACAAGTTTCCAAGGCTTGCACTCTTACAGTAAGTTATATTCTGTTCTCTTCTGTTTCATTAGGGTACCCTCATCTTTGGTGAGATTTCTTTATATGACCCTATATATGTATTCCACAGGCTTCTCCTCCTGCCTCGGGCTGTGTTGGTGTACGCCCGAGACTCCCGCCGCGGGCGGCCAGGCAGCGTGGGGACTCCACACCCCTGGGGGATGCCCCCTGTTTGCAGGGCATCGGGCATTCCCACGAGAGTACCAGCCGCTCAGGTGCACTCAAAACCAGGCGAGGCACGCCTGTGGCGGGCAAGGCAAGCAATCGCGCCGACCATTTCCCTCTCGGCTCTGCCAGCCCGACGAAACGGAGCCGCTCAGGGAGCCCAGCCGGGACAGGCAGGGCGGAGAAGCGGGAGGAGCAGGTGAGGGCAGAGAGGTGTCTCCGCGGGGCGCGCCGTGCCGTGCCGTGCCGTGCCGGGAGCGGGCGCAGGAGGATGCTGAGGCCGGCCAGCGGAGCGCATCCTGACGCAGCGGCGGCCCGAGCCGCGGCGGGCGGGCGGATGGCGGGCGGCGGCGGGGCGCCGCGGGGCTGAGGGGTGGCGCTGCCGCCGCGCCGCTCCGCGCCGTGTCGCGCTGTGCCGCGCCGTGCAGCGCTGTGCCGCGCCGTGCCGTGCCGTGGTCGGCCGGGCGCCGCTGCAGGCTGGCCCCCTGCGGCTGCCTGCGGGGCGGCAGCGGCGGGCGGGCTGCCGGGATGATCCGGTTCCGGAGCTCCAGCATCAGGTCGCTGAGCGCGGAGATGAAATGCACCGTGCGGCTGCTGGACGACTCCGAGATCTCCTGCCACATCCAGGTGCCGGCGCGGAAAGGGGCGGCGGCGGCGGGGCGGCTCGGGGGGCGGTGGCTCTGGGGGCCGGGTGCGGGCGGCGGCTCGAGGGTCGCAGGGCCCGGCAGGCGGCTCGGCTCGGCTCGGCTCGGCTCGGCTCGGCTCGGCTCGGCTCGGCTCGGCCGGGCTCGGCGCGGCCCGGGCGGGAGCTCCGTTCCCCGCACGCCCCACTCTCGGCGAGGGCTCCGCGCACCTGCGGCACGGCAGCCGCGGCTGCTCCGCCGCCTCCCGGTGCTGCGCCACGGCGTTGCACTGCACGGCGTGGAGCCCGCCCGGCCGCTGCCGGAGCCGCGGGATCCGTCGGGCTCCGGCACCCCCGGCACAGCGTCCCCGCGGGCGGGAGGAGCGCTCTGGGCTGCGGTGGCCCGGGCGAGGAGGGGAATCCCGGCGGTGACTTCACCGTCCCGAGAGGCAGTAACGGGGCGCCCCGGACGGCACCGCAGGCTGCGGAACCCATGTGCAGGACTCGCCCTCCGATACCGGGAAAGCCCTGCCTTGGAAGCAAGGCCCTCGGCGTGCAGTGTCTGGAACCGCCGTTACCGAGATAGCGGGCAGAGTTCAAAATGAAGCTCTGCCCCCTCTTCCTCTTTATCTAAGACAAAAGATAAGTTGGAGCAGGCTTTTCGGTGATAGTAGTTGCTATGTGGTTGAGGGAAAAACCCCCAAAACAACAACAAACAACCAAGTTCGCCGTGGTTCCTCTTCCTAATTACTTCATCCCTCTTTTTATTCCTTGAAGTAATAAGTCTAAAGATGTCAACAATGAGGACTCTGTGATTTTCTGGTGGAGCAGCAATGTTTGTAATGTGTGAGAGCCGGGGTATTTCATATGTTCTAACAGGAACCGGAATTCTGGTTACACTATGGAAGATTTACAGATTCTTAGAGATTTGACTGCAAACATTAAAATCAAGTTACCCTCTGAAATTTCCATAGTGTTCACAGAATAACAGAGATGAACTTGGCATCCAGATCAGAAGATGTGAGTGGTCTTTTAGGAAGTTGTTTGTCACTCACAGTTGGTATTTCTGTCTCTCTGATAGAAAGCTTTAAATCGAGCTGGTAATCTTATTCTAAAACCATTACGTCTGAAAAACTCCAAGTGCCATGAAATGCAAGCTCCATTTTTGCTTGGACCAAACTACAGTTTTCATTAGTTCTGACAGAGCTATTTAACACCAGAACAGTGTAACAGTTCGAGTTATAAAGGACCTAAAACAATCATCTAGTTGAACTGCCTGACTGCTCCAGGGCTGAGCAGAACATGAAGACTGTTACTGCGGGCATTGCTCAAGTGTCTCTTTTTAAGGCACTGGCAGGTTTGAGGCATCAATTCCATGAAGCCTTCTCTAGTGTTTGATCATCCTCTTGGTAAAAAATGTTTCCTGATGTCCAGTCTGAACGTCTCTTGATATAGTTTTGAGCCGTTTCCATTCCATGTTGCTGGATGCCAGGAACAGACCAGCACTCCCTCTCCAGGTCCCCCTAAGGAAGCTGTACAGAGCAGTGAGGTCACCCTGAGCCTCCTTCTCTCCAAACCAGACAAACCCAGAGCCCTCAGCCGCTCCTCACAGGATGTGCCTTCCAGCCCTTCCACCAGCTCTGCTGTCCTCCTCTGCAGCATTCAAGGACCTTCCCACCCTTCTCAGCCTGTGGGCCCAGCACAGCACACAGGACTCAGGGTGAGGCCGCAGCAGGGCTGAATCCAGCAGGATGATCCCAGCCACAGCTGGTGCTGCTGTGTCTGATGCAGCCCGGGATGGGTTTGCCCTCCTGGCTGCCCGGGCACACCCTGCTGACTCACCCTGAGCTGCTGCCGACCAGCACCCCCAGATCCCTTTCTGCAGGGCTGCTCTACACACACTCCTCTCGCAGTCTGTGGTTGCATGCTAGTTACGCTCGAACACCATGTAACCTGGAAGTAACAGGAAATTACTGAAAACATTTTGTCCATGTATCATTCTAGTGCTCTTATTAATGAAGAGTGTGGTTATAAGATTTATTGGGTAAGAAGCAGCATGGCTTTCAGAGTCTTTTCTTGAAGCTTGATGCAAGCTTTGCTTATTTGGGACCTTTGAAAATCAGTCTTCTTCAACAATCATAAATTTAAGATCAGAATCTGAGATGGTGGTGTGACAGCTCTTTAGGTTTGAAGTATTTGACAGACTTACATGTACTAAGAGTCTTCCCTTCTATGCCTACAGGGTGTGGGCCTGATATTTCTGGGTCTGAGAAATTTTAGCCTGCTAGCAGCTGCTAACATTTTTCCAAGGAAAAGTTTCTCAGGAAAGTTTCTTCTCAAAACAATCTTGGTAAACAACTATCCTTTCTCAAAACAATCTTTCTCCAGGTGGTGTTTTGCTGTTTCTCTAGTTTAACCGATGGGATTAGAGAGGTGTCGTTCCTATTCACCAATCATGTTAAGTCTGTGTCGGAACACCTTATAAAAGTTAGTAAGAATTAGACAGTAAAACCTTTTTTCTATGTTCTTTGCTGTTGGGGAGGATGAAGTAGCTAGGCTTTGCAGAGATGACTTATTAGTAAAAGATTTTAAAAGTATGAAACTCACAAGAGGAATAGAATTAAAAGCAAAGTTTGAACTGTAAGTTGCTGGACAGGAAGAAGGTGATTAGACAGCTAAAAAGGACTTGGCTGAGTGAATTAGTGACACCCTTGCTAAGACAAAAGGATGAATAAAAGGTTGGACTTTCTCAGGTATTAGGGAAAAGGTGGGTTTCACAGGTTTTGGTATGTAGAGTAGTATTGTAATGTTGTAGTTCCCATAGGCTGTATGTAGATTCTGTAGGTTTTGTATCTTAAGGTGATTGGTTAATGCTCATTAGAATATTCACGATAGAAAGGGTTAAACTGGAATGTAACAAGGAGCTCGGCCTCTTTGCGTGCCTTCCCTTGGACCCTCTTAGACTTTGTACTGGATCTCTGGACCCTTCCCCAGTCAGGCTGCCTCCCCACGACCAATAAAGCACGTGTTCCAAAGAGTATCCTGATCTTCAGATCATCTCTCTCGCCGGACAACCAGCGTGCTTTCTAATACTTTGCCTTCTGAAGTATTTGGAGTCTTTCCTCTTTTGTGTCCTACAGCGACATCAGGGTAGAAAAAAAGAGTTACATTAGGTGTTATGTTGAGCAAGGTGAGGCAATGAGCTCAGAACCAGTTGTATGGTTTTGCATTGCTGTGGGTCATTCTGCAGGCGGGAGAAAAATCACTCTTGAAAATGTTTTAACTATTAGAGTCCTAAAGATAATCCTGAAGATTGAATAATCTGTTATAATCTCATTTAGAATTTGTTTCCCTGAGCCTGCACACTGACAAAAACACTGTGTAAAGCTCAGGTTATATCTTTATCCTCCTGTGTGCACATAGCTTTTGAGACACTAGACTACTGAATCCCAAATCACTCAACTTTTTGTATTTAGTCTCTTTGTCAGACCTGTATTTGAACTACATAATGTGGACAAAACTTGCTAGGAACTTCAGCAATACAAATTTTTTGTTGTTTTGTTTTTAATGAAAGAAACCCCCACTTGTTAGATCTATATGTGCATATTGGTGCATGTTCACTGGGACAAAATAGACACATGGACAGATGATGTGCTGCTGGGTTAACAGTAGAGATGCCAGGGTTGTGCCAGCTGGAACATGTTGGACAGCAGTGTTTTGGTCACTAAGAGGATAAGAAAGCCTAATTCTACAACACTGAGAAATGCCATCAGAATCTCCTAGGGACACAGGATGAAGTCAGGTATGTGGCAACTGAAATTCTAGCTGTGCATTTTCAGGGAAAATGTTGGGGAGATATATAGCTAGTCTGGATGGCAAAGTGTGTAGATATGATTTGCTGCCGTTCAGCACACCCAGTTTTATCAAACCCTACTTTTTCAAGTATGCCTTTCCAGCACTTGGCTTGTACACATAGGTTAGTATCATAGGACCCTGGTACCACTTCTGTGCAGAGGTGTATGCTGATTTTCAGATGCATTGTAGATCTTTGGCCCTACAAAATATGCAGCCAGAATTGTATGTTACTCATCAAATACACTGGGAGGTAGTTTTAGGAAAAATAAGCAGGAGCAGATACATTTAAAAGCTGCATATGCATATATGAGTATATTTTTCCTTCTTGTGTTGTGGGGAATGGATTTGTAGAGAATTCTCAAAGCCTGACTGAGGGCTCACATCTGTATGCAAACTCTGAGAAAAAAAATGCTGACTTAGAAAGACCATGGAATAGGACAGACATTGTTGAGAGAGAAATGGAACTAGAAACAAGTTTCAAATGGTGGCCTTGCAAATAGACTAGATACATTGGAGAAATAGAACTATGAAATATGTATTTTAGTAGGACCCATGAAGGGTAATTCTAGATGATTGGCTTTAAAGCACTTTGTGTGGCAAAAGCTGATAGGCCAAGAAACGCTTGTAATGTATTCTAATTAGGAAATAGTTTAGCTTCTGATTGTGATGGCATGAATTGTAACATCTGTGCCATCTCACCCTTCACATGAGACTAAAAATGGAATAAAAGTTTTTAAAATGCCTCTCAGGAGTCCTGTCTCTGGTTCAGAAAAAGGGATAATCTGACATTATGTAAATTTTGGTGTTCGGGTAGGAAAAGAAAATACTTTTTTTTTTTTTTTAATTATTATTGAAGTTCTTTCAAAGCAGTGTTTAATCAAGCCATCAAACTAGTAAAGTCTGCTTTTGGAAATTACATTTTTTAGCAAATAGTCTAGTGACAGCCAATGGAGTGGTGTGGGGAGAATCAGAAGTGAATCATGCATTTTCAGACTACAGCCAACTAGTTATTGAGTTGTGCAGCTGCCATGTAGGTCACCAAGTTGCTCAAGGCTAGGTTTGCAGCTCAAAGGTCAAGATTCAGTGTGTTGTCCTCCTCTTCCGAGAGACTTTGTGACCACAAAACAGATGAAGTGGTGACAGACACAAGAAAGGGCTGGGGCCCGAGGGACATCTAACTAATTCTTGGGGTGATGTTTATTTTCCCATGATTTTTGTTTGTGAAGGCTCTCTGTGACCTGTAGTCAGTCTTACAGCAGCAGTAGGGTGAAGCTGCGGCAGGACTGAAATGGAGAGGTTATGAAAAACAGCCTGAAGGGCCAGTGGCCACTGTCTGTTTCCATTTGCAAGAGAAAGAGGTGACCTGCTTGTGCAGCCTGCCTGATAAAACACAGAACCAAGGTTTGAAAGAGGGCAGTGGGGAAAATAGGTCTTCAAAACTGTTGGAAATGAGTCAGGACCAGCAAGAAGACCTCCTTTCTGGAGGTATTAATGAGATACTTCTCTTCTGAATCAATGACAAAATGGGTAAAAACTTCCATTTTTGCAGACTTCAAGCAATAACTTAATGAAGCAATTTATCCTTTTAGTAGCAATAGCCTAGACCAAGTCTTGGTTTAACCCCTGTGCTACTTGCTCATTCCTAAATTCAAATGTTGCTTTACTCCGTGAGATGTTCAGGTCCAGCTGTGTACAACTGGAGATAAGTTTGGCATGACTGAAGCTTTTCTGTCATTTGGAGCCTGCTATTGAAAGTGTTATGAACTTTGCTTTCTCTGGTTTATTTGTAGAAATGCTGCATGACCGGGTCTTCTTGTGCCTCAGCCCATATGTAAAATTGTGTTGCCATGGGATCTTTTTAATGACACAGGTTTTGCTTTGTATGACCTTTCCCGTACAAAAATTCTGTTTTGATATTCCCAAAAATATCAATTGGCTACAATACTGTTTTTTATTTTTTAATTATATCTAAATAGTTATTTGATTGTTGCTTAAAAGAAAAAACTTGAATTTCTATGTGTGTCCAGATTTTGATCAAGGAAAAGATGTTATTTTTAAGAACTGGTTTAGGAATCAAGTCTGTGATACTTAGACCTTTTAACTTTTTTTGCAGAATTTAAAATGAAGGGTCAATAGTGAAGAATGGTCTTGTGCTTTACTAATCTAATTTTAGGAGCAGCTTCTGTGTAGTTTGAATATTGCTGTCTGTACTTCTGCTAATAATTTACTTGCTTGATTTTCTTTTAAATGTGACATACACTGTTCTGTCTGGATCTTTATGTAGCACACTGATCACTGTAAAGTTGCCTGCTTGCTGAATATTATCTGCTTGGTCTGTGTCTTGCAGGCAAATGCTAAATTAAATAGAAATCTACTAACTAGAGCACACTATTTAAAATTCCCATCCCTCAATAAAATGTAAAAACCAAAACAAAATGCTGAAGCAGGCTGTGAAGTAAAAGAGTAGTGATCGCAAGTCTCACTGTGAAGGTATGCTGAATGTCAATGAGTTAAAACAAATAAGAGGGGAAGGGAAAGCAGCATGAAAAGGGAAGGCAGATTGAAAATAGTGGAGAGGCCAGAGACGAAAAGAAGGCAGAGAATCATAGCTGTGGAAAGGGAGAGGTTAAGGGATTATGTAGACAGAAGGCAGGAGATTTAGTGAATTTATATTTATCCTGTAAGCGATGTCAGAAGCGTAACTACCAAGCGCCTTGAGCTGCTGGATTGATACCACAGCGGTTCAAAATAGTAAGATGAGATAAGGAAGGAGATGCAGGTCAGGAAGAGTCATTTTCTATGTTCTGTTGACACGTTTTAAAAACTGCTCGCTAGGGCTTGGATTCCTGACTTCACGCTTGAGCCTCTAATTGTACAGTACAAGGGATACTCTTGGTGAGAGTTGTACATGAGAAGACTCTCTAATTAAGCTAAGCCTATGGGTTAAAGCTATCTCTGTTGTAATTGCATGTGTTTGATTAAATTTGCTGTAATGTATTGTTTTCTGTTTGTTTGTTGGAGTTAGTTTATTTGGTTTTGTTTTTATTCATTAATAATTCTTAAAGATGTGCTCTTAGCTCCTTCTAAGGCTGAAAAGAAAGCAGGAATAGAGTGTGCTGCTAGAAGATTACTAGGGTGTTGGGAGTTTTCATTAAAAATTAATTCTCTTGATGGATTTTGATGTGTTTCTGAAACTTGGTATTTGCTTAACATTAGTTTCTTTGTTTCTGATAAAGAAAAGGTGCATACCTATGTGTAACACTGCCATATTGCTACCAATTCATGAATTCTGTTGTTCTTTCTTGCTATTTTTAAATGCAAATACTCACAAAGCTGGTTTATGCAGGATTTTATCCAATGTATACTGAACTGCAGCTGAACAGCTTTACTGTTGGCTAAAGCTTATTAATGATGAATTAGTCTTTTTCCACACTCTCATGTCATCTGATTAATGATCAAAATATGAAGATTTTCCGTCCTAAAGATCATAATCTTGCCTTTAATTTTTAAGTGCTGGTTTGTTTTGTGTTGTGATTGACATTGCAATTCGCATTTTGATTGCTAGTAAATAAAGGCATATGTGCCTAAAGAGTTACCCAATCCATGTTGGAGATGAAGGTGTGTTTCAGTGAAAAGAAACAATGTAGGTGATAAGTAACTTAATATATTGGTGGGTTTGGTGCTGAAGCCTAGAGGGAAGAAGCTATTAAAATAAAGCTATTCTTACACAAAGCTGTCTATATAAAAGGAACAAGCTAAAAGGAGAGTTGCTGGTTTGAAATATTAGTCTAATCTTTTCACTTTTACCCTCCTTTCATTTTTCTTTCAGCTTTGCCTTAAGATTTTTACATTCTTCATGGTCAGGCATGTTTGGACACTAGCTGAACAGTAGAGGTGGAGCTGAAGTAATAACAAAAGGCAACTGGAAAATCAATAGCACAATGCAGTGCAGCTGATATCTCTGCACTGCAAATCATAATTTTGACCCTGTGCGATGGAAAAGTGGCTCCTGTGGGATACAGAACACTTTGCAGGAACTTCTTGCATTTTTTCATCTTGAAAGGGCTTTTGACACCTCACCACAGTTTTCTTATACCTTGAGACACCCTTGTCTATTATAAGCATCTTCAGTGCACTGATACAGATTGAATAGAGGAGGCAGCCAAGAAGAAATAATATGGCAGAATTAACAGGCCAAAATAATTAATTTGTGAGGAAGTAATCTATTTTCATGTTTTGGTTGTATTTTCCTAGCCTGGATTTCCTATAGAGGTCAGAAATTATTTTATGGTGTGTATCAACACTCCCAAACTTTGAGCTTTAAGAAAAGAAGAGATTTTTGCCTTTCCTGTGGAAAGGTGAAATAGAGAGCCTGAGTGGTTTTTGCTGTTTCCCCTTTAACAGAGCTGGTATGAAAACCTCAAGTTTTAAATGCTTAGGTTAAAGAATGGGAAAAATGGCAGCTGATTTTTCTCTTCCTCCTCAAAAAAAGGAGGTGGGTTGGAAGACTGGAAAGTAATTATCTCTGTGATAAAATGCTTGTTCTCTGTAGCACAGGTCCTTGTTCTTCTGGGTATTTTGACTTACTAAATCAAACTTACTCTTGTTGTTCTCTCTCTCTTTTTGCACTTCCCCTCCATTTCCTAGTGTGGATAATATCAACCTGTTGGCAATGTTCATAACGTCCAGATAATCCTTCACTCCTTTTCCTGTTAAAGTCAAGCTGTCAGTGTATGACTTTGGCTATGCCTTCCCTGCTGCATATGGAATATATCCCCTTACAGTTCTTCCTTCAGCTGAGGCTTCTTGACTGTTCCTTCATTTTTGATTGCTTAAATTCTGCCTCATTTTTCTCCTTCACCTTGCTTTCTCAGAGACCCATTCTAGAGCTTACAAGTCACATTTTTGTTCCTTCTTCTCACTGTGTTTTTAATTCCTTGTCTGCTAGTGAAAATACAGTTTTAATAATTCAGCAGTAAGTAAGTTATTATTAAATCTTCTTCTTTCTGGCATGAAATAATAATAAAAATGATTATGATAGTGATAACGACAACAATAATAATAACAGCAACATCACACTTCTTCCTTCACTCCTCCACTGTTTATATTATCTTTTCCACCTACAGGCATTCAATTCATAAAAGTGTTTCTGTTTTCCTCTTTTCAGGGTCTAACATGTTTTTGGTGGAGGTGTATTGATAATCAGCTCTTGCCATTTCAATGTGCTTGCCATTTCAAGACAGATGTTGTTCTATAGCAGTAGTATGCCAAGTGTGAACAGTAATCATCATATTTGTGGTTGCTGCTTATGGTAGTTACTGAAGAATAAACATGGATGATCTAGTACTCTTACATTTAGAGGAAAAGTTTCCCCTCTGAAAACCTGAGAGAAAATGTATCATACTAATCCATATTTCAATCCACCATAATCCAGCAATCCAAACCATGGTTAAGTAAACATATAAAATTTCTCAAGGCTCTTCTTGGTCAGAAATGAGAAGGTAAAGGGCAGTATACCTTAAGTTCTTTCTCAGCAGAAGTGCTCACAAATGGAAATACTCCTGCAATAGTTGGAAGTCTGGCAATTTGAAATAATTGCAGTAAGATATGTAAGTACTAAGTAGCTGCAAAATCATTGCTCTTTAAATGCTTCCTTTGGAAAATATGTCAAATGAATCAACACCTTCATTAAAAATACTGTTCTTTTCCCTTGTTTGCTTGAACCCCAGGAAGAAGTAAACGATTTGTATTGATGACAAATTTTGCTCCTTTCAAATATATTGTCTCACAATGATATTTTCCCCATAGCAACTCTCTTTGGATTAGAATTGTACTTTAAAAAACACAAACCAAGATGATTTCCATCTGGCCAATATTTTCCCAATGTTGTAATATGTAAACTTGAATATGTTGTAAGGGCAATGTTGTAAAGATAACTTTGGACAACACCATATAAAACCTTTTTCATGCCATCAGTCTGTATGCCCACTTTGCACAGTTTTTCACATACCAGAAATCTAAAAAGAAATGGGATTACAAAATGAAAACAAACATACAATGCCCTCATCTTCCAAACCCAAACAGTCAGAAGAATTTACAACAGGACATAATAATTTATTAAATATAAATGGGGTAGAATTGTGAGGATATTGATGAATGAAGTTCAGACTGCAATGGTGTGTATTTCTTTTTGTTTCCAGGTGCAGAGACTAGTCAAACACTTCTGTCTCCAAAATAGAGTGTCTATGTGTGAACTGCCTTTTGGGAATGGTTCCTGGACTCTCCTGTTTACTGGTCATTACCTGGGAACTAGTCAGCAAGAGTGCTAATTTAGGAGAAACAGTACTGTTGTCAGGCAGTGTCCTAGCCATTTGCCTGGCCTGGGTGGTGGATTTCAATGCTCCAAAAGGCCTGGAGGGTTTTAGTAGTACTAGTATAGATGCAATCTCCATTTTTAAAAAGAAAAAAAAAAAGAAAAAAGGAGATTTTTTTAATGACTGAAGATGTATTTTATAGTTTGATACTAGAAACATGTGAAATGGTAGCTGTGTTCATGGCACTTTCATTTTAAGTGGAAAATCTGAATAGCTGGGAGAAGGATCTTAACTGTTGTTGGTAGTTAAACCAGGAGTCACACTGGTTTTAGTAGGTGCTTACAAAACATCTGTATTTCGGATATGTGGCTGTAATCTTGGATTCGTACCTGTAATCTGTTCTGTGATGACAGTCTTGATCTTTTGGGGGGTTATAGGGGATGTGTGTTTGTTGTTTCACTTGAGTGCTCTTAGCAACAGAGTCTAATACAAAAGTACTCTGCACAACTGAGTTAATGGTGTTCTGTTTTCATTTTTATGGACACAAGCTCCAAGCCCTATAGAGGAGTGATAAATGAGATGTGGCTGTTTCTTTATTTGAAGATTACTTGCAAAAATGCAGATGAGATTCTCTATGGAGTCCTATGCATGCCACAGAAATGCTGCAGAACATACTTTTAATCCTATTTAGGCTTTTCAGGACATAATGTAGCAGATCTTTCACATTCACCCTATTCATTTAAAATTGAGAAACAAAGATAAATACTGCAAAGTCAGAGGATGATAGTTGCTCTTGTGTTAGATGGGACAGCTAGTTGGGGTGTGAGTTAAATTCTGAATCTGTGCTGTGCCAGCCAGAACTTTATTGACTTCAAGAATTTATTTTGAGACATTCAGTGTGTCAGTCAGTGGAATGCACCACATGCATTGACCGTGCTTGTTCCTGCTCTGTGTGAGTTTTCTTTAGCTCCATCCTTGGAAGGGGAAGGAAACAGCAGAGGTTTTTACAGATGGTGCCATGAGTGATTCAGTGTGCAGATGCAGCCATTCAGATAAAATCACACCAGCAGCTCGCAGTGCCCCTGCCAGTTGCTAGGTGCATATCCAGGGAGGTTTTCTGTTTTGACTGGAGAATTCACTCACATTTCCAGGATTTCCAGAGTTTTCTCATATGGTCTGTCAGTTGGCACTTAGCAGCCACCAGAATTAAGAAAGGTTGAGCAGGAGTTATCAGCCCTTAAACCAAACTATGCTGCTGGCTCGTGGGATTAAAGCAAGAAGAATGGCACATCTAAATGGAAAATGACCAATCCACACAGTTTCAGGACAGCGTGTTCAGGACAGTTCTGGTTATTTTTTGTGTGTTATACAAAACATTATATGCACTAAAGAAGTAGCAATTTTCATCCTCTTACTTCTTGAGAATCAGAGAATTGTTTGTATCTTGCCCAGAAGAATTTATGGTGTAATTTCAGTGAAAACACAGTAGGGGAATGCTTAATTCACATTGTGATGATGAGACCTCACAAAGTAAATCGTGCAGTTGTCCTGAGTTTTAACTTAAGTGTGGAAAAATGCTACTGTAGAAGAGAAATTCCAGTTGGAGGATGCTGGTATATGTGGGCGTGTGGAAAATCATGCTGCCAAAGGCCAGAGTCCACAGAGGAGACAGAGGCAGAAATCAACTTTATTTGAGTAAAGGTAGAGACCTCTCTGTGCCCTTTGTGGAAGGGGAAGAGAACGAGCCTTCAGTTGTGTAGAGATTTTGGTTGTTATGTGGTAAACTACAAAGATAGCAGTATTGGTAACATCTTACTAGCATTTTCACCTGTACTTTTGTTTCATTCTGTTATCCAGAAATTCTTTCCTGTGAAAGGACACATAGTTTTTAAATCTATAATCACAACCACTGAGGTAATTTTTACTAATCTATGTTCTCCTTCTTGTTTTATATTTCACATTTGCTTTCAGGTGTCAAGGGATGAGTTCTGTTTCAGCTAGGTTTGTGTAAATAACTTGCTCTCTCCTGACTCTGTTAGAGGCTCATTCATCTTGTGAATGTAGGAAGAGTTACAGGAGGCTGGGTTGGATTTGGGAGGAAGGGGAAGTAGGAATTACACTTCTCTGTATCCACAGTGCTCCTGCCTTTTGGCACCTCCTATATTACTGCCTTCTCTGTAATGGGTAAAGATAACAAATCTGTGCCTAAACACAGATTCCCTTCTGAGGCCAGGATCTGATTTGCCATTTGCACCTCTTTCTCATTATCTATTTCTTCAGTCCACCAGACAGTTTTCAGTCATTTTCACAGAATCTCTTTGTGGCACTTCCAGGCTGTGATTTCTACATTTTCTTTGGAAGTGGGGCTTACTGTCTTGGAAACACGAATCTAGGTAGGTTGATAAACAATTCCCCACTTTGCTAATTCCTGTAATTCCTGTAATTATTTCACAGGGACTATTCAAAGAACTCTTACAGATTCTGTAATTCATTGCTCACTTGTGTCCCACTGACTTTTATCACCCCAAGGTACTTTTTTGGATCATCATTTTGATGATAATGATTTGGAGTTAGTCTTTGGAATATTTTGGATGGAGGTTGTTTTGCTGTTTTTGTTTGTTTGTTTGTTTGTTTTGGTTTTTTTTTTTTTTTTTGTGGGTGGGGTCGGGGCATGGGTGGGTGGTTTTTGTTTTTGGTTTCTTTTTTATTTGGGTTTTTTTTAACTGTTTTTTGTTGGCTTGTTTGTTTGTTTTGTAATCTTTTGGAATTTATTTGCTCTGTGAATTATCTTGACTCGCTTGTTATATTTTGTTGCTATTGTAACATACTATCTGTATAGGGTAATGTGTATATCTGTATGTTTGTGCACACCCTATACTTTTACTATAATAGTCTGTAAAGTTGTAAGGCTTTTATAATATCCTAAGTGTCTCTATGGGAATTTTTTGCAATTCTTTCATATGAATCAGGTTTTGCAATACCTACACTGTACCTTAAAAACTTCAATTTCTACACCTTTTTGCTCATTAACTAGGTTATTCTTAAAAGTTTAGTTTATTTTACTTGATTTTAAAAAAAATCTTAATTTTCATGGTCTTCTTGGCTGATGTCTCTCAACCCAAATTACACATTTAAAATATCTTTTCCAAAGCTTTAATGATATTTATTCATTTTTAAATTGAAATTGCGTCTAAAATATGACAATATTTATAGTACAGATTTTTGTTTGTTCTTTTTACTTGCACTGTCATGCGAAATAGTCAGTGATAGTGGGGTGGTTCAGAAATAGTGCAGATGTTCCTAGGTCCTACAGGTGCTTTCACAAAGCATGAGAAAACAAATAATTTTGACAACTAAACCTCCCATTCTTCCTGTTAAAACTCAACACTGCTAATACATTATAGAGTATGAATATTCACATATTTTAATGTTTCTTTTGTGTGGAGTGTGTGTGTGTGTTTGTGCTGGAATTTATTTACACACCATGTCCAGGAAATGGTACCTAGTTTTCTGTCATGAGGCCTAAAAGTAGTTCAACGGATATCATTATTCTGAAAAAACAAACTGAATGTTTTTTTCATCCATAACTCCAATATCTGCTTTTTCACTGTTCTTTCTTACTCTGTGAATGCTCTTTGTTTCCTTTTGGTCAGAACTACCGTTGTAATCCAAAACCCGTAAGAAAGTTGTATTTTCTTTTTAGATTTTCCATAAATAGCCCGATGATGGAAGGGCTTGCATTTGATATCTTTCCCTTAACCTGCTTTTAAAAGCTTTATATTTTATTGTTTGGAAGATGACAGGGAAGATGCAGATGTGGATTTAGTTGCCTATGCCTTCTTTCTTCTTCTCCCCACTGTTCTCAGGAGGAGCTTTTGGTAATTTTGAGGGCACCAATTTCTAAAAATTATTTTGATGCCCTTCTTCTGCTTAGCCAAGCTGTACTTCAGCAGTGTTCCAAGAAGAATTTAAATTGTACCAGGTGTTGACAGGTGTGGCCCAAGAAGTAATGTACAATTCTTGATTCCCAAGGAGGTTATTGGTTTTGCTGGTGATGTCCTCACTCCCCTCCTGCCTCAGAGACAGCTCTGTGGTTCCCTTGCTGCCTGTCTCAGTATCACTAGTATAATTTTTATTAACCTGTTTCCCTTGAAGCAAAACTCCATTTTTTCACAGTTGGTCACAAAGGTAATCTGTATAGAAAAGAATTTCTTTGTTCTTTTCACTGTGTCAAAGTGGGTTTTAAACTGCTTTTCTAGTTTCTGGATTTTTTTTAAAGAACAAGCAGGTTTACAGTGACATGCAAATTCTGCCTGAAATTCTTGATTCACTGACTTTGCAGTAGTCAGAGGAGACAAGAAAAGCTGTGATTGTGGTGAACCTGCAGAGCTGGTTTGTGCCCTACATAATGTTTGGCACTTCTCTGAGAGAGGCAGAAGAAATTGCATTTTCTAACCTCCCTCTGCCTTCTCTGTCTCCAGAGGATTTCCTGCTTACGCAGTAACCAAAACGTTTGCTGGAGGAGGATTCTGAGTGTTTTATCCTGAAGACTGAATGATGCAGAAAGATTATGAATCCATGGGGAAGCCAGTTTATCGAATTCTGTTTTCCTATTCTGTCTGTACAAATTTCATATTGCTTTGTAATTAAAGTTGAACCTGCTTCTACAGGATAGTTTTTCTCATTTTGAACTGTGAAGCTTTGCCCATGTGTTCCTGAAATAGATCAGCTAAATGTATGCTTAAGAAAGGAGGGAAATAAAAGGGAAAGTACTGTCCTCCTAAAGGTTCAGTGGGATCCCTGTAGCAGTATTTCTTTGCAAAAATACCATGAGTTGAGTTTTCCTGCTGAGAGAGGGATTTCTGCTTTATGAACAAGATGATTGTATATTTCTCTTCAAAGTAAACATCATTCTGACACAATTCGTGCATGCTAGATATTTTATGCACTCACTGGAATAAACAAAACAATGCTGTCTCAAGCACTTAGTCTGTGGTTAATGTTGTGCCTCCTTTTGCACATCTTTCAGCTGTATCAGAGATCAAAATGAACTCCAGCACTTGAGGGCATCTGGGAAGGATTTTAGACACTCTGGAGGAAAGTGTGTCTGTAAAGCCTTAATGATTGCTCCTTCATCTGTGCAGATTTGCTTTAACTGGTGCCAGATCTGCTGTAATATTGATGACATCCTTCACCTTATTAGAGGCCCAAATGTAAAACAGCATATGCTAGTCGTCAAATTTTGTTCCTTATATAGCGAGACCACAGATGTTGAAGGCTACAAAAAGGATGTGGGCTACAGCTACAGGTTTGGCATGGAACATGCTTTCTGTTAATTAAATGAAAAATGTTTACAACTCTGATTTTTGTGCACTGGGGACATCCTATGGCTTAGCTGGTGTGAGATTTTGATTAAGAGAATTCTGGGAGAGTTCTCTGACAGTGAGGCAATTAATAAAATGTTGTAAGATATAATGGTAAAGCTGTATGTTGAGTGACTGCATTTATCCCTGAAAGAATATGAGAGTATGTGGAGGTACAAATCTCCTGTTGCTTTCCATCTGCCTTGGTCTTGGTCTGGAGATTTGATGAAGCATTTGGCATTTAGGACAGAGCACTAGTAGTTGGTGAAAAATTAGACATGAGCAGTAGGAATGTTTAGCCAGATTGGGAAGTATTGGAATTCAGTTTTATGGGCTGCAATATGAGATTGCAGAATACCTGAAGTGGGCTGCATTAACCCAGGGTCATTGCCAGGGCTGCGCCTGGAAGTGGGCTGACTGATGTAGTCTGGTCCCTCAGAGAAATAAGGGATACTTCTGATGAATTTTATGGTTCTAGTGGGAATATTATCCCCTAATATCTATTTATAATGTTCCTATAGGGCATGCTGAGAGGTGTAGATTTTAGGAATTAAAGGAGAATTTAAATATAAAAGCTGCTGTTGGGAGAGAGGCTGTAATGGCTGTATAATTTGGAGTACTTTCTGAGTTCTGCAAGAATGACGATAAAATTCAAAAAATCTGAGAATGCTCTCCCCTCCATATATGTGGATACATTGATGTGGGAATATGCTCTCTGAGATTCCTTTTTCAAAGGATACATTTAGTTCCTCAGGTGACTGTGTGGGATAGAGTATCTTTCACTGCACTAGAACTTGTCTTCTGCAGAGTTCCTGAATGAGAATGTGCTTTGCTATGAGTAGTGTGGAAAAATGAGTTATCATTCTTATTCACGGTCTGTCTTCCAAGCCTCTCCCATTTTACAGAGAGGAGATGAAGCTTGCATTGATCACAGCATGGCTGTAACACTCACTCCAGATTTGCAAGGTCACTGTGTCCCCTTGAAGTTCTCAGGAGAAAAGTGTCATGGAGGCTGTTCCTACACTGTCACTGCTCCAGAGTTGGTGGGGTTTAATTGAAAAATTTGCTTTTCTCCTGTGCGGGGTAGATATTGTGTCCCCGAGGAATGTTAAGCATTAAGCTTTCCTGTATCTTTGCCATTCTCACCAGCTATGACCTTGTGTACAGCAGTGTTACTGCCAGACCTCAGGCGCACCAGATCATCTGAAGCACTCTCTTTTTCGTTATTGTTTACAAGACAACCATTTGGGAATATAAATAGAGAGCATAGCACAGGAAGCATTTGGAATTTCCAGAAATCACACCATATGCCTCTCAGGGGCTTACAATTTGGTGAAAGCAGAATTGTATTCTTTCAGAGCCCATTGTTCCTCAGAGCCACAATTGTCACAGATTATCAGTCGACCCTTTTCTTCTTTTTTGCAAAAGGGGCTGATAATAATTTTCCTCCATACTAGTAGTTTGTTTTCTCTATGATTGTTACCATTTTATTTTTGCAGGATTTGCCATTTTTAAACTAAAACTGTATGTTGTGAAAGTTTGAGCAACTTCCATTAAGAATATCTGTTATTTCATTTATGTAATTTAAAAAAGCCACACCAGACAACTAACACTCAGATGCTTCATTTGTCTCTGTATATCTAATGAATGCTAGCAGCTGAGGGCCAACATGCAAATGACAGCTTGAAATGAACGAAACATGTGGAGTGCATTTCCATGGGCAGTGACAGCAGTGTTTACTGCACTCACATTATCACAGTAGTGCCACAGAGCCTAAGGCATGGATAAGAATCCCATTTTGCTATGCAAAAAGAAAATAAGATACACTTCCTTGTCCTGTCTAAGGACAGAGACAGAGTGGAATAGTATGTTATATATATAAAAAAAAAATAGCTGGATGCTGTTTAGATGAGAAGTTGTTCTTGAATCCGTATGTGCTCCTGGTTCATGACAAATGTGAGAGAAAACATAGCAATCTGAAACCTTTTTGCCAATCAATGTTAATAGGTTCAGTTGGACAGGCAATAGATAATTATAGAATCATCAAATGCAATTGAGTTATTTTCTGAGCCAGGGTTCTGAGCCCAAGTCCTTTAATTGAGACTGTTGCCTAGAAAAACCAGTAGATGAGACCAGTAGAGGAAGAAATGACTCAGGGCAGTGTGGTGTGGTGGTCTCTGCATATTGACATCTTTGCCAAGAAAAGAGGGGATTGGAACATGAAAATGAAATGTATTTTGCATTCAGTTTTTTTTCTGCAAAAGGTCTGACCTGGGAGGAAATGCACTTCCTTGTTTTGGAAGTTTAAGAAACGTACTGTGGGAGCTGAGAAGGATAGGTGATTGTTATCTTCTCTCAGTCATGAAGAAGGAGACGAGGCTTAAAATGAGAGGGTCCTGAGAGGTACCTGTTAGCTGAGCTACAACTGGGAACAGATGGGTGAAGGTTATCTGTAGATAATCATGTTCATGCCCTCTGCTGGACTTGCTCCAAGAGTTCTATGTTTCCCTGGCACTGAGGAGCCCAGAACTGGACACAGCATTCCAGATATGCCTCACCAGGGCTGAGTAGAAAGACAGGATCACCTCTCTTGCTCTGCTGGCACTGCTCTTCTTAATGCACCCCAGGAGACCATTTGCCTTCTTCATCACCAGAGCATACTGCTGGCTCATGGACAGCTTGTTGTCCACCAGGAACCCCAGGTCCTCCTTCCCAGAGCAGCTTTCCAGTTGGTGTCTGGGGTTAGTCTTCCCCAGTATAGGACCCTCCTTTTGCCTTTGTTGTATTTCAGGCAGTTCTTCTCTGCTCATCTCTCCATCCTGTCCAGGCTGCACTCTGGGGTACTGGCCACTGCTCCCAGCCTTGTGTTATCAGTGACCTGCTGAGGAGGAATCTGTCTCTTTGTTGAAATCATTGCACTCAGTATTGAACCTGGAGGCACCACTTGTGACAGGCCTCCAACCAGACACTGTGTCCTGACTGCTACCTTCTGGGTTCTGCCATTCAGCTGTTTCTCCATCCACCTCCACATCCACTCATTAAGATGGTATTCCTGACTTTGCCTTTTATGATATCATGGTACCTAGAGCATTGCTTAAGTTCAGGTAGACAACATCCACCATTCTCCCCTCATCCATCCAGCCAACTCTCCCGTCATAGAAGGTAACAATTCGGTTAAGCATGACTTCTTTTTGGTGAATCCATGCTTACTACTCCTTATCACCTTCTTGTCCTTCACAAGATGCCCAGAGATGGTATCCGGGATGAGCCATTCCATCACCTTTCCAGGGACTGAGGTAAGGCTGACTGGCCAGTACTTCCCTGGATCTTGCTTTTTGCCCATTTTGAAGACCAAAGTGATGTTTGCTTTCTTCCAGCCCTCAGACACCCCTCCTGATCACCACAATTTTTCAAAGATGATTGTGAGTAGCCCAGATATGGTGTCTTCCAGCTTCCTCAAGCATTTGTGGGACTCCCATCAGGAGTCCATTAGTGCCATGGACTTGTGGATATCAGGTTTACCTAAGCAATCTCTAAGCTGGACTTCCTCTACCAAGGGAGAGTCTTTATTCCTTCAGACCTTGTTCCTGGGTCAGGGATTCTTACGGGCTGGTCTTGTCAGTGAAGACTAAAGCCAAGGTGGCATACTGAATGCCATTTTGGCTTTAGTCTCTCTGCTTTCTCTGCAGCCTGTTTCAATGGTTCCTCACTCTTTCCTTTTTGTCCTTGATTATTGGAAAAAGCCCTGCTTGTTATCCTGCATGTTCTTGGCAAGATTATTTCCAAATGGGCCTTGGCCTTCCTTGTTGCATTTTTACATACTCTGACAACATCACAGTATTCAACCCACCTGGCCTGGCCCCTCTTTCACCTCATCTCCTGCCTGGGTTTGAGTTTTGACAGTAATTCCTTGCTCATCAAGCACTGGTCTTGAGCCAGTATGAAGTGACGGTTGAATCTCGGACTCTCTAGGATCCTTCTTCTCTGTAGAGCATGTTCATATGAAATTCTTCAAAGAAAATCCCTGAAGAGATTGAAGTGTTAACTTCTCCTGAAGCTCAGGGCTGTTTCCTCCTCAAGCAATGCAGAATTCCATGATCTTATGGTCACTATAATGAAGGTTGCCAGAGCCTTCACATCTGCAGCCAGACCTTCCTTATTATGTAGTTTCAGGTCCAGCAGCACAGCTTTTCTGGTTGTCCCTTCCATCACCAGTAGCAGAAAGTTGTCAGTGCTTTCCAACAACTGCTTGGATTGTTTGTGCTTTGCTGTGTTGGTCCTACAACAGATACTAGAGTGGTTGGGTCCTCCATGAAAACCAGGGACTCTTGACTACATAAAGAAATATGCTGAAGCAGGAGACCACGGAAAAGATCTTTGCATCATTTTTTGGAAAGACACCAGTGGAACAAAACAGCATTTGGCAGGGTAGAGGATATGATATTGGGATAATGTAGTCACACAATAACAATAATGAAATAATGCCTTCATTTATTATACTTTTGTCTGCTTAGGGGTTAAGATGAATAATGATTATTTGTAGTAAGAATATAATTTTAGGAAATAAAGTAGATGTGTGTCATGAGAGCATGAACTTTGTCATACTTCAAAATTAACTGAACAAGTAAGAGGTTTTTAAAAGTGTTCCTTGACAGGCCAAGGATACATGGGCTATGACAGGGCTGTTAAACTGGTTGTGTATTAGGTGTACTTCCAAGAAGGTAATGAATCTCTGGATGCTTAGCAGTAGAATCCCATTTGCAATTAAGAAATGGTATTTTAATACTTCTTTGCTTTGAATTTGGCATGGAGAGTTCTGGCTGATTACTACTGCCCCATTGTGTGCTGGCAGGGTCACAGTCTTCTGGATGATATCATCTAGATTTATATTTTCCATGTTGCGGGGTTGTCTCTAATATTATCTACAAGTTTGAAAGGTGAGTTTCAAACTCGATTGAGCACTTCAAGTACTAAAAAATTGGTATACTTTTATACAACAAATCATATGTACTCTGACCTTAAGAGGTATGATTTTCAATTCTTTAAAAAAATTACACTTTTTGGCAATCAAAAATGGCTGGCATCTCTAATGTGAAAATTTTAATGTGAAAAACTCAGAGGCTTAGCACAATGTTAGGAAACACTGTATAAGGTGCAAGAGCAGGTGAGCTGCTTTTTGACTTCCAGAGTAGTTTGCTGTTTTGGAGAAAAAAGTTGAGGTATTAGGGAGAAGAAAACTCCATTTAGGAAAAAAATGTTTCTGTTGATTTTTATAAGGTATTTGACTAGATTGAGTTAGGCTAGACTAGTTTACTCAATTAGAATAGTTAAAATTAGACTACATAACAGGCTTTCAACATGAGGCAATCAGCTTATATGTTAGTGCTGAAAGACAGCAGTATAAGGAATATCTGCTAGAAAGTTATGAAGTTAAATAACTTTAATATCTTTAAATGAACATTTCCCAATTATCTTTAAAGGACTGTTTAGTGTGATTTAAGATTGTGGGGTAGACAGTGTCAACTCACTGTGTCAGTTTTCTATTCCTGAAAAAATATGTGAAGGAAACCCATTTTTATGCTTACTTCATTATTCATTAACTACTCAGAGATATTATGGGTAAGGTTCAATGTGGTACATGTGATCTATAAAAGTGGTTTTATAAAAAGGTTTTCTTATTTTGCAGAAGATTTCTCCTTAACTTCATTGGCTAATCAGAAGTGAATGTAGGTGTGCATAGTGCTCTCCTTACTCCTGATACCAGAGATGTAAGAGAGGGATATTCAAATACATGTACCTTTCATTGCATACAAATTTTAGTGTACTTAATTTTTTTTTCTCATCAGTTATAGGTAAACTATATGACAAGATATAGGTAAGCTACATGTTCATTAACTACAAAAAAGTTAATTGGGGCAATGTCTTTGAATATGAAGGCACATAAGTTTAGGTACTTTAAAATGCATTAATGCCAGTTAAGTAAGCATGTAACTAATTGGGTGAATCCATGCTTGTCCAACTCCTAGCAGAGTGGAGGATTTGGAGGGAAGTTAGAAGTTACAGCTGATCTGTGTTACTGTGGGAATAGGGATATGATTTGCATCAGCTTTAGGCAAAACCATACTATGAATAATACACAGAGTGTGCACGAATTTTTAAATTTTAGATTAAGGTGTGTACACTTCTGTTTGTTCAACCAGTTAGCAACATTCCCTTGAAGCAAATTTTCAATGCAAAACATCATGCAGGAAATAGATCAGTTTTCAGGTGCAAAACCACTTCAAAAGCTCGGGGTGAGAAACAGAAAATTGTATCTAGCAGTTCCAGTATGGAGAAATGATTAGCTCTTTTTGAAAAACTACTCCAATGTGCATTAAGGTGAGTGAAACCAACTGAGTGGTTCCAATGCAGTCAGTGCAAGCAACATGGTGCAGGATATGTGGAAGGTACATGGATTATACATGAGTCACCTTTATTTCCTGAATTATGTTTGGAATCTGGACTCTGCACATGGACAGTACATAAAAGCAGTTGCTCTGAAATACATGTTTATTCTTACAATTTTGTTGGCTTACACTGAAAAGGGTCATTTTCTCAGAGACATGACTTCATTTTGGTGGCGGTCTTCATTTTTTTAAGTGGTTTCTCAGCTTGCTGTGTTGAAGTTAACAGAGGTTTGGAATATTGTATCCAGCTCTGCTGGCACAGAGCTACTGACAGTCTTGGACTTCCAGCAAGAGCAATAGCTAATTTATTTGTTACCCCTAGTATGTTCAGTAATATTTCTTCAAGAAACTGAGAATTCTCTACCTAAATCACATGAGCATCACACGAGCTTTGAAAATTAATTTTATACAACAATTCTGAACTTCTATCAAGCCTAATAATTGATTTGTGTAAGGCAACATAGTTCTCACAAAGACACTCTTATTAAAGCACTCAGAATATTGAGGTTGTTTGCTTTATGTATTATAACAAAGCTGATTTTGTGCGTGGTACAAACTGTGATGATGTTAGTCCAGTGAGCAAGTCTGAGTTGCAGTCAAGGAAAAAGGGAAAGTTACAAACCAACCTATTGTCATAACAGCGTGTTATCAATAGTTGTTACAGATGCTTTGCTTCATTTTTCCTGCATGATATTAAGGAGTAAATAATAAATACCTTGTGGAATTGGAAATTTGAATTGTTTCACAGTACTGAATTTAAAAAACATACAACACTTCCATAAATGACAAACCTAAAAAAGATGTGTACCTTTTAATAGTATTTCTATATACAATATTTACAGCAAGAACTTTCCTTGAACAATTGCACAGATTGTTCACCTCTAGTTCTTGTAAAAATTTCAGAAACCAATAAGAACTGAAGAAATTATAGGAAAAAAATATAAGCCCAGGAGCATACATGAAAGTAGTACTGTAGATAATCCACCCCTCCAACTCACTTCCAAACTGTAGTTAAATTTTAATTAGTTGACATTTATTTTGTTTCCTTTTCAGTTGAATTTTAGTGCCCATTTCTGTTAGAACAAAAACGGAAATGATGTCTAGCTGTAGGAAGTCTTCCAAATGGAAATGGAAGTATTGAACCGAGGTGTGGTGATATTTCATCACTTAAATAATTTGATATGTATATTCAATATAACATGGTTAAATTGGATAACAGTTTTGAAGATTAGCAATTATAGGCAATCTAAAGGGAAAAAGTGCAAATATTAAAATGATTTTTTTTTATGTGTGTGTGTGTTGGTAGTTTCCTGGTTGCTATTTTATATCAAGTGTACTTGCTCAATGGTTTTCAATGTGTGTAAAGGCTGAAGTGCCAGTTTGACTTCAGGTTTTACTGACAAAAATTAGCAAGCAAGAATCCCGACTGGTTTGGAACTGAAGATCATTCTTGCTACTCTAAATTATGCTTGGTGAGTATTTTTGTAAATAGTTCCACCTTTGCAGTTCATCTTGTGGGCTAAATTCTGCCTTCAAATGCAGATGTCTGATTGCAGTCAGTGATTGCACAGTGCAGGGTGGGTCAGGGCTGAGAATGCTGGTGTGTGTACTGACTGTGTTGCTGTGCTACTGTACTGCTTTATGTTCTTGGGCACTCCTGCCACTGGCCTGTAAAACAGAGTCAATTATCAATTTAAAGAGAATTGGCAAGGCTCTGTTGGCTGTGTTTTCCTTAATTAAGTGTTATGCTTAGGAGGAGACAAATTTAAAGGTCCCATGTATTTGCATTTACTGAAATAGATCTTTCAATGTAGGTAATACTCTTTAAAGAAAGGTCACAAAAGTGTGTCAATCCTATTTTTGTACTATTTTCTTTTTATCATAACAAAATGATGTTTGAAAACGCTTTGCCAGAGAGAGACAGTGTTAGATTGGAAATTCATTTTAATAATAAATAGTTTTGTGAGAATAGGACATGTTTTTGAAGATACAAGTCTTACTGTTCTTATGAGCTAAAAGTAATCAAGCCCATTAATAATATGATTTTTGTAAGTAATTTAAAGCAAGTTTTAGCTTCTTCCATTTTCATAAACCTAATTTAGCCTGTATGAAATATCCAGTAAAGTGTATTTAAGCATGAGTCTCTAAGCACATCTATTTCAGTTAAAGAGAGAGACATTTTGGGGCATACAATTTCTCATGAAACATAATTTATAGAAAGGAGTATTATGAACATTTTTCTGATTCCTGCTCAGTACGTCACTATATTCTGTATAGTAATACTAAAGGTTGAATTACTGATCACAAAACATTGCCTTGTATCAGCAAAGGTTTTTAGGTAAATGGGAATCAGTGCTTTTTGTTACTTGGTAGTAAAAACATTTACTCATTTGTTGGGGATTTCAATGTATTTATTTGTTTATTTTAAAGAAGCTATATGTGTCTGAGGGGACAAATTCAGAAAGTGTGTATGTGTCACTTGTGGAGAACTTTTAATTTTTAATGGAACTCAGTATAATTCAGCAAAGTTATCCTTCCTCAAACAGTGCTATCCACTGCTAGTATTACCCACATCCATTGCTAGTACTACCCACATCTACTGCTAATATTACCATGTATTGTGCATGTATATGAAATTCTGCACTGTGGTATGTCTCAGCCATATGTGTAAAAAAAAGTGTTTTAATGTATTTATCTGGGTTTTTTTTTAAGATGCCTTTTTTATTATTATTTTATTTTTTTTATATATAGGAGTAGTGGATGAAAATTATTCTGAAAATCCTTGAAGGCTGGAAGCTGCTACCATTATCTGAAATTTTCAGCTCAATTATTCGGCTCCTGAACCACTTGATAGCTTAAACGAGAAATATTTCTGGCCCATTATCTTTTGATGTGTGACTAAAATCTCAGTCATTTAATATCTCTAGCCTTGAATCAATTCTATCTTTCTGTGATGTCATTGAGCAGAGAGTTTTCATTTTTTCATACACACCTGCACATCCACTCTTTATAAGGATGTCTTGTCTTTTGGGATGGAGGCAGAACCCAGGTTTTGTTCTTGCTGAAGGTTTTAGCAATGTAGTGTTAAGAACAGGAACCATGGCATTGCTACATGTACTTCACAGATCCCTTTGTACCTCAAGATTTGATGGAGGGGTTACAGTGATGGCTACTGACCACACCCTGGTGGCCTCTGCTACCTTGGCTGCTTCCCTGCCTTGAGACAGAGGACAGCGCTTCATTGACAGCTTGGAGAAGGATGGAGTTCATTGGGAATGATGGTGAAGGCTAGGGATAATTTGTCATGCCACTTGTATAAGGCAGCAGAGGTGTCTACGAGGCAAAATCTGTGTGTAGCTGGGGGACTCCTGAACCTTTCTGGGTATAGGCCTACGAGGAAGGCAGCTGGGACTCCAAAGATTTGCTTTGTTGCTGATGCAAGGACAAGATTATATTTGTGTAGAAACATTCGAGCTTTCTCTGACTTCATCCTCTTTATGTGTTTCCTTATCAGCTTCACTGGGGAGATTTTTTTTCTTTGGGACTATAGAATGCTTGCAAAACAGTTTTAATCCTATTTTTGTCATTTCCAAGGTCTCAAGCTTGCAGCAGTCCAGTTACAACATACAAATTTGGTATATTCTAATTACTATAGGATGCCTCAAGGTATAGTTGTAGCTTGAATATTAAGACGTGCTTACACTTTTATTGTAGAGTAGTGAACAAGTTTTGTCAAAAATTATCCATGGAACATTTAATTTTCAGTGTGAGATTCCTATTATTCTTCTTATTTCAGTTAAACAGTACATCTTAGAAGTTTTTCCATGATAGTATCTACACTATGGTTGGGGATGTACTTATGGTACAAAGAAGACTCTCGACTCAGGATTGGGACTGACTCATTGGTTTAAGCCATACTGAATACTTGGAACTTGCTTAACATTATACTGGCAAAATTCAGCCAATCTGAATTGGGCCTTTACCTCTTTGCTTTATGGATAATTCTTGGCCAGGTTTTAAACAATCTTACTATATCAATCTAAGTTCTCTTATTCCCAACCTGTAGGTGGGAATCCAGAGGCATTTGCTTGAATTTTTTTTTTTTTTTATATTCTCAATTGTTAGCCCTTTTTTTCAAAATTGCATGCTGAAAATATCTTCACAAAAGGCAAAGTATTCACATACATATGTAATATTGCAAGGTTTGTATTTTCTGCTATAGTCAATCTGTGGATGAAGAACCAAATCTACCAAAATCCTTCCTGGATTTCTTTGGTTTGTGCCTGTTCGGGTTTGATTTTTTTTTTTTCTCATAACAGAGAAGGTCTTGTGTGTGAAGTTGTCATTTGCACTGTCTTGCCCACAATGACCATGAGGCAATCGAGTTTAAAATTTCTGTTGTCAGGAAAAAATGTGACAGCAAAACTTCAACCCTAGGCGTGGGGAGAGCAGACTTCAGTCTCCTCAGGGAACTAGTTAGTGAGGTCCTGTAGAAAATGTTTTTGAAAGTGCTGGGGTATATCAGCGCTGGTCACTTTTTAAGCACCTCCTCTGAAGGGCACAAGAGCAGCAGTTTCCAAATGTCAAGTAGGCAAAGTGGAAGGCTGGCTTGGCTGAACAAGGATTGTCTTTTGGGGATAAGGGAAAAAAGAAAGGTGTAAACCCAGTGGAAGCCAGGTCAGATGACATAGAAAGTATACAGAGATGCTGCTCATCACTGCAGGGAGAAAATTTGTGTGGCCAAAGCTCACACAAAGTTGAAGTTGAAGCTGACCAAAACTGTGGGGGATAAAAAAAGGAGTTTTAAAAAATACATTAATAGTAAAAGGCAGTGCAGAAATGACATTGCCCTGTTGCAGAATGAGGATGGTCACCTCATGAAAAGGGATATAGACAAGCCAGAGTTGTTAAATGCATTCTTTGCTTCTGTCTTCAACACTGATGATGGGCTCTGGGATCCCAGTGTCCTGAGATGGAGGACTATGGGTGTGACAAACATAAATCCTCAGTTGACCCTGAAGTTGTGTGGTATCTGCTGCTCCAGCTGGATACCTGCAAATCTATGGAGCCTGATGAGATTCATCTGAGAATACTAAAATACTCAATACTGCCTGCTGTCATTGTGAGGTTTCTCAATGGTTTTTGAGTGATCTTGGGAATCTGAAGGGTTCCTAGTTGACTGAAAAGTGTCAAATGTCCCAATTTTCAAGAAGGATGAAAAGGAGGACCCTGGAAGCTACAGTCCTGTCAGCCTCACTTCAGTGACTGGTAAAATTATGGAGAAGATTATTCTGGGAATTACTGGAAAACACTAAAGGGTAATGCAGTCACTGGTCATAGCCAGCATGGCTTTGAGAGCAAAGCTTAATCTTCTGTCAAACCTCATTTTCTTTCATGCCAAGGTAACCCACCCAGCTGACCAATGGAAGCCAGTAAGGTTTTTGACACTATCTCTCATAGGATCCTTCTGGACCTAATGTCCAGACCAAAGCTGGATAAACACATCATGGGGTGGGTGAGTAACTGGGTCACAGGTTGGGCACAAAGAGTTATAGAGAATGGGGTGACATCGGACAGGGAATCTGTCACTGGAGGTCACATCCTCAGCCCTCTGCTCTTCAACATCTTCATAAATGACCTGGACACAAGACTGGAGGGGACACTGAGCGGGTTTGTAGATGATACAAAACTGGGAGGAGCTGTTAACTCCCCCAAGGGGAGGGAGGCCCTGCAGAGAGACCTTGACAAATCAGAAGTCTGGGCAATCACCAACCATATGAAGTTGCACAAGTGACATAATACCTGCTTCAGCAGAGAAAATTAATGACTTGTATGGCCCAGTTTCAGAGCCTGGATTGGTTCTGAATTTGCAATTACATCTTTTCAGTTGCTGCTGCCTCACTCAGCATGGTATTGTGACTTACCAGCTTGAAACCAATATTGTACAATCTGTCACTAGTTGAGCTCTCTTGCTCTACCTTACCATCTCTCCTTCTCCCTGCATACAAATTCATTTTGAAGGTGAGATATATTTTCCCAACACACTGAAGACAAATAGTTTATTTTGATGCAAGTTTTCATAAAAGGTGATTTGTAGAGAGATAATAAAAGTTTCTTTCTAGAGGGCTGGATTCAGCACCACTGGAGTG
Organism: Phylloscopus collybita; assembly: GCA_027886175.1. Classification (NCBI taxonomy): domain Eukaryota; kingdom Metazoa; phylum Chordata; class Aves; order Passeriformes; family Phylloscopidae; genus Phylloscopus; species Phylloscopus collybita. The sequence continues at coordinate 5,541,952 of JAJNNQ010000029.1, forward strand.
GCTCACAATAAGCAACTTCCAAAAACTCCATTCACAGGCTTTGGGTAAAAATCTCGTATCCTAATGACAATCTGTAACTATTTTATGAATCACACTGACTTGGTCCTTGAGATATTTACTCTGTGAATATCACAGTTAACAAAGAACTATGTAATTAATTTGAGTCTACTGAAAGTAGACCTTGATTAATTCATTGTCCACAAGGACAAGCATCGGGGAGTAGTTGCTCTGTGCTGGTTCCAGCTCTGCAATGCCAAAAAGCACTGCATGTTTTCTAAGCAGTTGGGAACTGAGGCAGCATGTTGCAGCTACTTCCCAAAGCCCTGGGAGAGTGGGGGAAGAATTTCCTGCCAGAATGCAAAAGGCATTGCATATCTGGGCCATTGGTGGAGCCTTGACAAAGTACGAGCTGGCTGTAGACCAGAATCTGCCATTTAAAATAATTTTATGCCTGGTTTAACATGTTGGAAACACATAAGCAGTAGCAACCAGTAAGCAAAAAGAATTGTTCAGCATCAGCCACTGCTTTCAAAACAATGAAGAATTAATTTGTAAAAAAATAAATGTAGGATTTTATGCATGTAGTAGATTAACTTTTGTGTTTGCACTGCTGGGCAGATACTGCTGTCATTTTACAATGTATTACAGTGCTGTAGTCAAAATATAAAACTGCAGCCTACTCTTACTGACAGTCACCTTCACTTTTGCTTTCTTACTCCTATATATTTTGTGTTTTCTTTGTAATGTCTTCTTTTACTAATTTGTTATGATTCTTACTGATAAATCTTACTTGGAGAAAATGGAGAGAAGGAAAGGGAATGATGACTGAACCAGAGCAAGAAAAGTAAGAAATGAAGGAGAATGTAGGAAGTGATGCTGTGGTCAGAAACTGGATTTGAAAAGAAAAGCACCTACTTCTAAAGCTTTAAAAAATCATAACAGATGGTAGCTTACAATTTTTTATTGTTTTCCTGTTTAACTATCGCCAATTAATTCAGGTTCTTTTCAAAGGGTCATAATTATTTTTTAGTAGCTGGACTGTCAGGTTGAAGTTTTCTGTTCCTTTGTTGGATAATAAGTGCTTTGTACAATTAAGAATTTTATCATACTTAAAGTATGAGACAACTTCATTAGTGGCGCTTTCTGCATTTAATTATAGAATCATTTAAGTTGAAAAAGGCTTCTAAGATCCTCAAGTCCAGCCATAAAACTAACACTGCCAAGTCCACTACTAAATCATGTCCCTAAGCGGCATGTCTATGTGTCTTTTAAAATATCTCAAAGGCTGGTATTCTCAGCCACATAACTTGTCAGCCTGTTTAATGATGAAGATATTTTTCTAATATCCAGTCTGAACTAGTCTTTCAGTGTTGATTAGTAGTACATGAGTAAAAGTTGCACCTTTGAGCTGTGAAAATGTCTGGCTAAAATTCAACTCATATCTTTAGGGCAATTTTCAGAAGTCCATTTTCCCGGAGTCAACTTGACTTCTCCCTCTTATGTGAATGGCACCTCCCTCAGTTGCAGAAGGGTGATAGAAAGAGCCATTTCTAGCAGGGGGCAGATCTGCTGGCACGCAGGTCAAGTCTCTGTATTAGTCAGCTTCTCACTTGAACAGAAATACAAAATAAAATACAGCATATGGGAAACCACAGGCATGACCAGCTGAACTGTGGCCAAGTTGCATGCTAGCAAAAGACGGCATCTGCTGTGTAATTATTGTCAAAAAACAATACTAATCTCATTGGATCAGTATTTCCCATGAGCTAATTTTCTCCTTTTGCCTAGCTCAATAGGTATGGTTAACACTGTTTGCTAGGCAAGATAAGTACTATTAAGTGAAAGGTCTTGGTGTGGTGACCAAATCTGTGGAGGAGATGGTACATGGCAGCTATGGAGTTGTAACACAGTGGTGCATAAAAACAGTATTCAGGGCGTTTCAATATTGTAGTGAAACTACAGTACTGAAATTGCTGTACAATTAAGTACTGTAGACGGTTGCAAAGTAGTTTGAATCAAGTGATTAATTTCAAAATGTGATCAGGAGGAGAAAATAATTTGAATGTGGAATGTCAGTGTCCTGGTTTTGGCTGGGGTAGGGTTAATTGCTTCTCAGTAGCTGGTACAGTGCTGTTTGGGACTCAGTAAGAGAATAATATTGATAATTAATGCCACTACACTGGGAGGAGCTGTTGACACCCTCAAAGACAGAAAGTCCCTGCAGAGAGACCTCAGCAAACCAGAGATCAGCAGTCACCAGCTGTATGAAGCGTAACAAAGATGTGATGGTTTCATCACTTACTACATTTCATGAGACTGGGAGAACACAAAGAGCAAAACAGGCTCATCTTCAAATTACAAAGACAGTTTATTTACACACACTGAAAGGATAAAAATAGGAAAAAAAAGGAAGGAAAGAAAAATGAAACTTTCAAAACATCCTTCCCTCCCTCTACAAGTTTTCACTTTTCCACACCCAACATAAAAAGACAAAACCTGTAATTGCAGTTTTACCATTTAAAGATAATCTTTCATCAATTCTTTAGGAAATTCTTTAGGTTCCATAGAGACCTCGTCTGCAAGGATCTGAAAAGGAACATCCGCAAAACCATGAAATCCCACCCATTACACAGCTTTCCCAACACTGCACATGGGCCATGTACTCAAACACACTGTAAACTGGGGTGTCACTTTTTAAAGGTGAACAACTTCAGAAGCAAAGGATTTTTTCATCTCAAGGAACAGAGATATCTTCTCACTTCTCTACCACACACAGAAGGCTTTTCATCTCTCTGACCAAGCACTTCATAAAATCAAGTTTACTTAGTCTATCACACATACCTTTGCTCAGAAATCTACACATAAATTAAACAATCACCTCCCCAAATGCATATTTTTCTATGGTTTAAAGGAACAATTTAGTCCAGCCTCCATGTTATCACAAAAGTCCAGCCAGATTGGGCCACTCCTCCTTGGTTGCCTCAGATAGTCCTTTCACTCTCTCTCTTCACTGACTTCATTGACTTCTCTTCACTGACACTATGCTGTGTCTATTCATAGTTCAATCACAGTGTCTGTCCTCACTACGGGAAAGGCCGGTGCTTGGAAAGGTTCATTTGCTGGCAGGAAAGAGTTAAAACTTGCCAGGCCTATGGGGCTTGCTCACCTGGTCCCGCCAGCGGGAGCTGGAAAATCTCAAGGCCGTGCTGGTGGAGCAGCAGTGGAGGGGCATCTGGATGCCTTCTTTTCCACCCCTCGATCTCGATCTTGTGGCGTGGCCGCTCAGAGCTGCTCCCTGAGGCCTGAGGAAAGGGGGAAGAGGAAGCGGGGGGAGGGCGAGCGGCAGCAGCAGTGCACAGGCAGCTGCTGGGGTTTTCCTCCCCTCCCTGCTGCTGCTGTTATCAGGCCCAGGCATGGCCGGGCTGCTCCCCCAGGGCAGCAGCTCCCAGAGGCCAGGCCAGGCCCGGGGGCAGCGAGGCCTGCCCCGCCTGGCCCGGCTGCCGCAGGATGTTACCTTGGTCGCTCGCCCGGAAAAGAGAGAACCCCTCCCAACACTCACAGCTTATATGTGTATTATGAAAAGTCGCATTCTACTTCTCAGTGGTCAAACCACCTGCCAATTAAAAACTGACTCCTGATATGTCTGTACTTTCTAACAAAATCCAAACTATGATAACCCATGACACAGGTCCTGCACCTGGGATGGGGCAACTCTGGATATATGAATAGACCAGGAGAATGAGATGCTGTAAGTAGTGCCATGGAAAGGGACCTGGGGTTCCTGGCAAGTTGAACATGAGCCAGCAGTGCCCTGGCAGTCAGGAGGGCCAATCCTGGGGTGCACCAGGCACAGCATCACCAGCTGGGCAAGGGAGGGGATTGTCCTGCTCTGCTCTGAGCTGGGGCAGCCTCACCTCAAGTGCTGGGCGGAGTTCAGGGTGTCACAGGATGAGAAAGACATTAAACTGCTAATTAAATGAGGCCAATGGGGACGGTGAAGGACCTTTGAGGGGAAAGCTGTATGAGGCTGAGATTACTTGGTCTCTTCAGCCTGGAGGAGAGGAGATTGAGGGAAGAGCTCATTGCAGTCTACCTCTTCCTCATGAGGGGAACAGGAAGGGCAGACACAGTACTCCTCTGCTTAACTACCCTCTGGGTAAAGACTTTCTAAAATCTAAGCCAAAACTGTCCTATCAGTTTAAAAACATTGGCCGTTGTCCTGTCACTACATGCCCATATAAGAAGTCCCTCTCCTCTATTTTTATAAGCCCTCTTAAGGTGCTGGCAGGCCTGAATGACATCTTCCTGAAGCCTCTCTTCTACAGGATGAACAACCCCAATTCTCTCAGGTTGTCTTTGCAGGAGAGGTGCTCCAGCCCTCTGATCATCTTCATTTCCCTTTGGACTTGCTCCCGCTGGTCCATGTCCTTCCTGTGCTGGGACCCCAGAGCCAGGTGCAGGGTTCCGGGTGGGGTCTCACCAGAGCAGAGCAGAAGGGGCAGAATCCCCTCCCTCTCCCTGCTGCCCGTGCTGCTTTGGATGCAGCCCAGGATACAATTGGCCTTTCTGGGCTGTGAGTGCTCATTGCTGAGTCATGTCCACCCTCTCATCCCCCAGCACCCCCAAGTCCTTCTTGTCAGAGTTACTGTCCGTCTGTTCACCCCCCAGCCTTTGCTGTCACTGCAGGTTGCCCTGACCCAGGCGCAACACCTTGCACTTGGTCTTGTTAAACTGCATGGGATTTCCATGAGCCCAGTTCTTGAGCTTATTCAGGTCTTTCTGGATTGCATCCTGTCCTGTGGGTGTGTCAGCTGCATCAGTCAGCTTGGTGTCATTTGCAATCAATCTCACTGTCCATGTCATTGACAAAGACATTAAAGAGCAACAGTCAGAGCCCTGATGGACACCACTTTTCACTGACCTCCAACTAGATGTAGAGCCATTGGCCACAACTCTCTGCCTGTGTCCATCCAGTCAGTTTTTTATTCACTAAATAGTTCATCCATAAAATCCATTTTGTCTCTTCAGTTTGGAGACAAGGATGTCACATGGGACCATGTTGAAGGCCTTACAGAACTCTAGGCAGATGATATTTGTCGTCTTCCTGTGTTGATTGTTGCTGCCATGTCAAAAAATGTCACCTTACTGGTCAGGAACAATTTGCCCTTAGTAAAGTCATATGGCAGCTTTGGATCACCTCCTTGACTTCTATGTGCCTTAGCAAATCTCCAAGGAGGATCTGCTACATTGTCTTCCCAGGCACATAAATGAGGCTCCTGGACTGTGGTTACCTCGATCTTCCTTTTAAAAACGGGGGTGATGTTTCCCTTTCCTTCCATGAAAATAAAACATAGTTGTTTTTTGAGATGACCTGTGTGTAAAGGCTTAAGGGACAAAGAAGCTGTGAAGTACCAGCCCTATATTTTGATGATTCCTTGATTAGTATATCTCATTTAAATTCACAAGTTTAACATTTCTGAACCTACTGCTGTGCACCAGCAGCAGCTCACTGCAAGCAGTGGTTCAACTTCTAAGCCAACTGGTGAAATATCTTTGAAGACCTATACTGCATCAAAACCACTAATCTATGTCAACCAATAACAGGATTAAAAATACATCAAAACAGAAACTCAAAATATAATTAGGCTAAAGATATAATTAGGCTCCTCCCTCATGCTCCCACTTAAAGTCTCAGGAGCTATTGTAAATGACTTATATGCAAAAAAGCTCTTCGTACATATGGATGCAGGAAATATTTCTCCCTCGCAAACACGTTGTGAAGCCCACATGTATACAAACCCCAAGGCATAAACAAATCATCTGAGAAGCATGGTCACATCACAGTTCCCCTGACTCGCACATTTAAGAACTGACAGAGGAAGAGGATGAATGATTGTAGAACATTCCTCCCACAGACACTAAAAATAGTTTTCAAAATATTGGATGAAGTCTAGCCAAGAAAAGAAGAAAATCTATTTTAAGACAGAAGAACTTTGTTTCTGTCAATGGTGATTTCAGGAACAATATTAACAGAACATGAACAGAATGAAGCAGAACAGCCCTTAAATTTTGAGGTACTGTAGATGATTAATACAAGATACATCCAAAACATGTAGTAATTTTTGATTACAGGAAAAATAATATCTACCATATTAAGAGTTTTGTATGCAGCACCTTAAGTAATTTTTATTAAATATCACTACCAAAGGATTATAGAAAAGCAGAATTTTCAGAATACCAAACGTTCCTCTTGTATTATACTTCCAAAGGCTAGCAATATATGGTGATACCACTACAATAGTTCTCACAATCAATTATGTTTGATTTTCCTCTTATCCTCCCCCTTTTGCATTCTAATGGAAGCAATTAGAAGTTAGCTTTCCAAAGAACAGCAGTTAGAGGATACACAATGAAGCTAAAAGAAAATCTCACCAATTCCACTCATAATCACCATCGTATTGGTATTAACAGATATCACAGTAACCCCATCTTAAAATATTAAGTACTTCAAAGATCAATAGTCCAGTGATGTTCCAGCAGGACAAAGGTAACAATTGCAGACACATTTCCATATTACATTGTGGACTTCTGAATTTTAGAAGAATCCTAACATTTAATGCTTATCATTTGAAATTTAATATACTGGATAGATTAGAAGTCCAGCTTTAGAGAAAAATCTATAATTAGGAACATGCTGATATCATAAAATATTATCATTTGGTCTGGATTGTCCTTACTTCTCCCTTCTCTTTCTGCCTCATCCTAGCATCGTGCACTACAGAAAAACCTTTTTGCAAGTTTTTTAAATGCTAATTCTTTATAGGTGCTAATTCTTACTACAGAATGTTTTTATAATGGGCTAAGAATAAGCAAAATTCTTGTTCCCAGTTGGACCCCCTGGTAGAAGGCCTTCTTTGAGGGATCCCTCAAACTGTGATGTCCTACTGCAGCTATGAGAACACTGCATGCTCATGGAGAATTTACTACTTGTGCATGATCTACTTGTCAGCTTGTCATCTGGCTATGCAAACATCGTAATTGCCCCCAGAAATGGGGATCGTGCCTGCTTGCAGAAGTAGCTCCTCAGCAGGAATGCTTTCACTGTGCCACCAGTGAAAGGCTACTGAACAGGATTCCTAGGTGAGCTTCAAAGGCCATGGCCTGGCATCCTCTTGCCTTAGGAGAGGTTCTCCTCATCGGGCTGGGCCATCAGACAGACCAGCAGAACAATCCAGATGCTGTGCTGTAAATTTTAGTTTAGTAGAAAATAAGCCTTCTCACAAGGTTCAGTTGTTAGCACTGCTTCATTAAATAGCTTTCTTTGGTGTTAACAGAGGTGCCTCTGTCTGGAAGAAATTTTCAGATTTAAAACTGTGTCTGCTCCTCCTCCCTACACATATGTCCCCCACCCCCACCCATCCACACACATTCACTCTCTCTCTCTGAATCTCCTCTTCATCTTTGGCATGTATTAAATACAACAAAGCCATCAAAGAAATTGGAAAGTAGTTTGAAATGTGAGACTAACAGTGTCATATACATTTTGACTGTAATATTTAGAGTTATAAAGAAGAAAAACGTTAAGACTGTAAGGCTTCATACTTACAATTGTTTTAGAAGGTGCTAGACTATTTAGTGTCAGCATTTTTATCTCCAGCATATCTGGACTTTGAGGTTTTAAGTCCAGAAACCAGTTTGGAACACCTACAATCCTTAAAGATTTTTATTTTATCCTGCAATTTTAGGTTTTAATTATTCTTACCAATATCTGCTAGGCAATAGACTTTACAATGTAAGATTTCTTATTTTCAGTTCTACTTTCTCTTCCTCCTACCCTCACATTATTTCCTACATCTGTTCTTGCAGAATTAATGGAACTAACGCAAATGTGCATTCCAACTATAAGTTTATAATCACAGATTTCAAATGACATGCTGTGTTAATCTGTACTCACTCTAGATTCAGATGCTAATATCAGCTAGAAGTATATTAAAATTACAAAGGTGATAAAGTGAGGTAGTAGTCCTACTGACCAATTTTGAAATAAGGGCAGTTTCCAGGGGGTTTATAAGTGATTTTCTGATGTTTTGATTATTGAACTCTTCTCACAGATCTTCTCAGAAACAGTGGAAGTCATGGTGCAATGCCATTTCTCAGAAAATATGCAATAGCCACTTGAGACCATGATAATTTAGCAGCAATGTTTCCTGATTTTCCAGTTAAGAGGAAGGTGTAATGGGAAAACACTGGAGCTAAGAAAGAAGATAATGAACCTGGTTTTTGCTAACATCTCTGTTTAGCAGCTGCATCTTCTCCTTCTCTTAGGAGCAAATGCTACACCAGCAGCAGCAGCAAGGGATTCAACATTTGGCATACATTGAAGTAGCACAATGCAGTGCCAAGTAAAGAAACACCAGCAACTTGGAATGGGACTCTTCTGGCAGAAATCAAATGATTGCTTGGACGAAATTCAAGTTTCTGCTACTGGCTTAAAATTGGCCATACTGCTCATCTATCTAAGAAAATTCAAGTACCAGCAAATACTGAACTAAACAAGGTGCCATTTTCTCAGTATAAACACTTGAAGTGTGAGGTGAAGTTTGCAAGCAGAAAAGCTAAACACTCTTTATCTCTTACCACTTATCACTTCATCACTTTTTATCACTTTATGTTTTCCCGTTTTAAGTAATTTTAGTTTTTATCAAATTTCTGTATCTTTATATCACTGGATTAACTGACTGTCATCATATAAGCCCAGATGGCAGCTAAGCACCAGGCACACTTTTTCACAGCCCCCGCTGCACCCCCACCCTGGTGGAAGGGGAAGGAGAATGAAAGGGAAAACCTGTAGCTTGAGATTAGAACAGTTAAGCAACTGAAAAAAAATATGTAAAAAACCCCAAACCCCTGAAGAAAATATATAAAATGTGTTCCTTCTTTTTTTTTGAAATAAGGTAAAACACAAGGAAAACCAAGTGATATACAATACAATTGCTTACCACCCACTGACAGATGCCAGACCCTATTCCCAAACACTTATCTGACCTGTTTCCAGGTAACTCCCCCACTTTGTATACTGTGCAAGTTGTTCTATGTTGTGGCCTGTCCCTTTGGCCAGTGTGTGTTACTTGTCCTGGCTGTGTTGCCTCCCAGCTTTTTTTGTTTACCACCTCACTGGCAAAGCATGAGAGATGGAATAAGTGCTTGACAGTTGCCCAGAGAAGCTGTGGGTGCCCCATCCTCAAGAGTGTTCAAGGCCATGTTGGATGGCGCCCTGAGCAGCCTGATCTAGTGAATGGCGCCCCTACCCATGGGATGATCTTTAAAGTCCCTTTCAACCCAAACCATTCTAAGATTCTTTGATTCTATCTACCATGCATTTTTGAACTTGCAGTTTCCTTCCTGTAGAAGTCTGTAATCATTGACCTTCTTTGGAATATGCAGACACTGGTTTAGGAAGACCAAGAGGTAGTTTACCTTTTTAATAGTTACTGATGTGATCCATTGCAGAACTGCTGACTGAGAGAGATTAATGCTAACACTGTGTATTTTACTCCCATATGGATTTTTGTCTTTTTCACTTGGGTGTGATGTACTTTTAACTGTATTCAGAATTTGGTGTTAGAGGCAGAAAAATAAGTATGAAGAAACTAACAACATTGGGTCTATAGCTAAAGAAGTTACCTGAGAGACACTTCTAATATTCTGAGAATGCCCTTCTCAGAATTTAGTTATGTATGGGTGAATATCTTTACTCCTCCAGTTCTGCATGAAAGCACAAATTGCAACTGCATTTTAGCAGTTGACCTAAAGAAAAACACTCAAGCAGCAAAAGCCAAAGTCATGGTTGTGCCACTTTGTCTTTGCTTCCATTTTACCTGTGTTTTTACCCACCTCTCACAAAATTTAATTTGGCTAGTTCTCTGTAACAGTGATTTTATAGATTTGAAAGTGCTGTTCACCTCACTTTAGAAATTTATGCTTACTGATGTGGAACTCCACATCCTGATTCTACCCTATGCTTCACACTGATTCCCTCTGGAATTATTTATAAGTGTGTACCTTAAAAAAATGTACAGTAATCCTACTTTAAGTCATCTTTAAATTCCATACTAGTATTCTTTTTAAAAAGACAATTTGTGTGGAGTGAAAGAGTGTTTTAAAACATGTAAACAATTCTCTGAGTTCTGATGCCACATTTATATCAGTGAACTTATGCATGTTAGGCACCAATATTTTTTACTGAGAGTTTATTTAAGTAAATTTTAGGAATGCAGTTTGTCTCTTTATATCAATTTTACAGAGGTTTTCTTCATGCTAAGGTCCTATGTTATCTAAAACAGAGTAGTTTATCTCCATGAAATGAATGGCATCATTGCCATACAGGGTCACGCTTGTTAATTTCTCATGCTTACACTTGAAAATTGGTATGCAAGTGGGAAGCTGAAAGAGTGGTGGGAAGACTTCTTTGCTTCTCCTCGAAACAGTTTGGCAGAGCTTGTATGAGAGCAATGTATGAGACAAATGAAACACATGCCTCTATCATCCTTAAAGAATAGTGTGCTTCTGTTTTATTCCTATTTAATGCAACCTCTTCGGTATTTTTTATAGGGATTAGATTCCTAGTTCATGCATGTTTTTGAAGAAAAATGACTTACAGATGAATAATAGTCATTGTCTGGTGCCATATCATATTTTTGATAGGAGATTGGTTTGAAATATGCAGGATTGTCATATGGGGACACAAAATGGCATTTTGGCAAAATGTTAGTCTGTTGGAGCTTGTTTTAAGCAGAATTAACAGCCTTGTGGCACTGAGCTGATAGGGTCCAGAATTGGTGTGCAGAAGTGTTGCCTTAAAGGCTGAGACAGAGGCCAGAAAGAGTTATAAAAATAGAGTGATATTCATTGAGGCCTTCAAGGCCACACCCCGGCAGCCACAGCAGTGGTTTTGCCTGGATGGCTCCAAGATGGAAGGAAAAAGAGGGAGAGTCACGAGATACCCCCGCTTTTACAAGTTCTGGTCCATTTGCATATGCCCTGTCCATTGTCCAATGAACAATTCCGCATCTCTGGTGTTCCGTCCTTCCTGCTTGCCTCCTGCCTTCTACGTTGTTTATCATCGAGGCCTGGAGCTCGGAGAGTGTCCTTGAAGTCGTGAGTTCCCGGCTAAACCCAGGGGTGCCCTTCTCCCATCACCCTGTGACCAGATCCCAGCACCACTTAATACACCAGCAAAACCACCCACCAGAACAAAACAGGAAAAAGCCTCAAAACCTAAGGCATCAGAAGGATAAGGCAGAGGAAGTGAACAGCAAATATAAGCCTACACTGCCAAGCAAGGTACGTGTTTTTATTGGCATCCTCTTGGAAATGTTTGAGTGGTTCCTTGGGAACTGCTTTGTAGTGGAGACAGAAGAGGTGAAGGAAGAATTTGTGTATGGAGGGAGTATCTCTGAAAATTCACTTACATTTTGTTTAGGAAAGCCCATCAGTGAGGAAAACCCCCCAAATTTAAAAGTACTGTGGCTATGGTTTTCAAAACTGGAAACACAGATTCTCAGGATGTATATTTATGTGGGCAAAGTACTGAACTTGCCTTCACCAAGAGCCATTGAAATTCTCAGTCTCAGGCTTCCAAACTCAGTTTCTCCAACTGTCTCAAAATACCTTAGTTCCTGGCTGAAATAGGAAGCATGGTACTAATAACCATCACAAAGCTGCTCCAAGAGAATTGTGTCTATTAATATTTATCAGAAGTGTTATGTGACAAAGATAGGGGCATGTATTAGGCTCTAAAATGAAGGACTGTAGAATTTTTTCACACATTTTTGCAATGTTGTAATATATGGCCAATTTGGCAATGTAGTGTGGAGGTATTGTTTTACCTGGCTTCTGCAAAAAGATGCATACAGATCATTTAAAGGGACATTGTCATACAGATTGGTTTTACCTTGAGTGCTCATATTTCAGTCTGCTGAAGCTGGAGGCAAATGCTGAGCACTTCATCTCTGAGGAAACCTTTTATAGAAGTTTAAGGGGTGAACCTTCAATGGTGTACATATAGATTGTTTCTACTCTTTATTCTTTGCACGTTTGATTTTTTAGTAGTTGTCCATTCATTTTAAATCTCCATGAATTAAGTAATATTTTTTAAAAAGAGGTGAGCCTCTTTCCCACTTTTTTTTTTTTTAAATTTGTATTTATGTTTTTATTAGAAACAGTTTCTATCAGCAGCAATGACTTCACCTCCTTTGTAAACCTGTGAACTGTAGAAGAGATCAATGGGGATCTAGTGCACAAGCTGTAAGTAGGAAGATTACAAATCACTTTATTTTTTTTTTGTTTTTTTTATTTTTTTTGTTTTGTTTTGTTTTGTTTTGTTTTGTTTTTTCCTTCCAGGAAATGCTAAACAATCTCTGTGTACAGACAAGCTAAGAATGGTGAATACACAAGTAGATAGGAGAAGGGAACACGAGAAGGGAACACGAAAAGGGAGAAATATTCCTTCCCAGAAAATATTTGAGTTTCTCTGATGAATGAAAAAGGTGTTTAAATAATTTTTTTCTCTCTTGTTCATCTTACCACCCTGAGGGAGCATAAACTGAGAATTTTCTCTCACCCTTACTTTCTGTTGCTTTAGGCTTTTTAGAAGCCCCAATAAGGCATTTTGGTTTTCTTTATGTTCACTTGCAATATGTATTCAATACAAAGTCTTAAAATTTTGAGAAATATTCGTGATTTATTTTACTTGTATAGTTTAAAATCATCTTTAGCCCTTATTTACACAATTTTCATTTTTAACTTCCCCTCAGTACTGATGTGATCTTCAAATATGCTTGGAACTGTTAGCACCTATGAAATCAGACCTTCTGATCTGCATTTGTAAATACATCCTGTAATTAGGTTTCCCTAATTTTTTGTAAGTATAAGCACTTTCAAGTCATCACTGGTCAGTGCCAGTGTTCAGTAATAATAGAGCATGAAAATGTGGAAAGACGCCATGGTGGCAGCAATGCTGTCCATAATAAATTTTGCCTAAAGGAGCAGAGAAGAAAATCTTACCGTTGCAGGTTAGTGAAATTGGGAAGAGTGTGCTTGATTTTAGTGGATGCCTCAATTCTTTTACCTGTCCATGATGGCCACTTCTGCTATAAGCAGAGATCCTTAACCTAGATCATCATCACAGCATGATAGAATCATAGAATAGTTTGGGTTGGAAGGGATGTTTAAAGGCCCTGTAATCCAACAATCCCTGCAATGAGCAGAAGCAAGCAATGAGCAGAGAAAAATATGATACAAGTAGAATTCTAGTATCTGCCTCATTTGATGCAAATCAAATGTCTGGCTTTGCATTTGATGGGGATTTTTATTTTGACTTGTTCGAGTTTTCAGTTTCCTGGCATGTTTTTGTTGTTGTTGTTGTTGTTGTAGGGGTTTCTTGGGTTGTTTTTGTTTGTTGGTTTGTTGTTTTCTGTATGTGTGTTTTATTCTTGTTTTCCTTAAAGGTATTTACAAGCATCTCCTGTGAAAGAAATAGAGACCAGCTCTTGAGATCAGAGCAAGGTATTTAATTTCCGTGAGCTGTAGAGCATGTGCTATTCCCTGTTAGCTCTTTGAGCAATGACATGCAGAGGAGCACTGAGGAAGAAGTTGTAAGATCATCACTGAGCTGTGTCAAGCCATGGGGAAATTCTTGTCAGTGGCAGTGCACTGGAGGAATGGCTGCAGTAGTGGTCAGAATGTTACTTTGAGCTGGGAAAGAATTTCACTTGCTATTTTATTGTATAGATCATACATGCAAAACCCATTTGCTTCATGTTTGTTTACCAGAGGAAAAATTGATGCTAAATTCTAGATTTTCATTTAGACGATTCAAAATGGTGGATGTTCTGTTCCTCTTATTTTATTTAAATGGTTTTATTTTTTTACTGTAAGCAATGATTGTTCAATAAATATTCAGGTATAGAGTAGCTAAATTCACCAAAGTGCTAGATACAAAGAGTATCATATGAAGTGTCTTTGGTAGCATTAGATGTGCTAAAACATAAAGAGGAACTGGAATTTCCTGGAAGGAAAGATCAAAGTGTGTAAGGATTGTGCAAAATAGAGATCTGTTGTGTTACTCAGTTTCCTAAGGAATTTCAAAGAAAATTTCAAGCCTTGCTAGTTTTACAATATTTAAGATTTATGCAACTTATTGGTCAGCTTACTTTTGAACTAATGAACATAAAAGCAGCAGTAATTAATAAGCCTTTTCATCTCTAGAAAACTTTAAATTTAAACTTAATAATAATGAAATTAATACACAGATGTCTTTGGTATACATGAAAGCAGAGTGAAGAAAAGAGGCTTAATCATTCTGTTTAACTGCATAATTTACTCAATGCTTTTTCCTTGAAGATGTTGTTCCTCTTGTTCTACTGGTTCCAGTTCATACCATTGCTGAACAGTGCTCTGATGTAATTTCCCATGACTGCACAACTGATACTGAGAACAAATCTACTTTTTCTGGTTTTCCTTTGGGAATATAGTAAACTTTTCAAAGGCTGCTGCTGCAAGTAGGTTAAGGGGATACAGCAATCTGGAGTCAGTAGCTGTTTTATCCTTGGTAGGTCCATGTGTATCTTGGCATGCTACACGTCCATGTGTATCTTGAGTTCTGAACCTCTACACTTGTTCTAGCTGCTGATTAGGTGCTGATAAAAAGCTTTATGCCTTTGCCTCTTTCAAGTGTACTTTCGTTGTGCTACTACTGAGTCTAGTGGCTGCTGACAATTTTCTGGTTTTTACTGCCCTGCACAGAGGACATGCTAGTGAGCAGTGCAATCTAGGCACACACACCTTCCCTTTGCAACTCTGTCTCTCTTATACCTTCTCCTGAGAACACATGATGTATGCATGTGGCATTACCATGATATGTGCATGTATTTCAGACCTTTGGAGGTCTGTGTGGTGGGCAGTGCTGCCATTTTGAAATGTTTAACACACTGAAACAAACAAACAAAAATTAAATAGAGGTTAATAAAAATATGTAAGCACATGCAAAGGGAAACACAAGAAGAAAGGGTGACCTGGGCTGACTCATGCTATATATACATTGAATTTTATTGAGACTAAGACAAGAGAATTTGTGCACTGATTTCTGTGTTTGACTGTCAGATTTGTATATGGATTTGAGCTCCACAGATTAGCAGGAAGAGCCTTTTTGTGATGTGTGAATAGCAGCTTGCATTGTAGGCTGAGATGCTAGCCTGAAACTGCAAAATGCTATGTGGTGCATACTTCTTTTTCTTTTTTCCTCTTCCTAACTGTTAACTTGTTCAGACTCTATCAAATGTAAAGTTACTTCAGCAATTGACCCTTGCAGAATTAGGCTGTGACTTTTTTTCTTTTTTAATGCTGGTGAGACTTTCAGGGTGGGATCCAAGATTTCTAATAAATAACTTTAAAATACTACCTTTTGCAGGAGGGATCCCCTAAAATCATCTTTTCAGCTAGTATTTTAAAAGTGAAATCTGAACATATATTTAGCTATATTACTTACTTATTTAGAAGGGCTTAATGAACTTCTTCATCAACATTCTTCTCACACATGCCTTTTTGAAAACGGTGAAAAATTTGCCATGGTAACTTGAATGTCTGTATTGCTAGCCCAGAAGCAGGTGTTACTGAGGCAATAGTACTATGTTGCTTTATGCTGATTCTGCTGTCACTCTCACTGTTACATGCTTTAGGCATGGCGCACTCTGAAGTGAATTAGTATTGAATGTTTGAATGTTATTTTTGCATTCCACCATGTCACCAGTAAAGCTGGTGTAGAGGCAGCCACAATAAACTCTACCAAGACAAAGCTGAGTCAGTTGTGGATGCATCCCATAGTAATCTTTTCCTCCTCTGTTTATTGTGATGATTCTGCTTTCCCTTACCCTGTATAATACTGTCTCACCACTGGAATCATCTGCCTGTCCTGGGTTGTAACAAAAATTACTGTCAGGGATAAAAATGTTGTCCATATTTACTTTATGTGATCTTTAGGATATATTGGACTGCAATTAATAGTCTGAATAAGACCTTGAATTACCTGTGAGCTTCTCTGAGGAGCCAGTATAGGCAAGAAAGTTTCCTGTTTGCCTTTCTATTTGTCCTGTGATACTTTTGGCCAGTGCAAGAGTAGGGTTTTTATTAACTTAGGATGTATCTAGGAAAGAGCTAGTGTATTTCCCTAGACACATTTCTGAGGGCAGACATGCTCTGGTACTCGCTGATGCTGCTCTTTACCTTTTCATTCTGAATAAATAAATCCAGTCGTAAAAAGAAAACAAATATTTACCTTTATTACTTAGGTGTTTTCCATGAATGTGCTAACAACTGTGATGCTGTTGTTACCAGACAAATTTACTCCTAAATCCTTAATGCAACCCCTTTCTGGAGGAGTTATGTTATATCTATGTTTTTTCACATTGCCAGGAAGCAGTCATCTTATTAAGATGAAAAGTTAATAAGAACTTGCCCTCTGCAGAAGGGCTAATTGTTCAGACTAGTCTGGACCAAGACTGTCTTCCTGACTGAAATACTGTCGTTAAGTGGATGGAATGGATGCATGATTAGATTATCAAGCCGAATAATGCAGATGGTTTTCTTGCTGTGTTTTGGGTGTTCAATGCAAGAATAATACAATAAAATAAGGTTTGAAAGTACTTTATCCATCACTGTAGCAGAATAGGCATCAAAATGTGAAGAGTGTAATACAGCTATTTTTGCACATGATAGGAAAACAAGTGATCAGGTGGAAAACTGTCAAAACATAATTCATTAAATCGAGGCAATTTGTCATTAAACGTCGGATTACCAAGCACAAAAATTTATTAAATGGAAAAGATTGTCAGATGCTTGTCATAGGTTATCAGAATAAAGACTATTTATACATTTGGTGTAGAATTCAGACAGCAGTTATTCTTCTGTGTTGTCTTGCAGCTGCATTTAGATGCAATGTTGATCGTCACAGTAAAACAAAGTTTTTCGCAGTTTATGTTTTATTGCCTGGATTCATTAAGCCATTCCAGTAGAATGTATTGTACTGATTTGTAGATCAGATATAATTATGTAATAAAGGGATTAATTTTGCAATTTGAAATTTGAAACCTGTGACTTAAATGACCTTTAGATGTTTGCTTTTCCATGGTGTAGGCAGAAGAGTATTGCACTGGGAAAGCTGAAACTTTGTCCTTGACATAGATTAATATCTCTATGTTCAGGAGAAACCCTGAGTTGAATTCTCATTCAGGTAATCCTGGCAGGATGCTGTTGAAGGCTAATAGTTTATTGATAACTGTTTTCATTGCACTATTTAATTTGCTGCATATCACAAAGCATGTTTGCTATTCTTTTTCAAGCATATTCAAATCACTCCCCAAATGGGAAGATTGTCTTTTAAGAAAAGAAAACTATATTTACACAGTGTGTCTGCTTCTTTTCTCGCTTTCTGGTGTTTTGAGGGGATGCACGTCCCTTAGCCTGGGGTTCATGCTTTCCATGTGAAATTTTGTTTGTAAGTTCAGTCAGAGATTCTTGCCCAGTTTTATGGCAAATGATTCCTTCAGTAGGAATAGATCAAATATCACGATGATTTTAGCTCAATAATGGGAGCTGTAACTGTCATCCCCTGGTATTACCCGTAACAGAGAGTGGAACAAAAGAAGGGTATGACAGTGACAGGCTGTGACCTGATTGTGCAGTTGAGAGTTTGAGACCTGCTCCTGTTGAACAACTTGTTTTGGAGTATTGCTGATTTGAGAAAGAAGCTGAAAAAAAATGTGAACTTCTACCTTAATCTGTCAGAGGGTTTTTTTTGGTGGTGGTTTTTTGTTTTGTTTTGGTTTTCTTGTTTTGTTCCCCGCCTCCCCCATATGCACAAGGTAGTTAACCAATACTAATTTTGCAGTAGAGGAATCTGTTTTAGCTTTCTGGTAATTTCAAAGACCTCTGACAGAATGCATAGTTCCAAGTGGCAGATGAAGGAGGGTGAGGTCAACTGGGGAATGTTCTATAGAGACACAGGAGAGTTTGAACTGGCCACAAGGAATCTAAAGTGGTTAGAATTGCCACCTGCTGTAAGTTGGATGCTTCCATAGTTGAGAACCTTGACAAATATAAATTCAGCTTAAGAATTCAGTGCATGGCTCTGGATTTCCCTTGATTCTGCCAGGAGGGAGAAGCCATTCCCATTTTTCCTCCCAGGGTATAGGGTAACACTGAAAATTTGTGCCACAGTGAGGCAGAAATCTTGACAGTCACAGAGCCAGAGCTGACATCTGGTTTCCTGTCTTTTCACAGGAAGGAATGCACAGTCCCATCCAAGGGCAAGCAGCCCATCTGGCTTCTGTTTCATTAGTCTGTCATGAACTGACTGGGTGTTTCCAGTGCCGATATAAAAAGGCTATCTACCCCCTTTACTCATTCCTTGGTGCTAGCTCAGCATCAGCTGTTGGAGGGCTGTTGTTGGGAATTTGAAATTCCCAATTTTCAAATGCTATTTTGTTCCTTTCATACTTTTTTTGGGAAAGGATGTCTATAATCTCGACAGCTGCTTAGTATAGGGGGAGCTTTTGGGATTGTGAAGTTTTGAATAATTTTGAAGGGTGATGTTG
Source organism: Phylloscopus collybita (assembly GCA_027886175.1). Classification (NCBI taxonomy): domain Eukaryota; kingdom Metazoa; phylum Chordata; class Aves; order Passeriformes; family Phylloscopidae; genus Phylloscopus; species Phylloscopus collybita. The sequence goes on from JAJNNQ010000029.1 coordinate 5,560,602, forward strand.
AAGAACAAGGTAGATGTTTGACATAGATTGTTGTGCATGTATATTTTAAGGTTTCATTTGGGTGATCTGTAAAAAATTTCACCCAATATGATGTTTCAGGTTGACTGGTCATAACTGTTTTAGGGACTCAATGAAAAGGGGATGTAACTGTATCTTAAAACTTTTTGATGAAAGCTATGCTTAAAGCTTTGGAATGTGTTCTGGCTTGTGATAAAGTGAATATTATTAAATATGACAGCATATATACATTTTAAAATAACAGTTTTTGAATGCTGTCAAATAGATCATAGTCCTTCATTAAATCCATTTGATGAAAAGAGATTGTTCTAGATAGGTAGCTCTCTTTTTAAATTTTATTTATTTATTTTATTTTATTTTATTTTATTTTATTTTATTTTATTTTAATAACAATCTTTGTGGGAAGTTATGGTGCTCTGTGGTATTATGTTGCCTGTACAACTGAAGCATGTTTTTTCCAAGTTTGTTTTGTAAAGATCCTAACACAGTACAAGTAACTAGCATCAGAATCTGCATATTCTCAATCTCTTTTTAAAAAGTTTTAAATCAAGATTGACTGCCTTGTCTGAAGACATGCTGTAAAAAAGAATACAATTATTTTGTTTTACAAAAGATAATGAGGCAAGTATGAGACATCAATTGGATAAAATTGTATGCCAAATTATGCAAGTAGCCAAATCATCTAATGGCCTTCTCTAATGTTAGAATCCCTTAGTCCTTTTTCTTGACATCTTTTCTTAAATTTGTATATGAAGTGTGTACATGTATGTATATGTATATACACACACGCACAAAAAACATGGGGTGTTTATCTATGAGATATAGCAAAGGCAGTATAAGCTAGAAAAGGAAATGCCTTTAATGAGCTAAAAGCATGATGATGGTCAGCATATTTAATAGATGGTCATCTATTTGCCATTGCTATGAGATTCTTTAATAAATATCTCAAGACTAGTATCTTCTAGCCATGTATGAGTGTGCACTGCAGAGGTTCAGCGGTGTCAGTGTTTAAATAGGTAGTAATGTCTGGGATTACTGAAACACCTTTCAGCCATCCTGTGAAACTGTGTCCTTTAGTAGGTTGGTGCTTTCTGACAGCTGTGCACTGGTGTCCACTTGTGCTCTCTTGCCTTGCCTATAACACAACCTACTGAGTCAATGCTCAGAGCATGCAAGATGATATTAATTTATATTTGTATTTCTGTTTTATGCTGAGAGAAGGTGACAAAGACAAAGCTTCAGAGGATTGGCTGCTGGCTACCTTGATGTGTGATACCTACCTGCATGCACTGAGGCTGGCCACCTACTAGTGCATGGTGAGGAAGAAGATGGGCAGAACTGGGAAGAGTTAGAGAAGACTGGGTGGGGAGACTGGGTAGCATGAGAGCAGAGTGTCATTTCTGTGCTAAAGTTTACATGCCTTGTAAGAAAGGGAATATTTCATATTTTCTAGAAAAATGTTTCCTAGAAAAATATTTCCTGGTTTACTGGGTCTCGTATCTCTGATATGGTTTTACTTAACTCTGGTGCCTTCTCAGTTGGGTTTTCAGTGCAGTCTGCTCCTCAAGGCTCTTCAAGAACATGTGAAAATGGGTGGGTTTGGGTTAATGGCAGCAGCGTGCTTGGTGGTGAAGCCTTCAGAGAATCACAGAATATTGTGAGTTGGAAGGCACCCACAAGGAACATCAAGTCCAGCTCTTGAGCAGATAGCTCATATGAGAATGAACTCACAACCTTGACATTACTATGTTCAAACCAATGGAGCTAATCCCAGTTGTCTTCCCCTGCTCTCTGCTTTCCTTCTGCTTGCTGCTTTTCTTGTACTTGGGGCACATGGCTAAGGATGGTTGCTGCATCCCACAAGGAAGGGTGCAAGGCCACTGAAATGTCTGATTGCTCTCTTGCCAATTTCCATGCTGGCCTGTCTCTTGCTTTATTTCCCAAAAGTTCTTTTTGCATCTATATGTCAGGCAGAAAGAGAAATCAAAAAAGGTGTCTTGTGCTGAAAGACATGATACCCTTTCTTCTTTGGTGTCATCTGCTCATTTACGTAACTTTTCTAGTTTTGAAAAAGAGGTTCAGTATATAATAACTTCAACCTGAGGTTTTTCAGTCAGTTTTGGCAGAGCAGGTACAAAGCTGTCAGAGCTTTGCTTCTTAGAATCTGCACGTCAGCTTTGCACTGCATCTAGCTCTTTCTGAAAACAGTTTTTAAGATTTTTTTTTTTTTCACATAAGCCTGTAGTACCTGTAGATGACCTGGGTGAGGAGAATGTAACCTTAGTTTTCACCCAAATTACAAGAGGTTTACATAGGTTTTCTACTCTCAGAGGACAATAAGAAATCTTACTTTACTTTTTATTTTGCAATAATATTCAAAGCCATTCACTCCTTTTTTCAAGTTGCTTAATTGTCTTCCTGCCATTTGCTATAGCTCTGCTTCAATTCTAAATATGACAGGAATTTAAAGAGAAACCTTTTTGATGCAACAATGACCTAGGAATCAGCTGTATCATCTATTTATGAAAACTACTGTATGGTATATTTTTTGCCAGGTGTTCTTCCACTCCATAATCACCTGTGTGAGAACAGGAGTTTATTTCCAAAACCAGAGTTTGGTGCTTAAATACTTGTTAACAAGGCACATTCTCTGAAAAAAATTGCTTAGGAGAAATGTGCTCATTTTTGTACAGGAAGTAGCTTCCACTGTATGTTGTTTGCCACTACACACAGTAAAATGAATATGGGTGATCCTGTTAAGCATCATATATTTTGTTTGTTTGTTTGTTTGGTTTTTTTGTTTTGTTTTGTTTTTCTTGTTCAATTGGCTTTGTGTTCAGTTGTAACAGGCAATGTGGGTGGTTAAGGGAAATTGATCAGTGTGTATAAACATCCTCTGCATCAACTGATTTTTCAATGCTTTCCCCAAATACCAGCCACTGTGAAGCATATCAGAAAACTACCATTATATAAACACATAATCTTCAGTCTTTTTTTCCCCCTCTTTTTTTCATTCAGTTTCAGCCGAGAGCTGAAATTTTATAAATATCAAAGACAGCAAATTCTGCCCTGAATAGATAGGAAACAGACAGAATAGTGTTTTTGTAAGGTCAGGAAAAGTGAGTTTCATACCTTTGGTATGTAATTCAGGGCTTTGCTTTCCATTTACTAGATGGAAAGAAACAATTGCAGCATCCTAGGATTTGTTTTGGGAGTTACTCTTGCATCCCATCTTAAAAGGGATGCAAGAGTAACTACTACTAAGAAAAGAAAAGTATGATTAGTTCCCAACTCAGTCAAAAAGGATGTATTTTAATAGTGTGTCAGTATGGTCCTCAATTGAAAAAATGTGGAAAACAGACCAATTACTGAAACAGTAAAAAGTGAGGTCAGTTTTTTAATCTCTGCTGAGTGTGTGGGAACAGGAAGTCTGAGCACATGATGGAAAGATGAGTCTGACACAGTAAGAGAGAAAATGAAGTCTAGTAAAGGTGAAACAATTATGGGGTCTGTAAAATGTATTCCTTTATTATCTTCTTTTTCTATGCTGTGGTTAATGGAATAAGTCCGTAGAGCCCTCTATTTGAACTTCTACTATGTGCTGGGTTTTTTGTGATGATAGTTAAAGGAAATTCAGAAAGACTTGTTTTAAATCTGTATTGTTATAAATTGGTCTTTAAAGAGTGGAAAAAAAGAGACCGTAGTTGTAATTTTTTGAGGTGATGATTACAAATGCAAGGGTAGTTCTGGCTATGCTATCAAATGGAGGTTTTATTTTAGGTAGTGCTAATGAGGCAGTTTGTATGTCTTTCAAGGACTGAATGACCTCCAGAAAAGGAGAAAGAAAGAAAAAAAAAAAATCAATCCAGCTTTCTCTACTACAAAATATTGTGAGCTGGGAAGTTTGTTTTTGGCAAGGAGACAGAAACTTATATGACACAGAGAATGAGTTCCTGCCCTGATGCCAATAGCTGGCTTTTATTAATTACCTTTGGGGTGCATTGGTGTAGGCTCCATGTCCAAGGAATGCTTCTGGAGGACTTCTTTCTCCAGTGTTCTCAATCTATCATTAATTTGCTCTTCTGAAGATTGAATGTCAAATCTTAGAAATTTAATGCTTGTTTTCCTTCAAAACAAGCATTTAACAACTGGGATGATTACGAGGGGAGAAGAGCACTGATGGAAGATTCTTTATTGAGTAATTATTTCTGACAGGGAAATATATTTAACCATACGTGTTTATAAAGCACTAGTTGAGCAGCTTGGAAATAGTTTCTCATGATTAAATTATTTGTATAGTCTGCTGAAAGAAAGTACAGGAATAAAGCAGTTTACTGAGTGGGAAATGAGCCAACATGTTCCTTGAAGTTACAGAATTTCTGCAGTCAAAGCATATGGGAAATGTGATTAAGCATACTGAAATATTTCCAAAGATGGATAGAAAGAAGTCCTTACCTCAGGCAGGTAAGCAGGATGAGTACTTGGAAAAAGTGTGTGTTGGTGGATTCTAAATAAGTAGAAGATTGGAGATTTTTGTGTTTACCTTCATGCTTTTCCATAAAAACTTTTCTGAAAATGCACAGTAGGTATTATGCCAAGTGTCCTCTGAGGCATAATGATATAATTATATGGTGTGTCTATCTGACAGTTCAAGTGCGTAGCATGGTGAGGATTCCTCAGTTAACCAAAAGTTTTTATCTAGGCCTTTATCACATCAGATTAGCGTATGAATTGCACTTTCAGCTGGATCACTGAGAGCTCATGTCTTCATCATCATGATTAAGGGCCTTGTCTGTCAGGAGACATTATTTGTGAGTTGCAGCATTTGTGATTGGGTGTGCTCCAGAGATGATATTGCCAGATCAATAACTACACAGCTGGGTTTGTGATTCTGGAACAATCCACATAGTGATGGATCAAATTTCTGTAATATCTAGTTGTATATTCCGTTCATTGCATAAGCTCTTAGCCTTTCACATCACTCTAATAGCCTTTCAAATGGGCATTACTTCATCCCCTCTAGGGATTATGTTCCATGATCTTACTTTTCTTCCTTCATTCCTCCCACCAGTGCATGCACAACCTATGTCATGCTTGCAGGCGTTCATGATGTGTTTCCTTATGCCAAGTGATCAACATGTGGAGATAACCCCAGGCTGTGAGGAGCAGGACCAGCTGAGGTGCTGCTCTCAGTACTTGCAGGGGTTCCCCAGCTCTATTCATAGCTTCTTTCAAGCTGCCCTTCTCTCCCACTTGGTGTGGAAGCAAAGGTGTGTTTGCCCTTGCATGACCATGGTTGTGGTTCAATACGTTCAGCTGATGCTCCTGAAGGGGCATCCTTACAACAACCCCAGCTGGCTCTTTTCATGTGTGCAGCATAAGTGAGCTGTGTCACCATGTTGAGTCTCTCTTTTGCCTGTGCTCAGGGAAGTGTCTTGTTTGGCTAGAATTTTTAGTTGCTTTTCTTTTTTAGAAATAGTTCTTGTAAAATAAGGGCAGACTGCTAGGCATCTGTTGGAAAAGATGTATTTAAGGAATGGTACTTGGATTTGTACTTGAATATGATACAATATTTGTACTTTGTACTGATTATTCTGTGTCTTTTGAAACTACTGAGAAGATTCAGGCTAAGGGAGGATTGTTGGCCATCACTTGTGCTGGGGACATTAGGTATTTTTATTAAAATCCTGGTTTGCCTTTTTGTTGCTTTGTAGGTGGGGACTGAGATTTCATTCTGAAATCTCTAATCCACTTAGATGTGGTATGATGTCAAGAATGAAAGAGAGAAAGCAGAGTCAGGTTTGCTGAACAGTGCTGGATACTGAATAACATGATAGATTTGTTGACAGAAGGACTCAATTCCTTTTAAGAAATCAATAATGCCTCAGATGGCATCACAAATGCTGTGCTAATGGAAGCTGTTACCAGAAGTGAGCAGTTAATGCTGCAAGCCTTCTGTGAGGCTGACACTTCAGGGACACAAAACCTAAATGGCTAAGTGATGCCCATGTGCACAACATAAAATGAGCATGAGCCTTGTAAATGAATATTGCATTTGTGGTTTCCTCAGCGCTTGCCGGCCAGACTGGTGGAGACTTTTGAGAGCTGCAGTATACGAACTATAAATATTTATTTTTATTATTTATAACTTACCCATGAGTCATTTACTTGCAGAGTATCACTGAGGTCAAGAACTGATTGTGTGAAAGCTGTTAACTGTCTTCACTCCTGCTGTCCAGGTTTTACTCTGTAGTAGAATTTACTGTTCATTTTCCATAGATTTTTCTTTTAGAATAGTTTTCATTGCACGGGACTTGCACTGTGGGATTTTTTTTCTGTGGTGTAATTTTCTCCTTTTCCTCTTCATCTAGTATTATTTGATCATTATCCTCATACAATAACCTCTAATTTAAGAGAGCGTAAAAATATGCTGCCTTATGGGCAAGTCTGTCCATCTGTGGCAAATGAATAGTGCAAATTAAAGAAAAATAAATAACCTCAAATAATCTTTGTTTTTCAAACAAGTTAGCACATAAGAGGTATTTTACAAGTATGTTTCTGACCTCACTGCAGCAGTTATTTCTGGGTGAATTTTCAATGCTGTGTACATTTAGCCATGCAGTTTCATTTAAGATTAATAGAACTTCCTCAGCTACTTTCACACATAAACAGTCTAGAAATTGCTTTTTCCTTATTTCTCGTCTTCTCAACATAGACATTACTCTTTTTTCTTTCTTTTCTCCTTAATTTTTAAGATGTATTTGTATATTTCTTGCCAAAAACAAACTATAAATAAAGACTAGTTTATGGGACTCTTTTCCTTTTAGTTCTCTTTATTAGTATCTATAGCTTGGGGCTCAACTGATAATGAAGAGCTTAGAAATTGGAGTTCAAAGACTGATATATTTATAAAAATGATGTTATTTAAGACCCATTGCAGGTTACTAAATGAATTCTAAAACCAGAGGAGTATGGGTAGTTTGTGTCTCAGACACGAAACATTCTTTATCATTATTGATTGCTAAATTCCGAATGAAATAAGATGGACATTAGCTCTCTAATGTTTCCTATCATCTATTCTCATATTTTTATACATAATAGAATGTATTAAATGACAGATTTAAAAATTCTTCCTTCCTTAAGTTCTAGAATGAGATAATGTTGATATAAATGATTTTTAATTAATATAGAAATATTAACTAGTATATAGAAAAAAGTATACTTTGCAAGACATAACTAACATAAAATAATGCAGAAGAGGACTGTTATAATTAAGTAAATGCAAGCTAATTTATTGCAGTGCCATGTTTTGTGCCTTTCATTCTTCACTATTAACAGAAAAAAATCTGTGATAAATACTTTGTTTCTAAAATAAAATCTTCCATTTCCCTTTTGTTTGTTTTCTTTCAACAAAAGTTTGTTGCCTGTTTAATTTTGGAACTTAAACTACAATAAAAGAAGTAAGTTATAGCTGGCTCTTCTTACAACTGAGAAAATTTCTAGTTAGATGTTATATATTAGACTAGACTTCCAGTGTATTTTCAAATAGTAAAAAATACTGTGGGATGCTGATTATGGAAGGAATGAATTCCTTTTAAAGAGTTATACCACTTTAGCTGAGAAATGAATACTTTTATTGTTCTACATATTTTGAAGGCATTATTCAATATTCAGTTCTTGTGAAGCATTTTCATATATTCCTGTTGTTTCCAAAGAAGGAACAAAAAATGGCAGAGGACTTGTCTATGTATCTGCCTTATTTTGTGAGTACTTGCTGTAGTGTCAGTGAATTCATAAATCCAAAGAGCCATAAGAAATTTGCAGAGAGCATTGGAGATTGTCAGGGTTAGGGCTAGCCCAGTTTTGCCTTGTTGGAGTTGAGTCTGTTCCTCACTGACTTTGGTTGCTGCAAAATGAGTGTTCTGTTCCAGATTCTGTTATTCAGGCAAGACTTAAAAATTGATCTAGAAGATACTGAGAAATTTGGGCATACCTAGTTGTCTTCCTTCTCTGTGCCCTTAGCTCTCCTCCCTATACAGCTTCGAAGGGTTGATATTAAATGAGTCCCATTCCAGGGCACATCCCAGTCCAGTGATGCTTAGTGAGCTGTTTTGCTGTGCCACTGGAGACAAATGCTAACGTGGTGATAGCTGTATCAAAAGGGACATGAGCAGAGAATTGCTCCCAGATATCCTTCCACAGCCATACTTTGGTGTGCAAGAGCTGGCCTCACTCTGAACTATTCCATTGTTGATGGAGTGGAAGACGTATCCTGTTGGGATTCAAGTTATTTCTCTCATGAAAAGCCTAGAAGAAATATTATCACTGGTAAAGGATGTCCAAAGAAAAGTCAAAAATATGAGATGTGGCAGTCAAAGATGCAGTTTAGCTCTGTTGCTTTTTATAGTTGTTACGTATTGTCCACAGAATTCTCTTTTTCAATTTTCAGAGGGCAAAGATGCTTTTTTTTTACAATGGTTTTGTCAAATTTTCTGACTGAATTAGTTTTTATTCTACGGTTCCATCATGATTATTCTTCAATACATGCATTTAACACTTTTACATCCACAGAGCTTCAAAATATGTTGCACCAAAGAAAAGAAGCATACAAAATTGAACCATATGCTTACTTGCCTGCCTTTCCATTAATTGAGACAGAAATGTTGGTTTCATTATGCTTTGTTTGTTGTGTTGAATTTTTTTTTTCTTTTTTTTTTTTTTTTCTTTTTTTGGCGTGCAGCTTTGTGCTTAAGTAAGCACTTAAGTATGTGACCAGCTTTACACACAGGGTCACTGTTGGTAGCTGTTCGCACATGTAAAGACACTTGTGGGATGAGGATTGAAATCCCCAGCACAAATAAATACTTTGTTTATGACTCTGCACACTTCTTAGTAATTTCAGTGGCTTCCTGACAGAGATAAGCACAGCTAGCAGGACTTCAGTGGTTAGATAACAGAGCAGAAACATTGTGTTTAATCTGCTTGTGATTCTTGCTCTTCCTTGTGACGACATTCAGATAAATAGACACAGAACTCCAGAGTGAAGCAAATGCAAATAGGGAAAACATTTCACTGAATGTAATATCTTAAACGGCTATAAGTAGTTTTTCTCTCACTTTCAGATTTGTGAAGCAGTCACAAAGGTTTTGTGGTCTCATTTTATGTCATTGAAGGATTGTTGTATTGGTAGAACAAGTTACACTCTGCCTAGCTTTTTAAGTTGCATCAAGATAGTTGAAATAAAAAAATTATTCTCCAAAGCAAGCATGAGGTGGGGATAATATGTTAAACTGCTCAAGGGTGACGAGGATTGTTGTTTGGATTAGTTTCTCTATTCCAGAGAAATTACCAAGGAATTAGGTTACTCAGTCATAAATTTGCAGAGTTGCAGAAATGGAAGATGTAATAAGAGTGTCTGGTAGGGAAAATGAAGCATTTCTCCAGTTTATTACTCAGTTCCTAGAGCTAAGGAACAAACTCAGGTTGCCCTGTGAGTCCATTAGTGGAAGACTCTTTGTGATTATGTTTTCATATCTTTTTGGAGTAGAGAATATCTCCTGTTTTGCTTAATTCCTTTGACACAGCTGCAAATTTAGTTTGATACATATTTGTTTCAATTGAAATGAAAACTTTTGATCCAGCTTAAAAAGCAGTGTTTAACAGTTATTTGCAAACTGACCTTGTGTGTTCGGGGATTTTGTCATTTACATGGTATTATATCTGTTGCATATGTGTTGGGGTTTGTTGTGGGATTTTAGTGGTATTAAGGTCAGAAATTATAATATAGTCTTAGGAAAAACATACTAATCTTATCTGCACCTATTTATCTAAATAAATCAAAAAGCAATTCTCAAATTATTTATAGAAATCTCCAAATTTTGTACTGAGTGTGTGGAATATCTACATTATAGAACTTCATTTAAAGTCAGTGCACAAAAATCTGAAGGAAAATATTTCTCATTTGAGATAGACAGATATATTTGAATTAATAGACTTAGAAAAAAGTAGTTTATTTAATGTTATTCTTTCATTGAGAACAATGGATTGATTACAATTCAGGATATTTTATAGCTCTCACTTACAGACTTTTCTGACTCTTGTTTTTGCCTGCATACATCTTCTTTATTGGACAATAATTGATGGTTTCTGAGTGAACTATGGTATAATTCTCAAATATTTGATCTGTGAAAATTTTAAATGTATAACATGATTTTTACTTTCAGATTACCATTGTTTGTGGCTGAAATTATTCTGTGGTGTTTGAAATAATGGCTTTCTTTATTATGCAATTTTTTCATGTTCCAACATTCTAAAATGTCACATAAAATTATTTTTCTGAATTGCTGCAAAGTACTTTTATGTATAGAAGAGTTTAAGGATTGTTTTTGTTTGTTTGGGGATTTTTTGTTTGTTTTCTTTTTTTTTTTTTAAGGATCACTTAATTGGAAAACTGTATGGCAACTGTCTGAAATTTCAGGCGATGTTTTATATTCATTATTCTCTGACCCAAATCCATTACTCTGCTCTGTTGTGGATGACTAGCTGTTCTTAATTTATGTTATTCAGATTCTTTCACAAATCAGAATGAAATTCGGGTTTAAAATATTCTTTTGTAGCATGGTAATATGTAGTAATGTGTAATAAATAGAAAAAGATTGTTAGATTGTAAAGCTCAGAAGAATTTGAAGCATTGTTAGAGAAATATAGAAAATGTTTACATGTGCTGCTTGCAGAAAATAAAATTAACCACCATTGCCCACCATTCTAGTCATATTACAAATTAGGACCTGATGTGCTGTGTGTGCCACATCCGGTATTTTCCTCTGTGTATCAGTTAAGATCTGTGTTTTTTCAAAAATTTCAGGTGTCTAGAAGGCTTTAATAGTGGAATATTTGCAGTTTCAGAGGAGGACTCTCACTACATTATGCATGTGCTGAATTGGCCCACTTTTGTGCATCTTGAATATGTTTTTAAAATGTAGCAAACTGAAGGGTATACTAAACAAGGGTAAAGTTATTAACTAGTCCCTTCTATTTATTGATGGAAGGCTTAAAGATTGCTAGAGCATGAATCTAGCTTGGAGGCTTTTTGCTCTTTTTTGTTTGGTTTGTTTCCATCATCTATTTTCCAAGGAAGAAAACTAGGACATCAGTTTCTTTTGGAAACAGAATGTTGTTACTGGATTTATAAACATTATATGTGCTGCACCCTTTTTCAGTTTCTTCAGGAACTCAGAAATTTGTGATCATTTAGGTGACTGAAACAAAGGGCTTTTAAAATTTATAGATTAGAATGTGAACCTCTAGTAGTATGTTGTAGGAGATTGTATTACTGATAATTCTTCCAGTAACACCCTCTTATATTGTCATATAAATATATGGATAGTCTGGTTTCCTCATTTCCAGTGTTTTAAAGAATTGATTTAGTTTGTACACTGTTGCTATTTCATGTTTGATTGTACCTGAGTCATCTAATAGCTTTTATTTCCCAGTCCTATTTAATTTGCTGTAGATTCATTTAAAACTGTATGAAACTTAAATGTCACATCCATGCTTATAATTTTTCCTACTGCCTTTGTAGTGAAATGTCACCATGCAATTTTGTCAATATTTTGATGGTCTCTCATAGTCACAAAATTTTCCAGACACTTACAAGATTTTAAGTTAGAAAGCAGTTAATTGAAATATGACTGCATAAGGGTAGACTTTTTTTTTTGTCAGCCACAGGGAAAGTGACAGTTTTCCTTTTGTATCTTTCAGTCTTTGATTGGACTTTTCTTTTTGAGGAAAATATTCTCTATGTTGTCTCCAGGATGCCCATGTTTGTAACTGGGTACAGCACAAAAAAATGCCAGTAAATGTGTTAACCACTCTTAACAATAAACAAGTTGATTTTAAATGTCTTGAGGATGTAAGGAAACAATTACAGAAGGAAACCTCTTGCATCTAGGTTACATGGAAAAAGGCAACAATGCAAAGCATAAGGTTGCGTGAGCACAAACTGAAGAGACAAATTGTGTTAGCAACCTTTGACAATGGCTGTTTAAAAATAGGAAAACAAATTATGGCAGCACCATGTGCAGACAAGGCAGAGATATCTCCAGGCAAATAGGAGTGTATGGAAGAGTATAGGACTTAAATTTATAGGAGATAGAAGGTGGAGAGAGATAGGAGTTGGGGAAGCACGTGGCTTGCACAGGTAGCATTTGAAACAGAGGCACCCACACCTGGGAAAAGGAAATCTGTAGAGAAATTAGCAATTCCATTGTGGGAAGAGAATTGGGAGGAGAGGAGGTCCCTATGGCAGGCAAAGTTATGTCTGCAGGAAGGGCATATGGAAGGGCAATGCATCTCACTTTCAGGGCCTTAACTGAGGGTGCTTTTTATTTAGTTATCTGTTGATTGAGTGATGGAAACCAAAAGACAAGCAACTGTATCTACATGAGAATTCCTTATTAATTGTAAAGATGAGAGGACAAAAATTTAGTTTATGGATTGTATTATTTTCTAACTCTCCAGTCTTGAAGCATATCTAATTTTTCCTGTGGGAAGCATGTGGGAAGCAGTAGGTCTTACCAGACAGTGGTTGTGCCCAGGCCATTGATTCCTCTGCCGTTTAGAGTATGACCTCCGACAGGCCATGGTACTTGTTTTGGCTCAGCTGCTTCTGTGCAAAATGAAGATGCTAGCAATTCCTAGGCTTGTAAAGTACCACGAGATATATAGGTGCTATCCCTTCAGTTTCGCTTGCCATGATCTTTATGGCTTAAATTGCCTCTTAACTTCTTAAAAAAAGTTTGAACAAGGCATAGCAATAAAATTTTCAGGGAATAGTTTGGAGAAAAACAATTAAGTATTATTTTTTTATAAAATGATTTCATGTCCTGTGTAGTTTGCATTCAGTAGACATTAAAGAGCTAAATTCAAATTGTTTCGTGTCAGCAAAGGGTAGAGACTCACTACTTGGTCCACAGCAGAGATGTCTCAGTGCAGGACCAGGGTAGATACACAGAGGGAAAAAAATGCAGGCGTCAGGGACCTGACACCACTGTGTAGTGAAGCACCTTTGTCTGCTTGGAGTGGACTGTTTTGGGAAAACAGCTTTAGCCCCATGCTAATATTGACACAGATCACATTTCAGAAGAAAACCCAACGTGAAACTTCACATTAGCTGGATCAGAAGAAATGTAAAAACTCGTGTAGAATTTCTGTATCAGAAAAAGGAGAATAGACACATACTCTTGATATTGAGGAAAACAGAAAGAAGGAGATTGTTAGCTATATTTCATGTGTAACAATAAGACTTGATAAGGCCATAGCTACCCAGTGACAACACAAAGATGAAAACCTCTCTTTCAGTCATTTGGGCATTTGTTCTTTGTACTGTAGCTCTGCCTTAATTGGGGGAATTAAGGATCAGATCTTCCTGTGGGCACTGTGTAAAGATCCAGCAGAATACTCACATTAAGATCTGCTTTCAAATTTGGGGGATAAAAACATAGAGTGTTTTGAAATTCTATATGTAAATTAGTATCTGTTATATCGTTATTGCATCCATGGAAATATGATTCTAGTAGTATATTAAGTCTTATAAATTTGTAGCCATTAGAGCAGCACGAGTTTTCCTGAGGTAGGAGTAGTAATGATATTTTCTTCACCGATCTGTGAATGTGTAGGGAGTGTATTCAGCATTAATCACTTGAATCTTTTAGAGAAGATAAATGGTTAAATCCTGGTCCTCATCTGAATAACAACAAATTTCATGTACCATTTTCCTTGACACTTTGCATAGATTTGTAGACAGCAAATTCAGAATACTCAACATAATGTGTAATTTATTTATCTTTTTACAGAGGGAAACCAAAGGTCAGTTTCTTATAGATCACATCTGCAACTATTACAGCTTGCTGGAAAAAGACTATTTTGGAATTCGATATGTTGACCCTGAGAAGCAGAGGGTATGTATATAATCTCTGACTAAAATTGCTTTCAAGTAAAGTTAATTGATTTTTTTTTTTTATAAGCATGTAAATTCTCATGCAAAGTCATGTATCTCTGAGTATTTGTACTTGGGCTATAATCTGTAGAGGTTCCTAAAGTGGCATTATTAAATTAATTTTCTCCTCACTTAATGTATTATTATTATTATTATTAATCATATTATATTATGTTATGATATCTTCTGATTTGTGTAGTTCTGGGTCCTTGAACTAGAAAAGAATATGTAGGCAGGACTCAGAGTCCATACAGTGCAACTCTAGGCTCTGACAATGCTCTGGAATTTGGGATTTTTGGTTTCCTCTTAGTATATAATTTTTGGGATATGTAAGAAGAAATCCTATTATGTTTATCAGGTAAAAGCTGTCATTCTGCTTTGCCCATCACAGACTGCATGTATTTAAAATCTATAATACAGAAAACATGTGATTTGTCAAGCTCTGTGGGGTTCTTCAGGTTGGTTCTCCCAATAGTCATCTTTGCATTTCTTCAATAAAATTCTCAGGCCTGTGCTGTGGGCATTTTTGTGTACAGTAATTAATCATCTTTCTTAGGTGTTAGGTGGTTCTGCAGGTTGTATTTTTATGGGTGATTTGCTACTGCTACCCCTACGTGGCTTCAGATGACTTCTACTGTATGAGAGGAGGAGCAAATGGTGAACACAGGAAGCAGAAGTCCTCAGACACTGAAATTCAGAATTGCTTCTTCACCGTGTTGTCCTGCTGGTCTCAATATTAAGACTTAGATATGTGACTTTAAATATCTTGGGTACATATAATGGCATTTAATCTCTGGCAACAATTACCGGTTTGAAGCTGTTGTGATTGAAGAGGAAAAAAAACATTTGGCTGGATATCTCTTGTTACACCTTAATTAGTTTTGTCAAAAATCACTGCAATTGGGGTATCACCATCAGCTCAATAGAACAGAATAAAAAAGGTCTGCAAAGCTACACCAAATAATTTCCATTGCATCCCCTTTTTAAAGTAAAAATAATTAGCAGGTAGTCTCACCTGTGCTCTTAATTCTTCACAATCATAAAAATTATAGAGATGTTCACCTGTTTGGGATTGATAGGAAAATTAGATGGAGCACTGGATTGGGCTCTAATTAAGTGATAAACACTTAATAAACACTTATTTCTGTTGGGCCTTTCTCTGACAGTCACTCAAAAAGCTACAGAAATGTTATTTTACTTAATGGAAATAAAGAGGGTCTTTTAAATACCTCCTCCCCCTCCTTTTTTTTGGTCAGAATACTTTAAAATAACAGTGCTTCTGAAAAAGCTCCAAAACCCCAAACTCACCGTGATGCCTATTATATTATACTGAATGCAATTCCCATGTTCCAAAGAGCTGTTAGCTATATTATTAGCTAAACTCGATGCACTGTCTTATCCATCTTGGTTATACAGCTGCTGTTCTACATCTTGTAGTATAGCTAATTTAGTGCTGAGTTTATGGAAGATTATGCAGAAGCATAATTTAGCAGCACAAGACAATTTGAGGAAAAAAAAATTATGCTCCTGTCTAAAAAGTTCTTGTGTTTTCATTTCTCTTTGTATCTCACAACTAGAGAATTTTGTTGCCACCAACAGTAGTATGGTCTGCAGTTAGAACCTGTGGTTGGAACCTGCAGTCTAGCTAGGTTAAAGGCTGCATTCAGTCTGCAAATTAATACATGCAGTCATAGTTTAGCAGGAAAGAACCAGCAGTCAGAGGGAAGCCAACATTAGGAGCTTGCTGCAGCCAGAGGCAGTGAGTAGTAGGAGTCAGGATGGCTGAGCTGTAAAGAGAAATAACCCAGAACCCCTTTTAGGCTGTGATAAACAAGAAGTCTGTGTCTTGGCACATTTCTACCCTCTAACAAGAGGACTGCTGCAACATTTTAGTACAGGAAATAAGGGCTAGGAAGATGGGTTACGCATGCATCAGAGTGTAAAACAGAAAAAGAAACTTTAGGCAGGAGAGGTGGTTCTTGTAGGAAGGGAGAGCTGTACTGTCTGAGACAGTCCTAATGGACACAGGGGGGAAAAATATTTTATCGGGTTGCTAAATAATTTTAGAGGAATTCTCTGTAATTTTATGGAAGAGTTTTATATTAAATATTGGCAAAGAGGAGGCATCATCTTTTAACTGTTCTTTCAAACAACATGTAATAGGAGCTGAAACAAGAAAACATAACTTTTTTAATGGGAGTTATTTTTGATTCTGATGTACATAGCACACAATGCATGTTGCTTTGCCGAATGTCTTGGAAATGCTAAATGCTGTTGTAGCATTTTATATGTTATAGAATTTTATATTTGACTGCATAGTATCTGTGTTTGCACAGAAAGGGCTATATGAATAGTCTTGAAAGAAACTGCCAAAATCATGCATTTGATTCTGGCTTTTGGTGAATTATTCTTGATTGATTTTTTGAATAGTTAAACTATATGAAATAATAATATATTATTATATAGTGTACACATACACATATATGTGTGAAATACTATGCAGATTTACTCCTCTTGGTATTTAGTCCAGGAGTGATACTTGCCTCCATTTTATTAAAATTAAATTTTTTTTTGGTGCAAAGATTCCATAGTTGCTCTGAAAGCTAATTTGCAGTCCTTTTGTTTTGTAATGAGGGAGCTCAAGCAGGCAAAAATACCAGCTTTAATTAATTCTAAATGTAGAGTATGCTACTAAAATGTAGCATTTTGACTTAGGAGTATCAAAATATTTGTCTGAGCTTGAGAATTTAAAAAATTACTTGTTGTGATATTTCAGATGCTTAAAATTAAATATTTCAAGATATATGTTTAGAGTGTTCAGAATTTCTGACTGTAAAAAATGTAGAAAATGGAGCTAATTGTCTTATGTCAGAGAACAATTTTAAAATGTGGGAAAAGAGCTGATGTTTTTACAGATTATTTTTCAAGTAAGTAATAATATATATTTCCTCTTCTCCTCAACTCCACTTTTATAATAATCTCTTCCTCCTACATAAATAAACATGTATGTATGTTTTGGGCATACTTAAACTTTTAAAATTTTTCTATAGTTTTCTGTATTCTACTCCAGACAAAAAAACCCCAAAAAACAAACAAACAAAAAACAACCCAGAAACAAACATCCAAACTCTGGAAGACATTCTTAACAGTATCTTCTTTCATGTGTTTGAGTTTATGGGAAAGTAACAGTGACAATATACTTAAATATGGTTTCATGAACAAAAGCTGCCACATTGGTGGATAGAACCCTGTTATTTTTCTTACTGAGGAAAACACTGAAGGCCAAACCCAACCCTGGATATCTCAAGAGAGTAAAGAGAGATACACTGTGAGAACCCAGAAACCATCATTTGGAGCTTGTACTTTTTAACAGTTTCAAATATGAGCCGTGCCTGGATGGGCTGTTACTGGTTCTCCTACTCAAGGAATTATTCCTGGCACCTTTTCATATACTAAATACTATATTGAGGCCAATTGCCACACTCTCACACTTGTGGAAATGCAGAATGGCTAATTCTGTGCCAGATACCCTGCTTTTATTGAGCAGCTTCTTTGTGGTTTTTTTTTTTTTTTTTTTTTTGGCTGGTACGAGATAAGAATAGAATGATATAGTGAAGCTGCTGTTCAGCATCTTCTTTAGAGTGGATTTCTTGTTGAAAGAGGCCATTACTGTTGAGTGCAAGGGGAGATTCAACAGAAAGATGATGTTAGTGTGGTAAAATATAGTCTTTAAGTCCCTACAGAAGGGCACCTGAGCAATGATTTAAACTCGGAAATACTTACTTCCTTTTATTTTTCACTCTCAGTGGATCAATCTGACCACATGCTTGGGATTTTGTTTTTGAATGTGGAAGCATGAGTTGGTAGTTAGACAGAAATACCTTGGAGCTACCCATGGCGTGGGTTGGAAGTGTCATGAAAAGGCTTTGTAGGACCCTGAAGCAACTGTGAGGCCTTACCTGTCACTATGGAGATGTTTGAAATTGTATCCACCCTTAAGCACTAAGATGCTTTGTCATGTGGGTGTGCTGCAGGGCTGTCTGGTAACAGCAGAGTGGTGCAGTAGTTTTAGCTCTGTGCTTGTATGTCTGGCAGTATGAAAATAAAGCTTTCAAATTAGTGGAACTACTAAATGAGTACACTCCCTTTATGTAGCTGATCCTGAATGGTAGCTTTGAGTACCGTGGGATTTTCTGACTTTCCCAGAGAACAGAGCCTCGTTTGGTGCTTTGATAGAATTATGACATTGGACACTATGGATTGGTTGGCCTGTTTGCTCATTTCCCCCTAAAGAACTGTTGCAGATACAGTTCTCATTTTGCTTTCAAGCTTAAATATGGTAAAAATCGGGTGACAATTCTACACAAATACAGGGGGTTTTTGTGAGATTTTATTTCATTTATTTCACTAGTAAAGGTGGTGGGGAGACCAAATTGTATACCAAAGTATGTCACTTAAAATTGACCTGGGCAGAATATTTGTTTAATCTTACAATCTAAGTAGTTCAGCCTTCTACCAGAAAAGGAAATTGTAGCCTCCAGTCTGTTGGAAATTAATTTCTTTATCATGGGGTAGTGCTTCTGTTTTTAATGGGAGTTATAGACAAAATGTACAGCAGTTCCTTATCAGAGAGACATTTGGAAAGGGTCAGTAAATCTTGGGTGCAGCTGATCTCTGCTTTAGCAAGAGCAGCATTTAATACCTGTTTCTAAAAATGTGTACCTAGTCCCACATGAGCGTGGAATTCCTCCCTGAGGGGGAATTGTGGGAACTGAAAAAGCAGAGGATTCTTATAGCATTGTAATACGCTTACATAGGTAGAGGTTTGAAACAGAATTGAATTTTAGGCCTCGAAATATTTGGAGCATAGAAAGTTTCTGAGCTGCAAAAAATATAAAACAAGCAACTATTGTAAGATGTAAGGTATATGTGTAGTGTTTATTGATTAGCTTAAGTAGATGCTTGTAAACTTTTAGCATTAGCCTATTGGCTAAAAAACTTTTAAAAGGCCTTGTAACAAAGAGAATTGTGGCTTCTCTTATGGTGTTTTACTGTCTCTAATGTCTACACCTTCACTGAGACTGATAATGGAAGAACAAACTCGTGGAACGCCTCTCAGTTGCTCCATCCTGTTATTGGAGATTAGATCCAACAATGAAGGTTGACAGAGAGACACATCAGATAACTTGCAACCTCAGTTGAATGTTATTGTATAAGTAGTTGTAATACTCCACACAGTTAGGAGAAGAGATTTGTCTGAGAGATCTCCAGTCTCTCTGAAGGGATAGATCAGAAATATTATGGGCAGAATCCTAGAGTGGCTGAGCCATAGGTTAATAAAAATATTAATTCTTATCCATGCATATGAACCTCTGTTCTAGGACAGTGTTATCACAAAAGTTATTGCATTTGCATGAACTCTTTCTGTGTACAGTTCAGGTCATGCTGATTCGAAAAAAAAAAAAATGGTAGAATTGGAAACAGAACAAAGAAGGCTGTGAGAATTATATCTAATAGAAATGGATTTTATCCAGAGATGGATTAGACAAAGGACATTAGGAAAAGAGGTGAGTGAGAGAGTAAGCAAAAGTGAATGAGATAGAATTAAATTGGCTTTGAGAAGGTGGTCAGTGAAAAGTTGCCTTGTAATTCTTAGAACAGAAGCACTCCAAAGTAAACTTAGTATAAAGTCACTGGTATTGAGAAATAGTTTTTAGCAAACCATGGGCAGTAATAAAATTCACTGTAGCTGTCATGAATTTGAAAGAATTGCTAGAAATGGGAGTTTGGACAAATTGGTAAAAGCCTGCAAAGATTTACAAACAAATTTTAATGGAGTCTGGGTGGGAAAAGCCCACTGAGCACAATGAGTACTGCTCTTGTTCTTTTTCTAAATGCTTGCCTCAGACCATTTTCAGAGACTAAGTGCTGAGTTAAATGGCAGCTTGCTTTTACTAGTAGAGTTGCATTTATGTAGTAAACAAAAATGTGACAGAAATGAATAGTAGCATGCAGAGAATACATACATATGTACACTTAATTCAGCAGAAATATTACTAACTAAATATCTTGTGTGAAGATTAGTAAACTTGCAAACTAAATAACTTCACAAGATATATTGATAAAATCAAAGATTATTTTTCCATCAGTTTTGAACCTGTTTCCTGTGAGAATGTGGTGGCCCATGCCTAGATCAATATATGCAGATTTTATGGCCAGGTGTTCAACTGATACAGAGACTATGGATATTCTTTCAAGAAAAATATTAGATCTTCATTTTCAAGATTAATATAAGGTGTAGTTTTAAGTAAAATGATTTTTTAACTTTTCTGACACTGTTTCATATCGCCATTCTCCTGCTCTTTTCTGTCAGTTAAACAAAGTTTTCCAATCCAGCCCTTGCCTGGAATATTTTTGTAAAATCTGCAGGTTCTTCTGATTGTGTTTTACTGCATGCATGTCCAAGCACTTGACTAAGTATTGCTTGCCAAGCAAAATTTAAGTATTAATGGTATTTGGCCACTTTCAGTTGCCCCTTCCTAACTGCTCTTCTTGAAGGCATAGGGACTTAATCAAAAGCCTCTTGGCTTGGAAGAGGTAAGAGACTGCTTAGAAGTGCCTCTTTGGTGAGGCACTGGAACAGGTTGCCCAGAGAAGCTGTGGATGGCCCATCCCTAAGAGTGTTCAAGACCAGGTTGAATGAAATTCTGAGCAACCTGGTCTTTTGACAGGTATCTCTGCCAATGGCATGGGGCGTGGAACAAAATAATCTTTAAAGTCCCTTTCAACCCAGGCCATTGTATGATTCTATCATTGTTTCCTCTTTCCTCACAGCTTCTTATTTTAAAAATATTAACCCTGTGCTGAGTCCATACCAAGTTCTGTCCTCTCAGACCTTCTCAGTGACTGGCTTCATTTGAAACAGGCTGAAGTGTTTTTATAAAAAGCATATCAGTGTTTGTAGAGTTAAGTTGACTTTCTAGAATGGTGCTTTTACCCTTGTAGGGTGTTCTTGTTCACCCTGAGATTTTGCTGTGAAAGCTGATAGCACATCAGCTGCTCAGCATTTGTGGGTAAGCAAGAACACACCTGGCCTCACTAATGACTACTCAGCGCCATTTAAGGGCTGATCAGAGGTGAAGGCTCTATTTACAGAGTAAAAATTGCCCTAGTCTGAAACACAGCATACAACTGCAAGGAAATCTTAGTCAGAAGGCAATGCTCAGCATATTTTAGGATCCCAGCACCAAAAGTGATATCCATGATAGCTTGCTTACGCACCATTGGCACTTGAAGCACTAAGGCTTGTTAGCTATCCCATGACTGACCTTCAAGATTTCCATGTATCTTTCTGTTTTCTGTGAGGGCATCTGTCTGATCACTGAGTATCACTGAGTATCCAGCAGCATGAAACCTCTTTTGGCAAAGAGATTAGAAATTAGTAGGCTGAACATGAATCTCCTCTCAGGATGCTTGGCAATGTGTTAGCAGGATTAGAATCAAAGTGTTTTCTTTCCCATTGGGCAGCAACCATGTTGCTAACATGCGTTCAATGAAACAAGAAGTTCAACCCCTGCAGGAATGATTTCTGGTGATCATTAAGTACTATCACACATAAAGCCAAGCATTACGGCAGCCTTTGTGGACTACAATGTCAAATACATGAGACAGAAGTGAAACTGCTTAGAATTGCTGGAGGTTTTTTTTTTTCTCTCCCTGATTTTCATACTGTAACATTCGTAAAGAAATAAAAGATTGTCTCTAGTTACAGTTTTATATCTGACTAGTTTTGTTTGGGTTTTTTAATTAGGCTTATCAAGTACAATAAAAGGTACAATAACTCCTTACAATGAACAGTTGAAAACATCTGTGGACTGGTCTTGCAAGGCAGTGTAGCATACATATTAATGACTTTTTATTTGCAGCTGAAAATTTAAAATATTTCTAAAATTTATCTTGACAAGCTCACCCAAAATGTTATATTTTCTTTTCACCTAAGATTTTTTTTTAGGAAAATTGTTAAAAAACATTTCTACATAAAAAAAAAACATTTTGGAAAACCAAATACTTCTCAATTTAAAGTTTCTGCAGAACCAGTTTGATTAATTTACAAGAACTTAATCTCCTCCTAACTATAACAGCTAATTAATCTTGGAATAAATATAGCTTGGATACTGTATAGTAGAGATGAGGCACAGGTATTAATTATTAATAGTCAATGCTGTAAGGCTGAAAGATAAGTACTCAGGGGAAAATCTTTCCTAAAACTCAAACTGAAATATGCAAACAAATATAAGGGTGGCTATTTCCAGAAGTATTAGCGATGACTAGGTGTTTATCTTCCCCTGACAGTCAGAGAGCATTAAGCACCTAATTGCTGTCTCTTTAGAAGTCTCCACAAATTATAAAGTAACTCCTCCGTTTTCTGGAAGATTCAGCTGAATTGTGAACACGTTTGCAATCTTCCACCAACAGAAGGTCACAACAGAAATCTGAACTTGTAGAAACTGTCAGTTCCATGACCTCCATGCAAGAGCCTAGATTGCTTAATTGCATGTGTCTTTTCAATCTGTTTTTAACCCATTAATGTCAGGTCTTACTGAAACATATTTGATTTTGGACATGTTGGATAAATCTGCATTCCTGGGGGCTTGAAGAATTTCAACTATGTTTCCCCTCTTTCATTATTCGCATGGTTTTTATCAGGGTTTCATGTTTGCAAGTTGGCTTTTTTACCTCTGTTTCGTTATTAATAGGTAATTAACTTTTTTGAACAGTTCTAAATGTTGATCTGGTCTGTGCCGATATTTCAGCTTGGTATATCAAAAAGAAATATCAAGAAAATTGTGTTTTGTTTCTGCTAGATGAAAATAGTGAGTACACTTTCAGTTTCCTGGGAGCAGTACAGCATGGCTCACTGTCCAAGTCCCCTTTCTTGTCTGAATTTTCATCTAGGACTAGCCTGATCCTGGTGGATGTGGGGTAGGTCTGTGAAGAGATTAAGGAAAGTGCACTTGTAGATCTGTCTGGACCAGTTTCTTATCTGTGAATTCATTCTGGATTATGTATCTATAAACCACTGCAGACTGTATAAGATTTCTTAAATCAGATTGTCTTTAACTTTTTATGAGCAACTCTCAGCCCCCATTATTCAGAGTGAAACATATAAATAATTTATATGTATGATCTAAAAAAAGAATGAAATAAGCTAGATATTTCTGGTAAGTCGGTGAAGCCGTCATTGCTGACTCAATTCTGTTTCTTTCATCTTTTTCCCCTAAAAAGAGAGATACTGGGAAAACGGAATAGGTAAAGAAGTGTTGGAGGGTTTTTGTTTTGTTATGGCTGTTGTTTGAAGTTTGAGGTTGTTGGGTTTTTGTTTTGTTTGTACCAGGGTTCCAGATCAGTCTCTCAGTGATAAATGAACTTCAAATAGAAATATGTTGCAGAGCTTATCTCCAGTACTACTGTAAACTATATGTGTGTGAGTTTCTGAGCAACCATTGCACATAAACTGCAGTAATTTGAAAATGTTCTTTCCAAGGTATTTGTTTTGTCAAAAGATCTTTCAGAAAACTAAATTACAGTTATCCTGACTTAATTTGAATTCTTGAGATGTCATAATTTTTGAAGTAATAATTTTCTTTCAATTATTACCAACTCCTACAAAATATCTACCCCTGACCTTTCTCTAGTAGAATTATTAAAGGTTAAGAGGAGAAATGGTAGCCCATGCGGTTTAATAAATGCTAGATTTTC
Organism: Phylloscopus collybita; assembly: GCA_027886175.1. Lineage (NCBI taxonomy): Eukaryota > Metazoa > Chordata > Aves > Passeriformes > Phylloscopidae > Phylloscopus > Phylloscopus collybita. The sequence goes on from JAJNNQ010000029.1 coordinate 5,584,375, forward strand.
TTTTTGCGGTTGATCAAAGGGTTTTAGAGCTAGAATGAAAGGGTTAAAACTTGAGACCCCTTCGTGCTAGGCCTTCCAGTGTTGAGTATGCTTATTAAATTGAATGCTGTGCTTTTTGACCAGCTGCTTCCACAGCACAAATCTCATTTTACCATGGAGGTTTTTGCTTACATGGAAAATACTAATACAAAAGCTGCTGGCTGGTCAGAAGTAACATTTGAATATCAGCATGTTCTTTTGTCTGACAAAACATCCTCCTGAGCAGGTCAGCTAGTGCTAGCAGGGGATATGCTAAGGCTCTTAACTAAAATGTGAGCCTAGCTTTTGGTTGACAGAAGCATCGGAGTTTATTTTCTAAGAGAATAAAAAAACATGAAACCTGCCCAAAGCATCTTTTCCTGTAAAGTTATGCACTTACTGATAAGCATCAATACCTCTCTGCTGTACATTAGCTGTCAGTATTTGTGAACATTTCTTGGAAAAGTGCTATTTTTTTCCTTGAGATTTTTAGTTATTGCTAGAAGAGAACAATAGTCTGTGTCCTGTGTGTTTTGGCTGTGGATATAGTACTTAGACATACTTCAGTTTTCAGAAACCTAGAGGACATCACTAAGGAGGAGACAGTGTTAAAGTTTCTGAATCATCTGCCCTACTGTCTGATGTGATCATTCCTCTGGAAAAAAAATGGCTGAAAGTATGTGACTAAAATGTCTACTGCAAGCTGAGGACTACAACCTGTCTGCTTTAAATGTGTCTTTGAAATATCTGTCTTATTTCTATCTTAACTACATCTATTTTACCAGCACTGGTGGTATCAAGTATGCTTATACAGTACAATTGCAGTACGGTGGTGCTTTTCTCATTTATGTATGTGTCAGTGAAACAATTCTTACTTTGTACCTAATTTTTGGTACCATTGTCTACTGTGATCCATATTAACCTCTCTGCTTTGTCTTTCCAGCACTGGCTTGAGCCTAACAAGTCCATCTTCAAGCAAATGAAATGTAAGTCTTGAAAGCTCATGTTTTAAAACTGATTTTTAAATAACTGAAGGTTTTCTTGTGCTTCCATGCAGTAATTTAAAATAAGCTTAATTTGTTTCTCAGTGCAAACAGGTTCTTCATGTTAGCACATGAAGGAGTCTTAACAATGCCGTGCTACCCTGATCTTACTATTTCACAGTGTTCTGGACATCAAAAGCTTATCTTTACTGCTCATGGACACATGAGCCAGAGGCCAGCAGGTTTTGATTACATATTAGGGAAAAATTCGTTACTGTGAGGGTGGTGAGGTACTGGAACATGTTGCCCAGGAAAGTAGTAGGTGTCCTGTCCTTGGAGGTATTCAAGGCCAGATTGTTCCTGCCCATGACAGGAGGGTTTGGAACTAGATGATCTTTAAGGTCTCTTCAAACCCAAACCACTCTATGATTCTATGATCTAAAAGAGAGTATTGCTAATGTCAGGTCATCGGAATTTTTCAATTAATTTCTGTGGCCTCTAATGCTGTCCTAAAACCTGAAAGGAGGTGGAATGAACCAGGGGAATATGTTTACAATGAGAATGGGAGTTTTGTGTAATCTTTCAGGCACTAATCTGAATTCTGTGTATTCTATGATCCTCATGAAGATTTAATAACAGCATTTTAAGCTTTATTAAAAATACCTGAAAAAAAACCACCTTGCCCTGTGTTGTTCTGTAACTAATGAGTGCAATATGGGAGATCCCTAATTTGAGATTTATGATAGTGCATAAAAACACTGAGTAATGTTTTGCCTGTCTTAAAAATGCTCAGCAAGGATTAATCTGGAAAGGGAAGAGGTAGATGGAAACAATGATGTATGTCTTAAGGGCTCCCCAGAGATGCTTCTGCAGAACTAGTGAACTATTTGAGTGTAATATTTTTTCTTGCTTGTTTGTTTGTTTCTTAAATTTCGTTAAGTTTTTGTAGGATATTGTTGTTCAGGGAATGGGTAACATCAAGGAGAGATGCAGGGAGTTTTCTGCAATGTTACATTCTCAGGACTATGAAGATAATTTTTTACACATCTGCTTTTGGCTTTCAGTATCCGTCTGTACTTTATGTTTAATAAAACTCCCAACACTGACAGTGAAGTGCATTATAGAAAGTAGCATTTGTGCTTGGTGAAAAGAAGATTGTGAAGAACAAACCTTCTAAAAAGTGTCAGCTGAGAATTTTCCACCTTTCTCTATTTGGTTGACACATGTAAAATTTCAATGAAGTTTTTCAACAGCTTTTAAAAAACTACTTTCATCTTTCATAGCATTGTGGCTTAACCCTAGCCAGCAACAAAGCCCCATGCAGCCACTTGCAGTCCCGCACCTTCAGGATCAGGGAGACAAGGGTAAACACTGGAAAACTCATGGGTTAAGACGAAGACAATTTAATAGGGAAAGGAGAAGCACACACAAGCAAAGCAAAACAAGGGATTCATTCAGCCCTTTTCATGGGCAGGCAGGTGTTCAGCCATCTCCAGGACAGCAGGGCCCCACCACATGTAACAGTGGCTTGGGAAGACAATTACTCCAAAAGTCTCCTCTTCCCGTTTCTTCCTCCTACTTTATATACTGAACATGATGCCATATCATCTGGCATATTCCTTTGATCACTTGGGGACATCTGTCCTTCTATGTCTCCTCCCAACTTCCCAAGCACTCTTAGTCTCCTCACCAGGGTGTCAGTATGAAAAAATATCTGCATTATCAACCCTGTGTTCAACACAAACCAAAAACACAGCCCCATACCAGCCACTGCAAGGAAAATTAACTTCACCCAAGCCAAAACCAGTACGTAAATATTTTCTTTTTTTCAGATTCATTTTCTATGAAGAAAATGGTAATATGAATGTGTGGGGTTTTTTTGTAGGCTGCTTAAAAATAGTTCATGTGAGATTCAGTCCTGTACTTACTAATATCTGTACGAAGGGAGGCTTCTCCTTGATCTCTCTTTGTTCTGGTCATGGTGTGGTCTTGCAGGTTCGGGTGTACTTTAAGGAGATCCTTCCTGTTTGATGTACATAGAATACTATATCTTAGTTAAATGTAAGTGAAATAAACTTTAAAAACATACAACCAGTTGCCTGGGGAACTATGGTCTGTGTGTAGCTCCTTCATGAGTCTTTAGATCATGACTGGATTCAGCATTTAACATAAATGATTTCATTTGTACTTTTCCCTTCACCTCTTACATACGGTTAGCATAAAAACTGGCAAATTAATGGCTCTGCTTCAATGGAGTTTGCTGTCAATACTATTCTCCACACTAAAATCCTTTGAAATTATTGTAATTGTGAATGGTTTTTAGTGAGAAAGTGAACTCTGATGATAGGAAATTCTGACAGAGCCTTGGGCATTTCATTATGCCAGCTGCTCCTTATCTGAGACATAAAGGACCCTCTGAAAGGAAGGGCTTATAAGAAATAGATATTAAAAACTGATTATGTGTTTGCTATTTTTGTGTTGATGAAGTGTGCTTCTGTAAATTTTGCCCTGTTTTGGGGAGGTTTGTTGTTAATATTTCCACTTTAATATGTAAGTGGTCAAAAGTAATTTTATTTTTAAGTAATTACGAAATTATCTGTCTTGAGCTGATAGAATTCAATGCCTGTCTTGGATTCTGCTCTGAGAAACCAAAGAGAACATGAACTCGTGTGCATTTTTCCAGTGTGGTAAAATCTCTAGTAAAAAGACTAAGGCCTTGCTAAATGTTTACATATCATAAAATGTCACTTTGGAACAACACCAGGCTTATGATTTACCTTAAAATTAAGATGGACAATAAAGTGGATAGTTTTGAGAGTTCCCTCCTTCCCCATTCAAATGCTCATTATGGCTGGTTTTCCAGTTGAGAATAAGAAGCAGAAAAAGAGGATCTCCTTCTGTAATTGCGGGGAACCTTGTTATCTCCAGAGATTAATTAGACGATATGTTCATATTCTTACCATTTTAAATTGCAAGTTGTTTTTGTTTCACTCTTGCAGAGCAATAGAGAAGGTGTCTTGGCTTAGCAGGCTGCAGCAGACTTGTATAGTATTGCTTCACTGCTGAGGAGGGATATTGTTACAGAAGCTTGAGTCTAGGAAAAGATTAGTGAAATAGGCTTTAAGCTGCCTTGACAAATCTCCTGCATGTCCTGTGCACTGATGTGTACTTCTGTCACATATTGTTCTTCTGCTACAAGTAAAACATTTCCTACTTTAACCTTTCCTATGATTGTAAGCTATTTTTATAGTACAGTGTATGCTGTCATTTCCTCACTGTGATACTCTTTGCATACAGGGCAGCTGATACTTTTATGTGGTTACCACATTCTACCAGAATGGGACTCTTCTAATATAACTTTTTTTCTTTATTTATTTTTACCACAGACAATTTTTCAATTTCTTTTTTTTTAATTGGCATCTCAAAAGTTTGGTAAAATTCAGTATATTTCTGGGGTCTTGCAGTAGGCTTGTATTTGCTAAAGCCCTGAAGACCTGTGCATTAGCTATTCTTATATCTGCATCACTATTTCCAAACAAATTCTAAAACTGCAGAAAACATTTTAAAGGGTTTTTTTTTCTTTTTTTTTTTTTTCTCCCCAGAGGAAGAGCTCTTGCTTGTTTAACACAGGTTGTCCTTTCTGTTGCATTTTTTAAGTGAAATAGTATTCCAAAAGTTCAGGTTTTCCTCCCTTGGTTAGTGTTAACATGGCCATTGAGGAGTGACAGAACCATTTAAGATGACTTAAGTTAGTTTTGCTTTGTCCAGGCAACACGACTCCTTAGTGAGTTTCTGCATGGCTGCTTTCCTTTCTGGGACAGTGAATTCACTTTACCTTCTCCTTTGCTGTTAAAGGGCAGAGAAGGCATAATGATGTCTTCTGTTTTGCAGACTGTTTCCAGTCACAATAAGATAATGCTGCAGTCACATCTAAGACAGCAAAGCCCACAGAAAACCGTGTTTCTCTAGCCTTCTCTCTAGGGCTTCTCCAGATTTGAAAAGTGTGAAAGTTCAAACCATTTCGAGACAACAATTAAGGCGTGGCAGGATTTTTTTATTTCCTCTTAATTTTTATTTATTACTGATTATTTTTTCTTTTCCTGTATTTTTCATATTTCCATTCCCATCCCTTCTGAAATTCCTCTTTGTGTCCTAAATGAATAGTTATTTAAAAAAGGGAAAAAAAAGTGAAATCAAAAGTTTTTGTTGAGGTTGACTGTACTTAAGTACAATGTGAGGTTTTCAAAGAGGAAAATATTCCTCTATCTTCAAGAAGAATTGAACCTTCAAAAGATACCAACCATAATAAAAGAGTTAATGCACTTTTATTTTCTATTGCTGTTGTACACCACATGGAACAGTGTGATATCCAGAGATGTGTTTCTGGAACACTGCAGCATACAGGTAAATACTGCAATCAGAGTAGCTTGAAGAGTATCATGATTGTTGAACTAATTACCATATGAAGTTTATATGAGCCTATGAACTGGTAAGCTTAAGAAGCTGGTACAGTAAAATATTCTGGTAGCTTACTAATTACTATTATAATTTACAATTTTAAAAAGTAATTATTGATTTCACCTGGCATTGTCTTCCATTTTTTCTGTAATGTTTTTCCCTTTTCTTCTGCCTTCCCTTTTCCTGCTGTAAAAGCACCATCTCTTCAAGGTTTTAGAAATTTAAAATTGACTGTGTATGTTGAGAATATACCAAGACCAAAATATTTTAAAACTAACTAGAATATTATAGGTCTGCACTTTGCTCTGAATCAAAGTGCCTGAGAGACACTGATGGCAAAATGGAAATATTTTTGTGGTCCTTTCCTCTTTCTCCTTTCCCTTTTCCCCTTTCCCCTCTTTCTTTTCTGTTGAAAGGATTGTATATCAGCACTGGTATTGATACTATTGCTCAGAGTTAGGTACTATAATCTTATTAAATACTGGGAACAGAAGTATTTCTACTGTCTTTAGTTTCATTTACTGAATGGCTTCTTCAATTTTGTAGTATTATCATTGCTTACTGCTTATCATTTGCCAAAAAAGAACACCCCAAAATAAAGCATATATAATAACGCTCTTGTTTGAATCTCTGCTTAAACTAACCATTAGTAAGACCCTTTAAGGTCACTCCTTCAGAGTGGCTTAAGCAATGCTTGTTTGCTACTGTTCTCATGCCTTTTTTTTTTCTTTTTCAGCCCATCCACCATATACCATGTGTTTTAGAGTGAAATTCTATCCACATGAACCCTTGAAGATTAAAGAAGAGCTCACCAGGTATTTTTTTTTTTCTTCTTTTTTTTAGTTTGTGCATTTAATGTGCCTTACTAACAAGTTCAAGAAAAGGCAGACTGTCGTGTAGGGTAGGGTTCTCTATTTCTGATAAAGCTAGCATAGGTTGATGTTTGCAATACTGATCATCTTCTTTTTACTGTGATACATACAGATTTTTTTTTAAAGCATTATAAAGGAACTTTTCTATAACATATGGACAAGTAGTTACATTATACACGAACTTTCAAAAAATGAAGCTATGGTCAAATGACTGGGCAAAATTTATCCTGGTTCTTTCCCTGGAAGCAATAAAAGGGATAAGTTCCTCTTGCCCCTTATCCCTTGCCCTTACTCTCTCTTTCCTTCTTTTTTTTTATTTTTTTTTTTTTTCCCTGAAAAATTCTGGGAAGTTTAATTCAGCCCTAACTATTTCAACAGGTTTATGTGTAGTCTCACTTACTTTTCTCTTGGGTGTGTCTGTAGGATCACAAATAGGATAATATATTCAAAGTTGTGAAGACCTTTAACAAACTGATGTAGAGGTGTAATATATTCATATTTTTCAAGTATAACTTCTCTGGAGGGTAAGAATTCATGCTGCTTATGTTGGAATTTTGAAATTTATGCTGTGAAAATGGAGTTGTATAACAGCTCAGTTGTACTTAATGAATGGGGGCTTTGTCCTTCTTACTGGCCATTGTGAATATTCTGTAGCTCTGGGCATTTTTCCAAGAAGTGTATGTGGGGGTGGGGGCTGAAATGTAGGAAAGTAACAGCCCTTCTGAGCTCTGTACCAGCTGTGCAGGACAGTGTGTATGCTTTACCACCTTGTTAGTGAGCAGGCCACGCTGCTCACTGTTGGCTGTGTGCTGCAGAAGTACCGGATGCCTCGGCCCTTGTTGCCTTACACTCTTCACTGATTCTTTCCCCGAGCACTGCATGTGCCTATGCTCACAAGTCACTTCATTAGTGTGGGTGAGGCCATTGTCACTGACCTCATACTGAAAGCTTCAGAAACAGCTTGTGTTCTGCTGAATGGTATGATTGTATAGAAGAGCTGGAGCATGCTGTCCATATTATAGCTATTTATCTTGGATGGGATACTGAAACCGTTCAGCTGAGTGAACAGGTTGTAAACCACAAAGTCAATGGATTTTCATTATTTGCTACAGTTTGTCCTTGGATGAACATTTTACGTTTTATGATCTAGAGTATGATTGCATAGACTTTTCTCATTCAATAGTCTGAATTAATTGACTGTTAAAAACTTCTTGGGTATTCTCCCAGGATAATTTTTATTGAAATGCAAAGCACCAAGAACTGTCTCACTGATGTGTATTGTGCTGTGAGTACAATTCAGTCCTTGAACTGAATTTTTATACTCAAGTAGTTGTGTGAAAAACGGGTTACAGTCTTTTATAAAAATTAATACCATTAAGAGCTTAAAGAGGAGAAATAAGTTGAGACATAATTAATTCAGCAAGTTTTTGTATCTGATCATCTTAACAGTTTCCCAGTGTTGTGATTTGGGAAGCTTTGCTTCATCTCTGCCCATATGTCTTAAACAATAACAAAATACAGAATACGCTCCTGAAATTAGCAAGTGAAGTGCAGTCATGTAACCCACCTCTGAGAATTTGCTTTATGACCAAAGCAGAGGATCAGATTCAAAGTAATGCTCTAGACTGTATGGAGTCATTTTTCTTTTCCTTGAATTGCAATGATTGGTGAAATTCAAGCAGAATAATGTTTGTTAACATTTGACAGAGGACAGTCATGAAACCTTGAGGATTAGTTAGTTTGTTGGTAGATTTTTTTCTTTGCCTTTTTTTTTTCTTAAGATGTTTTGAAAATAATAATATTGCCACCCTTTGACTTAAAAGCCATCTGAGTTTCTGAGCTGTATGTACAGTCAGCTGAGTGAGGGTAATAGTGCTTTGCATTTCTGTTACTCTCTGTGTCTATGCATGTCAGAGCTGCTCTCTCACTCCTTCAGCTGGGTGGAAGTCTGATGGGTGTCTGTGGTACCCATTTGAATAATGAAGTTAAGTTGCAGTAAGACATTCTGTCACATTACCATGAAACTCTGCTTCAGAACATTAATTAACCCTGTGGTTAATCCCTCCTGTGGATTATTGTCGATGCAGTCTTTGTAAAAGCTTTATAGGTATAAATCTATAATGAAGCATCTTAGACACATTCAGAGAGTCTTAGTTCCTAAAAAAATTTAGTTTCTTACTCTTAGAAATAGCTTATTAAAAAAATAATCATCTACAGTACATGAAGCTGTGTGTCTATGGTGTAAAGGTTTGATTTTTGTGAAAGCAGTGTAATATGTAACATAGAGATACTATTCAGAATTTACACATCACTTACAAGAAGAAAATTTAAAGAGTTGTCCCCTCAGATTACAGATGCCTTGTTTCCGCCCTACCTTTTATAAGTTAGACTTGACTGTAATCCTTGAGTTCCTCTGTGGTTTAACATGTGAAACTATTTTCAGAAAATGACCTATCTGAAGTTATCACTATGTCTATGGTATTGTAGAAAAAAACCCTGTAATACATTGTGTGTTAGGAGGCCAGGAGTGCCTTGGGCAACAGATGATGCTGTGTGCTTGCCTGCCATTGCATTTTATTACACTGCTAAGGACAACTAAGTATATTGTCAGTCACGTTGTACATTTCCAGCACTTACTTTCATCTTCTCTTGTTTTAATTAACAACTGCTTCCATAGCCATGCTTTTGAAATAAAATCAGTGCCTCCCTTTGGATGTCAAGATACTCTGAAATATTACTGCTAAAGAAGAAATTCTGTGGAAAATTCCCTTCACTATGGAAGGGAGGTTCTGTGTATGGTCCTTGGTCACTGTTTTCTCTCAAGTGAGTGGGTAATTCATGTTGTCTTTGGAGGCCATGGGACTTGTTGCCTTGATCTCTCTTACTTATGTAGCAATAGATGACCTGAAACCCTACTTGTCAACGAAGTCTGAATCTTAATGCACTTCAGTGCTTCTCAGCTCATCATCTTAATGGCTGTCAACATGGATATAGAAGATGGATCCTTATTTTTGGAAATAGATTCCTGTCTTGGTTTGGAAAGACAGGTATCTGCCAGGGAAAGCTGGAGTTTCCCTTAGAATGGAGAATGTAAACTCCTCACTCCCACCAAATTATAATTTTGCAATTAAGGGCTTTCAGGCAAAGATTTGGGAATAGGAATAACAGCTCTTTACTAGGAATATTTACAATACAAATGTAGTAGTAAACAAAAACACCCAACCAGACAAGCAAACCAACAAACAAACAAGTAATCCTGGAAAACCCTGACAGAGTTAGAGTTACAACCTGGCACCCTGTTGGTCAGGGTGTTGGAAGCAGTCCAAAAGGAAGTCCTCCTGGAGCGGCAGATGTGGTTCTCTTGGAGCACATATGGAGCAGAAATGATCCTGAGAGAAAAGGGTCCAGTGATGGTGAGAAGGGGTCTGATCTTCCTCCAGGAATTGAGTGAAACTAGATGCCTGTTCCTGTGTCTCAGTTTTATCCAGGTAGGAATGGTTGGCTCCCCCCACTGGGTGGAGCATCTCCCAATAGGATGATGGAATGTGGATGTACTGCTTTGAGGAGGGTATAGTTTGGGGATGTGTTGGTTTGGGGAGGTGTTAATGGCCCAATAGCAGAAAAATATCCACCTGGAGGGAGGATGGGTGGTGAAAGAGATAAGAAACACTGCCCCACCTGGTTTTAACAGCTGGCCCATTGTCAGAAGGCATCGCTGCCCCCCCCGCCCCCCTTCTCTCAGAGTTACAAGAGATAAAGAAAAAAAAAAAAAAAACATCTCCCCCCATGCTTTCAACAAATGAAATAGAATACACATTTTTGGTTCCATAACCCAAGACATTTCCACAGGAGGGCACTGAGGCTGCACATTTGACACATGTTTGAGAAAAACTAAAAATACACTTTTTCTTTTTAATTAGGCAGTTTTCCCAATGCTTTTAAAAAAACCATGATGAGAATGTGGCAGGTATTTAACTTATTTTGCTTAAATGATTTGGCCTCTGCATGTTCACGGGAGGTTCAGCAGACTGCAACACAAGCAGTATATATATAATTTTGAATGGTTTTTAAAATCTTTTAAATGGAGAAAGATGCTCAGCCTTAGTAGAAGAGTGATGCTCCTTGTAGTGTGTTGACCCTGGCTGCATGCCTGGCACCCACCAAAAGCTTTCTCTCACTTTTCTCCACAGCTAGACCTCTCACAGGGGAGAGAAAATGTAATGAAGGGTCCATGAATTGAGATAAGGACCACGAGAGATGACTTACCAAATTGCTATTTGGTAAGTCATGGGAAAAGAGGGCAGAATTTGAGAAAGTAATTGAATTTATTACTAACAAAATGAGAGCAGGATAATGAGAAGTAAAATAAGACCTTAAAATGCCTTCCCTCCCATCCTTCCCTCCCTTCCATCCTTCCCATTGCTACCTGCTCCTTCAGTGGCACAGAGAGATGGGAAATAAGGGTTATAGTCAGTTCATCACAAGTTGTTTCTTCCTCTGCTCAGTGAGAGGAGATCTTCCCTTCCTGCACTGAGGGAGACAGTTATCCCTGAACTTCTCTGGAGTTCATCTCCAGAGCAACAGCTCTCTGTGGACTGCAGTGAGGGTCCCTCCCACGGGCAGCAGTCATCCCAAAATGGCTGCAACCTCGGTCACTCTTCCATGGAGTGCAGTCCTCCGAAGACAGGCTGCTCCAGTGGGCACTCCTCTCTCCATGGGCCTCACATGAGTTCGCAGTCTCCTCAGGCATCACAGAATTAACTAGGTTGGAAAAGACATCTGAGATCATCAAGTCTAAGCTATGACCTAATCTGTGGTCAACTAGACCATAGCGCCAAGTGCCACATCCAGCCTTGTCTTAAACACCTCCAGAGATGGCAGCTCCACCACTTCCCTGGGCAGCCTATTCCAATGCCCAGTCACCCTTCCTGTGAAGAACTTCCTAATGTCCAATCTAAAGCTCCTGTGGCGCAGTTTAAACCCATGTCCCCTTGTCCTGTCACTGGTTCCCTGGGAGAAGAGACTGATCCCAACCTGGCTGCACCCTCCTTTCACATAATTGTAGAGAGTGATAAGGTGCCTTTTTTTCTCCAGACAAAACAGCCCCAGCACCCTCAGCTGCTCCTTTGTAGGACTTGTGCTTCAGACCCTTCACCAACCTTGCTCCACTTCTCTGGACAATTCAGAGCAACTCAACATCCTTTCTGAATTGAGGGGTCCAGAACTGGACACAGCACTCAAGATGTGGCCTCACCAGTGCTGTGTGCAGGGAGACAGTCACTGCCTTGGTCCTGCTGGCTACACTATTGCTGATACAGGCTGAGATGCCACTGGCCTTCTTGGCCACCTGGACACATGCTGACTCATGTTCAGTTCATTGTCAATTAGTACCTCCAGGTCCCTTTCTGCCAGCCACTGTGTCCCCAGCCTGTAGCACTGCAGGGGTTGTGGCCAAAATGCAGGACCTGGCACATTCATATCATTGGATTCAGTCCACCTATCCAGCCTGTCCAGGTTCCTCTGGAGATCCTCCTACTCTCCAGCAGATCAATACACACTCAACTTGGTGTCACCTGCAAACTTGCTAATGGTGGACTCCATCCTCTCATCAGATCATCAGTAATGATATTAAACAGGACTGGCCCCAACATGGATCCCTGGGGGACACCAGTAATGACAGGCCACCAACTGGATGTAAAGCCATTCATCACCACTCTCTGGGCCCTGCCATCCAGCAAGTTCCTAACCCAGCAAAGTTAACTCAGTGCTCCTGTCCAAGACATGGGCTGCCAGCTTTTCCAGGAGTGTGCTGTGAGAGACAGTGTCAAAGGCTTTACTGAAATCCAGGTAGACATAATTCTCAGTCTTTTCCTCATTCAGCAGGTGGGTCACCATATAATCTTTATCTCTGGTCATAAAAGGAGATCAGGTTGGTCAGGCTAAACCCCTGCTGGCTGGGTCTGATCTCCTGGCAGTCCTGAAGGTGCCACGTGATGGTGCTCAAGATGATCTGTTCCATAACCTTGACAAGTACTGAGGTTAGGCAGACCAGGCTATAGTTTCCCAGATCCTCTTTTTGGCCCCTCTAATGGATGGGTGCCACACTGGCCAGCTTCTGGTCATCTTCACCCCCCAGTGAGTGAGGAACCAGGACTCTAATATACAGAGCCACTTCTACAACTCTTTCTTGTCTGTCTCTTCTGAAGAGCAAGTAACCATCCATTGTAGCACTCCAGTCACGCAAGTCATCCCTCTGTGTTTCTATGATAGTGGCATCATAGCTTTCCTTCTGTCCAATGGCTTCCAAATCCTCTTGCCTGTCACCCACACTGCATGCATTACTGTACATGCATTTCAGCTGGGCTGCTGATGTCATCCCTGACTCTGGTTTGCCACCTTAGACTCATCTCTGGAGAGCCTGTTTTCATCCCCTTCCTTCTTCAAACCTAGTTTGAAGTCCTCTCAATCAGCCCTGCCAACTTAAAGGCTAGAATCCTTTTGCCCTTGTTAGAGAGATTGAGTCTGTCTGACTCTGGAAGGCCTATTGCTGTAAAAAGTTGCCCCATGATCAAAGTTGCATCCACGTACTCTGGTGTGGAGCTTGTCCACGGGCTATAGGTGGATTTCTGTAACCCTGTGGATCTCCAGGGTCTGTAGGGGAACAGCTGCCTCACCATAGTTTGCACCATGGGCTGCCGAGAAATTTCAGCCCCAGAGCCTGGAGCACCTCCTGCCACTTTCTCCACTGACCTTGGTCCCTGCAGACTTGTTCCTCTCATGTGTTCTCACCCCGTTCTTCTCTGGCCATGATTACATGTGTGCAATCACTTTTTTCTTCCTTCTTAAATCTGCTATCACAGGAGTGTTACCACCATTTCTGATCAGCTCAACCTTGGCTAGTGGCACATCTGTCTTTGGATCCACCAGGGACTGGCTCTGCAGGTCATGGAGGAAACTTCCAGCAGCTTCTCACAGAAGCCACCCCTGTATCCCCACTGTTACCAAAGCTTGGCCATGCAAACACAATACACTCCTTTATAGCTATCTCTGAGGCTTTGACTTCTGCTCCATGTGTAGTATAGGGAGGGTATCAGGCTTCTCTGAATGTTACATCTGTGGCTTTCTAGGTCTGGCTGTCTATCACTTTACAGGTGGTGTGAAGTCAGGACAAAGTCCTCCAGTTATGGAAAACAGCATTTAACTGACATCACTGAGTATGTCTAATGAGAGTAGTAAGAGCCAGATTTTAATTACGCAATAGCAACATGACACCAGATCTTCACATCTTCCCTGTCCCCTACCACACATACTTGTAAAACATAATTTTAGTTTCTTTTCTTTTTAAATCAGCATTTGCATTGTAGCCTGCCAGGACTGTGGGTAGAGTCCTTCAATACATACAGTTGTGGTATTACGGTTAATTTTCTTTTCTCTTGATTTTCTTTTTAAAAAGAATAAAAAAAATCTTTTTTGTTAATTCCCAGTTTTCTTCCAGAAAGCATGGTAGCTTTATGGGGAAACATTTTCTTTTGCTATGTGTATTGAACTGTGTGCAGAAAAAAGGTAGTCTGTAGTTTGCTATAATGCCTAAGGTTATTCTGCTGGCATGGCACACAAAGATATGAAATCTCTGTGAAGAAAGTTTTACCTGCAGAAATCACTCAATCTGCAGCATGCACAGCATCCCAACAGACTATGAAAAGCACAGATATTTTGCTCTGTTACCTTCTTTCCTTTTCTTGTTCACACCTCTGAGCCCTGAGAGGGTCCACAGCTGGGAAAACCCGAGATGCTGTCCATCTCGGACAGGATGTGAACAGTCAAGAGAGTATGAGCAGAGAGATCCAAAGATCATACTTGGGCACAGATTTCTATTTTGTTATTTATCTTCAGTATTCTTGCTTTGGTAATAAATACATCAGTGGTTTTTATTTCTTATATAAGAAAGCATCCCAGGGCCTCATGCTTTCTTATCTTCAAATCCCTATATTTTAGTGTGTATGCATAATTAAAATGAGAGAATATAAAGTCATTTGAGGTCCCAAAGGAATGTTCTAAAATGCTACAGATAATACTGTATCAGCAATAATCCATTATTATTATAGAAAAAGAACCAAAAGAAACAGTTCTAGAAGTAACATGGGTGAGTAGCTGATGGAATTAACCAAAGATGGATTATATCAACTAGCTTTCATCATGCCCTTTTTCCCTAATCCATACTTCCTAATGCAAGAAGCAGTTCTTCAATGACTAGTCTGTCTTAAGTCAGTGTAGTGAATATTTTGATAGCAGGAAAAGCAGATGAAAAAAATGTTCAATTGGAAGTCATATAAAATTACAAAGACTTGGGGTATGTAAACATGGCACATTCAGTGTTTGTCTAGTCCAGTCTCAATCAGCTGTACTTGATATTGCCATGTGCTGGAGGGGTCTGATCCTTTTCCCTCCAGAAGCAGGAGGCCACTTGAGGTTGACAGTGGTTATTAATGCCTGAATGGATCTCGTTATTAATGCCTGAATATTAAATGATTTATTTGCAAGTTGGAAAGTGGAGCAATAGGTTAACAGCTCTAAGGTGAGTTCATATGAGCTGGGCCTGTGCTGCTAGCCCTATTCCAGATATCATTTAGGAATACCCCTGCTCCTCCTGGTACCCTGTTCTACTCCTCTTGAAGTGTGCAGTCGTAGCTGTGCTTTGATATCTATGGAAGTCCACTTATCTATTTTGACTTTGTCAAGGCCACTTTGGCAGTTGAATAGAGAGTTTATAGTTTTATTGTAGTCACAATCAGATTGAGTAGCATAAATCTTAAAAGTGAGTGTTTTGTTAGTAAGAGCACTTGACACTGCAGGCTTGCAGATAACATTCAGCAAGGAGTAAAAAATACCAAGAAGGGTCATTTTTTTTTTAGTGGAGATTGTGCCTGAGGGTTAAGAGACCTTTTACATGTTCAGAGCTCTTCTTGTGGTCCTCTGAGGAAAAGGCAGAATGGCAGAGAAAAAGCAATCTGGTCATGGTGTTTTGCAGAAAAGACTATTCCTGTGCTGTGGTAGGACTTCTATGTAGCCAGGAGCCAAAACAATGCTTATCTTTTACCGCTCCTTTGTCTGCTTTACTCATTAGTGAAATTATTATATATTAATAAAGATTTTTTCCCCTGTAGCCCTGTCAAGAAATCCACTGGGATGGTAATTTATCACCCTTTTCCCAAGGAAAGACCATACACTGTAACGCAGGCACTGACCAGCTCTGAAGCCAGGAGTACAAACCTGTATCTTCCTAGATGCAAGTGGCAGTCATGCAATCCTGACTGCAGAAGTCAGAGATTTGAGATTATTGAAAGTTGTTGTTAAAGTCACCTTCCCAACCCCTCACCCCAGGGCATAAAATGAAGTCCTTCCTTTTGAAGGAATAGTTTTGGGTGTTTTGGGGCTCTTTTTATTACTAGGTATCCATGATTTTGGCAGTGTAGGAGGACCATAGGTTCAGAAGGGAGATATGGAGTAGTGATACCTTTGTTATGCTTTGAGTTCTTAGCGTTAGTATGCCTCTTCAGAAGACATAGGACAAGAAGGGCAATTCTTTCTGCAGGTGCTGGTTAACACAGGACTAGTCATGCAATTTCTTAAATAAGCTAACAAGATGATTCCTACTACTTTTGGTATTAGATATTTTAAGAAAAGTTGAATTTTCCTTTTTCTTGTGTTTAGATGAAGATTATGCTTTGAAGTCATGATAGATATGACACCAGTTCCTAATTCCTTTGGTAGAATTTGGCTTATGACTGATCAGATAGGTTAAAAGGGAAACTGCTGTACTGACATCAGTTTGGCATGCTTGTTGTCATGTGTATCTGTTTGATAAATGGAGAGCTGGGTTTAAACCATGCTATCATGAATGAAATAGCCCTATTGTTTCAGAAAAACAAGAAAACTAGTAGATGATCTCCTTCCTATTCAAATTCACTAAAGGGTTTTTTGAATTGTTATATTAGGACTTTCAACACTTAAATTCATGTGTATTCATTTTAGTATTATTTTCTGGATATTTTGCTCATATTCTTTTTTTGTAATTGTCAGTATTGTTTTTCTTCACAACCTCCTGAGAAAGTTGGTTCACTACCTGCTATGTCAGGCGCTTTCTTTCCTCTGCCTTAAGCAATTTCCTCATTTCACAGATTTCTCCCTAGCTGCAATACTAATATTGCAGGATTCAGTGGATAGCAGTTCTGCTTTTGCCTTTCCCATTACCCTCATGATTACAGAAGACTCACTCTTATACTTGAGAGAGACTTTAGTCACCACCTTGCCCTGTACAGGAAGCTCTGTCCTCTCATTCATTTTAGTTCTTCTCTATTCATCAAGCTCAGCTATGTCCTACTCAGGATAAAGGGTCCAGAGCTAGGTAAAACATTCAAGGTGTGATTACTTTAAGGTTTTGAGCAGTGGTAAAATACCCCTCTGGGTTTTTTTCACACAATCATTCTCAGTGATGCTCAGCATTCTCTTGGCTTTGTTTTTGGCTGCTGCAGTACCTGAGTTGTTGATTTCAGAGTGATGACTTTTTCTTATTTTAAAAGATATCAAAGTCCTTCTCAAGTATTAGCAAATAAATAAGCAATATACTTCAGCCAATATGATTATTTTTTCTGTTACAGAATCATTTAGGTTGGGAAAGATATCTGAGATCATTGAGTCTAACCTATGATTTAAACTCACCACCCTACCATTTTCAGTAGACCATGGCACTGAGTGCAACATCCAGCCCTTGTCTTAAGCAGCTCCAGGGACACTCTCTGGGTGGCCCATTCCAAAGTCTTATCACTCATTTTGTGAAGAAATTCTTCTTAATGTTCAACCTAAACCTCCCCCAGGGCAACTTAAGCTTGTGTCCTCTTGTCTTGTCACTGGTTGCCTGGGAGAAGAGACTGATCCCCACCTGTCTGCACCCTCCTTTCTGCTGTGGAGAGCAGTGAGGTCTCCCCTGAGCCTCCTCTTCTCCAGGCTAAACAACCTCAGCTCCTGCAGCTGGCCCTTGTAGCACTTGTGCTGCAGCTCTTTTTGTACTTTTGTACCAGTCTTTTTGTACTTCTCTGGACTCCAGCACCTCATTGTCCTTCTTGAAGTGAGGACCCCAAAACTTGACACAAGACTGGAGGTGTCCCCTCACCTGTGCTGAGTACACAGGGAGAATGACTTCCCTAGTCCCTCTGGACACATTATTTTTGATAAAGGCTGGGGTGCCATTGGCCTTCTTGGCCACCTGAACACACTGCTGTCTCATGTTCAGCCTTTTTCACTTCGTGGCTCTGTAAAGCATAGAAAATATGTTCTCTTATTTGTGATATTACGTACTTGTATGTAGTAGTTAGTGTTTAGTAGAGATTCATATGCTTTGGCAGAAAACTAGTGCTCCTGCAGTGTACTTGATGTTTGTATTACTGTGGAAGACAAAATATGAAGTTGGTATTCAGAAGAACATGTATAAAGAACTCAAAAATTCTTCTGGGTAGAAGGGCACCCAATCCAGGAATATTGTTAACACATTCATTTGCCTTCTGCCACTCTGTACCTGAGTACACACAGTACCACAGAAAATAGTAGGGAGTCAAATCAGACACTATGCTGAGATAAGAATTTTTCAAGAATTGCTGGATCTCTGGAGGTGACCATATCTGTCAGCTGTAAAGAGTGCAACAACACTGGGAGATACATTTGCTATCTGAATAAACTGAGTGAAATGACTTGAAGAAAATAAACAGTATGTGGCCAAATCAAATGTTTGGCTGTGGCAAAGCTTTCTTGCCTCACTGAACATCTTAAAATAGATAAATTGTCTGTTAAGCAGCTAGCAACATGGTCTCTGGAGGTCATGATGCCTGCTTAAAAACAAGAATAGATATTGCTGATCCTTAATCTGCATGGCACAAACAACTTGGCCGACCTGAAGTTGAGTCATCTGTATTGCAAAAAGATGATAGATGGAAATGAGGTTATTCCAATGAGAGACATTTGTGAGTGTAAGCACTGAAGCATAAGTTTACTAGCTTCTTGTTAAGCTTGAATATTTAGGGCTGTAAATCAGGTTATAAAGATATGCCAGGGGTTGGAAAAAGCAGCTATGTTGGAAGGACACATGAAGAAGCAAAATCAGATCTGCTTCTGCAAGTTATTTATGTAAGCTATACAGTTTTAAGTACATATATAATACCTTAGTGAATTTAGGAGTCAGGTATGCATTCATAAGTTTTTGCTGACCTGGGGCATAAATTACTACATCAGGATTACAGGAAATGTCTAAAGAACAAACCTTTGGCAACACATGCAAAAATTCCTTTCAGTTGAAAATACATTTATCTTCTTCGTTTGGAAGAACTCTAAAGTAATAGTTCCAGGCTGTTCTTCTTGCTTTGGAGATCTTAGCCTGTCTTCATAGGACAGATGCTCCATTCCCTCTGATCAATTTGGTGGCTCTTCACTGTATTTGTTCTAACAAGTCCACTTCTTCCTTGTATTACAAACCTCAGAGCTGATGCCGTACTCCAGATGGGGTCTCACCAGAGCAGAGTAGAGGGGCAGAATCCCCTTCCTTGACATGCTACTCACACATCTTCTGAAGCACCCAGCATAAGACTGGCTGTCTGGGCTGTGATTGCACAGTCTTGGGTCATGTTGGGCTTTTCATCCAGCAATATTCCCAAGTCTTTATCTTCAGGGGTGCTCTCAATTCATTCTCCATCTGGCCTGTGTTTGTGCTTTGGATTGCCCTGACCCACATGCAGGACCTTACAGCTGGCCTTGTTGAACTTTGTGAGGTTTCCACAGATTCACCTCTCAAGCCTGCTAAGGTCCCTCTGGTCCCTGCAGCTATGTTGACGGACCCTCATACAGCTTGGCTTTGTTGGCAAATGACAGTGAGGATCTTTGGTTGCGGTCAGGAACAAACTATTTGCTTAGAAGGGATACATGTAGATCTGTTGACCTCACAGCTTAGCTAACAAACCTGAATGCTCTGAAACCTTGAGTGGGGTTTTTTTGGCACTGCTTAAAAGCCAAACACAGTTTGGCCTCAAGCTAATGATCACTCTGGGGAATGGTATCCTATTTTTTCACCCTAGCAAATCTTACCAATTTTTTTTGTGTAGGGACTTACTCAACTGCCCAAGTTATATGTGGTATTTACATTAATTACTGTACCTTTTCTGGTACACTGTCATTGCAGATTAAGAATTTTTACTTCATCTTTTTTACTTCATCATCTTACTTTTACTGAGACCTCCTGTACAGGTGGTTCCTCTAGAATCTACCTGTAGAATAGAAGTACCAACATATGGAAATGAATTTTTGAGCTGTTACTGGACATTGATTACAGGGGGGAAAAAAAGGACCTGCAAAATAAAAGAAAGGTGCAAAGATCCTGTAGACCTTGTAGTGCAATGAAGAGATGTGTAGGTAGAAGCAGGTAACTAGGATAAAATATGTCTGACATTGGTATTACTCATAAACCACATTATTATTGGCTATGCTTTATGTTGCTCAAGGTTGGAGAGGACTGGCAGTGTCAAGGAGCGTCCTGATGGTCTGCAGAAGCCACTGAGTCTTAATAGAACCCTCTAGTTGGTAGATTTTGTCTAGTAGAAGCAATGTTTAAATAGTTTAGTTTCCCAGAGGGGTGATGTGGCAGAATGGTGTGGCTGTAATCTGCTAGGTGCTGGAAAAGAAGCTGTGGGTGACCTGTTGTGCGGTGGGTTGATCCATCTGTGTGAGGCTGTTCTGCAGGGGAGAAAACAGATGAAAAAGTGGTGACCTTGAAGCTGTGCCATTCCACTTGTTATTAGAAATTAGCTTAAAGATCCTATCTGGTAGAAAGTAGAGGACAGGTAGAAGGAACTTTTTGTTCTCTTCTCATTTCTTGACAGAAAGAGATGAATGGGAGAGATGACACCCCCCCCCCCCCCCCACTCCCCAGGCAGGTGCTCCATGCTCTTTAGGCATCATGAATTTATTTCTACCTTCAAACTTATTTTTCAGATACCTCTTATATCTACAAATGAAACGGGACATTTTCCATGGCCGTTTGCTGTGTTGCTTTTCTGATGCTGCCTACTTGGGTGCCTGTATTGTCCAAGGTAAGTATGAGCAGCAGGCTTCTTTAAATACTTTACTCTTATGTTGTTTCTATCAAAGCAGCAATACAAAACTTGTGTGACTACAGCTAGCAGTAACTTTTTGTTGTTGTAGTGTTTCCCTGTATTGACATGCAGTGTGAAGCATTGTAAGTAATTCAGCCAGTTAACCAATGAAGTGGAGCTTGAAAAAAAACCAGATAAGTTATCATAGCATTTTAGTGAAGAAGTATGGCATCAGTGTTAGATTCCACTTATCAAAAAAGAAAAACTCTGTTCTGAATCCTGAAAAGAAATGTAGCATATCCTGTTTGAATTAAGCAGGAGAAAGTGTCATTTGGTGCCCTTTCTTATGTGAAAGAAGACCTGTGTGATGATGAAATCTCTGACAGAAGTAGAAGATATAATTCAAGGGGAAAGAAATTTTGTTTTATTTTCCCTGTCTTACCCACCACCCCCTCCCCCCGCCTCCCAACTTCTCTCTCTCTCCATTGTTTCCTTAGGACCAAATTCAGATACATGTCTCGACTTGTACAGAGAGGAATAATCATCTATATGTCTGATTAGGGAAACCATATGTGTGAAAGTTGCCTTTGTTCTGCCTTAAGTTCAACAAAGCTCTTAATGCATTACAAGAAAGTGTATCCGTGTATCCAAACCAAAACTGAGCCCAGGTCTTATTAAACAAGGCTCATTCAGAAAATTAGAACACCAAATGTCAGGTTTGGGTACAAAAGTGACACATCTTTTAGAAAAGAAGTCATGTTCTACCTGGTACCTTGATTAACACTGTGGCCTGTGTTTCTCTGCTAGAATAGAATTAGGACTAATCCGTGCCAGTGCAGATAAATGATGTGAAAAAGAGGAGAATCAGGAATGCATTATTTTAGTTTTGCCTGGTACTAGAGTAATAGGTACTCAAAGGGGAATGTTACCAATGCTGCTGTTTTACAGAGTGTTTTTTGTCCACAGAAAATAGCTTGATATTGCTAACTAATGCAGTAGTTAATAAAGCATTGAACTTCTCCACAAACTCATTGATTAAAGTGACAGTTATAAGGATTTTGTTGTTTCGGTTAATTATAAGTCCCTCAAAGAAACATTTCTGGAGAGATGCTGGATTCTTACTGAGTGTGGAAGTATCTGGAATTACACTGCATTTACTGACTTCTTTCCCTATCAATTAACATTGCAATTTGATTTTTATGTTTTGTTTTGTGTTTTGGATCTGTTCAGCTGAGCTTGGTGATTATGATCCTGATGAACACCCAGAGAATTACATCAGCGACTTTAAGATTTTTCCCAAACAGTCACAAAAGCTTGAGAAGAAAATAGCTGAAATGCATAAAAATGAATTCAGGTAATTTATAATGCTGTTTGGTAAACAGACGGCTAAGAAATACTTTTATCTGTTTCCAAGTAGTGCATATTAACTTTGGAGAGTTTGTTCCATGAATTATAATAGAAGGTCTACCAACATGCTCTCTGATAGACTGTATATGAAAATGTGATTTCAGCTTAGGGGGTTTTCTTTGCCTGTTAACCTTCATTAATCATAGTTGATTCTTGCATGACTGCTGGTAATTTAGACTTCATTTGCTTGGAATGTAGGTCTGGTTAGTGGGAACAGTTCTCATGATCAGATCTGCTCTAGCTGATTAGTGGAATAACATCTTTCATTTGGGAGCACAGGTTTTTTGCTCAAGAATTTCTGTCTGTAGTACAATTCTAAAATTCTTGAGAGATATTGACCTAATTGAAACTATAATTAGGTTATTTTATCTCTGGGTGGTTAACATAGTGGTGAATTGCAGAGAAATGTATTTAAGTAATTTCCTTGGAAGACTAAGGAGGTGAGATACAGAACTCTCTGCATGCTTTCTTCTGTCCTAAACTTTTAATACTGTAACAAAAGGCAAAGGAAAAAACAGATTAGTCAATCTTTTGGTTTTTAAGTTAAACGAGTTCCAGGAAAGAAGAAGCAGTGAGCTGTGCAACTATACCCTCTTCAGGGTTGTCAGTGAATGACATGCGGAGTGTCGAGGGAGATTTCATGAGCGCTTGGCATCTTGCTTAGGTGAGGATAGTTCTCAGAACATGAAGGGCATCGGATGTGCAGAAAACCATATGAAAGCAAATGATTAATTATGTAAAATAGGACAGTTTTTATTGGAATATTACAAGGTAGTTTGCCTTGCTTGTTGTGTGATTTGTTTTCATATTTCAACATATGCAAAGAAAGGAGAAAATTTCTTTTTCAGGAGAGTTAAAGCTTTAAACACTTTTTATTTCCAGCATATTTTAAAATATGCTTTTCAAGTAAAGTGCAACACTCATGACAATAACCTTGCCAGTATTGACATGCCTTCTCCTTTTTTTTTCCTGAAACCTATACATATTCTTTGTATTTCTTTCAGCAAAATGATGTTTTAATTGGCTTATATCTAACATTTTTAAAGCAGTCCAGCCTACACTCTACACAGACCCATAGAAACAACATTTTAAATAAGATTAATTTATTTTACTGTCAGTATTTTTCCATACAGTGTCTACAGATTTCAAAAGGATAAATTCAAAAATCTTTAAAACCCAAGATATTTAATCAGTTATGCCAAGGTGCAATTGACAAATCTGATAAATTCGGTCTTTCAAGAACAGCTCATGCTTTACGTAAAGTTAGGAGAAGAGAAGGAAAGCTGATAGGCCAGTGCTGGTGGGTTTTATATTTTATATTGCTGGGAGAGATGTATTTTTCTCTGTTGGTTTGCTTTTTCATGTATGTGTAATTCTGCACATCCTTTGAGTATGTAATCATCTAGTTCTCCTGTTATGAATAACCAGACACATTTTGAACTCATTTTTTAAATCCCCTTTCCCATTGGTGTTATCTGTCTGATCCTGTGACAGTAAATGTTATATACTTTTACATAGATCCCTGTGGGATTCTCCAGGTCCTGAATTCCTCCCATCAGTGGTTGCTCACCACATGGGGGGATGTCCATGAATTTCTTCAGTAGTCTTGTCAAGATGCCATTCATTATTGCCTTTTAGAAATCAGATGGTATCAGGCTGACCAATTTTTGCTTGTGGTTGTGCTGGTTCCTACAAAAAAATCAAACCAAAACAACAACAACAAAAACCAAAACAACCCAGAAGAAAACAAACCACCCAAACCAGGAGTTTGAGGCCTAACTATGATTTATAGCAGAATTCTTCTCATGTATTCCACTTACATGTTCCTTAATTTGCCTTCTTTTCCATATTTTGCCAATTTGCATGTTATGAATTCTAGGCTCAGTGGCTTGTAGCCCTCGGGAACTGCCATCTTTCTTTTCTATTTTCTTTGCTTATATTTGACTATTTTCAGATAATAAGGGCAGTTTCAGAGCTGTCTGGGTAGCTGCTATTTGGCAGTTTCCCACTGCAGCTGTTTCCCAATTTGTCTTCCCCAAATTGATCATCCTCTAACATTTTTTACATCAGACATTTACCAGTCACATAGAAGTTTTATCTTTTTCTGGACATTTAATTCTATGGATCTCTATTCTAGCAGTACAAATTAATAAAACATATCTGACATATAATGAACTATATAGAGTTCCCTTGCTAGATGATCAGATTTTGGTACATCTAGCTGGAAAAAAAATGATAGGAAAAAAACAGGCTTCTCTATGGCATTGATTAGCACATGTATTTCAATGCTTTCTTCAGCAAGTTGAATTTTCTGATAACAATTAATATTGTGCTGCTCAGTGAGTATTTTTAAAAATTGCAAGGTGTTCCTCAGGTCTTTTCTTACAAGATACTCAAGTGACATTTTAGCTGACAAGGAACAGCGAAGAACAGAGGAGTCTGAGAGCCTTTTTAATCCAGCTGCCTTTCATCTGCCTTCAGAACTGTTACCTCTCAGTTTCAGCTCTGTGAGCCAGATTCTTTGCTTTCTTCACTTGCATAAACAAACAGAGATGACATCTCTCTCTAGTGGTAGGCTCCCACATCACAGAAGCCCTGGGGCTTGGAAGAGGCCAGTTCTCTGAATACTGTGTCAACATCCTTAAGGCCTGTTCATTGGACTCATCTTTTCTCCTACAGAAAGATGGAAGAATTTAGCTTTAGAAGGGAATGTGAAGATCAAGAGGCGAGAGTCTCAGAACAAAAAGTAGGGTACTGTGACAGCTTCTAGTGACTCTTTGGGTGATGTTTAGAAACCTTTTTTAATTACTTAAAGCAGATGTATGACAGGACATAGTTTCTTATTGGTTTTGGCTATGAGAACATCACTGGATTTTAGCAAAATGTAATCCATTTGACTTCCCATGTAATCCATGTGACTTTCTGTTGCACTTAGTTGCAAAAATATAAATGCGACAGGCAGGTTTGTTGTGTTGTGAATGTTTTGTGAATTTTAATTATTCTTCCCTCATTACGCAAGGGGGAAGTACAGAACAAGACAAAACACAGAAGACAAAAGTACTTTCTAATAAACTCGATATCAGGTCTCATATCCTTTAAGAGAGTTTCTTACTCTAATAAAATTCCCTAGTTTTGGAAAGATACCTTTCAGCCAGAGCTCCCAGAGGCTAGGCACCAAAAAATACAGAGATTTCTAAGGGAAATATTGACATACATCCCTAACAAGGGAATTTATATTTATAGGACTAATGTTTTGGTAGGGTTTTTTGGGTTTGTTTGTTTGTTTTGGGGTGTTTGTTTGTTTGCTTCCTCTTTTTTAAAGAACTCACTGGTTGAAAGTCAATCACTTTTTCTATCCCATTTGAAAACTAGTATTTCATTTTTAGTTCTGGTATTAAATATGTACTACCATGTATTTATGGAAATGTTATGTAAAAAGTCTTGAATTTATCTGAAAGCCCCCCACAAATATTTACCTTTTCAAAGTTACATGGCCTGTTCAAATGCCTGTTTTCAATGCTGATCTCATATAGGTAAATTTATTTTTTATTCCCTTGGATGGCCAATGTGGATGAAGGCTAAAGATACCTGAGTGTTACTGAATTGGGTGGTGTCTCTGTTTTGTGTATCAAATGCTTTGCAGAAGTCATATGTTGAAAGATTGTCTTTTGGGAGAAGAAAATTTTTGAGGATGTGAAATCATTGTTTTCTGATAGCAATTATTTCAAAAACTGTTTAAAGTGTTAAGCTAAAGGCAGTATTTTCTTGAAAATCAGAGTAGCAAATTAATGCTTTTCTTTGATCCAAGCTAAATGAGAAGTGTTATTTAAATTTGTTTTGAAAGGCGTATAACATTTTCATCCTTTGCTGCATCATCTACATTGTAACTACTCAGTGAGGATTTAAGCACTTTTCCAATTCCTGTGCTGCTTTGACTCTTACCCTCTTACCTTAGCCATCCCATCAGCTCCCATATGGCTTTTACACTGATGCCAGCAGCAGCACAGGATATCCCAGTCTTCACTGATGTGGCTCTCCAGGTCTTGTGCAGCTGTCAGTGGAGCCACTGGCAGGCATAACTACAAATGTTACTGTCTGAGTGCAATCCGGGAGGCTGTCCTAGAACACTTGGCAATGGTTCCTAGAAAATGCTTTTCTTTGTGGGTGTTAATATCATTTCATTCAAGATTAAACAACTTCTTGCATGCTGAATATATTGAAATTCAGGATATGTTGAATATATGAGAAAGCACTAAAACTAAATTATGATTTAGAAAGTTCAGAATATGATGCATTTATTTCATTTAAGTGCTTCTTACAATTAAAAGTACATATGATATGGTTTTATGTGTAATGCTGGTGGCCCGCTCATGAACACTCTATATTTAGCTTCTAGTACTACCCTAATCACATCGGTATCTAACAGCCTTGTATACACCAAAGGAATTCAATTGAAAGGACAGACAGTATGCTCCAAAACTTGCAAGTCATGCTACAGGAGACAGAAACCACTTTACCGGGGATCAAGGATCTGTTGAGGTTTTTGTGGAGCTGAAGGGGATGTCCGGAAAAGAACAAGGCTTGGGCTACTGCAGGGATAAGTGCCTTCCAGGCCTCAGAGCCCAAAGTCTTTTTGGTTCCTGATTAGACAAAATATGCTGATGACTTTGGAGGGCTGAGTCTAATACCCTTTTCATTTCAGCTTTGGTATACTGTGCTGCCTCAGAGTTTCCCAGTGCGGTTGATTAGATTTATCTATCAGGCCATGTGTTGGCAACTATCATTGCTTCAAAAATAACTAATTCTCTAAGTATTTAAACATCATTGGGAGTGGTGTTATAGGTGAATAATTTATTTCTATTCCACTACATTTTCCCAGTGTTTTCACTCCAGAATTTGTATAATTTGTAATCTGGATGAATCAGACAGATAGTTGAAGTGTGGTTACCTTGTCCTTTCCCTGAAGGATTCCCTGTGTGCTGGTTTCCTCAAAGCTCTTTTCTTTTGAACCGTACTTCTTCTGACAAAAGTGTGCTTAAAACCAATTCAAAGCATGGAATTGTTCTTGTAATTCTGGTTTCATTAACTAGAAAAAAGTAAGAGTGAGATGTTGGTTTTTTTTTTTTATTAATATTTGCATGGTACAGAGAATATTTCCAGAAGCTTTTATTGCGAGGCACAGCTTTCCCCAAGTGGGAATTTAATGGAAGAGGCAGTTGTAGCAGTAATCTAGAGAAAGGAACTTCACAGACAAAAGAGTTGTCTTGCCCATTCTCTTTTGAAAAACTGAAAAGATATATCTATACATGGGATTTCTCTTTTTATATAATTCCAAGAAGTATTCAGTAGAAAGAATAATCTGTTTGAGTTGAAAAGGTTGTAAAATTTATGGCAACATTGATAATTTTTTAGCTTTGGGAGAGATTTTTCTTGTGTGAATATGCAATTGCACATGCACTGCATTTTTTTACTTCTATATTCCCTGGGAAGAGTGGTCATAATCATGATCTGCAAATGTCATTGTTTTTGCCTGTCTCATGGTGATGTTTGGATTCGGGTTCTGCATACTTAACACACCTCAGATGTCTGTGTGAAATTTTAAAATGTATGGATTTCTTCTTCAGCTGGAAGGAACTATTTCCTCTGCCACCCTCCTCCCTCCTCACCTCTTCTCTGTTTGGAGAAGGTTTTATGAGCTAGGTATGTCTGGACCAGAAATAGTAATCTACTGTGATAATAAAACCAGAAAGCTTAGTAGATTTCTCTATATCATGGGGATACACTTTAAATTAATATTAGGTAAATTAAAACTGCATCTCTTTTGTGAATGTGTTCTGTCTTTGAATACTCTTAAAGCTGTCTGTGTCACTGCATCAATTTATGAAGTAAAGCTGAAATACCAATTTCCGAACACAGACTTCGGAGACATCATCTCAGTCTGATCTCTGACGGCACACAAGTAATTTGAAATGTTCTGGTAGAAGGAGTTATGTAAGTGGCACGTATCATCACAGCATGCATGCTGTGAAATTAAACCCATAAGCATTTAATAGACTCAGTAAAAGAGTTTGATTATTGTTTTAAAGTGGTTATTTGGGTTTTACTCGGATTCTATCTGTCTGAGAGAAAAAAAACCCCAACTTTGCAGTGAAAGTTAAAATTGATATTTAAGTGTTTTGCAGCTTCCTAAGTTTAGTATATTTCAGCAATTTTCAGCAATTAATTTTCTTCCTAGATGATAATGTTTCTTTCCATATATAGACCCATTTAAAGGCTTTTACTTGCCAGTACCTGGCTGGGCAGTTCTCGGGGGGCTGCACTGCTGCTTGGGCAATGCGCTGAGTCTGGCCTTATTATTCTGATATACTGAACCACAACCTACAACACAATTTACCAGTGTCTTCATTTAGTGCTTTTCCTTGAAATTATCACCACTGCTCTGCTATTATTTCCATTACAACTGAAACATTAGCAGTCATAGCAAGTTTATTTCAGTGCCACATAGCACCATTATTGTAACTAAAAATAGTAACAAAAAGAATTTATTAAAAAAAAAATCTCCACTATCTGCCAAAATATTCTGAGCTTAAAGTAAGAGCTGTTCAAGACCCTTAGTACTGTAATTTTATAACAACTGGAGTCTCAACTACATGTAAAAAGTTTTAAAGACACAGCAGCAAAAACTTATTGATGTGGTAGGCAGTTCTGTGTTCAGTGTACAGTGCAGCTAAATGTGCTGATTTTTTTAACAGAGTTCTAGCTTTATTTTAGGTTAAAAGGAACCCCAGGTAACTCAGTTCTACTGGGAGATGTCCTGTACAAGCTCTGGGATATAACAGGAAGAATATTTAACAGGAGGACATCTTTCTTGAAGTTGTTACTGTTGTCTCTCCTGAGATCACAGTGAAAAATGTCCATCATTGCAGGGCAAGGCAGAGAGTGGTTGATGGAGACTGGGTCTGTGCTGTTTAAAGCATTATGTCTGGTGTCCCTGCTTTGCGTGGAGGTGGATACGTGATGTCTCTACAGGCCAGATCATAATGTACCTATTTATTTATTCTTTTATTAAAAGACATTAATACACCTTACAAACCACAAATGTCCATGAATTAAACATAGATAGGACATAGTCTAGTAAAGAGCTACTATTGTATTCTGCAGACATAGAGATGAGGCAAAAGGGTGGACTGCAATTGTTATTATTACTAGTTTGTTAATAGCAGTATCTCACAGCACTCTGTAAGTCAGTAAGAGAATCAGAGAAAACAAATGACCTCACTAATGGCACTCAGGAACCAAGAGCATGAGAACAGCATTTTTTCTTTGCTGTTTTTGCTACATGGTCTTCTTTATCAAAAGGAGTTAGTGCTCAATCCTGTGCTATTTCATCTTTAACTTGCACTAAGATTTACGACTTCGGTATGTAACAGATACATATTTCAAAGGAAAGGTAAGAAGGGGAGAAACTTCTGGAATGAATTGGTGTTGGCAGTGAGTGAAGCAAGTAGATCATTACTGTGACACACCCTGGAAGTTATTCCCTGCTGAGCTTCCTTGCTTTTGAAGCGCTTCAGAGTTGGGAACCCTGTGGGGAATAAAAAGGGCTTTTATATCCTCTAGTTCATGCTCCTCATGAGTCTCGTGTTAAAACAGAGTGTGTTGCATACTTCTCAGTATTCTATTGAAGTGTTAGTTTCATTAAAATTTTATTAGGAACTTTTGGATTGATTGATTCCTAGGTTGAATCATTAATTCATAGCTAATGGCAGTGGAGCTCTAATTTCACAAATAATCCACTTTTTATCATTTGTATGGTATGCAGAAACTTTTCTGAGTAGTAGTTTCTTTTTCAATACCTTTGCCATGTGGTAGATGGGTGCTGTAGTGCCTGCAACATATAGAAAGGTATATTATCTTTTCCTTAATGCTGAATTAATACTGAAAAATAAGGTCAAGAACAGTAAATGCACTGAAAGACCTGAATTTCCTGAGAGTACTGGTTCCAAAAGAGCAAATATGTGTTGTTTAAATATTCCCTGTTTTTCCATTGTAAAACACTTGCCTAAGAGAGTACACTTATAGTATAGATTCAGTATAAATTCTTGTGTAGGGATGTTTGTTGCATATAGAAAGCTTAAGGGCTTTTTAACAAAGCAAATCAAAGGCATATCTAATGTTAGATCAGGGATTGATAAAAAAAAAAGACTTTGCTGATAGGATTTGTTACAATTATATTTTTATTTAATAGGAAAAATTTCATTACTAAGTTACACATGAAAAGCATATTATCAAGGCTTAAAGGTTAATCCTTTGATAAGAGATGAATGAGGATTTTTTTCATCTGATATTGTCCTTGACTCTTGAGCTTTGTGATGCTCTTTTAAGGCTTTGCATTGTAGCCATTTGATTAGTCTGTAATCGGATAAGATCAAATTTGTCCACATCTTCAGCTACTTTTCCCCAAATGCCACAGCTTGTTTCACTTGATGTACACAAAATCATCACAGTTGCAGAGGCTATTGGGGAGGGGAGCCTGATAAAACTTTTTAAAATGCTTCTTTAATAGTAATAGCAAGCTGATATTTTTTTCCCCATTTGAATATGCCAACTCTTCAAACCACATTGTTGCAAACTACCTGTCATTTTTTGGTCCTCTGAAACCAGAAAATTGACTACCCTTTTTACCAGCAAACAGAAGTGGATAAAAAGAGACATTTTTTAATCCTTTGTTTTCGTAAGGCCCAATATCTAATAGGCAACCAAACTACTTGTTTGGATTTTCACTATGCAACATAACTATTCTAGGTAATTTAGGTCAAACTATTCCTTCTGTTAAATGTAGTTGACTGGTACATGAAATAAAATTGTTGCCTTTTTGGGGTCATTTATGGTCATGCAGTTATGATGACACAATAAAGGTGTCACGTAGTATTATTTGAAACAAAGAAAAAGCTTAGTAGAGCTACCAAAAAACTCAGGGGAAAAATAAGCATTTTTGTTCTGATTACTTCTTTTGTGCTGCTCTATCCTCAAGTATTAGCTTACAATATTATTGTAGTTTTTGATGTTCCCCTTAATACATGCTCTTCCCCACTGGCAAGTGGTGAGAAAGAGACCAAAACAGGAAAGAAGGCCACTTCTTCACTTATATATATATATATATTTAATTTAGGAGTAAAACATCCCCAAAAATGTGGTCTGAAATAAATTGAAGGTTGTGTAGTCAAATAAATACTGAAGAAGCCCAAGAAATACCATAAGGTTGACTAGGAGACGAAGCAAAATTGATCAGTTTTAAAACTTTGTAACAGAAATGGTTATTGACACTTACATTGCCATAGGTCATCATCCTATTATGTTCAGAATAGGATTTGATGTCCACAAGCATGCTACATGTTGTTTTAATTGTTAAACTGAACTTTGGGCCAGATACTGGATATCATATGTCCATGCTTGTTGCTTTCTACATGATGGGAAATAACAGGCTTTTAGGGAAATTAGGCTACAGTAATACAAAGTGAAGTATTCAATACACAGTGAAACATGTCAATTCCTATGTAGAATTGGTCACAGTGTGAGGCTGGACTCACAAAAAAATTCAGGGGTAGAATAATATGACTATTGCTATGCTCTTTAAAAATTTGTTTATGGCTCCCCCCCTTTTTTTTTTTTCTTTTCAAATAATTTGGGAAGTATTTGGAAAGTATTTATGAGGTCTGGCTTTCTAAAGTTCCTAGCACTGTTCATTATCATAAAACTGTATTATCTATCAAAATCATGTACTCTAGTAATACAGATATAGAAATGAAATAGTACTTGAAGCAGTTCACTTTCAAATAGGCATGGTAAATTTGTGTTAGAGCTTATAATAATGGCAGTAGCTACCAAAAATCAGGTAAAACTTACTCTAGACCCCAAATATCCATGCCACGTTTTGGGCTTTAGTGTATATTTGCTGTTGATTATAGACACCCTAAAAATAGGGTGTGTATAAATGGAAATGCTGACAGATTCTGAGCTATCATGTTGGTAGCAGGCACTGCTATAATTAGGCATACATCTGAGTAGGCAGTGTAACATGATTGCCATGTTTATACTCTGCACTGGAAGGAATGTTTTTTAATCTGCACAATCCTTTTAAATGAGATGGGCAACAAGAGTTTGTGGAAAAATGATACTAAAGTTTGTTTGATATTCAGGCTGCCATGAGGGGATTTCAAAAGACAGGAAATACTTGCAGAATATTAGATAATTCTGATTGGTTGTTATCTCAGGGTTTATAAAAAAACTATCAGAAGTTACCTGAAACCATCAGGCACTGTACAATTCAGCAGAAGAAAAGATGTGAAAGGTTTTTTGTCTTTTTATTACAAATAAGCATGGTTGAAATAGTTTGAATGTCAGTAAAACCTTTCCTTTCTTTGTCTTTAGGCATTTAAACTCTCCAGTCAAAAACGTCTTTTTCTCCTATTTCTTTTTGCTGTAAACTCCTTTTTGTAATTTCAGAGGTCAGAGCCCAGCTGTTGCTGAATTTAACTTGCTTCTTAAAGCAAATTCTTTGGAAACTTATGGTGTTGATCCTCATCCATGCAAGGTAACAGTTCTTTTTATTAACTTAATAAAAGGTTCTTTTAACTAATGTTTAGTTAAAAGCCAGTAATGGAATTGATTTAGCTCTGGTTTTTATCCAAGCACAAATAGGGAGCAATTTCTGAAAAAGCTGCTTAAGCCTTGGAAGAACACTGACTGGTTGACATTTCTGCATCAGTCAAAAATAGGGTCTCTCCAGAGGAAGCAGAAGAACACCACAGAAGAATCTAGCAGATTTTAATTGCATAAAGTGTGATTATACCCCATAATTTCTTTGCATTTAGTGCAAAGGTTTCTTTTAATTACTTCAGGTATGAAATATTTTTGTTTGCCAAGATTTTCAGGATTCACATTTATTTTGACAATAAGTTGCATGTTGATAGTCCATGGCACATCAGTTTTTCAAACACCATCAAAAGATGTAAATCTTAAGAAGAACAACAAGCCAAATGTAGAAGGAGGAGAATCCACTTCCCATTTTGTTATTTTGTGGTCCTCCATAAGAAGGTGATCTTAATTACCAGTTCTGATTACCTTGTATGCGTGCATTTTTAATTACTTGGTTGTGTCTGCATAATCTACAGTGTTTATTTTTAAGAGTGACTTGCTTTGTGTTTTAACTGCTGCTTTTGCTTTGGCTCATGTATTATCTCTTCTGCTGGGACAGAAGTATTGTTTAGTTAGCTGTTCTGGTGGTGAGCATCCTTAAACAGTCAGCTCTAACACAGAACTGTGTAAGATTTTGTATATACTTTGTGAGGAATGGTGCTCCTGTGTGAAAGACAGGGTCTGGTTCAGAGCTTAGTGACATCAGTGATGTAGTAAACTTTGAAACTGTGCTGCAGATTTTCAGAAGGTATCCCAGAAACTGAGGCATAACTGGCTCAGAATTACTACTTCACCCGCGTGGCAGAGCTTGTAGTGTGAGGGACAATCAGAGGTTCATCACCCATGCCTAAAGAAAATTTCTGTCTTCTGGAAGTGAACTGCAAACCAAGGGTCTTTGCTGGGTCCTTATGACATGCTTCTTTCATGCTGTGGCTGCTACTCCAGAACCATCCCTGTTTCTGTTCCCCTTTACTTTGTTGGTAAAACATAAGGCATAATAAAGTGGATTATCTTTAGCAAGATGAAGGTATGGAACTTGGGATGGACAGAAAATCCAGTTAATATAAAATTCATCTCAATCATTAATCAAAGATGATAAGCCAGAACTTTTATTGTGGAGTTATATTTTAAAAATTTTCCTTTCTATTTGAAAGGCAAGTACTAGTATTGTTTCTGGTTTGTATGGAAGAGTACATGAGTACAAAACAGAAGCTTATATTAGTAA
The DNA here is from genome assembly GCA_027886175.1 of Phylloscopus collybita. Classification (NCBI taxonomy): domain Eukaryota; kingdom Metazoa; phylum Chordata; class Aves; order Passeriformes; family Phylloscopidae; genus Phylloscopus; species Phylloscopus collybita. The sequence continues at coordinate 5,618,168 of JAJNNQ010000029.1, forward strand.
ATGCTGTCTGTCAGCAGTATTTCCAACATGACACCTTGCAGAGGAACAATGTATTGTGAAATCGTAAAAAATATCAGTGTTGAAGCAGATATGAATCCCTAGTTAGTCCTCCTTTTAAGAATGGGGCATACAGAGAAATACATTTTCAGGTTATACACAGAAATAAATTTGTTAAGTCTGCTTAAGGAGTCCCTGTTGTCATCAGCTACAGTTAGATGGAAACAAAGCATGAGATATTGTTACTCAAATGCCTAGAAATAAATGAGATTTTTATTGCCAAGGGGAATCCTTTCCTTTAGAAGTGCACGTTTTGAAGGCGAAATTTGTTTTGAAGAGGAAAACAAAATAAAGGTAATCTAGAATGGAGTAACAATTTATGCGATCTATAAGAAATACCTCATTGGATGAGGTATTTCTCAAAGCTATGTTGTTATGTTTTTTTTTCTCTTTCAAGGACTCATTTGGGACAACTACATTTTTAGGATTCACAGCTGCAGGATTTGTAGTCTTCCAGGGGAATAAAAGAATTCATTTATTAAAATGGTAAGCATATGGTGTAAGAATATTTTAATAAATAAGCATGTCTTATTTTGCTGCCATCTTCTTCTGCACTTGTTGTCTTTAAGGAGAACCATGTGAACAATACCTCTACTGCCCCATTATGTTTCTGTTTTAAAGGATTTTATATTACAACTGCAACAATAATAACAACAGCAACAATTTGGTCTCATTCAACTCTCAGTGAAAATTATTCCACAAGGTACCTTTGTCAACATAATTTACAAATGCTAAAACTGAGTAAGTTGATTTTTCAGCTATGCTATAAATCACCAGTGAGGTTTATTGGCAGAGACATCTGGAATACTTACAAGAGTCCACCTTAATCTTTATTTGACTCTTGGAAATATTGCAATTTCCTCAATTAATGACCCTCAATTTGAAAACTATTTATTTGGTAAGCAGAGGAGGTAGAGATGAGAATGGCTTTGAATTTTTATTTTTTTAGTCTCCTTTCTTAAGAAATGGGCACTTATGCAGTCACTGGTTTGTCTGGTTTTGCTTTTATTTGAACTCCTGGACTTAAACTTTGTTAGCCTCAGTCAGCCACATTGGAGGAAGAGGTAAAACTGAGCTTCTGCAGATGATGTTAAAAGCAGCTGGCCACACCCTCAGCAGTGTGGTGCAAAGAGACCAGTCATGCTTAGATACTGATGATATCATTTTAACCCTGCTGCTACATGTGTGCCAGCAACGGATACTTAGGTGTGACTGTTCCATCTCTGAGCTCTCTGCCTGCTTTGTGGGATCAAGATGGGAAGAAGGTGAAAAAAAGGTGAAGCTTGGCTCCTTGCTGCATTATCTATAGAAACTTCCTGAGTGTTGAATAACCTGAAATCCTCAGAAGTGTAAAGTCAATGTACACTCAGAAGTGTAAAGTCCTGTCTGTACAACTGAGTTCCCTATGGAGCTCTGGGGACATGCCTATCAAAAGCCATCCATTTGCAATCCTGGATTTACACTATAGTTTCCCAGGATTAATTGCAGGTAGCTGTGGTCACAGTACTTCAGTGGTTTGTGGTTTTGGCACAAGGAAAATAGTAACAGTGCCAGTCTATGGCACACTGAGGAGAGAGTAGCACTTACCAAGCATGTGTCCACTGTACTGTGGGAAACGAATCTCACAGCATTTATCTTCTCATGTTATTTGAGGCTAATGTGTCCTCTTGGCCATCTAGGCATATTTATTAAGTGCATTAATATATAAACCAGATAAAAAATAAGGTAGTGATAGAGGAAAAGGCAACGAGCTGTCTCAGTGTGACAACAGAGGATGAAAGGTCACTCTGGTGAGTTTTGTCTGAACACTATGTACTTCTTCTTCCATCTCAGAGGCCTAGAGATAAGTGCAAGTAGCTGTAACTAATTTTAGCTGAAGTTTGCACTATACAATAAAACCCCAAATTTGTATTTGAGATTTTCTATTCAATGTAAAAGCTTTCTCAATGGTTTCTGAGTTTGTAAAAGGAAAACTTTTCTTATAAAGTTTCAGGTATAGCATTGTCCTTGCCTCCAAGATTATTCCTGTTTCAACTCTGACATCCAAAACCCTTAGGGAAATTTATGAAAAATAACAGTGTCTCCACTGTGTGGAGTGTCTCTCAACCATTTTAACTCTAGTAATGACAAAATTTCCATTACTATTTAAACAGAGGCATGGCATTGCCTTTTTACAATGCACTATTATTCCATATGTAGATTGAGCACTCAACCTTGATTGAATTAAATTTTGATATAGGTTTTGCAACTCAAAAAGCCCATGTATAACAAGTGCTGTCAAACATTTTCTTTTTCTTGTTGTGTTCTGTAATAAGTAGTCAGTCACTAAAACATGTGATATGAAGCCTCAGAGAAATAAGTATAGAGAAAGGAACATTATCTTTCCTTCAATTTAATTACAATAGACATTGTAAGATTTTAAGACGTAAGAGGAATTACAAACTGTGTGTATAAATATAACATAAATATAAGCTTCTCTCTACCTTTAACATCCTCTTCACTTTCCAGCAAGCAAAGTTAATTCTTTAAAAGATGAATAAGGATGTGGAAGAAATACTCTGGGCTTATCTTCTATAGAAAAGTTAAACTATTAAACAATTTTATCCTAAAGCTTGTAAGGCCTGTTGAGGGATTTTGTAATTTGATAGCTTGCTTGACTTTGGCAATCAGGGAAACTTACATGCTAGTTTTCTTACTTACAGATTTTTTTTCCTATACTTAAATATTTTTTCTCTTTCTAGGTGTGATGTCTATAAACTGAAATTTGAAGGGAAGACATTTTATGTGTTTGGAGCTCAGAAGGAGGTTATGTTTAAACTTTTACAGAACTTCTGTATTTGATTAAGATTGTATAAGACATAATATTGTTTAGCTAAATAATCAATATTTGTATTTAATGTTGTAACTAAAAAATAGAATACAAATGAATGTGAGTAGTTTCTGAAACTACTCACATTTCTTACTTAATATTCAGGCTGTCCATGTGGATTTTTCATGGATTTGGATGCCTTTGCAGTCAAGCTTTAATTTATTTTAAAGTATTAAAGCTCACCTCTACTCTAAAGTATAGAAGATGCCTGTATATGATTGCAAATTCAAGTAAGCGTTGATACTTGGATCAGTGTGCAGTATTTTTTGGATAATTACAATCCCATCCTCAACTCTTGGCGAGCTGAAAAGGTTAGAGTCTTTTTCATGTAATTAGGAGTCCTATCACTGGGCTCTTGTCATTGAAATCCTAGAGACTTCTGCCTACAGCATGTTATAATCAGTTCTTTCCCTAGATCAGAGTGACATAGTCTGAGGTTGTGATTTTGAATGGAGGTAAGGAAAGAAAATGAAGGAAGGTAATAATGCCAGAGATATCAGGACTGCTCGTGTGGTTGCAAGGAGATTCTGATGGTAGGACATCAAATGGTAGGGAGGATGGAGAGGTGAGTGGTAAGTGAGCGCAGCAACTGTGTGATGTAGAATATTGAACATAGAGATTTCCCTCTGATTTTGACCTTTTATACAGTGGTTTTAAAAGTCACTTGTACATATGGTCTTCCTTGCCCTCTCCAAGCATCTCTTTTTGTTTCTGAAAAAATTGCCTGGGCAGTTAAAATATTTGCTATGTATGGATTGTACGTGTGTGGGTGAGCCACAGATTTACACTACATAGGAAAACTTCGTCTTCAGTGTATCTGGTTAAAGGTGATGCCATTAGGTACAGCTATTTCAATAGCTGAGAATTCAACATTTTCACTTTCATTTGCTTTCTTTTCCTTGCATGCAGAAAAAGGCTGTGCTATCATTCCATACCTCTACACCAGCAGCCTGCAAGCATCTTTGGAAGTGTGGGGTGGAGAACCAGGCTTTTTACAAGTATGTACACCTGAAGTCATTATCTGTCCTAAAAGTGAAAAAAAGTGCACTTGAGTGGAAGATTTTTCATTGTGAAATATTCCATTTAACTAACAGAAAGCAAAATGCAAACAGAAAACATGCAAGTTAATGGAGAATATTATTTCATTTCAAGCCAGTATTAGAAATTGTTTAGAATCTAAATGAGGCAGGAGGGTTTTGGCTCCAGCATAATGTTTTTGCTGCTCTGTAGTGAGATATTGGATGGATAGACTACTGCATTTGTGTCTGGGAACATAGCTGTAATCTTAACCCTGTTTTGGAACAGAGAATGGAGGAAAAAATCTGTTATGCTTGCTTCTCTGGGCTCTTCTGCCAGGAAGTAATTGTTCTTCCACTTGAAATCCAAGGCTTAGTAAGAGCTGATTGAAAAAGGAACAGTTCTCCTTAATGATTTAAGGAAGAAAATAAAATGTTCTTAGATACATTTTGAAAGATACCTGTGATCTTGTTATACATAAAAAATCTGTAAAGTGACCAAAAAAAAAAGTTTTTTCTATTCCCTGAAAGAGAACCTAATAATAAATCCTCATTAAAACTCCTCTGCATTTTCTCTGCCCTCCATTGACTTTGTTAGATCAGTTTATTAATGCTTCCCTCTGGGCATGTAGCTTTTATTTTTGCTACTTCGTGTTTCCTTACAGCTTCTCACATATTTTATAAATATTACTGTTTCTGTTTTGGCACATAGCAGCCACACCAGGGGGCTGCTGTAAGGGTAAATAAAAATGAAGTAGGAAAAATATGCCTTCTAACCTGGATGTTAATGACCTGCTTTAATTTGGGGAAGAGTCTCTCTTTAGTTTCAACAGCGATACAATAATATATAATCTATCCAACTGATATTTTCAATTGCATTAAAAAAGAAACAGGAAGTAGGAGCTGGCACAATGCAGTTGTTAATTCTCTATGCCAACATCTACTCTTCTTGAGACTATATCAAGTCTATATATAGTCTATAAATAAAGACTAATTTTAAGTTTATCCAGAAGCATTTTCTGTTTGAAGTAGACTTAAGTAGGAAAATCCTGCATGATGTTTGAGTAGTTTTATTCTATGTTAAAAGAAATAAATAGGGAATAGGAGTTGATTTCCACCTAAAGAAGATAAATTAATTTATTTGAGTAGAAATTTGCTCAATGTAAAAATGTCTCAGGGAGACTCACAGGAATATCACCTCTTGTTAAATGGCTGTAGTATTAACTATTTGGGTTTTGGTCACAAATACATAGTTTAGGAGATTTGATCTTGGCTAGATGCCAGATGCCTACCCAGCCACTCTTTCACTCCCTCTGCTCAACAGGTCAAGAGGAAAAAGTATGGTAAAATAACTTATAGCTTCAGATAAAGACAAAAAGAATGCTTACCAATTACTGTCATAGGCAAAACAGACTTGACTTTCTTTTAACCTTTTCACTCTATTTCAAATTGTCAAAAGAGACAAAACTAAAACCACCCTTCCCCTGTTTCATTCCAGGATCAATTTTATTCCTTCATTTCTGACTCCTCTATGTTCTCCTTGCTCTGAGCAGCTCAGGGAGATGGGGAATGGGGATTGCAGTTCCTTTCTGCTTCCCCTTCCTTCTTACACTCTTCCTCTACTCCCATCTCCTGCATGAACTCCTCAAGCATGGGTCCTTCCCATGGGCTTGCAGTCTTTCAGGATATAGCTACTGCATCTTGTGTTCCTCTCCATGGGCCACAATGCCTGCCTGGAGCCAGCTCGTGTGTGAGCTCTCCAAGGGCTGCAGCTTCTTTCGGAGCATGTTGGCCTGCTGCAGGGTCTTCCATGGGCTGCAGTGAGGATGTCTGCTCTGTCTTTGGCTGCAGCAGGACAGCCTTCTTCCCTACAGTTTTCTCCATTGACTTCAGGGTAGAATCTGCTCCAACACTTTGAGCATCTCCTCCCCCTCATTCTTTTCTGACCTTAGTGTGTTCAGTGCTCTTTTCTCATCCATTTTTCTACTTTCCATATTGCATTGTGGAGTGGAATTACTCCTTAACAATGATTGCTTAAAGTTATGTCCACCTGTTTCAATTTTGTTGGGTCGTTCAAGAAGATTTGTTTAATAAAATGAATATTGGTAATGTTACTCAATGGATAGGGAGGTGAACAATAAATTGGAAAATTGTAATGTTTAATATGTAGAGTGCAGAAGAATAACAATAATCCTTCAAACAGGAAACTGAAGCAAAAACTATAAATAAAATGTTAAGATAGTAGTTTTGAGACAGGGAATGTTTTCACACATTTCAGAGAAATAGAGTTGTACAATGGGGGCTGTTACTTAGCAGCATTAGATAAATCCCATTTTTTAAAGTTCTGCATAATACCAGCAATAAGATTAAAGCAGACGTAGTCACATTCTGTAAATCAGGGCAATGACACTTTGCCTTAATTAAATTTGGTCCACTCCTCTTCCTAGAAGAGCTTGAGACTTGGAATTTAAGGTAAGGTCATGATCACATGACGTGTTTTAAAAACCAGAGCCTTAGTCTCCTGTCCTGATGCAAGTTCAAGTGTCACTGTTGCAAATATTTAAGTAGATATTAATAATGGAAAGCTGTTTGCTAGGGTCTGGGAATGAGAGAGTCACTACAAAATTAATTTGCCATTTTTCAAGAGAACATCAAGGAAATGGTATGTGTGAGGTACTTTTCCATGGTCTTTGTTATAAAAGACCATGATAAAATGTTGCTGTGGACTTGGTGATTACAGTAGGTGATTACAGAGAAGCAGTAGGGTATGATGTAGGCTAAGTTGACTGAGTAGAGATTTGGGAGACAAGATGTTGTCTTTATTATTTCTTTGTTTTCCTAGTGGAAAAGGAGAAATAACTATATTTTCCCACAAACAAGATGGTTAGGAGACATGTCCCAGAGGTTTTTGGTATACAGTGGCATCCTGGAAATGAAAATTCATAGATATACAACAAGTGTCTGCATTTAATTTTCTTGTTTTCATGACAATTACTTGTTCCATGTTCAGTCATTCTATGCTGTCTAAATGATTTTATGTGTGCTTCATAGTCTAGTTTGTATAAAGGCCATAAAAAAGTTGAAAAGCTCATTTTTTGAATATTTTTTTATGGTATACAAATCACAAAGCTTGTAGTTTGGCTTGTTCATTTTTGCTTATCATGTCCTCAAAAAGATGACAGCCTCTGTTATTTTTCTTCAAGGTATGCAAAATCCAGTCAGATCAAGACAATGTCCAGCAGCAAGATATTTTTTAAAGGCAGTAGATTTCGATATAGGTGGGTCTTTGTTGTTTCTTATTCATGGTAGATAATTTCAGGAAGTAACAAAATGTTGGTAATTGCTCATGGCAAATTCAGAGCTTTTCCTGCTGGAGGGTCTGCTCATGCCTAGCTGATGTTGAGATTTGAAAGTCTTTCTGTTGCCTTTTCTAGTGTCACTTAAAAAATAAGCAGGAATTTTCACACAGACACTTGTGTTAAGAGTAATTCCACAGCAGATAGCTCCACTTTTGGTGCAGATTCTGTAAAAACAAGGATGTGTGGCCAGTGCAGAGATGGCCAGTTATGCTCCCTGCAGCTGGGCAGCTCTGAACCAGGTGCAAGATAAAGAGTCCAGTTCCACTGGTGATGTTCTACTGCAAAGGGTTGCTTTTTCTTTGGTAGCTTTATAGGCAAGTAGTTAGCACAATTTTATTCTGGGACATTATGTATGCACTTTCTTGCAATATTTTTTCCCTTTCTTTTAGTTTTTTGTTTAATGTAACCTAATTGTTCACATTTATGTAGTTCATGGCATGTATCTTAGTATTTACTTGAATATTTATTTCATCTTTTAATGCAGTGGAAAAGTAGCCAAAGAGGTTGTGGAGGCAAGCTCTAAAATCCAGAGGGAACCTCCTGAAGTTCACAGGTATGTCTTGACATTCAGTATTAAAGTTTAAGGGCTATGGAGGATTATTATTCTCTACAGAAATATTCTCCTTCCTCTGCTGTCAGGTGCAATGGTGTCATTCTGAGCTTCCACAAGAATGCATGCAAGCCTTAGGAAATATATGCCTGACAATGCTACAAAATTCTGACAAATGTCTCCTATAAAGGAGAACCTAATCTGTGCTGCTTTTTAAGCTGAGTTTAACTAGTCAGTAAGAATGATAACTTATATATATATTTCTTTTCTGTATTATGACATAAACTATTATTATGTATTCTGACAGAAAAGTACATCCTGATTTCATTTCTGGATTTTGTTTGATTTTCGTAGCTCTTGGTTTGTATATGTTTATAGGTATGTTTCAAAGTATACTTCATAATTTTTCCATAATGCAGTCAGATTAAAAAGCATAAAGTTCATTCAGTAAAGAGAAAAAATATTAGAGAACTTTTTTTTTTTTTTTGAGGAAAAATTTGGCTTGTAAGAAATAAGCTGCTAGACTTTGCAGTAAACTAATGCTTTCAGGTCCTTATCAGTCATTGTAGTGGCAGTAAAAATTCCCAAAAACCCAATTAAAGCACTTCAGAAAAGAAGGATGTCATCAAGGAAAGCTATTTGAAACTGTGTTTAAAAACAAATTACTTAACACTCTGAACTTTCTTCTGGCAAATTTCCTATATTTGTTGAGATTTCATGTTTGGGGGGAGTATGCTTTATTTATTTTTAATTGAATATAAGTATTCTGTCTATATTTGAGATGAAAGTGGATTGTCTTTACTAGGGGATGGGAATATATTTGCAGTAAATATTTATAATATGTTGTCCTGTCTTACTATGTAACTAATAGTTGAGCCATGCAGGCATTCTTTCAAACATGTTTTTCCAGATTACATTTTAAAATGGGGCAAGAGAAGTCTAGAATGTGTTAAATGATAACAGAAGGCAGAATATAGATGCATCATTGGGATAGTATAAAATGCTTGGGCGCACAAATGTATTTTAAATGAGAATAGTTGCTCACTTTAGGAAATTAGCTTATCGCCTACTTTCCAAGAAGTTTCTTTTTTCCAGGATAAGAAAAGATTTTCATACATTTATTTTTTCTTGTATTCTGCTTTTCTTTGATTTCTGTATTTAGAAGTATTTTCAACATATATTTTAAAACTTAGTGTTATATAGAAACATATAGAAACAGATCAGAGAGAAAATAAATTTATAAATCAACATCATATGGTTTCAACACCTATAAATATCAATACATATCTTTTATCATTAGTCTTCTTACAAAGCTCGCATTTATAATATTATGGAAACTCCAAGTTCAGTTTCCTAGAAAGACAGGAATGTAATGATTTCAGTTGCTTCTATAGCTCACGTTGTGAACTGGGTGACAGAGGTAGCTGATCCTTCTAAAAGCACAAGCAAGCAAAATGTACAGAAAACTTTCAGCTCAAAAGAAGAGGCATGTTTTAAAAAAAAGTTACTCTGTGTAAGAGGATTTGGGGATAGGAAATGGTGGGTTTTAGAAGCAAAACATTCAGAAAAAGTATTTGATTGAAGGTAAACATATATCTATATGAAGTGCCCTCACCCTCAAAGTCAATTCAGTTTTACAATGGGTGTATTAAAAAAGACATAGGCAGTTGAGAGGAGGTTACTGCTCAGTATCTTTGTGTTTGGATATTACACTTAAAGTACTGTGTACTGAAAATCTGTTGGAGTGTGTAGTCATGCAAGATTAATGCAGTGGCAAGTTCTTCTGACAAACACAAAATGAATGATTTAATGTTTTGCTTCCAGGGCATCCCTGAAGCAGGCATCTTTGTAAATAAGTATGGAACAGAAGCCTATGGGTGTTCCCAGGCACAACTTGTATTTTGGGAGTTGATTGAGAGCTTTTTACAGCAAGCACAAAGGTTCAGGGATTACATAAAAAGTCTATGGATTTACCATTGAGTTGGAGTGACTATAATTATTATAATCTGAGTGAAAATCTTCAGTGGATAGTGCAAATTTAAACTAAATAGTTATCAGAGAGTGTTCAGAGAATGCAAACAAGGATATAGTTATCTTTGGGCATGTGTTATGGCACAAGAAATCATGTCACTTGAGCAAGAAAGTTTGTTTACTCCCACAGAATATTTACTGACAGGCAGTGTGGCTTAATAGTTGGACACCTGTGTCCAAAGTTTACCTAAACTTTCAGCAATACACAGTTCCATCTTCTGACTTCTGACTGGTTCTTTGTTCAGTTTGTTTATGCAGAATTTTAAGTTGAGCCTTTTGTGCAGACTTGAAATGCATTTTGTGAAACTTCAGCACTGTATCAATATACCATTTGAAGTCAAGAACACTCTTTCATTTCATCTTTGGTTTTGTCAAAGTAAATATTTTATAATATAATGGTTAAGATTTACTGCAGGACTCTTGCTTCAGGCCTGTGTGGTGTAAATCCTAGATAACATATTCAAAAGAGCCGTTTTATATTTTCAGTAATATATTTTTAGGCTAATAAGCATAATGACTGTAGAAAATCAACAACATTCCTAAAACTATCCAGAGCATATTCAACACCTGCTATCAGGAAAGGAAGTGAAGGAAGACAAGAAAGAAAACCAGCCTGAGTGCTGGGAGGCATGATGGAGAGGGGTGCGTGGGCATGAGTGAGAGCACTCTGTATCTGTAAACCACAGGGATACAGTTGTTCCTGCTTTAGTCTTTGATCCTCAGTGCTCAAACTGTAACAAATCCTTTATCCAGTTCTGGAGGCAATGGAACAACTTTCCCGTTCCTTGAATCCAAATATTAATGTTTGCTGCGCAATGTGGAGAGGAGCAACACACTGAAATCCTGCCTAAGACGAAAGGAAGTCAGGCTGTGTAACAGAGGTAAATCAGCACAAAACCTCTCTCACACTTCAGATGTTGAAATGTTTACATCTGCAGAGGGTGCAACATAACAGCTGCAAGCAGCATTCAATATGTAGAGCTTTTTACAACAGCTCAAGGCCTAGTAATTTATGCAAAATGATTCTGAGATGAGACCTACTGGATTGCAGTTATTTCCTCTAAGCAAACTAACTCTGTTTTCCCATTCTTTTAGGACCAGCATTACCCAGAGTCGCAGCTCTCCCTCCTTAAACAAGCAACTCATAATCAACATGGAACCTCTGCAGCCTCTCCTTCCTTCTCCCTGTGAGGAGGAAGAGATTCCTTTAGATGAAGGTGAGTCACTTACCCAATTCCTGCCAATATTTATTACAAAGCATATAGAAAAAGGTGTGATATTGACTCAGGGATATGGAAAAAATCTAACGATTTTCATTGGGCATACATCATTAAACCTTCTGTAGGTCATACTCAGAAATTATCACTATCTCAAGGAACTGTGTGTAAGCCTTATGTGAGATACATTGTAAGGAAAGTTAATGCTATTTGATTTCTGTTTCAAAAAATCTTCTAAATTGTCAGGCAAAAGGATCTTAGGAAATAAATAGTGTTGAGATGCCATCTTTTTCTAAATAGTATCAGCAGTCACTGAGGAGTGAAAACTGGCAGTTTACTGCTGGATATTTTGGTTTTCTCAGTTCCCCTTTTATATTTCCTTCTTTCTGCTTTAGTCTCCTAATTTCCTTGACAGAAAAAAGGATGTTAGTTGACAATCAGCTAAGAAAGATGTTCTGTTAATTTATCTTCCTTGACAAAAAGGTATGGTTTTGGAAGATCAGTTTGAATTTATTCTGTAGAGCAATGTTTTCCATGTATTTCTTTATTTCTTGATATTTTAAATATCACAGTGGACACCTTTCTTTTTGAGATGTAGTCAGTGCAAACAATGACATGAACATCACTGCCAGCTTAAATGAGGATAATTGCCTTTGCCCTAATAAAAATGAAGCTAACCTAACAAAATCTGACACTGGTTCTTGCTTGAGATGCAGTGAGGTAATTGTTTCAAAGGTTGAGAAATACAATCTTTGCAGCTGCTTTTTTTTTGGTCAATAAGAAACAGAAAATAGCTGAGTGAGTAGCTTCCTTTTCATGGGAGTATGTACTGATTTTATTTTAAAGGAGTTGTAGGAACATGTTTTGTTCATTCTTCAGGCTTTGGACACTGAACCTAGCAAGAGCAGTGTGAATTACATTGTCTGTGTGCATACCTCATTATAATTAGCAGTGGCAGCTGTTAGTTTTAAGAGTTACAAGTTTACCTCTGCTGTGAAATACGTGTATCTGAGAATTTGCCTTCTAGCAGCCAGGTTCCACTGCTGTGTTTCCTCTGTGCAGCTGTCACCACTGCAGACTAACAACAGCTCGCTGCGTGTAACCACACCTCCTTGCTTGCCTCCAGGAACCACACTTACAACTCTAGGCAATGGAATGAATTTTTGGAAACTGGTGACTTATTGCTATATGCTCACCATACAGTGCTTGTTTTAAGTGTTTGTGTTACATAAGTTTGAAAATTACATTGCATTTCAGTCAGACAGATTGTTGTTACTATGATGAGCTAATAGACATATTTGCTGGTGGTATTTAACTACATACTTTATATGTTGTTAAATATCACCAGCTGCTAAGTTAACAGTATTTAGACTTTTACAGTCTTTTCCTGCAGAAAACTTGGCTACATTATCAAATTGTGGCTTGAATTGATCTCACAGCTCTCTGAGAGTGAGGCTGGCTCTCTTCCCAACATCCACTTCTGTGGGTTCTGACCTTCTCCCTTCCACCAGCACTAATCATACCAGTGTGAACTGGGAGAAGGAGTTAAAGAAAACCAAAACAGCAAATAAAATAAATTCAAAACTACAAAATCAAACCAAACCCAGTAACAACAGCAAACTAAATTAAAACAAAAAAATCAAAACCAAACAAAAACTCCTTAACAGTGTCTTATTATTGCCTGACTCAAACTTTGAGTGGCTCATCAAGAGGGTCAGCCAAGGTCTTGTGTTGGGGTAAAGGCATGAGCAGGAGGTGGGGAGAGGGGAGGCCTACAGCCCTGAGACTGACACAACTGCCTTGGGGAACTGCTTTTAGCGTGCTACAGACATGGAACAGCCTTGGTATCTCTGTGTGTATCTCGGCTGAGTGAAACGCATTTTCATTTTTGTTGTTCCAAAGGCAAAAGTCAGTGTTATCAGCTCAATAATTCGTGCATGAAATCTCAGCACAGAAGTATCAAGTGACTGAGAAGAAGCTTTCATCACTTTGTCAAAACCACATTAATATCCTGTGACTGGAGAGGTATGGTTTTGCCTTTTTCAAAAAAAAAAAATCTACTCAAGTAAATGAAGCTGTGATAGCATCTGGTGCTAGAAAATCCACAGACAATGGGCTACCACCTGCAAAACAGTTGCCAGGTGGTCAGGACAGGCAGTAATCTGTCTCACCAAAATCAGACAGTAAAAGAAGGGAGCCACAGAATCTGTATAGCAGCACTACAAGAAACATAATGTGTTCAACTTACTCCATGTGTACATAATGTGTATGTACAAGAAGCAAGAACTGAGCTGTACTTGATGCTGGTGAGGCTGCACCTCAAATCCTGTGTTCAGTTCTGGGACCCTCACTGCAAGAAAGACATTGAGGAGCTAGAGAATGTCCAGAGAAGGGTGCTGGTGTGAGTGAAGGGTCTGGAGCACAAGTCCTATGAGGAGTATTTGAGGGATCTGGGGTTATTTAGTCTTGAGGCTTGGGGTGACTTTATTGCTCTCTACAATTCCCTGTAAGAAGTATGCAGCCAGGTAGGGATTGGTCTTGTCTCCCAGGTAATAAATAACAGATAAGAGAAAGTGGCCTCACATTGCACCTGAGAGGGTTTAGTTTGGATGTAAGAAAAATTTTCTTACCAAAAGAATGGTCAGACATTGGAACAAACTGTCCAGGGACACGGCTGAATCAACCTCCTTGGAAGTGTTCAAAAGGTGTGTGGGTGTGGTGTCTGGGGGCATGGTTTAGTGGTGAACACAGCAGGGCTGGGTTAACAGAGTTGATGATCTTTCCAACCTTAATGATTCTATGCATGGGAATGAGCACACACCTGCTACCATCAGTCTAATTGTCCCTGTGAGGGTACTCAGCTGTGTAAGATTTGGTTTTAGAGGAGAGGCATGTGGAGCTTTTGAGGTACAACTATTTTAATTTTTTTTAGATAGTCTCTTTCTGAGAGTTAGTGTAGACCGGGAGTGTCTGAGTCAGCTGTAAGATTTCAAGATGTCTCCCTTGGTTATGTGTAGATAATTTGAAATTAACACCATCATTTCTCTTTGCATAAGCATGGCCACGTGAAACATAAGTGATAGCTTTTACTTCGCAACATCAATATGCAGGAACACACTGGCCTTTTTTCCTCCTGCATTAAGATTTGATGCCTTGGATATTTTTATGCTTCTGTATGGTTCAGCTGTTATGCTGGCAACTTCTAGCTGAGCTGGATGCTGTGGAAATTTGCAATGTATGTTACGAGGCATTTGGGAATGTTTCAAATGTTGGAAATCTTTCACAACTTTGTCTGGCTGACACTTGACTCCTTGTATAGGTCTTCTTTTAGGTATTGAACACACTAGTGGTTAGATTTTTGTAAGATTTCATGCTTTCCAGTTTTTGTAGTCACATACACAATGAAGAGTCAACCCCTTTTAGTTAGAATTTAATGATCCTGTTTGGTTGCTACAACAGTTATGAGAATAAAAATGAGAAAAGAAGATAGAATCTTAGTTTTCAAGGGGTGACAAAATGGAGATAGGAAGTGAAGTGGTACTTTGATCTTTCCTCACACCCACAAGAAAGTGCTTGCAGAGAAGGAAAGGAAGAGAGAAATCTTTGCTCTGGCAGAGGAAGGAGTAAACAGGACCTCTGCTGGATGTTTGTACTATACAGGTTGTGTGGGGAGGTGAACCTTCATAAAGATGTTTTCCAAAAGGTTAATTGAAGCAGATATCTTTTGTGAGAGAAATATCTGAGTGTAAAGTAGGCATTTGTAGGACTGCCTCCCCTAGTCTTCACTTGCCCACATATTTGCATGCACATTACTGATTTTTTGGTATAAAGAGAACAAGGACATCAGATAATGAAGATTCAGATAGTTCAACATGATATGAATATTACAGATGAGTATTCTGGGAAGTGAGAGATTACATCCCCACCACTCCTTCCAGTTTATCTCTTCTCTATGGCTTTGGTGTACCAAAGAGTTTCTTTCCCACTGGGATAACGTGATGTTATGCATATGGTTGCCTTCCAGCTCCCAGCTGGAGAGAGTAGTCAACATAGGTGCATCATGCTTTTTTTGGGAACCTGTATATCTCTGCTGGATAGGAACAGGGAAGTGCCCAACCTTCTGAAACAACACTTCTTTCTGGCGGATAAGAATTTGTCAAAAAATTGTCCTCAAGTGGGAGCTAAAACTCATATGTAAAGAGAGAATTTTTTTTCCCAGACTAAGAAAATTTCTGTTCTTGTTTTTACATGGGCAAGTCAGTTTTCATTCTAGGCTAGAAATGAATGTATTTTCATCTCACTGGTTTGCTTTGTGACTAAGGTTTGTAAGCACAGCATAGGATTTTTCCATTGTATCTACATTTCACAAATAATTTCCAGGCAGTGATGGGGAACTGACATTACTAGCATACTAAAGCCTTTTAGAAAAATAATGGGACTATGAATGCTGGCCTCCTTTTTAACAGCATTATGTTTTGGTACCTTAGATATTTTTACGCCTCTGTATGTGGTTCAGCTGTTATGCTAGCAACTGCTAACTGAGATGGGTGCTGTGAAAGTTTGTATTGTACATTGAGGCATTTGGAAATGTTTAAAAATAACCTCTGGTTCTGTTCCCTGCTGGGATATTTTTGTTGGCCACGTTAGAAGCTTGTCATTTGATTCATTGAGAGTGACTTCTGTTAGTCTCTTAAAACTCAGTGGTAACTTAATAAAAGGTCAAAGCTGGTATGGCTAAAGCTTTTACAAGACTTTGAGAAGAGGAATTAATAGTCAAAATGGTGAAATGCCTTGTAAAAATCCAAACCAAGAGAAGCATTCATTTGCGGATGGTTAACCACTGCAACAAGGAAGTGTGCATTCGTTTACTGCGGCATGGCTCCAAGATCACAGCCAGAAGGGCTGGTAAATTTACATTTATTTTACTCAAACCCCTTTTTTAACCCTCTTACCCTAGTTTATATTAATAGTTGTCTCTTGGAAAGGAACTGTACTGTAAATGACATGTACAGCAGAGAATAAGGACAAATTTTTGACAAAGAACAAAGTTGCAAATGGAGAATGAATGAGACAAAACATAAATTTGTTGTATTATCTTACAGAAAATTTATTTGGATTTATTTGTTAATTGGTCACAAATGAGGGACTGGAATTTTGCCTTTGTATTTTTCTGGGACTGAGGTGGGGGGAAATACTTTAAAACTGTAGTAATTTATGACAAAACTAAGTAGCTATTAAACTAAAAGGTAATAGATTTTGAATATGAGCTGAATACAGTTGTTGAGACAGCTCTGCTTTTTACTTCAATGTCTTTTCTAGATTGTAGCTTTCTTTGGTTTCTTTTTCTAGATACTGAATAATTTCATATACTGAATAATAGAAAGTGGAGCTTGGGCAGAGTCTGATTTATCTCCCTTTTTCACTACACAGAAGAGGAGTGAGACTCAAGGAAAAAAAAGCATTCAGTATTGCTTTGCAGAGAAAAATAGTGGTATTTTTAGGAAATGTCCTTGCCAAAGATCCATTGTCCCTCGTCAATAAATATGTCCATTTCCTTAATATCATAAGACATTTTTAAATATGCTTTTCCATGCTTTCTGTAGTACTACTTGCTTTTGATATTTGGGGACCTATAGGCTGAATTATTTCAGTTTTTACTAACCTATATTAAATCTTGGCATTGAATCTTCATTTCAGAGAATAGTTTTTAATCAAAGAGTTAACTGAAAATGTTCTGGGAAATATTAGAATGTTGTTACTCTTTTGATATCTGAAAATTAGAAATCAGTGAGTGCAGCAGACACAGGAGAAGCTGCTCCTTGCAGTGATTTGTCTCTGAGTAGCAACAGCTCCTGGTTGTCTTTGCTTCTTTAATTCACCACTCAGGGGAAATAGTACAATCTATGAGAATGCACCTAATTCCCTGGATTCAAAAACAGTAGCAAAATTAAAAAAGCATTATTATTGATGTGTGTTTTGTATTCTCACATCTAAGAGATTAAATACTGGCTCCAAATAGATGTAAGAGACCTTGTTGGTTTAATATAATGATACCAATCATAAGAGATTTTATGTTGGGACTACATTTGTTCTTAAACACCTTGATTTTGTAATACTGTTCATATATGTTATTCCTTTTGAAGCACACATGCAAAAAAAAAAAAAAAAAAAAAAAAAAAAAAAAAAAAAAAAATCTGTATATCACCATATAAAACATGTGTACCAGCACCAAAGCACAGGAGGTAGCTTGTGCAAGACTCCTAAGATGGGACCTAACTCCCCGGGAGAACCTCACTGTGACCCTTTCAGAACAAGGCTGACTTGTGCCAGGAGGGTCACCCAAGCTGGCTGGGAATGCTGAAATGTCCCACTTGCCCTTTTGCTTGGGCGCTAAGCTTTCACATCAGTACTCAGCTCTTTTCAGCCTCACTGTCCTTGGCATGGTGCTGGACACTAAGTCACTGCAGTCCTATCACCAGGTCCTGCTTTTTCTGAACTACTGACAGATGTATCTTGTCTTCTCATTCTGGCTCCCATGATACACAGTTGTCTCTCCCTGGTGCTTCCTTCAGTCTGTTGCTGCTCAATCCTGTTTCTGGAAGGGGATCAGCTCTGGGTTGGACTCCTTCCAGGCCAAAGGGAGATTGAAGACAGGCATCCCAGAATGCCCACCATGCAATATGCTCTGCTCTGCTTCTGCCTCTGTGCTTTGGGTGCCCTTTGTAGGGTGTGAAAAGCAGAGCAGTGGCTGTACTAGCCATGACGTTAAACATCATGACACAACACAGCTGGGAGGTGAGCTGTAATGCCACAAAACATGCAATTCATATGGACTGGCAACTGGAACAGGGCTTTGCTCCCTCCTAGAAATACTCATTAGACTAAAACAAACAGTAATGGCCAGCAGGAAAGCCAGGTCACTGCCTAAAAAGGAGTTACTATAAACTGTCATTGATTAACTCTCCTTGCAAAGCTATAACAGGTGTCTATGGGCACGGGATGTGGGTATGGTACAAATCTGTGACCTGTTTCTGAGGGCAGGTCTGGCTGTGATGCAAATCCTGCTTGATATAGATCCTCTATAGGGAAATACTTAAATTCAATGCAATTCTAGAGTTGAACTCATTTATCTACATTTTCTTTGTGACATTCAGGCACTTTGGTCATGTGAGAAAATCACTTTCTCCTTCCCTTGGAAAGGGCATTCTATTCATAGTACAAATGAATTTTGTCCACATGGAAAATAAGCAAAGGATACATGATATTTCTAGAGAAGATAAAAAGGACAGGAAGGTTCTCTCCTAATTGCAGCCTGGCTGCCATTTTTTGTTTACATGCGTGTATGAAATGTTCCTAGCACTGTTCTCTCTGGACCATATCTGATTTTGCATTTCTCTCTTTAAAATGAGGGTGTATTCACACTTGTTCCTTTCTCCAATAAAAAGCGCTGTTACAGGTTGTAGTTGTGTTTCTGGTAAGAAAAGCCATGTGCAGGATATCCAGCCAACAGGCAGTGTGTGAACTGGATTTTTTAATAAGCAGACAATATGTTTTTCTGAGGTGCTGTACTTCCAGCAACAACTTAAGAATGGTGGAGCTAGAGCTGCCCTTCATTTTGTTAATCCTGAGCTGCAGGTTTTGGCCCCAGTAGAAATAGTAGCAGCTGACAGCTTTTATGTCAGACCTCTTGTGACATTCAAGTTCACAGCAGATGACCACAGTAATCTCATGTTTTACTCAGCTGTTCATACTCCTGGTTTAGAGCAATCACAGTATTTGGTGAAAGAGGAATACTGAGTTTCACCTAGGATAATGAGATCTCTTGCTTTTTAAGATTTGTTCAGTTGCCAAAAAAAATGTAGCAAAATTTTGCTGTGAAAATGTAAGAAAGAAACCTGAGTTTTTCTACCTGATATTCCAGTAATCTGTAATGGAAGTTTCTAATTTGGAATGTAAATTTCCAATAAGAATACAAAGTAAAGAATGGAAAGAAGAGGTTCTTCTCAAATGTCAATTGTCAACTCATAGTCCTTTAAATCTGAATACCACATAAATTGCAACTATTGTTAAAGAGGTAGTAGACTTTTCAAAATGTTGCCAACAAAATATATAACATAATATCCTTATAAGGATAGTACCAAAATAATTGTTATTTATAGATAGGAGCAAAGGATTTGCAGTAGAGTCATATAATCATTAAAGAGTATAAGGAGTTGGGCTTGCTTTAACTTTTACATTCTATTTTTCCATTGGAACATCTCAAGGATTTTTTTTTTTTTTATTTTAACTAGATTTTAATACTTCAGATAGCTGGCTCCCTTGAGTAAAAGAAGTACAAATATCTGAAAAGTAAAAAATCCAAAAAAAATCCTTCTCTTTTAAATTTGTGTTTTTGGAATATTCATTGTGGAATTTTGGTACTTAATATGATATTTTTAGGCCTGCATAAGCTTTTAAAATGATATTTGCCATAATGATTTTACAGTTATGTCTTTTGAAACCATCAAAATATGAATGGCCTGATATACTTATCTATATATTGCAACTTGACTGGAACTTTGCTGGAATCCATCATGTTGACCCTGGTTAATAGCCTGCTTTTTCCTCAGTCCTTGACTGAAAAAATGTTGTGGTGCCACAGAGAATATGAAGGAGCAAAAAAACCAACTTTATATATTTAATTTTTTAAAAATATTAAATGAGCTTGCAGAAGAAGCAGCCTTTAATGCCCATTTAAAATTTTCAAATATTGATTTACACTAGTATATTTGACTGATATAAAATGCAGTTACTTCGATTTAATGAGTTTAAATAACAAGTAAAGGAGTTGAAAATTCTTCTTAGCAGTTGAAATAAAACAGTGGAATGTAAATTTGATGTGTGTTTCAGAGCTGCAGCACGCTAAAATTTTAATACAAACCCTTCAGAAAACAAAAACACTGACATGAAAAGGTTCCTCTGTTGCCTTCTATCAACAAGTTAACCTGTTTAACACTTACTTGAGAAAAATACAGTTTTAATGAAATTTATTATGGTATATGTTGCTCATGCTCACTACGTATTTTATGCAAGCTGGAATTTACTCTGGGGAGGAAGAGGAGGCTCAAGAATCATAAATTGGGGTGACCTTTCTTTGTGGTAGCTGCAGCTGTCCTCTATGATGAGAACCATGATGAAGATATATTACTGACCTTATACCTAAGCTGGTATAGAGAGGCCTATGGCCAGAATTCTCAAATTTGAGAGAGTAAAATTGGGTACTTTCAACCATTTTGAAATGTCTAAGTAAGTTGCTTAAATTTTACTCATTTTAAGAATAATTGAAAAGCATATATGAGAATCAAATGCGAGTACTTGTGTATCTAAAGATGTGTGTAAATTCTTAATGCTGGGACCCAGAGTTAAATGATTTTGGCTTTTGTAATTTAATATCTCATGGATGTACTCTCATGTAAATGATTATGGTTTGATGAGACAGCATTACCTTCTGTTACTTAGGAGAAAGATGCTACGGAGAAAGATCCTCAAAATCTGTTCTCAGTTCTTGGTTTTCATATACTGTTTTGTCTCATTTCAGTTGGTTTGTATCTTCCTCTTGATAACTGTGACAAGTGTATTTCTTAAAGACTGGTGTGGACAATTAAGTTCCAGCACAAAACAAGTTTCATGTTGAAAAGTGATGAATTTCTAAATTGTCTGTGATAAGAGACTGCAGAGTAATTGAGGCAAGGAATTATTAGGTAGGAAGTCAAATTAAACTTATGAAGATTGAATGAATTAAATTATTGAACTAATAATTATTGAGGAAAAGGTTTCGTTTCAGCTATGCACATTTGCTGCTGAAAGGAACTCTCTTGCTCTCTTTCTCTGTCCCTGGTAATGTGCTGTTTCCACAAGAACATGTGACAAGCCAGCTCAGGAAGAAAAAACATCAGATGCTAACCGAAGCTGCTTTGCTCAGTGATGAAATAAAAGGAAGCAGAAAATATCTTTTTGGTCATTTGGCCAAAATGTGAAACCTCACTTGGAGGCATGGCCAGTGAGGTCTAGAGAGCAAGGGAAAAATAACAAATTGCAGGGTGAAGAGATCTGTCTGAGCCATTTTGAGTATTTGAAAAGGGAAATTTCCATGAGGAGGTGCCTTAACATTGCTTTGTAAGTCAGGTCTGTGCCCAACTTCACTCCTGTGACTAAGAACAGTCACTGAAGTATTGATGTAGCTGTTAAACAGTTTGACTTCTTGGCAGACTTATTGCTGCTAGAGTAAGCTTGAAAAAAGGAGAGTAAGTTTTGAGAGGAAAGGGCTTGAGCAGAGAATAGTGTCATAAGAATGTCTCCTTTTTAAAGGAGAAAGAGAAATTTAGAGAAAAGACAAAAGAGCTAAAGAACTAGAAGAGCAGGGAAAGAAAGACATGAGAAGCTTTTCTAACAGGTGAGGCTATTAGAATGCAGTTCCAATGATATCTAATCCTCATATTATGTGTTAACCTTCCTCTCCTTTTGCCCATTTTACTGTTATCATGATAATGTGTTACTGATTACTGTTATCATGATAATCTGTTGTCTCTTTTTAATGTCATGCTCTAGTCTCAACCTTAGCTATTACCTTACCACACTCATTCATCTCAAAGCAATGAGAGTTGGTAATTTTTGTTGTTGTTATTATTACTATACACCAAAGAGCACTAATTCACACATGTAGTAGGTATTAATTTATACCAGAAGTTCAGATTGCCAGTAGAAAATAAGCTGCTCTCTTTTCTGCTTTGCACTACATTATTATCATCGGTAGTTGCATCTGGCCCTCTTAAGCAGATCTGATGTACTGCAGTGTTGTAAAGATACTGAGCTCTTCAAAAAGCTTTTCCAGTTTTTTGATAATTGTGTACAGTCTGGTTTTAATATGCAAAATTATTGCAGAATCTTCTTTCCATACATCATCCAATCTATAATTGGAAGGCTGACTTTTGCCACCAGGCTGCAAGAAATTTAGTTCACTGTTTTAATGTCATTTTTTTTCAGGTGTCCAATTGCCAAAGGAAGAGGAGATCTCAGTACCTGTGACTTCAAGCTCTCCAGTGAAGGATACTGGCAATGATGTTGACCTTGCCATTGAACAGGAAGAGAAGACGAAAGAAGAACCTTTAACCATCTCAGAGCTGGTATACAATCCAAGTGCCAGCTTGCTGCCCACACCTGTTGATGATGAGATTGACATGCTTTTTGATACCTGTCCAAGAGCAGAGAATGAGAAAGATGATACTGATTCATTTGAGGAACTTGAAGCAGATGAAAATGCATTTTTAATTGCAGAGGAGGAAGAACTGAAGGAAGCTCGGAGAGCCCTGAGATGGAGCTATGACTTTCTAATGGGCAACATAGAGGTGAATGCTTTTATAAAGAGTTTCTCCAGACTTTTTCTTGTAGGCCTTGGACTACTGTTGTTTGTTTTCCCCCTTTTCCTTGTTCTCTTGGAGTCAGACCTTCAAATCTCTTTCCTCCATGAAATCCGCCAGACGCCGGAGTTTCAGCAGTTTCATATTGAGTATTACTGCCCCCTTAGGCAGTGGATGGCTTGCAAAATAAACTTCATCCGTGATGTGTTGGGCAGCTTTTAAATTTTACATGAATATGATACAACTAAGGGCTATATTCAAAATTTCAGTTAGTGACAGGTTTCCATAATGCCCCTGGGCCCACCTGTTGGCAGCTGCCTTCATATCTTCACGTACAGTTTTTGTTGCAGACTTTTCAGGTTCTTAAGTTCCCTTTATATACTTAAATTGCCATTTTAGTTATGAGCTTATACAGTCACCTCTCAATAACAAAAAAGAAGCTTTATTTTATAATTACATTTCAGACTTCCAGCTCATTTATTACATTATATGACAGGGTCACAATAAGTTTCATTGTCCTTAACCTTTCAATCCATGACACTAAAACTGACCATGCTGAAAGAAGATCTTTTTGAATATACTCCTTAGTACAACAATCTCCTCTAACCAATGCCTATACAAGCAATGATTATGCTGGGGTTTTTGGTTTTGGTTGTTTTTTTTCTGTTTGTTTTTTTTGTTTTGTTTTGTTTTGTTTTGTTTTTTACATTTTTATGTGTTTAAGGTATTTTGGTAAGTTTTTAGTAAAAGAAAACCTTTGATGTTATTTAAACGTGCACATTGGTAAGAATAATGCAGAGGGGCATGCAGGGTGTTTTTAGTGTTTTACCAATTATTTGTTTTTAAACTATGGCTGGAGAATAAATGAATTTAATGTAGCTCTATACAAAGGGACTGTGTTTGGGAAACACACAGAGAGTTCACTCAAGTTCAGTAGGGGCTACCTGGGGGAGGTGAAACGACAGCAAGTATGCAAAAGAATTTCTGAAAGGCACAGTTCTAAATCTTGGGGAAGTGAGCAGAACTGAAATGATCCTTCCTCTTGCCTGTCAGCTTGTCTTCCACTTTATCAGCTCTGTAGAAAGTCTTTACAAGATAGACATAGTCCAAGTACATTTGGAGAAAGATTGAGTCTTCAGTCTAAATGTAGATTATTGTACATAACAGAAGACAATAATATAGTAAGTAGCAAAAAAAAAAAAAAAAGAAAAAAAAAAAAAGAAAAAAAAAAGAAAATACCCAAAACCAAATTAGCAAGTGAGTGAGCTACTTTTAAAAACCGTAAAGATGAAAAGGTGAAAAAAGAATAAGTTTTTCATTCTTCTTTTAAAAAGCAAAACATTAGGCTGTACAGTTGATACAAAAATAATCTACTGGCTCACAGTTAAAGGCTTTTAAGAGATGCATCTTCATGCTTGATGCCCTTTATGACTAATCTCCAAGACAGCATATTTTCTGTGCATACTAATATGCTTCTTTTCACATATTGCACCATACTTACCCTCATTCCTTGTTATTATGATCCCAGTTACAAGATCTAATGCTGTTTTGTGTAACATGGATTTGTATATCTAAAGGTATTCCAATATAGCTTAGAGAATATGCTTATGTAAAATCTTGTCAATGCTGAGAACATTTCAAGGCCCTCAAATATACCAGAGGTTGTATTGAAGACGAGAGAGTTTTTATTCCTCCTCTCCCAAAATCTTAGTGCAGCCTTGTTTCATATTTAAATTAAGGAACTTGAATTTTGGCTTCAGACTCCTTCTCCTGCTTAGAAATTTATGAATTGGAGACATATATAAGGCTATTTTACTAGATGTGCATTTAACAGATTGTAACCACATGTCTAATTCCTACTGAATAAATTCCTTTAGTTTCAGTATCAGGGAATCTCTTTTGCTTGGTTTTCTCTTGTAAGCCTTTGCAAGTGTCTAGTTTTAAAATGGCAATTTCCATAGAGGATTTTCCCTTCCTTTCTAATCTTCTCCAGTTTTTAAAAGACAGAACAGTTACTTAGGACTGTACTTAGGGGCTTAGGAGTTCCTTTCCTCAGCTGAAAACTTTTGGATTGCTCTTCATCTCCCCTCCAACAAAGACTAAATTAAACAACAGTGTTTTTTTATTGTCTTTGTTTGTCCTTGCTAATCTGTTTCCCAGAAGCGTCATTAATGATTAATTATTTAATGTCTATTTCTTCCTGTGCTACTTGCAGCTAAATGATCCTTTCCCACAAGGTAATAATCATTCAGCCTTATAGAAATGGAGAGTGAACAAACATAGACATTTGGTCTTAACTGGAAATTATTCATTTGCATTGTTGCTAAACAAAGGGGTCAGAAAAGGTGTTTTCAGTGGTGAAGGCTGTGAGAGCAGACATCTTGCTGGACTGTGAAGACATGGTTCCATACAACCTCCTAGAAAGCCTGATAATCCCACAAAAAAAAAAAAAAAAAAAAAAAAAAAAAGGGTGGATATGACAGTCTTGTCCCTGTGAATTCCAGCACTCCAGAAGTAGGAATATTGTAATGCTTGATTTAACTCTTGTCAGAAAATAGCTCAGTTGCATGAGAACATAATCTCAAAAAATTGTGCAGTGCAGTGAAGTTTTATGTAAGGTTAAATGCAAGTGTGTGTGCACATGTGCTTGCATTTACTAACCATGTGCATACATTCAGACCTGGCCTTTTAAAATCTTCACCTTTCCTTCCTGATGTTCTCTGGTCTATCAAAGTAATTTAATTAAAAGTCATGAGAGTTTTGTAAATTAAAGGCCAGGACCATGTCATACATAGAAGGATGTGGGTGGGCACATTCAGAGAGTAGCAGCTTTTTACTAGTAAAGGTGACAGACTTGGACTATGGAGTGTCTATAGGTACAGTATTGTGTATTTCTGTCTGTGCTTGGATTATATTGTAAAATGTTATGTACTTGAAATCTATTTTGTGGTTTGTCTAACATTTATAAACACAACTCTGGGAAGAATTAAAAATGGTTTTATTTCATGGAGTGTAAGGGGAAAATATACCTGTAACTTGAGCCTTATATTTGTACAGTGAATTTCACATTTCTATATGTCAACATCCTGATTGTTTTGTATGTTGATATGATGGCAGGAATCCCTAATAAAATTACACTGGAGAAAAACTTTCTGTAGTTATGACAGTTCTTATGGGGAAAGACTTTCTATAAATAATATTTTTTTGTCACAAAGTACTTGGAATATAATATAGCACAGATTTCTTATGACTCTTACAACGTTTTCAATATTATTTTTTTTTATTCATCAGCTGGTGAGACACTAAAATGTACTTTGAACTAGGATGTTATTGTCATGGCTTCAGGATTTTTACCAAGAGACTGTTGGTTTGCCTGGTTACCACATAAGAGTGAGAGATACCACATCAGAGTCCGGAGACACAATTGCTGCACATTGAGTAAAAACTGAGAGGCTGCTTTTACAGTCAGGCCCTGGCAGTGGACATGTGGCTGCAACCTTTTAGAGGCAGGTCTGGCTAGAGCGTTACGTAGGAAAAGCTGTGTTTTTTTACATTGGGTTGGTTTGGAGCTCTGACAGAGCAGAAGTATTTGGTAAGAATACCAAACTGGTAAGTCTGCAATGAAGCAATTGATTATAATTCTGAGGAGCTAAGAGAAATTGAAGTTACTTCCTGAGAACATAAAACATTTAGATGAAGATATTACTGTACTGTATATAAAGTGCTAAAATCTAAATAGTCTGGAATTTTGAAATGTAAAAAACCAGGACTGCATAGTATAGGTAGACCTATTTATTCAGTTAAAAGGAAGTAGGTTGTAATACAACCTTCAAAAGAGGTTGTGTTCCTGCTTTAACATAAGAATAAAGTGTATCATCCTTAACATTGTTTGTATTCTGAGTCCCTACTATAATTTATGAAACTAGCATTCATAAAACAAAGTATTTTTACTTTGGGCATAAACTCAGCATTTGCCATAAATTCTTTCTGAATAATGACACTAATTTCTCCAAAATTATAACTCACTGAAATGTCGTGCCAGAGGTGCATTTGAAGAAATTAGGCTGCATTTTTGGTGCTAATGGTCACTGTAGGTCCCTGAAAACAGTGCTGATCAAACTGGAGATCACAAGCACTGGAGGGCAGGAAACTTTATCTGGAAGTCAAGGTACATTTCTTAACATTTTGTTTGGTTGTGTTGGCTTTTGTTGTGTTTCAATCCCAAAGGAAGTAATTCTCTCTTCTGTTTGGATTTGTTGTAGATTTCCTTAAAGCTGCCATTTTATATGGAAAAAGACTATGTCTGAGACACCCTGTGGACATTTCAGCTGTCACACTGTTAAATGATATACTACAAGACTGATCCCTGTAATGTAATAGTCTTACATCTTTCATACTGCCCCTTCACAAAGGTGATTCCTTCATCAGCTTTATCCTCAGAAATTTGAGGAAGCTGCTGTGCCATTTAGAAGCTGTCTTGCTTAGAGTTTCTTTCTCTTAAGGCAGATGATCAATGTATATCTCAGCCAGATGAACTCCCTGCAGAAATCCAGTTTTGCACAGTTACGGAGGTTCACAGTTTGCCCACAGGTCTCGTAGCTCACTGCTAGAAATCATGGACACTATTTGTCCCTGTGATGCTTAAGGGTATAATATGGATTTGTAGCTTGTGGCACAACTCATGACACTCACACACACATCAACTGCTATAGCCAACCACAGCTCAATGCTTGTGTGTTACATTGAAGAACAGTAAGACATTTATTTCTGCTTCAGCATCATACAGTGATGGAGTACAAAACTCAACATGTGCTTGAAAAATTACCTGTTTTATTTATTTCATTCTGGCCTTTCCCATATTAGCTCATTTTTAATTTCACTGAAGAAATGCCTATTGAACTCATGAGATGGCAGATACTTTAGAGAAGCAAAGTGGCCTCCAAGAATCATCAGTGTCAAGATGAACAAATTTAATGTACTAACTGCTAGTTGCAAAAGATGAAGAAACATCATTTGTTTAAATGGACTAAAAACTTAGGTGAAATAGGTCATATTTCTTCGACTGAAGAATAATTAGGTATATTCTTTGAATCTATTTAATTATATATAAAGATTTAATATATATTTAAATGTACAATAAGTATATAATTATATAGTAAGTATTTCTTGGATAGAAGAATGATCAAATATATAATTGCCTGAATAGGGCACTTATTTCTACAAAAAGCTGTAGACAGAAGAACATGGAAAAGCCTCTAATTTGTAATACTATATATCTTATTTCAAATTCATAAAATCTGAAATTTGAAAAGCTCTACTGCATATAGTGTCTTCTGAAAAGCCTAGTTCTAAATCCATTTTAAAATATTTTCTGTGTTTCAGTATGAACATGAATAATTCCCTAAAGAGAAGTTTTGATAGGGCAGCAGGTACTTTTGAATTAAATTCTAGTGCAATGAACCTCTCAACAGAAACTTAAATGTAATCTAATGTGTTTTTCTCAAATCTTCAAATTCTCAAATATTCCTCAAAATCCTCAAAGGTTCCTCTTCCCTGAGATAGGGTGGTGTGCACACAATGACGCACAGTTTTGGTATGGGAAAGAAAGGACTTCTGCAAAGACAAAACCAAAACAAAGCCTTCTGAGCACCAAGCTTGCTTACATCTTCTTGAGAGCTAAGTCAACAGCTGTAATCCTCACTTAGAAGGTGTATAACCACTGGATATCCCCAATTCAGTAGCACAGTTACCATCACCAATAATTTACTGGCTTTGCCTAGCTCATGGCCTGTGCCATTTCTGCCTGAGATCCTGATATGACTACAGGGAACTGTAATAACAAAGGACATCTCTGTAAGGAGACATCTCTGCTGCACTAATGAGCATAAAACCAAAATAAACATCAACAGGTAGTGAAAAATAGATTGAGTCAATTTTGCTTCATAGCTGTCTAACCTGCTCTTGACATTTTAACCTACTGTTAAGCCAGAATAGCTGACTTGTGTTTTCTTTGGACAGCTCACCAGAAATGTTACTTACTATATATTTGAGGCCATTGTTATATACCTACAACTTTTGCGGTCTCAGATGTATGGGACATTCTCTTCAGAGGTTCCCCCTGCCCTTTCCCACATGCACTGTTTTCCCAAAAAATTATTTTGGAACCTCAGAAATGAGATAAAACATCATTTCTCTAGAGAGCTGAAGTGCTGTTGGTGCTCAGAGAAAGGACTCATCTTTTAATGTGTGAGCAGCCCTTGTCATGCTGCCCCATAGCTGTGTTATTTTAAGTACCCTTACAATAGCACATCAGGCATGTTTCATGTGGGAAGGGAGCTCAGAAGCTCAGAAGCTAGAGCTTCTGAGTAGAATTTCTACTGCCAGCCATGACTTCCTCCTTTGTCTATGCTGATTTTTCTGATCAAAGTCTCCTTTGCTGTTCAGATTTAGGCAATTAGCCTCCACAAAGCATAAAGCTCCACCTGTCAAAATGTCATTTCCAAAGCCTCTCTTCTGCTTTCACTTCTCATGCGCAAATTTAGTACACATCCTAGATGTGCAAACAATTGTACTGAACTTCAGCACAGCCCCTGAACTGTAAAACATGTACAACTTATTCCTGAATATTGTGGGCTGGACAGTGTGACTAATTTCTTAAAGTCTGTAACAGTGCATAATATGTGCAAATTTTTATGACTTGCATTGCAGTACTCACTTTGCTATGTTCATTAAAACCCCACAATTATAGATTATACTATAGCACTCTCAGAAACTTTATAAAACATCAGGATGCTTATGAAACATCTGTTTCAAAGATTTTGGCTTTGCAGGTGTCACTGCTGCCACTGAATAACAGCTCTGGCTTTGTGGTTGTACTTTGCATGTTGACTTCTGGCATTATCAATACTCTTTTAGTAAAAATTGATCAGCAAAACTATGAAATCACAAGATATTCCCCCCAAGGAGCTCGAGTAATGCATCACAAAGTAGCAACCTAGAAAAAGAGTATAACAAACCTAAAATTATGTAATCTCTGCTAAGTGTTAACAAAGTAGACCTCATATCTAGCTAAACATTTTTAAACTCTGAATATACATGAGAAAGCCTTGATAATTATATGGTATTTATAGTCTCTCCAAAGATATACAGAATAAGGAGTATAATCCTATTTATCCAAATGTTTGGATCCCATATAGACTATAAAACAAAATTAGCAATGACAAAAACCACAGTGGTGTTATCAGCTACAGACTGGGTGCTCTACAGAGATTGTTTTACTATGAGTTTCTTCATGTTCTCTTTTTCCAAATCCTTCCTGTTTATGGTGATTGTGTGGTGGATTTAGCCTTTTGGAAATGCTGTAATGAACCAGAGAGAAGCTAGTAATGTGGGAAAAGCTGTTTTAAAGGTAAGTACCACATCAGACAACTAAAATCAGTGAAGAGATATGGAGGAATGAAGCAAGTCTTAGCAGAATATCCCAGAGCCAGACACACCATTCAGGGCTCAGGTAATCAAGATCGCCTGCACCTACTTAATTGCTGCCATGATGAAAGTCAAAGTCAAAAGTGTAATTTAGAATAACTGAATAACAACTCGAGGCTCCTCTCCTCCCCCCAAAAGAATCATTTTGGTAAAAGTGTTTAAGCTTGGATAACAGTATCACTCAATTTCATTACAACTTTAAAATGAAGTTGAATATGAAACACACTTAACCCAAATATAACCAGCATCAACAGATATCTTAGATTCTGTTGTTTCTAATCAGTTTATTGGTAAGATGTATGTATGAAGATGCTAACTTATCATTCAACTGTTTTGTCTTTTTGTTCTTGTTCAGGCCACAGAACTTACTACAGGTAATATAAAAGTCAAAATGGAGGTAGATTCTACATGAAAATATTTGTTCCCCTGAGTTGACTACAAAGATGCAAGGTATTTTATTTCTTTATTTTCCTTTTGTCCCAAAGTGATTATTGGGTTACATCACCCCAGATGTTTTAATGTATAATTCACATATTGTAATCATTTGCTTTGTTCCATCTAAAAAACTTTAACCCAATGTCTTTAAAATAATTATGAAACAATGTCACTGCAGTTGTTTCAAAACTTTTAATACAATCACTTAATTTAAGAACACAGTTTTACATTTCTCAGAGTATATTTACTAAGATGTTTTCTTTAAAAAATTGTATATGCCTAGTTGCTTATAGCAAGTAAAGACAAGGTACATGGGTATTGGTACCAGAATTTTATACGTATGGAAACAGCACATTTCCAACAATGTTGTAACTGAAGTGTAAAATACATTGTATGATTTCAGAAAAGCTGTGAACAGAGCAAAAGAAAAAACTATATGAACCAAGGATAATACAACTTAAGTAAGGGGCTACAACTGTTAGCTTATTTTAAACTTTTAAAGCAGCTATAATAACAAAATTTGTTAATTATTTACTGCCTGAAATTTGAGTTTAGGTAATATTGAATGAATATGAAGAAATGTCCTTATCTTCTGGGATCCTGGGAATCAGAAATCTGTATTTATCACTGAATACAAAATACCTTGTCAAGCATTTATCCTCATTTGAAAAAAAAAAAAAAAAGCAGAAAAAACCAGCAAAATAAAAAAGCAAAAAAAAAAGCAAAAAAAAAAGCAGAATAAGCCGTATAAAGTTTTCTTGCGTAGAAACACTTTTCTTAACAACTAGATTCTGGAGTTTGGAGTTGGTTGGGGTGTTATGGTAGATATTTTTGTTTAGTTAGTCAGTTTGGGGTTCTTTAGGTTTTGTTTTGTTAGTTTATCTTTTTTTTTTTTTTAATGATACTAAGTAAATATTTGCAAATGTGTTTGAATAGGTATTTATAATTTCAGGAATAAGTGTTTCAAGGCTGGTTGATCTGGGAGCAAACTTTTACACCCGTCCAGGAAGGCACAATGCCAAAGATGTCCAGCAATATCCCTTCTTGCTATCCTAAGGGGATGGGGGCTGGATGGAGCTCCAATGCACAGCTGTCCTGGTCAGAGCTCTGCCACTATTGGTTCCCCTGCAGGTCCATGAACACACGTATCTCCCTGTATTTGCACTGTATAGTATACATAGATGTATGATAGAATTGCGTCTGTAAGGTGTAGTGAGAGCACCCTGCATTTAGGTCCTGGGCTTTGTTAATATTGTTCTAATGACCCTGTCACTGGCACTATGCATTGCTCTGCAGGTCAAGCTTGCCTTCAGCCATGCCTCTCAACCCTGCTTGGAAAAGTGTTTATTATGCTATCAGGTTTAGCTGATGGTGTCATGGATAAATGTGGCTGGCCACAGCTTAGATATTTCCAGTTTAGCCAAATGGAAGACCTTTAGTCACATTTTCTGCTGTCTGTCCTGTGCTTTTGAACTTACTTTTCTTACCAAACTCAAAGAAATAACAGATGTTTTTTAATTTGCTGAGGGAGTGCTGTAGTTCAGGTGCCCCAGAAGTTAATGGGGATATTGGGCAGAATGATGGAAGAGAAATCTGTCCATCCAGGGCTGATGGCCTCTGATGTGCATACCCCTCACTGATTGCTCTAAAAGGTCCTAATGACTGTGGCTACATTTCTTTGTAGGCAGCTGCTCCTGAGCATTGTGTAGTAGGATGGGAGACCTCAAGAATATGATACCACACTGGAAAATGGGTTAAAGGAGTGCTGGAAAGTAGACATGAAAAAAATAAAACTGAAATGAAGTCAAATACTGAAGTCATTTCAACTGAAATGAAGTTGTATAGTTGATGAGGGATAAAATGTCAGGATGAAATATTTAATTTATAAGGGATTGCTTTTCTCTTGAACAGCCATTTACTTAAGAAAGATCAAGGTCTCAAAGTACTTTCATGGAACAAGATTTTTCACTGACAAGTTTGGTATGAAAAGTTCCTGTTCATGGTCAGATAAAGAGCTCCAGGGCCTCTGCTGCATTTCATGAAATGGTCAGGAATGAAATCATCACCTGCATCATTTTATCAACCTGTTCTCTTGAATTTTATCAAAGAATTATCATTGATAAAATTGCTGTAGTGTCTGGTTATTCACTGAGAAATCTTTGAGATGATACAAAAGCAAATTTGTTTCTAATACTTTGTACAGAACAGGATGTACTTCCAAAAAAAAAAAAAGGTCATCCAAGAGAGAGAGGGATTTGGTTTTAGACTTCATTTAGCGAGAAAAAGAAAACTAAGGATATTTGAGAATTACCCTTGGAGAAGGCAGACAAGCCAAAGCAGGTGGGAGAGGCTTGATTTGAAAAGTACTGTGGGCTGATAACCTGAAAACCAGGTTTCTAAGAAGAGTGATTATAAATAAGCTTAGTATAATTTTCTTGACTGCTCAGATGGTGTCTGAAACATGAAGTTAGTTTCTGTGTTCTTGGTGTTGTTTCTATGGGCACAAATAATATGTGCCCATATTATTTGTAAGTTATTTGTTTTATCTTACTTTTCATCAAACCCATTAGGCTGGGCTGTATTTCTTGCTGTGCTTGTTAAGATTTGGAATCAACTACTTATTTGTTATTTTTCTAACCTCTAACAACTGAGAAAATGCTTATTAGCCCCTTATTATTCTTGTTGTCTGAATTGGAAGTGGAGAATAGAGATCAGTTAAGGAATTTAGAAATAGTTAGGAAAAGCTCCTTAATATGTAGGGAATGTCAAGTCTTTGGGTCCTCAAAGGAAAATGTAGAAAGAAACTTAGTTTGTGAAATAATGAATAAGTAATTTTTTGAAAGGACCCCCAAGTAAGTTTTCTAACAAGAAGAACTGTTTTTCCTCACTGTCTCCTCTGTAATCCTTTTTTTATTTCCTGCTCTATCTTACACAGCTTACTTGTGGTTGTAAGTAGCAATCCTCAGATCTTCAAAAACCAATTAACATTTAATTTATTATAGATTTTTTTGGGGCCCTAATTCATTACGGATGTCATTAATCTCCCATTATTTTAGAGGAATTCTCCAATGTTTAACTATTGGCTGTCATTTGTATTTGGCTGTCCTTCTGACATTTTAGTGGTGATCATGCTGCCTGCTCTGCTGGAACCAGATGGGCTGTGCAGGCTGCTGGGATTCACCCCAGTAGCTTTGTTGATGTGGATGTTGTTCCTGATGCCAGCAGATATGCAAGAACCCTTCACTGGAGCAGAGAATCAAGAGAGTAGTAATTTTTTCCTTGATTCCTTTGATATCCAGATCCATGTGTCCTTTGGTCCATGAGCAGCAGAATGCCAAAGGAGGAGGAAGTGGAAGACCTTTATCAGGAGTAAGGTGTGTCTAATAGATCTTAAACCTGAAAAATTATGTCATATTCTGACTTCTTATTTGCTTTATATGAGTCAGCCTGCTTAGGTGAGTTACCTGGGCAAAGGAGTAACATCAGGGTGGGAACAGAAGTCCAAGAATATTCAGTGTTTCACCTATAATTCTTGATAATCTGTATCAATTCACCTTAGTGGCTTTAAACCCTGTGGAATCTTCAGATTTTAAGGAATCTAGCTTGCACTGAAACTATCTGTTGTCAGTTTTGTGTCGGGAGAATTTGTCCCACAGTCATTCTGAAATTCTGAATGAATTTATTTTAATGATTATTTTAACTTGTAGAATTGATCCGTGAAAATACAAAATCAGTCTTGGATGTGCTGTCAGTTCAAACCCGCACCCCCCTCCTCGTTGTTAAAATTGAGATATTTTATAGTTTTTATTAAGTTCCACAGCTGATTGACTAAATATCAATTTTATTTAATACTCTATACTCCGTTTGTGTTACAAAACATTGTTTATGGAAATACCTTCATAGTTTTATTTCTGTTGTACCATTTAAATTTCTGATTTGATTTTTAAATTGAGCAATATAATCCTGTTTCACCAGTGAAAAATACACAGTTTGACAAGAATTCTGTGTATCATTGTATCACACTTAAACATAATTGTCAATTAGTTGTGGTTTGATTTGCAATACATCAAAGCAGCAATAGAATACTCTGTAAAAGGCCTGTTGTTTTCTAACCTATCAAATGAAACACTAGCTATTTTTTAATATTAATACATTCATACAACCAGAGCTTATTCATCCAGATGGAAAGAAAATAAAGAAAAATTATTCTAGATGTTTAAGACAGTAAAGGAAAATTTGAAGGAGATGTCTTACTTGCTATGAATACTTCAAACTTTGGTTACTTTTAAAAAGGCAGTGGAAAGAATCCAGTTGTGCATATACCCAGTTCTAATTGTGGGAATGTTGTAATTGAAAACAACTTAATCTTCTCACTTATTTCATGTTAGGCATATAGTTTAACAGCAACAAAGGAATACAGTTCTGCCCTCATTTGGCATCCTCTGAGCTCTCCATCTTGAGGGTTTCTTCATCCCCATTAAAGAATTTCCTTTACTGGAGGCAGGATCAACTCTACAGTCATTGCCATTATTGAACAGTAAACTGATCACACCTCCTGAAGATGAGCAGTCAGTGCCATGGTTTCATTCATGAGGAAGGTTAGGTCATAGGTTGGACTTGATGATCTCAAAGGTCTTTTGCAGCCTAGTTCATTCTGTGATTCTGTGTGATTCTGTTAATCTGATAATGACTGTTAAATACAAGTAATGCATTTTTATATGGCTATTATTAATTATGTTGTAAATACACTTTGTTGCTGTTTTTAATGTAGTAGTTGGAAGAATTGCATTGTGCTGAAAAGGTATTACTTTAAAAAAAATGAAATACTTAATAGATTGATCTATTCCAGCACAGTTAATTTCTGCATTTGAAAAGTGCTATCCAAGAACACATAAAGGTTGCTTGTACAATGCTAATGTTAGCACTTCTATAAAATACTATAAAACAATATAAAATAATATAAAATAATATAAAATAATGTTAGCACTTCTGCTAAAATACTTATCTTACATGGAGAAGTTTTGCTTTTTCCTTATTAAAAGCAATATTAATAATTATTTGCATTAAATAAATGTGTTTGTAACATTAAGTGTTGTCACACAGTATAGATAGGAAACAGATAATCCTTGGAACAAAAGTGATTGATCCAAGGATGTACTCAGAAAAGTTCAGAGCTGCATAGTCATCTTATCTAAATGGGCAGCTGAAATCAAGGTTGGGTTACTTTTTCAACTTACCTTTATTATGAGATATATCTTATCTCTAAGGAATATTCTATCAAGGGCTTTAATTCTGATTTTTAAAACTGCAGTGTCCTTAATTCTTACCTTTAGCTTTAATATTTTTCTCAATTCTTAGTGTCTTGCTTAATGGAGTGTCCTGTGAATGATTTAGATCAAATAAATCAAAGTACTGCTGTCAGAGTTTTGCTCTAATATACTCTTCAGCAAGGTGGTAGAATACAGTGAATGTATTCCTTTAATCAATGATTCTATCTCACTGAAGCACATCCATAAATAAGACAAGTCCTGTATTGTTAATATCCTCTAAAGCGCCATAATGTCTGTGGGGTAATATTTTTATTCAAAGTCTTCAGAACTTCATTGCTTCTTTTTGTTGTTGTTGTTTTGCTTTGGGTTTTTTTTCTTGTTGTTTTTTCTTTGTTTTTTAGTCAAGAGAAATATTTAAGACAAGCAATAGAAAAGTAACTACTAGAAATAGAAGGCTTGTATACTTAAGTAGAGAAGATTGTTTAGCATGGATCATATAAGCCTTTACACAGAGGTAAATTTAATCATATAATCATATAATCATCATGGACGAGACCTAGAAGGTCATCTAGTCCAAACATCCAGCATTACCACAGCAACCCCTTAACCACTAAACCACATCACCCAGTGACAGATCCAGACTTTTCTTGAGCACCTCCAGGGATGGTGACTCCACCACCTCCTTGGGCAACCTATTCCAGATCTTGACCCTAAAAGTGAAAAAAAATTCTGAATCTCTCCTGTCTCATTTTAAGGCCATTTCCTCTGTTCCTTTCAGTGCAGGCACAGCAGAGACAAGCCCCCACCTCACTGCGCCCTTCTTTCAGGGAGTTGTGGAGAGTGATGAGGTGCCCCTTGAGCCTCCTCTTCTCCGACTAAACAAACCAGATCTCTCACAAGACAATCTCTTGAGTGCTTTCATGAGCCTTGTTGCCTTTCTCTGGACATGCTAGAGCAACTCAAAGGCCCTTTTGGAATGAGGGGACCAGAGCTGAATAAGATTGAAGGTGTGGCCTCACCAGTGCTGAGCCCAAGGAGTTAATCACTTTCTTAGTCATGCTGATCATGCTGCCATAGGGCTTCTTGGCCACCTGGGCATACTGTTGGCTCATACTGAGCTGCCTTCAACCAGCTCTCCCAAGCACCTTTCTGCCAAACAGCTCCTGACCCACTCCTCCTTCAGCGCTGCATCAGGTTGTGACCCAAGTGCACTTCTCCTTATTGAACCTCATGAAGGGATGAAAATTGATTTCAATTTTTTTTGTGTATACTAATTAAAGCAGAAACCATTACATCACGGTTTTTCAATGAAAGGGGAAGTCCAGTTATTGGACTTGCTTAATATGCTTCCCTTTATTTCTTCCTGTTTCACTTCTCTGAATCAGTTTCATTAAATCTGATGTTCTAGTAACTTCCATCACACTTCTAAATAGACAATATGAGCTAGGGAAAAGGAAGCATAGAATTGAAGCTTAGAAAGTGGAACTGGATTTCACATATGCCTAGGAATACACAGCTAGTACAAAACTAGACTAGTGTAGCATCCCAGAGTGTGGTAATCACATTGTGTCTCTTTTCTGCCAAAACAGAGTTTGGACCCTGTGGGTCTGTGTTGATTATTAACCTTTCCTTACTTCCAATTAACTCTGCTAAGTGGTACACAAAGTTACTGAAGAATTTACTCTGAAAAACCAAATGCGTTATACTCACTTTTAAAGTGTAATTCGGATTATTAACTCAAAAGTATATTATTTCTACATGTCATGTATGAATTTGTTTTCCTCATGCTTTTGACATTCTTACTTTTTTATTCTCCATGCTTTTGGTGAGCTCTTCCTCTACTACCTACATTCTACTCTTGCTGAAGAGTGTTCACAAAGGGTTGTGCTTTGTGCTTTCCTTGTAGGTTTAAACATACAAAGTAATGTCACCCCATTCATCATTAGATTATTTCAACTAAGCATTTTATTGTTCATATTGCTGAGATAAGCCTTAATAAAGAGTAAAAATCAGAGCATTTTCTGAAAGGGAGAATAAATAGGCCCCTGGATGAATGTAGAATCACAGAGTCTCTCTCAAGTAGAGGAAACTTCTGGAGATTGCCTCATGCACTGTCCCCACTCAAAAAAGGGACAACTAAAGCAAATTTCTCAAGGCCAGTCTTCAGCTGGGTATTGAATATCTCCAAGAACAGAGACTCTACAGCAGTGTCCTTTGTGGCCACTTGCTGGAGTCAGTCCAGTATGACCACGTTTCTCTTATACTGGGGAGCCCAGTTTTCCAGGTGTGCCTCACCAGTGCTGAGAGAAATGATCACCTCACTCAATCTGTTGTTAATGCTTCCCTAATGCAGCCCAGATGGTGGTTGTTGGCCATCTCTGCAGCAAAGGCCTGGTGGTGACTCATATTCAGTTGCCCACAGGACCCTTAAATCATTTTCTATCAAGTTTGTCCTCAGCTGTTTTGTCCCAGCTTATTTTGGTGTATGTTGTTATTTCTCCCCAGGAAAAGGACTTTTTCTTCCTCTTTGCTGAAGTCAATGAAATTCTTCTTTACCCATTTCTCCAGCTGCCTGAGAAAAAACAACCAACTGGACTATCAACCAGATAGATCGGGATTGTTTGTGTAGTATTGAGATACATATTTTAAATTATGTGTGCTGTGTAAAATACAAGGTAGTACTGTCCCTGCAAAAGTTTGTTATTTCCCACAGGATAACTGCTCTTACTGAGCCTTTGATGATTTTTTTTTTCCTCAACCAAGCAACCATTACTCAGCTAGATGTATACATAAGCATACCAAGAGTGAAAGAAATGCTTTTATTCTTACAGAAGAACATATAGATACATGCCACCCTGTTGGATTTAATCTGTATGCTACTTATGAAAAATGTTACTTGGGAAACTTTTCTGTGATGAAAAAGGCTTTCTGCTGTCTTACAGCAGAGGTTCTGACCACCTAGATGCACATGTGTGTGGGAGAATTGTAGGTTTTTGATCAGGGACATCTGCATTCAGATCTTTGCCATAAATTTCTGTTATGACTAGGACTACTCCATGAATAGTTTTCTTCTTCAAATTATTGAAGAAAAAAAAAAGAAGAGAATCAAATGTTTTCCATTGGCAAAGAACAATTATTTCATTGTTCTCAAGAATTTAAGTCAAATATAATAAAGTAAAAAACATCAGCAAACTTTTATCCAAAGACCAAAGGGTAACAGAAACAAAGAAAAAAATCCCTGCATTCACTGGACTACCAGAATAGTTAATAAGGAAGGTGGTTTCTAAAAAAAGAAGAAACCCAAGGCTGTGACTAAAGAAACAAACAAAACTGTAGGTCACCTGCTGTCGGGCAGCTCTGTCATGGCTTATGTCACGTTCTCACAGTGAATTCCTGAGCAAATACACTTTGCACAAACAAACGTCAGGGGTTGCATTTCAGCAGAGCTGAACAAATGTTCCAGCAACGAAGCGTGCTGTTCCTTTGGAGAGGCGAGAGCAGCAGCCTCCGCCGCGGCAGCCGTACACAGCATCCCTGCGGGCGGGGCAAGGCGGGGCCCACCCCGGGCACCGCACCAGCAGCCCGTGGCAGAAGGCAGGAGGCCTCTGTGCAGGGTTTTGTCTGGTGTTACAGGCTGTCAGCTACAGGTAAAATGACAATCATCAGGCAGGCATGAAAAAATGCAAGTCAGAGGGATTTTTCTCTTGGTTCTTGTACTTCACTTTGGTTGTTGTGCATGTCATGAACCAAAACTTCAAACTCAGCAAGGTCTTTTCAGCTGTACATATTCAGATGTATAAGAAAGGCTGTCGGTTTTGCTTGGTGAGGGTAGTTATGCAGTACTTCCAAAGACAGGATATGTACTCAATTTCCAAGAGTGATTAAGGTATACTGTTATGATTGACAGTAGATACTTCTGTAGGTACATTTTCATGCTGTCAGTACTCTGCTACTAATAATGCATGCAGTGTGAAAA
The DNA here is from genome assembly GCA_027886175.1 of Phylloscopus collybita. Taxonomy (NCBI): domain Eukaryota; kingdom Metazoa; phylum Chordata; class Aves; order Passeriformes; family Phylloscopidae; genus Phylloscopus; species Phylloscopus collybita. Next base: position 5,657,829 of record JAJNNQ010000029.1, read on the forward strand.
TATGAAGGGAATGTGGATCTGTAGCTGGATAGGAAGCTTCTAGCAAGTGAAACTATTTTTTTTCTGAGCTGAATGTGTTTCAAGGGATAAACAGCCTTTATCTCACCCTAACATTTCATACTGACACAACATCATGTTCAGCCCACTTTGTCAACACAATCATATACTTTATATGTATATTTTTTTTTAATTTTCCTAAATTCCTGTATTCATATGTTCAATAAGTGTAGCTACTTTCCACTTTAATCATATCAGTATCTTAACTGGCATAATTAAGAGTAGGGAAATAAAATGGTGGTGCCTATACAAAGACAACAATACAAAATCTGCATGCTAGCACCAAGGTGGTATTGAGGGAAAGATTCACAGAAGAATTCTGTTACTGGAACAGAAAGAATGGCAGGATGGCAGAGGTAGTAGTCTGAGTATACTAAGGTGTGAAGATCCTTGGTTTCTCCTGTAATCAGCTGCTGTAGGTTATTCTAGCCACTAGTGCTATTACCATATATTTTACATTTAAACTAGGTTGCTTTAGGGAGAACTACATATCTACATTAGCTTTTCATGTGTATTTTATAAGCAAACAAATATATTACATGTTTAGGCTGAACTAGAAATAATTGCATCATTTAGATCCACTGTAGTCATAAGTGCAGACAGCTGTATTGAGTTCATTGGCAGTCTCTCATCTGGTTCTGAAATACTCACGCAACAGGAGTGGAGTTGGAGGCATGTCTCTGCATAGCTCCTGCTCTTCAGTGTTTATGTTGTTGAAAATCCATCCATTTTCTACTTCTAATGCTTAGCTCATACTCTTAAGTTCTGTTCCCAACCAGTTGTTTGGATATAATTACTACTAATCTGTAGTAATGACAAATGTAATTTTAGGGAGTGATGCTTAAGCAAGAATTTGGAGACTGAGCATAGGGCAATCTCATGTGATCAGGCAGTTCTCTTTAGGAAATAGTATTCCATGAGTGAATAAACTGTTACCTGTCTTGTTTAGCTCAGCTGTATTGTATCCTATATCTTGTTAAGGAAACAAAAGTTGCAGCAGAAGTTACAGATTTTTCTTAAGGTTTACAAGAATACAAAGCATGGATGGATGCACGGATAAACACACATTTGTAACTGCCATAGAGACAATGATTTTAAATAAATCTTTGAGTTACAAACTCTAGAAAGCAAAGAGGTATTCTGGGCTCATTCTTGGAGTACCAGTAGCTTGTGTAGATGAATAAAACCTGGGGGGGGGAATTTATCATAATCTCCAAACAAAGCCATAGCTTGCGAATATACTACATACAACAGAGACATTTATACATACAGTTTGAACTGATGTACATCTCAGAATTAGAAGAAAGAGATTAAATAATTTAATTGAAAGGGCTAAGGCTAGTCAAGTCGTTTAACATGGAATCTGTTTGTACTTTCTTTTTGGAACTGCAATTCATGTGAATTTAAGCTACTTTTAATTGCTTTAAGTTCTGTTGTCAAATGCTAGAGTGAATTTTGGCACACTGAAAAAGTCAGGAAGGGGATTCTTTTAAATTAATATGATACATATTGTGAGAAGCAGCAGATTCTAAGCGTTCTGTGAATAAAGTATGTTATTGTTTTTGTCACATTTATACACCACCTGATGTGCATGTGGTATGTTTTTGACAAGTAAGCAAAGTGTGTTAGATTTGTTCTAGATTAACTTAATGATACTTGAAGCAAAGGACAATGAATAAATGGGAATAAATGCTAATAGGATCTTAACATACTTTTGTGACAGTCTGAATTCCTGAGCTGTAGATCCTTAGAAGAGGCAAAGTGAGCAACTCATAAATGGCAGCAACCAGCTGTTTAAAGGGCATCCTCAAATATTTCTCCTTACTAGAACAGGGTCTGGGATGCTTTCAAATGAAAGTGCAAACTAAGGCTGCTCTTACATTGAATATCTATGCAATAATGAGAATGAAACAGTATGAATGTTTCATACAGCTGTATGAAACAGTGTAACAGCTATTATCCTGTATTGCTTTAGTTGGATGCAGCATAAAGATTGGTGTACATAAGCAGAGCAGTCCTACCACCTGAACCCACTGCATGTTCTCTAAGATAGTTTTGACAACTTTTATGCTTCAAGGAGAATTCAACACATGTTTGTGCTGAAAATAGAAAAAATCAATGAACAATGCTTGGGCCAAGTTTCACTGCAATATATGGTTCTGCAAGGACCCTGCAAAGATGCTTCACAAGCAGATCCCTCACAGGCATTTGAACCATCAGCAGCACCAACCCCTTGAGCAGTTGAGAGGGGCACCTGAGCTTTGCTGTGGCTCCATTCCCCTGCCCAGCTCTGTTGCCCCAAGGTTGACCCTGCATTCTCCAGCTTCAGGGAAGTCCAAGACAATACTGAGGCTTGTTTCTTATCCCATCACCAAGGGAAACTAATCCGTGTCAAGGCGTCCTTCTGCCCTTGGCATTCCTGCTCCCAGCCACTCTAACCCTTTTTTTGCAGCAAAGCTCCCTTGCCCTCCACTCTGTCACGAATTATCATTGCTAAGCAGTCTCAGTTAGAATTTCTCTTTCAACAACTAAAACATGACTTGGATTCTTCCTCTTGTGCACTGAGCTTAGTAAAGTGCAATAATTTAATCCTTTATTGATCTAGGAGATTTGCTTACCTCTTTTTTTTTTTTTTTTTTTTTTTTTTTTTTTTTTTTTTTTTTTCTGTCTAGCACTCTTGATATTAAGTAGCTAATTCAAAGTGTATTTCAGGTATTTATATAGCGTACTTCCTGATGTGAGATCATCAGCCAAGTCACAATATTTAAAACAGAGAAAAGGAGGTAACTGAGGAGGCATTTATTAGTGCCTTGCCTCGCCCTTTGCTTGGAGCAGGAAGTCTGCCCTGGAGCAGTGGTTCTTCCTTATGGGGTTGCTATGGGCACTAGAATACAACGTGCTGCAAACAGAAAAGGATTGACCTTTCCAGGGGGCCCTTCTGTAGTGTAAGTTTCAGCAATTTGGAAAATGTTGAACCATTAAGATTAATTTTTCAGCAGTAAGAGTCAAACTAACATTTGCAATAACAATCATTATCATTTGAGCATGTATTGCAAGTGTTTCAGTTATTTCACTTAAATACATGCCAGAGGTAACTCAAGATTCTGCTCAGATTTTGCCTCGGTTATTCTGTTCAAAGTCAGTTAGCTGGAGTCAAGGCTAAAGCACTTTCACAAATGAGCAGCTCAAAGTAAAGGGTCACAGCTGGAAGGAAACACAGTAAAATCTTGGGTATTAAGATCCTTTCAAGACCAAGATTAAGAAAAGTTTTATCAAGTCCAGAAGGGTTTTGCCTAGATGAAAACCACTGTCAGATCATGACCATATTTAGGAGATAATTCAAAACATAAATCTGGAATGTGAAATCTGCTCTCAAGTATGACCCAAGAAGTGTATTTTAGATGAGTTTTCTTGAAAGGTTTTATTATGTTAGCCCTATGTTAGCCCAGATACACAAATGTTGTTAAACAGGCTCAAACAGTGCAGAACTAATTAGCTGACATCAAAGACATTACTTATTTGGAAGTGGATGAAATGAACATGATCCACCTGAGCAACAGGATCATTTTCTGTGAAATAAGCAGAGCATGACCAAGGCTGAGCTGTTCTTTATGTATGCCTGACATGCTACAAGAAACTGCTAATGCACCTTCAGTTTTGAGCAAGCACCAGGTAGCCCAAACTTCATCAGAACATTTTGAAACAAATACAGAAATGTACCAAACATCGGAAACAACCTTTTTTTTTTTTTTTTTTTTTTTTTTTTTTTTTTTTTTAATGCAGATGAAAATCAGGGGTGAGACTTCAAAGAAAGTGGTAATATAAAACCAGAAAAGTGACTGTGCTTTTATGCCACTTGTGTTAAAGGAAATGGAGCTTTGTGAATGCACTATGGGAAGAAACAAAATATCGTCTGTGAAATCCATGACTTTCTATTGATTCACCTTCTAAGAGAAATAAACTTATAAGAATCTGCTATAGCATCTAATCATCTTGCAGAATAACAAGCATTCAGCAAAGCACATTTTTAAAATCTTTGAATTATGTTTTTTGCGATGACTTCAAATATACTAAAAAGATGTGTTTTGAAAAACATGAAAAACAAGAAAAGTTTTTTTTCTAAAAGCTTTACACATACTTACAGAATGGACAGAATTACAGAATTTTTCACTGCTGAATATACTCAAATGATCTTTTTTGGTGTTCACCGTCTACTAGTGCTTTGATTAGTAGTCCAGAAGCTAGAATTGGTATTCAGCATGCTTCTGCTCTGTGCTAATTAGTTTGATCGGCAGAGCTAATTAGCCTGGATGTAGCATTGTGTTGATGCAATTACACAGCTTTTAGATGCATAAGCTAATATTGTTGTATGGCAATGTGGCCTTCCAGTTCATTAATAACTAGATCAGCTCCTTCCCTAGTATGGTGTTTCCTGCTGTAGATGTGCTCACAAGGACTCTGCACAAGGGACAATATCTGAAAATTTACCATAAGGATTAACATCCTGCTGGAAACACTGGGACATTTAAGGTAAGCCAGGTTGTTTTTGCTGCTTTTGATCCTGCCTTAGCAAGGCTTCCACTAAACAGCTGGATTTGTAAAAGACTTTGAGCTATATTCATTGAGACTAGACTTTACATGAAGAGAGGAGAGAGTTTTTAGAAAGTGATTTGATTATTGGCGTAATTTCTCAATATTTGGATTTCTTTGTTTCACAGAATCACAGACTGGCTGAAGTAGAAGGGAGCTCTAAGTATTGGCTAGTCCAATACTGCAGCTCAAAGACACCCAGCTAGGGCAGGTTGCTTAGTGCTGTCTCCAGCTGGGTGTTGGATGTCTCCAGGAATAAAGACTAACCAGGGAAACTCCACAGCGTACATGTGCAATACCTTCTAGTGTTCGATAGTCCTTAGTGTCAGGTTTTTCGTCTATTTAAATGTAAATTCTTACATTTCATTTCATGCTCATTGCCTCTTGCCTGCCACCGGATACCACTGACTGTGTCTTCATTATAAATTTCCATCAGGTAATTATGTACACTAAAACTTCCTTTCTCCCTGCTCTCTCAGCCTTTCCTTCTGTGACAGTGGCTTAAATTCTCTAATCATGGAATGTCAGTCTCCTTCCTAGATGTTCGCTAGCATTGGTCCCATGTGTCCATGTCTGTCTTGTACTGGGAGCCCAGAGATGGGCCCAGCTTCCAGGTATGTCTCACCAGTGCTGAGTAGGGAGGAGGGATCACCTCACTCAATCTGTTGGTGATACTTTCCTAATGCAGCATGGGCAACTGACAGTCTTCTTTTGGGAAACTGTTGGCTTTGACTTGTCCAGAAGACCCATAGGTCTTCCTTTCATGGAGTACAAATAGTTTTCCATCACTGTCTGGAAGTGGGATTGTATCATTGGTATTACTTCCTTTGTTTCTAATTTATAAGAAGTATGTTTATCTTGCTGTCTTTACATCTGACTATATATTTATTTCAGAAATCTTTATGTTCTCTTATCTTTTTCCTACACTTTATAATTTAATTTGTATTTCCATCCATATTCTTATTTTTAACATTAATGAAATTGTTTTTGTTTTTGTTTTTGTTTTGTTTTGTTTTGTTTTTCCTAATTGCTGTTTCTAAATGCAGTTCTCTGTTCTTTAGACAAAGATTAATAGAATTAAGGAGTTCTGTCAAACATAGCATCTGCCAAACATAACTTCAAATTTTAATTAAAGAGCTCAGTTTTCTCTGAACATTCTTCTTCCCAGTAGTTTTTCTTACAGCTTTTTGCAGTGGGAAATTTAGCCCTTTTGAACAGCAAAATAATTGTGGGAACTGTGTTCTGTATGTCTATAATGAATACATGTGTGTTACAATAACTGATCTTTAAGCAACCATTAGTTTGCAATCTAGTAATTCATCAATTTTTGTTCTACTGAAATTAAAGTGTAAAACCTTTGCTTTTCAATTAACTTCTATAATATTAATAAATGTTATGATTTACTGCTCATTGCGTAGAAGTGTTGTAGAACAAATAATCTGAAGTCTACTCAAAGTCCTCAGATTTAATTTTTATCTATTACATAGATATTAAAGAAGGAATATTTTGTCTGGTCTTATCTGGAGATATCAAGCTTCTGTTTTTTGGTGTTTGTTTTTGTTTTCTTTTTTTTGTTTAACTTTTTTTCTTTAATGTATATTGCTGCATTCTGTAAATAAGGATGTGAAGAAATCTGGACATTTAATATTGAATTTGAATAGGAGAAGCATTGCTTGCTAATATTAGTATCTTTTATTGCTGGTTTTGGCATATCAGAAGTTCTTTTCTTTTAAATGGAGTGAAATAAAATTCAGGTAATTAAAGCAATTTTCGTATGCAGTCAGACTGCAAAAAAATCCAAACTATCATTCTAGAGCACTCAGTGCCACAGATCTTGCAGTTGTAGGCCAAGACCTAGATCACAACTATTGATCTTCATTAATTACTGGGTATTTCTTTACCTAAGTCATCTAAGGACTGTTGGTTAACTAAAGGTCTGTTTTACTGAACTGAAACAGTTACATTTCCCTGTATTTGCATCATAAAATAGGTTTTCAGATTAAAATTGAGACTAACTCTGCAGCACTTCTGCTAAGGTACATAATTTTTGTCATGGTTTTATAGGTGATGCAAAGAACAATTAACTTGGATGCATGAGGCTAAACATTGGCAAATTTTTCTCTTACTTGTACCTTTTTTTATAGCAAAATGAGAGTGTTCCTGACCCATAGCATTATAAATGTGAGAAGATTCAGTTCCAAAAAAAGAGAAAAGATAATACAGCAACTTCAATGCTAATAGAACCTATCTCCTCTTTTGAAGAACATTGAAAAAGCCCAGAGTTAGGGAGGGGGATTGACAAATCTCCGCATTAATGCAAGAGAAAGAGCAATGCAGAACTTGTAATAAATCTTGGACATGTGGTTTCAAAAACCCATTATCACTCCAGCAAATGCAACCATAAGCACAATTAACTTTGGTTGCCTTTAAAAGGATGCAGATGTCTAACAGCATGATCTGTCAGTATGCTTAATTATCCATCCTAAAAATGATGAATCAAGAACTCTTTGATTTTTATCATTTACACATGATTTAGAAAAATGTTTTTACACAGAACACATTTCCTTTCAGAGCAATCCCTTTCTTGTCTGCTATTAGTCCTCGTAAATTTAAGGGGTTTGTGTGGAGAATTAAAATCTTTCACAACGAAAACCACGAGAGGGAGCCCATGTCACCACGTTTGGGTTGTTTTTTCCTTTTTTAATATACTGAGCAAGTGATCCTCTGTGGTTTGAAGAATTAAGCGTGAAGTTTTTGTTTATTAGTTACATGTCTTCAGCCTTCTTTTCAACAGGAACTGGTGAAAAATTATCTGATACAGTACATTTCTGAATGTTACCTTTATTATGGGGGAAGGATTAAACAGGTAAGAACCTTATTTTGTATAAAACCAGAAAAAAAAAAACAACCCAAAAACAAAAGACAGTCCTGAAGCTCATTTGACTCAGCTGGTCTCTACTGAGTTAAGAATTTTTTCTACCAAATTACATTTAGGTTTAGTTTTCTTTCTGTGTTGCCACACTGAAGAGGAAAATGTTCACAGGCAGCAATTGTCATAGATGTACTTTTGCATACCTACAGTCACAGAACAGCTTGAGTTGGAAGGGACCCTAACCATCATCTTGTTCCAAACCATCTGCCATGGTGATGAATGCCACTGACTAGATTCGGTTGCTCAAAGCCCCATCCAGTCTGGCCTTCCAGAGATGTGGGACATCCACAACTTATTTGGTAAACAGAAACAGAAAAGCAGAAGAGATCCACTGTCAAGGCCTCATGCCACAAAGAAAATACACTGCATTTTCTAATAATTAAATGTGAGCATAGTGTAGGACTGGGAAGCTGCGATCTACAATAGCTTCCCAGGGACCTGTCTCAGAACTATGAAAACACAGAGAGTTTCATGTTTGAAACATATTATTAGGAGCTGTTACATGCAATTTGAGTGTATTTATTAACAAGGTAGCCACATATTTCCAGAGGAGATGTAGCTATAGCATTTTATCCCTTGTAACAGGAAGTCTTTCTACAAAAGTGGCAATAAGAGAAAGATTAAAAAAAAAAAAAAAAGTATTATTTGGACAAGGAAATTGATTGACAGACAATGTGGGAAAAATATTTACATCAAATTTTACATAAGGTAACTACAGTAATTTGGATAAAATCATTGGTAACATTGAATGAATATGTGCTCAGCATTTTGTAGGGAAGATACAGGTTAGATAACACCTGGATAACTTGAGTGTTTGCAACTGTTTCCTTCTGACTACTGCTCCTAAAATGCAGGCAGATAAAACCTCAGCCATAGGTATAAAATTATAATTTAGAGAAAGGGGTCCTGGAAGACTAAAAGCCCTTATCCAGTGCTTGTTTTTGAAAGGAGGAGAAGGAAGTGTGCTATGTATAACTTCCATTCCTTGAGAAATTTTCAGAGAAATAATCAAATTTCACTATTAATAGGCAAGGAAAAAAATAGCAGAAGGTTATAGATACTCTCTTTCTGTCAATCTTACCTTGCAATCTTACCTCTGCAATATGCTAGCTCTCTTGAAGAGAGAGTAAGAGTAGATACCAAATAAGTCTTTGACACTGTTTTCTGTGTCCTTCTCACAAGCAATCAAGGGAAACATGCTATGTGCAAATATTTGCAAATACATGAAAAAATGTTTGGAATCTAATTCAAGAGAAGATGACAGTGATTTGCTTTTGTATAGAAAGAATATTTTGAGCTCTTCACAGTCTTTGCTCTTGGTCCTCTGAAGTTTAGAGTTTTCAGTGGTGGTCCTCATGATGCTTCTGGCTTTGTAGTTGAAACCAAACTGAGAGGATGTGGCAGGGCTTTGCCAGTCAGGATTAGGTAACAAACCTGAGTATGTATCAGTAATGTCATGTTGCTTCACAAAAGGCAAGAAGTAATAAGATAGCTTTTGACATTTTGACTGTTGGAATCTCAGAGCTGATACTACTTATAATTGTAGTGGAAAACCTCTCAAAACAGGACTCAGACAGTCTTGCTAGGGACTGATACTTCATATGCAACTGGCTAAGTGCACAGCTGAAAACACACAGGTATAGATAAACTGGTTAACATTTCATAGATTTATTATGCCCCAAAACAGTAGACTGAGCTGTGTAACAGCCAAATAAGGTGAACAAATCCTTGAGCAGCAAACCCAAAGTTACTGGCAAAAGAAATTAACTTGTAAATAGATTGTCAGTTACATAAATTTACTAGTTTTCTTCCAAATGTTAGCTGTGGCTGCATGCTTTGTAATGAGACTCTTAGATTAAACAGTAAAATTGTTTTAAGACACAGCAGATTACTAAGAATAGTTCCATTGATTTCTGCAGCAGTTCATTTTTGTGCAATAACTATTTCATTATATATCCTTTTCTGTGAGTTTCAGAGGAGTGAATTGAAAAAAATCCTCTCTGATAAAGCAATTATAGGATATATTTTCCAGTATTTAGTAAGACTTTGTGTTTGGTAGCAATATTAATTCTTAGCTCTGGTGTTGGGAAATTGATATTTTATGAATTTGGACTAAATACTCTTTCTACTCATAGCTCATTTAAGATTACTATATTTCAGAGCCAACATAACTTCCATTACTGAAAATAGAAAGGATCCTAGTGGTTGCTGTTAGAGACAGGTTTTTCCTTTCCTCTTCTTTTTACAGATTTTGAGTTTCAACTTAAGTTTATATATGGTCTTCTTTCCAGGGTTTTTTAGCAAACCTAAAAAAATCTGGCTGGTTGCACAGCTCTGTAGAAATTCAAGAATTCCCATATCCATCTCTTCAGTTCATATTTTTATGGGACTAATCATGACACTTTTATTCCCAGAGGTCACTGGAGAGATGTGTTGTTTACTTGTCAAATGTGACGATAACACAATCCTAGAAAATACAAAATTATCTTGGCCAATTCAATAGAAATATTATATTTGTAGTACCTAGTGATTTGAAGATTGCATAGGTAGGTGAACCATTGCTTGGTAATTGATTTTAAAATTATCAAAAATACAATAGAACCCTGTTTTAGTGCTTTATACCACAGGAGAATATTAACGAGTCTTTCATAGATTAACACAAATTTTCTTGAGTTGGAAATTTGTGTTTGCATCCTGTCTTACAGAGAAAAGATTTGTGGTACCACAATAAAGTTTCTGGCATTTACAATTGGTTTCATTCTACTGAAGTGAATAGGTTTCAGAGCAGGGGTAGAAAGAATTCAGTTTCCAAGGGGATGAATGTCAACCAGAGGAAAACCACAGGGGGTATCTGAGTGGGGCAGCCCATAATACTTGGCTTCAATTCACAGACACTGGTACTCAATGGAGTGTAACCAAGAGAAAAAAACAGAACTTACAAAGGACTTTAGGTTGCTTTGTGAGGAGTGATTAAGGACAGCCTTGTAATATGATTATCTGCAGTGAACCTGCCTTCTGTTCAGGGGACAGAGCGAAGTGCAGGCCCCAAAGACTTTGCTGCACCACTGGGGTTGGGATAGGGGATTTAACTGGCTGAATGGGAGGGAGGGAGGACATAAACCCAGGTGCTGGCTGTCTTCACACACATGGTAAATACACAATGGTTGTCCAGAAGAGTGAGTGTGGTGAGTGCTGTCACACTGAGAACTAACTAAAGATGAACTGCCTGGGAGAGTAATTGCTTGCTGCCCACAGCTCACACTTCACATCTCCTGAGGCTGAGCAGAGAGCAGCGTGGGATCTACAAGTTCCAATTTATGCTCTAAACTGCTGTATGTAGCTACCTAGCAGTCACTTTTGAGTAGGACATTTCTCCAATGAATTTGTTTTAAGTTGAATTAAAACTGCTTTTAACTTATACCCAGGGTTTTGGACTTTTAAAACTAATAGAACAAAATATGAATGCCCCAGCTACTTCCAGTTTATAATTTTATTTGTAACAATAGACAAAGGAAACAAAAATCACCTTTACTACCCATTATTTTCTAGTCCATATTTGTGACTTTAACTAATGAACAAGTTATACTGTACTAGAATGTAGAGAACAGGGTATTGCTATACTGTTACACTGAGGTATAACAACTTCAACTCAATCCGAAGTGAAACTCAGCAGCATGCAGCCACATCAATAAACAGCTAGAGTTTTGCAAAGGTGTACCCTAGTCACCTACAGAAGTACTTACTTAGTTTTGCAACATATAAAACATGTAACTAAACAGGTATAATGTAGTGCAAACACAGCTAATTTTTCACACCTAAGTCTACACTTTGTATATGAAAAATATGTAGTACACGAAGTACATAGGTTTATATATATACACACATACCTATGTATTTTTAAATGTGCTGGTAGAATTCTATTAAAAAGAAAAATCTGAAGCCAGTGAAATTGTCAGCTTTGGATTGTTTTGTTGTTGTTGTGTTTTTTGTTGTTGTCTTGTGTTTGCTTTTCTGATCCCTTTTCTGTTCTTAATTTTTTTATTTTTTTTCCTTACCAGACTGGAGAAATAGACATTAATTTTTGCATTTCAGTTTTCAAGGTACTTCTGCCCATGAATGCCAGGTTACTGATGATACTTTAAATATTGTTGCAAAACAATAAAAGATAACTGCCATTCAAATGATCAGGTGTAGTAAAATTATCAGTATACTGTGACAATGCAGATTTTTTGGTTCAAAAATTTCATCTTAAAAGCTTAAAAGCTTTTGGCTTGGAAGTTTCATAATCTGTTTCAACCTGTCTCAGTAAAGATGTGCACAATTGTGTTTACAGGGGAAGGTGGATAGTATTATTACGTCCAAGGAAACTGTTTCTGAAACGGGGTTGTACCTGCTGCAAAAAAGTGCTTGTTTTGCAGAACTGTAAAGCTTTATTCTATGCAGAATTAACACCTGGTGATAACCTAGTGGTTTTGACAGCTGGGTTGTGATTACCTGAGGGCATTAATCATTGCAGCTGGTTGGAGGTGCATTTTTCACACTGTAGAAACACAGACCTGTGTCAGAACTTTTAGTGTAGATTGAGTTTTGAGACGTGACCTGACCACAGGTTTGAGACAAGCCCAGAGATAAGGCAAAAATACATCAATTTCCCTGCTCTCTGGTAGGGAATATCTCCTTAATATGCCCTGCCCTTACATGTATTTACACCCACTTGTGAGAGATCAGGTTTCATTCCAGACGTGTTTATGAGTTATATATTGAAGAATCATAACATGAATTAGTTCTGCTTGAGTATGTCACTGTCTGACTATTCAGATTTAAGACTGCACGAATTCTTCCCTAAAAGGATTCTGTGCTGTAACAGAGCTAATCAAACATGGAAGAGAACTGAATGTATGAATGGCTTATTTCCTGGCTTTATACAATTTCAATTGGTTGACATGCTGTGTAAGAACCTGAAATCAGCCTACATGAATTTCATGTTTCAGAATATATAACAGGCAAATGATTTGCTAGGAAAAACAATCAAACTCTGTGACACACTAAGAGATTGTTAACAGTGAAAGGTATGTTAACATGATATTTGGAGAAATAAAGCAAAAAGATGCACTACAATGAGAGAAAACTATCTAATTTTTGCAGTAAGTCAGTGTTTTTATATTTTTCGTAATACACGAATCTAAGAAGCAGAAGGATGTGTGTGTGTGCATATGTGTGTTATACATATATTTCTGGTTAAATAACAAAATAAATTTTTTACATAAAATATTTTGACCATAATGGATAAGAATGCACATGTCACCCTGTGATAAAAGGAATATTGGCTGTGTGGCAGCTAAAGAATAAACAGAAAAATTAAGGGTGTGAATTGTGACATTTTTTAAATATCCAGATAACGGAGTACTCTGGAGCAGCCTTGCTGGCTTGTCATTGAATTTCCTTCTAATACAAGGAATCAGAAAACATCTAAATCTGTGGTTTGTGTGTGTGTGTGTGTTTCTGACATTCCATTCATTATTGCAAATAAGTGTGACGCAGACGACAGAGAAGCTCAGCCAGATGAGACCTATTTGTCTTTTGCTTATAGCCAGTGGCCAGTCCTTTTCCTCAGATGCTTGCTTAGGGTGGAGAGCAGCAAATAAAAAAATCATGTGAATGAAGTTAAGGGTTATGTAGCTGTTAATATAGATTTCTACTGAAATTAGTGGACCTGAGTTTTAGGTAAAAACCTTATTTGGTGGGAGAGGGGGCAGATGATTTAATAGCTCAGACAGTCAATGTATTTCATTCAATAGCAAATTTCTCACTGTGATTTGTTGGGAAGAAATGCTGTTCTCTGACTTTATTCTAATGAGGAGTTCACCCAACTGGTTCAGAACATCCTCAGTATGCAACAAGTACAAATGAACTGAAATTCAGTCATAAAATCCAGTCTTGACTCCAGCACCTGTCTGACTTCAGGGGGCAGAAGACTGCTCTGATGGTGTTTAGGCAATGGGAGAAAGTACTAGTGAATATGTCTTGTGAGTTGCCTGATGCAGTTGTTGAACTCAGTGCAGGCTAAACTGATGATTTCTGCTTGTTTTGCACACTTTGGATCTGTACAGGTGCATGGGGCATATCAGTCCTCTTGGTCTGGACTAACTCTTCCAGATGAAGGAGCATGTCAGTCTATTTCTGTCCAAATTGATGACAGCTACCCATTTTTAACCTCATACATTAGCCAACCAACTGCCACATACTAGAGAATTGGGTGAGAAAAGACCTCTGAGATCATCATGTTCAACCTTTGACCAGACACCACCTTGTTACCTAGACCATGGCACTGAATGCCACATCCAGTTTTTCCTTAGACACCCCCAGAGATGGTGACTCCACCTCCTTCCTGGGCATACCGCGCCGTATGACTGAGTTGTGTAAATATTTTCTGTTCATATCTTCTTGGCAGGATTTTTAAAAAATCCTTTTTGCACTCTGGGATTGTGGGAAATGGGGTTTTTTTTGTTGTTTTTGTGGGGGTTTTTGGTGTGTTTTTGTGGATACAGTAAGTACAGAGTGGTTCCATGCTCATTAACAACTTAAAAGATTAATAGTACTCAAACGATCCTTTTAATATGCATGTTTTAAAGCAGTGTTCTGTAAGGAAATTTCCTTCTTATTCTCATAAGAATGTGAATGGTTCTACTTCTGTTAATCTTGTTTAAAATTGTTATCTTTTGCATGAATACATACAAATATATATACATGCATATAAATGAATACACATTAAAATAACTGCATTATCTTAAGACAAAAAGGTAGCACATCATAAAATTATTATTTTTAACTAATGCTACTAACCAGTACATTTTACTCACTTGGCTATGTTAATTGATAGGGTTGAGACTGTGAGCTAGCTGAACTTCACTTGAGAAACACTGACATGTGAGCACAGACACTGTGTAGTGGTCAGCACACAGGTAGCAAATGGAACAAGATTTGAACCTACTGTGTTAGCTGTACTGGCTGAGTACACAAGGGTCCAGTGCATGGAAGAAGTGCAGGCTCACTGCACACGCCGCCTCTATAGCTGAGGAAGCCTGGGATGTCCTAATGTCTGGTAGCCACAGAAAGCAGTCACTTTGATCAGACTGCCAGGCATGTGTAACATCCTGTACAAATGGCCAAACTGTAATTTCAATTTGTACAAAGTTTCTGGGAAATAAAAGGACCTCTTGGGGGAAGATGGTGCATATGGAATACACATGGTAGTCCCCTACTAAGCGTCATCTCCTTCTTTTTAAGGCTTGATGCTTTGAAACACACAGGTGGGTGTCATCTTGTAGTTTTTAGGAATTTGAAAAGCAGTTTTCTATGTAAGAAGGGGGAAATATCTGATCTCTCTTACGGGTAAGTAATTAATACTTCCTAAAGGCTGAATTTTGTAAAAGTTTTCAGAAACTTCATGATAGTATCAGTTAAACTATTTGTGAGAAATTGAGCAATAGGAACAAATTTTTATCTGTTTGAAGCAGCTAATACTCGAGAAATCAATTTATGCATAATTTATTGGTAAGGATGACAAACTTCAGATAATGGAGTAATATAATTATCATATCCAGTGGAAACTATTACCACTTGTGCTGCACATTTCAGGGAAGAATTTTTTTTCATAATTTGACAGGGTTTTTTTCTATGGCACATACCTTAAAATAAGTTACACTAGCAAGAAGAAAGGAGAGTACTAGTAATCAGCTGCATTGTCCTCAAAGCAGGAGTTGTTCAGCATTCTGTGCGAACAATGTGTGTTATACATTTGGCTAATGGAAACAAATCCTTGCCCATTTATCTGATTTTCCTCAACAAAGAAATCATGCATGTTTTAAAAACTCTGAGGTTGCTTAAATGTTTTCTGTTAAGGTTGCATCTGACTGATACTGTTATTTAGACTGATATGATTCTTTGACTCTATAATATAAAATTATTTTTATATGATGAACTGCTGATCCTTCATCTGATCTTCCTACTTCATATCAAGCAGTATCGGGTATTATCATAAATTAATGTATACCAAAGTTTAAGGCAGGACTCTGCTCCTCACAGTCAATTGGAATTGTTTGTGATGGACTACTAGATCCCCAACTAGTCTAACCCAGTAGGGGACAAGCTCTTGCCACAGGAGCACCTAACTCTCCAACCTGCCTTTCAGAAATCCATCTAATATTTTTGTGTGTGTGGTTTTACATTTTTCATGGCAGGCTTCAGCTAGTTTTGACAGTAGGAAACACAGTCATTGGCTAATATTATTTTAGTATGAAGACCTTTCTAACATAATGAAAACATTATCTTCTTTTGTAATTATGACACAATCTTTAGTCTGGAGTTTCCTCTTCCAAGGTTAGGCATCTAAAATCAGTTACTTACAAAACAAATCTAAGATTGGTCTGATTTTCACAGCTGGCAAACACAATCTGTGTAGCTACTGTATGTTTCACAGGGCTAAATGAATTTCACAGTTTAAGGAAACAGAAGTACTAAGTTGATTTTGGAGTGGCCCACAGTGGCACTGGCAGGTGCCTGTGGTAGTCTGATGGCTGGATTGAAACAGGAGCACAGGGCAGCACAGAGGAAACTTCTGCTTTCCGGGGCTGAATAACTCGGCCACGGTTACCCCAGGAAGCTCTTCGCCATGACTGGTATGTCCTTTAGGGATATCTGGCTTTAAACCAACTTGGTTAAGCATTGGGATCATATGTCAAGTACTTGACTATTGAATTCTTCAATTTCCTATATGTCTACATATGGCTGCATGACAGGTGGTTGCCAAGCGCAACTAAACAAAAACAAACCTGACAGGATCCATGTCCTGTAATTAAAGTTTCAGTGGCACACCTGACAGCTCTTCTCCAACTTCTCTTTTATCACTTTCAAACACCTGTTCCTCTGCTTACATGGAGGTCTTCTATTAAATATGAATCCCCACTTAGTTCTGACCCTCAAATTTTGTAAGAGAGAAGTGACTCTGGTCTTGCAAAATATGAAGACAGGTGGAAGTTGTTATGCAATGCATGGAGAGAGGAGCTCCTCTTACTCTTAAAATAGTAGAAATGGCATTAGAGGCAGGGAATATGAAATAACTGATTTTATTTCTTCTTCAGATGGGAGGAAAATATTTGGAAGAGGCAAAAAAGAATAATCATGATAATTGCAAAAAGACTTTTTTATCAGAAGAAAGGAAATATGTTAAAGGAAACTGGTGATAAGAACTAAGAACAAAGTTTGAAGTAATGTAAGATGTATAAATAAGATATAATTCTCCTCAGAAGAAATGCTCTCCTCTTTTGTATGCTACTGATTTCAGGAAATAATCACACCATAAAGTTTCCAGCACACTGCAGGTTCAAGCTTCTGATGAGAAATTTAAACAGGGACTTTCTTATCTGGATGTATATTTGCCATGCAAAAGCAGCTATAAAACCTACAACCTCGTCCTGTGTGACTCCTTTGGATGAATGGACAGTTTAAGATGCAGCCTGGTTTGTTGCAGAATACAGAAGGTGTTTAGTAAATAATTCTAGTTATTCCCTAACTGTAATCTGTATTTTCAAAGCAGTTTTATCCCTATGAGTCTTGAGCCACAAGTGAGATCTCTGGTGGTTCCTGTTACACGGCAGTAGCTTTAATGGCAAACCTTGAGAAACAAGTGAAGAGTTGAAACCCAAACCATGTCTTTTGCCTTCTCATTTCTATCACATTTTCGTTAAGGGAAAGTAAAATGATGTAAGATGGTATTACTTACTCGTCAGAAGAACTGTAAAGGAACTTTACACTATATTTGGAAGACCTCTTTCAAACTCTATACATTAAAATTCTCCCCTAGTTAAAATTTTCTTCAAATCTTATTTCCCCAGATGTTTTTCCTTTGCCAACTTATCATTTCCTCTCCTTTCCTTTGATTTTTCTAAAGCATAGAAAATGAAACTGAAACTTCATCAATATTAGTAATGTTGAAATATTCTGCATTTAATATTTATTTATTTTTTTACTAATGTAAAGCTGACCCAGACTTTAAATAGTGTTATGTGTAGGTCTCTATGTCTACAGAACCTATGAAGGTGTTTTTAAAGACATCTGGAAGAATGTAGGGTTAGCTTTTTTTTTTGTTTGTGGGTCTCAGTGCTGTTGGCCAGCTTATTCTTGGTCAGTCTAGAATGTGTGAAGCTCAGTTTCTGCAGAGATGTCACTTTAGGTGTCATTAAAATACTCTTTAGTAACTGCAGAAGTCAAGTGAGGGCTTGAGTATTCTTCAGTCTTTGACTATGGCTGCAGCATTTCCTTTCATATCCTGAGGATTTAATTCAAATATGAAAGCATTATTATTGTCATTAAGTGAAAGATATGTTTTAAAAGCCATTCACAGATAACATTTAAAATGCAGTCACATTGTGTTACTCTTACACAATACTTTTTTGCACTTCAGGATGTTATATTCATATTATACTAATTCAAAATGGCTGTTGTTACTCACTTTTATAGGTTGTCCATTACTTTTTCAAAATTTCAGCTCTCATGGATAGAATTTTTTACAGCATCATGACATAGTTATTTTATTTCATTTATTTTATGATACAGTTATTTTAAGTTATTTAAAACTACATAGCACAGAAACTCACGAAGAGTAGATTTTTTTAATAAAAGATTGTGGTTTATTTAAATATCACTTTTTAGAAAAGTTTATCATGCAAGTAAGAACAATTATGAAAATCTATGGCACGGCTACAATGGATCATTTAACAAATTGTTTGTTAAGAGCATAACTTTTTCTGTTGCTTGGATTGCTTATGAATTGTTTTTATATGTTTTCTTCCCCACCCCTCCACACCCCTGCCCAGATTCCTGTGTTCAAAATTATCCACTGGTTCATCCTTAGTTTTAGTTTGAAAATTATCAGTTCACAGTGACTATTTGAAATTGGAGCTGTCCTTACTTCTACTGAAGACAAAGTGACATGAGATGTCTTTCCTCCTGTATCAGGTTGGGAGAATGTGATGGCCTCTTTGTGTTGCAGAAAAACCTCAGGAGTCAGCAGAGCATATTCAACTGTCATACAGCAATAAAGTGGTAGAAAATATTATATCCCAAAGCTTTTAGTCCTGTAGTATAGTCAGCTAAAGCACTTAAAAACCCTCATCATGGCTAAAGCCTAATTCTATGCAGCTGAGTATGCATCAGCTATTATTTTTGGGTTTCAGAATTCAGGTGCTTTAGGAGGAGAGTTAGCCTGTCACCAAAAGTATTTATGTTAAAAAAAATTGACTTTTCATAGGCATTCTTGAGTATTTACTTGGAGGCAATTTCACCTCTAGAAAAAAAATACATTGGAATACTTATTTTTGTAGTCTTCTCCAGTTGTGTAAATATTGAGGAATCAATATCAAGTCTATTAATGGATTTGGGTTCATAAGAACATATTATTTTTCTTTATGCTTTGGGGGCAGCAGCAGAGAGGCAACCCTCTTTTAATAACCCTTTTGTGGAAGAAATGTTAAATAGAATGAATTCGCTTTTTCCCTTTCTGATTTTATACTGTGTTGCTGAGATGAATTGTCTTTTCTGTAATTTCCATGCTGAGAAAAAAAGATTCCTCAAATTGGTAGAAATGAAAAATTAGTGTTGCTTTATAACTTTGTGATTATTTATGGTTTGTTTTATTTTTCTGCTGTGATTTAATCTTTAGTCTCTTTTGGTTTAAATCCCCTATTAACTTTGTTTAATGTTCTTCTGTTTAGAAGATCCTTTAGGAATACTTTACTACATCTCAATTTTTGTCCACCTCTCCAATATTTTATGGCAATATTTTTTGGTTATGCATTGAGATAAGTAATTATTTAGGGGTTTTGAATGCACTTACTTTATGTCTCTCATAATAGAAAATTAACCTTCCTTACGCGAGAAAAGTCAAATTGGCTATGTTCACAATTATCCAGCATTTTCATTTGAACTTTTATCAAAGTATGATACATTCAGGAAGTAAATTCTAATAGGATTATCATCTCAAATGTTATTCTGACCTTTTATAAAGGCCTACATAGGTTATTTTCCTATCCTTATAAATTAAAAAAAAAACAAAAAAACCCAAAACAAACAAACAAAAAAAAAACAAACAAAAAAAAAACCCAAACAAAAAACAGGACTGGTCTCTGGCACTGAGGTCAGTGGATATGGCAGTGTCTACTTTATTATTGAACTGGACATACCTTCCAAAACAGGGTCACCACATTAAAACTGGATTATCCCATCTCCCAAACACTGTTCATTAAGACGGAGAATCATGGGGGTTGCTAGCTGAGCTGCAACCAATGCCAAGGAATGCTCTGAACAGTCAAACAGCGTAGGTAGTTGAGTTTCAGTGTCTTTGTCTGGGAACTGGCACTTACAGAATCATTAGTTGCAGTCAAGGGGTCTGAGAGAAACCATCTGGTTTTGGCTGGGATAGAGTTAATTTTCTTCCCAGTGGCTAGCAGAGAGCTGCATTTTGAATTTGTGCTAAAACCAGGGTTAATACTTAGAAATTGTTGTTGCTGAGCAGGGCTTACACAGAGCCAAGGCCTTCTCTGCTTTTTCATACGGCCGCATTGGTGAGGTCTTTGGGGGTGTCTGTGAGCTTGTGAGGGCAAACAGCCAGGACAGGTGACCCCAACTGACCAAAGGAATATTCCTTTGTCATTCCATATGACATCATGCTTAGACTATAAAGTGTGAGGAAAAAGAAGGGGTGTTGGGAGTGATGGCATTTATATTCCCAGGTCACTTTATGTGTAATAGGGCTCTGCTCTCCTGGAGATGGCTGAACCTGCTTCCTGTCCTTGGGAAGAAGTGAATTAATTCCTTTTTTCCATTTTGCTTGTGTGTGTGGCTTTTGCTTTCCCTATTAAACTGCCTTTATCTCAACCCACAAGTTTTCTCACTTTTACCCTTCCAATTCTGTCTCTGATCCTGCTGGTGGAGGAGTGAGCGAGTGGCTGCGTGAGGATTGGCTGCTGGCTGGGGTTAAACCTTGTCACCTTCCAAAACCACTAACAATGGGGCATTGACCAGTGATGTTTTCCCCAGGAATATTGCTCAGAAGCCTCAAGTTATAGGAATGCCCAATGGTCCTGAGGGAGGAGCAACTCAACAGCAAAAACACCCTCTTGGGATACACAAGTGAGACATTCTTCCCTCATTCTTTTAAGGGCTGCCCTGCTGGCAGTACACAGAATTTGCCTAACATGAATAGCAGAAGGTGTCACAATGTGAAACATTGGCAGCCACTTTTGCCTAGGATGAAGCAGAAAGAAGTACTGAATATGTGTGTCTTTTTTAAGGAGGAACCTGAAGGTAACAGCATTACACACAAGATTGGAGATGAATTCAGTCTTCCTCTCTGTCTGAATAGATTTAAGTATTTCTTGCTCCAGGTAAGCAAATATCTTTCAGACTGTCTTACAGCTGCTCAAGTGATTGAATAGATACCATCTGGTCAGAATCTGTGAAAATAATGTAGGATTTTTTGGACAAGACAGAGAGAAATAAAAGATGGATTAGTGATCAACTGACATATTGAAAATTATCATCTAGCATTTTCACCAAAGCAAATGCTCTTTTTGTCTAGTTATAATGCACTGTAAAACACAGATGCTTGGAATGGAGGCTTTGAGCAGCTGTGTGCTTCTCAATTCCATCACTGTCTCCAGTATCTTTGTGGTTAGGACACTTGTATGAGGAAAAAGAAAGGCAACCTTAATTCCCTTCAGGTAAGGCAGTGACTTAAACTAGAATCTTCTGCTTCTGGGGAGATTTTCCAACACATTGAGCAAGAAAGGGAGATAGGAAGAGGGTGAAACAGTGACCATTGTGTTTGCAAGAGAAATCTGGATCTTGCTGTGTTTTTGAAGCAGCTTTGGCATAATTTTGGAGACAAAGGTCAAAGCTAATCCTACCTGGAAGGAGGCATGTCTGTTTGACCTAACACTGTTTATCTCTGTGCTAAAAAGGACATTTCTATACCCTGTCTTCAGCAGTGTTCATTGTTATTTAACAGGATTTGCACATAGCGAATTGCATTTTGAGATGTCCATTTCTTAAAGAACAAAAAAGTTTCATGACTAGATGTGATTTGGTTTTGACTATTGGAATTGAAAAAAAAATACATAGACTACCCAAACCAAGGAAGGCTTCCTGTAAAAGACAAAATTCATAAGTATTTATTGCTAGCTGCTTATGTTATTCAAAAGCATTACAGACTTTGAGAATTGGCAATGTAATAATATGTGTTTAGAACAGTCTTAGTGTTATTTTTTAGGGGCTGGAGAACTCATTAGGGCAGCATGAGGGTGACAGTTAACGTGGCCAAACTAGGCCCAGCAGTCATTATCAGTCATTTCAGCATCTCCCTGGCCATTCAGTTGATCATACAGGCAAGCTTTTAAAAAGACTGTCAATACTTAATAATTCCTGCAAAAACACATTGGGTGCTTTGATATTTAAATATCAATGGTCTATTTTGTCTTTTGCAGGCTGAAGATGTTTCACCTGAAAGGTGCTTCACCTGGAGTTTGTTAAAGTGTTATAAAATCACGAAAGTCTTTCACAACTTCATTGTCTGAACTGCTACATTTTTAGGAGAATAAAAAAAATCCGCATATCCTCAGAAACATTTTCAGCTTTTAAATGTACCTCTTCTCAGACAAAGAGCTTTTAATATAACTTTTTGTCTCATTTTTTTCACAAAGTCAAAGCATAAAATTGTGTTCTTTCAATAATATTATGTTTTAATTTCCTGGATTAAGTTTTTAAAGACACAGATTATGCCTTTTCCCATAAGAGGTTATAATGATGCAGTTTATCTGAGAAATACAGTCTACATGATGTCTGCTACCACATACGTTACTCTTAGTTTGCAACTGCAGAGACTAAGGGTGAGTCATATTCAGTAGTACTAAAAATTATTCAGGAAGGAATGAGAGCATTCAGAAACGTTCTATGATCTGTCCAGACTCAGCATTTACTATATGCACCTATCCTATGTATTTCACACAAAGTGCATGCCAGGATAGAACCAGGTAAATAGTTAGTTTAATGCCATCAAAGCTCAGTTTAATGCATCAAAGCAAAGAAAATGGCATCTACATAATAAAAAGTGTAAAGGAAGACACTGTAAGAGAATGGCATAAAATGGAAACCAGTGGGGAGGAAGAACCACTATCACAGCCCATCTCCTGGAGACCACCCAGACTCTGCTCTGCACATCACCTTTCTCTCCCCTTGTCCTTCA
Organism: Phylloscopus collybita; assembly: GCA_027886175.1. Lineage (NCBI taxonomy): Eukaryota > Metazoa > Chordata > Aves > Passeriformes > Phylloscopidae > Phylloscopus > Phylloscopus collybita. Next base: position 5,680,706 of record JAJNNQ010000029.1, read on the forward strand.
TGTGCCTGTGCACACTGTGCTTCCCTTCCTGATGGTAGGGGTGATGAAGAGGTCATGGGCAAGTAGGTACAAAAGGTAGAGATGGAACCGTGATGCTTTGAGAGGTATAGTCACTTGCAGAGGTGGTAAAGTTTGTGTTAGGGGGAGAGAAATTGGAGTAGGTTTACATCATTAGTTTTCAGTGGTTAATGTGATACCTGTTTTCAATATATCTATTTTCAATACCTGTTAATATGAACTGTTTTCAATATCACTGGTTGATTCTATTTTACTTATGGTCTCTTGATGTCACGTACTTTCCAAGTAGATTGCACAGTTTGTGCTAAATTGCTTAAACTGTCCAAATGTAAACCAGAAAAAGCTGAATAAGAGAGTAACTGCAACCACAGAGGGATACATTTTCTTTCTCAGACAATCCTAATGCTGGGAAATTTAGTTCAACTATGCAGAAACTATCCAAAAGATATATTCTGTCCTCAGCAGGAGATCAGAATAGTATAGATTGTAGATAATGGTAGATAATGCCGAAGCCCACAAACAATGATGAGAAATAAATCAGTGAATAATTGTTTCATTTCCTAACTTTTAAATGCTTGATATTCCAAGTTAAAAATTTTCCTTTAGGTTCCTAAAACAACATATAGAGAGGGATAGGAAGAGGGCTGCTATTTCAGGCATGGAATCTGTCTGGAGCACAGCATTCCAGCTTTTTTGGGCTTCTGCATAGCTCTGTGTAGTTACTTTCAGAGACCACATATGTTCAAATAGCATTCCAAGGTTCCATAGTTTATCCCACTGGTCAGCTCAGCTTCTCTGCTTGTTTGCTTCCTGGGACAATAGGTCTTGATGTCATGTGTTGCCATGCCTTTCTTTTCTGGTTTACCTGTCTCTTCTGATCTGTAACATCTAACCTCTGTCTCTATAACAATGTCAAAATCGACCTTTTCCCACGAAGTACAAGAGGAGGCTTTAGTAGAGATACAATGAATCCTTTCTTGTTCATCTATTGCCTTAGGTCTCTCTAAAGTTCCCGAGAATGATTTAATTTTCTCTTCTGCCTCTACAGCCAAATAAATGCTTGGGCTAGCTTGTGAGTTTCATGGCACAGTGAAGCAAAACAAATGATAGACTGAAAATTGAATGCATGGTATATCTGTATCTTCAGTATCTCATGCATGAATTTAAAACTTCTCTTATGAATTTAAAACTATTATGCCACATAAACAGTGCCTTGTATTTGCATATTTATTTAATTCAGAGCTGGATTTGAAGAGCAGGTCGTTGTAAGAACAGGGATATGATTTCAAAAGCACAGTTTTGTCATTGCCTGCTGGGAATCCTGGTCTTGCCACTCATTATGTGGTCTTAACAAATAAAACATTCACTATCTTTGTGCAGTTGTGCCAGAAATATTCCATCAAACCATGGCCTGCCAAGCAAGCATGGGCTGTGTAGTACTGTGAAACATTGCAAGCATGATCTGTTTTGCAGAATATACCTATGCCGCGGCAGTGCTAAATGATATACTGTGCTTCAGGCCAGTGCCTGAGCTTTGTGTGACAAATCTTCTCTAACAGAAAATAAAGAACAAACAAACAAACAAACAAACAAAACCCCATAAACAAACGAAAAACCAAACAAAAAACCCCCAAAACAAACAAAAAACCCCCAAAAAACAACAAACAAAAAACCCCCAAAACCAAAAACAACAAAAAAACCCCAAAACAACAAAAAAACCCCCAAACAAACAAACAAACAAACAAACAAAAAACACCCCCCCCCCCAAAAAAAAAAAAAAAAAACCCGACAGGGACTACATGTCCAAAGTCTATGCCCTCTACTTAGCAGCCCAAGGTAGTGACTACCACTAAAGATACACACAAGAGTATGTAAAAGAGTGGGTAGGATAAGGATAACTGACCATTAACTGACTAATGTTAATCTGCAGCCATAGAATCAAATAAGGTGAGCACACTGATTTGAGTGGGAACTCCCTAACACACTTAGACCTGGATGAGGCTGTTCCAGTTCACCTCTGGAGCTTGTCCACTCTAAAAGCCAAATGTCTCAGTTCCTATAAACAGAGAGCTGGGCTGTATATGCAAGAGAAGTTTCTCTCTTTTTGATGGCCAAGAAACCCTTCATCAACCCCTTAAGGGCTCCATGACACACTTTAGGTATAACAATTTCATGAAAAGATAAAAGACCATAGAACAGAAGAAGGAACAAGAATAATACTTTAGTTAAATTAACTCTATTTTACCAAAACTCTAAAAAACTGATGATGAGACCACTTTATAGTGGTCTCACTATTAGTACTATTAGTAGTTTTGCAATTGTGTGGTGGAAATGTAATAAAAAATGTATAAAATCATAAATTTAAGACTTTCCGTTATCTCACACTTTTAAACTTATATTCCTTAATTGCTTAACAGTTATATTTCCTTTAAGTGTGGGGAACATTTTATGAAACTTTTTATTGTCTAGAGAAAGATTGTTGGTTGTCTGTCTAATCTTGACTGGTTAATAATAAAAAGCCGTAAAAGAATTCCCTTTGAGGGCATTCCACATCTTAGGTAGAGGAGTACTTTATAGTTCTCATTTACAGTGTGTGATTTATTCTGAGAGGTCAGATAGACCATTTGTGCTTTGCTGGATCACATAATTAGGCTATGTTTTGGTCAATAAGGAAATGTTGTTTTGACAGACTTGTATTCTGTTTTTCACAACTGTGCTATAACACAATTTACATTTGCAAACATAAATAAGAATAAGTGTAGGGAAATAAATAATAATCTTAAAATGCCCCTTAGATTCGAATGGAATCTGAGTCTTGAGTCTGACTTCTACAGAGAAGACATCTTGACTTCTGTCAACAAAGACACTAGTTCTTCAAAAAGCATTGAAAAGCTGTCTCCTCTGGTCTATTGATTTGAATCCATCTTTTGCATTTTCAGTTTAAGAGGGTATTTCAACAATCCACATTTCTAAAACACTGGTGTTGAGACATTTGTGAGCACATACCTGCAAGGCGTAACTATTCGTGTCAGTGAGGATTTATCTGTTCAGACTGTGTCATCATGTGGATTCTGTGTCTCTCATGAACGTGAAGAGTATTTTTTTTTCGTGTTGGAAAACGAAAGTTAGGTTTAACACCTTACAGCGACGGCAGTGTCAGGACTCACATTTGAGTGCTGCAGGGGGGTGAGACACGCCTTTTACCCTACATTGCTGTCTGTGGTTACCTGTGCCGTTCGCAACATTCTGGGCCCGAGGGGAACCCCGTGCCCCTCCACTCCATGGGGCAGGGCAGCGGGGCCGCTGCCGGCTCGGAACCACCCTGCTCACCCGGGGGTGCCGGCAGCCCGGCCCGGGACCTGCCCCGGCCAGGAGCCACCACCTGCCTTCCGCCTCCCGGCCGCGCCCGGCCCCGCGGGCCGCCGGGGCGGAGCAGGACCCGGCCCGCCCCGCCGAGCCGCAGGTAGAGCAGCCACCCGCCGGCACACTTGATCCCATCGCGTTCTGTCCGCGTCCGACAGACGGAGTCTCCGCGCCCCCGGCGCTGGTCGATGGATCCCGAGGCGGCAGGGGACGAGCTGTCCCGCTTGCGAGCCCTCTTCCTGGCGTGCGACGCCCGCGGCTCGGGTCGCATCGAGCGGGAGGACTTCGCCGCTCTCTGCGCCGAGCTGCGTGTGCGGTCGGCCGAGGCCGAGGCCATCTTCCAGCGCCTCGACAGCGACCGCGACGGGGCCATCACCTTCCCGGAGTTCGCCCGCGGCTTCCGCGGCGCCACGCGGCCGCAGCGCGGGGGCAGCGAGCCGGGGGGCGAGGACACGGCGGAGGAAGAGGCGTCAGCGGCTTGGGTCGCCTCGGGGCTGGAACAACCCTGGAAGGACTTCGAGGTGCGGCTCGGGGACGAGGCGAGGTACATCCCCAGGTATGGTCTGGACCCGCCCGCTCCGTCCCACCTCGACCCCGGCGGTGGGAGCGAGTCGGCGGCCCCGGGGTTGGCGGGCTGAGCCGTGGGCAACCTGGCCCCGCCGCTGCCGAACCGGCCCTGCCGTCCTGCGGGGCGGGAACGGCCCTCCTGGCGGAGCCGCCGCCGGCGCTGATGCAATCCCAGCTGGGGAAGGGCCGCTTAGCCTGACCCTTCTCCCGCTGCGCCTGCAGGTGTAGAGAGCGCTCCGCACACCTGCTTCTCGGCTGGGGTGGTTTCCAATGCTGTTGTTCCAGCGTGTAGCCGCTCCTGGCTTCCTCTGCTCTGCTAGTGACCCACGTGGGGAGGTCAGGCTGTTGGAACGCAGGAGACGTAAAGTTCTGCCGGCTCCGCAGGAACTTTCTCCCCGTGCTGTTCCCCGACTAGCCCCCAGCATTTTTTTTCTAGCCCTGTCAACCTTTCCTGGTAAATGCTGATCAGCAACATCGCTGCCTCCACGTTAACGGTGGTAAATATAGTCCTCGGTCTGATGAGCTAGCTCACTGAAGTTTGTGAGAGTCTTTGTCCCTGGTCTCAGTGAAATGAAGGCAATTGATGGCAGCTCGGTTTGAGATTAAGCGCGTTTACCACGGGTATCTCAGTACAGGGCTGGTTCCAGTGTACAAAGACACGTTTTGGTGACTCTCAGGAATCTGCCCGTAAGCTGAGGTGCTCGAAATTAATACGAAAATCTTGGCTATAGAAAGTACAGCGTGATTCTGCTTCGTTTTAAATTTGTAATTTATGATGGAAAACATGTAAATCTGAGTTTCAGGACTTGGTCAAGAGAGTTTAAAAAAGTCGTGTATGTGAATATATGTTGTCTCTATATACTGCTCCTTAAATTCCTACCTATACCAATAACTTGTTTCCAGCCACATTAAAAATGTGTTTGGATTATGAAGTGAAAATTTTCTTCAGAGAAATTTAACCTACTACTCGTGTGCAAATCTGGAGTAAATTTTCTTTTCTTTTTGGGCTAATACTCTCTAGTCTTATTGGACTGCCCCATTTCAGACAGATCAGTAAATTGGTGCAGGTCTTTCTTAATTTGTTCATGGTGCTTTCCTTGTTAGACATTTGCTTTCTACAGAAGGAGAACAAGAACAAAAGACTGTTTGAAAGCTTGCAGACACAGTTAATAACCTGAAGTCAGAAACTCAATAGGAGCTGAAAAAAAATCTGACTCATGAACAGTCGTAACTTGTGAAAGCATGTCTCCTCTCGTTGATAGTTCTGTTTCAGTATCTTGGTTACTGTTTGCAGCAGCAGTTTTACTATAGTCTAACTGAGTATCTAAAAAGATAATAGTAAGGGGAACAGCTTTATTTGGCTCCACTATGCAGACACATCTGGTAGTTTTGAAAAATTCATCATGATATAATGTAATTTGTGTTAAGATTCTTTTACATAAAACTGAAAACAACGAAGTTTTGATGGTTAAAGACTAGCAGGTAGGCAGTAATTTATGTAAATGTTTCCTATTCAGGTTCAGATTTGAACATCCTTCATAGTTGGCTGTATTTATGTAGTGTGAGTCAGTGTCAGCTGAAAAACAGTATGCCCTTTGTTTTTTCTCTCTCCTGTCCTGTAGTGCTAGAAGCAGTTCTGTTTTACAGGTCAGCTTTTTTTTTTTCCATTTGTAGCCTACATCTTTTTTTGTATGTGTAAGGTTTTTTTCATGTGAGTAATCCCACTAAAATCATTAAGTCCACTTACATGAGTAATAAATATATTGAAATTCCTTGGGGAGTCCTAAGCAGAAGAATTTAACAAAATCAAGTGAAGTACAAGCTGGACTTCAAAAAAGATATTTATCTTTTTGTTTAAATGATTTGATTATTTTTTTTTTTTAGTTTTTTTGTCATTTCAACTTTTTGTTCAGGAAAGGGCAGTAGTTTGAAAACTAGAACTGGCTTGGAACACACCTACATTTTTAGTGCAATAGAAGAGTTGGCATCCTTATACTGTGTTTTATTACTCTTCCTATATTTGTTGTGACATTAACATCTGTGACAAAAGTAATTACCAAGGAGAAACTCCTCAAAGCCAGATGAGTGCAGCTGGTAATTCATATTTTTTAATCTCAGTTGTGTGGTTTTTATCTTGATTGTTTTGGGGTTCAGTTCCTCAAAATACTCTCTGCCTTTTGGCCACAGACTAGCAAGTCTGGCCCTGGCACATGTGCTTTGATGCTATTGGAGTTTATACAGAGAGAAATGAGGCATAGCCAATAAAAGCAGAGAGAAAAGGGTTGAAGTCAGGAGAAAATGCCACAGAAAACACCTGATGTCTCTGTCACTCCTCAGCTTGAGTTAATACCCATGGGAATCACAGGGAAAATTTTCATGACACACTTGGTTCTGTCTCTGTTTCAGAAACTGAAAGTTCAGTTTCTGTGACTGAACTTCTTAAAAGCATAAAGTAGCCTTCATAACAAGGTGTGAAACCCAGTAATAGATCTATACCCTGATCCAGTCCTCAGTGTTGTAGCAGGCATTTAATGCAAAATTATTTACTACCAGATACTGAAATAGGCATATATTACAATAAGCATATTTTGAATTTAATTACTTGTTTGAAAAACGTAATTTTATTATGGGATGGATCGTACCTCTGCAGTTTGGTGTATCAGTTGCACAGTCCTTTTAAATTATACTTCAAAAGATTCAGATCTGTGCTGCAGCTGAGGTTTTACTGTTTGCAGTTAAACAGGCAGAGTCACATTAAAGAGTTTCTTTACAGCCTTGCTCCTTTCGTTCTCACCTGGACAGATTTTTTGGAGTAAATTAAGTTAGATTTCTTGGTAAGGTGGTTACTGTGAGTCAAAGTATTGTTTGCCTTAGTCTTTACTTGTGCTTGGTGGGCAGTTTGCTCTAGGAAAAAAATAAGGTGGAAAGTCTTTCCATGCTGATAACCTAGTGTGTGAAGTCAGACTTAAATAGAATTGTTAAAAGGATTTTGTTTGTTTGTTCGCTTGTTTGTTGTTTTTTCTAGTTGTTGTTTTGTTTGTTTTTAATTTCATTTAAAATACAGCTACCCTTCTGCGTTGTTGCATTTAATCAGGAATAATGAGTAAATAAACATAGAATCATTCAATGCCTTTAGTTTATACATACATATACATATATAGCAAACTGCCAGCTGGAAATCTGCTTTATTGAGAAGCACTGTTTGTTAGTTTATTCCTCTAGGAAGTATTTGCAATGGTACAAGAGTGGACAAAAAAGAAACTTACCTTTTGGTGCTCCAGGCAGTGAGTGCTTCAGTGCACTGCCACACTGGAAGCGTTTAGCCCTTGATGGTCTTCCTGCATGTTGAATTCTTTCCTGTGGCCAATCTCAGTGGCAAGGCTGAAAGGTTCCCTTCACACTCCTAGTAGACAGATGTGTTCCTTTAAGTGTGTGGGAATGTCTCTCTAATCCTTTTCCATTCCTCAGCCTGAGCAAGGAATAATCTAACATCCTCTGACACTATAAGAGAAATCCTGTGCTTATGAAGTTATGACATTTCTCTCTCTGTAAATTACAATCAAAAAAACTTTATGAAAACAAATATTTAAATTTCAGTGTCAAAGACTTCAGTCAGAAAGAACAAAGGCTTGGGACTGTCAAAAAGACTAAGCCCTACCAGGCAATTTTTGTGCAATATTTGGCAAATTGGATAATCTTATTGGAAAATGAACTAAATTAATTAGAGCATGAATGGCAGTATTAATCAGAAGCAGAAAGTTTGTATCCCTATTTTGATTTAAATCTGCTGCCTCTGAAAGGCCTCATGCTCCATTGCTTTGCTTTTTAGTCTTTGGGTGTTTTATTTGTGTGCCTTGTACTTTCAGCCAAACTGACTATTCATCAGACTCAGATTTCAGTGCTGCCTGATTGTGAGATTTTTATGCCTCATACAATTCCAAAGTCTCTTAATGTGATTCTGAAAACAGTGTGTCCACAGCCATGTCATCTGGACCTGTATAGAAAATATCTGGGGGATGTGATAAAATGAGAAAAGCATGCTGTTCTTAACATGGGCTACTTAAACTGCAAAAACAGGCAATGCTCATGGGATATACCTCTGTACTACAGCAAAGAAGAGAAGCTCTGCTGCATAAAAAACCTGTCCAAAACCTGCCATGCTCTTGCTGTCATGAACTAGGATGGATTTTTGCCAAAGTCAATATAGAACACAGTATTAACTTTTGTCAGCAATTTGTGTTTACTTCCATGAGATGATGAGCCATGATGTCAGAACTGGAGAGGTTTCCTTGGAAATTGAAGCATGTTCCCTGTAGAGGGGATAAAGGCAAATCCTGAGTCTTTTTTTTTTTTTTTTTTTTTTTTTTTTTTTGCCACAGTGCTGGAGAGGGGATCTCTTCTGTAAGAATGTTGTCTTTTAATACATATCATGACAGGAGTTTGAGAGATGAACTCTGCTGGAAATGTAAAGGACGCCTTTGTGTGAGCTAAAAGACTTTCTGAACTGCCTTAAGTTTTACTGCTCCTCTGATTTTTGCTTTAATCAGTACAGTATCTATGCCAACTAACTTAAACACTGTAGCATTCATTTTCCTGGATTATTTTCCTGGCATCATCATATGATCATTCGCCATAATGTCTTTGAGGTGTTCTCCTTTTCCACAGACTTCATCTTTCCATGTCTGTCCCACAGTCTTTTCCACTGCTGCTCCACTGGCTCTAAATCACACCTCTAAGGGAACAACATTCGTGCTTTGGGAACATTAAGTCTTTCCTCTGGGAATAAGACCTTGGCTGGGCTGTCCCGTCTGGGGGTTACCGATTTGATCAGCTTCTTTTAATGTGGCTCGTTTCTAAAGGGGCAGATACAGAAAAAGAAAAGGTAGTGTTGAAAAAACAAGTGCTTCAAGTTGACAAATATTTTAAATTTTACACTGTGTTAAAATTATGTGTAATCTGTTCTTCCTTAAGGCTCTCAGTCTAGAGAAAGTGTTAGGGACTCTGCTGTGACAAAGTTAGATCCTTTCCAATCTGTAACATATTTTGTTGTTTTTTTCCTGCTGTTACAGTGGCATATCCAATGTGTCTGCCTTTCAGAAAAAGGTACTTCTTGATCTCTTGGAGGGACACATAGGCTGTTGGTCTCCAGTGTAGGGACAACTATCAGATGCATAATGCTTGAGCTTTGTTTTGTTCTGACCACCCAGCTCAGACCACCTTATACTTCATCTCTTCATGTCTATACCAGAACAGAATAATCAGAACAGTGATCAGAGCAATTTTACAAAGCAGACCTACAGTAGAAAGAGATCATTAAAACAGTGTTCTAAAACCAAATACTGCCCATAGGGTCAGACTGAGGGGCCTCAGCCTATGAGGTAGCAGAGCATATTCTTTCTGGTGACTACATAGGAAGCACATGTAAGATAGGTAACTCTGAAGCTGTTATTAGTTGAAAAATTCCATCATCTTCTTCTGAACTGCATTCAGTGTGGATTGTTAGGCAAATGGTCACTGTTCAATCAGCAAACCAGAAATAACACTATGCATTGATAAGGATTAATATAGCTGTGTGGATTAAAGGAAATTATGACACAATATAATCTAAATATCTGATATCCCCAAGATCAGTGTTGTGTGGTTTTTTGGTGTGGATCCTCTCCTCCACTCTCTTTTGCTCCTCTTCTGTTCAACCACGGTATTTTAAATCTATCATATTAGAAATTGCATTAAAATCAGAGTTATTTTATTTTCTGTATGCAGTTCTCAGACGAATTCTCTGAAACCATGTGAATACTGTAACTTTGCTTAAGTTAACTCATGTGAAGCTGTGCAAATATTGACTAATTACTCTTCTAAGTACTAATTTCACAGATGGTTTATGCTATAAAACCTTTGAAATGAGGTAAGGTAAAGCCAAAGCAGTCCTTGGCCACAATGCTATACTTTTTGTGGGTACTAGTGTTTGGTGTCTGCACTTTGCAGAAGCAACAAAAATAAAGGCATGCATGATGAGTAGTGTAACCATAGTGCCAGATGAACAAAGTGACAGACTTTCATCCCATATATTAAAAAAATGCTCTTTCTATGTATTAGTATTTGTGAATACCTTTTAGTTCCACTTTGTTCCACACAGTTTTGTTAGTTGGAACTTAAAGATGTGCAGCTAAATACACTGGAAAATGAATTTAGGATTTTAAGGAAAACCAGTTTTAAAAGGCAAGTCCAAGCGTTTGAGATGAATTTTGCTGAAACATTTTGTCCAGCAAAAGGACAGACTGTTTAGGGTTCAAGTCAACTTGGTAAAATCCAATTGTAAAGTCTTTGATAATTAATTTTGAGTAACTAATGAATTTGCAGAAAGAAATAGCATGTATTCAAGTGGAAGTGAAGACAAACAAATTGGGCAATATTCATTGCAGCTAATCTGCCCTGCTGCAGCAGTGTCCTGATAGTCACAAAAGAATGTGAAAACAGAGGAATGATTAAAAATATAAAAATAGCAATTTGGAACAAATAATCTTCAAATACTTACTGCATGTTATTACAGAGTCCACATAATGCTGCTACCTTCATCATGGATTCATGGATACTTGGAGCAGCTACATCACTTACAGTCTTTCTAATTCATGAAAGTGTATTACGTCTTCCTAAAAGCATAAGTGATTAAGTAATCCTGCTAATTTTGTTGCATGGCATTGGTTTCTTATCTGTTTTGCTGTTATTGTTGTTTTGGGTGTTTTTTGTGATTTTTTTATTGTTGATGTAGTAGTTGTGAGCTACTTTTTAATTAAGACATCCTGTATCATTGCTGTAGAAGCACTCATATAAGTATCATTGAGAGTTTCAGTGACCAGTTGTGATCTTTCCAGGTCCTTTCCAGAATCCTGCATGGTTGTGGTTGTACAGGTGTTGCTTGACTTCTTAAGCCTTAAGTACTGCTTCCTAAAACTGTGTTACTGAAATATTTTGAATCCAGCTGTGTGGTAGCTGGTCATTGGGTTAAGAAGTGATATGAAATACGAAAGTTTTTTTTTAATCTCAGAGGGACACTAAAACCTTACAGTAACTATTTTGAGTTTCTGACTACTGCGTTTTAAAGCTGACTTAGCTGTGTGGCAGAGGGTCAGCATCACCGACATACTGATTTATAGCTTCAATTCAGGCCATGTGTATTTCCAGATACACATGGAACCAGCAGGGATCATCAAGGCCAACTCTTAAGTAAATGGCCCATGCTGGTATTGGACCCACAACCTGGTGTTATTAGCACCATGCTCTAACTAACTGATCTGATCTCAGGTTTGCATATACTTTGAAAAGAAACACAGAATAGTTATGGTTGGAAGGAACCTTTGGAGATCATCCAGTCCAACGTCCCTGCCAAGGTAGGGTCAGCTGAGAGCAGGTTACACAGGAATCTGGCCAGGTGTGTTTTGAATGTCTCCAGAGGAAGAAACTCCATAGTATCTTTGGGAAGTCTCTTCCAGTAGTCTGTTACCCTCAATGTAAAGAGACTTTCTCATGTTGAGGTGAAACTTTCTGTCTAGGGCCATTGCTCCTTATCTTGTCTCTGGACACTACTGAAAAGTGTCTGGCACCATCCTCTTGGTACCCCTCTTTGAGATATTTATATGCATTAATGATATCCACTCTCAATTTTCTCCAGACTAAATAAGTCCTCTTCCTCAGTCTCTCCTCATAGGAGAGATGCTCCTGACCCCAAATCATCTTTGTGACCCTCTCCAGTAGTTCATTGTCTCCCTTGTCCTGAGGAGCCCACAACTGGACGCAGCACTCCAGATGCAGCCTCACCAGGGCCAAGTGGCGGCACAACGCCCTCAACCTTCTGGCCATGCTCTTCCCAATGCACCTCAGGACACCCCTGGCCACTGCCAGTTCATGGACAGCTTGTGATCCACCAAGAGTCCCAGCTCCTTCTCCTTCTGACCTGTACTGACACTTGGGGTTGTTCCTCCCCAGGTGCAAGACCCAACACCTGCCCTTGTTGAACTCATTAAGTTTCTCTCTGCCCAACTCTCTAGCCTATCAAGGTCCCACAGAATAGCATCAGAACCTTCAGGTGGATCAGCCACTCCCTCAGTTTAGTGCCATCAGCAAGCTTGCTGAGGGTACATTCTATCCCTTCATCTGGGTCATTGATAAACAAGTTGAACAAGAATTGTCCCAGTATTGATCTCTGGAGAATGCCACTGACTACAGGCCTCCAGGTGGATTCTGAAAATGTCTTTAACAGTTTCTTGAATGCAAATCATTAATTGACTAAATATACATTTGAGGAGTCCTTTAATGTTATATTATTTATACAGTTTGTAGCATCTGATGATCAGATAAATGTGTTCGCTATTGCTACTGTTTGTGAACCTCAACATTACTCTGTTTAGAGACATTTTGAAAAAGAATTTGTGTGCATACATTGGAAGATACTTAACTTACTAAATAAACAGAAGCATTAGCCCTTGTAAAGGAAATCCTTTGCGAGACAGATGTATGTACACAGAAGTTTCTCAGGCATCAGTAAACCTTTTATCTCTTTGTGCTGCTTTTATGTTTCTCTGTCTCAAAATGGATGTCAACTGGAAACAAGTATTACAGTGTCCTAAAGTGGTAAAATTGTTTAAAAGGGAATTTGAGCTATAGGAACAGTTATGGTACTATTTTAATAAAGTAAGTTAGACCTTCAGTGGAGAAATCACATACAAGAAGCAGAGTGCTGCAGCACTCAAGGCTGTGGAATTGCTTCAAGTGGGAAAAAATTAAGAGAATATACTCTGATTGTTGATATCTCTTCATTTGGTGAAGGTGTTGAATAGCACTACCTCCTCTGAAGATAGGAAAACCTCAGCTGTTTGGCAAGGAGGATTGTTTAATCAGAGTTCAAGCTTTCATTAGCAATAAAAAGAGGGTATATATTTGTGATGTTAGATATGATGTTAGACTTGAACTTGCAAAACGTTGTTTTTGCTTGTGTTTTTGCTTGTATTTCTGCTTCTGGTAATGTGTATTTCCTCATTACTGGCCTGTTTTCTCTATTTTTCTAGATTTTGTCTTTTCTGTTCCTTTTTTTCCATTCAGTTTTTAAGTTGTTGAATACCTCTTCATGTTCTAGCATATAGTCTGTGTCAGTCAGATTCAGTTTTCCTTAGAACAGCTAAATATTTTTACAGAACATTTTGGCTCTTATGCTATTGTGGGTTTTTGTTGTTGTTGTTTGTCTTTTTTTTAATCTTGTAAAGGTTCTTTGCTCTGACAATTAGAACAGTATGCAATCTATGTAAATGAGTCCACATTAAGTAGAAATCAGAATATACTATTCCTGCTTTGAGGCAGCTTTTCACTATGAATTTCAGAAGAACTTTTAACAACTAAAATACCTACAGAAATGTTTTCTTTCTTCTTTATGAGATATACCTGTCATTTTTTCACATGAGAGTCATACAGAATTATCTTCTTATAACAACAAATTTATTTGGGTATAGACCAAAATTGTTTGAAACTGAAGAGCTGTATTATTTTGCCTACAGCCCACCTCCCTCCATCTCCTTTCCCTTTTAACCTAGATGGTTGGCATTCATACCTGTTTTCAATCCTTATGCACCTCCTGAAATCTTGGGTTTTTTCACGGATTATGATTGAGATTACAGCAATCAAAAGACTTGACATACATTGTGGGCTACTCCAGTGGCATTCTCTTCACTACACTATTAATAGAAATGAAAAATATATGGATATTTTTTAGTATGAAGTAAAAAAATATTTCATTAGGCAATTTGTGGGGTTTTTTTTGCAATAGCTATATTAAAGCAGAGAAGTAGAAATGGTAGGCACAATTTAAAAGAGTTTAGACATACTGTACTGAGTGTTCAAAGCCTGTATCTAGCTTGCTAAATTTTAAAAATAAGCAAAGGGAGGAATATCTTAACTTATAGTAAGTTTTTCAAACTGTAATAGAACATTGTTCCAATAAGTGCATTAAAATGTGCATGTCTCTTTTTTTCAGACAAGAGCAGGTCAGTGTTCTGTATCAGAACATACACATAGCAGAACCAAGATTAATCCAGCCATATGAGCATGTCATTAAGAACTTCATCCAAGAGATAAAACTTCAAAGCATAGAGATGGAAACTCTGGCCATAGCAGTAAAAAGGTATAGTGAATTGTGTTTCTAATTCAGTTCTGCAGTTTCTTTTTTTTTTTTTTTTTCTCATGCTTCTTTTGATTTAACTACTGAGAGTTAATGCCAAAATATGCAATGCAAATATTTCTGTAAACTGAGTTCTGAAGTTAGTTTGTATGCATATCCTTGTGCATAAGAACATATAGCAGCCTGCAAATGATAAGCTGTTCATACTTTCAATAAATTCTGGACTGAATTTTGCAGATTCTGTTGTTAGTTAAATGCCTTAAAACATTTTGACTCCTCTTCCTTGGCTGCAGCTTTGAGTTTTGTCATATATGTCCACTCTCCTTCCATTTTAGAATTTTTTTTTTTTTTTTTTTTTCTTCTTTTTTCTTCATGAGCTTCAAGGAGTGTATTTCCCTGTTTTAACTACCTGGCACTGTCAGACTCACATCATGACTGCCAAAACCAAACAGATTGGACAGAGATCTTGTATGTGTGGGTGATGCAAGTTGCTTTTGAAGTCTCTTCATAGGATATCGAGAGGCACCTTTTATCTTTGTAATTAATTTTAAAAATGCAGCTGTGATGTATTTCATGCTAATCATCAGCTCGCAGCTATTATTTAAAATCTAATTTGCCAGTTATTTTGAATTACCTTCAAATTTTCATTCAGAGATTTTGAATTATCTTCAAAATAATTTGGGGTTTAGGCTCCCAGCTGCACCAGTTTCAAGGTCTGGGCAATGTTAAACTGTTTCCATGTCTGTCTGTCTAATTTGTTTCAGTTGAGGTAGGCAGATGTGTTTCACAAAGTGTTTCTTCAAGCCAGAGGGCAATTCGTAAGTGAATATTTTCTTCTAAATTTTAGAGCTCAGGACAAAGCAGCAGTTCAACTCAGTGAGTTAGAGGAAGAGATGGAACTACGGATACAGGCTGCAGAGCATAAAGTTAAAAAGGAAGTGAGTATTTTATATTTACAGAATTTCATAATTACTAAACTCACAGTGGTCTTAAGTAGGATTGATGGCCATGTGTGGTTTTGATCCTGATGAACTGACTCAAAGCTGCTGTAGGCAGGGCTTGGATAAAAAAAAGGCTATCCATGAGATAAAAAAATGAATTATCTTAATGTTTTCCTAAAGAGGAATATCTGCTTAGGTGTAATAAACCTAGAAAAAAAAAGTCTTTCCCTTTTGTGGAATATACTGGCCAAGAAGAGTTTCTTTCTGAGACCAGTATTGGAAACAGTATGGAGAAAATGATATTTCAGCACTAAATAATGCAATCTAGTTCTCCTAGTAAAAGAATGGATGTAGAATTTAATGTTTGGATTGTTTGGTCCTGCTTTGTGTGTAATGAAGCAATGATCTTCTTTCCTCCATTCTTCTGCAACTACATTTTAGAGACTTAAGAGAGGGTAACTGTGATAACAGCATGTGAGGGCCTAGGCCTCTAAAACTTCATGGGAAATTCTGTTTTGATCTGTTCAATTTTAACTGTTGTTTCAGCCCACTTGCTGTCTATATGAAAAGGTGTAAAAATCCTCTTCTTTTACCCAGGGAGAGATACATTAGAGCCACATATAACTGCATAATTCAAAGGAGCAAGACCAGCTCCCTGCTTCATTTTGAGTTGGTACTACATTCATTTAAGATAAGCCAAACTTTATATGGGCATAAGAGTACAAGTTTGTGGAAGTGTTCTAATGCGGGCATAAGAAATACATTAATTAAAACATATACTATGGGCATAATTATTGCTCAGTAGGACACACAGTATACTGAACATCTATATTTATATTTGCTGTGAGTTCTTTCACCAGAGTATTTGCAGAGCCAGAGGCAAAAAAGTGCTGTCTGCCAACTTGCTCATTTTAAGTAGTTCGCACTAATTGATACTAAAGGTAAATGGTATTCTGATAGATTTACTTCAAATAGCTTTTTTTTCCTCTACAAGAGAAAACAGTCCTACCACACCCTAAAAGCCTACTGTGTTTCTAGAAACAAAATATAATGGCATAAAAATGTTAAAGGTATCACCTCTGCAAAAAAAGGTGTGTTTTAATATGTTTAACTAGTGGTAATGCAGTAGAGATAAATTTTCACTTCCAGAGAAGCTAAGTTGGTAATGTTTAGAAAACAAATACATTTTCTCTGAAAAATCACTGTTCTCAGAAAATGATAAATTACTGAAAAAGCCCTGAATACTCTTTTTTCACTGCTTTAAAAAGATGACTGGGATTTGAGTGTTTGCTTACTCTGAGAACATCTACAGTTATGTTACTAGGATTATGCAAAAGTCGATCTTCTATGTATTTTCTGAATCTAGTCTGTATTCTCAGTCACTGTTTGCATCTAGCCATAGGTATGAAAGATGATCTGTTAACTTGTTTCTCACAAGGCTCTTTTAATTTTCACTCTCCAGTGTTCCTTGTAGCTCCTAGCTCCACATACCGCACCTACTAAAACGCCCTAAGAGTAAATGTTGAGTTATTTACTTTGTGGGAATGTACTAAGCCATTAATCTTAATGTCTGTAATCAAGGCTATTGTTTGTCAGAGTGATCTCACTCATGCCACCGGGACACCTGCTTCTGCATGAGCCTATCCTGTATTATGTTTCTTCAAGGGAGGCAAATAGTTACCAAACAATACTTAGGAGTCTATGTAGTTGGCAACAGTAGGGGAATCCACCTTAAATTGATTACTTTGATTATTGTGTCAGCGTTACCTACAGGAAATTCTAATTCTAAATACTAAGCAAAGTCCATGTAGGCCTCTTCCATGTGAAAATTCAACCTGTCTGTTAGCTCCACTTGTTGCTGCATTCTGGTCTCTTGTGTTGTGAAACTGGAGTGACTGGAGTGAGTGAAACACACCAGTCTACAGCACACCACACACACTATTCTTCTCATTGTAGTTGATGCGGCCTCTTTCCAAAACCTCTCTGTTTTGATTAAAATAAATGTCAGAATGCTGTACTTGGTTTGATACTCGGTCTGAGTACTGTATGCAGATAATGGTGTTTAGACTGAGCACCTGTGCTGCTTTCAAACACATTGAGAAAATTAAACCCACTCCAGCTGTCACCTTTTACCTCCTCTGCTCTTTCCAGCAATAGAGGATACTAGGAGAAGTTATAAACTAGAATTAAAGTAAACTGGAAAGCTGCAATAATCAAAAAATATTAATAATACAGGGTATACAAGGCAAAGAGAGAGTTTTACCCACAAAAGGGCATTCACTACTGAAGGTTGCCATGGGCAGTACTTGCTGCAGTCTCTAAACACAGGCAAAATGGTGACCATCCTGCTGTGGCTCCCTATTCCACACGAAGGAAAACAAAGGCGGCATGTCTGGGGGCTCCCACAGCCCAGTCTCCTTCCCCTGGACCTGAAGTATGGGAAGACAGGGAGAACCGAAAACCTGGAAGGAGAGCTTGTCTGAATAAGGAGTTATGCTGCCAAGATGCTGATTCCAGTGGTGGTGGCAGTACCAGTGCAACCTCTCTCTCTGGGGCGGTGACAGCAGTGCAGATGTCTGGACTCTCTCTCTGTGGTGATGGCAGCAGCCGTGGGACAGCAGCTCCAGTGGCTCCAGCAGCTGCAGCAGTGGCTTTATCCCAGTGCTCAGCAGCTGTGCAGTCCTGATTCCAGTCTGGCGCACACCCTGCCATGCGCCTGATAAAAGATGGCACTGCTTTCTTTCCATCCATGGCATTTTTTGTGCTGAGACCATCCTGGTGATGTCGGTAGTATTGAATAGACGGCACTGAAACCACCCCCCTTGTCTCTGCTCCTGGGACAGTACCATTTGAAGCTAGAGATGCTGTCATCTGCTTGCCTTTTACTGACATGGGCCTGTAACATTCCAATACTTGCAGGGAAAAAAATTTAAAAGAAAAACAGAAGTAAAAAAGTAAGTGACATTGAGAATGTTAAGCACAGGAATCATGAATAAAAAGCACTGAAACACTTCGCTTTCATGCCATCATTTTATTTCCATGAGTGTTTTATAAGTGGACTGCAATTAGAGGATCAGAATCTATGGATCTTAAGGAAAGGACAGAATGAGAACACACATTTGTCTGAGTGAAAAGTATGTGCTTTCCAAAAGGATGAATGAATTTTTTAATAAGCATTTGAAACTTGTCTTAAATTCTAATGAGATTGAAAATACTGCAGGAGAAGCAAAAAGCTGAAGAAGCACTAAATGAGCTGAAGCGCCAGTATGACACTGAAGTTGGGGATCTTCAGGTGACAATAAAAAAACTTAAAAAGGTAAGTGAGTTGAAGACTGGTGAGTTTTTTAAAGTGTTTTAAGAGATTTGACCTTACGAAATGCCTCCCTCAAGATGGATAATCATAATTATAGTTTATAATTTAATTTGTATTAGTAAATGGCAACTGCAGATAATTCTTAAGTTGTGTTGTCATTCTGTGCTTTTGTATTCATGCTGTGTAATTTGTTGAAATACATAGGAAAGGGAGCAGCAACTATTACCTAAATTCTGTGGCTTAACAATTTTCTAGGTCCATCAGGTTATTAACACTGAACTTACCTAGTCTTGTATTTGGTCCATTAGAAATAGTCCAATATATTGCCACAAAGTATTTGTAATTTATACATAAAGATGGAATTAGCAGTCCAGATATAGTAATTTACAGTACTATAGTGCCTTCTGGAACCCAACTGCAATCTGATCTTGTAAGTTTATAGCTAGTAGTAAACAAATATCAGGAATAATGTTTTGGGATATTTTGTAATTTGGGTTTAATTTTGATCTTGATTTTTGCTGTAAGTTTTACCAGAATTATAGCAAGCAAAGTGGATATATTTTTTGGAGTTTGTATTTAATTGCACTTAAAAGATCATTCATAGAAATGAAAATTTCTCGCAAGAAGCATGGGATCTTCTTGTCCAAATACTACATAGTTGAGGTAGTAATAGGTTTTTATATTTTTTTAAGTTAGTGTTTCTATCTGTTTCTATCTTAATAGCTTGTCTTCTATGTCACTAGTTATGAGTATTTTATACCCAAATAGTGCAAAATGCATACCAGTTTTCTAGAAAGCCAGTAATTTTTGAAACAATGCTGTCTGCTAGTACATTCGGAAAAAACTCTTAAGTTTTAAAAACTTCAGCAACTTTTAAGGATAATTTATTGTAATTTCCATAAAGTTGTTTTTTTAAATTAGAAAATAAAATCAAATACATTAATTGTGCATTTTTTTAATACTTCAAGCTGGAGGAGCAATCCAGATGTGTCAGTCACAGGGAAGATGTAGTTGAATTGAAAAAACGAATACATGATATGTTGCTGGTAAGAGATTATTATCATTGACATATTAATTTAGCCTCAGTTTTAGTATCTTCAGTACAGATTGTTGTACTTGGGGGGATTTGGATTTTGATTTTTGGTTGGTTGGGTTTGTTTTTTTTCATTTAGTACTGGTAGGCTAGAAAGTAAACTTTTAAAGTCTTGGGTAAGTGTATGTGGATCTTTTAAGTTGAAAAGTAGCTCTTTAAATGTATACCCATCCTATGTAGGACATTTAGAGATGGCTTGAGATGACGTGGTCCCATTTTTTAGTAACTGAATGGAAAAATAAAAGTTAAGAGATTCTTGCATGTTAATTAACTGACTTCTCTCTTGATTTAGTGTTCTTTCATGTTCTTTCCCTCTCTATGCCAAATTATATAGTGTTTCATTTTTATTTAACTTTGATTTTTCTCCTATTATTATATCAACATTTCGTGGAGGTGACTATGACAGTTAACATCTAATATCTTCCTTTTTTGAAGGAAAATCAGAGACTTAAGAAAGATCTTTTAGAAGCGCAGACAAATATAGCTTTTCTACAGAGTGAATTAGATACCTTGAAAAGCGAATATGCAGATCAGTCTTTCAACACTGAGAGGTAAGTTACTTCTACATGATGATATTTTCACCAGGGAAAAACCAAATCTATTTTCTGATGTAATAATTATGTATGCAGTTGGCAACTGCTATTTTCTAAATTTGCCTTAAAGGGCAGGTACATGTTTGACAGCATGTCATCAATGCTGTTCACTTTTGTTGTTAGGTTTCTGAAAGAGCAAGTTCTGGCTCTGATGCAAACTCTCATAATCATGCAAGAATATCCACTGATTTTAGTGGGACTTTATTAGGAATAAAACACCAGTACAGCATCAGGCATTTTTTTTTTCTTCATGGCTTGCACTCACATGAGTATCTGTATAAATGTTATGGAGAATAGTTTTGGAAGCCTTCCATGTCTATCTTAACCATTTGTTTTTCTAAAGTGAATGAAAGCTACTTCTAGTTACTCTTTTAAAGGAGAGCATAAAAGTCAATTTTGTTGTGTGGTTATCTTCAGATAATATAAATTATATTTCAAGGGAAAAGGAGACAGTCCCTATGTATTTTGTACATCTTTCATTTTTCATTCAATCTTTGTTGAGTTACAATGGCAGAGATTCATGAATCTACAAATGATCTTACTTTGCATTAAACTGCTCTCAGCATATTTCAGCATAAATGTAAACTCTGCCAAGGGCAGTATGGTGAGAATACAAGATTATCCTGTTAAGTATAAGTTAATTTAAATTTGGTGTTTGTTTTTATTTTGTTTTGTTTTGGTTTGGTTTTTTTCCAGGGATCTAGAAATTATCCGAGAGTATACTGAAGACAGAGACAATCTGGAAAGACAAATTGAAATACTTCAGTAAGTTTTTAGTAATTCAGGTTTTTATTATCAAAGTTTGTCCCAATGTATTTGGGATAAATGTCTTTGAATGCAAAAGATTGGGTTGAAGATTGGGAAAAAAGTGCCAAGTGAAAATACTGAAATGGCCTAAATTATCATAAAATGTGTTGTTCTCAACTGTCATAAATGTTACTGTGGTATTAACCCTACTGTGGTACTGACCCACTAACACTTCAGTTGGTTTCTTTCCATTTCTTTTCTTAGCCCCACAAACTTTAATTTCTTTCTAATAAGCTGAATGCAATTTGAGTCTCTACATGCTATCATAAAAATTATTGCCTGGCTCCTTTTTCTATTGGCTTTGCTTCTCCAGTAACTTCCTTGTCTTATTGTTGTCTGGAAAGTACTAAGAGTGTGCCATACATACAATAGGTGCCCAGGAAGGGTCACCATGAATAGATTTTTTTATATCTTCATTTAATTTGTTTATCTAAACAAATTCTTTCTTTCAAGCAGATGAATTGTATTTGTCTTCAGTATCCCCTCAGCAATACTTAAAGGGTAGTCATTTTGTACAGAAATGTTGTGTGTGGGGGTTTTTTTGTGACCATTCCTATGGTATTTTTTTTTTCCACTTAGCTGACCAGAGACCATGCTGTAAAAGTGAAAATGGGCTTCCTGGGCTGCCACTGAAACCTAAAATTCAGAGTGATTTTTTCAGATAATTTGAGTATTCAGTTTGAGTATCTGTCACTGTGTTTCTAAAGAAAAAAAAAGGTGTTTTAAAAGTATTTTAAATAGCGTTTCATATTTTCTTCAGTTCTGAAAGTTAAACTGTTTTCTTGTTAGATCAGCTAATAGAAAATTACATGACAGCAACGATGGTTTAAGAAGTGCACTTGAAAACAGTTTCAGCAAGTACAACAGATCATTGGTATGTATTTCTGATTTTGTTACATTGTCATGGAAGGTGTGAGAATAAACACAGCAAATTTAAATTGGTACCTCAGTGGGTACTCAGAAAATTGAATTTTATTCAGTGGACTCACTGTGGGAATACTCCTGTGTAGTTTTGTTAGATTTTAATTATATTTTGTTGAAACATGGCTGCTTTCTGAGGTGCTTTGGAAACTAACTGGGTTTTTTTTTAGAATGCTGTGATATTTAATGAGGTGAATAAATCAACAGTTTTTCTTGTGTTAAAGGGAATGTATTTGTGTTGTGTATGGGAGTGTCCTACCATTGACAACACACTTTTTCAGAAAACTGCCCTTTTTTAGTAGCAAGTTCTTAACCCAACTTGAACTTTTGTCCAGGCAAGTTACTGGGAAAATGAATAGCATGGACTACTGGATAGAGACCTTAGTCAGATCCTTTTGGGCTCTCAGAACTACATTGGAGTCTCTTATAACAAATGTCACCTGACATCCTCCAAACTAGAGAAAGAAATGCTTGAAAGTAAGAAAAAACCTGCTGTCATTTTGCAGTCCTGTGAAACCTGTTAAAACTCTTAAAACTAGTGATTAGGCATCATAAGAAAAGCAGATAGCTTTTTTAGAAGGATAGAGCCAGAATGATGGGCCCACAAAGACAATACTGCACAGGAAGGAGGAAAATAGGGGTCAGGTGACTGCCTGTTTCCAGTATTCCATACCAGTGAACATGAGTGCTTTTTGCTGGTACAAGCTACCAGAGATTTGCTACAGATGTAACAGTGGATACCATTTCCTACTGTCATGCCTGGAAATATAAATGAGCATATTACAGAGAAGACAGAAGAAGCTGTTTCCAGTGAATAAATAAATGGAGGCACAGCAGATTGTACACAATACTTTGTCACAGTCAAGACCTTTCCTTCACTATCTCTCTCAAGAAATAGGAGGTAGCTCTCCTGAAACTAGCCCAGCTAGTGACAGTTCCCTTTTTTTTTGGTAGTCAGCATGCCATAGTCTAAATATCACTTTTCAAAGCTTAGCATTTCAGAGTCTTCATGTGTAGTCAATGAAATCATCCTCTTGGAAATTCTATTCTTTTTAGTGGTTGGACATGTTTAGTAGGTTCCATAGTATAAAGTTTAGTAGGTTCCATTAGTATAAAGGCAGTAGTGATGCTTAAATGCTACAGGTAATAGGCCTTCTGACCCTCAGTAATATATGAACTATGAAGTTTATTTAAGTGTAAGTAGCTAAATATATATATATATATAATATAAAGCATGTATTAAATGCATCCGGTTTGTCATTTTGATGATGCACACTTTTTTCTCAAAAAATCTAGATACTTCCTCTGTGTTCATAAAAGTTTTAATGCATTTATTACTTATCTGTTGCAGCGGTTAGCAAATACCTCACCAGGAAGTACCATTTCTAGAAGCAGTCCTAAATTTAATGGTGAACATTCTCCTTTGAACCCACAGTATGACAGGTAAGCCAGACTTGCTTTTGTTAATTTGAAAATTACTTGTTTTAGAAGAGCAGATTACTGTTAAGTAAGAGGCAGTAGTTCTGTCTGATTTAGAAGTAATGTGTGACCATAGCATATGATCCAAAATATACTGAAATCAATAGGAATTTTCTCAATTACTTCAGAAAGCTCAAGATAGCCCTCTTCAGTGGAAGCCATAAACTTATGGAGAGTTCAGACAGCCTCTTGTCCGGTCTTGGCCTCTTTTGATTCTAGTTTGCTTCTCAGTCTCGTTGTCTCCAAGAAATGGTAAAACTCTTCTGAGGGCCTTTGTTAGCCTTCCTCAGTACCTGAGAAATAAAACGTTTTTGGTTTTGTGTTCAGCTTGTGTGCCTTTTTTCCCATGTAACAATTACTACAATTGTGAGCCTGATTCTTCAAAAGAATAAATCACCCTATCTCACACTGACGTGTGAGAGTACTGAATGCACTTGGATGTAAGTGGTGGGGTAAGAGTACAATACCAGTAAGTTATCTAAATGCAATTAGATGATCAGTATTTATTTTTGTACTTACTGGATACAGATCATTGTTCAGAACTTCCTCTCTTCACTCACTGAAGACAGTGGGTATTGGAAGCAACCCAGAGTGCTGTCAGTCATGCTATGCTGTCACACTTGGTTTTTTAAAAAGTTTAAACAGTTTTTACATCAGCAAAAATGTGTGTCCTTACTCAATTGATAGATTATTTTGTCTTATTTTCCTTTCAGTGGTATTCCAAACCAGAGAGAGATCTCTAATAGAGGTTTTAGTAGTTGTCTTGTTTTGAAAGACAGGTGTCTGCTAGGGAGGGGCAGGACCTCCTTCAGAAGGGAGAATTCAAATCTTCTCTCTCCAAATTATTATAATTTAGAAAATTAAAGGGGCTTTCAGGCAGAGGTATGGGGATGTGAATAACAGTTCTTTACTAGTATGTATAACAAGACAAACACGCAACAACTACCGCATTAATAATAAACAGGACCAGGAACCTCGAGGGGCTTTGTTTCACAAGGCCCAGGGCAGTCTGATCTCTCAGAGCACCAGGCTGGAAGGGTGGAAAATCCCGGGCTGGTGGATGGGATCAGAAGCTCTGCCGGTGGCAGCTGGAAGGGCGGGGATGTCCCGGCAGGGCCGGGCAGTGCGGGGCCAGAGAGCAGCAAAAAGCCTCCAAGCAGGGCCGAAGGAAGGGCGGCGCTGGGACAGGGCCGGCCCAGCTCCAGCAGGGCAGCAGGAGGAGCTCAGAGTTCCAGGTGGTAGATTCCTCAGGGCCGGAGCCGGTGGGACAATGCGCTCCTCCCGCAGCCAGCAGCAGCCTCCCGTCCTCTCTGCGATGCCGAGAGCAAGAGAGAGCAGCTGCTGCCAGCCCCGTCCTTCACCTGCTTCAGAAATCCCGTTATCTCCCGCTCCAGAAACTCCCGGAGACCCAATGCTTGTAACATCCCCATTCATTCAGCGGTGTTATTCTGTTGTCTCCATGTGAGATGTGTTTGCTGGCTGTAAAGTTTTGGTTGTCACAAGCTGTCTCCTTTTTCGGAATGCACATAAGCCAGTTCCCTAATGTTGGACCCTCTGCAAATTTTTAGAGGCATATTACCTCTAAGTTGCATATTACATTCAGTAATTTTCTGAGGCAGTAACTAAAACCTCTCTAGTGGCTTAGTTACGTTGTTCTCTATAAATATTTATTAGTACCTGCCACATGATGCAATCCTTGCATTTCCATAAAAGTGAGGAATACAAGCTACTTTAGAAGAAAGTTTATGTGGTAAGACTAAGGCTTAATCTTAATGTGTGTGACTTGATAGTATCAAAAGACAGAAAAAGATGTGAATGTCCCAAAACCTGTTTGTTTTCAGTACTTTGTCTCCTGACATCAGATCAGCATTAAGAGGTATTGGTTTGCATACTAACTTATTTAAAGCAATTTCTTCTAAAAGGCATGATTTTTATTTTTTTTTTATCTGTAAGATTCATCTTGGTTTAACTTGCTTTAAGCATATATGAAATTCCCAGCATTGAATTCATGGTTCAGTGAAGTTGAAAATTGCCTACTAAAGAGCTTTATTTCAGGGAATGCCTGACAAGCTTAACTTTGTTATAGCATGCACTGTTCCTCAGGATTTTAGTGATTTGATACAGGCTAGTAGGTGCATGAATACAAAGACTGTGTATGCTTTGATATCCTACAGCAAGGATCACATGCATTCATGTGATTATTCATTAGGCTGAAAGGGTATAAAATAGATGTTTTGAATGTTACTGCATGGCACAGTGATGCCACTGTCACCCCCTTTTGGCCAGTTGCAGAGAGGAATTGGACTCAGTAACAACTTCATAATTTGGTGATTTTCCTGAGTGTACTCTGTCCTGTGTTGTGCCATCTCAGGTGAGCCCCTCAGGGAGCAAGCTGTTACTACAAGAATTGATGCTGACCTTGTCTGGTTTAGCAGTTCAATGCATCACATCCCTTCCCAACAGGGCTAAGACAGACTCTCTCTTCTCTGCAATGACTTGGAGATCTTTACTGCCTCAGTTTAGTTTATGCCTTCCTTGTCTTGCTGAAGGAGCATGGTAATTATTGTAGCCTTTGTAACCTTTTTTATAAGATTGTTGTTTTTTTTTTAAGATTCGCTCTATTAACCTTCCTTTTCTGTGATTTTATTTACATAAATAAAAGTTTTTTGTTTTTCTGTAAGCCGTACTGGCATTGCAGCATTCATTAAAATAATTTATATATT
Organism: Phylloscopus collybita; assembly: GCA_027886175.1. Classification (NCBI taxonomy): domain Eukaryota; kingdom Metazoa; phylum Chordata; class Aves; order Passeriformes; family Phylloscopidae; genus Phylloscopus; species Phylloscopus collybita. The sequence goes on from JAJNNQ010000029.1 coordinate 5,706,689, forward strand.
GAAGCATCCAGAATGAAAAAAAAACCAAAAGACTTTTGAAGGAAGGTTAAGGGAAAAGAGAGGAATTCTTTGTAAAAGTGTATGTTTTATATAGCCTACCAAACTAAGAAAAATTTTCAGTGACTTCTTCCACCATTACTGATCTCCTGAATTTGGCTACTCCCTCTTCTACATTTATAGCTGTTTCTTATTGGCATGTGTGCCTTTGTGAGCAAATGCATTCATTTAAATGAGATACAGTATATCAAGGTTGTTTTATGTCTTAGAATAGGACAAAACTAGCTAAAGCATTGTATGTATTTTTCTTTTTCTGATATCTTCATAATACATAATTTTATGAATTTTTTAGGTAGGCTTTTTTAAATTAACAGGTAGTCATAATTACTGAGACTTGGAAAGTCATTATCAGTTACACAGATTAAATAATTTAATTTGAGCTTCCCAAGATATGTAATTGAGAAAGAGAAATTCTTTGTAAAGACAAGATATGGATTGACATCTGTCTTAAACTTAACATTAGCATTTCTAAGAATTGACTGTTCCGGAAGGGCTCAGATCTTGTTGAGAAGAGCAATTATTTATTATTGGAATTTATTATATGGAATAATTTATTTTCCCCCCTCCAATATTTTCTTATTAGGTCATCTCATTCATCTTGTATTGATGAAGATTATGATTCTTTAGCCCTTTGTGATCCAATGCAAAGGATGAACTGTGAAGTTGACAGCTTACCTGAGAGCTGTTTTGACAGTGGTTTGTCTACCCTGAGAGATTCAAATGAGTATGATTCAGAAGTGGAATATAGACATCAAAGGATTTTTCAAAGGTCACAGTGTATGCAAGAAGGCTTTGGTGGTGATGCTTCTGATACAGATGTAAGTGCCAGATTTACACCTTCTCTGAGGAAGGCATTTGATTGGAGACAAAATTAGCTTCCTGTTTTTAAAATAAAATAGATCTTTGTTGACAGGCCAGTTAAAAGTAAATATGTGGGTCATGCATGTTTAAATTAATTTATGAAAACTTTTTTGAGAATGTAGAAATAGTTCTCTTTTTGTTTTTACATTTTTTGATACATTTTTGAGCTAAGAACTTAATTTTTGAAGTTTATGTGATATTTGAAGGTTGTTAAACTGTATGTGGAAGGGAGCTAATTTTCTGATGATAAAAAGATAGAAGTAAAATAGTTTTCCATTCATTTCCTCTTACTGTGCTGTGGCAGTGGAGAAAAGCGCATGCATGAGATAGAATACTGGTACTGCACACATGGACTTACAGGCTAGGTCTGGGAGAATTAAAAAAAATCTAAGAAGGTGTTACTGTGTCCATTTTATTGTTAGTAACATTGAAAGAGTTACTGAGGACTACGTAGCAAAAATAGTATCAAGTACAGTACAGTACATTTTTTTAAGGTAAATTGCTGTGCAATTAATAGACATTAATCTCTGTGGAGACTTTGCTATGAATAATGTTGATTACAGCTGTGCTCTACGTAATTTAGCTTGAGTAGTAATAGCATAGAGAGTAATGTCTTTGGGGAAGATGTTGACAAAATAAGCTTTGTGATAAAATATTGTCACAATTGTTTATTGTAACTATGTTCTAAGGAGAAATTTTCATATAAAATTAATTTGCTGTACTTGAGAAATGAAAGAATGGATGCTGAACAATGAAAATGTTAGAAGACAGAGTGTAATTATAGTAAACAGCAAAAATGAATGAGAACAGAATAATCACAGTATTTTGATTTGAATTGCACAGCTCTATCTGGTCACCTCTGGTTATCTCTGTTTAATCCAAACTGTTAAAATGTTTTAATCAGTCTTAGCTGTGCCTTTCCAAAAAAGCATACTTTTCTCACCAGAGAACTAATTTGTACTTTCAGGTCCCAGAGATCAGGGATGAAGAAACATACAGTCCTGCTAACAGCACTGCAGTTTTAGACTGGAAGCCCTCACGACCAGTAAGTCGAAGCAGCTCAGTTGCTTCAACGAGGAAATACATATCTGCTCTCACCCCTCAGGTAACCAGTTCTTCAGTGGAAAAATGGAAAATAATGATACAGAGGTGGTTTTTTAATGAGCTCTTATAAAGGGATTCTTTTTATTTTCAGTCAGATGCAACGGAATTCACTCCAAAATACCCCAGTTCGGAGAAGGCTTACAAGATTGTTCTCGCTGGAGATGCAGCAGTGGGAAAATCCAGTTTTCTTATGAGACTTTGCAAGAATGAATTTCGAGGCAATACCAGTGCAACTCTGGGTATAGTTGGTGTTCTTCTTAAAATATTGAAATGAATTTCACTGTTATTTTGGAGTGAAGTGGGTGATAAGCTTGCCTTTGTGATTGCTTGCTAGCATTTCCAGTATATACACATGCAGTTTCTCATGCATGTTGTAAGATCTAATTGAGTACTAAGGCTTGGTAATAACAGCTGTTTGTAGTGGACAGTAGGGTACTGGTCTAATTTAGTTTTTCTTTACAAAAGCCTCTTTACAAAAAGCACCATAGAAGGAATGTCAGTGTAAGAAACTTTTCAGTGTGTATGAAGTTTTCTGCATTGCTTTCTTTTTTTTCTCAACACTTCCCTTTTTCTTTTGTACTTCATACAACTCTTTGATGTCTTTCCTACTGTTTTTTGTTGTGATTTCTTCAAAGTGTTACTGAAGCTTTGGTTTAAATACAGCTAGAAAGATTTCTGACTGACTTCTTGTGATTATTAGTATAGTTGCCAGCTAACAAACTTAACGATAACAAATTCAGATTTAGATTGAATTTTGTCTTCCAATCAAATCATACTTACATGGTTGTTTTATTGCTTGTCAGGATTTTTGTTCTAATTTATCTCTTTCTTCCTTGGTATTTGAAATCAATTTTTTTGTAAAACATTTTCACTTTGATAAAACAGTTCAAAGCGAGAGGTCTTATTTGTTGTTCAGAATGCAATTTGAATCAGTTCTTCTGGGAAAATACAAATAGAAATACATTCAGGGGATCATTGCAGTTCAAAAGTATGTGCATGACTGACTGAAATCTCATAAACTATAAAAAAGATGCATTTTGGAAAAACTGTCGTATATAGCCCCTATCTTATAGTTTTCTGCGGTTTCTTTAAGCTTATTGATGGGGTTTTTTTTAGACTACACACATGACTCTTTTCAGGTGTGGATTTTCAAATGAAAAGACTAATTGTTGATGGAGAACCTACAGTGCTGCAACTGTGGGACACAGCTGGGCAGGAGAGGTTAGTGATCCTCTGCACTTACCTTATTTCAATTCTTTTGTTTATAAAGCAATTTGCCTTTTCTCATCTAGCTGAAAAAAAACCTGTTAATTGTATGGTCCATATGTAAATATCTGTAAACAGATGCAGTTTTTTTCTTCTGAGACCTCAAGACACATGGAAAGTTTTTGTGTTAGCTTTGGTGATGCTTGAGGTAATCTTTTCTCTCCATAGAGAGAAATAGTTAAGGTTAACCACAGGATAAATTAATTAGATCTGTATGTCCCTCCTTGGCAACTCTAAGAAATGTAGTGGTTTCTGTTTTTAGTCTGGCTTTTTTTTTGTCTTTAGCTTTCTTTGTTCTTATACGTCTCTATTTTTAAGCAGGCTTTTTCTTAAAGATTCCCTTCCCTTCCTCCCCATTTCCTATTCTTTCCTTGAAAATCCTGGTCCTGATTTGCATTGTACTTAGTATATAAAAATGTGTTTCCAATGACTTTGGAATTTTGCCAAAAATATCTTGGTGTATTGCTGAATTGGTATTCAAGGTTCTTCAATATAGTGTGAAGTTTCCTCAAAATCCTATGACATCTTTACTTGAGAGCCATTACTTCTTTACTGACAGCTTTTAATGCTTATTAGGAGGTTAATCTAGTGCCATGGAAGCCAGTTTAATATGTTTCTTGGCCAAGATTTGTGTTGGGCTGTATGTAGTTAGAGATCCAATCAGTTTTCTCTCACATAATAAATTTGTGAAGAATACTTTAATTCCCAGTGTAAATACCTAGTTACTGTACTTAGTTGAGTAGATTGTATAAAGTTGGTGACAAAGATGATTGTAATTGACTATGAAACCCTAGAATAATTTTACTGGATTTATGTCTTTTTCAAAGGAAGTAATGTGATCCAATCAATTTAGGAAGCTATATGTAGGTGGATTGTAGAATCATAGAACCATTAAGGTTGGAAATGACCTCCAAGCTCATGGGGTCCAACTGTTAACCTGGTACTGCTATGTTCACCACTAAAACGTGTCCCCGAGTGCCACATCCACACATGTCTGTTGAACACTTCGGGGAAGGAGGGTTCTGCCACTTCCCTGGACAACTGCTTCCAATGCCTGACCACGCTTTCAGAGAAAAAATTTTTCCTTTTACCTAATCTAAACCTCCCCTGGCACAATTTAGACTAGATTATTTGTAATATATACACTCTAGATTGTTTTGATATACAAAATATTGATTGTTGTTTAGGACAGAATCCACTTGATTCTTAAGGAGCGTTTGCAGACCTGCATCAGCAGTTTTCAAGAATTCATTGTATTATATGGAGAGAATTGTTCTCAGGAGTGAAATTAAATAATGCTATGTTCTTTATGATGTTAAACTGAACTATAATTTGATGATAATGTGGGCTTATACAAATATTTTCTTTTTTTCTGAAAGATTTCGAAGTATTGCTAAATCATACTTCAGAAGAGCAGATGGTGTCTTACTACTATACGATGTAACATGTGAAAAAAGCTTTATTAATGTGAGAGAATGGGTGGATATGATTGAGGTAAGACCCTTACATATATACAACTTAGAAGCTATGTTTCCCTGCATTGTTAGTCTTATTATTTCTAAAATTATATTAAATATAAATTGTAATTATTCAGACTGGAGGCTGTCATAGAAATAAAAGCTACATGGAAATCCTAGATGTATCGTATAATATTCAATCTGATACATATTTTTGTGTTAGAGGATGTTGATGACACTCCTCCTGTTCATTTTCTTTAGAGGTGAACATGGCAGCACTTTCAGATACCTTCTTGTGCCTGGCTTGAAGTCTTTGCATTTTAAACCAATATATTAGATTCTGAAAATTAGCTATAGCTCAAGTGAAATTTTCAGTATTTCTTTCTACTTGTACTTCCTGGTTTGTTACTTGAATATGAGTTTGCATTTAGTGCAAGGAATTTTTCTCTTGTGCTGGAGATGCTTAATAGGAGGGAAAGTGGCAAGCAGAATAAATACTTAGTTCATCTGTGAAAGCATTTTCTTTTAATCATGATGTAGTAGTTGGTTACTTTTCCTGTAGTAAATTTTGTCGTTACAGAATTTGGATGCAGTAATCCATTCCATTAGATTAACTTAACACATTAAATTCCTTTTTGGGAAACAAGGCTTATGGGAAAGCACATCTATGCAGGCTAATAGTTAAGCTGACTGCTTACATTTTGAGTGGTTTACAAAAGCTTCTCAGCATAGCTTTCATAATTTGTCAGTTTTTTTCTACTACTGTGCAAGACTGTGGAAAGGAAATTGGTATGACATAATGTTGGCCACTTCTTTATATTCTCAGTGTTCTAGCAATAAGGAAATAAAATTTTCTTTACAGGATGCAACTCATGAGAGTATTCCAATTATGATGGTGGGAAACAAGGCAGATCTCCGTCAAGATGTTACAGAACAAGGGCAAAAGTGTGTGCCTATAAACTATGGAGAAAAGCTGGCTATGGTAAGGTCCAAGTGTACCTCATTATTATAAAATGGTCTTAGGAATTTTAATCTGAAAACCATGTGAGAAACTAGTAAACAAAAGTAATTTTCTGCTCTTTTGTCCAAGTCAATAATGAGGATCCATGGATACCTTGCATTAAACTATTGTGTTTTGATGGTGTTTGCTGGCATAAATCACATCTCAGTGTCTGCTGAGCTGAACTGCATTATTGGCTGTGAAAGACTTCTCAGTCTTTTTTGTAAAAAAACTGATGGACAGAGACTGAGTTTTTCTGCTGCCAAATAGAAGTTACCAGTTCAAATATGAGTCACACTGTTGACTGATTTGTGTCTGTCCAGATTTTGTATGGAGTATTTTCATCTTCAAGAGGCTCTCTTGTATTCCTGCCACTTGTGCAGAAAGTAAAAAGGAATTCTCTGATATAAATAGAAGAGTGGACAAGGTTTTTTTGCATGTATTTATATTTATATGTATTTACATTTGTAAAAGAGATACACAAATCCTGTACTTTGCAGAATAATGGGAAGAGCCTTAAGGGTGAGTGCTTGCATAATTGATTGATTGATTGATTGATTGATTAACCTGGGGCAGATACCGTGTCTGTTACTTATGGAATGATTTTTTTTTGTTAACATAAAATAACCAGATGCTGTCCTAATAGTAGCTAGCAAGTTAGATTAAGTAACCTGTCCTGGCAACTTTCTTACTGTTTTGCAGTCTTGTGCACAAGAAGATTGAGTCTGGGCATTAAGCTTATAATATGTCTTTTATTCAGTTGATTAATTCAGAATATATTGATTATAAACCAGGAATGATTAAAAAACAATTACTGTTTTATTTCACTGTCCTAAAGAGAATGTGTTGGACAATGAGCACTAGAAGAAATCCTGTTCATTTAAATGTACTGTCACTTCTTTGTGTTATTCAAGAAGCAGTTTGTAATTAAATGTACTCATTCTCATGGGAACCATCTCAGATCAGTTAGCTTAACATTTTATTTTTGCTCACAGACTTATAATGCGCTCTTCTGTGAAACAAGTGCTAAAGATGGATCTAATATCGTAGAAGCGGTTCTTCATCTTGCTCGGTAAGTAGCCATGTTTCTATTTTCACTTAAACACACCTGAGTATATTTTATAAAAACGACATTGTATGTGAATATACACAGAAAGATACACACATAGCTTTAAAATTCTTCCCATGTTAAAAAATTTAAAGAGCATATTCTGTAAAGTCATTATAGATAAGTGCAAGATGGGATATATTCTCAGTTTAATGAAGTAACATTTTTGCTTGAAAATGTTACAAAGCTCTTGCAATAATTAATATTTAAACAGAGCCCACAATTTTAAGACCCTTTTGCTGAATGAATTGTAATTTTAATTGTACATGGGTTCATTTTCTTAACTATTTCATAATTTTGAAATGTAATAATCCAATGTGTAATTATTTTTAATTCTTTCACACATATGAATATGTATTCAGTTTTATTACTGACCATTCTAATTACACATCTTTTCTTTGATGTTCCCTTCTCTAAATTATTTACAAGGTAGAAATTCTGTGTATGTTCATCTAGCACTCTGGTATTTCTATGACAGTATGGGAGCCAGATATTAGAATTCTACTGCCTTTTCAAACTGTTTTTGATTGAAGTATGATTTTGAAAGGCTAGTGGTCTATAATCCATAATCAGTCATATGTGCACAGCTTTTAAGTCTGAATTTCTAAAAAATATCCAACAGCATGCATTTTTTTTCTGTGAAAGTAAATTTATACTTGAAACTGAAGTTTTTTGCTTTTATACTTGGAGCTATGAACATACTCTTTTTCTATGGTAAAATACAGAAGGAAATAAGAAAAACTTCTCAAAAGAAAATGGAAGACAAATTGGAACGGGGTGGGGAGTTATTAGATATTAAAAAAATTATATTCTTAGCACTATGAATTGCATAGAAACATGAACATGATTCCCAAATTTGAAACTTGTGAGACATGTTGATTCTGTGCTAATTTACATTGTATTAACCATACAATAGATAGTGATGAACTCTGCAATATATAGTGGGAAAAAATAGAAGAGTGAACACGAATAGAAATATGTTAATTGAGCAACTTTTTTGTTTGTTTGTTTTGTTATTTTTACAGTGAGGTGCGAAAACGAAGTGATAATCAAGATGATACAAGATCAGTAACCAGCCTGTCTAGGACACCTGTCAAAAAGTTGACACTCATGAAAAACTGTTGCAATGTTTAAATGACAGATAATTTTCCTTAATTAAATAACTTGTACATTTTAGAGAAACCCAAGCCAAAAGAAAACATTAAATATTTCAGGAGGGTTTTCTTTGTATTATGGATTTATACACTTTTATATTTAGAAGCTACACATAATGTTCAAAATCCAGACTGTACTTTCTACTCATTCAAATTTGAGAAATTGCTTTACCCCATAGACTCTGTTTTCACTCTTCTTAAGTTATATAATTCAGTGCAATGATGTCAGAATCAATGCTATAGTAGTCACTGCATACAATATTGTAATGTACATTATTGTCTCTATGTGCATGTTTCTTTATGGCATCAGTATTTCTTACATACAGAACTTAGTAATATACAATATCACTCACACGTAAAGAAAAAATTACAGCTTGAGTTAATTTAATCTCTTTTTGATCATGTATGCTTATCTACTTTTTGACAGCCTTAAGTATATGTTGATGAAACATTTCTTAGGAAAACTCCAAACCATTAAGGGTTGCCTAGGTCCAAGTAATCCCTAAGTTTAGGGGAATCAGAATGATCTTTGTTAGGAGAAGACAGTGGCAAGTGCATGGTGTTCTGTTGTAGTTCCTCAAAAGTTAGAATGTGTTTCATTTTGGATTTTGGGATTTGACTAAGAACTGAGAAGTAGACTTTACATCTGATCCTACACAGCTCCGAGGTGAAAGAAACATTTGTCTGGACTATTGCAATTCAAAATTTCAGAGAGAATGTAACACCTCTGAGATGTAGGATTGCTGAAATTAGTTATGATCCAATATCTATCTGCCTGTTTAGGCTAGATCATTATTGGTACTACAGAGCAATATGAGTTGTATTTTTTCCATTGTTGTTTCAAATATCTTCTATTCAGTCGGTAATTGAAGGATTGTAATAGTATATAGGAGTCTGATTTAATCTCTTTAATGCATTTTTTGTAAGTTTTAAATCAGCAGGTGAAAGAATTGCTGCACATGCAGAAGCATTTGTTAATAATAATATTTCATTAAAAGAGAACCCTGGAATGAATAGGAATCATCTTAATGACAGTTTCTTCACCTGATTTTAGACAAATTCTGAGAAACTTACCAGGGGGTGGCAGCTTTAGGTGTCAGCATCTCTAAACACTGAGTTATTATTGCATAAAATAGTTCCCAAGAGTTCCATAGTGTAGTAAAAAACTATGGGCATTTATACAGTTAGTGGTCAAAATCCAGTTATTCTTAACTTTCACTGATTTTGATCAAAATAGGATAGGACCTTTTCGGAGCCAGCAAAGTGTTGTCTCATCTGTTTCCATTAGTTCCATTTGCCTAGTTGAGTAAATCAAACTTGGATGAAGTTTTATCACCTGATGGAAAACCCATATGACTAGCAGCTGTTTGCTGCACTTTATCAGCACTATATGTCACACTGTATGGCCTGTAATGTTCTCTCTTGTAAAAATGCGGGGGTCTGAGAAACAGAATAGTTCACAATTTACAAAAAATAAAAAAGGCTTCAAGTAGGAAAAGTACTGTTTTTAAGCATCCTTTCAAATCTGTAGTCAGTACAGCTAATCCTGGGGTAGTTATAAGAAAACTTTTTAACAAGAGAGAGAAATCTAATGCCAGAACGAATAAGACATTTTATTTCACTGAGTAATAGTTCAGCCCTATAAAACAAAACATTTTTGGTGAGGGTTTTTTTTTTAAGTACTGAGAGAATCTTCACATGCTACCTAATTCCATGTGGGAGATTTCAGGGTTGTAGCATCTTCCCACACAGCAGTACAGGGGGCCTCACTGTTGTTCTGAGACTTATCTGAAGCAGGTGGCAGAGAATGCAGGACACTCAGATGTATCAGGAATATGCCTAATCACATACATATTGTTTGTTGTTAACCTTATATTATTAAAAGAAGAAAAATACAGTTTCAGTTAGCTTCTTTGAGGAGAAAAGCCAAATTTAACTGACTGCATTGATGAGGGCCTCTTCTTTGTGTTCTTTGTGTGTAACCTTCCCTCTGTCGATATGAGTGAAATGGAAGTAAAATTAATTTGGAATGTGTTTGCAGTAGGGAGAAGAGAGGACGATTAGATATAGTGCTTGGTTTGTGAAGTGTGAGCTTTCAACATGTAGGCATTTGCATTTTCTCAGGGTATGATCATGGTTATAAACTCTCACTTACATTGCAAAATGTTTCTCCTTCATGGAGAGCCTGGACTGGGGATCAGTGTTCTATATGTGTGTCCTGAGCTAATGTGTTTAACCAGCTCTGTGGTCCTGGCCTGCAGTAAATGTGGTGCAATGTTTGCTTAAACATTATTGACACACCTGCATGAGCAAAGTGTTTTGGCTGGATACAGAGAATCACATAAAGTGATTTGCAGGAGGGATTTTTGGAAGTGGTTTTGTCCAACCTTCCAAGGACCCAAGCAGAGATGGACATTTGCCAGCCCTAGATTTGGATATCTGTGGTTTTGGGTAGCCAGCCTGTGAAAATGCCCCAGGACAGAGGTACTACCACCATTCTGGGCAACATGTTCTCATACTTGTCCTCCTTTTCAGGATAAACATTTCACATCCAACTTCAGTTGTAGTCACTCCCCAAATGACTACAAATTTATAGTAGTTTTCCTGCATTATATCATCTCCTTCTACTAAGAAGAATTTGACTACAATCTTGGTGACTTCTCTTTCAGTATCTGTAGATCTCCCTTGGCCTTCTCTCCACCAGTGTAATAACATCAGGAATATCTCTTGCAAAGTGTCTCTAGGTTCCCCATCCCAGAATTAGTGGCATGTGTGCATCTGTAGTATTGCTTTCATATCTAATATTTTTATCATATGGAGGGTGCCATGTGAATATCTGTGTTTGTAGAGAGGCTGGTTGAAGGATATGAGTTCAGGGACATGCCTTCACCCATTTTTCCCTCTCTGCAGGCCACTGATGTTTTGGGTACTTTTGTTTTTCATTTATTTCAATAACCAAGATCTATTTTATGTTATTTAGCCAAATTATGTAACCTGGATCCATATATTAAGTTATATAGGGGTTTTTTGTGTCATGTAAAGCAACTTTAATTTGAAACAGTGTTGTTTTCTAAATAAGATTCAGGGTTGAAGGTTGTTAGTTATTAACAAAGTTTTACCTTGGAGTAAATTTATGATCAAAGTCTAGATGACTGGAAAAGCACTATTAAATGGGGATATAACTATAGCTCAGCTGGAGATCATTTTAGAAATCCTGTGATGGTCAGCTCCATCATGTCTTGAACGCTCAACATAATACCATGTTGAATTCATGTTAAAGCAAAAGAATTTTGAAAAATATTTAAATGTAGAAATTAAAGCATGTATTTATACATGGAAATAATGAATGCATAAATTTTTTTGTTGTTTTACTTTAAAAGGTTCCCTTGCCTTCAACCTAAAAGGTAAAATGACAATCAGCTTTATGTTTTGACATGGTGGCACTATTGTCCTTTGACTGTTTTTATGGTTTTGTTTCATACATAAGAGCTATTCATTTAATCGCACAAATTTATTTTTTTAGTTAGTGGAAGTGTTCCCTTAATACATGTATTTATTTGAAAAGGAAAGGTCTTTTATGTTTTTCTTCATGGTCTGTAAATAAATTATTTTTATTCAGTCGACATGGAAACATTATTTTATCCTGTGTTTTTGACCCTTTTTAATTATAATTTATTACACATTTCTGAGGCAATAATTTCTGTGACATACTCCAAAAATGTCTTGATCACATAAATTCTTGAAACCACTTTGTGCCTGTTTAGCATATATTAGTGGCTTAACAAGACAAACTGCAGTTTCTAAGTTCTGTTATGATCTTACATGGCTTAAGTATTTTTCTGTATAACTACTTTTGTATTGACTAGAAAATCCTATGTTAGGAAAAAAATTACAGTTATAAATCTGTATAAGATGCTAAAATGTAGTTTAAGGAAAATATCTATAGGCTGTTCCTTCAAGGAGCTGTGTTTAGCTGTGCATGCATGCAGATCTCCAAATAAAGTAATAGCTTCTGTGCTCGTTCAGGCAATCCACATATCCTTTTAAAGTGGTTTTCTATTTTTTTCCCTATCCACTGCTATACAGCAGTGGTAGGGGTGGCATTTTAGGTAAAAATACTGCAGTTAACAGTCTCCAATTCATAAACCAAAGGGAGAAATATATTCATGTAGTCATGGTACTTCATTATGTTATAAAGAAGCATATTTTCAAGATGCTTCTAATTGTGTTGGATAATTATAGAAATGGAGCAATATCTCATGTACAGTTCCAGTGGCCTTTACCATTACCTCTGCCAGACTGGATATAGCTTGTAATTCTCTCTAACCCTGTCTGGGCTACTTATGGATTAGAGAAGCTTTTCAGTTATTGTATTATTTATCTTCCTCTGCATTACTCTCAGTCCTAATCCTTTCTTACTGGTATCCTCAGGACTAGTAATATTAATATTTGTTATTAATTTTATTAAACTATCTCTTATTTTGAGAAAAGTTCCCGTAAAAGAAAATCTGACTTTAAAGAAAAATATAAAAATATATAAAGTGCTATTGAGTTTGTACAAAGAAGTCCTATCTCAACAATTCTGCTTCTTGAGTTATGGCTTCAGATAGCTGGACTAATAGGAAATTAGTCATTAAGTGGCAGAATAACAAACCAAGCTGTGGAGGTTTCCCACTGAATATGAAAGGAAGTATGTAAAATATAAATGTATTTTCATACTAGTATGAGGAAGAAATTGTGCCTATTGTGTGTTTATCTTTCAATGAAAGTCTTTATATTCTATAAATAAGATTCTAAATAATGAAAAGTTTTTTTAAAATTTTATACTGTTTACTGTTTTACAAGTAAAACTGGATTTAGTGCAGCTTGTTCCTCCTTAAAACAACTGATGACTTCATTTACTGTAAGTTTGTTTGTATATGTTTAAAACTGACACCTTTCCTGTATTACAAATTACTGTATAATAAAATACATTTCAATAGCCAGTTTTCTTCAGGGTGTTTTCTTTTTGTCAGTGCTTATGAACAGCAGTCCAGCATAACATCTGTGACATGTCAGCTTAATGTTGTTATGGTTCATCAGCTTCTGCAGCCGGTTGCATGCAAGAGTGATGCAACCAACCGCTGGTATCTGGCTGCCTCCAAATTTTTAGCCTCAATGAACAGTCATCAGCTTTGAGCTGAGAGATGTCCCTCACTGTGATTCTCGAATTAATATCTTTACAGAGATGCTTTAGCCATGTTGTCTCTAACCACTAAGATGTGATATTAGTAAAGAAAAGAAGAAAAGCAGCCCAAAATAACCAGCCTCTTGCAAATATGCTTTGTATGGGGCTCTAGGCATCAAGCAAAAAAAAAACTTAAGGGTATGTACATCAAAGAGAAAAAAATGCCCCAAAATACAAATTAAAAGCTGCATCAGGTGAAATTGGCCAAGTTAAATGTTACCATGGAATCACAGAATCATGTAAGTTAGTAAAGACCTCGAAGACTGAGTGCCTTGGGTAAGAGACCAAGTCCTGTTCTTCTAAGCTCACATGTGACTTCAGTTGTGATTGGATCTGGAGCTAAAGCATGAATGTGTGCTGCTTTCTGAAGCAGAGCAGTAAGCCCTGGAAGAATGGGATGCGGGTGAGGAGTGTCACTGTCCAAATGCCCTTTGCAAAACCTTCTTTTCTTTTAGAACACAAAGATACTAAGACATCAAATTTAATTTTCATGTTCGTTTTCTCTTAAGGTATTTTTCACTTTTATTTTTGGAACCTATTCTTCACCAGCCACAAGAGCAATAAGAATTAAAATATGATTTTACTTTATTATTTGCACAAATTAAAAATTGTTGAAACTGAAATATTTAGCCATACTTAACACTTGATGTCATCAACATATAATCAGAAACTATTTTTATAATTTTACATTGGGGGCTCTATCTTACTCATACTATAACCAGCAGGGAATTCTTCTCCACAAGCTAGTGGTGTAACGCAAGGAAACTTAGATGTGCAGCAACAAGAACTGGTCTTACTGCAACAAAAAATACACACGTGGTAGTTTTCTATTTAAACTTCTCTATTACATTCTGCCAATAATCACAGATTTGCTAAGAACATGCTATTGTTTTCATTAAAAAATAATAGAAATAGGTATTCTAAAAAAAAAATTTTAAAAATAGGAAACAAATCAAAGACAGAATCAAGGACATAGTCCTTAGAGGAGTCGAAAATACTCTAGGAGTTGCCTATTTTTCTTGCTCCCCAGAACCACATCAGAACTTCTACAAGGACAAAAATTTGAAGTATTTTCATGAGAATAAAAGACCAGTGACAAAATGTAAGATACAGGAAAAAAAGACAAGGGGGTATATTTAGTACACAACACTGACTGCCTCATGTTTGTTTTTCCTGAAAGTAACTGTCTGTATCCATTCCTGTGGAGTGTTTCCTTTTTGTAGCTTTTAGGGAATTGTTCTTTTTATGTCACACACATATTTTTAGAGAGATAACTGTAATTGGAGTAGTTGGAGAAAATCTTCAGGCATTTTGCAGTAAATTTATCAAAGTTCTCTTTATCAGTTGAATAAGTCAAAGTGCCTGAGATTTGCAATGACTCCATGAAACAAACTCACTTAACATTTATATACTGAATAGATGAACATTCTAAGATAAAATAAGGAAGCAAATTAACTGTGAAAGATGTCAAACTAAAACCAGGTCTGTGAGAGCAGATGGTACTGTATTAAGCTGTGTGTGTTAGTGATGAAAATAAAATAGAAGCTATTAGTTGAGAGAAATTTTTAATCTAAACCCCAAACTGTGAATTACGGTAACAGTTTGTGAAATATTTCATATATTCCAAAATATTTCTGCTAGTGTTTATGCTCAAGTGAAGACATTGTTCTGGCACTATCAGAGCTGTAATATTAAACTTGGCCATAGCTGGGTTCTGAGCCACAAGAATCCTATCTGAACCATACACAGCCCTTGCCAACTCTTGCAATTCTTATTTGTTGTACTTGATCAAACTGGTGGAAATCAGTACCAAAACTGTATAAATTAAGTAAATTCTACTAAGAGATTTCTGCAAATGCACAAGAATACATACACTTCCACATTTGTTTCCAAGTCATCAGAAGTGACCAAACATGAGTGATAGTGTAAGGCCAAGCAGTGACTAGTAAACTTGCTTTGTATAGCAATGTTCCAATTCTGGAAAATCGGGTTTTGGGAGGTACATATCTATACATACCTGTATACACATAAACATTAGACTATATACTCCTTTTTGTTTAAATATGAACATGCACATATATATGTATGTATGCTGCATGCATGAATTTGTGTGAAACAATGACTACTGTCTTTCCCTTAAACACCATCAAACTCCTAGATCACAGGAGCCTTCCTGTAGTGGTTTTCATAAAAAATAATGGTGACATCAGTCATCTTGTCATGTTTCTCTCTCAGTGTATGTCTGCTCTATATCCAAGGCTGTATCTTGCTAAATGTGTACTGGCAACTACTTTTGCTTTTGAAACCCAGAGCATTTTTAGAGCTTCATTGCAAAGCGTTGTGGGTTAATTTGTATATAGAATCACAGAATCATTGAGGTTGCAAAAGATCCTAAAGATCATCAGTCCCAACTGTTAACCCAGGAATGCCATCACTAAACCATGTAACAAAACTCTAAGTGCCACATTTACTTATCTTTTAAATTTTTCCAGGGTTGGTGACTCAACCAGGTCCCCACACAAAGTTGTTGTAACAATTTTTGTATCCCATCTCAATTTACCTGAGAATTTGAAGTATCAACATTTGAGTGTAGAAGTGCCTCAGAATGAATTTCTCTCAAGATTTATGTGGACGATTTACATTGCCAGGTGGTCCTAAGGAACAAATAGTGACTTTTCCAAAGAATTCATGGACCATTTGAGCATTGCAGTTCTCACAGGATAGATGTGCATTTTGAAAAGGAACGTGAGTAACTGTAGCCTCAAAGAGCTGTGATGGACATAAAATCTGTCCTTTTTAAGTGGGGAAGAGACACAGATCATTTTATGTGCATAATGGATAGTTCTGGAGTTTTTTCTTGCTAACAAAGGTCTTGTGTCTTTTGATCTTTTTTTTTCTTCCCCCCTCTCAGTGTATTTACAAATAACGAAGTACTGGGATTTGTAGAAGTCATGCAGCCTGTGCATAGCTGCTTTCCCAGAGAGAATGATGACAAATCAAGGTTTTAAGTGAGTTCAAAATAAATATGACACCTAAAGTGAATTTATGGGAGAACAGATGGGAGATGAAACAGATAGCACAGCATAGCTCATGGATCAAGATATTCTGGCCTTGGTTGGGTACAGACCGTGGGATAAGCAACCACAGCTATGAAAAGAGGAATTCAAGAAGTACAGCATATGCAGCTATCGAGTTTTTTAAAAGTGTGTAGATTTGCAAGGCTGCCAAGTAACGCAAACACTAGGCTGGTAGTGTAACTAGTGGGAAATTTCAGCTTAAGGGTGTGACTGCTTGGGGCCACAAAAGTATATAAATGATCTGTGATAACAATAAAGTGACTTCTTTTTGCTTTGATTTCTTGCTTGGATGACTACTTGCACCCCTCTTTTGAAGTCCCATCTCTCAGTCACAGCAATAATGAAACAAATAGGTACTTTAGAGTGTGAAATATCTTTGGTGATTAGTTACTGATGTTAAATAAAAGTAGCAAAATTTTACTTCCAAAGAATACATTTGAAGCTAGATGGGGAGCCTTAAAACTCAACCAGTGAAGCATAGACATGCCTATACAACTTTGAATGAAAGATGTATAAGCAGGTTTAACCTTAATTTTTTTCTCTAAAGACAAGTTCTTAAAACATTTTGTAAAGTCATAATATTTTTCTAAAATTTCATCTTTTCCGTACTTTTATCTTTGTCTTGAGTTATGGAACCAAAAATGTGTATTCTATTTCATTTGCTGAAAGCAGTTGGGGAGATGTTTTTCTTTGTCTCTTGTAACTCTAGGGGGAAGGGGGCAGATGCTTTCTGATAATGGGCCAGCTGTTAAAATCAGGTGGGGCAGTGTTTCTTATCTCTTTTACCACCCATCCTCCCTCCAGGGAGATGTTTTCAGTTGATGGGCCATTAAGGCTCACTTAAGGGCACAACATATTCTATCATCCCAATTGTGAGATGCTCCACCCAGTGAGGGGGAGCCGACCATTCCTACCTGGATAAAAACTGAGACACAGGAACACAAGGTATCTGGCTCCACCGGATTCCTGGAGGAAGACCAGACCCTTCTCTCCATCACTGGACCCTTTGCTACAGGATCATCTCTACTCTAACAGAACCACATCTGCCACTCCAGGAAGACTTCCTTTGGACTGTTACCAACACCCTGACCAACAGGGTGTCAGGTTGTAGCTCTGACTCTGAGAGAGTTTCTAGGACTGTTGTTTGTTTTGTTTGCTTTTTTCTGTTTTTTTTGTTTGTTTTATTTTACTGGTACATTTGTATTGTTAATATTCCTAGTAAAGAACCGTTATTCCTATTCCCAAATCTTTGCCTGAAAGCCCTTAATTGCAAAATTATTTGCAAATAATTTGGAGGGGGTGAGGGGTTTACATTCTGCATTCCAAGGGAAACTCCACCTTTCCCTGGCAGATACTTGTCTTTCAAAACCAAGACAGAGTTTGGCACCCAACATGGGGCACGAGGGCATTTAAAGAAAGGAATAATAGTTCTTGTGTATTAGATAGAAGCCCACTGGCCAGAAACATGTGATCTAGCCTTCCCTGGTTTGGGTGGCACGTGGTTGTGGCTGTATTTCTGCCATTTGCCGGCCCTTATCTAAACATGGGCTCCATAACTAAGGCTACTGTGGCTGGCATCCAGTTTATTTTGTGGGTTAATGGTTAAAGGTGAGAAATTAATGGATTTTTAACTTCCTCTGGAAAGCGAGCCCATGGATTCAGGGCTATCATACACTAACTCTGTGTTTTTGGGGTTACTTTAACAATGGTACATACTGTGAGGAAATGGCACTAGGGGAAATTTTTTCCCAATATTTAACCCAGCTCTTTGGGTATGCCCCATCAGTTTTTGAAGGGTTGAAATCTCCTCTGAATGCTAATGATATCGTACAGTGGCTGGTGTTGCTTATAGGCCTATTCTATTTAGCATTCAGAGATAAGGGGAGATTGGCCTGGGTAAGCACCCTGATACCTGCCCTAGAGAATAAGGATGCTGCCCAAGAACCTGCCCCTGCCTCACAGCCTGCCTCAGAGGTAAACCACCCAGACTGGGTGAAGGAGTAGGCCAGATGCTGAGGGAGTACATTTCCCCAGCTGGTGGGAAACCCTCCCCCTGCCCTGACAAAAGAGTCTGAAAGGGAACCCACAGACATTACAACTGTCCAGGTCCCAGCTGAACCACAGGGGCAGTCACAGCCAGCAGCAGTTGCCCCTGTGGAAACAAAGAAATCGAAGGTGAAAACAGCAAACCCAGATAATAAGGATAAGAAAGGAGGGCCCTCACAACCTGCAGGGGAATCCCATGTTCAGATCATCACCAAGTCCCTGTCATATGAAAGCCTCCGTAATCTGCAAAAAGGTATTGTGCAATGGGGACGTGAGGCTTACACAGCCTGGCTACTTTGGGTCTGGGACCTTATGGGTACTGATGTGCAACTAGATAGTGGTGAGGCAAGGAATTTGGGACCCTTGATCCAGGACTCAGGTATAAATCAGGTATTTGTAAGGGAGCCAGGGCCCCTTTCCCTTTGGGAGTAGCTTTTAATGAGAGAGATTTATCCACAAAGAAAGAATACAGGAGCACCACCATAGAATGCGCTGGAAAACTCTGGAGGAAGGAATCCAACAGCTGAGGGAAGTGGTAGTGCTGGAGGTACTTTTTGGGAGGAGTGGACAGCATGATAATGACCCTGACAAGGTTAAATGCACAGGGCAGATGTTGTGGAATCTGGCAAATCAAGGGCCATCTCAGTACACCACCTTTATTGCAACAATTAATGCTGAGGACAATCGAGAGACAGTGGGGTCTGTTGCCAATAAGCTTAGAAATTATGAGGGTATGATTAATGGCCCAATGCAGGCTCATATCTCTGCTGTGGTTAAAGAACTCAAAGAAGAGATAAGGGGGGTGAGGGAGGAGATGAGGACGAACAGTTCCAGTGTGGCACCAGTGCGAGTCACAGGCCCCAGGGTTAGAGCCCAACGACCCCCAGCCTGAGAGAGAGGGTACACCCCAAGAGCTGACCTGTGGTTTTATCTGTGTGACCATGGAGAAGACATGGGAGTGTGGGATTGGAAACCCACTTCTGTCCTGGCAGCACGGGTGCGTGAGCTAGAGGAGAGGAACACTCACCAAGGTTCCGCTAAAATGAAAGTAGCCTCAGCCTCCCATGACCAAGCTGCCAATGCTGTGTCGAATCCCCTTGAAGGAACCTCTAGTATGTATGCTCAGGCAGGGAAATAACCAGTGCTAGAGGGGCCCTGCCTCTAGCCAGGAAGGGGCACGGGAAAACCGAGTCTTTTGGATAGTGTGGATTTGATGGCCTGGCACATCAGAGCCACAGAAACTTGAAGCATTGGTTGATACTGGTGTGCAGTGTACCCTGATGCCATAGGGACATGTGGGGGCAGAACCTGTTTCCATTGCTGGGGTGACTAGGGGATCACAGCAGTTGACCCTGTTGGAAGCCGAGGTGAGCCTGACCGCGAAGGAGTGGCAGAAACATCCGATTGTGACCAGCCCAGAGGCCTCGTGTATTCTGGGCATAGACTTCCTCAGGAATGGCTATTACAAAGACCCTAAGGGACTCAGATGGGCTTTTGGGATAGCTGCCGTGGAAGCAGAGGGCATTAGGCAATTGAACACCTTGCCTGGACTATCAGAGAACCCATCTGCAGTAGGACTCCTGAAGGTAGAAGAGCAACGAGTACCTGTTGCCACCTGGACGGTGCACTGCTGGCGGTATCGGACAAATCGATATGTTGTGATCCCTATCCACAAGATGATCCGTGAGCTGGAGAGCCAAGGGGTGGCCAGCAAAACCCACTCACCCTTCAACAGTCCCATTTGGCCTGTGCGTAAGTCTGAAGGAGAATGGAGATTGACTGTGGACTATCGTGCATTGAATGAAGTGACTCCACTGCTGAGCACTGCTGTGTGGGACATGCTGGAACTCCAGTACGAGCTGGAGTCCAAGGCAGCAAAGTGGTATGCCATGATTGACATTGCCACTGTGTTTTTCTCCATCCCTGTGGCTGTAGAATGCAGGCCTCAGTTTGCTTTCACCTGGAGGGGCGTGCAGTACATTTAGGCAAGTGAGCACTTTATATAAGAATTTAAAATATTTTCTTTTTGAAGGGAAGTAATTTATTGAAAAAATATAAGCAAATATTTGAAGACCAAAAGTCTGCACAGCGCATGGAAAGATTTTCTGTTCTGTTCCCAAGTCGTGGAGTTTTCTTATTCTTGTTTTCATATTTTTTTCTTTTGCTTTGTCCTGTGTCTCTACCTATCTGTCCATCCCATACTCACTATTCTCTTTCCATGCTTTTCCACACCCTTCCATTCATCTACATGCAATTACTCATCTTTTCTGATTTTCTTTCACCCATAGTTATTCTTTTGCGAACATTCATCCCTTCTGTTTAACAATGCGAGGACTTTGTCTCCTGACACTCCCAGACCTGTGTCACAGAAAATTTTCTCAGAAAATTGTGATAGTTTCTTGCCATGTTACTAAACAGTGGCCTAGGTGGTAATGTGTCCTAGGCACTTCCTCTGAGATATTTCAGGTAGGCAAATTAGGCTAGAGAAATTTCAGGTGTTTTTATCACTACTTCTTTTCGGATCACAACTTATTTGTGAAGTAGAAAAGTGCAGTGTTGGAACCTAGAAGAGTGCATTTATGTGTCCCAGAGATTGATTATAAGTTAGATAGCTGTTTAGTATTTAGCACACTCTGTTCTGCCAGGTTCATTGCAGAACTAAAATGTTTACTAATGACAGAGGAAATAGTTTGCTGCATTCATCTGGAGTATTGTAATCCTGGGTTAATGAAAAAAAAAGGAATGTGTTCTGCTTGTCAGAGCACAAGTGCATGAGAATCCAAAAGCTGTTGGGAAACTGAAAGACTAAAAGTGTATGAGCATGGGTTTTTTTACTATTAATCTGATTCAAAATAGAATTTTACAGTAGCTAGCTACAGAAGACACGTTTGCAAAATCAAAATAATGTTGTGTCCTCAGGACTGACTGATCTGTAAGGCCTAGGTGTGTGCTGTGATCATGTCCCCCATAAGGTACACACTTATTTCCTGGTGAAACAGGTAGGTTTAAGATAACTGCGTCAAAGGGTATGATTTTCATAATTTTTTGCAATATAGACAAGGCCCCATCAGAATGCAAATCCATAAGTTAAACAAAGAGAAAATAAGTCACAAAACACTGGAAATGTGGAACTGCGATATTAAGACTATCAAACAACTTGTCTACCATATAACACACCTTGTAAAAAAGTAAAGGTTAATTTTTAGCAAACATAAAAGCTGCCATTTATTCCCACTGAAATGTTGGGAAATCCTGCAAATGTGCAATTTATGGAATGAAGGAAACTATGTATATTTATGATTTACGCTGCTTTTTGTTGAAATGTCTGACAATGTTTATTGTGGAAGTCCCCAGTAGTGTAAACACCGTCACATTCATAAGAAGTTTCATAGCTAAATTAGACCCATTTATTATTTAATTGTCATGTAATATAGATTTCTTTCTTTCATCTTTTCTGAAATGTTTGTCATACACAGTTTTATTGCAATATAGAAGTATATTACCAGTATTGCTGATTGTCATTGTATTTCCCCACACA
Source organism: Phylloscopus collybita (assembly GCA_027886175.1). NCBI lineage: Eukaryota > Metazoa > Chordata > Aves > Passeriformes > Phylloscopidae > Phylloscopus > Phylloscopus collybita. Next base: position 5,728,584 of record JAJNNQ010000029.1, read on the forward strand.
TTCCATTTACAGAAATACGTATTTATTTATACTCAAATACTTCGTTTAATCAAATTATATTTTCAGACTAAGGTTAATTAATATTTCAGTCTCATTAATTTTTGTTATAGTTCAACGATCAGTTGATCACTTACCGTAAGAGCAAAGAAACCTTTGCAGCAAAATCTTTCCCAATTGCATGTTCCGTGTCGTCACTGGAGGGCAGCAATGTCCAACATAAAACTCTTTTATCCCTCAGGTTTGGCTTGTGCTGCAAAAGCTAACACACAACCCCCCCACTTTAGAAGCACATACAGTCCAGAGGTGGGTTTGTATAATTTGCCCTATGTTAGTTAAATTCAGTTGTTTTCAGTAAATTAGCCTTTCTGAGTAGTGTATTATTTGCTTGTGAAAACTCCCCCAAGCCTAAAACTTCACATTCAAGAATCATACCACCTTCCCACCCTCCTTCCCACCCCCATCCCTATTGGGTTTTTGCTATAGACTGGTTTGACTGTTCTCTTGTTGGAGTCTGTGGTACAGCAGATACTTCTGTGACTATGAGTGCCAGCTGCTGCCTTGCAAAAATGGTTGGATGAATTTCATTCTTTGATTTCTTTCATTTGTCTTTTAGGTTACCATTATTAAGAAAAGAACATTGCTTAGGGCAATTTTCTGTAATGAAAAGCATTTCATTATAGCTTTGAATGGAGGGAAAAAAACCTTCTACCTCCTCTGACTGATGTTTTACAGAATGAGGGATGCGTGCTGCATTTTGTGTCCTAGACAATCTTGTGGGCTTAAGAGATTACTTCTTCTAAGAATCTCTTTCTATGTGTATCTTGCTAGCCTATGTTAATTTCGAATAAGCAAATAATGAAAATGTAAGAAGTAGAAGACATTCACTTTGAGATTATGCTGATTATTTTTGGTAGAGGCATGTATTAACTGACAATTAACTCAATTCAACTAAAACAGCTGTAAATGTTAAGATTGGCTAGTCCCAAGGTATTTATTTATTCATTGCTCCATTTCATTGATGCAGAAATGTTAGTTCTTTACCCTGCTGATCAACCTAGGGTAATGAACAAATGTTTGCAGTTGGAAACAAATAAGCTCCATGCTAACCTTACTGTGTGCAACAGGAAACACTTGCAAACATAGAAAAAATTACTCATTAAGTGGTGAACCTCTGACCCTGGAACAAAGACAGTTACTGACACTACAGTAGCTTTTGCCTTTATTGTGGAGTCTGTGGGCTGAGATGAGAACTAGCCCACCACTGCTCCCACAGCCCCTGCCAGTGAGGTCTAGGCTAACTGCCTGCGGCTGTGGAGAGCCTGATGCCCCCGTGGGATCATGGTATCTTTGAATTTAAAATTTCCATATGCTGTATAAAAAAAAGAGAAAAGCATCTGCCCAAATCCCATTTGTGGCCCCCATAAGGTCCCAACCCTGCAAGATGCTGGCCAGTGCTGGTGGGCTAAGGTGGGCTAAGGATCTTGGGAGCTGGAGAGCAAGGGTGAAGCAGGACCCTGGCTCTGGAGGCTCATCCAAAGCTCCCCCTCAGCAGAGGGTTTGCTGAGTGGGAGTTGAGGGGGGAGCTGCAGGGCTAGGCATCCAGCCGGTATAAAACATTGTTCCCTGGCCTGGGTGGTGTGGTGAGGTGATGGGTGCTGGTATCTACTGCTGCAGATAAGCCCCAGGGTGTATTTTTTTGAGCCAATCATTTTGAGCCAATCCTCTTGAGCCAATCCTCTCCCATATTGTGTGTAGAGGCCCTTTCTGTGGGAGAAGAGAGAGCAAACATTGCTATGTTGCAGACTAGTGAGGCTAGTGGTGAGTGGTGAGTGTGGAGAGGAAATTAGTGTAATGAATGAAATAATTTCATAATTAATGAAAAGGAATAGGCTCAGAGGCTTGGGGAGAGATGGGAACAGGAAACACAAAGTGGTTGAGTGGAGGCCTTGAGAGTGCTGTTTATATGGACAGCCTGAAACAGCACCTATTTTTGAGAGAATGTCAGGGCTGTAGACTCTGAGGATGCTCTTCTGCAGTGCTAGGTGAATTGCATGAAGAAGGATAATATTTTGTCCTCAGCCAGCCTGTCTATGGCATGTGTCCTTGCTGCACGTTGGGTGTTGGTGCTGCCTTGAGCTCCGCACACTTTGTGGGGGAGCAGGGCACAGCCCTTCTATGGGACTCTGCTCTACAGTTTTATAGATACCCAGTTGTTTATGTAGGTTTTGGATTTTTTTTTATGACAGAGAATTTCATGATTTCTTCATGTCCACTATCTGGAAGGCCCAGATCAGATATCATCTACCTCTCTGAAGGACATGGTGGCTGCAACTGCTGGGGACTAGGAGCTAGGGTATTCAGGCTTAAGTACCCAACAGACCTCTCCAGTCACCCTGGGAGCAAGTGCTCAAATAACATAAAAACTTGGGCATAATCTTGGCAGTGTAAAGGTAGGGTCTAATCCCAAATTAGATGGTAACTGAGTAGAAGTTGAATTAGAAACTCCTTGGACCCGGACCCCACAAAGAGTTTGTAAGATGGTGGGTGCTGAAGCTACTGTGAGATGATAGTGTTTCCAGAGACAAAATGGGTTGTGAATTGTTACTTTTCCTTTGAGTGAACTTAAACCATGAGAAAAAAGGATTTTTTTTTTTTTTTAAGTCTCATAGAAAGCCCTAATTCCTGGCTTTTATTCTGTGTTTTTTGGGAGGAGTTGAGTGAGGTAACATTATTTTGAAGCAAGTCCAGGTGTATCTCTTGTGGAGATTTGATGTCAAATGGCATATATATGTGTGTATGTGCCTATTAATATATATATAATAATATATAGTATATATTAATATATAGTAGTATATAGTATAATAGTATATATTAATATATATACACCCCCCCCCCCCCCCCACACTTTTTTCTAAAATGAGTTGCTTATGAGGTTTCAAAAGCCATGTTTCTATGATTGTTTTTGTGTTGCTTCAGTAACTCTGGAGCATTTATCCATGTAATAGCATGGTCTTCTGCTTCACTGGTTATATAGAACTCATGCCTCAATAACTTTGTTTGATAGGATTCAGATGAAATGCTGTTTAGTATATTTTGTGTTTAAAAGCTTACTTTTAGCAAATAAGAAAAGCAGGCATTTAAAAAAAAACATTATCAGGTTGACTTAATAGGCTAATTAGGTTTAAACATATATATTAAAATAGATGGCTGAACCACTTGTTTTTACTTGATGCAAATATTGCTTTTTATTCTGGTACAATTGAAATGTGAACTATTGCCAAACATAGTTTTTGCAAATGAAGAGATCTTAATTCCTCTATAAATAATAATAATATTAATAATAAAATCCTAATTGGCAGTGTATTTTAGGAATTGATAATGAAAGTTGTTTTAGGAAGATAAATATCCATCTGACTTTTACAGAATCTTCACAATTGATAGTGGAACAGTTACTACAGGGCATTGTGATGCTAATTTAAATTAGCCTACAAGAGGATGCTTAACCCTTATATTACCAGTATGCCAAAATTATTTTTCTGACAGAGTAGAATTGGCTGTCCATGCAGATAAGTGGAACTCCATCAGAGAAAGTTAATCAAGGAGTGGGAGATACAGGAGCCCCCATATTTTAATTAACTCACTGGTCATTCTCCAGTCACTTTCTCACAGGTTCTTGCAGTTCAGCAGTTACTTTCAATGTGTTCCAGCAACAGATAAAGGTTGATCTGGAACAAGTAAGAAAGTAGTTTTTTTAACCTAACAGTCTTACCAGCTGCGTCTTCTCATATGTCACTGAAATTCCATCTCAAACTCTGGTGTTAGTAATTCCTCAAATATGGCAAAGCAGAAGGATAGTCTTTCAAGTGAGTTCTGTACATTAGAAGTTTGATAGCTTAAATTTCAAACCAGACTTGAACCAACTGGTTGCACCTAGGGAAAGAGGGATATGACAGATATTTTGGCAACTATTTTTGAGTGCTGGACTCAGTAGAATCTATTAGAAAATGTCTAAAAGATTGTTGAATTTACTTGGCTTATCCCCTCAAAACTTAGTAAGTAAGAGACTAGGAATGCCTGGAAGGGTTTTTTCCTAACAAGAAAACGACTATCAATTGGAGAACTTACTGGGAGAAACATGGCAAATCACACTGTCTCCAGAGTGCTCTTCAGAGTCTATAGGATGTAACTGTTTGCCAAAAATGGATGGAAATATACACTGGTGATTTGCTTAATCCTTTTTAACTAGCAGAAAATGTGCTACTCAGTGGATACAGAATTGACTGGATGGCCACACTCAGAGCATGGCAGCCAACGGCTCAATGTCCAAGTGGAGACCAGGGATGACTGGTGTCCTCAGGGGTTAGAGTTGAGACCAGTGCTGTTTAACAGTTTTGTCGGCAACATGGGCAATGGGGTGGAGTCTACCTGAACAATGCCAAGCCATGTAGTGCAGTTGACACATTGGAGGGAAAGGATGTTATCCAGAGACACTGAGAGAAGTTTGAGAGATGGGCTTATGTGAACTTCATCAAGATCAGCAAGGTCAGGAAAATCCCAAGCACAAAATACAGGCTGGGTAGAGAATGAATTTTGAGCAGTCTTGATGAAAATGCCTTGGGGGTGCTGTCAGATGAGGGGCTGAACATGAGCTGGCATCCCAGAAAGGGTATCGAAAGCAATGTGACCATCAGGGCAAGGGAGATGATTCTGTTCCTCTGCTCTGCTCTGGTGAGACCCCACCTGCAGTGCTGCATCCAGCTCTGAGGTCCTCGTCACAGGAAGAGCATTGGAGAAAGTCCAGAGGAGAGCCATGAAGATGATCAGAGAGCTGGAGCACCTCTACTGTGAAGGTGGGCTGAAAGAATTGTGATTTTTCAGTTTCAGTGTGAAACGACACTGGTAAATGGAGTATAGAGCAGGAACTACTGCTGTTCTGCAAAACTGTTTAGTTTGAGAAAGTCCTAGTCTGTGTGCCTCTGTCCAAGTTGTCTTTCCTGCTGTCTGGGTAAATCAGGTATGGGTGAGGCTGGGCCCTTATCAATCAAACTCACAAAACAGCTGCTTAAGCTAGGTTTTCTTAATTAAAGCTTGATTAGGTAATTCAATGAGAGACAGCTGAATGCTCAGTGAGGAGGCAGAAGCATGTGGGTTGTGGAGCTGGTCTCTACTATACACTGGAAACATGTAAAATGTATAATGGTGGAGCATAAGATCTAAAATAAATTGCCTGAAATAATTTTTTCTGAATAGTAAGCCCTCTTCAGTGGTAAACATGCTTTGTCTAGAAGAAAACATGGTTTTTAAACCTTCCTTAGAGTGCAAGTATATGTTGTGAACCACTTAGACTGCTGGAGGAGTGGTCTGGGTGTTGTAGTTTGAATTGTTTAATCTTTTTTTCATTGTGTCAGAAGATCAAGGGAACCCAACAGGGCTAAAGAGCCTGTAATGCTCATTGTTACATTTCAGCCTTGGATTCATCTTGCAAAAGAAGAAGTTCTTACATTTTATTGCTTATGTTGTTGACATAAGTAGCTAGAGATTTGGTGTTACTTGAATCACTAGTGTGTTACCTGGAAACCACAGGCATGTGGATATCTGAAATTCCTGTAGTTGACACCCGACTCCAGACTAAAAGTAAAACAGTTTTTGAAAAACTCTTGCAGAAGATAGAACTACCAAGCGTAGGCTTAATCTTTTCATCCTAAATGTTATAGTTCTGTGTGGCAGAAGACTTCGTTCTCTTTTGGTTTTACAAGAAGATATTGCAAGATGTATAGTATTATCTCTGATAAATGTGTTTTTTTCATAAGAGTCCCATGTCAATAAATAATGTCAAGTTGCTAGCTGAAGGGATTTGGAAAAGTCAAGGAAACCTAGAGATTTCAAAGAATTAAAATACAAATCTCAGTGTGAGCTTGGACAAAAGAAGATTTCTCTGGTTCCAACTATTTTTTCTTCAAATCTGTATATTTGCATCAAAAAAGAAAATGTAACTTGATGATTTTCTTATATTCTGCAGATCTTATGTTGTGAAGTGGCTAGTACTGTTCAACAAACCACCTGATACAAATGGGTAATTTCACTTTTTGGTTTTTTTGGATGGCTTTTTCAGGGAAATGGTTGAGTAATTTCTGATGATGCATTGAAATGAATTTAATATAGCCTTAAGCAAAGAGAAGCATGAAAAATTCATTCTTAACTAGTAAAATTTGCTGAAATTATAAGCAAGGGATAGAATTATAATAAGCATAATGCAATCTTCCCTTTTCTTGCAACAAAAAATAATAAAAGAGAAGTGAAAGTTGTAGAGGGAGAGAAATAGAATATGTATCAGAGCTATTACTTCTAGACATGGTGAAAAATATGTAAAACCATACTTGTGTGTGTTTTGTTACTGCATCAATATGCTGCATGGAAAATTCAAAATGACTTTTACAAAATTATTTGATAGTTTTCTGTGATTCTTTTTTTGATTAAAATTGCTGTGGATGCAGATCTTACTATGTGGTAGGAAAGATTGATCTGTGTATTGATTTTTGAGGGATACTTAAAGCCATGTAGTCCTTTTTCCTTCATCTTCCCTTTTCCCTTCCCTCTGTAATTCCCCAGACAGAACCTTTCCAATAGAGATGAGACATGTTTCTTACTTGTAGTGCAGCAACACCTTAACTCTCTGAGACAGGACCAGCCATCAGGAAACAAAACAAAAAGATCAATTAGATTGCGTGTTGTCCCCCAAAGAGAAAGAAGGCCATAGGGTAGGAGGACAAAAAAAAAAAAAAAAAAAAAAAAAAAAAAAAAAAAAAAAAAAAAAAAAAAAAAAGAGTGAGATAAGAGGGTTTGTATGTGGAAGGCCAGTCAGTGGATAATGAGGATGAATGAAGACCCAACTCCACTGGAGGTGTTAGCAGTGTCTGAAAGACCTGCACCTCGTATCACAACCACTTCCGCAACAGAAAAAAAGACAGGATGTAGTTGTAAGTGATTGCCTTGAGATTGGAATGGAGTCCAATAGGCACTGTGAACCTGGGGACAGGGTTAAAGACATCACCAGGAGGCTTCCTGTTAAGGCCTTTGGGCTACTGCCCAAAGTCAGGCATGGGGGTAGTGATGTCAGGCATGGGGGTAGTGATGTCAGGCATGGGGGTAGTGATGAAGTTGCAATGCATGAGTTTTGGGTCATCAAAAGAGCCTTTAGGGTGTTTAGATGATAGGGATGGAATGATTACATTAATGGACAAAGAAAGGGCTGTGAATGTCACCTATCTGGGTTTATGTAAGGCCTTTGACATAGTTCCCCACAACATCCTTCTCTCTAGATTGGAGAGATGATTTGATGTGTGGAGTCTTTGGTGGATGGAGTTGGTTGAATTGAGTTGGTTCCCCAGAGGGTAGTGGTCAATGGCTCTGTGTCCTTATTGACATCAGTGGTAAGTGGTGTCCCTCAGATGTCCATATTGGGAACAGTACAGTTTAATGACAATATTGTTAAACAATGACATAGAGAAAGGAAGAAAGTGTACCTCCAGCAAATTTGCAAATGACATCAAGCAGTGGTGCCATTGACACTCCTGATGGATGGGATCCCATCCAGAAGGGCATGGGCAAGTTGAAGAATTGGGACCATGGGAATCACATGAGGTTCAACAAGACCAAGAGCAAGGTGCTGCACATGGGTTGGGGAAAGCCCCAGTTCCAACACAGGTTCTGAGATGAAAAGATACTTCTGAGAAGGACTTGGGGATGCTGGTGGATTAGAGGCTGGACATGACCCAGCAATGAGCACTTGCAACCTGGAATGCCAATTGTGTCTCAGGCTGCATCCAAAGCAGGGTGGCCAGCAGGGTGAGGGAGGGGATTTTGCCCCTCTGCTCTGCTCTGGTGAGGCCACACCTGGAACACTGCATCCAGCTCTAAGGTCTACAGCACAGGAAGGACATGGACCTGTTGGAGCAATATACAGAGGGGGGCCATGAATTCTAGTAATAGCACAAGTTGTCCAAATAAATGCTTAATGCCATAATCTCAGGAAATCCTTAAGATATAGCCTATTTAAACTAAGGAAATTCAACAGATAAGTATCAAGTTTCATGCCTACTGTACTATGTCTATTTGAGATAGAGGGTTTCTTTTTGTTTGTTTGTTTTTGGGTGTGGATTGGGTTGTTTTGTTTTATTTTTCTTTTTAGATAGCAGGTTATATGGTGTTGTTTTGAGCTTGTAACTGAAATGCTGTTGCCAACACACTCTCGTTTTGGCTTTTGTGAGTATTCGTTGCCCATCATCAAGGTTTTCCCTTTTTCTCTCTTTCCTCCCTCACCTTCCCCTCTTTGGAACTTGGCTGGACCTGAGCAGGAGAGCTGACCCTAAAAGACCAAAGAAATGTTTTAGGCCTTTATAACATCATAGTCAGCAATGAAAGCAATAAAAGCAATAAAAAGATAGGAGGAAGGATTAGGAACATTTCTGGTTTTTGGCTTGTGTTTCTCTGAGTAATCACTGTGTGTGCTAAGGCTCTGCTTTGCAGGAGGTGGCTAAACATCTTCTGGCCCATGGGAAACAGTGAAATTTTCTGCTTCCACATGTAATTTTCCTTCCCCTATTAAATTGTCTGTTTTAATCCATGAATATTCTTGTTTCTGTTCTGTTTTCTCCACTTTACAAGGGATAAGGGAGGGACTGGCTGGATGTGTAGGTATTTGCCCTACCCACCACAGGATTTTTTTGTTCTACAATGGTGCTTAAGGGGTGCAAGATAATATCAGATTGATTGTAGTTTGCATTTATAGTTGTTATAACTGCTTAGCTGTTTATTGGCAGGCTCTCATGCTTGCCATGAGGCTCATTTACTTTACTGTAAATTGGAGCCTGTGGCTTGCTGATGACTGTTTTTGGTTTTTGATTTTTGGTGTTCTGCTTATCATCTTACTTTGCAATGCCTGGTAATATTATAATAATATTAATATATTCCCATGTGCCTGGGCTGGTATATGACCCTGTCAATGCTTCCATTCCTGTACTGCTATACCAGACATGAACAGAGCCAACTATGAACTAGATCAAAAACGCCTGAAGGGCTCATGAATAAACCCATGCTGGAGCAGGCACACCCTCAGAAGAGCTGCAACCCCTGGAGGATTCAAGCTGGCACAAGTGCAGTGTGTGGATGTTGTTTCAAAGGTAAATCTATCACCTGGTCCGAAGGGAAAAGGGGTGCAGATTGTAACGGATATATATTAACCTTAGCATTTATATATGTTGTAACTGATGGCTTGAGTTGTATGTTGCAGGAAGTGATGTAGCAGGAACAACACAACTGAATGGAGGACCAACCTCAGAGGGAACTGGGCAAGTGAGCTGGTGACAGCCTGAGCTGTCTTTGTTTCTCAACAACACAAAAAGCCTTGTATTCTATTCCATGTTCTATAGAAGGAACCCCATCTATGGGCTGAACAAACTCAATGGACTTTTATTACCTTTCTCCTATTTTCTCTTCATCCTAAAGGAAAGGTGAGTGAGCAAGCAGCTGTCTGCATATTTGTATATTGGCTGGGATTAACCATCACACTTGTCTGATACACACTTACAAGATACATTTAAGAAAACATCTCCCCAGAAATGGGTGTCATTTCTCCCTTGTAAAACCCTAGAGTTGTCTCTTTTACGCAGCTAGAAAGAAATTAACTATTGGATGCTATTTGAGACAGAAACTTAGCCAAAAAAGGACCTTTCATATGACCCAGTAGAGTGGTTTTTGTTATTGATAGAGAAATGCTTCTTTTTGATCTCCTTTATGTTTTAATTGAATTATGTTACTTGGTTTTGGTATCTTTTCAGCAGAAAGACATGTTGAGTTAAAACTTAAGCAAATATTTAAGGTTTATAGTATGTGAGAAATCACTCAAATTCCTCACAGTTTATAAATGGACAGTGAATGTGTTATTTATGCAGAGACTTCAGTTTTGGCTTGAGATGCTTTAATTTGCAATTAATCAAGAGGTTAAAACACCATCAAAGAGAAATTGTTTATGTTTGCAAATGAGACTTATGATGATTGTGGAATGGGAATTTGAAAAGAATTGTTGACAACCCTCCAATAGAAGTTGTACAATATTATATACAAGATTAAAACTAGACCTCCTTTTCCATCCTGTAGATTAAAAAGGACCAATACTGAACAACATGACTAACACTATTAAAATCAAGCTATCTATAGCACATAAATGAAACTTAATCAATGAAACTTAAATCAGCTTATCTTTCTTTTCCATTTGTTTTGGTTCTGAATAAATAATTCTTCAATTTAGAATTTATATGGTAAAGACCTTAGCCACTCTTGAAGTATGTTCATAATTGATAGAACATACAGAATATCTTTCACACCAGAGAAGGGTAGCAAATTCTAGACTTCAAATGACAGAATATGATAGCATATCTTTTTTCCTTGTTAGAATATGGCAATGTCATGTAATCCCAATGTCTGATTCTACTGTCTATCTTTCTTTTTGTCATGAAAAAGAAATATACAAGGTCCAGCCAAATAATTGTATAACTATTGATTTGACATCAAATTTTCTAACATTTTATGGCCTTTTTGTCCCTATTTACATCCAGAGGAAAAGGTTATTTTGTGGTAAAAAGTGTCTAAAATCCAAGCTCTTTGACAGACAAAGCTCAGAATGATGTGTGCGATTTTTTTCTGTTTAAGTGTGAGAGTTGTGGAGCTGAGTTGGGTTTTTTTAGATGTTTTTTAATTTGTAAATATTGTTGTTTTTAAATGGAAATTTCTAAGTGACAGAGATTTTAGCTAATTTTGTTCTACTACATCTGGTAAAAGAATAAGCTTTATACACTCTGGCCAAGATAATCCTTTATTGTGGCTTTCTTGCTCAAATCTCTCCAGTTGAAGAAAGAGGGATTTAGCCTTTTGGATCAAATGTAAGCACCTGTTGACCTGGATTTAGAAATATCTGATGAGGTGTAGAGTATCACACCTTAAACTCACTAAAACAAGGGTGCCAGTATTCAGTGATTCGGAATTGCTTTAAAAGGCAAGACCCAACAAACAAAAAACAAACAAATGAACAAACGAAAAAACAAACAAAAGAGGAAAGGACCTGCTGGGCAGGAGGTAAATTTTCTGGTTCATGTTTTAGCAAATAGGGCAGTGTTGCAATCAGTGACAGCAAAACACATGCTGGGGCAGTCATTGGAGCAGAAATTCCATGTCTGTGGATTATCTCTTTCTAATATGAAAGAAAAAATTAAGTAGTGTTTGAAAATAGTAATTTTTTCTAGTTGAGAAACTGCATGTGAAAGCATTGATCTATTTTGAAGTATGAATTATATCTTTGGTGTGGTAACTAATCCTAGACTCCTTTGCATAGATACACATTTAATTGAGATCAGCTCATGGATGCTTCTCTCATTACTCTAATTTCTCTAAGTACAGATAAGAGTAACCTTTCAGAAAATGTGTAATATTCTGATATCTGATAACAACTACAGGAAAATAAAATGAGCAGCAAATCATACCTTAACAGAGCAAGAAATGATCTGTGATAATAACTTTGAAACATGGATTGTTTGCAATAACATCCCCTTGACAGACTCTATGTTGTAGGTAGAAACACTTGGTTAAAACCTTCACTGCTCTCTCTCTGTAGTGTCTGTGTCTTTTCATATTTAACATGACAATATTTAATTGCTTTACTCTTATATGATCCATTGATATATTTGACTTGTACTGACATACTTGAACGTTCCTTTAAAAGGATTTTTGTGTGCACAAAATCCACTGATGTCTGGCTAGAATGCCTTGTTTTCCATAATGGCTTTGTTGTGGCTTTCTTATGTTTGAACATAAGAGCTATTACAGAGCTTCTGCATTTGAACTTCGTGTCCCTAATGGTCAGTAAGTTGACAAGCCCTTCGGCTTAAAGAAATGCTGAAGGTAATACATCCTTTCACAACATGTAGGGGAATCTTTCAGTATAACAGACTACTTGAAAAAAAGGAACTTAAATTGATTAATGATTATACTTCCTAATTATACAGTAGTTTTCCTCTTCAAGATACTTCAATCAATTAATTTTCAACACCTTGCTACCCTCCTCATTTGTTCCACCATTTGCTACTTCATACATAACTCCTATTTTCTACCATCCTCTAATTTTGCATTGCAGGTAATGCAACTTCATTTTGTTTTCCTTACATCTGTTTGGTGGTTATCTATAAGCACCATCTGATTCTTCAGTACATTCTTCTTCTTTTAATGCACACTCATCACTGAGCATAAACCAAAAACATATAGAACATTTACTTTTCTGTATTTGACTGTGCATCAGATTCTAGCAAACTTACCATAAATTGATCTGAAATATTTTCAGTGGGTTCTAGATTTAGCACTGCTGATTCATTGGGAGGTTGTCATATATAAAAATAGGTACTATATAAAAAAGTAGATGATAATAGCTTCAGCAGTGTAAATAAATACTTACAATTAATTCTGCCTTTAACTTGAGAACTTAAGTGTGTGAAAATATTAATAAAAGTATTATGAAAGGGTCAGTTTGCATCATAAATATGAATTATCCTTCCCTATATATTAGGGAATATTAGAGAGAAACAGCCAAAATTGTTTTAGAATTTAATAAGTCAAGCATCATAAAGCTATTGCAGAACCAAAATATGGGACACAGGAAGATAATGCTTTCTTTGGGGATTTTGCGATTGGCTCCAGAGAACAGCATTGCATCATCTTTCCTGCAAAAGGGATGGAACTGAAATGCAGAAACATGCAACCTCAATCTGGAATTAGAAACATAGAATGCTTTGGGCTGGAAAGGACCTTAAACATCATCTAACTACAATCCCCCTGCTGTGGGCAGGGTCACATCCCACTAGACTAGGCTGCCCAAATCTCATCCAATCTGGCTCAACATTTCCAGGGATAGAGTATCTACAGCTTCTCTGAGCAGTTTATTGCAGTGCCTCACCACCATCACAATAATGAATTTCTCCCATATACAAAATCTAAATTCCTCCTCTCTCAGCTTGAAGCCTTTCCCCCTTGTCCCATCTCTACCATTCTTGATGAAGTGTCCTTCTCTCTGGCTTCCCTGTAGGCTCCCTTGAGATACTGGAAGCTTACTATGAGATCTCCATGTAATCTTCTCATCTTCAGGCTGAACCTCTCAGGCTTCTTCACCTTTTCTTCAGCCTGGAGGTGCTCGAGTTCCCTTTGGGGATCCAGTAAGTATAGCAATGGGCTTTCTTCCCATTTTTGTAGGGAATGTTAGGTGTCCTTTAGGATAAGGATCCATTTCATATAATTGACATCTGTGACATTTAAGTTCTTGTTAGATCTACTTGAGAATCATTATCTCTGGTCATTTATAATGTTATGAATACTATGAAAAGTAAACAGATTTTTTTTTCTATTCTCTTCACTTACAGAAGCTGTTATTTCCATGACTTTAAGTAGCGTTAATGCATGGCATTCTGTTACCTGGTATTCTCCCCATTCCCCAAACGTGCACAGTTGCAGAACTGTTATCAAAACCAAAAGATTCTCCTTAAGGTAACAAACTACAAGTTAGTGACACTTTTTTAACTCAAGGCTTCAAAATCGGGAAAACTGATGGCTGTCCTGGATGTTTGCATAAACATTTCTGACTTCGTATTGGAGGCATGTGGCTTATGCACTGCATACAGCCAAGTTGTGTGGCTTTATGATTTCTGAGGCTGTTCCACATGGGTTTATTGGCACTGAATTCTCAAAAACTTACTCAAAGCTTACTTTGGTCTTGAATTCAGAGTTTTGCAATCCATATCTAACTGTATTTACCTAATCTAGATTACGTTAAATCCATTATCTTTCATCTGCTTTGCAATGTATTGGTCTATAAAGTGTTATTTACATCTGTGATAAGAAAAGCTAAATGATAAGTTTTTTGTGTTTAAATTTTTCCTTCCTTCCCAGCAGAGTGAGAAGGATTTTGTGGTTTGTTTGTTTGTTTTTTTCTCTTTTTTTAATCACATGTTTAATTTATTTTTAGCAGCTGGTTTGTTTTAATAAACCTGTTGACTTGAAGTCTTTAAAGATAAAAGCCCAGCCCTTTTGCCTGTTTAAAAATATAGGAAATTCTGTTTATTGGTTATTTATATCTGAGAGGTTTTTAAACTGCAAACAAGTGTTTTATAGCCCTATCACATCATCAGAACTGAAGTAGACCTGACTCCTATGAAGATTTCTGTAACAGAAGAATTTAATTATTCTATCAAACAACAAAACACCCATTAGATCTTTCTTTAGATTGCAGTGGGGAGCTAGCTGAAATCCTAGGAAGTAAAGAGTTTTGCATCTTATTTCAACTAGAAGACTGTCTGCTCTTGAAGTTCTTTTCCAGTATTGATACTGAAAATTAGATTAAAAACTAGTTCTGAATTTATATACTCAGAAATTCTTGGCCTACCAGAAAATCTTACTACATAGGTGTATTGTTTTGGCACAGTCTGTTTTTTGGCAGCAGGGGGGCCACAGAGGTGGTTCCTGTGAGAAGCTGCAGGAAGCTTCTACCCTGTACAGCAGAGCCAGTCTCTGATGGCTTTGAAGATGGACATGCTGCTGGCCAAAGCTGGGCCAATGAAAGGGGTTGGTAACATCTCTGTGATGACCTATTTAAGAAGAAAATCAAAACAAAGTCACAGGGTTTTTGTTCCTAGTCAGAGAAGAGGAGAAGGTGAGAACATGTGAGGGAAGCAACATGGAGACACCAAGGTCAGTGGAAAAGGAGGGGCAGGAGGTGCTGCAGGTGCCAGAGCCAAAATTCCTCTGCAGGTCATGGTGCTGACCATGGTGAAGTAGCTGTGCCCCTGCAGCCCTTGGGTTGCAGAGATCCACCCACAGCCCACCTGCTCCAGCAAGGTGTCCATGCTGGAGCAGGTGGATGCCTGGAGGATGCTGTGATCCTGTGGGACACCCCACAGGATGGAGAGAGGGGGCCCTTGCACCCTGTGGAAGAGTGACCCACACTACAGCAGTTTTGGGAGGATTCTGTGCCTGTGGGAGGGACTCACATTGCAGCAGCTTTGGCAGGACTGCTGCTCATGAGAGTGGACCCAGGCTGGAGAAGTTCATGGAGAACAGTGTCCCGTGGGAGGGACAGCACAGTGTCACAGGGAAAAGACTTGTCTCTCAGAGAAGTAGAAGAAAATCTCAGTGGTGAACTGACCAAACCCCTATGCCCTGTCTGCCTGTGCTGTTGGTGGGAAGGAGGGAGGGGCTGGGGCTGGGGGGAGGGGGGGGGGAGGGGAAGGTGTTTTAAGGACTTATATTACTTCTCATTATCCTCCTCTGACTCTGTTAGCAATAAATTCACGCTGCAACTTAGGGTTGAGTCCGTTTTGTCCCTGAAATATTTCCCCTGGTCCTAATGTTGCTCATGAAACCTTCATTAATTTTCCCCTCCTTTGCCCCGCTGCAGCAGGGCTGCAGTGAATGAGTGACTCTCGTGGGTAACTAGTGTTGGGCCAGAGCCAAACCACAGCAACAGATGATAGGCATGCAGCTGGAGAATGCTCGTTATCATCTAAATAGGTCCATTTTTTAACAACAAATATGAGAAATAGAAATATTCATGATACACTCCTAGTGTAAATGATCAAGGCCATTCAAATTTTCAACAAAAAACCCTCAGAAATGTAATGTTCTACCATTTTATTTTCTGGGCCTGAAATGCTGTCCAATGGTAATCACAATTTTTTTTACTGTCTTGGGTTATGGAACCAAAAATATGTATTCTCTTTCATCTGTTAAATGCAGCCGGGGAGATGTTTTTCTTTATCTCTTGTAACTCTGGGGGGAGGGGGGACAGGTGCCTTCTGATAATGGGCCAGCTGTTAAAACCAGGTGGGGCAGTGTTTCTTATCTCTCTTCACAATATTTTCTACAAAATCTTCTGCCACTTCAGGAGGACTTACTTTTGGACTGCTTCCAACACCCTGACCAACAGGGTGTCAGGTTGTAGCTCTAACTCTGTCAGGGATTTCCAGGATTGTTGTTTGTTTGTTTGCTTGTTTGGTTGTGTCATTTTGTTTTCTACTACATTTGTATTGTTAATATTCCTAGTAAAGAACTGTTATTCCTATTCCCAAATCTTTGCCTGAAAGCCCTTAATTGCAAAATTATAATTTGGTGGGGGTGAGGGGTTTACATTCTCCATTCTAAGAGAAACTCCAGTTTTCCCTGGCAGATACCTGTCTTTCAAAACTAAGACATTTACCTAAAATATAAAATTGTGATTAAGATACCACTAAGAATCTCCTAATTATAAAATTTTCTGGAAAGATTATGCAAGACTGAATAATGCTGATCTAAGTGATGAACGAGATGGCATGTAATAGACATGGAAACTAGTAAAGACGATTATAGCAGAATCATTGTCCTAGAATCGATGGGGTAAAATACAGATTAGATTGGATTTCTGTCTTAACCTTTTTAACTGGGAAAAACAGACTGAAAGGAACTGATGGATGTAATTTTAGTAAACCGATAAGGTAATTACCCATAGGGCTGTGCTGTCCTGATAGACTTGCTGATGAGCAATATTCGTATTAAATTAAGTGTAAGAAAAGACTGGTTTGGTCTTTATAAAGAAACTGCTCATTAACATAAAGCATTTTGCTTCCACTGTACAAGTTTAGAATTTAATAACTTGGGGCCTAATTAGCCTATCTATATTCTTTTTCTGATTTTAAGAAAGATATGCTCTGCCTAAATTCTGGGTTATGCTGTGTAGTTAAGTGTAGTTGTTGTTTGAAAGAGTAACTATATATATATAACTATATATTCCTCAGTGTCATAACTGCACCTGTTTGTAGCTCTATCAAGCCCACAGGTAGGTTTAAATGGGCAGGTTTTCACTGATGTTCTTTCTAAGTAATTGACTTAAATGGAAGGAGAAAACTGGTCCAGCAAAATGGTTATGTAATGGGATAAACTCCTGAAAAATCTCAATTTTTAGAATGGTTTATGAAGGAGCGAGGTATAAAGTAATCTTTGTCAAGGGAGAAGCATTTGTTTAGTTGTGACACCATTTTAGACTTAACTGGCCTATAACAAAAGAGGAAAGGAGAAGAAAAGCTCCCTAGTTTCAAAAGGAATCCCAAAAGCTCTCTATTGTCTTTAAGCTTTCTGGCTTTCCAGAAGGTAGGTGTCCTGCTCTGAAAAGACAGGCATCGGCCAGGGAAAATTGGAGTTTCCCTTGGAGTGGAGAATGTAAACCCCTCACCCCCTCCAAATTATTTGCAAATAATTTTGCAATTAAGGGCTTTCAGGCAAAGATTTGGGAATAGGAATAACAGTTCTTTACTAGGAATATTAACAATATTAACATATTAATTATATTAGAAGTAGTTAAAAACCCCAAACAAACAAGTAAACAAGCAACAATCCTAGAAACCCTGACAGAGTCAGAGATACAGCCTGACACCCTCTTGGTCAGGGTGTTGGTAACAGTCCACAGTAAGTCCTCCTGGAGTGGCAGATGTGGTTCTCTTGGAGCAGAGATGATCCTGAGAGAAAAGGGTCCAGTGATGGCAAGAAGGGTCCAGTCTTCCTCCGGGAATCCAGTGGAATCAGATGCCTTGTGTTCCTGCATCTCAGTTCTTATCCCGGTAGGAATGGTTGGCTCCCCCCACGGGGGGGAGCATCTCACAATGGGATGATGGAATATGTCCTGTCTTTGGTGAGCCTTAATGGCCCACCAGCAGAAAATATCCCCCTGGAGGGAGGATGGGTGGTGAAAGAGATAAGAAACACTGCCCCACCTGGTTTTAACAGCTGGCCCATTATCAGAAGGCATCTGGCCCCCTCCCTCCCAGAGTTACAAGAGATAAAGAAAAACATCTCCCCAGCTGCTTTCAACAAATGAAATAGAATACATATTTTTGGTTCCATAACCCAAGACAGTAGGGCTTACAGGTACCATCTGAAAGCAATAAATCTTGTACGTATTGTCATGGCTCAATTCTTGTTTAAATCAGATAATAGTTGGTTTAGTATCAACCTGTAATTATCAAGTAATCTGACAAATTCAAGGTCAATATCAGCAATGTAATAGAACACTATCTCTAGATACTTATACAATTTTTATAATTTTCTCAACATGCTTCTTTCATCCTCATAAATAGTAATTTTCCAAAGTCCTAACGTCATTGTCAGAAAATCTGTGGATCACTAGCTCACCCACACTCTTGAACAGGATGGTACCTCTATTTCACCACCCCTGCTGGGAGAGGTGCAGGTGCTGCAGCTCAGCATCCATGTAACCTTCCACAACTTGATAACCACACAATGGTGAAATGCCCCTCTACAAGGTCACATAGGTCTACTTGAGGTGGGAGGCCCTATCAACCCTCTGAGTAGTACAGGCTACACCTCTGGAGTGAAGGTGATTTATCAGGTCTAGGCAAAGGTCACAATAGTGGTGAGATAACTTCTAGCTGTGTCAAACCCATATTCTGTTACCAAGGTCTTTCCCTCAGTCACTGTTAAAATCTCATCCTTCTCTTGAACTTCATTCTTCTTTCTTAAAAGTCTTCTGATAGTCCCCTGCTTATAGTGTTTAATTTTGGCTGATGGTAGTCTCATGCAAACCTTGTTAAATGCCTCACACTATTATCAGGCTTT
The DNA here is from genome assembly GCA_027886175.1 of Phylloscopus collybita. NCBI lineage: Eukaryota > Metazoa > Chordata > Aves > Passeriformes > Phylloscopidae > Phylloscopus > Phylloscopus collybita. Next base: position 5,747,277 of record JAJNNQ010000029.1, read on the forward strand.
TGGCAAACACTTTAGGAAAATTTTGCATGGGCCATTCATATATGTTCTTCATATACACTCCATTCACATATGCTCATGACAACCTCAAATGTCATGTCAGATGTTTCTAGCCAGATGATATCACCAAGAGGGACCTTGTGAATTCCCCATACTTAGATTTCAAAGTCTTGCATGAAATAGATGATGGTCTAATTTATACAAGTTGTCCTATTTATGACAAGGAGATTGTAGTTAGAAGTAATGGGTCAGACCAAATAAAGCATCTGGGAAAATCAGATGTTTCAGAAACATTATTCTTCCTGGCTTTTTCCTGATTTCTTTGAGTAACATAGTTCTGCTACCTATAAAGACTCTGTGAGTTTTATGGAAGGCCCAAAGAATCCACCAAAGAGTTTAGTTTAAATTCAAGACATAGATAAAAGGAATATTTTAGAAAGGGATTTTTTCAAAGTGCAGGGTAGGTGTGAGATTCATCAGAATTGATGCCTATTGTGCATGGCTGATATGTTTCATCTTCACCAACTTGTAGTGGTCAGCCTGCTTGGCCCCATTCACCAAAGGAAAAGCAATGGTGCAATGCACTTAAACTGAAGTAGGGTTAGAAGTAGACAGGCTAACAAAATTGATTTTTTTTTTTCCCAGAAGCCTAGACTGCTTCAGTGAGAATTCACTTTTATACATGTAAAGTCAATGGATATAAAGAAGTCTAACTTAAGTCTTTCCATGTGCTGCCAGGTTCTTGCAATGTAATCTCTTAACGCATACTTGTTCTATAACAAATTACCTCTAACAACTTAAGTGCACATGAGGAACCAAGGAATATAATCTTAAATATTTCTCTTGTGTTGTTGGGCTTTTTTAATGAATATCACTAAGGCTAGTAAAACAAGTTAATTTTCAGATAAGGATAGATGTGGATGTCACAGATATTTTGGTTTCAATTGTTCTTGAAAATGATGATTCTGATTTCTTAGGTGATAAACATTAAATGTTACTATACTTCTAAATGAATTTGTGGTTTGGTGATATGATTAAGTATGACTATGATGAAGACAATAATAACAAGGTCAGTTGGTCTCTGATTCAACATCAATGATGCACAGTCTGTTGGAGGGGCAAATATAGGATGAATTTTGTTAGGGTTCAGGTGATGTTTTTGTTCATTATTTCCACTATCATGAGCAAAGACAGTGATTTATAGTGACTCAACCTGAAGAATGTCTGTGTACCCAGACCTCTATGCAGCAGCAAACTGTTATAGTCCAAAACACGTGAATGGCAGATACTTCAGTATCTATGCAAAATCTAAATTCAAGAATTTCTCCATTCAAAAAGCCACTAGTCTGACCTAGGGAATGTTTTTTTCATTAATGATAAATGATGACTGATATTCAGTTGTAATTTTTATAGTGTTTTTCAAAATCTGTAGCTATGCAGTACACTATTAGAAACACAGTGTTACGGAATTCTTGGTTAAGGTTCACTGCATATATGCACTGTTTGCTTTTCCAGGTGGTGTAGTGTAACTCCTGATGCTGACTTCATGACTTTGGGGCTTCTGTGGCAGATGATCCTTGTGTAATTATTAACATAAGAAAGAAAGTTGCCTTATTTTATCAACCCCTTACCTTAGAATCAGAATCTAATTCACTACAAACAGTTGCAGAAAGTGAAAGGCAAATACAACTGAATCAAATGAATTGCTTTTATTCACAAAGAGACCACATTGATATATTCCCACTCTTGAAAGTTGTTTTCAGAAATCAGTTTCAGTATTGCAAAGTACTTAAATTAGAGAACCAGGCTAGAATTGTCTTTGTTTGAAAGACAGGTGTCTGCCAAGGAAGGCAGCAACCTCCCTTGGAATAGAGAATATGACCCCCTTCCTTCCAAATCATTAAAACTTTGGAATAAGGGCCTTTCAGGCAAAGCTATGGGAAAAGGAATACCAGTTCTTTACTAGTGTACCTGTGTATAACCAGGGGAACAAACGACGGCCATGCCAACACAACAGAAGCACAGAAAACCCAAGGAAGTCTCTTCCCGCTCTTTAAGCGCTTTCCCCGGTGGGGCGGTTCCGGTGGCAGCCGGCAGGGGGCGCTGGTGGCTCCCGGCAGGCAGGGCGGGTGTGGTGATTCCCCCGCGCCTGCAGGGGGCGCTGTGGCGCGGCGCCCTCACGCTGTAATGGCGGCTGGGATGGCAAAGTGCACCCTGGCAGGGACCTTGGAACAGCGGCTGGAACGCCAGGGTGGGCTCGCTCGGGGCAGGAAGAGGCAGCAGAAACTCTGCATCTGTAGGTGGAACTGCGTGCTGTCCCAGCAGGCAGGGCGTGCCCAGCTACTGTGTGGCAAAACCCCAGAGTTGTGGCAGAGGAATGGTGGGGTTGAGCAGCCTGGCAGAGGCTCCCTTGGAGGGGGAAGGGGCTTGGGGTCCCATGGTTTTCCCTGAGGCACCCGAGCAGATGTTGAAAGGTTTTTTTTTAGTGATGATAAGTATAAGGGACCCAATAATTGATTGCCAATTAGATAAACCTTTTTTTTAAGCAAGAAGCTGAAGCAAGCAGCATGTGCTGGGAAAGCCGGAGAGCACAAGTCTCAACTCGTGCTCCATGCACAGCTTTCAAACTTTTCCCCACAATTTCCTATTTTTATAACTTTTTGGTTTACACACACCCCTTGGTCCCTCCCCAGTCCATGTTTTCCTATATTTGGTCATAGCTGAGTCTTCCAATTCCAGGAGCCTGGGGTCTTCTGTCCTCTCATGGTAGTTGGTGGATGAAGTCTCTTCTTTTCCTTGCAGCACATCCCTGGGGATTTTCCACTGTGGTCACTATGGTTTCACCGTATCTCCCGTTTTCTCTCTTTCTTCATGGCTTATGATACAAAGTTACATTACATTATCCTACACCAAGGTTGGGCTCTCTCTAACTTTTCTGTTTCTGCAGTTTCTGCAACTCACAGTTATTGGTTAATATCTTCTACATATTTACAATTTCTGCAGTTTGCTTAATAGCCCCTACATATTAATAATTATTAACTGTAACAACACAAATCACCTAAATCATTAATTTCATTTATAACAGTGAGGTAGTGGTTTAATAATATCCCAGTGTAATGGCAGTTCTTAAAAGCAGAGCTCTGTTCAGGGTAGAAGAAAACAGCAGGAGATGGAACCTCACAGTGGTGGTGAATTCTCCCCATAGCAAATACAGCCTGTCTCCCTCTCCGAAGCTCTGCCCAGCCCCTTCCCCCAGCCCAGATCCCGAGGTTTGTCTGCTACTCCAGGAGAAACCTCTCAGATACCAGAAGTGCAGCCAGGTGCCCTCCTCCCCTGAGCTTGGCAGCTTCTTTTGTCTCTCCTAAGTACCAATCGTTATGGTTTCTTAGTGACAGATGGGACAAAATTCCATGACAAAAAGAAGCAAAAGGAAAAATCCTAAACCCCAACAAGAATTTGGGTACCATATATCAGTGTGATAACATCTATGAAAGCTTTTAAGGCATTTTGGCAAAGAAGTTATTAACCTTTTTTTTTTTTTTTCTTGTGTGGGTTTTTTTTGTTTGTTTTGTTTTTGTTTTTGTTTTTAAATCTATTAGATTGGATAGGAAACTCCTTGTTAAATGTCTGTCAATCTTCAGAAAACAAGAAGCTTTTTAGATATTATCTACCCATTAGTACTTGTTTCTGAAAACAATCAACTAACTTCCTTAGTTAGAAATATTGTGTAAATCTCATTATTCTTGAAAACAGCTAGGCTGTGCTTTCATGTGCATCAGCTGTATTATCTTTGCATATACAGTATATGATGTCACCCACAAATGCTGCTTGTAGACATACTAGAGATTTAAATCATAGTGTACTTGTGCTGTAAAGGACATAGACTTAGTCCATCAGCAGTAAATTTCTTTAATATCCCTAAATATTTTGAGAGTAGAAGTTTGAGGGATATTGAAAATACATTAAAAACTCTGAAATTACATAGTCTAGTTTCAAAAGTAAAATCATCACCCTCCAATGGCCTTACTCATTACAGTGAAACAATAAGCTAGATCATATAATCTGTGACTTGCTTCCTGTTGGGCTTCTGTGCCATATCCTAGAAGTCTTGTCATTCTGCCATTTTTGGCAATATAACTTGGATCAGGGATGAGAAAGAAGCAAGAGTATGGGACACTATAACATCTTGTGTCTTGCTTAGAGGTTCATAGTAAAAGTAACCCTATTTACTGCACATGATTGCCCTGAGATCTGTATCTGCTCTCTCCCTTTCTGTCACTAACAGTTAGTACTTACTATTTCCATCCCTATGCTTCTTCACCAAATTATTCAGTGAAAATGAAGCCTTGCAACTCATTGGATCTTAATATTTCAGACATTCAGGCCATACATCTAGTCACACATGTAAGCTTTCCCTCTGTTACTGGCAACTCGTAGATATTTTAGTTGCTGCTGAATAGTGCTTACCATAACTCAAGGACTATCCATTTTCCCATGCTCTGCCAGCCAGCAGGTGCACAAAAAGCCAGGAGGAAGCACTACCAGGACAGCTGACCCAAACTGGCCAAAGGGTAACATGGAATGTCATGCCCAGTATATAAACTGGGGTGAAGTGGCCAGGAGGTACTTACTGCTGTTGAGGGATGGGCTGGGCATCAGTCAGTAGCTGATGAACAGTTGTTTTGGACATCTCTTGTTTCTCTTCAATTTTAGTACTCTCTCTCTTTTACATTTAATTATTTTACCTTCTTTCAATTATTAAACTCTTCTTCTCACAAGCCATGGGTTTTTCCTTCTCATGATTATTCCTATTCCCCTGGAGAGTCTGCATGAGTAAGAGGCTGAAGGGTATTTAATTGCGAGCAGGGGTTAAACCATGACATGCCCATACAGAAAATAAGTCTGAAAGCATGGCTTGACGTATAGCCAGAAGGAATTATATATAGTTCATGAATCTATGTGTGCCTGTTTGATGAAGTCATGTACAGAGAGACGCTTCAGAGCAGTCTGCCACGTGGACAGGAGGCATGCTGTGATCCCAGCCGCTATGAGGACTGCTCACTAGAAGCAATGCAGGCATGACCAGTAGGAGTCGGCACTGCTCTTCTCTTTAGAAAAGTAGTTTTTCTACCTATGGACTAAGTTTCCCCCCACCTCTGTATTTTCACATTACCTATAGCTATGGAGACCTAGGCTTCTGCAAACATTTCAAAACTTTATCTAAGTGCATCATGGGAAGTGTTTCAATATAACCTACAGGCCCAGCTGGATTGATTCCTTACGCACCTGAACACTTCTAGAAATGTGTCCCTTGGGCACTTTTGAAAGTTGGCAACTTTTCTGCAAGCACACAAACTCACACACAAAAACTCACACACATATATTTATGTATGTATGTATGTATGTATGTATGTATGTATGTATGTGTTGAGTAATAATCTCTAATGCTAAGTGACAAAAGATAGTTTCCTGAATTAACATGATATTTCTGAACATTGTTCCAATGAAAATGTTCACTAGATGCTTCTCTGGCAAAAGATACGGAGAGCTAATAGTTCAGGCAGGCAGTACCAACTGGGCAGAGCTTCTTCTCAGCCTGGGGAGATGCTTTTTCCATGCTTTGATGGAAAGAAAGGAGTAAAAGCAGCATCTGCTCCCCAGCTGTGGAAAGAAAATTCTAAGCAAAGAGAAAAGATAACTCTTAACAAATTTTAGGTTAGTTTCTCATATGCATAATACTGTTGTTCACATTTTATACCTTGCACTAGATTTTGTTTCAAAATGAAAAGGCAAATGAATTAATACCTCAGCAGCTATGATAAAATCATTTTGTAACCAAAGTTGAAGTTAATTTGGAAATTCTTAGGACACTTGAAAAAAGAATATATAAATTATATATATATATAAATTGCTTTTGAAATGCACCTTCATAAGCTGAGGGGACTGCATCTTCATCTTTCTCATTATTATTCATGCATGCCTTGTTGCTGCCCTTGGGACTCTTTCTGTGGGCAAGAGAAAGTTTTACTACTGCAGTAGTAAAACAGATAATAAATTATATTTCATTGGTGCTCAGTATTTCAAGGGTGGTGTATGATGTTGATGCTGAACTTTAAGGGATGAAGGCAAGAGCCTAAGATAACAGGAGGCTTTTGAGCAAAAATTATCCCATGGCAATAAAGTGACACTACAGTATTTTCAATAGAAAATTTGACCTTTTTGATGAGGACATGTCTCGAGATGAATAACAAAGTGCCAGGTCTGTCCTTTGCCTTTCCTGTTGAAAATGACTGACCAATATTTCTTCCCAGAGCATGCCTTATCTAGCAGAAGATAAAGAAGTGACAGTGGAAGAATCTGAGTAGCCATAAGCCTACGTGGAAAGTAAGTTGGAGTTATTGCAGCCATGCAGACTATGCTCTACACTTTATGCACTGAGAGAACTGACTTATGGAACACAAATCTGAGAGTATTTCAAGAAATTAATTTCTGTATGCATTAGAGAACTGGATAGCTTAAGACTACAGAAGTGTTAGGAATGCTCAGCCCTGGATAGCACTAAACTAGCACCCCCCTCTAGATGTATACATTCTGTCTAGATGTATACATGGAATCACCACAGTACCTGTTCTTTAAATGTACAGATCCATCTTAATTGGAATCAACTTTAATGGAATCAGAGAATCATAGAATATTTTGGGTTGAATGTGGCCTTTAAAGTTCACCTACTCCAACCTCCCTGGCATGGGAGGGGACACTTGCCACTATACCAGGCTCCGCAGAGTCCCATCCAACCTGGTTCTGAATATTCAGGGCTGAGGTATCCATCACCTCTCAGGCCACCTGCATCAGTGTTTTATCACCATCATTGTAAATGCATTGAATGCCTTTTAATGTAGACATAGCCAGATAAACTTTCCCCTCCATTTGATATAGTAAGTAGCACACCTTAACACACAGTATCTGAATACACCTTAATAGTCCATGTATTTATTCTCCTTTACAAAAATGTGTAGTAAGTAGGAATTCATTAACAACTTTGTATGAAAATGTGTATATCTGTGTTGTTTATATATTATTACACATATATAAACATATATATCTGGAAAGTAGGCTAAATGAAGTTAGAGCTTTTTTTAACACTGACACAAAGCAGCCTATGTCCAAATTCTTTTAAACTGCTGACATTTGAAACACAAGGTTTGCTCTTAAACCATCAATTAGCATGGGCAAGAGTCTTTCTCGACTCCGAAGCTGTACCTGGAAGTTTTTAGGAGAGCAGTAGGAGCCGTTTAAAGACCTTGCATTAGCAATAACTGGATTTCTGTGTATAGAAATATTTCCTGGTGCTTTAATTTGCATGTTATCAAACAAATGGTTGATTTGCTTAACTTGAGTGTACTCTAGTTATGTACTAGATGGGAAGCACGTCACCATGTACTTTATGTACAACATTTTCAAATGGCATGCAATTCATCTTTTCTGTTAGTTAGCAATCAGAATTTCTGGTGCTAGAGCACTTCCCTTTGGTGTATATGAGTGAACATTAAAAAAAAAAAAAAAAAAAAAAGAAAAAAAAAAGAGGGAAGTCATTAAGAAATCCTTGCTAGCTGTGGTCCATACTTTATTTTAGCTTGTTCAGCAGCACATGGGGTAAAATTACTTCACTCCAGCATAAGTCTTCCCATTAGCAAATTAAGAGGAAGAAATGGGTAGGTAATGAAAAATTCTTGGTTTGAAATGTTCAGAAATTAAGTCCAGTATGATGTGTCGTAGCATTAGCTTGTCACAGATTTATGTGACATATTGATTAGCTAATGGCAATAAAAAGAAAATATTAGGATGCTGCAGACAGTCTGTGATATCTGAGCCAGAGACACTGTGAGCCATCACTGATTTGTGAGATCCTGAAAAGGAGGACATGATAACGCTAATAAATCCACAGTGAAGAAAAACCTCTCATATGCTGACACTAATTTTACCATGTTCTTTATGGAAATATATGCTGGAGAAAAGAAAATGTTTTATGAAAGAAGACTGACTGTGTGAAGAAGGGGATGAGTATCAGGAATGCTGCTGGGTTGTAAATATAAGAAATTCTGTAATATTTCCATTTATTTGAATTTTAGAAACAAGAAACAGCAACTATTTGTTGGTACCCTCAGAAGAGTGAAACATTTCTTGGCAACCCACTTGATTCTACAGAAGACAGCTGTATATTTGTGGCAGTAGAAATTCCTGATTTCCTGGAGTACTTTGTTAGTTTTGATTACAAGACTCATTCTCCCCATTTATGTTTTATTTCTGTGGCACTTACCTAGTACAATATGCAGAATTTATATGGGATTTAATGCTATAACTATGTCAAAACATGCAGAGATTGTCCCAAAAGGTTAATAGGCAATAAACTGAAATAGGGGTGGCTGACCTTCCTGACCTTGCAAGCTACCCATCAGAAACTTCCTGTGCTGGAGAGCTCTGAGATTCATGTCATGTCTTGGACTAATGAGGAAAAACAGAGTTTTCAGGGCAGTTCACAGGAAGGAGGTGCTAGAGGTATGCTAGAGTAGAACATGCCAGGAATGGCCTTTCCAGGATTTCCTTGTTTCCTCTACAGCTGGGGATCTCTACTACCTGTTCCTAGCATGGCCTCACTCCTGGCTGTGCTCATAGCCTCTATATAGGAACATCTCTACTTGAGAATTATGTGAGAGCCAAAGATTGACTACCATATAAGAACTTCCTGATTTCATACCTGAAACACCAGATAAAATTCCAGAATTTTCTGTATTTATCCTGTTCAGAACTTTACATAATAATATATATTACATAGGCAAAAATTTAGTTACTGGCTACTCTGACTTCTAAGTCTAACCATACAGTGGGCACCTTCATACATTGGCTTCGTGAAAAAAACCCAAAACTTTCTGATGCAAGATCAGAAGATGATTGTTATAGTGGATATGAATGCAGGAAAAACCTTGATTTTTGACTTATACAAAAAGGTAGTGACATTATTCCTGAAGTGAAAACACCACCACTATATTTCTGCTGCCAAAGAGCTCTTGCAGCCACAGCCTAACAGAAAACTAGCAGTCTTTTTAAGCTAACCTGTATGTAAAAGCGGCATAACCTGCTGTGGCCATTCCACAACTCCTCTGGAAATAATTCTTAAAGATACTGAAAAGCAATTTTGAATATGGTTTGTGTAAGAAATTTTTATTGCCTCTTATATTTAAAATCCCTATCAGGAAACTAGACTATTTGTGTTTAAAACCCCTAGAAAAGCAATCCTGTCCTCATTATCCAAGCCACCAGTCCACAGACAAAGGGTAGAAACAAGAAACAAATTACCACATTGACACCCAGATCTTTCCTATTTTGTCTTGACAGCATTTTATTTATATGATGGTGTATTTTTCCCTTGCAGCTATTGCCTCCTGTTACTCTTTAAGGTAATTGAAGCTGGGCCCAAAAGACCTTAGAGGCTTGTATCTTCTCCTCACATTAGTGACACTTCAGTGATAAACTTGAACTTAAAGTTACTGAGGCGTAACTGAGGGTTCATTTGATAGCTAGTGGTTTTCAGCAGCACTGCAGGGCTTCAGAGGCTCAGCATGAGCGAGATTGTTAATGTCCTGTGAGGGAAAACAATAACACATTTCATTAATGCGTTCATGTGTGAAGCATCCATTAGTGCACTGGAGGTATTAATGACGTTATGCTTTAAACTGACATGTGGGGCATGACAGGAATTGCAAGTCTGATGAGAACAGATGACAAGATAAGCAAATATTTGAATGGCTTCATTTGCCTGCAGGTCAAACTATGGTGCAGGGGAACTGAGAAAGCTAAAACCTGGGAGAGATTAGTGTTCTCTTAGCATGGACTGAACCACAGGAAAACTTAAGAAAGATTGTTTACTAAGTAAATAGAGAGATCAGTAAGGACAATAAATATGTAAAAGATACAAGCTTAATTATTACTGAGTCTCAGGTTGTAATTTGAGTTAAATTGCTAAAGCCACGGCACAATTAAATATTTTGATTTTATGGATATACTTTTAATTTTCAGTAATTTCCCTCTTTCTGCTTGATGTGAAGGTTTAAAATTTATAGCCAAAACAAGCTGCTAACTAAATCAACAGAACCATTGCACTTTGTGCAAGAACTGAGTTTAGGAATGGGATTTTAATAAACTAGTTTGTCTGCAGGCAAGCAGAAGTTGGTAGAGTTGATAAGATTATTATTCTTCTCTCATTGTCAGACACATTCTTTATTTGTCAGGTTTGAACTAGTCATAAATTAGCGAATAAAGGCCTGTTTCCCTGTTTTGGACCAGTGTTGGATTGCTGCAGGAGGCTCACAGTGCGATGGATTTGACAGCTGCAACTCAGCCGTTAGATGACAGCAGTGCACATCTCAATGCCATCCAGCATAATTTAACATGAACGATCTGACATGCTTGGCAGATCTTTGAAGAAGGGGGAGGAAAAGGCCATTCCTTTGCTACCTCTGATTCAGAATGATTTCATACAGCCAGACTTTTCAGAAGCAGTAATGCTCACTAGCTGGCTAATGCAATGAGGTTGCACATTATGACTTTTTGTGTCTGCTGCTGTGCAAAAACAAAGCAAAAAACTTCTGTATTGCCATCTCTTTAGGATCTATGAATAAAAACCTGCACATTTTGTTTTAATATCTTCAATGCACCTTCATCTAACTTATTCATGAACACTTCTTCATGTCTCACTATCCTCTGATTTTCATCTTTTGGTACAATGTTGTGATTTCCTGTCCAGGCCTTTGTGCTTGTACATCAATCAGTTTTGTAATAATTAAAAAAGTAAGCAAACATATCTGACAATTTTTTTCACTGAAATTCTGGGAAGTTTGCTCAATATTTATTGTCACAAATATTACTGATTTGAACTAAAATTTTCCATGAAGATACATTTTTGTGAGGGAAGTGAAAACCTAATCGTTTCAGCCAGCTGGAGTCTTCATGAGGTGGGAAAAGAACTTTTTTACTCTATAGTTAGCAATGTGGAAAGATATTGTCAAGGACAGTGTGTGTTTTCCTTTTTAATGAGCTGCAGATTTATGTGTACAGTTTGCTCGCTCTTGTGCTTGTCTTTAGTAACAAGATGTCTAAGAGAGAGCATGCTGATGGACTGCACATAAACTTTCTCCAGCTAGCTAGTCAATCTTGAATGCTGTCCTATTTCTTGGCAATCCACCTTTCAAATTAACTTGTGCTGTATATTCCCTTCAAAGTGCATACTCCAGAAGGAATGGGAAATGACTGATTGGTATAGTAGATAGAGAAGAGAGTCACAGCGGAGTTCCACTGAGCTGATATTTGTCTATTCTTACTCAGGGACTCCCATAACAGGACAGGTGAGTAGGAGCTGTGCAAGAATGACCCCACAGATTGATCCCTGCAAACCTGGTTTTCAGTGTTCTAAGTGACCCATTAGTTTGAGCTTTGTGTTCTGTCTGCTCTTGCTCCTTCTGTTCCCAATTTTGCCTCTAAACATCAAGAATTTTCTATTTAGGACAGACACTACTGTTTAGAAATTGTCAATTAAAGGAATGAAAGAAAGTCTGCTTCTTAGGGTCCTCTGCATGTCACAGCCTAAACTTACCATGCAGTTTAGTTTTAAAGGATTTCCAGTCTGATCTAAAAATGGAAATGCTTTTGACAGACAGTTGAACTTTCGAATGCTTATTTGAACTGACCCTCCAAGCCTTTACTGATTTCTGTTTCCAGTGGTGAAATGTCTGTGATGGTGATGATGATGAAGGGTGGTGTATGATGTTGATGCTGAACTTTAAAGGATGAAGGCAAGAGCCTAAGATAACAGGAGGCTTTTGAGCAAAAATTATCCCATGGCAATAAAGTGACACTACAGTATTTTCAATAGAAAATTTGACCTTTTTGATGAGGACATGTCTCGAGATGAATAACAAAGTGCCAGGTCTGTCCTTTGCCTTTCCTGTTGAAAATGACTGACCAATATTTCTTCCCAGAGCATGCCTTATCTAGCAGAAGATAAAGAAGTGACAGTGGAAGAATCTAAGTAGCCATATGCCTACGTGGAAAGTAAGTTGGAGTTATTGCAGCCATGCAGACTATGCTCTACACTTTATGCACTGAGAGAACTGACTTACAGAACACAAATCTGAGAGTTTTTTCTGCATAACTGCAATAAAGCTGTTGCATGGATGCCTGGTGTGTAATGTCAGATCAATGAATTCACCATCAGGGATATAAGTTTGTGTTTCAAGACAATAATGGTGTAATATTTATCCTTTTTGTAAGGTGGTATCCATGTTGCATTCCATGGATCTCTTACTATTGCTAGTGCTCCTCTGCTTAAAATACTCTTTCAGCTGTGAAATCTGATTTAGGAGAAAAAGCTACACAGTCAAAAGTGGTTATAGTAGAATGAGAAATTTGAGTCTTGACATTCTATTTGTGAGAAAATAGATAATAGTATGGCTTTCCTGCTTAATAATTTTGAAATATTTTTCCGCATCTTCGTGAACATTCATCAAGTTATTAGGCTGTAAAAATATGTGACATATACTTTCTATCCTTTGCTTTTACAATTTATCAAGTCGAACTTAAATCCTCCAAGAATAGATCTCAGTTGTTTTTTTGGGGGGAAAAAGCTGTGGGTTCTTGGAGTGAGAGATGTATGTCACACTGGTTACTTAGAAATGAAGGTGCTAAACATGACCAACCATTCACATGGGTCCCCCAAGTGACTTGCTCTTCTTGGTAGAGTCCTTAAGACAACTGTTGAGAAGCACAAGGATATCTTCTCACAAAAACTTTAAATTTGTTGCAAACTGAGAATTTCCAGCTTACACCAAAGGCCTGGCAAATGCTTTCTTTGTCTTTGCTATTTGTTTTAAAATAGAAGCTGTCAGTTTAAAAAGAAAGCCAGATTGACAACTCAGTGTTTACCTTTGCAGAGACAGTTCTCAAGACATGTGACCTTTGAAATGCAAGGTTTGAAAAGCTTTGAAACCTTTAAAGGCTTGTAGAATAATTCTGTTCCATTATTTAAATAAATCTTTCTTCCCTTCCAACACTTCCTCACTTCCTTATTTAAGGAAATACAACACTTCCTTATTTCATGTTTCTCCCCCATAGCAGGCAGTTCTCTAGTTCAAGGGATGAGGTCCATGAAGGAGGAATTCAGAAAAAATGAGACTTTTCCAGACATTGTGTTGAGAAATGGATACCAGACAACTGTGATCTGGCTGATAGTGATGGGAGAGCGTCCTTGTTCTTCCTACAGTGATTTGACTATATGATGAGTTCATTCTCCCAAACACCTTGACAAATTGTGACGATGTGCTGTAAAAATTCATTGGAGATTCTTGTCACAGTGAGACTGCAAGTAAGTTGTAACTCCAAACATGGGGCTCATCCACATAGAAGTTTTTATTGACTATTTTTTGCTGTTCATATTTGAGTGTCACTTTTATTAGAACAGGCAAGTTTGTGTTTTCTTAGATTATTAGAGTTCATAAGCTACTGCTGGCATCTTCCCAGGAAACTCTTGGAAAATGCTAAAGAAATTCCAGAAAGACTGTAACTTGAGTAGCAGGTGAGATGCAGTATAAATTTCTTTCAAACAGCTCAGCACTAGGAATCAGTTTTAATATCTGATGCCAACTTTTATATAAACAACTGAGTTACAACTAGTGACTTGAGAGAGTTTGTCTCAATTTGGCTACTTTGTGTTTTACTGATTACCATCGACAAATTCTGGTCTTTCTTTGTTGGCAAATTATTCAAGGAAAGTGATCTTTTCTATTGTTGTAATGGCATATTCTGATCAATGGACGTAATTTGAAAGACTTAGAATAAATGAAAACAGAATGAATATAAAATTTTGCTCTTTTTTGTTTGTTTTTTGTTCTTTTTTTCATCTGTTTGCTTTGGTTTTTTGTTTGTTTGTTCTTTGCTGTTGATAGTTCTTATACTAGGTATTTAGAATACTTTATACTTTTATGCATAGGTGAGTATATATATATAAATATGCCTCTAACTGTATAAAATTAAAGTGAATTTTCTGTATCCTAAAACAGCTCAAAAGATTAATTTAGAAACTCATGTCAAAACTCAGCTGAAATAGCCAATGACATGCTCTTAAAAAGCCCTCAAATTAACCTGATTCTTCCTGCTGGAGTGAAATGTTGGAGAAGGTGGAGTGGTAGAAATTGTATCCATATAAGATGAGATTAAGAAATACTATTTATACACTACAAGCAGCATTTCTCTGAGATCCATATTTCAATGATTTCCTTAGAAAATGCATAAATGATATATGAGGCTCAAACGTGGTTTTAGGACCTTGCTCTGCCACTGATTTTGGAAAACAGGCACAAAAGAAAGGAGAAGAATAGGGTGGCTAAGCAGCCTGGCAGTTTTTGTCTGAGCCAGTTTATTGAAAGAAAGTGTCTGAAATCTAGTCCAAGAAGAGAATGAAGATACAGAGTTTAAAACTGGTGAAAGGAGAAACATCTGAGGAAGAAGCCAATGAGTCAGACAAGCTAGCAAACAAATAACTGTTTAACAGACAGCACTTAAGAGTTTGCTGTTTTAAAAATTTGCTGGATTTTCTTGTTGTACGACATGCTGTGTCTTTCACACAAATTGTTTGGCAATAAAATGACAGTGTTTCTGATTATTTTTCTCAAACACTTTCTGGGAAAAACTTGTAATTTTGCAGTCTCTGGAACGATAAAATTGCTTATCTTGCTATGCCATAGTGTATTTTTACTGACAAACATAATGATAAATCAGTAATTTGTGGCATATTTCATTTAGACACCAATTGCCGTTCTAGCTCGTTATTGATATTAATGATCCAGCAACTCTAACTGTTATGGGATGAACAAGGATGAAATCATGGTCCATAGGCTTGCTACAATTTCAATAGATTTGAAAGAGAATTAGAGTATGTATGCAAATTGGTGGGTAAAAGGAATAGGAGCCTTACAGCCTTGTTAAATCAAAACGTTTTATTGGAAATCGGTGTTAATTTGCATGGGTGTTTTCATTAGGAGCTGAGCAGTATCCTCGGCTTGGTCACCAGGGGTCAGTCTTGGTGCTGGTAGAGAGGAGACAGCTTTGAAAAGATCCTTTGTGTCTGGATTAGTGATTTATTTCCCAAAGAGTTCCTATGATACCTAGCAATGCACTGGGGGAGAAGAGAAAATAAAAAGGAAAAAGCTCCTTAAATATTGGTAACAATACCATGAATGAACCGTGATATTTATTCAGGAATGTTACAAAATTACTGTGGTGTCCTTCTGCACTTTTGGTCCCCCTGCATTCAGCAGGACAGGAAGAACATGAATTCCTGGACATGATGGTATCTCCATACAAGTAGTGTTGACATGTTTGATAGAACATGTTTTTTGAATCATTATTACTTTATATACCTACATCTGTTGAAAGCTAAAGAAAGTATAATTTCTTTCAATGCATAAAGAAACCTGAAGGGTTTAATAAAAAAACAAACAAACAAACAAAAAACCCCAACCAGCATCTAGCACAACTCTTTGAAAAGAAAGTGACTTTATTATAGATTAGTTGACCTGATGTCTTTGGTCAAGTGCAAATATATTGATTGCTAGCTACAAAATATAATATTTTAGGAGAATATTGAACAGTAATTGGTAATTAACCAAGCAAAAAAAATTGTTTGCAGGTCAGTTGCTAATTGGTAGACACACTCAAAACTGCCTTCATCAACCATGAAAAAAATGATATACTTTTAAAGTATAAAATACATCAGGTAACATGATTTAATTCCACCACTCATTAAGCTTTACAATAAATGCAAGTTCATATTACAAAATGTAGCTTGGGAATCCAATCAGAAATTGCTCCATATTTAAAAGTAATAACCATATATTCATGGACTCAAATTTGATAGACTAACAAGACAATTGGAAAAAAAGATGGAACATCACTGAGATGTTTGAAAATCTTATCGTTCCTCCGGGTCTCCTATATCTCAATGCTTAAATTTCATATTACATAGAGAAAAGAACAATTACTTAGTGAGCCTGTAATCTCTCAACCTGAGAACGTCCCTAAGAACTCTGCTTCTTTGTTTCAACATTTGGATTCTGTTAGATGAGTTTGTTTCTTTAAAGTAATAATAAAGTCAGACGAGAGGATAGCAACTGTCTTGAAAGTGTTGTAAGGATATATACTTTTTGCCAACACGACTCACTGTTGCGTGTGTCGTAGGAAGAAGGACTTTAAAATCAAATTAAAAATCATTGATATTTCATCTAATCTTCTACTATTAGTACATGTATTCTATTGTAAACCACATTTTATTATTCCTAGTATGCATTGCATATTGTGTTCTCTGGAGGATGTCTTAGTTTGAAGGGCAGGTGTCTGCCAGGGAAAAGCCAGAACCTCCCTTGGAATGGAGAAGGTAAACACCCTCTCTCAGAATTATTATAATTTTGACATTATTTTGACATGAGGCTCTCAGGCAAAAATGTGGGGATAGGAATAACAGTTCTTTACTATGTATAACAAGGCAAACAAACAACTACAGCATTAACAGCAAACAGAACCAGGAACCTTGTGACAGCCTTCTCAGCTGAGATGGGAAGGGATGGAGGAGAAGCTTTGCTTCACAAAACCCTAGGGCAGTTTGCTCTCCATGCGCCTGCAGGACTCTGAGGAGCACCAAGCGGGAATGGCAGGAATGAGCAGGAGTCCTAGGCTGGTGGATGAGATGTATCAGAAGCTCCGTGGTGGTGACTGGAACTTCAGGATGTCCTGCAGGCAGGGAGTGTGGGGCTACAGTGAGCAAAAATACCCAGAGCAGGGCCTAAAAAGTTGAGCAGGGCAGGACAACCATGGTCCTGCTCCAGCACGGCAGGAGAAGGCGAGCTCAGAATTTCTGGACACATGAGCAGATGGTGATAGATTTCCTAGCAACAGACTTTGGTGGTGATGGTGAGTTGTCCCCCCAGTAAGCAACAGCTTGGCTGCCTTCTGATGCCAAGAGCAAGAAAGCACAGCTGCTTCCAGCCCTGTCCTTTACCTGAGCCCAAAAACTCATGGTATCTTTCCCCTCCAAGAGAAACTCCCAGAGACCAAAAAAGGTGTAGCCAGGTGCTACACTCCTCTCCTTTGACTGCTTCTTCGTTTTCCTCAGGCACCCGTAAGTACTCAGTAGTTAGTTTCCTAGCAACTTATGGGAAAAATTTAAGTAAAAAAGAAACAAATCTAATCCCCAACAGAGGGAAACAAAATGAAAAATATTAGTATTTAATATTATATTTTTTCTTGTGAACTTCAACGGTTTAAATCAACTTGAACTGGAAACAGTATGAAATTTTCTTGCATGAGACTTTTTTTTTTTTTTTAATAATCAATATTGTAGCCTTGTAAATATGAAATGTAATAAGAATTGTGATTATCTCATTTGGTGATGTCCTGTGGAGAGGTAGAATATGTGACTTCATTCTGATATTGACAGTGGACCTTCCTGAAAATAGCTGATATCAAAAACCTTTCAAAAGTCTTGGAGTAAGAAGGGAGACCCTAGATTTGTGGAGGTCTTTTTATGTCATCATCTTCAGTCTAGTTAGTGTTTATGCTGAAATACATGCAACACTAAAGTTTAAATCTGAAAACCTGAAGATGTTTGCAATGTAGAGAAACACAACTCCCTTGCAATGTCTGATATTAAAGTTTGACTCATCTCTTTTCTGATTGTGTACAATGTTCCAGTAAAGTCAAGAATAAAAAACAACCTTGCATTGGAAAGGGGATTTGAAACTAAAGATATTTATCTAATGACATTAGTAAGCTTTGGGTTCAGTTTCATACTCTACCAGTGACTTTCTGTCAATTTTATGTAACTCCATTTAACCAGTTTCTCAGTGATATTTTTGTAATTCCTATGAAAACACAGGTCTTCTGCCTTTTTTCCCTTCACTATCCTATCCAAGAAGTGTATCTAAAGTGTCAACATACATGAAACGATAGGTGTGAGGACGAGTATGTAGAGGTCTTGAAGATCCTTGACTACTTCATTACTAGGTGTCACATAATTACTCCTCAGATGAGGAACAGGATGAACAGCAGCTGATGTGCTGATATTTGAAGATTCAGAAAAATATTCTATTTCTAGTGTTGTTGGAATGCAAAATTTATGAAACGTCTTTTTGTCTACCTCTACAAAAGTGCTTTGAAACTTCTGTAGAGAGAACTAGTGATCCATCTTTGCATGTATTTAGTAAGTGAGGTTTGAATGCATTGCTCTTTACATATAACAACACTAAGTTCTGCTGCTTCAGCAGCTGCTTAAACCATTTTCCTTCCATTATTGTCCTTCTAACATTCATTCCAAACCAAAAGCCATGAAAAATGGAATGTGGTAAGTTTTGAAATGTTTTGGCAATATCAAGACATATTTTGATATTGGGATAACTCACGGTTTTGTGAAGCACCTCACAAAAATACACAAAGAATTATTGCCCTTTGGAGATCCTGAAGAACATTAAGAAGAATATTAAGGTGTTCATATGAATATGGAAAGATTTATGCTGATTTTCTGAGAAGCAGGGTTCTGTCATAAAAAGCAAAAAAGAATCCATTCAGAATAGAAGCTGATGTTGACAACAGAAATGGTATTGTTCTTGTGATTGAGGTCAGGCCTCAAACTTTTGTCCAGAAGCTAGAGAAAGCAACAGGAATCATTATTCTCCATAGTATTAAGAAAAATGTGTGAAATTAAAAAATAGAGATCTTTAAATAATAGATATTTCTGAAGAGGAAAGAAGGAAATTACTTTGTCTGATATGCAAGGCAAGCAAGCCATGACTATGCATGGACACCGGGGAGAAAATATAGTATTTCCCTAGGTGTAGATTTTTGGCCGGCTGAAGCTGTGCTGGCTACTTTGCTGCAACTTTAACTGTGCTAATCATGCATTGGGATTAATAGCTGAGGACACAGAGCTTTTTCAAATGTGCCTGAGCAGTCAATGAATAATTTATTTTCATCAGCCAAGAAGTAAAAAGATATACTTTACAGTGACTAAACAGTTTTTAATTTTTTTGTCTGTTTGTTCTTTTACTCCCATTACATAAGATATAGGGTTTTTTTTGGGGGGGGGTGGGGGGGGGGGTGGGGAAGGGGGAGTGGGCCTGCTTGGTTGGTGCTGTGGTTTTTGTTTTTTTTTTTTTTAAATAGGAAATTTAGTATAGACACTTACCTGAATAGATAGCTTACAGAAAGAGCTTTCTTTTCTAAGAAGAGTCACCTGAGAGATGAAATTATTTAACTGGCACCAAGAGATGAGCAACTGTAGGGAAACTGGAGGTAAACATGAGAAAGGTGAAGCTGTATGTGAGCAGATATGTGTACATCAAGAATGAAGGGGAGTAAAGGAGGTATAGAAGGATGTAAATAACATGAGGTGAGACATACATAATTGTGCAATAGGTTATCTTATTAATGACAGAAAAACTGAAGTGAGGGGATTTTTTTTGTGTTTGTTTGTTTTTAATATATATATAAAATATATAGGTATTTTATTGCACCACAATGGGAGAATGATTAGTGGAGAGGTTCTCAAAACATCATAGATGAGAGGTAACAAGATTTGCCATTGTAGATATACAGGAGAAAAAAGGGAAGGAATCTGAGAGGTTCACTAGATTTTGACCTGTGTATCTTTAACGTGGGTTAAAATGTTGCCATTTCTTTTCACGTGTTTAAAACTGCTTTACAGCCTACGGGGATTCTTGACCTAGTCACTGCAACTTTCTCATTTTTGTGTTCTAACAAAAGTGGTGTTACTGTCTAGTTCCTATACTTGCTCATCATGCTTAAGTCCTCATACAGCTAGGTAGATCTATACCAACTGATATCTAAAAGATGTTAATTGAGCTGACTAAAACTGGAATTGATACTGGATTTTAAAATAAAATATTATTTGAATTGAATTCTACTTATTCTCCCACATCTTCTTTTGAGGCCTCTTGTTAGAGCACCTGGTAGGCTCATACTAAGGTAATGTTGGAGTGCTATCCTAATTCTTAAGTGAGCAGTCAGTACACATCAATTCTTTTTATTTGTTAGTCATAAGAAAGGACACACCGTCCAGATGCTTGAGTTAGTAAGAAATGTTGCAACAAGTACAAGGGCCTGAGAACGTTCTGCTGGGGAGAGAGAGTACCTACAGAGAGGAGTATGAGGGAACATGGATGCAAAGGCAAGTAGAAAGACACACTGGAAACAGGACAGCTGGAACAGGTCTGAGAGCTTGGTAAACTGGTGTGAAACACTGCAGTAATTCAGTTAGTTGGCTACCATCACATTCCTCTCGGTTGCAATGTATGGGTGTATTCTGGGAATGCAAGGGAAGGCAAGAAGAGGAGTTTTTTTACTGTCAATCTCCTGATAAGGTTCCTATTTAAAGAAAATAATCACCTGATGCTGTTCATATCTGCCAAAACTTACTTCTCAAGGAAAACACACCCATAAAAAAAGATTATAAGAAACTACTAAGTGTTGAACCTGTAAGATTCTGAAGGGATTTTTTTTAACTAGCAACATTTATAAATTACTTTGTACAGTGAGACTCATGAAATTTCACAGAAAACACCAAAGACTTAATTCTGCTAAGGTTTACAGTTAAACTGATGAATCATCTATATAAAAGCTGAGAGATTAATGAAAGTTGAAAAACTTTCATCAAAGATACAAATTTAATTTTCTCTCTAGTTCAGTCAGGAAGGGGGGAGGAGGAGCAGGTCATCTGTGATGTAGATCCATTTACGGTGGAAATATTGTCATTTGGCTACAAAACCACAGATGAATGCATCCTTCCCAGCTTCAGTGAATAGAGACTAAGTTGTGGGCAGATCCATAAACTCCTTTAAGAAAAAGACTTGGACATATTCTCATCTGTTTCTGTTTTACAAGGTCCCAAGAGGTCCCTGGCCACCTGGAACTCTACAAACAAATTGAATATTGGTTTTGATTTGAACCTACTTTAGTGCTGAAAGCCTGACGATAGTCAAAGCTCAAAATAACAATGGTAGAGGTAGTCAGAGCCCAATGCACTCACACAACAGACAAGGACATTTCTCTGGCAGATAAAAGACTAATTTCCATGACTAATACATGCAGAGAGTAGTATTGACCCTTTTCTGTCCTGCCTTGCCCATAGGAGCTATGCAGGCTGTCTGTAGAAACCATGCACAATAGAATTGGGGATATAGAGACAGGGGAATGTAATTTACAGGAACCCTTTATTTGAGATGGCTGCCTTTCAACAGTAATTATTTATCTACTAATTATTAAGAGAATACATGCATATTTAACTTCCTGTTATGCTGCTATGGTTCTTGGTTTTAAGCTATATGGTCCCAAAATTAGCTTTACATTTTACAGAAATTAATAGATCCAGAGAATAAATGGGATTAATCTCTTCCTGCAAAGAACACATAGATCTTCTGTAAAAGGGTCCATTTCACATTCAGTAGCAAACTGCTATAGAACATTGAACTTTTGAATCCAGTGGTGTTCATGGTGCTTCATTTTGTTTTTATGGACTCTTCCTGGCTGAGCTTTCTTCTATTTTATAACTATAATAAGCAGTACTCTAACAAGGTAGATCAAACGTCTGAAATGAAGGTTGAGCCAAACTATTGTGGTAAAATGTTAGCAGCTTACAAGTCTAGATTTTTTTTTCTGAAGGTGAGAAAACAGAGAAAGAAAAGGATAGAGCTGTAAGACTTCCATTTATCTTGTTTTTCTGTGTAAGTTAGAGTTCTTGAAGAGTTCAGGTGTAATCACAGCCTTCTGTTGCAACAGGAAGCACCATCTGCTGAGGCATTCTGTAAGCAATATAACGTCTCTCCAGAGACAGTTTAGCATTCAATTCACAGAGAAGGATGGCAGGGACTTGTAAACAAAAGAAGACAACTGAAGCAGTGAAGAATGGGCTGTGCTCTGAAGATTCAATATGTTTCTTTATAGCCGAAAAATCCTGTGTTGCTATAAAAACCTGGCAGAGTTCTCTGATGTATTAATTGTGGTGCAGGGTTTTGTCACTCTACCTTGTTATTTGAAAGCCAAAAAGCAATGTTGAAATACTGCTTGTTGTTTTTGCTGTTTTTCTTTTTTTCACTGAAACCTGCTAGTTTGTATGAGTCTAGCCCAAATTATGTTACAAGTAAGTATTGTTTAAGGAAAGGGAGAGAAACCATTTAATTGCAGCTAAACAGTAATTAAATAGGTAGAGTATATTTATGAAAGTGTTTGTAATGACTGTTAATGAATAGAAATTTATGGAATCACTTGGAATGAAAAATAGCCTTACTAGTTTGCAAATGCCTAGTATAAACACTTTTAATATCCTATATAATATTTTAAAGCAGACCAGGAATGTGGTTGTGGTATTGGAGAGATGGATTGAATGGAGACTATTAACTGAAGTATCAGAATTACAGACATATTCATAAGAGTGTCATGAAGTATAGTTCTTATTTGTCTTATATTTAGAGGAAATGAATGAGAAGTAAAAAGTGTTGCAGCTTTAGAACATGACAGAGTTCATAGGTTCGCCAGAATGGCTGTCTCCAGTTGGCCTAGTATCTATTCTATCAAACATTTTAAAATAACAAATTCTTTCTTAGTCACTGTCTTGTGTAAAGCAGATATTCAGCTTTCAGGAAATGTGAGCAGCATCCATTACATGGAAACTCTCCTAAATCTTATCCATAAGGAAAACAGAGCTGAGAAAATTGTCTGTCTGTGATGAAAGAGACACATGTGAACTGAATGGCTTTTGACTGTTTTTCTACCTTACACATCCAGAACACATTAGATTTGAATGAACAAGAGAGACGAGAAAGACAAATAAAAGGAATATATTTGTTAATTAATTTCCACTTCATGATAGTTATGTGGTATATAGGTGAGGCAACATCTCATAGTTCTGGTGCAAAGTGTTGGACATTAAGGAGTCCAGTATATACTTTCTTGTCTATGGAGATAGTGTTGAGGCTGTTTTGTCACTGAAATAAGTATGACTCTAATCAGGAGAAGTTATATGTGATATAGATGGCTTTCAACTGAATTGAATATTTTAATTATGGCATAAAACATATAGTTGTTGGAATGACCTTTTAAAAATTGCACCCTTATTTTCAAATGGTGCAATTTACCTCAAGTGCCTGAGAGTCCAAGAGGGTTATATGTTGGTCCTCTACTCATGGATGAAATTCTCTCATAAGATATTTATATTTTGTTAAACCTAAAAGATAAGAGGTACCTTGATTTTGGCCACTAAGATTTTGTGGTCTAAGATACAGAACATTTCATAATTTATTTTTTTTATTAATAATCTGATAAGACCTCAGGGCTGCAAAAAGTCTCACTGATACAAAGGGGACCATGTGTCCTCACATACAAAACAACAAAGCAGTGACTTTTACTAAAAGGTGTTTGAGATGGAAATACATAGGGGAAATATTAAGTTCTAACTATTGGCAGAAATCAGCACTCTGTTGGGGGCACAGAGGAATTATTGATTAAAAACATGATATGATGGACACAATCAACTGATCTCTCCGTCCCTCAGATCTAGTATATTAATTCAGTTGTTTGTGGGTTTCCATTCAAGACTGAAGGCAGTATTGATAGATCACCTTTTAAGAAAAAAATCTTTGCTTTGTAAAATAGTAATAAACAATCCTGTGGAAATCAGAGAATCATATTGGAAAGCAGAGCTTTTTGTGCCAAAGTCATAGAAGAATGGGACCTATGAAATCAATCAAGATATTAGAGAGTTAAGACATGGTGGCCCTCTGATTTAGTAATCCTTTCCAGAAGATCTTCAATTTTTTTTGTCTTGGTACATGGGGATAGATCTCTGCCTAAATCCATGGGGGTCTTGCCCCTGTATTTTTCTTGTGTATTAGAGCCTTCTGCAAACCCTGGGAGATATAATTGAAAAAAATCTGAGACAATTTAATGGTTTCATGTTTAGAAATAAACACTACCTGAAGGACTTACCCCTAGAAATTAACAGTTTTTGGACAGCTGTTTAGCTGTAATGTCCACTCTCAGGTTCTTCCTTCTAAGAATGGGTGACTAAATTATGAAAGACACAGTAATCTCTTTTGTAGATTTATTATGAAGTGTAATTTTCCCCTGTAAAGAGGACTTCTTGATGGATAATAGCAAATAAAGATAATAGGATCTTTACCTAGCTTTCTTAGACTAGCTGTAGCCTGACATGCAAAAAAGGAAAAACCCAACCCCTTTTAAATATTTTTAAAAGGGCTTATTTTGTAAGTGTGAGTCTCAGGCTTCCAAAACCCTGCAGGAATTGTTTAGCATTGTTTGGTACTAGTTCTCCTATCATAAGTTAGCACTGTTAACTACAGTATCCTGGAGTCCTACTGTGTATAGCAGTACGCGGTAAACTGTTTAAGAATAAATGCCTTTAGGGACTGGTATATAGCATGCTCTTAATCCTCTTCTTTCTTGGTTTAGAGATATCCATACGGAGACCTGCTTGTTCTGTATCTAGAAATTGTCCTGTTGGTGGGTTTAGGAATTATAGAGATTTAGGTTTTTAGGCTTCAGATTTATACTGTTCATTCTATTCTGCTCTCATTAATCCAGCAACGTGTCTGGCCTGCCATCTGGAATGACATACTGGTGTATCTTAAGTAAGAGGAATTTGCTCTTTGTTGGATTTTCCAATCTCGGTATAGCTGAGGACCTGACTACTTGCTAGTAAAACATCCCTTCCTTCTATTTGCACGACACTTGTTTCATAACTTTGAATCTTTTTCCTGTTGAAGGATGACTTCAATATGAAAGGGACACTTTGAACAAGGAGTCTAACCCAATATTATACAAAAGTGTCACCTACCCTTGTTTTAAATAACACCTTACCCTGCTTAAGGAGACATGAGACTTGAGACCATGACTGTATTGCGAGCTTGTCTACTATGTGCATGTTGCTTTAGCAGGAATATCTGCAGCCTGAGGCATTTTTTCAGTCATGAAGTTAATTAAGTCAAGAGGATTTAACAGGTAATACTTCCATTTATGTCCTGCATCTGGACAAGAGAGACAGAGTTAGCTTTTTTCTTTTAAATCAAATGCTCTAAAATAAGCAATAAGCTGTAAACCAAACCGAAATAAAAGCCCCAGAAGTAGCACTCCTTGCTGGATGTGTCTTGCCAATCTCTGCTAAAGCATTCCCCATTTCCCTACTTTCCATCATGTCTATGATGGGTTTCCTGCTGGTACAGTGCCCTAGTTTTCTGGGAGTTGCTGGGAGGGGGTGGAGCCCAGAGCTGTGTGGGCATGGCCAGTTCCCTATTCTGTGCCACACAGGTCATTGCTGGGAACATGGCTACAGGGGGAGCCGCCACACAGGGGAAGCAGCACCGTTTTGTTCCTCTTTCCAGTGGGAGAATGCAAGTGCAAGTGATAAACACAGCCGAGTAGAATGGAGCTGAGCTGAGCTGAGCTGAGCCCAGCCCAGTCCAGCCATATAATGCCAAACCCAGCAGTGTGTGTGAGCCCCATGTGCCACAAGGAGCAGTGATGGAGTGGAGCGATGTGGACAATCTGACTTGCGGGGGTTTGTCCATAATTTTTTCCATTGGCTCAGGGAAGGGGAATTTGTCATTGCAGGGCTGTGGTAATGTCTGCCATTTTCTCCTTTGTCGCAGAAAGCCATGTGGGGCCAACAGTGGTAATGTCCAAAAACTTGTCTTTCTCTCGGCAGCCATGTGGAACTGGGTCGGAGTGGTGAGCATATTTTTGTGTAAATCACTCTCTCTTTTGTGTTCTTTTGTTATTAATATTCCTGTTCCTGTTCGTTTCTTGTTGTTTGTTTTCAGTAAATTGTTATCTCAGCCCATAGTCTCTGCCTATGTTCCTCTCTCACCAGAGGGAGGCTAATTTGGAGTTTAATTCCCAGCTGGTTTTAAACCACAACATTTAATTTGACTGTGAGAAAACAAGGGCATACACTAATAAAATAAGAGCATTTCAGATAAGTTTTATTAAGTTATTCCTCTGAAGCAGAGAAGAATTGAAAGCTGATCTTCAGTGCAGTATATAAATACTAGCAATCAAGATTTAGCTGTTTTAACAGGGGCTACTCCTATGGATTGACATGTTTGTGCTGCCCTAAGGGAGATTTTTCAGGAAATAAAAGTCAGAGGTTTCCTAACCTTGTGCATCAAGAGAGGCCTGATAAAAACATTTCTGATAAGAAAGAGGTAAGAGCACCCAAAACAAGCTCTGCTGATAGACTGATACTGTGTTGTATGTATCTGTAAAACCTCATCATGGTAAGAGGAAGTAGAAAAGACTGAAGATCTGCCTGTGAGCAGATGTTACTTTAGAGGTCCTCAGTGTTTTCTCTTGATGTTGGCATGTGAAAAATCTTACATATTAGAGAAATGTCTGGCCCCGAATACCCACAACCATACCATTAATGGTAGAAGCAGAAATAATAAAGCATATAAGCATAATAAACATTCCTGTAGATGGATGAATAAAAATATCAAAACATTAAGTGGTGTCTGCAGCACTTACAAATTTTTTCGTCTGAAGGAATGGAAGAAAAATCCTCTTGAGTCATGGGGCTGTTGCCATATATATTGACATATAAAGTCAATCATCACTTCTGGAAGACCTTTGCGCATCTCTTCTGTTTCATTTATATTTTTAGCCTGTCTGTGGATATGGATCCCCTCAGACTCATGCCTTTTTTATCATGCTTATTTCATTAGTGTTAGTACTGAAAAATTGCAAAGCTTACTGTGAAATTTATATTTTCTAACAGTTTTGCAACCAGAATACCAGAAATATGACTTTGCAGATAGCAAACAGGAATCCCTAGAGTACTAACAATTCAAAGTGCATGTTAGTTTCTCTATTACTTGATCAATGCTGTCACTAATGCAAATCTATTCCCACAATGCATGGAGTGTCATTAATTTTATGTTGTTTACTACTCTTGCCATAAGGTTAAGCAATTCCTACTATTAAGCTAGATGAAATTGCATTACCTTAATGAAATGCACTTTACTGATAAAGAAGAATGTCACTTTCACAAGTGGAAGCGCTGTTAGCAAATTTTTACGAGAGAATTCCCAAAATCATATCTTAATTGCTTGGACAGCTGTGTATTTTACATAACGAGCAAACAATGCCAAGGTTTTTTATTTTCTTTGTCAGCTGTATTGGATGTTAGTATGCGTGGTGGACCTTTTTTAGGCCTTTTATTACTTGATTGCAAATCATTCTTCATTGCTGCCCAAATTTATGGAAGGACATTGCTCCCTGAGGTGCCATATCCTTTCAGGTCTGTAACTGAACATGACTGATGGCTCCAGTGTAACAGTTGCTTATTACGGCGCTCACTGAGCTATGATTGCTCCAATACTTTATGTTGGCAGATGTGTTTCCCTTGGAACAGCATCTCCGAGACAGAGGTCATTGATCAAACCCCCCTCTGGCTGTTCCATTATGTGCAAATTATTGCTAAAAGCAGAGAGGCTGAGAAAGGGCGGGGGTGGGGGGGTGCATGTGTGTGTGTGCATACAGTCTGCTCACTGTAGAAATGATGGAAAGAAAAAAGCTAACAAAAAGAAGAAGAAAAAAAGCTGTCTAACTGGAAAAATGCTTTTATAATGTGATCAAATGGAGGAGAAAGAAGGAAAACTATTATTTTGGAGGAGGAACAATTGTATAAAATGGTAACATTTTCTTTTTTAACAGACTATTTTTTGCCAGTGCTCTATTGAGTGTGTGTATTTTTAGTAGTGGAATGGGTTAAATGAATAAAGAGTTATTCAATATCTCAGACACTTCTATTGACACTTGTTAAATAAGGAAGAGAACATCTATTTGTTAGAGAAGCCCTTACTACAAAATAGTGGATATTGACTGAGCTGTGCACCAGTTCCAAAAAATCAGAACAGAGACAAGGTTTTTGAGTTAGGTAAAAGACTATCTGAATTGAGACTATGGACACTCACTATCACAACCACTCTTTAACAGAATAAAGGGTGCCTTTATTGGCTGGTGTTGCACAGAAAATAATAATACGAGGATTCTGTGCACAACTTATGCTACAGGGATGGGCTATCAAAGCTTTGAGAAATTTTAATGGAAATTTTGACCAGGAAGTCTGTTGCCACTAAAGGGAGTGTCTCCTCTCCTCTCCTCTCCTCTCCTCTCCTCTCCTCTCCTCTCCTCTCCTCTCCTCTCCTCTCCTCTCCTCTCCTCTCCTCTCCTCTCCTCTCCTCTCCTCTCCTCTCCTCTCCTCTCCTCAAGAAAATAGGTTTAAAATGTTCCTACTTGAATGAGGATGCAAATCAAGTTGGACTAACTAACACCCAGAAGTCGCTTTACCTCTAAGTAATTCCATATCAGGATGAGGAATTTTTTGGGCAAAATCACAGAGCACATAATGGGTGAGGTTTTAAGGGACTGCAGGGGAACATCTGTACCATCCTGCCTGCTCAAGTAGGGTCATCCCATAGCACGTGGCACAGGATTGTGTCCAGACAGTTCTTGAATATCCCTGGTGTGGGAGACTCCAAAACTTCTCCAGGCAATTGTTGCGGCTTTATTAAGCCATCATCTTGGCGGCCTGGGTTCGGTGAGGACACGACCACCACGAGCTAAGAGCGTGGGGTTCGGACAGAATGACTTAGTAAGACACCAACATGGCGTATTCGTCAAAATGCGTTTTATTATCTAAAACACAGGGTTTAAGTACCTTCTGGGTTCTGCTACGTCATAGGGGGTCTTACTAGTTTCTTAAGGGTAGTGGAAAAGTACTACTATGTGGGGGAAGGGAGAGGGGTCTGTGACCTTGCGATAAAGGTTATCTTGGAGAGAGGTGTGCCTGGCCCTGCTCCGTTACAGCTCGATTGTCTTCCGCAGGCGCAATCTGTCCCTGCCAATTCACATTCCTCTCCACATCTCCCCCTCCCTCTATCACAAAAAAACGAGGTAGTTATACATATATATATATATAGATACTAAATGAGGTAGAAGGCTACTACTTAATCATGCATATATGTATATGGGTACTAAAATGAGGTAGAAGGTTAGTATTTAGCAAAAAGGAAGAAGGAGTTTGGGAAACCTGAGTAAGTTTTCTGCCAGGCAAGCTTAGAAAAGCTTGTGACTGGCAATTTCACAGCATTTCATGTTGGTGCATGAACAGAATGTTAGTTTGCTCCGGGTAGGAAATGGATTTTTCGATCCTCTGCAAGTCCTCATCTATGGTCATCTGTAGCTGAGACAGTCCTCGGTGCTGTGTTGCTAGGGCCGAGACACCCGTCGCCGTTCCAGCTGCTCCTAAACCGAGCAGCATTGCGATGGTGATTCCTGTTATTATTTCTCTTTTGCGAAGACGGCTGGGTTCTTCGAAAAGGCTGTACACTTCTTCATCAGAATGGTACAGGACCCTAGGAACAATCAGAACTTGGACACAGAAGTCATTAGAATCATTGAACTTGGGAAGGAACACACAGGGACTCACTCCAGACCTCTGACAAACCCACATTGCAGATGAAGCTGGGACAACCCACTTGTTGTTTTTTCTGTTGGGCTTTACAATTTTGGCACAAACATCTCCTTTCTGCTTAGCTAGGGTTGGATCAGGGGTGCTGCTGCAGGTTGCTGTGTCACCGGTTGCTGTGCTGGCTGAGGACAGTTAGCTGCCAAGTGACCTGTTTGGCCACACTTCATGCATGGTAATGCATTGGTTATAGTATGAATTGTAGCTTGCATAGGAATCAACTGCTCCTCTCTTACCACATGTTTAATCATGTCAGCCAAAGAAGCCCCTGCTGGCAGAGAACGTAGGATGTCCTTAGTAACAGTGTTGCACTGTTGCTTTAGACAGTCCAGTGCCACAGGTCCCCTTGCTTCCACAGGCAGTGTGGAGGAGTCAATAGCAGCTTGCAGGCGATCCACAAAATGTGTGAAACTCTCGCTCTCTCCCTGCTTAACCGTGGACCATGGTGATGATTTGTCCACCACTCGAGAAGCAGCTCTTATGGCTTCTCTGGCTGCTCTTGTTGTTGCTTTGACTTCCTCTGCTGTGAGGAGTGTTGCCTGAGCCTGAGGAGTAACTACGTCATCATGTTTGCCCAATAGCCTGGACAGGGTAGAGCCATGGAGGGGTTGTCCCTGTCCTGAGCTTTGGGCTAAAGCTGCTGTGCACTGGTCTGACCATTCCTGCTGAAAAACAATCAATCCTGCTCCATTAAAAAGCATTCGGGTTATCTGAGAAATATCGAAAGGCAACAAGTCATTATTGCTAAAAATTCCGTCTATTAAAGTGGAGACAACAGCTGACCCTAACCCCTTTTCTTGAATTGCCTTCACCACTGTTTGGATTTCCTTCGTACTCAGAGGTGTGTAAGTTCGTCTTAAATTCTGTCTAGTGCCAGTAACACGTACTGGGAAGGCATGAATTGTGGCAGCAGGCTCCCATTCAGCACAGGCTATCTTTATCTTTCCCCAGTCAGTAAGCTTATATTGTGTTGCTTCCCCTGTATTGTAAAAAGCTTTGCTCGGTTTTGGTAAAAAATCCGTAAATTCTACTATTTCCGACTCAGATTCTGTGCTAGTCTCAGAGCTCTCGGTAAGACTAGCGTCTGAGCTGTAATCCCACTCGCAGTCGGAAGTCAACTGCTGGCACACTTCCGGCTTGCTGCGCCTTTTTGTCGGGCTTCGTCCCCGTCCCGCCTCCCAGGGGCGGGTTTCGCCCGCCTCCCGGGCTCTGCCCCGTCCCGCCTCCCGGGGGTGGGTTTTCCCCGCCTCTCGGGGGCGGCGCCGGCACGCCTCCTGGGGGCCGTCCCAACCCCGCCCCTCGCGCGCATGGTGCCCGCCCCCGGAGGGGGTCTTTTCTTTGTAAAATGACCTTGGAGACGATTTCCAGCCGCGCGTGCGCGTTTCCTCGCTCTCCCGCGCTTGCGCAATATAAACCGGGACGTCCGAGCCTCCCTCCTGCGCATGCGTCCCCGCGCGGAGCCGCACTTCCGCGTTTTCGGCGCCATGTGGCCGGTGACCCCGCCCCCGACTCGGGTCGCGGTCGCCATCTTGCCAATATGGCGGCGGCGGCGCGGTTGGCCCCAGCGCAGGGGCGGCGGCGCAGCGCGATTGCGGTGTACCCGGTCCCAGCGCTGCCGACCCGAACGCGGCAGCGGTGGCGCCGCGCGGATGCGGCGCGGGCGGCCCCGACGCCGCCGGCCCCGACGCGGCGCGGGCTTCTCTTTCTATCTCTCTAGCTTCTTGCGCGAGCTCTCTCCAGACGGACCACGGGTTGCCGTCGTCCCGCACCTCCGATTCGGGGTTCGGAGGGGCGGTGGGGGGTCCGTTCCCGGGTTCTAGAGAGGGGCTGTCCCGCGCGAGCAGCGGCGGCCGCGTCTCTGGACTCGTTAATTTGCCGGTACCGGGTGGATCTAAATCGCGCGGGGGGGCGCGGGGGGGGAGTATGGACGAATGAATCGCGGTATTTTCGGGGGGCTCTGGAGGGATCTCCGGGTCCGGGGGGTCCCGTGGGACAGCTGGAAAGTCCCCCCCAGGGTTCGGGGTGTCTGGGCATGGATTTTGGGGAGGGTGCAATGCGTCTTCCTCCCGTTCGTTCCCGCCGCGGGGCTGGGTATTCCCCGGGGGTCCCGTGGGTCCCGCAAGTCCACCCTCTTTTCCCTTTTGCCGCGAGACAGTAAATAAACATGTTTTCACCGCGCTCCATGCCTCTTGTTCCTCCCTCGCCCTTTTCAAAGCCATTTCTACTTTTCCCCACGCTTTGAGGGCTTTCCCACTGCCAGAGGTTATAGTATCATTCGCGAGGGCAATTGTATAATTCTGCCATCTCTCTGGGTCCAATATATCAACGGGCCGCTGAATTGTGCCCAAATCTGTAAGTCTTGCAATAGCAAGATTTAAACTCTTTCGCTCTAAGCGTATTCCCCACCTCTCCTCCATAATTTTTACAACCTGAATAATCGACTCCATCGGCGATTACTGGTTCTCAGGGCGTCCCCTGGTTCCTCCACGGTATTCCAGAATTTGCTGGTACCGCCGTCTCTCACCGTCCAGGCGTTCCCCGTTCCCAGGCTCCCGTCCCGGGCTTTCGGCACCAAATATGTTGCGGCTTTATTAAGCCATCATCTTGGCGGCCTGGGTTCGGTGAGGACACGACCACCACGAGCTAAGAGCGTGGGGTTCGGACAGAATGACTTAGTAAGACACCAACATGGCGTATTCGTCAAAATGCGTTTTATTATCTAAAACACAGGGTTTAAGTACCTTCTGGGTTCTGCTACGTCATAGGGGGTCTTACTAGTTTCTTAAGGGTAGTGGAAAAGTACTACTATGTGGGGGAAGGGAGAGGGGTCTGTGACCTTGCGATAAAGGTTATCTTGGAGAGAGGTGTGCCTGGCCCTGCTCCGTTACAGCTCGATTGTCTTCCGCAGGCGCAATCTGTCCCTGCCAATTCACATTCCTCTCCACAGGCAATCAGTTCCACTACTTAGTCCCCCACACTGTAAAGAATTTCTTCCTTGAATGAGGTGGAACTTCCTGTGCATCAGTTTGTGACAGTGGCCTCTTGTCCTGTTGCACCACCAATCAGAGCCTGGATCCATCCTCTGACACCCTCCCTTCAGATATTCACAGACACTGATGAGGACTACTCTGAGTCATCTCTTCTTGAGGTTGAACAGGCCCAGCTCTCTCAGCCTTCCCTTGTAAGAGAGATGCTCCAATCCCCTAAATGGAGAGTTGCTTCCAGATGTTAGAGGGGAATGACTTAGCATCCTGGTAGACATTGGTATAAAGTGGTGTCCCTAAAGAGTCTGCATTGTGGCCACTGCTATTTAATCTTTTCATTAGTGACAGAAAATGGGATGTAGTGCACCCTCAGCAAGTTTGCTGACAATACCATGCAAAGTGGTGCAGTTAACATGCCGGAAGGACAAGGTGCCCAGAGGGACTTGGACAAGCTTGAAAAATGGGCCCTAGTGGGAACCTAGTGAAGTTTAGCAAGGCCAAATGTCCCTGATCATTGCAGGGGAGTAGGATTAGATGATCTATAAAAGTTCCCTTTCAACTCAAACTAATCTGTAGTTCCTTAATTTGACAAAGGTTTCTGGATCATCTTCTTCAATAATTATTAGCTTTAATTAACTTTATACCCATGTCAAATCATAGTGTGATTTTACAACCTTTGTCAGTTTAGGGAAGATTACTATTACTTTATCTATCATGCATAAAAACCATTCTGATTGGCTTTCAGGTCTGTATTTCTCAAGACAAACATAATGAATCTATTGCCTCCCAGTTATTTCTATGTACCTTTCTCAGGTACACTTGCTTTTTTATCCTTTTAGCAACAATAAAATCAGAAAAAAAAAAAATCTATAAATTTCTGCTGAAGCAAAAAGCAAGCTTTGCTTTGCTTTTCTTTCTTCAACTTTTAACCCATTATCTTACCTATTCCCACTCGAGGTATTTCCCCTCTAATTGCATTAAAATTTACTAGTTTCATTAAAAAGCTTGCTAGTCTGGTTTAGTTTCCAGCTTCCCTGTTTAAAGAGAAAACATTTGGGTGAAATCCATAGCTTTTGTAAATGGAGGTGAGCATAGTCAAAAAATTCAAGGACTTAGACTAGCATAACTAGATAATTGTAATGATTTTAACCTATATAAATCTGAGTTCCCGTATAAATATTTAGGAACGGCATTTTCTCTAAGGAGCTTTTATTTTCTTGACAAATACTTTAACAGTGATTATGCTGGTTACTAAACAATTACCATGTAATTTTTTGTTGTTGTTGTTTTTAGATTTGACCTATGCAGAGAGAAAATTCTTTTGTTTTGTTCTTGATGAACTACTAAGATTAATATATGGATAGGTTGACATGTTTGAAAGATTTGGCATATAATAAAATTTCATTTTGGTATGAGGCCCTTTGAACAGAAGAAAAAATGAATTAAGATATTATTTGGAAAAAAAACCAAGAGGAGATTGAGAATTGCAAACACACTTCACTCACATTGCACTTGCTTTGCTTATGGCTCTTGCTTAGAATATGGAGACCAGGCTTATATTCCACTGTGCAATTTCTGAACCATCAAACCAGGCCAGGGTGGTTTTCTCTGGAAGGCATGATCATCTAATTATTCAGGAATTTTTGCCTTTTTTCCTTCAAAGTTATCCTGCTGAAATGTACCTTACCCTCATCACTAAATGTGATACAAAAAAAAATGCTTAATCTCTGTAATAGATGCTTGCTGAGGGGAGTAATGAAACTGATGTGTCATTTCTCCAAGTAAAAATGACTGAAAATCTGTCAGTTCTGAGACAAAATGTATGGAGAAGAACTGTTATAATTTAAAACTAAGTTGTTTATTTAGAGACTGAATTGTGTTTCTTCTCTTTCCTTTCATCTCAAATAAGACAAAATTGTCTCAGAAGCTACATCGGATCATTATTGCCTGGTTCCATCATGCACTGTCCTTAGTAGTATCTCATACATTTCCTTGTGCTGGTTGCATTGTTTGCTACCTATCAAAAGAAACACAAAATGAACATAGACCATGACCGTGAAGTTATACCATGAGGCAACCTTCCCTACTTGAATGCGATTCCTCCTATACTATTTTCAGTAGTAAAAAAACTGTTAGAAAATAATTTTCAGTCCTTTTTGATGTGATATGGGCACTCTCAACTGAAAACTGGAACTACAAGAGTGCATGTAGAATTTATGTAGTATCTATTATTCTTCATACTTAGATATTTTTGATACAGTTTATGTCGTTCTAAAAAAGTTTTTATAGAAACAACATTGCTCATGTAATGATAGAGTAGTTTTAGGGAACAAAATATCTGGAATAACTGATAGACTTCAGATCACGGATGACCAAAAATTTTCTTTCTCTAGACCATAATCTTGACAATTTGTCTTGGAATTCTCAAGGCCCCTTGCATTTACTCTCATGACATTAGGAAAATCGTGGTGCCATTATTTAAATGTCTTACCCCATAAGAATGAATTACATTTTTCTTGATTGTGTTCATTTTAACCAGGGAGGACCTTCGATAGCAAGGCATATGTAGCTTTTCCAAATTAAAAGACAAATACTGGACATTTGCTGTAAATCCAAAACATATAGGGCACAAGCCCATGTTATTTTACAGCAGTATGGACGTTGTCCTTTGATCCTTTTCTGACAAGGTGCTGCCAGCTCTCTAGTGAATTCAAGTTCACACCTACCTAAAACATCTCTAGCAACAGGAGTTCAAGAAGGGCCAAGGAATTTAAATGCTTAAAACCTTATTAGTGACTGCTGCTCAGTCAAGGGCCTTGGTATTTCCTCCTAGAAAATTATGTGTCAGGAAGCAACCTATGAACACAAGTCATTTTTCATTCAGAAAATGAGTTTAAGTTTCTCTTGCTCAGTGTGATGAAATATGGGACACTAAAGTATGCACATTAAATGTAAAATATTATGATTTTTTTTAAGGTTCTTCACATCAAGTCATTCACCTGTGGCATTAAAAGCAGGGCCCAAACACTCAGCCTCTTCCTATAGCTGCCAGTTTTCAAAAATAGCATTTTAAATCAAGAAATCTTTCCGGATAATGATGTCTTTATCATATATTCCTAATAAATATATATTTTTACTGATCTTTTCTGGCTAAGAAAAAGTAGTTCCTTGAAAATTCCTAGCACTAGTGAAGCAGTCTGAGATGGTATGTCAGCAACAGAGACTAAACAAACCCATGTTAAAGCACTATTGTTGCGGCTTATTAAGCCATCATCTTGGCGGCCTGGTTTTCAGCGAGGACACGACCGCCACGGGCTGCAGCGTGGGGCTCGGGCAGAATGACTTAGCAAGACACCAACATGGCGTATTCGTCAAAATGCGTTTATTATCTAAAACACAGGGTTTAAGTACCTTCTGGGCTTTGCCACGTCATAGGGGGTCTTACTAGTTTCTTAAGGGTAGTGGAAAAGTACTACTATGTGGGGGAAGGGAGAGGGGTCTGTGACCTTGCGATAAAGGTTATCTTGGAGAGAGATGTGCCTGGCCCTGCCCCGTTACAGCTCGATCGTCTTCCGCAGTCGCAATCTGTCCCTGCCGATTCACATTCCTCTCCACATCTCCCCCTCCCTCTATCACAAAAAAAACGAGGTAGTTATACATATATATATATATATAGATACTAAATGAGGTAGAAGGCTACTACTTAATCATGCATATATGTATATGGGTACTAAAATGAGGTAGAAGGTTAGTATTTAGCAAAAAGGAAGAAGGAGTTTGGGAAACCTGAGTAAGTTTTCTGCCAGGCAAGCTTAGAAAAGCTTGTGACTGGCAATTTCACAGCATTTCATGTTGGTGCATGAACAGAATGTTAGTTTGCTCCACGCGGGCTCTGATAAATGAGACTATTTTGTTCAGCAGGCATGGTCCGAAGATGGCAGTTAAAAGTAACATTGCCAATGGACCTACTAAGGAAGAAATTAAAGTGGTTAACCATGGAGATTGGTTAAACCAGGATTCGAACCAGCCCTGCTGAGCTTCTCTATCTTTTTGTCTCTGAGCCAATCTGCTTCGAAGTTCGGCCATCGAGTCTCGGACGACTCCAGTGTGGTCTGCGTAAAAACAGCACTCTTCTTTCAGGGCCGCGCACAGACCTCCTTGTTGCATGAACAGGAGATCTAGTCCGCACCTGTTCTGCAGAACCACTTCTGAGAGTGAAGAGACTGACTTCTCCAGGTAGGAAATGGATTTCTCGATCCTCTGCAAGTCCTCATCTATGGTCATCTGCAGCTGAGACAGTCCTTGGTGCTGTGTTGCTAGGGCCGAGACACCCGTCGCCGTTCCAGCTGCTCCTAAACCGAGCAGCATTGCGATGGTGATTCCTGTTATTATTTCTCTTTTGCGAAGACGGCTGGGTTCTTCGAAAAGGCTGTACACCTCTTCATCAGAATGGTACAGGACCCTAGGAACAATCAGAACTTGGACACAGAAGTCATTAGAATCATTGAACTTGGGAAGGAACACACAGGGACTCACTCCAGACCTCTGACAAACCCACATTGCAGATGAAGCTGGGACAACCCACTTGTTGTTTTTTCTGTTGGGCTTTACAATTTTGGCACAAACATCTCCTTTTCGCTTGGCTAGGGTTGGATTGCCAAAGCACCTGCCCCGACCTGAGACCTGGCTCAGGGTGATACCTCTGCGAGGTGTGTCCCATCTGCATTGGTGTGGTGCATCGGCTGTGGAGTAAGTGAATGAGGTATTTACAGCAACTCCTTCATAAAAGGGGGGTTGAACCTCATAGCAAAGCCAACAGGAGTTAGTTAGGTCAGGATTAGATTCATTCAGGGATAAAAAGGTAGCATCTAACATACGAAGGATTGGGTCTGGGTCTGATTTAGCTGAACGGCCTATCTGGAAAGGTTTCTCATCACTGTTTTGGTTTTCGGTGACAGTCGTGGGTAGGATTTTGGGGTAGGTTATGTTTTTCTCTGTCTGTGTGCTTTTAATCACCTTGTTGGGTCCAACCGCTCGGGGTGCCGATGGTTGGAGCCTGGTAATTTGCACATTCACCCACTCTTTCGACTTTTGAATGACCACTGTCCATGTCCTTCCCACCGTCCAGCTAAAATCATCAGGCTGCAAGACCGTCATGTTGTAATATATACAAATTCGGAATTTGGGGATTTTATAACTGTTTCGGTAGGAACTTCCGTGTGAAAAAAGAGGTGGTTTACAACCTGCCGGTGCCCATGAGAACCGTAGGAACTTGTCGGGGGCTGGTGGGTCCCACCCAGGCCCTGACGGCCTGGCATCTGTAACAATGGTTTCACAGCCCCAATGCCCACAGTATCCCCACCCAGGTACATTACAATAGCTTTTCCCTGGGTTTGAAGCTGGGCACCAATAGGATAGATACATCTGTGATGAGTGTGGAGACCTAGGAATTACCTTTGGTTGTCCTGGAAATAAATCTGTAAAACGGAGCACGAAAGATGGAGCGTTTGGTGTGGTGACGTCTCTGAGCACCTTACCACTGGTTAGGTGTCTCATGACCCACCTGAACGGCTGATGTGGGTAGTAACTTGGGCTGGCTTGTCCTCTAGCAACAAGCCCCAATAACAAAATCACGCAGACATGTCGCTGATGTCTGGGTCTCACTCGCGCGGGTTTCTCTGCCGCTGTCTGACGTTTTGGTGGTGGGTCTCGTTCCTCTTGGAGGGGCACATGGGCGTCACGTGGCCGCCCTATCAGCATGTTCTGTAAACAGAAACTCACAATTCTCATTAGTCTCATCCTGCTCATTGTGAAGATCAGGTTTAATTGATTTGAGAGGACACCACCTGATTTTCCCATCTTTTTTGACAGCCGCGTACCCTCGCCCCGTGAGCATCAATCTCCAGCCCTGTTCCCACTCACCCAGCTCATTTTTAATTACAACCTGCGGGCCCACCTCTATTGCTTTGGAGGCCCAGTGTTTTTGAATGGGACTGTTTGTTTCATTTCCTCTAGGAAATTGATTCAATGCCATCAGAGCAGTTACCAATATACGTGTCTGCTCTCCTGAGGGGATGGAGTTGGTCAAGCCTTCTGCTTTTGCCAACACCTCTATTTTGGATTTCAGGGTTTGGTTTGCCCGCTCAACTATAGCTTGTCCGGTGCTATTATATGGAATGCCCTGCACTAAAGTGATTTGCCATTTGGAAGCAAATTCCTGCACTGGTTTGGAAATGAAATTGGAACCATTATCTGTTTTGATCTGCTTGGGGATACCAAGCCATGCCATGGCTGTCAGCCAGTGCTGTATTGTGGCTTTGGAGTTAGCTTTGCGATGCTGTGTGGCCACGATTATTCCACTGAATGTGTCCACTGTCACAGCAAGCCACGCTTGAGGCTTCAACAGTTGACACAAGGTGAAATCTGACTGCCAAATTTCTGAGGACTTGAGACCTCTCGGGTTGACCCCACTGGTCCACAGGGGTGACTTCTGGCAGTGAGGGCAGGTGGCCACTACATGTTTGGCATCCGTTGTGGTGATCCCGCATCTCTTTGCCAGTGCTTTGGGACCAATGTGAAGGGATTCGTGCAATTGACGAGCATCTTGCAGCGTCCAGACGCCTTTTGCTGCAGTGTCTGCCTTGTCATTGCCGATCTGGAAGTAACCTTTGACTGGGTTGTGGCTGTTGACGTGAATGACAGATACTGTGCCCTTTCGTGAGGAGAGTGCTTCTTCTAGCATCAGGGCTGCTGTTGATGTTGACACACCTGGTCCTGTCATAGCCAGACAGAGCTTTGCCACGAATATAGAGTCTGTTACAATGTTCAGGTGTTCGTCTTGGAAAAGTCCACACGCCAAAACCACTGCTGTCGCTTCCAGTTGCTGCACTGACAGTGTGGGATCGCATGCTTTGATGCAATGCCATTGCTCTTCTGTCTGCCACACTGCTGCTGCGGTGGAAGTCGTGGAAGAAGCGTCTGTGAAAACTGTTGGTCCTGGCTGTGGTCTGTCCATGACCTTCGGTGGCATGTCTATGTCGACTATGGTCAGCAGCTGAGTCCAAGGTGGTCTGGTGGAGTAGAGGATTTCTCCTCCAAATCCGATGAGAGCAAGGGCTAAATGTTCTGAGATTGTAGTTGACTCTGTGGCTGTTTGCTTGCGAAAAGGAAGATGAATTCTCGCTGGCTCGGTCCCTAGGTGTTTCAAGGCAAGCTTCCTGCCTTTCATCCTGAGATTTGAGATGCATTCTATTGCTGGGGAAAAAGCACGAGCTGGTCTTCCAAGGACTACCCACTGAATCGGTCGAGCCTTTTCAGAAGGTCCTTGGGCCAGTGCTCCCACTCCCCCCTTTGGTGTAAAGTGTACGTACAAGTCCAGAGGCGTCACTGGGTTCCATCTGGCAAGTGTGCCGGTGGACATCTGCTGTTCGATGAAGTCGAGGGATTTTGCTGCTTGCGGTGTCAGCTCCTTGGGTTCCCAGGGATGTTTTCCTTTCAGGAGGTCATACAGAGGATCCATGACCTCAGGAGGAATCAGGATGATGTTGCGAAGCCATTGCATCGATCCCACCAGGCGTTGCACATCGTGGAGCGTCTTGATGTCTCGGTGGACCTTCACCTTGGGAGGTGTCACATAGGAATTTGTGATCCCCACTCCCAGGAAGGTGACACAGGGTCCCTTTTTGATCTTTGCGCTCGCAATCTCAAAACCATTGGCCTGGAGGGTCTCTGTGATCGTGGACACCAGATGATCCACTTGGCTCGCTGATGGTGCAGAGACTAGGATGTCGTCCATGTATTGTATGATGGTCGCGGTAGGGTAGGAATGTCGGACTGGTGTTAACGCTTTATCCACGGTGATCTGGCACACTGCAGGGCTGTCCACCAAACCTTGGGGTAGCACCTCCCATTGGAAGCGTAGGCTAGGTCGCTTGCCATTTGGAAAAACCACGGAGAAGGCAAATCGTTCCTTGTCCTCAGGATGCAAAGGTATTGAAAAGAAACAGTCTTTAATGTCCAATACTGCACATGGTTGTCCTTCAGGGATGGCTGAATTCATAGGTAACAGTGTCTGAACTGGACCTATGGGTCTGATTGTCTTGTTCACTTCCCTCAGGTCGTGGACTAGGCGGTAGCCTTCTCCAGACCTTTTGGGAATCACAAACACAGGGGTATTCCATGGACTTGTGGAGGGTTCTATGTGACCCTTTTGCAGTTCTCGTTCAACCAGTTCCAGCAAAGCTGTGATTCGAGGCTCTGAGAGGGGCCACTGCTCAACCCAAACAGGGTCTGATGATTTCCAAGTCAATTTGATTGGCAACGAAGGGTGCACAGCAGTGGCCCTCATTATAAATTTGTGATCCTGACTCCGAGCATGGCTAGGACATCTCTCCCTATCAGGGGTGGAGAGTTCTGCAAAATGTAGGGGTAAATTGCCACGGTTTGTTCTGGTCCCTTTTTTGTGTAAATGGTTATGGCTACCAACCGGGTGCTTTTCCAAGCTCTGGATTGTCCTCCCACTCCATTTACTGGGGGGACTTCTTTGATTTGCCAATGTTTGGGCCAATGAATTAGGGGCACAATGGTGCAGTCCGACCCCGTGTCCGCTTGGAACCTGAGTCCAAAAACATGGGGATCTCGACTGCCATAGAGCTGGCACACTCCCCACACGATCAGGGGATCTTTCCCCACCTCCATGACTAGGGCCACCCAGGGATTCCGCTCTGTGTCGCCCCCTGCTGACCCTGTGTCACTGGCGCAGTTTGTGACGGTGGGGGGTGCATAGCTACCATTGGTGGTGCTGCACCGCTCTGCCCTGGGATGGTTAGTGGAGATGTGACACTGACTGGTTCCTGTGTATATATGGGGTACGAAGGTCCCCCAGCCCACTGGGTGTTGGGAAAGATGGGCCATCTCGGAATGGGAGGAGGCTGAATATGGCCCGTACGCCCCCTCCCTCTCCCGTTTCCCCGGAGTTTGGATCTGCATTCCCTGGCTATGTGACCCTTTTTCCCACAGCTCCAGCAGGTGGGTCTCTGGCGCTGTTGGGTCGGGGGTGCTGCTGCAGGTTGCTGTGTCACCGGTTGCTGTGCTGGCTGAGGACAGTTAGCTGCCAAGTGACCTGTTTGGCCACACTTCATGCATGGTAATGCATTGGTTATAGTATGAATTGTGGCTTGCACCGGAATCAACTGCTCCTCTCTTACCACATGTTTAATCATGTCAGCCAAAGAAGCCCCTGCTGGCAGAGAACGTAGGATGTCCTTAGTAACAGTGTTGCACTGTTGCTTTAGACAGTCCAGTGCCACAGGTCCCCTTGCTTCCACAGGCAGTGTGGAGGAGTCAATAGCAGCTTGCAGGCGATCCACAAAATGTGTGAAACTCTCGCTCTCTCCCTGCTTAACCGTGGACCATGGTGATGATTTGTCCACCACTCGAGAAGCAACTCTTATGGCTTCTCTGGCTGCTCTTGTTGTTGCTTTGACTTCCTCTGCCGTGAGGAGTGTTGCCTGAGCCTGAGGAGTAACTACGTCATCATGTTTGCCCAATAGCCTGGACAGGGTAGAGCCATGGAGGGGTTGTCCCTGTCCTGAGCTTTGGGCTAAAGCTGCTGTGCACTGGTCTGACCATTCCTGCTGAAAAACAATCAATCCTGCTCCATCAAAGAGCATTCGGGTTATCTGAGAAATATCGAAAGGCAATAAATCATTATTGCTAAAAATTCCGTCTATTAAAGTGGAGACAACAGCTGACCCTAACCCCTTTTCTTGAATTGCCTTCACCACTGTTTGGATTTTTTTTGTACTCAGAGGTGTGTAAGTTCGTCTTAAATTCTGTCTAGTGCCAGTAACACGTACTGGGAAGGCATGAATTGCAGCTGCCGGCCGCCACTCTGCACAAGCAACTTTTATCTTTCCCCAGTCAGTAAGCTTATATTGTGTTGCTTCCCCTGTATTGTAAAAAGCTTTGCTCGGTTTTGGTAAAAAATCCGTAAATTCTACTATTTCCGACTCAGATTCTGTGCTAGTCTCAGAGCTCTCGGTAAGACTAGCGTCTGAGCTGTAATCCCACTCGCAGTCGGAAGTCAACTGCTGGCACACTTCCGGCTTGCTACGCCTTTTTGTCGGGCTCCGTCCCTGTCCCGCCTCCCAGGGGTGGGTTTTCCCCGCCTCTCGGGGGCGGCGCTGGCACGCCTCCTGGGGGCCGTCCCAACCCCGCCCCTCGCGCGCGTGGTGCCCGCCCCCGGAGGGGGTCTCTCCTTTGTAAAATGACCTTGGAGACGATTTCCAGCCGCGCGTGCGCGTTTCCTCGCTCTCCCGCGCTTGCGCAATATAAACCGGGACGTCCGAGCCTCCCTCCTGCGCATGCGTCCCCGCGCGGAGCCGCACTTCCGCGTTTTCGGCGCCATGTGGCCGGTGACCCCGCCCCCAACTCGGGTCGCGGTCGCCATCTTGCCAATATGGCGGCGGCGCGCCCGTTCCCGGTATCGGCAACTCTGGCTCGGGCGCCGCACCGGCGCGCGAACGCGGGACAAGCGGTCCCGGTGTGGCCACAGGGACGCCGCGCGGCGCCGCCGCGAACGGCTCCAGGACTGCCGATTGCGGCGGTTCACGGGCTCTTCGCTCTATTTCTCTAACTTCTCGCGAGAGTTCTCGCCAGACGGACCACGGATTGCCGTTATCCCGCGTCTCCGATTCGGGGTTCGGAGGGGCGGTGGGGGGTCCGTTCCCGGGTTCTAGAGAGGGGCTGTCCCGCGCGAGCAGCGGCGGCCGCGTCTCCGGACTCGTTAATTTGCCGGTACCGGGTGGGTCTAAATCGCGCGGGGGGGCGCGGGGGGGGAGTATGGACGAATGAATTGCGGTATTTTCGGGGGGCTCTGGAGGGATCTCCGGGTCCGGGGGGTCCCGTGGGACAGCTGGAAAGTCCCCCCCAGGGTTCGGGGTGTCTGGGCATGGATTTTGGGGAGGGTGCAATGCGTCTTCCTCCCGTTCGTTCCCGCCGCGGGGCTGGGTATTTCCCGGGGGTCCCGTGGGTCCCGCAAGTCCACCCTCTTTTCCCTTTTGCCGCGAGACGGTAAATAAACATGTTTTCACCGCGTTCCATGCCTCTTGTTCCTCCCT
Source organism: Phylloscopus collybita (assembly GCA_027886175.1). Lineage (NCBI taxonomy): Eukaryota > Metazoa > Chordata > Aves > Passeriformes > Phylloscopidae > Phylloscopus > Phylloscopus collybita. The sequence goes on from JAJNNQ010000029.1 coordinate 5,791,031, forward strand.
CGCCCTTTTCAAAGCCATTTCTACTTTTCCCCACGCTTTGAGGGCTTTCCCACTGCCAGAGGTTATAGTATCATTCGCGAGGGCAATTGTATAATTCTGCCATCTCTCTGGGTCCAATATATCAACGGGCCGCTGAATTGTGCCCAAATCTGTAAGTCTTGCAATAGCAAGATTTAAACTCTTCCGCTCTAAGCGTATTCCCCACCTCTCCTCCATAATTTTTACAACCTGAATAATCGACTCCATCGGCGATTACTGGTTCTCAGGGCGTCCCCTGGTTCCTCCACGGTATTCCAGAATTTGCTGGTACCGCCGTCTCTCACCGTCCAGGCGTTCCCCGTTCCCAGGCTCCAGTCCCGGGCTTTCGGCACCAAATATGTTGCGGCTTATTAAGTCATCATCTTGGCGGCCTGGTTTTCAGCGAGGACACGACCGCCACGGGCTGCAGCGTGGGGCTCGGGCAGAATGACTTAGCAAGACACCAACATGGCGTATTCGTCAAAATGCGTTTATTATCTAAAACACAGGGTTTAAGTACCTTCTGGGCTCTGCTACGTCATAGGGGGTCTTACTAGTTTCTTAAGGGTAGTGGAAAAGTACTACTATGTGGGGGAAGGGAGAGGGGTCTGTGACCTTGCGATAAAGGTTATCTTGGAGAGAGATGTGCCTGGCCCTGCCCCGTTACAGCTCGATCGTCTTCCGCAGTCGCACACTATAAAGATTCTGTGCCAAATAATTCAGCCAACAGATGCTGTGCATGCCATATAGTATTTATTCTTGTAATAAATGCATAGACTTTTAAAGTGTTTTCAGAAATGAGGGCAATATGTGTTACAGTAAAATAAATTACCTGTTACTAAGAGCATAGTTGCTACAAGACATTTACAATCATTCTGGAGTAAGAAAGGCTGAAAAGCAGTCATTCCAGGTCAGTGAATATCTTGTCTAAACCCTGCTAACTCTTTCTAGATTAGGGAAAATACTCCCAGTCTTTCCATGTCAATAAAAATATTTCAGGTCTGTGAGTTTCTTTAACATGTTGAGAAGTCAGAACTGTTTAAAGCAATTGAACAGTTGAACTATTCCAAGATGTGTAATATCTTTTCAAGTTTTTAAAGGCATTAATTGGGACTGGTAATATAACAGCTCTCCTGACATGGGAAAATAAAAGGAAAAAAAAAAAAAAAACAACCAACCCAAAACCAACCAAAACCTTCAAATGAAAACCTCCTTTAATCACTAAAAACTGATAAACTTAGAATAAATTTGTTGTCTAATTTTATTTTTTCTCTAATTTAAAATCAGATTGGCATATTTCTTATATGTTCTCTACAAAGAAATGTATTACTGATGTGTTCCACAGTGTTCAAAGGTGGTGTTACTTTTAAGAAGTTTTTAGGCTGTTTAGAAGCCTAAACTTCTTAGACTTAGGCTGAATTAGAAGGAACAGTTTTAAGGAGCTTTCATTACTTTAGCAATCAAAGACAGGACTGTTGTGCATGCTCATTTCAAAAGTTCTTCTCCCACTGTGTAGCATCACTATTAAAGGTTCATAATTATTTACATTGCAAGTTGCACATCCTCATTTATTTAAGTAACTGGACTTAAACTCAAATCTGTGAAGTGCCATTTCATAAGAGTTCACTCAAACATGATTTTTTCATTTCAGTGCAACATGGATTTAAGCTGTTCTGTAATGTATGCTTTTAGAAATTTTATTTCTTTTGATTTGTGTATATTTTCTTGGATGTTACTGAATAATCCACCTTTAAATTTTTTATAGTTACTTTCTCTACAGCTTAGTTAAAAAAAACCCTGAAAAATACCTTACTTGATTTTGGGTTTGTGTCTTCTGCTCCTTCTGTGTAAGGAGCAGCAAAGTAAAAAACAGACTGATAAACCTTTTGGTTATTTCAGACATAAGTGCAAATGTTTGTTTTCATTCATTTGAAATATACTTGATGGCAAATAAGGAAAAGCAAGCTGGAAACATTAGAGACTAGAAATTAAGTTAATTCTGGGGAGCACTGATAATCTTAAAAGCTAAGGAGAACAAAACTATGTGCAAAACCATGAGATGATACCAGCAAGCAAAAATAATGTGCTGAGGTATGTTAGTATTTCTGTTAAGATAAGAGAAAATGAAGAAGGTCAATAATGCTATACATGCTTAATGGGCTGCTTTGGGTAAAGATGCAGGTGTTCATCTCTGTAGAAAATAAGTCCTTTAAATAATAAAGCATCTGCTAGATGGAGGTGACAATATTAGAGAATATATGTATATGAGAAATTAAATTCTTTGTGCACACATTCTGAGCCAGAGGCAACAATATTAGGAGTAGAAATTAGTTAATGCTGCTGATCTTAGCATCAACTGGTTTGGTATATGAAAGAGATCAAGAATCCTAATAAATACTATTTGATAGGAGTAGTTCACAAAATGTGGTTTAACTAAAGTTTTTAGAAGTCCTCAGTATAGAGAAAATCATTATTCTCAGCTTCTGCATGGTAGAAATTGAAAAGTTAGAGGAGAAAAATCATCTTGTTCCAAGAAGATGCTTGTTTTTTATTCAGGAAGTGACAACAGCTTGAAGTCATGTAAGAACAGAATTAATGGTGCAAAGAGTCAAACATCATTTTCTAAGAAACCCAAGCTGGATCTCAGGAAAGAAATTAAAGTGATTAAATAAATGATCACAGGTGAATGCAAAATCATGATGTATATTGAAGTACAGCTTCTGTGAGTGTAACATAAGTTATGTTTCATGTCTGCTGAACACTAAAACACCATTTGACCAAAAGTAGTGTGGTTAAGAGCTAGAACTTGTGCAGATCAAGCTAAATCTGGAGCTAAATCATGATCCATAACCTGTTGGTGTTATTGAAATAGATCAATGAGCATTAACAGTAAGAGCAATATGGGATTTCATGTGGTCACTCGCAGACAATGCCAATCACTGTCTTATAAGTAAGGGTCATTATTCTGATTTGGTATTTCAAGAAAAGATGATCAATCATTCCTTGAATAAGCTGTATTTCTGACCTATTGAGGTTGATAACTGCCATAATATAAATGTGGAAATACAATTGCCAATCAGTGTGGAGCTTCTGCTGAAGTCCAATGAGATTCTCTAGAGACAAACTTTGAAGTAACATTTGATAGCAAATTTTACCAGTCATTCAGTAACAGGTGATCTGGAACAAGGGCAGTTTCTTGAATTGCCTTGAGTAAAAGCAGCAGAGAGTAAGTAAAATGAACTCCAAATATCATTTGATGAAGTACAGTAAAAGAAAAAGAGATCAGAAATGTTGGGTAATGAAAAAAAGAATTATGTGTTCCTCGGCACAGTGTTCATCTTACTCCAGAAAAAGATATTGTTTTTACTTCCAAACATCACATGTTGCAAACTGATAAAACAACAACAATTACAGCAATAAAAAGTTGTCTTCTGGCAGTTGTTTGAAAAGAAATCCTGATTTTTATAGAACAACTGGGTTCTGATGGAAAAAAAACTTTCAGGAAAACTTTGGACAGTGATGATTTAAGTGTTAAAGTGGTAACTTTAACTGAAAGTAACTTTTCCAGAAAAGTAAGAAAGGAAAGAGGCAAAGAGAATAGGAGAAAATCTGAAAAAGGTAATGGGATGTATCACTATGAAGCTGCTAGTTGGTGTTTACCCTTATTTTGAAGTCTTAAGACATTTTCTAAAATAACTAATATTGGCCAATTTTGAAAAAAACCTAATAATTTCAAAAATGTGGTAGTGCTGTTCATAATGGAGCTGTACACTCTTCAAAGAAACTTTTTAAATTACTTTGCATCCTAATATAATGGAAGGAAGGATGGCAGGGAGTGAGAGGAGGGCAGAGGTGATTCTGTCTCTCCATCTGCTTAACTCTTTGCTGTCTACCTTTTCCATTTTTTGCTTATAATTCGCCAGACATTGTAGCATTTAGTTGGAAAGTTTTGTACATATTTAGGAAAAAGGTTTTTGACAGTGTTAAATGGTGGGTACATGTAAACTTAGTCACATCACAGGTAGCATTATCTACCTGTGATGTGACTTCCTTGCTTAGCAAATATTTTAAATACAGGACATCCTTATAAGTTACAACAGTTAAATTTGTTTTGGTAACTTGTGCATTATTGGCTGCATGTCTTGTTATTTCAAGACAAGGAGTGCACCCTTTCTTAGTACCTGTTAAATATATTTATTTTTCTGGTACTGGGATATCATTGAACATGAATAAATCAGTTCATCTTCTTGAAAAAATCCAACAGAACAACAAAACTCCTGAACTTTCCAGAAGAACCAGTAAAATATTACATCTCTCAGTATGGAAAGTTATTAATGATCATGTTTCTGCTTTTTGTGTATATGGAGAATGTGTGGAACATTGGAGATATCCTGAAATTATTTTAACTGGCAAACAAAACCTGTGGGACTTCCAGGTGGTGGAATCACTGACTACTAGAGTGAGTTTATTTCCTGTAACGTCTCCTTGAAAACTGATTTCTGATTATGAAGTCATTATTTTTAAATTAATTGTAAAGACATAGTTAGCTGCAGAACAAAACACAAATTTGACAGCTTTGACATTGGCTATAAAGCAAAGCACTGAGCAGCACTTCAATCAACTTGGTATACATAACTGTATGGATTCTAGTTTGTAGGTCTGAATTAGAAGAGTATTTTAATAAAAATCTTCACATTGGAGATAGTAAGAAAAAATTAATCTTTAATCTATCCAATCATTCTTATCCTTAAAATTGTGAAAGGAAAGTCTCGGGGAACAGCAGATCAGTAAGTGTCACCTCTGTGCCTGGGAAGATCATGTCACACATGCCCGCAGGAACAATGTCGAGACACATACGAGACATGGAGACAAAATGGACAGCCAGCACAGCATCATTAATGGTAAGTCCCACCTCACCAGTATGATGGTGTGGTGGCAATGCCCAACAAGGACTGACTGACATCATCTACCTATAATTCTGTGAGGCCTTCCATATGGTATGTTTATCCCCAAATTTGAAAGAAATGGATTTAAATCTTTTAAATGGGTTTAAAGGATGGAACACTTGGTGGATAAGGAATTACCTGGATGAATGCAGCCAGAGAGTGGTAGTCAATGGCTGTATGTTCATGTGGAGGCTGGGGACAAGTAGGGTCCCTCATGTCTGTGTCTTGGGTCTGCTGCTCTTTAATATCTCTCTTTAATATCTTTATCAGTGATACAGACAGTGGGACTGTGTGCAGCCACAGCAAGTTTGTAGATGGCACAAAGTCGGGTGATGCAGTGGGTTCTCATGGGCCCAAGCTTCTCAATCTGACCTCCTGTTTGTCGTACTGCGTTTCTTGGTGGTTCATTTTGTATGTGGCATGTAAAGAATGCACTGTTTAGGAGAAAAATCATTAGGAATTTTTTTTTCTGATTCTTTAGGGGTTTCTCACATGACTTTAGAGATCACAGAAAAACAGAATATTGGTGGAATTGGATGCCTACCTTCTGCCCATTTTACATAAAAATGCAGGGAGAAAATACATGCATTCTAGATAATTAATATTTTGGATATCTGACAGTATATGTTATATCTTCATGTGCTTTTTAAACCATCTTAATTTTGAGAAATATATCCATTGGTCATAGGGACAGATACTTTTTTTAAGTTTTGAATGTGTAAATGGAAATTAATTATGCTGAGTTTAAAGTATATGAACTAGAAGATAAAACCTTTTATGATTTTCCTTAAACTTATTGGTTATTGGAGAGAATTGCAGATTCCTTTACTGGAGTATGAAGAAAATCCTTTAATTCTTCAAGTAGCAGCAGGGTTAGTTGAGGAATATTTTAATTCGGACAAAATTAATGTGAGATTTCAGTAAAAGATTACCTGTAAAGAACAGAGAGACTTTACTGAGAATTAGTTATTGGGAATCGAAGAGAGTGAAAGACTACCATGAGAATCCTCCAGTGCTTATGAAACAAAGCCTGATTTTCTTTTGTTATTAAATATTTTATTGTTTTTACGGTAAAGGATGTAACATGAACAGTGTATCTTGCTGTGTGATTTTGGTCATTTCTTTGCAGTGCTTGATCAGAAGCTCTTACCCAACTTGGAGATCCCTGTTTTCTGCTTGATACAGAGGTATAGAAACACACTGATGTTTGATGATACATCTGGCTGGTTGATTACTTAGGCATCTGGAAGTGCTTCTTAACTGATACTGTGTATGATATTGAAGAAAGTAAACGGTTTTTTGGAGTTTCTGTGTTAATCAAGTATTTGCTGCAAGCATCCCTTCTGTAGAAAATTCACATGTAAAAGCCATTCTGATACTTAGTAAATCACCATTACTTTCCCCATGTAACTGATAGGGAGTGTTTTAAATAACAGTGGAGGAAGACTTGTATTTTTTAAAGGGAGACTGGACATAGTATGTGAGATTTTTAAAAAGCTGTGGGGGGATTAAAAGGAAAAATCCTGAAAAGGAAAAATCCTGAAAGAAATCATGAAAACCTGACAAGGCAAAGCTTCAGAAAGAAGTAAAAATATCCTTGGTCTTATTTCTTCAATATGGCAAGATACTGTTGGACACTGTGGAGTTTTCTGAATACTGGTATTGCTCTGATAGTATATCTACCCTGTATGTAAGCACATATAAATATGCCTAAGTCAATGCAGCTGTTCTTGTATTAAAATACAACACAGAAGTCCATGCTGTATTTCACCTGAGAGATAACTAGAATGTAAATACTGTGTCTACAGCAATGCTGCTTTGTGTTTAAGGACTGTTATTTCCTCTGGATACAGAATATTTTCTTCTGGCAAGGAGTCATGAGAACAGTGGTAGTGTTTGTTTGTGAAAGCTGTGGTGAAAAAGTTCAGAGGTAGCCTTTTGTTTTCTCCTGGGCACTGATGCAGGGCTTTATCTTTATCAGGTAAAGAGCTTTGGTACGGATTGTGTATATTGTGTAATGGCAGCAGAACTCCCCCTTTCCTCTTATTTGTATGAAACTGTGTTGTATGTGACTGTATTGTATAAGACTGTATTTCTCTTACCTTGTATGAGACTTCTTCAGTTTTTAAAGATATAGTTGAGTTATGGACAATATTATTGGCATAAAATAGCATACATTAGTATAATTTTTAATATATAATTAAAATTTTTTACCAAAAATATTCATTTATATTGTGATAACACAGCAGGCCACAAGCAATCCAGGAGATCCTTCAAATGTGTTGGTGACAACTTTTTCATACAAGTAATAGAGGATTTAATGAGAAGAGGTGTAATGCTGGATCTTGTGCTCAACAAAAGAAAGAAGCTGGTGGAGAATGTGATGCTCCAAGGCATCTGTGGCTGTAGCGACCATCAGATGCTGGAATTTGAGATTCTCAGTGTAGTGAGAAAGACATTCCAAAAGCTTCCTGCTCTGGCCTTCAGGAGAGCTTACTTTGGCCTCTTGAGAGGTCTACTAGGTGGAGTCCTGTGGGATAGAGCCCTGGAGGGCAGGGGGGCCCAAGAATCCTTGCTAATGTTCAAGGATCACCTCTTCCAAATTCAGGAGTGGTGTGTCCTTAGAAGGAAGAAAATGGGAAAAAAATTCCAGGAGACATGCACAGATAAATAAGGAACTGCTGTGAAAACTCAGAGGAAAAACAGAAGCTTACAGAAGTGGAAGGGAGAACAGATGGCCTGGGAGGAATACAGGGAAATTATATGGGAAGCTAGGGATGAGGTTAGGAAAGCTAAGGCCCACTCTAGAATTGAGTCTGACTAGAGATGTCAGACAAAAGGAAGGGCTTCTACCAGTATTTTGTTTACAAAAAAAAGAAAAGACAAGAAATAAAGTGGGCCCTCTCTGGAATGAAATGGGAGACTGTGATTATGGGAAAGACTGAAGCTGTCAATGAATTCTGTGTTTTAAATTTTCAATAGCAGGTGTTCTAGGCACACAGCCCAAGTAGGAAAAAGAAAATGCAGGCACTGCATTTAACATCTCAGAATGTTAAGAGATTGGAAGGAGTCTTAGACACCAATTAGCTCCAAACTCTCCAGCCATGGGCAGGGATACCTTCTGCTAGACCAGTGCTCAAGGACTTATTCAAACTAATCTTGAACATAACCAGTGTTGAGGCACCTACAACCTTCCTGGGCAATATTTTCCAGTGTCTCACTACCCTCACAGTAGAGCTTAATTGAAACTACTGCTTGAAGACTTCAAAATATTCAAGTAGTCTCTCTGGAAAATATGAACTAGGAAATATTATCATATAGGAACTCTTTAATTGCTTGTACTAATACAGAATGTTGAACTATGGTACGTGACTGAATCAAACTTTGTGAGGTTATGTGATAAAAGTTCCTCTGCATGCCCACAAAGGAGCACAAAGACACACCATCAATATTATTTGAGAGCCAGATAATATCCAGCTCCAGCTACTCCTAGGCCCATCCCATGGGTCATTACGCAAAGAAAGGTTCATCTCCAGAAGCACAGAAAACCTCAGGGATATGTGATTGCAGATGGGAACACAAACTGCAGATTCCAGGTGTACACCTACCTTGTCTGGGTCCTTCCAAAGCTGACCCAAGAGAGCTTCAGCTTCCATATCCAGGTGTGAAACCCACCAAGATGAATCATTGGGAGAAGATCACCTTTTGGACTAGGGCTGGTTTGGGGTGTGAGACAGATTATCACATGGGCAACAAAAGCATTTCAAGATTACACCAGACTTGCTAGGATATATTTAGGGAAGAAAGTTGAAAAAGAGAGAGACCTGGATGACTGGGGAGGAAGAATTTTGAGAAAATACAGGTGGAAGAGGATAAAAAGAACTGATCATATGTGATTGATCTGGCCTTCCCTGTGCCTGATCAGCACAGTCTGTCCTATTTTATTAATAAATTCTATCTTATTAATAAACTTGGACTGGGAGTAGGAAGGCCATGTGTACATGATGCCAGTGTCTGGAAGGTGGATGTGTTGAATGAGTGTGTGATGGCCGAGCTGCAGCAGCTGGTGAGTAGATGAAGGGACTTGGGAGGAAGTGGTGGGTGGAACTATTCACTACCAGCCAGCTCTGGATGTGAAAGTGTCCACATGCCTCTAAGGGTGAGTGCATATATGTGTCTGCTACAGACCTTGTACCCAGGTGCTGGCAACCTGTGAGAGTCAGATCCACATTTTAAGTGAGACTGCTTAGCACAAGTCACTTGTACACAGCATAAAATGAATAACTGTTAATAGGGATTCTTCCCAATTCTAGGAGCTAATTTTAAATCAAGTGATAATTCTGCTTTTTTTGTTGTTGTTGCTGTGGGGGTTTTGTTTGTTTGTTTATTTTGTTTTGGTTTGGGTTTTTTGTTTCCCCCCCCCCCCCAGCATTTAATTCCTAAGTTTTTTTTTATTATTATTATTATTATTATTATTATTATTATTATTATTATTATTATTTCTTGATTCAGTCTTTGGGTTTATTTGGTTTAAATTTGTAAATGTAAGATTATTCATTAAAATTAAACTTAGGTTTAGTTCTATAAACTTCAGAAAGATGGTTGATCTGAAGTAATCTTTCCAAATAAACAGTTTTAGACTCAGTCTTTGTTTGGAAGCAAGCTATTTAGTGTCCAGTTGTACTGAATGCCCTTGAGGGAGTGTCCCGGGTTGTGGAGCCAGGGTTTGTATATTCTATTTTCATCTGTTTTAAAGCAGTTGGGGAGATGCTTTTCTTTATCTCTGGTAACTCAAGGGGGGAGAGGCCTGATGCCTTATCTAATGGGCCATTAGCACCTTCCCAGCCTGTACCTTCCCCCCCAGAGCAGTGCATCTGCATTTCCATCATCCTATTGTGAGATACATCACATCCCCATGGCAGTGGGGGACAGGCAGTTTTTGCTGTCTGGATAAACGGAGACTCACAGACAGGAGAGCTGCTAGTTCTTCACCCGATTTCCCGGGAGGAAGACCGGACCTCATCTCACCAGATTCCATCTCACCATCCCCGGACGCCCTCCTCATCATCACCAGACCCCCTCCTCACCACCCCTGGATCTGCTTTTCTACAGGATCATCTCTGCTCCTACAGAATCACGTCTGCCACTTCAGAAGGACTCACTTTTGGACTGCTTTCAACACCCTGAATCACAGGGTGTCAGGTTGCAGCTCTGACTCTGTCAGGGTTTTCCAAAATTGTTGTTTATTTGTTTATTTGCTTGTTTTGGTTGGGTGGTTTTGTTTCCTATTACATTTGTATTGTTAATATTCCTAGTAAAGAACTGTTATTCCTATTCCCAAAATCTTTGCCTGAGAGCCCTTGATTGCAAAATTATAATTCGGCGGGGTGTGAGGGGTTGGCATTCTCCATTCTAGGAGAATTCCAGTTTCCCTGGCAGAAACCTGTCTTTCCAAACCAAGACAGGGAGTTACTCCAAAACTGATAGTGCTTGCAAGAATTGTTGACTTGGGTTTTTGGGTCTAGGTCTACAGATGCAGCACTACAGGAAAGAATGAATATGCTTCTGATTTTTTTTTTTTCACACCAACGTGCTGGTTTTAGCCTTGTGTTTCTGGAAAGCCCATTTATATTATATACCCTTTCCTCTCAGCTCATAATAATTCCCAGATTGTATCTTTTAGAGCGGTATCTTTGGTTTGTCCTCACCATTTTGAGGCTTCTCTGGTCTTCTCACTGTCAACCATAATGTCTATCACCTCCTTCGTTCTCATTTCTGGCATTATGTTCATTCTTGTCTACTTAAGAATGTCTGTTTGTCAAAAAAACCTTCTTAGTTTCCTGTTCAAATCAGGGAATTTATGTTTCAGGCCTGATGAGGTAAGAGAAGAAAACATGTTGCATGTTTGGAAGGCACTGGGTTAAGAAGAGATTTCTTGGTCTTTGTTCTAGTGTTCACCTCAAACTTGGTTTGGAGTGGCAGGAAAAACTCTGATTTCTTTCTGGTCTGAAAGACCAGATGAAATGTTGTGTAGAGATATCATCTATAGAAGAGTAGAATCTGAAAGGCAGAATATGCTTAGAGGATAGCCTGGAGGGAGGGGGCAAGGGAAACACTGCCCCACGTGCTTTCAACAGCTCCTGAAAATGGTGACAGAATACATGCTTTGAGCACGTCTTACCTTGTTACCTAGGACACTAGTATCTTACCGAAACCTACCCTCTTATTCCCCTATCTTGGCAACAAAAAGTGCAAACATAAAAAGTTTCAAGCATGTAATAAAATTGTATTGGTCATGAGTAAAAGCACCAGTTTTAAGATATGGGGAGCCTAAAATTTATCTGATTGCTTGTCAGCAAGAAGCTGTAAGTTCCCATTTGACAAAAAGTAGTGTGGAAGTGTTACAGTTTGGATATGCTGTGATCTTAGGGTTTGTTCTAAGTGGGTAAGGGCCTCCCTATGACACAGGAAAAAGGAAAAGGTTTTTTCCTATTTTATTTTGAAGCAGATAATTATCCTGGAAAAATAAATATGCTAAAGAAAAGTTACCTTGAGTGTTTGAAACATCTGGGTTTCAGTATAAATTTGAGGACTTGAAAAATTCATTATTCATTTTATTTTATTCTTTTTATTCCAAGGCTGTTTCTACCTCTTCATGTGTCATCCTTAGCCTTACAAGGAAACCTTCCTGATCCAGGGAAAATGCTGTAAAAGAATTAAACTATGGCAGTGCCAATATTTATTCCTAGAGGGATAATCTTAAGGTATTGTCCCAAAGCTTGTTTCTTTGCAGTTTTTGTTTTGTTGGGTGGTTTGTTTTGTTTTTTTTTTTTTTACTATCCATCCACACTTTGCCTCACCATCTGATAAAGATTCCCCAAAGAGATATGGCCAGCCATACAGTGCTCACAGAAAAGCTTCTCAGTATGTGGAGGCAAAAGGTGTGATATTTTAAAGGCAGCCTTTCAGGCCAAATCTAAATCTTCTGGTTATTGGAGCAGAATTCAATTTCTTTGTTTCTTGAGTTGCACTAGGAGATGGGGTCTACCATAGTCCTTTGAAGTGATGTATCTTCCAATGGTGCTTTTCTCATCCAAAAGGGAAAGTCGTATAATCAGTCTAAAATTTTATATAAATTTAAAGATCTTATTTATGCTGGTTGCAGCATCACAATGAATTCTTTTTCCTTGTGTTGCATTTGTCTGTTTTCTGATGTAGAAACTGTAATGTTTATTAATTCCTTGGCATTTTTTCAAATGAAGAAACCAAGGCTGAGTAAACAATAGGAAGAAAAAGTACATTAATGGCCTAAAATTCCAATTGATTTTGATCTGACCAGAATTTATGCTTCTGTTTACCTTTTTTTCTGTTGCAAACACTTGCTCAGAAGAGAATCTGTTTATATTAATAATAAGGAATTACTGTTCTTCAGAAGAATATTAATATACATTCAATTATATTTGTTTAGTAATATGATAGGCCTGATTAAGTAATTTTCCTACTGCTTTACAAAGGTTTTCTTCAGTCAAATAACTGAGAAGCAGAAACAATGCCATGTAACTCATGTGTTTTAGGCATACAGAACAAATGACGAATTAAAAATAGTCAAAGAAATACAGTAACCAAAGTGAATAGTTTGCAGCAGACCCTTGGACAGATATGGTCACATAAATTATTTATGGTGAAATAATGAATACGCTCAGAAAATAGACTGTTCACAGATCATCTAACTGTATAAAAAAACCCTGAGTTCTTTGAGTAATTTTTTTGTCATATGTATTTTATCATGGAAAAAGAAATAAAGGGGTTCCAAAGGGAATATAATCACATCCATCTAGACAGTTTGGGGGTAGAAAATACACGAAATGGCCATTGGTTTAAATGATGTAACCCTTATATCTTACTTTTCCCACAGACTCTGCTGTAGTCAAGTCATAAAAATACACACATTCTGATATCTTCTATATATTCTTTCTTATAATTCTTATGGTGTTTATAGTTGTCTATAAGTGTAGCTTACTCCTGAAATAACTTGGTACAATTTCAGTACAAATACGTAGTATTGATACATTATCAAATTTGTAAATAATCAATTTTAGCAGGCCTTTTTTATTCATGTTCAGTGTGATATGAAGATTAAGCAATAGACAGTCAATCAGTAAAATAACAAGTCTTGAAAAAAATTATTCTACCCCAGGGTATAGATGTGAATGAATTCAAAAAAAAGACAAAAAAAAATTATTTTTCACTCTTCAATCACCTATCCCTAAACACAATAATTAGGCTTCCCACTAGAAATGACCATATTTATAAGAGCTGATGGTTAAAGTAAAAAGAGAGAAAAATAATGACTGTTTTTCTGTTGAAGGCAGTTTTAAAACAAATATATAAATAAAATACAATTCTGAACACTTAGATAATTATAGGAAGTAAAGCCTTTCTTTGGAATGATGCACATTTTATGTTTGTTACCTGAATTTTTCCTCTAATATCTTGTCTCATTTGCTTGATGGAAGTGTTTTTGTTTGTTTGTTTGTTTGTTTTGGTGGTTTTTGTTTGTTTATTTGTTTTTGGTGTTTTTTTCTTTGTTTATTTGTTTTTATGCATTTAGTGCCTCTTCCTGCTCAAAATGAAAATAAAATTTATTCTGTTCTTAATATCAAAAATGTTGCCCCTAATTTTTTGCAAGGTTACATTTGTTTCCTAACGTGGATTTTCAGCCAGCTTGGCATGTGTTAAAATATCTTTTTCCCACATGAGGGCATCAGAGTTGTTCTAACACAATATGTGGAAGACACACTGTTATGCTATTTAGATTCTTGTTTTCAGAACATTGTACACATAGCAATCCTTGTGCTTAATTCACAATTATATTTATTTTTACTCCTAAAGAAGTATTTATGTATTTTTAAATTACTTCTGTTTTATTGCAAAATGGTGTGAGCAACAGGATCTCCTTGGGTCAAATTCTGTTGACAGAACTCATGGGTTTATAATAATTAGATTGTAAGCTACTGTTTGATTTACATGATATCCAGTAATAATAACAGGCTTTAACCAGAATATGAATCTCATAAAATAATTACATAGCTAAGTGTCTGAAACTTACTGTTTAAATCTCACAACCAATGAAAATGATTGGCAGGGAAAGGAACCTAAGTCATATAATGTGCTTTTCACAGTTTTGTTCCTGTCAACGGTCTCACTGAACAAGTTAGTTATAGCTTGGGAAAAGAGTAATAGAGAGGGAAACAGTTCTATTTTCAGAGTGTTTTTTTAAAGGTACTATAGCTACTAATAACAATGACACAAGTACAGCATTGCTCCCTTTGTAAATTGCATAGGCTCAGACACAGTGGACCATTGTTAAGTGTGTGATAACTATCTCATATTTATGTAAACTCTGGTTCACTGTCAAAGTTTTTCATGGTCCTTATAATTTTTAAAATTTTCATATTATTGTTCTACCTAGTCTTGCTGACTTCCTATTCAGTTCAGCAAGTCTTTTAATTATCAAGTTTGGTGTTGTTATCAGTGTGGTTATACATGAACTCCAGACAAAATTAATTATTTTCCAGATATGTACCCCAGTCAATGTTCATAATCAGGACCATGTTTTAATTCTATTATTATTTAAATAAAAGTTTAGAAGTGTCTTATATTACTTTTAAAATAATATAGCTTACTATACTATGTCCATTTACAAAGAGGTAAATATGATCCAGAAGATCCTTTCCCTTTGAGGAATTTTGATGTCTTTCTGAAGCAACTTGGTGCATCATTTAATATTTTAATTATATTTATTCTTTTGCTTCTTAAAATTATTTAATGAAACTGTGATGTATGGGGAGTATGAGGAGTATTTTTTAGGATAGAAAAACATGAATAAAAATTCAGTCATGAGGAATTGTTGAGTAGATTCCAAGTGTATTCTCTCTCCCCTAAGCAAGCAAAATATTTTATTTTTTTACTGATTCTGCTGTAAGAATTAAGATATAATCTCTGGCACAGTGTAGAATAGCATCTGAGCAAAGTCGGCAGCTCTTGCTGCCACACTTACAAATCCCCTCAGGTTCCCACTAAAGCAGACACCTATTGATTTCTTTGTTTTCCACTTTCACAAGTCATAGATTTTCCTACCTCTAAGGAAAGAATATAGTCAAACTAATTATATAGTTAATTTGAGAAACCAAAATGGCAACAGGTAGTGGAAAATGTGTTAGATGAATAGAAATTTGCTTGTATACTTTTAATTTTTTTGACCCTATCAAAAGTATCGTAACAAAGAGTAAATGAACTTTTTACTCAGTTTAATCAAGTTTAAATTATATAACTGGAAGAGCGAATAAACACGCTTGTCACTTTAACTTGTTGAAGACAAGAATGGGTTGTCCCTATTTCCAATTTCCTTCATTTAATTTTCAGAAAGAAGCCTGGGATTTGGATCTAATGAAAAGCTTAAAACACAGACTGAGTCGAGTCTTATTTTTAGACTGTTAGAACACACAGATCTGATAAAATTCCCTCCTCTCAGAGTTTTCAAGCATTGGAAAAAAAATCACTCCGCTAATGACATTTGCTGCAGTAGTGATGTAGTGTCCACCTAAGATCAGAACCTAGACTATGAGAATTGGTAAATACCAAAAAACATGTCCTGTACTTTGGAATATCCTGAAAAGCATATTTAGCATGTTCTAAATATCAAGTGAAAAATTACTACTGTCCATATTCACAACTGGATTTTAGTTTTAGTTTTTAATTTTACAATCTATAGCTGTGTTTGAAAACTGGGAAAAAGCAGAAAATGTGCAGTGCAACTTCTAGAGAGAAGCCTAGATGGGCTATACAAAAAATCCTTACAAGTAATTCCAAAATGTTACACATGTATCATTCAAAAATGATGCAGTTACTATTTTGATAATTAAGATAGAGAAAGAATTCTTTTATTCTTATTTTTGAAAAATTTCTGATTTTGCCATTTTCTTCAACTTGTCTGTATTCCAGTGTAGCTCTCCTGGTGAGTTTTTGAGAGTGCAATGTGGACAGAAAAAAAATTTAGTATGTGTTAGCACAGGAACACACACATAAAACACTTCCTCTGTTTCTGAATTATGTTTGCAGTCTTTACTTCAACACCTCTAAAATATTTGAGACTTCAAAAGTGGTGTGTGGGATGTAACAGGGATAAACTAAAATACAGTGAATGCTGTCACTCAAAAGATCTAGTTATGATTAGACTGAAATGTGGGGCTCTGAAAATACTGATTGTGTGCAGTGGGTTCTTGTTCATAGTGAACATATATATGATTTATAAAATGAGTTTACTGGGTATGCAGGGTTACACTGCCTGAATGAACTTCCTTCTACCTGCTTGTATTAGGACAGTTTAGCAATTTTAAAAAAAACTACCAAAGTGTGTTCCAGAAACCTCAGCAATACAAAAAACCCACAACAAACAAACAAACAAACAAACAAACACCAACAACAACAACCCCCAGGATCAGCTTTTCTGTGCTATTAGGGAAAAAGATCCTCGTGTCTATTTGCTGCTGTTTTGTGAAACTAACCTTGTATCTTAGAGTCATTCTTCTGTGCATTTTGCAGCTGACTTCATCCTGCATGCCTACATGATTGTAGGATGGAAGTTTCCTCTCTGTCCTAGGACAGAGTATTTCAGTTGTAATTATCCGTAGAGCTGCCCACAATGTCAATTTAAAATTATGTACAGTTTTTATGCATTTTATTTTGCTTCCAGACTTCAAAGTTTAGCAAGACTGCTTTTCCTTAAACTTCTAACCCTCAGATAAGTTGTGCAATGTATTTTCACAACACCTATAATAATACTGTCTTAAATGCTGAGGTGCAGAATGCTAAGGCCAAATGTGTTGCTACAACTATTTTATATTCCCATTCTGCTCCTTGGATAATTTGCTTTGATTGTTTACCATTTAAAGGAGACTAAATTTTGTTACAGCCTGATTCACTACGCAGTGGTCAAGTTTCTTTGACCTCACTACTGTAGGAACATCAGGTTGCCCTCTGTTTTTTGTCTGATCATCCTGTGTTAAACCTGAGTGGATAAAAAAAGAATGACAGCTGGTCTATGCAAATCTAAATATACTTTTCTTTTTTTCTAAATCTCAAAGTCCAACACTTTGCTTGTGCCAAGTCTGGCAAGGTACAATTTGTCTGTCATCTTGCTTCCATACATATAACTTTACAAAGAAGATTCTTTCCTGTGAGACTTAAAATTGCATGTTAAGCAGAACTTGTTTCAGGAGGCTAGAAAATAGAGATTGTGCAAGGAACAGGGAAGTTTTACTCTTGAAGTTGTTCTCAGCTGACCCAAGAAACCTCACCAAATTCTTGAATACAGAGTAACAATGAACCACACAGTTCCCTGATGGTCCTTACACAAGATGTATTGCACGAATGTATGGTACATTGAAAGGTTCCTTTGTCTTTCCTTTCAAGTCAAGACAAGATCCCCATCAGGATGCCTTAGAGAGGCTTTTTTTAGTCCAAGCTTTTTCTCCTTGTGCCTGAATTTCTTCTCTGGAAATCAGTGCTTTATAGCCCAGATATGTTCAGTCAAATCTATTAATTTGCATCTGAACTGTTTTCCTTATAAATTTGGGTATCCTTTTTCTTATCTAAAGCTCAGCATGAAGGAAGATTGATTCTTTGGAACTTGATTGTTTTGAAGCGATGTGCCACACCTTTGCATCTGCTCACGATGTGCTCAGATTACATTTGCTTTCAATAATCTTCCTTCTACAGCTGTGCGATTAAGGACTGATGTATCATTTTTTTTCACTTGTGTAAATAATTACCTGACTCCACCCCCTTTTTTGTTTATTAGTTACACAAGAGTTCTTCTATTGCTCTTCCTTTCTTGCTGTTTTTCTCTCTCCCTCTCCTTCTTTGCTTTTCTCTCTCTTTCTGCTTGAATAAATGAGCCCATGAAGGTGAAGTGTAAATTACAGCATATTCAGTGATATAAACAAACAATGAAGTCAGTTGTACAATTTTTTTTCTGATATTTTGTGAAGGAGTTATTGTGTGTGATATATACACTCTCATGTGAGGCAGCTATCAAGTAAACAGCATTTATAGGAAATCCTTAAGTGGGATCTTATACTGTGACTTCCTTCTTCACTGTCTCTGAGCTGCAGAAAGTTAGAAGGACAATTTATGCTGAAATGTACCCATCTGCTCA
Organism: Phylloscopus collybita; assembly: GCA_027886175.1. NCBI lineage: Eukaryota > Metazoa > Chordata > Aves > Passeriformes > Phylloscopidae > Phylloscopus > Phylloscopus collybita. The sequence goes on from JAJNNQ010000029.1 coordinate 5,809,214, forward strand.
TTTTATTTGGAGCTTGCACCCTATTGCAACTGCCATTCTTAGGGAGTAACTAAACCTAATACTGACTGGAAAACTCTACCTTCTTTTACTGCAAATGTTTTCTCTATTTTACTACAGTCTCTTGAGATTGTGACTGATTTGCATATTCTCTAACACTTAATTAACGATGTCACTTTCCCAGTGCCTTGAAAACAGTTTTCATTTTTTTTCTCGGCAGGCCTCCAACAATTACCTCCCACATTTTCTGCTGCAGTCCTTTTTATTACTTTAATGACAAATAATTGGACAGATTCTGAGTAATGAGGGTGAGAGCCAAAGGACTGTTGCATAGGAGACGGCTGCTTGTTACAAGACACTTTTAGTGGTCTCTAAATCAGATAGACAAGTAGAGTAATGATCATCTTGCAGTAATGAGACACAATTAAGAATCGCTGCAGCAAATGACAGAGCAGTCCATTGAACAATAACCTCCCTCTTCCTTTTTTCCAAAGAGGATCGAAGCTTAATTATAGCATCGCCATTTGCAATGCTATAGTTAAAGTTGTGTCAGCATTTCCATTATAAACCTGCTACTTTCAAGGGTTTATAACTCCCATGAAAAAAAAAAAAAATCTGCTTTGAGCTGGGAATTTCCCTGCAAAGACTTTCAGTTTGCTATTCAGTTTGCTATTATTTATTTATTTATTTTACAAAGTGGACCAGCTCCATGCCTGTTCTAAATAGGCAGAGCTTCACTGGTGTGACTGAAGCTGGAATAATTTGCATTTGCTGAGGATTCTTTTCAAGTGCTGTATGACTCCAGATGTACCAATGCATAGAAAGAAATCTGTCACTGAAACGGAGGAGCAGCAAATGCTGCTTTTGAGAGCAGAATTTTGTGAGATTTCTTAACATCTCAGACATCAACAGAATAACACAGTGCTGTGACAAACAAGTCTGGGAAATTTCTGAAGTATATTGAAGGTATATTGTCACAGCTACTCAATGAGCTGGGTAGGAAAGGATCTCTTCTAGACTCCTATTTGTGAATAGAAGAGCACTCTTGGCACATATAAGGTTAAGCAGCTATTTTGGCTCACAAAATACCCAAGTTTAGAATTTTTGGTGTAATGATAAAAAAGTTCTGTAGCGTTCCTAGCCAGTTTCTAAGAGAGCAAACTCTTTGTTACTCAGGGGACTAGTTAACAGTGTCCCTCAGGAATATGCTTTTGAGGGTTTTGTGGTCCATGGGTACAAGTCAGTCTTTAGGAACCACTTCTTAAAAGAAGAGGAGCAAATAATCCACCTATGCAAATGGAGCAGAAGATCAGCTTGGCTGAACAGGAAACTGCTCATGAGGTAAAAAATACTGTATGGTCTCTGGAAGTGAGGTCAGTTTCGGAGGACAGTAGTAGTTTCTACATGCAGGCAGCAAACATGAAAGAAAAAAGTTCAGCTAGAGTTGAAACTGGCCAGTGCTGTTTCAGACAACAAGAAAGGCTTCAAGTAGGTCAGTAGCAACATATGATTGAGGAAAATACTGGACCAGTGCTTGTTGGAGGTGGTCATCTAGCAAGTGAGGATAAAAGAAAAATGGAGGCATTAAATGCTTTTTTCCTTCAGTATTTAATATTAAAAGTAGACCTTGGATTATTCATTCCTCTGAGTCAGAGGACTTTGTAAGCAGTGACATTCCATCTGTAAACACTGAAATTGCAAGAAGTAAGTTAGATCAGTTGAATGTTCATAAGTCTATGGGGTCTGGTAGGATTAATCTGAGAGTACTGAAGGAGTCTGTAGGTGCTAAACTAGGAACATCTCTCAAAGATGGGATTCTCTCTTGGGATTCTGGGGAGGTCCCCACTGGCTGGAAGCTAGCTGATATAACTGCAATTTATGGGTATGAAGGTATGAAGAAAGTCCTAGGTACGAAGAAAGTCCTAGGAAACTACAGACCTGTTAGTTTAACCGCAGTATTTGGGAATTTTATGGGAAGGGTCATACTGGGTACTTTTGAAAGGCATTTAGTGACTAATGCCATCATCAGACACAGCATGAGTTCAACAAAGTTGTCTTTAATTAATTCTCTACTCCTAAGGTGACCTACATGGTGGATGAAGGAGAGGTGATGATGTAGTTTTTCTGGAGTTTAGGAAGGCTTTTGATACTGTCCCTCACAGTATCCTTCTGGACAAGTTCTATAGTTGTGAGATGAGCCCATACACAGTATGCTGTGTGAGGAACTGGCTGAACGGCAGGGCCTCCCAGGATTGGAGTGCATGGAGATAAAACTGGCTGGTGAGAAGTCATTAGCCATGTTTCCTCAGTGTTAAATTCTTGGGCCAGTTCGGTTCAATAATATCATCAATTATCTGGATGAGGAAGTTGAACACACATTATCAAGTTTGCTGATGATACTGAACTGAAGGACAAGGGCCTTGCAGAGGGATCTGGATTGGAACCTTGGGAAATCATCAGTGGCATGAAATTCAATAAGGACAAATACCAGATTCTGCCCCTGGGATGCAGTAAAGCTGGGCACAAGCATAAGCTGGGAGAGGAGTGTGTGTAGAGCAGCCCTGCAGAAAGGGATCTGGGGGTGCTGGTCGGCAGCAGCTCAGGGTGAGTCAGCAGGGTGTGCCCGGGCAGCCAGGAGGGCAAACCCATCCCGGGCTGCATCAGACACAGCAGCACCAGCCGTGGCTGGGATCATCCTGCTGGATTCAGCCCTGCTGCGGCCTCACCCTGAGTCCTGTGTGCTGTGCTGGGCCCACAGGCTGAGAAGGGTGGGAAGGTCCTTGAATGCTGCAGAGGAGGATAGCAGAGCTGGTGGAAGGGCTGGAAGGCACATCCTGTGAGGAGCGGCTGAGGGCTCTGGGTTTGTCTGGTTTGGAGAGAAGAAGTCTCAGGGGCCACCTCATTGCTATGTACAGCTTTCCCAATATCTTTCCCAGATGGCTTTTGAAGATCTCCATAAATGAACTGTCCACCAGCTCTCTAGACAAGCTGTTGCTGTGGTCAGGTGATCTCTTAGTAAGAGAATATCTCATTGGATTGAGGAAGCACCAGCTGTATTTCAGTTTGTATCCTTTTCCTTGAATCCACTGCGTCCCACTGGAAAGACCCTGTTTCTGTCCTCTTTGTATCTTCCCTTCAGCTATTTGGAAACCTTAATGACATGCCTCCCTGAGTATCCTCCAGGATAGACAGTCCCTGCTTTATGAGTCTTTCGTCCTGTGGGTGATGCTACAGTTTCTTCATGGCCCTTTTTTGGACTCTGTAGAATCTCCATGTCTCTCTTGTAGTACTCAGCTCTAAACTGAGCACTGTACTCCAGCAGTGGCCTCACCAGAGATGAGGAGAGGGGAAGGATTGTCTCCACTGACCTGTTGGCAAGAATTATACAACCTAGCCTAGCACATCCCTGGTGTTCTCTGCTGCATGGGCAAGCTGACTCTTGTTCAGCTTGCTGTCTGCAATTGTCTGCCACCATACACTGCAGGGGGTTGCTCCTCCTGGAGGATTTTGCATTTTGTTAAATTTAAAACAGTTTTCTGTCAGTCTTCTTGTCCAGTCTGATGAGGTCCTTCTGGATAGTAGAATTCATGGCCCACTGGCATATCATCCACTCCTCACAGTTCTGTATCATTGGCAAACTTGCTGAGGGTACCTTCTATCCCATCATCCAGACCTCTAATGAAGATATCAAACAGATTTGGGAGCAATACCCACCCAGTGTAATCTAGTAGTTACTGGTCTCCATCAAGATTTCATGCCACTCATCACTAACCTTTTGACACAGTTCAGCCAGTTTTCTATCTACCTCTCTGTCTGCTCCTTCAGCTGATACTTCATTGCTTCTCTGTGAGGATTTTATGAGAGACAGAGTACTGAAGTCTAAGTAGGAAATATGTGATTCCCTCCCTTTGTCTACCAAGGCAATAATATAAACATAAAAAACGATGACACAATCACAGGATGACTGAGGTTGGAAAAGACCTTTGGAGGTCATCTGGACCAAACCTCTGCTCAAGCAGAACTGTATAGAACAGATTGTCCATGAGAGTGTCAAGAAGGATTTTGAGTATCTCCAGCAACAGAGACTTCAAAACCTCCCTGGGAAACCAGTGCTCAGTTACTATCACAGTAAAAGTGTGTTTCCTGATATTCAGGAGAAACTATCAATGTTTCAGTCTGTGCCCATTTATCCTGTCACTGGACAGCTTTGTGTTTTTTGCACCTTCCCTTCAGGTATTTTCACATATTAATGGGTTAACTTAGGCAATGTCCACTGGTCTTCCCCCCACCCATCCAGCTGTCATTTCATAGTAGCACTTTATCAAGGTGGTCAAGGATGAAATCTCCTCTCTGAATATATTCTAACTATTACTGATTAATACCTTCTTGTTCGTGTGCCTGGAAATGGTTTCCAGGATTAGCTGCTTTATAACTTTGCCATGGATTAAGGTGAGGCTGGCTAGCTTGTGTTTCCCTAGATGTCCCTTGCCATTCTTGAAGACAGGAGTGACCTTTGCTTTTCTCAAGTCTTCAGGCATCCCTCCCAGGTCGCCACAATTATTGAAAGGTTATTGAGAGTGACCTCAAAGAAGCATCAGTCAGCTTCCCTAGTTCTTATGAGTATCACCATCCAATCCCATGGGTTTAGGCATGTCCAGTCTTCTTAAGTATTTCATAACCTGATCCTACTGCACCAGGCACAAGTCTTCCTTGCTCCAAATTAATCCCCAGGTCTCTGGGTCTTGGGCCTCCTGGAAACCAGTTTTGCTAGTGAAGACTAACATGAAGAAGGTAATCAGTACCTCAGCCTTTTTCCATGTATTGTGTCACCAGGCCACCTGGAGAGAATTGGCCCAACATCTTCCTAGTCTTTTTGTTTCCTGTATACTTACACAAGCCCTTCTCTTTTAGTCTTTGACATCCTGACAAGTTCAGTTCCATTTAGGCTTGAGCTTCCCTTGCTTCATCTCTATTTCCCCCAGGTTGCTTTTTGTTCCTTGTACCCTCTGTATGCTTCCTTTCTGTGTCTGAGTTTGGCCAGAGCATGGTTGGTTCATCCAGAATGCAGGTATTCTGGCATCTTTGCCAGATTTCACTCATTCCTAGTTGGAATGGACTGTTCTTGGGCTTAGAGAAAGTGAGCTTTCTTGGGATTCTCTTAACTGCATGGTCTCTTCCCAGGGAATTTCTCCAAGCAGATCCTCAGAGAGGTCAAAGTCTTTTTTACTGAAGTACAGGGTTGCAATCTTGCTTTTCACTCTTTTTCCTGCCTTAGGGGTCCTAAACTCTGCTGTCCCATGCTTCCCACAAGCAAGGCTGCCTTTGACCTTTACATCCCCAATGAACCCTTCCTTGTTGATGAACACCTGTCTTCATCAGCTCTTCTACCACTTGGAGCAGGAAGTGATCATGAATGTTCTTCAGGAATCTTCTAGACTGATACTGTCCTGCTGTGTGGTCCCCCAGCAGCGGGGCAGTGGTTGAAGTCCCTAGGAGGACTAGGTCCTGTGAATGTGAGACTACTACTGTCTGCAAAAGGCTTGATTTACTTCCTGGTGAGGCAACCTACAGCAGTGACCCACTATAATGTCACTTCTGCCTTTACTGTCTTTAATACTAAACTAGAAGCTCTCATTTGGTTACTCATTCATCCCTAGGCAGAGCTCCATGCTCTGTAGTTGGTTGTCACATAAAAGGCAACTACCCATCCTTTTCTTCCCACTCTGTCCTTCTTAAAAAGCCTACATCGTTCAATTTCAAGACTCCAGTGATGGGAAACATCCCGTGATCTCAGTTAGACTGGAGCTCTGCAAATACACACTGTTTTGTTTATTCCCCATACCATATGCATTAGTATACTGACACTTCAAAGAGGCATCCCAGCATGTTAAATGTTCGGAGAGAGTTTGGGAAACATTTCCATATTGGTGCCTTGTAGGGACTTCCTTGGCTACATGCAAAAAGCCCTAGTTTTGTTAATTTCTTGATCCTTTGCTGTCACATCATCCTGTGAACATTGCTGAGCGAACTATTGGTTGCTTCCCCCCTCCCTCATTGCCATTCTTTGTTTAAAGCCATCTTTATTGCATCCATCATTGCACTGCTGACATTAGTTTTCCTAGCTGGTCATAGAACCCAAACCCCTGTCACCAGCCTCAATTCTGCAGCTAGTTATTGATTTGTCCTACAAGTGCCCATCTTCTCAGGACTCTCAAGCATGACTGTGCTCTTAACATTGCCAAATAAAGTGCATTTCTTCAAAATATTAGTTAACAACATAAATTTCCTTTGGTTTTCCTATGAGATTAATGTATTCTACTTGGGTGCTACAGATGATGCTTTGGATATTCAGATCTTCCCTGTAAGAGGTGGGACTGGAAGATACAATTTTTAGATATGTTTGGTCATACTGCTTTAGATAATATAGACGGTATAGACAGCCTCTTTTATACCCTCTTGAGATAAATATTTAAAAATGGCACTATACATGTCAAATATGAATCATAATATCATGGAATCACTGAATCAGAATTATGGAATGGCCTGGGCTGGAAGGGGCTTTTAAGATAATTTTGTTCTAACAATCCCCCCCCTCCCCCGCCATGTACAGGGACATCTTCCACAACACCAGATTACTCAGAGCTCCATCCAGCCTGGCTTTAGACAATTCCAAGGATGGGACAACTTGTCTGGGCAACCTGTTCCACTGCCTCACCACCCTCACAATAAAAAAATCTTAAGCTTTTTAAACATAGTTTGGCTCTTTTAGATGAAGGGGAAATGGCATAAAATGTTTTTCCCTTTTTCCCAGTGGTAGCATGGTAGGCAATAGGGAATATTTCTTCTTTATTTTACAATCTGTAAGAAAAATGGTTGCCTGTGATGCACTTTCATGGCTCCTTTAACAGCTAAAATGCCAAACTTGAATCATTCTAAGTGTGACGTGATGCAAATGCTGTTGGAAGGAAACTATGGGCTATGTTTGGTCTGTGTGGACTGTGTTCATTGACTTTAAGTGTACCATTGTCAAAAATGAGTTTGCCTCAGCAGCTATGCAATGTTTAGCTCTTCAACAGTTAGTGAATAGATCAATTTGATCTATAAAGTCTGAAAACGAAAGGGACTTATTCAGCATATACTGACTCATTTAAAGGTAAAATAAGACTGACTTCATCTTTAAGTACTATCATGTAGGGAAAAAGATCATTAGAATAAAATAAAAGAAAACACCCTGCCACAACTTTGAGATATTTGAGAGATTTCTTCAAAATCTACAGCATTAAGACACATAGCTAAGACTGTGCTGAGCAGACACTCCTTAAAACTTGTTCTATCCTTGCCATGACTTTTTCACAGGCAGTACATGTCTGTATGTATGCACATATGCATTAAAAATAGCTAGAATTTGTTAAAAAATAGCTAGAATTTTCATAGCAGGTAGGGCCTTCTTTCTCTTTGTAATGCTTCAATGCCTTTCTGAGTTTTACTGCTAAGATCTATCCAACCTGCCTCCCAGATTCCTAAGTCAACTAGCAAAGTCTGTGGGAGTGAACATGTTAGGGATCACTTAAGTTAAATAGATATATACAGCCCATGGTGAAGCCCAGATGTGAAGCACCTAAGGGTGATGAAGGAGCTAGCTGATGTCAGGGAAAAGGAAAAGGGAAAAGGGAAAGGAAAAGGGAAAAGGAAAAGGAAAAGGAAAAGGAAAAGGAAAAGGAAAAGGAAAAGGAAAAGGAAAAGGAAAAGGAAAAGGAAAAGGAAAAGGAAAAGGAAAAGGAAAAGGAAAAGGAAAAGGAAAAGGAAAAGGAAAAGTTCTGGGTGGCTGAAAGAAAGTAAATGTTGCAACCACATTCAAGAAAGGCAAGAGATTGGATCCAGGCAACTACAAGCAGCCTGGAAAGGCTGAGGCACAAATCTCCTGAGAAGTAATTCCTGAACATATGAGAATCAAGAGGGTAATTTTCGTATGCCGACATGATTTTATTGAAAATAAATAATGGCTGAACAACCTGAGTGCTTCCTATAGTGGACTGGTACTATGAACAAGGCAGGGAGTGTTAGATATTTTGATTTCCAAGACTTTTGACAGTCTCCCAGTTTCACTGATTAGAAAATTGGTTGGACTTATGAAATCAGAGAGTTTATACCAGTGGCACTACTCCATCCGGCAGCCAGTAACTAGTGGCATCCCTCAGGGATCTATACTGAGAACAAAACTGTTTAATGACTTAATTAATGTCTTGGATGATAAGATGAAATGCAACCTCAGCAAGTTTGTGGACAAAATCAAATTAGCTTTAGTGGTCAGCACACTGGAGGGCAGACCCCCCCCAGTCAAAGAACCGTAGACAGACTGGAGAGATGGACTGGTAAGCCTCTCATGTAGTTAAACATGATTGCAAATCCTGCATCTGCAAGGGAATAAATTCATGCAACAATGCAGGCTGAGGTCCAGTTGTCAGGGAACAGGTCTACAGAAAAGGACCCTAGGGTCCTGGTGGACCATAAGCTGAATATGAGTCAGAGAATTCCACTTGCATCCCACTTCCAGCTGTACTGGACAACTGCAGCTAACAGGTCTGGAGAAATGATCCTTTTTTTGGTCACTTGTGAGGCTAAATATGAATTACTCTGTCAAGTTTTGGGATCCACAAAGGGATATTGACACAGCTAAGCAAATCCAGTGAAGGCAACCAAGATCGGGGGACTTGAGCAGAAGGCTTAGGAGGAGAGAACTGTCTGTTCAGCTCCAAAAAGAGAAGGCAAAGGGGAGACCTTGCTGCTGTCCTGTAACTATGTAATGAAAGGATAAAAAGAAGATGGAGCCAGACTTCCAGGAAGTGCATACTGGCAGAGGAAACAGACACAATTTGGATTGAAGAAAATTAATATTTTTTTAAGTTAAGGAGGTGGGTTTTGATTTGTTTGTTGATTTAGGTTTTTTCATGAGGATTATCAAATCTTTGAATAAGTGAACAAAGAGAGTGTGAAATATCTGTCCTTGGTTGTGTTCAAGACTCCACTAGACATGTCCCAGAGCAGCCTGATCTAATTAGATCTGCTTAGAGCCAGAGCTTTGTCCAATGACCTCTGGGGGTCCCTTCCAGACTACATTACCCTGTGATTCTACAGATATAATTGAAATTCATATTTTCAATTGCTCAGCTTTTCAAAAAATGAACTCTCTCCTAAAAATTCCAAACCAATATATATTTCTGTGGCATACCACAGAAAACACTCATTATGTTAAAGAACATAAAGCTGGTCATTTAGGAAATTAGAAGACCCAATGCTGAGTATATGCTTTTAAAATGACCAGAAGGATTTAATGTACAGTCCTAGCACTAAGCTCAGCTGCCTTACATAATTTCTGTTCCATGCAATTCCTCTAAGTTTTTTGTTTGTTTGTTTGTTTGTTTGTTTGTTTGTTTTTACCAAACAGCACAGACTTACTACTAAAGTTCTGAGTAGATATGTGATACTGACAATTTGAGACAGACATGGTTTTCTTTCATTACCAAACCATTTTCTCTAGAACTCTTCTCAAAATTTTTCCATGTTAAATGTACATGTGAGTAACCACATGCATCTTCTAAAGAGCAGCAATTATCCCCATTTCATAACTTCTTGATACTTTTGAATTTGGATTATAATAAGACAATATACTTTATTCAGCAGATTTGTTTTAATCTAATTACATAGGTGAATAAAAATTGCTGCATGCTGTTGCATCTAATGTAAGTTATCTATTATTCACACCACATTTACTTTTAATATTCATGCAGATTCCCTTTGACATAACCTACTGTGTCAGAGTTAATCCAATAAAGATAAAATATAGCTCAGCAAAACACCAGTCGATTCCAGCATTCTGGTAATTATAAAAGACTATTTCACACTGGTTCCTTCAATCAATGCATTTCCCCTTGGATGTGATAGTGTTACTCTTTGAAGCTTTCAATCCTCCCAGTGGATTCAGGGAAACATTCAGGCACTTTTTTAGTCTCTGGGTCTCTGAGGCAGTTCAAAGAGCACAACAAGCCATCACTGGTTTATCCTCAAAGGCTGACACTGTCTGTTTGATGTATGATGACTTAAAAAGTCATCTCTAGCAAAGCATGTGTTTGCTACCAGTCTATTGAATCAGCCATTTATCAGCTAATCTGTATGCAACCAGCATGCCTGCAAACAGATCCAAGGATAGAACACAGTCTCCTGCTGGACCTACTATTGATTTGATTTCCCTCTCTAATTTCATAGTGGTTTTGGCGTCTAGCTATTGCAGCAACCTTTCATTGTATGAAATATGCATGTAGGTATCCTTCTGCTAATTGTGAGTTTGTGTGCAAGACCTGAGAGCTAAGATTTTGGAGTGATGCAGTTCTGGTGGGACTTGCTTTTTGCTTGATCCTTTGTGGTCCCTGCTGGAGTGCGTACCTGGTTCTGGTCCAGCTTGGTGCTCAGCTTGGGCTCCCGGCTGCTCCGATACGCTACAGCAATACACTTTTGTGGGGTCTTGGCTCACAGGCAGCTGGCTCACACTGTCATGGCTGCGGTAAAAGAGGGGACTCTCTGGAGGCTTTCAGGAAACAGAGGCTTTATTTGGGGGGGGTCAGGGAATCCCCCAGCCTCAGCCTGGTGCCTCCGAGAGAGACCCCAAGCCTGGGCTGCAGGGGGGTTTTGTACAACACAATCTGGTAGGTGGGTACATAAGTATATAAACCAATAAAACAATCCAAACACTACATGCCAACTAAGTTACCTGAATTCTAACAAATCCAATACAGGTTTGGGAGTGGTCTCAGGAGAGTCTTGCCAAACTAGTGGCTAAAGCTCTTGGACCTTAAAGATAAGAATTCCATGATGGACAAAGGGAAAATTATGCATAACAAGGATGAAACAAGAAGGAACCAATAAAGAAGAGTCTCCAGGCAGAGGCTCTAGTTGTCCTAGAAACCCTTGTCAAACTACGATAAGAATACATTCTAGGACGAGAGGCCCTTTCAAGGTGTTCAAACTATACTAAACTTACAATAAAAAAATCCTGTACTATATTCATAACTAAAGCTTATAAATCATTTCTTGCAAACTCACAGTCCCTGCCTGCCAGATCTCATGAGACACACAAGAGGTGCTATATATGTTTTGTTTTAGAAATTTTAACTGTAGAGTAGTCAAGGCAAGGCAGAAACATCCAAGAATGGGTGATTTTATAATTAAATCAACAACAGTCTGTCTTTTTTGTTGTTGTTCATTAAATGAATATTACTGGCTTTTTTCACTTTATGAGGGAACATGAGTAATTTTTATGTATTCAGTATTTTACTGTGTAGTACAACCTGGAAGAAACAAGCTAGTACCAGTTAAAATGTTGTGCATGTTTTTCATAGGAGTATTTCCAGGTAGTTCTTGCTAGAGCCGAGAAGGACAATCAAAATTTGTACCATCACACAAAACCGAACTCAACAATTATTTTATCTGTCTTGATATCTTTTCTGATATCAAGATGATGTCAAGATGATATGAAGATGATATCAAGATGAGTGGCTATTGGCCTCTTAAGACTGTTGTGGTGATGACTCTGCCCTTCACCGTAGCTTCTAATGCTCCTTTCGGGCACAAGAAATTCCAAACCAGTGTATATTGTGAGCTGTGGACTCTCTCTGCTTGTCACCAAGCGGCAGTCTAATTCTTGAGGGTGGTGTGTATTAGCCATTTTTGGGATCACACAGGCAAAAACAGTCGCCTTTTAGCTTTTTCTGCAGTGTTTTGTTGTTTTTTTTTTTTTGTTGTTTTTTTTTTAAAGGGTATGTATGAACCCATCAAACTGTACTATGGTGCCTACCAAGACCATGTTTCCCTTCAGCCTTGTCCTGAAGCATAGCCAACAACACAGAGTGTGTATGATGGATAGAGTGGATAAGAAGGATGATGTGGTGTAATCTTACATGCATTCAGTTTAATGTTTTTTGGACATATTAATGATTGCCAGGTCATGAATAACTTTTCACTTACGCAAAGGTTGAGGCAGATGTAAAAGTAGTGTTTTTAACTCTGTTGCTGCACTTCTGGTGATGCCAGTAGGATATTTATGAATTTTTAAAGCCTGTTTGGATGTCCTTGTATGTATACTTTAAAACCATGTGTTATATAAATGGGACTTGGTCTTACTTTATTATGTGACATGTTTTTCCATGAAACATCTGGGGTTTTGAATGACATTAAAAAGTATGGCAAGGAGTGCAAGCATCAGGTTCTTTCACTGCTTGCTTTTAACATCACATGGTTCCCTCCTGACAATTTTCTTCATATGAATTGAAAATCTTTGCTCTTAAGGCGTCAGTCTTGCTAAATCTGTTACTGCTTCCACTATGAATCCATCTGGTGCTCTAATCCTTTTGCCTACAGAACTGCCTGAGTGAACGGCACTGAAGTATGCTAGTATTTGTACACAAGGTGGGAAAACTCTATCTGGAACAACAAAAACCACTTTTGGACATTGCCAGTGCTAAAGAACTGCATCAAGAAGAAAATACCTGATCAGGTAATGTCAATATGACATCACACACCACATGCTTCATAGTGAATGCCAAACTGGTGCATTTGACAAAGAAAGTGGACTGAACAGTTGTTTTTTTTTTAATGCAGTTTGGTTTGGTTTGGTTTTGTGTTTTTTTTTTTTTTTTTTTTTTTTTTTTTTTTGTTTTGTTTTTTTGTTTGTTTGTTTGTTTGTTTGTTTGTTTGTTTTTTGTTTGGTTTGGGGTTTTTGTTGTTTTTGGTTTTTGTTTTTGTTTGTTTGTTTGTTTTTTAATTTGTTTTGTGTTTGGTTTTTGTTTGTTTTGGTTTGGTTTGGTTTGGTTTTTTTTCCCCCTAAATCTGAGAATTTTTTTTCCTTATCAGCTTCTGGATTTGATAACTTTTTTTTTTTTTTGCTTTCTGTTTTTACTGTGTTTCCACTTATCTATTTGACAAGCATCAGAGACAAAGATATAAAACTAAATACTCAGTGTTACCCTGGAGATTCTGGCTTCAGGAATTGACCATTTAGGCAACTGGGGCTACTAAAATGGTTTTTGTCATGCTCTGAGAAATGCAATCTTTGCTGTTTAGGAGGATTGAACCCCAACATCATTGCAAGTATAAAAGCCATTTACAAATGTCCCATATGTACTGCTTTGGATTAGAGATAAGAAATTAGAGTAAAAATTTGAAATTTCTGAACTAGCACTCTGGGGTTATGGGTAGTAGAACTGGATGTTTATACTATCTTGTATCATCTGTGAGTTTTTAGGGAGAAGATTTGCCATGTATAATAATATATATAGAATACATTCTAAAGATTTTGTGTATCTAGTTAAAAGCATGCTCCAGCCTTAAAAAAAAATTTACTATTTCTAGTCCTTCTCAGGAAAAAAACCTAAGAACTGCAAAGAAGCTCTTCTCTGAGATTAGCTCAGCTGGTTAGAGAATGGTGCTAATGACACCAAGCTTGTGGATTCTATTCACACACTCACTTAAAAATTGGACTCCATGACTCTTGTGGGTCCCTTCCAACTCAGAATATGCTCTGATTCTGTGATTCCTCCTCCTTCTCCTACCACCCCATTTATTGTTCTTCATTGAGGGGCAAGAAACTGCCAAATTCAACACCTGCTGATACTTCTCCAAAGTCTGATCCAGCGTTACTGATCTGGGCTACTGCTGGTTTCTGGAGCTCCTGCACTAGAGAGTGTATCTGTCAGCCTAGAAGATGTACCTTAGAAGGCCGGTGTGGCATGGGAGAGTAAAGTGCACGTGCAGAAAAGCAGGAGAGAGCTGGGAGTTAAGTAAACGGGGTAGCTTGAAGTGTGCTTATTTAACTGGCTAGATGTCAGGGATTGGATCTTAGAATGGATCGGTATAATTTCATAAGCAACAAAAAAATCTCCCAAACCCAGGCAGGTGAAAAAATCCCATACTTCTGTTTGTTTTTCATATAGTTTGGGTAATGACAACATATGTCATAGATGTCTTTTAAAGAATCTTGTCTACACTTCTTGTATCATTTACGTTTACTTTGTGCATATTAAGAATTGAATCAAATTTTATCTTCCTCATATTGCTCTGTTCTACTCTTTCTAGTTACTTAAAATGGAAACATATTTTCATGCATACTGACTAGATCTTAAACTTCTTCTGTCTAGTACAATAAATATTTATGGACATCTAGTTTATATAAGTTTGTTTCTTCCATTGCTCCTAAATTCACATAACTTTTAGAATTATATTTAAAATGAAATAAGGCAGAAAGTTTTTCTAATCCCTTCTTCCTACTGGTGTGAAGACAAACATGCACATCCTAACTTTACAAAGATTTTTGTCAGCTCCTGAAGTTTCTGCAAAAGCTTGTTGCTGACCAGAAACTAGGTCATGCAATTGCTCTTCAATAAGGATTCACTTTTGATGTGTCTCAGCAGCAGCCTTTCTGTATCAGGAGTCCTGCAGTTTGAGGTCTTTACAAATTGAGCTCCATGCCACAGATATTTTTCTTTATTGAAATTCTTCCATCTCACTTCAGTTTTGTGATTGATGTGTCTCATTCATACCATGAGGTCATTCTCTGTTGTTTATTTATTTAAATATATTTTCCAATGGATTCACCTTAAGTTGAGAACTATATTTACAATGACTTCTGCGAAGTTAACACCTGAGATATCTTATGTATGACAAGAGGGGGACTGTTTGCTGGTGGGAGTGGAAGCTTGAGACAAAGTTTATTAGAGGAGCTCTCCTGTCGAGTCACGAGATGCCGAAAGGACCCCCTTGCTTTCTAAACTCCTCAGAGCTGTTGGGTGCAGCTGGATCCAATGTTAGCCTCAGAACTTCAATTGTTTAAGAAATTATAGAGGTGTGATTGAACCTTTGTACAACTTTGTCCTGTAGAATTAATAATGGAAAATCAGATATATTTCCCAAAAATATCTTGATTGGAATTATTTACTCTACAGTATAGAAATTAGAACTGCTAGGATAGGATAGGATAGTGCATTATGTAGAAGTCATCATGTTAAAGCAATTGTATTAAAGCTAGCAAGGGCAAACAATTATTAAAGTAGAGATTGATGTAACTCACCCATACCAGCAATTGTGAGCAAAATCTCTTTTGCTCAGCCCTGAGGAGTAACACTGAGGGGCATGCCTACCCAAAGGAGAAATCTTTATACAGACTCCAAGAAGGGATATGTTGGAAGAACCTAATTCTACAAAAAGTGGAACTTGAATTTGCAGTATAAAGTGATTGACACTCCATCATATGTCTTCTGGTCAGCATTGCATTTTTTTCATAAGGATTTACCATTTCTGTCACATCATTGTCTCACTGTGAGGTTGTTAGCTTTGGGGTTGATGAGCCAAACTGGTCTTAATATAACTCAATACCAAACTCAGCATGACAGCCCCCTCTCAGTGCAACACCTAGAGCTTTGCAAATAGGGCATTGCCTGAGTTGCTTGACTGCATTTGAGGGCAGAACATCCTGCTACAAGATTGCTAAACATTAATTTAAATATTAATAATTAGTATGACCTAATTTGTGAAGAAGCCATTTTTTTTCAAGCTTTCTATTAGTAAGAGGGGAGGAAATATTTTTGGTTTTGTTTTGGTCGCTGCCTAAACTGATTGTCTTAGCAAATACAGAATGAAATATATAAAACTCACTTGATCAGATACCCCTTAGTATAGATATGAATTATGAATCAATGAAAGAAACTGTCATTAACTAAGTTACCTTCAGATAAATTTAATGATAGAATCACCTTGATTTTAAGAATAGTAAATGCATACCTCACACACAAACACAAAAAAATTATTTCTGAATAAGTCCTTTTATTTCAATGCAAATAATCTAATCAGTTTTTGAGGGCTTCCATCTAATACAGATCCTGCTCAAATCACTTAGCCTGGGCATAAATATATCAAAACTTGGCTAACACTGTCTGTCTCAACATCTTTAAATACATAAGCTGTTATAAATCCTGAATTATTAATTTTCTTAAAGGTCAAAATTTTTTTTTTGTCTATTGTTCTGAGATTAGAAACTTTAACTTTGAATCACAATTATCTTGCTGCACTTTTAGCATGGTTAAGGAAAAGAAAATATAGTTGAGCACACTTATTACATCAACAGAAATGTTTTAGTAAGCTGTATGCCTACTTTGCTGAAGTATAAGCTGCTCAACGTCTTGCAAGAGCCATAATAAATTTGCAGTTTACTGTGAATGTGTATAAGATCCACTTCATATTATCACTGATACAGGAACTTGAACTGTTTTCTACCCACTGATTTTATTCAAATTTAATATTAAGACTTTGGTAAAACTAAAGGAACCCCAGCAGAGTGACTGCTGGGATTAATATTTTTTGTGTGTTCAGGTGAAAAATATCTACACACCTGTAGAAACATTATTGTCCTTGGTACACTAAAAATAGAGAATATATTTTATTTCTTCTTCCTGATTTAGAAAAACATGAAATTCTGTTACTTTCTGCAGTTTATTTGTTAAGAGCAATTCTGGGACTCCTTTTGTGCTGAAACTTAGTATGGGGCCAGCTTTAGACAAGAAGCACTCCAGAGACTACTTTGTGCCCCAGGGATCTGGGGGATCTTGTCTGCCTTGAACTGTGCTGCTCAGGATGGTCCTGTTCTGTGACCTCAAACTGAGTAGGAAGAGTACTTCTGAGAGCTAGCAAAAGCTAAGGGTATTGCTATAGGCAAACATAGTGGTGGACACAAAGAATTGGATCTTGCCATGGGCAAAAGGTGTGTATAGAAAGAGTTCCTTCAAGCTACATTTTAAGCAGTTATTTCTGTATCTGAGCTTACAATGGAAATCTGCCTACTGAGGCAGGATCCATATCTATGAC
Source organism: Phylloscopus collybita (assembly GCA_027886175.1). Taxonomy (NCBI): domain Eukaryota; kingdom Metazoa; phylum Chordata; class Aves; order Passeriformes; family Phylloscopidae; genus Phylloscopus; species Phylloscopus collybita. The sequence continues at coordinate 5,826,116 of JAJNNQ010000029.1, forward strand.
TACTTCTGGAATTAGAAAGGTAACCACTGTATTTTGATGGTTCTGCAAATTCAAAAACTTATGGAGGTAAAACTTATGGAGAATGAAAGAAAAAAAAGAGATTGAATAAGGAGACCTTGATTTCAGTTTGTATGACAAAGATGTAGTCTCATTGAATTATATTGTTATTGAGAATTTTGAAATTCGAAAATGTTGTCATCCCTCCAATGTAATAAAAGGAAAAGAGAATCACCTCAATATATATCCACAGAAATGTCACTTTTGTTGTATGAACTTTTTAAAGAAGTTCGAGTGGGAACACAGCTGACAGGTGAACCTCCACCCAATCTCTCTCTCATTCCCTGCAGGAAGGCAGGCGAGAAAACAGGAAGAGCAGAACCTCAAAAACCTTCACCAACTTGTGAGTCAAGATAAAGACAGTTTAGGAAGTGATGCAAAGCTGCATGTGCAAGCAAAACAAAATAAGGAATTCATTCACTACTTGCCATGGGCAGGCAGATGTTTAGCTGCCTTCTGGAAAGCAAGTACATGTAACAAATATTTGGGAAGAAAAATGCTGTAACCCAAAGGACGCATTTCACTCTTCCTCCTTTCCCTGAGATTTTACTGCTGAGAACAACATTGTATGGCATGGGACATCCCTTTTTTTCTGCTGGGTTCATCTCTCTCAGCTGTGTCCTCACCCACTTCCTCCTGCAGCTCCAGCCTAATCCCTTCAGGCAAGAGCTGGAAAAAGAAAAGGCCTTGGTGCTGTGAAAAAACTGTTCAGCTGTACCTAAAACACTGATATGTTATCAGATCCAGCTGGGAGGAAATGCTTAAATTATAGTTATGGTAATACTGTGTGCTGAGAACATAGCAGAATCTAGCAATTTTGGATAGAATTGGATAAAATATTGCATGAGCTAAATGATGTACTGGGAATTAAGCATACAAATTCACTTTGATGGGAGGTTTTTGTCATGTGGCTTCCATCTGCTCTGTAAATTAAGGTTGAAAGGAAAGGAAGGAGTGGGAAAAGGTTTTGTGTATCAGAGACTATAAAAATAATACAGGAGGAAGGTCAGTAACTAGCCGATTCTGCATCTTAATAGCAAAGTCATGAAAATCTTGTTCACTTGAAGTAATGACAAGCACTTGAGTGTGCTAACAATAAAGGAGAACTAACTTGTACCGTGTACTGTAGCTTCTTAGTAAGGTTAACAAACTACATTAACCATTCACTCATCTGTAGCTCATAATTAATCACTCCTTGAAAATTACATTGTATAATAAATGAGGACAGACATGATTCATTAAAACTTCTAATTAATTCTATTTAATACTATTTCATAGTTCATTGGTAAGTGCTGAGAGAAGGATTATGCTATAGGATACTTGATGCATTGCTGACAAAGAAGTAAATAGGGCAAACATAATGCAGCCAGAATATTTGTCAATGTAAATACCAATTGTTTATCTCTAGTAGTGTAGGATCTATACTTCGTGTCAGTTAACGTTTTCACTGCCAATTTAGGTTTCCATGGACCTATGACCCAGCTGTAGAAATGAATCATGGACTCAAATCTTTATCCTCTTCAGAGCAATTATACTGACTCCTTCCCTGTCAAATCCTGTAAGAAAAGAAGTTTAAGAACAGCATTTTACTCATGGTGTGACCAATCTCTTTATTGTATCATGAACATTCAAATAGAACATTTTCAAATAATTATAACAATGTAGTAGTTAATATGCAGAGGTGAAAAATGCTCTTTTTAAGGGCTTCAGAAGGTCAAAATAATGATGAAGCACAGCTGTGAAATCAATTTTTGTAGGAGCTGAACTCTGCTTATATGCTTACTTTTCACTAGTTTCAAGAATATGAAATTCCATCATAGTGTAGGAGAAAAGGTTCCACCATGGCTTTGCTCTGGTGTTTTCAAGAAACATGGTGCTGTTACCATTTAACAGAAATGGGCCCTTGTCATCAGTTCTCACCTCAAGAGTAAAATGGCAATGTCCTTTTGCCTATGAGAACTCCAGTTATATGATTGCTGGATGGAAATACAGAAGACAGCAGGTTTCCAAAAGATTTTTTTGAGCAAGTTTAAATATGCAGATAAAATTTACAATAAAAAAAGAAGAAAAATGTATATGAGGGTTGCTGCATGAAATCTTTACATCCCAACTTAACTTATTATATAAGTATTTTATTTAACCTTTGTCCTATGACAAAAGTTCTCTAGCTTTACTATTGAGAGTGAACTTGTAGCTTTAGGTAGTTTTAACCTTTATGCAAAGGGCCTTCACTGAACTTCTCTTCAGTAATTTTACATCATTTGTCATAGTTTTTTTAGACATATCTCCATTTCCTTTAGCTTTTATCAGTTTCAGGAGACTGAAGCAACTCAGGAAATTCAAAGCACTTAAATTAGTAGTCTCAGAATGTTGAAATAATTAATTTCCTAATGAATGCTTTATTTCACAATTGCTACAAAGTTTCACTTCTGTGGCAAGACTTCTACTAAAAAGTTTTCTTTTAAAACTTACATCTACATAGTACCACCAAAATGGTATGTGGCAAATGGCAAAATGTTAAGAACAAATTTGGGGTTAATTTGAACAAACTGTCTGTTTAGCAAAAAGCCAAACTAGTAAAAAAAAAAAATCCCAGTAAACTAGAAAATAAATTTAATTACATTTGAACCATTCAACTTCAGGAAACCATTTTTCTTCAGGAAAAAAAAACCCAGACCAAATAAACCAAAACCTCAAAACCAACAACCAAAAAACCACCCCCAAGCCCCACCGAATCCCCCAGACCAGCCTAGTCCCCAGCTACCACCCATGAATTCTGCTTCTTACAAGAGCCTCCATCTTAAATCAATCTAGTGGCAAACTAACTACCAGAGTTTTACACTCTTTCAGCAAAGACATTGGCTTGTGTGGGGCAGACTTGAGACCATGCTTACTGTAATTATTATTAAGTGCCTACAGGTACTTTGAGTGTATATCAATGAAAATTGATATACACTCAGGAAATTTTAGAAATTAAACCTATAATCTCAAATAATTTATAATTACTGTGATTTATTGTTAAGGAGTTATTAATATGACATATTAATGATGTATTTTACATCATTGGTTGTTTGATCTACAGATACGCAAATATTTAGCAAGTCTTTAAAAAGTGTTTACGAGCTTTTGATCTTTTTATAGAGAAAATTATGCACAACAGGACTGTAGTAGACCTGGAGGTCTGAAAACTCTCCTTTTTGAAGAACTCTGTTAGCTGATACATCTGCAGAAATGGAAGGCTTCCCAGCCAACACTGCCAGTAATTAAAGGCATCATGATAGTTCAATATAATTTCTATAGTGTTCTTCATGCTATTTACAAATTTAACTTTGTTTTATACACTAGAATTAAAATTAAACTAAGGCACATGATGCTGCAGGTTCACATTACTCCTCTTTTATGACAAATATTTTATAACTGTGTTTGAAAGTAGGAAAATTACAGTGGTCCATTAAAAATGATAGGACAGAAAACTTAGGGTTTTGTTAGTCAGTGTCTTTTAAATTGTATTATATGTATTTACCTTATTTTATCTGATTGCTTTCACCTCACTGCATTCAACTATGCCTGACTGCTCGTAAACTTAGTTTAGTAAGTATGAACCATATGGATGAAAATTGCTGATCTAGCAAAACAAAGAAGCACCTGTTCTGCAAGGCACTGTATATAATTGCATTGACTTCAAGATTCCCTTTAGAACACAGAAAGATATTTGGCCTTCAAGTTTTTTTCTGGGTATGTCTCTCCCTCCCACAATAAAAGCCTGATAAAATTTATTATAGGAAAAGGAGACCTGAAATACAAACTATGAAATCACTGACTTATAGAACTAGTGGGATAAAGGGTGCATTAATGGCACACATTTTTCAGGCAGTGTATTTCATGCTATGCATTTATATAACATGAAACTAAATAACAAATATAAGCCATAGGTTTTTATTTTTTCATATATTTATCAGGAACTAGAGAATATATGTCAGTTTCTTGAAGACATGGATCGTGATGAATTAAATATCTCATCCACCATAGCTCTGGAATTCAGTCTTTGGTTATCAATTTAGTCTTGCATAACTCATTGCTGTGTACAGAAGACATGATTCCATTCTGCTCTGCATCTCCAGATCTGCGTTCATGGCTTAAAGGCAGTCACACAGTGAATTAGGTCAGGGGACATCTCCAGATGAAAATCAATTCTAGGGAAAAGTACTGTTAGCCAGATCACATCTCTGAACTGATCTGTTGTACAACTGCTAGTGAAGGTGCAACAGAGAAGGGAAAAAGAAAGGCCTTGTAGAAGATGTAGTATGTGAATACTATTTCTACTGCTCTCACTCTTGTGTTATACTGAGTTGAAATAGACACCAGAGATGAAGGCTTAGATCTTGAAAGGGGTTTATCTGTCAGCACATCAGCTTTCCAAGTGCTTTGACTTTGGGAATTAGCTCAGGGTAAATCAGACTCTGGGAAGACTTCTAAATACCAAGACTTACATCTATTTAATCTACCAGACACGTAGATTTGTAGTTGGTCATGAAAGACTTTTTTCTCCCAAACTGAGTTTAACAATCTTCATGTTGAACATTTTTTACACTAAATTATTTCAATTCCCATGATACCTCTGTTGGGTCTTTGGGCAATACAGAATAACACTGTATGCAACAATGAGAGAAAAAAACTTTCTAGATATTTCTTTGATGAGAAAAATGTCTTCAAAATAGCACATAAGTATATATGAGTATGAATAATATCTTGTAGCTGTTGCATGATTATCATTTAAGTGCTGTATGATAGACTTACTTAACAAGGATTCTGGAGCAGTAAAATACCTTCCTACTGAAGATTTTCCTTGCAAGTTATATACTTACCTGCATGAAGACCACATGCCACTGATGTATGGCAGAAAGCTTCAGAATATTTTTCCTCTGTAATGAATCTCAGTGAATGGATCTGAGCCACTCCCAGTAACCGGATAAAAAAAAAAAAAGTGTAAGTTTTATGTTGGCATTGACAACATAATCTAGCTGTAAAAATAATTGAGTTTCAAAGCATTGGATACCTTTAAAATAGAAATCTGGGGAATGTAGACTCAGTTTAGTTGAGATCATTTTTTTCTTTTTTTTTTCCCCAGGAAGGAAAATGCCATCACAGTCACTCTGTAGGATGAGTGCACACAATGCATTGTGTGTTCCTTCACAAAAACAGATTGAAAAGAGGAGTCACTCGATGCTTATGCTGAGGAAACCTCTCTTCTCTTTGAAGAAATTTTACATTGTTTTGGATGAGAACAGCTGACAAGATGAGAGGAGAGACACCATGGACTATCAGCTAACTTTTATAGATTACATTTCTGATAGGTTAGGGTCACATCAGGTCCTGGATGGCACTGAGGCGAGGCATTTGGGATCGCTGTCACTTGATCCTGTTATCGACCAGGGCAAGATGAGGGAGGCTAGTCCTCACAGCCTCTGGGAACGGATTCTGTATGGTGTAGCACAAAGATATCTGTGTGCAGATGATCTCTATCTGCAGCAGACACAGTGGAGGACCATAGAACAGGGGATTCAACGTCTGAGAGAGATGGCAGCAGCAGAGCTCAGTTTTTCAGATGATGTAACAACTAGGAATCTAGACTTGGTACCATGTACGCCTGTAATGTGGAGGAAACTTGTGTGACTTGGGCCACCTGAATACGCTTCTGCTCTGGCAATAATGAAGCGAGAGGAGACACATGAGACTGTGCTCGATATGGCAAAAAAGCTTCGAGCATATGCTGATGCTGTACATGGCCCAACTCATGCCAGAATTGCAGCTGTGGAAACACGGCTGCAGAAATTAGAAGACAAAATAGAGGAGAATCACAAGAAGCTCAGGGAAGAGATTAAGGAGGACTTCCTCCAAATCTCGGCTGTGCAAGTTAGAGGTCCTGGTATCCTGGTCCCTTTGATGGGGAGAGAAAGTACACCCCACGAGCTGAGTTGTGGTTCTTCCTGCGTGAGTCTGGAGAAAATATGAGGAAATGGGATGGGAAACCTACTGCTGCTCTGGCACAACAGATGCGCAATTTGAAGGAAGGGAGGATTCAAACAGGAAGTCTCACCAAACAGAGAGCAGCTCCAGTTGTTCGCAGCCAGGATGTCAAGTATGATGTCGATGGTGACTTGTCCGATCCCCTTGAGGGAACCTCTAAGACATATACCTGAGGAAAGAAGGATAATCAGGCTTAGAGGGGCCCTGCCTCTAGCCTGGTAGAGGTTAGGGAAAATCGTGTTTTTTGGACGGTGTGGGTTCGTTGGCCTGGCACATTGAAGCCACAAAACTATAAGGTTTTGGTTGACACTGGCTCACAGTGTACATTGGTCCCGTCGAGATATGTAGGGGCAGAATCGGTTTCCATCGCTGGTGTGACTGGGGGATCACAAGACTATACATTGGTGGAGGCGGATGTGAGCCTGACTGGAAATGAATGGAAGAAATACCCCATGGTAACGGGCGCAGAGGCCCCATGCATTTTGGGCACAGATTATCTCCAAAGTGGGTATTTCAAAGACCCAAAGGGACTCAGGTGGGCATTTGGTGTGGCAACTGTGGTGACAGAGGGCGTCCAACAATTGAGTACCGTGCCTGGACTGTCCGAGGATCCACTGACAGTAGGACTCCTGAAGGGGGAAGATCAACAGGTACCAATTGCCACTTCGGTAGTGCATCGCCGGCAGTACAGAACAACTCGAGATGCTGTGATCCCCATCCATAGGGGAGCTGGATCCATCTGTGAGCTGGAGAGCCAAGGGGTGGTTAGCAAAACCCACTCACCCTTCAACAGTCCCATTTGGCCTGTGCATAAGTCGGAAGGAGAATGGAGATTAACTGTGGACTATTGTGCATTGAATGAAGTGACTCCACCACTGAGTGCTGCCATGCCAGACATGTTGGAGCTCCAGTATGAGCTGGAGTCCAAGGCAGTGAGGTGGTACGCCACTATTGACATTGCCAATGCATTTTTCTCCATTCTTTTGGCAGCAGAATGCAGACCCCAGTTTGCTTTCACCTGGAGGGGGGTGCAGTACACCTGGAATCAACTGCCCCAGGGGTGGAAGCACAGTCCCACCATGTGCCATGGACTGATCCAGGATGCACTGGAAAAGGGTGAGGCTCCGGAACATCTACAATACATTGATGATATCATTGTGTGGGGGAACATGGCAGCAGAAGTCTTTGAGAAGGGAGAGAACATCATTCAGATTCTCCTGGAAGCTGGTTTTGCCATCAAGAAGAGTAAAGTCAAGGGACCTGCCCAAGAGATCCAGTTCCTGGGAGTGAAGTGGCAAGATGGACGGCGTCAGATTCCCACTGAGGTCATCAATAAGATCACCGCCATGTCCCCACCTACCAAAAAGAGGGAAACACAAGCTTTCCTAGGTGCCATAGCCTTTGGAGGATGCACATCCCTGAGTACAGTCAGATTGTGAGCCCTCTGTACCTGGTTACCTGCAAGAAGAATGATTTCCACTGGGGCCCAGAACAGCAACACGCCTTTGCCCAGATCAAGCAGAAGATCGCTCATGCGGTAGCCCTTGGCCCAGTCAGGACAGGACCAGAGGTAAAGAATGTCCTCTACTCTAGAGCTGGGAGCCATGGTCCGTCCTGGAGCCTGTGGCAGAAGGTGCCAGGTGAGACTCGAGGCCAGCCACTGGGATTCTGGAGCCGAAGCTACAGAGGGTCCAAAGCCAATTACACTGCCACAGAAAAGGAGATCTTGGCCGCCTACGAAGGAGTTCAAGCTGCCTTGGAGGTGATTGGCATGGAAGCACAACTTCCTCCTGGCACCCTGACTACCGGTGCTGGGGTGGATGTTTAAAGGAAAGGTTCCCTCCACCCACCACGCCACCGATGCTACCTGGAGCAAGTGGATTGGCATCATTACACAACGCGCCCGAGTTGGGAGACTGAATCGCCCTGGAATTTTAGAGGTAATTACAAACTGGCCCGAAGGTGAAAGCTTCAGTGTGGCAGATGAAGAACAAGAACCAGTGACCCGTGCTGAGGAAGCTCCACCATACAACCAGCTGCCAGCAGAGGAAGCCCGTTACACTTTATTCACTGATAGTTCCTGCCGTGTCATAGGGATGAGTCGGAGGTGGAAAGCAGCTGTATGGAGCCCCACACGACAGGTTGCAGAGGCCACTGAAGGAGAGGGTGGATCCAGTCAATATGCTGAACTCAAAGCCATTCAACTGGCCCTAGATATTGCAGAGAGGGAAAAGTGGCCAAGGCTCTATCTGTATACTGATTCGTGGATGGTAGCCAATGCTCTGTGGGGATGGCTGAAGAAATGGAAAGAGGCAAACTGGCAGCGTAGAGGCAAGCCAATTTGGGCTGCTGAAGAATGGAAAGATATTGCTGCCTGGTTAGAGAACCTACCTGTGAAGATTCACCATGTAGATGCCCATGTCCCCAGAGGCAGAGCTAATGAGGAGCAGCAAAACAATCAGCAGGTAGATCAAGCTGCAACGATAGGGGAGTTGAAGATAGATCTTGACTGGGAGCACAAGGGAGAGTTGTTCCTAGCACGATGGGCCCATGATGCCTCAGGTCACCAAGGTAGAGATGCCACCTATAAGTGGGCACGAGACTGAGGGGTGGATCTAACCATGGACAGCATTTCTCAAGTTATCCGTGACTGTGAGACGTGCGCTGCCATCAAGCAAGCCAAGTGGATGAAGCCCCTCTGGTATGGAGGGCGGTGGTCTAAGGAGGCCTGGCAGATTGATACATCACACTGCCTCAAACCCGCCAAGGCAAGCGCCATGTGCTGACCATGGTAGAAGCCACCACGGGATGGTTGGAAACCTACCCTGTGTCCCATGCTACAGCCCGTAACACCATCCTGGGCCTTGAAAAGCAGGTCCTTTGGAGACACGGTACACCCAAGAGAATTGAGTCAGACAATGGGACTCATTTTAAAAATAATCTTATTAAAAACTGGGCTAGGGAACATGGTATTGAGTGGGTGTACCATATCCCCTACAATGCACCAGCTGCAGGTAAAGTGGAGAGGTACAATGGGTTGTTAAAAACCACCCTGAAAGCATTGGGTGGCGGGTCCTTAAAAAATTGGGAGCAGCATTTAGCAAAGGCCACCTGGTTAGTTAACACCCGAGGTTCTACCAGTCGAGCGGGTCCTGCTCAGTCTCAGCTCCTTAATGTAGTAGATGGAGATAAAGCCCCAGTGGCCCGTGTGGGGAAAGACAGTATGGATCAACCCTACCTCGAGTACAGGCAAACCCATCCGTGGAATTGTCTCTGCTCAAGGACCGGGTTGTACATGGTGGATAATGCAGAAAGATGGAACAGTACAATGTGTACCTCAGGGGGATCTGAATGTGGGGTAGGACTCATATGTGAAGTGTCAAAGGTCTGACCAAGTAAGACAGATGGAAACGTGTAAGTGTCGAAGGTCTGAGTAAGTGAGATGGAAGTTCTTATTGTGTGTCCACGATATGGGATAAGGGGTGGAATGTCCTTGGTTGACGGTGCCCTATATCCCATATCTGGACTGTGTTGTTATGTCTAACAGCCAATGCTTGGCTGGCTGTGGCTTCTGCTGCTCTTGCTGCTTTTGTCTTTGGCTTTTGGCTGGCTTGCTGCTGCTGCTTACTGCTGCTGCTTGCTGCTAACTTAGCCACTTTTGCTTTCTGCTGCCTGTTTTTGCGCTGTTTCTGGTTTTTTTTTCCTCCCTTTTCCCTTCCCCGCCCCGCCCCCCCCGAAGATTTGGACCTGACCTGAGGATCTCCGAGGATCTCCGAGCCCACGGAAGAAGCTCTGTGCTTTCCCCCCACAGTAACTTGAGCCTTTTCCTTTTCTCTTGTGGGGGGAAGAGTTCTTGTCAATAAATCGGTTTTTTCCACTTGTCTCCTCCAAAGAATTTCCTTCCCAAACCCAGGGCTGGGGGCGGGGAGGGGTGGTGGAGGTTTGTCTTAGGGGATTTCCTCTCAGAGGTTCTTCTCCTAATTTGCCAAACCAACACACCAGAAAAACACAGATTTCTTAAAAAGTCATGAAATCTGTTTTTTTTGTTATTTAGTGATTCTTCCTGTTACATTAGTCCTATGTTCCATTCTATCTTTTTCCCACTTACATTAGGAGATACAGACACGTCACTGAATGTTAAGGTCTCTAGAGGAAATATAGAAAAAATATTTGAATGTTTCTCTCAGATTCTAGGAAAAGGTTCACTTCCTCATTTAAATTATGCAAATATTTATGAAGTTTTAGTACTTGCTCTTGGCCACAGTTCCATCCTTTGAAAATGAAGAATGAGGAACACAAACAGAAGAATGAGGAATGCAGATAGAAATGATCTACACATAATATTAAGAATTGGAATTCTAAAGTCAGATCAAGATAAAGAAATGTACAATTGATTTAGGTCAAAACATCTGTATTTTATGCTGTATCTGCTAACAGTAGAAGCAAAATTATTCCTCTGTTAAGGCTTGAACTTACTGCTTAGTAATGCTATGTAAGTCTGACAAAAGAGATCTGCCTGTACACACCAGAAATTTTTGAGGATATTTATGATGATATCGGATGTTTTCTGTAGGATACCATCTCCAGTTAGCCACTTAATTAAGGGAAATGTCTTGTGTGATAATATAAATCCTGTTAATGATGACCAGATGATGACAAAATGGTTATATGAAAATTGTAATAGAGTTTTCATAGTAGGCATGCAGACTTCATGTGCAGCCACATTCTGAAAAGAAGCCTACCTTGCCCCTCCTTGCTTCCATCTTCATTTCCATTTCAGCGCCTGGGGACTTGCATCCCTCAACAGAAGGGAGGCTCAAGTTTGGAGAGTTTGCAGCATGTACATGTGGTGCTTAGGGACATGACTTGTATTGGAGCAGGCAGTGTTAGGTTTATGGTTAGACTCAATCATCTCAAAGGCGTTTTCCAATCTGATTCTGTGATCCTGTAAACTTGTCTAGATTGTACGACAACAATTTCACTAGGTATATCAATATATTTTATTAAATGGAGCTGTAGCTCCATTGGAACTGTTTTTCCATACCATCTCCACATACTACATGTTAGAGCTGCTGTCTTTGCCAGGACTCTTCCTGTGCTTTGGTCTGGGATGATTTGAGTGTGTCCCCTGCGTCATCTATGGACTATGACACAAAGCTGTGTTATGGCTCTGAACTACCACATCAATAGCTATCATTTTGATTTCTTTGTGGTGTGCTCTCTTCTGAGTATTGTGAAAATTATACTTCAGTGTGTGCCAATAAATTGTCTGAGGTTATGTCCTGCCATGCATTTGTATCCTGCACTGTAAGAAGGATGTACAGATGGCAAGTCATCTGACTACTCTTCTCACAAATGTCAGTTTGCTGAACATATACAAGTAATAGACAATGACAATCCCATTCAATGGAGTCCTTAACTAAACAGGCTATCATGATGCCCTGTTGGAAAGTCCAGTCCCCAGTGAGAAGTTAGGGAGTGATTCCCAGCATGAGCAACAAGAGGAAAGCTGTGTTGATGTTCCTCTTCCTTTAATTTATTGGAGTAAAAACACTATCTTGGATGATAGTGCTTGGGCTGGTAGGAGAGAAGGGAAAGAATGTATAAATAGGGAGGAAATCTGTTAAGGTTCAGCTTTTAGAAGTATATTGAAAAGCCTTGGTCTGAGCTCTAAGAATATCTAGAGTCCTCACAACTGAGGTCCTCAAAAAGCTTTTCAAAGAATTAGATTTTAGTCTCCTGCCTCCTCGTCTCACAGGAACAATGTACTTCTGAGAATAACATCAGTAATATTTCCAGAGGGCCTTCTAAACTCTCTGCCATCCATCATGGCTGAATATTAAAATGGACTACCGTGTCTTGACTTTCAATGTAGGTTGCTGGACACCTTCTGAAAATACAGAATGTTCCTGTCAGGTTGAACATAAGAACTTAAAGCATGTAAAATCAAACAGATGATATAAAATCTTGTCCTCTTTATCCTAGATGACTCCGTTTTGCACACATTTCCTGGCAGGCTAGATATTTTTTTTAAATTGAGGATTAATGGGATATTGGATCTTTATATTGTTGAATAACTCATCTTCTACAGGTCACTAATGTTTGATTGTATTTGTGCTGGTACAGTTCATACCACATAGAAACAACTTGGCACAAATGTGTCACCTAACATCATATATGTAGTTATTTTCTCTGTGACTCCTTTTTGTGTCATCAGAACCCCTTTTACACCTACTATAAACTGAACTTTTGAACTCAAAATGAGAAATGGATTTAATTTGGAATAAATCAAGATAGATTGTCATCCAGTAGTGTTCCTCATTAAGAGACCAAATTAGACACATTCATTAAAAATATCCCCTCTCTCTCTTTCTTTTGCTTTTGTTTATTCCCTCTGTCTACTACTGATGCTTCAAGGAGAGTGAGATGAATGAATCAGGTTATAGAAGACAGTTTTCACAGGTTCTCTCTGGGAGCAAATATGTATAACAGTGGAAATACTCTTGATCACTTTCCATTTTTTTTTTTTTCCTGCAGATACTAGTTTCTCCTATTGCTTTCTGCAAAGCTTAAAACAACATCAATTTTTAAGGACTTGGAAGTGCATTTCTATTTAAAATCAAATAAGAAAAGTATAATTTTCATTCCAGTAATGTGTGTGTGTTTGCTTCTTGAAGTGTGCTGGATATATAGACACCCACAAAACAGTAAAATGAAAAGGAAAAGGTGGGGTGGTGAGAAAATCTAAGTGATGAAAATGAGTAATTGCTTGGCAGCAAGCCTGCAAGGTGAGAGCTGACACTGTACAACACATATTTCCTGAATAATGAGAGAAGTCTCAGTACTATGTAATCACTGCCTATTGGGTCAGAAATTTCACGTTAGTGGATTCATCAGAGCAGATAGGTGTCATAAAGACATTCTTTCCTGAAGTAAACATACCTTTTTTTCACTGAACTGTCATCTCTTAGTTTCGATAATGGGTACAGAGTAAAATCTTACGAGATTTATTAGAAGAATACCTGGAATTTGGAGCACTTCTGCCATGAGTTTACTAGTTTGTTTATTCATAGAAGAAGGAAATTACATTAACAGATGCATCTATAGGCTTCAGTAAAGCTCATATATATAAATCCACTTAGACGAGACAAAAATCTGTGCTTGTGTTGTTAATGATAGATGGCTTTTTGTCAGAAGGTAAGAACATCTGACTTTTCCAGATCTATCTTGCCTATCTTGCCCAGACTATCTTTATGCCAGTGGTCTTTCTTTTTCTTTTTCTTTTTCTTTTTCTTTTTCTTTTTCTTTTTCTTTTTCTTTTTCTTTTTCTTTTTCTTTTTCTTTTTCTTTTTCTTTTTCTTTTTCTTTTTCTTTCTCTTTCTCTTTTTCTTTTTCTTTTTCTTTTTCTTTCTCTTTCTCTTTCTCTTTCTCTTTCTCTTTCTCTTTCTCTTTCTCTTTCTCTTTCTCTTTCTCTTTTCTCTTTTCTCTTTTCTCTTTTCTCTTTTCTCTTTTCTCTTTTCTTTTCTCTTTTCTCTTTTCTATTTTCTCTTTTCTCTTTTTCCCTTTCCTCTTCCTCTTCCTTTTTTGTTGCTTCTTTTATTGTCTGACTTTTTCTACTTAACTCTTTAGTTGAAGAAAAGCAAGTACTCAGCTTTTCCTTTAGTTTCATTTTCAGGAAGTACACAAACTAAATAAAGCTAATATGCATGTCATTTGTTCTTGCTAGTGTATGATATATCTAGGAAGAACTTACAGAAAGAGAAAGGATTTTTTCTCTGTTGGATTGAACGTATCCTCGGCAGTACCTTCTGTCTCATTTATTCGCCACAAGACATCATCTTACCAATATTTTCTGTTCTTTGTTTACATTATAGGTACAGAAATCAATAACACAAACTGATCAGGGATATCAAAATGAAAGAAAAGGTGAGAGGCAAGATAAAAACTGCCATCTGGGTGTTCAGGCACTGAAATAGTTTGATTAAAACTTTGCTTTTGCCCTCAACCGTGGAAGAGTCATAATTATTTACTTGAAAATGAATGCTATAGCTAGTAGCAAAAGTTGCTTTTCCTTGGCTAGAGAAATAAATAGTTTCTTTGCAAATGAACCCCATCAGGTGCTTTCAAGCAACGTATGGTGCAGTGTCTGTCTCAGCCTTACTGTCAAAATGAATTGGAAATCCTATTACTAACACTTTCCTGATAGCAACAAGGTCCCCTTGAGATGTTTTGGCTTGGGGAATTTTCCATTATATTCTTTCCTTAGTGGATGATAAAGGGGGAGCAGAAGACAATGTCCATGTCAGTTCCTTTTTGACAGATCTGCCTCTAATGAATTGAAGCAGCTGGATAAATTCCGTCAACTTGTGGTAGAAAACAAAGTTGTTAAAATGGTGAAAACAATTCTGTGGGGTTTATATTTCCTGGATGGTTCTCTTCAGAAATGTGAACTTTCAGAGTGCTCTAAGCAAGGTGAAAAGAAACTCAGTCATAGAATATTAAAAATTAATATTTCAAACACACAGTGATTTATAGCAAAAGTTTTGATTTCTCCTTGAAGTGTTTTAAAAGGAAAATGTAATTCTGTTGAGGAAACGTGTAATGAGAATAACCCTATTCCTCTTACTTCTTGTCTTGCAATTTGAAATGTGCTGTTCCCAACCTTACAGAAAAAATTGAAGGAAAAAAACTTGGGCAATTTCTGGTTCAGTACCTTTATTTTACTAAAACTCTATCTTGAAACAAAAGTTTGGGTTAATAGGCTAAAATGAAGTTTTGGTGTGTTTCACAAATAAAGGTTTAATATCTACTAGGATTCTTTGAAAATCTCCCCTTTGAACCTCTAGAGTTCTACAACAAATGCAGGATTATGATAATGAAGAAAAAACTCCACCAATACCAGGAACAAAAGCAAAATAAAACCCAAGGTGTAAGAACTTTTCTTCCAAGTTCTTCTCTGTAAGAGAAAGCATGCATGAAAAGTAAAGCCTATGCTAAAAATATTTCTTTTTTCTTTTTAATTTGAGAAGGTAATATTATGGAGGGCCAGCCTCCTCTCCTTCTTTCAGTTTGCCCTCTCTGCAGAAGAGACATTTTGTGTGATGTGGCAGAAATGAGTG
Organism: Phylloscopus collybita; assembly: GCA_027886175.1. Lineage (NCBI taxonomy): Eukaryota > Metazoa > Chordata > Aves > Passeriformes > Phylloscopidae > Phylloscopus > Phylloscopus collybita. The sequence continues at coordinate 5,841,319 of JAJNNQ010000029.1, forward strand.
GGACAGGAGTGCTACCCTGTGCAGCAATATAGATAGTGAAGGAGTTCAGGGGAGTACCAGCTAGCAGAGAATTTACCGTAGGGGATCAAGGCTGAAGCATTAAGGCATATGTTTTCCAGGGACAGTTGGGGCCTATGCCATACAGCTGTGGAAAAACTAATTGAAAAGCAGTCTACAGTGAAGGACTGGATATAAATAAACCTATCTATAGAAACAGGGCAAACAGCAGCATCTACATGGGAGGCCTGTTTCTGTTGAGTAGATCTTGCCTCTAATATCTCTGAGACTTAGGCTTGTTGATGAGTATGATCTGATGCATGTATATTTATTGTGCCTAGCAGTATTGCCTTATAAGTGGGCTTAGCAAGGCTTTGATTGAAGGCAGCAATGTTTCCTTTCTGCTTGCTTTCTCCACGTAACATGGCACTGCCTAAAATCCTTCGCACTGATGGGAAGGCCTGAATTATTCATCAGCCAGTTGATGGCAGGTGATGAGATCTTTTCACGCTACAGCCCTGTCACTAGGTGTTTATTGCTCTGTTTCACCAGCAGCCCTGCTACTCCTGTGAAGCCAGAAGAACCCCACATAGAGGCATGACATGTATCAGTAAGTATAGCTCTTTAAAGACTCTGTTTTGCCTGGGAGGTCATCTGAAGGTTATTACGAACAAATTATTTCTTCATTTCCGCTGACTGAGTCGATAGCCTTAATGATCTGTCACCTAGCAATAGGCTGTCTGTTCAAACATAAAAAATGGCATACTGATGTCTCATAACTAGAATCAGTTCATTTTAGCTATTCTCTTGTCAAGCATGTTTCCAAGATGCATATATTATTTACATATTCATGAGCCTTTACAGACATTGACACCATGAGGGGGCCAGTCTGATAATGTGATACAAGTTTATGCTGTGTCCTGAGGCACTTGAAGTCTATTAAGTGAATCAAATCTGTTCACTTCTGTTCTTCCTAGGTGGTGTTCTTGGCCTAAAGGAGAGGAGCTGCAATCAACATTTGTGTACAGTACCTTACTTTTTTCCTGTCCACCTACCTCTTTTCCAGGTTGAAGTTAATTCCATTTTATAGAGAGGCATTAACCTGAGGAAAATTGCCTTTTAGAAAGTCAGAGCATCATTTTCTTACGTTACTGCTGTTCAGAAATGTAGTCATGACTGTTTTTCTACAGGCAGAGAAGATGACAGACCCAAGAAAAAGTGCTTTTTAAACTTATCTTAATTTTTAAACTCTTAATTTTAACTCTACTGAGATATTGATCTTTGACCCTATTTCTGGTATGGAAATGTGGGGAAAAATAACAGTATGAGTGGGGTGGAGGATGTGGGGTCTGGAGACATAGAAGAGGAGAATCTTCCACAATAAAAGTCTACAGATTTCTCTTGTCAATCTGAACCTCCACTATCTTGACCATGTCTCTACTAATATGTAATTAGTTTTAACAGAAATAAAGTTAAAACATGCCACCTAATAGAAATGAAAGCATGAGCAACAGGAAAATTGGAATGTGTCTTGGGTTACATCCTGAGTTTAAAAAAATAGTAAAAGACCCCGAATAATCTGCTGGAGGTGATGTTTTCCTTTATTTTAGAAGTTTATACAATTTTTATTTCAGATATTCCAGAATTTAGGAATGTAAAGAAAGAATAAAAGAGACAAACTGCTATTTCTTCCATTATTCAAGGGATGGAAGTCCTAAGAAGCAACAAGTATTCTCACTTCTCTCTGTCAGTTACTGGCACTACATTTGGAAGAGATCAGAGGCAGGTATAGAAAGCTAAAAAGAAACTGATATTGTAGGACATTCTTTTCATAAATTTAAGTGGTAATTGTAAAAATTGGTTATCCACATTAGGCAATAATTCTGTAAAGGTTAAATTATAGCCTCATATGTAGTGTTAGCAGCAAGACAAATAGCAAGCTGTTTATTGGAGCTTCTTGATGAGAGCTCCACATAGACAAGGCTTACAAAGAGAGAAGGAACTGTACTGGAGAAGCCATCTAGGAGGCACCTGGGTGGGTGAAAACAGTGCAAATGCTGCTTGTCCCCCAAACATAAATGAACTCTTTAACAAATGCAATTTGAAATTTCACTTTTGCACACGAATGAGGATTTTACATTGACAAGTTGATTGGTATAGCCTCTGTGGAATTACAAGTTTTAATTCTAAAGTGAAAGATATCATTTTAGGACTTTCCTGCTGCAACCAATCAAAACTTGGCAAAGCCCAAGAGAAAAAAAGGTCATCAAAATATTTGTGGTTTTTGTTGTTGTTGTTGTTGTTAAAGACTTGAACTAGTTTTTTTTTTCCTTTGTCAAATCACTTTATCTATTGTTATACCTTCATCATATGTTTTCTTTCAGAGCACTGGTTCTTTAAAATTCCTAGAAAAAGTAATGTGGGTTTTTTTAATTATGTGCTTTCACCTCAGATTGCTTGTGAACAACAAAAAAACCCCTTCTACTTGTGAAGAAATTTGTATTAATTTTCCTATTAAGTGCATCTCCTTTCATGAAAAGTGGTGACAGAGAAAGGTGAGCTCAGTTAATGAGTAGCAGGGGGCTGCATGTAGTTTCTTGAAGTTTTAGACAGTATGTACTGTTGGATGAAAAGGAGACAGAAATTTCTTTTTAATGTCACCTTTTTTTTTCTCTGAACATGGTACAGGCTAAAATTCATTATGAACCTTATTCCATACACTTCAAATTGTGTTGAAGATGCATGTACTCTCACCCCCCACTGAAGTGAGGATTTGTGCAAAGCCTTCCATGGATATATTGAGCTCAAACAGCTTTAGCAGAATGTGGTCTTAGTCACATCCTCTGTAGCCAGAAGATGATGATGTCGTCAAAAAGACTGCTGTAACAGTGCACATTGACAACAGGGTGTCGTAAAAGAACTTGTATATATTTTTAATCTGAAGTGTAGAGGCCAAAGAAACAGTGACTGTCTCCAATGATACAAATTGTTTAGCATTGAAGGTGGGTGGAAAAGTGAAGCATTCCCCTTCCAAAAATATCTCTGGTTTCTCCTGAAAACATCTTTCTTTTTTGATTTTTAAATTCACTATTTTTAATCTTATAAAATACTATGTGTGTTTTATCTTACTGGATTAAACAGAGATTAAATACAGATTTTATGTAGCTGTCCTGAATAAATCAGGCCTTTTCAATGAGGCTTTGATCTATTTTGAAGCCTTTGAAACCTAACTTGGATGAAATGTCAATGTATTCATGGTGTAATGCAGTGAGGAGCATGGAAACTTCTATTACTATCTTTGAGAGTTTATTAGAGAAATGATGCCTGACAAGAGCTACACATTATAGAAGAATTGTTAATTTTGAAATTAGCTCTGGTAGATCTGCTTAAGAAAGTTTATAGGGGGAAAAGTGCTCTCAAAATCATCTGCAATGAAGCCTGCTGTGAAGATACAGCAGAAAGGCTGACGGGGGAATATGTTAGTTATACCTGCTTTAATCCATTTGTTACCAGGAGGGACAAAAACTGTGCACAGATTAATGAAGCATTTTAGTCAGACATATACTGATGAACTTTTGCCTGCTTCTCTACCCTTTGTTGCTATGGAACCAGAGAGATGTAAAATTACCAAAGAACCTACTCCCAGCAAGGAGTTCCTCTGATACTCAATTAGAAAATAAAACAGAACATTTAGGAAATGAGGTCCCAGCTTTCTGATCACACGTAATGCATGAAAGGCTGCTTTTTCTAGTGTGTACTTTGCTAATGTGTGTGGTATTGGTACATTAAGTAAACTGTTGAGTATGACAGAACATATGAAGTGAAAGTCACTCTCCTCCATGAAGCCTGACTAATCAGATGTTAAGTGGGGAAGTTTTCAGATATTTTTCTCATCCTAGCCTGACATCAGGACATACACAGAGTTTCCAACAGAGCTGTTTCAGATGATAAAACAGGAATTGTGTGTGTGCACCAAAGCTATTTCACACTAGTGTATGGGGTCCTGTTTCTTGTGGCCAGTTTTTGGTAGCTGGGAGGCTACAGAGATGAATTCTGTGAATAGCTGCTGGAACCTTCCCCCACGTCCAGTGGAGCCAATACCAGCTGTCTCCAGGATGGACCCAAAATTACTTAAGGCTGAGCCAATCAGGAATGACAGTAACACTCTATCTATGATAACGTATTTAAGAAGAAGAAGAAGAAGTTATTTAGCAGATGTAGTTGCATCCAGGGAACATGGAAGTGAGAATATGTGAAAGGAACAACCCTGCAGACAGAAAGGTCAGTGCAGAAAGAGGGGAAGGGGGTGCTTCAGGCACCAGAGCTGAGATTCCCCTGCAGCCCGTGGTGCAGACAGCCCATGGTGAAGCAGCTGTGCCCCTCAGCCCATGGAGGCCCATGGGGATGCAAAAATCCACCTCATGTGGAGGAGCACCAGGCTGGAGCAGGTGGATGCCTGAGAGGAGACTGTGAACCCATGGGAGGCCTGTGCTGGAGCAGGGTCCTGGCAGGGACCTGCACACCTGTGGAGAGAGGAGTTCATGCTGAAGCAGGTTTCCTGACAGGACTTGGAATCTCTGAGGGACTCACACTGGAGCAGCCTGTCCTTGAATGACTGCACCCTCTGGAAGAGTGACCTGCATTGGAGCAGTTCATGAAGAATAGCTGCCCATGGGATGGACTCATGCTGGGGAGGTTCATGGAGAACTGTCTCCTATGGGAGGGACCCTCGCTGGAGAAGGGGAAGGACTCCTCCCTGAGCAGCAGCAGGAATAAGTTGTGATGAACTGACCATAACCCCCATTCTCTGTCTCTCTCTGCAACTGCAGGAAGGACATAGACATAGGGGTGGGGGAAGGTGTTTTTTAAGATCCACTTCTCATTATCCTGCCCTGATTTTGTTCGTAGTTAATTCAATTAATTTCCCTAAGCTGAGGCTGTTTTGCCCATGGATAGTGAGTGATCTCTCCCGGTCCTCATTTCAACTTACGAACCCTTAATCATATTTTCTCTCCCCTGCCCAGTTGTAGGTGGAAGAGATAGAGAAGCTTTGGTGGGTGCCTGGCATCCAACCAGGGTCAACTCACCACAGGTCCTAAGATCCAGAACCTGACTGAAAATTTAGATTCAGTGTCCTTAAAAAACCACCTCTGTAACATCCTATTTATGATCATTTTTTCTCCACTACATGTTCCTTGAAAGCTTGTACAAGACAGAGAACACCCTTACAGCTTATCCACCCATGAGAGGCAAAGTTTGAAGCTGTTGTTTTACCACAGCTGTCAGTGGCTATGGGAGAATTAAATAACAGAGCATCATTAAACTAGGAATAATGTTTGGAAAGAAATGGGAGAACTTGCCAAATGTGGCTCAAATTCAGTATAAGGTAAGAAGATAATGTATGCTTTGCTACATATGTATTTTCTAAAGCATATGTAAGGAATTCTTTAATGTCTGAAATCAAAGGTATAGTAATACAGAGAAATAATATCTCTTTTAATTATTGATTCTGCAAGATGGAATACATTCTCATTTTCCTGATGACTGGTGAGAATATGTAATGGATGCTGAGAGTTAGGAAATTTCCCAGTCTTTCTGACCGAGTGATCCAATGAGTCTACTCTTGCCTGCTTTTCCTATACTATGATCTTGCACATTGTTGCCTCATTTCTAGAAATCTGAGAAAGCTTTAAAATGCAAACTTTCTGTTTGGAACTTTGTGATGGTTTCATCACATACTATATTTTATGTGACTAGGAGAAGGTTTTTCTACTTTTGAATTCTATGGCTGCAATTATTGTGTTTTAACATGATTGGTGTTTCATTGTGTAGGAATGTTTCTTTTATTTTTTACTGCTCAATTTGTTAAATGCTATTTGACACCTTTTTAATGCTTTCTGTTTCAGTGGAAAAAAACCCATAAAATACAAAATATTCAAGACAAAAAGTTTAGCCAGTGTTTTCTTTCTAGGGCTGACTATAAACTAGAGATAACAGCTTGTAAATGGTACTTTGGAAGGCAGTTTCTGCTATAATGAGATTTTCAAGCAGCAGATGGAATTCCTAGAAAAACCTTGTGTGTCTGTTGGGAGAATTTTTTTTTTAAAATCACGGGTCTTTTTCAGTTCAGCTGTGTCCACAAGACCCCACACTAGGATCTAGTCAGTGCATGGAGAGCAGAAAGACCTGTATACCACTGACATTTGTCAATTAAAAGATTGCATCTCTAAAACATAAAATGAGTTTTTGGGGGCAGAGGAAACTTGATTTTTCTTTCCTGGGTGTTCTTTATGTATTCTGTGAGCTAGGTAGGCAGCAGAGTTGAATTTCACACCACAGATGCACCAAAACTGAGGGACACTAAGGCAGACAAAGGAGTTTGATGGGAAAAAGATTCCCAGAGGATCTCATATCTGTGTTGAACACTTTTCTGAGGTAGAGGTTTGTGTGGTAGGAATGTGAAAAATAGTTGAAAAAAGACAAAGCTGGGTTTTCTACTGCTTCCCAAAGTGCAGGGAAAGCAGATGGTAAAAAATTCCAGTTTCAGGAAAATATATTTTTATTGCTCTTGGTCAGTCTGCCTCCTCTGTCTGCTTTCTTCTGGTGGAGGTCAAACTAGAAGGTGAGACAAAACTCACATTGGGCGTATATAGGAGCAGGGTGTTTGGATAGTGAGACTGGCTTTTCTTAGCAGTAGGTGAAAATTCTAAATGTCATTTGCTAGGTCACAGGAATGTACATGATTGCAAATTCTCAGCTCTGCCAAACTCGAAGTAAAATATTACAACTGATAGTCATTGGACTTGTGAATTTCTGAATGGCAGTTTGGTGCTAATGAGACTGAGAGATTGGTGCTTCCTATAGGTAAAGTGCTTGGCAGGGAGACAGAAAAAATCTCAGCAAAGCCAGACTGAGTCCTCAACCCAAGAATGCAGGTGCAAAAAAAAAGGATTAGTCTTCAACACAGCAGCATTTTGTACTAATTGAGAAGCCCTTTCCTGTCTCATGTTGCTCAATAGTCTACCAATAGTCTACTGCAACCCATACCCCTGCACTGGACAGGTTCAAGAATTGTATGGCTATATGGTAAACATCTAGGAAAATTATCTGGCCAAAACCACTCAGTTTTTCACCTTTCATCCCAAAAGTGGCAAAGGGTACAAATTTTTGGTACATCAGGACATGATTTTTAAGGTTAGCAATGTCTTATCTGCAGACAGTGATAAAGTCTTGGTCAAGCCCACATTAGCTGTACAAAGATGTGACCATACCTTTTTCTGCTGTGCTTATACACTGTTATCCTTAGGGAAGGAAAAGCTAGTGAACTCCCAGATCAGAAGAGCTGAGACATGGAATTTCAGTGATTTTAAAGTAATCTGTAACAAGACTAGGCTCTTTTCAAGCTGTAATAAGAAATGTAGCAATGTCTCTGTGATAAACCCTTGTCATTATAACAAGCACATGTCTACATGTATAACTTGATAACAAAAATAGTTTTGATATGAATTGTCCACTGTTTTGTTTTTGTTCTATCTAGAAAAATTGTCCTAGAAGTGTAATATTTAAGAACCATTTTTAATAGTAAAATAAAGATGTGTAGTCTCTTTTTTTGTTTCTTTGATTTTTTTTTTTTTTGTCACAGAGACAGTTTTCAATTTTATCAAAGTCTTTATTTGATTTTATCTCCATTTTTTCTCACACACAAAACCTTGAAATTTTTCGGTGTTACTGTTTCAGCTCAGTTCACAATGCATTTTGCTTATATTTTTGCTTTTTAATTCCTAAATTAAAAATAATTTTAGAATGTATTTTCTATAAAACTTCCTGCTACTATCCTGATGATTCTTAAAGACCTATTCAATACTAAAAAGTCCTTTTAAGTGACTCTGTCCCTCCAGATCTTCATCTTCAACTGCTCTGGCAATTTCAGCCCTGCTTTCACCAAGGCAGGGTATCTCTAAGTACATTTCTGACTTTGAATTAGATTCTGATAACGGCAAAAAGATCAGGGATATTCTCAGGATCTGGACTATGTTCTTTGTTTGTCTTCTGAGAATGTCGTTAAATTACTTACATATAGGAGTTGGGTAATGTTGCTTTCTCCTGTTTTTCTTCCTGCCCGGCTAGCAGCTGCAGGAGAACTGGCAACAAGTGTTTCTGGGTCTAGGAAGGGAGGTGAGGTACAGGAGCCTTACCAGAGCTTTCTGGGCAGATTCTCTTGGTAGCATGTAGCAGCTAAAGGCAGCACACAGGCAGGCAAGGCATGACACGGCTTTCAGGGTGTTGATTAGACAGGGTTTGTTTGGGGGTCCCACACCGGCGGGGAGCGGCCTGGCTCCCAGAGGAGAGAGGGGAAGGAGAGGGAGCAGGCAGAAGCAGGCGGGAGCAGGTGGGAGCGGCAAGAGCAGCAAGAGCAGGCAAGAGAGGCAAGAGAGGCAAGAGAGGCAAGAGAGGCAAGAGCAGGCAAGAGAGGCAAGAGCAGCAAGAGCAGGCAAGAGCAGGCAAGAGAGGCAAGTGCAGGCAAGAGCAGGCAAGAGAGGCAAGAGCAGCAAGAGCAGGCAAGAGCAGCAAGAGCAGGCAAGAGAGGCAAGAGCAGCAAGAGGAGGCAAGAGCAGGCAGGTGCAGGCAAGAGAGGCAAGAGCAGCAAGAGCAGGCAAGAGCAGGCAAGAGCAGGCAAGAGAGGCAAGAGAGGCAAGAGGCAAGAGAGGCAAGAGAGGCAAAAACGGCGGGAGCAGGCAAGAGCAGCAAGAGCAGGCAAGAGCAGGCAAGAGCAGCAAGAGCAGGCAAGAGCAGGCAAGTGCAGGCAAGAGCAGGCAAGAGCAGGCAAGAGCAGGCAAGTGCAGGCAAGAGCAGGCAAGAGAGGCAAGAGCAGGCAAGAGCAGCAAGAGCAGGCAAGAGAGGCAAGAGAGGCAAGAGCAGGCGAGAGAGGCAAGAGAGGCAAGAGCAAGCAAGAGAGGCAAGGGAGGCAAGAGGCATTCTGTCTTGTGACCTCAGCTTAAAAGGGCTTTTCAGCGAGGGGGCAGACCAAGGCTCAGACCAATGGGATCCTGAGGGGACGAGGGGTTGGGTAACAATTGGGTTACAATGAATGGCAACTTAGGGGGTTCATTTACAACGACTTGGTAATGAACCATACATTTTGGAGGAGAACAGAACCATCTAGGAAAAATGAGCTACCACAGGGTAACACTGCCCTTCCCTAAGAAATTTTATGAAGGTAATAATTTTCTAACATGGGGTCAGTTACAGACAAAATATTTTCTCTGATTGACTAAATTTTTGTATGTATCAGCAGGAGACAGCAGCTTTTGACTGCAGCCAAAATTCTGAGAGCTACCCCTCTTGAAGGAGAGCTTCATGGAGAACTTATTTTTGTGCTTACTATTATCTACTTACATATTCATGAGGGCATTTGAATTCAACATACAGCAGTACATCTACACCTTTATGCTCCTTTGCACAATCTTCCTGCATTGTCTTGGTTTCTTGCTACCTGCTTTTCATTGGAGGGGCCAAGAAGGTCTTCAGACTTCTGAGCTCCACACACCTTTATGTTTTGGGAACTGTTTGGCAGGAAAAATTTTCAGTCATGCTGACCATATCCTCCAGGGTCCACATGTCTCTCAAGTGACTCATTTTGAACTGAGGAGCCCCTGATATTTGTATGGCCTTATTTTTAGGACTTCCTGTTACATTTCTGTTTTTTTCTTCCAGTGGATTTACGATTTTATTCTTGGTTCATTTGTCTCAAAACAGAGGATGGAGTTTTAAATTTATAGCCATCTGTAAAGTTTTGTCATTTCCCTTCTCTGAGATTCTGTGCTTCTCATTGTTTGGTCTTTAAAGAAGAATATATCTAGGTTGTCACCTTATCATTATCTTATGCAAAGTACATATTCTTAAAGTTTCTGTGACAGAGTTTCATACTTAAAATCTGCCTGACTAATGGGTCACTATCTGAACCTCTTTGAATAACAGACAGTTATCTGGTAGGTTTTCTTTAAGAGGCGGTATTTATTGACTGTAGATAGAGATGATGATAATGTTTCGTGTCATTTTGTTTCCAGAAGGCTTTGGCTTTATGGAACTTTCGTCTTCTCTTTAATATCTTCTGGCTTTTATTCAAAATAGTTTTGTTTATTCTTGATAGCTTGTGTTTATCCATCTAGATCCCAAAATCTTAATGAAATAGATTCTTCTTATTTTGATCTCTTCATGCCTACTCACAACGCCTTTTATTCTATATTATGTTTGCTAGAACATAGGATTTGATTGTGTTTGATGATCAGAGAGTTGGAGCACTTGTCCTATGAAAAAAAGCTCAGAGAGTTGGGGTTGTTCAGCCTGGAGAAAGCTCTGTGGATACCTTCCAGTACCTATAGGGCCTACAAGAGAGCTGGGGAGGATCATAGGAGTGATAGATAAGGGAGTTATAGCTTTAGACTGAAAGAGGGTAGGTCTGGAATAAATATTAGGAAGATTTTTTTTTTTTTAATATGAGGCTGATGAGACACTGGAACAGGTTGCCCAGAGAAACTGTGGATGCCTCATCCCTGGAAGTGTTGAGGGCTGGATTGGATGGGGTTTTGAACAATCTGGGCTAGGTGCTAAGTGTTCTTCCCCAAGGACAGCAGGTTTTAACTAGATAATCATTAAGGTCCTTTCCAGACCAAACTATCCTATAATTCTAGAATTCTGTAATTAAATTATTTTATGTCTGTACTCTACTGGCTAAGAACTGGCTCTAGATTTGATTTGAGGCAGCCTTCAAGGCAGTTTAAATCCATTAATTTCATATGAGATACCATTCTTGCATTGCTAGAAATGAGTGGATGAATATTAAAGCCTTGATCTTCTAAAAAGGATTGGAGCTTGCTCAGCTGGACTGAAAAGTTTTTTACTTTTTCTTTGCCAGTTTAGCCTCTCTTATGCCATGAAAAATTCTTTAGTATGTAAGCAGTACATATTTCTGCTCTTGCTGAGTTAGTTGTAACTCAGCAGTCCTCTTCTGTGATGCCTGTGACTATACTGTTCCAAGACAGAATTTAAAATATTTGGGCTTTCAGTCAAGTGGATGTGTGGATACATTTGAGTAGCGTGGAAATGACAATTGTCCTCCACTGCAAAAGCAAGAGTGCACTGTCCATCTCCTTTACAGGTGTAAGATAGTCAAGGAGATTTTTCCTCTTTGGTGATAGATCAAAAGCTGTCATCAGAAAAAAAAAATCAAAAATATTGATTTTAGTCCTCCCTCTTCCCCAACCCCCTAAATTTGCTAGTACATCTAAAAAGCTTCCATCTGCAAGCAGAGCCAAAAGGGGAAGAGTCAAATTATTAGGATTTATAAAGCCTGACTAAATTTGTATTCGTGTGCTTAAGATCCCATACCTGACCTTTAAATTATAACATACCTGAGTCAAGGATTGGGAAAAAAATATCTTCTATTCACATTGTGTGTACCAATTTGTTTATTGGTGATAATAGATCATTTGGTCTTGCAGAACTTGTTTAAAAATGAAGACAGTTGTTAATCAAAAAATTTTATCCATTATTTTAATATTCACTTCATTTTTAAAAATAGTTATGTAAGTATGGATATTCTTTGATCTTACTAGTGAAGGGTATAGCTCAGTTTCAGTGCTTCATTGAAATAAATTATAATGCTTGCAAGAATTATAATTGAAAGAATATTTGTTATCTTAAAAACTGAGTGTAGATGCCTAAGTAAATTTGGAGAGCCACACATCCTCAGAATAATTTTTTTCTTACCTTTCTAAATTACATGAGTTTTTTCTTGCTTGATTGATATCACAAAAGAGGCAAAAGTCATAAAACACTGGTTAAACTTCAGATAAAGACATGGTGAATTGATAAGCATGATCAATATTTTAAGTAGGTGGGTATTCCATACACTTAAAAATAGTGTTTCACAAAAATCTGGGGTATGTTGCTAAATAAAAATAACATGTATCCTAAATGTTAATATTCTTGCTTTCTGAAGACAAATCTATAATGAGAACCCTGAGATTAAAATGGCACAAGGAGACAAGGTGAATGTGCACTGCTCAGAATGTGTATTTTCACATGGGCTTTTAAAACGGCCAGCTGCTCTTTCAAAGAGAACTGTTGCATCTAAACTTCATTAAGGCTTGATGATGGGTTGGGGCTATAGATGTGGAACCTTCTTGAGTTTTACAGACCCATTCTTTAATCATTTATATTCCTAACACTGAAATGTTTTCTTTAAATTTAAAATTAAAGGGAGACACAATCTGGATCAATGTTGCTCTCTGGTCTTTTAAACATAGCTGAGACTAACTTTGTTAGGAAGGAACCCTGGAGTACTCATGAGCTGAATTTTCTTTTTCTCTATTCAGGTTTCTCTGTGCCAGGTGAATGTCAAGGCTCTGGCTATATTTTCCAAGCTGCTAATTCTACACAACTTCCTGTTCATATGCATCGTGTTTAAATTTATTATTTTTTTGAATTACAGTTGTAGAAAGATGCAGAATCACAGGACTGTAGGACTGTAGGGTAAGAAATCATTACTTCTTCTTATCAACAGTGCGTAGGCCATTGCAGGTGGAAGAGCACTGCCACCACTTCTAGTCAAACAAATCAATATAGCATGAATGAAAACAAACAAGTGTTTTTATTTGTGTGGGCTTGCTACCTGGTGTGGGTAAAGTATGGTTAAATCAGAAATGCTTGGCAAGTATGTGTGTGCTGGAGCCAAACGGTGCTAACAGGATCTGTCCCACTTTTTCTGCTTCTGCTTCTTGACATCTACCTTGCTTCTAAGTACAGCCTGCCTAATTACCTACCTTGACCATTTCAAGTTGTTACTCTGTTTCACCAGAGCTTGTTCATAAAAAAATTGCTCTCCATTATTGGGATAAAAGCATGATGAGGCTGAAGTAATATATCTGATTATTTTTTTGCTGGAAGAAGTTACTTATAAGGTACTGGCTGATTTCTTGGATCTTATTTTGCCCTTCATCACTGTATCTAGATGCCAACAAATCTGAAAGTAGCTCTGAATTCACCAGTAGCTCTGGTGAAGTATAATGTGGTCAGAGGCAGAGATTTTAATTCTCATTTTGGGATCAGGGTTGTGAGTGTCTCTTTGTTTTTGGATGCCTAAAAATCCAAACAATTTGTATACTCCTAACAGAGAACACTAACAAAACTGGGTCACTTTTGGTGACCTACATCCATGCTGATTACCTATTTCATTATTGTTTGCTTTCAACCAAAGAAAATAAAATATGTGTCAGCAGTAATAAAAATTGGAAGTAGGTCAATCTACAAACCCTCTGCATCAAAACCAGAACAGAATGGATGTTTTCCAGAATAAAATGAGAAATAAATATGTAAATGAAAAGCAATTAGAAGTTTTACATTTTTAGTCAGAATGATTAGCAGATTAAATTACCTCTTCATTCAGCCCCATGTAAATTGCACCCTTGGAAAAGGGAGACACTACAGATAATTTACTTTTATCTTCCTGGAAAGAATTTGAGAATGATACTAGTATTTACTTAGCTCATTCTAAATTCTCCCTTCCGTTCAGTGGGTTTGGCAAGAAACTGTGAGCAATCAGAACAGGAACTTCAAATGTTTCAGCAAAATCTGAAAGAAGTTTCTTACAAAGGGAGGAAGAACTTTATATCTGGCTGGGCAAATATTTTTGTTTCCTGTGTGAAGGGTTTAATCTTAGCTCAAAGAGGGATCAATATAGGTCATGATAGGTTATAGTAATTGAATGTTTTAACTGTAGTTTATTGCAAATAAAATTTTAGATGTGTTCCATTGATATTTACTTTTAGGGATTTGTGTTGCAGTGCGTGCTTGCCCCGGCCCCGGCTCGGTGTCCAGCCTGGGCCTCCCGGCAGCTCCAGCACGCCTCAGCAAGTCACTTTGTGGGGGTTCGGCTCTCACAGCTGGATAACGCTGTAAGGCTGGATCGAAGAAAGAGGGGACTCTCTCTCTCTCGAAGTTTCCAGGGAACAGAGGCTTTATTCGGGGGTGGGGGGAAAGGGGGTCAGGGTGATCCCCCCAGCCACCAGGCTGGTGCCTCTGGAGAGAGACCCCGAGCCTGGGGTGGTGGGCGGATTAATACTACAATTCTGGGGTGGGTTCTAAGTTACAGATACCAATAAAACAATCCAAATACATCATGCCAAACTGAGTCACTTAAGTTCTAACAAATCCAACACAAGTTCCGGGATGGCCTGATGGCAGTCCTGCAAAGTTAGTGGCTAAAATTACTGTACTTCAAAGATAAGGATGCTAAGATGGACAAGAGGGAAATTATGCATGACAGAGGGGGTGAGACAGGGGAGAACCAATAAAAGAAAGATTCTAAGCAGGGGCTAAAGCTGTCCTAGAAACCCTTATCGAACTACAAGAAAGTTACATACTAACACAAGAAATACATCCTAAAACAAAAGGGCTTTCTAGAGTTGTGCAAGCTATGCTAATACTTAACAATAAAACCCTTCATGCTGTATTCACAGCCAAGGCCTGCACATATTATTTTTTGCAGAGTCACAGATTTGATTCTGGGAGATGAATGTGTACTTTCTACATTCAAGTTTCCAGTCTTAGCAGCACCCTTTTCTGCTGTTTTGATCTGTGAATGTCTGAAAAATACGGAGTAAAATAAATACATTGAATTTAATATCAATTTAACATGTAATAAGAAATAACAAGAAATAGTGAAATAATCCCTCTTCTTGTTATGCTCACATGCACTACTCTTACTTTTCCTATTAAACTATCTTCCTCTTGATTCTTTTCACCTTCCTTCTATTTATCTCCACAGCCCAAAAACAAGGGAATGTGTGAAAGGCAGGGGAAGACTCACCATGGTTCTTTTCAGCACTTAGAGGAAAGCTTGAGGAACTCAAGGTAAGGGCTGCATTGGGAGTGGTAATGGGCAACGCTTAGACTGTCTATTGCTGAAAAGTAGAATGATTGTGGAGGAGTATTTGTTGTAAAGTGGTGAAGAGAGGAGTGGTGGACCTTTACAATGTGTGGGAATGGTCTACTTTTTGGCATTATTGAGATGATATTGCTCTGATTTTGGTATGAGGAGTTGGTGATGTAATGTTTATGAAGATTGTCTGATGAATGCTTTAACAACAGTTCTTATATACATACTCACAGTGGTCAGGGTGGAAACACGGTGTTTATGTGGCAGGGTTTTGACAGTAACACATTGTTCTGGCATGGACACAGCTGGAGAGTGCAAGCTCTCTCCAACTTAGTCCACTGTAGGACAAGGCTGAACCTGGTGGCACCTCTGGGCAACCTTATTTAAGAAAGGAAGGAAAAAACAGCTTGAGAGAGAAGTTTGAGACAAAATGTGAGAATAGCAGACCTGCAGGCACAAAGGCCTGATAAGAAGGAATAGGTGTCCCAGTCACCAGGGCCCAGATTCCCCTGCAGTCAGTGGTGGAGACCATGGTGAGGCAGTGTCTTCCACACTGTCGATTCTGAAGAATTGCAGCTACAGCAGGGGAACATGTCCTCAAGGAACATTCAGCCCAGAAAGTGACTGCAGGAACAGGCACCTGGCAGGAGTGCTGAGCTGTATCACCAAAGTGTTTTAAAAATGGGAAGAAGGGGAATGCATGTAACGAGATTCGGACAAATATATAGGTCCTCTAAATCTTAAGATACCATTGACAAAAAAGAGATTAAACCAGATGCTCTAAATCTTAAACTGCCATTGTCAGTGAAACAAACAATGCAGTACAGTTCTAAATAACATAAAATAGAAAAATTAATAGCATTACATTAATGGGTAGATCTTTTTTCTTGGTAGTAAATGCCATAAGTAATTTTCGTGTTGCTTTGAGGTGGATGTATGCTAGCATAAATAGTTATTGAATGGGACATGGATTCATATATTATAATAGATTATAATTGCTGGCACACACAAAACACACATTAATGTTTAACAGACTCCAGGAATCATAGGTTCTGCTGACTGTGTTTCATGAAAGCTTATGCAGAAAGAGATTGCATCATGAAGTGTACTTTTTTCCCCTGGTGGAAAACCATTTAAGATCTTCATTGTTCCACCATCATAAGTACTTCTTAGGAATAATTATTGATAATTTCTCAAGCACAGTAAAGAAAGTTTAAGTTGATTATTATGAGTCATATAAAGAAAGTCTTTCTTGATAAGGTTGCTGAAATAGTTATTATTTTCTTTTTTCTCGTGTTTTTCTTTTTAGTGATGTTATTACTCTCCAGAAGTTCATTTATAAAACTCTTTTCTGTTTTGCTATTTTTAAACAAGGAAAGAAGACCAGAAGACAAGAAGTAAAAGGCGGGAATTAATTTCATAAAATATTTAAAATTACACCTTTTTGGTCAGCAATAAGCTGACCAGTAAAATAGCATCAAATGGAGCCTACAATAGCTAAATTGCTTTAGAAGTAGTTTACTAACAGGGATGAAAGATGAAAAAGACAAATTCTTTTATAAGTCTAATAAAAGAGCAGTCTTTCTATTCTAATAAAATGATTTTAGATAAACTCTGCATGCCAGTTGATGCTAGTAAGCATGTATTTCTTGACCTTGTACTTTTATAGGGCACAGACACCATACATATGCAAATAATCTGCTGAGTTAGAGAAAACAAAGCCAAACCAATCCTTTGATGGATTGTGGAAGAGCTTGTGAATGGCCTGCCATTGAATCAGGAATGTCACCGTTGTCACTTCTATGACATCAGTAACCAAACCCCATCTACCATCATTAAGACCAGACTGACAGAATATTTCAGTTTTCTGGAGAAAAAGGTTTGTTTAGTCTGGGTTTGATTTGATGAGTCAATGTATGGAGATACTTAGAAATGTTCTATTTCTCACATAAAATCCAGGTTAATATTATATGTGGTTGGAAAGGGAGTCATTGCTGAGTAATGTGTTAAATCCATCACATAAACTGTTTATGATGAAGAGTAGGAGATTTCTCATGCAGCTAATGAAGATGGATAGACAACTTCATGCTTTTTAATATTTTTTTTTTTTAAATTTTGTACATGGATGAGTAGTAAATCCACAAAATTTAGAGAAGGCCTGTTAAGTACAAGTGGCAGGTGGTGTGGTATTTTGCATTAAGTGAAAGCAATCGAGAATATCATTAAAGATGGAGGCATACGAATAGTATCAAATGGAAACTATAATGCAAGGAACAAGTAATAGGGGTAAGAATTTTGTCATGGGTTTAAAGTAACAGGCAGTGCAGAGAGATCCCAAGTTGTTGACTAAGCTTAATCCAACTGCTTTGCTATGGAGCAGAGCAACCGGATATCATGAAAGGAGAAATTTGTTGGTGAAACATGAAAGCATATAATCAGTGGGGAAATTGAATAATGGTGAGTGGTTTGGTCAAATTCATCATAACATAAAGAAAAGTTGGATAGGACTAGGTTCTTTAGAATAGCATTATCTAAACTGCTTTATAGGAGGGTCTTAATGCTGCATTCACTACACTGTCCTCCATAAACAAGCAATAAATGTTGGTATTAATTGGTAAATTGTACACATAACCTCTTGGTGCAGATCATGGTTATGGGCACTTCAATATTGTAAGTTTTCTCTGCTAACAATCACATCTGTCTTCTTTAGCTGTTGTAGAAGTAGAAGGCTTGATATGAAAGTCTGAAGCCAATAGCAAAACTTACCTTGTTTTCAGTTGGGATTGCTTCTATTTAGGGGTTTATTAAAATGTTGAATTTGAATTTGGCTTGCATTTTTGAATATCTGCCACTTCATCACTTCTTAAATGCTAAATATGAAGGAGACACAAAAATTTGTTTTCTTTTGTTTCTGAGGGGCTACATTTCTGCAGCTGGACCTGAACTAATGGGCATGAGAAGGAGTTGTAGGCACTCAGTCTTACTGCTAAACCCATGTTTTCTAATATACTTGACAGTCTGCTCATGAAAATGCTTTCTGCCTCATGAAAGTTTTAAATTGCTGAGTCTGAGAAAAACATCTGTATTGTGTTGGTTTTTTAAAGACTGAAATTGATTTGAGTACTGGGTTATCGTTACCAATTTGTTTGTATTAGATTGCCTGCACCTATCTAAGTATATATTTCTTTCAATCCTCTCACCCATGACTTCCTGTTACAATATAAAGTTTTTAAAATTACTTTAACTTAATTAGCTGTTGAGACTTGTCCTTCGTATTCTCATCCTCTTGGTTTCCCTTCTCCTTTTCCTTAAAGGAGAAAAAGAGAAAAAGGCAGCTGAAAAAACCTGCTTCTTTAAGCAGAATATCTCCTCTAGTTCCAGATTGCACTAGGGAGGAAATAATCTAACTTGCTCTTTACTGTAAAGAAGAAGAAACTAAGACCTTGCACAGTATTTCATCATTCACTGATGTAATGGGAAGAATGCTCTGAGAGTGCCTTTTATTTTTAAATGAGATCATCAGTCCATAAGCACAATGTGTCAGGACAAGGACAACCCTACTGGACAGTGCTACTCTTGACCCACTTCTTGCATGTTTCCAAATAGTTTTGAATGTGTATTCTCCAAATAACTTTTTGCTTGTTTGCTTTTGGTTTTGTTTTAGAAATCACTGCATTTTAGAATGTGTAAGTATTGGAAATCTCATACTTGGAGTATTACAGGTGTTTCTGATTTTAAACAAATTACATGTGATTTTAACACTTTATTTTAGAGAGTTTAATTAAAACACATCTACATTTTATCTGTAGCCTCTGTAGAGAGAATATTATATTGACATTTCTTTTCATTATCAAGTTTTCATGGTACAGTCCAGTCCATTTTTTTAGATTTTTCCTCTCCTCTCCTCTCCTCTCCTCTCCTCTCCTCTCCTCTCCTCTCCTCTCCTCTCCTCTCCTCTCCTCTCCTCTCCTCTCCTCTCCTCTCCTCTCCTCTCCTCTCCTCTCCTCTTCCGTTCTTGCATTAGATGCTTTTTGGGGGGAGAAGGGGAGGGATGTTATTCCCTGTAGCCTGCTTGTCAATTTTTTTTGAGTTTAATGTAAACTAAATAACATTTAGATACTACAGAAGCTTTCAGACCTCTGACGTTGAAGAACATCAATTTGCTTCAAGACCTGAATCAGGAAATTATTGATTAAATGCTAACACAGGACATATATTAGAAATTTAGAAAACATAGCACCTGAAATTTATGCTGGTTGTGCTACTTTTTAAAGACAGGATGAGTTCAAATATTTTAACATCCTTTTTCATCTAGAAAGATAAACAAGTTACAGTGGCAGCCATTTGTTGTGTTGAAAGTAAAATCAAGTAGCAACATCAAGAAAAAACTGAAATTTCTGTTACTAACAGATCAAGTGTACATCCCCAATAGAAAATCTTAGTACATGCCTCCTCAATAATTTCCTGAGTCAAGGTAGAATGTAAATTTTGAAGCTACACTACAGAAATTATCTCTGTTTGGGCTTTTATCAACCAGATTATCATTTAAGCACCGCCCTTGAAAATTAGTGTCTTTTCTGACTCCATGAAAGCATCAAAAGAATCTTAATCTAATAAGTGCATGATGCACTGTGGTGGGTTGACTTTGGCCTCGTGTTGCCCACCAAAACAATCTGTCATTCCCCTTCTTAGGAGGGCATGGAGTTTGCTCTGTAACCACAAATGCTCACTCCACCCTATCCCTGCTTCATCCCCAGCCTTCCTCTTAGCTATTATTGTTGAGTCAAAGCCATAAGGTATGGAATATTCCTAATATCCCTGTGGTCAGTTTTAGTCTGCTGTCCTGGCTATGTCCTCTCCTAAGTTCTTGCCCATCCTAGACTACTGTCCCTTGGAGGATTGTTAGTGAGACATTGCTGATTCTTGCCAGCACTGTTCAGCAGTATCCAAAACACTGGTGTTTTATCAAAACCTTTCCAGCTACTAATGTGCAACACTGTGTGGACTGCTGTGTGGAAAATTATCTTCATCCCAGCCAGAGACAATATCTGCACAGATAGAAAAATGTCTGTAGCCTGTTACACATTTAAATTTTTTGTGAAACTTGCTTAAATCTACTTGAACAAGAAAAACTGAGGAAACACTTGTGTCCTGCTTGATAGTTGCCCCATTCTTTTGTCTTCCACTAATTTAGGTAGGGCCTTCCTTAATTGACCAACATGGTAGATTTTTTTGAGTATGGTATGTGTTTTGAACTTTTCTAGCGAATGCCATTCTCTGCTTCCATCAAAAAAGATGAGTACTCTTGCACTATTAGGCCTTCTTGTTAGCCAATTTAACTTGCAGTTTTCTGTTAACTAATATTAGCAGAAATTGTTCAAACTTTAGACTCAGTTGTCTCAGATTATGGTATAGTGCCAATTACACTCTCAGTTTATGTAAGTTGCTTATAAGAAAATCTTAATAAAATCTTTATTGTGAAATAAAGTTCCTTGGCATATAAAACTCAAATGGAAAAGAAATATCTTAGTTGAAACTTTCCAGGTTCTTTAAGATGGTACAGTTGGCATTGGGCAAAAAAGGGTGAGGCACTCCCAACTGTAACTGTGTCTCTGCCTCAGAGATACTCCTTTGCTTCAGCTGTGTGGAGTTTTCTGATCTTTGCTGCAACTGTAAATGAGTCTAGGTTTACATCTGTCTTGTTTATTAATCAAGTCAGCTGTTTGCTGTGCCAGCTGCTCTCTCCTTCAGGAATGTTTCCTGTTCAGAGTAAGAAATAAATTGTGTTGTGTCTACCTATATTTGATTTTGAAATCCTGATAGTTTTAATTATTTAAGCAGATATTCATTAAGTCATACAATTGCAAAGTAGTGGGCAGCATTTGGTTACTTAAGCAGAGGTATACAAGATTTTTTGAAATGAGCTAGAGTAGCCTTATAGTTACCCCTGACCTGAATTACCACTACAATTAATGTTTACACAATAAATTGCTTAAGCCATCCACAGGTCAAAGAATGGCTCACTTTACTATCTATTCAATTCTTCCTGCACATCAGTGCTGTAATAATGATTATTATTTTAAAAGCTATAAAAATAATTTTATGGAAACCAAGTGGGGGAAAACAATACAAAAGCTAGCAGCCATTCACCACATCTATTTCCCAAACCCACTTAAAAATAGAGATGATTTTGGAAAAATCTTTCATATCAGGGCTTGGGCTCTGGATGTATAAGATTATTTTTCAACAATATAAGGTGCATAAGTGCCTTTTCATTGCATGAAGAAAGCATGCCTGCTGGCAAATGAATCATATTATAAAAATTGATTGTATCCCAAAAGGGAAAAATGTTATTGAAGATCCAATGGCCTGGGATGATACACCATTGATCATTGTAAGAAATACTTCCAGAAACTGTTTTTAATCTTTCCGCCAGAGCATTAGCAATTATTCTTTAGCCCATGGTGAGTAATGACTTGAGTTTCCCAGTTTCCCAATCGATAAAACATTTACCCTACTGCTACAAATGTGCTCTTCGCTTAGACAAGCAGAATTTTTCTTCCAATTACTCTTTTTTTTTTTTTAAGTGTGACCTCATAAAATGTTTTTGACCATATTTCAATGTTTTTTAAAGAAAAGGAACAATACTTTCCCTTCCATGTAATTTACCTCCATTTCTTCATTGTGTTTTGAGAGATAAGTCATTAACTTGCACAGGATTCTGGCTCTTCCTGGATTGATTAGTGGATGCTCTGTCCTATTTCCTCAAAATTTGAAGTAATGGATGTAACTAAACTGCCACTTATGTTTTTAGCTTAAAAAAGAAAAATTACACAAAAAGATAATAACTTCCTTCCAAAAGTGTTTCATGTTTCTTAAACAAATGTGTGAGTTGCCTTTGCTTCATCCTATTCTACGCACACACGCAAATTAAAAAATCTGTCATATTGTGGCTAATAGAGAACAACCACCAAGCACAATTCCAACAGGCTAATAAATAACTTTGCAGCAAGTCAGATCTGTTGAAATATAAGGATAGATGCCCATAAATACTCTTTGATGATTGGAAAGTGAATTTTCAATCAAGATTTTCTTCCCCCATGTTTGCATATTATCTCTGTACAAAACATACACAGACACCTAATGTAAAAAGTTCATAGCCATTTTTTCATATTCTATATGCCTTCCACTTAGAACAAGGTGTATTTTACTGCCTTTATTAGAAGCTTCAACTCTCACATTTCTACACTGAACTCTGAGATCTTAAAAGGATCAAGTTACTTATGTGCTTCAGTGGATTTAATGGAGAGATGAAATTTCAGACCATAAACATCCCTGTGAAAAGGGAGGTAAACAAATAATCCAGACTGTGCATACTCTGGGACTTGTGTTTGTTCTTAACCAGAGCAAATAGCAAGAGGAGACTTGAGGGAAGAGTTGGAGGATGAAAGGTAAATAGATTGTAGAGACGTATTGGCAATTCAAAATAGAAATCCAAACACTTGGCTATAGTGGGACAGAGTAGACTCTACAGACTTCATAGATTTAAATTATCTGGAGGTTCACTCCAAGAAATTAGGATTGCATAGGTCGTGTTCCTTGCAGAAAAAGTAGACTACTGATTTATGACTTTACATATAGAGACAGACAAATTATAGCAAACACATTAAACAAATAGCTGGTTGGAACTAAAATCAGGGGTAAAGTGACCTAGGAGAGTAGGAAAGGTGTACTGGAACTACAAATGTCTCTCCCCCTCACCATTCACAAATTTTCATCTGCTACACTGGGACAGGAACAGGGAGTGTAGTAACCATAATTTGCGACTGGAAACCAGTCAGCCAACCTCCTATAAACTACCAGTGTGAGAAAGAAGGAACTGCATGTATTTAGCACAAGTGGGACAATATGCATATTTTGTCATTCACATCTTACTATTATTATTATTTACATTGAAAGTGAAGGGCTGATGTTTTACACTATGGAGCTGTTGTATTTTCTTATAACAAGCAGTAAAATGCCAAAAAGCAAAATGGCTGAAACCACATTGCTATTCAAAATATAATATCGAAGGCTGACCATTTTATAAACCTTTTTCTAGGCTAATCATTTGCTACCATGGTAAAAATTAACTTCTTGTGATTTGTGCTGATTTAATAAATAGCAATCTGGCCAAGCTCCACAGAGTAGAATTGCCTAAGAGTTAAAGACAATATGAAGTTAGGATGCTTTCACAGGTTGTGCTGAAGTACTGATTGTTTATCCTGGTTGCCATGAATCCTGGGAGTCCATAAGGAAGTCAGAGTTGCTCACCCAGTCTTGTTCCCTGTGCCTTGATTAATCTGGGGATAGATGCACAATTTGCATACCTGCTCCTCTGATCAAGGTAACGTGCACAATTCTAAAGACAGTTCCTCATGCCATCTCTTTATCTGCCTAGCTGAATCTCAGATGCTAGCCTTCCAACCTGTGTCTGTGAAATTGATATGGTAGGAATCTATTTTTAAAATGCCTGTGGACACTACGGTTCTCACAGCTAGCATGCTAATCGAACTTTGCAGCATTTCCAGCAGAGGAATTCTGTCTATTAAACTTTGTCTAGAAATTACTATAGTCCAGTATGGTCCTGGGCAATGGTACAAGGTTTTAGGTCTACTGTGTTGCTTTTTATCATGGTTTGACACCAGCTGGCAAAAAAAGTACTACACAGTTGTTAACTCACTTCCCACCCATGCACTGGGGATAGGAAAAACATTCAGAAAAAGGTAAACCCTATGATTTGAGACAACGGTCTTTTAACAACTGAATTAAAGCTACTAAAAATAAAAACAAAAATAAAACCAATAAAATTAAAAATTGAAAAGAGAGAGGAAAAATACCCAAGAGGAACACGTGATTCAGAAGTCAATTACCCAGCACCCGCTGAAGGATGCCCAGACTGTCTCCCTCTTTGCCAGTTTCCCCCAGCTTATACACTGGGCACAGCATTCTGTGGAATTAAATGCCCCTTTGGCCAGTTTCAGCCAGCTGTCCCGCCTGAGCTTCCTCCTGGTTTCTTGTGCACCTGCTGACTGGCAGAGCATGGGAAACTGCAAAGTCTTTATACTACTGAGCAGCAACTAAAGTATCAATGTGTTATCAACATTATTTTTGTACTTAATCCAAATAAAGCTCTGTACCAGGTAATAGTAAGAAAATTAACTCAATCTCAGCCTAAACCAGAACATTCTGTACCCCTAAATAGCCATACACATAACAGGCAGACTGAAGGTTCTACTGAGATATTATTTTAACTAAACTAATCAATCAA
This sequence comes from Phylloscopus collybita, assembly GCA_027886175.1. Classification (NCBI taxonomy): domain Eukaryota; kingdom Metazoa; phylum Chordata; class Aves; order Passeriformes; family Phylloscopidae; genus Phylloscopus; species Phylloscopus collybita. The sequence continues at coordinate 5,865,564 of JAJNNQ010000029.1, forward strand.
AATAATGTTTGGGTATGGTGTTCTTTGAATTTTGGTTTGGGAGATTTTTGTTGGGATTTTTTTGTTGGTTTTTTTACATGACAAGAGTCTCCTCCTATCCAAAGTTTAGGCAGCACTGAAATTAGAGAAAAGAAACTTAGTTTCATTTTTCTTTCTATTTTGAGGTGTACCAGTATCATTATTTGTAGTTGTATTATCTGGTGTCCTTTAGCTCAAGCTGGAGAATGTGGTGTTATTTAAAGTTTGTACTTCAAAATCCAGAGAAAGCTTGTATTTAATGCTCATAAATTTCTTTAGCAAATCATACCTATGGGAAGCATCACCTGGTATAGGCCGAGGTCAAACGTTGCTTTGTAAAAGCTCTTTGCTTCTGCTTATATTGACTCAGAACACATACCAGTAAAGGATATATGTCTTCACTTGTTCTCATTCCTTGTCGCCCCGAGGAATGAATACAGACTTAAGAAGTCCCAAAGGGTCTTCAGGTTGATGGGAATGTGCTGAGCTACCTATTCCCCGGAGAAGAAACAGACAACGTTTGGAAGCAGTGACATATTTTGGTTCATTCAGAAGATATCCTGAACTGCGACAACCTTGTGCTTCTTCAAAAGAAAGAATTTAATGTGTGGGTTTTTGGGGGGGGTTTGTTGTTTTTTTTTTAATGTAGATGAATATGAAGGTATGTGATACAAAATTTCCACAGAAGTGTAAATGGACAGCTAAAACCACAGCTCCTGAGAACAGTATTACCAGTCTAAATTATTTTATTCATTTGAAGACAGTCCGTAGAGGCTTAGAGAGGCATCTGCTTAGAGTGACGAAATCTATTTTCATAGAAGAATACCTCACTATTACCCAGAAGTGATTGGTAAAGATGTATTCTGATGTGTGAAATGCAGTTCTGGCCTCCATTTAGTTTTTGCTGCAGTGGCAATAGCTGTAGTGAGGCTGAGGTCTGGATCTAACACTTCAGCAATGTCCCTGTGAAATAACTGACCAGAAAAGTTCCAATTAAGAGGGTCAGCTGCTGGGTTGGATAGTCATGTTGCATGTCCCAGAAGCAAAGCTGCTGTTGACAAGTCTGCAGGGCCTGACTCAATATCATCTTTCCATTTCAGCCTAAGCAGTATTTCCTTATACTTTTTTCCCCAAATGTCATCTTTCTATTTTTGCAAGTAAGAACTTGGGCACAGTGAGATGCATCAGTGGAGAGACTGGAACCCAAATGGTCTAGAAAAGTCCAAAGACTGGCCTTTAGATGGCAGTGTGTACCTGTTGAATAGGAATTATGCCACGGGGTAAATCTGTGAAGCAGAAACAATTTTCTAAGGTGGAACTATGACAAGGTTATATTCTTGGACTAAAATGAAGTGGAGATCCCACCTAAGATCCCACCTTATCAGAATTTCATTGTTGTCTGGCTGCTGCTGGTAAAAAGTTAGTAAACAAACAGGATTGGTACACTTAAGTTTTTTCCTTCTAAGTTTGAAGAACATATATTGAAACTTTTTAGTTGGATTTAGCAGAGAAAACCTAGATTAATAGTTGCTTGTGATACATTTTTACCTCTCCCTACTCTTTCATGCAGAGATGCTACAAAGGGTTCAAGTAAGTTAATATTATATTTACATGTGATGTGAAAAACAGATATCTTGCACCAAATTCTACCTTTGGACAGACAAAGCCATCTGGGAGGGAGATTCATAAATACGTATAAACCCAGGGATTACCATGTGCACTTAGCAGCAAAAGACTTAGTCTAATTTATAGTCTGTTTGTGCTTTGAGGAGGAGAAAAGGGCTACTTTTTTGTGTCTTCGAAGGTAATTCAGACTGTTGCTTTTAATATACACTGTATTTGTGCTGTACATAAATCTCAGCCTATTTTGTTTAGCTTCCAGTTTTATTACATGCATATTGTGAAGGCCATTTGTTTTTTTTGAACAGCTGACATTTTCTTGCATTCTGTATTGTCACTAATAATGGGCAGAGTGGAGGTAAGATCTGCACAGAAAAAGAATTGCTCAGTAAATTTTACGTCACATTTTATATAAGCCATATACATTTTTCTAAGTGAGTTTCTATGAAATCTTTGGGGGAATATTTGAATACTTGTGAGAAATTTCTCATCTGTCTGTAAAACAAAATGAATAGATATTTAGAATTCTATTTTAAATATACCAATATACAACTGAAGACTTAAATGTACATAATATATATAAATTCCACTCTAAAAAAATGAGATTCTCAGGGTTAAAAAGTGTAATTTATTTCTGAACAATCTTTGGAATGCATATACCCCAGACAGGAATTTCTAGTTCTGCTTGTCAAAGAAGACTCCAAGAATTGCTGATGTGACCAAAAAAGAGTAGCTTACTTCAAATCATTAACAAATATGTGAGAATTCATGATTATACAAATGTTTATCAACAGTGCACATGGGTAATCTTAAAACTCACCAACAGCTAGCAGATAACTGCAGCAGATAAGGACTCACATGACCCCATTTTTTCCCTGAACTTTATCTTTGTTCAAATAAAAGAAGCTACATTGTTTACAAATGCTTTATACCTTATGTCCTGTAGCTGTGATGATCTAAGGATTAGAGATACTGTGTAAGATGTACAGACCTGTCCGCATGGGCCATACTATGACAATTTTTGTGAAATCATTATCCAACTCAAGAATATTTGTTGGCAAATATTAATAATAATACTTTAATATTAATTTGACTTTTATACAGACCAGAAAAAAATTCTATTCCTGTTTTTATTCACTTGAATAGTGAACTCCTCATTGGTTAAAGTGGTGAAGGATTTATCATTAAATTACTGGGGGATTTATCTTACTCTCACAAATACTGAGAAAAACATTGGTGAATTTAGGGAAACCTGATGCAACTTTATAATTTATTAAATTAGGCCATCTATTTTGATTTATTATTAATAAATTCCAGGGCAGTGGCCTGCAATATGATCTAATGCCAACCAGAATTTACATTTTTTAATTTTAACATTTTAACATAACTTTAACATTTTCAGTATACAATTAAACTCTCCCTAGACTTCTCTTTGCTGTCTGACATTCTGCCTTGGGTATTTACCTACTATGTGTGCCTTTGGAAATGGATGTATTTTTATAGAACCTATCACCATAGCTATGTTAAGAAGGAGTAGCAGTAACTGTAATGCACCTGCCCATATAACAAGATACAGAAGCTCTTAGAATCTCAGGAAGGGGATAATCTCTTCTACAGCAGTGAGTGAGAATCACCAGATTTTTTTTTTTCCTACTATAATGCTTCAGGTCAAGAATTCTTGATGTCAGTACCTGTGCAAGTAAAATTAAAGGATTGTGGATGTATCTGGTTTAAATTACTTACTCTCCAGGTTTGTTTAGGGCAGTTTTCCAGAGCTGAGGTTAAACAGCAACCCAAAATCCAGGGTGGCCTACATTGTAGTCTTCCTCTTAATATACTCTTCAAGTACAAGTTTTTTTGGAAAGTTGTGTTTAGCTCTTGTCAATATCTTTTTGCAAAGGTTAAAGTTTGTACTATGTATTTTACTAGTGTTATGTTTTGGGTTGGTTTTGTTTTTTCTGGTTAGTGATTATTATTATTATTATTATTATTATTATTATTATTATTTTATCACTGATGTAATCTGTTCTAAATCGTTGTAGAAACAGTACATGTGATTGCTGCTTCCTCTGCACAAAATCTTAATTGAACCTTTCAGTAGCTCTGTCTCATTACGCTGTGGGAGGGAAACTGCGAGAAGCTCTTTTAAAAATAGATGATCAGGAACTAAATAAAGTCAAATGAGACAAACACTGTATCTGGGAACTGTTTATTGGTAAAGAAAAATATAAAATTGAGTTACACTACTAAAGAGGGCTAGAGAAGACAGAGCAAGAGGAAGAAAAGTGGGAGAGAGAGAGGGAGGAGGCAGAGGGAAAAGAGGGCGCTACCAGCAGAGCCAGGCAGGGCCATGTCCATGTCCCGGGCGGGGCTGTGCCCGCTGCCGGCCTGGGCACGGCTCCTGCGGCCACGGGCGGCCGGACACGAGGCCAGAGGGGATCGGGCAGGAGCTCCAGGAGCCCGGCAGGGCCGCGGCTGGATGGGCGCTGGGCTGGCTCGGAGGCAGGGACAGGGATGCTGGGATGGAGCAGGCAGGGCTGGTCAGGGACACAGCGAGGCAGGACAGACACCAGGACGAGCAAGAGCCAGCCAGGGCAGGAGGGCCAGAGGGCAGGCTGGGGCCAGGGTAGAAGGGGCAAAAACAGGCTAGGGCCAGGGCAAGAAGCAGACCTCAGCAAGCTGGAGCCAAAGCAAATACACAAGACTCAAAAAGCCCCATCTGAAAGCAAATCTCAGAAAAGCCCCCCAAATCACTAAACCTCAAAAGCAAAAGCACAGTCTCAATAAAGCCCCAAGCTAAAAGCCCACACTCAGAAAGCAAGTTTTGAAAGGGTACCCAGGCTTGTGACACAGTTGCATTTTGTGCCCCTGGCTCCCCCCAAAGCCTGTCGGCTGACTGGAGACCATTGGCCCAGTCCGGCCTTTCGCCGTCTGGTTGGAGAAGCCCCTCTGAGTTCAGTGTCTCCTACTGACTGTCCCATGGGAGGTGTTGCCAGGTGAATCCTCACAGAGATAAGGCTTCTTCCAGTTGACTCCTTCATGTGGCACACATTCACCTCTCTTCACATGCCTCTGACAAACATTATTGAAAAATCGAAATTAAACTGGCTCCTCACAAGCTCCGAGTAAATACAAAATTATAAGGTTCATTTAATTTGGCCAATAGTTATCTTCTTCAGTAGCATCTTTGACATAGTGTTTAAAGCATTACTGTTGCTCAGCAGTGAGGCAAACTGTAAAAATTTTGACTAATGCCTAAATACCTAAAAAAACGCCAACACCCCTAACATCCAAATATCATCATGTTATTGATACACCTTGAACTACATATGTATGCAATTTTGTATAAGTTCACCCTACAACACTTGAAAACAAACAGAGCTACTGGCAGTCTAATAGATTTTGAGAAATTAAAGTGAGAAAAAGCTGTGCAGAGGGCTCTGAAATCCAGAATACAGTCTGATTAATTTAGTTCTTACTCAACAATAATTACTTATTAGATTTTGCAGCCCTTTGTCTTTTCTCATTCCTCTGATACAGTTCACATGTGACACAAGCTTTAATACGGATCTTTGCTCACTGCCATGCAAACACACCCTCTTGGCTTATGGACAAACAGTTTTACAGGGTCTGTAGAAAAGAGTGTGCAATTTGAAAGCAAGTGTTCTGTTACTTTTCATTGATGGCAATTATTCCTCATGGAGTACCTCCTGTTTCAGTGTGAATCCAGACAGAAACAAGCACAACAAAGGGAACTAGGCTAAGAAGACAATTAGCCATAATTTACTGGTAGCCAGTGTGGTATTAGCTCCGAATATTTGGGGTTGTTTTAGAGTGTGATCCAAGTGGTAGCTGGAAAGCTGCTTTTGATACGCATGATGTATATGGAAGTACCTTGCCTCCTGCCATTCCAGGGAATCCAGCTTATTAACTCTTCTCACCATGACTTTGTGCCATGTTGTAAAGTGCTGTTGCTACAATGCATCAGCTAGATGGAGGAGAGGGGCTATGCTGGTGGTAAAAATATTCCCTTCTGCAAGCTTCAGTACTACTTCAGTACTGAGGAGCTGCAGACAGCCTCTGAGGGACAAAATCTCCAAAAAACTATTGATGAAGGTCTTGGGTCTCCCTGGTTTCTGAAATATATTTCAATCAAGTGCATACAGAATGGATCAGTTCTTTATTTTTTCCAAAACTGAATATGCCTAGACTCATATTTTGTCTTTAATATTTGCATTAATGTTGTTTCATCTAAGAAAATTATTTAAAATAGATATAGGCCTGCCATATGGTATGTTAAATGATGCAAGTAATCTCATGTGATATTGAACTCAAAATTTATGTTATGCAAACTTTGAGGGAGACAGAAGCAATTAAAACTGTAGTTAAAATACATCTTTGGAATTCTCATCAAGCGTAGTGCTTCTCTTCTAACATGAGTGCAAGTAGTTCTGACTCTTACAACCATCACCACAGATAAATAAACACTCATTTTGAGTGAGGACAATTCAAAGCAAATTTAATCCTTCAAAGGGCTAGCTTCCTCCAAGTGGATTATGCCATATTCTTTGAGTACACCAGGAGCCCCAGACTATACAACTGTCTATTCACTTGTATCTGGACTATCATAACTTAAATGAACTCTTGCTGAGTTGCAGGTTTCTCTTGCTTTTAATGATTACTACCTTCTGGTCCTCACCTGAAGTAACCAGTAACATGAAGGAAGGGGTGTTTTGTAAAACAGATGTCTGAGTGACCTGAACATGCTCTGTCATGCTTTTAGAGAAAAATAACTTGTGCTCCTTGCTTCAGTAAGGGGCAGAGTAGGTTCAATTATTGTCAAATTGAAATTGATTGCTTTCTGACTTTGTTTCTTGCTCTACTGTGCATTTAAGGTCACGGTTGTGTCATATTTGAATGTTAACCTGTACTCTTTAAAAATATTATATTCTGCCTAGTTTTGCATTTGAATTTATGTACAATAAAGCAAATAGTTGATGAGAGAAGAGTTTGGGACAGGTTCTAATGTTTTTTGTAGCAAAATGCATATGAGTAGAGGTACTAAATTTCTGCTCCAATTTATGAGGTCAGTGGGAATACCATCTCTTTGTCACGACATAATTTGAAAAACTTCCTGCGGACACACACTTATTCCAAGGAAAGACAGAAAAGACAGCTATAAACTGTTTGAAAAAAGATAAAGCCAAGGTGAAGCACATTTATGTATTTTCAAGAGATTATATCTAAAGAACTTTTTCTTTCTGCCAGCATTGTACTATATTTACATAGAAACTATTCAGGCACATGTGTTTTCAAAGAAGTTGTAATTTCCTGTCAGACTTTTTACAAATCCTTTCTAACAGCTGTAGACGGAAATCCAGCTACTCTTGCAATGAATGACCTTCAGTGTGTAGATCCCAGAGAGTAAACAAACATTTACTCTACAGAGGAAGCCCTGCTGTGAATGTAACATTAACATTATACTCCTCCACTGGTTTATTAGAAACTAATCCTATTTTTGCACTGCAATTATGACTTCTTGAAAACCAAAGCATTTTTGTGGTAAGCCAATCCTACTAAGACTTCAACATACAAGATTGATGGTGTTAGTAATGAAGATTACGTTAGACAGAGGTTGACAAGATATGACTTTTGTTTTTATGTGCATGTTTTGTTTAGACAGTATTTGTTTTACCTTTCAGAGCATTAGTTTCCATAAATTCCCTATGTTTTAATTGCATAAGCAATATTTTTAAACATAGCTCTTACACAGAAGTGTACATTAAATATTTGTTCAGCTGATTAAAACAGTTCTACATTTATTTAATGTTTGAACAGTAAACAGTTTGTTGAGGACTGAAATGTATTCTTACACATACACATACACATATTCAGGCCTCATTAGATGGGTTCCTGTTGTGAGGGTCCTTTACTGAGGTGATACTAGGCATTACAGACCCTCAGAAAAACTTTCCTTTAGTAAGTGTTTCAACCTCTGCTCTCACTGTTAGTAGATGTCACTTTGTGAAGGGCAACACAGAACTTCTTTCACATCAGTGGAAAAATTTTCAATGTAAAGGGAAAGGGTCTCTTGTCTCAATAACATTGCAGATGTAGTTCTGCTCTACACAGTTATGTCCTTTGCACTGTACCCTTTCCACATGCTGTTTAAACAAGAAAGAAACTGAAAAGTCATCTAGATTACTTGGAAAAATTCTGTGTTTGATACTGGCTGTACACAAGAGATTAACAGTTTGGGAGCAAATGTTTCCTTTCACACACCTTTGTTAAAGTGATGAGGAAAACATGATAAAGAATTTTCTGTATTGTTTGTTTGTCCAGGAAAGTTTAAACTGCAATTTTAGTTTTAAAAACTAACATTATAAAAATCTTTCCGTGATGTACAGCATTTGGTTTGAAACGCTTTCTGAATTATGTATATGAAGTAAGCAAATACATAGAGTATTTCCCTACCTGTTTCAAGTCTGTACAATCAACTCAGCCATGGAGAACATGAAGGGTTCTTTCATCCTGTCCATTCCAAGAAATAATAAAAATTCTGCTATATATCTAGTCCTTGAGTACTCCGTGATTAACACCCATCCAGCTCCACACTTTTTGGTGGATTACATAGTAAGTTTGATAATGTCCTGGTGTCACACAAAGCACCAGTATTCCATATGCCTGAATACAAACCAGCTTTCTCACTTCTGGCTATATTGGCTCCCTGTTGGTTGACCTATCAGGAAGTAAAAGCAGTAAAACTTCATTTATATCCCTTAAATTAGTGCTTGCCAATTTAAGCACTGTGTGAATGGTATGATGGTAGAGTTGATAGCAATTTCAGCTTTTTAACATTGTTGAATTTAAGTTAAAAACCTAATAAGAGCCTTGGCTCAATGTTTTCTCTATTGCAATCAGTTAGCCCTATCATAGAGTAATTTAGTTTGGATGAGACCTCTATGTGTCATTCAATCCAACCTCATTGAAGCTGGTTCAGTTAAAGCAGGTTGCTCATGGTTTTGTTCAGATGAGCTTTGACTATCTCCAAGGATGGAAATTCTACAATGTCTTTCAGCATATGGTCCAGTGTTTGACTCTTCTCATGCTGTAAAAATTTTGCTTATGTGAAAAGCTACTATTTTCCTACATTTTTTTCTGCTGGCTTTTACTTTGTGCCTATGAGCCTAATATTAACATATAGCTGTGATCTAATTTGACGGCTGCAGATGGAAATTAGATGACTTCTGTTCCTAAGGCTGAACAAACCCCTGCTCTCTGAGGCTTTTCTCTTGCCTAACCTAACCACCTAATCCCCATGGTAACGGGACATGCTTCTGGATGTCCACACCTGTCTTGTGCTGAGAAGCCAGAAATTGAATACCTGCTCAGATGTAAATAAGAAAATACCACTGGGAAGGGAATAGTCACTTCCATTGACATGGTGGTTGTGGTCTTGCCAATACAGACCACTTTGCTTTACTTGCTTTAGCAACTTGTTTTTTCTGAACCACTATACACAGACATAATAAAAAATCCTAAATTCTTCTCTGACACATGTTGGAAGGAAGACAGTTCAGAAAACTGTGTGAAGCAAGGCAGTGGCTGATACTTTAACAGATGTGTGTTGTGTTGGTATGAGTTTCTACCTCTCTGCTGATATGATTGATATTTTTGATGTGATGTTAAGAGCTTTGTTATTTGTGAAGTCAATATTTATATATTATCTTCTCCAAGAACTGCTGAAGTTACAGCACTTGCTGTAACTGGACCTGTGCATTGTGGCTAGAATGCCATGATATTGCGTCCCTGGGTGCTATTTAAAATTTTTTAAAGGTTCGACATGTAGGCAACACTGCAGAAAAGTTTATCACTGAGATACTGATGAAGGACAAATAATGTAATGCTATATCGAGTATCCTTGAAACACAATCAACTCTACCATGGAACATGCCCTGCTTTTTTACTCTTTTAGACCTACCACTTGATTAAGTAGCCTGCTTCAGGAGTATCTGACAATGGTTGGTTCCTGATCTAGAAGATCCAGAATAATCAGCAGTGGCATTATTTTATGATAGTTACTGCAAAGTAGGTGTGTGCATACAGTAATTTATGTGGGAAAAAATGCATAGAAAAGGTGTGAACAATTTCTATTTTGAGCTAGCAGCATTTTATACTCAGAAAGGTAAGAGAGAGTAAAAGGTAGATATGACAGAGAGCTATTTGCTCTTTGTTTGTATCTGATTTAGTGATATGTTGTTTTAAGCCCCTAATTGTAAACAACAAATAAAAGAGGCAGGATTGATAACTTTATGGGCAATTAGTGTAAAAGGGAAAAATTGCCCCCTCAGTATGTTGTGATCACTTCTGTGAGGTAATATTTAGTGACCTTCAATGTATATGCAAAGATAATGCAATAATAGGAAAAGATTTATAATAAATACTAAAATAGTAATTTTTAAACTACATCAATCCAATTTTCCTCCATGATAAAATCCACTTTTTAATGTATTTTTATGATGCCAAGACTTCAATATTGTTAAAAGCCTCTCTGCATACATGTGAAGTAAAGTGAAATTTTTTGATATAAAATAGAAGATGACATCTAATGTGATGTGTCCAATTCACACAGTAACTTCAGGGACTGTTAGGACTGTTTGCCAAGAGACAGAAAGTAGTCACAGGCTTCAAATGCTAGTGGAAAAAGAGTAAGAGGAACTTAATAAGAAGATCCAAATACTTGAGAAACAGAGCAGAAATGATGCCTTTTTTAGCATTGGAAAATGTAAGACTTGTGCCTTCCTAGGGTAAATAGTTGCCTGGACTTCTTTAATGAGTGATTTTTGATGGTGTAAAGTGTTCAATTTTGAAAGTAAAATCCCTGTTAGATGTTGCATTCAAACCCTTTATAAATTATTCTGTCAGAAAAAGTAGATATTCTTAGACATATGTCCATCTGATACTTAGTTTTCAAAGCCTCAGCCTATGTTCTGGTTAGTCTTGTGGTCAGTGATAAAGGACAGCAGTTATATCACATGTGATGTGGACAATTGTGAACAACAAGGGAATGAATCAAGGTAAACATTGATGCAGAGTGCCATTAATAGAATTACTCATATAAAGAAATTGCTAAATAGGAGCTATTTGTGTGCTCTATTATTTCTTCAGACTTAGGGTACAGACATCCAGTGTTTAATAATTCTGAAGGACCAAGTGAGAACTTTGATTTTTGACTCTAGCTAGCTAGCTAGCTAGCTAGCTAGCTAGCCTCTATCTCTACCTGTCTAAAATCTCCTAAAAATACTCTTTGCTTTTTGAATGAACAAGCTAACAATGTGTGCAGAGTCTCGTCTTTTTTGAAGAACACTGGAAAACTTACCTGCCTATGGTTTACAGGTGGAAAAAATCAATTTAAATCAGTTCACGATGAAGATTTAGCTCCAAGGAGCATGACTTGAATAGCAGTTCTTAATGCACTATTAGCATCTCTAGATACAACTCTGCAGAAAAAATTCTATGGAATTTTTTGGAGTGGGTTGGGTTGGAAGTGACCTTACTTACAGTGGGAGGGACTCTGCCTCCACCAGTCCCCATCCTGTTGTCCACCCACTTGAGAGGTGTGAGAAGAGAGGTTGCCATTGAATTCTGAGGCAAAAAGGTAAGTACCTTAGCTTTCTCCCCATCAGTTGTTATGACTTTACTGGCCTTGTTTATCAGAGGGTATTACACCTTATTTCACCTTCCTCTTCTGGTTAGCACACCTGCAGAAGACTTTCCTGTTATGCTTTGTGTCCCTTTCCAGTTCAGTTCCAGACTGTTGTTCCTCACCTTATCCCTACACAACTGAACTTCATCTCTATGCCCAGGTCACCTGTCCTTGTTGCCACTGTCTGTGCATTTGCTTCTTTCCTGTTAGTTCAACCAGCTGCTCCCTACTCAGTGGCTCAGCGGTGCCATCTCATGCCTGTCTTGCTGTCTGTAAGTGGCAGGGCAAGCCAAGGCAGGTTGGGAGACATCTCCCGAAGCTGCCAGTGCAGCAAAACCCAAAAGAATCCACACACACAAAAAAAAAAAACAAAAAAAACCCCAAACCCCAAAAAACAACAAAAAAAACCAAAACAACCAACCAAAACAAAAAAAACCACAAAAAAAAAAACAAAATCAAAACCAAAACCAAAACCAAAAAAAAAACCCCAACAACAACAACAACAACAAAAACCCCATTAAAAAAAACCCAACAAAAACAACCCCACACATACAACCACCCATCCTGCAGTAATACAAAAAATTGAGGCTGGAAAGTATTTAGCTTTCTTTTAAATATCAGAAGATATGTAACTGTTTCATTAGTCTAGTTTAGCTTTGTGCATGACTTTAAGTGATAAAACCAATTAATATATTAGAAAAGCCAACTGTAGGAATAATTCACTAACTGTTAAATAAAATTGAAAAAGAGGGATTGAATGTTATCTTCCACTTGCTCTTTCAATTCAGCAAAATTAGTGGAGGAAGGATTTCATACCTTGCCAGTGTCTCTGCAGGAATCCTGATTTCTGCTTCATTCGGTATAGGCCTAAGGGCAAGCCAGTGTTTGCTGCAATTTTCTGTAATAATAGCAAGACAATTTAGCAGTAATGGATAAGTAGGGAGAAAATTAAGCAGTTTGCTGAGATACAAAAATGAAGCCAGAAAATACTTGGCCTCATCTTAGGCTTCAAATTCATAGTCAATTCATTAGTGTAATTTAGTTCTTCCATAAGCCTTTGAGTGATAAATTTTACTAATACATTTGAAATACCAACTGTAAGAAGAATTCACATATTGGTGAGTAAAATTAAAGGATGAGGTAGAATGAATCCTTCATTTTCATCTGGTACATGAAGAATTATAAAGACACTTGAAAAAATTACTCTTTCTACTTATGGTAAATAGATAATTCTAAAGGGAAACATTATAAAATTGTGCTTACATTTGTGGAAAAAAAAAAGGTGGGGGGGATCAGTATATTTACTGGCCCTTAATTTTATGTTTGACTGTCTGGTTTGGGGATGAATTTTAGGCAGATCTCTGTTTTTTCAGATCCAGAACCCACTTGGAAAACTGGCAACACAGTAAGGTTATTATTGGCTCAAATGTATTGTTTTGTATTAAGTCTTAAATAATTGCCTGATTTGGTTTTCTATTTAAACTGAAGCACAGTCTCAAGAAAATACAGCTCAAGTGATCAAGCCAGCAGTACAGCACTTAATCACTAACTTCTTTAGTTCTCTGAACAAAAGCTTAAAAGCCACTCAGGTGAAGTAATTATCTTAAAATTTTTATAAATCTTATACACTGCAGTCACATCAAACTAAGAAAATCTTAATTTCTTGGAGAGACAAATTAGTTTATTATGTTTGGATATGAGAGTATAGTAGAATATGCTATAGGGATCTCTTTTGTGCCTTTGTACTTTTATTTTTAGATGGATGACATATATACACATCAGAGTCCTACAGGAATAACAGAAATGGACAAGTTGTCATGATTTATGCTTTATTAGGTGGAAATATAATCTAGATCAAGTTGTACAAAGGACATGTATTCTGTAGTACAAAATGTGGTAGTGAAATTTAAATTCTTAAATGGCATGGTTGATTTGGAAGTTGGCTAAGAGAGAAGCATATGAAATATTCTTAAGGAAAAATTCCCTATGAACATAAGGGGATGGGAACTGAGTAAAGAGACTTCCCCCCTCTAACTTTAGTCAAGAGCAATCCCTTATAGAAGTGGAAGTCAGCAGATACCAAGAAAACCCCAAACATACAAATAAAGTAAATAAGAACTTCATCAAGACTTACATTCTCTTGAGGTATCTTGAAAAGATACACTCAGCTTTTTTCTTTGTGCCTGTAAGAAGGGGATACCATAGAAAGAAAAGGTGATCTGAAAGTTGTTTTTTCATATTTCCTGATACTCTCAATTAAGGAAAACTAAAGTTGACTAGTTAATAAAAACCCAAACCAAACCAAACCAAACCAAAACCCAATCCAGAACTGTGGGGTCATTAGTAGTTATTCTGAATTTATGAAGGGGTTTTGATTGGCTGAATCAACCTGACCCATGGGAAAAGCTGAGTTCACATCCCTCTTAATGATACATTTTTAGATCAGGAGCAAAATTCAGCTAACCAACCAACCCAAAAACCAAAACCAAACAAAAAAACAAACAAACAAAACCCTAAACCTCCCAAAACCCAAAAAACCAAAGACCAAAGCCAAAGGAAGATTGTTTGAGTAGACAAAGCCTAGCCTTTGAATTTTCTAGTCATCCCACCAGTCACTCTAGACAGATTAACTTCATTGATCGATTGTGTATTGGTAGAAGCAGATTCAGGAGATGCAAAGTAATAAAATGTTTGGATCTTAAAGCCAGGATAAATTTTCACTCAGAGTGACCTGTGACAATCACTGGAAGTCAAAACAGTCTTAGGATAATGGGGGTAGATTATGGAATATATTGTGTTACTACCAACGTTTTTCAGTGCTAAAGGAAGAAAGTCTTACAAATGCAAATAAAATTATAGTGTTTTGATAAATTTTCTTTCTAGCAATGGGCTTCTTTGAAGAAGAAAATGATAGTGAAAGGTAATTCTGCCAGATTAAAATATTACTTCTGAAAATAAAGCTGTAGATAAGTACAAGGGAAGAAATCCACATCTTTCTACAGTGAGACCTTTATTAATAAAAAGAAAGAATAAAAAGTTGAAAAGCACATGAGAAAGATGCAATGCAGTTGGGAGAAGCAGTTCCCATTGCAAAGTTAGAAAGATATTAGCATTGGTCTCATAGGGTTATGGTGCAAGTAGCTGAGTATGTCTTGTAGGGGATATACAGATTTCAGCACTGGTATACTCAGAGAGATGAGACCTAGACTAAGCCACACACTGCTAGCATGGTTACTGTCGCTCTTAGTCGTTAGAAACAAACCAGCTATCTAGACCACGTGAAGCTGTGAAAAGTAGTTTGTCATTGGCTTGGTCATTTTGGTTTTGCTTGGATAGAATATAACTGAATATGTAAAACAGTAATATTGTAACCCATATGAAAGTTACACTTATTTTGGAAGCTGTTTTTAATGCCAAATAAACTTTTATGACGACTATATTGCTGTGATTGTACAGGGTACCACTAACAAAGTGAAGTAAATGACCACTTTTATCCTCTCATTAGGAAGGCACTGTGGCGTTTCAGGTCTTTGGTGGGAGATTTTTTGTGTGTGTGTGTTTGGGTTTTTGTTTGTTTGTTTTGTTTTGTTTTTTTGTGTGTGTCTGTGTGTACGTGTTTCAAGAATAGTAATTTTAATATTATCAAAATGTCTGATGTTAGTCTTGAAGCATCATTTCTGTACTGCTTTTGTTTGGAGAGGAATGGATCTGAGTAGAATGACTTACTCACCTGTATCTAAAAATTTCACACTGCATGTATACATATGGTCTGACAACATAATCTAGCCTTGCATGTAGACCTCTAGGTCAAAAAAAACTAAATAAAATTTTTATGTGTGTGTATATATGTGTATATAAGTATTAGAACAGAGTAATAAGATGAAATATTAGAATATTCGAGCATTCATTTGCATGAATAAGAAGAAATTCGTGCATACAGAGAAAACAGTGTGGTGGAAGTGACTGGCAACAAATATTAGTGATGCCTCAAGGGAGTGTCCAGTAGTATCATGACCTGTTCCTGATGCAGGGGTACTGGGGAGAAGGCAGGACTTCTACAGTTCTATTGGAAGGCAGAATATGTGAGAGAGTTCACAGGCAACATTTGCCTGGGGTTGTCTCTGACAAGAACAGGATAAGATCTAAAGCTCTGCCAAAAGGAGAGGACTTGTCACTTCACATAGCAGCAGCAGCAGAAAACTATGTCATGGAAATCTTTGGAATTCAAATATTGTTGAAAGACACATGGGAATTATCAAATATTGCTCACAAACTCAGCTACTTGGTAAATAGTAAAAACTTGAAGCATTTTGAGGTTGTTGTGATCAATTTTTGTGTGATACAAAGAGGCTGTGGTATTAAACTACCATGGTTTTAATTCCAACTGGCAAGGTCTGGGGATGTACAGTTTGGAGGAACTTCTGTTTCAGTGTAAGTATTGCCCAAGCTGCACCAGAAAGGCCACATAGGTACTGGCTTGGACTATTATATAGAAGAATTCTGGAGACTGAAGTGAGTCTAGTTTTACCTCCCCCTCTCCCCAGGATGACTACCCCAAGTCTTTAGGATTTATGTAAAACAAATAGAATTGATATTATTTCCAGTGGTTTTTTTAAGGTCTTCTGTGAGAGGCTCTCGCTCACTAAATGTATGTTAAGGCAATCAAAATGTTAAACTTCATTCGCTGAGTAGTTTTTTTGCCTGTAGTGCAAATCAAGAGGACAACAAAAAAAGAAGGTGGGGGGTAGAGAGAGGCCAAAGATAGACAGAATGATGTGTGCGCTCTAAGAACAGAGAATGTGCTTACTCTTGTGATAATAGTATGTGTGAGGCAAATAGATAAAGCTATCTCTTTAGACAATGCTGCCAAACAAGCCTTCTGAATCATCCTAGCAGGCCGAAAAATTTATTCTGCCTCCCTCCCATTATTCTTTCTATCTTTCAGTCTGATGCATGTTGAAATGGCATGCTAGAAACTGCTCTCCCTCTCTGAATCTCTGGTTCCTCCTCTGCCTGACTTGTCTCCTGCCCACCATGCAGCCTTGATAGCTGACATGCCTCCTTGTCCTCTTCCTTCCCCTCCTCTTCCTCCACCTGGTGCCGTCTGGCACAGTCGCTGCCTACATCATGCTGGGGAAGTTGGTGGGGAAGTTGGTGCTTGGGTTTCTCCTGACCTTCTGCCTCTTGCAGATGGTTACTCCTAAGGGGAGTAGACTTCCTATAGAGGTGCTTTCTGAGTGCCTGTGGCTGGTGTTTGAGACACAACTGCAGAAATACTAGGGACGTGCATCAGAGCAAGACACTCAGATATTTATCTTTCACCAGTTAGTGGGGTAGAGCTGAAGTTGTATTTCAGACAAAGGAATGTTTTATATAGGAACTTATGTATGAAGACACACATGCAGTCACAAGCCATAGCAACGTGCAGTTGATTTATTGGATTCAAATTAGCAATCAAAACAATTATTAGATTCTTTTCTCATCAATTAACTGAACAAGTTAGTGTTTAATTCTACAGTGGATGAACTTTTAACTAATAGAGTTTCATATAGAAAATACTTAGAGTTTCAAAATATGTCACAGAGTGGTTCATAAATATCTGCAATTGTCCACATCTCTTTAGGAGATAAATACTAAAATGACAAAACGCAGGGCATTCGTCTGGGGGTCCTTAAATATCTGTGACAGTTCACCCTTTAGTCACTCCTGCTTCTTTCATTTTATGGCCTAGTCCATTAACTATCATTTTATTGCATGAGAGACCTTTTACTCTTATTGCAATTTTTTTTCTTAGATTTGTTTAAAGGATGAAAGAATAAATAACTGTGCAAAGCTAGAAAGAAGAATTTGTTGAAATAATACATAGAGCTTTTTTGCCAGAACATGACTTTATTATACAGATTACCTTGGTTTTGTCCTGCACATTTGCAAAGCCAAAACCTTAATACAATGTATAAACAATATATTGAGTGATGTCAGATTATGTCCTTTGTCTTCACATTATGCCCTTTGTCTCAAGAGTGAGACCAGGGTGGTTAAGTCATGAATAGCGTTGGCTGCTATACCCTTCCAGTCTCATTCCATTTCTCTTCACATATGAAGATAAATGCTGCAACAGAGCTTGCTCATCAGATATAATATATAATGTATGTATTCTTTTCCACATGCCACTCTTGAGGAGGAAAATGGCTTGAAATGACAGGCACAGAAAATTAAAAGCTCTTCGAAGTAGGGGAGTAATGGGTTTTGAAGAGAGTAAAATTTTTGAAGAGTTGACGATATTTCATCTGTGAAATAAAAGCAATTTTACTTTGACATAGTGAAAAGAAGAATATTTATGTCTCTTATGTGTAAATATACACAGCTTTCATATATGTTCAAGTGAAATTATTTGAGCTACACTGGTGGCTTTGAAGACAGAGCTAGTATAAGAACATTACTTGTTTGGTATTATGGGGCCTGATACAATTTATCCAAGAATCCTCAAATAACTGCTGATGTCATCTCAAAACCTCTTTCAATAATATTCGAGCAATATTGGGAATCCAAAGAGGTTTCAGCTGTCTGGAAGCTGATGAACATTGTCTTGATTTTCAAGAAGGGCAAGGAGGCCCTGGAAAATACAGCCCTGTCAGTCTCATTTCAGTGCCTGGTAAAGTTATGGAGAAGATTATTCTAGGGGTACTGAAAAACACATGAAAGAAAATGCAGTCATTGGTCACAGCTAGCATGGAGGAAAGTCCTGCTTATCAAACCTGATTTTCTTTTAGGAAAGGAAAAGTTAAGCCATCTAGTTCATCAAGAGAAGCCAGGTCGTTGTAATAGTTTGGATTTCAGTAGTTCCGATACTGTCTCTTACAGGTTCCTTCTGGGCAAAATGTGCAGCCCACAGTTGGATCACATCTTTGGGTGAGCAACTGGCTCGTGGGTCAGGCATGGTAAGGGTTACAGTGAATGGGGTGACATCAGACTGGGAACCTGTCACTGGTGGGGTTCCACATGCTCCATCCTCATCTTTCTGCTCTTCGGTGTCTTCATTAACAACCTGGGGAAGACATGTGAGGAGTGGCTGAGGTTCCTTGGTCTGTTCAGCCTGGGGAAGAAGAGACTGAGGACAGACCTCATTGCAGTTACAACGTCCTGATGAGAGGAAGAGGAGGGACAGGTGCTGATCTCTTCTTTGGTGGTGACCGGTGACAAGACCTGAGGGAATGGCCTGAAGATGTGTCAGGGAGGTTTAAGTTGCATGTTAGATAAAGGTTCTTCACCCATAGGGTGGTTGCACACTGGAACAGATCCCCAAGCACAGCACAAGCCTGAGAGAGTTCAGGAAGAGTTTGGACAATGTTCTCAGGCACATGGTGTGACTCTTGGGGATGGTGCTGTGCAGGATGGGAGCTGGACTTGTGGGTCCTTTCCAACTCAGTTTATTCTGTGATTCTGCGATACATAGCATGATGCTGGCTGGGGGTCTTAGTGTGACAGTGACATTTGCTAGCTCTAACCTCAAGACCTCTAAGTACTTTGCTGAAGTTGATCTTAAGTACTTCACATGCTGCTTCAAAAAGTGCCAAGAAATACTTTTCTGGTTGGATGAAGGATATACATTCATAATTTTAAAATACAAAGAAAAGTGGGAAGTCTATCTATCAAAAGAAGATTTGACTATAATCAGAAATTTTCAAAGAAAAATTGATAGCTTATTTCCATCAATCAAGAAGGCTTCAATACTGTGATTTTTCAGGTTTATAATTGCAAGGTATACAGCACCTTTAAATACTATCATATTATAGTGAGACCCATGAAAGTATAGTCATGTTGCAACTTTTAAGAATAGTTGTACTTTTGTGTTTTAGATACCTGTGCTTAGGAAAACTCAGCACTTCTTTTTTTTTTTAGCCATATAATATATAGTTACGTATTGCTTTGGAAAATTTCAAAAATGAAAACTCTAAGTAATTGGAAGTTTGATATATCTCTATGCAGAGTCATAAACAGATCCTATAAATTATTTGTGTTTTATTTGATGTCTATCTTAGTCTGGCTCTTGATAAATAGGAGTGGTCAGCTGCTAAGCAGAAGGACTGTTTCTGTTTGAGGAAATGAAGCTACCTGTAAGTAAAGAGTATAGCTTTTTCTTTGAGCTTATTGCTATGCTTTTGCTATTCATTCCTCTTCTTTCTCCTACTGGGGGGATATGGTATTTTGGAAAATTTTAGCTACTTTTCACAGAATCACAGAGCTGGAAGGGACCCACAAGGATCATTGAGTCCAGCTCTTTAAGTGAATGGGAAGGAACCCACAAACATGGCTTTATTAGCTCCATGCTCTAAATAATCAAAGCCTCTGTACTGTATATATCTTAAACACAAAGAATTTTATATTGAATATCATGAGGAAATTTCAGCTATTCAGTTACAGAAATACCTACATCTTGTCTACTCTTTAGGATGTAAATAATGAGCACACTTGATCCTCTGACTTAAATACACAAACTTGAAGAAATAGCTTAGGCTTCTTTACTTAGTACTTTCCATTACTTACTCAAATTTAACTGATTGTATTTGGTCTAGCAATTATAAAATAATATTTCATCACTCCTAATTTATTTCACTTCAGAAATAGTATTTTAATTGGATAAACACATTGTGAAGTAGTTAAAAAAAACCCAAAGAATGTAAGTACACCTTGCATGGATGAAGAAATTAAGGATGAATTTTGAATTCTGGAAAAGCTGCAGCATGCATAGCATGGCTACAAAGTTGACTACAAAGTGTGTGGACTTCTCTCTGCCTTCACAGGAGCTCTGTTCTAATGGAGCAGTTGAAACCCTAGAGTTTTTCACCCAGCTAATATATGAAATATGCTGATAATACCATGCAAATGTTAAACTCCTTTTTTTTCCTGCATTACGTGTTAGGCACAATAAAAATCATCACTTTCGACAAACTTAAAATTTTTGTTGTAAATCTATTAATGCCACACTACCCTTAAGATAAACACTTGCATCCTCAGATTGGTCTTGGCTTTGTTCTTGCTCAGTTTTAAGTTTCTTTGTGCCTTGTATCATAGGCATACAATACTGAAAGCTCCTTCTTTTTTTTATATGCATCTCTTGCCTTGAAGAAGAACATTTGAACTTTCACGGCAGCTGGGCAAGGAGTGCTCCTATTCTGGCCTTTGGTCTGTATGCACTCAGATTAATGGATGGTGTAGATACCTTGTCCTCCTACAGGCAAGTGAGAATGAAACATTAATTTTGTAGTTCTGACACAGGTTTTTTTGACAGCTAACCCTTGCTACCACACCTACAACAGGTTACCTTTCTAGATTCTGTTGTATTTGAGAAGCTGTATAACTGTGACATAGGTTGATGGAAGAGAAAAATATTTTTCTCCAAACTAAGAAGCCTTTTTCTATTATCAGCACTTTCATATGGAGAAGGTTTTTTGACTGAAATATTTGTCTGAAAAAATGAAAAGGAAGCAGAATTTTCTTGATACAGAAAATGTCCATTTTTTTTTATAATGTTACGTAATGGCAGCACAGAACAAAAAGATGGATTAATCAACAACTGGTCCATATCATAATTATAGTCTGTACTTATTGAAGAAAAAGGAAAATTGGATTAAGACATTACTTCATTTGGCACTTCCATGGGCAAAAGGGACATTTCCTTGTATTGATTTTCAGATGCAGTTCCCTATTCAACGTAATTTTCTTCCTGTAGTAATTGGTATGAAATCAATATTTTTTATGTGCCTCTCAGCCCACATCCCAAATGAACTTGTTTAAATAGACATTTGTTTAGGTATTAGAAAGGATACCTACACTCTTTGAAGGATCCTATATGAACAGGAATCTGAAATTACTCATTCCCTGAAATCCAAACTGGGATAAACCATCTCAAAGAAAGAAAAGGAAGGCACAAGTTTGTTTAGTATACAAAAATATACAAAAATATACAAAAATATACAAAAATATACAAAAATATACAAAAATAAAAATCATTTGTTTTTATTCCTAATAGATTTTGATGGAAAACCAAGTGAATCATCTTTTATTTGTGAGGAGAAGCTTGGAGCAGCTGCTAAGTTTTCCCCAGACACAATGTACATGTAGAGTGGTTGGACACTTCTGGTTGGTTTGCAGGCTGGCCTGCAGTTATTATCCTCACTACATGATGTATTTGCTCAAGGGGTCCAGTCATCATGCTAAATAAAATCATTCACTTTGGTCAGCAAATATTGACTCAAGCTGTTATGCTTTTATGTATTTCAGAGACTCACAATGTTTGAGAGCTCAGCAAGCAAACAAGAACAGGTACAGGAAGTTATTGTGATGTTTTAGACTCATGTTTGTTTTTCTACTGCTGATGTATGTTCTCCATTTTATGTGGCTTGTTGTTAATGACCTTGTTATATAGTGCACTGTGGCTGATAAGGCCAAAGGCTTTAATAGAATACAAATACATTTCACATTTCCACTTGAAGAGTTTAGTTTAATTGTGTTTTGAAATGTACTGTACCCTAAAGGCACTCTTTCCTCTGCAATGTACTTTCTAGAAATAAAAGCTTGTGAAGAATGGAATGTACAATGGGGTAAGGTGTAATGGACAGTTTTCTATTCATTTGGAGCTGTGTCTGATACCATCACTCAGCACAAATCTAAACAACTCTGAGCTGTGGAGGAAAATTAAAAAGGGGTTAGAAATAATGACTTTTCTGAATGTCTGGTATATTTTTTTTTTCTGAGGGAGAGAAGACAAATGCTGAAAAAGCTCCTAGATTTTCTTAACTTGGATTGAATTGTGTGACTCCAGAACCAACATGACTATAGTCTGAATTAAAATCAATCTTCAGAACTCATTGTTGAAGACAGCATTGTGCAGTACTGATCTTGAAGAACTGTTGCTAAAAAACATTACTTCAAAAAAATTGAAGCAATTTAGAAAATACTATATGCTTTAGCATGCTTGGTATTTTTTTTTCTTAAATCAAGCTGTTATTTTGCTTTCTCATTGGTTGTTTGCAAGTAAATGGAAGTTACACTGCTGACCTTGGGAGAGCTGGCCAGAGATGCCAGGAGATGGAAGAGCTGGGTTGTTTTGAAAAAATTCTAGCCAATCCTGATTTTAAGTTCCTGGTCTTGAAATAAGATCATTTATCTCACTGAGGGTTTTGTTTCTCCATTAGATTATATTTATAGCAACATATTGTGTGAAAATAGGTTAAGGGCATTTATCAGGTTTGTAATAATATTGCTAATTTTCTTCTATTGATATATTGTGGTTGAAAAGTCATCTTTTTTGGAACATCTAAGATAATATTTAGACACAAGTGAAAGAGTTTACACACATTCAAAGGAAGTGTGGGCAAGCACTTAAACATGAGGTATCCTTGGGGATTACAAAAGACATGGCTTACATCAAGTTCAGGGAATCCCTCAACCTGAAAGTGATTGGAGACCAGGGAAGAAATATTGTGTATGTTTGCCTTGTTCTTACTCTTCTCTAAGTGCTTCTTTTAGATGCTACTCAAGAGAGAATACAGGCCCATATGTGTAAAAATACAGGAGTGTATCCAAATTACTGAGTCCCATAAGAACTACCTGTGGAGTACCAGGCAGAAGCATGTCAGTGTATTTTTGTTAAACATCCTAACTATTATGACAGGAAAACTGTGAATGAGAGAGAGTCCTGTGAAAGTGGGACTGTGCTGAGTCAACTTCCAGTTCTATCTAGAGATTACTGCTCAGAGTCTCTGCATCAACTCCCTTCAGTCTGCTACTGAGGGCTCAAAACTGGTGGCTGTGTCTGTGCAAACAGAATAGTGCAAAAAACCCTCTCTTTGTTCTCTCTTTCTTCTTGTATTTCTTTCTTTGATCCAAACCACCCAGGTGGCAGGACCAATGCCAGGGACTGATTTTTTTTTTCTTTCTTTCTTTTCCATCCTTATTTCTCTCCTCTCTGGCTTTGTTTTGGCAAAGTGTGGCTACCATATTCTACCCCTTACTCCTTATTGAGGTTTGTTGTGAGGGGTGAAGGCTTGTTGAAGTGTGTTGTAAAATTTAAGGCCTCATTAGCCAACAGTTTTGAGACTAAACAGTGGACTAGTTGTCAGAATTCAGATGACTACACAGTAAAGAATAAGAGATCCCAGGCATATGGACTGATGTCTTTGTTTAGCCTGATGAGAATTTAGGGCTAACATCACGCACCATACTGAGTGGGCTGTGAACAGTGAACACCTCCTAGAAGAAAGTACCCAGGATCCGCTTGCATTTTCTAATATATGAAGAACAAAAGACAGTATTCTGCCTTGACCTTATAACCATAGCATGACCTTTGCTAAGTCTAACCCTAAAAAGGTTGACAGGCCTCTCTGAGAAGATTAGTGACAAAACCAGCATTTAGAGTCTTCTTAGAAGATCCAATTTCCTTAATTTAGCTGTTTAGATTACAAATGGATATCAATAAATAAATAATCCAGTTAAGTATCTATTTATTAAAGATATGACTGCAGAAAAGTTGTGCATGAAAAGGAGCACGGCCAGTCAAGGGAAAGGGAAAAGTCAAGGGAAGGGATTCTGCCCTTCTGCTCTGCACTGGTATGATGACCTCACCTGGAGTGCTGTATTCAGTTCTGGGGTCTACAGCACAGAAAGGACATCAACCTCTTAGGAAAAGTCCAGAGTAGGGTCACAAAAATGATTAGACAGATAGAGTGACTCTTGTGCATGGTAAGGCTGAGAGAATTGGGATTGTTCAGCCTGGAGAAGAGAAGGTTTCGGGGTGACCCAATCGCAGCCTTCCAGTACTTGAAGGGAGCCTCCAAGAAAGATGGAGAAAGACTATTTACAAGAGCATGTAGTGATAGGACAAGGAGGTATGGCTTCAAACAGAGGGAGAGCAGGTGTACATTGGATATTAGGAAGAAATTCTTTACTGTGTGGGTGGTGAGGCACTGGAACAGGTTGCACAGAGAAGCTGTGGATGCCCCATCCGTGGAAGTGTTCAGGGTTGGATAGGGTTCTGAGCACCTGGTGCTAGTGAAATGTGTCTCTACCTATGGCAGGGGTTGGAATTCCATAAACTTAAAGGTTTCTTACTACCCAAGCCATTCTGTGATGCAAGTAGAATCATTGGCTAAGTGTATATTCTCCTGTGATAAAGTTGAGGTATGATATCTAAGCAAAATATATGCATTTTCATTTATATTATATTGGCTGATATGTGTCTAGCACAGAGCTGAGACATATACATGACCCCATAATTTTGTGATACAGAAAAAGGAAGTAGCTTAATTTCTGTAGTGAATGTGGCACTTTAAATCTTACATGTTCTAAAAGGTGAGCTTGC
Source organism: Phylloscopus collybita (assembly GCA_027886175.1). NCBI lineage: Eukaryota > Metazoa > Chordata > Aves > Passeriformes > Phylloscopidae > Phylloscopus > Phylloscopus collybita. The sequence continues at coordinate 5,890,268 of JAJNNQ010000029.1, forward strand.
TGAAAATAAGAGAATGAGAATGAAGAAGCTGAGAGCAAAATAAGTGGACTCTAGTTTCTGAGATAATTCCAATTTATATTTCTAGTAGATTTGGTAAAAAAATGCATAATTGTATAATGGTTTAAGGAATAGCATGTTGAAATAATCTAATCAGAGTATATAGGTTGTCAATGATTACTGTCATCACAGTAACTCGAAGTTGTTCATTTGATTACGTTTGACCCATAGTTGGAGAAGAAGCTTTTTTTTGTGTACAGTTTCTTTGAAATACAAATTATTTTTTTCTGTTGTCAACATGTTAAAAAACATGTTTTTAAACTAGACCTTTTATCTGTGAAAGTCTCATATGTCGTATTGTTTATTTCATAGTTTTTAAAATTAGGAAAGGAAAGGCTCATTATTCTTTTAAAAACTAAGGAGTTGAACACTGACATTTTAAAATTCACATTTCAAATTATGGGATCAAAATTAGAAGTTATTTGCTGATCTCTAGTGAAAAGATTCTTTGGAATCATTGCTCTGAGAGCTTGCTTCGTAACTACAACACTTTATCTGGCTAAATCTCTGTTTACTAGACAGGAAAGTACGTAATTGCCTAAAGTTCAGTGACAGAAGCTAGATCACTCTGATCTTCCTTTTATGAGCAGGCTGATCTGTTCAAATATATGATTATAGCAACAGTTTCTTACCTGGGTATTTCTACTCAGTAAGTTGGAAACTTTTGATTCTCTCTGAAATAGAACAGAAGACTGAGGATATGACTTTGTCCCACAGTTTCCTAAACAGGACAATTGAAATGATATAACTTCCCAGTCAAATGTCCTAAAGGAGAAAGTTTTCTTAAGCTAAAAAAAACTACTATCAGAAGATAATTAACTACAGACAAACAGTGTCATGTTCCATAGTAAATGGCATCTGCGAGAGCATAAAACAATTGTTTAGTTTTTATGTATCTTTAAATAAAGTTCAAGCTCTCTTAAATTTAAGCAGCAATTGTTGTCAGGAAAAAATTTGTGCCGTTCTGAGACTCCTAGGAGAAGAGGAAAGAGACATATAGGTTTTCAGAGTCTTGTAAAAACACATCATCTCATAGAGAGCTAAAGGCCTCAGTGTTTTGGTAAGATGTCAGTTGTGAACAGTAACAATTCTGCAGCAGAACTTGAGGAGATAAGTGGCGATCACAAGCTTTACTAGGTATAATCTAGCAAAATATTGAAAATTTAAACCAAACTGAAATTTGGGAGGTTATTCAGTATAGGTTTTTAAGAAAAACTTGTTGGGGTTTTGTTTCATTTTTTGTTTTGTTTTCCAGCAAATTCTGTTGATTATTTATTGATATTCTGCATTTATATTAATGCATATTTCTAAATTTATGCATGCCCTATTGTAATTAAGTGCCCTGTCTCTTCAAAAACTGCTCATTCCCCATATGCCTAAAGATGAGTACAATTGGCTTGCTTCAACCTGAGATGAATAAATATACACGAATACTTAAAAGTAAAAGATTCCTAAAGTAGAAGCAATTCTGTAGGCATGAAAATGCATGACAATTCTGTAGTTGTGCGTTTTTTGAAATCCTGTCCTAGAGTAAAAATATTGTCTCTGCTGCAGGTAGGAGAATGGTAGTAATGCAACTTTTCAAGTTTCCTATCATGAGTACAGTGACATAATTTGTACATATAGAAGCTTGCAAACCACTCAGTTTCTAAATACTTGAGGCTACTTGAGAGGATATGGCTTAAAAAAAGGGAACTAAATCTTACAGAAAATGCTTATCTGCACTTATTATTATAAAATTATTATCTGCACTTATATATTCTTACCCACCATATCCTTTTCTAGTTTGTCATGAGCTGTCACAGAATCACAAGATGTGTAGGGTTGGAAGGGACCACATGATATCTAGTTCAACCTCCCTGCTCAAGCAGGGTCATCCTAGAGCACCTGGCACAGGATTGTGTCCGAACAGTTCTTTTACATTTCTTCAGTGGGGGAGACCCCACACCTTCTGGTCAGGTGGAACTTCCTGTGAATGACTTTTGCACCTGTTGTTTTTGGTTCTACTGCTCGGCTCCACTGAGCAGAGCCTAGATCCATCTTCAACATTGTCTCCTCAGATACTTACATTGACAAGATCCCCCTCTCAACTGTCTCTTCTCAAGGCTGAAAAGTCCTGTTTTCCTCAGCCTTTCCTCATAAGAGAAATGTCTCTGTTCCTTGGTCGTCTTCATAGCCCTTTGCTGGCCTCCCGTTAAGAGCTCCTTGTCTCTCTTGTACTGAGGAGCCCAGAGCTGGACACAGCACCCCAGAAGTGCCTCACCAGGGCTAAGTAGAGGGTCAGAATCAGTTTCCTTGTCCTGCTGACACTGATCTTCCTAATGCACCCCAGAACACCATTGGCCTTTTTGACCAATGGAGCACGCTGCTGGCTCATGGACAGCTTGCTGTCCACGAGGAAGCACAGATCCTTCTCCACAGCTCTGCTTTCAGACTTCAGCCTGTGCTGGTGCCTGGGGTTATTCCTCCACAGTGCAGAATCCTGCATTTGCCTTTGTTAAATTTCAAATTATTCTTAAGTAGATCTGTAGAATTTAAATATAATTTATATGCTGATTGAGACCTTTTCACCAAATGTATTTACTGTAACAAGTACTTTACATGGTAGCAATACTTAACAGCCATAAGCATTTGGACTCTATGTTTTCCTTTCTTGATGAAGGCTGAAGGACATTACAAAGAGAAAGCTTGTGATTGGAAGATGGTTAAATCCTCAGTGGTACTCTAATCTTTCCCAATTCTTAGTAATACTTTCACTGTGCATCTGGGAGCAACTTTATTAGAAATGAGTGAAGGGCTGGCATCATTCTCCACCAGAAAATACGTGGTTCATTCCCACAGTCTTCTGTATGAAAGCATAGACCAGAAAGATCATTTGAAGGGGGAGACCCCTCCTCTGCTACATGCCTTCCCATCCATGGGTTTTCAGCCTATTGTCTCCCTCTGAATGTAGTGTTTTGTTACTATCTTTGTTCTAATGCTATAATATTTGTGTTGGGGCAATGAAAGTCCTTAAATGCACTTAAATATTGTTGCCTTAACTCTATCAGCCTCAGACTTACTCCAGCCTAAAGGCCAAGTCCAGGAAATAACAACATTTGGATAAACAGAAACATTTTTTAATGTTACAGTTGAAGAAGCACTCTTCCTGCTTTCCCCCACAAATCTTGATAGACTTATTTCAAAAGGGATAGTTGAGTTTCTAATAAGCAGAATGTGAAGTCATGGTTAATAATTTTGTAGTAGATAATTGGTTTGGATTGACAGGACTGAAGAATAAAAGGTAGGAAAAGACCTCTAAGAATATTGGGTCCAATCATTATGCAGATACTGCAAAAGCTAAGTGAAGCTTTGACTAATGTTAAAAGGTAATGAAAAAGAAGAAAAATAGAATATAAACTGTGTAAGATCTCAAAGTTTGTAATCACACCATTTTTACTTTTGTGAAGACACTGTTGATACATAAAAGAGGACTTGTTCTCCTCTAGGAATTTGGTCCAGCATTCATCATGTGATGATGTTGCTGAAATAGAGCCAAAGTCTATAACCTGCTAATGAAGATAAGTCTTTATTTAAAAGGAAGTAGGTTTTCATGGATGTCATGAAGACAGACAAGTCTGTTTCCTTCATGTTGCAGGAAGCACTAATATTCATGAATACCAAGGGAAATTTTTGAGTCCATTTTATATCTGAGTCATAATAGCTATGATTAGGATTTACAAATAATGCAAAACTTTGTTGCAATATGTGAAGTAATTGCTAGATTCTGTTTTATAAAACAGGTGATTATTCTCTATCCTCATTTTTCCTTTTTTTTTTTTTATACATCAATTCTGTTTCCAGTCATGATGACACCCAGGACAGGTTTTTTGGCTGAGCTGAATATTGGTCGTGTTGAATCGGTTGACTGACTGTGAGTAATAGATCCATGCACTACCCCTGGGAAAAGTAATTACTGTGTGCAACGTGCATCTTTCAAGGAAATAACAAAGTGCTTCACAGTAAGGAGCATGGAATCAGTCAAGTCAGGAATAGACATGAGCTTTGAAGATAATATAAACTATGTTTTCTTGTTGACAAAATACTCAAAGGCTTTTGTTTATGCTTTTATTCTAAACAAGTCTTCCCAGACATAAATCAATATGGCAGCATTTGATTCTCAAGAACTAACAAGGACTCAAACACTAAGTATAGTTTTCAGCACTTCATAACTACTCATTATGTTTATTTCCCAGTATTCTTTGTTATTTGTTTCCTGTCTCCATTCAGAGCCAACACATTTTTGGCTTTCAATTTTAAGCGTGAAGCACTGCCAATCAGCAGGAAATATAATACAGATAAGATTCATATGAAGTCTTTTGAACTGCTAAAATCTCTGGATGGGAAATGGATGTTAAATTGTTTACATTTGGCACGAGAAGAAAAAGTTCCATTTTTAAATTCAAAGCCTTTCCACCTTTGTAAATGAAAACAAATCACATGGGTCATATAGAGTTCCGCTTCTGTAAAATCCATCATAAGTCTGATAAAAGCTTTTGTAAATTAGCAATTTTATCTGTAGCTTGCTTGAAAGTCATTTTACAGCTTAAAAGGAAATGGCCCTTTGCCCTGTGTCCTTTAGAAAAGTACTGTATCAGTAACATGCTCATGACACAGTAAAAACACTAAAATAGTAAGAATGGTTTTATTGGTGTTTTAATCTTTTTAAGGAGATATCCTAAGTTTTTGCATAATTTTATTTTTTTCATATTAGTCTTGTATTTTCAATTTGTTGATGATATATATCCAAAGCTTATTACTCCAGGATCTGTTTCTGCTTTGCTTTGTTTCATTTGCAAAGAATCTTTGTGGAAGGCACCTCTCACCTCCAAATTCTATGGTTCTATAAATTTGCAGATAAGGGAAATAACCTGTCCCAGTTTTCTGAACATTTAGCGGTATTGAAATCAAAAGTTAATGTTTGACTTAGTGGGGTGCTTTTATATCAGCTCTTACATGTGTGCAGGATGTAGCAGACAGATTCTGGACGGCAGTAGATCTCAAAAATGAAGTCAGGAACAGCATCTCCTTTGGAACAGTTAAGCATTGCTAATGAGTACTAATCATATGGCAAATCAGAGAGTGAGAAGCAGTCACAAAACTGCAGGCTGTTATGTGGAACCTCTTATATTTCAAATCCAGAAGCAATGATAAAAACTGACAAAGATGTTCAGGACATGCTTGCCAACAAAAAAACCCACTTCAGCAATTGAATATCCTCTCCTGGATCTGCAGGGAAGGAGGAGCAGCTTAACCTTGAAGACTTGTGACATTTTTGGGGTTGGATGGAACATACTGTAGATGGTGCTTATGGTTGAATAGTCACAAATCTAATTCAGGGAGAAAAATCTCTTGAAATTATAAGTAAGAATTATGCAGTGGGCAGAAGCATTATTTCAGGAATAGGACTTAAGCTACTGCTTATGATCTTGTCTTCTTTGGATCAGTTATGCAGGAATTTTCATATGAAACATACTTCTCTCTGATGTCTTTCCAAATCAGAGGTCACAGAGCTACAAACTTTGTTGAATACTAATGAATCCTAAACCATCCTGTCTGCATGTTCTCAAGAATGTTGTAGCCAAATGGCTGGGTATATATAAAATCCATACTTTTTCTTTCAAGGAAATTTTAGGCCAAATGTCTGAGTATTGATAAATTTAGTTCATGTGGATATTGTGAAAATTTTACTTATCTCAACTAGCAGCTGCAACCACATTGAATTTCATAACCATTTGGTGCTAACTGGGACAGAATTTAACTCTATTAAAGAATACTGGAGAATGAAACAGAATAACTGGTATCATATGCATGAATAGATTTTTTTTTTAGATTATGACTTGAAGACACTTGATAAAAATACAATATTTCTTTCCAAAGTTTGTGAATAGTCATTATTTGGATTTTTGACACAACTTTCAAGTAACATTGTAGGTTGTTAGGAGGAAAGATTTGAAAGCAGAAGACTGGAGAGGACAGATTTGTTTGAGTGACCTTGCAGCTAGGAATACCTAGGCCTGGAGAATGTAAGTATGGGAAACCATATATTAAACCTGCTGCTGTTTATCTTCTATCTGTTTGGAGAAGTGGAATTTCTGTGAAGAGATAACATAGGTGTTTACAGAGACTTGTAGGCCCTATCCCAGACATGCGTGAGCTCCCCGTTGGGAGCGAGATCAAAGCAGAGACCATAAAAAGCACGGGGAGATCACAGCATGGTGCTAAACTACTCGTGCTCAGCCCCGGGATAAATGGGCACAGCAGCAGCCCTGCTGCCCACTAGGATTGGACTGAGCCTGACAGTGCCTGTGCCCTCTTTCTGTCTCTGCCACCCAGCCTTGTTTCAGAATCCTCCAGTTAGCGAGGTAATTGAGTAAATATGTTCTTTGCATTTCAGCTGTGGTTTTGTGGTGGTTTTGGTCACCTGTCTGTGTCGATTCACACATAGGTCTTTGTGTAACCTTGCCCTTGTCTAATCTTGTCTTTAACTATCGGATGGCTTTTAATTTGTATTTGTGTATGCAGAACTAGGAGCTAAATCACAATTCTAATTCTTTCCAGTTGCTCTTGATGTGTCTATAGCTTTCAAGGAAAACTTCCTAAAGGAACGCTAAGGAAAACATTAGGAAACTGGTGAATGGGGTAAGGCACTTGCTGAAGACACACAGGAAAAGCTAAGGTACTCAATGCTCCTTTTATTTCATTCAACATTTCTAGCACATGCCTTGGAGGAGACAGGGCTCTGCAACCAAAGGACATATCTGGAACGAGGAAGACAGTGTCAGCCTAGAGAGATCACACAAAAATGCAGACTTAAGTATGTGGGTACTGAGGAATTGCACCCACAAATTCTGATGAAGCAGGCTAATGCCATTGCAAGAACAATCTTGATTATCTTTGAGAGGCTGTGGCATTTGGAAGAGGTTTTAGCAACATATAAAATAAATAATGTCATTCTAATCATAAGCTGCATGCTACTTGGTGTCATCTTACAACCTCACACTTATGTAAAACATTTCCAGAAACACAAAGGACAAAAAACATGATCAGCAGTATCAGCATATATTTATGAAGAGGAACACATTCTTAACAAATCTGATAACCTCCATGAGATGAAGAAAGTTGATCTTGTTTCCGATTGACTATACTAAGGTCTTTGACAGCCTCATGGACAAGCTAATTGTTAGTGTAGATTAAATAAATAGTATAGGTCAGACAGGTAGATTTAAAACTGGCTCAGTGGCTGAGAGTGCTGTGATCAGAGGCACAAAGTCCACTGTGCAGTTGGAAGCTGTCATTAGAAGTTTACTTCAGGGGACTGTACCAAAGCCACTGCCATAACATTGATGGACTCTGCACTGAGACAGAGCATGCCCTCAGCAAACTTGCAGACAATATAATGTGAAGAGTAGCTGATATGCCAGAGGGGTGTGCTGTCATCCAGAGGGACATTGGCATGATGGAAAACCGAACAAAAAAATAATTCTGTGCAGGACTACAAGGGAAAATATTAAATCCTACCCCTGAGAAGGAACAGTCTTAGGCACCTGTACACACTCCCCCAGGAGACCTGTTGGATAGCAGCTATGCTGAGAAAGACCTGGGGTTTCTAGGGAGAAAAAAGCTGATCATTAGCTGGTAATACATCATCTCATCAAAAATGACCAACAGCATCCTGAGTTGCATTAGGCAGAACATTGCCAGCAGCTTGAAGAAAGTGATTGCTCCCTTTTACTCAATACTGGTTAGGCCATATGTGGAATGTTGGGTTCAGCACTGGGTGTCCCAGAATTGAAGAAGAAAGGAAATATAGCAGTGAATCTAGAAGAAATGCTTGATATCCTATAATACTTTTCTTCTTTTCTTTATAGTTCCCTATTTCAAACTGGAATCTTGTAGTGTAGAATATTTTCATGTGCCTATTTAAGAGATTAGTGTGGAGTTTTGGATGACGTATGAATATGGCGTGTCTGCCTTTCCTTCTCTAAAAAAATAAATCCCATTTATTTTGTATAAACAGGTAATTCACTTATTCGCATTTTTCTTCTCGGTCTTTTTTTTTTTTTTTCTTTTTATTTTCTTTTTTTTTTCTTTTTTTCTTTCTTCTTCTTAAGTGCTTGCTTATGATGCAGTGAGGGACACATTCAGTAAAGATTGGTAGCTGGCATCAAAATGCCAAGAACAAAGACTCTGGTAGATTACTCAGTACGAAATCCTTTACTCCAAATAGCATTTATTGGAGGTGTTTTTGAAAGAAACCTCATGTTTATAACTTGTCACAGTGAGACCTAAGCCTCCTCATTATTTCCTTGCTTGTTTGGTTAACTGCAATGATTTCAAAAAGTTATTATGTCTTTAGACACCTCTTTGCTGTGAAGTCAGGAACAGCTGTGAAAGGAAGTGTTGTGCAGCTCTGAGAATTCAGAGTGTAACAAGGAACACATTTGTCTGCAAGCTATGAGCATGAGAATGTCTATGTGGTTGTCCAGAACTGTGTGCTGTGATATTTGACCCAGCTCAGGCGCTGAAAACCTTCTTAATGTGGTTATTCACATCAATGGGTTTACTCATTGTGAAGGAGGTTGAATAGCTCTGTTTCAGTCTTTGCTTTTGATCACAAGGATGTTTTAATATACTTTTTTTTTTTGTTCTTATTGGTAATACTAATATTCCTGGTCCTATCCTGCACCTTGTAGTCATTCTTATCAGGGGAAAGTTCTTATGAATTTGTGTACAGGCTTCTATAGGCTTGAGGAATGAGAGAAGAAGGGAAACTATGCCCTTTATCAACTCTAGTTTCTTCCCCAGGTCCAACCAGCAATAACCACTGCCAGAACAGGCAAAAATATAATCTGTCTGAAACTACTCAAACATCTGTCAGAATGGGAAAAAAGTTAAAGGACAGGGAAACTCAAATGAAGTTTTATTCATTTAGCAGAATTTTTATGAGAACATGGGCATAAGAATTTGCTTTTGCTTGGAAAGCTGCTTGGAGTATTTAATATATACTTCATGAAGTAATTTCCTTTTCAAAGGACAATAAGCACAATAGAAACTTGGTGAAAATAGGCCCTTTTTGCTCAAAAGCTTTGAAATTTGAGTTTTTGTTTCCACGGAGCACAGATTTCAGTTATGATACTTGTTAATTTAACCAATAATAAGTGCAATTAAAAAGCTACACAACCTGGTAGGTCTGACAATTTTTGTCTAACTACTTTGAAAATGAAATTATGTTGGTGATAGCTGTAGATGGTGTATCTATTTCCAAAACAAATACATAACAAAAGTTATGATACTGCTCTTATTGGCTGTAAGAGTTCTCAATGGTTTTGCACTTCCTTACATATTGGGCTTTGCTTTCTCTCTTTAGCCAACGCTCTAGGTAAGGCACCTTGATAAGACATGAAGGTGGCATCTCTATGGCAGGTTATGATCTACAATAGTTACCTCTTGCTGTCTTGATCTACGACTTTCTGAAGTAGCTTGTAGGGTCACAAAGACTAAGAAAGAACATAATGCTGCCTTTGTCAGAACGAGTGTGTGATTCAGTGCATATAGACAAAAACCCTTCTCCTAGAAGGAGGAACCCCAGCACTCTATCAGATCACATCATGGTGGGATGGCCCCTTTGCATATGTTTCACTTCTTCTGTATGCCACTGATAATGGCATAATCAGAAAACACCTTTGTGTCATCAATGCCTGAGATTCCTGCAAAAGGAAGTGAAGTAGGTGAGGGGGCAGCACCAGGAGACTCCCCATCCTCCCAGTTGTGAAGGAAGATACAGACATTCAAATGTCTTGTAACATTTCCCTTTGACTCCAAAGGGAAACATTTCCCTTTGACTCCAAAGCTGCCTCTGTGGTATAAGCAGTATTCAAGTAACTCAGTAACATCTATTCTACCCTTTTACAGATGCTACTCACTCCTTTTATCAAAACATGACTGATGCAAATGAAAAGGAAAAAAGCGTAGACCAAAATAATGTAAACCTGTGGTGCTACAGGTGACCACCTGAAGTTTGATAATAATTTTTTTTTTTAGTATTGATCAGTGAGTGGCTCTCACATTAGGTTATTTCTAAAAACTCTTAACTCTCAACTCAATAGGATGGTGAGGAAAATTTTTCTAGATCACATATAGTGTTTAGCAATCTACCAATGCAATTTGTTTTTTCACTGGGAAACTATTAGCGATCCAGGCCTTAAACAATTGAAAATGACCATGATATCATGAGGACAGGTTGGGAATTGCTTTTTTTTTTTCATAGGAATGTGAATCATATATAATTAAAATCACTGGTTCCTGGTTAGGAAACCAAGTGGACACCTGTAAAATTCAACAATTATATGTCATCTGATTTATGCTTTCTAAATATAAAATTTCTAAATATAAAATTTTTTCTAGATATAAATTAAGGAAATTTTCACAAGCTATTTAATTCAAAACATTCACACTGACTTTTCATAGTCACATGTTTAGAGAAGTTCAATTCCTCTCAGAGTCAGAAAATTATGCCTTATTTACAAGGTTGGATTTATCTAACTTTACTAACCACCTGTTGATTTTTATTACACCCAAGACAGAAAGGTTAATAACCTTCCCAGTATCAATTGTCTTTTCCTTTTGTGATTTCTTACACACAGTCATCAATACACTTCTCAGTCTGTATTCTGAGACGTGAATTAATTGAGATCTTCTAAACCTCATATCTAAAAACATCTTCAGTCATTCTTCAAATTTACTAATACTTTCCTGTCTTTTTGGTAGTATGAATAGTAGAACAGGACAACAAAGTGGACCAACTCTAGAGCTTGCCCACAAGAAGCGCAGCTGAAGTCGTAGTTAACTCTGTGTATTGAAAAATTACTCATCTGAACAGTCATGGTGTCTGCTAAGGAAAAGTCAGGGAGTGGTACATCTAGATTTTTTGGTGAACTTGCAGCAGGATGGTCTCTCTGATTTATTTATAATGTGTTGGCAGCTTTGTTTGTGCACCAAGAATCAAACACCTAAACTTTGGATAGGCACTTTGCTTTTTTAAAAAAATTGCAACAAGGTGAATCATTGGAGAATCTCAGAGAAACAAATTTTTTTTCTGTCTTTCATACAGAACCTGTGAAAAACCCACACATCATAAGTGTTACCTAAGCTGTATCCAATAGCACTTTATGAATCCTTGGCCTTCTAGAAGCATAATGTCCTTACAAGTCAGACATTAGAGAAGATAAAACTCTTAGGGATTTGTGGCATGTGAACTAACTTTCTAAATCCTCACAAATATAACAGGAACAACTCTTTATTCTGTGATGAGAGTAAATCTGTGGTGACACCTCTTTCCAGCAGTGGCCTTGGCCCAGGGCAGAACTGTTGGTATTAGGAACAGAGAGAGTGGTTACTTAAATTGTGGCATGACCTTTGGTGGCTTGTGTAATGGCAGGAGCCCATTTGATTGAAGAGGGATGGCAGGTTATAGGGTGCATCACTGCATTGTCCATTGAAGGATGTTGGAAACTGAGGGACTGTTAATGTTCAGTGCTGGATTGAGGAGGCTTCTGCTGTAATGATGGAGAATGAAAGGAAATCTGTTTACTGCTCTTCAAGCACTGGTGTTAGTGGACCTATTTCCAGATGTTTACAAGTAGGACTAGTATTTCACATGCCTAAAGCTTTAAAGTTTTCCCTTGCCATCTAGCCCAGAAATGCTGTTAATAAAGAAGTGAAATGGAGAACATTATGGCTGTTAAAGGTTAATCAAGTTGGTATGTAAACAGTACCCTGACATATCTTTGTATACTTAGCATATTACAAAATATATTAAGTACACAAAACAAGTAATGTATATAGAAAGAACACCTGCTGATGTGCTTGACTGGTTGCTTAATATTGATAAGTGTGTTGCAACATGGTCACCATGTCAATATAACATCACTTAAACTGATGTTTTTATTATGGGGTAAGAGAACCCAGCAAAGCAGCAATTGCTTATATCCTGAATATTAGATATGTTTGAGCAGATTTTATAGCTGTAAATTCATAAGCATTTCAAAATTAGAATTTTAGATGTAAATTATCTTCAACTCAGTTTTCTGTGTGCTGAAAACAGACATAGTAAAAACTCAAACCTGTCACCAGTGGCTCATGGTATAGCAGTTCTTTTCCCCCTTGTCTCTTAAAAAAATAAGAATACAAATGGACATACATACAAGCCTTTTTTATGTTACTTTATATGTAAACTCCTTAATGTGTTGGAGAAAAATCAAAAAGATTAAGAAGTATTAGAGGTCAGTATTATTTAACACAATCAAAATTAGTTTGAGCCTGTGGAGAAATATTGATGACAAGCATCAAATTAACTTAGGCATTCTTTTGATGTTGAAGCCTCCTTATGGGGTTTTATGATAAAGGCAAATTCACTGGTTTCTTACTTTAGTGTAATCCTGAGTTAGTCATACTTGAATGTGTGTGTTACAAGAAAATCTAATCATGAATTTAAAACAAGAGCCGTACTCTGACATTAGCAGGTATTGAAGTAAAGTATGCTGAATGAATATTTCATTGTTGTGATTCAAGTCACATTTCGCTTAGATGAGAAATCAGTTTCTGAGAATTGGGTACATGGGGTGAACTGTAAGGAAATTAGTATTCACTGAAACACATAGAGCAGTCTGACTGTACAGTCTCTATGGGAAATAAGGTTCAAGATTATTCTAGGCCACAGGAAGTGTTTTACCTTTAAAGAATTGTAGCTGATAGAATAGGGAGAATTACAGAATCACAGAATCACAGAATCACAGCATCACTAGGTTGGAAGAGATCTCCAAGACCATTGAGTCCAACCCATGCCCTAACACCTCAACTAAACCATGGCCCTGAGTGCCACGTCCAGTCTTTTTATAAACACATCCAGGTATGGTGACTCCACTACCTCCCTGGGCAGATCATTCCAGTACTTTATCAACTCTTTCAGTAAAAAGCTTTCCTAATATCCAACCTATATTTCCCTAGGTGCAGCTGAAGCCTGTGTTGTCTCCTTCTGTCAGTTGCTGCCTGGAGAAAGAGACCAACCCCCAACTGACTGCAACCACCCTTCAGGAAGTTGTAGAGAGTGATAAGATCACCTCTGAGTCTCCTCTTCTCCAGGCTAAACAACCCCAGCTCCCTCAGTTGTTCCTCACAGGGTTTGTGCTCCAAGCCCCTCACCAGCCTCATTGCCTCCTCTGGACATGCTCAAGCATCTCAACATCCTTCCTGAACTGAGGGGCCAGAGCTGGACACAGCACTCAAGGTGTGGCCTCACCCGTGCCCAGTACAGGGGAAGAATGACCTCCCTGCTCCTGCTGGCCACACCATTCCTGATCCAGACCAGGATGCCATTGGCCTTCTTGGCCACCTGGGCACACTGCTGGCTCCAGTTCAGCTGCTGTCACCAGTGCCCCCAGGTCCCTTTCTGCCTGGGCACTGTCCAGCCACACCATCCCCAGCCTGTAACACTGCAGGGGGTTATTGTGGCCAAAATGCAGGACTTGGCACTTGGACTTATTAAACTGCATCTTACTGGGCTCTTCCCATCCATCTAATCATTCCAGGTCTCTCTGCAGATCCCTCCTACCTTCCAACAGATCAACACATGCTCTCAGCTTAGTGTCATTTGCAAATTCACTAGTGAAAGACTCAATACCCTCATCCAGGTAAAAAAAAAAAAAATTAAAAAACAAACAAAAAAAACCCAAACAAACAAGAACAAACAAACAAAAACAAAAACCAACCAACCAACCAAACAAACAAACAAAACAAAAAAAACAACAACAACAAAAAAAAACACCAAAAAAACAACCACCAAAGCTGAACAGACCTGGCCCCAGCACAGACCCCTGAGGGACACCACTGGTGACTGGCCCCCAGCTGGATGCAGCACCATTCACCACCACTCTCTGGGTTCAGCCATCCAGCCAGTTCCTAACCCAGCAGAGAGTGCTCCTGTCCAAGCCATGGGCTGCCAGCTTTTCCAGGAGTGTGCTGTGGGAGACAGTGTCAAAGGCCTTGCTGAAGTCCAAATAAACCACATCCACAGCCTTCCTGCATTCACCAGGTGGGTCACCTGTTCATAAAGGGAGACCAGGTTGATCAAACACACCTACCCCTCCTAAACCCATGCTGGCTGGGTCTGATACCCTGGCCATCCTGTAAGTGCTGTGTGATGACACTCAATGTAAACTGCTCCATTACCTTACTGGGTACTGAGGTCAGGCTAACTGGCCTATAATTACCAGGATCCTCCTTCCCACCCTTTTAAGAGTACACAACATTTTATTCTCAATATTTTGCTATCAATTAGAAGTTCAGGCATGGAAATAGTTTTTGGGACATAAAACTACTGTTGCAAGTTTACTCCTTCCTAATTCCCAAAACTGACATAGGCTTCTAATGCTTGTCCACACTATCGTGAATTTAGTAACAAAGTACAACAGGGCTTTGTGTAAAGTAAATCTTTAAAATCTTCTCTTTGAGCATTTAGGACTGCTCCTTGGTAGCATCCTCCTCTTCCCCTTCCCCTTCCCCTTCCCCTTCCCCTTCCCCTTCCCCTTCCCCTTCCTCCTGTCTCTTTAAACAGTTTCAGTAAGACAATAAGAATGAGGAAGGAATGACCATAAAAATATAATTTGAATTTATATTTAAACTCAGCCTAGATGTTCTGTTGCAGGCCTGTGTTAGTTTTAACATAAAAGGTTAAGATTAATGAGACATATATTGCAATCACAGCTGTTTCAGCCAGGTCTAGAATAGAAGCTACATGTAGCCAGATATGGCAGACTTTTGAGTGAAGGAATGTAAATATGAAAAGCAGCTGGCTAGCAGAGTGTATTTATAGTGCAGCAGCATCATCCTCTTTCACCCACGTGCTCCTACTCTTCAGAAATGAAGCCTTTATGTTGCTTCAGTGTCTAATCCTGTCTCTGTCTTTGCATTCCTAACTTTTGGGCACTGTATTTGGTAGATCTCTGTGTGACATGACTGTATAGTAATTAAGATCACTTTGCAATACGTTTGATGTCAAGAGATCATATAGATATAAATGTCTTTATCAGTGTGAGGTCAGTTATTTTGATCAATATATGTAGTAATTTTACTTAAGTATTCTGTTTCACAAGGAATGTTCTTAGTCTTTTGAAATTAAATGAATTGCTTGCAGTTCTTTTCAGATTTTCTTTATTTCCCTATAAGCATGTTTAAAAATCAGTACTCCCTGCATCTGGAGCTGCTGATATGAATCTATATACTGTGCACAGTGCTGTATCTTTTAAGGGGAAAGTAAATAAATTTGTACTTTTTCAGACTTCAGTCCATGTGACTAGCTGTAAGAATGATGGGGTGAGTCTTTTTTTTTTTTTAAATCAACGTTAAATAAAACATCTTTATTACTCCAAGTTGTATATCTAGTACAATGTGTATTCTTACATGACCATTAGAATTTCTGTCTCTTAATCGCTAAGCAGTTTTTCAAGAATTTTCAATTTTGTAATTTACTATAACTATGAAGAGAGGAAATGAAAACTGGGGAATACTCATCAGACAAAACGAATAATTCTCCCACTCTACCTCCCTTCAAATTTAAGGACACTGTAATTTATTCTTACCCAACACTTAGCAAAAAGTGGCTCCTATTTAATCTTTGTAATCCTAGCTTTGAAGTTGCTGCTGCTTTGTAATTTTCTTTACGAGTAGCAATCACAGCAGTGGTTTTGATTAAATGATTACCCATAGGCCTGCTCTTGAATGAAATGACAGATATATTCAGCTAAGACATAAGTAAATGCTGTGAACTTAATAACTTTCTACAGAGTAAGCAAATTCAAAATACCATTATGTATTATTATTATTATTATTGGGAATTACTTGCAACACAAAACATAATACGTTACTTTTTTTGACTAGCTTTCTTTGTATGGGGGAGTGGGGAAAAACCATAGCCTGACAGAGGTCAACCTTCCACAGCACTTGTTGCAAGTGTGAGTGCATAGATATAAAGTGAGTGGCTGTATCAGCAAGCGCTACCTCAGTAACAGATTGAAGAGTCTGAACATCTTTCTGCCTTTCTCTGTTGTGCTTTAAAGTCTTAATTTTTTTCCTTGGGTGGTTTTCCAGAACTATATGAATCATGTCAAATCTTCTACTATGAGGCTGACAGTTTTCTGAAAGGAAATGCTACAAAAAATCGGCATGGGAATACTTAACACCATGTTTACTCTTAGGTTTTCTACATTTATTTTGAAGCACTTTTGTGTGCTGAAGTATTATTTTCACAATAATGGTAGCATAAGATGAAACATTTGCAACTTCAAAGAAATTAGTGGAACCTTGAGTCTCAGTGAGTTTGTCCTATGTAATTGTTTTGCAACTTTGAAAGTTGTTTGTTTGTTTGGTTGGTTGGTTTGGTTTGTTTTTTACTTCCCAAAGCATTTTTTTCTTCTTTTGTGTTAAAAAAAAAGCCTGTATTTGAGCATGATTGTTGTTGTTCACAGGTTACACTCAGCAGAAAGGAACAAAGGTAAATGGTTTCCCACAGCAGTATCTAATACCCAGCAGTACTGATATAACTAACTTTTCCTGGTATTGTGCTGGATAGGAACTCTTCAGGTTCATTAGAATGTGCAATTAGCCTAGAGCCCAGAGCTTGCATCTGGATTATGAGGTATTTGTCTAGACAGAAAAACAAAAACCAATGCCTCAAATAGTAATTTTATATCAGTTGCACGGAAAACATATTTCCTTGTCTGGTAACGCCACATAAGAGTAGAGATGTGCAAAATGCACTCTCTCTCATGGCCTTTGCTACTGTGTCTTTATTTCTTTGTTCCTTACTGTTGTATAGAAATCCATCAGCCTTTAGTAAGAGTGTAACATCTGGAAGTGGGACAAAGCAAAGAACTGGAAGAAACTGAAAGAAAGGATTTGGTAAAAGGAAAGGTCAAAGGAGGGAAAGGTAGCAAGAGGCTGACAGATAATTTCCTTCACTGAAAAAGTCCCAGACCAAACAAAATCAGAAACAGACTAGAAAGGGAAAAATATTAGAGAAAATCAGAGGACACTAAAATACATCTGATATTTCATCATGGTCAATATTGATATCAATAGGATCATGTTTACATTATGTCAATACTCAAATATTTCAGTTATGCTGTGCACTTTCTGTAGAGATGCTACCCAGTTGTTTCTGCAGGCTGATCTTGAACTTACTCTTGTTGACCAGACCTCCCAGTTGTCCTTTACTCTTTCCATCTTTTTCTCATGAAACAGAGAGAATTCCTAATTTTACCCTTGATTTGCTTCATCAAAGCTGTACTGTCTTTGAAAATGTGTCACTTTTGGGAACAGAAGTACTAATGATGAAAGGAAGAAAATAAAGGTATGAGGTCAAAGAGAAAAGACCAGGAGACAAAGAAAAAAGAAGATGCAGACTGAAAGGTCAGGAGGTTACTTCCCAGAAACTTAATTACTGGACCTTCTAGCATAACTGGTAAAGTCACTCCCTCTCCTAACTGTATCAGTATGGTCTAGATTAGTTTAAATACTTAAAGTAATTGCATTTTTAAAATCTGGATCATTCTGACAGAGATGGTCTAAAGAGAAATTTTTAATGTGATTATCCAACAGGTCTCAGGAAAGAGTACCCTTCACAGGTGATTGTAAGCAGTGATCTTCACCCGAGTTTAGCTGCAATGAAAACAACATTTTTAATGTAAGTTAGCTTTTAACACATTAGTTTTTTTGCTGGAAATTTGCAGGCCTAATGCAAAGTCCTACATATTTTTAAAAATTCTGGCTTTTGAAAGCAAGTACTTTAGGTCAATGTGATACATATAGCATAGTATAATGACAGTGGTGTCTTTTAATAACACTGGGACATTCGTCACCTTGCTTGGTGGTTAGAGTCTTGTTTCTTCTCACAAAATCACAAAATTGCTTCTGGTTGTTTTGTTTTGGTTTTGGTTTTGGTTTTGGTTTTGGTTTTGGTTTTGGTTTTGGTTTTGGTTTTGGTTTGTTTTTTTCCTAACAGGAATGCTAGTCAGTTAAATGCTTCTTGCCATCTCCTTGAAACAGAAACAAATTAGAGGGAGCTACTCCACAAAAAGTTTCTTATGTAGATGTTAACACAATTCAGTGAGCATACTGTTTTACATGACAGAGAAAGAAACAAGGAAGAGAAGAATCTTTCTCATTATTTCACGCACATAACAGATGAATTTGTGTGATTCAGGCCGCACGGGTAACTTTGTCTACAGGCATGTGTGTTAACTTGCAGAACTGTTTGCCTTAGTTGGTTGGTCTCAGTGTGGGGGAAAAAAAAACCAAAACAAACAAGCCAAAATGTGATAGAGTGTACAATATGTCTGACTTAGCTAAAAAATATGCTGTCAAGGGAGTGTGTCCATAGCAGAACTTTTGAAACAACAATTTAATTAGAGGGAGTTGCAAATTTTATTTTTTTTCCTAATCAATGACTCTTCATCTGCACTGCTGAGGATTTTCACAACCTCTATAACCTGTTTAAAACATTAGTATTTTGAATACTGACTGACAATTTCATAACGCAATTGGTTTGTATGTGTGTGATGGACTCAAATGTGCTTATACATGACCAGTAACATTTCTTCAATATTATATGACATGTCATTGTACTGCAAATATCTGCACAATATATAGATTCCATATTCTACTATTTCTCAAATTCTTGCCATTTATTTAAAAAGCCGATGAATTTACTTTATGAAAATAAATGTAACCATGTTGAGCTATGGCAAGTCAATTTGGTGAGAGAAGACAGGTAACATGATGAAGTTTATTTTCCTTTTAAACATACAAACAGTGATTTAAACCACTAGAAAGGTGCCTAACGATCTGTTTCTGAACTAATCTCTCTATCCCACTAAGGAGTTGCCACTCTTGATCCAAAAAGCCAAGTCATAAGACTGGCAAATGCTTCTGATGCAAGTATTTAAGTGTACACATAACCACAGCCTCTTGTAAATGACATCTGACAAACACCATTATTTGAGCATGGAAGTAGTTCAAATAATTCAAGAGACACTGAAATGCCAAAAATACCAAAGTAGATTCTTCTTGGTCTCCCGTGTGGTTTTCAACATTCTTCTTATATTGTGTTCAGATTCAGCAGCGACAACTTCAGCTCCAGCCTGCTTAAGGTTATTACCTTGGCACCAATGTTCATTCATTCTAGTGATTTGTGAGGAAATCAATGTTGTTGTTCCTACTGTTTGGGGATTTTGTGTGGGTTTTTTTGTTGTTGTTGTTGGTTTTTTTTTTTTTTTTTTTTTTTTTTTTTTTTTGATTGGTTGGTTTGGGGGTTTTTTGTGTTTTGCTTTGTTTTTATTGGTTGGGTTTTCTTTTTTTTAGTTTAGTTTTTTGTGGTTGTGACTAAGAATACTCAGAAAATAAATATGAGTTACTGCTTCATCTTTGTTATTTTCTCAATAAGTACTAGACTAAGAAAAAGTTAGATATTAAAAAGAAATTAAACATATATTTTGATTATATCTTAAAATAAAATATTCTTGTAGGGATTATGAAAGTTGTTCCTATAAATACTTTGGAAAATACAGAAGTAAAAGCATTTGAAACAGGTCTGTGTTTCTGGAATTGCAGGTTATGCAAACTGCATATTATTCCTAATGGAAACTATACATTTTACAGATGTAAAATAGATCTGTATTTTTACTTATATTACTTGATCAAGATACAGAACTACAGAAAAATCTATTGAATGGTCCGTTCCTGTTTGAATAACCTATGCCAAATTTTGATTTTTCAGGCACATTAGCAGGAAGAATGGAAAGAGTCCCCAGTGACAGTAAGCAGGGAATCTAGAAAGACTTGTTAAGGAAAAAAGACACTTTAGTTTTTATGTTTGTCAGAACCTGTGGTACTGAGGGTACGTGACCCTACCTGTGCATCTAATAGTTCACCTGTACTGAACTCCAGTAGCAAAATCATAAAAATAAGCAATAACTCATGGCATGACTATCCAAATACCACTACCCAGAATCTTTGTCTTGCATCTCATTTCAGTGAAAAGATGTTCTGTGTTGGTTGAGCCTACCCAATATCAAATTGTGATCTGCAAATGATGGAAATTGCCTTATAAGAATGAGATGCAGTTTTTGACAAAAAAAATCCCAGCCCTGTTTATTCATGGTTTTCTTTGGGAGGCTAATTCCAAACATGAAGCAAGAAACAACCTACCTTTGGGCTGTTCAGTTTTGTCTGATTGATTTAAAGGCAGTCACAGAATTACTCCGTTATAACTTCCCCTGTAGACAAGCAGGTTCTTTATGCCACTGTTTCAGTCCAAGGAACCAAATAATACCTTTTTTATTGCAGTATTTTTAGACATTGGATACATCTGGAAAAATATTGAAGCAGATAATTAGATTGCATTAGCAATGTGTCTGTTGTGGTTTCCCTGATCCCAAAGAAGGCAGCCCTTTATGAAGCACTTGGCCACAGTCTCTGCAAAATCTGCTGTGTAAATTGGCCCACACTAAAGCATGTGGAAAACATTTTTTGGCTGAAACTTGAAACCATTCATGTGGCTTTGAGACAGGGAAGCTCAGCCTGCCAACATCAATAGAACTTTGTACTACAAACCAAAATGGTCATTTAGACATGTGTACTTTCATGCTCGCAAATGCACTGAGGTCAAATATTTTTTAATCTTGGGAATTTTTCCTCTTTATACAGCCTCGTATTTCACGCAGGAAATGAGGCTGAGTACAACAAACACAAATCATTGAGACTGACAGGGCATATTGGGTTCAAAACCCAAGCTTTGACTCTAATTGCTCTCCAAAGGCCTTTGGCTCAAGGTAACTGTTGATTTAGTTCAGCTGTTTCAAATCAGCACTGTAAGGTCTTGCTAAGACAAACTGGTTAGGCCACATTACATTTGTACCATTGGATCCCTTGGGTGCAAGTATAACACAGTTAGCATTTTAAAAGATTGCATTTGTCTGTACACTGCAGGCGGTAATTATGAGCAGGAAAATCTTTTGTGAAAGATGGTGTGACCTTCCTTTTGGAGAAGGAGTGATAATGGCTTCTTGTGGAGGTAAAAATAATGTTTCTATTCAAGGTTCAGAGGGGAACCCCACCTTGTTTCTCATACAAGTTAGTCTTGTCAGAAATTTATTGCCATTATATTTGTTTTGCTTTGATAGTGCTTGTTTAGCTAAATAAGCTAATATAATATCTCTAAAAAGTTTAATTTGTTACTCTCCTGCTATAAAAATATTGCATCACCTTCTGAGGGAGGTGAGATGACTAAAGAAAAGCTACCTTCTCCCTTTATGAATTAAGAAATTGGCACTTACTGATTTCCATGTTTTAGCTTTCTATATTATTGACTGCTTCTGATGTAAACTGAGTCTGACTTTTCAGCAAGAGAAATCCTGGAGGATTACCCAACAGGATATAAATCTGCTTGGTGTATTATATTCTCTTACTGTTCTTAGCAATGTAAGTGCTGAAGTTTGATTTATTCCAGTATATCCATTTGCCTCTCTACAGTCAGAATTTGCATAGTAAAGATCTAATCCCTGAGAAGGAAAGCATGGTGAACTTATGACATGTTTAATTCACAAAGCACTATTTTACAAGCTAACTCTTCCTGGTCTGGATGTCATTCCTGAGTGTCACACAGTGGCTTAATAATCACAGCTGAAATCAGCTGGCCAGATCAAAGTGTCTTAAATGCAGTAGTAGGCTGTAGAACCAGAAGAGCTCTGAGCCACCTGACACCATACTTAATAGTCAGCCCCCACTGACTGAAACACGCCAAAACCCATTGATCAGGAGTTGTGGTGCGCAAGGTGTGTTGTCTGCAGCACATTCCCTGTGTATTCCAGGTGAATAGGGAAGAGGTGGTACAGGGTTGGCTGTACTGCCTTTCTGCCAGATGGGCAACAAAGGTAAGCAGGTGATCTGGGGACAAGTCTGATGAATTTTGAGGATACTAAGTATTGCAAGCATGTGTGTAGGTGGCAACATTCCTGTTTACTAATATTAGAGTGTATTTTTTATGTTTCATATAAATTTTGCCTTTGATGAAAACATTCCTGAAGCTACTTTTGTCCTTATTTTTCAATCACAACACATATGTTTCCTCAAATCACTATCTTCATGGTCTTTAGTTACCAAGAGTTGAGAGGTTACTTTCAGATCCTTTATTGTCTTTTCTAAGTAAGCAGTTCAGTTCACTGCTGTTTCACAACCTTAATTGCCTGCGTTGTGCCAAAGAGATATAAGCAGTCCTCCAGGATGAGGTACCTTTTCTGAATCATGGGTTACACTGAGCCTGGTCATTCTCAGGTGGGCATGAACTCATTTTTTCTGTGCTCCAAACCAGCTAGAAACCTTGTTAAGTACAGACTCAGTCTGAGCATAGCAAGTGCTCTGGCAGAGCTGATATTCTAGTTTGGACTTGGTAATGTGTCTTGTGGCTTTGAGCTGACTGGAAAATAGGCAGGGCAAGTTCATGTTGGCCTGTAAATTGCTGCATGGATGTGTCCCTAATGGAGATGTATAGGCTGGGCAAAAAACTTGCACTGTGAATTGTTTGTTGCCTTGGTCCACTGAATAAGAAGAATGTTTCTTCTTTGCTCCATGAAGCATGCTTCTTTTCTCTTTTTGTGTTAAATTTAATTATATGAAATTACTTTTATACCCACTTTGCATCCTGGAAGCTGACAATTCCATGTACCAGATAAAAACACAAACCTGCTGGTTCACCTATTCCTATTTTATTTACTTTTTTAATAGAGGAATGGACTAGATTGTGGAAAGCTGTAGCCTGTAGCATGGCCTCATATTGGAGAAGTCTGTGGAGAACTATGTCCTGTGAGAGGGACCCCCACGCTGCAGCAGGGAAAGGATTTCTCTCCCTGAGCAGTGGCAGGAGCAATGTGTGATGAACTTACCATAACCCTAATTTTCTATCTCCCTGAGCTGCTGCAGGGAAAGAAGTAGAGCTTGAGAAGGAAGTAGGAGAGAAAGGTGTTATTTAGATTTATTTTACTTATTATCCTGCTCTGATTTTTTTAGTTATAAATTCAGTTAATATCTCCAGTGTGAGTGTGTTTTGCCCTTGGTGTATTTGGTGAGTGATCTCTCCTGGCCCTTTCCTCAAACCATGAAGCCTTTGTTATATTTTCTGTCCCCTGTCCAGCTGTAAAAGGGACAGATGGAGTGGCTTTTGCTAGGGTCAACACATACAACTGCCAAATAGAGATCCATGTGACAGAGTACCTAAAAAAGAATAAAACCCTTCACAGTTACTCAACCATACGTGCATCTCTAACACTCATTATTAAGGCCTCAAAAGCATTCTCTAAACATTAAAGAAAATTTATCCCTTTTTTCCTGTGAGCTACTTGGGAATGGTTGTCAATATGTACTCATTATTTTACAGCCTAACTAACTCATTAGTTACTTGAAATTTTATTGTCTTTGGATGTTGTCATGTCCGCTGGCAAAACTTGACTTTTAACAGTAGCAACTGGAAGTGTTTTTAGCACAGATTAGAAAACAAACAAACCTCATGCTGGAGACTGAAATATTACAATTTACGACTTAAACGTAAGGACCTTTGCCTACTGTGGCAAAAACTGTATTGCAAAAGCTGCAGAGAAGACCACCACACCCTGTATGGGGCCCTGGCAGAGGCCCTACACTGCTGGCTGATGAAGACAAGATAAAGTAACAACTCAGGGGTGGGGGAGGAGAATTAAACTCACAGAGCACAAATTTAACACCTTTAGAGTGGAGACCACAGCCCCAGGGCCATCAGCTGCCCGGCCACACCGGCCCTGGCACCAAAGGGTGGGGGGAGAGAGGTTTTGGGTGTGTGGGGAAAAGGCCTCTGGGGAGAGCAGGGAACGCCCATCCTCCGCCCTGCAGAGCTCAGCTGTGGGGCCCCTTGGCCCCGGGAGAAGCTGCACCCACATGAAGGACACAGGGGTGTCAGGGCCCCTCAAAGGTTCCCCCAGAGAGGTCCCCAGACCCTGCACCAGAGCACTGCATCACCATGCAACAGGTCACAGTGTTGCACCTGGGTCCCTGCAAGGGAGGCACGTGGACGTTTCCACCTCGCAAAATGTATATTTATATACTGGATTCTATAGTTTTTGGTGTGGTGATCTCATGCAGTGGAGGTGTAGCGGCGGGGGACCCTCACCACCAAGACTAGATGGAGGGGAGCAACAAGATGTCATTGGTACCCTTGGAAGGGTGATGTGTCTACCTAACCCCGTCACTCTCTCCCTGTCCTGCCACCTCCATGCACACTTCTTTTTTTATTTTCTTTCATTCTTTTGCTCTTTTGCTCTTTCTCTCTCTTTGCCTCTTTCACTATTAAATGAAATATATCAAAATTCTGGCACCAAGATCTAACCTTGTCTGGTTTTAATCATGTCTTTTGGGTATATTTCAAACCATTCTGGATTTCATCCATTTTGTTCAGAGAATTAGTTTCCTCTGCTCTTCTGTGTTTAAACCAGATCATAACACCCCAAACCAGAGCACATAGAGGGTCATTGCAGGTCTCTTTAGAAATTAGAGAGTGAAGATAACACCAACATCATGCACAGTTAGAGGATTATGGTAATGAAGACCAGATTCTGGACTGAGGGAAGACCTTACAGTAAATATAAGCAGTGTTGTATGCAAAACCATTTTGACACCCTGCTAAAAATTATTTTCGCGCCTCTCTCCTCCACTTTATGGGAGAATATATTTGCACTCAATTTATGGAATGATATTACACTGATTCTCATTTGAAGAAAAAAAAAAAACTGAGTATGTTACAATGCCACTAAATGTCGAGCATTTTCCAATCTCACTGGGGAATAGATTCCTGGGTAATATTCTGCAAATGTTGACCTATCATCTTTTGCTTGGTGCTTGCCCTTGAAAATAGTCTATTCATCCTTACTTAATTGTTCTTAAACATGTTCCTCCTATGGTCCAAATTCACTAATATAAAAATAGTGAATCTGAGACATACTTAGCCTTTCTTTAAGAAAATCATCACTTATAAGAGTATAGCAGACTAGTAAAAATAAGCGCTTTGATTAGTCAAATTTTATTTTTCCCCAGCAGAATTAAATAGCAGTGAATAGTGTTTTCAAATAAACATGCTGAATATTGCGCTAAAATAAGTATAGAATAACAGGGAAAATATGTTTGTCACCAGCAGTTTCCTGCATTAATGAAGGTAACATGTCTCGTATTTAGTGATCAAGTCTGGTGTGATAAGAATGAAATCAAAAGCATAAAGAAATACTTAAGCAGATGATCTTCCAAACACAGTCACAGAGCTGGTGCCCAGCCAAAATGGCCTTTTCAAACACCTCAGAGGTGACAGTTCAGGCTTGAGCTTTTCAGCCAAGGCCGCTTTGTGGTATGTGTTGGATTTGCAGTTTGTTTTCATCACTGCTTTTGAGAGAGGTTGAGACCTTGCAACTACTACTAGAAGTGATGCCCTTGCTAACAGCAATTTAAAAAGCTAGAGGGTTTGCTCTTGAACACTATAACTTCTGACTAAAGTGATTTTCTTTCTTGTTTTTATGCTGGTTGGATAATTTTCTGTCTTTGCTAGTATGTGTCAGCACTGTCTCACCAGGTGTAAAACACTATAGACAAAATGTTAAAACTCCTGCACTTGCCTCTTTTGAACAGTTATTTATCCTTTCCCTTTTTTTACCAGCTTCCTCTTTATCTATCAGCATTTATTTCTTGCCCGTGTTTGTTAAGCTTCTTTTCAAGTGCTTATAGGCCCTCCTTGAGTCCCTTTGCATAAAAAACTTGTGTGAAGTGCAAGGTTTAGATATAGGTACTGTTAGTGAAATGATGAGAGACACCAAAAGGGAAGGAAAACTCAGGGAGGTGGAAGAGAGGAAAGAAAGAAATATTTTTCCAAAGGAAAATTCAAACCATGTATCTAACAAGCCCAGACTATGCTAGATGACAAGCTCAGAGAAATCCTGTCTTTTCCCTAATCAAAGCATTTTTTTGCACAACAGTGAAACTAATTGTCACCTTGTAACAAGTTTTACTTTTCTGAAAACTACTTTAACTCTGAGATTCCTGCTCAAACTGGGCCAACCTAATTTTCATGCATTGCAATGGGGAATAATGCTTTTTTCTGTTGTCAGAAAGAAGATGAGTGAATGAAATAGTGGAAGAACGACTGAAGTACTAAGCTGCTTCCTAGGGACCTCACACATACACATCTTGGCTATACTCTTCTCTATGAGAATACACATCTATTGTATTAATAGAAAAGGCTGACCTACAGCTAACAATAAATCACACTAAACTTTCTGCTTCAAATTGATAACTGTCTGCAGAATGTAATGTTAAAAACACTGAAATACAGGCTTTATGAATTCATGACTGTGCTTGGTTAGGTATATTCAGTAATGTGGGTTGTGGTTAGTACTCTCTGGAAGAAGAGTTCTGAATTGTAAAGGCTGCTTTTTATCACAGGGGAACTATTTTACTTGAATCTGGCTTATGATGATGGTAAAAATCAGATCTCCAAGGAACATCTCTAAAAGAGAAAATAATCTGATGCTTAAAAGAATTTAAATCTCTACTGACAGTCAAAAGAAGTCTTGTCCCTTCCCCCACTATTTTTCCATTGTGTATTTTTGGGTTGTCTTAGAACTACAGTTGTGATTGTTATGATCTTTTCAGTCATCATGTGGTTCTGTGTAGGTTTTATGTTACAGTTGATGAGATGCTGAACATTTTTTGAGGGATCAAAGTACTTACCATAATGAGAGAAAAGTACATAACAACAGTTGTATGGCAAGGGTAAGGATTGCCTGAAGCAGAACAAATTTCTACAGATTGCCTGACAATGTAAGAGTAATATAGCACTACAATCATGAGAATAATATTGCTTAATAAATCACTGGTATTATATGTCTTACAGTGAAACCTACCATTTTATAAATTACTAAACACATTTTCTTCTTGATTAGCTATTTCATGTTCAGAAAACCTCTTCCTTGAAATTCATTGGAAAGAAAGATCTCAATTTTATTTTACCACTGAAGGTTATTAGAGTGGCAGTGGCAGACTAATACCAGACTTTTGCTTTGTTTAGCAATAAAGTGTAGTCTCAAGCTCATACTTCTGCCCAACAGGCATAGGAAAGCTTGGCTGTGCTTTGGGAAGTGCACTCTGATGATCTTGTATCTTACTGTGGTATTGAAAAAGGGCCTGTGAGACTCTGGTTTCATCACTGTAGTGGGTAAGGAATGAGTTTCATAAGAAACCTCCTGACTACTTGAGTATCCTGAAGTCTCCCAGGAACTTGACCCTCACCCTTACCACTGATTCCCTGGATGTGTGGATTATGTGTAGTGTGGGCCTAGGAAGGAAAAAAATAATTATTTCCTTAAACTTGGTTTCTTTTCTTCCCATTTTTCCCTTGTTCCACCCCACAGCATACATAAAATCAAATAAAACCTCTTTACCTTGGTTTTTCAAGGGGAAAAGAAAGTAAGGCTCAAGTTACCAAATCCTGTAGCCTTCACTTAGGTGTTGCTCACTATAGCTTTTGTTGTGTTTTGTCTGGGTGCGAACTACAAAATGAGCTAGTATGGATTGATTGATATAACATGTGTTAACATTTACAGAATCTGAAATCCAAGTTCATGCTCCATAAAATGTTGCACAATAGATTCCAGGTTAAGCTTAAGTAGTGATCAGAAGTCATTTCCCTTTGAAAGAACTAATACGGAGATTTCATGGTTAGAAAAACAGAACAGCCCTTCTTCATGACTTTATGACTTCAAAACTTTAACAAGCCTTAGAAATTTCATGGGCCTGAGCCCATTTCATTGCCAAATAAGCAAATATGCTTATTTGCTCATTGCAATCTGTCTATCTTCCTCACCATTGATTATTTTTCTGTGTATTTACTGCAATATGTTTATTAGACTCTGAATTAGAAGAGCAAAGGTTCTATCAATTCAATAACTTTAAAAGAGACCCTGGATACGTGGCTTTATAGAGCTGTTATTCACAGATATTCCTTGTCCCTTGCTGTTAAAATGATTAAGCAGTACTTCAGTTACACACTATCAGCTTGAAAGAAATGTAACATAGTTTATAGTGTTTTAGTGTTCTCTTGTGCATTATTTTTAACTTCTTTCCTCCCTTAAAACAGACAAACAAACAACCCACAAAAAACAACAAAATAACCAATCCAAACACCCATTTTTGGATATTTTCTTAATTTCTGAATTGTAGAAGTCTGAATATAAGGCCTGACAACCTGTGAACTCTGGGATTAAAAATTAGTTTTTTCGGTTGATTTCAGCAGCAGCTGCAGAGTTAAGCTCATGCCAAGTGGTTACATTCTTATACATGGCCTAGCAGTAAATTTTTCTGCTGCTGTTGTCACCACATTCTTTGTTTCTTAATTTTTCTGTTTATATCACTATTTATAGCTTAGAGATTAATGATATTTACGTAGTTCTTTAGGATAGGATGGTTTTGTGGAACACTTCATGGACTAAAACAGATACAGATTATAATAACTGTGTAGATTACTATTATGGATTGGAATTTAACAACAGCACCTCACAGATGACACATTCTTAGAAATGTAGCAAACCTTGTTATAATGAATCAGTTGCATATAATCATTGTCCCCATTTGTTGCAATGGGTTCATTTGATTATCCCTGAGTTGCAACAGCTCTTTACCAAATTGTCTTAGCTGATGTCTGTAACTTTATTTCTTCTCTGCTTTATCACACCAGGTTATAAGTGAGGCTCTTGGCTGAAATTCTGTAATTTGAAAGATTGTTCAGCACCTGATAAGGTCCATGTCTTTCCAAAGGTGCAGTCTTAATGCATTTGACACAAAGAATATGCTTGTGTTTATGTCCATGGAGTAGAAAAGTAATTTCCTGAAGTTTTCAGTACAGAGGCAAAGCACCTGACACTGGAAAGTAATGCATTTTAAGTAATCTGAGGACATTACGTACCATTTTCTTGCTTCTGGCATACCATGCTGTTAAAAATATTGCATTCCCGTGTTCAGTTATTTCCTAGTCATATCCTATCTGCAAGCCTGGCTAGCAAAAAATTCTGCTTAAATTGTACTGTCTTGGATTTGTAATGTCTGTTATCCTTCCTTCCGTGAACTGGGGTGCACTAAGCTGAGCTATGATAAAATGGGCCATGCTATGAAGACTTTCAGTAAGAGGGTTTTTGAAATGCCCTTGTGGCCCATTTATGTAATAACAAGGGGGTTATGTCCTGACCTGTCAATCTCACTTTAGAAGAGTTCAAAACATTGTATATTGTGCACACAGAAACCAACAGACAAGAATGCTTATTATTGCAACAGCTTTGAGCCTGATAAAAAATTCCTTAAGAGTCCAAATAGGAGCTTAAATCAAGCTCTTTGTTTAAGATACCTCATAACACCCTTGTACTTGACAGTACTTCATATAACATCTATTCTTAAATTACTGAACTTTTTTTTTTTTTTTTTTTTTTTTTTTTTTTTTTTTTTTTTTTTTTTTTTTGAGTATTGGGATTTTTTCCGATCATTTCTTCCTTTGTAATCTATTTGGTTAATTTCCAGCTGGATTCTGGCCAGGTATTCATAACTCAGGATATTACATTCTGTTTCTCTCTGAAATACATATTAAAGCAACCTTGATTTTAAAGACTTTTTTTCTTATTTTCTTTTTTTTTTTTTTTACCACACATGAGTCTTTTATCAACACTGAGTCAAGATAAACACACAGTAAAGAAAACTAAATATATTGCAGTACTTGCAAACACATTGTAAAAGTAGAGTTCAGGTTTCCAATAACACTGGGATGATACCAGCCACATTTTGACAGCAGATTGGGTTAACAGTCTGATGATTTTCTCTTGGTTTACTTTTGGTGTATTGACAGAAACTGGCTAATGAGATTCATGTGATTTTGGAGTCAGGTTCACAGTTGCAAAGAGGAAAGATATTCCAGTTTGGACCAGAAGCTAAAGACTATGTCTATACCATGAACACTGTCAGTACATCTGTGCTGAGCAGGGGTGCAGTAAGGTGCAATTTATAAATAGAACTGCGGTCAACAAAAACCCAGAAGAAATAGTTATATCAGCAATCACAGTTAAAATTTTTGGCCATTGAAGAAGAGGATCCAAAACTGAAAAATTTTACACCTATGAAGTATGTTTGTTGCTCATGCTAGTGTCATCCATCTGAGAACTCGCTGGAGTCACTGTAGTTAAGCAGCTGAATAAAGACTGTTTCTATTAATGCTTAAACTTTTTTAGTTTATGGTTGTGAGTAGGGAATATGGGGTGACTGATGGAGACTGTGTCAGCTGAACCTTTGTATATCTGCATTTCTACAGAACACTCAAGTTTACAGAAAAGCAGACCAGAAAACCTACTGGGTTCAGGGGAAAGCTAAGGCATGAAGAAAAAGCAAAAAGAGGCAATGTTTACTTTAAAAAGACCTCTCTTGTTCACCTAGTGGGACTGATGGAGATCATGCATTATATTGCAGTTGATTGTGTCTCCATCATTTCAAAGAATACACTCAAACACTATTGTGCCTCTACACTATAGGGAAGTATTGTTATTGCATTATTGTGACACTGTACCTAGGTGGTGCTACTGGCATAATTAAAATATCCAAAAGTACTGTGTCAGGCCCTAATTAAAGTCCTAATTATTGTTTTACGATTTATACCAAAAATTTGCCAACTTTATTCCACTTAGCAGGGGCTCAATTCCAAAACCAATATAGATTTCAGGATAACCTCCCAAAAAATGACTGAACAGAATTTGTTGAGCCTATAATATGTTTGTGTTGTAAAATAAGAATTCTGCACAACTGGAGTACAAAATGTGGTACAAGAGACATAAAACAATGTTCCTTCTCTGTATTCTTCTCCATGCTCCTTACCAGTTAATATTTTACCTCAGTTAAAATTCAGTTTCGGCATGGGATTATTCAGTAAAACTGCCTTTGAGAAACAGCTAATTTTGGAATACACTTGAGTAGGTCTAGACAGCAAGTGCTGCCATGCTCTTGTGGGCTCCAGCAAAAAGCCATTCTCCACTGCGTGTCTGAGATTTGAGGGGTTGTTCAGAGCTTTTTATTCCTGTAAGGTCCTTAAAGAGCATGGATGGCATTTAAAGCTGTCATTGGTGAGCTCTTCACATTGATGAATGAATGACTTGTACACTCACTGTGAAGGGAACATTGAATTTCAGGTGACTGACCTTATGTGCGATGAGCTGTTCAGAGCTTCTGGTGTTGGAGGAGATCAGAGCCACAAGGAAATGAGGAAGTCACATAGTCACTCAGCTGTAAGACTGGAATCCAGTCAGTACTCTGTGGCCTTCTACAAGCATGTGCTCTCTTATTTATAAAATACATGAGCTGAAATCAATTTTTGTTGTTACATTATCAGTTATGGTTGAGCTTTAAAAAATATTTGCCTTATTTGCAAAATCCCTACATTTTCAGCTTATCATTGTCCAGCAGAAGTCTTAAATAGCAACATGCAAAATCATTTTATATTTGTCAGCAGGAAGCCAGAGACTTGGTTAGGCTTGTGAGTTTGAGATGTGGGAAAGGGGAGAAAGAGAGTTCGGGAGGATAATGTCTGGAGTAGCAGACACTTTTTGGCTCTTGCACCTGAAAACTTTCATGTAATTTATAAACATGGCAGGCTGCCTACAAACTGGAGAAGACAGTGCCTGCAGTTTGTTTGATATAGAATTTCCAGAATTTTTCTTCACCACTCTCTGTTAAGACAGCACTGATACCACTGAAGTCGATGTGACTTTACCGGTAAAGGACTGCACAGAGAGATACTTAATGCCTGTTTTAAAGCTGAAAGCAAATGAGGCTTGTGCAGGTAGTCTACCATATAATGAGCTCTTGAGTTTATTTATTAAGTTTCATGGGGATTTTTCTTTAGTTTTCTGATGATTCTGATTTTGTAAAGATTTGCCCTTATCAAAGGGAAAGATTGGTAGTATTAAAAATGTTTTCACTTTATGGTTATGATTTTTAATTTATTTTTCATAAATTCAGCAAAACTGTTGCCACTGACATCAATGGAAATGAACTTTCCCAAACATAGGTTTTATTTTTAACTTAATACAACTTTTTGTCAAGGAAGTGTTTAATCTGTTCCAGAGGAACACACTAATAAGCTTGGCAGAAAAGAAGATTTTAAGACAGAAGAAACTTCAACAAAGGAAAAAAAGACTTTAAATTTACCAGGTGAGCATAAATTATTTACTTAAATGAATGCTTTTGTGTGCAGAGTCTTACAAAATGAAGAAAAATTAAAGTAATTTAACTAATCTTATAATTAAAAAGTGGAATCTAGCTTTAGTACCAAACAGATATATAACATTTTATTTTAAAATACTGCAGATAGGCATTCTAATTCCACAAAAAACCCCTAAATATTTGTAGCAGCAAAAAGAAAAGAAGGTATAAATCTTAGTGGACGCTGAAATTACTGCAGTTCGTATCTAATTAGAAGAGAAAAATATTTCATCTAACTGGACTTACAAGAATTTTTTTCTGGAATATTTGCATGTTAATTCCATTCTTCTTCTGAATCTATAACTAACTCATTTTTTACTCTCTTATTTCTCCAAAGTCACCTTTTTTTTTTTTTATTTACAATGCTCAGAAAAAGCTGCATACAGCTAGAGTGCATCAGATTTGTCTTCTGCTACCTTCCATGCAATGATAATGTCATTTTGATAGTCATATTAAAGCAATAGTAATGATGATATTTTAGAATTAGAATATTTTCAAAGAAGCTAACCCTCAGTACTTGATTATTTAAAAGAATAACTTAATAAACTTTCTAATTTATAGATTAAAGATTGTATAGTAGTAGTAGTAGCACTTTGAGAAGAAAGCCAAGCACATTTTGGTCTTTTTTATCCTTAATTTTGTATGGATGCAAAATGAATTAGCTGACAGCAAAACAAATGTCTAAATGAGATACTAATTTGGAGTCTTAAAAATACACTTTGTATGTTTTTCTAACATATATCTATACTTTAGAATCAGGAAAAAATTGTAAGTGAAATAAATTGAAATAAACTTTTCAGTTGCAGACTAGCTTTTTATTGAAGAGTACAGCTAGTAAATTGTCATAAGGAAGAGCTGTAATGAAAAAAATTTGGAGCATAGATGTCATAGATGTAAATTTATGAACTCTCTTAGCACTAAGCATAATAGGCTCACAACAAATCCCTGTATATTGCAGTTTCCTCCAGGGAGCCTCTTCTACAACCATCAAAAAGCCTTTTCAGGTTGAGTGGACAGGAATACTGTACTAATACTTTAATTCTACTGTGCAGTAAATCACTTTTAGACCAGACATAGAGTCTAGCAGGTTGTCACCATGTGGCAGCCGAACCAGCAAAGATGGGAATGGTCAGAAATTTAGGCACCTGAAAGGTCATAGAGTGTACTGGGGTAGGAACTTTACACCCTTCCTGTGGGCTTGGAGCAAAAACTAAGTCAGTGGTCTTGATATTGACATCAAGTGAAACCATGTTTGTAGTGAAAAGCATCCCAGCACACACCCTACAATTAAACCTGCTAGAAATGTCCTGATTTATTGCCCCACCTGTTGAATTCAACTACTGCCTTTGTGATGATGGCATTTGCAGTTGAAGGCTGGCAGGCTGCAAAGGGATTAGGAAGCAGACACACACACACAAACACACACCCCCATCCCCTATCTCCCCCTTTTGCATTTAGTAATTTTCCACCAAGAACAGGAAACCAATATGAGTGGTCTGGCAAACCAGGACTTGACCTACATATCCTATGGCACTCCAGAGGCCAGAGGCTGAGTTTTGTCAGCCTCTGTCAACCCGTATAGTTAACACAGATCAAATATAACAGGGTCATAAAATATGCTGTTGTGGCATTATTCACATATATATAAAAGAGGAAAACAGAGAAAAGAAGACTTTAGTATTTTCTGTGCCAGAAATATTTTGGTCTTTTAAAGTGTACCATCTCTAATTAAAAACTGGTTGTTAGAACATGTTGTCCTAAATGTATACAAATTGTGCCATATACTCTCTACAGACTTGCTTTCACATGCCAAAAATGAGAATCTGTGTTTGAAAAAGAAAATAAAAATAACCATAAACCACAAGAAATGTACCTGATTTCATGCTATGTCCTTTTAAAACAGACCTAAAATGTATGAATAAAGCAGCCTGAGAAACCCAACTTTAAATAGGCATGCATGTTGAAATTCAGAAAGGAGATGGCTCTTAAGGTGCCTATTTTACTTTGGCCTTGCTGGTGCAGCTGAATGGGCTAAACTCTTAACACAGATAAGAACAGATGTAAGGCAAGAACATATGTCAAGATGATATGAAATAGCTCCTGTCAAAGAGTTAGCTGGGTTTAAATCCTTCCCATAGAGTACTCATAGGATATCACATTTTGTAGGTTTTTGTGACCTGTTTCCTTTCTCTTCTTCCTGGCAAAGTGTCATTTCCAGAGCAAATAGCTTGTTCATGAACCTATTCTCAAGAATCCCTTAAATCTAACGTAATGTGCTTATGGCACAAGGTATTGGCTCTTCCTTACCTACAGTTTGAATGAGGACAGTATAATACAACAAAAATGAAATAGACCTGTCCATGTTTTTAAGGTATGTTTTTAACCCCAGCTCTATTCAAAAGTAACTCCTTCTTTCTCTAAGAATACACCTACAGAGAGATTGCTGCAAAAATACTCGTGAAGAAGAGAAATACTGGAGAAATTATGCAACCTTTCCACTTCTGTATTGTATTTCACAAACTTCTTTAGTACCTTGGGTAATATTCTGATAGCTCGACTGGGAAAAACGGTTACTGTACCTGGTCTACTGCATTCTCTCTGCATATGTCTGTGTTTATGTTGTACCACCAATATGAGGTATAGGAAGGGAAATTTCCCAAAGGAATTTGTGAGAGAGGATATGTTGGAGCTGGGGACAAAGGCAAAGAAAATGAAAAACCTGATCCTATTTCAACACAGTCATAAGTCTGATCAACATTGCAGATAAATTGTAACCTTTTCTGTCATGAAAGGATGTATTGTATGGAGCATAATACGCCCAGGGTTTGTTTTCATCTTGTTTTGTTTTGCTGTTGTTTTTTTCAGTCCAATTTGCTGATGAAGGGCATGTTGAGGGTGATGCTGGAGTAATAAAATGAAAGATCCGGGTCACAATTCTCTTACATAGTTCTGTCTCTCTGGCAGAAATGGTCAGTTTGTCCATTGTTGACAGGTCTCTTATTTGTAACAATTGCGTATGCACTAAGAATGTTAGCCAGTGTGAGTGACCTCTACAGTTCCAATTATGAATTATAGCTCTCACTTCCTTTATGCTTATTTTAAAGTTCCCTGGACACAGATTAATTAAAGGCAAGGACCCATATGAATTTATGAAAAATTTATGGAATTTTGAAAGGACCTTAACATGTACCATTTAAAAACTAATAAATTCTTGGCTGTCACTGTGTTCTTTATTCTTTCTTTGCATCACAAAATCTTTCTTACATTGGGAAGATGCTTAATAATCAAAAATTGATGCTGTGAATTAAAGAATAAATGTGTCACTGGATAAAATAAAACAACAACAACAACAGAAAATAAATTAGATTTGTATGATTTTAACTGTTCTTTAATCTGCTTCTGGGCAACAAAAGTGATTTGTGTCAGCCTTTATTGCATTAAACTTTAATATTCTTCCACAAGAACAGGATTATATAAAGGAGTATTGGATTGCACTCAGCATGGATTAGCTGAGTGGTGTCTTTGCTGCCAAGGACCAAATGGATTTCCTTCCTTTTGTGATTTATATTTTTATTGCTGTTTTTTCCCCTCCTTCTAATTCCCATTACTCGTCTGTTTGCCAGAGCTGAAATACCCTCAAGAGCAGCAGAAAGGCAGGCAGAATTATTGGCTTATTGCATATATTTATGTTCCAAGGATTTTTACTAGCCAATGTCAAAGGAATAAGCTCACCCTCAGCCATTGAAGCTGATTGCTAATTTAAAACTAAAAAGTTAAAAGCTCATTCACTGGAAAAGCGACATAGTTTTTTTCTTTTTAAATTTTATGTATATATATAGGTGTGTATATATATATATGTATGCATAAGGATTTTAACTACTCATGATACAAATATTCCAAATTATGTCTAATGGAGTTAGATCAGCAGAGGTTTTTTTGACAGATAAAATTATTAGCAGTCAAAACAGATGCTGGCAGTGTGAATGGAAGAGGTAAAAGATTCACTTAGAGTAGAGTCAGGAAATATCCAAAACTTGAAGGGATAAAATGAAAATAAAATATAGATTTCTACTTATAGACAAGGTAATAAACTGCAGTTTTTACTTTGCCACTAATTTTAGAAATGATAAATTAATTATTCAGTCTTGACATTTTAACCAGTAAGAAGATGCTCAGAGGTAGATGGGACAGGTATTTAAGAAAAAGGTATTTAAACTATTAAATTACAGAGGATGGGTTGAGTTTTTAGGAAGTAAAGGATGGCAGCCCAAATAGCTAGCAATACTCTCCCTTGGGCAGATTCAGCCACACCTAAGGAATTTCAAGAGTAATAAAAAATTATACAATATACCAAAGCATGAAAAAGCTATTGTTAACAAGTATAAGTGAAAAGTCTGATTCTTCATTATAGGGTTGAAGAAAGAGTTGAAGTAGACCCTGCTGTCATTACACCACCAGAAAAATTAATAATAAATTCCAGAACTCATTTTCTATGGATCTGTCATAAAAAATATTTAGTGAGTGACAGACAGTCCAGAAGGTTAAAACTGAGATGTGTTACTGCTGAAGCCTGAGCTACCCTTTGATCCTGTGCTTAAATGCTTTTTGTGACAATGCAGATCCATTGCACAGTCCAGAACTCAATACACAAACCTGGCCCAACTGTTTAGTTTTCCTTTTGTGAGGTAAACCTGACCTTTTCTATAATTTGCATGTAAAAGAAGCATTTTAAAAGTTTCAGTTGATTCCTCACTTGGCAATACTGCCTGCTGAGTCTAAGCAAAGACTTCCACATCATTTCATATCAGAACTGGAGCCTGTCCTTATTATTCAGATTAAACACAAGGAGTCTTCATACATGTCATTTAGTCAGGGACTTTGTTCATTTTCATGGTACACACTCAAAAAAAAGAGGAGAGATATTACACTATCAAAATGAATCTCTGTGGTTGTTGCTGTGTTATTTTCTGAAACTGTTGTATTAAATTGCTGACTATTGTCCCACACTTGCTGTATTTTGGTAACTGTTAGATTTCTCAGAAGTAGCTTTCAACTCGTTAGTAAATAGAACCTTTAAGTCATCCTGCATTTTTTCAAACAGACATTTACTGCCTTCAGACTACTGACAGAGAAACTAGTCTGTCAAACACTAAATCCAAAATTATATTTCCTGCTGCTTCTATCACATCAGAAAGATGTACAGGGGGACTCCCTATGGTGGTTTTCAGACTTAGTATTTGCCTGCCTGTTGTGTTTTAACCCCAGTTGGCAGTAAAGTACCATGCAGCTGCTCACTCATTACTCCTGTGCCCCCTCCAGTGGAATGGGGAAAAGAATTAGGAAAAAAATCCTGTTGGTTTGAGATAAGAACAACTTAATAACTGAAATAAAGTAAAATATGATGGTATTATACCAAGAGCAGTAGCAATAATACTAATAAAAATAACAACAAAAGAGACAGGAAGTTACCTAGAGATGTCCAATACAACTGCTCAGCAGCCACTGAAGGATGACCAGCCTGTCTCACAGCAGAAATTGGTACTTTCTGCCAGTTCCCCCTGGCTTATATACTGTGAGTCTGCAAAAAATGATTTAGAAGCTTTAGTTATGTATACAGTATAAAAGGTTTTATTGTTAAGTTTAACATAGTTTGCACAACTTTAGAAAGGCCTTTTGTTTTAGAATGTATCTTTCTCGTAGTTTGATAGAAGTTTCTGGGGCAGCTACAGCCTCTGCCTAGAGACTTTCTTTTATTGGTTCTTTCTTGTCTCATCCCTTCTGTCATATGCATAATTTTCCCTTTGTCCATCATGAAATCCTTATCTTTAAAGTTCCTGAGTTTCAGCCACTAGCTTAGCTAGATTCCCCTCAGACCGCCCCCAAACTTGTTGGGGACTTGTTGGAATTGTTAGAATTTAAGCGACTTAGTTTGGCATGTTGTATTTAGATTGT
The DNA here is from genome assembly GCA_027886175.1 of Phylloscopus collybita. NCBI lineage: Eukaryota > Metazoa > Chordata > Aves > Passeriformes > Phylloscopidae > Phylloscopus > Phylloscopus collybita. The sequence goes on from JAJNNQ010000029.1 coordinate 5,928,722, forward strand.
TTTACTGGTTTCTGTGATTTTGTACCCACCCCAAAATATGTAGTACAAAACCTCCCTCCAGTCCAAGCTCGGGGTCTCTCTCCGGAGGCTCCAGCCTGGAGTCTGGGCGTTCCCCTGTCCCCCTCCCCCAAATAAAGCCTCTGTTCCCTGAAAGCCTCAAGAGAGTCCCCTCTTTTATCACCCCAGCCATGACAGTGTGAGCCAACTGCCTGAGCCGAGACCCCACAAAAGGGTATTGCTGGAACGTGCCAGAGCAGCCGAGGGCCCAGGCTGAACACCGAGCTGGGTCAGAGCAAGGTACGCACCTCAGCAATATACTGGTCATGATGTTCTGGATATGGAATATTCTGGTATGGAATAACCCTTTGGGGAGTTTGGGTGAGCTGTCCTAGCTGAGCTCCTTCCCAGCTTCTTGTGCACCTGCTGGCTGGTAGAGCAGGGGAAATTGGAAAGTCCCTGCCTTAAGGTAGGCACTACAGAGCAGCTACTAATGCTACTAATGAACATTATTCTCGTGCTAAATCCAAAACACAACATTGTATCAGTTAATAAAAAGAAAATTAACTCTGTTCCAGCTGAAATCAGGACACTGACATTTCTCTCTTACTTGAAGAAACTATTTGTGATAGAAAAAAAATTGAAATATATAATACCATCATTGAAGTCTATTGCGTTCTAATGGAAAAAACCCTACAAAACTGTAAAAGATACTCCCTGCTGACAATCCCACAGTATACCCCACCATGTTCCAAAGATAGCGAAAACTTATTTTAGTACATACTTAATAGTCTAAAGCAGTGGCTCTGCTTCCAGATATCTGTCTGCAAAGTGGAGCACAAAAATGTTATCTAGCTACTAGCCTGTATGCATCTCATGCAGAAAATCTTGTGCGCTTAAAACTCAGAAAGTGCCAATCAATAAAAGAAATGCTTGCATTTCTACCTCTTATCTGCCTAAATTAAAGCAAAATTCGTTTATATAGCAATGAAAGGGAGTTCCTGAAATATAGTTCTTCTGCTATTGTGGGCAGTCACTTCATGTATTGTCTATTATTTTATCATCATGTTACATCTGGAATGTAGTTGGGTTTTACTTTTGACTTTGTCCCTTCCACTCTTCCCAGGATATATTTTTTTGTGATGCAATGAGACTGATTTTCTCCGAAGTCTTTCCGGCTTTCCTAGATGCAGCTTTTATACTAGTCATAGACAGAAGAACCATTTGCATGTGTGTACATGAAACATACCATTTTGACTTGGATTTCATATGGAAAACTACTGGTGTCAGACACACTGTCCACTAGCGAATTTCAGATCTTCATACCATGAATCTCAAACCATTCAGCTTTGAAAGATATTGCTGAATGATTAGTTTCTTTCATTTTTGTCTGCTTTTCTTTTCTGCTTGACTGCACAGGCATAAAAATCTACCAGAAAAGTTTTTCTGAAGATTTCCTATTTAATCATGAAGATCAAAATTTTGGTGAAAAAAGTGATGCTAGTGAGAATTAGCCTACTGTTTCCTGTCCTCATAATATTTAAGCAATAATTTATTGGGGAACTTGTAAAGCAAAACAAACAAAAGAGTTAAGGAACTATTTTTTTTCATTTGAGGAAGATTTAACTTTGCTTCAATCTGACTGAAGTATGAGGGAAAAACTCTAGTTGTTTCCTCCCTGTTCATTAGCCAAACTCAAGTCAAATCTGCCAGTGGCTGAGCAAATTGGAGGCACACCTACCTGCATATAAGTCTTTTACAAACAAGCCTTTGTTTTTCATTCTATCTCTGTGCTCTCCAAATCTGACTCCTGAAGATTTATGCTATGATGCTATGATTATGCTGGTGGTTTAAACAGTGGCTGTCAATCACAGCAAGCCACTGTTGAAAATATTTATATGTGGGTTTAGGTCTTCAAACTCACTAAATACTTCATTTCTGGAACAGTTTTTCACACCTGAAGATAAATTCTGATGAACTTACTTATGGTTGTGGAAATCTCTTTTCAGTGACATGTTAAGAAGACTTCAGGCTGTTATAGCACAAGTCTTTTAAAAATAGTAGAAGGAATACTTCTAGTTTTCAGTCCAACATAACATGAAGCAATATATGAACAATGGATTCTTGGTACACATTGATACCAAACACTAATGGCTCCTTTCCATCAGTCCAATATTGATTACACTCCTGTTGTATGGATACAATAAAGACGACTTTATGATGGAGCAAATGACTAGATTGTCATATCTACTACAACTACTGTGATGCACGGTGGTGGCTGCTACTCTGTTTTTCATACACTAAGAGCAATGCAATTTAATTATTTTTTCCCTAATCCAAAAAAAGTTCGTGGAAACTTTGGAGGTGATTCAGCACAGAGTCACAAGAGAGATCTAAAGAATGGGAAAAATAATTTACAGAAATAAATTTATGAAAAATAGAACTGTATGTTTTAATTCATCAGAATGACGGCTGAAAACTAATTTAATACTACTTTGTAATTATTTATAGGGGGAGAAGTATACAGTAATGCCTCTCTCTTCTTTTACACAGTGGCCATAATGAATGTGATAAACCAAAGAAATAAATCTAACAAAACCATACTGGATATGAGGAGCAAATTTTCAAGAGTTTAATGGTCTTTGAAATGAAAAATCAGCATTCCTCCAGGATACTTTCTGGTCCGAAATTAAGAGAACTTCTTGAAAGAAATACTATAACTCAATCATAAATTACTTGATTTGAAGGAGGTATTACTGGCTAAAAATGCACTGTAAATAGACCTCACATGACTTGAAAATTATTTTATATATAAATATACAGTCAAGTATACATAAAATTGTTTGAGTTAATTCAACTATTTAATATTTTGAAAGTTCTAGAATCTTTGTTATCCTGAGTGCTTTTATCTGTCCTATCACATCTAGAAATCTGACTTGGTCAAATGGACTTGTGCCACTGTACATTAGTTTAGAGCTGAAGCAAAAATAAATTAAAAAGTCAAAAAGAAGTGCTTTTTCTGTGATGCTATTTCCAATTTTTGTTTCAATTTTATCTCCCTGGAGGACTTGCAGCCTGGTGCAAATGTGGTAGCTGTTTTTTCACAGCACTAACTTCCGCACCAGGAGCTGACTAAGCAGGTCAACAAATGAGAAGGGGAGTAGAAATTAACTCCTTTTCTGAGCTCATTTTTCAGGGATCTGAAAAGATTTGTCTGTGTACAAATTTTGCTCATATCAGAGGATTTGTCTTTGTATTCTTTCTTGATTGGCTGCAAAACATGAAGAGTTGATTATGGAAAAGGTACCTGGTCAGGACAGCAGACTAAATTTGACTAAATTTGTCATTTCTATACGTTTCTATTTTTGGATATTCAAAATGTACATGCATTTAATGTGCATAAATCAAGGATGTTGATAATTTAAATCAGTTCTGCGGGTGACCTGGGTGCCATTCTTATTTCACATAAAAACCTGGTCAGTATTTCACTACCCATTCTTTATTACAAGTAAGAAAATATTAGATGTCTTTGTGGCAAGTAATTACCTAAAACAAGTCAAGATTTTACTTTTATTTGCCCTCAGAGTTGATCCAGTTTTCAATATTTCTCTTTGTAAAGCAGCAAAAGAGGTTTTGGTGTATTTTTGTGATATTATGATGTAGAGCTCTATAAAATCATAAGCTCCTGTGAATTAAGCATTTCAGCTTCACCTTAAAAGTAGAATAAAACAGCTTTTATTTAATTTTTATTTTATTAATTTTTTTAAATTTTTTATTAATTTTTTATCATATTTTATTTTATTAAAATAAAATTTATATTATTTTATTTCCAATGCTGGGCACAGAGGTTTGCTTGGTAAATCTAAGGTAATTTTGAAACTGAGCATTATAATATGTGCCATAAAGTTCAGTTTCTGAAAGGATTTGGGGGAAAAAAAAGCTAGAATTAGAAAAATTACCATCTACTGGTCTCTTAATGTTATATTGGTTGTTAGAAGGGATAAGGAAAAAAACAACTCTAAAATATACCAAAAAACTCAAAGTGTTTATGTCCTATATATCATAACTGTACCATGAATTGTAGTTTTTGTTTGGTTTTTTCCTCCTTTAAGTTGAAAAATCATTTGTTGTTTGTTTTGGTTTATCAGTTTTCCCTTGTCAATCTGCTCTAAGATAAAATCATTCAGTCTGTGGCCCAATGTGATTCAGTATCCCTCTGTGAAAGAGCCATTTGTTTATAGTGATAATGAAGAATCAGGTATATGAAGAGATACTGGAATTTTGCCATATGTTGTAACATATGGGTAATTTTCACTATGTTAAGTCCATGCTAAGGAGGGTACCCTCGTGGACAAATGTACTGCATTTTCCTATCTGGAACCCTTAGTAAGAGTACTTACCACTTTCATAACATGCAAAACAATTAACAAACCTCTGCCAAACAAGAGATTTTGTAAATATTAATACAGAGCTTAAAACCAGGGACAGTGAAGCACCAAGTGTGAGTGTAGAGCTGTACTGGTCTTGGTAATTAAGACATTGAAGCCCCTGCTCTTCTCTGTGTTTTGCAGCAAATGCTGCTACCTGTCAATTTGCTATATATGTAGCTAGCTTTGAAATGTGTACGTATCTCTCTGTACACTTTGCACAAAATTATCTTTGCTTACATTGGTAGTGGCAGAGAAATACGTATATTACAAGATATGACACACAATCTTCTATAAGTTAGATTAAGTTTTTGCTCTTATTTCTGCAACTTGCTAGCATTGATGAAATCTCATTTACATTGGTATAACTGCATTGGTTCTGTATTTGAGGAGTGAAATTGGGAGACATGGGAGGAAAAATAATAAAAAATGGGAGCATAAAAAAGTGATCAGCTTCTTGCTCCTCTTATCACTCTCCACCCCATACATTCTTATCCAAATTTGTGATTGTACACATCCCTTTACCCCTTTACTTAGTCTTGAAAATTATTTTAAATCATCTCCAAGAAACACCATATTTCTAAATGCTAGCCTACTATGGTTTCAGTATGACTTCATATAGTATTTCTAGCTGACTTCCCATGATACTTATGGTCATGGTTATAGAAATAAACCCCAGCCTTCTGGAGCTATTTTCCTTTAAATTATTAGCTGTTTTGTTTACCTTTTCTTTACTCTGATCATTGAACATATAAAAAAGACATTTTTTAAAGAAAAACTAAACTGTCATACTGGGCTTTCTATTTTATTTTATTTTATTTTATTTTATTTTATTTTATTTTATTTTATTTTATTTTATTTTATTTTATTTTATTATTTTATTTTATTTTATTTTATTTTATTTTATTTTATTTTATTTTATTTTGTTGCAAAGCAAGAAAGTTGAATTTTAAGAGTTCTCAAAATCCTAACAAAATCTCAGCTACAAGGAGCAGTTTCAGAAATGTTCTTTTACTGTTTTTCCATAAATTGTAAATAAGATGCCTTTTTTTTTTTCACTTCCAGAGATGTTTAAATATATTTCCAATTCATTCTGCATGTATTTGTACCATGATATTGTACTGTGATGACCTAAAGTAACAAACCCAGAGGATCTGTGTCAGAGTGATTTTAGACCCTAGTCCTAGACCAAGATCTTTCTATAACTTAATATTGTAAAGGTCTGTAATTATTGTGAAGTCATTTTAACCTCTTGAACTTTAAGCACATTTAAAGTCTTTGAAAAGTGAATGGTTGTAAATCCTTTTGTGTAGTACCAGAATTGGCCTACTATTTATAACAGAAAGAAGGCAGTATATATCCAGGCTAGAAGGAGTCTTTGGGTACAAATGGCAGATAATAATAATAATTCATTTAGGCCCTCCTGCCCAAAAGTCATACAAAGAGAGAAGGGTCATTTTACCTACTGTAGTTTATACCATTAGGTGCTATAACATTATTGACGTTTGTAACAGAAAACAGTATTTAAAATTAAAATATAATACTTAGATTTTAAGAATGATGGAACTGAACAACTTTCTTGGATTGTACACATTGGATTTATTTGGGTTTGTTTTATTTAAATGTGGCTGTTTTCTGGCCAAAAATCAGTTTACAATTTATCATGGTATGCTTAAATTGGAGAGCCTGATGTTGACATTAATTCATTGCAGTGCAAGCATTCAGTGTTATTGTACATATGTTATAGCATATGGCAGGATTTCATTCCTCATCTCCTGCTTATGCTTTGTCCTCAGAGTCACTAAAATCTGTCCCATGAGATGACTTTTTGTTAAATTAGGTCAGCAACTGAAGTAGGACGTGTCAACTCTTCTGCTGAGAAACACGGCAATGTTAACACTTGAAAATAATCTTTTCTTCAACTGTTTTAGGTTAGAAATCTAACAAGAGATCTTACTTGATTACAGACATCTCTGACTTCTCCTCAGATATTGATGAGCTTTGAAATTTTTTTTGTTATTACTGTATTGTTTTCAGACATTTAAAGAATGTTACTTAGATGTCTGTGGGCAGAGTTAAATTCATCTCTGTGAAGCTCCATAGTGGTAGGTATGTTAATCATACTCCATACTCATACTCATACTCATACTCAATGCCTTGGCTGGGTATGGTATTGGTTGTAGAAGAATGCTTTTGCATAAATTTGTCTCGACAGACTCTGGATTGCTTTGCTGTATCCCATTTCACTTTACACATAGCAACACATTTCTCTGATGGGAGAAAAGATAATGTAGCACAGATTGGTGTATGCAGGGTATGTCTGCCAGACGTGATCTCGCTCCAGCATTCCAAACAGAAAGAAATTTTGCCCCATTTCTTTACCAGCAGTTCCATTTCCACTGCCTTTCTGACACCCATGATTTTACAAAACTACCACAGCCGCTTCCTTTTGCATCCTTTTCAGGCTGATGAGTATAAGCCTATTTAATTGTTCTTCTATGCTGCAGGCTTTGATTAGCTTTCTTGCTGCCTTTGAATGTTTTCCAGGTATTTGATTCACTCTTTGAGATGAAAAGTTTCATATCCCATGGTGTTCAAGAAGAAGACATGCTATAGATTGATACAGTGGCTTATTTTCTCTGCTTTTTTGTTGTCTTTCATTATTTCTTTACCTCTTTTTTATAATTTCTAACATTCCATTTACTTTTTTTTGGTGTGCTATCAAGGATTCAACTAAAATTTTCATGGAAGTATTGATTTTTCTTATAGATCTCATTTATGAGTAGTAACAGTCAGCTCAAATCAGTCTTTAGGGCTTAAGTTACAGGTTTAAGTTACAAAATTTAATCTATTCTTTGATGCACAGTTAAGACTTGAATCTATGAATCAACAATGAACAGAAGTTTCCATAGTGTTCTGACTTTTCTTTCTTTAATGTCTCAGTGTGAATTTTCTGATGCTATTGTCTGAAATACAGAAGTGACAATTTTAGCTGCTTCTCCTCCGGAAAGATGACTTGTAGAGAAATAGGTGTGTAGAAGGGCTTCTGAAATAAAGATGGAGCCTCTTAGAAGACTGGAATACTCTGGCTTGTTTAGCCTAAAAGAGTCATGACTCATGACTGCTTTCCACAAGAGCATTTTGAGGTCAAACACCAAGGAGGGAACTCCTGCCAAATTAAAGGTCATATAAATTCAACATTAGCATAAACCCAAATTTGTGTCAGCAGTCCATGAATAGATTTTGGGCTAGGATTTAGATGACTGCTGACTTTAACTTTATTGCTACTGGGTTACCAGTGGTAATAGTGAGAAGCAAAGGAAAAATCCTGTTTTCATTATGTGCATTAGAAGCAGAAGAAAGGTGTTAGTTACTCTGATAAGCTTTTTGAAGAAGCAGGAAACCAGGCTTTACACAGCAATATCTAGCCTTGTCTTCTACTTGCATAAGTGGAAAGATGATATTTGTCATCATTTCAACAGCAAAAGGAGAAGGGAAAAAAACCCCAAAACCCTGCAACTTTGCTCAGACATTTCAAGAGGCTTTGGGCCTGGCATTGGAATATACCTGACCAAAAAACCACTTCCAGTAACCCTGGATTTTTTTAATGTACATCAAAAAAATACAAGTTATAACTAAATCTTTGTTCATTCTTCCTGCTCCATTTTTTATCTTAGAAAATAATCACTGTACACTTCACTGATTCCAAATTTGTCAGATGGGTTTTCCAATGAGCCATGTCCTTTGGATGCATGGAATTGTTACTAAAAATATGGTTTCTGTTTGCTATTTCTGACATCTTGACTGCCCCTTGAGTTTGAACACTCCCTACCTGAAGTAAAAATACAACTTGATAGAGAGAGCAGGAAAGAGAAGAACCAAATTTGTGCATTTTGTGTTGTTATTATTGATAGTAATATAACCAGGTGACTGAATTGCAGAATGTGGTATGTTTCCTGAAACAAGCCCTGAATGCAGAACGCTGCTTATCTTCACTCTTGTCATTCATTTCTTCCATCCCACCTTCTCCTCTTACCAAGTTCTTTAGAGACAGTTGCATTCCTTCCAAGCACATTTTCTTACCCACATTATATGTTATGCCAGCTCTTTTATTTAGGATTTTTCACACATCCTTCACATCTCCTTTACAGTCTCCAGTCAATAAGCGTTAAGACCTAAATACTCCTTTACACTTCATGGCTATTCCCTTATCACATGCATTTTCTGTTGCCTGAAGGCAGATCTGTACAATTTTTGTTACTGAAATCTGTTTTTTTTTCTTCCCAACCAGATGGAGGATGTGTAAATGTGTCTAAAGAGTCAGAATACCATTAACTTGGGTTTTACAGAGCTCTGGGAGACACAGTGTCTTTCTGCTTCGTTTTAAACTAGGCTAAAAAAAATAAGTAATAACTCCACAATACAAGCAAAGCAACTTCAGCACATTATTTTGTCTCTCATAGCTAAGGCTGCAGGGAAAAAAAGATGCACTTCTCCTGCTGTGCATTAATCTTTTGCTCTTTGCAAAAGAACACAATCCGCAAGTCATACACAAGCTGGATTTACATTATTCCATTAAGTATTGATTGTAATGCTTGAAGCCTTTATTGTTGTAATTTATCAGAGTTTTTTGCACTGTGATGGGTAGAAAATAATACTGTTCAGCAGCTGCTTATTGTACACTCCACAGCTGATAGGGCAAAAGTGGCCAAGAAGTGTCATTGCTATCAATTTTTTTTAAGTCAGTAGATTTAGAAGAAAAGCTATATTAACCTAATTTGCTCAATATCTGTGTTGAGAAAAAAAATAAGCCACATCCAATACCTAACTGGATAAAGCTATCTGAGTAAGAGTTATTTTAGAAGTGGATGGCATTGTCCTAGAGAAGGTCTCTGATACAAAGCTCATTAAGTGCAAGAAGCTAGAATCTTCTTTTTTTTTTTTTCTTTTTTCTTTTTTTTTTTTTTTTTTTTTGGCAGAGAGTGGTTTTCAATCTTATTTTTATCAGAGCTCATCTAGTTTCCCTGTTTAACTTCAGACTGGGCTTATTGCTCCAGTAAAATGTCAGATTAATTTTTTAAAAAGAAATTGAGAATGATCAGCAATATTTCAAACAGAAATCTTATGACTGAATGAAAAAGCATATATAAAGGAGTCAAGGTTGTTTTCTGAAACATTTCACAGGAGTTTTCTCTTCTCTAAATATGCATTTCATAACCAATGACTTGGAAGATTACAATACTGGAAAACATCTGTGCCAACTCTGTCAAAATATTGCTTCTATACATGTATTTATACATCTAAAATATGTCTGAAGAGTGTGACAGAGAAATGCAAACCACCAGTGTTAGTTTGCCTCAGCAAGAATCTGGTTGAAGTAAATTTATGTGACTACAAGAAAAAAGCATCAAACTTACTAAAATATGATTTTAACTTCATGTAATAGTTTTAAAAACTGCTGTCTACCCAAATTTTTACAGTTTCATACAGGGTAAAATTCACCTCTTAACTGAAGGAAGGTAACCTGGGCATTGAGTCCATCACTGAGGACTGACAGGGATGCTCACCTGTCTCATCTTCAGATATTTAACTACTGAAGAACCTGAAAACAGTCAAAGCTATCCAAACCCTACTCAGCTTAATTTCTGGTGATCTTTGTGCTTGTCAGCATTTCAAGGGGATTCTTGGGTACAGATTGCTGAGGTCTGGTTTGAGGGGTTATTACAGATCATGTCCTACTGTGCAAAAGATGCAAAAGATACAAAATATTATCTGGAATGCTTTCACTTGTTAATGTCCTGAAACCAGCAAGTGAGATATTTGAAGCTGGGTTTTATTTTTTTTTAATTATTCAGTAAAGTGCTTTAGTGGATATAGAATCATTGCTACTATCTCCACCTTATTTTTTCCTAGTGTTGGGAATTACAGAGTGAATTCATCACTTGTGCGTGGCAAGGAAGACAGCTACTTCCCTAGAGCTAAGAGCTGATAGAGTTGATATCTAGTTCTGCTGTAGAAGTTGAAGACTCTGACACTGGAAAAGAGCTGGTTAGATTAAGTGGCCTCATGCCAGATTAGTGGCTGTTGTGAGTGTTGTTGGTAGGTATCAGGAAATTGCTGTGTCCTTCAGAAGGACTCTGAAAATGTAATTCAGAATTCTGTTAGATGACAGGAAAAGCTTCAGGGTAGTAATGTTCACTGTTGCAGTGTTGAAGTTCTGTTGCAGAGTTGGAACTTGAGCAATAGCAGAATCACCCAAGGATTCTCACATACACTGTTTTATTCAAAACAGAAATATTTCCAGAGTTTAATCTTGGAAGGCACATACAGGACAATTCCATATATCAAATTCTTGCAGGCATGATGAGCCTCAAAAGTGCTCTGTCACAGCCAATGCCTACAGAAAAGAATGTTGCTCTTTTGCATGTTTACCTCTGTTTTGAATTTATTTCAAGTTAAATATAGATTTTTAATTGGATTAATGATAATTTAAAATACTTTGTCTGTTAAAGCTAGATGGACAGTTCAGCTAAAACACAATCATTTTCATATCTCCAACTTGATTTGTATCAAAACCCGAACACTGAAATCAAAGTTTCTAATTTCATGGAGCTGCATGAAAATAGAAGAGAAATCCTACCTTTTTTTCCTCTTTGGGCACCTGGCAGCTGCCACCTGAGTTTGTGGAGAGCACTCTTGGCTAGCACAGCTGACAATGTCAGGCTGTGAAAAGCAGCGGGACTGATGAAATAAAAATCCAGGCCTCCAATTCACAGCTCTTTATTGGCCAAAATATCTGTCTTCTTGTAAAAGTACATTCCCTGTGATGATAAAGAGTGACAAGGTTGTTACTGAGACTGTCAGAAACATTTCTGAGAAAGTGTGATGGAACCCCTTCAAGAGTTTCTGCTAACAGCGTGGCCCATGTTTATAATGTAGAGCCCAGCTAAAATTTGAAAAAGAGTTTTTTCCATTATAAAAAATTATATAATTATGCATTAATTAATGATTTTTTTTTATTTTTCTGTGGTTCATTCATTATGAAAAATACACTGTTAGAATTATATCTGATCTTCTAACACAGTGTGAAGAGGAGTGAAAACATTTTTAAACTCCCTAAGAAGCATTGTATTATAGGTTTATCCACCAAGTCCTTCTGAGGAAACCTCAGTAATGTGGTAAGTCTCTCATGCCAAACCTGATCTCTTCAGGAGCCTATGCCTTTGCATAACTTTCAGATTAGAAAGATGGAACTGAATTCGAGCTGAGAAGAGATCACTTGGGGCAAATAAACTCCTCACTTTTTTTTTTTTTTTTTTTAAGACTACACCTTAAGAAATAATCTTGAGGGGTGGAACCTCAAGTCAGACAAATGTTTTGGACAAAATTCTAATGAACAACTACTTCTGGGAAAGAGAAGAAAGAGAACTGGCTGTACTTTCCATTTTAATAGATTTTATCTTATTAGCCACGTGTATTTCAGGGGAGAGGATAATTCCTTACAGCTTGGAGAATTCTTTTTTTGCACATATATAACAAAATCACCTCTAATTGTACTTTCAATTCAAATACAGGCCAATAATTCTTAAAAAAACCCACAACAACAACAACAACAAAACAAACAAAAACAAACAAAAACAAACAAACAAACAAACAAACCCCACCAAAAAAACACCACAATAAAACCAGAAAATCACTCCATAGTCATTTACACTTCATTTAACTGCTTGTGTTCCAGGATGTCTCAGGGGTAGAAATAGGGACAATGTCTGACTCAAACCCTATTTTATGTGTGAAATCTTCAGCTTGTGGGACCGAGTTTGCAATGGATTTAGCTGCAGGCTTTTGTTTGTGGGATGCCTGTGAGACATTTGTGTATGGAAGGATGGATAATGGCAAAGTCTGTAAGAATAGGAAATGGAGCTTGACTAGAAGAGAAAGGCTTTCCATAGCAGAAAAAATTGTCATTCATCCTAGGTGTATATTGAAATTATCTGAAATAATTTATGATATTCTGTGCAGCAGACAGAGTTATCTAAAGAGACAAAAAGAAAAAAAATATAAGAAAATCATTGCAAGGATAAAATGGAAAAGAAGCTGTAAGTCTTGTCTTGATAGAGCTGTTTTCCTAAAATTTGTTTCTTGAGGCTTAATTAATGGTGATGGTTTGGATTATTGCATGGATTGTTCTCTGCAACATAAATTCTCACATTGTATCTTTATCAAGCAGTGACAGAGCCAGATTGTCACACTTTCATTTTTTAAAATGATCTCTTTGTTTCTGCCACTCCTTATGAAATGGTTTCTTAGTTAAGAAACGAACAACCCCCTTAGACAAACAGCTGTCTTCCTCTCAGTAAGTCTGTCTAATATTTGACATTTTGCTGACTGGTGGATCAACATGGTACTTCATATTTCAATAATTCTTATCTTAAATAGTTACCCTGAGATTTCCCTACTAATGCTCTCTAAAAACCTGTTGCACAGTAAATAGCACTGGCCCTACTAGGTTTTCCAGTCACCCTCAGGATTTTTTTAATGTGTGTCTGTTAGACAGCTCCACTGGTGCAAGCTGACTACAGAACCACCAAATACTGGATTAGAGCCCAAATTAAATGAAAGAAAAATAGCTACCAGGCCATTAATTCTCACTACTAGCCCCACCATTTTTTCCAACCAATTTTGATGTGATGAGAGAAAAAGAACGTTCGACTGTTTCATGTACATGTGAGTAGACATGTTCCAATCCCTCTGTACCAACACAGAGGATAAGAAACTGATAAGTAAAAGGAAAATGCTAGAGTGTGGGAAATCAATTGTGTTTGTATGTGTAAAAAAAATAGAGAAAGCAAGAAAATTAAAATAATATGGAGTGAGGATTTGACCATAACTCTGTAGATAAATTCACACTAATAAATATATAGTGCTCATACTAGATTGTTTTTCTTTGGAGTCCCTTACTGAAACCCCAGTACAATATAATGATGATATATAAAATAATTCCTGACATACAGTTACTTTTACATATTATAAAATCAGTGTCTGTAATAGATATGCTTTTTATATGGTGATAATAATTGTATTATGAGGGGAAGAAAAAGATGTGATAGTACAAGCAACATCAAAGAGAAGAGGATACATGCACAGAGTTTTTTATAGTATTTTAAAAGTTCAGTCTGGCAAATAGAACTGGAAAACTCAGGTTGAGTCTGTGGAGATGAACAGAAAGGTCTCTGGGAAGTCCGCCCAAGTTAAGAAACCAATCTCTGAAGTTTCTGGTCAGATGGTGAGAAGTACACCTATGCTTAGACACCTAACAACTGTCTTCATATGCTCTGGTAGAAATATCTTGATTATTACTTCCCTGGTGTTAAAGTAAGTTAAAAATGGCAGTAAAATTAGTTAAAATTATCCAGATCTTTTAAAAGGCACTTTTCTAGTCATCTGATCCAGTATATTAAAAGTCTTCAAAATATCTTCATTTCACCAGTGCTTTCAGATTGAGTTATCACTGCTTTTCATCTTTCACAGACAAAAGGTAGGAAAAATAGAAAAAGGAAGCCAATTTGGGGGGTTCCTAGAACTGTGTTTGCATTCAGTCTGTACTATGAATTAGATACAAATACAAGTTAGGATACAACTTGTATACAAATTAGAAATATTCCAGCTGGAACAAAATTTCATTCCACACCAGTCAGACTGGCATGTTGGCATCATAATCTGGATCAAGTTTGGTAACAAAACCAACTTCAGTTTGTTGTTGCTATCGTTCTGATTTTAATGTCTTGATAGCCAACTTTTTACATGTAAATCTAGAAAGATTGGAACATCTGTAATACTTTCAATATGGGCTTGATTCTGTAATTTGTATCCAAGAGAGTGGTGAAGTCTGGATAAAGAGAAAATAGAGGTTATGAGACCATGAAGGGGTTGTTAGTTTGTTTGTTCAGGGAGTTTTTTGTTTTGTTTTTCTACATTTTTAAGAAATTATAATCTCTCCTGAAAATATGTTTTTTTCCCCAAAGAGCTAGAAAATTGAAAGAACCATGTAGTGTCTTCTTGAATAGTTGATATGTTGCAAAGTCTATATTTTCAGACCAGTATTTTGGAGGTTACTGACAGTAGGAAAGAAGGAGAAGAAGAAGAAAGTAATGATGAAGAAAAGTAATAACATTAAATACTTTCTTCCTTCTTTCAAAATATTTCCTTTTATTCCTTTTGTTCCAATATTTTCTTTATTCCCCTGTTTTCTGGCAGGTCAACTAAATTTTAGAGAGACAATACTTGTTCTAATTTCTGTGAGTCATGTTGATGTAATTATTTCAGGCTCCAAACATTTTGATGTGGATTTTTACAGTTAATTGTAGGGTTGAGTAACAACCTACCACTACTACTGGGAAACAGCTGGAAGCATACATTTCAGATTTGATCTCAGATTTATAGCCATATTTGGCCACATATATTCACTATTAAAATGTTTTTACAATTAATGCATATTTCTATTTTAATAACATATATGAGAAAAAAAAACAACCCTCAAGTATTTGCCTTTCTACCATTTATTCATCTATAAATTCACTTTATGCTTCCTGTTATACAGCTATGGGAATTCTTTGCATGTGAGGAAAGGAAGACAGGACCTCCTGAAGTCTGAAAGATAATTTAAATGGGTGCTGTTCTCTTAGGTGTTTGGTTTACATCAGAGTTTTCAAAGGAGGTTGGCACATCTCCAATCTTCCCTCTTACTCCCCACACCTTTGTTCTGCTTCCAAAAAGAACACAACCAGTAACAATTAGCAATTACAGTTAGTATACTGTGCCTTTGAAAGACTAGAAAAATGTGTGGTATGCAAGGAACCAAAGAACTGAAATCTGTTCCTATTCACTGCCCTTTAATATTAGCGTTATTTGACTTTTTTTTTTTTTAATATTTTTAGGCTCAATCTCAGGCAAAAGTTGGTAATATCTTCATAAAAAGAAAATGAAATTGGAGGGGGATATCACGAGAAGAATAGGGAAATAAATGTGAATATGCAGCATGTGAAAGGATCACATAGGAGACCAGGGTTATTTCGGATATGTGTTGATTAAGGTCAGTAATGTGAGAGTTGCGTGACATAGGAAGATGAGCAGAGTCCTGCCTTCTGAGGTGTTTGCAAGAGTGTAACTGTTCATGTCCATGTTGTTTTGAAAGACATCCATTGAGAAGGAATTTTTGGTGGCATTTTATTTGGCTGGTCTGTTGTAGCTTTCTGTGAGTTTTGTTTTTGTTTTCTATTTTCTTTTTTACTTCCCATTGACTACTGATTTGGAAGGAACCCATCAGGTTCCCACTCAACATCCGTTGAGTCCAGCTCCTGCTCCCTGACATTGCAACAAATTATGGCAAAAAAATTCAATACAGGGACATGTTCAGAACAGAATTGATTGCTCAGAAGCAGAAAGGGGCAAGCTAAAAAGAGATTCAGAAGGTAGATTTAAAATAAGATAAATCAGTGGAGTAAAAAAAGCAAAGAGAAACTGGATGTTAGGTCTCAGCCAGATTTGTTCTATTATTAATCAACATTCTGGTTCTCTAAGAAGTAACCAAATCTTGCCATCTGTTCATCATCAGTCATGGAAACCATTAAAAACAGAACAACGTAGGTGTTTGCACTTAACCTGAAAGGAAAAAGACCCTTAAAATTTTTCATTTTCATGTAAAAAAACAGAATTGGAAAGTTAGTAACTCTACAGCAGCCTAGGTTGGGTAGTTGAACAGATAAGAAAGACGAATGAATTATGGGGAAGCTGTGGGTACATAACTCTGTTACTTACACAGATACTCCACAGCTCTGTTGAGGCATGGTTGAGCAAACACACAATCCTCACCTTCCCACTCTCCTTACTTATTTGGCTTTCTGATTCTTTTTTTCTCTTCCCAAAAGGGGATTTTTTTTTTTTACTCGAGGTTAATCTCAGAGAATATAGGTCTGGTAATAAGAAAGAAATAGTTAAAACAATTAAGGAATTAATACAGCCTCAGCATAGGTAAGATCAAGGCAAGGATGAATCCTAGCAGTGCTCCAGAGAGAGAAAAAACAGTCGTGTGCTGAGAGAGACATACCCACTGAGATGGGAGGGAAAATAGTTCTTCTTCAGGAAAAAATTTGGTGCTTAAACATGGTGATTTGTTTTTCATGTGAAATCACAGAGCTGCTCCTTTAAGCTGATTGATCCATACTAGCATAAAAAACTGACACTTTCCTTCTTTCTAAATAATTTGATTTAAAATCAAAAGATCTATGCTTGATTGTTTCTTCCTTATCCAACTCTTAATTCCACCTTTCCCCCCTAATTTCATTACTATATTTCTGTTGTTAAATTTTGGTGAGACAGATGGAATATAATGCTAATATGCTTTTCTTTGGCAATTTTGTCATTTATTTCTTAATTCTGGACCTTAAGGTTATTTTTAAATTATTTTTTCTATAGCTTTTATAACTTCTATAGCTTTATAGCTTTTTTCTATAGGAAAAAGCTAAAATAAATAGTACAATATGTTCTAATATTTTAATAATATGAAAGCAATTTGAATTTGAACTGTTGTTGTAGCTGCATTATGGTCCCATGTGTCGCTGTTGGGGGACAAGGAACGAGGCAGGGAGCTATTCAGAGAGGCTGCGTGGTCTCCTCGCAGGGAAGGGACCACCGTTTATTTTTCTGACTTCTTTTGTACATTTTCAGATGTGCCCACCTTAGAGGTGGAATGTTTGGGAACCATTGGTCAGACCCAGAGACCATCACCGAAGTCCCTCCTCTGGGAACAGAATGTGGGAACACACGGTAGTTTACATTACATGGCCTTGTGTACAAGTTTCATTCTCTGGGAAAAGAATTCCCTGAAACCAAAACAGGCAGGCACGAAACATGTGAACACACCAAGGAAATCATGTATAGAATGAAATTTTGACACAGTGATTTAGGTTCAAATGCTGTGTTACCCCATTTCAATGATGAAGAGATTTAGTATGTTAGTTTCTATGCCCCTGATAGATGGACCTGCAGAGGTTGGTATGTTTCACAGCAGCATGATATCTTGAATTTCTTCTGCAGAACAGCAGAGGAATGGCAGTGAATTTTCCAAGCTTTCTGTACATGGTCTGTATGAGTTTTTATAGAGTAAATTGCCAGAATTAAGGCATTAGGTGGCTAAAATTCTGAAAAATGTACTAATAAACCACTTACTGTAGAAAATTGTTTAAATCTTTTAATTTTCATGGCTCAATTCTACAGTACTGCCTCTTATTGCAATAAAAAATTATACATGTTTTGCTTAATAAAAATTACTTGTTATGTTGTTGGGGAACATATTCAATTTAACTAAACCACAAGTAAACAAGTACCTTTTAGCTGAAGAAGTAAGAAAATTCTGTTTTGTACATTATTATGCAGCCAAGAGAAGATTTCAGTTGGGAAAGTCTTTGAAAATTATCACAAAATTATGGGAAATTGTGAGGGTAGAAAATTTTTTCAATTTTTAGATTTCTTCTGCCATCAGGAGAGACTAGGTTTAGGTTCATGGATCATATGTCATACAACATTATCTCTAGTAAGATGAGAGTGTTCAGTATCACATGGTTAGAAGACGTCCTGCAAGATCTTTGGGACATATTTTAAAAGACCAATGGATATTTCCCTAATTTCTCTGAGTGCATTGCAAAATGTTGGCCTTCATCTAGCTTTTTGCTCTCAGTTTGATTATGAATGCATTAAAGTAACTGCTTTCTGAAAAATGGGGAAGATAATTTAAAGTTTGGAAACCACCATGAGATTCTTATTAAGGATTATGGCAAAAGCAGCATATTATTCCCTCCTTCTTCAGGATTAAGATGTGTATTTGTGGTCCATAAGTAATACCAAAGATCTCTGGATCCCATGAGAAAAGAATCTATTTTTTTCTATAATCTATATCTGTAAATATATTTGTAACTGTTATCATTGTACAAGTGTTCGAAACAAGTTGAAACAGCCTTTCTGCATCAAGTCAGAAGACTGCTTCAGAGCAGAAAACCTGAAATAGCCACCCTACTGATTCTTAACATCTTTAATTTTATCCTATCATGCTTCAGAAATCTCCTCGTCTGGCCTTTCTCAAACAATGTGATGTTCTTGTTCTTTGCGTTACTGCCAAACACATCATAACACTTGAATTAATGTTATGCATACCTGTTGTGATTTAAACTATCTACTTTCTGTGCAGTGTGGAATTAGAATTTCAAATCTTATCTGATGTCAACAATCTGGAAATTGATAAGAGAATGCAAGATTTTTTGTTTAAATGTAAGTCTATGTTTAGATTTAGGCTTTGCTTTGTTAATCATCTGTACAATTTTAATCTGCAATGATTCTATTATGGGAAATGTGAATATAGTTTTTATTATGGTCTTTAAATGTTCTAATTTATTCATAATCCAGAAGAAGCAGCAGCATGTAAAAATATTGTGTCATGTTAGGTATTTCCTGTGCAATAGCAGAGAATAGATATGTGGGTTCAGTCTGCAAATAAAATGTCACACAGCTCTACGAAAAGGAGGGAGAATTGTTGAGAAGGTGACCTTGTATTTAAAGACTTGGAGCTACACAGGTCAGCTTCAAGCCCCTGTTGAAGGCCTGTTCATAACCTCTTTTTCTAAAGAACACAACATCATGCTGTATTATAGAAAAAATAGTGTTCATCTGAATATGTTGGTTTTTTTTTTTACCTATGATAATGTAATTTGTATACATATGTAATTTCACAGAGGTCTGTGATACAGTTGTCTTTATCTTTCTTCCAAGAAAGATTTTATTAGTCTGCTTGATTATTTTTAAGCACAAAACTTCATTGTTTGAAAGCAGACAATCTTTTGTACTAGGTGTCTAGTCTGTATAATTTCTTATTACAGGCAAAAGATATTTTGTAAATTAATCAAGAATAAAATATTAGGTATTTAGTGACTTTTTAGTCAAATAAAGTCAACACGACAATTTCCAGGCAGTATGTTTTTTCAGCCTTCAGAGTACAGAATAAATATAAGAATTACTTTTACTAAGTAGAAGATAGAGATATCAACCTACCTGATAGATAGTTCCATAAGTAGGAGAGATAAACAGATAAACACAGATATGCATATTTAACTACACATAAAATATCAAATGTAAATATATATAATTAAATATATAAATAGAACTGTAAGTAATATATTTATATATATTTTTATATATATATATATTTATATATACGTATATATTACCTTTTCAGTAAGAACTGAAAGTATAGCTAGAAGAAAATGAAAACACATTTTTCTAATGTATAAGAACTGTGTTATAGAAAGACAGAGATGGGTCACAAAGGGACTACTCTCAGAAATAGTCTCAGGGCAGTCATAGAAGAAAACCTTTTTAATCAAGAGGGTGCTTCACATTTTCAATAAGACTTTGTCTGAAAAATCATTTCTTTCTTGTCTGAAAATACTTGATCAGAAATGGCTGTAAGATTAATGTAAGAATTTTCCTGGTAGGAAAATATAGACATTTACTGCACTCCATTTTTTTTCTGCTACTTTATGGAACTGATTTTTTTTCTATTCTGAAATCAAGTATCAACCTGACTTACACCTGACCCTGTACCATGCTGATTATTTTTTGCATGCTGTATTCTCAGCTTGAGTATATCAGTGTACATTTATGTAAATTATTACTATTATTCCTATTGACTCTTGCTGAGGCCATTGATCTAAGTAAATTGATGTGTAGTAACCTCTACAGGCTGGCACAAGTGTTTTGCAGAAGTAGACAGTACACTGGAAAGATGCAGTTTCCCATAAGGCTTAGATTACTGGTAGTAGAATACTGGCCACATCCCTTTTTCTGGTCATGTAGACGTCTATGGTTTTGCCTTTCTAAAAATTGTAAACTTTAGACTGAAGCAGAACCATTTTGTGTCTGAGAAAAATGTGATTTAAAAGGAAATGATTTAACTAGCCAGCTTGTTTCATATTTTGGAGTCCTCTCTACTGGCAGACAACAGTTATTCAATCCGCTACATTATTTCTGTGCCTCATTTTTTCTTGATTTTTCTTATAAATTTCCTACTATAAACTGTACTCCACCAGTAACACCCTTAATACTGTAGCACTCTGTATGAAAATGATCTTATGCTTGGGAAATGTATTCTTGGTAATGGATTCAAAATGAGCAGCAATTTTTCTGATTGACAATCTGCAAGCTGCATTTTCTCTAGCTTTTTTGCATGTTTTGGAGAAGGTATCAAAAGCATCCTTCTTTTGTCTGACCTTCAAGAGCAAATTGAAGTGTAATTAAGTAGTGGAGCATAGTTCAGGAGTCCCTCTGCAGAGATAAGAAAGTAGAGAGGAAGAGTCACTTCCAGTGTCATCCAGGGAAAACTTTCCTAGATTTATAGAATAGTTTGGGTTGGAAACAACCTTTTGAGGTCATCTAGTGTGATCCCTCTGACATGGAAGGAGTCTCCTTCAACTAGAAGTCTTTGTTCAGAGCTCTGAATGTTCCCAGTGATGGGATATCTACTACTGGGCAACTTTGCTAGTTATCTACTATCTACTCTGCTATCTATCTACTACTCTCTGGGCAACCTTTGCCAGTTTTTCACCAACCTCTTAATAAAAAGTTTCATCCTTATACCTGAATCGACCGTCTTTCCATTTAAAGTCGTCAGCTCTTATCCTATTTCAATGGGCCATGCTATAATATTTATAGGCTCTAATTCAGTACTGTAAAGGCTCAGAGAGGTCTTCCCAGAGCCTTCTCTTCAGGCTGAACAATACCAATGCTTTCCCTCATGCAAGAGGTGTTCCATCTCTCTAATCTAATATGCTGCACACCTTTAAAGAATAGTAAGTCTTCTCATTTCTAACCATCTTTAGGCTCATTTTGTACACTTGCAACCTCTTGGCAGTTTTCTATACTATGGTCCAGCCCCACGTCTGGAACAAGATGTATCTTACCCAGAATAAAAAAAAAAAAAACTGATCAGCATCTTCTCCATAATTTGTCCCCATCTTCTTCAAGTACTTTTGTCAATTTCTGCCTGTCAGAAGCCCCTGAATTTACCACTGGAAAATAATACTCCTAGGTGGTATTTGGTATTTGGTTGACTGAAACATAATAGAAATAATTGGGCAGTAGCAAACTTTTTTTTTCTTGTTTCTTCTCAATAAATTAAAGGTCAGCTTTGAAAGTTGAGGCTCAGGATCAGTGAGGAAATTCATGTCTAGTATTCATCACAGTAAAAATGATAATGTGATAAAAGGGGTTTTTCTCAATGGACAAGATCCTGGTTGGTGTTAATCAGCTGTAGGTTTCTAGGGAGACAGTATTTTGAGTGTGTCTGCAATAACTACATTTTTAAAAATGGTTACATTTGCAATTACGACATCAAAAAATATATAAAATGTAGTATGATTTATATTTGTGCCACAGAGCTTCAATACAATTTTCAGAAGCACTTATGAGCTAAAAGCTTCTGGGATTTCTGTGTGACTTAAGTAATTTAAGTTCTTGGAAATTTCACTTTCCATCTGTGTTTCAGATGTGGCAATAAAGGACCCTGTGGTACATACAGGGAAAAGGTGGAGCTGTAAGGATGAAGCATGAAGTAATTAAAAGTTCATTAAATGGGCTGGTAGGTATCCCAGACAGATAAAATAAGTCTTTCTCATTGTAAAAGAAAAATGCGAATTAAGTATCACATATTTGCAAATAGTAATAAAAATGCAATTTGTAAATATTTCTTCTTTCATAACCCCCTATCCTTTAATCCATTTTTCTAACCTTTATTCACATTTTAACTGCCACAGGGTTCATCAGGTAAAACACCAGTAACTCAGGTCATAAATGAATTAATCAGTCCTATATCAGTACACAAGAAACTTGCCTAGCGGAAGCATTGGATCGTCAGTACATGTTCAGGTACTTGCCAAACAAGTACATACATGTGATGGACCCTGGGAGAAAACTACAAAATTTGTTCTAGCATCGGGATAGTATCCCCTACATCCTTCTGAGGATCTGACATACTTTATGGATGTTAAATAAGCAATTTATATGCTAAGAAGTAATGACCATTAAAATTTAAATCAGGGCAGGACCAAAGTGTACAGTCAAACTGTGGCACATAGACAATTCCTGAGGCTTCTTCCTAGCCTTACAAGCACACAAAGAGATGACCCCCAGGGGAGGTCAGTAAGGACACAGGTTCCAGCAAGTACTCAGCTTGTTTAGTAGACACAGTTTTCTTCTGACATTTAGAGTCTGCCTTAACTGGGCGTGTACATGAAATTGATCCTTGCTTATGCCCTGAGTAGTAGCAGTAGTCTTGTTGGCACAGTAGGGAAGATATTTTTTTTATCTCAGACATTAAATTAATTCACAGATCTTAATGAGGTGCTCAGATTCTGACAGTGATGAGGACAGAGGCAGGTTGCAAAGCAGAGCAGGCTGTCAGTGCTGATGCAGCACACCTGCAGGGCCCTCACTCCATATCTTTTTGGTAATTAGTGGTGGTGTCTAAAGGGTTTGTGCAGTGACGCTGTGCCTGCTCCTTCACTGCTGTGTCTCAGGGTTCATGGATTATGTAGAGCTGTCCTCCTCGAGTCCTTGAAGCTAGTCCACATGTCTAAGGAAACTAGTTTGCCCTGTCCTTGTAGTTCAGGGGCCTTTCCTGGGGAGAAAGGACTTTGCAGTTTAATGCATTAATGTATTAAAGAGGTTTGATTTTTTAATTGCATTGTTAGGATGCAATTTAATTTGAGGAGAATGCACTTTAAAATAATAATTAAAAAACAAGTGTATGTTCACCATGGTTGGTTGGGTGGTTTCTTTGTGGGTTTGTTGTTGTTTTTAATTTTGTTTGCTTTTTTTTTTTTTTTTTTTTTTTTTTTTTAATGGTTGTTGTTGGTTTGTGGTTTTTTTGGTTTGGTTTGGTTTGGTTTTTTGGTTTTTTTTGGTCAAAAACCCTGGGAATAGTTCCAGTGTGGGATTTAAACACTTTCCATATTTCTACAAAACAAAATCAAAACCCACAACCCTACCATCACCCTCCCCACCCCCACAACAACACCTGGATCCTAAACCTCTTGATTTACTGTAACATCAAGGCTTGCATGAAGTAGTTTGGCTCTGATGAAAACAAAATTCCCTCTCTTGCTTCCAAGTGACCAATTCTCTCCTACCAGCATGATAAAGAGGGAGTCGGGGTAGAGTTTGTAAAGAAGGGAAAATAGTGAATGCAGCTCTGTCTGATTTCGTTGTGTACAATTCTGGCTTTGCTGCTTTACTTGTGTCATGAGTTCACACTCTTGGGGTTGTGTCCCAAAATATAGCCAGAAGTAGCATGGATTTTATTTTTAATTGACACATGGCACCATTCTTGACAAGATGTTGTCTCTGGTTATGATAATTTCAACCTAATATTTGATTCAAAGGCCTGGGTTGAATAGCAAAACACGTGGCATAAGAGTGATAACAAAATCACAAATACAGTAAATAAAAAAAAAATGCTCTCATCAGATGAGTAGGATAATACTTACAAACTCTAATACTTATAAATTACTTGAATAATGAATTGATATGTGATACAAAGTCCAGAAAAGGAAAGCATTCACCTATTAATTATTACCATCAATTCAGAGGATTTATTCAAACTTCAAATTCCCTGATTCTTAATATTTATGGCAAGTGTCCAGCAAGCGTAAGTAGAGTAAGCTCTTGAGCCAAATACTAGTAACAAAACCTGGACTCAAAATGTACATTTTATGTCTTTGAAATCACATTCACATATGATTATGATCTTTCATTTGCAGACATGCATTTAATGATCACCATGAGTGTGCAATTTTAACATTTATTATAAATTTCCTCTGAGTTCTTGTTAAGAAAGCATTAACAAAATAAAAGATCCAAAGAAATACTATTTGGCCTCAACAGCAGACAATAAACTCAGTATTTCCACATTTTCAATTTCCATTGTTTGTAAAAGTGATGTCTATACTGGGAAAATGAATAATGTTAGAAAGGAGGTACGATTGCATGCCATTTTCTCATCTAGGAATATAGAGAATCTGTTCACACAGAAGGCCTGTGAAGTATGAATGAAGTTTGAGATGGGACCCATTTAGGACTAAAAATATCCCTTCTCTGTAGTACCTCTACTACACTTGGAATTTCCTGCAATCAGAAAGCAGCTAATAGTTTTTCTACATGGGTAGCGACTTGAACTACAGGACTAGGTATTTAGGAAATGTAAAGCTATCCTTATCAGATCAGAGCTACATGAAGGAGAATTTAATATTTGTAATGTTTGTATAGAGATTTATCTCAGAGCTACTTCTTTCATTTATATTATTTCCCAGTCTAATCTAATATTTGCTTGGAATCTTCCTTGTGTTCAATACTTCTTAGAACTGTAATAAATAATCCAATTCAATTTAGAAAATAATAATGTTTTCCTCCAAATTCTAATAATCCTCTGATAAAATCTGTCCCAGTTACAGTAACATCTAGTAATTTCCTTTTCTTTTCAATTTCTTTTCCCAGTAATTTTTTCTTTTCAATCTTTTTTTTTTTTAATTTTTTTTATAAGACATACTTTTGTTCCAAGGGTTTGTAACAGGTTGGCAGGCCTTTCTTGAATTCATGGTTCCATCATATTATTTTCAATTTCTTTCTTTAATCTACTAGATTTTACTATGAAAAATTATGCATAATTAATAATAGATATTATATGCTGCCTAGCATAAACTCTTCATTAATTCATTCTTTTAAAGATACATGTAATAGACATCCTAGTTGTTTCTTCTTGTTCAGTTATCTTGTGCAGTGCATACAGAAGAGAACTGCGTGGATTCCTTATCCTTTTGTGGAAGTAGAAGTTGCACAGTTTTTATTAACACATGGATCATAGCAGATCCCTGATGAAATTGACCTGTTTCATCCATCACAGTTTCTTTGCCAGACTAAACTTAGTATGTGGTATTTGCCTGAATATTCCTGAGTCATTCTTACTGTTGTAATGGTTATTTTTGTCTTAGATATCTTTAACCCCCTGGGGATCTAGATTAAAGAAGTAGATCCATCCAAGCTCTGGTTGTTTCTAAAATTTCACTTCCTTTTCATGCAAGTTAAACCCCTTCAACATAATTTACTGGATTCATAGTGAATAAGTATTGATATAAATAGCTTGGTATTTTTATAAGGTATTTATATATAAGGCCTCAGGGTAGTGGAGAGAAATGAAGGAAAAGAAGTTGAGGTAGTTAATATGAAGGGTTCATAAAATGCATGCTCTAGCCATGTTTTTATCTAGGACAGTGGTCAACCTTGCAAGCCACTTGGACATGGACTGATAACTGTCTTCTTAGACCTGTATAGTCCATGGCATGATGTCATCATGGTTGATCTTTCACAAAGTTAGAACTTTCTCAAATGTAGATCTTATGTTCCATCTTCAGAGAAGGTATTAAATTTCTTAACCCTGTGGGAAATGCCACTTAAATGTTTTTCCAAGCAAGGCAAACTGTATTCTAGCGGTGATAGCTCAAATGAGCAGCTCTTTTATAGACATCTGTTATGTTTATTTTAGCTATAAACAAACTTCCCTCTCTATGTGTTTGGCTTTCCAAAACTCCCTTGTAACACTGTGCAGAATGCAGGTTTCCTTCTCAGTTGGCTCTGGACCTTGGCTGACTTGACTTTACGTACCAAGAATGCCAAACCATGTGCTTCCAATTTATCAGATCTTCCAGAGGTTCATCATTTTGCTTCATTTATCTTCTTCTTCATTCTCTGATGTGGATACACATATCTAATTATCTAATTAATTTTTGTCATTATATCCATTGTTTAAGGATTTTTCTCAGGGATGTGTAGTGCTTGGAAATTTTAGCCCAGTTTCTCCAATTTAAATCTTCTGCCTCTGGTGAATGAATAATCACTTCTGTAGCATAGTGCCTTCTCAGCACAGTGTAACCATCAGGTACACAGTTTTAATTAGAGTAGCTTAAGGGAACTTTTTTTACTATAGTAATTACTTTAAGAGTACTAAGGACGCTTGTAATTTTAAAGAGGAAAAAAATGCTGCAAAAGTTTCAGCATAAATTGTAAAACAACATAATATTACAGGTTTGTGTGGACCTACGCATTATGTGTGCAGATGGGATCTGATCTCTACCAATATATTTTTTTGTCTAGTTAAGATATTGGGAGGCCAAATAATTATCTAGGAAAAAAATAATGTCTTTTCTATGGGATAGACCTTATAAAGTGTAAGCTCAGCAAAGCTGCTTCCCAGGATAGTCACAAACAGCTTAACTTCTTGGCATAATCTTATTCTACAAAGTCAAACATTATTTTTCTTTCCTAAACTAAAGTAAATTTTACTTAATCAAAGTAAATTTTACTTAATGTTTCTTTTTCTGTTGAGAGACAATAAAGAGGTCAATGATCTGTTCAGCTGAAAAGTTCTTACTCATTTTTATTGGAGTTTTATGTCCTTCTGCTAGGAGACTCAGTACTGAGTTGTAAAATAATTATTATGCTAAGGACACTACTGTTAGTGAATCATTGGATTATTATGATGATTATTATTAAATATGGTTTACAATAATAATTACATAGCAATATGAGAAAGAACATGTGTTATAATGTCATAGGAGTGTATCCATTCAAATCATGTACCTAGGCATTAAACCAGAGAATGTTTGGTTGTTATCCTCAGATATTACATATGCTTATGTCTCTCATCATAGAACAAATAAAACATTCAGAATCTGGTTTTAACACCTCCATTTTTTGTGATAGAGAAATATGAAAAGGATGTGGCGGTCTGAAAACTGCCCAAAGTTTAAAACTTATTCCCAAATATCTTTTTCCTCTATAATAATGATTAATTGTAACATAATTTTCCTTTTTGTTTATGGTGCATTAGTAACACATTCATGTGTGCATCAAGCTGAAATGACAAAATAGAATATAATAGTCTAATTTTTCAAAAGACCTAAAAGCCTTAGGCCTGTATTCTGAATGCAACTCCATACTCAGAGTGCTTGTTGCTGCTTTTGATGATGACTTCAAGAACATGATTGCAGCACCCAAAAAACACAAAAATCTCTGAGCTAGCAAAACTAAAAGCTATGGAGTGAGTGATTTATATTGTTGAGGAACTGACACGTGCTTAGGTCTGGAACCATAAGGGTGTATTTATATTGCCCTATGCCTAGAAAATAATTTATAAAGCAAAACCAAATCCACAAACAAGCAAACAAGACCAGAAAACACAAGACCTGCCCAAAAATAAGCCATGCCAGAAGTCTCTAGCCTGTACATACTCATTTAAATGTCTGTGAGTTATTCATTAGACATCTGTGAACATTTACAAAACAGAGTTTGTGCTTTCAGCAGAACTTTTGCAGAATCAACGTAAAAAATATAAATGCACATTTAACACAGTTTTTGAAAAAGTTTTCTAAAACCTAAAAATTTAATTAGGCTTGTATTTGGTAGCTCTCATGAAAAGATGTGAATACATAGAACATCACATCTCTCAAGAATTTATCTTCCTTTTCTCTGAAACATTCAAATTATGATCCATACTTCTCTGAGGAAAGATTAACAGGCCCACATTTTTAAATACTCCTTAATCTGTTTGCTCTGTAATAATTTAGCTACTCAGAAAATTTTGGCCTACCCATATGAATATTCTTTTTAGAAGAACTTTGCTACCATATCACAACAACATCAGTGTTGTTGCTGTCCCTGTCTTTACTTCCACTCCCATTTCCAAAAGATAAATCATAACTCTAACAAAAAATATACCCTGTTGCCAACGGAAATTGTTAATATTTCTATTGTAGATCTTCATACACAGCAAAACCCAGTATTTTCATTTTCACCTTCAATGACATATATACAGAAAATTGCAAGTTTGTGTAGAGTGACCACTACAACATGATCAGAGAGGAAACATGGCTAGACACGAAGACAAGTTACAGGAGGATATCTGCTTAAAGGTAACTTCTCACTTTCTCGGAATATTTCATGTCCAAAGAAAGCATAAGTATACTGTTTCTCTAAAAAGTTGAAGAGTTTTGCTGTAGCTCTAGCAGACCAGACCAGGTGGTGGAAATCTCAGTGAAGAATATGGAGTCCTGCGCATGGCTTAGATCTGTCATGTTACCCTACAATATGCATGATGATATGAAGGCTGAACAGGAAATCATGTCTGCAGATCCATATGGCCACAATCTGCCAAATATAACGATTGGTGAATTTAACTAAAGCTTGTTAAAAAGGTGACTGTTTCAACAGCCTGTTGTTGCCCAGTCCTTCTGTGCAGCGTGAAGTGTAACAAAAGCATACATGTACACCATGGCATTAAAACTATCATCTTCGTGGAAGGAATGAGAATAGGTCTTATGTAAGATTTTCTCCTTATATAGCTCTCTCTCTGGGTACACCTTTGACATATTCATGAATATCATATGGATTAAAATCAGTCATTTTACATGGAACATAACTGTAATTCATAAAGA
Source organism: Phylloscopus collybita (assembly GCA_027886175.1). Lineage (NCBI taxonomy): Eukaryota > Metazoa > Chordata > Aves > Passeriformes > Phylloscopidae > Phylloscopus > Phylloscopus collybita. The sequence continues at coordinate 5,957,733 of JAJNNQ010000029.1, forward strand.
TTGATGGGATGCTTAAAAGAAAGTGCTAACCTTTTCCTAAGGTATCTAGGTAACCTGATATCTATTTCATTAACAACATTAGCTGCACTAAATTTATTTAGGTGAATGAATCTATTCTCAGTTATTTCATGCTATATCTTTTATACACAAACTTTGACTGGATGCTCTAGTGTAAAAACACAGTGCTGCTTTAATTTGGGAATTCATGGGGCTCAACTTAAACATTGGAAATATATATTCCAGACAGCCAGAATGAAATCTGAACTATCCATGATGAAAAATAAGATATCACTGAAAACAAAAATGTTTAAACAAGGATTGACTGTTTAATGTATTGCTGAATTTTGTTTTAGCAAATCAATTTTAGACTTTCATTCTGAAATAAGTTAGAACTGCAATTACAAACACGAATAACAAAACCTCAAGCCTTAACCTGCTGCAAATGGTCATTAGAAATATGAGTATCTTTTTCAAAGAACTGAAGAAACTGAGTTATTTTAATATTTAGAAATTATGGAGAAGGAAAGAAGGAACTTTCTATATCATTAGTTTATCATTTAACGATGCAGTGTTTGACTTCTTTCTTCTACCCATCATCCTTCTCAGATCTGTTTTGGAAACACTGTTACTGGTGGACTTCTGCCCAGAGCCTTTCATATAAGCTTGTACCAAGTGAAAAAAAAAATGTTTTGGGTATGTTCACTGCACATCAAATTATTCCTTTAATTCCTTTTGAAAATGCTTCTGTTTTCTGAATCCATTGCAGGACTCATTTGTACTGTGTACAGATAGTCAGGTTTAGCCTGGAGTTCTCCTTTGGGCTAACACATCATGCTGAAGTGGACATCTGATCTCACAGAAATACAAAGAGCATCATTGAACTCTCAGTCTCTCATTGACTCAGTCATTATGTAGCTATCTTAAATGGTGGGACATTGGACCCATGACTTCCAGTTTTAGGTTCACAAAGCTATCGCCAGTGATGCAGCTTGACTGGGCCAGCTGGGATGGCAGTTGAAAAATAGGAACAGGAACGACTGAGTAGCCCAGAAAATAATCTTTAATAAAAAGCCGAAGCCAACAGAAGAACACAAACCGAACACAGTATGGGGCAACCTCAAAAGACAGAACAACAGGGCAAACAATACATACAGTGCAATCTGAGGGAACCAATGAACAACAACATTTCCATATAGGTTAAACACTGTAAGCCAATCATAGATGAGAACTCAAAACATTACCTTATATGGTGCAACAGCATTAACACAACTGTTCCTATAATCCCATTCTTCTCACCATAACTGAACTAGATATTTCCCTTCCTAACATCCCATTTCCCATGGCCTTGGGTTGATGCTGACTCCACTGTTGGCCAAACTAGTCCAGCTCCCATACAAAGCCATTTACTGGAGAAGGAAGCTGCATGAATCCAATATGTATGCTGTTAATTTGATACAAATATAATCAACAATTGATGAGAAACCAATTGATAGAAAATTATTTTGGAAATTTACATAACAAACACAGCAATTACACAAAACAACTCTGGTCTGTAAATGGACATGAAAAATGAATTCCACTGGCATATGTAGAAACACTAGCTTTACCTCATGAGTTGAGCTCAAATAACTTGAGAATGTTTGGCTTTCAAATATTTTATTTTATAGTGCTCTGAAGTGGGAAAGTCGTATCATTTTTTCATCTTATAAAATGTGAAATGGAAAAAACAAGAAGCGTTCTGCTTTCATATAATTGCAGACCATTGATGCAATGAGAAAAAATGGCTAAAGTGATATTCCAATGGCAAGCTGAGTGCATACATACTGGGGTAAAACAGTTCAGTGTCCTGCCTCTTCAGTATTGCTGGATCTGAGTTGGCAGGTTCTACAATACTTGAAGGAGAAAAAGAATTAAAATCTTCCAGCCATAACTACCGCAAAAATTAGCCCAAATTGTTTCTTGGATCTGCCTTGCTACTGTGACAGCTATCTGGATAAAAACTTGATATAACTGTGTATTTTCATGGGTGTATTATAAAGATGCTGTTCCTTTAATAAACTGTTAGAAAAACATACAGAATATTACTAGGATATGATTGCTATTGTCATCAGAATGCATTTTTTTATTCTTTATGTAAAACAAACAATTTAGTATTCAACTTTCTCAAGAAGAAAGCCTAATGTGAGTTATTACTAGTTAATCAGTTCAAATACTAAGAAATGACTGAAACAGATATGATCCATGATGCACTCACTTATTTGTGCAATTTTTACTGTTTTGTATTTTGCAGTCCTTTACAACCATTTCCCAGTTTCATGGAGCAATCACTGTTTATACTTTTCACCATTCCAGATTCATCGTTGTAAACCCAACCAGAAATCCCTATTAATTAGGAAAAATAATAAGCAAATACTCAACTAATCAGCTGTTAATGATCAGTACCAGATAACAGTAGCATGCTTTCAAAATGAAATTGGAGGAGATGAAGGGAAAACCCTTAACCATTCATGAAGTAGGTAGTAAATCTAACTGACAAAAGATAAACTTCTCCAGCACTGAGGCAATGAAAGTGGTGTTGATCTATATAGCTACAGATGTGGCTCCAGGGTGCAATCTGTCCAGCTACTCAATATCAGTGCTGCCACATGGACACTGCAACAGGGAAGATAAATAATAAACCTCTTAGTCAAAGAGATAAATACAATTGGCAGCTGCTAATTTTCATACCAAAAGCCTGCTGGTTCCTGTTGTTAGGGAAAGACAGTACTTCTGTTAGGTATCTTATGAACACGAATAGAAGAAGATGGAAGACCTCCTTATTAACTGTCTTAGGTAAGTGAGGAAGGATTTTGGAATTTCATCTTCTAGCTTGCAGTTGGTTATGCCAAATAATACCCTAAAAACATGGCTGTGCACGGAATTCAGATAAAAGTTCAAAGTTTAACTCCACTGAAAACAAACTTAAAGAAAGCTATTTATCTTGACAGTATGACTTCTGCATTATGAACCTGTCAGAACCTCATGTGCTAGTCCACCAAATTCAGGATACCAAAGGAGATAAGCTATTTGTCTTTTCTCCATGGTTAACTTAGAGGAAGTCAGTACAATGATCTCGGTTACAAACTTGAGGCGTGTGAAAGATTCACGTGCAAGTATTTCATTTTGGTAGATATGTTCATTAATTAACAGATAGGTGATTATGGAAGCTATTGCAGGCTGCCTGTGGGTGTCTCAAAAATTTCTATGGCTGAAACAATTTCAAGATGCATTTCTGGAGACTATATCTACATATAGCTTCCCTGCAGAAGCATGAAAATCTTAAATGCAGTCATTGAAACTTGGATCCATTGGTGTAAATTTTCTAATCTCAGAAACCAATTACTAAAATATTTTGCCATTTTCCCCTTTGTACATCTTATTGAAGAAAGGGAAAACAAAGCTTTCATATCTTTAAGGAATTTATTGTGTTTAAAAAAACTTTGGTTCCTGTGATCCGGAACAAATCACTGAAAATCTTGCTTTGCTTGTTAATAGGAAATCACATTTGATGGATTACTGAGGTTCATCTAAATAATGCTTCCCCCTTAATTTTGTCTTAAGAGCAAGAGATTGAAAAGCTCCCAGTGTAAACTTACCTAGAATGAGCATGGGCTTTAAAAATTGAATAATAAAATGAAATCTTCTGGCAGGCAGGTGGAAGGATACTGCCTGCAGTACTGTGTTTTCTGATGCCATCCAGTGAGATAATGAATCCATGTCTATGGAAATTGATTCATTAATATTTCATTGAGTCAGCTTCAGTACAATTCATGAACTGCCCCTAGAAATTCAATAAGTGAATTCAATGAGATTCAGAGCTTAACAAATCTGGAGCAAAAAGTAAAAATACTGTGAGTTGGTAATTACTAGAGGAATTTGCTGTGTGAAGAGAACCTTGGCAACAGCATTTTATGTGTGTATTTTATCTTCAGAAAAGCGTAAACAAAACAGCTGCAAATGTGTGTACACATGTGGACACAGAGAATGATACTAAAGAAGTGTTGATCCAGATAGGGTTCTTATAGGGAAAAAAAAAAAAATTACCTCTTAATGTTTTTGCTTGTTTGAAATTTAAACCTGAGCTGAATTTGTGTTTTTCGGTGGTAGCTGTCTTTATAATGGGCTCTTGCTACATAAAATAGTTCAGCCTTGGCAGATGTAACTGCAGAACCCAATGCACACATTGTGACACAAGCCTCACTTTTCTATCTCCGTTGCGAAGTCTGTGGGAAAGAAGTTTTGCACAGCAGCATACAATGAAGCTTGTTATTTTGCTACATTTTGTTCAATCAAAGGATGTGGGACAGATGTGAACATTTAAGAACATTTAAGCCATCTTGGAAGAATGGATAACCGTTGAACATGGTATACAGCCTTAGGTTTTGGGTCAGAAACACATGCATGCCAATAGCTCAATTTACCATGCAGAACTGGCATCAAAGGGACTGATTAGGAAAAGAGATTCAAATTACCTTGTTGACTAAGTAATTTGTTTTTGAGTGTTCCTAAAAAGGGACTGATAAATAATTTTATTTTCATTTTGTATCAGTGTCTCCAAGACCATGTCTGACTAACCTATATTGATGTCTTTTAATTAAACCATGCTTGATATGCTTATGCTGCAGTGGTGCACACTGAGTTGCATGCTAGACATTCCAGATAAAGTAATTATGCTATTTGTCACTGTCATGATTAATGTGTGACAGCTGTTATGACAGCTGTGCCACTGTTTTGTCACAACACTATGTTCATCCATAACAAAATTAGGTGTCTCATTCGAAAGTACGCAGTTGCTACTATTTTCCTAAGAAGTAAACAATGAAGAAACTGAGAAGGAATATTACATGAACTCTGTGACAAATAAGAGAAATGACATCTCTATTTTTCCCTTAAATGATGCTTGCCTGTACTGGAAATGCAGATAGCTCACCTTTTGCAAACAAGCTGTCATCCAGAGCCAATCCACAACTAATCTAACAAACAAGGTCTTTCTGTGTAGAAGGATTGCTTCATAATTTGAATTTGCCTTGTCAGACAAGGCTTTAGATATTATCTAAATTACCATTGGCTGTAACAGTTGGGGAGGGGGGTTGGGAAAAGGAGAAGTTGGAAGAAAAAGCAAAGGTTGTAAATAGCGGGCTGGGGGGGCACATCATCCTCTCCTTTAGCAGCCAGTCAAGCAAAGTGAAACAAATAACCTCCTCTGACACATGTGCACCTCCAATTGCTTTAAACTAATTGCAGTCTAACTTCAAACTGTATCTTAAACAATCTAATTAAATACTGTTATTAATGATTCTCCATGGTTACCTAATATTACCTAATGTTACCTAATTAATGTTACCTAATATTATTTCTTATGAATCACTGAAACCAGATTGTAACAATTAAAGAAAGTGATATGAAGAGACAGATGGTTAAAAGAAAGCATTATTTCATTATCCTATAAGTTTTGCTGACATGCCTATCGTGCATGCTGTTTAAGTACAGAAGAATATACTTTGGCTTCTGTTCTCTCACAGAGAAACTGTGAAACACGAGTCTTAGAGTAGGAAAGCATGCACGTTGCCAAAAATAAAGATTTTATATTAGAAAGAATGCGCCTATTTAAAAGTAAGAAAGGTTATTTCTTTTTCTTATAAACTCAATTGGAAATTATAAATATGTTTTAATTGTATCCTATTTTCTCCACGACTTAATTTGGATGAGACGTACTTGGTTATTTCACTGCTCTAAGCTGCTCTCAGATGAAAAAGAAGAGTACCCATGCTGTTAGTTGTATTTTATCCCACTACTAGATAGTTTATGTGTTGCTACTAGAGATTTTATGTCAAATATCACAAGCACTTTGTAGTGCTTTTTGAGGTTTAGTTCTTACATCTGAGCCAAGTGGACTCTTTGGAATTACCTGCAAAAATGCCTCTTTGTTCCTAATTGGTGAGAGAAGATGCGTCAGGGACTTTCTAATTCAGTTCAAAAAATTACTTAGTAAAGAGACAGATTTTCTTTCCAATGATAATTTCAAGATTAGGCAAAGAAACAGTTTTTTTGTTTGTTGGAACTAAAAAATGTCATAAGTGAATTTTGTGGCATGGGTGTCTATATTGATGTGTTCAATGAATGGCTTAATATAATTGTATAAATCTAAGTGAGATGAGAAAAATCATTAAGTTAAAATCTCTGAATTTTAAATACTTTTCCACTTCTTGGAAATGTATGTGAGATCATTGTAATGCATTTATGCACTGGTAATAAACACAGTAGAGCAGGAGGGATACATACATTAAAAGTTTTGCTTACAAAATTAAACCACAATCCTAAATTCTTATACTTTGTGTTCTAGTATTTTTGGAAGGCTACATGTAAACTGATATAACAAAGGGAGACATTGCAGTATTTGCATAGAAAGTGATAAATAACAGGTGTGTGCAATCTTCATAAGATATACCTATAATTTATAGTTATACTTCTTATTAGTCCTGCTCTAAGGATAAATTTATCTCTTCATCCTTCTCCTCATTAATTGCAACTGCAGTTAGGAAGAAATTGTTCTGATGAGAATCAGTCAGGACAATCCAGTATTTTAGACTAACATTATTTAAAGCTAAAGCTCATCCCCTTCCCATTTTGCCTGCATACCTTCCCAATGTGCCATGATGTTGAACATTTGCTGCAGCAAAGAAATGTGGAAGAATCCTCCTTTTCACAATAGAAAAATACAATTTTAAATAACAAAAATGCCCTCAAATGAAGCCAGGCCTAGCATGAACTTTACTGAGGGCATCAACTACATTTTTGTTTACACAATGAACTGATAATTATTTTTTTTAATTTTCTACCTCTAACTCACTAAAGGGAATGCTTTTCCCTTTAGTTTTCCTTTAACTCTTTCTCCTTTATTTCCCTCTAATTCTGGCTTGGAAATTAATTTTTACCTAAGCATTGTCAACTCTCCAGAAAGATCTACTGGAAAGATTACCTTGATTATATCTTCTTCCACACATTTGTTCAAAACTATTGCTTGTTCAAACTATGATGCTTTACAGGTAGGAATTGCTATAGAGATGTGCACGTATACAGGGACAAAGAATGTGAATCTTTATCGCAGACTGTTGCAGAGCTTTCTATGCATATGAATGGATTTTGAAACCTTCACTGTTAATTGCTGCTTACAGTCAACCTACACAGTGTGATCCTATCACAAAGGCAGAGGGATAGATGCAGGCATATGTGGTTCAAGGAGGTAACATATTTACATAAGATGAGTCAACAGTTGAAGAATAGAACCCATTTCTAGAGACATTTGCCAGTAACATTTTTCATTTATATTCAAACAATGTTGTCACAAATGTGTGCTACAAGTTTGCAAATCCAGCTTTCTGCTGACATTTGTGACTGATCCATTTCAAATGTTTGACCCTATTCTGAATCATACTGTTGTTATTATTATGTGTGTGGACTGAGCATTATATCTTACTTACCCTTAGGGTGAAATGGAACAGAAGGTGCAGTTTCAGCAGACAGAACTCTCTGAACACCCAGCCTGACAGTGTCAGGATTGCTGTCTGGGTCTAACAAAGAGGAAACAGATTTTACTGCAGTAGGATCAACGTATTGATTTCTACAAGCATTGTCAGGACTCCTGAGTGTGGTGTGATTACTTTCTAACTTACACTGTTGTCTGCACTTTGTGTATATTGTATACCCCAAAAAGGAAATAAAAATATACCACTTTCCTGAGAGAAACCCAACTCTGCCTGTCTTAATTTTTTGTCATCTTAGGACAACGCAGAACAAGAGCAACTAAACATCTTAAACTGACTTGATTTTCTGAAGGATGGAATGCAGCCAAAGTACTCTCTCTCTTGGGAGAGGAAAACAGAAAGCAAGTCTGCAAGTATGCTTGGAACACAGAAGCAATTTTCAAAGATTATTTTAACAACTTACTTTCAGTTGAAATATTACAACAAGGCAGAAATGATCCAAATTATCTTCTTGTGTGCTTGAAATTCTCATCTAATCCATGGAAAGGATTAGAGAAAATCTAAAAAATTACAAGTATGTGATGAGAATTAAGAGTTTCTGCTGTGTAATCAGTACTAAATGAAATATACTATCAATTCCAAAAGTAAAATATTTTACTGGTTCAGAATGTCTACCAGTAAAACAATGAGGTTTGATAATCAAATGACAACAGGCTGAAAATAACAGGCACACTAAAAATATTCTCCTCTGATTTTAAAGCTATTTGTAAAAGCAATGATGTTTTAACCCCATTTGGGATTATCTTTTTAGGAACAAGAGAGTAGAATTTGAATGCATTTAATAAGAAAATGCAATGAACATACTATATTTAACCAGTGACATGTTAAGTCTAGGAAGGAAGTGTGAGGGACCATGAAACAGCTTCTGTACATCTTTGTTTAGCAATTTACAGTGCAATAAAGGAAACAAACAAAAAAATCAGAAAAAATAGCCAAATATAATGTTGATAATATTTAATAATTTAATATAAAATTAATTTATAATTTAATAGAGATATAATAATATAAAAACATACAAACATATAAACATATATAAACATATATAATAATATAACATATAATTTAATAAATAATAAAATAATAATTTAATAGCTGATTAATTAAATAATAATGATAATTTTATAGATTAAGAATTTAGATAATTTAATAGAATGTGAATGGGCACCAAACAAGAAAAATTAATTTCCCCCTGTTTCTCCTTGCTTCAGTTTGCAGACAGCCTTAGACAGCAGGAAGACTGATAGCATGTAGTGCTTGTGTGTTGTTCAGACAAACTTAGGAAAACGTACACAAACCAAACTAGAAAGACTGTATTTCTGAGTTGAAAAAGCATCTGTGAATCCATCAGCTCAGGATTAAAATGGATTTTAACAAGCAAACACCATCTCTGATTATTGGATAAAGATTACTAGCCTTTCTCAAATAATATAGGTTACTCTGATTTCTGCCAGTAGTTTGTAACTGGTAAATCCATTTTACCATCTGTCTAAATGTAAATAAAATAATACGATCTAATTATTTGTTGTGTGGAGTAGGAAACTATATATGGCATAAAACCCACAATTCAACAGAGCAAAATTCTTGCATATTTTCAGGCTGTATCAAAGTCAGTAATAAAATATTTTAATTAAAATTAAGTGTATAGCCTAAGTATAACTCTCATGAGTTCAGAGAGGATAGGCTTACATCTCAAAATGCATGCCCTTCATATTGCAGAATATTAGCATTTTAGGTTAGCTGGCAGGGAAAATGAGGCCATGAGTGGCTGGCACTTACTCTTCGTACAAATGCAAAAGAGACCAAAGAGCTGTTGAAGTAGGCACCACATACTGTTTCCCTGAGGTTGTAGGAAATGCAGCAGTGGAGAGAGGCCCTCAGCAAGCAAGTCACAGCACACTGATCATGTAGAGGAGGAAAAACATCCTCATGGGTGGCATGGTTAATGAGGAAATTACTGTTTCCTGACCTTGACTTTCTTGAAACCTTGCTGTTTGGAGGTCCTGAGGATTTAAAATATTGTCTGTTAAGATCAGAGAAAGGGGTGGGTGGGGCTGGGGTAGCACTGTGTTGCTTGCTGTCTTGTTTTGCTTTTAGTAGATATGGTTTTCTCTTAAAGCTCAGCCAGACTTGGGTTAGTTTTTTAAGAAAATGATGAAGTTTGGGGACTCCAATACAGAGTGACCTTTTACACGGTCATAGTCTGCATGTTTGTAATCTGGTAATTAAACATGGAGACTTTCTGCTCATGTTGGAGACACAAATGCTAACTGCTCTCAGCTAGTTTATTGGTGAAGAAGCATGCCCTGAGATTTTAGCACTAAGAAGCAGAGTCACAGGTAATTCCGTGGTATAGGCCTAATCTGTTCCCAGGGTTGATGGACTATAAGAAAATATAAACATTTTCAGAGAATCATAGAATATGTTCAGTTGGGAGAGACCCACAAAGATCATCAAATCCAACTCCTGGCGCTGCATAGGACCATCCCAGTCATACCATGTGCCTGAGAACGTTCTCCAAATGCTTCTTGAACCTCCCCTGCCATAACTTCAAGCCTTTCCCTCAGGTCCTGTCACTGGTCACCACAGCAGGCATCAGTGGCTGCATGTCTTCTTCCCCTCACAAGTAAAGCTGTAGACTCTGATGAGATCTCTCCTCAGTCTCTTCACGCTGAACAGACCAAGTGACCTCAGCTACTCCTCACACAGCTTTCCCTCAAGGCCCTTCAGAATCTTTGTTGCCCTCCTTTGGACACTCTGTAATAGTTTAATATCTTTCTTACATTGTGGCACCTAAACCATACCCCAGCACTGGAGGTGAGGCTGCCCCAGCTCAGAGCAGAGCAGGACAATCCCCTCCCTTGCCCAGCTGGTGATTCTGTGCCTGATGCACCCCAGGACAGGGTTGGCCCTCCTGACTGCCAGGGCACTGCTGGCTCATGTTCAACTTGTCACTGACCAGGACCTCCAAGTCTTTTTCCATGGCACTACTTTCCAGCATCACTCCCCATTTTGTGCATATATCCAGATGCAGAATCCAGCACTTTCCCCTGCTGAAATTCATATGGTTGGTGATTGCCCAGACTCCTGATTTGTCAAGGTCTCTCTGCAGGGCCTCCCTCCCCTCGGGGGAGTTAACAGCTCCTCCCAGTTTTGTATCATCTGCAAACCTGCTCAGTGTCCCCTCCAGTCCTGTGTCCAGGTCATTTATGAAGATGTTGAAGAGCAGAGGGCCGAGGATGTGGCCCTGTGGAACCCCTCCAGTGACAGATTCCCGGTCTGATGTCACCCCATTCTCTATAACCCTTTGTGCCCAACCTGTGACCCAGTTACTCACCCACCCCATGATGTGTTTATCCAGCTTTGGTCTGGACATTAGGTACAGAAGGATCCTGTGAGAGACGGTGTCAAAGGCTTTACTAAAATCCAGAGATCAGCTGGCTTCCCTTGATCAACCGTATGGGTTACTTTGTCATAAAAGGAAATCAGGTTTGAGAAGCAGGATTTTCCTCCCTTGAAGATGTGCTGACTGGGAGCAATGACTGTGTTGTCTTTCTGATGTTTTTCAGTACCTCCCAGAATAATTTTTGCTTTTTTCCAGTTTTATTGTGCTAGATAAATCTTAAACACTGTAGATAAGCTGTTTAATTTTATTCATGCTTTTTATTTCTCCTTGCATAAATATATGTATATACACATAGTTCCTGAAGTCACACTAATTTTGAATAGTGTGTTCACATTGTCTCACTTTCATTAAGAAGGCTGGGCACTGGTCTTATGAATACATATATGATCTTATGCTAGTCTTTAATATTGTACATAATTCTGAAAAATAAGCTATATTTGACCCAGAGAAAATTCTTGGTTAATAGACGAGCCTTCTAATACCACATCTAGATTGACTCCATGGCATGATATTATGTTATGTGTGATAGCATAATACCTCTGAGTGATTGTTAAAGAAAATGAAGAAAATGATCCAGAAAAGCTAAGGAATCTGTTAATTTAAATAATTTATTACTTATTTTTCAAAAACTCAGCAAACTACCAACCTTAAGGCAGATAAAAGTGACAGGCTAGATCGTAAACTCCTAAGGTGTTTTATATGTGTTAAGGACTACAGAAAGTGAAAGATCAAACATACAGACTCTGACAAGTTCAAAACAACTACATTTATGTCAATATTTAAGTCCATGTGAGTTTTCTTGTGATTCTCAAAATAATGACCAAATCCTAAGTACCACTGCTAGTAATTTTGCCCAGATTCAAATATCAGCTCTTTACTGGTTTTAACAAATGAATAATTTTCTGCGAGATTCATGACTCGCTGTGATGAGCTGTGATGTCCCAATGACTGGCAATGAAGAGCAAGTGTAACACTCTTACATGACTGTTGCTTTTTTATCCAGTTCACAGTACCCAAGTACTTTCAGGCGCATTAATCTGGGAGTTGATTTCCTAATCAACACAATGTAATATATCCCTTTGTAAACATTCCCTGGTTTTGTAATGGTGAGCCAAATGTTTTTGTAACGTTTTCCAATCCCTTTTCCCTCTCCATGAAAAGCCTGAAGAATATTATTTTCTGTGGAATACTCTTTGTGCAACAGGGGTTGTAACACTGTCACACACTTTTTGTACCTACTTCTAGTGCTCAGACTGTGTGTCATCCTCCCAGTCTTTTAGCGTGCTTTGTGAAAGGCTGCCAGTCAAAAAATGTGTCAGTCAAATTTAAGTCAGTTTCAGGACTGTTATGCAAGAGTTGCTTCCAAGTTTTGCTTTAATACCTGGGGTTTGTGTTATTGATATTAAATAAAAATTCTTTGCAATGAATTTTAAATGAAGGAAAAGTTCTCACCAGAGATTTGTTAAAAGCAGGCTAACAGTTGTTCTCTTCCCTCCCTCCCCATTCCTTTTTAGTAGAAGGGCTTTAAATTATATATTAACCAAAAAGGTAAACAGAATAAAATGGGCAATTAAATATTAATGGAAGATGTAGTGGAATTGTCCTGTGCAGCACTTAAAATGGCCTGAATGATTGAGCTGTGAATTGCTTTCCCTTAGGTATTGAAAAATTCATCAGCACTATTTAATAAATGTTCGTATTCGTAGCCACTCATGTTTACACTACAGCACTTCCAGGAGAGTGCTTACTAAAGAAAACATTTTAATGGAAGGTGAACTTTCCTGTACAGTGAGTCACCTTAAATTATACAGACTGTGTGGTAGAAGAGACAGAAATCTCTGAACAGACAAATGAGAAGTACACATAACCTAAGAGCATTGTTCTTAAAGAGAACTGCCCGTGAATGGTAAAGGGTTTTCCTGAATCCAAAGCTATTTTGAAGCTTTTAAAAATTCATTTTGTTTGCATTTTAAAAATATTTAACCTTCACTACTCGTGTGAAATCATCTTCCATGCTAACTTGGACTAAGGACACTGTTATTACTGAAATGTCACCTGATTGAACTAAAGGAAGGGAAAGAGTGGCAAAACAAAACTTGCATCACAAATCAATCAAGTGTTGAAGTAGTTCTTCTCCAGGTGATACTCTGTAGACTGTAGAAATTTGCATATGCAGCATATTAACACTATTAAAATATTCATTAGCAAATTTGCTGTCTTAATTAATGAATTCACAGCAAAACCTTGGGAAACAAACATGAAAACTCTTGAGTGTTTTGTGTATTAACTAGTTAGGCTATAAGAATGTCTGTGCCTCATAGGAAGATTTTTGCCTAGGTGTGGTTCGATGGGTACTGAATCAACCTGGAGGCAGCACACTGCTATTAGACCCTGCCTCAAATTCTCCTGTTGCCCCTGCTCTCCAGGCACATGGGGAAGAAAGCTATATGCTTTCTGTTTTCTGGAGAGCCACAGTGACCCTGCTCTTAGAAACCCAGTGACTGCAGCATGGTCTGCCTTTGTGTTCTTTTTCAGAGCATGAATCTTTGATTTTTTTATAAGTGTTATTTCTCTCATTAGTGTGTTCAAATCTGCAGCTTAGGGGAATGGTAGAACTGGCCATAGCAGATGTTCAGGTGCCCCATGAGATCTAGAGCAGTGACCTATGTTTATCTTGTTATTAATCCAGCCAAGGTCCTTTGTGACCCTCTAGTTCTGCTTTTTTACTTCTCCATACAAAATATATGATATCCCATGGCAGTTCAGTTTAATGCTCTCTGGCTGATCTAGGCGAGCACTAGGGAAATTTTGATCAAACTATTTAGCTCTAAGGGAAATTGTCTCTAACTGTGCTGTGCAGGTTCACACAGTAACTAAGGACTTGCCTTGGAAAATGAATGAAGTTTAGAAAGAAGTAATGGTTTCTTTTATGAGAATTTGGGTAATAAACTGACATGATGGCAGGTTTATACTTCTACAAAAGATATATCTGTCAACCTGAGTTTGCTGAACATTTTTGTAAGAGAGATGCTTCATTGAAGGTTAGCATGGTGGCAGGCAAGATTTAACTGGGTTGCTCTGCTGGGGGGAAATTTAAGAAAACTTCAGAAATGCTTTCTCTTGTATCCACTTTTATATGGAAGTTAAGACAAATTCAGGCATTTCGAAATTTAGACGTGGTTTCCATAAAACATTCTTAGAAGCTAGGAGATGCTAGCAACACTCACCACAAAACAAGGATAAGGTAATTTTTTAATGGTGGTGGAAGAATAAACTTCTCAGCTCAAGAGGTGCCTCATGGAGATGTGTCAGACAAACCAGCTGAAAGATATCCCATCTCAGTCACTGTCATAGGGAGTGATGCACACACCAGCAAAGAAGCAGCAGATGGTTTCAAACATCTTGTGAAGTAACAACAGAAGTTGAAAATATTTGCAAACTTGAGAAAATCTTGTTTATTATTTGCAGTTCTCTTACCTGACTCCCTAAAATGAAGAGTGTTTTAAAACTTAATGCATAGAAGCTTTTGAAACAATCAAGATTATTTTATAGCTGCTTTAAAAAAATCTTCCACAAAACATTCTGTTGAAAAGGAGTATATACTAAGTCTGTTAATATACATATTAAGAATATGGTGTGGGGAAAAAAACAAAAACCTCAAAGCCAGTTAAGATTTATTCTTCAGTGGTAGCTGAGAACAGTACCTGGGAAAGGATTAAAATAAAGTTTTTCTCAGGGAATTAAAACCAATACTTTTACAGTTCTTTTGGTGGGTTTGTGGAGATGTTAAAGGGAACTATAGTGGAATGCAGTATGGACTTGCAGGAAGATGAAAGGCATCTCGTCACTCTTGTGACCAGCAAAAGGACTTGAGGAAATGGCATGAGGCTGAATTGGAGGAGGTTTAGATTGAATACCAGAAAAAAGATTTATACCTCATTGGTGGTTGGGCACTGGCACAGCTCCCCAGGGAAGTGGTCATGGCACCAGCCTGACAGAGCTCAAGAGCCATGTGGGACAATGCTCTCAGGCACATGGTGTGACTCTTGGGCATGGTACTCTGCAGGGCTGGGAGTTGGACTCAATGGTCCTGATGGATCCTTCCTGCTCAGCACATTCTGTTGGTCTGTGATTCTACAGCTACATAGTTTCACCTCATATGTTGTGAGTTCACATGTGGTGCAGTGTGGTCAATACCTTAGGAAATGAGGGAGAGGGGCAAAAGGCTTAAACTAAAAAATTTTTTAAAAAGATCCCTTGTTAAAGACTTTTTGTATTTTTAGTTTTCTTCATGTGTATACGAGGTAAAAAGGGATGTTTGATTCCAGAAGTAGGGGAAATCATGACATTATTACATATGTTTTATTTGCAGCTAACAACAAAGATACAGACTTTCATTCACTGCCTTTCATTTGGTGAGGCTAGGAAGGGTTCTTCCTGTTTTATTTGGACAAAATTTAAACGAAAAGTTGGATAGACATCCTGCCCTTTTTTAAACCCCTTGTTAAAATGGGAAGACATCCTCTAGCATGCTGAAATGTGGAAAGTTAAGGTTTGGGGGGTTTTTTTGAGAGGAGGGGAAAGGAGGGTGGAAGGAATTGATACCAGTTCTTGACAATAAAGTCAGAACTCTGAAAGATTTCATGAAAAGGGGTTTTAATGACAATTATTATTCTGTGAAAAAGAACTTGCTTGATTATTTGGTTGGTCACCTGGTAAATTTTAATCAGTAGGTAGATGGATACTGGCAGGAATTTTCCAGCCTTGTTGATAGTGAAAGACTGGATCAGTTCACTAAATCTTCTTGTCTTTTTTTCAGGAGCAGGCAACTTGGTACAGCAGTTTTTGTGAGAGGACCTTAGAAAATTCACTTTCACGTGAATGAAAAGTTAAAAGTTTTGTCTTATGGAAAATGGTGATATTATCGTCCAGAAAAGCAAGTTTTTCAAAAGAAAATATTTTGTTTGTTCACACTTTCTAGGGATTACTTGGTCAGTGATATTTCTTGTTCCATCTGCTTCAAAAGAAAACATTCTCTACTCCCTTTAGCCCCTCTCAGAAGCAGTACCTAGGCTAAATCATACACAGATTGTGAATACTTGAGCTACTACTGGAAGCACTGCATTTTAAATCAAGCTGCTTCAATTTATATTGATGAAACAACAAAGTACTTCTGCTGTCAGTTAAAGTGTGTGTGGTATCTGAGAAATGTATTGACTTAAAAAAATAGGAAGCACTCAAAGAGCATAATGATGTCTGGCTGCCTGTCTTATTCTAAATACTATGAAACCATGAACCCTTCTCAAGGCTGCTAGTCATACTTAATTCCATTCAAGCTCTAGTAAAGAAAACCTCTTTTGGCATTGTGAAAGATTTTCCTCTCTGACTTTATCCTGATCCATGAACCAAGGACTACTTCTCAGTCCTTCATTCATCAGGCTTCATCTTGCTTCCCTTTATGTATCAGTTTTGGAATATGAGGCACTTTTCTCTGGAGAAGAGGTAATAGGGAAAAATGTAGTTTGTATCTCTCAATCATGCTGTGGTTCTCTGCTGAAACTTCTCTTTTCCTGTATCTCTTAGTTCCTCTCCTTCTTTCCTGTGCATTATTAACATTGCCCCTAAATTATTTACTGTAGCTCATAAAATGTCATTAGTGAGAGTCATTTCACTGGTGAGGAGAACTAAAAACTAGCTTGCAGAGGATTGAAGGAGTGTGAGAGAGGAAAAAACAGTGAGGCTAAAGATATACCACTCTTGAAAAGGAGTAGATTGTAGAAGCTTGAGACAGAGGAGAGACTTGGGATAAAAGACTGGAGTACAGACAATAGCACTGAAGAGAGGCTGAGGATTAAAGAAGGAACTTGTAGTGACATTAGAGAAATAAAGTAATTGTATTAGTTTGAAAATAAGAGCACTGATGGAAAAGGCCATTAAAATATATCCAATGTGTGGAAGATATTGACTGAGGCAGAATGTAGACTTGTTAAGAGGAAAAATCATGAAAGTGATCTGAGAGAGACAGAGCTGAGCAAATGAATAGCACTGTTTTAGTTGGAATATGCAGAAAAATAGATCTTAAAAGAATGTTGATAGAGTTTAAAGGTACTCATAGTTGACTTACAGAGGAAGAAGGAATGAAGATATCCATCAGGGCAAATTTTTTGGAAAATAATAATGGTGCGGGGGGAAAGTTGCTAGAAGATAAACAACTGACTGTGAAAACTTCAGCGAGACCTTAAACAGTCTT
The DNA here is from genome assembly GCA_027886175.1 of Phylloscopus collybita. Classification (NCBI taxonomy): domain Eukaryota; kingdom Metazoa; phylum Chordata; class Aves; order Passeriformes; family Phylloscopidae; genus Phylloscopus; species Phylloscopus collybita. The sequence goes on from JAJNNQ010000029.1 coordinate 5,974,969, forward strand.
GACACTTTATACAGAAGGACATCAAAATACACATTGATGAAGGAGAAAAATGGAAATTATATGAGACAATGGAACAGATAATAACCTTCAAACTATAAATGCAAAAACTGAATGAAACTGAAGGAATGGAAAAGACTTTTTGTCACTTTTTGGTGATAAAAAGTCTTTCAAAATATGGAAATTACTGAAAAATGGGGAACCTTCTTTTTCCCCTCTAGTAACTTTTTTTTCTACTAGGATTTGAGGCCATCCTTATCTTGATTCTCCTTTAGCATTATTTTGTACCTCAGAGATATCTTCTGCATTTTTAGTAAAAAAACAACTTCACATATTCTTAGTTTTGGAGTTTTTCACACTGGGCTATGTTTCAGAGGCAATGTAGATATTCAGCATCTGTTCCAGGTACTATCAGGCAGCAGCTCTAAAGAAACTATTGGATCCTCAGGCTAAGACATGAAAAGGTACATTTTCCAAGCTGCCTCCAATTACAAAATGTGCAAATCCATTTATTCACTAATAGGGTTTATCCTTAGCTCCCTGTGCACAGCTTTGCAAATTTACTTACAAATGACCATACTGTATAATTCAGGCTACTCTTGTGGGTTAACTGTCTTTTTTTTTTTTTTTTTTTTTTTTTTTTTTCTTTTTTTTTTCTTTTTTCTCAGTAGGTAATTAATACTTAGATAACTAATGCATTCAGATTTCAAGTAACTATTCATATCAAAACCTGGCATGCTTTAAAGTGACACGTTCACTGAACCTTTGTTAAGCTGCCCTCCTTTAGCAGGTTTACCATGGAACTTAATACTCTACTTGTATGGGCTTATGCCCATAGAATTGGAGATTGAGGGACTGCATGTGGATGCTTCATAGGGAATGGCAAATTAAAGGCTGAGAACCCAAGTGTGTGATTCTTATGATTAAAATAGTCTGTATTTAATAATTTTAGGTCTGTATTTAAAAAAATTACAAAACCAACCCCATATCACAAAGAAATAGAGATAATATTATTATTATTTCTTTGAATGTAGTTATAAGAAACAGAGATTACATTTATTTTCTCCAACACCCAATTTGATCCCAAAGGTGGAATTCTTTATGGGGATACCTGCATGTCTGCTTAAGAAGATTTAGTGGAAACTACTGGTTGTTTTGAAAATGGTATGGGCACTGTATTAAAGCATGTACTATAGTCCAGACCTTCCTACAAACATTTAACACATCATGTTTCACTCCTCTTGAATATTATACATTTAGGTCCATGAAGGTCCATCTGTAAGCACTTAAAAGGAGAATACCAAAAGATTTCACATTACACTGTTCAGAACAGCGTCCAGAAAACGAAACAGTGAATGTTTTGAGTATAAATTGGAAGATTTACACTCAAAGGAAGGAAGTATGGGAGTAGCATATCATTGGAGGCAGGATTTTGAACAAATTATCATCATTGTAACAATATTTTGCTATCCCATTACGTGGGCATGCAAGAGGACCAAAAACTGAGACATTTGCCAATAGGAAGTGACTGTTTGCTATGACAGATGACATTTTAGTTTCATGATAGGAGCAAAGTCCTGCAAATGATTCAATATAACTGTTTTCTATTTTGTATATGGTTTGGTGGCAGAAAAACAAAAATATTGAGTAAAAAATTAATTTAAGGTGCTTTAAATTGGGTTTTTAAAATTTCATTAAAAATTATAGCATTAGCTGAATATTTCTGGAGAGCTCTCCATTTTACCACCTTCCAGGAAAGTTCCTTTTGAAACTCAATCTTTTATTTTAAGCTTAATATGAAATTAAATTGTAAAACTTAGAGATTTAGTGGAACAGAGTTGCTACTTTCATGTAAAAACTCGAGCAATTTATGTCTTGACACAAAAGTCAGCCTAATATCATATTATCAATGCAGATATCACCACACAACTAGGTATTTCAGAAGCTCTGTGGCAGAAGGCATTTGGTAAGTGATACATATCAATGAACTGAGGATAATTAATTCAGTGCTGGTCAATGTTCTTATATTCCTGAAAGTAACTAGAGAGCTTTTCTACTGTTCATTTGAAATAATGGAGAGGTTGGTAGCTTTGTCTCTGAAACTATTTGTTTAGAGCATGAAAGCATCTTCAAGATGATTTGTGGTAAAAATATATTGAACAACCTCCAGGCATTATCTCTAATGTATTGAAAGTCTTGAAAATAATCAATTTGGTCTTGATAATAGATATATAGTAGTAAGGAATTAATAACATTGTGAATTTAAAGAAATATTGCTTTGGTTACCTATGTGTTACTTAGAAAAGTTGCTTAGAAAGTTACTTAGAAGTTACTTAGAAAAACTGAAATGTGTTTTCATGCTTCAGGAATCATTAAATTTTTTGATTGGAAACTCATAAAAGCTTCTCAAAAAGCCCGGAATAATGTAAAGGATCTTGTAAGCTTCTAGGTGCTTAAAATTTCTTAGTCAGATATTATTAATCACTTACAGTTTTATTTTTCCCCAAAGTCTGAAAGTTGTGGCTACAAAATTTTGCTGCTGCACACTTTTATTAATTTTCCTTTATTTATCTTATCTACTTGTCATTGTGAATATGAACATGTGAATATGAACATGGAGATAGAATAAAGATTTTCTCTAAATACTCTTACTCAGGGAAATAGGTAATAAAACTCTTGCTGGTTTCAGTGGAGAGACACTACAAACCCCAGCAATCTGTATGCCATGCACACATGGACTTTGAAGTAGAATACAGATTATAAGAAAAGTAAGCAGAGTCTGTCATAAGAGGAGGCCAACAACACAACTATTTCTATAAACTTAAGAACAAAATATGACCAGTGTTAGAAAGTATTGAGAGATGTGTCATCCTGCAATTCAAGCAGAAAATAGATCATTTTTTCACTCTGAGATAAATATAACAAAGAAAACACACAAAAGATGCATTTGTTTCTGAGCACAGTTAGCAGCTTTGGAATGAAAACTACCATGGAAGATGGAAGGTTGGTTCATGGATGGTGTATGGATAGTTCATGTCTCACTTGAAAAGTAATCTCTGTTGTTATAATATTGATAATGATAGTGATAGTGATAGTGATAGTGATAATAGTAATAGTAATAGTAATAGTAATAGTAATAGTAATAGTAATAGTAATAGTAATAATGCCACTTTCCAAACAATTTTTTTGTAAAGGACTACCCTTACCAAGAAAGAGGTATAATTTCCTCTTTTTTTCCTACTTCATCCTGTGAGATTTTTTCATTAATGTGATGTTCTACTGTCACAGAGAAATTATTATTTTGGCAATTAATATCATTGTTTTGTACCTCTTCCAAGGAGAAAAGAAAAAGCAGATGGGCTGTTTACTTCTCAATGAAGACAGATATCATAACATTGTAATTGAAAACAGAGGCTCCCGAAAGGTTGCAACTTTTAAAATCATTACTTTTTAATACATATATGTAAGATATATATGTCTTGAAAAGTAATCTCTGTTGTTATAATATTGAACACACAATATCTATATATACACAGATATATATATATTCATAATCTTATGTGTATTTCAATTCAGTCTTCACATTAAAAGAGGAAACAAAATCAAATATGGTGGAATAACACAACAGAATAGACAATGTTGGCTGGTCGGAAAACACGTAAATGGCAACAGAACAATTAAAACTCCAAGACTTTTGTCAGTTCTCCTCTACACAAACTGCAAGTGTCTTCAGAGCTTATGAAAAGCACAGCATGGAATCACCCTTCCACGTGCTCAGCTTTATTTTAAACTTGTTTTAAAATCACCATTACAGTTCTACAGAGAGAAATGATTGCAAACACCTTTTTTAAGGTATGACCCTGAAATAAATAGGAAAGATTTGTCTGAACTGCAAAACATGAAAATCTGTGTGTCTCCAGTTGTGACAACTCAACAGTACTATATTTATCTAGAGTATCTAATAAGAAGAGCAGGTTGTGCTGGATGCTGGATGACATAAAGCAGCTGCACAGATATCCTGGAGTCCCCAGATGGTGGGATTTTTCTAGGAGAAAACAGAATGACATTACTATCACAACTCCACAGAAATTAGAGCATTTAACACTCTCTTTAATGACTCTGTTCTCTATTCAACAAAGTATACTTTTAATAAAAGACTGGAAAAGGAGAGCCTGTGCCATTGAAATGGACCTCAAGTCAGCTCAACATAAGCACTTTTCTGGCATTTTTTGCTGTTGTTTGAAACTTTCAGTCCAGAAGAAAGTGGTATGTTATACTGGTGAGAACTGAAGCTCAATGCTTGCTTGCTGCATTAATAAAAATCAAATGAAAAAAGCAATCTGATTAAATTATGTGTGCCTTTTCCTATGCCAGTGGAGCTTAACTAAGCAAACAGAAGCAGTGAAGTATATCAGTGTTGGTTTATTAAAGATCAGAATTCAATATCTCAATAGTTGAAGAGCTTATGCACCAGTGTTCTCACTGTTTAGCTTTTCTATGCAAGGAAAGTAAACACAATGGCACTGTGGGACTCTTGTTAGAGAAATGACACATAGAAAAGCCTAGTTTTCTTTGAAGGAAGATGCTGCTCTGTCTACATGTACTTGTCTTTTCTGAAAAGATTGTAACAAAAAAAAATCATAATATAGTTTGCAGTTGGTGTTGTAATAGAGGTGTTATCCTTTAGATACTCAAAGCTTGCACATAGAAATGTACCTCAGCTCAGTTTCTTTTCCTTAATACTCTCATCTGCACAAATAGATTCCTCTTCACATTGATCTTACAGCACCATCAAGATAGCAACCCTTTGCAGTCAGGAAGAAATCAAGGATAATTCATCTAGTTTTTAGAGCTCTCAAAGTTTATACATTGCAACAATATCCGTTCAGTATTAGTGCACTTATAGGAGATCTCCGGAAGAGTTTGTGGTAGGCTCCAGGATGGCAAAGCTGTCTCCTTCACCCTAACTCCCTAACCTAAGAAAGGTTTGGCTTCTGAAAATTTAGAAAATCAAAATACCCTCTACTCATGACTGGGGTTGGTTGATGGTTTATGACAAGACCAAGCACAGACTAAGAACTTCAAATGGCCTTTTATACATGCCTCACACCTGAGGTGCCTCACACCTGGCCTTTTATACCTGCTTCATTCCAGAGAGACACAAAGTTTACAGACATTAATAAATAGAAAATTTAATTTTCTTTGCTGCTTCATTGCTTTGTGCTTCAAAATTTGAAGGGATTAGTAAAGAATATGTGGGTGGTGACAGACAGTGTTTAAGGTTTTTGCTTGGATTAGAGTTGTTAGGTTCGAGCCATATGTGACCTTTGCAGAAACTATCTTTTTCTTTAAAGAATTGGTTTCCAGAAATCAAATATGGACTTTTAAAATTACCATTTTGTTATCTATCTTATAAAATAGTTAACAAAATGGTAATCATCAGAGCTACTTGGAAATTTTCTAATAAAGCAGAATTTTTGGTATCCTCGGGAGCCATGTGGTCTAATGAAATGGTCACCTGCAGCTTCTGTCCAGACATGTCACATGAGAGACCTGCCCTCAAAGTGTCAGTTGTTGCTGAGGAAAAATGAGGCTCTTCTACTAGCAATGATAAAATGAGAAAAATATTATTGATGTAGAACAAATACAAGGAAAAAAGTGAATGTGAAATGATTCTTCCTGGCTTGTGAGAAAAATGGTAACTTTTTTCTTTCAGCTCAGCTAATAATAAAATTAAAGAAAAAATAAAGTTTTCCTTTGAAGACCCGATGGAATTTTTGTGGATTAAAATACATTAATGAGGGATGGTGACTCTCAGAACAGAAGAATTCAAAGAATGAATTCTCCTCATCTAATCCTCGTTGGCATGTGGGGACAAAATTATGGACTTCAAGATTCTTCTTGCAGGCTGTGAAGAATTTGAGAATGATCTTGAAGGATAAGACTACTAGTAATTGTGCAAGTCCTGTATGGCAATGGAATCTGTCTGATGAGCAAGGACTGTCTAAATGTGCAGAGTTCAGAAAGTACAGAGTCAAAGAAAAAGTGAAAGTGATGAATGAGGAAACAGCCCAGCTTGCATCTCATCCTCCAAAGGTACAGGTGTTTCTTTGCTCTCATTATGCACAGTGCTGGTGAGACCTTTTATATTGAAATTCGTTTGCAGTAAAGTCTTGGTATTGTTTTTCCGTTGGCCACCATATTCACAGAGAACAGAGAGTATGGGGATTTCTATCAGAATATAAGAAAACAAGTTAATATCTCCTTACCTGTTTCATGCTTAAGCTAAATTGACATTCAATTCAATTCAATTCAATTCAATTCAATTCAATTCAATTCAATTCAATTCAATTCAATTATTAAATTAAAGACCATACGAGACCTCACCTTGCCAATTCAGACCTCTCTGGGTTTTTATGAAGACACCAATAAAGTCTCAATAGGTCTTTCATGGAAATATGTGAAGAAAGCTTCTGGAGTGCGTACCTGGTTCTGGCCCAGCTTGGTGCTCAGCTTGGGCTCCCGGCTGCTCCGATACGCTACAGCAATACACTTTTGTGGGGTCTTGGCTCACAGGCAGTTGGCTCACACTGTCATGGCTGTGGTAAAAGAGGGGACTCTCTGGAGGCTTTCAGGAAACAGAGGCTTTATTTGGGGGAGTCAGGGAATCCCCCAGCCTCAGGTGGGTGCCTCCGAGAGAGACCCCAAGCCTGGGCTGCAGGGGGGTTTTGTACAACACAATCTGGTAGGTGGGTACATAATTATATAAACCAATAAAACAATCCAAACACTACATGCCAACTAAGTTACCTGAATTCTAACAAATCCAATACAGGTTTGGGAGTGGTCTCAGGAGAGTCTTGCCAAACTAGTGGCCAAAGCTCTTGGACCTTAAAGATAAGAATTCCATGATGGACAAAGGGAAAATGATGCATAACACAAGGAGGAAGCAAGAAAGAACCAATAAAGAAGAGTCTCCAGGCAGAGGCTCTAGTTGTCCTAGAAACCCTTATCAAACTATGATAAGAATACATTCTAGGACGAGAGGCCCTTTCAAGGTGTTCAAACTATACTAAACTTACAATAAAAAAAAAACCTATACTATATTCATAACTAAAGCTTATAAATCATTTCTTGCAAACTCACAGAAAGCTAAGTGAAAATCTCACTTGAACACTAAGAAGTCTTAAATATAGCAGAAAAAAATTAGATTGGCAGTTATTTTCTGATTAACCATTAAAAGAAGATATGCATTTTTCCATGGATGCTAGAAAGTAACCAGGCTATCTGACCTGATGTAGTTTTTGATCAGGGATAGAATTTCTTGCAATCTGTGAAAAGAGGAGGGAGTAGTCAACATTACTGAGTCTATGAGTGGATTTAGTGGTTAAGTGTCAATATAGGAATTGTACTAGGCTCTGTGTTGAAACATTAAGACTATTAAGGATGAAAAAATGCAAAAGCTAGCTTGGTCAAGGGAGGTCATGGGCATGATTTATATTTATTTTAAGCTGCCTTCTAAATACCAGGATGGTTCCTTTGGTAGCACCTGCTCTCATTCAGAAGCCTGTATATTCAACCCCCTTAGCAGAGGCTGGGTTTGAACACAGTGCTGACTATACAAGCCATTACTAAATAATTTCTGGCTGGTTAGTAGCTGTATTGACCTTTAGCTGAGATACTGAAATCCTCTTGCCAATATTCCCACCTCCTGCTTAATTGGTACTGTATAAAATGTGTTTCCAAGGGAATGTACAACAGCATCCATGGTCGCCTACAATATTAACACAGCAAAAGGAGCATGTAATTTATTCCTCTAAAAATGAATGTGTAATAAAAGCCAGCATAATAAATCTCTTTCTGCAAGGATTATGATAACTGCAAGTAGACAGATCATGAGCTATTTGAACAGTACTTTCTTCATCTAATAAACAATTTTGGGTTTGTATGAAAGTCTTAGTGTGCATTTAGATGGCATCATAGCCCACCTTTTATTAACATTCAAATTTATCTTTTTTGTTGAGGCAAACTAATCCTGTTATTAAAATTCATTGTAAACAGTAAGCTGTTAATATAGCAACAAGATATATTTCACCTCACTCTACGACAGAGTGAGCTTGATTGCTGATGCCACCATTTCCATCCCATAAAACCTTAATAATTTTCTGAAACTATTAAAAAGAATAAAACTTTTTTTTAAAAAAGTGTGATGACATGAAGAATGAAGACTTAGATTCATGATACTTGAAAGGACTTTATTAGGACAATGTGTTGGCAGAACACTAATAATGTAGAAAACAGGTTAATGAATTATTTTGTATTTTTAGGATTATTATTTAGGATGAAACCCCTCATGTATTCCTCTTACCAAACATCAATGCCTATAGTCTGTGCAGTCCTTTAGGAGGGCCTTGACAGCTTGGAGAGATGGGCAGAGAAGAACTGTCTGAAATTCAAACAAGGCAAAAGCAGAGCCCTGCACTGGGGAGGAATAACCTGAAACACCAGCACAAATTGGGGTCTGATCTGCTGGAAAGCAACTCTGGGGAGAAGGACCTTGGGGTTCTGGTGGACAACAAGCTGTCCATGAGCCAGCAGTGTGCTCTGGTGGCCAAGAAGGCCAATGGTGTCCTGGGCTGCATCAGGAACAGCATTGCCAGCAGGACAAGGGGGGTGATCCTGCCCCTCTACTCAGCCCAGCTGAGGCACATCTGGGGTGCTGTGTCCAGCTCTGGGCTCCTCAGGACAAGAGAGACACAGAGCTCCTGGAGTGGGTGCAGCAGAGGGCAACAAAGATGGTTGTGGGACTGGAGCATCTCCTACGAGGAAAGGCTGAGCGAGCTGTTTAGCTTTGAGAAGAGTAGGCTGAGAGATGAGGGAGCTCATCAGTGTCTGTGAATATCTGAAGGGAGGGTGTCAGGGATGGAGCCAGGCTCTGCTTGGTGGTGCTGAGCAATAGCACCTGATGCACAGGAAGTTCCACCTGAATGTGAGGAAGAACTTCCTTAACATGCCTGTGATCACACACAAGGTCAGATTGCACAGACAGGTTGTGGAATGTCCTTCATTGGAGATATTTAGGAACTCCCTGGATGTAATCCTGTGCACTAGAATAAACTTGATGGAGCAGGGATGTTGGACCAGCTGAACCCCTTGTTGTCCCTTCCAAACTGACCCATTCTGTGATCACAGGAAAAATAGTACTTTTTATTGACATAATAGCTTTAAAAAGAATTAAAATTATCCTTAACATTCTGAAGCAACTTAACAGGTTCATTTCTGAAACATACCTTTATTACAGATCCAGCTGTCTTTACTCTGAAAATAAGAAATGCCATTTCCTCTTCCTCTGCCTATAAAAAAGCTCAGCAACACAGACTTTAATTATATGTAAAAGTTAACTTAGAAACATATCTTGTATATTTATAGCTATCTTTTGGTGTAGCAGGTGGAAACAGAAGAAATATATGAATATTTACCTCCCTGGAGGCCACTAACAAATGCTTCAAAGGTCTCCCAAAAGAGGAAAAATAGTGGGTTACAGCAAAAATCACAAATTTTCAAATCTATTAGGCAAAATATAAAGTTCGGTAATTCAGCTGTACTGGAAAACACATCATTCTTACCAAGATGTGTCACCATTACAAAATGTCAATTTTCTGCCTGTGATGATTTAAGAATGGCACATTCACTGTATTTCTGAAAAACTACAGAATGACATTATATTTCATGTGTTTTACACCCCTTTGTCTCAACATCCATAGAATTTTTTAATAACTCTGTTCAGATATGATAAATATTATTTCATTGACAATGGAAAATAGTGAAGAGTTTAGTCAGAGTACATACCAATTGTAGCACATCCATTAGGCTCATGGTTGTTCCCTGCTCAATACTAACCAGATACCAGTGTATACGTCATTTAGTAGATAAGAACAATTTCCTTAAAACCAGAAATGCTTACTTTTTGCTATCAGAACAGAGGGCCTTCAGTTACCATGTATTCCACTGAATGAAATCCTGAGCATCTATATTACAGCTGGCTTTGTCTGTGGCACTGAAAGCCTCCCATTGCTTTCATTGCTGCAAGAATTCCCTGACATACAGAACTTGACCCTGATGCTTCCGGTTTCAGCACAAGGATGTTGTCTCTTGAAGCCATGAGGGAACTGGATTACTCCTTTATTGATCAATTGTTGAGTTAGCAATCAATGGGTAATTGACTGTTAACCTCCATGAGATGACTCAAGCACTTAAGTCAGGCATAGTTAAATAGCTTGCTGAACGAGTGCCTGCATACTGTCTGTGGCTTCTGTACACAAATTTGTCAACTTTACATTATTCAAAGCCATATAAAATATCTTCTGTAAATGAGCCACACACAAAAGAATAAACCTGTTAAAGAGACAGATTTACAGTGCACTAGCATTCTACATGTAAGAGCCCCCCTATCTCTCTCCATTATTACTGAAGCAATCAAAGGTGCCTTGAAAGATTGCTAAAAATGATTAAGGATGCTTTATTTTAGATTGATAACTGCAGTAGTAAGTTTGAGAGTAGAGCAAGCAATTGAAGTGGATGGGATCATTGTGTACCTGCCTGACATCACAGGCTATATTTGTATTTTAGACTGTCTCTTAGACTCTCTCTGGCCTAATAACAGCATGTAGTGAAATAAAGTGTTCATTCTGGAGCTAATTGTTATGTGGTGGAATATAAAAAAGACCAATTCTGCAGTATATTTACCACAGTGCATATTTATGAGTTGGGTTTAATTAAAAGTCAGGAACACTAGAGCTATTTTTTAACTAGATGCCTATTATCTAGTGTCAAGTGCTTGCTTTTAATCACACGTTTTATACCATCGTGACCTAGATCACTGCCTGTGACGTACAAGATAATGTGTTGTCTTTACTGAGAAGATGTAGCCAAGCTTGATGGATGTTTTCTCATTCCTAACCTCATTACTACTGGCTTCCCATCCATCTAATAAAATGCTATGATGGAAAGTGGGAAGGTGCTATAAATCATAATATTCCAGCCGCTCCAAGCAGATTCATTAGAAATGCTGACTATATATCTCACACATAGAAAGCCAACACACAAAGTAGTTTCGTGTTCCTGCCTGTGCTGGAGACATCCCCTCACTCGCTGCAGTCAAGTTAGGATTTGTTTTTAATGGCAAAGATGACATTTAATGAAGTTCTGGGTGGCAGACTGCTTTGACCTGAGTAACCCAATAAATATTTCAGCTGTTACTAGTTTTAAACTCTGCTGTAGCCTGTTAGCTCACTCACATTGTTACTCCACCTCTGACAACACATAATTGCTAACTAATGAACATTGGGTTTTATTTTGTTGGGGTTTTTTGGGTGAGATAAGGCATTCTGCTGAGGCATTCTACTTTACTGCTGTTTTTCCAGTGTTTTCCTTGAGGAAGGATATATCCTTATTTCATCCAGACTAGGATGCTGAAGGGAATATATAGGGACAATTGGCAGAATCTGTCCTTTCTGTCTGTCTTTCCTTTCAGCTTTTGAAAGAAATGATAAGTGTGAAAATAAAAATTGCCCAGACTTGTGCCTGGAGAAGGAGAACTGAACTGATTACATCCTCTGAAATCCAGGTTATGAATTAAACTTCAGGGTCATATCATACTTTACATAGGTTTTGCTTTTTTGTGGAATCTACACACTTGAATATATAATGATAGCTGTGATCTTTGCAAAAGGGAAGTGTTCACTAAAGGAAGGAAAAAACAATAAAAGAAAGGAAACAAGCAATTTTAACACAATTTAGTCCTTAAAAAGTACAGCATGAGTGCGATTCTTGCTGTTCCAGGTGTTTGCATTTTTATGATTCTCTGGCAGGTGCTCAGAGCTTTTTACCTGACCCTGTGCAGTTTTCTTTTGTGACGATTGTCATGTTGCCCTTAGAGTTTTCCATTTAAAAGATTTTGCTGGGAGCTCACCCAGAGTTGTATACCTGTAGCCTGGCATGTCTTGGTACTGAAGATCTCACAGAAACTTCTTCCATTGGATTAAGTTTGTGTGCAGAGCCATTGCATCTGACAGTCTTTCTTTGAAATTTATTGTGATTAAGAACTGCGATGACCAAACATCAGTCAGCTGGAATTGAAATAATACCTATATTGACCCTTAGACTTACTTTCTTTGCCTGTGTGTGACATGGGATCTCAGACAAGCATATGGACAGAAGCAGACTGATGGAAGGCAGTTATGCATGCATCTTTTAGGAATTCATTAGGGGACACCAATGGACACCCCTGTCTGTGCTCAAAGGCTCTTTCACTCCATTTTGGAGAAATGAGATAGTGTATAAGCTAGTAGTATTCTTTATTAAATCCTTGAGGAGGAAATGCAATTGTGTCCATATGTTATCTGCAAGCACAGTTTTCATTATACTGTGATCTCTAGTACTTAGTGTCAAACTGTTTCAGGGAAAATGAGTGATAGCTGTTATTAGTAATCCATGGCTTTATGAATGTACAAATTAAAAGTAATCAGAGAGAGAGGGAATTGTACATCAGTTAATATAATCCATTTATTTTGAAACATGCACTAAAGAGTGGCATTCATCTTTATTGCAAAGGAAGTCTCGGCTTTGTGGTGATATTCTTAAGCAGATGATGGTAAATCATATAAGGGATTCACTTTAACAGCATAGAGGCAACTTTCCAGTTCCTGAAGCATTCTGAAAGATACATCTAGGAAACAGCAGTATCTCCCTGAATTACAGTGAACAATTTAAAATGTCTGGTGAATGTGATTCCCACTGGGTAGACTTGAAGGCCTCTGCTGCCTAAAAACAGCTCATCTGACACTGCACAAGTGTGCAGATATGAGAGCTACTGCTTCCCTTATCCCCCCTCTGACCTTATAAATCCAAATCCAAATCAGCTTCCGACTGGATATGTCTGGAATTGTCACATTCGTGTTTTAGCTTTTTGCTTTGTGGTTTTGTGTTTAGTTGTTTTTTTTAATACATTCACGAAATGTGAGGATTATATACAAATAGACAAAACTTCTGGCAAACCTAGAAAATTAATATCATAATAGAGGTGCCTGCTACTATCAAATGTCACGTGTAAGTTCAACAAGATAAGATATGATGACTGCAGTTGACTTGTTTGACAATTGTTCTAAATAACTCTAGAATTAAACAAAAGCCACCAGGTTTTTTGACTGAGTTTTGTTTTTATAGGATTTTTTAAAGCTGTTGCATTCACCTATCACCATTAGTGGTGTGAACAAAAGGACTATTAATATAAGTTATTAAAATTATTCTATAAAGAAAATGATTTTTCAAGACCTATAGAATGAATCCAGAAAGATAAACATGGAGGACACCAGTTATTTAATATTATCTGTTACAAGCCATGCTTTCATTGTTTCCTTTTGGTTTGTTTCTTTTGAAGAAACTTCTGGTTAGAAAACACTTTCTGCCCTTCACAAAAGCTGAGTTCTGGAGGAAGAGACAGAATTACAATTTGATTTAGGGAAAAAATATTTGATTTGAACAATCTCTGTTTCCTGATACTATTCACAAATTGTACTACTGTTATAGAAAATGAGCAAAGAGACACTCCACAATGTGCTACGGTTTGTCCTAAAATATGAAAAAAATGTGACTGACAAGAATTAGAATTTGACAGTATATGAAGGACTTGCTTTTATGCATCCTGATCTATTGTATTCAGTTTTTGCTGATTGTGGAACCACTTCATGTTTACATACTTCCAATCTTCATAAAATAATGCAAATCTAAATTTGTATTTACCTCAGGATGTCATTGGAAACTGAAGGCTATCATACTTTGTTTATTATGTGACCATGTGTATAGATGGATCTTATAGAGTTTTCCTGATTTTCATATCCAATATCAATGTGCAAAGAGCAAATTAAGTCTTTAATAATATTCTTTTGTGTTTACCTGGGCAAAGGCCAGGTAAACACAAAAGAATATTAAAGACTTACTTTCCTAAAATGGTTTAAGGATTCAGTCTATGTGATTGTCTTTGTTAAATGTTCATGTCTTGGCTTCATAACTGATACATAAGAGCTACCAATTATTATAAAACTATGTAATCCATCTTTGTACACAATTGTTTGTGTACTACCTTTAGCAGTACGTCACGTTTATTTATAGTAAGACAAACCTAGGGCATGATATCAGGTTTCTTTCCCTCATTTTGCCTATTGCATCAGAAGCATAGCTTCCCTACAATGTAACACAGCTGGACCTGCTCCATGTCCCATTGAACTGTATCTGTCTATCTGTTCACTGACCTTGGGTTTTAGTAACACAGAATACGGTAACAAACAATTGTATTAAACTTAAAGTAAATAAGGACAATTTTAGATGCAACTGTTTTCTGAGTTAGGGATTATGTGGGTATTATTTAGTCAGTGCTAGCTGACAGGGAGGAAAAATTTTACTTCTTAAAATCAAAGAAGACTCATGGTTTGGTTCCTGTAGTAGAGATAGAAATTATTGGAACAGAAACACTCCTTCAGTTTGGAGCAATTCAGGAAAGATGTAATATGTTACTTCCTTTCCTAAGTTGTTTCATTTTTCTCCCATTTTTCGTTTTCTTTTCTCTGCCTTTTTTTTTTTTTTTTTTTCCCGCTATTCTCACAATCCGTTGGATTAACTCATCTTCATCTCACTCTATCCAATTATGCTTTTAGTTCACCTGAGAGGTGGATTGAGATGAGTGTGCCACTGGGCTGATGATGGGTTGTTTAATACTCTGGTTTTCCCCCACCAGTGATGAATAAATAAGTGCTTCTTCTTTTTCCCATCTTGTCCTTTCTTCACAGCAGTGTGCACCAGCACTGTCTCAAGTTAGAAGCAAACCTGACACACTTTCTTGGTCACAGTTTAAGTTCTCTACACACTGAAACATACCCACGCTTGGTGCAGAAGTACAGTTGTTATGACACTAAATTGACTTTGGCTTTTAATTATTTCACATTTATTAAAATTCAACTTCCTGAAAACTTCTAAGACATACAAAGTCTTAGAAATATTCATTTTTTAACCCCATTTTTATTTCCCTCTTCATGAGTTTCACAGGCCAGTCAGTGTATTATTATTGCCATGATAATATGAAGCAGCAACTTAAGTGCATTTAAACTTGTCTTATTTCTAAATATCTGTATCTTCAGCTAAATTGTTGAGACTCCTCTACAAGTGTTTAAACCTAGAAACAGAAACATAATCTGAACTACTTACTTGCAATCTTTCCTTTCTCTTCACAGTAACCTACACTGCAGCTATACAATGTATTATCAAAAAAGTACAGGTGCTCAGTATAATTGAATGGAATCCTTGCATATTGTTACTTTAATTTGGGAATTATTCTAAGTGAGTGCAATTAAAGAGATTATTTTCTTGTTATGGTCATTTCTTCACGCAGTATTGGATGAATTCTTTTATTTATTATTTATACTCTTAAATCTGGCAGTAATATTTCTGTCTGCCAGTGTCAAGTACATTGCTCTTGACTGGTGCAGATCTGTGATATCTCTGAAAAACCAGTGTGTATCACATGTCATTAGCAGACATATTAATGTTTGAGTTGAGGAGTGCAAGTGATGTAACAAGATTAGATGGCACTGATATAAAGGACTAAATATAAGCCTATGAATAATGAAGAAACTGCTAGGTGACAACTCTCAATTATTTGCTGTCCCTGTCCAACGTAATAATAATAGAAACCTTCACTTTTCTTTTGTTTCTCTCTCCCTTTTACAAGATAAGTGTTCAATTTCTCAGTTTTACCAAACTAAGAATCTTTCCAAGGCATTTTGCCCTGAGTTATTGCTAAGTGATAAGCAAAAAAGCCATGCTGAACTTTATTCACACACATGCTAGAGGACATCATTTACAAGAAAGGAATAATCAGGTCAAAAGCCATTTAACTTTTTCTTATTTTTTAACATATCACATCTAGCTGTGTCACTAGGTTTTTAAGAAGAAAAACACTTTAGATGTGTTTTCTTTTCTTATACTAAACAATGCTGTAGGAAACAACTCTGACATGGAAAGCAAACTAAATTGCGTGTTTGGGAGTTTTTTACTTATTTCTGACATCAAAAATTCCATATTCTTAAGTAACTGATAGAATTAAAAGAAAATATGATGTGTCTAAAACTGCAGTTGCATCAAGGTATCTGCTATAAACTCATCTCTTCCACAAATAATATACAAAGGAAAAACCTTATTTTTCATACGTGACTTACAAATAATGGATTATGATTGTGGAGGCTCTTAAAATTTCTACAGCAGTTCCACTAACAGAATAAAACTCACCAAATAGACATGAAATTCAAAAACACAGCTGTAAACTTTTAAGTTTAAATGTATCAGCCAAGTTACTATTTTTAATAACAATTTTTATGCATCAGGATATACCATGTGTACTTCATAATCAACTTTAAATGACTCCCAGACTTTCAACAGAGCCAGCATCTAAGCGTATATCTCCTGTTGGGAATGATAATTTCATGCACTAGGTGACACTAATACCTATGGCATGAAGGCAGTATAAGACCTGTCTGCTTCTGCATGAATGACAGATATCTAGCACACTTATTAGTCCTTTTTTGTCAATAAATATCTGTATATTCATCCTTGTGAGGAGGCTAGCAGGTATAGTTAAGTCTTTGATTTCATACTCACTAATATATGTTTTTGTCCTTTTTCATAGATCAAACTATTACTTTTTAGGATTGAGAGGTTTTGCAGCTCTAAGAAATTATTTAGTACTTGAATTCTAGAGGATATAAAAAGATACAGAGGATACTCAAAGGGCTTCAGCTGGATATACCTTATATAACCACCTAGCCTTGTTTTATGTCAGAGGAAATATTTCATTGTATTTGTGTGGTATAGATAAGAGAAAAAGAAGATCTTCTGAAACCTATCAATAAAGCAGGGAAAAAAGTGCATAACAACAACAACAGTCTTGCTGGGATAACAGATTGGTGCCCACTCATAAGGGGGCCAGGCTCATAATTCACAAGCAATGAAGCCACAAGTGAATTATAAAGGTCTCGTCCTCCTTCAATGGAGATAAATGAGTCCGTCTAACACAACCAACCATATGATCTGTTAGGATAAGGGTTTTTTCTTTCCCATAATCCTTTCTCTCATAAAAAGTTTTGGAGGGTTGACACACTAAATAGGCAATAAAAGACATTCTCCACTCTGTTGTTATCTTCTCCACTCTGTTGCTGAAGATCCTTTGCTCTGATGTTGACTGGTTTTACTTCTTATTTCCATCTAAATCTTTATTAAAGATATATATGAGCCTGCACTTTTCTTTGTTTCTCATCTCACTTAAACTTCTCATTGTGTTTAGTAATAGGCATATGGAACAGAATTGTCTTTGGCTGGGTTTTTTTCCTTAACTAATGTATAAATTCACTCTTGGCTTTTCTTATTATTTACTTACTATCACTATACTTGCATCCTCCCACTTCCGACTCTGCAAATATGATTTCTTCTCTGGGGGCGGTCATGTATTTTTTCCTATGCTTGCTGGAGATGGGAAGTTAAAAAAAGCCTGCCTTTAAAACAGTAATCTGTTGCTGTCCACTGGTGCTTGTCATGCAAGTCTGGAGAGCTGCTAGTTAGATCTTGATTATGCTACAGACTTAAGCCCTGTTGAGGCAAATAAATTTAAACATGATCAGTCTTTTAAAATACATGATAACAATGGGATTTTACATATGGTAACCTCTTAATAAGGTGTGTTGCAAGACAGTCCAGCATTTGAACAAGATTAAGTCAAACATCACCCCCAAAGTTTCACAGTAAAAATTATTTGGTACAATTTGAATTATTTGTTAGATGACTCATTTGTACTATTGACAAATAGGTCACATAAACTAAGGCATTGAAGTTAAATGGTGGGAGGTGATCTCAGAGAAAGTAAAGAAAAAAAAAACCAAACCATGCTAATTCTAAGTAATAATTAAGATTACAGGTAATGTAAGCAGAGATGGCAACAGCTGAGATTCCACCCTGATTTTTCATTGTACAGTCTTCTTTTAATTGCTTCTCAATTTGAGAGTTTTGCCATGTCCAACTAAAATGTTTGATTCCAAATGACTTCCTAAAGCAGATTTAAACAAAAGAATGAACACTTCTTAAAGTAACACCTTCCAGTTATTTGTGAGAATCAGCCAAAGTTAAATTAAAATACATCATTACAATATTTTCATCAACTACTTTGGTGAGAACACTCTGTACTTTCAGTAGTCTACACATGTAGTACATGAATATTTGTGGAGGTATTTTGTTTCAGGTATGTTCTTTAGCTGTTCTTATGGAAAGTTGCCTACATTGAGATAAAAGACATATTGTTCCATGTGTTTTATAGATTTATGCTAATATTTGTCAGCTAAATTCTCTAGAGACTCTGGCTACAAAAAGATTGTGCTCTAGCTCCTCAGAGCTCTGCTCCTCAGAGCTCTTCAACAGTGCACCAGTGATGGCCTGCTTGGGGCTTGTGATTCAAAATGAGATTTTCTCTGCAGTTACTGCTCTGGGCTGTTCCTTTGCCAGGCACAAAAGCTGATCAGAGGGGTTATTTTTCTAAAACTTCATTGCTCCTCTACTGGTGTTCAAGTTGTGTGAAAAAAAAGGAATGTCTGTTCCATGACTTGAAAAGAATGTTTAGATGAGAAAGGTAGTTGAAGGGAAAGAAGCAACTAAGGGGAGATGGGGTGTGGGAAAGAGAGGGAGAGAGAAAGAGAGAAGAAGACAGAGAGGAAGATGGAGAGAGAGAGACGAAGAGGGAGAGGGAGTGGGAAGTGGGGAGTGGGAGAGGGAGAGGGAGAGTCAGGGAGAGAAGGTGAGAGAGAAAGAGGGAACAAGAGAGAGAAGGGTGTAAGAAGGAAACCCAAGTGAGCAAAACTAGACTAGTGTAGAAATGGATCAGGCAGGACACAAAATTATATGAGATGGCAAAGAGGCATGAAGAACATTCAAGAAGGAGGTTTAGGATTATGCATAGAGGGAGAAAGGACAGAAAGATCTATGGAATGTGAGCACTGCTTCAGTAAGCTAAAGCATTTGTTTTATGAAGCCTAATGTCAAGCTCAGAGTTTCCATCTCTGTTGCAAGGCTTTACTAAAATCAAGAGAAGATCAGTTCTGTCTTGAAAAGAACTTTTTTGAGCCATTTATTCATGATCATGTTGTGACCGTGGATAATATCACTGGCTAGAAACTGGTTGCTGTGTCACTAGGTTTTTAAGAAGAAAAAATTCAATTACACAATGTCCAATAGTTTGAATTAATTATTCAGTTTTCATTGTAGACTCAATTTTCTCTTCAACAGAATTTTTTCCATAGAGGAATATTTACTTATTCTCATTATGTAAGACCTTTTCAGAAATGAGTTAATAGAAATCGTCAAGAAGCTGTATGTGGTCCTCGGCTTCATGTTTAAATACCAAAATGGCTTAGCTTCCTGTGAGTGCAAATATATGCTGCTACCCTGCTTGTTTGTTTATCTCAAGGCAGAGAAGTTATTTATAGTACTGTCTTGGGTTATGGAACCAATAATATGTATTCTATTTCATCTGCTGAAAGCAGCTGGGGGGATGTACTTCTTTATGCTGGGAGGAGGGAGGCAGATACCTTCTGATAATAGACCAACTGTCAAAACTTGGTAGGGCATTGTTTCTTATGTCTTCCACCACTGGTCCTCCCTCCAGGGGGATGTTTTCTGCTAATGGACCATTAACACATCCCCAAAATAGACTATCCACATTACATCATGCTATTGTGAGATGCTCCACCCAGGGGGGGAGCCAACCATTCCTACCTGGGTAAAACTGAGACACAGGAATACAGGATGTATCCAGCTTCACCCGATTCCCAGAGGAAGACTGGACCCCTTCTTACCATCACCAGACCCCTTCTCACCACCACTGGACCCTTGTTCTACAGGATCATCTCTACTCCACCAGAACCAAATCTGCCACTCCAGGAGGACTCACTTTTGGACTGCTTCCAACACCCTGACCAACAGGGTGTCAGGTTGTAGCTCTGACTCTGTCAGGGTTCTTCAAAATTGTTGTTTGTTTGCTGGTGTGGTTGGGTGGGTTTTTTTTCTACTACATTTGTATTGTTAATACTCCTAGTAAAGAACTGTTATTTCTATTCCCAAATCTTTGCCTGAAAGCCCTTAATTGCAAAATTATAATTTGGATTGGGTGAGGGGTTTATATTCTCCATTCTAAGGGAAACTCCACCTTTCCCTGGCAGATACCTGCCTTTCCAAACCAAGTCAATTACATTAAGCTGGACTAATGCTTTCCTTACTTTCCTTTTAAAAACTGAAATAAACACTGATCTTTGTATAACATATATGTTTGAAAATCACAATATCAAAAATATCAAAAATATATATATAAAATATTTTCCCAGACTGAATGCAAGTATTTATTGAATTACATACCATTTAATATACTTCATTGTACTTGGGACGATTTCTGAAACATCAAAAGCACAAAAACCTTATGTAGAAGCAACGCCCATTGAAACCCCTTGGGCTTTTTTTTGTAGGTTTCAGAGAAAACTCAGAGCACAATACTGTGAAATAGAGATTAAAAAGGTATTGATATTTTACCTGAAAGCACATTGTCTTTTCTGCAGGCCACTGAAGTAATCTGTCTCTTACGTACTTGGGAGTCAGGCTCTGGCCTTTCAATGATACTTAGATTTAAAATACCAGTAGCTTTCTTCCCATACACTCAATATAAAGGTTAGAAAATTCTGAATAAAGTCAATGACATTTGGGACTATGCTTATTTTGGGACAAAAAATGCATTTTATTTGTGAGATGTTCCCAATGTCACAGGAAAATTTTCTAGAATTTTTGTATCCCTACAAAGATGCTGTGGGCCAATAAAAAATAATATGAGCAAGCAGGAGGTGTTACGCTGGCCTTCTTCCAGTGGGAGAAGCTCAGGACAAGCATGCTAGTACAGGGTCTGATATTTTGACAGAATCTCATGATGGGTAAAGTTGTAAGTAACAACAGGGACACATCAGGTCCAGCCTCCTTGCTCCAGCAGGGTCATTCTAGAACTCATTGCATAGAATTGTGCCCAGACAGCTCCTAAATATCTCCATCGAGAGATATCCATTTTATGACATTATTATTTTTCCCAAATTTTTTCATGAGGGTGAATATGATGAGCTTAGAAGATAATTTTAATGCTGGACCGTGGATACTTTTGCTGCTGTGTTCTAACAAGGAGTGTTAACTATTCCTTCTTGAGTGTACCAATTTTGTCATCAACTCTGAACTTTTTCTTGTTTTGCATAAATAAATTTCAGTCACTATAGCAGTTTTCCATTTGAAATAAAGATATTTGAAACAACCAGTATCAGTGTTAAGTAATTAGTGTGATAAAAAGACTTAGTGTGTAAAGAAAGAAACATCAGGAGTGTTTTAGGAAGACGAAATACTTAATAAATGTTGAATCGGGACTTTTAGATTACCAGTAACATAGTACGAGAATGAACTTGTGGATAAATAGAAATAAATGTGGTAATTAATTTAAATGTGCTCGACTTTGTGGAACTATTTCCTCTATTTGGCATTTAGGACAAAGGTTCAGACAGTTAAGACACATAAATTAGAAATTATACATCCAGAAACTTACATAATTCAAGTACACAGTCTGGCAATGACAATTTAAACAGAAAAAGCTAAAATAAAACCAAAAACACATGCATGCACAAATAAACCCCAAACCAATAAACCAAAAAACCACTCAATCAAAAAAAACCCATAAACCCAGAGAAACATGTTTATAATGTTTGGAAAAATGGGTATATTCTACATAAACATTAATCTAATCTCTTTAGATGTTATTATCTTCTGTAGGCAATACTATTTTTAAATGTCAGAGTAGGATTTTTAAAAGACATAATTCTGGGGAAAATATATTAAAGGCACATTAAGAATGACTTTGAGGTTGAAGATGTATGAGAACTGACAGGAAACTTAAGGTCATGAAACTTCCTTAGCTGAATGACACAGCAGTGTGTCTAATTCAATCTCTATCTGCATAAGAGAGGATCTCAAAGTGTAGAAGATACCTAGAGAATACCAACCCACATAATTCCTTCTCTTTGCTATTCACAAGTATTTAGTCTAAAATGAAAATTGAGATTCTTTATATAATCTGTGCATTTTGCTGCACACAGGAAATTTTTTTCCAGTTTTATTAACGTGCTTTTTATTTTTATTACTGACTTAAATCTCTTAGTATGATGTTTATACCATGTGGGAGTACACATGGAGGTGTGAAGTGTATGTAACACTGATTTAAAGGAGAAATTGAATTGGTTTAAGTATGTGGAAACAAGAATTTTTTAATTCTGTGATTCTGCTGAAAAGAATTTGAATAAGATGATTTGAGTAATTAAGGATCTATTTTCTCATCCTGACATAGTTGAACCTATTCTACCCATAACATTGCCATTTTATCCAATCAATATGGATGCTCCAGGGCCTTTTCTGTTAAAAAGAGCAGTGTAAATGCAAATGGTTGGCTCCCTAAATAAGTGTGCTTGGCTCTTGAAAATCTATCAACATTTATTTCTTCCATAAGCATCTGGATATTCAACAGTAAAAAATGTTTGTAAAAATGTTTGTTCCTCTAAAGTTCTTCTAAAGATGATCCATTCATTCATGAGGAGGAATGATATATATGAAAGTTACAGTGTCCTAAGAACTTGGTGCTTCTAAACTACTTTTCTTGCATCTTGCCACCTTGGTGGAACCTGTGCACTGTGGGGTAAATCAGTGCTGTAGGAAATCCAAGAGCCACTGAATTCACTTCCAGGGGCAGCAGTGGGGAAAGACTCAAGACCTTTATATTAAATAGATGTGAGTGGCTGTCAAGTTATACTGCTCTACTGATTGCTTTGGATGTAAAATCAGTAGTTCTCTTGGAAATACATTAATTCAAAGTTTAAGAAATTTTGGGAAAAGTATTTACACATAGCAAAAATGAACCAGGTGTTCAAGCGCAATTGCTGTAACTTAAACACTTCAAAATTAATTAAATGCAAGACATTCTAGGATACTAAGTCTTTATTACATTTATCAAGGACTAAAGCTAGTTTCCTGGGTTCTCATGAAAAGATATGTTCTTGCCACAGACTGTATTCAAGTACTTGATTTTAATCTACCCAAAGAACATTTTTTTTTCCAGACAGAGAAGGTTTTTTGAATGTCTGATGTGACTTTAGTCTTTGTTTTACAAGCTGACTGCCTCCTGGTGTACAACCTTAGAAATATCCTCACACAAGAAGAACCCCAACTCTACATTAATTCCAGGAAGGCAAGTTTAAAAATACCTTTAATGGTAACTGCTTAGTTGTAACCACATACAGAGAAACAAAGTTTTACAGATTTTTGGGCATACCCTATTTGTACTACATTTTCAGTAGGTATATAAACTAGAGAAAAAAAAATTTACCAACTTCTATTTAGAAATTACGAATCTTCTTTCCCAATATTCCATTCCATTACCACTGACAGTGTAAGAAATGATTACATGGAATAGCCAGCTTGACAAACAATAATCTTTCTAACTGTCATTTTATAAAGTAGAAAATCTACAAAGCATTGATGCAGATTAGTAATATTATTTCCTCTTTGAATTTTGGGATAGTATTTTTACAATTTTTCTTCTTGGAAATCTTGATTTACCGTAGTAAAACTCTTGCTCTGACTCTCCCTCACAGACTGGATTTCTTTAGGGACAAGACATTTCTCTTACGCTGCTAATTCTATAAATCTCTGTTTCTCTAACTTCGGAAGGAAGTGCAGTAATATTTTAATCACCTTTTAGTTGTTGTTTGCACTCAGTATAAATTTGATCATCACCACTGTGGGAAGATATATATTTTTGAAGTGTACCAAAAACAAAGCAAAGCAAAATTTGAAACATATGAAAACTTATCATGTGTGCCCATGTTAATATGATATACAAGTGATTTGAGAAAATGCTACTGAAGTGTAGGTACTGATCCAGTCATGAAATGCATCCCTTTGCCTTCTAACTCCCAGCATTAATTGAGGAATGTGTATTTAAGTACTGGCTTCTTTCAGCTTTCTATTTAAACTGTTGCTTTAGTGAATAGATTACTCGTTAATGTGCGTTTATATCCCTAGTGATTACAAAACCACTTTAATAAATGGATAAAATTAGGAAATTCAAAGTCGTCCGAATGCCAATGACTTGAGGAAATATCCAATCTGCCCTTGTCTTTTCTGGATAGATATTTTAATTGTGACACTTACAATTATGCAACTATTCATGAAAGAGAAGTCAAATAGAGATGAAAATCCAATTCTTGTTGTCCTGTGAAAGTTTGCTGAAAAACTGCTATTTGCTTACCATCAAAAGTCTCCCAGATAGAAGACTTTGCTTGTTCTGAAGACATTTTTAATTTAACATTTATTTTGGCAGAAATCAATACATGAGAAACTGGCAACCAGAAGCTCCAAATCTTGACCTTCGATAAGATTTTCCTCTAATTTTCTTTGAAGGTTTGAGGCACTTGTTGCTTAATTCCAGCACTCACTTTCACTGATGTTAATCACTTTATGCTGTTGTGGTCTTGTTGGTTGTTCAAATAAAACTGTTGAGAATCTGTTTCTAAATGTCAGTTAGCCACATAATACCCAGAACAAAATTTAAGACTATTAGTTTCAATGCTGCCCTTTCTGTAGAGTGTATAAAATGACTCAAAATGGCTGTAATGCTTAAAGCAAATTATCACCTAACTGTGCACATTATTGTGTCATGCTTTTGCTCAGTGGCAGGTGTCCTGAAATGGAAACAGATAGATGTTATTCAGGCATGACAGAATACATGTGCAATAAACCATCACGGCCTTGGCCAGCAGCACCAGTGAAGAGGTGGTGTTGCTGTTAAGGTGAGTGGTACAATTAAACGTGTGGTGGGTGTGACCTTTAACAGAAGGACTTGGTGTGCTAAAACTTACAAGTTTTAAGGTCTTCTAATGTTATGTGAAGTTTGTTACACTTACCATTCCCAAGTTTAGACACTGCACCAAGTTTATGTACTTCATAAAACCATTTTGCCCTTCCCTGGAATTGCATGATATTTTGCTATGTAGTTATATTACTCAGGTTATATTTTACAATTTATGGATGCATAAAATATATAATATACTTTTTTAAGTTTCAGGGTAAGCTTTATTTATTCAGATCATTATTTAAATGAGCTTGAATTAAACAGTCTAGTGGTTACCTACCTTTCGTGCATTTTCTGCAAGGACTAATTTTTATATTCGTGGCTTGCATTGCTATCTAAGAAAACTTACTGTTTGTAGAAATTATTCATTTGGCTTTGTCATCTTTCTTTCCAGCTCTCCTACTTTTGGAGTTCAGGATCAGGTAAAAAAGGGATTTAGGAATATCCAAGGGTTAGAGAGTATCTGCAAGGGTAAATAACAAAGATTTTCAAGTTTCTGTTTTTACTTTTCTACATGAAGAGAGCCTGACAAGGTATTGCACACCTGCTCTGTCTTTAACTTTATCCTTCCTTTTAATATTTACATGTTATTTACATTGACTTTTTAAATAAAAGCACATAAAATCCAAAGTAGTAAAAGAAAAAGACAAGCATGGCTCTTGCACTTAAATAGACATAACCCTAGCGAAGCAACTTTACAAGGGTAGAAATAAACTTATGAAGCTTTTGTTTCTGAAGCTTGATATGTAAGGTAATGAAAATCACATATGAAGAAGTGGGTTTCTGTTATGGTGAGGTAAACACCTAAGGGAAGGCACAAGTCATACATCTGACAACGAATGTTAGGATACAGAAAATATCTGTGATTCTTTACTTGTTACAATTCACCAAGTTTTGCAATTCTGTGTATAGACTAGGAAAACGTAAACTCCTTTTCAGATACTAATTTACATTACTTTACAGCAAGCTTGGACACATTTCTCTGAAGGTGTCCTGTGTTCATCTAAGTATCAAATATCTAGCAGCATTTTTGAGAATTAAGATGCAAGTACTCATAAAGGCGTGCCACTGCATAGGTGCATATATAGACATGCATGTATCTTCATGTAAGTTTGTACAATTCTGTGGGTTTTTCTCTTTTTCTTGCTGTCTTTATTAAGGGCCATTCCTTCAATCAGAGAAGAGAGCCTTGGTTTATACTAAAACGTATAAAAATAATATTGGTAAAACAGGAAACCCTGTCAGCTTTTTTTTTGTGGCTTTAAGAAGGCAAATAATATTATTAATGCCTGTTCATTGAATGAATAAACTTCCAGAGCTGATTGTCTCCAAAACTTTCCAATGAGTTGTGATGCACAGGCCTAGCTTGAATAACAATGTAATTTAAATGCCATAACATATATAACACATATTTAATATTACCATAGTAAAATGGATTTTGTTCTTTTTTTTTAAATTGGGCAATTTTACTTCCTTGGTAAGCTACTATGTAATGTTCTCAGCTATTGTAGTTCCAGTGCAAAAATAAATCTAGTCTACCAATATGAATAAAATTGAAATGTTTGGATGTATTTTTACCGCTATTTAATTTCCTAGTTCTCTCTGTGTGTATATATGTATATATGTATATATGTATATATGTATATATGTATATATGTATATATGTATATATGTATATATGTCATACAGACACCACCTGGTTTTTTACATGCAGATGATTAAAGAAGGGCAATATCGGCAATCTCAGAGGAGTCTGCCATTAGTAAATTATAAGCAGATTTAATTATTCTATCACAAAAAGCTAGGAGAGTAAAATATATACAGCTACTGCAGACAGAAACTCTGCAACTCCAATTGCCAGAGCACAAGAGCTTTCAAATAGTAGTCCTTAAATAATAAATTGATATGGGAGACAATAATGACACCCAGGTGTGAAACCTTAACCTGAGAGTAGTGCTGCATACTCAATGGTATAATTACCTCTATTACCATATTCTAAGTCTAGCATGAACTTTTGAATCATAGCAACTGGATTGAAATGAAAGACAAAATATGTTCAAACCACGGGTGAGATTTGAAGTAGAAATATATAATAAAACTCAGGTAACTAAATTGCTACTTGATTTTTGAAAGTAGGCTAGGTATTATGTGAAAAATTATATTTAAAAGCTTTTCACAGCCTGACTTGTTTCCACAAAAGCAAGGGTTAAGAAAATTCACACTGGGAACTGAAAGAGCCTTTTAACAAAGGTTCTCAAAAATGCTGTAGATCTTTCTCATTTCACTGTGAAAACCATTCTTGTTCCTAGGTACATTTTTTTCCATGTAATGGGTAAGTTTGTTCATCACTCTAAAAAATATGAGCCTACCTAAAGTGAGTACTTTTTCATACATATTTTATACTTATTTTATACTTTTTTTGTTTTGTGTTCAATCTAACAGAACATGGGAAGAAACTCTTTCATTAAGTAGGCCTCATGGCATCTCAGCACTGCTACAGATGTTAATTCACCAGTTGCCATTCTGAAATATATTCATCTATCACAGCACAGAACAACAGGACTGTTAACATAAGTGATAAAAGTGCTTTTTTCTCATGGCATCTTCTGGAAGCAACATGCCCAGTAGAAGCAGGATCAGGGAAAAATGTAATCAGTTATATGACCTCATGCTTGTGCTGTTGAGGCAATTTCTATTAAAAGAAAGTACATAAGTGACAAGGAGAGCTAATTCTGAAGTTTCTGTGGACATAACTAGCTGCAGGTGTTTGCTGTCATACCTCCAAATGAGGCCACAAAAAGAAGTGCATGAAAATTTTGGTGAATAAGAACTTGACATTTGGACTGCACCAGCATTTTAATTTAAGAGCTGTAACAGTTCTCATATTTTGGTGGAGGGTCAAAATCAAAGAAATAATGCAAGTTCTTCCACTTCCCAGGAAGCACCCTTTTAGGCTTCTAAAAACACCTGTGAAGACTACTGAAAAGCTGACAGTTACCGTCAGCATTGAATCTGTATTGTAGGAACTCCTGTTGGTATTAAATACAGCTTAAGTGTGCATAATGACTTGTCAAAGGGTTTTGGGACCTAG
Organism: Phylloscopus collybita; assembly: GCA_027886175.1. Taxonomy (NCBI): domain Eukaryota; kingdom Metazoa; phylum Chordata; class Aves; order Passeriformes; family Phylloscopidae; genus Phylloscopus; species Phylloscopus collybita. Next base: position 6,003,123 of record JAJNNQ010000029.1, read on the forward strand.
GATTTGGATTCTTAGAGCAACAGGCCTCCCCTCATTGAAGCAAGAGGTTTAAAAAGTTTCTTTCTGCTCCTACTGGTGCAGGACCACTCCTAGTTGCAAGTTCTGCTGTTACTGGTTAGGAGGAATCGTGTTCTAAAGCAGTTGTTCTACAGGAGGAGACAGAGGGTTCAAGAACATCCCTGCACATCACTGACCAAAGAGTGAGCTGGAGATGTTACTGAAGACAACACACGTAATGAATTTAGCTAGTTCTTCACTGAGCTCTGATGGAAGCAGCAGCTGTATCCTATAGGTATTCTTCTCTGGAAGTCTCTCTGGTTTCTCATCTTCTGTCATAATGAGGCTCAGAAAAAAAACACTAGTTTCTTTTGTTACCTTAAGAATTTCTGTCTTGGCAAAGGTTCCTGGAGACAAAGGTGTTGGGGAAGAGAGGATATTACTCTTGTAAAAATCATAGTGCATGAAGCAACATTAATGCCCAAATATCACTTCTCTACACATGGTATGGCCATGTTCTTCATTGCAAGGCCTTTCTACATGATAGTTAAGGACTGCTTCTAGAAAACAGAGCAGATGTGAAGGGGCCACTACGCCCCTTTGTTTGAAATGTTCACCTGTTCCCTTCCCAGTGTCATGGGGATGTCCCCAGGATATCATGAGTGTGAGTAACAACTTAAGTGCACAGCCATATCATCATCCAAAATTTACATTAAGAAAACTAGGTGGGAAGTGATTCCTTACAACTAGAATGAAGCAAAATGTACTTCCATTAATAGATACTCTGCACCAGTAACTATTGATATTTATAACTGATTCATATAATTAATAGTTTAATGGCAGAGTTCTTTATTATAGAATACTAGGTTTGTAGGACATTTCTTTCAAACAAAAATTTTACTTATATGTCTGTTGTTAAAGCTGACCATCTAAATTGCACAAGCAAATTCTATACTGGCTCTGTTTATGCTAATACTGATAGTAGATATACACTTGTACACACACCAAAAAGAAATATTTAGAGGAATGACAATTTGAAGCTACTTCTCTACAGAAAAGCCGAACAGTTGTAGAGCAGTGAAATCTCTGAATTCTTCTAAAATTTTCTTTCTCTAAAATCTGTCCTGTGATGACACAAATTTCCCTTGCAGAAAAACTTGTTACTTTGCTGTAGTTTAATTCTTGTGCAAAAAGGACTATGCTCTCATTTTAATTCCTTCTTTTAGGATTCTTGGAGAAACTGTAGAAATAGGTAAGGTAATAAGTAAGGTTCTGCTTCTTGGTTTCTGACTGGTTGTTAGCATGTGACAGAACCTTTCAGTAGCTTGGGTCTTCTTTCTGGAGAGTGGTAGTAATATTTACATGAATTTACATTAATTTAAAGTATTTGGCGGCCTGCAGCTGAAAAGTGCTTTGTAAGTGTCTCCAGTGTTAATACTCATCACATATAGTTAAGCCCCCCTGAGTTTCGCAATCTTTTATGCTTTAGATTTTTTAATTCGTTCAGTAGAGTCCTGCATACAAGATTGCAGACCTACTCTGGAGAGTTTTCTTCTCATTTCTTATAATTTAGGTGTTTATCTTTACCTTCTAGTTTCCTTGCTCAGGTTCCTGTTATACTCCTCCTTTTTGTTTCTGATATAGCTATGAAACACAGACTAAGAAAGCACCTATTGAGTACAGGAATGTTTCATTGTTCACTGTATTGTGGTGCAGAGTTGTCAGTATTAGTTGTGTTCATCTTGGCATTCCAATGTGTAAAGGAGTTGATAAATACATTGCCTATTTCAATCCAGGCTCTATAAATTATGTAGTCAAAGATTTAATTTTTAAGTGGCTTCTGCGTTTGGGCTAGATTTTCAGTACAAGAAAAAATTATTTATAAAAGATGGGTGCTGTGAAAACGTATTCTACTCCTGGTTACCCCTTTAATGGGACAGTGGGAGGTCTGTATATTCAAGAGAGGAGTGCAACCTCCAGGGTTTGATTTTTCCAAATATTAGAAGCTCAGGGCCATGTGCAAAATCACCTGCATAATTACACATTTAATCTGAATGCACATTTACTGTGATTCCAAATGCAAATCAGGTTGCGTGCATGGAAATGGTCAGTTGAGTTTCAATACCTGAGAATCACATGAAGCCACAGTAATTGTGCATGCAGATTAAACATGCAATTGGGCATATCTTTTTGCAAGTGGCCTTTTGCTTCAATGCTTTGCAAATGAGACCCTCTGAGCTTGTCATTAATGGGTAACTCTTGTTATTTTCTTTTTCTAATGACACTGTCAAAATTAGTATACAATACATAGAGTTGATCTTGCACTCTTCATTCTGTAATCTGAACTTTATTAGGAATGCTTTCCAAAGTCTTTGTTGGGAAGAACGACCTTTTATGTCTGGGGCACCTTTCCAAGGACAATATCTGGGTGAGAAAAAAATTCAGTAATAGTGGAGTCTTTCACATCTATCTCAATGTATTTAGTTCTTCTACAGTTTATTTCTACGGCTATGTCTGTGTATATATTTAACCCCCCAAAAAAGACTTATTTTGTGTACAAGATAATAGAAAATGTTTCCCATTTCATGTGACAGCAACCTGATCTGGAACAAAAGGCTGGAAACCTGTGCAGAAAACCCAAATGTATTTAACAATATGGATACAAGACAATAGCCAAATAGAAGGAAAAAAATTATAAATGATGGTCTGATTTCTATTTTCAGATGTTTCCTTAAGCATGGAAAAAACCATTGTATATTCTTTTTATTGTTCTCTATTTCTCCTCTCTCTTTTCATTGTTAATTGACCATAAGCTGATACAAAAAAAATAAAAGAATTTTAAGGTGGGTTGGCTGATTCTTACTCATTTTCAAAAGAACTCTCTACCCTGAGAGTTAAAAGGATAAGAAAAAAAAATTGAAAGACAGAAAGCAAAAACTTATTTTAAAATAGAAATTATTAAAAAATTCCCTTTGTCTCCCCTCCCCTTCACAGAAGACCAAAGAATATTGAATAAAGAAAAATTGTCCATAAAATGAAGACCTGGACAAGAGCCAGATCAGTGTAACTTGAAACAAATTATCAAACTGTTCATAAGCTTCTGAAAAATAACTTGGAGATTAATAAAATACTCAGATATTCAATACATTCATCGGGAACAATGTTAGTCAAAGCCTTGCAAGATGGTAATAGGACTACAGTATGGGAAAGGTAGTAATAAAATACTGAGGTAATCAATAATAAAGGCAGCAATAATTTAATATGGAAATGTGTGATCAACAGATTAACTAAATTGGGAAGTACTATTTTGATAATATATGAGTAAAATGGTGCAAATATGGGAGATAACCCTTATTCAGAGAGCATTTACCATTGTTCACAGTTGAAAGGAAGGAGTTTTCTGAGTGTGGCATTTTAGAAAGGGGCATTGATGAAACTGAACATATTTAAGAGATTAGATCTTTCCAGTCCTCTGTTGTACCCCCAAAATAATAAAGACAAACCAAAACATTTTATTTCATCAAAACCAAATGCAAAACTTGAAATTATTCATTTTGACATATCCACAATTAAAGCTTAATTGAAATTGACATGTTCCACTTGGGAAAAAATAAGTAAAATTGATGAAACTTCATCTTTTGATGTAGAACTGTTCCGTCAAAGGCGTTTTGACTGGTTGTTCCTTTCAGCAGAGAAAACATAAAGCCATGACTTGAAACGCTTTTAAAAATATTGCTGATAGACCCTGAAGACAGGCTGGAAAATAATGTCTCTCTCTCAGGGTGGTGACAACCCCTGCAGCTTGGTCTTCATGCAGATGAATTCAAAACTGCAGATACCACAATGTGACCTCAGACAGAGGTCTTCTGTCTTTCAGAGGCTGCTGATCTGTCATCTCCTGCTAGTATCAGCTACTTCTGCAAAGTGCCAAAAGGAATTATCTATATAGCTTAGAGAAAACAGGCATGGGAGAAACTGTTGAATGACTGTAAATTTTGGAAAGGTTTGAAAATTCTTAATTGTTTGAGGCTTATACTAATCAAAGAACCCATCTGTTCTTCAAGGGAAATTATTTTCTATTATTACTTGTGAAGAATAGTCATCTTTTAACAAAGGCTTTTTCTGTGTCCTCTGATTTGGGTGTGAAGAAAACTCACTCTGTTAGAGGATTTAGGCCTTCAGAAAATATGTTCTCCCAGATGCAGAACACAGTGAAGAAGGCTCTGTTTTCTCCTCAAGAGTTTAGAGAGGGGCTCTTCTGCCCCACAATGATATTGGATCTACACCTGCTTGGCATATATATACACACAGACACACCAGGAATACCAGATTTCCACTGCACACTGAATTATGAGGTGTAAGCAGTACATTATCAGGAAATATTGATAAATTGTTGTAGATTTCTTTGGATAGGAAGATTATGTACAGGTATTGAAACCACATTAAAAATACCAAGACCTAGGGTGAGGAGCTGAATTTTTAATGCTGGAGAGAAAGAAAAATGCCAATTAAAATATCTTTTTATGCTGGGAAGTAAAGGAAAGTGGCAGAAGTTATGTTTACAGTGGGTAATATATCTGTCATTTGTTAGAAATAGTTAACAAGGACTATCAAGAGTTTTATCTCTTTACCAAAAGACTGATCCCATCTTAAATTATTGAAACTAATTCAAATGTACTCCATTTCAGAGAGTGATATATGGAGCCTATAACCTGTAAAACTTCCTTTACACATAATGAGACAAAAAAGTGAACAAAACTGCTGGTGAGATGATATCCCCAATGATAACTGGGGAGGAATGGAGGAAAAATAGTTTGGCAACTTTATTCAAATAAAAAAAAAAAAAAAAAAAAAAAAAAAAAAAAAAAAAAAAAAAAAAAAAAAAAAAAGTGACAAGAAGAGATAGGAAAGATAGGAGAAGTACAAGATAATAAGAGTTCTCAAAGTGTCCTGTTGGCAGGAGCTGGAGCCTCCATATCCCTGGACAATGCTTTCATGTCAACCCTGCAATGTGACTCATTTCCTCCCACAATCAGGATTTGATTTCTCATCAGTTCCAGAGCCAGCACAGCCTGTAATAGCAGCGCCTAGAGGGAGACTGTGTTTGAACTGCTGGAGAATATAATCTCATTTTTCACCTGTACAACATCCTTAACTAGGTTATAGAAGACAACCTTAACCCAGAGGTGATAGCTTTGTCTCCTCTCTTCTACATTTTCTGTTTCAGGTTTTTTTTTTTTTCATTCTAGTTGTGTTTTCCCTGTTAAGTCTTTCAGGTGATTCAGAAATAAAATTAACTTGCCCTCAAATATCTTCTAGTGACCTAAATGGGGCATAAAGTATAAAGAATTTTAGACAGATATCTAGTTAACACTTTGATGTTTTCATGATTCTAGGAAGATAAATTTTGTCAGGTTCTGGAAAACTTTGATTAAAATTCATATTCATTTAATGAAAAATAAATTTTTAAAAATCCAAAGAGTAATTAAAGTATTTTAAACCAAAATATTTTCTTTTGGTTTAAGCCCAGACAAAAACAAAACACCACAGCCACTCCCTCTCTCCTCTCTAGTGGGATGGGGAAGTCCATTTGAAAGGTAAAAGGGAGCGTATTTGGGGGTTGAGATAAGGATGGTTTAGGTAAGTAAAACAAAAGCTTTGAATGAAAGCAACACAAAACAAGGAATTAATTCACCATTTCCCACAGGCAGTCAGGTATTCAGCCATCCACAGGAAAGCAGGATTCCACCAGACATAGTGTTGACTTAGGAAGAAAAATGCCAAAACTCCAAGCATCACCTCTTCTTCTTTGTTCAAGTGGTTCTTATGGCTAAGCATGATGCCGTATGTTATGATACATCCCTTTGGTCAGCTGAAGTCAGCTGTGCCAGCTGTGCCTCCTTCCCCCTGATAGTGCACTCCCAGCCTGTTCACTGTGGTAAGAGTCTGAGAAGCAAAAAAGACCTTAATGCAATGTAAGCACTGCTCAGCAGCAAATAAGACATTTCCTATGAAAGTGCTTTTTGAATGGAATAGAATTGTTCCCCAATTCAAAATTCTCTATGGGAAAGTTTCCATTTTAACAGTAAAACTTTTTATGGGGGAAATCATTCTGATTTTTTCCCCAAAATGTCCAACATGTAACATGATCTGCCTAGTCTGCAGCGAAGCTAAATCCAAATGAAAATAAAAGTCCTGTGATGTCCCTAAGCAGATTACAGTAAAATATTTTTAATTTAGAATGCCAAAATATTCTGTCTTGATCTCAAATGCTCAAATGAAATGTGGATAATTTGAATTTTTGTTATGATTCAAAACAAAGTAAAGTATTTTTCTTCAGAGCAAGAGAAATTACATGACATCAGAAAAAGGCTGATGAATAGAAAACAACTGTGAAGGAACTGAGAGGCACAGTTGGTATTTATTTTTGTTGTTGGATGCATTAAAATGCCATAATATCAGGCTGGGAAACCTGAAGAATTGTTTCAAAAATTGAAGGTGGTAATGTAATCATCTGGTAATATTTTTGAGGTATTTGATTCTCTGGGCAGGAAATACAGAACAGGAAAAAAAGTCCATAAGTTGTAAATAAATTTAAAATAATTTATATATTAATTCTATAAAATCAAGGCTTTAAGCAATGTCAGATGAATTTTACCTGTAAACATTAGAAAGTGATGCTATGCCTCCATCTCCAGAATCCTCATTTTGCAGCTGGCTGAAGACCTGGTACACCATATGTGAGCAGTCTGATTCCACCCCCCTTTACACCTGCAGATAGGAAAACTGTTCAAACTTACAGTTAATTACCCCTTCAAACAGAATGTGTAAAAGGTACAGGAAACCTCTACAGAATCCATGAATTATCAATCATAATATGAAAAGAATGAATTCCCAAAGATAAACAACTTGGCATGGTAGGTCTGTTATTTTGTTAAAGGCCTGGTTGCCCCCCAGTAAAAAAAAAAAAAAAAAAAAAAAAAAAAAAAAAAAAAAAGGTCTATTAACTTCAAACACATGAACCACATGAATTAAAATTAGGTCACTCCTATGTTTCAGTTTCAAATTTCATAAAGTGCAGCTTGTGGTTATGTCATGTGTTTCACACTGAAAACACTGGTTGATGACTTCTCAAACTCTTCAGTCCTCTACTATCAGTCATATTCACCATAGCTAGACCACAACACTTTCCAAGCTGATGTTAATAATACGTACCCAGTTTTGTAAGTCTGACCATCTTTTCCTTCTCAATAAACAAACAGTTGTGGTGTGATTGTGGGTGACTGAACTGAGTGCATTGCTGTGAGCAGCTTTTCAGGTTGAAAAAGGCAGCAATATGGTCCTGGCTTAATTATCAGTAGTGATAATGGGTTGTTGAAGGCATCCTTTTAAAAGGTATGCAACTGCAAAAGCTTACTTAGACAAGAAGAATGCACAATGTCAAGAGAGCATAAAGAAATAATGTAACTAGTTTAAATTTTTCTCTATTGCCTAATAAGCGTTTTCTTCTCTAGGGCATTGGTTGAGATGGTGTCTGTGTGTGTATGACATGGAAAGTTTGTTAATCAGAGTACAGCTGCTTGGGCATCATATGTTATGAAAATTCTTGGATCACAAATCATGGCTCAGCAAGTAAAAAACTACACATAACAAGAAACTTATGGTTTATTGTAGTATGTTACTATTTCCAGAATGAGGTTCTTTTGAAAATAGAGACATCAGCATGTCAATTCAGCCTGCCTTGTTTCGTTTCATTAATTTTGTTTACAGACATAACAAATGTGACTTATTTAGTTTATCCAGTTGTAAGTAAATACCAACACAAGGATACATTTCTTCTAATTCTTTCATTTAGGAATCACACATTTTGCAAAGACAAAGGCATTTCATGAAACCAGGAATAAAGATCTATGTTTCATCTTAGTTTAAAGTATTTTTAAAAACATAATTTGAAATATTTCATTAAACTCAATATTTTGTTTTTCTTTCATTTGATTTTATGCTGGTGTAATATCCTCTGAAAGTGCTATTTTACTATCTACTGCATGCATCCTTCTGAAGAGTCTTTGAAAAAACAAAATCAGAAAAACTTATATCACCCAACAGTAACTCAAGATAATCTGCTTGTAAAATACCTGTCTGAGTCCTAGCTCCCAACCTGCCCCTAGAACACACCATTAGCATCTTCTTTGGTTTTGGGACCTGTACAAGTATTTCTTGCAGAACTTATTCTACCAATCTGCAAATTAAATAATTTGGCTTTCAGCATGTTGTTTCAAAACTTTAAATTTTTATTACCTTCTCACTGCATCTTTAAAAATGTCATAGTATTTTTTTTCCTGGATGGTTTTGACAAGTCAAACCTTCAGTGAGGTTACAGCTTTGTGAATGAAGTATCATTTACTCAGTGGTAAATGCCAGCAGATACACACAGACTTTGAAATATAAATTTAAGGTAAATATTAGAACAATTCACTGTACTCAACTATCACCTCCCAAGATCAAGTCACAAGCATAAAATTTTCAGTGCTGAAATAGATAAATAATGCTCCAAATCATCATGTGTTGCTGTGTGCAAGGATTCCTTTAGTTTTTTTGGGGGGATTTGTTTGGTTTTGTTTGTTTTATTTTGTTATGTTTTTTGTCTTGAGCACATTTTTGTGGCCTTAGCTGGTCCTTTGGGTCAATGGCTTTATGAAAAAAAGTTATCAAAATGCTGATGCATCTCTAGCTCGATTATTGTCCTATTATCACCTTTGGGATACCTTTCTCTTTCCCTTCCAGTCCATGTCACTCTATGGGTTTTGCTAATGCAGATAGGTTGACATTCCTCCTTCATCTTCACAGGTGCCTGAAGAGATTCACCACAGAGGAGAATGAAACTTCAAAACTTCAGCTTTTGAAAGTAACCAGTTGTTGTCAGTTTAGATCAAGGCAGAGAAATGAAATGGTTTGAATGAGGTCTTGAAAACCTTAATACATTGTGCCTTGGCGAAGAAATTTCTAAAGAAGTTTTTATGTGTATAATAAAAAAGTTTGAGCTGATTTAGAAATTGATATCATTTCTTACATCTTATGATCTGAGAAATTATTTTTAAATGCTTTTTTAGTAACTGATTTTGGCCTAGCTCATGAAAACGCATCTAGATGTGTAAATCTGTATGCCTGCTTAATCCAAATTCTGTAGCCCAGGCTCAAAGTTGCTATGTGAAAAATTGTGCTGCGGTGGTGGCCTAACTTTGGAACAGCCTAAATACAGCACAACATCTTTGTCTGATCTCTCTGTATCTGAAGTTTCACTTCCACAACTGTCTTTCACTTCCACAACTCCTACATAAGTATCAGTAGCAAAGCCCCAGTCCTCCTGCATTTTGTGTGCAGTTATTTAAAATAACTAATTTAAAAGGGTCTGTTGAAGGAAAATAAGTTGTTAGAAAGCCTAGGTGTACACATTTGTTAAATTAATGAGTGAATATCACTCTGACAACAAAGCCTCTGTCCACCTATTTTTCCAGGTCAGCATTTGCATTACCTGGAATACAGTAGTAGTAGTCAAACCAGGAGATTTTTGCCCAAATTGGAACTGGAGGTAAATTCTAACCCCCTGCTCCCCTCTTCCAGAGGAATAAAAAACCAAAGAACTGGGTTATTGCAAAACACTAAATTTATGTCTTATTTTTAAATTTTCTTCATAAGCTGCTGATGCTATAAACCAATAATAATATAAAAGTTTTAAAAATAAAAATCCACAGTCTTAAAAGTGAACCGTATCAATAGCTATCTAGTGCAGTGAGTTTCTATTTCATAGTAGCAAAATTTAATGAAAAACTATGCTCCTGAGAAGAGAATAAAACGATCATGACTACTTACAACAGAATTTAAAAAAAAATAAGGTAAAAGGGTGAAATAATACAAAGGAAGTAAATTTCAACATAGATATTAACACACATGAGAAATATATTTATAATATATTAAACATAAGCTAGGAAACTTAGCATTATTACAATACAAAATGTTATATGCAATTGGAATTCTTTTGATCCATGGAGAGTCTAAGAAGAATGTATGGATATAAGTAGTGATAAAGCAGCTCCTACCTAAGCCATAGTTCCAAAGGGAAGATATTCTTTCTGAAATTGTTCACTGTTCAAGATGTATAAGAACACTGTTCAAGAGCAATACTAATACTGCATTTTCAGTCCATTTGACTCCATTGCTATTATATTCTATAGGAAGCTATGAGATGAGCAACATAATTTTCCTTAAGAATTATCATCTTTTTGCAATTGTAAAAGAGACATGTAAAAGGAAATAGGGAACCCCTAATGTATCTACAGAAAGAAAAATTTTGAATGGAAGATTGACAATTGTCTGGGTAATCTAATCAGACAATTGTCTGGGTTAGTCAGAGAGAGATCGTGTTTGTAAAATACGACCTTTTTCACATTTAAGAAAAAAGAAGAAGAAAAAAAAAGAAAAGGTAAAAAGAAAAGGAGATCCTTTATTAGGCATTCTTCTGTTCCCATCTATAAAGAAGGGAAAGCACAAGCCTGAAAATAAAATTTCAGTTATGCTATCTCCTGTGTATAAGAGAGAAAGGGGTTGTACAGGGGGCATGGTGTCACTTTACAGTTACTGTGAAATAATAGCATTTCACAGTAATAATGTTGCAACTACAAGGTAGTTCTACTGGATATAATAAATGTGTGGCAAATTGCATTATTATGCCATCACTTTCCATGAAGTATTTTTTTTGCAAATATTACTTAGAAACTGGACTACAGGGAAAACTAACTCGGTACAAGTAAGGGCTTTTCCAGCTCCCACTGAACTTACTGTAAAGAGTCCCATCAGTTTCAGTGAACCTCATAGAAAACAAATTAATTATGTTTTTATTTACAGTTGGAACTCATACAGATCAGAGACATAACTTGAAACCTGTGTCAATACAGGAGTTCAATTATAAGGGCTGCAAACACTAAAAAAATAACAAATTCGTGGTTTTATCAGTATTAAACATTTTAAGTGAATATATCTCCAATTTAATTGCACTAACAGGGCAATATTCTTCTGGAACCTCAGTATATATCCTGTCAATGTTTTCTCCTGATGGTAACACAAAATAAGGAATTTATTCACCATTGCCCATGTCAGGCAGGTGCACAACCTATGTCCACCTTCCCTTGCATCCTATCACCAGACAACAGGGAAGAATACATCCCACTCCACTCCTCCCATAAGAGAGTTGTAGACATCAGTGAGGTCATCCCTCACTCTCATCTTCCCTCAGGTAAGCATATCCAGTATCCTTATCCACTCCTCCTAAGTCCTGCCCACTAGCCCTTTCATTATCTTTGTTGCCCTCCTTTGGACATATTCCAACTCTTTTCCATTACACTTATACTGTTGAACCCAAAACTGTAAAACGTGAGGCTGCACCAATGCTGTGTTTAAGTGGAACAATCACTTCTTTTGATGATTTATTTATACTTTGTTTAATACCCAAAGCCTTTAGATCCTTAACTGCATTTCTGGTCTCCAATCTTTTGTCTCCAGTCTATACACACATTTCCCCAGGTACAGAATCCAGCATTTGTCCTGGTTAAATTTCACACCATTGGTGATTTCCCAGTGTTCTAATCAATATGTCTCTGTCAGCCCTCTTTGGAATCAATCCTTAAAACATTACCACCCATAAACATTGTGTGCACTCAACACCTGTGTCCAGGTCACTGATAAAAATGTCAAAGAGAACTGGCCCTAAAACTGAGCCCTGGGTTAGCATTCATGTATTACCAGATATTACCCCATTTATTACAATTCTTTGAGCCTGAACATTCAGCCGATTGTTCACCCATTTTATTTTATCACAGACCTAAGACAACACTCTCAAGCTATTTAGGCCCCAGGACTCAATAACCCCAGAAGCACTGAGCCTTGCAGAATTGTCAAGACAGTGGTTGTTGGGGACTGAGGGTTGGTGGGGTTTTTTTTGGTTTTTTTCGTTTGTTTGTTTGTTTGGGTTTTTGTGTGTGTGTGTGTTTTTGTAGTTTTTGGGGTTTTTTTTCCTTTTTTTCTGTACTTTTTCCCATTATGTTGCTAAGAGGGACTGATGGCTGGATGCTTGAGACAGGGAGTGGAGGGGAAACTCTCACTCACTCAGTCTGCACCTTTGGAGGGGAGAAGTGTAGCTGTGTTTTGGGGAAAGAAGCTCACTCCTGCTATAAAAGTCCAGCTCAGTCCTGTTTCTTCTGGTGTGGGATGAGCCTCTGCTCCTGGGAGCAGCCACTGAACTGGGAACTTGTTATCCCCTGCCTTACTGAAGAAAGACCTATGGCTGTGGTGGGAGGAGGGTCGCTGTTGTCCTGCCACCATGCTCTGAGGGTTTTTTTGCTACTCTGTAGCCCGTACCCCCTGCCTGCCAAGATCTCCTGCATCTTCAGCCTCAGCTCTGGAGTTTCTGATCCATGTGTCCCATCCCTTCCCATTCCCACTGGGCCGAGCCACCATTACCGTGTGCTCCCCAAGCCCGCGCCACAGCGCCCCCTGCAGCAGCGGGGGAATCAGCGCACCTGCCCTGCCTGCCAGGAGCCACCAGTGCCCCTGCTGGCTGTGACCGGAACTGCACCCAAGGGGAAAGGGCCACAGTCAGGGAAGCTGTTACTGGGTTCCTGGTTCTGTTTACTATTAATGCAGTAGTTGTTGTTGTTTGTTTGCTTTATTATAAATACCAGTAAAGAACTGTTATTTCTATCCCCATACCTCTGCCTGAGAGCCGTTTAATTTTCTAAATTATAATAATTCAGAGGAAGGGGGTTTGAATTCTCCATTATAAAGGAGGCCCTGCCCCTCTCTTCCTCCCTCTCTGCCCCCCTGGCTGCAATGCTAGCTCAGATTTGGGGAGCTTTGGGTGGGGATAGCTTCAGGATAGGGAAAAGAAATCCAAAAGAGGTTCCTTACCTCAGGGTGTGTTCCAAGGCTTTATTCCTTGAAGCGATCCCAGGGGCAAAGAGGACAAACATGGAGGAAAGGGGGTTTTTATCTAGTATCTCTCTCGGGGGTGGGGGGGAGGGGCATACCTGGCTGAGGGCCATAGGTCAGAGATAAGGGGCAGGTAGGGTTGGACCAAAGGTTATAGTCTCTGAGGGGGGGGGTTTCGTGGGAAAGACCATTCCCAAAGGGATAGAACACCTAGCAGACACCTGTCTTTCAAACCAAGACAGAGGTGTAGCTTTCCTTATCCACATCCAGTTGGCAAGATGCCTTCTCCATGAGAAAAGGGGAAGAATTGTGTAGAGAAAACAGGAATCTCTTGTGGCCTGGTAAATGCCACTTCCTGTCTCCCCAGGTAAAACTCATGGGATCTCAGGTAATGGGCTGCTCAAAGGAGTTGACAGTGCCTTCTCCACTGCATTTGGGCAAAATAAAACCAAAATATCTTTATTTCTCTGAGTTCTTTTATTAATATTTCCCTGAAGAAAATAGCTTGTTTTTAGTTTTGAGTGTTCTCATAGTACACTCAACTCACAGCTTCTGCCAGTTCATTTTATGTACTTTATATGTGATAATGGATATTAATCTGCTTCAACTAAAGAGATTAAAACCTAAGAAAAAGCAAGAGAAATCTTACCCCTGACTTCTCTCTGGAGATGGAAAGTTGTCAGGAAATATTACATAAGAAACTAAACTGATCATTATGAAAACAGCTGAAATAACAGATGATACTGGAAAGTAATGTATTTTTAAAAATGACATTTTTTTTAGGACCTACAGATGTAGTCTCAAGAGGATGTCAAACACAGGGAGCAGTTGACAGAATGACAGCAAAAGATTTGATATGTTTTAATGCATTTCATACATTACAAGGGGTTTGCATTTCATATGCATTTCATACATACCCATACAAGGGGTTTGCCTTTCCCCTGCCTCTGTGCAGGAAATAGCCGTCAAACATGCAGCACTCTTTTGTGATGACTGGAGGGATAATGAGAGGACTTAACAAGAAAGGTTTTATTCATTTCAAATGGAAGCTTTTTTGATTTACTTATACCATTTTCAGTTCTAGTTGGTGGTCTAGGAGGGATAGGAGACTCCCTTGCTTCAGTTTGTTCCATTATGAGAAAACCAAAAGACTTGAAATCAATGGTTTTGTTTAGATTGTGTAAGTGTAAGACAATTCTGAAAGGAAAAGAAGGTGAAAACAGAAGAGACAGCTATTTTGCAGTAATTAAGTGCTAAATTTTTTGAACATTTTTTAGAGAGTTATGTCTACTTTTAGAAAGATTAGACATAGCCTAGCTTCAGACATGGCATTCAAATTATCTTCATTTGTTCTGGTTTCAAATGCCACTGATTAATAATGTCACCATCTGATGAGTTACATAGAAACAATTTACACTTTACAATGATGAAAACAATGCATTTTCTAGAGGGAACTAGTCATAACTCAAGGCTTCCCCTTTCCACCCTCTGTGCCACATCCTCTCTCAGCTGACTTCTTAGATGAGAACTCAGCTTCAGTGTCTTTGGAGTTTCCATAAATGGGAAAGCTTCATGTGGAAAGGTAGCCACCACCATTCAGTCAGATTGCAGCTTTCTAGAGTGTAAAAGATAGATACGTCCCCTGAGACTCAAAGGAGAGACTGTCAGCCTCTGGCTTAACTGGTCTAATCATGAGACCTGGTAGGCCATGACCAAAGAGTGCTATTGGCCTTCTATGTGTCAGGAGATAATGGTGGTAGTTGTTGTGGGGGGCTTTTTGCAAGATATGAGGTAGATCTTGCCCTGAATATTGTCTTTAAACTGTAGTCCTAGGTTTAAGATGAGACTGACACTACTCATTTCTCTCATCCTTAGTCTCTTTATTTACAATACGGTCTGTACTTCAACTTCTGTATATATGGGAGACTGAACACAGTTGTGCTGATGGCAGTTGGTATTCACTGTGATAGATACTTTTTCTCCTGCATACCTTGTACAAATAATAACTTTTTAAATTATTATTTAGGATTTTATCTTTCGATCTCATAATATTACACAAAACATATTATGTCCTCTATGTCCAGATGAGGAAATGCAGAGGCAAGTGAAAAACAAGTAAAGGCAAGTATACCATGGAAGTCCAGTAGGGGAGGACACAGAGTCCATTCCTTTCTCTATTAGGCCAAATTAAATAGTGACCCTCAAAAATAACATATTTTTTGTCTGCTTCTACCTTCTTGAAGGGAGAGAGCACTGTTGAACAGAAAATCTTGAAGGTATCTCTAAGAGATATATTTTTAGTGTGTTTCCTAAGGAGAAATATGTTTTTGAGAGAGGTTATATATGTAGATATGCGATAATGCTCCATAAATCTGTTTCAATAATTAACTTAATTATTGCTCCATATCCTGTTGAATATAAATGCCTTGTTTGTTAGACCTAAGACATTTAACATTTTATTATTTGGATATTTTTCTAGAGGAAATTCTGCTAAAAGTATTTTAATTATTTTTCTCTAGGAGAACAGATTAATTAGACAATGAGTTAAAAACTATCAAGGTGTTTCTGTATGTTTGTTGCTTGTTATCTGTGAATACATGGTGTGGATGAATACTGAATGTTGGTAGTGTTACTAGGACCAGGGGAGATCAGAGACTTAGGAATTGGATGTCTCACAGAGTCAAATTGACTTTACCAGCATGAATCTAGCAGTCATACCAGCCAAACCAAGAAAAATCAAACCATTATCATTGAGGTAGACTTTGGAGTGAATAGCAGAATAGCAGCACAATCATTCCACCTCTCAAAAGATTATCACAGTAGTTGCTGTAACTACAATGTGGTTTTACGGTTATGCTCATGCTGCACTCTGGTGCACAATGGGAGGTTCAGTCAACTTACGGGCACTACAGTTTATATGGCATCCACTACTGCCTCTCTGGAAAGTGTTAGAGGGAGTTAAATCAAGGAGCCCTTATGAATGAATGTTCCTAGTCACACAGGTAACAGTCTTGTAGATAAATAAGAAAAACCTGAATGCTTCAGGTCTTCTGACTCATTGTTGATTAGTCTCTTTCCAAAATGCTTTGGTCTCAACAACCAGCAGTGATTTTTTAATACAAACTGTAATTTTCCGTCTCTGACTTAGTCAAAGATCACGCAATGGCCAAAACTATTAGTAAAAAATCAATATGGTGCTTATCTCCCTGAATCTTCTGTAGTCTCAATTACAGTGACAATGAAGCCAGTATTACAAGAACCATCTGGGATGGACTATTCACTGGATCAGTATTTTTGTACTCTTTATAATCCTGGTGGGATGAAATTATCTTTCAAGAACATTTAAGGTTTTTATGTGCAGGTTTGGGTGGTTGTACACATTTTAAATATGCTGTGTAAAATCTCCATTTGATATCTGTTAGAATAGGGCAATAAATACATACATATATAACCTTTATATATAACCTTTACCAAGTGTCAGCTTGACCTTCCAGTTTTCACTCTTTGAAGAATCTGAAATATGTATGTACAGACAAAGTATTCCAGTTTGCCCGATAAAAAAAAAAAAAAAAAAAAAAAAAAAAAAAAAAAAAAAAAAAAAAAAAGAAGAAGAAAAGCCGTTGCACAAGCTATGAGCAACAGAAACATTTAGTACATTTTTACCAGATTGTACTTACGGCAGTATCTACTCAACAAAATCAGTTCTCACACTGAAATGATACTTGAAAAATGTCCCTTGCAAGCACTCTGTAAACCATGAGACTACACATTTGTTTCTGGGAGTGTGAGAAGATAGTCTGGTGGAGTACATGGAAAGAATACAGAACCAGTTCTTTTCAAGGACACTCTTTGTAGTCTTCTTTCAGAGATGATGATGCCTACCAGGACTGGTGGTTAAAAAAATTTACTCATTCCAGTGTATTTATGCACAAAACCAGCATCAGGTTGTATTCTTCTCTTCTGGTTTTTGAGCAACACCTCCATAGGACAAAATTCCCTGTAAAATGCTTCCAGTGTGCATATCTGGCATCTTGGAAAAGTAAGGCCTCATCCTAATGCACAAAAATCAGTGGGGACATTGACATGATCCAGCTCTTAGATTTGCAATCAGGACATTAAGTAGAACTTATAATTCTAGTTCCATCTCCTGTCAGCCAAGCTACTGTGTTTCTTCAGTGTTCATTTACTTTGTCTCAGATGACCTTATTGTATAATTGTTTTTATTATTAAAATCTAGAACAGTAAGTACTAGACTAGCAGAGCTAGATCTTTCTCTGTGAGGTGGCCTCATTAAACATCAGACTAAGCTCTAGCCATATGTATAGTCTCCCACAAACAGTAATATCAAGAAGTTTTCACCATGGTTTGACTAATTTTACAAGTAGTTCTGTTACCTTCCGAGTGTATTGTGAAGAATTAATTTTCAGTGCAGCTGCAATCTTTTTAAGTGACTGAGAAAAAGTGTGAATGCTAAGAATATATTGTGATTCCTTATCTTCATCCATGAGAAATTGCAACTGCCAGAGATGGTGCTGGAACTTCAAACCCTGCTGGTGCTGAACCAGTAATGTTAATTTAAAACAAAAATGTAGACATCAATTCAGGATGCCGTGAATGGCATTGGAAAACCTTTATTATACTGAATTAAAGAGTTAGGACAAATTGTCAAGCAAATACTGGTTTTACAGGCAAGCTGTTTTTAATAAAAGGATTTGGAGATTTCTAATTAGGTTAATTTCTTCTTTCAAAGTTTAGTAACTAGAATAAAACAAGACATGAAGATAGAGTGGATATAAATATTTCTGATTGGAGAAGTAAATCGTTAACTGTTTACCAATAAATTATTTTTGTGCAATGACTGTCTCTCTTGTGTCTTTTGTAAAGCCTCTGTTGTATTATTGACATGAAAAAAAGCCTCGATTGAGAACTGGAATTGTAGGAGAATGGATTACAGGCAACCTTGCCCCTGATGAGTCACAGCTATTTTAATTACCAAAACCAACCTTGCCCTTAACAGGTCACAGCTATATCCTGTTGGAGTCCAGGGCACATGGTAAATCCCTCCTGCTGTCCTGGGGGGATTTGAGACCCTGGCTGGGACCCCAGGAAAGCACTGCCTTTGACCTTAGTGCATGGGAAAAACTTCCAGCACTCAGAGATGAGTTGAAAGCAATGAAAGTTTGAAAGAAATAGTAGTTTAGTTTGTCACAGGGTGAAAATTTGTAGTTTTGGGTTTTTAGTATGGAGACAGATGAGAGCAAGATGAAGAATTTTGGGCGGTGTCTCATCTTCTTCTGCTCCATTTCCTGCTGTGACAGTGACACAGAGACATTGGTAGAATGGGTTTGACAGAGGTTGTGTGTTTAGAACAGGTAGCAATTATTGGCACAGAATTGGAAACATAGCACGTTTTAGGAGTTAATTGGGCTAGAAACCTTTAAGAACCTTGGAATCTCCTGTCCAGCGGGTGTTTTCTGTGTTTCTGGTGTGTTAAGCCAGGTTTCGGCAGTGCACAGAACTTGAGATAAGAAATAGAATTAACAGCTCTGAAGACCGAAGCTGCGAGACTCATTTATCTTTTTAACCCTGGTACTAGACTTTTGGAGGAAAAAGATCACCCTCATAATCAAGGATTCCCGAAAGGGAGTTCCTGCAATATCCAATAAGGATGAGTGTGATAAAAGGGTGGGTTGGCTGGTCAGGTGAGGAACTGAAGACTAAGGGATCCAGAGGAGGATTCAAAGGGTTGACCAAACAGGGACTGATCAAACAGGGGAGAGAATTGCTGCTGTGAGAGGTCTGCTATGAAGTCAGTCTGAATCTGCAGTTGGAGTCTGCAGTCAGAGTCTATCTAGGTAAGAGCCTGCGGTCAGATTCTGCAAGGGAAGCCTACAGTAGGAGCTTGCTGTAGTGAGAGTCAGTGAATAGTTGGAGTCACGATGGCTGAATTGTGAAGAAGAATGAACTGGGACCCTTTTCATGCTGATGAACAAGAGTGTGTGTCTTGTCTCATTACTATCTCTAATGCGAGCCCTACTGTGACATGGAACTATATTTTAAACATTGAAGTTATGTAGGGAATAGACGATTTGGCATTTCACCACAAGAATACTTCAGTGAAGACTTACATTGTTGAAAAGAACAGGCACCTGTGATGTCTTTTTAAATGTTCTAAAAATCTTGTTGCAGAACATTGTTTTACTTTAGCAGATGGTGTGGTGTCTTAAAAAAAAGAAGAGAAATCCTATTAATATGCTGAGTTGAGCTATATTCATGTATACTGTTGCTGTCATCTGGTAGAGACTTAATTGAAAGCATGTGATTTTCTATAAGGCAACATCATCATCATAGGATCAGACAGTTTACTGTCCAGTAACACGCAGTAGAATACACTGACTGAGTCTCATACTGATGTCTAAACAACATCTTCACTCTGCACTGGAATGGTTCTTTCTTCATTTGAAAGAACCGTCTTTGAAAGAACCGTCCAGATGGTTTTCATCAAGAGGAGGCACAAGAAGAGCTCCAGCAGTGGGACACAGAGGAAATATATAAGAGGTCATGCCAGACCTATCTTAATGATTGAAAGGTGTCTCATTCATATTTTCTTCATGACGAAGGTGCATTTGGCTCTGACTGGTATGTATAGATTCTCCTAATTTATCTTACTTATCTAAGGTTTGATGCAAAAATGTGAGTTGGATTTCTTTTGCCTCTAAGACCCCATTCAAACTTTATGATCTCAGTTAGTGTGCCCGACCCTTCTTTTGAGGAAATGTTTAGCTACATATTTGTGATCTATATAATTCAGCTAAAAAATACAGCAGTGCACAACAGAAAGCAGATGTTAGAAAGTCTAATTTTGTGGATTGGAGCTGCTCTTAATACAGAATTTTTATTGTGTCCTTCCTATAATGATATCCTATTAGCCGTTTACAAAATCCTACCTGCAAAATGACTGATCAAAAATCTATTTTTTTTTGTTCAGACAAAACATGTCCTATTATAACTCTTTGGAGAAAGATATTACTTGTGCTATACCACAATTCACAATTGTTCATTAATACAAAATGCTGTTCATAGAAACTGTAAAAGGTTGGATTGCTCATGAAATGCGTGTGATACTTTGTTTTCTAAAATAACTTAGGTATTTTTTGCAGTGGTTTTCCAAAAAACCCAACAAAACATATTTTTACTGATTTTATCAACAAGTCATTTGTCTCTTTAGTTTAAACCTTCATAGGCACATCTGGGGAAAGAATGCAAAAGAGATGATGTTATAGCAGGTTTGGAGGTTTTGGGGTTTTTTTCTAGAAAAGAAAAGTAGTTAAATATATTTGTCATATCATAGTGTTTTGTAACTGAAACTCCACCTATGCAATGCCCATTAATACCAAATCATTGAATTTAATCAAAGTGCTTCCATAAGCACCTTAAGTTAATGAAATAATAAAAATATAAAAGAGGAGTGTAAATAAATTTGAAATATTTCCGAAATTTTACATTATAGGTCAAATTTCTTGTTTAACGTATTTTATATTTGAAGACAAAAGAAAATGAAGACATGTATAATTATTTTGATAATAGCCCAAATATAGAGTGTATGCAAGTTGCACATACTAAGCTAATCAGTGTAATACGAACAAAAAAATGTTATCATATTTAAAAACCAGTATTCTTCTAGGTGCTTTTCAGTAATGTTTGAGTCCTCATTATTTTATGAAATCTGTATTAGAATGCAGTAATATTATGTTTAGGTAAAGAACACATGGCACAATAGAGAAAGATCTGTTTACAAGGTCAATAATGTTTCTAAGCAGAGACTCTTCAGTCTGAATGATGCTGAAAATCTGGGCTGTGGGTTTAGGGTTTGGAGGGAGGAAGCAAATGGGTGGGGCAGAAGGGAAGAGAAAAATTAATACCCAGTTAGAGAATTGGCATCTTTCCCTTTTTCACCATTACATAGATGTGCACAAAAGGAGTGTGTTACAGAGTGACCTTATGACTCTAGTTAAGCAGCAGGCAGTAGCATTAAATGGAATCTTTAGGTTTCCTTTTTGTTAGATGTGTCAAAATTTTAAAAAGCTGTTATTTTAAGAGTCTTTTTCTTCCCCCACCCTCAAAAGATTCCAGGTGTGCTGGGGGTGGCGATGAAGTAGAAGAGAAACAATTTCCTACCATCAGAAATACTATAGTTATTCTTTCTCATTATTAAACTTGAAAACTATTGCAAATAAAAAGAGAACACCAGTTTCTAGTGTCTGTTATTTTAAGTATGATATACTTAGCAGTGCTCCAGTAGGGTCACTTTTCAGTCATACGTACATCTCTCTGGAGATGCCCAGGCAACAAAAAATATTCACTATATTTGTATTATTTTTAGAAGAGAGCACATAACATTTTTAGAGGCACCTGAGGAGCTGCATCCATTTGACTTCTGGTTTTTCCAAGAAATGTAGAATACTCTCTTGGTATAAACCTATAAAGAGAATATCATCAGCTGGTCTGGTGACATTTTTAACCTAAAGAGTAGCAAGAAGTTTTAGACAAGGGAACTTGTTTGAACATTCTTGTCTGAAAATATTGAAGAGTAGCACTGTCTGCTATATTGTAGTAGCACCCTGGCATTCATCTGAACTTATTTAGATTTCTATTTAGATTTCCCACCTAAGAACACATATCACATACCACCTTTGAGATATCAAGAAAACAAGTTTCAGTTTCATCTGCTGAAACTCTCATAAGCCTTGGCCCTTCCTTTATAGCAAAAGTTACAACTACAGTTACAGTTACAACTGTACTCTTAAGTTCAAAAAATAGTCCCTTCAGAGATCACCTAACCTGTGATTTTTCAACAGTTAATTATGCTTTAAATTGGTAATTAAGCTTCTGCTCTGATGAACAGAAACCTGTACAGGGGGGTTTAAAACCTGTACAGGGGGGTCTGAGATATATACAGGGAAGTTGCAGACCCTGGCATGGACCCCAGACAGGCAAGGGTCTCGATTATAATCCATGGGAAAAATTACCAACATTATGGGAGGAATTGCAAGCCCTCAAAGGTAGTAGAAAGTATTAATATTTTCACATTAGGGGTTTTAAGATAAGAAGGACCAGAGACAAGATGGAGGATTCTGGGCGTTACCCTAGAGTCTTCTCCTTCTTCTTTGTCTCCATTTTGCACAGTGGTGATGACATGAAGTAGATTTAGAGTGATTGGGTCAAAGTAGAAAACACCTGTTTAGTGTCAAGTGCATGCATTGGGTCACAATTGTAAATAATGTACACGCAATTATCTGTGTATAAGGTGATGAGCTGGGAGCAGGCGGGCAGTCGTCACCTGTTGCCCGTGCTGTCCAGACCTTGCAGAGCTCAGAGAAAAGTGTAGACATAAGATAAAATAAACAAGGAGGAAAACCTTGAAAAAGAACATCTGAAGAGTCCTTGTCTTTTCTGTGGGCGGCTCAGGGCTTTCCAAAGGACCAAGGGCAACGACCACCCTCATTCTCGGGCAAGCAGAGACCCCAAGAAAGCTCTTACATGTCTCTTTCTTCCCTCTGCTTTTTATAAGCTGTCCATGAGATTACTCTCAAGAGGAGTGTTTTTAAATCCATAAAAAGAGTGGTTTTGAGCCAAAAGAGAACACAGAAGTGTCTCAAAGACAGGGGACACAACAAGCAGTGATGTAGCAACAGAGAAGTTGCAGAAATAAAGGGAGGTTCCTTCATCTGCTTGGAAGATAATAAGCAATAAGATGTTAACAGGCACTGGTATGGTAGTTTTTTCATCTAATTCTATTCTTCTGGGGCAGGTCTCCCATCAGTATTCAAGTCTGGATTCAGCAAGATAACCAGGCTTACATTCAGCACTTGAAACCATTCTGTGGGTTTCTTTGGAAGTGCATCTTTACTTGAAGCATTGTTTTCATTTCTCTAAAGGATAGGTTCAAGATTTTATATCTTCCTTTCTCAGTCTGGCCACAAAACATTTGGAAATAGAGCTTACTTCTGTGATTTTTTCCTAGTGATTTTAAGTATTCCAGAGTAAGGTGATATTATTCCTATGGTATATGGGGGAACTCAGCCTACTCCATTAATCACTGTAGCAAAAACCATACAGAAACAGATTTGTGAACAGCTTGTGAGGCATATCATCAAAAATGTTGTAAATTTTGGTAATCGAAACGGAAATATTTTTTGTGTATCTGGTGATGCAGGCCCTCTAAATTAGTCCGCTGGGAAAGGACTATCTATCCACATTTTCAAGAGACTGAATGTTATTCTGGCAGTAATTTGATGTTGTTGATGAAGCTGTTGGAGTTGGAATAACAAGAGGAAAAAGACTTTGCATATCTTTAGTTTTTTCTATTAAGTCATTTATGCAAATAGTATGTAGAATAAAAACTGTTCATGGCTGCATCTAGCTCTGCAATTGACATTAAAATGAAAGCAAGCTTTACCTGGAAATGAAAGAAATATGTCTATAATTTATCTCTATTTTACTTAAGTAGCAAGTTTTAATCTGGTAATCTAGGAAACAAGTATAAACTGAAATAAGACAGTTTTATCCACTGTGTAATGATACCAACTTCAAAGAAAAAGAATCACATATATATTTGGCAAAGTACCTCATAATGTGTTTTATGGCATTTATCTTATTTCAGAGTTTGAGCCTGAGTTTATTTGCTGTTATGAACTTCAACAGCAGAAGAGGGAATGCAAGCATAAGAAGAATCCCTGTTAACTGAAATAGTCCTCTCAGTAATTCTAATAACCTGATATGCCTGTGATCTTAATGTCTAGGTTAAACAGTCATGGAAGTATTGCAGTATAATTTAACTAACCCCTCACGATTCCTTTTTTCTTTTAGAATAAGGTAGGCCTGCTTCACAGAAGTAAGTAAGCTAGGTCTTATCTCTGGTAGGACAGACTTAAAATATTTTGGCAGTTTCTAAGTATTTCTGAGTAAGAGAGCTGTTTCTGTAGTCTCATGGGTACACTAGATCTAAATTCTCATTGTAATGCTCCCAATTTATAGCAACTGATGCTTTGGTCTATTTCTTCAAAACTATGCAAGAACAAATTCATATTGTTATAAGACAGAGTGCCTGCCACTGTGGTATCACTTCCTAAAGCATCACTTGCTTCAAATTATTTATTGATTTGTTAGGCCCAGTAATTAACACAGCCCTGTTCATATGTTTACCTTTCATGCAAGTCTGCATTATACCAGATTTTGTTGAGAATATAGTCTCAGCAAGCTTTGTCCTATATCAACAACCACAGAGTTGAATGTTAGTATTAAAAACAATTTTTATATTGAATATACTTTTTTTTTCTAACTTGAATGCAAATATGATATTCCTACCAGGTGTTTTTCTCATGCCCTGTGATATTATGGAGTAAGTTTTATATAGTGTTTCCATAAGTCCTGATTAAATGCTTTACACCTCTTATACAAGTATTGCAAGAGAATATGTGTTTCCTTTATTTTCTTCTGTTTCTTTTCTTTGCTTTCACGAATCATGTTTAGTGATCATGGATATATTCCATGTGCATGACCACAATCATGTAGGAATCATGATCTTGGATTAGAGGGTTTGACTGTAAGGCTTTAGAAGTAGAAGAGAAGAAGGGGAAGTGTTCATGTGTTGTTTAAAATAAAAATATTATACAGTCTGAAGCAAATGGATGCATGACCATACTACAAAGAAATAAAAGTATGGTGCTTAACAAATTAATTACTTAGAGGGCATACCTTTAAATATGTGCAAAACTATGTCTGTCCTTTAAATGTATAAAACTCATCACCAGAAATGAATATTTGAACATACAAAGATATCACATCAAAAGTGTATTCTCAAAGGTAAGCTTGCAAATAGAGGTGAAGGCAACAAAATAGAAATTGTTAGGTTTACATTGAAAATTCTCTCATGGGTTCAGGAGCTTAAATTTTCTTGCCAGTTTTAAAATTGTTGCAAACTCGGTGGTTTTAAATAACTTCAGTGTTTCTGTGAGTAGTCTAGCATGTGATCCACTATATTTTCTTTAAGTATCTTCCTGTAGCCAAAGATTTTCAATCTGTCTTTGACTTGAAATTTGGATTTGATTTGCAAAGAGTTTGTTAAACCAAAAATGCAACCAAACTTGGATTCTGCATTCAGTATTTCACTTTATCCTCTATGCTCACAACAGCTTCAATTTATATATTGTGATTTATTTTTTAGCCTCACATGTTTTTTTCATGTCCAAATCTTCATTTTTTAATCCTATGAAATATCTGTCTGTACCTTTTGTTTCCTTGTGTATTTCTCAGCTATACCTTTTTATTTGGTTAGTCATTATTCCTTTGTCTCTTTTTACTCACTCACCTGCTTCCTTTCTTCAAGGCTCCCTTTTTTGATTCCATATTGTCATTCCTGGATGCTCAGTTTTGATTCAAGGAGACAGAAGTACTGCAGAATTAGGTCAGAATGGGCAACCAATTACCTTCTGGTTTTGTTGCAGTCTTAAATTTGCTGCACCATGCAATTGGAAGACCATATTTGACTCCAGATAGTGAAGATAAATGGATCAGTGTTTCATTCATGCATCTAAGGACAGGCTGACAATTACATTATGTCTTTTGTTTATAAAACCAGAGTGACCCCAATGCTTATTTGAGGAATAGCTAGGTCTGAGGGTATTAGCATTGGTCTCTCATATTTTTAGTTGATTTCTTGATGACAAAGCATATCTGACTTGAGTTTTTATAAACTTTAAAAATCCCTGCACTTTCTATATAATTCTCTAAAATTGAAACCAAATTACAGAGGATCTTGGAAAAGGGCAATTATCTTTTAATAAAAAGGAGCTCATACTAGCACTTTTGGTTTTTTTCAGAAAGCATAAGGAAAGATAGCGTTCAACACTAATATTTTCCTACCAAATCTATCAAATCCACAAGTATCATATAAGTACCAGTGAAAAACAATTATAATTCAAATACTAATGTCTTACTGAGACTAAATATTCATGATTTTTTTCAACATTATTTTGTTTGCAGAATGAGTATTGTAATTATTTTAATGTCATTGACTTTTATTTATTTTTAAATTATTTATCTATTATTTCCATTGTAATTCAAAGAACTCCAGGTCTAGCTGAAATCAGCAGTATTTTTCCTTTGACCTTTAAAAATTTAGATTTCTCACCTCTCTAGTAACACATATCACACACCACCTTTGAGATATCAAGAAAACAAAAGGCAAGAAAAACAACATTGTTCATATTCTTTTTTCTAGGTATAATTTTCAAAATGAAATTTAATTTTCAAATGACAGTTTTTGTTTGATACCTAACCATTTTTTTTGGATTCCTAGGGGATCAGCTAATGTATTTCACCTTGTGGTGAAATAAAAAGTTACATTGAATAAAGTTTTTGAATTCAGGTCAGCCAGTTAAAAGGCACTGAATCTTCTTAACATCTACTTTTTTAATAGTAAAGGTAATACATCTTTAAATAATTTGTAAGTGTGTTATAACTGCCACCATAGCTATTGAGAGCTTTCCTTCAGCAGATAGCTGGCTGCAAGCTATAGATTTCAAACAGCTGTCATTCATTAAATATTTTAATATTGAGGGAAATTAACTTTTAAATCAATATCAAAGATGAAAAAATAATAAAAAAAGCCCATTTCTTTAGCCAGAGCAGGAGATGTCAATGTATAATTTGTCATTTTCTAATTCAACTCTCTCCATTTGGTTTTGATTTAGCACTAGACCTCAGAAACCAGAGCCGGCATCCACACTCAAGAGCTGTTTTAAATTATGTGCAGCAAGATTTTAAACACATTAGCAACAAGAACAAGCTGTCCTCATACTAACTGGTCCTGCTTTGTTCTTGATTGTGGAAAATCTCATTTTAACTGCCCTCTAATTTGTTTCAGATAGCTACTGCACCAGCAGCTGCCTTGGCATAGGATTAAACACACATGAAAATATTATCTTTCCACACAAATTATTAGCAGTGCCAAAAACCATAAAATCTCTTTTGGAAAAATTATTTTTATTTTCCTTTTTTTCTATTTTCTTATTTTTATTATTAATGTTCAACCCCCCCCCCCCACCATGTTCTTCTCCAATGTATTTCTTCATCCAATCGTTTAAAAAGTACTTGAAAGGAATTAAAAATACAAAACAGTCTGGTTTTCTAATACAGAGATGCAGTTTTGATATTTTACTCTTGGTTGAAAAGTTTGCACATCAATTTGAATGAGCTGAGAATCTATCACAATGTAGAATTCTTTAAAATTAAGGCAATTTCTTAGTAGTTACAAGTACCTAAGATAAAGGTAAGACAAAGGATAACCTAGCAGGGTTATACATACTTTTGGAAATCTTTGTTTCAAATGAGAACGCATATAGAGAATCCAGAACCCCATTTCAAAATTACCACATTCGGACAACTAGTGACAGGAGAAGAGGACACAGACGCAAGTTGAGCCAGGGGAGATTCAGGCTGGGCATCAGGAGCAATTTCTTCTTGGAAAGGGTTGCTAAATGTTGGAATGGGCTGCCCAGGAGGGTGGTGGAATCCAAACTGCTGGAAGTGTGTAAATAAAGAACTGGACAAGGCACTTAGTGCTATGGTCTAGTTGACATGGTTGGACTCAATGATCTCAGAGATCTTTTCAAACATAAATACAAAGGGAGAGAAGAAATTATTTTAATTGCAGTCATCTACCAAAAATTGCCTTTAATGTCATATCTCTGATGTCATTGACATTCCTCAGTACAGTGGCTTCTGGGATTTATGTTGGGGATGCATAAGCATCTAGTATTTTTGTGAGTGGTGACAAGGGAAGATCTAGGTACTTCTTTTTCTGTGATTATTGAAAGGATCATTAATGACTAGTTCACTATGAAAAGAAATATGAACCTACTCTGTTTCATCCTTTGCAAGTGCTGGAAAATTTGGTGGTGGTGATGGTGTCCCTATATAAGCAATTTTTCTCTTTATTCCATTTCATTGAAGAAGTCTACCACATACTTTCAACTCAATAATTTCATACCCTTAAAAAAAGGGTTGCTTTTCACTAAGGTCTCTAAGAAAGCAGAGACACTTTTCTTCTTTGTCACTTCTCTTGACAAAGAAGAAAAGTTGGTGACATGCTTGTGTGTCCCCCAGACCTATCAGAGCGTGTTGATAGTGACAGCTGGTAATTGAGCCTACCTGGGCTATTGCCACCTAGATCTGCTCTTTATGAACAGAGAAGGACCTGTGGGACATGTTGTGGTCAGAGACAGTCTTGGACACAGTGAGCATGAACTGAGTTTTCAGTTCTTGGTGAAATAGAGGATCAACAAAACCCTTGCCTTGGACTTCTGGAGAGTGGACTTTGACCTGCTAAAGTGAGTAGTTTAGAGAGTTCCTTGGGAAACAGTCCTCAAAAACAAAGGGGACCAGGAAGACTGGACACACTTTAAGAAGGAAATACTAAAGGTGCAGGAAACAAGTGTGCAGGAAAAAAATGTGCTTACAAACAAGCCAGCACAGAAGAAGAGACATCTGGCTGAATAGGGAGCTTTTGTTGCAACTCAGGGGAAAAAAGAGAGTTTGCAACCTTTGGCAGAAGGGATAGACTTATCAAGAAGAGTATAATGATGGCAGTAGATCATATAGAGACAAAACTGGAAAGGCAAAAGTTCAGCTCTAGGTGGCTATCACTGTAAAAAATAATAAAATTTATTTTTATAAATATCATTAAAAAAAAAAAAAAAAAAAAAAGGTGTTTTTAGAAGCATATTAACAACCAAAGAAGGGCCAAGGAAAACCTCCAGTCTCTATTGGACATTGTGTGGAATATTATCATGGAGGATGAGGAAGAGGGTGAGGTACTTAATGTCTTCGTCTCTAATAGAAAGACTGACCTGGGTGACAGGGAGCAGAATCCAGGAGGAAGTAGATAGTGACTTGCCACTTTGGCAATCGTGACTCTATAGGGCTGGATAAGACACACCCCAGGGTGCTCGCAGAGCTGGCAGAAGGGCTCACCAAACTACTCTCCATCATTTGTCATCAGTCCTGGTTAACTGGAGAGGTCCCAGATGAGTGGAGGTTGGCCAATGTGATGCTCACAAACTAGCAATGTGGGAAGGAGGATACAGGAAACTACAGGCTTGTCAGCCTGGTCTTGGTTATGGCACAGCCAGAGAAGGTTATGGCACATACTGTAAAACCAGGGGATCAGGCTCAGCCAGCAGGGGTTTAGGAAGGGTAGATCTTGCCTGACCAACTGATCTCATTTTTATGGCCATGTTGGATAGAGGGAAAGGCTGTGGTTTTTGTCTACCTGGGCTTCAGCAAAGCCTTCAATAGAGTTTCCCACAGATCCTCCTGGAAAAGCTGACAGCCCATGGTTTGGACAGATGCTCTCTTTGCTGTGTTAAAAACTGTCTGGATGGCTGGGCCCAGGTAATTTTATTACCAAGTCCCGGTTTTAATGATATTACCAAGAGGTTCATTGTTTTCATCTGTTGAAAAATTAACTACTTGCAAACTTCAGTTTTATTACCATATTAACCATGAGTATAAAGTAAAGTATTTGTAAGGTTTTGAAGAAAAAGCTTCATTGTGTTGAAAAAATATTAGAAAATCTTCAGGAATTTGAGCCTGCTGCCATATTGACCAAAAAATTATTTCTTAGGCTGAGTTAAGATTTGGTCATGATTTAACTGTGCTCAAGAGTAGCTGCCAGGAGGCATTGATTGCCACATACACAGGTGATGACAGCTGCTTGCTGTTAGCATTTTGAGAGAAGGTGGGGGCAGCCACTCGTTAGGAATCAAGAAGTGTCTAAATTGCCTTTTGATTTGGAATCATTAAGAAAGCCTCTGAGTATTGGCAAATTTGAATTTGAATAGTCTACAAAGTGTTTAGGGTGTAAAAAAAGCCTCTTAAAATTAGATTCTCCTTCATGAATGAACACTAACTATTAGAGTGTGCTTGAGAGCTTGATCATCAGCTTATACACCTGTGGAGAGGCAGCTAGATACTTCAGAGTGAACAAAAACCTTGGATTTATTTCAGATAACAGACACATGCACGTCCTCTTAGTTCTGACCATCTATTCCTTAAGCTTTGTGGTTTGTGTTTGAAGCTGATTTAGTGCTGCATTTTTTTACAGAAAATTGAATTAAAATATTAATTTTGTTTTGGGCTATGAAGAATCAGGAAAACCAAAATGAAGGGACATTTTTCTGCATGTCCAAGTTGATATACTTTTCAGACTAATTCCACTTGACTTTTGTAGGTTTCTCATTTTTGATGTTCCTCAGGCTCTTCAAAGAATAGTATCCTTTGTTAATAAAATCCTTTTTCTGTTCCCTAAAGAATCTGTGTTTTTTCCTGATATGCTTCCTGAAGGAAATTAATCTGGAGCACATCCTATTTTTTTTTTTCACTTTCCTTCTTCATGATATTGGCAATATTTAATACCTTTAACTTAAAGAAGTTATTTTACAGTTTCAATATTTTTTCTTCTCTTAGACCTTCCTTGACCCATGTTCTTCTCGTTGCCAGTTTGAGTTTGGCTTCAGCCTGCAGTCCCACTTCCTGTCCTGAGCACTGGACCATAGAGCAGTGGCTGGACTTCAGCAGTGTGGGTCTATGTAACTTGGTAAAACACTTTGCTCTGCAGGTTTTCATTCCAATACCCCTGGCCAAGTACTGAGTTTAGAACTCAGTGAACAAGGAGCTTGGCTGCAGTTTTGTGGTCTGGATCAGACTTCTTGCCAGTTGAAATTTATTCATATCTCAAGAGTGGAGATCTTCCTGGATTTATGCCAGAGATCTGTTCTTCCTGAGGTGAGACAATAGTAAAATGAAGGCTATATCAGGATTAAAAGTGATGGTTTTATCACTTAGTGGTTTCCCTGGCTAATTTCCACTCAAAAAAAATTGAGTTAGAAAGAAAGAAACATCTCCCCTTTTTCTCTACTGATGCCTGGCATCAGTACTTCTTAAAAAACTTCAGAAAATGTGTTGCAAAGCAGGGATAACGCTTTTCAACTTTTAGAGCTTGTCTTCCATCTTTTACAATTTCTTCTCTTTGAGGGCTATATGTGAGCTATCCTGTTACCCTTTGGAGATCACAGGCTTCTCTGGTGTCTCTTCAGGAAAGAAGGTAGTCAGATTAGAAAGGTTTGGAAGTATTAGGAGACATCATCTTCTAAGTCTTCTATCCTGGGAACTGGATAGAAAAAAGAGTCACTCTTTTCTGTAAAGAAAGCCTTCAGCACTAACCTCAGAATCTGAATCTAAACTAACACTAATGTTCTCAAGTGGGGAAAAATCCAAAGCTATATTTTCCCCTTGAGTTTTCTCTATGAAATACTTGTGGAACATTCCAGAAGTCGATGCAAAGAGACTTAACAGAAGAAAGATTCTTCATTCTTCAGGGAATGGGCAAAATATGGACAAGATGTTCACTCCAGAAATTGACTTTTTGGTATGAATTATTAGCCGTTTTTGAATAAGGTTTTCAGTCAAACAGAATTATATTTCATTTAGCAATGGCTTACACCCCTTAATGTTTATTAGCACTATTAAATTGTTTCTGCAGAGTTGCTGTGGAAACTAGACCTGAGACTTCTCATGTTATACTCTTAACTAAAATGTTATTATATTCTTGAAAGAACCGCCTTGTCAAGATTTTGTGTATGTTCATATATGTGCATGTTTCCCTTTAAAATCTTATCTGACTTCTGAGTAAGCCTGATTTGATCTCTGATGCTCCAGTTTCACAAGGCCCTATATCTTACATATGAACTTTAAAGGAGAAGTAATATTTCTCCTGTGAAACCTGGGAAAGATTTTTGTGGTTAAGCCACGTCTCCAATAGTTTGTTCCATGGTTAGCTGCTATGTATTGTTTTGACATTATTTTGAAAATTTTTTCTCGCTTCCAGACTAAAAATAGAAATGTAGATTCATTGACTATTATGAAACACAAAGAATCAAGTTCTGTCCTTAATTACACCCTTACAAATAATTCACTGAAGCCAGTTCAGTTAATTTGGGTATCTCCCAGATGTAAGAACCCTGTCTTCATCTCATTCTTTAGAAATACTTGCACTTTAACAGGCACCCACCATGATAGAAAAAAAAATAATTATTCATGTTTGAATGAGCACATAAAAACAAAGAGTGTTTCTGGTTTGTGTGTTCCAAGTGCAAATCAGTTTTCACTTTTTTTTTTTTTTTTTTTTTTTTTTAATGCTTTTCCAACATTGCAGTTTAACAAAGAGACCACAGGGATTACTTTTGCCAAAAAATTGAATTATAATCTTCTTTCCCTCATTCTGTTCCATCTTTGCTGATTCTTGACAATAATCCAACACCTTCCACAGTGCTACTCCATCAAAATTTAGACATCAAATTCAGCATTATTTTTCTTTTATTTTTCATCTTCTTTTGGTAAATTTCCATTTTATCTATCAGTAGAAACATTCTGCTGCATATTTCCATGTACTGTCTTTTTTTTTTCTTTTTTTTTTCCCCCAGAAGTAGAACTAAGCTTGCAGAAATTAGCTTCTATAGGCCATGTTCCACTGGTACAGCAAAAATATTTTAAAATTCTAACTGAAGATCAAAATGAATAGAACTATAGCATCACAGAATAATTTTGATTTGAAAGGACTTCTAGTAATTTTCTAGTTTCATCCCCTTCTCACAGCAGAACCACCTTAAATTTAGATTAATTTACTCAAGACCTTGTCCAGGAGAGTTGTGAATACATGCAAAGATGGAGATTTTACAAGGTTTTTTGGCAGCCTGTCCCATTGTGTTACCATCCTCATTGTGAAGATCTTTTCTGTATGATTGGCTGGAATACACCTTGCAGTAAGTTGTTACCATTGTCTTTTGACCTTCTTCTGGAGACCTGGCTCCATTTTCACTATAACTTCTTATTTTAGTTGATGATGGCAAATTCATACCCTTAGCTTTCTCCTCTTGGATCTACATGTACTGAACTCCCTGAGCCTCTTATTTGTTTTCTGTTTCAGCTTCCTAATCCTTCCTTGGTTGCCCTCCCTTCCAGTTTTTCAATATTTCTTATATATTTGGATGCAGTACTCCTGATGTAGTCCATTAAGGATTGAGCAGAATAATAATTTCTCTCTGATTGGGTTCTGCAAATGACTTTTCGACATGTTATCACTAGCTTCTGGAATGCTGGCTTGTAGCTTAGAAGTTCAGGATAGATTCCTGGTTATTTGAAACTCTCATTGTTCCAAAGAGTCCAAAATGACTAAGATAATTTACTGGAGATCTCTTGCAGTGATGAAGCCAATATATACTTTGGTATGTCAATAGCTGCTAAAGTTTGAGTCTATGACAGGCTCCCTAAAAATCAGTGTCAGACATATTTTGATGTTCTTTTTTTTGTTCATTTTTGGGTTAAATGTTTTCTAGTCAGTAGCATACATTTTTTTCATTCCAAGTTTCATGAAAAAAAATCTGTAATTAAAATTATTAAGATAGTCACTGAAACATTGTGTGCTGTCATAGCCATAACTGTACTGTTACGTACAGAAACACAAATATATCATAAAGTGCCATGAAACTCCTTCTTCTGTACAAGTGTAGTCACAATATAAGATTTTCAAAATAAAAATGACAACAAGTAGAAGTAGGAATGTTACAGTTTTTCACATCACTTTAACCAGACCTCTTTAGCTTACTATTTATTGCATTCTGACGTATTAAGACTCAGGGACTAGAATCATCTCTCCCAAAGGATAATTCTTTTCAATAAGGTACTCAAAATGTTACATTGTTAAAGTCAGAAAGTCATCTTTGTATCAGTGTTATCTAGCTAAAAGTAGAACTCTTATAATTTTCATACTTAAATCTTCATAACAAAGGCTTCTGGAGGATACACAGTAGTGCTTTCTACTTTAATCAATGGAAACTTAGGATAAAAAAGATCATCTGACTTACTATTTAATAATTTTTCTACAGAGGGCTAATATAAGGAAATGGGAAGGTTTTCTGGAAGCTTGCCAGTGTTCAACAGCCTGGCCTAGCTTTGATTCTGGTGAAAAATATATTTCAATTTCAAACTGATTTAATTTTGAATCTAGAACCAGTATCTCAATCACTAAATAGTTGAAATTGTCTATGACTATTGTGTCACTGGCATACTGTTCATCTTTCAGAAACAATTTTTCTACTATAGTATCATCCACATATGCATTACAGTTCTGATCTCCAGGACCCAATTCTGCTGTTTCTGGCAGAAGTATTCCAGGCAAATTCGAAAGGAAGGACTCATAGGCATTTCATGCTAATGGGTTGTTCCTTATTCACTCTCCAAACACAAGTATTTTATTCTGGATTCACTATCATGTTTTCATAATTAGTGTAATTTCAAAATGAGCAGATATGATTTCTTGGAAATTTCCAACATCTTTCCAATGTACTTTCTAGGCTCCTCTCCTGTAAACATTTGTAATGACTTCAATTATTTTCTTCCTGTCAGTTTGAATATACTAAAGTATATGAAAGAAAAACAAAAGTGATGAGGTGGTGTTAACATTCAAATCTGAAAATATCCTCTTCAATAAGAAAACTTACTGTTTGGGCAATGGAATGCTGTTTCAATATCTCTTGGTTTTATCACCTATAATGCCTCATTAATTATTTAATTGTACTCACTTTCTAAATTAGAAACAATCTAAAACATTTAGATCACTAGTATATTATTAAAGTAATTAGCAGGCAAAGTGGCAAGTTGCTCACCAAAGCATACACTTAACAATTCTAGTTGTCCTCAGCCTGTGAGAAAAATACTGAATAGGTGAATTTCTTTCAGAATAGAAGAAAGAAAAACTTGCAAAACCCTGGGCAGCCAGTACTCCCACTATATATCACATTTCAAAGGCTTCAGCTATTTGTTTAGTTCAGATATGGAGGATTTCTGTCTATTTCCACCTTTCCTTATTTCGAGCAATTCTAAAGTAGCTGGTAGAATAGCAGTCTAATTCTTTATGTTTGTTTGTGAAGATCATATATTGTGTCTAGAAGTTAAAGTCATTGTTATTCTGGTTGCAGCTGGGATCTCTGCATAAAGAATAATGAATATTTTAACCTGTCATAAACAAGCTGGATAATAAGATATACAAGTAATAAGTAAAGTAATGACTCTAATTTGGCCTATGGATGAACCTGAGAACTGAACTCTCGTTGGGTTGTGGTAATCTGAGTGGAAAAAAAATGGCTTTAGAGATAAAGTGTGAAATAAGTGCTTTCACCTTGTATTTCTGATTCATTAACACTGGACATATATACCTAAACTGATTAAAGTGTATTTACTAATAAAAAGTTGAGGGGTTATTTCTGGTATTTTTTCAAATTCGTGTTTGCTTGCTTGTATTTGAAATTTGAAAATTTGTTGTAAAGAGAGGTGGAGCCTTTAGAAGCTGATGTGTTCACAGTATACTTTTCCACAAGGGTAGAGGGAATAGAAAAATTATTACTGAATTTTCAGTGTTACTCCATTTTGCAGCAACTTGAAAAATTTTTGTAGAACACTATGGTAACATCATTCCCCTGTGTTTATCAGACCTGCATTGAGAGGTTCTTTGTTACAACAACAGAGAGAAACATTGGAAATACTTCTGTGACTTAGCTGTAGGCATCAGTAGGTTCTGATACAGCCTCAAAAGGACATGCTGAGAGAATCCCACCACAAAATAAGGTAAATCTCAACAGTATCAACATCAACCTGGAAGCTGTATAACTCTCTTCAGTTCCAGGTCCTCAGCTGACTAAGCTTAAAGTTCTTTTTCTTCCCCCTAAACTGGAAAATCTACAATGAAAATGTTGCAATAAATCTACATCAAATATCAAGCACTCAGGTATGCAATAGCTTCCTGAGACAGAAAAGACTTTGATCCAAAACCATTTCCTGCTACAGGCTGATAGGTTTCAAACATTTCCTGATTTCCAGAAAACCGTCCTTGCCACTCACTTAATAGGCCAACAGAGGAATAGGTCATCCAAGGACCAAGGTAAAATTTGTCTACCTTTCTCATGAGCCTAACTTTTAAAAGAACCAAATCTTCTTACCTTAAATTAAACATTTTGACATTTTTAGTCAGAATTTTTCACTAGATTTGTGAAAAATTCCAAGCCAACTTTTTGACAAATAACTCATTCACCAAATAAAATACATTCAGGTACATTAGAAAACGTAGTTCAGGACTGATGTAATTCAGAGCTGTTACACAGACATCAGCAGAGTTATATTCAATTTCTCCAATGTAAATTTAGTGCTGTGACTTCATATTATGACATTACTGTAAGTGCAAAGATCTTACAAGGAGTAATTCTGTGTTTTTCCATGGATTCAAATTAGTTATTTATCTACTTTTTAGCAAAAGCATTAAATTGCCCTTCATAAATCATAACTCACTGCACATAAACAAAAATGAAAAAGGGGATTTCTGCACATGTGGAGTTATCTCACATGTAATGAATGTGATAAGAACAGAACTATAAAGAAAAATAAAAATCCACTCCTATAAACCCTCCAAGCCAGTACTACAGTACTTTTAATAAGTATTTCAACATAGACATTTAAAATATACCGAACTTTTCTTTCTTCCTGTATGTACACAAAAATTAGCATGTATATGCAGCCCATTAGGCCTAAAATATTTAATATTTTTTAAAATAAAGCAAATATGTTAAGCTGCTTCAATTTTTGTATTCACATGAAAGAGTTTCTATTTGTTTGTAATCTGCTTGAAATACTTAATGGAATAGTTTGCTCTAGAGAGTGATAGAAAATAGTAGCTATGTTCCTATTATCTGGTCATAATAAAAATAAAAACATTTACTTGTTTATCTTCCACTTTATGTAAATATATACAAATACTGCAGCTTGAGACAGCAATGAAGACAAAGTAGAATTATATCACTGTTCTTTATGGAAATACCTTATTTTCAACACTTGTTAACATTCTTAGCTGACTTCACAAAAAGACTGAATCAAAGTTAAGGCCCTCTTCTTGTAAAAATAGGTGTATTTATTTAACTATATACTCTGAGTGAATTCTTTAAATTCCTTCTGCAGATATTCAGTGGAATCTCAAAAATACTGAGGACAAGCCAGAAAGCTGGCAAAAGCAAACAATTGACATAGAAAACTGATGCATCTACTGGCAATGTATGACCAGTAACAGAGAAGATGTTAAGTCACTCATAAAAAGCTATCAAAACCCAGTGAAATGCAAAAAGAAATGAAAGAGAAAATTACTCATAAGGCTTAAAAGGAGCAAATGTTCTGTAATTTTTTCCACTTTCACGAAAAAAAAGCAGATTGATGTACCATACAAAAATTATTTTGGTATAGAGTTTGTTAGAGTTTTGGATTTCTTAATAATGTTTATTTAAAAACTTGAAAAATCCTAAGTTTAAAATTTTAGACTCTTACAGCATTTAAAAAGTTAAGCACCCTAACAATATCTCTGAATTAAGGAATTGGACAGGATCTCATATATATCTCATTTTTATAGAAATCTTAGTGTACTGGAAAACATTTAGAATTTGTAGCTAGAGAAAACTGATGTAGCAAAAGTTGTACAAGATTACTGAAGATGTTAGATACATTCTGTGCCACCAAAGAACATGACTCTCTTAGTACCTTGCAGTAATAAGAATTATTTAGTGTTCTGTAAAACCTACACATTAAAAGTCAAAAGATGGGTTTCTCAAAAATATAGAAAATATTCTTCCTTTTCTTCCCACTTGCGCTCCACCAGCTTAATAATTCAGGGGTTTATTTGTTTATCACTGATATTGATTCAGAGTAAATGTGTGTGCATATTGATATGGAATGCCAAGAGTAGAGATAGGAACTTTTGCATAATTAATAAGAATGTCTGTAGTGTTTCAGAAAGAGGCTGTCAACCATGTTATTTTATTTCAGTGGTCACTGGATCAAAAACAAAAAGAGCAACCACCAATGAGCTGGAAGAAAACTAATAAAAATAGTCCACAAGCAGACATCTAAGTTAGTATGAGAAGCATGGTGTATGTTCTGCTACTACCTTTCTATTTATCCAATATGATATTTTTTTAAAAATAGTCCTGTTAAAAACCTAACACTCAGTCAATACTGGTAATGTGCTGAGGAATAGACTTCTGTGTGATGTTTGAATTGGTTCCTCAGTGTAATGGGGGAGGGGAAAAAAAACCACTCACAAAATCAATGCAATCACAAAATACAATAATCCTTGTATTAAAGGGATTAAAATTCAGCTAACCAATAGACCACAAAATGTAACGCATAAATGAAGACTCATCTTCCTGTTGAGGTTGATTCTAGTTCAAATATTCAGAAATCTGTCCTCACCACATTGATCTTCAATACCTTTGTAAATGAACTGGAATAAAATATGGAAGCATTGATTGTAAAATGTGCAGATAATACAAAAACTGGTGGAGAGAGAAGTTACAATGGTCATAGGTCAGTTATAAAACAGGCAGATCTGATTCATACAGTGAAGTTGGCTCATTTGATCAACATGAAGCTGAAGATTGCCACTTGCGAGGTCAGACAACGTACAAAGAAAAAATTCTGTGATTACTAGATGAGAGATTATATCATATAGTGCGTTACACTAGTACAGCCTGCTACAAATAATCAAATAAACATGAGCTTTTTCAGTCCATACATCCAAAAAGAGTCTTCCTAGATGTATAGACAATTACCATACAGACTACGGCCATGGTATGAGGTCTTCACCATAGAGAATAATACTGGCAACTCTGCTTGAAAAGGGACATTAAGACATCAGAAAGGATTTTAGAAAAAGCCATAGAAAACTTTCAGAATAGAAAATTTGTCTATTGAAAGACAGCTGAGACACTCCATGTGCTACATTTATTTAAAAGTTTGAGAAGAGTCTTCATTATCATCAATGTGTCTGCGTACATACAAGTTTTCTTACAGTGAATGCCCTTGCATTTTATCAGGACAAGCCACAGAATCCTAATTACTGGATTAAAAAGTGGGGAAATTAATAGTGGGCAAATCTTTAAATTCAATTATGATTTTTTAAATGCAATTATTTTTTGTTTTATTTGTAATTTACCATTTGAGCAATATTGTTCCAATATAGTGAATTTTTATCACCTGAAATTCTGGTATCAAATTACCACCTTCCTGAAATATTTTGTGATTAAACACAAGTTACAGGGATGTTGAATAGCTGATTGAACAGAAAATTTTGTTAGAAAATCAGATTACTATAATTCTCCCCTCAGGTTTTTAAATATTTTTAACTACTTGGAGTTTTATGCAGGTTTTTCTTCCATTTTGGAGCCAGTCTCATGTACTGATGCAACAGCCATGGGATGCTGTGGCTTCCCAATATGTTGCCAAACACAGGACACAGGCATTTATTATGAAATGACTGATAGATGGAGAGAAACACAAGGCATGCTCAGGAGGGCTGACACTCATTCCTTTTCTCTTTACTGCATTTGCATACACAGCCAATTAAACTCTAAAAATATCAATGCTTTTGAGACGTAAATATTTTTAAAAGACTAATTTGGTTACTTCACTGATGTTTATACTTACCATCTATCACACACTAAATGAGAAGTGTTCTCTGGAACAGAAGAAAGGACTTTCATTTGGAAAGGACCATCTAGTCCAACTGCCTGGCTGCTCCAGGGCTGAACAAAAGTTAAAGAACAATATTAAATGTATTGTCCAAATATCTCCTAAACACTGACAGGCTTTCAGCACCAACCACCTCTCCAGGAAGCCTATTCCACTGTTTTATGACCCTCTTGGCAAAGAAACAGTTTCTAATGTACAGACTAACCTCATCACAACTTTGCAAAATTTCCAGCCATCCTGTTGCTGAATGCCAGGGAGAAGAGTTCCGTATCTCCCTCTCCAGGTCCCCCCTAAGGAAGCTGTACAGAGCAGTGAGGTCACCCTGAGCCTCCTTCTCTCCAAACCAGACAAACCCAGAGCCCTCAGCCGCTCCTCACAGGATGTGCCTTCCAGCCCTTCCACCAGCTCTGCTGTCCTCCTCTGCAGCATTCAAGGACCTTCTCAGCCTGTGGGCCCAGCACAGCACACAGGATTCAGGGCGAAGCTATACCACAGCTGAACTTGAAGGAATGTACATCCCATGGTTAATCAGTATAAGGCAAAAAGCCTCATTGGATATTTCTGCTCTTTCATATTTCCTAATGACCTTCAACACATAGTGGTCAGATGGTCAAATGGCTTTGTTGGACTCTCTCTTGCTATTAACACATCTAAAAAAGCATTTTTTCTTGTCTGACAAAACACTGGCCTGTTTCAACTCCACCTGACCTTTGGCCTTTTTTTTGCCATCTGCCTGGATATGTGAACCACATCTCTAATCTTTCTGCAATGCCAAAATTTTTCCATAGATCATAAAATTTCCTTTTCCCGTTGAGTCCCAAGAGGACCTGTCCAGCCAAGTTAATTTTCTTCCACTCCTTGACTTACAACAAAATGGGGTTCTGAATCACAGAAGTCTAGAATAGTGAAGGTTGGAAAACATTCTTAAGATCAACAGTTTACCTAATACCATAATGTTCATGACTAAAACATGCCTCTCAAATCCACATGAATTTTGAACATTTCCAAGGATGGTGATTCCACCATTTACTGGGCAGCTTGTTCCAATCCTTTGGATGGGCCTGAGCATCCTTTCGGCAAAGAAATTCCTCCTTCCAATACCTAATCTACACTTCCCTTGGTGCAACTTGAGCACCCATATCTCCAGGCTAAAGAACCACAGCTCCCTCAGGTAATCCCCATCAGGCTTGTTCTCCAGACCCTTCACCTGCTCTGTTGCCCTTCTCTGGACATGCTCCAGCATCTCAATGTCTTTCTTGTCATGAGGAGCTTGGAACTGAAACCGGATTTGAGGTGTGGTCTCACCAGTATGGAGGGACAACCGCTTTCCTAGTCCTGCTGGCCACACTATTGCTGATACAGACCAGGATGCCATTGGTTTTCTTGGCCACCTGGGTGTTGTGAGATAGGGATTCGTACGGAAGCTCACGAGATGTACGGGCAGTTAAAGACCCCGCCTCTCCACCTGTTACACGCGTTATGATTACAGCGCAGTCTCTGCAGCTGTGATGTCAGCACGCTGTGTGCATATAAGAGCTGTGCGCGCGATTAATAAACGCATTTCGCAGTCCACTGTATCAGTGCTTGCTAGCGACTTGCCCACCGAGTCTTGTGTAGTAAGTAGACCGCCGTGTTCCTTCTGGACTGGGTCCCGCTGCACCCCAAACCGCAACATAATGGTGCCGAAACCCAGGAAAGGGGTGACTCAGCGCTGCCGACGCTCGACCGCTCCCCCACACACGAGTTCAAGCGGTGAGCCGTCGGGTCTCACACCAGACGGAGAGGAATGGCTAGAGTGGCAGGACCGACTCTAGCGTAGCGGGGACGCCCGCAGTACCGCCCAAAAGATGGACGCATTAGAGTGGTTGTAAGTGAACTTTATAATCAGTAGAAAATTGGCTGTAAAGTCAAATATTTCGAGTGTGTAGTCATCCAGCTGATAAAATCAAGTAATTGATAGTCCCATTAATATTCTTTATAAAGAATGTCGAGACAAGTGCACAGAGGCACTCACGCATAACGTTTTAGTCACAGGGTCGGGGAAAGTACTAAAAAACGAAAAAAAAAAAAAAAAGAAAAAAGTAACCGAAGAACAAACGCGTGGTGAGCTGCTCAGGCGTGCCTCCGAGTCACGCCAAAAATCAGGGTCAGAGCAGCGACACAGATGCCACTTAAAAATTTTTCCGTGGTATCCAGTTTGCGTCGAGAAAGCGGCGAGGGTCTTTCAGGTTCGTCGCGGTCCCTCGCCTTCACACACGCGCTGCCATTTACCGCGGAGTCAGCACCCGTTCCAGACGCGCGGACCGCTCGCGCACCCGCCATGGCGCCGACCGATCAGCCCATGCCAGCAGCTGAACACGTTCAGCCACACAAAGACAGTCAAATTCACGATTTCAGTAATAGCAACAGTTGTAAAATCCCAAATTCAGTTCACGCAAAACCGCCGCCATACGCGCCTCAAGATGGCACCCGGGAGGGAAAAGAAGGGAAGTACGAAAATCAAATTCCCGCCACACGCACGCGCGGTGGGACACTCGGGGAGAGCGGGGCAGGGATCACGAGCAGTGACGGGGAGGAGAGCTCACAGCCGGAGCTTGAGACACGCCCACAACTCAAGCCGAGTGCATGCCCAAAAGAGTTCATTAGTTACAGCAACAAACCCCTGGAGGGCAAGCGCAGACACAAACGCGAACGCAGACAAGAGAGAGACAGAACAGCCCACAAAAAAAACAAAAACTGAGCCAAGCACAGAAGCTTCAACAGACGATAGTATACACTCAATATACACAGATTACCTTTCCTTGCACATTTCAAAGAACGCAAAAAGACAAAATCACATCGCCTGCAGTCACCAAAATCCTTCATGTACCTTATAATAAACCTGTTCATGCAGCCCAACTAATCACACTCCTGAGTCTCTTTTAGCAAGTTTGCCAGACCGACATATGCCAACTCAAACCTTGCTTCACCTACCTGTCTGCATGCTTCTAATCTTAAACCAGTTTATCAATCAGAGCAACACTGAGACAGACAAGCTGCCAAGCCCTTCGAAAATCCACGTCAGCAAGACCAGTTATCATTGCTGTCCTCGTTCTTATGTTCAGTCCCTACCTCCTCAATAAACTAACCCAGTTTGTCATAACCCATTTAAATTCAGTCAATGTTGTGTTCTTAAAGCACAGACAGTTAGTTAAAGTAACGTGTTGTAACCAAAAGTTACACTTTATTTACTAACCAGTTTAGTTTTTACTAACCAAAGTTCAATCAGTTGTAAAAATTTTTTGTTCATGGAGAGGGGGGATATGTTGTGAGATAGGGATCCGTACGGAAGCTCACGAGATGTACGGGCAGTTAAAGACCCCGCCTCTCCACCTGTTACACGCGTTATGATTACAGCGCAGTCTCTGCAGCTGTGCTGTCAGCACACTGCGTGCATATAAGAGCTGTGCGCGCAATTAATAAACGCATTTCGCAGTCCACTGTATCAGTGCTTGCTAGCGACTTACCCACCGAGTCTTGTGTAGTAGACCGCCGTGTTCCTTCCGGACTGGGTCCTGCTGCACCCCCGAACCGCAACACCTGGGCATGGGCTGTTCAGTTACTGTTGATCAGCACCCCAAGGCCCTTTCCTATTGGACAGCTCTCCAGTCTGAGTGCCCCAAGTCTGCAGCAGTGAATGAGGTCGTTGTGACTCAAAGGCAGGACCCAACACTTTACCTTAAAAATCTCATACTGTTGGCTTCAGTTCATCTATGCAGTCTATCCACACCCCTCTATAGAGCCTTCCTGCCCTCCAGGAGATCAACTCTCCCACTTCACTCAGTGTTTAAAAATTGACTGAGAGAAAACTTAGTCAACCCATCATCCAAGTTGTTGATAAAGATCTAAATAGGACTGGCCCCAGCACTGAGCCCTGGGGAACCCCACTGTTGACTGGCCACCGGTTGGATGTAGCTCCATTCACCAACACTCAGTGTAGGCCCTGCACTACAGACAGCTTTCTATCCAGCTAGGAGCACACCTGTCTAAACCACGAGAAGACAGTGCCTCCAGGAGAATATTTGGAGGACAGAGTCAAAGGCTTTGGTTCAGCCCAGGCAGACACTAACAGTCTTCTTCTCATCTGGTAGGCAGGTCACCTTGTCACAGAAGGAGATCAGGTTGATCAAGCAGAACTGGGCTTTCACAA
Source organism: Phylloscopus collybita (assembly GCA_027886175.1). Lineage (NCBI taxonomy): Eukaryota > Metazoa > Chordata > Aves > Passeriformes > Phylloscopidae > Phylloscopus > Phylloscopus collybita. The sequence goes on from JAJNNQ010000029.1 coordinate 6,046,972, forward strand.
ACCCCTTCTGGCTGGGCCTGATCCTCAGGCTGCCTGCACTTGCTATAACGACCTGATTGTGATCTGCTCCATGACCTTTCCTGATACCGAGGTCCGATTTACAGGCATGTAAATCTGTTCCCTGGATCCATCTCACAAATCTCTCTTGTAGACAGGAGTCACATTTGCCAAATTCCAGCCAACTGGAGTCTTGCAGTTATCCAAGACAGCTGATAAATGACAAAAAGTATCTTGTTAAATATTTTCACCAGCTCTGTCAGTACCATTGGATGGATCATGTTCAACCTTTTAAACTTTGTATGTCTAAGAGGTGTAGCAGGTCACTGACCATTTCCTCTTGGATTGTGGGGATTTACTTCTGCTACCCATCCTTGTTTTCCAGCTCAGGGGCCTTAGCACCCTGAGGATAATGTACATTTTCCTTAAAGACTGAGGGAAAGAAGGCATTAAGTGCACCAGCCTTTTCCTCATTCTTTGTCACAGTGATTCCCTCTGAATCCAGTAAAGGATGGAGATTTTCCTTAAGCCTCCTTTGTTTGTTGTGGTACTCCCTCCCAAATTTCCTGCCCCTTCTTCCAAAGGTGATCCTCTCTCTGTATTTTGCTCTGAGTTCCAGCCAAAACTCTCTGTTTGATCAGGCTGGTTGTCTTCCCTACAATCTTGTCTTTCAGCACATGGGAACACATGCTCAGCTTCGGGATATTTTTTTTCCAGTGGAATCTGCTGTCAACTATATTAAAAAGATTTGAGGTTTCATAGAAGAAGCTTGAAATAAAACCCAACCTTTTTGTCCTAGGTTACAATGTAAAATTGTGCCCAAGGTATGTATTCTATCCCCAGGAGCCATTGGAGCCAAGGTGGGGCAGTGTTTTCCTTATCTTCTGTTAACAAGCCTAACAATGCCTTGCCACTTGACTCATAGATAACTTCCTCTGGGAGTTATCTCTGTTTAATGGGCCATCAAGGACCCACTGCATGACTCATAGAATGAGATCACCCCATTGTGAGATGCTCTGCACAGGGGGAGGAGCCAAGCATTCCCACCTGGATATAATCCAGGGTTTGAGACATCACAAGCAGCTTTTATCCACTAGTCTCCCAGAAGAGACAAGAGCTACAAGATGGAATCGCTGCTTTGACAAGAACATCTCATCTGGTTCCACTGGATTCCTGGAAGAAGACTGGACCCTTTTCTCTCAAGATCATCTCTACTCCAACAGAACCACATCTGCATTCCATGAGGACTTACTTTTAGACTGCTTCAAACACCTTAACCAACAGGGTGTCAAGTTGTATTGTTCCATTTATTTTATTTTACCTTTTTTTCCTCTCTTCTCCTATTAAATTGTATCTCTCACTGGGAGTCTCACTGGTTTTGCTTTCAAACCAGCACATTCTTTGGCGTCCAATGTGGGGCACAAGCTACTGAGAAAAGTCAGAATTACAATTTTGTATTGGGGAAAAAAACACCTGTTCGCTATGATGCTCGGCATGCTTACATGTGTCTTGTACCTAGCTCTCTATATCTTTCCGCACATGGGGCACTATCTGCAGATCTTAATACTTTGGTGTAAACCAGGGTACAGCACTAAAATTGCTTTATTGGTCTACTATGTCTATTGCATGATAACCTGCGAGGCAATGAGCATAATTTGGAGTATGTACTCAATTTTGCTTGCTTGTCCCGGTCTAAGATATTTTGTTTGGGGCCTCAACAATCTCACCCAGCCGCTGTGGGGAGGGGTAAAGAATAATTTTTTCCAGTCTTTCAGGCCTGATACATCAGTTTTTGAAAATACTGAGCTCTCTCTGGATACCAAGGACAGCATAATGCTGTTGTTAGTGATGCTTTGTCTTCTCTGCACAGCCTGCACCATGCTTAGAAGCAAAACACCACATGATGTACATGATGCAGTGCAGTGTCTTCTTGAGGCAGAAGAGAGAAGAAAGCAACAGTGTCCGAGTCTACGCAGACTGCCACAGAAGAGAAAGAAGCACCAAGCAAAGCCACAGCGTCTGTGTCTGTGCAAGTTGTCACAGAGGAGAAAGAAGCCAAAAATTCCAGCATTTCCACACAAACCATCACTGAACTAGAACAGCCTAAACCGGTAGCAGTTGCTCCTGTTCAGAAGAAGAAAGCAAAGAGCAAGTCAGTCCGCATAGTGACTGACGAGGATGCAGCAGGACCTTCGCATCCAGCAGAAGAGACAGAGCCAGAGATCATCACTTGCTCTCTGTCCCTGGGTGAGCTACGTGACCTGCGGAGGGAATTCACCCGCCAGACAAATGAATCTGTCCTGACCTGGCTGCTCCGCATCTGGGACGCTGCAGCCAATGACACCATTCTGGATGGAAGTGAGGCCAGGCAACTGGGATCTCTGTCCCGGGATGTGGTCATTGACCAGGGGATCGGGAGAACCCAAGAAACTCTCAGCCTCTGGCAACGGCTGCTAACAAGTGTGAGGAACAGATACCTTTGTAAAGAAGATCTCCAGGTGCACCAAAGAAAGTAGAGCACAATAGAATAAGGTATCTGATGCCTGAGAGAATTAGCCGTGCCAGAGATCATTTTCTCAGAAGACGAGAGATTTCCTAAAAGCCCAGATGAAGTTCAGTGCACATCGCAGATGTGGTTGAGATTCGCACGGCTTGGACCAGAGATGTACTCCCGTTACCTGGCAACGCTGCAATGGAGGGCAGGTGAGGACAGGGTGGGCGTTTTTGTCAACAAACTAAGAATTTATGAGGACACTGTCACCGCCCCATTTCGTACCCATGTCTCATCCATGGAAACAAAGCTGGCTGAGCAAGTTCGAAGCTTGAAGAGGGCCATCAGAAACTGAAAAAAGAACTTAAGGAGGAAATTTACCACGTCCTGCCAGAACCAACAAGAGTCTCTGCCATTAGGAGCAGGCGTTCCCCAGCCAGGGAGAGAACATACACTCCACGAGGTAACCTCTGGTCTTTTCTTCGGGAGCATGGAGAAGACATGAGGAAGTGGGATGGCAAACCTACCTCCGCCTTAGCAGCCCGGGTACCTGAACTGAAAAGAGGGACACCTACCACGAGGAGCTCATCTAGAGTCAAGGCTCCTCCAGTCTCTCAAGCACAAAACTCCAGACAGAATAGGAATGATGATATGACTGATCCTCTCGGAGGAACCTCAAGAACATATTCACAGGAAGAGAGTAGCGTGTACCATGACCAAGAATAGGAGGGCCCTGCCTCTAGCCAGGTAGAAGAAAGGGACAATTGGATCTATTGGACTGTGTGGATCCAATGGCCTGGCACATCTGACCCACAAGAGTATACGGCTTTGATTGACACTGGCTCTCAATGTACCCTGATGCCATCAAGGTACGTAGGAACAGAATCTGTTTCTATTTCTGGAGTGACAGGAGGGTCCCAGCAGCTGACTGTAGTGGAAGCCAAAGTGAGTTTAACTGGGAACGGGTGGCAAAAACACCCTATTGTGACTGGCCCAGAGGCCCTGTGCATCCTTGGCATTGACTATCTCAGAAATAGATATTTCAAAGACCCAAAAGAATATCGCTGGGCTTTTGAGATAGCTGCTGTAGAGACGGAAGACTCTGAATCAGACAACTGAATACCTTGCCTGGTCTCTCAGATGACCCCTTTGCTGTGGGACTGCTGAGAGTTGAAGAACAGCAAGTACCAATTGCCACAGCAACAGTGCACTGTCGGCAATACCGCACTGACAGAGACTCTGTGATTCCTATCCATGAGATGATTTGTAAACTGGAGAGCCAAGGGGTGGCCAGCAAGGCTCGTTCACCCTTCAACAGCCCCATCTGGCCTGTGCGTAAGCCCAGTGGGGAATGGAGACTGACTGTAGATTACCGTGGTCTGAATGAGGTCACGCCACCACTGAGTGCTGCTGTGCCAGACATGTTGGAGCTGCAGTATGAGCTGGAGTCCAAGGCAGCAAAGTGGTATGTGACCATCGATATTGCCAATTCCTTTTTCTCCATTCCTTTGGCAGCAGAGTGCAAGCCCCAGTTTGCTTTCACCTGGAGAGGCGTGCAGTATACCTGGAACTGACTGCCCCAGGGGTAGAAGCACAGTCCCACAATCTGCCATGGACTAATCCAGACTGCATTAGAAAAAGGCAAGGCTCCTGAACACCTCCAGTATATTGATAACATTATTGTGTAGGAGAACACAGAAGTAGAAGTTTTCAAGAAAAGAGAGAAGATTATCCAGATTCTACTGAAAGCTAGTTTTGCCATTAAGCGAAGTAAAGTTAAGGGACCGGCTCAAGAAATCCAGTTCCTGGGAGTCAAGTGGCAAGATGGACGTTGCCAGATACCCACAGAAGTAATCAACAAGATCACCGCAATGTCTCCACCAACCAGCAAGAAGGAAACACAAGCTTTTCTAAGTGCCATAGGCTTTTGGAAAATGCACATTCCTGAGTATAGCCAGATTGTGAGTCCTCTCTCCCTGGTTACCAGCAAGAAGAACGATTTCCACTGGGGCCCATACAGCAACACGCCTTTGCCCAGATCAAACAGGAGATCGCTCATGCGGTAGGCCTTGGCCCAGTAAGGACAGGACCAGATGTGAAGAATGTGCTCTACTCAGCAGCCGGGAGCCATGGTCTGTCCTGGAGCCTTTGGCAGAAGGTGCCTGGTGAGACTCGGGGTCAACCACTGGGATTCTGGAGTCAAAGCTACAGAGGGTCCGAAGCCAACTACACTCCCACAGAGAAGGAAATCTTGGCCGCCTATGAAGAAGTTCAAGCCACTTCAGAAGTAATTGGCACTGAAACGCAGCTGCTTCTGACACCCTGACTGCCAGTGCTGGGGTGGATGTTCAAGGGAAAGGTTCCTTCCACACATCATGCCACCGACACTACTTAAAGCAAATAAATTGCCCTCATTACACAGCGTGCCCGCCCGTATTAGAAACCCAAATCGCCCTGAGATTCTAGAAGTTATAACGAACTAGCCTGAAAGTGAGACTTTTAGATTATCCTCTGAAGAAGAAGAGGAGCAAGTGACACATGCTGAGGAGGCCCCACCATATAACAAGCTACCGGAGACTGAAAAACGATATGCCCTCTTCACTGATGGTTCCTGCCGAATTATAGGCACTGACCGGAAATGGAAAGCTGCAGGATGGAGCCCCACACGACGAGTTGCGCAAGCTACCGAGGGACAAGGTGGATCGAGTCAGATGGCAGAGCTTAAAGCTGTCCAGCTGGCTTTGGATATTGCTGAACGGGAGAAGCGGCCGAGGCTCTATCTCTACACCGACTCATGGATGGTAGCTAATGCCCTGTGGGGATGGCTGAATCGCTGGGAAAAGGCCAACTGGCAGTGCAGAGGGAAACCCATCTGGGCTGCTGAGATTTGGCAAGACATTGCCACCCGAGTAGAGAAGCTAACCGTGAAGGTTTGACACGTGGATGCGCATGTACCCAAGAGTCAAGCTAATGAGGAGCATCGCAACAAAAAGCAAGTAGACAAAGCTGCCAAGGTGAAAGTATCACAGGTAGATCTAGACTGGCAGCACAAGAGAGAATTATTCCTAGCTCGTTGGGCCCATGATGCCTCTGGTCATCAAGGAAGAGATGCAACATACCAATGGGCCCGTGACCGAGGGGTGGACCTTACTATGGACAGCATCTCACAGGTCATCCATGACTGTGAGACCTGCGCTGCAATCAAAGAAGCCAAGTGGGTGAAGCCTCTGTAGTATGGTAAATGATAACTGAAGTACAAGTATGGGAAGCCTGGCAAATTGACTACATCACCCTGCCCCAGACCCGCCAAGGCAAGCGCTACGTGCTGACCATGGTAGAAGCAACCACAGGATGGCTGGAGACCTATCCTGTGCCTCATGCCACTGCCCAGAACAGCATCCTGGGCCTTGAAAAGCAAGTCCTGTGGAGACACGGCACCCCGGAGAGAATCAAGTCAGACAACGAGACACATTTCAAGAATGGCCTTATAAACACCTAGGCCAAAGAACATGGTATTAAATAGATATACCACATCCCTTACCATGCACCAGCCGCCGGGAAAGTTGAACGGTGCAATGGACTATTAAAGACTACCCTGAAGGCACTTGGCGGAGGAACCTTCAAGAATTAAGACATAAACTTAGCCAAAGCCACCTGGATGGTAAACACCTGAGGCTCCATCAGTCAAGCTAGTCCTGCCCAGTCTGAACCCTTGCACACAGTGGATGGAGATAAAGTCCCTGTGGTACACATGAAAGGGATTTTAAGAAAGACTGTTTAGATTAATCCCACCTCAGGCAAAGGCAGACCCCATCTGTGGGACTGTTTTTGCTCAAAGACCTGGTTATACTTGGTAAGTAATGCAAAGAGATGGAGAAACCCGTTGTGTACCACAAGGAGACTTAATTTTGAGTGAGAACTAAAATTAGTGTGTAGGGCTTCATTCTGTGTATATATGTATGTATATGTATGTATGTATCTGTATGATGGTGATAGAATAAGGAGTGGATTATGTCCTAGGTAACAATGTAAAATTGTGCCCAAGGTATGTATTTTATCCCCAGGAGCTGTTAGAGCCAAGGTGGAGCAGTGTTTTCCTTATCTTCTGTTAACAAGCCTAACAATGCCTTGCCACATGACTCATAGGTAACTTCCTCTGGGAGTTATCTCTGTTTAATGGGCCATCAAGGACCCACTGCATGACTTATAGAATGAGATCATCCCATTGTGAGATGCTCTGCCCAGGGGGAGGAGCCAAGCCTTCCCACCTGGATATAATCCAGGGTTTGAGACATCACAGAGAGCTTTTATCCACTAGACTCCCAGAAGAGACAAGAGCTACCAGATGGAATCGCTGCTTTGACAAGAACATCTCATCTGGTTCCACTGGATTCCTGGAGGAAGACTAGACCCTTCTCACCATCACTAGACCCTTCTCTCTCAAAATTATCTCTACTCCAACAGAACCACATCTGCATTCCGTGAGGACTTACTTTTAGACTGCTTCAAACACCTTAACCAACAGGGTGTCAAGTTGTATTGTTCCATTTATTTTATTTTACCTTTTTTTCCTCTCTTCTCCTATTAAATTGTATCTCTCACTGGGAGTCTCAATGGTTTTGCTTTCAAACCAGCACACTTTTTATTTTCTCCCTTGAAAGAATTTTTTTCCTCTGTTTAAAAGAGAATCATTTGGGATTTGACATTAATCTCTGTTATATAAACCCTGTTCTACAGGCTATTTATGTAAGTGTTTTCATAAATTGCTCAATTATGTCCATTAGGTCCTGAACACAAAACTAAAATATGTAAGTGCCTTAAGTGCAACCAGAGGAAATTTCCAAGTCCTCTGGAGTTAGCTATAAAGCTTCACCCAAGCACTTAGGTGCCTTTGAGCGTTTAGACTTCTTTGAGTTTGGTTGGCTTTTATTTATTTTTCACAAACATTTTTTCCTACTCTGCTGTATGACTCTTTAATGCAGGATGAGTAAGCAATCCTTATAGCCAGGACTAGAAACCTAGGGTGCTCATGTCTAATAAAAAAATATCCTCAGAGAAACAGATCTCACTATATTCTCAGCCTTTATGATTCTCAGCAAACTGGATTGTCACTGTTTTTTTAATTTCCACAGAAAAGATGGGAGGTGCCTGCCATTTATGTAGGCTACAGAATAATGGTAGGCACCTTTGTAGGGGGCAAGAAACGTGTTTAGAAAGGCTTTAGGAGGCCTAGAAGGCCTAGAAGGAAGTCTAGGAGCCACATTTTTTGGTTCCTAGCACCTCAACCACTATCATGGCTCCTGCCATCTTTTCAATGCGAAAAGTGGAACACTTCCATTTCTAGCCATTCCTTTTCCATCCTGTCTCCAGCAGGAGAAACTTTGGCCTGTGAATATGGGTGTTGTGTAGCCTCTCTGGAATAGGGGAATAAGATAAATCTTGAGTAACTTGCTTGTGTCTGTACTTCATGCACTTCCATGTACTAACAACCTATTAACAGACTGCAATCTAGAGATCTGACTTTTACCATATGCTATATGGAGTGTTTAGATGGCTTGATTTTATGACTTCCTGAACTGAGCAATTAAAGGGGAAAAATGGAAGGACATACATTTCACTGGCAAGTCTTCTTTTGTGAATCTGGACCTTCATGTTTCAAGGCTATGTATGCAGCCCAGACAAGAAGGTCATATTTCTCTCTTCTTTTTGGCAGGGCCAAACGAAACTAAAGAGGACTTGCAGTTGTTTACCATAAAACAAATATAGAAACCAATATTCTGATTGAAAATATAATTATCACATCATTCTGCCTGTTTAGAAATCACCTCAAAACTAATAACTTGATTATTAAATATGTAAAGGTGAAGAAAAAGTATTTGTGTAAATAAAATAGCACCATATAAATAACTATAAGTTAGAGCCTGGAAATTAAAAACTAAAATTATAGACAGCACACTCTATAAAACACAGCCAGTAAATTTAGTTTACAAAAATTATCATCAGGATAATGTAGCAAATAGATGGATGATTTAATATAATTTGGTTAGCTAATTTTAACAGGCTTAGCTACAAGTGTTAACTTATTTTTATATTTGATTTTTACTGTGCTTTTATTGTTTTTGCTTGGCCCAATTTGTACAATAAAAGCTCAGATCTGCACAAAAGTACATCTCCTGAGATGCTGTTAGCAGAATATCATATAGTCCCAATTCAAATAAATTATCTTTTTGTCTCCTCCTCAAAAAAAGTATTTGGGCTTGACTTCTGTTTTTGCAGTTCATAGGAATTTTTGAAAGCCACCACATTACTAAGGGCCTGGAGTCAAAATGATATACAAACCTATGCATGCTGCTATGCAAGATGTACCAATTAGCTGAGTCAGCAGGTGCTATTAGATGCAATTTTTAAGTCTCCCTGTGATAAAAAAAACCCCAAACCCCAACAACAACAAAGTAGCCTTCTCTCTGATTACATGCTAAATCTGCATCATGTTCAGCTCAAATTAAACACAGTAGAGGATCTCAAAAATATGACTTAGGAAAGAACGAGCACCATTACATGACTCACAGAAGCAGGTACCTGCAGTTCTATTGAAGTATGTACAATTTATGTTATGTTACGTGGGAATGTTTCACTTTAGCAACCCTGGTATTCAACTAGTACTTATTCAACAGCCTATTTAGTAATACTCACCAAAATTGGTTATTAACTTTAGTTGCCACAAGATTATAATTCTTTTTCATAGAAATAGAATGAATCCATAAAAATAAAGTATTTTGAAGTAAGTATTATAACACCAAGCCACTAGAAAAAGCTGTTTGACTTCCCACAATGATTAGGCCCATTATAACTTATAACTGGAAGAACATTTCTGAGTATTTGGGTTCAAGAAACAGAGCTGCCTAGTCCAGATGATAGGAGGCAATTATTCATACTATTCACAACTTCTTTTACTTCATAGATTTTTGTCATTTTTACTACAGTCTGAAAAAAAACCCACCAAACCAAGCTGAAAATGTGTATATGTACTTCAAGAGATTTATGTGAGATTATGACTTCTATTCACCAATAGAACTTTCTTTGATTAGTTCAAGCTAAAAAAACAACAAAAAAAATGTTGACGTAATGTAGGGGACAGTAGTCTTGCTCTCCTATTGAGTTTTTTTCTTGTTGATTTAATTTCAGTAGCAACCTTCTATTAAATTTTGGCCATAAAGAAGCAAGGAAAATGGTTTCATTTCAAAACACATTTTTCTACCTGGTTCTGTTTTTGGAATCAAATAGAAGAAGAAGTACCCACTGATTTAATTGGACATATAAGGGATTCTCAAACCTTCTTAGAGCACAGTTAGGAGATTATTGCTTGCTCTTTTTAGCAGTTTCTCTTAAGAACTACCACTAATATTATTTGGCAGACGTTGCAAAAATAATTTCCATTAGCCAATAAAAGGCAGTAATTATTTAACAAATATTTGCAAAATTCTTGGAGCTCTGCATCATGTAAATTAAATATTGGGGGTTTTTTTCATAAAGAAGTGAAAAAATGTATGATAATGTCCATTAAAATATATCTATATATATTAATATATTGATTACATTTCCAGAAGACATGAGTCTAATGTGTTTTATGTGACCCAGCACTGAAGAAACGATAATCTTCTTTTTATTATGAAAATCTAACAAGAATGAAAAGAATGACAAAATCTAACAAGAATGGCTAATGTTACAGGCAGATGAAAAAAGTAAATTAATTGCTTCATATTAAATGAAAGAAAATACATAAGTGAGAACCAAGTCCTACAGGTCTTAAACATGAAACTACAGTAAAAATAACTGGAAGAACAGGTAAAGAGGGGAAGAGTGTTTGCTATGATGAGAAAATGAACTGCAAAACAACTTGTCAAATATCCGCAGGAATGACAATATTGCACTTCTCAAGGCCACAGATCTGTTGTTTCTGACATCAAGAAGAGTTTGAATGATGAAAATAGAATAAAAAGATGAGGGTTTTTTTATGTTTCCCAGAAGAACGTAACAAAACTGAAACATGGTTTGATTATGAGAATCATTGTAATTTCAAAAATCGCCAGCAGGCCAAAAGATGACTGGGGATGATCAGAAATGATGGAAAGCATGATCAGGGAAAGGAGATGATTGAAACATGTGCAGTCTTAAGGCAATAGCTGATCATGAAAATTACAAGTACACATACTGGAGAAGAAACTGATATCTGAGCTACTGGCATAGAGAATTTAGGTGAATTTATGCTTCTGTGTACCCCAAACGAAGAAGTAAGAAAAGATAGAGACAAAACATTGTATACCATTCACAGCCCACTGTACAAGGGATGAGAAGCATTCCTTGGAGCAGCATTCCTTAATTTATCAGAATTAAAGAAGAAAAAATTCAAAAAATACAGTACCTAGAGTCAAAAATACAAACAGTTTATTAGTGGATATTAATTATTGTAAATTTGGGTTGATTTGGAAAAAATAATTATAAAAATATATTTGGGAAAAAATAGAAAAAACCCAGAATTTAAATTGTTTTGAAAAACACTGCTGTAGAAGAGACATTATGCTTAAATTCAGTGTATTGAAGTCAGAGACTTACCACCTAAAAGTCTTATATATCACTGTATAATTTACAGTAGTTGTTTTATGCATCATTATCTTAATAGCTATGCTCAGATCATAACAATTTATTGTAGGATAATTTATGCATGTTTCAGTACTCTTTTATGCCTCTACTCATTGCTAGATTAGGAATTAACCCAGCCTGAAATTGGGTTTTGCAGACTCCATCCTAAAGATAGGAATAGAATGAAAGAAACAATAAATAGGTTTCTTTTATTGCAAACATCACTATGACAATTAGCACTGTGACCTGTCAGGAGTCAGGCTGACCTAGATGATTGACGTTCAGTTTTAGTTTAACTATTGCAGATGTGATAGTGCAGAATATTCCCGATATACTAAATGACTTTTCTGTAATGGCGAAAGAGCAGAACGTGGATCTGTCATCTTTTGAAAACTGTATTGACTTTTCAGACTGGAAAACTAGTGAGTGATTGGTGTGAATGGAAGGTCACTGAAAGTCCTTAACTAAAAGAAACCAGTCCAGAGTGATTGTCAATTGACTGTTCATTAACTGAGAAGATACAGTACTGCAACATTTTAGAAAGTCATCAGCCTTATTCTGCCCTTAGCTATATTTGTGTAACTCTGCGAATATGCAGATAGTCTCATAATTCTTGAATTACGCTAGTATTTATTGTCATAATTTATCATACCCATTTACTTCCCTTCATCATTTTCAGTATATTTTTCCACCCATAAAAGGTGAATAGCAGCCCATAGGTCCACATTTGTTATACAGTTGCCAAAAGTTGACAACTGCTTTGTGAATCTTCTTTGCTCTTAACGCTATACCCAAAGGGTAGGAATTTTTCTATTGATTTCAAAAAGCTATCCTGTCTCTTAAATATGTGTCTGGAATGCAAACAAACATTACTTTGATCATCCTCTTAAATGTAAATACAAATTGAATAAAGTTTTAAAAACAAAGAAGAAATGTCCAAGCCAAACAAAGCATGTAGTGAGTTTCTGGGTACAGATTATTCTCTATTTCGCAAATGCCTCTTAAAAATTATAGAAGGCACAATAAATATTTTAAATAATTTGGCTAATGTTGATGTGGTATCAAAGAAAAGTATAAAAATACTGTTACCAGTAAATAACAATAATTTGGTGGGTCACTTCATTAAAGGGGACAAAGTACTGCACAGCATTTACACTGCAAGCAGTATTTCCTTCCAGTTATTATCAAAAAGAAGTTAATGTAGCACAGCTTGCCCTGGTATGCCTGAATAATTGTTTCAAGGCAAGGTATTGGATGGCTAGATCTAATAGACACTACAATTGAACTCAGTCAGAGAGCAGCTAGATGCATTATTGATTATGCATCTGCTTCAGAGTCTTGCAGTTTGCACATCAGCACTTGCACTAAGTAATAAACCTAGAAAAGTCTTAACGAATCTTTTTAAACCAGCTAAGCAGATATAATTTATTTCAGCAATTAAATATATATATGGTCATGAGGTTACCACAATGAATGATATTTATTTAGTTCAGTACTTTAAGACTTCTATTAAATATTGCATTCTCAAGATGACCTCTAGCTTCCACTCATTAGATAATATCAGGCATTTTTTTATTAGGAATTGATGTGTTTCTTTTGCACATCACTGCACAGTGGATAATTTAAAAATAAAAAACACATTGGTTAAAGGAATAGAGTATGCTATTAGCAGCCTTTGATCTGGGAAAGCTGCCAGTCTAGCTGGTGTTAATTTAGCTAGTATATAAAAGAAAGAGCCCAAAACTTCACATTAGCACTATTTATTTCACTTCTATTAGGATTTTCCTTTTCGAGATGTAGAAATTTTGACTAATGGAATTCTTTCTTTTCACATTTAGTTTATTAGGGAATAACATCCTCAATTCATCTCTGAATTCCTTCATCCCACTGGTTCAAATAGTTACAACTTTTAAAGAAGGAATTCTTTGTTGTTTGTTCGTTTTAAATGCACTTCCTGGAAACTACCCTGAGGCAGTTCTTTGGTTGTTGTTCTTTTCTCTTCCCCATCACAGGCCATTATCTTTTGATGGGAGCACATTTAGCCCTGATATGATAGCCTTTGCCTAAGCCTACAAAGTGTACCGTATCCCTTGAGAATAATAGGAGCAGAACCTGAGGAATCCGGGATCTGAAGATTTTCAGTGAGATGAAGGGACATAACTTCAAGGAGTGTATTTGGATGGGGAGCAGATAGTAGAACTAAAACCTAGAACAACAAAGTAGCAAAGATGTGTGGTGTTCTCCCTTCTTAGCTGATGCTGAGACCTTCAGGCAGCTGATTATCACTTAGCGCTCCATCACAGAGGTATTCAGGGCTAGACGATCAAAATGTCTGCTGAGTGACAATTCAATGTAAGGATCAGGATAAAGATATGCTGAGAAAGAAAGTCAGTGGGCAGTTAAGCCCATGCCTTGGTTGTTCTGAGGGCTAGAATTTTATTATTTGTAAGGAAGATGAAGTTTGAAGTTCACCATAGTCTCAAAAAGGAATTAAATTTTCACCTTCGAAACTGAGATATCTTAAATGGGTCAATGCTTCTATTCCTGTTTCTTTACTTTATACAAAATAATTTCAGCTGTTTCCCAGATATGTTCTTTATTCCCTTTTTCCACCTATTAGACAGGCTAAATTCAAACTTCCCAAAAATTCAAAGTTCCTCTTTTCCTACTTATCCAAGAAAAGCCAGATGGGTAGTGGGATTCCAGGGAAATGTGCTGGTCTGTCACTTGAAAGAACAGAGATTGCAGAGATATATCTTCCATCCTGCCACAACTGAGGAAACAGAGCAGTGGACAGGGAGGAATTGAATACGGATCTGTGTTTGAAACTAAACCAATTAAGAGTTAAGCATTCACTTCGGAACAAACTTCTATAAAATAAAGGTGTTAGCTGTGATTTTTTTTATTATGGGTTGAGGTCTTGCTCCCTTTGTCAGAACTACAGAAAACTCCCAGAGATCTGTAATGTTGGCAGGCTCGTGGGGACAGGAAAGAGAGTAAGTTTGAAGGGACACAACAGAGTAGCCAAAAAATTAGAGCACAACAGGAACAAGTCTCCTATAATGGCTGTGCTTGTATCTCAGACACCTTCTTTGATGGAATTTTCACAGCAAATGGTATGGCTCAAGACATTTAAACCCTTTGATCATAACTATGTATATAGCTATAACTTTGCAATGACATTTTTCAAAATTCAGTAGGAATTTGTTATTGGTGCATATAACAAAAAGAAACATTGCAGATAAGCAGCGTTGCCTGAGGTCAGACATCAGTCCAATTAGTTGACGGCTAGAAACAGCAACATGTTTGTTACCAGAGTCTACTTAATCTTTAAAATGCTCGTTACAAACGTTAATTAATTCTGACTATATGTATTTGTGATATTTAAATATTATGTTCCCATGTGAAAGGATTAGCTGAGACAAAAAGAAGTGCTTGACTTTCAAAGGTATGAAGCAGCCTAAGACCGGAGAGACAGGTTTTCTCCTACTGGGAGTTTGATAAGTGCCTAAATGCTTTTAATGCCGTTGATGGTCTAAGGAAACTTCGGAAAGTCCCATTTGGTACCAAAGGTACTTAGATATTTTCGAAAATCTGTCTTCCTGTGTCTTGCCTAGTCATGTGTCACATCAGAGGTAGTCAGACTGGAGTAAGTGTGTCTCAGAGCACCTGCACTGATAATGTTTCCTGGCATACCTGGAGATAAGCTGTACCTTTTCGAAGCCTGATACTGGCCTGAATCGTGACAGAAAGTAGCAGCTCAATTAGGCTCAGTACAGCTATCCTTAGGCTGCATCTACATGATAACTTACACCACATTTTAATTCCAAGAAATTCTTGAGGCATCTGATATTTTAAAAAGTCTCAAAACCTGCCTTTCTAGAATGTTCGCTGGAATGAAATTGCCACTCATACAATACTGTTGACTCGGGTTTGTCCTATGTTTCTTTGCATGAGTATTCTCTTCATTTGTGAGAGACCATGAAGAACACAGCTGCTCACAAGCCCTGTTTTCTGTTGTTCTGTACCTTATCAATTGTGCCCTGCAGCCCTTGCAAAGGACTGTCATTGTCATGTAGGCAAATCCATTGAATCCTCTCTCTGAGATCCTGTTATGCTAAAATGTTTTGTGTAATTGTAAGTGTGATCTCTTTTGCTCTGAATACCATCAGAGAGAGTCATGGCTGTTTGAGAAAAACAGACATGCAGATAGACTGTAAATACTGGAAGATGATGGGCCATCAGGAGCACCTTAGTGCTGCATTACAGTCCTTAATACACAGATTGTAGTAGTTCTATCCCAGACACTTGCACACTTGCATCTCTGTGGGCAGGGTGGCACAGCTATTTCATAGGGTGCAAATATCCTCCATATAGTGAAGGCTTGGGCCAGAAAAGGAATTCCTATTTTTTTTTTTTTTTTTTCCCTCAGTTTCTAAGATTTCTGTTTAAGGAAATAACATACAAACCATAAACAACATAAAAGCTCTGCCCAATGTTCAACTGTGAATCAAAGAGAGCAGACAGCCCACAGTATAACATTTCAACAGAGCCTTTGGACAACATTTAATCTACTCTGTGAGATCCAGCTGGAATCTGTTTGGTGTGCCCCCAAATCAGCTTGATAATGAGCTCATAACAGTTTGTTGATAGCAGACTGGCTGATTCATAAGCTGCTTGTCACTATTTCATAAGTGATATATGAGTCACAGATTTAAATAAATTCAATATAAGAAATATTGGGAAGCCAATAAATCTGACTATTTCTTATGAATCTATCCAAACATCTCCAGCGCTGTCAGTCTGCTTTTTCACATTTTGCTAAGCCCATCTTCTTAGAATTTACTGTATATGCAAAAACAGCAGTGCAAGCAAGATGGTAATCAGAGCATAAAACAGACACATGCACTCTCCTACGTATTAATAAGTTAGTGGGGGTGGATGGAAAAGAAATGGAAAATAAAACAGGCCTCAGATAATTCCAGAATGACAGAAGTGATGTAATGCTCAAATTATAGTTCTTTGAAGTAGGCTCTGGGTGAACTAAATACATAGCACATGGCAAAAATTGTGTGGCAACTGCTGTGGTAGAATTTGTCTTGATTAAGACTCCATATGAAAAGATAAATCTCTCTAAGTAGAAATAGGAGTTCAATGAATTGAAGCCAAAAATTCAGCATGCCATTTGAGTTCAGGAAGTGAAGTGAGCATGAGTTTGCATAATGTATTAGAAACCACTGTATTGCATTAGGAAAATTCACAATGTCTATATACCCTCTGAAAATAAGATAAAGCAGTTGCTAAACTTGCTGTTTAAATTTTAAAAAATCAAGATCATATTTATTCAGACTGTGATCTTAGCATCCCTAAAATGAATTAAGACCTTTTTGTTGTTTGTAAGGCCTGGGTTGTGTTTCTGACACAATTTGTATCCTCCATATCTAGAATACACAGTACTGTGGGGTCATAGTAGAGAATAAAGTCCCCAAACTGTCTTTATTAGGAGCTGACTTGTTCTTTCTGACCAAGGTGTGAAACCCTGCTATTACTGCTATTACTGTTCATAGATGGGCTAATCCGGTGTAAGTAAAGGATTTAACCAAAAAGCATTTTCTTACAAAGTAGGTAGGTTCAAACTCTTAATTAAAAAATACTCAACAAACAGAAACCCTCCAAAGATTCATCCACATCTATTAAAAAGAAAGACCAAAGCAGGCACAGCTTCATACCCAAGGCAGACCTCTGGGCAAAAAGATTTGGAAAAGATTTTATACCAAATGTTTAACACCCATAATATACACTAATTGATACAGCTATTTTTCCTGTTATCTGTTATGGTTACATCTAGTAACTGCATCATCAGCACTTTGTAGCTGATAATTATGTACGTAGTAGAAAAGCTGAGGCTGATCATGAATTTTGCAGTCAGTTGTGTAGACAAACGGAGCTGGATTTACCTTGTCACTGCCTCCAAGTCTTGACATTTCTTTCAAAGATTTAAAATTTTTTGTGTGTTGATGTAATTCACAGTCTCTGTGACTTTTTTCCATTTTTTGTGAAGGAGTGACTATTGTCCCATCATCAGCTGATCTAATTTTAATAAAAAGAGTTTGTTTTTAATAGTACTGGAAGCACTTCATTGTTGAGATGCATAAATTGAAAATTTACATTGTTTTTCATCCCCTCAAAAGCCAGTAGGACCATATTCTGTTTATGTATTTATTTGGTGCCTTAAACCATAAACTTGGCATTGGGAGAAACAAGCAAATATAAGCAAAGGGTATTTTGTGCTCCTCTGTAGGGTTTTGGGATCTCTTCTGGTCACTTTTTTGCACACTTGTAAATTTTGTACTTCAAACCATTATTAACAAGGGATGACACTGAAGCAGAACATTTTTAAGAATACATTAGTAAAAATTTGAATTTTGTTTAATTCAGAATATGTAGACTGAAACTTGTGATGTGCAGCTCCATTTAATTTAGTTGAGTCACAAAATTTGAAGTGCCTAGTACTATAGTGCCTAGTACTGTAGTCTTAGAGTTTTCACAGAATCACAGAATATCTAAGTTTGGAAGGGACCTGTGGAACATGCTTGCTATTTAATATTATTCTTTATGATAGAATGCGGAGAATTGTTAGGCAGATGGATGGTTCCAAGGACTTACACATGTAATACTACTCAGTCATGTTTAACAAAATCCACACAATTAAGCATCCTAACAAACATTCCCCTAGAATTACAATTGTAATATGGCATTAATGTGTTTACTGTCACAGAGGGAAGAGGCAACCACACCATCGTTCCTTAGAATGCAATGGATCAACTTTAGTCATGGGGTGGATTATGGTGGTGCCTCCTTTTCCCCTCCTCCTTGGGCCTACTCTATGACCTCAGTGGTTCCTGAAAAGCCTTGACTGAACAAGTTGAGCACACTTTCCTGTACCAGGAGTTTTTGCATGATAAATATGGGAACAATTCTGACTTCAGCAGTTGCCTGAGCAAGGTGGGAAACAAACGATAAGTAGCTGACTTTCTTACCCTTGCTAAATCATTTACCTGAATCGTAGTCGGTCAAATGGCACCATTGTTACTGGATTTTTTGTAAAAAAACCCCAACTCTCCAGTAGTCACTAACTTGAGATACAGCAAGGATAGAAACTTATGGGGGACTAAAGCAAATCACCTTGTGACCCTGTGAAGAGCAGTCTTAAATGAGTTTTCCTAGGCTGTCACAGCTGCACAGTAACTCCAAGTGGGATGATGGAGGTCAAGTATCACCTGTTTGTGATACTTGAAAGACCTTTGCTGACAGTGAGAAGTAGGCTGAATCTTTCAGGCACAAGCCATGCCTGAGGAGAAACACCAAGAGATTTGACATGAGTATTTGACTGAACCTCAGGGAATTTTTTTATGGGTACTTTTACACTTTGCGTATTTGAATAAATTTCTCTGCCTCTGTGTGTGTGAATTGATTATGGAATGAACGTTGTCACTGTGGATCTATAATCACGTTGTTGTCATAATCGTAGTAAGTCCTGTTGAATCACTTTGTAACTATTAAATTAATCAATGATTAAGTGTTGCCAAACCCTTTTGTATGGGTTCTGTATTTTTGCATCCATATCCTTTGTACCTTCAACATTTTGCAACTCCTGTCTCTATGTAAATTAGTTGATTCTAATCAAATTTTCCTATGTATGCTTCATCTAGTCATAAGCAACAGAGGGAACTTCTCCATCAAGCTCTGTTAAAGTTTCATAAATTTGTATTAAAATCTGGTTTTTGCCATTACCCTTGATGGTAATTCTTTAGGCAACCTAACTGCTTATTCATGACAGTAGGCTACACTTTTACTCATATACCCCAATTAACAATAAGCCCACCTCTGCAAAGAAGATCAGAATCTTTGGTGAAGCTGTTTAAAAGGTGCAGCCAGCCCATCAGTGTGGGCTTGGGCGTGGGTATGCCACCATTCATAATTCTCCCCTGCCCCATTCATGGCACTCTGGATGCCGAGGCAATATCCTACTACACATTCTATTTCTCCTCTAGCTGTGGTCCCAAGGAGGTCCTAAAGGCTGTGGCCATTCAGGAGATGACAATGTCCTTCGCATATATTATGTCCAGACAAGATGGAGAAGAGGGATCCAAGGTTTTATGCCCAGAGGTCTAGCACAAACAAAAGAAAATGCTGTTTTGTTTCCAAATGAGCAGCGACAACAAAGATTAGAGCCCAGTGGCCATAGTGGCGTGCTTAGTGCATATGTATGACAAGAACAATATGCCAGTTCTTAATGAGAAGCAGAAATTTTTGGCTCTGACAGTACTGCAAGATTTTCAAGTCTTTACAGCCACTTTCAACATGAGAGGCATATGTGATATTTTCTTCATCTATAGCTATAAAAGTACACACAGACATCAAATGTACATGTGAAAAAGGAGAGAAATGATGCATGTAGAACTAAACAGACGGTGTGGTGATGACAATTTGTAGGCTACATATTGAATTTATTTAATTTAATAGACAATAGCCTGTCCTAATGTTTTAAGCCAACAAAGTATTTCCTGGCTCCCAAATGCTAGCTAAAATAACTTTTTTTCCTTGTTAATTTCCAGTTCTTGGCTGCATTTTGTGCTAATTTCAAACATATGTCATATACAAAATATGTTAATTTTGAAAGCCAAATCTGGCAGAAGATGATTGTTGAACTGGCATAGTGAGGTTTGGGACAAACAGACAAGCTCAAAGCTAGCAAAACACATTCACAAACCACAATGTGTATTTTTTAAAATTTCTTCCAGCTATTTCCATGTGCACACAGGCAGGAATAATGAAAAATGGTCTGTAAAAAAAATTCAGTATGAAATGAAAACACCTTTAATTTAGACATCTGCTCCATTTTAATTTATCCCATAACATTTTAAAAAATCAGAGTTCACTGTTTTATACAGTCCTTAAATACCATAGATGAAAATTAGAGTAATTGAAATGTGATGGTGTTTATAATATATATTTACACTTTACTGAAACAACCACTGGTGAAATTTGCCATAGAGAGGCAGGTTGTTATGATTTTTGCAAAAAATCCTATAGATTACCATCAGTTTAAATCAGTTGCATTTCACTTGTTCATTATGCCGCTTTACAGAAGTGATATCAAAAATACACCATGAAATATTAATCTCAGTTAAAAAAAAATCTCGCATCAATATAAACCCCTTTATGAGTATAACCCAAAACTTATTCAATTTCACAGTCTGTTAACAATCATTTTTGTTTCTTAAACTTTTTGTACTAAAATATTTATATATATTTTACATATAAAGAGATCTTTATATGTGGGAATAAGCATGTATTATTGTCCTGGTTTAGGAAAAATTTAGGAGGAAACCTCCAATGGAGGGTTTGCCTGGAAAGCACACCCACATGGCCCCTGCCCCCAGCCAGTCCGGGAAAAAGAACCTCCTCGAAGGAAAGTGGAAAAACCTATTTATTTAACAAACAAGATGCCACAAGCACAAAGAATGAATAATATCAAACAATAAAACCTCTAGCCGCTCTGCAGAGAGCTGGCAAACGGAGGCAGTCCTTGCCGTGGGTGCAGCTCAGCTCCCTCAGCCTCTCACCAGCCCCACTCCCTCCGTAGGGCCAGGCCCGGCGGCCGCAGGTGCCAGCCCTCGCTGCTCCTCTGGGGTTTTCAGTCCAGAGCAGATTGAAACAGTGCCAAGGAAAAGGAAAAAGAAGTCCAGGGAGCTTCTCTACCCTAGCTAGCTAAAACTAACCAAAAGCACAGGAGATCTCTATCCCACCACTGTCTGTGCCTCAGAGGAATGCCGGAGCCAGGCCGTGTGGGAGTCAGGCAGTTTCTCAAAACAAACTGCTGCTGCTTCTTTCTCCCCCTTCGTTCCCAGAACCATTTTAAAGGTACAGAACTCAATACACAGCACAAACAGAACAGATGATTGGGGATAGAAGCATCATAAAGTCACCCTAGACCATTCCACCCCTTATCTCATATTGTCAACTTACTACCAGAACTAAATAAATTATAACTCTACAAACATGTACCTTATACATGCACATATATATAGCATATACAGCTGTATACAGAAAATAGCAGTAACGATGTTTAATTCTTATACTACTGCACTTATTTGTGCATATATATTATTGAGCTGATTGTAGCAGTAGGACTTCATATCATTTAATACACACAGAAATTTTGATAATGATGGACTTAAATCTAAGAGATGAATCTTTAAATAAAAATAAATATAGCTGCAAACTGAAGTGTAAAACTCCCTCAAAAGAATATAATAATGCAGCATAAGAGAGTGTTATAGAGAAAGACTGAATATCTGAAGATGAGAATACAATCCTGATTCTGTTTTATTTGTTGGATGCATTACAACTCAGATTATGGGAGCATTTGTCCTTTATCCTATATTTTCTAATTCTTTACTTAGAATTTCTTCTCTACTTCTTTACTTACAATTCCTTTTCTGTGTGATTTAAGCAGATAGGTTTCTTAAAGATTTGAATTGGAACAAAAAAATTAAATTAATGTTAAAATTTTCCTTGGTTGGGCATTCTGAAAAATTTTGGTAAGAAGTATTGATAAAGCCAAGCATCACAAAATACCTATCTGGTGTTAAACTATCTAAATATATTAAAAATTTTAGTATAAGAGTAAAAACATAAGAAAACAAGATCATAAAATCCAAATTAACTCATTTACAGTGAGGAAACCACATTTTCTGACCTTATAAAAATGGGAAGAGTGAAAACAAATATTTTTTTTTAATAAACCAAAACTCTATCAGAATATTTTGACTTCACTAAGGCTACATTTTTAGACAGAAAACTACTGCACTCTGTAAAACAATTGCTCATCTCTCACCTAAGCTAAGTAATGATCAATCTCCTTTGAGAGCCAAGTTATTAATAACTTCTGTAGGTGGACAATTCCACATTTATTTCTGCTTATAGTAGTTGATATCCTGCTGTGTCAGACAGACACATAATTTCAATAAATGCTGAAGAATACACCATTACAAATCTGCGGTCTGAACTAAGGCAGAAATTACAAAAGGAAGAACTGACAGAAAGATTGTTGGGCTTCTTTGATTGTTTGTCTGGATGCTGAGGGAAAACAAGCCCAGGTGGTGCTATAACATAAAGCAATTTCTGCAAAAATCCTGTTGAAAGGTGGTAACTGGAGTATAGTTACTTGTCTTGGAGATCTATATAAAGAATTGCCTTGCAATCAGGTACTGTAGGATGGTTACTTAGACATCAGGCACTATACAATGAAAATAAGGTTATAGCATTGGACAATTACAACAAACAACAAACAAACACCAAACCAAACAAACCATAAAGACCTAAACCACTGTAAATAAGCTTTGATAGATAAAATGTATGAAATACAGAAGTCTGATTGAGAAGGCCTAAAATATACCTAAGTGCAGCTCTGGTTCTTTCAAAATTATACCAGTAAAAGGTTCTCCCAGAAGACTGGTTGTATTCTGTACCTTGAACCAGTATCTTAAGTTCTGTACCTTAATTCTTTTAGACTCCTCTGCGCTCAAGGGAAAGAAATAGATGTCTCCATAAGGAGATTCATCCTGTCTCTCTTGGATTGGTATCCCAGATGCAGGAATTCCCTCTCTAGTTTACATTTCGTTCTTTATATATAGAAAGAGAAATTAATAAGATAACAAGAAGACAAATAGCCCAAATCAGACATTCACTGCTGAGATAATTAGAATTACTGTAGTCCTGTTCAGAGGAATTGGTCATCTGGAAGTGGGGTAAGAAGACATTTACGCCCAGTACGTAAAATGAGAAAAACACTTTTCACTTCAGCTTTCCCCTCAGGACTCCAGAAAACACTTAAATGATTTAGCTTTAAATTTGTGGATGTGGAAATAGCAAGTTTGCGGATAGCCCAGTTCTCTTTCTACAGATATTAAAAATACACTTCATACTCTCATACAGTCTGCAAAAAATGGCAGGTGATGTCAAAACAGAAAGAGTCAGCAAACTAAAGCACAGGTGGCCTACATCATGACAACATGGGTAAGACCTTTACTGTCCTCAAGCAGGGATTGAAGGAAGTGACATTCAATACTCAGAACAGCGATAGCTCAGCTATTCTTCTGTTAATTCAATGTAAGTTTTGCTTTTCATATAGGATTTAGTCTTCTTTAATTAAATTAATTGATCTCTTGTTCTGCAATTTGCATTCAGAGCTAAATAGCAATTAAATTGTATCTTCAGATAGGGATCCAGCTTAAAGTGAAACAAACACAGCTTTATTTTTGTTTATTAGATGGAGAACACATGAAACTTGGGAAAAGAATAAGAATTTAGCTGGCCTTGGTGAGCTGATACTTTAGAGAAGAAAAAATATTTCAGAAGTCAGATTTATCACAAATTAATTGGATTTTAAGCTTACAGAAATTTTTTGTTATATTTACACTCTTAGATTTGGATAATGAATATCTTCCTATAAATAAATTTGAGAAAAGTCCTGTTGCCTCAAAGAAAGAGTTGAAGCAGAAATTTTTGTTTACAATGACTTAAAATAAAATCTTCATCCTGTGTGCATTTATTTCAGAAGCTTAACTTTACTCATGGGAATAAAAATACGATGCTTTATAGACAAAATTATTCATAAATTCTCCTTACGGAGATTTTCTCATATGTTTATACATTCGTTAAAGCCCAACCATGTGGGCTGGAATTTTACATACTGAATGTCCATTGCAGACTGCTCTCAATAATTTGTTCCTCAACATTTCTTTGAAAGAAGTTCAGACATTTGCATTATTTCAGAGGGGAGATATTATCTATCTTATACCATGAAAAAGGCAAAACTTATAGTAGGAGTTTAAAGCAAGATAGGTAAGGGTTGCATGTTCTGAGACACCATCACTGTGTGTTTGACTTTATAGTCTTAATGATTTTTTTAACCACTAATATTGTTGGGTTTTATTAAATACATAGAAAATGGGGTTGTGTTCAACAGTTCCGTTAGCAGTTCTAGAGTGTACAGCTGGGTCTTCAAGAAAAGCTAGACTTTTGGGAAATATTGAATGTGTGTCTGCTTACAGATATGCAAGATGTGATTTTCCCCTCAATCAGCCTTCTTTCAGAAATATTTAAAAATCATCTGTTCATTAATAGTCATTTAGGACCTTATGCCCCCTTACTTCACCAAAACCTCAAATTTCAAGGATAAATACAAATTATTATGCAGCAATAAGAAGAGTTCATGAAATAAGATATAAGAATTTAGCAGTCCTATCTTTATTGATTGAGACAATGCAAAGTGATTGTGTATCAAGATAAATTAGCATGCAACAATATGAGGAACAGATAAAATTTTCCATTTCTTGTCAGTACCAACATTGTTGACAGAAGAGCTTTTTGATGGTGTAGAATAGGTTTTTATTTAGGCAACTTTAAGTACATTTAAATGTGTAATTAATTTTTATATGAACACATTTGACATCAATAGAAAAATGTCATTATAGAGACCAATCAGTGATTCTTGAATTTCAAAGAAGTTTCAAGCAAAGGTGACAGATTTTCTATGTACCCTTTTTGCATGTTACCCTCTTTCAAAAACACTAGATTAAAAAGATAGTGTATACATTCCTCAAAAAAACCCCAAACAAACCAAAACAAACAAACAAAAAACCCCACAACCAATATGTTCATTTAGATTCAACTAGATTATAAATTCCATATTTTTAATGGTACAAAACATTTTCCTATTACCAAGTTCTCACAATATATTGTGTCAGCATTATAACAAAACAACTTTTACTGGCAAATTCATGTTGAAAATTTTGACTCCTGATGTTTTAAAGGACCTAATGAACTTCTGAATAATGTGTTGTATTTGGCATATTATAAGCACACACTGCATAAGGTATTTCAAACTTCATATATATACACATGATGCATACTAGTTTGTGAATATCTGCGCATGGGCAACATCACGTACTTTGGCAGGTACTCTTCTAAAAAAAAGATGCTACCTGCAAATACTCTTCATACGTTTATCTTTGCCTTTGTTATTCTTTTTACTTTAAAGTCTTTTTTTTTCCCCCAAATTTCTGTATGTCCTTTATCCAGATAGTGTCATTGATGTCTGACAAGAGGGATGTTGCCACAATTTGTGCCTGCCATGTTTTGGTTTTAGGGAATTCTGTTCCCAGGGACTGAAACTGGTAAACAAGGTCACACATTGTAAACTATCGTGTTTTCCACATTTGTTCCCAGAGGAGGGACTTCGCGTGGTGGTCTCTGGAAGTGACCAATGGTTCCCAGGGGCCCCACCTCTAAGGTGGGCACATTTGTAAAAAGTATAAAAGAAGCTTGGAAAATAAACCTGGGGCTCCTCCTCTTGAGGGGTCCACAGCAGCCTTCTGTCCACTCCGTGTCTCCCTTCATTGTGTCCCACAGCGACAGAGGGAAGGGTACAGAAAACTCTCATTTGAAAATAATGAAGATTATAATGTGATGGTTTAATTCTTCTTTAGTAAAGGATTTATTTATTTAATAATAAATATCATTACTACTTTTAATAAAGTCAAGAATTCTGTCAAAACTTGAATTGATCTTAAAATTCTATTTTTCTGTCAGATTATGTTCTATTTTTCTGTCAGGTAGCTTCTATAGCACTTCCAATAAACTATATATTATGGTTACATCTTTTGCACAGATTTCAACTTGCAGCTTCAGTGCAATGGTACTACCTTTACATAGTACTAGTCTAAAATATGTGTTTACATCAATTGATTTCAAGGCAGTCACTGATCATAGGTGTCTTTTATTAAGTTGTCCTGGGTTGTGGAGCCGGGTTTTGTGTATTCTATTTTCATTTGTTTGAAGGCCTGACGCCTCATCTTAATAGGCCATTAGCACCTTCCCAGCCTGTACCTTTCCCTCCAGAGCGGTGCATCTGCATTTCTATCACCCTATTTCGAGATACATCACATCCCCATGGCAGTGGGGGACAGGCAGTTTTTGCTGTCTGGATAAACGGAGACTCACAGACAGGAGAGCTGCTAGTTCTTCACCCGATTTCCCGGGAGGAAGACCGGACCTCATCTCACCAGATTCCATCTCACTATTCCCGGATCCCCTCCTCATCATCACCAGACCCCCTCCTCACCACCCCTGGATCTGCTTTTCTACAGGATCATCTCTGCTCCTACAGAATCACGTCTGCCACTTCAGAAGGACTCACTTTTGGACTGCTTTCAACACCCTGAATCACAGGGTGTCAGGTTGCAGCTCTGACTCTGTCAGGATTTTCCAAAATTGTTGTTTATTTGTTTATTTGCTTGTTTGGTTGGGTGGTTTTGTTTCCTATTACATTTGTATTGTTAATATTCCTAGTAAAGAACTGTTATTCCTATCTCCAACATCTTTGCCTGAGAGCCCTTGATTGCAAAATTATAATTCGGCGGGGTGTGAGGGGTTTATATTCTCCATTCTAGGGGAACCCCAGTTTCCCTGGCAGAAACCTGTCTTTCCAAACCAAGACATAAGTGAAACACAGAAAGCAGTAGTGACATTACCATAGCAGAAGATTTGATCTCAGGTCACAGACCATTCTGTTTTAAGGTACATTGTCGAATTCCTGCTGATATGCCATTTGAACTGTGTAAAATGTGGGAGCAGCACTGACAGAGCAAATTTGGTTTTGAGAATGGTATTGTCCTCTTTTGTCCCAGAAAAAAAAAAGGAGATTTTCAGTCACTTTCTGTATGATTTTATAGCATATGGAGGAGTGTTTCAGCCTAAAATTCTGTAATTTTATTCTTTATATGTATTAATGTTATTTTCTTATAAGACTATTACTAACATTAGGGGAACTAAACAACTGCTCAGAACTATACACACACTTCAATTTCTGAAGCATCAGATCCCCAATCTTCTTTAATAATGTCAATTAGAGTCTTATACAGAAAAATGTCAAAACAGCCTTAAATAAAAACGTCAAAATTATAGCATTATTAAGTTGGGGAAAGGCCTCTAGGGTCTCTAAGTCCAACCTTTGACCAAATACCAGCACACCAATTAACCCCAAGCACCAAATGCCATGTCCAGTCATTTCTTGAACACTTCCAGGGGTGGTGACCCCACCAGCGTCCTAGAAAGCCCATTCCAATGCTTAACCACCCATTCAGTGAAAAAAAATTTCCTGATCTTCAGTCTGATTCTCTCATGGTGTAGACTGAGACTGTTTCTACTCGTTCTGTCACCAGTTGCCTTGGAGAAGAGGTAAATATCTGTCTTGCTGCACTTTCCTTTCAGGTAGTTCTAGAGAGCTGTAAGGTTTCCCTTGCACCTTCTCATCTCTATGTTAATGGAGGATTAATTAATTGAGGATGTTAATGCCCAGCTCTCTCAGCCTCTCCTCCTAGGATGTACTCTCTAGACCCTACACCAGCTTTGTTGCCCTTCTCCAGACATGCTCTAGCAACATAATACCTTTTTTCCCCAAGACTGAAAAGTAAAAGGTATTTTGCAAATATAAGCCTGCTCATTGTTTATACTTGCTAAATGAATTAAGACTAAAGAACAGCATAGAACAAATGGAAATTTGGGAACACTGACATTAAAATGGTTTTTTGATAACAAGTTCAGTTTGGCAGAGTCTTGCTATTTTGTGAAATAATGATTGCTGAGCTTGAAACAGGCCTACTGTCAGATGTACAGAATTGTTGCAGATAAGAGAGTTTGAGTTCACTCAAGTATCTTAGTTTCTTGTATAAATACATTTAGTTTCTTAAATAAATATATGAAGGTAGAAATTTAACTGATTTTATTTTGCTTTTAGGTATAAAGCCATGAAAAATATATTGAGGCTTATAGGTTCATACAGTTGGATCTGAGAGATGAATTTCTTTATAGATCTTCCGCATGCACCAAAATAACTGAATATGTGTTTTTATTGGATGGGAGGAAATGTTTGTGCTGCCAGCTCATATTCACATACAGTGTTGCTGTTTAGAAAATGTACAGAAGGCTGGAGAATGCTACCAAATGTCTTACAGAGCCTGTCACTGAACATGAACATTCAAAACTTTCACACCAGTTCCTACCTACTGAAGGTGAAAACTATGTGTGCATAAGGGAGGGCTTGTCATTATCATGAGGTTCTCTTGAGCTCTGCAGAGTGTGACAGCTGAAGTATAAGGTGTCCAGTGAGAACATCTCCTCCTTACACTCAGAGCAGGGTGTGGCAGCCAGCTGGGTGCCGTGACATCACACTTGGGCTGGGCAGCTGGTGCACTTGGTTTTGCATATCACTGCCTGATATCCTCACACTGCCTTATCAAGTTGGTAAATTACAGGTACTTTACTTTTGTCCTAAAAGCCAAGTTAAATGAAATAGGTATCATCTGTGAGCTGAACTCTAGGCTGTCATTTTTGAAAACAATGAGATAACTAAAAGCTTCCACTTTTGTTTGCCTTCTCCTGTGTTTCACATTATGTTCCACATAAATGGAGTCTCATGGTAAGTTTCAGTAGAGAATTTTTTGTGCAGTTCTTCCCAGATTTCCTCCACCTCTGTCATTGTCATCCATTAAAATATATATACACAAATCAAAACAGTAAATAGCAAACAAACAGCGGCAACAATTTAACATCCCTCATATTTCTTTAATAGGAAATAGGATTGCTGAGAGCATGGAAGATTTGTTTGGTAAACAACTTTAGATTTATAAACTAGGTGCTATTCTGACAGTAAGACATCTAAAACTTCCTAGTTAAGAAAAGATGTTCCCTTCTATTCTTGAAATTAAAAAAACCCCAACTTTACCTTGTTTCTAGTTTTTGAAAATACTTTGTTTTGATGCTTATTTCTTGGAGTTCATATTTTTTTGCATTTAAAAAATAGATTTTAAAAATTAGATTTTTAAAAAAAAAAGACATTTCTCAGCCAAATAAGTTATTTATTCTTATTTTTTACCTTGAAATAGAATTCTTACACAGTATCTGTGACAACCTGCAGCAACCCACTCCTTTAAAGCATTCTGGTAAAGGTTTCTCTAGGAATTTCTTTGTCTAAATTTTCTGTTGAGGTAAATATGGATATTACATATTTCTCCTGTAATTTGTTTTAAAACTTACCATCCATATGAAAATTATCACATTTGTTTTATGCATACACTCCAAATAAAATCTTTTCCAAGTCTTCCTCTACTGATTACATAATATTGTTTTGAATATTTCAGAAGCATTCCTTTGTCATACTGATCATATTAACATTTTCCACTTCCCATATAAACATGGAGAATGAACACTTAAATAACCTGGATACATTCTCTAGCTTCAAGGAGTCATAGCAGCTGTCCCAGACATTAGTAATTAAAAAACAAAACAAAATGAAAAACCATTAGACTTTGATTAGCTTTCAGACAAAGCGTGAAACTCCTTGTAAGTCGCATCTATGTCCTGCCACTACAGTGAAGGAAGAACAGATGTTCCATATTGAACAGGTAATAGAAAAAGAAAAGCTTTAAAAGTTCAAGAACAGAGGGGTGAATTTCTGTAAGCAGTGGGTGTGTTTTACATCTGATCGTGGTTTAAGGTTGCCAGTTTTCAAAGAGAAACACTGTTAGGTCACTGAAGTCCATAGAAGTACGTGTTTTCTTTCTCCTGTTATATTGTTTAAGGAAGTGAATCAAGAGCTAAATATTCCAGCTAGTGGGCAGAGGTAGGCTTCTATTATGCTTGTATTGTTCTGACACAATTCTCAGTGCAGTGAGTAAGCGATTTGTATGAGAACTGAAGTCACTAAGTGTAGTTTCCAAGTTCTGCCTTAAATGGTTTCATATGTTTGCCAGAATCTGGGTTGCTTAAGGAATAACTGGAAAGGAAAAAATCAGGAACATTGATTTTCCTTCTCCTTGGCTTCCCTTCCACTTCTGATGTTGGGATTCTTTTTTTCCCCTTCCATGTTCATGCTCTGTAGACTGCTAATACTGTTTCTTTAATTTCTCTTTCCTCCTGATTTTTTCCTGGCTATCACTCTCTGAGTTTAATAGTTCTAATAGTTCCAAGGTAAAAACTATGCCTTTGGACATTCATAGAGATGATGCTACCCTTTGGAATAAAGTCTACAGTTGCTCCTTAGTTTTGAATATCCAAAGGATTTTGGAGGAAAGGTATAAAAAGTATTATTTCTTTTCCTCTACAGTTTTTTGCAATATATGCATTTTGATGCATTATACACATGTAATACATAACTATGTACAATTAGAGTATTGTTATTTATATGTATATGCTATTGTATTTGGTGCATGGGCTGTTTAGGTATAAAATATACTCATATACTTATCAATATATGCATTGATAGGAATTCTACATTTGTCATAGATTTAAGGAGTGGTTATGCCCAGATTTTGCAAACTCTATTTCTATATTTTTCTAGATCTCTATTGACATGGCGCACTGAGGGCTTAGTACAGAAGCTCAGAATAACCATAAAAACAAAGTTAAGGGAAATATTCTTAAGCTATACTGGATAATGTGAAGTTAATTGCTGGTTTTTGCCATTTATATGAAGTTCTTATAACTCAGATACTAAAATAAAATAGCAAAATATCTGTTAACTAGGTCACATGCAATAATTTCCAACTGCAGGAACATTTGACCAATGCTATATAAAGTTTTGTACCTTTATTTCCCTCTCTGTGGCTATGACATTTTTGGATACCATTTTATTAATTGTTCTGCTGCTGAATCACCATTTAAAATGTTTGTTGGTTGTTTTGGGGGATATCAAAACAGAAATGTGCACAGGTTTCACCCAGATTATTGTTTTCAAGTTATATTTAAGATCAGAGAGATGCACCATATTGCCAAATGTACTAAACATTGCTGCAAAAGCAGGTAGCAGTGTGACAATAAACCCAGAGAAAATGGTTTAAAAAATCTACTAAAATTATTAAGAACCTTAGAGTCCATCTAAATTGTAATTTTGAATATTGCTTCTAATCTGTTTTTATGTACCTACACAGTAGACCTACTTCAAACACGAATATTTTGATATTTTGCATTTAAAAAGCAAATGGATAGAAAAAGTGAAAACAAGTCAAATGCAAAATTGAAGTACAAGCAAAATTTGTCTAATACCATTTGATTTCATTGACTATAAAATTGCTCTTGGCTATGAGATACCTTCCATCTAACTTTATTTGTCTGTGTCACCAACCTGGCAGTATTCTACAATGACACAACTACTTGGGTGCTTGTGCACCTGCAATTCAGCAAGGATTTTGACTATGCGTATCATAATATGCATCGCATAATTTGCATCTTGTATGCAAATTCAGGAAGTGTGGTCTGGACGAGTGGACAGTATAAGATGACTTGAGAACTAGTGGAATGGTAGATCTCAAAGGGTCATAATCAGTGGCACAGGGTCTAGCTGCAAGCCTGTCACTTCCTGACATAAGTGGTGTCCCCCAAGAGTTCTGTACTAGTGTTTAACTTATTCATTGATGATTTGCACAAAGAGACAGATGCCTCCTCATCAGGTCACTCATGACACAGAGCTGGGAGCAGTGGCCAATACCCCAGAGTACTGTGCAGCACCTCAGAAGGGCCTCAATTGAGTGGTGAGATGGGCAGAGGAACCTTCCAAAGTTCAGTAAAAGCATAGGTAGAGTTCTTCACTGTGGAGGAGTAACCCCAAGCATCAGCCCAGGCTGGGGGCGGATCTAAGGAAATGTCGTAGACATTCTGGTGCTTCTATCCCCAATTGTCTGTTCTGTTTGTGCTGTTTATTGAGTTCTGTACCTTTAAAATGGTTCTGGGAGCGAAGGGGGAGAAAGAAGCAGCAGCAGTTTGTTTTGAGAAAACTGCCTGACTCCCACACGGCCTGGCTCCGGCGTTTGTCTGAGGCACGGACAGCGGTGGGATAGAGATCTCCTGTGCTTTTGGTTAGTTTTAGCTAGCTAGGGTAGAGAAGCTCCCTGGACTTCTTTTTCCTTTTCCTTGGGACTGTTTCAATCTGCTCTGGACTGAAAACCCCAGAGGAGCAGCGAGGGCTGGCACCTGCGGCCGCCGGGCCTGGCCCTACGGAGGGAGTGGGGCTGGTGAGAGGCTGAGGGAGCTGAGCTGCACCCACGGCAAGGACTGCCTCCGTTTGCCATCTCTCTTCGGAGTGGTGAGAGGTTTTATTGTTCGATATTATTTATTCTTTGTGCTTGTGGCATCTTGTTTGTTAAATAAATAGGTTTTTCCACTTTCCTTCGAGGAGGTTCTTTTTCCCGGACTGGCTGGGGGGAGGGGCCATTTGGGTGTGCTTTCCAGACGAACCCTCCATTGGAGGTTTCCTCCCAAATTTGCCCTAAATTAGGACAGGAAAGCAGCTCTGAGAAGGACCTTGGGGTCCTGGTGGACAACAAGATGTCCATGAGTCAGCAGTGTGTCCTGGTAGCCAATAAGGCCAATGATGTCCTGGGCTGCATCAGGAAGATCATTGCCAGCAGGACCAAGGTGGAGTGATTCTGCTCTTCTACTGTGCCTTGGTGAGGCACAACTAGATTGTTCCTCATGACAAGAGAGACATGGAGCTCCCGGAGAGAGTCCAACAGGGGACTTCAAAAATGATTGGAGGGCTGGAGTTGCTCAGGTATGAGGAAAGTCTGAGGGAGCTGGACCTGTTCAACCTCAAGAAGATAAGACTGAGAGGGGATCTTATCAATGTAAGCAAAATCTGAAGGGATGCTCTTCTTGGTGATGCTGAGCAATAGCACAAAAGGCAATGGATAGGAACTGATGCATAGGAAATTCCACCTAAATATGAGGAAGAACTTCTTAACTTTGCAGATGACTGTGCACTGGCACAGATTGCTCAGAGAGGTTGTGGGGTCTCCCTCACTGGAGAAACTCAGGAACTGTCTGGACATAACGCTGTGCAATATGCTCCGGCATAACCCTGCTTGAGCCGGGAGTTTGGACTAGATGTCCCCCTGTTGTCCCTTCAAATGTGACTGATTCTGTGATTAGTCTGTCACTAACGATCACCATATAAAATTGTTACAACTTCTACAAGGGAGAAATCACCACATACTTTGCATATGTTTTTAATAATATTAGCTTCAAATTATCATAAATAAGAGAGGAGAAGAATCCTGTGACTGAAAGTTTACATCTTGTTATTTTATATTTATACACTTCAAGAAGAAGTACTTTTCAAGGAAGAAAATCTTTTAAAGAAGCATAATTTTCTGTGTTCTGATTACAGTTCATTTAATACACAAGAAAAGATCAGATCAAAATTCAGTGGAATTTCTGAATCACAGTTCTTACCTGTCATAAAATTACAAGAATTGTTGAAAGAGAGCTTTGTCTACTCGTAACAGGTAAAGAAGAAAAAGAAGAAGGAAAAAAGAGAATGAACTTTGCCAGCTATAGCGAAAATAAGAGGGCATGGTTTTGCTCACATCTTTTATTTTTCATGGAAATGGATACTGAAATCCCCTGGAATTGTAGTGCAAAAGCCAAAATCTGCACATCTGAGCAAATTCAGATTAAAGATTGATTTACAAAACTATACAGGAAAAAAGGTTATGTGTACTTCATTACTCAACTGTGAATGCAGGGAAGCAGGGCAAGACTTATGCTGCAGATTAGCCAGAAAGCAGTTTATCAGTTTGTGATTCATCAGACTCTAGATGATGGATACTCACTTCAGAGAAAGCAACTTTTTAGGCCTGCTGAATGCTGGCTAGTTTTGTTTTACATATGTTTATAACTGTGTGTGTGTTTGATAGAGTTCATATGGATTGATTCATATGAATATTTCAATATTTTCTACTATAAATTCACTTTTAAGAAAGCATTTTCTTGAAGAATTATCACTTTGTTATTTTGAGTAGTAACTGCCTCAATTCTCTCTCCAGAAAAAGAGAAGACATTGTGTATTTTACACTACACTGGAAGATAAGTAATTTTGCCTACTCCAGTCAAGGTCCCTGTACAGATCAAAATTCCTGAAAGGAGTAAAGAGGGCAGCAACAGGCTTCATTTGTTGTTGTTGTTGTTGTTGGAGGTGAGAGCTCTCTGGTACACTAGTTCATATCTGGCTCCAGTGAAATGATAGTAAATGTTCTTTGAAAGGATGTTAATGTCAGGACTGAGTGGAAGACAGTACAACTATGTCAGGTTTTCCTCTTCCTATTTTGGATTCCATAACTGTGGGAAACTCTTTTTTAGGAGTTTCTGCTTGTGAGGGGAGGTTGATTTTTTTTTTAAGTTTAGTACTAGGGTTGAAAAGAAAAATGAGACTCATAGCTTTGGTTTTTAGAGCTGTTTATTTTATTT
This sequence comes from Phylloscopus collybita, assembly GCA_027886175.1. NCBI lineage: Eukaryota > Metazoa > Chordata > Aves > Passeriformes > Phylloscopidae > Phylloscopus > Phylloscopus collybita. The sequence goes on from JAJNNQ010000029.1 coordinate 6,081,470, forward strand.
TTTATTTTAATTTTTGCTCGCTGCTGAAACTTGGCTTAACATGCTAGAAACATGGTGAAAAAACCCTCCCGGACACAGGATTCTAAGGTTTTTAAAGATTTTTCACCTAATTAATTTTTAAAACATGCTATGTTTACAATCTATTTCTAATTATTTTAAACACGCAATTTATGTGTTAAGTTTATTTTACTAATGTTTTTTGCTAGTGTCATAGCAGAAAGTGGAGCAGAAGAAGAGGAAGAACATGAGATACAGTCTAAAATTTTGTTTTGTTTTTTCACTAAAAACTTAAAACTACATATTTTTATTTTGTGACAAACTAAACTACTACCTCTTTTTCTACTTTCATTGTTTTTAACTAATTTTTGAGTGTTGGAAGGGTTTTTTATTTTTTTATAGGTTTTTTTAATGTTTTTTAATGGACAGGTAGTGTTTTCTTGGGGTCCCAGCTGGGGTCTCAGACCCTTTAGGGCAGCACAAGGACTTTTCCACGTGGCTGGGACTCCCAACACATAACCAAAAGTGAAAATGAAATATTGTTCCAGGTGGATACCACTAGTATTTTGAACTGTTGACCTCTGTGAAGACCATACCTTTCACAATCTCTGTCCCCATGCGGAGCTGGGAAGTCATCTTTTCTTTCCTTCACAACTGTGCATTTACCTTCTCTCATGCCCTTTAAAGGCATGATAGACTAGACAGACAGTATTAGGCAAAAGCATCATCACTTTGAGCTGAATTTGAGTTAATACTTCAGTTACCGAGACAAACTTCTGAAGGATTTGATTCAGAGTGTTGTCAAAGTGAAACATTAGCAATAGATGGTTAAAGCGGCAGTAGTGTTTTGACCCTGGCTGGACTCTAGGCATCCACCAAAGCCTCTCTATCCCTCTCTTCTACAGCTGGACAGATGTAGTCTATGAGTTGAGATAAGGACTGGGAGAGATCTCTCACCAAATACCATCACAGACAGAACAGGCTGGAAGATACTAACTGAATTTCTTACTAACAACATCAGAACGGAATAATGGAAAGTAAAAACAGACCTTAAAAACACTTTCGTCCCTATCCTCCTCTCCTTCCCAGCTCTACCTCCTGCCCCCAGTGGTGCAGGGAGCTGGGAAATGGGGGTTATGGTCTGTACAATACACACTGTTTATCACACTGCATTGGGAGAGGAATCCTTCCCATCTCCAGCATGGGGTCCCTCATGCAGGAGTCTGTCTTACATGAACTTATCCAGTATGAGTCCATCCAACAGGCAATAGCTCTTCATTAACTTCTTTACTTCTGCATGGGTCACTCTTCCACAGGTTGAAGTCCTTCAAGGACCAAGAATAGTCTGCTCCAGTGTGGGTTGTCCACAGGATCACAGATCCTACCATGAAACCTGGTCCAGCATGGACTCGTCTCTCCACAGGTCTGCATGTCCCAGCCAGGAGCCTGCTCCAGCACAGATTTCCCATGGGATCTCAACTTCCTCTCAGGCATCCAGCTGCTCCAGCCTGGGACTTCTTCATGGGCTGCAGGTGGATTTCTTCATCCTTGTGGTCCTCCATGGGCTGCAGGAGCACAGCTGCTTCACCATGGTGAAATGGAATGACAGTTCCTTCTTCACTGACCTCAGTGTCCTCAGGGTGGCTCATCTCACCTGTTCTCACCCCACTCTTCTCTGGCCATAATTATACCTGAGCAATAATGGGGGGGGGGGGGGGGGGGGGGGAAGGGAGTGTTGTCTTTCTTAAATATGTGGCCACAGAGACATTATCACCATTTCTGATTGGGCCCAGCCTTTGCCAGAGGAATGTCCAAATTTGGAGCTGTTAGGGATTGGCTCTGCCAGACCCAGAGGAAGCTTTTGGCGTCTCTTCACACCACCCCTGCAGTCCCATCATTACCAAAGCTTGGCCATGCAAACCCAGTGCAGATACTCAAGCTTACACCTAATTTTCAGCTCTTTGGTTTGGATATCAAGAGTGAGATATTTGATTATGCAGATATTCTGTGTGGAATTTAAATCTGGAATTACAGGCTTGATACTTTTGAATTTATGTCATGTGGCCTCCTGAGATCACTGATATGTCATTTTTATGAAATTAAATTCTACATTGTCCTACTTGTACAACAAACATCTTTTGCAGTTTGGATTTTTTAAAATAATTTTTCATTATTCTCTTGGAAATCAATTGCTATCATTTGCTTTAAGATGACAAGTTTAAACATTTCAAACATGCTGCATCAATACATGTGTTTGTTTTTCCTGAACAGTACAAATGACTCAGACTAGTTTGTGTGAGATGATTATACCAGAGTTTCAGACTCAAGAAGGGCTACAATATGTCTGACATATTTCAAATAAAAGGTGGGAGGCATGAATTTATAACTTTAGCTGTTGCTGAAACACATTACAGTAAGCAGAACTGCAAGGAACTGCAAAATGATTAACTGACATTGAGAAGTATGACTTTTATTTAAATCTAGTACTGTGTTCACAGTTGTCTTGCACAGGGACTTTGATACATATGCCAAGGTTATAATAATAATACTCTTAAGGTCCATTTAGTGCAAGGCTGAGCAGTCACAGTTCCTATTCAGTTTACATCAAACTCAGTTTTTCTACTAGCGATGAGAAAATTGATGTTGCTGACACTATGAATAGAGAGTCCTGCTAATTGCTTACAGGCATTTTCATCAGTCTTCTTTCACAGTAGAGAGGCTGTTCAAAGACTGGCAGTCTTGGGCTGTGAACACATAAATGTAAAACATGGTGTATGCAACAGGTGCTCTAAATTAGGATTAATAAATGCAACTGTATACCAGCATGGAACAAATTCTAAAAATGTTACATGGTGTGCAAAATGTTGGTGGTAGATTATTTGTTATCCTTGTTCAAATGGTGACACTGACATTCATTTCCTGTGTCACCAGCAACCAACAACCAGATTAAATTGCTTTGAAAATCACAGAAATTCATGAATGTAAAGAAGAAAGACATCAACTATTATGCAGGGTAATGAATCCAGAATTGCAATGAATTAAATATGGCTTCATTTTATATTGCTTATCCTTCTCTTAGGATACCCCAAAATAAATTCTACTTAAAAATTCTTAGGTTGATAGATAATTACTTTGACATCTTTCCTTATATTTTCACTTGTAACTTCTAACACTAGCTTTTTGAACTGTTATTCACAAATGTAGAAGGCTAGTAGTCTGTTACATTTTTAAGTTATGGTTCCAATATAACAGGTATTTCTAGTGTTGTATATGAATCTGGTGTTTAAAAGAACCCCGTTGTATTACAGCACTAGTGATGAACATTATGAACTGACAGTATGTTAATAATGAGTTGGCAATGCCATGCATACATAATCTGCAGCCTTGGACTCCAAAGCCGTGTGGACAAAACTACAGGTGTGTGGTAGCTCACCAGAGCTAATATGGCAATAGGTTACTGTGAGCCAAAAAGTGCTTAGGGTCCTCCCAACAACACATATGAGCACATTCCCAGTGACAGTTCCCCACCTCTAAACCTCTGCCTCTGGTGTGAATGCTCATGCAAAATTGGTATCATCTTGTGTCAAATACATACTCCTTTTGTTGAAAACTTCCGTTTTCTTTATTGCCATTCACTTTTTTCAAAACAGTATCTGGTCACACATCCAGTAAATATTTTCATCCTCTTCGTAGTATGTAGAGGGAATATTATTATAGAATCACAGAACCATTAAGGTTGGAAAAGACCTTCAAGATCATTGGACCCTTGACCAAACATCACCATGTCAACCAAACTGTAGCAATAAGTAGCACATCTAGTCATTTCTTGAACACTTCCAGGGATGGTGACTCCACCACCTCCTGGGGAAGCCCTTTGCAGTCCTTAACTTTCTCCTAATTCTTCTTATTTTTCAGTCAAGAAATTCTTCCTGATGTCCTCCATAAGCTAAACCTGGCACAGAATGAAGCCATTTTCTCTTGTCCTGTCACTGGTTGCCTGGGAGAAGAGACTGACCCTTATCTTGCCATACCCTCCTTTCAGGTACTTGGAAAAAGCCTAAGGTCTCCCTTCAGTCTTCTTTTCTTCAAGCTGAAACACCACCACCTCTGCCAGCCATTCCTCATGTGACTTGTGCTCCAGACTCTCAAACATCTCTGTTGCTCTTCTCTGGACATGCTCCAGCACCTCAATGTCTTCTTGAATTGAGGGGTCCAGAAGTGAACACAGGAATTGAGGGTGTTGCCTCACCAGTGCTGAGTACAGATGGATACTCACTACCCTGATCTTCGTGGCATAACTGCTTTTGACATGAGCCAGGATGCCATTGACCTTCTTGGGCACATGCTGGCTCATGTTCAGCTGCTGTCAGTCATCATTCCAGGCAGCTTTCCAGCCACTCTGCCCCCAGCCTGTGGTCCTGCATGGGACTGTTGTGACCCGAGGGCAGGACCTGGCACTTCACCTTGTTGAACCTCATACCATTGGTCTTGGCCCATCGATCCAGCCTGTAGAGATTCCTCTGAACACCCCTTACACCCTTCAGCAGATGGACACACTAACTCAACTGATAATTGCACTGCAACTGCCCACTGTGGATGCATTCATCTACTGTACATTTCCTTCATTGTGTTTCTAAATTCTGTTTTCTTAAGCCTGCCTTACCTACAGAATATCAAGTGGATTTCAAAGCAGGATTAATCTGTAGGTTTGGTAGCCCAGTCAGTAGCAATCATCAATAATTCTTTCTCGACCGTGAACCACAAGGGTGGGGGACTTGTGACCCAGAGATTGAACACAGCCCACACCTGTATTTCCTCAGGCTCATTGCCACTTCTTTTTATGTATATTTATTGGGTATTACTAGAGAATGTGCTAGTGACTGTAAAATACATTTGAAAGGCTTATTTGTCCCTGAGCAGGGAGAGGGTTCCACTCCTCACCCACTGGTAATGTCAAAACAAGTATCAAAGATTAAATGGACAGTTGAAAAAAAAAATTCAATTAGTAGAGGAGGATCAAATTACAGCGAACTTCCCTCCTGGGTTCACTGCACATAATAATGACTTTATTTAGAACTAAATTACTGAAAAGTGTCACTTTAAAACATGCCCTCAGTGTCAAGTTGAAGTAGATCCTTTGTGGAATGATGCGATAGTTGAAGTGGATGTATTTCAGAGTTAAGTTTAGCCTTAAGTATTACCTATAAACTGGACATTTAAACTGGTGAGGCAATTTTCAGTCTATTTGAACTTATTCTCAGAAGTCTTACAGTCTATTTTCAGGGGAAGCTGTACTCTCCTGGGACTATGCAGTCGAGCCTCACCTGAAACCTTGTCTCCAAGCTGGGAAACCAGGCCTATTTTACAACTGCAAGCAACTTCACAGGGATTCTTCTTGTGCCTATGTGATTCTTTCTTACACAGACCTTTCTGTTTTGTTCTTTAAAGAAACCCAGTTTGTCAGCTGGGTTCCTCAGAACAGTTTTGGCAATATATTGTGACCAGTGTGTGAGTGCTTTCCTTCACTTGTGACACTACTTCATGAGGCAAATATAATGTACATAGGCTCAACTGCAGATAATTCTTGCCTTTTATTGCAAAAGTTCTTTGAAACATCAATGACATTATCTGTAAAAGACCACAGGCTGGAATTTTTCCAAGCAGTATTTTAATCTAGTATAGAGTAAGCTAAATGTAAAAGAACGAAAAAAAAAAAAAAAAAAAGGGCTGCTGCTATTTGCCTGGGCATCTAAGCATGAATTGCCCCATTCTATCAGTCCTGTTAAAGTATCATATTAATTTTTCCTACATTCTCCTGGTTACTGATTTGTATATATTCCTTTCTGAAAGTGTTAAGAGATGTACACAATAGAATAATTCCAAGAAAAACATGAATATTCCACTTGATTTTTTTTACATAGAATTAAACAGGAGTAGGGTGGATTTTCTTTTTCTCTTAATTCCTCTGGAATTTCCACATGCTTAGAAAATGTGTACTGAAATAAAATTAATACTTGATTTTTACTCAGCATATAAAAGAGACAGGCTATCATTTCCAGATAATTATTCCATGGAAACATTGAAGAACAACCTGCTTATTTCAGTCTTTTGTTGAATCTTTGCCATTTTATCTTGATTAGTCTGCATGCTGTTTTACTAGCCAATGACCCCAAGAGAGAGTAGCACAGCTTAAGGCATTTTCAATTTTGTTTTTGGAAAGATTGTAAAGATTGGTCAGATAATTGCTTGCCTGGGGTATAATTCATAGAATCATATACTCATAGAATGCTTTGGGTTAGAAGGCACCTTAAACGTCATCGAGCTTCAACGGTCTTCGGCAGGAGCTAGACATGGGCAGGAACATATTTCATTAGATCAGGTTTCTCAGAGACCTATTAAACCCAGCCTTGAAAACTTCAAGAGATGTGGCATCCCATGCTTAATCAGCATGGGTATGGATGGAGCATTGTCCTGATTACATAGAAGAGGCAGGGTTTAGCACTATGTGGTCACCATGGTGCCTGTGTCTGGGGAAACCACATGGACCTGAAGAGCTGTCAGTCATCTCAGTTTTGTTCCCAGCGGTGAATACCTCTTTGAGGGTAAAATACCTCTTGCTATATATATATATATATATATATATATATATACACACACGTATATATATTCTTTTTTCTATTAATATTGCTGCTGTAATTATATCTGTGCTGTAATTGCTGTATGTGTCTTATTCCATTGCTTTGTTCTTCTGCTTTTAGTAAATTTTTATCTCAACCCATAGTCTCTCCCTTACCAGAAGGAGCATGGGATGGGGAATGGCTAATTTGGAGTTGGATTTCCCACTTGTATTAAAACCAGCACAGAGATCTATATCCAATTCATTGAGTTCAATTAAGAACAAGATTAAAAATTGTAAGAAGTGCTGTGCCACTTTTAATTGTATATCTTATGTATGCCTTTTCAAGAGACTACAAATCCAAGATCAGATGGCTATGAATAACATTGTGTATAATGTTTTAGCATAATCACTTTGACTTGCATCAGGCCTTGGGCACTTAGAAAAATTAACAGACACTTTGATATCTCTCTGCTTGAACATCTGGGCCCTAAACTTCAGGAGATTTATTCCAGTAGGTGTATTTATAGTTCATCTTCTACTATCCCATTGAGGGGAGTCTTTTTCTGCTGTATTTCTGGGCCTTAGTAAGACTATTTCCCACCTCCAGAATGGACTCAGAGCTCTGTGTTTAAGCACAGTCACACTGTGATAAGACCAAATAAAGTAAGGTTGTCAGACCAGGAGATGCAGGATTTGGGGAACTGCTGTGTAGCATTATGATAGAAGTGAGTTCTAAACCAGGGACAGCAGCAACAACGTGGCGAGAGTCAGCTCGCGCACACAACAGGCAAGCTGACTCAGCAAAGAAGTTGCCTTTGCTGTACTTAGCACTGTGATTGACAAATGCAAACAAGCTCTCATTTGTAGCTGCTCTGTGGTTACTGCTCACACACAGATAGCTCTTTGCAGCTGCAGAGTAATTCAGTTCAGCTTGACTGGGCTAAATCAGCTTAGACCACGTCTTGTTTGCATGGGCTGACAGCAGGCAGAAAGGTGGCTGTCATGGCTTGGATGGCATAAGCCTCACATTTTCCCACCCCTCACTTCTCAACACGTACTGAACACTGACATATTTTTAATGTGATTTTTCTCAAGCGAGATTTTTTACCTACTAGCTTTTTTTATTTGTACAAAGACATCTTCTAAAATTATTGCCTTGATGCAGCACTGCACAAGATTTGACTAATTCAAATGCAATTACCAGTTTTCTCACTTTAGTGAATGCATTCAAGTTTTGACTATCTAATTTGAAAAATGTACTGGAAGAAAAGGAAAGGGAAGAGAAAAACATAGGGAAGAGGTGAGTCAGAGCAGAAATCCAGAAGTAATTGTTTACTCTTGTCTCAATTTGGAAAAATTAAATAAATCAGTGAGAAAGATATTCAGATATGTTGAGCAGAACAAAGCAAACCAGGAGAAGGCCAACACAGGGGTGATAATTGAATACAAAACATAAAGAACTTTGAATAATGTCAAACGTTTTTGGTAATACCTTTATATGCTGAGGAACTCATTTCCATTGGAATTTACTTGTGAAATAAGTATTTGCAGAAATTTACACTGGATTTAGACTAGCTTTGATAAAATTACTGGAATAATCATCAAAGGAATAATAATCACAGGAATATCATCTTCATGTTTTAAAATAGAATCTGAACGCTTCATCTCTAGAAAACACTTTTTCATGTGGTAAACTACTGCAAAATTAGTTATCTTTTGTTATGTGTATACCTTTCCCTCAGATATTTATAAATAGCTTGAGATCACCAAATCCTATGAACTACTGTTTTTTAAGGCTGTTAGTAGATTTAATATTCTTAAATTATTGAAATAATGAAGTCAGAGAAAGTTAATGGTACAGGCCATGATGGCAAATAAAATCACTGATTAAAATATTTAATCGACTTGTGTACAAAACGGAACTCTAGATGGAGCAGTTCCCTTTGTTTGAACTTTGTATGCTGGGCTAATAATGATTTAGCTAAGTTAGTAATTATTAAAAAAATAACTGGCCTAAATAGGATAACACAATCCTGTTGAAACGTTCAAACTCAGATTGGATTCCCTAAATAAGAAGTTGTACATTAGTATAGGAGGAAAACCTGAAGTGAGTGTTCCCCTTCCTAAATTTGTTATTCAAAATAACAGCGAAAGGTGGTTTTTTTAAATAACATAATTGAGTAGTTCAGCAAAAAGTACTTGAATATGATTTGCTCTCATGGCAAACTACCATTTAAAAAGGAGAAATATGAAAAAGGTCTACCAAAACTGGAGATGTATGGGAACTAAAGTGTTGTGTCATGTGCCCGTGTTACCAGATTAAATTCAAGTGCCTCAAATATCTGCATGTTGTGCCATTTAGAGAAAAGCTTCTTATAGTCAATTTTCAGTCCTATCTCATGAGAGAAAGATGGAGGGTTGCCAGTGGCCAGGCTTTCCCTTCTAAGTCCTTGTTCACAGTCAAGATAGCCAGGAAAATATAGCCAATATCTCAGAGTACTCTGCTTGGACTTCTGGAGCCACCACAAAGAGAATGCCTGGTTGCCTAGCTCAACGAAAACTATCAGTGTACCCTCACCTGTGCTTCTCCAAAATCTTCTCAGACAGTACTCTGCCCTAACATGCTTCCAGAGAAGTAGTCCCATTCATCCAGTGTGTTTGTCCCCCCTCAATATCTGTAACAGCACAATCAGTTCTGCATTAAAAATGTAAACCAGAAAAGAAGGAAAACAACAAAATAAAACAACAACAGCAATAAAAAACAAACACACACACAAGATAATAATAAAAAAACCAAACCAAAAACTAAAAAAAAAACCAAAATCAAACTCAAAATCAAGAAAGAAAACTAACCTTCTTTGGTCAGATTGTCTCTGTTCTCCTTGCAAAGCACATGCAAAAGAGTAGAATCCACTTAAGTTCCTTTTCCTAATTAAACACCTCTCCCAGAAAATTAGATGTAAAAGAAATAGCTTTTTATACCTGATCACCCAAGCCAGAGTTGATGCTTAAGGTAAAGCTGTTCACATTAGCATAATTCTCTTTCCCTTCAGAATGAAACTTCAAGGAAAGCAGCTATTGTAGTCATGCATTTTGTTAATAACCATTCCTCATTTTGAAAATAGCCTCAAGCTATATGAGCAAAATAACACCTAATATGCAGAAAGACCAGATGATGGGAAATCAAAAGAATCAATTCCAGAGAATGTAAGACTCTTTGCAGACATAGAATAATGAACATCAACAAAAGGAAAGTACTTGTGCCAATATGTAAAAAAGCTGCAACTGAGAGAATCACAAGTATAGTTCTTTTAATTCTTTCATTTTTACCCTATCCTCAGTCCTTTACACAGTTGGTATCATGGGCCAAGTTTTTTTTAATGGAGATGTGAATTAATGACCTTTCAGATGATTTAATCCAATTGGCTATCATTCCATCCTTCCTGACATGTATTCATTGACTACTGATAAATGTTCCCCAAGGTTTTTCTGCTAAACTGTGATCTATCAGTAGAGTACATATTCAAGGAAAGTATAGGACTCGTTGAGCCTCTGGCAAAAATATTAGATTTGCAGACACAAGATGCTGAGCCACATTTCTAAATGTGATGCTGTGACAGAGGACAATCTATAGAACACTGTTTGCCAGTGGTCGAAGGTCTGAGTCAAAGAAATATCCTCTAGTTTTCTCCTGATCTAGATGAATAGTGCTGTTATAGGTTAATAAATTACATGACCTGATGCCATGATTTCAGCACATTAGTCACTCTACATTCACATTCAAGATAAAATAAAGTGGGGATACACATTTTCTAATTGGGAATTTCTAAATCAATAGTTATTCTGCAAAGGGTGCTATGTTAACAAATGAATTTTGGTGGTTGGCAGAAAGCAAAATTATGCCTGGAAGAGCTTACAGATCACAAAGGAAAGCAATCACTTAATTTCTGTTGAGTGAGTAGCAGTTAACAAGATAAACACTGCACTGTACCAATTTACACATGATTAGAACAAGGCAAAAGATGAGAGAAATACATGGGGTTTAATAAAAGTTTATGAAACACTGGTTTATTAATTTTATGGTAAATAAATAGTGGATTTTTCTCTGAGGACTGTACCTAACACCAGAATAAGCACAATATAAAGAGTAAAATTATTATTCAGTTTTTGTGAAAAAATGTCACAGTTTTGCCGTTAACTGAATAACAGTGAGACAGGTGCCTTTACTAAATTTTAGCATACTGCCCAGCTGTGAAGTTAATCCTGAAAAGATCAGTCTAACTCTGCTAGATAAATTAAATACGGTGAAAATCTAACCAAGAGGTGAGCTGTTTCACAGACACAGATGTCTCTTGCACAGTTCACGCAGACAAGGCAGCCCATTTTAAAGAGTTACACTTCCACTGTAAAATTAACTATGATATGAATGTTCAGGACTTCCAAAGTTTGATTATGACAAAAGTCTCTTTGTTTTAAAGCCATGTCCATCGTCAGAGTCATTTACCTGGACCCATACTCACACAGATGTATATCTGCACACATGGACTAATACAACTGTTCTCAATTCTGTAAGGTTTTTAGTAGAAAATAAATGGGAAAATAACCTAAGTAAAAGGGCTACTTCACAGTAGGATTAGGGTCCCAGAGCTGTGAAGAAAAACATATTTTCATAGATCAAGTTTGAATATTGATTTTAAGTTTAGAATATTATTTTCTTTCACTGGAACCATATCTGGTTTTTAGTGAAGGTCCCAAATTCAGATGTAACAACTGAAATTTAAAAAAGTTTCTTGAAGGAAAACCAAGTTTTCATCATTTTACTTCAAGGTTCATAGAATCTCTAAATAATCACACAACACATAGTACTGTCTAAAACAGAGACCTACCTCATAAAAATAGGCCTCTGTCTTTGCAGCGGTGTTTCTGTGCATCGTTAGCTCTCACAGCAACCAAAGTTTATATAAGATTCCTCAAGGACAAATGATGTAAAGAACAGCAGCATTGTTAATCTGAGTGTTATGGGTAAGTATCCCTATATTCACTAAGTTTAAACTTTTTCACTCTCACTAAACTTTTTCAATCACTCTCTCACATAATACTTTCATTACACAGAACATGCTCTAAAAAAAATGCTATGAGCACCTAGAGGCTACAGTACAGTAGAAACACAGACTAGATGTTTTGCCTAAGAAGAAGAGTAGACAAAATACAAAGCAAGAAGGTAAAAAAGCACCGTAAACAAGCCTCAATTTTCACACCTTCCTGAGACTGACTCTCTGATGAACTCCTTGTATTTTCCAGTTCTAATACTAAAAAGGAAAGTGAAATTTTCTGGATTTTGTGCTTTTCCTTTAATGGCAATAAAGAAATCTCACTAAGATAGATTTCTTGTAAGTGTTTGAGATATCCTGTCAAAGTTAATCTATCTAGCTATGTGTCCCAAAGCCATGACCATGCCTATATAAATTTGCACAAGAATGCTTATACCAGTAGATATTTGAAGTCTGTCCTGAGACTTTTAAGTGCTACTGTCCTGTACTGAACAGATTCTGTCTTTGTCCTATTTAATGCATATTACTGAAGGAGAAAATATAAGGAGGTAATGGCCCTTAACTTAAAGTCGAGAAAGGGCTTGGCCATATGATTTCTGTTAATTTGAGCACAGATTATTTCTGAGCACTTGCCTAGTTTTGGACACAAACCCCTAGAGTCTGCACAGGCAGAAGAAGCAACAGCTGAGTACTAGTGACAGTTGAGTAGTTAGTGTTTTCTCTGCTAGATGTCAGCATCGGTTCCTATCTGATTGCTGCAAGCAGTGTTTTCCAAACAGTAGGCAAAATCCTGCCTCTGCAGATTTCAATGGCAAAACTCAGCTGACTTCAGTGGGCTCAGAATTTAATTTACTGACACAGTACTTTAAAACTCAGAATTTGCCAGAGGCCAACAGTCCTTCAGAGAAAAATAATTTTTAAAAAATAGAGAACAAGAAGGAAAAATCCATTTCTTTCCTAGCAGCTAAAGATCTTTCATTGTAATGAGTACAAGAGCAAATAATCTTTCTCACTGTATCTTAAGGGAGTTTTTAGTGTATATGAAATGTAATCTCTCTTTGGATCACAACAGCCTGTTCATTGCATTCAACCAAAAGCCACAATTTCTACGTATGCAATTATAAATGTTATAAATGTTGTCTTGGAGTCTGATGCTGCTGATAGCTCCACTTTCCACCAATAAAACTTCCTTCAATCAGGGAGATGAAGGTTTTGGTTCTCCCCTAGTGAAAGTGCCTTTGCCTTTGCTAACAACTCCAGTTTAACTATAAAAAATATTTAAATTATCAATAGTGAAGTAAGACAAAGTGAACAAATTAAAAAGTATATCACTCCCACTGTCACGAAACACAAGACACAAGACACTGATAGTCCCATGATGACTGTTTAGAATGGGTTTAGATGCTGATAGTCTGGAGAAAGAGGTGTGAACATATATCTCACCAAAATTTTTACTTTTAGATGATACTGAAAGGATAGGCTAGCTGGGACTTTAGTGACATCCTTTGATGTAAATTTTTATATGTAAATGGAATTCATGCAAAACATGACTAAGTATTTCCTCCTCATTCTTCTTCAAATATCACTACATTATCTGTGAATAAAACTCTTTGATATTGCAGACCTCCATATGTCTGGGTCTTTTAACATTAATGACATAATATCATCCATTACTTAGCTTTAAAATGTTTTATATACTTTATAAGAAGCTAGAGTATGAGACAAGATCAAGTTACTACAACTTTATTATAGCAGGTTTTGTCTCTAAGGCAGAAAAAAAAGCATTTAAGTTTTCTTCATTACTCTATGTTGGGGTATTTTGCATCATAGGTTTTGAGTACATTACAGGATAGATGTAAAGAACTTATCCCTGAAACCATACTGTTTTCTACAAAACTGTATTTTTAATAGCCCAATATTTTTTTAGGCAAATAGTTTCATGCAGTTTTTTTCCCCTCTTTGAATATGGTAGCATAGATTTTCCTGGGTTTAAAAAATATTTTTTTATTTTCATGAAATAAATATGAATTTGTTGCTTGACTTGATGTTAATATTTAATTCCTTCCAATTACTTATTACTGCCATGCATAAAATTGATTAATTAATAAAAATATAAATAAAAACAAATATAAAAAATTTAATAATTTTCACATGAATACTTCAGTTTCATTTAATGTTAAGATTTTTGTGGCTTGAGGTGTACCCTCATAGGCACAGAATACAAGTTTCATAACTAATTTTAGATCTTATATTAGGATGCCAATCTTTTTTGTAGGAAGGACTTAACATTAAATGCTTAATTATTTTCCTCTCAAGAATTTAAATTTCTTCTAACTTGAGAGTTTATTCATACAAAGAAAATTATATAAAAAACCAAACAAATGCAATCAATTTTTTTTATTTGATCTACTCTGATTCCACAAGTCAAAACATAAGAAAAGGAAACAAAACAACAAAAGAAAGTGTAAAATCTTCATCATTAAAAGACAGGAGGAAAATAGAAATCATAGACATGGCTTTGGGTGAATACAGCAGATGTTAGTTCCTCCAACCATAATCCTCAACATCGAGTAGTCCTTAAAGACTCAGTGGGGAAGTGGTTTCCAAAATGCCTGGATTGTCATGATACTGTGTTTGAATTCTAACTATTACTCATTTCAGTTAGGCTCAGTTTCAGGAAATCTGAGAAGCTTTGAAACATATGTGCCTACACTGCTAACTGTTTTTCCCCCACCCTCCGCCTCTTCCTTTCATTATCTTCTCCCCACAACCTTTTCTTCATTTCCCTTGACTTCATTCAGCTTTCTCATGCTGGCATTCATAATGAATAAATTCACTGGTACAGCTAGGAATATATTACTGTTGAATGTTCCCTGCAGCAAAGTTCCATCAAAATTGCTTATCACTGACAGATGCCCACTCAGAGATGCAAAACTGCCTAACTCAGTCCTCCCTTTCCTATCCAGTTTTGTGATATGTGAATGAAAATGGAGGTGGGAGAATGACAACCTTTGCCTCTAAGGTAAAATCTCTTAAGTGTTCTAATTATTTTGATTCCCATCCAGTCTGCTGGAAGTTTACCTATTTCATGTGTGCTGACACTCACCAGCCAGCAAAAATAAGGTCAGCTTGAATAACCTCATTGTTTGAACTGCTTTCCAAAATTAATACTCTCAGGACATTCTTTCAAAAAACAGGAAGGAGATGGGAAATAACACTCTCAAACTGTATGAATAGTTCTTGGTTCTTGTTTCACTTGTGTTCACACACACACACACACACACACACACACACACCCCCCCTGTACAAGGCCAGCACTTTCTCAAGCGATGGATTCACTTTGCCTCCTCTAATTTTTTATATAAGATAGGAAAGCGCTTCTACTGTTAGCATCACTAAACCACATTATTGAAAATTTGGCCATCACACAACAGATGCAGTGTTCCAAGTGTGACATTAATGTCAAAAGACCTGTTGCTATTAGCAGATGGCAAGGCACTTGGGATGTGCTGGTGAAAGCTTGCACATGACTTCTGCCTCTGAGAAATCAAGAGGGTGGACGTACCCTTGCACTCTGCTCATTTATGACTGCAGATTATGCTTGGATGTCTGCACTGGGTGTACAGAATATTCACCAAGTCATCAGCAAATATGACTAGATCATATTGAATCTTAAAAAATTATTCATGCTAAAATACCCAGTGACTGGAAAGGGTTTCAGGCAGTCTTCCCAGCATTCACTGATGTATGACCTTTGATATGGTCCCCTACAACATCCTTCTTTCTGAATTGGAGACAGAAAGATTTGACTGAAAAACTGTTTGCTGGGTGTTAATCGGTTGGATTGTCACATCCAGAGAGTAGAGTTTAATGGCTCAATATCCCACCGATCTCCAGATCCACATGGAGATCCACAGCATCAAGTGGTGACCCACAGGGGTCTGTACTGGGAATACATAAATATCTGCTTAATATCTTGATCAATGATATAAAAAGTGGTATTGTGTGCAGTTGCATCAAGCTCATAAAGGATGCTGTTCCAGAGGGAGACTTGAAAAAGCTCAAGAAGTGGGCCCTTCAAAAAGAACTAGTGGAAAATCCTGCACCATAGTTGGGGCAACACCCTGCTATCAATAGAGGCTGTGGGAGAAAGGTGTTGAGAGCAGCCCTGCCAAGGACTTGGACATACTGGTGGATGAACAGCTGGACATGTCCCAGCAATGTGAACTTGCAGACTGGGAAGCCAATTGTATTCCAGGCTGCATCCAAAGCAGTGTGAGCAGCAGGGTGAGGGAGGGGATTCTGCCTCTCTGCTTTGCTCTGGTAACACCCCACCTGCAGAGCTGCATCTAAAGGAATTAAAAAGGAAGATGGAAACAGAATTTTTATCAGGGCCTGTTTGACAGGACTAAGGGTAATGCATTTAAACTAGAAGAGGGTAAATTCAAGCTAGATATAAGGAAAAAAAATTTTACAGTGAGGGTGGTGGAACACTGGAACAGGTCTCCCAGAGAGCTAGTGGATACTTGATCCCTGGAAATACTCACAGCTGGGTTGGATGGGACAACCAACTGAGCAACCTGACCAAGTTTTAGATGTATTTGCCCATTGCAGGCTTGTTCAGTTCTTGGTTCAGACTTGGTGATGTTTAAAGTTTCTTTCCCACACAAACTGTTCTAGGATTCTATGATTCTGAGTGTTCGTGGAAGGACAATGCACATACCTGCTGCAAAGTACAACCTAGGCTCTGCTTGTAAGGGAAGGAAAGGTACAAAAAATTGGTTTATTGAAACTTAAAGGAGGAGAAGCTCAATCCTGCAAGTGTGTCAATTGAGTCTGTGCCACTGCCTGACAAATTTGAATGACTTTGTATTTGTTGGGAGGGAGGCTAACAAAGTGAGACTTCCACCTGTTTTTGTTATATACAAACCACATGAAATCTGCTCAAGTTTGATCCATTTTTCCCCAGGTATGGAAAGCAACCACATACTGTCTTATCTTACTTTATATCAAGACTGCAGAGCAAAGAGGTATCTCCAGAGAAAACAAGGTGCCAATAATTTTTTTACTTTACTACAGAGGCTGAGTCATAGTGGAAAGCAGGATCCTTTTGCACTGAAGTGTTTTGCACTGCTTCCCTCTTTAACTAAGCATTTCTAGGAGGGTAGACAGGACTGCAGAAACATCCACAATTCCCCACAACAAAATAGATCCTTTCTCCGCTTTTTTTTCTCTTCCAAATTTTTCCTCTTTCTTCAAAGCCAGACATAGGATGTAAACAGAAGTAAAAAAAAAAAAAAAACAAACAAACCCTACATGTATTCTACATCTATCTTGTGGAAAGCACTGAATTCTGCATACTTATAACACTGTTGGTTGCAGCATGCTGTGTACCTGGGTTCAAAGTGAAGTTTGTACTTTTGTTCTCTTGCCAGTACTTTTGATCTCTTCCAGGAGGCTACTGCATCCTCCTCTGCCACTGTATATCTCCAGCATGCTGTGTATATTTGAGCTTGGAAAAAAATATATTTTGAGTATAGAAGAAAGAGAAGAAGAGACTTTAAAAAGCATTGTTCTAGGCTTGCAGCACTGAGGAGACAAAAAAATAGGCATACATGAGCTCTTGTATTGGTTACAGTAAAGACAGTTTAAAACACAGTCCTCCAGACCCACTTTTTACAAGCAAGAAATGTTGAAAACTACTGAAAACAGCTTTCTCTTTCTCACTCTATTTCTTTCCTTTTCTTCCCCTACCCCACCAGCACCCCTATGTCATTAATTCAGCTCAAAGATATTTTGCACAGGTGTTTATGTAACTGTGATATACTGGGAAAATTCCAACTCAAATTGATTCAGCTCAAAGACCTCCTAACCGCACTTCCATCAGCACAGTGAGGTGGTCTAGATCCATAGTAAATGGCCAGTTCAAGAAATTCTGCAGACTCTCTAAGCTCCTAAACCAGGCTACTTAGCACTGGTGTGTATCAATGAATCCATTGCTAGTAATGAATTTCCTGTTACGAAAAATATTGGACTGCTGAAGCAAGCAGGGTAAAAGCCTAAGTGACTGTCTTGCTGTTTCTTTTCCCTGTGGTTTGCTTGGAAACACATCTCCAATTGTTTTACCATAAGCTAAGTTGGTTCAATGAATTGCCACTAGACAATTTTAAAATGGCTGAGAAGGTTTCAAGTCCCAGCTATTTCAAAAAAATTACTTTGCAAGGTTGCAAAAAATTAATGTTAAGAAACAAAGTTAGCTTGCATAGAAAAGGTTTTTACTTAACATTATAAATGATAAATGCTGAATCATTTTTGATACGGAATAAAAAAAAATATTTGGGGAAATCGCTCTCTTGGCAAAGTTACATACATTCATTTGAAATAAAGGATCATTTAAAAGCAAAATAAAGGAATCTGTGGTGCACATAGTCATCGAGAGTCTTTGGCTGTAAATTCTCCTCCCTTTTCTCTGTGGAAGCACATGTCTTTGCCTGCTGTTCATCAGCCTTGATTTTGATGGGGTGATTTTTAGTCAGCTGTCTCTATCATTTTGGCACAGACAAAAATCCTTTAAAAAATGTTACACTTCATCAAAGTGTATCATGAGACTTCACGGTCATTATCTCAATGGTTGCTCTGATGTGCTACAATTGGCAGGGCCACAGACGGTGGGGGGTGTATTAGAAGAAAGCCAGTGTTTCATGTGGAAAGCTGGCAAGCCTCTCCAAGCTTCTGTCAACAACTCAGCGGTCTGATCCGATGCACTGAGTGCTGATTATGCTCTTGTTTCTGTAGGAAGTAAACAAGAAAATGAATTCCACAGCACAACACAGCCTCTTTGTATCTTTAAAATGGCGTGGCTGGAAACCAGCCAGCCTCGTTGAAAGTTTGGCCATTTGTGTCATCAGGGCCCTGGTACTGATGGAGGCTTTGATTACAGCTTGGATCCAGCACGGAGACCTTTCATGGACAACCACTCAGCAAATAAAGGCATTGATAGGTTGTTGGGTCAATTTAGCCATAAGGGCGTAGAGCAAAGTCCTTTTGAAAAGACTAATGGATTAGCTACACAACCAGTCCCACTATAGGGCCTTATTTCTCAAGTAACTTCATGACTGCTTTCCAGCTTGGCAGGGACTCTCTTCCTCTAAAGCTAGCTCCAGTGAGTTCTTGTTATCAATAGTGCAGCTCAAAGGATTAGACACAAAGAGCTTTACAATTTAATGAAAACAGCTGTTGAAACAACAATTAAGGCAAACAATAGTTTGCATGAAAAACTATTAATTATGCAAAGTTATGCAAAAAGTAGAATACTCTTTTATTCATAACCACCTAATGTGACTGACAGAAAGTTAGACACCTTCTCTACTGTTGATTTAAATGTTTCAGCAAGTGGTGTTGCTTATAACAATATTCACCATTTTTTGCTTTGTTAACGTTTGAGCAGCTAATGGTTCAGAGCCTATGAATTCTCTGTGGTATGGCTGCAGCAGGAACAAGTAAAACAGTAATCTAACAGTTAATACCTCATGTCGAGGCAGTACTGATCTCTGAAGTTTACAGTGCTACTTTACTGGGAGCAATGCCGCAAAAAAGCAGTATGTCATATTGCTATTTCCATGTATTTCTCCCTTTTCTACCCCGATACCTTTACACAGTCTCCTCCATCATGTGCCTTTGTGGTGATGCCTTAAAGGCAGGCACTTGGTCAAATCACTCACCACAGGTTTCTTCAGCAGTATCCACTTGACACCCCCTTCCTACCTTCAATGAACTGCTAGCCCCCTGCCTCCTTGTCTTCCTTTTCACTGAAATTCATTGCTCCTCTATTTGCAGTCTCCATCCTTGACTAGCAGTGCTGAGAATTGACTTACAGTCTTTTGAATACAGTATGTTCCACATCTTGCCTCCTTCCAGCATCTTGAGCCACCGTACCAAGAAGTCCCATTTAAAATGTTATTAGCTTTGCAGAAATAAATACTGTCTTATGCCTCCAACTACTGTTTATTTCAGCTGCCAGTTAATTGGCATGCTCTAACACCCTTATTAAGCCAGCTTGAAAAAATTGCTTCAGAATACCTTGGGAATATAACTAATTTCATGCTAGAACCTAATAAGTAGGATCTGACACTCTTTCATATCTTCAGTAATCCATTAGGTGACTGTAACTTCTTTTAGTGACTGGATGAAAGCTTTATTAGTCATAGGGTCTCTACACCAAACACATCACTGGAATTTAGTACAGAATCAGCACTAAAATGCAATTTCTTACTTTCAGACTAAATAGACTTTCAGTGATGTCCTAGAATACAGTTTCATATATCCACTTTAAAAGCTTTCTGCTAAATAGGATTATAATTCTACTCAAACATTTATTTTTGTTTTCTTGAGAGTTTTAATTTAAAACCAAATATATATATATATCAGTGACATTAAAATAAAATAAAATAAAATAAAATAAAATAAAATAAAATAAAATAAAATAAAATCTCCACACTGGATCCAAAATGATCCAAAATTATTCAAATAATGCAAAATAATTTGTGCTACATTATTTAACAATCTCACACAATATTTCAATCAATGTCCTGAAAAGCTACTTCCTTCTAAAATCCAGAGAACTTGCTTCCCTCCTCCACCTCATCTGCTAAATATCTTCCTTTTTCCCTTTTTTCCTTACAGTTTTATAAAGTAAGGATTTTTTTATCGATACTGGCTGATGCTTAAAAGTGGGATCTTCCGTTATCAGTATGTCTCTAGGAGACTGCGAAAGTTCATTAGCACATTTCCTGGCAATAATCCAGTTAATGTATATTTGTTCAAAATCTCAAAAATAATTTTATTAGTAGGAAATGCAATCATATTTTCCATTGTAGAGTTAGACAGAAAACAAATGTCCTCTACAGCACAGTGCAGTTTCTATTTTTCACTAGAGACTTCTAAACAGCATCTGAAATTTGAAAGCAATTACACCAGTTATCCAGACGTGATTTTTCAATCTTTTTTTTTTTTTTTTTTTTTTTTTTTTTTTTTTTTTTTTTAATTTAAAAAAAGAAAAAAATCTTCAGCAGCTCTTATTCAGTGATACTTCTCATAGCTGTCATGCTGGCACAGCATTCCCTTCTCTTCATTAGTAATTCAGCTCATGGAGCTTAATTGGACAAGGCTAGAGCGAATTTGACAAACATCACAGCAGCAGAAAAAGCAATCACTCTTTCAAGATGAAAATTTGTTTGATGTCTTACTGTGTAACTCATTTACTCTCCTTGGGCATCATGTGACCTGAATGTTAATCAGCCATTGATTGGCTTCTCTCCGTGGACAGTCACATGGCAGGAATATTAATGGACTGGGACTGGTAGCGGCACTGGTAGGCAACCTTTGGATTGGCTGCCAGGTTAAGATAGGGAGATAAGTGGGTGCTTAATGAACACTTGACAGAACTTCACAGAAAATTAAGGCCCTAAAATAGCATGAGAAAGTCTTGTCAAATCAAGCATGATTATCATTGAATGCTTAAGAAATTCATCATCTGCATGAAATTGATACACTTCGGTAGGAGCAGGCCCTGCAGTCAGCAGGGACTCATCAGACTTTTATTTATATGTGTTCACCAAATCACATTAATTCTGAGAGCTAAAACATGCTAAGGATGAAGGTTATTTTCTGTTCAATCTAATTTATCTCTGACAATAATCATCACTAATAATATGTCAAATTAGATTGCAGTCATTTTATGCATGCATGCTGATTTAGAAAATAGTGTTAAACCATCCCATAATAATTAACAATTGCTAAAGGTGTGCAGGGCCTAAAGTCATCAACCTATGTAGATAGAAAATTACATTTTATAGAAGGGATTTATAGATATTTATCCTTATATGACTCTGAATATAAATTACAACCTGTAAAAGTAGATGTAATTTTTTATTAAGCAATTAGGGCTAATAATCTTTGAAAGAGGTGTGTTCCTCTCTCCAAATTGTTTTGGACCAAATTCTGCTACCCTAGAAATGGAGTTATACCCTTGCTTTGTTAGAATGAATGATCCTTTGTTCTTCATATTTTCCTTTTTTTTTTTTTTTTCCTTTTTCTGTGAGTTAACTTTCTAAACATTTACTAATAGCTTCTAGATTTTAGTACAGATTTAGCAAGGTTTTGCAAGTAATTATTCACAAGTCTATTCACTGTACAAGCATTAACAGCAGCAGTACTGTAATTACATGTATTATAACAATGCCCATTCCACAACATCTGCCAGTGTTATTAATTTAATACATTCTGATCTTGATGTGATACTGGTGGACGAGGGTTGTTGTTGGTGGTGTTATTGGGTTTTGCTCCCATTTTTTTCTTTTAGATGAAAGCAAGATCAGAAATTGTGCACATTAACCCACCCAGAATCCCCTAATCTTAAGGAATCATTAAAACAAAAATTGCTTCTGCTGAAATGCTGCTAATGGTTCTTTTTTTCACAGTAGGTATTTCATGGTGCTGATTGCTTTAGTAATACTTTTACAGTCTCTTGACTTATTAAGTATTACTGTATTGCAAAATACTTTATTTAAAACTGTCTGCTTCGTAATGAAGTTTTAAGGGAGCACTTACATCCTTTTTGGCTGTTTTTTGCACACACACATACACATACACATACACATACACACACAAAAGCATGCTTTGGCTTACAGAATTACATTTTAAAAATAAGAGGAAAATAATCTGTTGTTTCTTATTTTCCCTACTCTAATCTCTCGTGATCCTGGTACTGCCTCTCTCTCTCTTTGGAGACCCTCTTTATTGATTAAATGAATCTGCTCGAAAGGCTGGTTCCCAGGCTCTTTGATCTAATCCGATCTGATCTTATCCGATCACTTCAGCAGGACATTGGGGAATTAACAATAAGCAGCTTTACCACAAGTGTTTAATAACTCAACACAATCTCCTTATGGCTCCGAGCTGCTCATGTTCTCATCCAGTCAACGGCTCGTGGTGTAACAGATTGGACATCCCTCTGAACCTGAGGAATTTTCATGCACTGTGAAACTAATCGCTTCAAGTTCCTTCATAAATCACACAAAGCAGATTTCAGCATCTTAACAAATTGAAAAAAAAAAAAAAAAAAAAAAGGAAAAAAGGAATGGGGGGAGGAATTCATCCACTGAGCTAAGGACTTGGAAGGGGCACGAGGAGGGGAGGAGGTATAATCTAAATTCTGTCATCTTATTTAATGTGTTTCTCATCTGCTTAACTTTCACAAGCATAAAATAATTCAGGCAGACTAAAGCTTTACAACCCTTCAAGCCCACACTGACCTTATTTTTTCCCCTGTATGATGGAAAACATGTGGTTGCTGCAGCAGTTGCATTATTTTGTCCCTGTAAAAATCCCTGACTTTGCTGTTGGTATGAAATTAGGCAGGTAGCAACATAGCACAGTATGGCATGGTATTTTAACTTCCCATTGCAGGTGGTAACTAACAGAAAATGGATGAGCAGATGGGATGCCTTGATGCTGACCGGCAAATCAAGGCTACTATTTTAAAATTCAAGAGCAGTAGTATATCCAAAATGGATCCAGTGTGGGATTTTTTCAGACCTTACACCTTTTCATGTCACAGTCCTTCAGACAAAAAGAGTTTTATTTCTACTTTCCATGTACTAGCAGGAGAATCACAGCTGTCTAACTGTAAACAGAATCAGAGAATAAGCTGAGTCAGAAGGGATTCAGAAGAATCATCCTGGCCCTGCACAGTACCATCCTCAAGAGTCACACCATGTGCCTGAGAGCATTGACCAAACACTTGATCTCTGTCACACTGGTGCTGTGACCACTTCCCTGGGAAATTGTTCCGTGCCCAAACATCCTCTGGGTGAAGAACCTTATTCTGACACCCAGTCTAAACCTCTCCTGACAGCTTCAGACCATTCTGTTGGGTCCTGTCAGTGGGCACCACAGAGAAGAGATCAGTGCCTGCCCCTTCTTCTCCCATCTTGAGGAAGATGTAGCTGCAAGGAGACTTCCCCTCAGTCTCTTCTTCTCCAGGCTGAACAGACCAAGTGAGTCTTCCTCTCAAGGCTCTTCATGATCTTTTTTGCTCTCATTTGGATGCTCTCTAACAGTTTAATCTTTTTCTTATATTGTGGTGCCCAGAACTGCTCCAGCACTTGAGGTGAGGCTGCCCCAGCTCAGAGCAGAGCAGGACAATCCCCTCCCTTGCCCAGCTGGTGATGCTGTGCCTGATGCACCCCAGGACAGGGTTGGCCCTCCTGACTGCCAGGGCACTGCTGGCTCATGTTCAACTTGCCAGGACCCCCAGGTCCCTTTCTATGGCACTGCTTTCAAGTGTCTCATTCCCTGGTCTGTCCATACATCCAGGATTGCCCCATTCCAGATGCAGAATCCAGCATTTTCCCCTGCTGAAATTCGTATGGTTGGTGACTGCCCAGACTCCTGATCTGTCAAGGTCTCTCTGCAGGGCCTCCCTGCCCTCAAGGGAGTCAACAGTTCCTCCCAGTTCTGTATGGTCTGTGGACTTTTTCAGTATTTCTTCCTGTCCTGTTATGCTGGCTGTGACTGATGACTATGTCATCTTTCAGCGTTTTCAATATTTCCAAGAAAAATCTTCTCCATAACTTTACCAGGCACTGAAGTGGGACTGGCAGGCCTGTAGTTTCTGGGGCCCTCCATCTTGCCCTCCTTGAAAACCAGGACAACATTCCCCAGCTTCCAGTCAGCTGGGATCTCTCCCCAGGACTGTTCAAAAATTATTGAGAGGCTTTGTGATGACACCAGCTACCTCTTTGGGGGTGCTTGCATGAATTCCATCATGCCCCTTATGTGTGTAGGGATTGAGCTGAAGCAGTGAAAAAGTTCACTAGTCAGAGATTGCCACCAGGCCTTTTGAATCCAAGGCCTTCAAAAATCTGGCAGTTTTGCTGTACAGCCAACTCATGTGGCCAATGCCTTTGGGATTCCATTGAGCAAGTCTAGCATTTATCCAACACTTCAAAATTAAGTTCACAAAGTCCTTTTACACAGTTGTGAAGAGTCCTACACAGTAAACAAAAAGTATGAAAAATGCAAACGTACATATCAAATTAGATTCACCTGAAACATGATTTCAAAAGTTTTATTGGAGTTTTAAGGGAACACGGAAGATGTTTGATAATAGGTTTTTCTGCCAACATATTTATTGAATTATATCAAAACCTGGCTTTGTAATACAGGTTCTAAATAGTACCAACTGTAAACCTAGCCATTGATTTCATGGTTTCTTTGGAAAGCAGTCATCTACTGTCAAAAGTTTCTTGCTGGATTTCTTAACACTTCAGCTTACTCTATAATATGGCTATAGATGAGAATGGATGTCTAACCAGGGTATCTTATATTGCTCAGATCTTAGACCACTTAGAAATTCTAAAATTATTGAAGATGCAGTTCATTTTCAGTTAACATATTTGAAATTCAGTTTTTAAATTCAAACATAGTTATGATCTTCAAATTCAGTTCAATTATTCTCTTACTTTATAAAATACCTTACTTATAAAGAACACTCAAAGTTTCTTGGATTGTAAAGGATTTGAGATCAATTGCAAATTCTTTATAGTTCAGTCAAGAAGCATTAAGGAAAGCTTGAAGGCTACATGTGTCTAGTTGAATTCATCTGAATCTTTAAAATTATGGCAATAAATGGAAAAATCTTCTATAAATAGTGTTTTCTTTGATACATATGGACTTTCCTCATATGAGCAATGCTTTCTTGTCTGGTTGATGCCACAGGACTACCATCTAAAGGGCATTTTATTTCTCTTTCTTGCCCAGTAGTAATCACCAGCCACCAGAGACTTCTTTACTCTGTATTTACTCAACTTTCATATTAAGCAGGGATGATGGCAAAGTCATGGACAACTTTAGTGAGAGTTATTATTTGCTGATCATTTGAAAATCAACCACATTAATTCAAAAACATTGTGGGCAATTTGTGGATGATTTCTGGAAACATGTCCAAGGAAGAAACGAAACCAAGTGTACTTTCTTAAATTAACTGAGATGGAAATATTTTCCTGGCTATGAAGCAATATTTATAGAATTGATATACTACATGGATGCTTCAATAGAGGGATTAATTCTGTTGTTGTTGTGCTTGAAGTTCAGTGGGATTTAATGAAATGTTGTTTCATTTCACAACAAGATTTTTCAAATTTCAGCAATTAACAGGACTGACTTGTGTACGTGAACATATGAAAAACTTTTCACTATCCCTCTTCATCCAAATAACCACAAAAAGGCCACTAAACTTGGAAAATAATTCTGGAAAATATTGTTGTATGACTGTCAGTTTGCGGCTTTCATGACACTGGCTTAACGGTTTCCAACAAAACAGTTTTTTCAGAACACTTGTTTGATTGAGTCATTACTGTGTCACAGGAAGCACAAAAGTTAATTTTAATGAATTTCTGATGTAATAGTCAGCATGCCTTTTCTAAGGCATTTCTTCTCTTGCCATCACAATTGCTGTGGATCTTTAAAGCCTAAAGCCCAACAAGACTGGGTAGCATATCTGTCGTACCATTTTCCCCTAAGGTGATGGAGTGTGGTTCTGTAGACAGCTTGATTTGTGAAGCTTGCAATATTGTGAAACTAGAGCCTGGAAGCCTGAGAAAGGCCAACAGCTCAGCAGGAATGTTGGATGAAAGCTTGAACTGTTGTTCACATGACTTCCATGTTTCCTTGAAGAACTGAACCACAAACCTCTTCTGCATTTACATTTTCTACACAAAATATTTTGACTAATTCAGGAATAGTATAACTTTATGGGTCATTTTCCCATCCATGTTTGTTTAGGGGTTTTGTTTGTTTGTTTTGTGTTTTCCTGGGGGTTTTTAATTTTTTTTTTTTTAAATTAACCCTTGTATTTTACATTCCAGAAATTGAACTCTGTGTAGTTGTTTTTGGGTTTTGCTTTTATTTTTCAAAAATTCCAGAGAGACAGAAATGCTGACTTTCAACACTGTGTTTGTAGCTGTTTGATGCAGTGTGACTCCATGATTATGCCATTTTCATGTCTTTCAGAAATGTAGTAATCAGATCTTGTTTGGTGTTCCCACGAAGGACAGTAATGGGAATGGATGCTTGCCTGTAGCTGGTTTCCCTCTTGGCTTACTACAAATGAGATGAAGGAAGATCCAGAATTTTGCCTTAGTGTGAGAGCCAAATGTTACTTGGAGCATTGCACTCTAAAATTATACCAAGGTTAAAGACATCAGTCTATGGGTAAATCTGAGTACTTAGCTGCCCTGGCTTGACATAAAGATAACAAACACACTCTACTCATAAAACTGATTTATCAGAGAATGTGGAGAAAGGAAGAATGTTTAGACCTTTATCCCGTTCATTTCACAGTCTCTCTGTATCTAAGAGAAATATGCCAGGATAAAGACCATGACTGACAGCCAGTACTCTGAAACAAAGTAACTTTCTATAACATTGTTATAGAAATCTGCTTTGTATAAACTAGTGTAAGAGTAGGAAAGAAAACTAAAGGTCTTCACAATTATTACCATTTTCTGTTCCTACTTCCAAGACCAAGTGTTTGATTGCACTAACAAAACAAACTTATATATGAGTACATTAAAAAGAAATAGAACCCTAACAAAACCAAAGACTGTATTATTTTTATATAAGATTAAGGTTAAGAGGAAACCACAGATAGCAGATATCAGTCATGGCTGTTTAATGACCATCTGAAGGCATCTAAGATATCTAAGGGTGAAAAATGTATGAGAAGTAAGTGCAGAAGCATTAGGTATTTATCCAGTTGTACTGACTTTATCCAGAAGCTTTCAGACCTTCACCTGTGGCTGCACACCAATGTCTTGTGGTGGATAGGGCAAATCATGTACTGCAAAGTATAAGGCAGTGACATACAGCAATATTATAGCTGGGACTGAATTGATGCAGTGCCGTCACTTCCTTGCAGCACAGACTGCCAATAAGTAGGTTATCTTGCAAGATACCACATTGTGCTGTGTTGGCACAATGCATCTTTGATGGCACAGGTTGTCCTTGCACAGCTTACTATCTCTCCATATGAAAGTAATAACATATAAAATTCAATAATGTTTCATGTTCTATATCAATAAAAATACATTTTTTTTATAATGAAAAGTATAATGAAATCAGACTTTCTCCAAAACAGAATGTAAGGCTTCTTTGTCAATTCCTTTACTTTTAAAAACACAGCACTGGCATTGTAAGATATTTCCTCCTTTCAAGGTCACCAAATAGGCACTTTCAAAGAGCACACATTGTAATTATGCAATGAGTGCTTAAAACCTAAATTCAAAGAAGCAGGCCTGTTCATATCAGAAATGGTAGTGAATTGTACTTCAGACTTAGTGTTGATTATTTGAGAAAACCATGAAGTATGCCACTACTTTTCAAATCTTTTTCTCCAGGCCAGGCTTGGACACCCAGAGTACTATGTTATATTAGTTTATACTTCTGTTTTTCATTAACTTTATTCCACTACTGGCATCAATGAGCTCCAGTGTTCTCAATTGAGACATTTGCCTGGTCAGTAAGTCCCAATTTCTTTAGTCTTTGAAAGGACAGAAATCATGGTACTTGGGTGTTAGTCTAATGCCTGTTAAGTTATCTAAGCAAATTCTTTGGGAGTTGTAGGTCAGATCTTTTTAAAGGTGTCTAGATGCCTAAAAATGTGGTAGAAATATCCATATCCTACAGGGATCTTGTAGTGATGGAATTACTCTGTCCAACATGTCTACAGATAAGTTAGCTTCCTGTGCTTTCCATATAGACATTACAGAAAGACAGCTCTAGGATGTCATTCCTTTCACTCTATGGCTTTTTTTTTTTTTTTTTTTTTTTTGGCATAATTTAGATTACTTATATTTTAAAAGTCCCAATTTCATTCCATTGTCCCTCAGAGGTTCCCAGCTAAGACTCTGACACTTGCACCATAAGCCATATAGGGTAAACTGTGTCTTGCCCTTGGTGCTTGCTTGCATTGCTTGTTGTAAAAGAAAATCTACAAATCACTGTGTATGTATCCCACTGTGCTTACACATTCTCAAATTCTGAGTCTTCACACTCTGGGTAAAAACTCTTGCTATTCTGCAGTGTCCCCATTTAGAATATTCTCAAAGTTCAAAAATTATTACAACAATATGTAAACAAACACATTCTTGACATCAAATACTGCAAAAAAGCCTTCATTCCTAGCAGGCTGCTGCTATTCATATGTAAAAGGGCATACTGTGTTATTAAAAAAAATGCTTCCCAAATGAAAGCCACAAATTGGAAGACTTTAAAAGAAAAGTGCATACATTTTGTCTGTTTTTGAAATATCGCCAGACTAAATCATTAAGTGTGGATCTGGTTGCACAAAGTCTGCAAAATCCAACCACAAAGCCACCACACCAAGGCTGTTGTGCCAAACAAAACACAGCAAACTAGTTATGGTCAATAAAATCTCTAAATCAAATAAACGTTCTTCATGCTTAGAACACTTCCTGATGTCAGGGAGAACACATACGAGTTTTCATAGATAAGGGGAAGTGTTCTGGTGTCAATTTATTAGTCAAAAAAAAAAGTCACAATTCAAGGTCAAAAAATGAAACAGCCAGGTAATCCTTTATTCAGCTTTGTAGAATTTTATTGGGTAAGTTTGCATCAGTTGAGGTTTTCACAGGATTAAGGCTTACTATTGTATGCCCAGAATCTCCTTCTTTTCTGACGAAACTTGGAGGCAGGGATATAGGAATTATAATCAGTCTGACTAAATAGTTTGAAGATACATACATATATTTGTGTGTGTGAGGTTTGGAGAGAAGGCACAGAGGCTCACACTTGAGAAAGGAATCAGGTAATCTTCATTTGCCATGACTTATAACAGAAGTACTTGCATGTTTTCAAAAGATAACCATTTGCTACTTCTCTGACAGAAATGCCACTAAGAGTTCAAGAAAACTGTTTTGTGGGTATAACTCTGTGTTGGGCTGACCTTGGCAAGCAGTGACCTTGCTCACTGCTCCTTGCCCAACAGGCCAAAGGAGACAGAACAAAGATCAAGATCAAGAAAGCTCATGGATTGAGGAAAAAAACCTAGTTTAATAAATGAAGGAAAGACAAAAAACAAATGGTGCAAAAGCAATCAATCAGCACCTCCTACAAGCAGAGTGATGCACAACCAGTCTCTGAGTAGCAGGTGTTCCAGAAAACATAAGACATCCAAACAACACTTTCTTCTGCTACACCAGCTTTATTGCTGGTGACAGTGACAATACATGATATGGAATACCCCTTTGGCCAGTTTGGGTCAGCTGGTCTGACTATGACCATTTCTAATTTCTTGCTTGACCTCAGCTTCCACTTAAAAAAAAAAAAAAAAAAAAAAAAGTCTTTGTGCAAGGACTACTTTGCAATACTTTGCAATAGACAAAAGAATGGTGTCTTTTAGTCCTAAATCCAATATGCAGCACCATAATACTTGCTAACAAGAAAGTTTTCTCCATCCCAGCCAGACCCATACAAATTGAAGCAGTTACATTGCATACTGTGCAGTGCATTCAAATAATTTCTCTCTATAATAACCATATCTAGTTGCATTACTTTTATCAGCAATTGTTACTATGTGTCATACAATACATCACACTCAAAAGAACTCTGGTTTTCTTCAGCGCAGTGATACTACAAAAAACTTCTTCAAAATACTGCTTTGCAATAGATAAGCCTTTTTATCAGTTTGGTTCAAGGATTACTGCTAGTTACCCAAACTGTAATGATTAAAGGACTGTATTATATTAAACACGGTGTCTGTCTTTCCTTGGTCAGCTTCAGGAGCACAATCAGACAATAACGTTTTCCTCATTTGGAAAGGAAACCGATCTCAGTATTTACTTCCTTGTAAAAGTCTTATTCCTGGCAGGCAGAAAGTTGACCTTCCTACCCAAGCAAGACTTTAAAATGATTAACAGATTTGTTGAAAGTGATTGGTAACAGAAAGTTAAGATGATCTTCAGAAAGCTGTTTGCTATTCTAGCCCCAGTAAACATGATTGTCATGTCAAATCAAGCTCCTAATTATTGTTGTATAATTTTATGCATCATCACAGGTCCAAAAACAAACTGATGATAAAACAGTTTTGTTAAGCAAAATTAATTTCATTGGATAATTCATGCCTCTAGTCCCGCTTCTCTCCACAACCCTAACACACAGATGCTACCTTTTTCTATACCGACTTAATAATTTAGAAAGCACAAACTTTGTGGGTGATTATATTTTCATCTTGGGAAAGAAATAATTAAAGACTGACTGTACTTTTAAAATTATTGTGCTTGGTTCTATAACCAGCCCTTTTACATTTCTTCTCAAAAGCGCATTCTTACAGAATCAAATAAGCTTTCATAGGCAGGAATTTG
Source organism: Phylloscopus collybita (assembly GCA_027886175.1). NCBI lineage: Eukaryota > Metazoa > Chordata > Aves > Passeriformes > Phylloscopidae > Phylloscopus > Phylloscopus collybita. Next base: position 6,112,579 of record JAJNNQ010000029.1, read on the forward strand.
GAGGACTAGGCTTTACTAGGTGAATAGTTTTCACATGCACAGTACAAAGATCTATTAGCATTTCCTAAAAATCTTCAAAGAGTTAGTGGCCAAAACAGACTTTTACAAGTACCTATGAAATAAAGACTAATACCTTACTTTAAGGATGAAACTGCTGACAAGCAGGGAGATCAAGGTGTTTTACTCAAGCTAAATTTAATCATACAGCAGTGATCCTTTTACCATCTTCAAGTAGATTATTATGGAAAGAGGCTGGTATGGCATTGTTAAGTATCAAAACCTGAAAAAATGTAATAGCTAATCTTAGAATGTCTATCATATTTTTCAAGAAAAGTAATGAAAATGCTTGTGAAGAATAGTAAAATTTCTGCATGGTGCTAGGAAGATAATCCCCACAAGAATTTTAATTTGACTTTTTTTCTTCATCTTGGAATGAAAAACAGAAATTATATAAACATTTATGAACTGAAGAGAAAAAAAAAAAAAAAGATTAGGATCTGATCTGCCAGAGTATTCAAATTAAGCTCTATTCCTCTGGTTATCCATCCATATGTTATGTGTGTTGTCTTTACAATGGTTTCTATTGAGTGGACATTTTGACCTGAAAATAAGGATATTTCTGAGGAAATCTATGGTCAAGTTTCTATGAAAATCTTCAGATTCAAAATGAAAATGATACAATGAGGAGGGAGAACCCTCTATTTTAATGTCAATCCAAGTTTATCCATCAGAGATTTTCAACGGACATTACATTAATGGCATACTAAGGCCACTATATTTCACCTGCACCTGCTTGCAAGAAATTATTTTGTGTGAGGACATATTATAAAACTTCTTCAGAGGTAAGTGCAATTCATATAGTTTTAAGCTTCAACCTCCCAAAACAAAACCTGCTCTTTTGCAAGCAGAGTTCCTATGTTCATGAACTTACTCCAGCACATAGTTTGCACAAGATACACAGAGCCTTTACACAAGCTAATGTACCTATTTTAAAAATAATTTTGAATAGTTTTGTTTAAAAGTTTTGAATAAAGTTTTGTTTTAAAATAGTTTGTGTAGGCCTATAATGTACAGTTAAGTGATGAAGTAAATGAGAGAACCTTTCAGGAACGATTCATTAGAAAAACAGAGGAGCATAACTTTCTTGAATACCTGTTTCCAAAACATCACAAACTACAATATTCTGTACCTTGCAGTTACCCTTCTGAGAAAAAAAAAAAAGAAAAAAAAGAAAAAAAAAAAAAAAAAAAAAAAAAGAAAAAAAGAAAAAAGAAGTATTGCAAAACAATGAGTACTAGTGGTTTTCCTATAACCCTAATACATATTCTGTCATCTTAAGCTTGTCCTTGTATCTATTGAAATTTTACCAGAGAAAAAATGTGGTTTGGAAAAGTTATTTCATTTGCTGCTTTGCAAAAACCAGGAGAGGTAAAGAAATACTAGTAATTAACATCTCCCACAGTATATTCATGCATTTAGTGGCTCATAAACTTCTAGACAAGCAGAACTGCAGTGGAAACTCCTGGATCTGTTGTAATCTCCCTTTTGTGTGTGGAGGGAATATAATTCAAATTACTTTCAGTAGGAAAAATTGCTTGCACATTTTTCTGCAAACTTCTATCACTCTCTATGAGGTGATATTGTGATCAAATTTATCACCTGATCATAACTTCACCATCTCTTGGCACTGTATTCTAAACTTTAAATTACTGCAATGTGTTTTTTTGATTCCTCGGTGAAGGGAATTATGTGTAAATCAGCCATTTAAGGAATCCACAGCTATTGCAAAAGTTTTGGGTTTTTTTGTCCCATTATTCCAATGCAATAACTTCCCTGCTGTTACATTAAACATTGTAAATAATTATAGTTCTTTTACAGTAATTGGAAACTTATGCAATTTTGTGGCTTAATATCGCATATGTAAATATAGACTAATTGAAATTTCCAACTAATAAATGTTCCCAATATAATATTCATAAACCCAGTATATTTCATACAAATATTTGGCCACATATGAGACATCTGAATTAAATTTTGCTTCAAATAAAAAAAAGGCCTTTATTTTATTGAATTAGGCTTAAAATGTCGTACTAGACTTGGAAAAGTGAATGAATTCATACAGAAAGATTAAGGCAACTATAATATCAGAAGAAGCATAATCATACTGCTATTCTTCAGTCTTACTAAAAAATTATACAATAAAAGTTTACCTCTGGATAAAAAACTGCAATGATTGGTGGCAGCAAAGCAGAATCATATTTTTCATGTCAATGTTCCTAGTTTTGTCACTGTTTCATGGCAATCTCTTGAATTTAAATGTTGAATTGAATCAGCTTGATCCCAGTACGTGCTACTCACAGATTCTAAAAGGCGTTGGGTATGGCATGGGACCAGTAAATTTGCTAGTCAAAATAAAAATTATTTAAAAATAGGAACATAACCTCACAAGGTAAGTCCACTGCACTCTTGTATACTGTACACTTAGGAAGAAACAATGTTTCATGGCAACCATCAGGTAGCTTTATCAATAAGCAGAAAAAGCCACTAACACTAAACACAAATGTGTCCTATTGCTTAAGACAGCCTTTCCACCGCTGCCCACAGGCAGGTAACTGCAGGTGTGCTCTCCACACTGACAGCCCCAGGTGACAGAGCCCAGGTAGAGTTTCTGCAAAAGTACTAGCTGAAATACCTGGGTGAATAAGACATGAACCAGACAGCTGAAAAGGTGAATGGGGTCGAGGAACTAAAGCGAGTATAAAGCGGAGTCATACTTGTGTCAATACTGTTTACTCTAAAGCAAAATGACAACTGCGGCATAGCTTTGTCTATGTTCCCCTGTTGTTTCTTATGTCAAAGTACCTAATGCATTGAAAGGTGATACAGATCCTACAGTACAAATGTAATTATGAAAAATATCTAAAGAGACCTGCTAATCATCTTGAAAAATCACCTATGAACCAAGAGCATATGGTTTTATAAAAACTCTCTTTATTCTCTGAATGAGTTACAGTATTTGATGAGTAGGTACTTTTAGTGAACCAGCCTTTGACATCTCACTGGGAGGTGCAACAGGGCTGTCTGTGAGTTTGCAATGGCACAATACTCCTGGTCATATACCCACTGGTGTTTCTTCCCATAGCCATCAAAAAAGTGGTGAATAATGATTTCTTTTTTCTCTGAGACACTTTCTATTGATTGAGTTCTCTCAATTTATCTGTTGCTGGCTCTCAGGTCACAGAAAAAATTAGACTTACAACTGTACAGACGTAAGGGTTGTGTCTTTGTACACAAACCTTTTTCACATCCTTCTTCCCAAATAGCCTGACTTTTTTTCTCCTTAGTGCACATGGCTTTGAGATGTCAGCTACCTGCCAAAAGCTGAAGACTTGCCCAAAGCGAATTTGGCTAGCAAATTAGTCAGCATGTGTTTCTACTATGTATGCCATTGGCTTAATTAGGTATTAACAAGTGCTTATGTCTGTTGTAGGGGACAATGGCTATCTAGTGAAGGCTTATTTATTGGCAACATATGGTATTTTGGTGAATGATTGTCTGAACAACTATAACAAAGTCTTTAAAAGAACTTGTTAAGTTCAGACTTGGAACACTAAAAATGTTTTTCAGATGTCTGCACAGTTCTTATTTCATTGAAAACGGGCTTGGTGCTTCTTTCAGCATGTTGTGACCTAAAGAGATGAGAAGTGGGAAAAAACTGTCATAATATTACATTATTTCAGCAAAATCTTGCATGTGAAACATTAGAGGTACCTGAAGGCATAACAGTATTACTGAAAAATAGCATAATTTTAAAAACTTACTAAAATTCCTTGTTTATATCCTAGCACAGTTATGTATGCCCTGAACTTTATAGTGATAACCAAAGAAACAGGATCTCAATTTCAAAAGACACAGAAATTTACCATTAGCTTTAAGTAACTTGTAAATCAGGATACAATTAGAAATGTTTATACTCATGGGCTCTATACAAGCACAGACACTAACACTAGTTAAGAAGATTTGCCACAAAAATTTATCTAAGAGGAAAAATAGGCAAATCCCACATAATAAAAGATGCTGGTCTAAGCAAACACGGACTTTGTAATATAATGCGTTTTAATAGGATTGGCCAGTAAAAGCACAAATTCAGAACAATAGTTTGCCATTAAAGTTAATCTTCTGATCCTGGGTCAATGCTGACAGTATTTCTGTCTGGATTTCAGCTAGGAGCTCATTGGCAGTTTAACCGCCTCTGAATAAAAATCTTTATTCTTTCATGGAATTATCTTGAATTTTGCTGGAAACAAAGCTCTTTCCCTTTTATTACTTCTTTGAATTCTTGTTCTCAGGCCTGTACTTGCAAACCAACAATGGAAAAAAGAGCCACACCAGTCCTGGAACCCCTTTGGCATAAAGTGGCATGCAAACTGAATTTACAGGCTTCTGAGAGGTTGCCTTATAAATGGAAATTTCCAGGACAAAATTTTTGTTCTGAATTAATGTTCTCAGCATCAATCCCATCTCTAATATTGCTGAGGGGGCTCTATACCATTCCCTTTATCACCCCTCAGATAAAGAATGATAGATCTTTTGTTGGTAGGCAGCTTTCAGCCTTCAGGAGAAGGGTCCCTCTGGTTGAGTAAACATGGCAAAGGGAGCACAGGGGGACCCTACTTCCAAGCAATCACTTGTGAATCGGTTCATCTGTCCTGTAGATTTGTTGATTGTGTTGTTGTTGCTGCTCCCTTTCTTATCTCATTGCTGTTTCCAGTAAATCGGTCTTATCTCAACCCATGATCTTCACCTTTCTTGTTACCAGTTCTCCTCTTCAGCATGCCACAGGAAGAAGGGGGAAAGGAGAGGGGGAGGGAGTGAAGGGGACAGAGATAGAGGGGGAGAGAGAGATGTAGGAACACCCTTTGTAAACCAGTACTGAGACAAGTAAGATTTATCAGTTATATGGGATTGATAAACTTTGGTTCAGGGCTGTTGTAGTCAGCCAATCCAAAGCTGAAGTGTGGAAAACAGACAGTCATGGGTTTAGACGTCCTGTGTGATCACTTCTGTGGAAGAGATAAAATATTAGTATAAATTATCAGTATTTGTAAAAAAAAGTCACAAAACCTCCAGATCATTGATATTTAACCAAGACTGGTGAAACCAGATAGCATTTCAGCTTCTTGTTCTGAGAAAATATTATAAAATACTTAGAGTGTGTAAAAGCCCACAAAATTAAGTTTTATAATGCTGGCAACACACTTTCAAGAGGAAAAAGGAGGAACTACTTTTGACTGATTAAAATGCTATTACTTAAGTGCAGCTCATAGGACAAAGTTGGTTAAAACTATCCACAGTTCTTCAGTACCTGAATGATTCATATGAAGTTTGCATAGTCAGGGCAAATGCAGCCCCAGTACAACCCAAAGAAATCAGTAATATTATATCTTTTACACTAAATTTTATTTCAGTACGTACTTCCTTGTTTTAACAAGTACACCAACTGCTTGGTTCATACTGCAGTCATGAAAAATATAAACAAGCACATTAAGAAAGTTGAACAATGTGTTTTGGAGGAGAGTATTTCCATCATTATTGGAAATCTTTGTGAAATCCTGGAAGATCTGAGGCACCAGTTTCTACCCAGAAAATGTGGACGTTAGACAGGATTCCTCATCAAAGCTCTATGAATAGGCTTATAACAAAATGCATTTTCAAAATAAAAATTTGCTAATAATATGGTAGATAGGAACAGCTCATCAGCTCTGATACAAAAGCTCATTTGTTGGCCAAGGCTTATGTGAACAAAAAAAGTCTTTTGAAATATATTCTTATTTGTAGAAGGGTAAGATGCATCTTCCAAGTAATGCTGCTGTGCTTATGAAATAGTATTTCATCAGAAGATGCAGAAATACTTATAGAGGTTGAAATGTAACTAGGATCTTTTTTAATCCACCCCCAGAATGGCAAGGTAAAATGAAATATGTATAATTATACTTGAAAGCAACATTATGGCACAATTAGAGTGGAAATTCTGTTTGTCCAAAAAAGTAAAGGAACTCCAAGTCAAGCTTCTCACTGAAAGCATGATGGTGTCCCTCATTACTTATGAAGTACACGACTGTTTTAATTATTTATAGTTGCCTAATATACACACCAAGTGAAATCTCATAACTTGATGATTGACAAGGAAAAAAAGGTGTTCCTTCCTACCCTATAACCTGTGAACATTGTGTCATACAGACCTTTTGCATATGCTGAGGCAAAGAAGAAAAAAATAAAGTATCCTTACATGAGAAGAGATTTGAAATTCTGATGATTGGTGCTTAACTGAAGCAGTGCTATGCTGGAAAAACAGGGAATGAAATTATACTCTTTCTCTCTCCCCTCTATTCCTCCAATGCAATTAAGAGACTCTGGCTTTCCCAGCTGTCTGAGGAAAAAGCTAATATCCTTAGCCATGGATGTAGGTGCTCCTTGCAAGAAATATAGCCTCTCAATCCAAAACCTAAACAGTGGACTGAGATACAAATTAAGACATCAAACTGCTCTGAAATTTTCCCATATCCAGGCCCAGGCAGCTCTGTTTTGTCTCCAGGGTTCTCCACAGGCCTCACCCTTCACTTGTGTTGTACCAGTAGCTGGAATGCATAGCACAAAATTGCATATTCCCCAAGTATATGGTATAAGCCAAGTATATGGCATATGGGTTGCCAAAAGTCTCAAACCCCCACAGGAACTGTGGCCTCAGCTCAGGGCCTGGTCATGTCCCTACACAATTCAACAAGGCATTACACTGCAGTATGAATAAGGCTTCAATATCACTTGAAATGGTGGCAAGTATAACTAAAAAAGTATTGGAAAAAATTTAAATTCAGAAGGCACTTTAAATCATCCTCCTTCCTACATTCTTCAAAATCCCTGTAACTGTGGCCTTCATCTTAGCACAAGCAATACATTGCAGAGAGCCAAGATTAGCCTTGTCATAGTGAAAAATAACCATCTGGCAGTCCTGCTACAGTGTAACAGTGTTCCACTCAGAAAAAAACCAGTTCATTTTAACTATGGAAAGCTAGTCTCATATCTAATGCCATTACTGTTTAAAAGTAACTTTAATTGTTGTTACTTTCCCTGGGAGATCAATGACATTTTTTCCATGAGAAAGTGGGTGGTGACAAAATTGAATAGGTGTGTGCAATGACATTGAAATTTTGTCCCTGTATTCAAAAGTCTCCTTGCCGGCAGAAAATTATAAAAAATATCTATATTTTTTCTAGTGTCTGTCAGAAATTCATTCCCAGGTGTCAGCTTTTTGATTCAGAGCAGTATATCCATTTGCCACTACTCTTCTGAACATGCCATAGAGCAAGAAAAGCCCTGTTGCTGGCATGACCCTGATAGGCTGACATCCAAACAAAATGAAAATTATGATGTTCAGTCTCCTGCTCATTGCCAGAATGCCCTTATAATGACACTACTCACACTGGGTGTTTACTGTGAAAAAGGAAAAAAAGGGGTTTGCTCTTTATGTCTTCCATAAGAGTACCTTCACATTTTCTCTAACATAAAGTGACTTTCAAAAGTTGTTTTAAACAGGATGAAAATTAGGAAACTGCTTTCCATTTATGCAGTGAGACAAATCAGAATTACACGTAAGAAAAATCTCTTTAACATTCTTAAACTAGTTCTCATAGGCCAAGCAATGCAAAAGCATGGGTATGAAGATAAAAAGTAATTATAGAAATTATTTATTATATTCTTTATCAGATAGTATACTATTCCTCAGATGTTTGACTGTATAGGCCTTTAATTTCCAACCCAGCATCTGCTGCAGTAAAAGCTGGTGTTAAACAGCCATGACATTTAGATGGGCAGAGCTTTAGGCTCTAGCTGACCAACTACTGTAAAGTCATCAAAAAACAAAGTCAGAATAGACATAAGAATAAATCAGGTTTTCTTTTCCTATCCTTCTTCTTTCCCATTTTAAAATAATTGCAGTCCTCCATAAAGCCAAATAAAGCTAACCTCCTAATTACATTATAACTACACACTTTATGTTTTGCCACTGGATTTCATAATAATGGTTGATCTGGATGTCAACTGTGTTGTCAATTCAAGCAGAGCTTACCCAGCATTTCTTCATTATGCGCATTCCTGAACTGTCCATGACAGCAGGACGTGGAATTCTGGCATGCACTTGGTTTGTGGAAGGACAGTTAATGCAAGCCTACCTGTCCCTTTTCTTGCCCTATATTGCATCTTTCACACTGATCAGATTTTATTTATTATTGAAAGGGAAAAAATATTCCAGGAAGGATGAATGCAAAGTCTAATTTCAGATTGTGAGTCTCTGTGTGTATTGGTTTTGCTTTGTCGTGTTGTGTTCATCACAAAGGGATCCCTCACTTCAGTTCAGTACAAAAAGGAGACATTAATGACTTTCTGAGAAAGGCACAGAGGGGCACAATCATACGAGCATAGATTTTATAGCATAAGATGCCAATCATCCATGTAAGAATTTTTACAGCATCCATGTATTATTTTTACAGCATTAAACAATTTCTATTTTTAGAAAACACCAAGAGAAGCCAATGGGGAGAAATGTTGTAATGCCTGAAATTTTTTCACAACCTCATTAATTAAAATGTGAAAATATAATTTAATATAGACAATCTCAAACTTGTGAAAAATGGGTTCCATACAATTGAAATAGGCAAACAAGATGTTTTAGTAATTATTTCCAAATGGAATGAAAAACTGAGCTGAAAAATTTAAAAGACAGTATTTTCAAAAATATGATTAGGAAAAATATCTAAGGTAAATACAAGATTCATAAGGAAACTTTTATTTATTAGATTTTTATTATAAATCAAATGATCTTCCAGTCTAAAAGACTTTCTTTTCTTTAAGTAAATTGAACTTTTAAGTATCAATCAAAATGCTACTGCAATAGGACACAATGAAGTCCTATGCTGTAAAAGTGATACTCAGAAATTAAAGGTGCATGTGGGCAGTTAGTTTAAGTATTAAATGCAGATCAAGACAGACAATTTAATCTCACTCTTCATGTAAGGTCCTTTCACTGTGTGGCACAAATGGAAGCAGGGGATTCACTCAGTGATCCAGGCAGTCCTTTTCTGCCATATTCATCTACAATATTTTCTCAGTTCCCTGAGCACTACTGAAGTTGCTCCTTTTCCTTTTCCTTTTCCTTTTCCTTTTCCTTTTCCTTTTCCTTTTCCTTTTCCTTTTCCTTTTCCTTTTCCTTTTCATTTTCCTTTTCCTTCTCCTTCTCCTTCTCCTTCTCCTTCCCTTTCCCTTCCCCCTTTCCCTTTCCCTTTCCCTTTCCCTTTCCCTTTCCCTTTCCCTTTCCCTTTCCCTTTCCCTTTCCCTTTCCCTTTCCCTTTCCCTTCCCCTTCCCCTTCCCCTTCCCCTTTCCCCTTTCCCCTTTCCCCTTTCCCCTTTCCCCTTCCCTTTCCCTTTTGTCTCTCCCTCTCTCTCCCTCTCTCTCCCTCTCCTCTTCCCTTTCTCTTTCCCCTTTCCCCCTTTCCTTCCCCTTTCCCTTCCCTTTCCCTTTTGTCTCTCCCTCTCCCTCTCTCTCCCTGTCCTCCTCCCTTTCCCTTTCCCTTTTATTTTCCTTTTCCTTTTCCTTTTCCTTTTCCTTTTCCTTTTCCTTTTCCTTTTCCTTTTCCTTTTCCTTTTCCTTTTCCTTTTCCTTTTCCTTTTCCTTTTCCTTTTCCTTTTCCTTTTCCTTTTCCTTTTCCTTTTCCTTTTCCTTTTCCCCTTTTCTTCCTCCAGATGTTTCTTGAGCTCAGCAAAGCTGAGAAACACTTCTCTAAGAAAAGGAAGATGTGGGTAAATATTTAGGGTGTTTCCTACATGCATTTTGCAAATTCTACAGTCTTGCAGATCAGTTAGAGTATGGCATTTAATTTTCAAGAGAAATATACTATCTGGTGTAAAGAGCAGTTACTTCAATGCGGCTCCTCTAAAAGAGCGGAGATATTTAATTCAGTTAATTAATGTGGTAAAGCTGTCTCCATTTTGGTTTTATTTACATGACTTTATTAGGAGCTTGATTTTGCCTGTGTTTCTTAAAAATTCAGATTTATCTGAATGTATAAAGTCACCTGAATGCCTACCTCAAGTCTCCATTTATGTAAGTAGATTTTTTATTTTGAAATCACACATAGTTTGAATTAGAGGGTTCTATACTTTCTTTTCTTAAACTATTAATTTCACTAATTTTAAGTTTAAGGGAGAAAAAAGAAAGCAAATAAATGTAGGAAGAAAAAAAATCACAGATTGCTGAACTTTAGGACTGTCTTAGTCTGACATATTATGGAAAGAGGAGATAACATGTTCTAAAGGATTTTTCTTTAAGTGGCTCACATAGGGATCCTGCTGAACTGGTCAGATGGTGCAGACAGGGTCCCACATGTCTTTAAATAAGTTTTGAGTATTGGTTGTTTGTCTCTGAACTACCCAGCCAAACCACAAGACAACTTCTGAGTTCTCAATTGAGTGAAACTCGCCACAAGCAAATTGCTCAACAAAGCCTGGCCTATTTTGCCCTTGCATTTGAAAACAATAGGAGAGACAAGCATGTTTACTTCTACACAAATTTACCTCTATCCCAAGCTGTCAGACAGCTCACAGAAGGCTCTATGAGTGCAACAGGTCATTTTTGGAGTATTGCACCATATGGATGGTTGTCTTCTAATGGTTTTCCTTGAATGTGGGCTGCCAGCTGCAGCACAGCCATAAACATCATGGCCTTTCTCTGCCTCACACATTATCCTACCTTGTTTAAAAGTAGGATACCTTTACTTTTCAGTAAGTCAAGCTGTTGTGTGTCCCCATTCCCTCAGCTGTAAAACATGAAAGACTTTCAATGAATGAGGTGCAGGCCTAACTATAGGGCTCTATGTATTCACCAGGTCCCATTCACTTCAGATGAGATAGGATTAAACATCTGACATGTTTAGTAAAATATACTGAATGCCCTAAGATATACTGAGAATTTTCCTATCTCTCAGAGAGAAAAGCAACCATCCAGAATCACCTATGTTAACGTAATTGTCAAGCACAGCTTTCTTTTCAAGGAACCAGGCAATTGCAGAAATATTGCTGGATGTAGAATTTTACTGTAGGCAATATTTGTCCTTCTTTGTCCACTCTTTCTTATTTTAAGGTCTTTCATAATTTTGCTGCTCTGCATTAATATCTTCTTCTTTTGTCTGTGAAAAACATCTCGGTCTGGTTTACTTACTTGCACAAAGAAGTGCTGGAATACCATTTATCTGGAATACAGTACTAGAAAATATAAGCAGCTCTTGAGTTCACAAAAAGCAATTCTTTCTCAAGGTATCCTTCTGTTACTTGCTTTTGTTTGGATGGGGGTTTCTTTGGGGTTTTTGGTGTGGTTTTTGGTTGGTTGTTTTTGGGAGGGCTTTTTTTGTTTTGTGGTTTTGGTGGTGTTTGTTGGTTGGTTTTGGTTTTGGTTTTGGTTTTGTTTCAATTGGTTTGGTTTCTCATTCGTTTGGATTTTTTATTCCACAGAGTTTTTAACTTCTAATGGGAAGAACTTTAAAAATAGAAATCTTCAAATCAATCAGCTGATTACGTTGATAGTGCCCTGAACTTTTTTATAGCATTGCAAGACATCTACAGTAAATCTCCAGTAAAAATGAAGAAAATATTTATTGGCATAGTATTTGAAAAGCATGAGAGAGTGGAAAATAGAGTTTAATTTATCTTTAAGTGTTGCTTTAGATGTTTGCTTTGTTGATTTTTTTTTTCATTGAAAACATTTGAGAAACCATTACATGATGTCTTGAGCCTAGTTAGATATTATCTTACTGAGTGGGAGATTATTACAAAAAACTGGGCTACTAGCGTCTGGCCCAATCCTCTATAGATTACAGACTGTACTGCCTTAAGCCTCTGATTGAACTCCATCTTCTATCTAGTGTGTGACTACTAGTTGCCCACTTAGGAATAAGATAGATCACTTGAATGAAAAAGTGAATATTAATGCTTTCTCAAATTTTCTGGAAAAATATATTTTATAAATATCCTGAACATATGAAATGACAGAAAAATGTCTAAATGTGATTCCCAGCTTTCTCTTGCATTAGCTGAGCAAAAAGGTCAACTCACAGGTACTGTTTAGGGCACTAGTGTGGTATATATAAAACTATTGAAAAAATATTCTATGATACAGGGTATAATTTTGTTTCTTGATTGTTTTGAAAAAACAATTAAATGTTCTTCAGTAAATCAGAAAGTTGTTTATGCATATATATATACATTTAATTACATTCATGTAAACATAGACATGTACATATACAACACCATGAGGTAAGAACTACCAAGCTGTTTAATTCCCAGGCAGGGCATTCAGTGAACCTGAAGGGCTGGGAAGACGACCTGATCCAGAAGTGTTAAACTTTCAGTTTATGCCATGATCCATTGAAGTCAAACCAAAGTAACCTCACTTTTTTTTTTTTTTTTTTCTTTTTTTTTTTTTTTTTTTTTTTTTCTTTTTCTTTCCATTCCAAATAATTACTCAAAATGCATGTTAACAGTCTGGTTAAAAATGTTCCTTTTAATAGCATCAGCTGTTAGGAAGTGCTGTTGTCTTCTGCTTTCAGCATTTGATATCTTCTGTTCCTTGTATAAACGGGAAACTGCAACTGGTGTAGTCACTGCTTGTCATGTTTGGGTTTTTCTTAAGCTCTTTCCCAGGGACCTAAACTGGTAAACAAGGTTGCACTTTGCAAACTATCTTGTTTTTCACATTTCTCTCCTAAGGAGACACTTTGCTTATTGACCCTTGGTATGACCAATGGTTCAAAAGATCCCACCTCTTAGGTGGGCACATTGTAAAAAGGTATAAAAATAGGTTCTGAGAATAAACCAGCCCCTTTTCAGAGCATCAGCCTTCAGGATCACGAGTCCACGTCTCATTCATTGTGTCCCACAGTGACAAACTGGCACCTGAAAAATAGTGTTAAAATGCACTGAAATATTGGCATGACATTGATAAGTGCAAACAGCCTACTGGAAGGAATATCAGCTTCATTTAGATCATCTGTTTGAAAATGTGTATATCTGTGATTACAGATGTACTAATGTGGCCTTTACCCCAAAATAAATACATGGAGAATTATTTAAATTAAATAATAAATATCTGTTGGTATCTTAAGAAGAAAAATGCTCCTGGAGATAATTCTGCAATTAAGAGTCCAAAAGACCTTAACTTTTTATCATATGATAAGGAAACGGTGGGACATTCTTCTCTCAGATTGAGTTCCTGTTTCCTTTTTTCCCCAAAGTTTTATACAAAAACAAGGCAACATATATCTCTTCCTTTTATTAAACAAATGGATTTTATTAAACACAAACTCAGTTATAAAACTGACACCGAATTAACCGATTCAAAGTTGTGCTTTAGACATTTTTTGGATTTTTTTCTTACAGGTCGCTCTGTCCATTTCTGGGGCTATATGATTCAGTCAGGTGTTTTAACACCCATGTTTTTAAATATGAGACTGTTGTTCCACTTTTTATCTTCCTCTGTATACATGTCTGCACACTCATATGCATTCACACAAACAAATACATCACAAATCAAAAGATGCTTCATGAGCATGGACATGCAAAGCCACTGGGATTTGTGATCACTTTATGCAGAACAGAAGAAATTACAAAAATATTTTGGTTGTGTTTTGGTGAAAAGGATTTTCTAGTTGATATATATACTTGATCCTTTAGCTTATTAGATGGGAGGACATGATGTTTTACATTTATAGATAGGAGGCAAACAAGCTGTGAACTTATCTTCATCCTTGAGTTTGGTTAAAGGAGAGTGTGAAAATAGATTGTACCTTTGTCTAGGTACAAAGAGTAAACTCTGAGACCATGTAGATATCTTATGCGTGGTTCACACTGGGTCTGGTCACAAAGAACAAAGCTGTACTCACTACCAGACTAAGATTTTTGTATAGTGAAGATTTTGTATATACTAGACTAAGATTTTTGTATACTGTTGGAGCTCATATAGGATGGTGATAAGTCTGTATTTTCTCTTTTAATTTATAACTCTGCATTATTGTTTTTATAAGACAAGATATTCTTTTTCCACACACCATTCTCTCTTTTCGCATTTGAATTACTCCTGCTGCCTGCTTACTGGTGAGAGGAGGAAAAGATGTTTCTTTCAAGGCTGCAGAAGATCATGGCAGGACATACTCAGAAGTCACATCTTGCTCTTCAGCTGATGCACAACAAAATGAAAGAGTCAATGGTTCATGAAGGGAATCCAAAAACTTCCACTATGATGTAATTCTGAGGTTTTATGAAAGAGCACTGGAGCCAATAAATTCACATATTCCTACACCACTTCACATGTATAGTGATGTTGGTTTGGTCCCACAAAATAATACCGGTTGGCTTTTTTTTTTTTAACGTAGCAAGTAACACCCTCAGGTTTCAGGGTAAAAACAGCCACAAATATGAAACCCTGTTTCATCCAGTCTTGTAATTCCAGAATGGAGAAAAAAAGAAAAAAAGGCTGGCTTGATGTCTATCCCATTTACTTTAAAGGGAATTCAGAATGTTTCTGTGAAGCAAAGAATAAGTTAGACAAATAACTTTTTTTTTGTTATATTAAAAATATTCTAATTCAAAATTTTGTTTTAGGCAGTCTAGATCAAAGTGTCTGTTGTTGTGTTACCACTTAAAACTAGTATTTTGCATAAATCTGCTCAATATTCATGTGTCAGAGGTATTTTAAGAAAAAGAGTTTAGTCAAGTGGAGTTGCAAGTCATTTAGTAGTCAAGTCAGTTGCAAGTGGGCTCAGTCATTTCTCTGCTGTTTGTAAACCCAACCTTTTATCCATGTGTATCTGAAGTACTAGGGGGGTTCTGTCACTGAGGATAGGGCTAGTTATGTCTAGTGATTCTTTCCAGTTCACTAAGAACTTAAAGATCCAGCTATGGCTCCATGCTGAAAGACCTCTCCTTTTAGTTCAAAAAGTCTCTAGTTTGTAAATTAAGTATCAGGGTTCCATAGGTGTTGAAGGTTGTTTGAGGGAAGCAGTGGCAATAACAAGGTTGGGGGTCATCTCTTTTGATTTTTCTTTTTCCCCTAAAAGGAACCTCATAGAATTTATTTTTAGGGCTGTATTTCTTTCAACTAGCAATAAAAATGTTGGCTAAAAAACCCTTAATAATTCTTTAAAAGTACTTTTTAAATAATCACTTTGGAATATTTTGCAAAGTGCCTAGGTTTTAGCTTCAATTACCTGATTATTGTGTAGTCTTTGTAGGAACATATTTATATTTTTCTTTCATGTCATCAAAGATGTGCTTTTCAGAGGGAGAAACAAAGACACATGTAACGAAACTGTTCTCCACAAATCCTATTTAAGATTCTTCTCCAAATAATATGGGTCTATGCTCATATCATTTGTAGAAAAGATTTAGGATGGAACTGGAAGCATGCCAAAATACAATAAAGAGGCAGAAATCTGCTTTGCAATTAGTGGTCACAGCCAGGTCACTTCCAGTGTCCAAGCTATGTTATTTAGAGCTTGTTATCAACCATGTGCTGGGTATTTTGGTGAAAACTGGTCTTGAAGTGCTTCTGCACTTCACTTTTTCATATGAAAAAATATTCTGTGATTACTTGTAGTTTTGCAGTACACTGACTTCCCTTCTGGAGTAAGGGTGGAGTAGTTCAACCCACTGCAATGGGGAACTTGCTGTAATAACCACAAAACAACCTTGAAGAACTGAAGAAATACAATTGGGGGCTAATGATATATTAATATAATTTTCAAAGAGCACACTCAGACCTCCACTGGAAAAAAAAGCAACTGTCAAAACATTGAATTTTTCATGTAATTGAATTTTTCATTTGCCATTTACAACTGCTGAAATACAAGAATACCAACCATACTTTACTGATCAATGCAAACCACTAAAATGGCACTAGCATGACAAGATAAAGTGCCAGCATGAGAGAGGACCAACAGCAGCCATTGGGAACACTTAGCTTTCCACAAAATAGGGATAGCCAACAGGTACACCAAGAGGAGAAGCTTGCTTTTTCAGAAGAGAGTGGTGTTGACATTCCTCTTAAAGGAACACTGCCAGTGGTTCTCTTCTTGTGTCAAGGGGGATGCTATTATCAGATACTTTAACCTTGTAACTGTATAACAGTGCTTTTTGACATGGAACAGTTCTGTGCGGGTCCCTCTGTTCTGGCCCAACTCATCTACTTCATGAAAAATTTGGGCTGTGTAGTCAGGTCTAACCCTGAAGATACCTTTTGGTTATTTGTCTTTTGTCAAATATCAGAATTTTAGTCAGAAATTCATGACAGAAAAGAGGTGCAACTGAAAAAATAGTAAGAGGCATCTGGTGAACCCAGAGATTTAGCAACTAAGACATGATAAGAAAGAACTCCAAGCAACATGAAGCACAGCTTTGTGCTCTTAAACATCTAGATCTAATAGAGCTGCAGTAACTCCAAAGGGAAGGAGTCATATCTGCAGACAAATGGATTTCATGCTAGCCACCATGTGCTACAATGATAATGTGTGGTCATAAGCCATGTATTCTTTCTGTGGACCTTCTCCTAATCTTTAGCCGAAAAACCACTTTAAAACAGTCTTGCTGAAAGTCACAGCAGTTTGGGGAATATGAGCAGACATTTCTATACAGAGTGCATGGTTTGGTTTATGTGCACTAAAAGCTCTGTTTTATCTATTACTTATCACTTAAATGACAAAAACTATGGAAAGTATGAAAAATTGATCAATCTACATTTTAAATCAAATACATGTTGAGCTTTCTCATAAACAGCAAGTCACAGGCATTTCTACATGTTTATATGTATATTTGAAATAATAAAACTCATTTAATGTGATTCTCTTTATGCTGTAGTTCAGGTCTTACATTATTTACAAAAGTAACTTCTGGATTTTTTTTTATATTAGCCATTTTATAAATCTTGACTCAGGTTTCTTAGATCTGTGATGTTATCTTAGTGAGAATTAATAAGCCTTTCTTAAATAAGAACAAAACCCTGTGGCTGTGAGTTGCTGTTATGTGATAGAAGTCAGACTAAATTTTCTTTCACTTTGACAATATTTTATCTACCATAACACTCTTTTGAACCTCTACCAGGTGTCCTTCTTCATCTAGCTTCTAATATCTGAAATGTAGTATACTGAGGAAAAGCAAAGACCTAGTCTGTCCCTAAGAAAGTCTGATTCTCTTTGGTGGGCAAAAGACCCCCCTCTGTCAATCATATATGATATCTCCTTAGGACTTTTTTATAGTAGTCTTGACTGCAATCAGTAGACTGGTCAACAAATGGTCACAGCTTTCAGTATTCAAAAATCTTGATTGTGTTTCCTGCTACATTATTGCTGCTACCTTAAATTTACTTCCTTGTCTTTCAGAAATCAACTACTTTAATCTCTTTATTAAAAAAAAAAAAAAGGGAAAAAACCCCACACAAATAGAAAACTGAACAAAACCTCAACCAACCAATCAAACCAAAAACAAAAAAAACCCACCAAAACCCAATGCAATGGTTTGTTAAAGGAGTGCAAGTGCATCCAAATTGATGAGACATTGAAGTTCTGCATCTTTGTAATGTCATTGCTTCTTTATAACCTGTTCCCATGACACTTACCAACATATATGTGCATTATGAAGTTGAAAGCACTTACAATTGAAACATTATTTTTGAAAAGATTTCTTTTCCTAAAGAACATTTTGTTTTATTAGAGTGGTCTGGTAATCCTCTCTGAAATTTTTTATATTCCCTTGAGTTATCATTGCATGTGAGAACCATTGATGCACATGGATATGAGGAAACATCCAGGAATGACTTAGTAGCACAGAAAAGTTAAGAAGTCTGCTATGCAGTAGCCCAAGAAAGACATTAAACTGTTGAAAGATCTACAGCATTTCATGGGCTAAGTCTTCTGGAAATAAATGTCTTGATTGGAAACACAGGTTACTTCTATGTCTTCCATATATTCTTGAAGATTTTTTTGCCATTGTTCAAGGTTTCCAGTTGAAAAGATCTGCTTGCTTTAAACTTGAAAAAGAAAGGTCTGTCTCTCTTTTTTTTTTTTCCCTCTTCTTATTATGAGGGGAAGGAAGCATCAAAAAGAAACCAAAGAGCAAAATAAGGTATTTTTGTTTGTAGCATGCTATATTCCTGCCTAGTAAATGAGGGGAAGATTGTGGATGTAGTCCACCTGGACTTCAGTGAAGTTTTCAATTCTGTGACCCACAGTATTCTCCTGTAGAACAGGCAGCCCATGTCTTGGATGAGTGCATACTTTGCTGGATAAAAAGTGACTGGATGGCCCACGAACTGGGCCCAGAGTGTTAGTGAATGAAGTTACATCCAGTTGACAGCCAGTCACTAGTGGGGCTCCCAAGAGCTCAGTTTTGAAGCCAGTTCTGTTTAATATCTTTACTGATGACCTGAACAAGGGGATCAAGGGCACTCTCAGTCAGTTTGCAGAGGACACCAAATGGGAGGAGAGTGTTTATCTGCCAGAGGGTCAGAAGACTCTGCAGAGGATCTGCCCAGGCTGGATCAATGGGCCAAGGCCAGTGGTATGAGGTTCAACAAAGCCAAGTGCCCAGTTCTTCACTTTGGTCACAAGCATGCTTCATAATCCCAGTCCCCTGAGGGGCAGACCACTGCGAAAATTTCAAAGCAATGGCTGTCAAGAAAGAAGGCTATGAAAAAAAAAAAAAAAGCATCCCCAAAATCCATAGATGATAGCTGAATAGGCAAGGTGAGGCACGTGCCCTGCAGGCCTTGCCTGTTAGGTGGAAACACCTCTTAAGATGACTTAAAAGGGTTTGTGCAGAGAG
Source organism: Phylloscopus collybita (assembly GCA_027886175.1). NCBI lineage: Eukaryota > Metazoa > Chordata > Aves > Passeriformes > Phylloscopidae > Phylloscopus > Phylloscopus collybita. Next base: position 6,131,494 of record JAJNNQ010000029.1, read on the forward strand.
GGCAGGTAAATCTAAAGAGAAACTGGAGACTGTGCAGGCAGGCCTCAAAAAATAGAAATACAAGAAGAAGATGTCAGATTCCTCACCAAAATAAGAAATAATTGATAAATTTATCATAGCGCTGGAGACTATTTAGGAGCAGTATGTACTCAGGTACATGTCTAGCAGAAAAACAGCCTTGGTTTCTTGTGGTAAATCTGTCAGATTGTGACTACTGACCAAGATGATAAAGTCATGAGGTTTCTAATTCAGTTTGCAGACGACTCCAAGTCAGGTGGGAGTGTTGACCTGCTGGAGGAAGGAAAGCTGTAGGCTGGAATAGAACCATGGGCTAATGACATGAGGCTCCTAGCTTACATCCAACACAGTGTGGCCATCAGGACTAGGTAAGGGTTCATTCCCCTCTATCTGAATCCTGTGCTCAGTTCTGGGCCCCTCACGACAAAGACATGGAGGAGCTGAAGCATGTCCATGAAAGGGCAATGGAGCTGGTGAAGGGTCTGGAGAACAATGACTAGGCAAAACTCCTTATTTGGAGGTTTCCTACCTGAAATTTTTGCCCAAACTGTATGTTAGAGCGTGGAAAATAATTGTATCTCAATTAAAGGAGAAATGTCCACAAGTAGGCAAACAGGCATATGATTGCTCCTGCAAAACCTGGAGCATGGATTGCATTCCTTTTTAACAAGTAGTGTACCTATAAGAATATGGGTTATTATCTAGATTGTCAACTTATATCCTTTGTTTGTGGAACGTGTGATTTGATGTTTAAATAGAATATTTTGTTTCAGATTTTCAGACGGTGATAACTAGGGTATAATTTATCTTATTAAGCCTTTCAGGTGGCCTTGTTTACATGACTAATGTTCCTGCATGATGCATGTCTGATGTCAATCCATGGCTCTGTTGTCTCTGTCTTCTCAACTAAGCTTAAAATCAACAAAGAGCTTTTTATCTTTTCAATCTTGCATTTCACCTTACATGCTACTCAGATTTTACAGAGTGTGTGACTCCTTTGGAAATAAAGTAATAATTCATGTTTACCACTGAGAGAAACAATTACCTTTCTCTCATTTCCAGTAATCCGCTTCTACGAGTAAACACTGTTTTTAAAAAAACCCGCCTTCATACAAAAAGAATTAACTTCCTTGCTGCTCAAAGCTTTTTATTAATAATAATAAGGAGGAGAGGAGAGGAGAGGAGAGGAGAGGAGAGGAGAGGAGAGGAGAGGAGAGGAGAGGAGAGGAGAGGAGAGGAGAGGAGAGGAGAGGAGAGGAGAGGAGAGGAGAGGAGAGGAGAGGAGAGGAGAGGAGATTTCATTTGCAGATGTGAAAAGAATTGATAGAAGTCCTCTTGTACTGTCCCACCGTCAGAAGACTAATAATGTATCTCTTTTATTTAAGTGAAACACCTTATTTGAAAACAAAATATGGGCAATATAAGAATACTGACATCAATGTGTAATAATGATATATGCTGCACGTGCACCTCTATTCCTGTATGCCTTGTGCTGCTTACTCTATGCTTTTTGGGGGGTTTATATGGGTGAGATTTGCAAACTTATAATTTATTGCAAAATTATTTTAAGATATAATGGATTCATTTATGAGATATCGTCTGTTCCCAAAGTACAATCTACTGCCAGTTTTAGGGCACAGACATTTCCTAAGTTATGCTCTAGGGTCATGTTGCATTGAGATTTTTTCTGCATGGATGCTACTTAACTTGGACAGCTGAGCACCTGAGCATGCATAAGCACATTAACAGATAGTAAAACTACAGCAGAAAATGTGAGAGGCTGGGTAGAAAATGTCTTACTACCAACTACTGAATTTATAATAGTAAATTATGAGTATGTGCATACTTTTCATTGCTTTTGAACTCAGGCAGATAGATGGAAAATCCTTCTTGTGCAAAAGACACACACACAAACCCAACCAAACAACAAAAAAACCCAACAGAGAACCGAAACAATGAAACATCATCCCTCCCCGTCCCCACCATCCCCTCCACACCAAAGTAATGTTCAACATCCCACCTATACTGTACTCACTGGCTCTCTTGTTTTCAAAAGGTATCCCCTCAGAGACTTCGGCTGTTCTCTGCTCAACAAGTAGTATTAACTCTTCACCATGTTTTCCTACTGCTAAATATTCAGATATTTGGACTGCTAACCATGATTATTCTACTGTCTGTGTAATTATGATATGGTTTTCTGCAATAGATGGTATATCAGTATTTTAGAAGCAGTAATATGCAAGTGGAATTGAACAGGATGGATCTATTTTTCCTTTCCTTCATACCAACTTTTATTGGGTGATGGCAATGATAATGAGCATACCAGTATATCCAAATAGATGGATGTCTTGGGTTATGGAACCAAAAATGTCTATTCTATTTCATCAGTTGAAAGCAGTTGGAGAGATGTTTTTCTTTATCTCTTGTAACTCTGGGGGGAGGGGGGGCAGATGCCTTCTGATAATGGGCCAACTGTTAAAACCAGGTGGGGCAGTGTTTCTTATCTCTTTCACCACCCATCCCCCCTCCAGGTGGATATCTTCTGCTAATGGGCCATTAAGGCTCACCAAGGACAGGACACATTCCATCATCCCATTGTGAGATGCTCCCCCCCGTGGGGGGAGCCAACCATTCCTACCTGGATAAAAACTGAGACACAGGAACACAGGTACCTGGGTCCACTGGATTCCTGGAGGAAGACTGGATCCTTCTCACCATCACTGGACCCTTTTCTCTCAGGATCATCTCTGCTCCAAGAGAACCACATCTGCCACTCCAGGAGGACTTCCTTTTGGACTGCTTCCAACACCCTGACCAACAGGGTGTCAGGTTGTAGCTCTGACTCTGTCAGGGTTCCTAGGATTGTTGTTGGTTGGTTGCTTGCTTGTTTTGGTTTTTTTTTTTTTTTCTACTACATTTGTTAATATTCCTAGTAAAGAACTGTTATTCCTGTTCCCAAATCTTTGCCTGAAAGCCTTTAATTGCAAAATTATAATAATTTGGAGGTGGGAGGGGTTTACATTCTCCATTCCAAGGGAAACTCAAGCTTTCCCCTGTCTTTCGAACCAAGACAATGGATAGTTCCAAGACATGCCTTTTTGATTGAATACTTCATGTGGACATTCACTTGAGGACTGAGTAGATGATGCATATTAGTGATAATTCTATGTGTATGTAAAACAGTGGAATTTATTATTTTGTATTTTGGAAAATGGATATACTCTATCAACAATCACAGTTGTCATTACATGTTAGGCCCTCAGGAAACTGAGATTTCTGCATTGAATATAGGCATTGTGAGTATAGTAGAAGGGCAGTGTAAGTAGAAAAACAGAGAGCTGGACAGTGCTGGTTAACTCAAACAGTTAATTATTTTCCTTTCATACTGTGAGCAATTGTTAGTGTTTACAATCTTGCCTGAAGTTCAATGCCATAGTTTTGAACTTTTTCTAAGGAAATTTCCACATTTGTTAAGAACTGCATTACACTGGTACTGAAATGTTCCCTCCTGACTTAATTCCTCTCCACAGTTCTCCTCCATATCACTACCATCACTATCCTTGTGCAGCAATTTCTTTCACATAATTTCTCCACTTCTTGTTGGGTCCTAAAAGACGTATTTGTTAATTCCATTCCTGCAAGAATATGGGACCCCAGAGCTTTTAGACCATGGGGAAAGTTGGAAACAGATTTAATGCCTTTTTGCCACCAGTGCTGGAAGAGCATCTCCACAGATCTTGCAGCTGTAGCCTCAGCATATTATAGCATCTGCATTATGAAGAGATAGCAGGACAGGACAATCTGCTCTCATCTAGACTACCAGACTAAAATCTGAGGTCTGGAGTAGAAGGTTGATATAAGAGTAGCTCATACAGTGTTTATAACCTCAATAGGCAAGAACCTCTTTTGAAGGACTGAGAAGCCAGAGGTATTACAGGAAACAGCTGCCAAACTCTAGCCAACTTTCAGCAGAATCTGCTTCCTACTGGCTGACAGAGAGCCATGGTTTCACACACATTTCTATCCCACACCTGTACTTTAAAGATTCCTAAAGGCTGCTGCTTTCATGTGTGGAGAACAGATACTAGGTAAAGGATAGCACTTCATATACCTTTGCAGCAGCAAGTTGCTGCTCCTAATCCTGAAATGCCAGGGACTTGGAGCCATCTCTCCCTCTCAAACAATTCCTTTCTTTGTAGAATTAAACTTCCATCAGCCATTTCAACAAATGTTTTGAAAGCATCATTTCCACAAGAGCATTTGCCTCAACGCTATTTCCCCTGTGATTTAAAATCTAAAAGTCTTTGGTGATTTGTAGACTCTTTCTAATGTTATTGACAGCTTAGGGGAAAAATCTCCTATTAATCCTGTCAAAAGACTGTATATATGGAATCAAAAGACAATGGAAAAGTTTTAGTATTTTGCCAGGCGAGGAAAAATAGTGTACTTCAACCAGTCCACTGAAGTGCATTGATTAACTGTATATTTGTAGCAACCTTCCCTTTTAGGTAGCTCCAGAAAAGGGGGATAAAACTTCCACACTTGTATGGCATCATTGGTAAAAACACGTGTTTTGCATATGTATGTCACACACAAACTACTTTCTGTATGTATGGCCCTAATCTGGTGAAGGCTACACAAAGGCATCTTTTTTCAAGCAAGTATTGTCATGGACTTCAAAGGGAATATTTCCAGGAGTAAAACTTTGATATGTGTGTGACGACAGGATCAGGGAGCTGGCATGATCACGTGTTCTCATTTACTGTACAAAATACACACACACTGCTCCTTTAGTTGTCACCTCCTGCAATGGAGGCCTCATTCTGCTACGGGCTGAAGTGTGATGCACTGGCAAGTGGTCTTTATTAAAAAGGTCATTGACACTGTCAAGCATCCTTTGAAAGGTGACATTGCACCTAGAAGGTTATCAGGCCAGAGCCATGAAGTCTACAACAATTTCTCTGTCAATATTGTAAACAGGTAATACATCTGACCTCTTTTTAGACTTAACAAAACACAGATGATTAAAGTTCCTCTGCTCCTCTTTCACCCTTCTGTCATCCATGTATACACTTTCCCCAAGCTTTGTCTTGAAGTACCCTGCAGAAGTAGAGAAGTTGAAAAAGAGCTACTTTAATTATAAGTACCACAGTAATGAATTCAAGTACACTTATTTATCATAAAGGGCTTCCCCATCTGTCTCTAAAGTATGCTCAAAAATGCTGTGTATTTGATAACATGAATGTTGAGAATTTAACACGTTTTAGTTTTAAGCACTCCATTTTGGCTAGCTTTCTGTAAGACTGTTCAACTGAATTGTGGCTAAAGGAGCAGACTGGGGCGGAGGGGGAAGTGTGTGTGGGGAGTGTGTGTGTGCGCGCGCGCACATACATGCGTGTGTGTGGTCTCTTCCTAATTTATTTGCACTTCAACCCACTGGGATCAAGCTGCAATCCCTGTAGGCAAAAGAAGATTAGGGAAAGCAACTGACTGTTTTTTCCCAGACACAGAAGGGAAAGCGACTTCTCAAGTACCACAAGTTTTTCTGGCCACTGTACAAATTGTTCCTTAGTATGGAGAGTTTCCAAAAGACCTAATTAGCAACTCGCTACAAACATTTCTTTGCATTAGCTAATGATCCGGCTACACTTGTAAGCAAACAGTACCAACATATCTAATCAATGCAGAAAACCAACAGAATGCCTATTAAACATCTGGATGTAATTTTCTGGTTAGACTTAGAACAAAATGAAAACATATGCAGGTTTCTTTGATCTATGCCTCAACAAAGAAATTGTTGATAAAAAAAACACACTGGCCAGTCAATGTGTCATTTTCATAAAGCCTGGTCATTTCTTTTCAAATGTTCCCAGTTTAATTTTTTTGGTTTCCTGCAATCTCTAATTTTACCATATTGTGTGAAGCCAAAAGGGATTCTTTGGATCTGATTCTATTTGAGATTTTACTGCTGCATGATCTGCTACTGACTTTTTTTTCTAATTCAGCGCAGGGATTTTTTAAGGGTGAAGGAATGGGGGAAGTGAATACATTCATGATGGTAAAATGACCTAATGCAACTTTTTGAGCTTTCTTGCCTACAAAGAAAGCTACTAATTAAAAAGAAATCAAATTACTAAAAGGGTATGTGATGGCTATTAGCCAAAAGACAGCAAATAATTAGAAATGTAATTGCTTTACCCTGCTCACATCATTTGCACTTCACAAATAAACGAATATTTAAGAAGTGATATTGTTTTGCATGCCCTTATAATAATTATTATTCTTTCAACTGTATAGACAGTCAGTACTATACCACATGTACAATATGATTCAGGGTTTTTTTTCCTATTTCACCTGCACCGCATTGGCATTAAATACAAACCAAACCCTAAAACAAACAAACCAAATAGACCAACCCCTATGCCCATTAACACATGCATATTTCTCTTTCAGTTGAAAACCCAGTGATCTATCTAAAACTTTGAAAGCATAAACTCTATTGAATTCTGGAATTGCTTCCTCCATTGACTAGCCCTCACTATACAGAGGGTAGAAGAGTGGGACAAATCACACTAAATTGTTTACTGCCCACCTGCAGCTAACACCTAGTGATTAACATCATCAACATCTTTGTTTTATGTGCCAGTTTGCACAAAGTTAAAAAATATTGCCCGTAAAAAGTACTGTGAACAGTGAAGGAAGAAATAATGAACAATGCATTAAACAGAACATCATACAATACATAGTTTCACTAAAGAATGGATTCTACATCTGAAACCCTTTCAGTATATTTAACCTACATTTTGGACCCAAGAGTGCTTTTTTTTTTCACTCAAAGCTCCAACTGCTTCCAGTGTGAATTTTCTGTACAAGGCCAGTTTAGGATTAGGCCCTTTGCTTTATGAGGTAGGAAGACAACACTAAAATTTTACAGTAAAAAACAACTGATTTCAAACAACAGAGTAAAATGGGTAATTGGACAGAACAGTTGGGGGGGTTAATACTGAAGGAAATATATTTATTTTTGAAACAAAAGACAGACATTTAAAAATAAGTAGTTTTAATCTAGTTGGAGAATTGTTTAGAGTATATACAGCATTGTGGCAGAATGATCTGGTATAAAATGCTACCTACAAGAATGCGACATGCTTAGCCATATTTTGCTGCTGTTCTATGGTGTAAATAGTGAGTATTGCCATGGAATGAGAACATTCAGTTTCCTGGAAAAAATCCAGATTTATACCCATCCAACAAAAAGAAATTTTTTATGCTTTAATGAGCCAATGATGATGCATTATAAATCAGTTAAACATCAGATTATGTTGGTTATTATTCCTGCTATGTAATGTCAGTAGCTCTCATTTGAAAAAAATCCAGCACATTTGATTCTGCTTCTGCTTGTAGCTCTTCTATCTCAATTATAATGGATAAGATTCAAAATGCCCTTAAGTTTCTGATTCCAGAATCAAAAAAGGTTAAAAGCATTTGCTAATACGAACGAGGAAAACAGAGCTTTTCTCTTTCTGTTAAAACATGCCTTGGATGTTTTAATGTTGACAAATACAGGTAACAAGACATTTCAACTTTCATGTAGGTGAGCAATTAAGAAAAAACCCAAACCCTTTTTGTTTATGTTCCAAAACACAGCATTGTTTTAATGTCATATTTATCAATATCTCATTAACAGCTTGTGCCAGCAGGTTAAGCAAAATACAATGAAAATTAGGTAAGTGTTACATTATTATAGACTCCATAGCTGCTAGATACACACACAAAGTATACAATCATAGTTTGTATTTTTATGGCACCTTTCATCTGAAGATCTAAGTACTTTAATAAGCATTAAGTAATTAAGCTTTTCATTTCCATGAACAGAGCAGCTAGTTGGCTTTTCCAAGACAGTAAGGGAAGAGCTGGGAACAGAATGCAAGATTTTTAGCTTTGTTTAAGCAAGTGGAACACCAAACAAGTTTTCACTCCTGTCCTGGGAACCACAATCTATCAAAGCTCACAATCAAGGGTATTTTGCCTCATCTCTTAAAAACCATTTAAAGCCCCCACATTTATTTATGTGTTCCCCAGGATGTATGCACATAGGCACCATAAACATATACAGAAACACACATACATATGTACACCTATAGGTACAGACACCATTACATGCAGACATATACATGTATACAGACATGCATGGAGCCATAGATGTATCAGTGCTCACTGACAAAACTCTGCAGTCCTGCAATGAAGTCCAAACTTTTCACTGCTGAAGACTGAGATAGTTTCACTCTCTTTTGCATCGGATGTTTTTTTAAGTAAAACTGGGAATACAGAATAGTATGGGAATCACAATGGGAAATTATCACTCTAAAGGAATAAAGCTTTACCTTGATGTTGCAAAATATTATATTTCCTATATTTTTTTAACACAGACTGCTCCTTCTTTAGGATACAAGATGAAGCACAATACAATTCTAAGGAAGCAATCTGTGGGGATTTATAAGAAAAATAGTGGGGAGAATAGTGGGGAATTATAAGAAAATGCAGACTGTGACATTGATCATGCTTAAACAATGCAGTTCAACGTCCTAATACCTCTTTTTAGGTAGCACGCAAATATATGCCAGCAGCAAAAGTGTGGGCACTCTTTTAAGTCAAAAGGTAACTCACAATTCATTGTGGAATTCTGCTATGAATAAGGTGCTTGCTAATAGGAGGTATATTTTGAAGTTTACTTCCCACTGCAAGCTATGTCACCATTTGTCATGTCCTCAGCAAGCTCACACAGTCTGTGGAATTTGCTTGACCCTCATTTATTTCAAGTGGGCCTATAAACCAAAGTTATTGACAGCTTCCGTCTATCAGACCCCTCTTAAAAAGAAGCCAGTTTTCCCCAAAGGACAACTAATGTCTGATCAGAGGGTCATTCCAACCAACACAGCAGTTGGCGTGCCCTGAGCCGCGAAAACACGCGAGAGGGCTTATCCCTCCTCTCGGCGTTTTCTGTGGCGCATTGTCAGCAGGTGCCACGGCGCCGCCGCCGTCGTTTGGCGAACGAGGCGAGGCCGTGCGACCGACCCGCCCGCCGCGGCGCTAGCGCGCGTCGCCGTGCGGTGTGGGGCGGCGCTGTGCGGGCCAGTGACGGGATTCTGCGCGGGCAGTGCGGGATACTGTGCGGGCCAGTGCCGGGACGCTGTGCGGGCAGTGCGGGATAATGTGCGGGCCAGCGCCGGAGCGCCATGCGAGGAGAGACCCGGCCCGCGCAGGAACGCAACCGCCCCGCGCCGGCGGCTCCGGCGAAGGCGGGGTGCACGCATGCGCCGAGCGCCCGCAGCCGCAGCCCCGCCCGCCCGCGCAGCAGCCCCACGTTACTTTGATAGACAGCTCGGCCTCCCCACTCTCCTTCCCGCCGACCTTCCCGCCCCCCCGCGGCGCCGCGCGCCCCCTGCCTTCCCATTGGCCAGCTCCGAGCTCTCCCGCCGCTCCTCCACAAAAACGCTTCTCTGCGAAAGTCGAGAGGCGGCGCGACTCTGGCTCTCGCCATTGGCCCGCGGGGCCGCGGCGCGTCACGGGCCCACGTTGGTTGCGGGGCCGGCGATTGGGCGGCTGCCCCCACGCGCGGCGGCGTGGGCGGGGCCGCGCGGCTGGTTAGCCGGCGGAGTGTGAAACCGCGTGCTAATGTAAGCGGCGCGGGCGAGCTCGCCGTGTCCAGCTCGGCCACGGCCGCGCTCAGGTCCCGCCGACCGCCGCCCGCCAGGCCGCCGCCTCGGCTTCCCCTTGCCCTTGGCCAACGGGGCAAAGGGAGCCGGTGGTCCTCCCGTCCGCTCGGGTTCGGATTTTTCAGCTGGGGAGAACTTTATCCCGGGTCGACGAGGAGCCGCGGGCCACCGCGGAGGACAGCGAGGATAAGGATGCTGCTGCTGCTGATGTCGCCGCGATGTATCGCGCTCGGGGGGCTCTGGTGAGACGCGCAGCTCCCAGATTCGCGCCAGCCTGTAGGAGGCTGTAGTGGTGCCGTTGCACGAAGGAGCTTCCCGTCTGATTTAAACCTCAAACGGACACTTTCATTTCTATTTTTTTTTTTTTTTAATCTTCCCCAGCGGGGTTGGTTGCTTGGACGCTAAGGCCAGCGAACATCTTGAGGGGTTTGCTTTCCTTTTGTCTTAGGGACTTCTCTTCAACTAACGGAAGAGTCTGTGCTGCGTGTGTGGTACCCTTTCCTCTGCCCTCCAGCGTTTCGTGCATGTGCTATTGGAGCTGCTCCGATCGGGGACGGCTGTGCAAGAGCCCGCGCCCGCCTCCTTCCTCCTTCTCCTGCCTTCCTCCCTTGTTCTTATCTCTGTGTCTTGCCGGTGATTTGGCCCCTGCGCCGACGCCTGGGAGCAACGCGTCCCTCCCTGGAGACTTTCTTTCGCCCCCTCTGCTTGCGACGGTCCCGCCGTGGACACTGCGATCCACTGGCTCAGGCTGGATTTTCCCCTTTTGACAAGGCGCAGAAGTGGAGAGAGGAGTCACCTCCGCTCGGGGTTTCCGGCCTTACAATCGCATCGACCATTTGCGAGTCCGTGAACGGGATTATTCGCTCCCGCTGAGGGGCGGCTGTTGCCTCCCTCCTGCGTCCCGTCGGGTCCCGTCCCGCCGCGGCCGGGCGTTGCGGGCGCCGCCCGCCGGTCGAAGCGCCGGCGAAGGGGCGCGGAGCTCTGGTGACCGTCCCAAGCGCGGCTCGTCCGCCTTTCCCGGCCACCTTCAGCCCTCCTTGGAACGACAGCAACAAAGGACGCCGCGGCTGGGGGAATGTCCCCGCAGCGGGGGCACTGAGTCTCGCCTCGCCCCGCTGCTGCCCGCGGCGGCGGAGGGAAGGCGGCCGGCGGGTGTCGCCGCTCCTATCCCCTTGGCGCACCGGGTGTGAAGCCGGGGCCGGGCGGGGAGTCTCGCCGCGAGAACCGCGCTGCGAGGAAGACCCGCCGCGGCTGGAGCCATGTTCCCCCAGAGCCGGCACCCCGTAAGTACGGCTTGGGCCGCGGGTCCGGGGTGCGGGGCAAGGGCCGGGCGGGCCGGAGCGCACCTCTGTCTCGCTTGCTCGGCTGGAGCTGGGGGGAGGGAGAGGAAGGCCCTCAGGCTCATTCCCTCCGGGGTGGAGCGGCTCATCCTGCCTGCTGAACGATCTCCTCTACTTTTTGTTGCGTGGGCAACTTACTTGCCTTGGGAAGGACGGCGGGGGGTCGCCGCCGGGCCAGGCAGCCTCCGCCGAACACAAGCTCCCAGAATGGGGCAGGCTGTGCCTCCGCCACGGGGGTTCGGCGGGGAGGAGCCGGCACGCCCTTCTTTCGTGTAGACGGCGGCGGCAGGAGCGGGTGGGTCGGAGCCAGAGCGCGGTTAACCTTGGCCCCACCGCAGCTGAGGGACGGGAAGGTGGGTAACAAGTGCTCAGCGCCCTGGGGCGGGGGCAGACCGGGCTGGGCGCTCTCTCCATCCCTCTGGCCCGGCCGCGATGGGCAGCGCCGCCTGCTTTTCCCCGCGGGGCGGCCGCCCAGTGTCTGAACGTGCATCTCTCTCCCGTGCCGCCACCGCGCCAGACTCCGCACCAGGCTGCGGGCCAGCCTTTCAAATTCACCATCCCGGAGTCGCTGGACCGCATCAAAGAAGAGTTCCAGTTCCTCCAGGCGCAGTACCACAGGTGAGCGTCGGCGGGACTACCGCCCGGTCCCCGGCCGGGCGCGGGGGGCTGCACCGAACGGGCGCGTCCAGGCGGTGGCGTGCGGCGTCGCGGCAGAGCCCCGCCGGGGTCCCCGCCGGGCCGGTGAGGGGAGCGCGGGCAGCCCCGGTCCGCGGCCGGGCGGGGGCTTCCGGGTGGACGGGGCGCGTACGGGGAGACAGCCCTGCTCTGCCCTGACCTGCGCGGGCCCGTGCTCCCGGGTAGCTGGGAAATCTGAACTGTCGAAACCTGGAGCGTTCGGCGGCTCTGTGCGTTTGAAAAAAAAAACCACAGTGTGTCTTGGGAGCCCGTATGTGGAGAGGTCATTTCAGTATATCAAGAGAAGACCCGCGCCAATTCTGTGGCACAGCGCGTTAAGGAAGCTACTTCTCATGTTTGCTGATTTTGTGTGTGGTGTTAATGCAAAAGTTAATAAAACTCCGACGTCCTGTGGTTAAGAGCCAGGGAGGACGGTTAAAACACACAAGTGCTTAGAGTAGTAACACGAAGTTTACCAGAATCCATGGACGTTGTGGGATGTGCTCCTCGTTTCTGCTCTGCCCTTCAGGAGTTCTTTGTTGGGTGTGTGCTTGCTGCTGAAGGTCCTTTCCGAGATTTAGGGTACAGGTTCTTTCTGAGTCTGGACATCTGGTGTTAAGGAGCATTAATCTTCCTTGATTTTTCACTTATGTGCACCTGGAATATTTGGAGAGGAGTAAAAGCTTTACAAGTTTTCCAGTCAGAAATCGCTTGGCTTTGGTTATGCTTCCTCTTCCTTTACCGTGATACTGTAGTCCTACCAAAAATCGTTAATTTGCTTAAGCTGTTTATTGCCTAAGAAATACGAGGTAAACTCTAAACATCCGGTTTTGTAGTTGTAGTTGAAAAATACTGCTTGCACACTAACTGTTCCATAGGATGCTCACAAGTGTCATTAAATAAAATCAGTTTGGTAGAAAACAAAGGCTCTCAGAGAAAGTAGTCAGAATTATATCACTATTTGTGATGCAAGTTTGTGCAAGTGCCAAATGAGATTTATATTTGTTTATGAAAACAAAAATGGAAAAGAAACTTGCCAGTAAATGATAGTCAGAATTACCAGTTTTCATGCACTGGGCAAGGTAACATTTGCTAGAATGTATTTAAGGTAAAAATTATACTCGAGTTGTAACTGTAAAAGTGAGTGATAATTACTTGGCAGTTATTTACTAAAGGCTGTATAGGAAGAAGTGCCTCTTTTATCTTTTTTGCTCCTGAAAAGTATTTCAGAAAAATTCAGATCTATTCTAATTTGAAAGTTGTAGCACTTAATAGCAGTTCTTTCTCAAAGTATGAAGAGTGGATATGTTTGGGTTCTGTAGACAGTTCAGGCCTCATGCAGCACCCATGAAATGTTCTGTAAATTTCTTCTTCGGCCTTTTTATTTCAAGTATGAATTAAGTCGTTCTATATTGCAAGTTAATTTATGAGGTTTTTTTAATTGGCAGCTAATGTCAAAATACAAATAGGGAGGGTAGATGTCAAAAAAAAAATGACGTTACATTAAAGCATGATCTATTTTGTAGCCTTAAATTGGAATGTGAGAAACTGGCAAGCGAAAAGACAGAAATGCAGAGGCATTATGTGATGGTAAGTATATTTGTTTTTATCTTTATTTCAGTAAATATCTCCTAATACAGTGTCAGTCAGCATAAGAAAATAATGTATGCTCATTTATTTGCAGTACTATGAAATGTCGTATGGATTAAACATTGAAATGCACAAGCAGGTAAGACATTTTGTTTTCTAAGCCACAAAATCTGCAGTCTGTCTGGTGCATTTAATGTAGCTGTGCTCTTTATGCTCGGATGACTATATCGTGTCTGAATCAATAGCCTGATTTGTAGCCTGATTAGTAGACCTTTGCCTACCTCCTGTCAGATGAGGTGTAGATTAGGTTAAGCAGCAATGCCTTTTTTGGTATTGGTCCTGAAAGACTGTGGCATAGATAGGAAAGATCTTGTTATCTGTAGTTTTAAAAATGCAGTTCAGTATTTTACAAGTTTTTGGGTGTTTTTGCACTGGGTTTTTTTTTGTTACTGGTAGGGACTCTGACATGTAGAACCGATCTTATGTCTGTGTAGCATAGGTAGTCATAGTTACTCAAATCCCTGCCTTATAAAGGTATGAAGAGATAAGTGACTTGGAAAGCTCTAGTTATGACTATGAGTTTGCAAGTTCCCATAAAATTCACACTTATGGCCACTATAATGGTGAATAAAAAGAGTATTGAACTGGAACAAGACACTAAGGACCTCATGAGAGAAGAAAAGCTAAATGATTGCACAGCCCAGAGGACCCTCAATTGAGTAGTCATTGTCTGCCAAATAAAGCATTAATGGCAGGGTGTAAGTATTCTGTAGATATGCTGACATTCACTTTTTCATCAAGATGCTAGTACAATAAGTCTTTCAGAAATCGATGGCCTCTTAAAAAAATTATCATTAGATGAAGTTGCACAGTTGGACACATTTCAAAGTGCAACAATACAATTCTTTTTTGATGTGTATGTGCTATTTCATCTGAAACTCTTGTTTCATTAAATTAAAGAGCATGGCTGACCGGCTAGGGCACAGTGAAGAAATTGATTAGTTCAGGCTTCAGATCTTCAGTATATTCAAAGACATTCATTAAGCAAGTGAATTACGGAGTTGAATTTTGCTTTTGTGACTCTGAACCCTTTGAATTTTTTTTGTTTGTTTTGCTTTCCCCTAAAAATATCATACTTGGTAAGGTGGCATTGTAATTCGGTGATAGCTTTCTATCTGCAAATCTAGGTAGGTATTCTGTAGGGTTTTCGAGGTATGCTTGTTTCAATTCAAAATGCCATTAAAAGGAGTCATATTATGACAATCTTTTTAAAATTTATTTTTTAAATAATGCACCAAATAACCAGATAGAGCAGCGAGCTTAGTATTTGACGTGGTTCTGTATTGTAGCTTAACTAATTTTCTTGTGGCTTGTGTTTTAGAAGAATGCCAGTTTTTCTGTGATGTGACTTTTCATGGCTTTGTGATTTTGAGATTTTTTTTTCTTGCATTTTTTTCTCTTCTACAACTTCTTGGCATACTGTAGCCTTTGATGAAGCTAGTATCTGTATAGGAAGCTCATTTGCTGCAAAATGGATGTTATTTTCAGGAGGTCTTTGAAGAGAATGTGTGATTTTAGTTAGTGTACTAGGAATTAACTTTAGGTAAAATCAATTAAACCTACAGGATTAAAGTGGTTGAGAACTAAGGTTTCCACTTTGACCTTAACGTATGTATAAAGGTTTAATGTTCTGTATGTATGGCAATTAGAATTATGTACCCAGTAGGCAGTGGTACTTTGGAAGCTTTTAAGACCTGTCACAGAGCATTATACCTGTGTTAGCTGTAGCTGGGGAGAGTAGTGCACTGTGTGTGCTGTTAAGAAAAGAATAGGCTTTTGAAGGTATAAATACATTTCTCTGGATGCGAGTCTCAGATACTATGCTTTTACATATTAAGTAATCCTAATTTCTGGTAAAAGTAGCACCTTCATGTTCAAGGCTATTTATTCAGATGCCTGCAGTGAGGATGCCAAATGGTGTTGCAGTTCAGTAAGTAGGTGGCCTTAGATTAGAGGAAGCAAAAAAAAAAAATCATAACAATGACATTCTTCTGAATTTCTACTGCTGACGATAAGTTCTGAGGAGGCTTTTGACAGATAGTAATCATAATTCTTATTAACTGGTGACGTCTACCCCCAAGGGTGTAGCCAGGCTCAAATTGATGCTTTTTGCTGGCTGATCACCAGCATGGCCTAAGTGCTCATTATGTTGTAGAAAGGGCCTTTGGAGCTCTCATTACATTTGACAGGAATTCTCTCTAGGGGGAAACTGGGCATTAGCTAGACTCCTGACAGGCTGAAATTATTCCTGCTTTATGGCTTATAACCAAATGCTAGCAAGGCATCATCAGGGGACACGAAAAATTGTCATTTCTGACAACATCTTTGTTACTGGAAAATGCAGTGATGGGGAAACTTTCCAGTGAACAAGCTTTAACATTTTTAAGGTCTTCCTCCTGTTTGGATGCTGTACTTGCTCTGTGTGAAACTCTTCAGACTGCTTGGGCTGCTGTTAAAAAAACAAAATTACACTGCAGCAGAGCTTATTTATGCAGTGTGGTGTGTACATCACTGTTAAGGTATAGTCACTTAGATAAAATGAAGTACTTGCAGTTAACCTGCATGTAAATGAGTTTGAGTTCTTGTACTGATCGATTTGTGTCAGCAGTTCTGTCTTCATTTAATTTAGTAATCTGTT
The DNA here is from genome assembly GCA_027886175.1 of Phylloscopus collybita. Lineage (NCBI taxonomy): Eukaryota > Metazoa > Chordata > Aves > Passeriformes > Phylloscopidae > Phylloscopus > Phylloscopus collybita. The sequence goes on from JAJNNQ010000029.1 coordinate 6,147,531, forward strand.
ATAATTTAACTAAAATAAAGTTAGTCAAGGCTTGAATGTTGTTGTAAACGGACTTAACTGAAGTGAACTTTGCGTACACAAACAGCTGTACTGGCAGAGCTTTTCACTTGAATATGTTGCATTTAAATCTAGAAATGGGCATGATAAGGCTTCCCTCACAAATCTAGCTTTGGCCCTTTGCAGTGTTTGACTGCATGATGTGTACTTAAATCAAGGTGCTGCTGCATTTCAACCTGCTGGTTGAATAGTGGTCAGGAAATAATCTTTTTGACACGTATGTATCAGGTTTAGGTTTGGTTTTGTTTGTTTCCTTCTTTTTTGTGTAGGTTTTTAAACTTCTCCAACTTAAGAATTCCAAATATTTTTTCTTAAAAGCACATTTTATGTAAACACTTACACCGTATTCTTAGAAACTATTTTAAGGTGAGTAGTTACTGACCAAGTTTTGCATTCCTGAAACAGAAACAACCACCTGAGGATTTGTTTAGGTAGATGTGGGTTGATTTAGATGTTGTTTTCATATGTGTCAAAACAGAATGAATAAGAACATTGTGTGGTCTTCAGTTTCTTTTCTGTGTTGTACTGTCCAAGTGAGATTTTCCCCAGTGTGACATCTGTGGCTGGCAAGGCAGATGAATCAACTGCTTGTGCCAAGACGAAGAGTTGGTTGGGTGTTAAAAATCCTGCTGTACTTAGAGTTGCTGCCTTTGGCCCGTAGAGCACTGAATCTTTATTTTTGTCAGCTCTGCTTGTCATCTGCTGTTCTAAGTCAGAAAATAAGGTTTCCTGTGCATTTAATGTCTAGATTGGTTAGGTGCAAGATTATCTTTTGTTCATTGGCAGGCAGCTACAGGAAAAAAAAATTCATCAGTGCTAAACCAAGTGCTAGACTTATAAACTACTACAGTGTCTGGGTTTCTACTATCCCAACAGTTATGGCAAGGTTTCCTTCTCTTTGGGTGGCTCTTTTGATCTCTCTGACCTGCCTGGAGGCAGACCTGTCATTCAGTACTTGCCTGTTGTAGAAAAGTATACAAACTCCAAAGCTGCATTGTGTTAACCAATTGTACAGGAGTTACATGTCTGTTTTATCCTGGACTGTTCCGTGGAATCATTTCTAATGCTTCGTGGCAAAGGACAAAGTCTTCTAATGATATCTCATTAGAACATCAGTCTTCAGGAGAGGGTTAAACAGGAGGGAATTAAGGAGCTTAGTTAGCTCTCTGCAGCTCTTGAGTAGGATGGCTTTGCTGTTGAAAGGGATTTAAAGATAAATTAATTTTCTTCTTTTTTCCTACATTTTAATTATTGGAATGAAATACTCCTTAAGGTTTTGGTGGTGTGCAGTGAATATTTCAAGAGCATTTTACAGTTGGCACAGCCACAAAAGACATGCAAAAATTGTTTTTCTTTAAAAGAGAAAATAGTAGGATTGATTGTGACAATTATTTTTTCTCTGAAAAAATTGTATTTATTCTACAAATATTTGGTTTCTAAATGAGTGCAATTGTGTCAGCAGCCTAGCCATTTCAACCACAAATAGACTTGCCAGTTTGAAAGAAGAGAAAAGACTAGAGTAATTACCTCAACTTTCGTGACTTTTGAACCATGTTTCAAGCTCGAGGCCAACATTATTGTGAAGGAGTTATCTGACAGATTCAGAGCACTGTGAAGTATATCTCCATGTGGCTTTCAAATAACCATGTTGTCAGATACCATCTATTATGTCAGCTCCATATAGAACTTAATTCAGAAGTGTGTCACAGTGTAAACACTGTACATACATTAAATAGTGCCTGATCATCTCTCATTTTAGACTTAGTCTACCAGACTTCAGGCTCCTCACAGAGCCGGAGTGAGGAACACTATTCCTGCCAGCTACATTGCTAAACTTCCCTTGCATTGCTGGAGTTTGCATTGCCATATCTGTTGATGTATTTTGTGTATCTGTTCAGTTGGACGGAAGGAAAAAAAAAGTCCTGGTAACTTTTGGGGTAGGGGGAAGACTTAAGAGGGAGATGCTTTGTGAATGTGCAATATCCTTTTGTTACAACAGATTCTATGGAGTAATGGTTTTCCTCCTTCTGCTGGTTGTTATACCAAATCAAGCTGAGCATTTGAAATGCCTTTCGTCCCTCTTTACTTCTTAAGTGTTTGCAGCAAAGGGCTAAAATTGCAGTGTCTCCTGTGCAAAATGGAAAATTAGGATCCTTTAGGCTTGGTAGTGCACCACTGGCATACAGTAAAAGCCTTTAAAAGCAATTCTGGATCAACTGGCACTTATCAGAAGACTTCATAGTACCTACTTTAAAAATTATAACAGCTTTGAATGGAATTAATGAAATTACTTTTCCACTTGGAGTGAGAATTAGGGATATCTAATAGCAATTATGTTGAACACTACTGTTGTCACTTTCTGCATTACACTTCTTAGTTGGATTCTTAAGCAACTATTTGAACAATAGTTGCTTACATAGTTCCTCTCAGAACGGATAAAAACAAAGGTAGAGAGAATTCATAATTTTATCAGCATTTAATTGTCAAAACAGCTAGTTTAACAGATAAGTCCTTATGATTACTTGGAAGCTATGTCTTTAAAGGTCTTGCAAGTTGGTCCCATAGTCAAGCTGAATTTGCAGGCTGTGTTCTTGTAAGTATCAAGTTTCTACTTAAAACAATTTTCTGGAGGTAATATTCTGTGACATGTCGGGGCAACGCTTTCTAGTGTTTGACCTGCCCTTATTGTGAAGAATTTTATTCTTCATCGACTGGGAGTTTGCATTTCTGCACTGGTAACCATTGTGTGCCTTTTGTTCTTCTATTGTGCACCTCTGCGAAGGAGCTGACATAGTCCTCTCCATAATCACTTTTTTGTCAGCAATGAGGTCTCGTCTGCCATTAAGCCCCTTCTTCTTGAAGCTTATCAAGCTAGTATGCTCCCTGGTTTGATGTGTGCTCTGATTGCCTGGTCATCTACTGGTGACAGTTAGAGACTTGCATCAGTTTAGCAATATCTTTCTTCTTGCCAAACAAGGGGAACAGAAAGGAGAATAATTTCAAACAGCCAGTTGGTTACAGTCATTCTGCTGTGTCCTCACATGAGGTGTAGCCTTCATCAGCAGGTGAGTATGGGGCTGATACATATTCAGCTTGTTCTCCAGAGCTCTTCTCCACAAACACGTGTTCTAGTGTGTTTCCACCATTGCTGTGCTGTTGTGGGGAGGAAGTTGTTCCTGATTTAGGACAAACTCCCATGTTTGTTTGCTTTGAACCTGGTTTCCACTGTCTTTATTTGATGGCCACTGCTTCTCAGGACAGAAGCTGTTGATACCTAGCTGCATTTTCAATGGAGTCAAAATGTTACGCCTCTTGCAGCCCATCTGTGTGTTGACTCCTTTTCAGGTTGGGCAGTCCCAGCTTAAATAGTCGTGTATCTTTCTTTGATCACTTTCCTTGCTTTTCACTCAACCTTTTTTAATTTTTAGCTTAGACTTTTGAAATAAGGAAACTAGAACTACATGCAGTTCTCAGGATGCTGGTGAACCAGAGATTCGTATTACTACCTTTTTCTGTTTTCTGAATGTTTTTTGTTTTCTCTGTTTTTATTTCTTCTTCAGTAAAATTTCCAAGTTTTTCCTTTTGACTGCCATGAAATGCTGAACTACTGGAGACATTTTTCACATTTGAGTTCTTTCTCATGAATGATAATTGTAAGTTCAGGAACCATCATTTTACATGGCTAGGAATGTCTGCTCATAGTGTAAACTTTGTTTATGTACAATTGTTTCATTGCCCATTTATTCCTGTAAGGTCTCTTTGCAGTTCTTTCTGTTGCTTTTACTTTCTTATGGATAAAGTGTATGAATCTTTATGGATAAAACTTATTATATATCCTTGCAGCCTTTTTATTTACTTTCTTTCTAATTGTTTTATGGAGCAAGTTTTCTTACTCACCACTTGCTATCTTTTCCAGACTGTGCATTAGTAAAACAGATTGCAGCAAAGGCCCCTGTGAAACTCCACCAGTGAACTGTTTCTGGCATAGTGCTGGAGGTGGCTGAAAAGTGGATTAGAGCTTGCTGAAATTGAGTTTAATCTTAACTGAACTCTAGTTAAATCAAGTTAGACTTAAAAATCAGTTATTTCCTTAGGTTGTCTCTTTTAAGAAAGAAGCCCTACTGCTACACAAACAAAAACCTCCAACAAAACAAAAATTTAAAATACCACAACCCTGTGAAATAATGCTATAAGCCTTTTTTGATTCCAATTTCACTTGAAAGTATCGCGATTATATTTTCAAGTAAGAGATTTAATATTATTTCCATATGTTTATATGAATCTTGACAGCATCAACGTGTGGGCTTGGTGTTCAGGTTTCTTTTGTTTCGAGTGTTGAGCCTTATTTCAGTTGTTAGCAAGCCTATGTATAAAATACACTTTCTAGTTTGGTGAAATCAGTTCAGGAAATTAATATGTTTGGTTAGTGTCCCTGAACTTTTGTATCACAGAATGATAGTATTCTGTGTCTAATGAGAAATTGCAGAGTGTATTAGAAGAGTGTAGTCACTAGTTGGGGATTGGCTAAATCGCTCCCACCTTTTTTTTTATGTTCTTCAGAACGTTTGCTCTTTGTGAACAAATTAGCACTGATGATTAAATTACAGATTAAAGTTCTTTCTGAAGGGTGTTAGGTAAACTTTGTGTCAGGGCTGCCTGTCTGAAAGTATTTTGTACTTCTTAGATCTGAAGAGCTAGCTAGCTTTTTTGGCTATGTGATAACAAAACAGAAAACTTCGGCTAATTTGTGTTTTGGTTTAAGACTTCTTAATTTGTTTGGGTTTTTAGATTTATTATTTTTTTTGTCCCCCATCCTCAGTAACATGGATGTTCTCTTTTTTTTCTGTTTGGTCTTTATTTCTTTGTCTTGAAGCTTTTTGATGTTTGTGTAAACAGTTGGTCAAGGCAACTTACTTGTAAGGTGACCAGTCACTGTATTGACAAGAACAGACACAATAGAAAACTGCATTAGGAGGCAAGCCGTTGGGATTTGCAGTAAATATATTACAGAACACAAGTGCATTGCCGATACTGCTTGTTTAGCAGTTTGCAAGGGCAATGGTAGTATAGATTTTTGAATTAGAAGGGAAGGACTGATCTTTCTGTGTGCTGGAACATCTAGTTGATGGCTGAGGATTAAATTGATTTAGAGAACAAAATGCTGCCATCTCTATTTGTGCCATTCTCAAGGCTTCTATGGATTAGCAAGCAAAAACAAAAGATAGCTTTCATTTTGGAGAATGGGAGCAAGAATGGCTATGCTTGCTGAGCTGCATCTTGATAAGATATTAAGTCTATGAGAACCTGCTTTTGTTAGCTTGAGAAAAAGAAAGGACATCTGAAACTCGGTGGGTTTTATGATCTGTGAAAGTCTGCCTATTTATGGATCTGTTTTTTAAGTGTTCTAAACCCCTTGAAATGCCATGCTCTCTGCTTTAAGACATGATGATCTCAACTTTTAAGTATAGAAATTTGAATTAAGCTGGGGAGAAGGGATGAAAACCCTACACTCACTTGGGAAAAAGGACTTACTGAGAGATCATTCTTTTGTACTTTTGCTCCAACAGCTTCTGCGTACAACAGAGTTTTTTGTTTTGTTAAAAAAAAGTAAAACATTCATCTTTCTTCAAGGTGTAAGGGTGTAAGGTCATTCTGAATTTCTATTGTTGTAACTGGTTAAAAGATTTCCAGCTGTTACTTTGCAGACAGTAAACTAGGCTAGCTGTCTGTGTCTTCAAATGGTGACTATAAATTTTCAGTTAAACAAATGCAAAATTTTCAACAAGACTTCTAGGTTGCTTTAGGTTGTTTCTTCAAACTGAAACATGAGCTGTAGTATCATGTCACTAGCAGGGACCTAGTGCCTTGCTGTGTCCTCCTAGCAGGATCAGCTATACCAGTGTCATTGCTGGGAGGATGCTTGTTCTATCTGTTAACAAAAACTTCGACAGTAGTGGCAACCCTCAAGCTCTTCAGGTAGTAGATTGCTTTTATGTCCTTGCTGTTGAAGTGCTTCTTCAGTTATAGTTTCAGTCTTTTCTGTTGTAACATCAGCTCTTTACTATGCATTTTCTTCACCCTGAATAAGGAGAGCAAATCATTCCCCTGCCTTCCAGAACCGTGCTGCATACCTCTAAAGTCGAGTGCTCTTTCTCTGAATGGTGTTGCCCAGCTGAAGTACAGTACTCCAGGGGAGGAAATGCCGTGCTGAGTAGCATAGAAGGTTTACTTAGAATACAGCTTACTGCAGTGGCAGCCTTTTCTGCAACAGCCTGCTATTGACTTATGTTCAACTTCTGATCCTCTGTGACCGAGAGATTCATTCCTAAGGCCCATTATTTCCTTCTCTTTTATGTTCCTGTCTAGGCATGCTATGGGCCTTTATCCCTGTCCTTTTTACTTTTCAGTCCATTTTTTCATTCACTGTAAAGTGAGTTCTGAAGCTATTCTCCAGCATATTCTGTCTTTCTCAGCTTGAAACTCTTTGCAAATTGAGGATTAGGGTAAATGAAGAGATCTTTATGCTTGTTAGTGGGAAATAATAAAAAATACTGGACCTATCATGAATGCAGAACTTCTTAGTTTCAAAAAAACCCAACTGATTTTATCCATACATGGTTTAATAATAAAGCACTTTTGCCCCTGTTCCCATGAAGTTTTTGCTGTGCTGCTAATGTTGTTCTTAATAATGCTATGACTGTCAGATTCTTAGCAAAGATATAACATCGTCTGCCTTTCTATCTGGAATTACTTTACCTTTTTGGACTTTGCATAATTCTGATATTTTCTGCTGAAAACTATTTCTGAGCTGTGTTTTTTTATCTGTTTTATTTCATTTTTTTGTGGATAAGAGGCTTTTTAATGCCTAAAGTTGTGTAATTAAGCTTTGAGTTCTTTTCTCTTTCTTTTGTTTTGTTTTGTTAGGTGCTGTCCCCTCACAGTTTCCTGTCCATTTGCCTTTTGAGGTTTTGGAAGGTGTCCACTAGCTGCTCAGTGTTCACTAACATGCTTTTTGTATTTCATCAGATCTAGTCAATATGAAGATATTTTACTTGGAACTCTCCTTCACATTTCTTTGCTGTTTTGATGCCTTGGAGTGGCTACCTAGAACAGAGGCTAGACAAGATTCAGAGTATAAAAGTGGATCTTTATTAAAGGCCTTCAACAGGTACACCTTGGGCAGTCAGAAGCCTCCAAGAGGGGCTACACCCAAGATGGACAGTGGTCATGAGTTTTTCAGAGAGATGTAAGTTTGGTCCATTTACATATCAGGGGTAAATTGTCCAATTACAGAATTACAGCTTCAGGTATTGAAGTCATAATACTCCCAGTTTGCCCCCACCCCCTGCACTTCATTTTGTTTATACTTTTCAGGGCCTGAGGCTACTGTCCTTGAGTTTCAGGCCTGGAGGAATTGTTTTGTCTCACCAAAATGTGAATACAGTAACTAACACTCCATATGGAGTTTAGAGTTATACACTAAAGCAATACAGGACTTGAAAAATATAAAAACCAAAATCCTAAGGAATCAGTTTAAGCTGAGTCGACCTTACATAACTAGTAATTTAGAATAAATAATTTGTAATTACTCTGATATAGTTAAGATGCATGCAAAAAAGTGTGGACTTTCTGGCCTTCTTTATGTCCCTTGACCATATCTTCCCTTTTCTAACTGAGGGGATCAAACCTGACTATTCCAATCTGTAAGCAGAAGCTTTACTTTAGTTGTTTCTTACTACTGGCATATATGCTCTTGTGCTGCATATGTTTATACTGCCTCACTGGATTTAGCTTCCACTTCGTGTATGCATTCCTGTTTCTGTGAAGTCAGTGAAGAATCTGGGATTTATCTCTTGGCACAATTCCATCCTTCCCGTTTTTCCTTTCTCCCTCCCACCTCCATGTGTAGATCTGTTAACTGTCATCCATGTCCTTAATATTGTTTCAAAAAGAAAATGTCGTCTCTCCATAATGCCATTTGATCTCCCTTTTCAGTAGCAGGTCCTATAAAGCTGACCTTACCAGTTGGGATGTGCTTTTCTGAAGTTTTACTTGGTTTTCATTTCCTTTCTTTCCCAATCATTATAAATTGCAGTAATTTCAGTCTTAATCAAATTTGCTTCTATTTGGACAGTTTCAATGCACTCTTGTCTATTAGAATGCATTTTAGATGGTCTTTTTACTATTGTTTCTATTCTGTAAGCAACAGAATGTATTTAAAAAATAATTTAAAAAATTGTAAGGAATTTACTGTCGCATTCACAGGGTTTTGCTGGAAGATTTGTGAATCTTTTTCCCCACACAGTGAACATACCCATTATGTTCACCTTCTTTACAAATCCTGTGTGGTAGGTAGTTCTGCTAGTTACTGTCAAAGGAGTTGTCAACCCCTCTTAACTTGTTATTCATTAGTAAGTCACCTGATGGCACCTGGAGCATTAATATGAATGAGTGTTTAAATTGTTTTTCTGACTTGATAGATTTTTGAAACTGAGCTGTGAATATACTAAGTATTTTAAAATGGTGAAACTACATTTAAAGTAGAGTAGTACATGTGACTTAATTGGTATGCCTAATTTGGTAATTATTTCTAAAGTCTGATTGTAGCATAGTGATTAGTTTCCTTCCCCCCCCTCCCCCCCAATTCAGACCCTTGTCTTAATATTTCTCTTTTGTTGGATGGCATGCTTATTGTTCTAGTAAATAAATTCTAGTGCTTCTGCTGTTACAGTCTTACTTGAATGTTGATAAGGAAAGAACCCTGACTGGGAGGTTTATTATTGACTTGCATACTGTAAATGTATGTACTTGGTTTGAGGAACTTTATGCTGTAATTTTTTAGAAACTGTTATTCCAGGTACCTCTCCAGCTGTGTAAGAGATTTGACTTTCTACTGCTATCCCAATCAAGTGTCTCAGTGTGACAAGCACTGAAAAGACATTTGCAGAAATTCCAATGTGGCTTATGGGAGTGGGAGTGAAATAGGAAGTAGATTTAAAATAACATCCTAAACTAAATTAAGAGCCACTGGTGCTCTTTCCTGGTAGGAATGTAGCAGTTACAGATATAATTTTTATGCTTTTTTATCTTTCTGTTCTCTTTGTCTCCTCCTTGTTACTGTGCAGTGCAGTGTTGTTCAGTTGTCCAGAGTAAATCAAGTTCTTAGAGACGTTAAAGATAATATACAAAATGGGCTGGATGATTTTGGAGACAGTGCTGCTTATAAAGCACCATAACAACTTGTTAGTGTAGTCAGATGAGAAGAGGGGAATGCATTGTTAGCTTATATTTCTCCTAAAACCTTCTGCTACCATCTTGGTTTTCCTGATACTTTGGGCTGTATGGATGCCTCCTGTGGGTTTATTTAGCTCCCTGATATAGTGGTCTACTAAGCTGGCTCTTTCCCACTTTATATTATAGTAGTGTTTTCTGCCTGACTAGTTGTTGAGATGTTTGGCAGGTCTCTAGATGTCTGCAGCATGGTTCAAAGAAATTGTGTCCCTGGAGGCAAAGGTGGCAAAGACCTCTTCTGGATTGGAGTCAGCCTTTGATTCCATCAGCATCTCTTGGAATCTAAATAAAAGTGGGAACTTTGTGTCCTGGAAAACAGCTTGAAAGTAAAACAAAGCTGTGTGTTCACTTAAGTGATTTAAATACTTTTGTGTGTATTTAAGGTTAGCTTAGGCTTGGAAACTAAACAATGGAACTAAAATTTAGATAAACATACCTTTTGTAGTTGTGAGTGCTTAAGCAAAATGGGCTGAAGTTAGATAAAAGGAGAAATTTAACTGCCCTCTTTAGCCAAGTTTAAGAAGAGTTTGACATAGCGAAGATATGCAAAAGGAGCACTTTGACATCCTGACAACAGATTCTTTGTTGCCAGTTGGCTTTGGTTCAACAGGATTTACAGCTGTAAATGGGATGGGCAGTTGTGTACAGTGGTTCATTGATAGTTACACAGAGCCTCTCTCTATTGTTATAAAGCATTGAAATTACACATCTGAAATATATCCAGTCACTTTACAATTGAATGGGATCCAAATCTGTAGTAGATATTTGGCAAGTGTAGCTGTTGTCTTCTGTATCATATGTAGCTTATGGTAAAATTAATGTGACTTTTCTGTAATTTAAACGAACATCTAAGAGGATTCAGATAAAAATAGTTTAGGTACTGAATTAAAGCCCTCTAATTTCACTTTGGAAACTATGTAGCATTCTGTGGCTTTATAATTTTGAATTTTTGTTCTATTAATATTTCTGCTACTTCTTCCTTTTCCCACTCCCACTTACGATATGGTGGTGTTTTGGTTTTTTTCATTGCTAAAGATTTTTCATCCCAGTCTTGTGGGATTTTAATATCATCTTGTGGATGACTGATCTCACAATTAAAATGTGGGGCAGAAGGAAAAGTGTATTTATGAATGAGATGTCATGCTAAACTGAAGTTTATGCCCAAAGTACAAAGATTATTTCTGTTGCTGAAATGAATGCTACCCATTGCTTCTTGTCAGATTGCATATCAAGTATCTGTTGAGAATAAATCTTCCCATTCCTTCCTATTGGTGAGAGTATTAGTGATGACAGTGTTTATAATTTAAAATACAGTTGGAAGGCCAACTTCTGCAGTTTGTCACAGGTTGGTTAATACGGCAGTAAAGGGGAGATGGATGTGGCTACTTGTGCAAGTCTATTACTCAGGAGGCCTGTAAATTTGATTGGCTGCTGCAGTTCTTCCAGAATCATTGGATTTGAGAGCAATAGAAAGATAAGATATCCAATTACCCAAATGATTTGCAGGGTTAGCCAACGTTGTCATGGAAACGCAAGTTGGAACAAATTAAATTTTAAGCAATAAAATAATCTTAAAGCACGTCTGGGAACAAGAAAATTTGGCAGTGGCACTTACCTGAATTGAATCTTAGCTTGACACGCTGTTGTTTGACATTGATGTACTATGGGGGCCTAAACTTTTAAATGGCATGTTGCCTTTATTTTTTTTTACTTTTGCAGCCATTGCCAAAATGGAATGTAGTGTATTAATTTTAAATAAAAGGGCATTCATAATATATGCATATCTCTGTGCTCAACCTGGATTCAATAACTCATGAATAGCAAAGTTCACAGAATGCTAGCCTTAATCATTTGAAGCTTTTGAATGTTTAAGTTTTGAGATTTAATTATAACTCCCAACATCCCCTCATCCCCTGAATTCTTAGCAACAAAGTTTTGGAGGTGCTAGAGTCTTGCTATAGAAAGTACTAACAAAGCATGCAGAAAGCTAAGCACAGTGAAATATATCTTTTTCTGTAATTACTCTCTGAATGTGTGTGCTTTCTGTTGTTTTTGAAGATCTTGATCACAAAAAGAATAAAAGCTTCGTCATTTAAGCAAAGTGCTTGTTTCAGTGATACTGTTGGAAAAATTAAAACACTAAATGGATATTAAACTTCAGTACAAGACGAAAATTTCTAAGTTTCTTACTACATTTCACAAGTCTTTGGGTATTTGAATGAGTTCTGGCATGCAGCAGGGATTAAAAAAGAATGGTCAAGCATGTCCTATAAAGAGAGCTTTTTTTCACGTGCCTTATAGACAAACGGAGATGAAAATTGGGCTGAGGTCAAGCCATTTGCAGTATTCTCATAGGCTTCGATTTTCTCCTCATCCCCACCACAGATAATCTCAGATGATTCAGTAATGACCAAAAGTGCAACATTGACCTTTCCTCCCCAGTGGATTACTGTGTTACATGTTGTAAATGTCAGGAAGTCCATTTTGTCCTTCCAGGAGGAATTCAGTGTTGTACTTGGCTTTCTAACACTTCAAAGTGTAAGCGGAGGCAGAGTGCTTAAGAATTACCTTCTAAAGCTTTTGTGAATGTGTTTTAACAGTATATTCCTTTCTGTGCAGTAAAGGCTGATTCATTCTTTTGCTTTAAGGGAATGAATTAGGAAATGCTTCTTTGGTATTATCAGAACTTTGGAGTTTTTTGCTTTACTTTTAATCATGTTGTTCCTAAGCTATACTTTTCTGAATTTATTACAAATTTGATTTTCAAAATTGGATCAAAATAATAGCATAAATAAAATTGTAATAAGTAAGAATACATAAAGCCATCCTTCATAACCGGTGATAGATTGCTTTCTGGTCGGATCTAACTTTGTGATACTGGAAGTTCAGTGCAGGAAAGAACAACAAGCTTCTGACATAAAATGGACATTTTTAGTTAACCATTGCTTTGTAAATTAAAGTCTGGATAGCTTTGATGAGTCTCAGCAATAATAATGGAGCAGCTGTTGCAGCAGAAGTGATTGCTAAAACTAACATGTTGTAAGGTTTAATTTTTGTCTTAAGTCACTATGGATGCTGTAGCTGTAGTTACTACTGGGATATGTATTTGTAGACAGTGGTTGGAGCAAACCCAAAATTACTACTGTTTAAACCTCTGAAGCTGGAAGGGGATTAACTAGTTCTCCTCAGAGGAAGCCTGTGTTCTTCACTCAGAAGTTAAACTGCTGGTTCCCATAAGCTAGGGCTTCTTACAGTAAAACTAAAATACACATGGGTGTTTTTTATGCTATGAAATAGAATTTGGATACTTGTATTATATTTCCTACTCTCATTGCAAAAATCTGTAGTTTTTAAGAAATTGTGATAATTTAGGAATGATACCTTATGTGGAGCTTTGGAAAGTACAGGCTATCAAAATACAAAATCATCTGGAATAGACTGTTGTAAAAAAAACAGGTCAATACTTTTTTCTAACAAAGCAGAAGGAAAAAATCAATTCTACAAAGAAGCTTGAGTCTGTAGTAAAATGCCTTATTTAAATGAGTATTATATTTAGTAACTAGTCTGACTGCTTTGTTCTTTGTCATTATGTTAAAAATTCACTTTAACAAGTGAGCAAGACAAACTTAAGTACAAACACTTGAGTTTGGCAATGGTTAGGTCAAAACATTTAAGTCCTTAACTAAATGGAACAGAAGCAAAAAAAATTACACAAGAGAAAGAAATCCATCAGCTCTACTTAATTTTACAAAATGCAGCTGAATTCCTTCATGTTAATTTTTAATGATACTTCAGAAAGGAGGGTAGCACTTCAGTGAGGGGTCTGACAAGCTAGTCATTTGCAAATAAATCAAAAGACAATCATTACAGCAGCAAGAACCAGTGAATGATGTAGTTTTGTTATTCTTTGATGGGCCTCACACTCAAGTTCTCTATTAAAAATGAATGTATTCAAGAGGCTCTGCATTAAGAACACAAACAATTAAGGGTACTTCAGATGCTTTGCTGAGAGCTGCCATAGAGCTCAGAGGACTTTGATGAGAGATGCAGGCTTCTGTAGCCTGCTTAACCAAGGAGCCATGGAACATGGGCAATTATTCCTGTTTGTCTATGTTTGAGCAGCTTTCTGCAAAGTTTCCTTTGTTTATTCATCCTTAGGACCTCTCTATATGTCTCAAGATTAGCAGTTAGGTAATAGTTATGTTCGAAGGCCTCTAGAAACAGGAGATAAGTACCTTTATTTTAAGACTTTCAAATTCAAGAGCCCCAGGTCTGGGGGCTTACTCTAATGACACCAGTTACTGCTGTCTACTCTTGATTAACGAAACTGTCCTTGACTCTTTCAGAAAGGGGTTTTGCTTTCCAGAATGAATGTGTATACACTCTCAGGCACACGCATGCATACTCAAGGGTAATTCACCTTAAAAAGCAAATATACATTGTCTATTGAACTGTTGCATTTACACTTAAAGTAACAAATGTCCCTTTTTCTCAATTCTGAAAACAACCTTTTGCAACTCTTGATCAGCAAAATTATGTGAGTTGTGCATTAAAGCCTAACTTTCACATCTTGCTAGACAATAAAAATATTTTTAATATGTTTATTAATGAAAATATTTTTACTTAATATTAGAGGGCAGCAAACAGGAGGTGCATGAAATTTGATAGTAGATAAATAATTTTAAGTACTTTTAACATGTATGTGAAAACTCTTAGACAAACTGCCTTATAAATGCAAGCAGATTTATTTTATGATTAATAGAACAGGCATTTTAATTTTCAGTGTAGATGTCTCTTGACTGGCACTTGTAATAACAGCAAGAAATCTCAAAATAATCTTATTTCATGGCATGTACATTTAAGTTTATCTAGCACTGTAGTTGAATAAAGGTTGCTGCTCATATATGGTCATATATGCTCATATATGATGCCTAGCTTTGTTAAAGGTAAACTAAGAAGATTACACTTTTTTTTTTTTTTCTGTTCTGACGCTAAATCAGGTGTGATAGTACTGAGAATAATTTTGACAGAAGATTGGTGTGGAAAGGGGGGAAGTTGATTATTTTAGAAAAAAATAATAATTTTTAGAAAATAATTTAAAAAAATCTAGCTGACCTTCACTGGAAGGCAATTATAACCTGATGCACACAAGACTGCATTCTTTTATCTTACTGTTTGATGCCATGTACGCCATATTATTACAGTTTAGCTCAGATATTTGGGACAGAAAAATCCAGTAATATGGACAACTTGCATGTTTTACAGACTCTACTAAAAATAGGATTGTATTTTCTTTCCTTATAGCAACAATAAGGACATTTACCTCAGAATAGGGAGACTTTTGTGTAGGCCATACAGGCCAGAGAACTTTCCAGTAGGCACTGAGTGAGTTCCTTACTTTATTCTTTCTCTATCCCCTCTTGTCACCTTCTATGATTCATACTTGTTTCTGCCTGAAAAACAAAGTTAATCCCATTGGTCTAGGCAATTAAGTCCTTGGATCTGAAACACCTTAGCTAAACATCAGCCAAACAGATTGCTATGCAACAGAGTACCTTTCCATGATGTACCCTGCTTTCTAGAGATACACTAGGTATATGGAAAAATGCCCATTAGTACATATGTTAGGTTTTTTGTTGTTGTTGTTTTGGTGTTTTGTTTGTTTTTTTTTTTTCCTTTTAACAGAGAAATGCCAACAGATTTGGTAACAGTTAAGTCTGATAACCAGTAATAGTTAAGCTGGTAATTTCCAATTACTGACTTTGCTATTATGTATGTAGTACTAGTACTAAAGGCTGAACATGGAATATAGATGTTTTATGGTTGGGGCCCAGACAGAATGGAAAAGACCACTGTGGTACTCTGTGAAATGATACCTGTTTCAGTTGAGAATAGTTTACTACCTTGTTGCAGGGGGTAAAGATTTCCTGTAAAGCAACTGTCACTTCCTTGCCCTTAGTTAAGGGAAAACTTTTAATCCTAGGAGGAAACCATCCCAGGACTTCCTTGGAAGCTTCTGCAAAACTTTATAGAGTGGGTGTGTCAAACATCAGGCTTTGGCCAGGTGGGATGCTTCTTGTCAAGAGAGAAAAGGTGTTTTACAGGTCTAGATGCCATCATGAATTTTCTCTGTGTCTGTCAGAGTTTGGGAAAGAGGTGTTAAAACTTTGTAGTTAGATCCCAAATTATCTGTCTCCTGAGACATAAAACTAGAGGGTGGGTTTTTTTATCCCAATTGCTATGTGACTGATGTATAAAAATCAACATACCGTAGAGTCTTCTTGAGAAGCCTCAGAATTATGGGAAGATTCAGGAAAAGGCTTGGCAGACAGTTAGCAGTTTTAGTCTGACTTAAGTGAGTTTATCTTTGCTCAGCTTTAATATGTGTCATTTCATAGAAGGCCTAATGATTCACAGTGGTGACCACTTATTTCTTCTGTCTAGAAATAAAAAAAAAACCAACCAAACAACCCAGCTAAGCAAGAAATATCTTTATGGGTTAATTGTATGACAGAAATTGACAGGAACTGTTCAGTGTCTTTTACATAAGCTGTGTTCTTGTCTGGTTGCTGATTTTGGTTTTGTACAACTGTGCTACAGTGACTGAAATACCTGTTTTTAAGGAAGACTGAGGAAATTTTATAGATACCTTGAGGGTTAATTATAATAGTGGTTCAGATTATGGGCAGATGTATAGGTCTGAAAGGCTGTAAACACAAATAACATTGAGTATTGAGAAGAAAAGATCTCTTTACCCCACCAGGAGTCCAGTGTTCAGGTTGGCATGCCAAAATGGGAGATACAGAAGTACAAGATATATAAAGCTGTTGAAAAGTGTGACTCAGACTCTTTGTCCTGTTGTAATCTCTGTTGATTTCACTGAAGGATTGTTCTGTTCTTTACTGGTTCCTAATTGTTTTACCTTGTTCTCCTGCTGCTCGTGGTTTCACGAATTTGCTGTTATAGATTATCACATTTTCTGATCTGATTTTTTTTCCATGTTTGCATTATTTTAATTATCTTTTTTAGAAGTCTGTACTTTTTGTGTCTGTTCTTCCTCACTTCTGTTTTAGTAGTTCTTTTGTATTCCCGATGGTACATTTCTGTCATTTTACCTTCTAACAGGCAGATAAAATTGATCATGAAAGAAGCATTTTTCTTCTACGCCTGTTGCCTTCTAGTTATGCTGCTTGATAATTTGACTAATAATAAATCTGCCTTTTAAAAGGCTTCATCTCAGAGTTAATGGATTTCAAAAACGCTCTGCTTATTAATGAACTATATACAAGGACCAGATTTGTGCCTAAGTGTGTATACTGATTAGGTGCTTTAGACATGGCAGATGTCCTAGAATAGCTAACGAAATCTCTTTCCTTGTCTGGGCTTATATATTAAGTATATATATAGTTGCAGTAGTATGAAAAATGGGTAATTTTTTTGTTACTTTCTTTACTGTCTGAACTTAATATAATCCTGTATACTAGTTAATATATGTCAACCCCCCTAAAATGCAGGTTTTAATCAAAATACTTTTCCTCTGTAGACAGAAATCGCGAAGAGATTGAATACAATTTGTGCACAAGTCATCCCATTTTTGTCTCAGGAAGTAAGTAAAACTGTTCAGCTGTTAAAGTGCAATTATGTTGTTTTTCTGTTTGCAAATTAGCTAGTTTTAAGATGTTAATTTTATCACAATACACAAGTGTAAGGAACATCTGTTATAGCTGAAGTGTGCAAACCCCCTGCTAATTGATCTAACAAATCTGAGTTCAAGCTCATTCATTGCCTGAGGAGAGTAGGAGTCTGTAAAATAGTAGCGATACAAGAAAATGCTTTCAATTCTAATCATGGTGATTGTTTATTAGATATTCAGTTGGCAAGTGTAGGTCTAGTGAAATAAGCATGCTTATGTTCTCTACATAATTTATATCAAATCTGAGGTTTTTAGCTCATATGCAAAGCACTATTTAAGTTTGTAAACCTACATTTGGTCAGAATGACTGTGATTTTAGCATCTTGTGGGCAGCTGGTGTTATATTTTGAAACTTGTTATTTTCAAACACTACATTTGTACAAAGAGTATTTGTAATTCTTGATTGCAGTGGGCAGTTTTCCCTGTTTGAAATTTCAATTGGTTTTGCTATGTGGGTACAGAGTCTATAAATGCTAAAATTGAAAACAAAATAAAGTTGACATTATTATCCTGTCAGCTCAATTAAAAATGATTATTCATTTGCCAGAAAACTAATAATGAAAGGATATAGGGTAAGAGATAAGCTGGCTGCCTTCAGGTCTCTTCTTTCATTTTGAACAGGTGAAAAATAGGGCATTGTTACCTTTTACCTGCATGAGATGTCTTGTAATGGGTAGTGTGGGCTTCTGCAGACAAACTGGTTATTCAAGTATTTGTGATCGTGGTTTGATATGGTGTGGTAATACCTTAATTCAAATTCCTCCTTATACCTCTTCTTTCAACAGCATCAGCAACAAGTGGCCCAAGCTGTAGAACGTGCCAAACAAGTGACCATGGCTGAATTGAATGCCATCATCGGGGTACGTGGCCTTCCAGGTCTACCTCCTACAGTGTGTATAACTTGCTTTCATACCTTACTGCTTTGCTATTTTAAAAATAAACTTAATGTTTTGATATCTAACACTGTTTTTATGCCCAATGTTGTTGAAGTGTTTTTACTTCACGCAGATTGTAGGAGAGATAAAGGTAATAGTTTACTTTGTTAGAACATAATTTTTCCCAGCAGTGCTGCATGTAACAAAACTTTTTCTGCAAGAAATAGTTTTAGGAGAGTTGCTTGTTTATTTATGGGTATTGTATGTCAGTTGAGGTAGATACTTTTTCCTCATGCTTTTTGTGACACTTGAGTTCTTGGAGCTTATACAACTATTCATTCTTCTTTCTTTCCCTTTCTTGTGAATCCTTCATGAATTTTAAATTAGCAAGCTACTGAATAGAAACTTCACTTGCTTTTGAAGTAGTATTAATTGTCTGACACAGTGTTCTAATAGCCTTTCACCAAGAATGTGCTTTTAAATATGCTAAAAAAGTTAATACTACTTGCTTGTGACTGGTTGTCAATCACAAGTCATTTGCTTTGTATTAATGAACTTTTTGAACCGTACATTCCTTCCACTGTATGAGTTCATTTCCCCTGCCACTAAGTCTGGAATATTTCTCATGTTTTCTGCCCTTCTGACTAAGTGAAAGAAGTAGCCGAAACAAGAACCTGTCCTTTCTGATTTTATTCATATGTGAGCGCCTTGAGCGGATTCAAATTACTCATTTATCAATTTATGTTAATTGCTTGTGAGAAGATGCCCTGCTGGTCTTTATAGTTCCCTCAGACACTTTGTAATGATAATTAGACATGCTGCTGTACGGATTAACAGTGCCATAGTCCAATGACGTCTACAGACAATGGAACCAGTTAATCCATCTGTGCTTAAAATTACATCCCAACTGGAGATGGAAAAAAAAAAATAGAAGTGAAGGAGGATTAAAAGAATGAGCCTCAGCTTGAAAATGCTCCTTTCATCAGTTTCTCAATTGCAGATCTGCTGTCGGTTTGCCTGTGGTAAGCTATTGGCAGTCAATTAGGTGAAATAAACTGGGAGGGTGACCTTCATTTCCTTTTAATAGCTTTTCCTCCCTGAAATGGGGAGCTTCAGTGGATTTTCAGCTTAAATTTTATTCAAGCTGCTTTATTACACTTGACAGATTAGCTTTGCATAAACATACCCCCCCCTTCAAATCTGTGCTGTTTTTCCTTCGTATCAAATTTTGACTGTTACTTAGTTGATTTGCTAATCACATCTTAGAAACCCACACAATTACATCTGTATTTGTCAGAATCTCCTCTATGCTTTGCTTGTGTAATGAATTAGTTTATGAATACCTGATTTGATCTTTGAAATACACCACATATACATTTCTGGTATTTGATTAGCAAAGATTAGAGGACCATACTTTCTTGCATTTTTTAAAACAAATTGCTTCTTAAGGATAAAAATGGTATGAAAACCCCTTCATTATGAACTAGTTTTAATGAAGAGTTTATGCAGTAAAAGGAAACATAATAAAACCTATTTTAAAAGATTCTTACTTGCCTTAAAATAGTGCTACTTAGGCAAACCAAATTTTCCTATCTCAGGCATATCATCTGCTTCTTTTTAAATTCTGCACAAGGCAGTCTTAAAAGCCGTAAGATCTACAAGTACCACATGCAATTAAGAACGCTAGGGTTTTGCAGGGAGCAGGGAGGGAAGCTCTTTGAAAGCAGGAATAGTAGGCTCTACTGTTCTTGTTTTATAATTATTTAAGATTTAGCTGAAGAAATACTTTCATGTATCTCATGAAAGATTTCTGAATGATGCCATACAAATCCAAAACTGTGAATGAGGGAATTAACATGCTGAGCACAAAATTTGTTTGTCTATGTAGATGCATACATTTACATAATGCCAAAATTAGGTGTATGTCCCAGTGATCTTTTACAGTCTTATTAATCAATAGTTACCTTGTGCCACACAATAAGTTTTATGCTCTGACATATGCTTGGTTTTGTTTGAAAGGGACGGTATATGTCCTGGAAAATCTGAATAGCATAAAATCAGGCTGACAATTCAGTGGACCTTTGCTCCCTCTCACTGAGCTCTCAGGGTGTCAAGTCCTTTCCCCAGAGGGGAGGACACATCAGAAGCCTGTCTGTTCCTACAAGCGGCAGCTGCACTGAGGGTGAGCACGGCACAGTTTGATAGCAGCTGTCAGTATTGTTCAGGGGCCCGACTTAGTGTAAAGAACAATGGAAGGGCCATGCTGCTAAAGTGCAGTGTCTTTCAAGATAAGAAAAGATACAGTAATTTAACGGTTTAGACACCCATTATGGGCATGAAAGATCATCAAACTTCTTTTCAGGGTGCAAATAGGCTGAGCCAATCTGTAACAGTAGAAGATGGAATCAGTGGGCTTCTGGTGTCATACTACCTAAAATACATGCATATGATAATTCTTGAGGATAGGAGGGAAATTTTATTTGTACTATCTTGCCTGGTTTCTGTTGACTAAATAAAATTCTGCATTTTTGCCAGGATTTGCCTTCTTTCTCGCCTCTTCCTTTCTGTCCTTAAGGGCCATTGCTTCCTGACACCAGATGATTGAAGAGTTTCCCAATTGGCTTTCTTCAGTTAGGGAAATTCCTGTTACTCTTGTGCAATGTGTGAATCCTGGAAGGGAACAAAGACTCTTTAATTACTGGGAATAATGTTTTGAAATACAAAATGATTTTGTACTATATTTATTTTATACTTTTTGTTTCCAGTTGAAAAGAGGGAGGCCTATTAGTGGATACATTGTGAGGATAGAGACTTATGGTCTCACAGGACCGGGATTTTTCAGAGAATTTGCCTACAAAAACAAAAACTGGGCTTTGGAATAGGTGTATATTAAGCACGTACAAAACAGACTGAATAAATTGACACATTTTTTTAAGAAAGTTAAATAGTTGGATTCAGTGAACTTCCAAGCAGTGCTAATCCTCTGTGTTGATTAAAAACTCTTACTTCAGGAAAAAACCTTGGATGATGTTTGGTTATTAACAGTCATACTCCTGGCCTTACACTTATCCTGCATGTCGGTGAAGGTTTTTGTGTTCATCCGTAGGGTAGCAGTATGGCTAAACAATTTCCTTTCAATTTTTTAAAAGTAGAACCATTTAATATTTATTATATTAGAGTGGAATGAAGTAGAAATCATCCTAGATAACTAATGAGCAAAGCAGAAACCCTAACTAAAAGGATAAGTGCCCCCATTAACTCCTTGGCATTGCTTCAGACACTGTCCACTTTTGCAGTTAAAGAAGAATCTAGATCATGATATGAAAGAATTAAGTAGACTGTTATGGTTTAACATGAAGGGTTATTTAGGCTTCTTTTTGGGTGGTTTGGATTTTTTGTGTTTTGTTTCATTGTTTGCTTGTTTTTTTGTGGGGTTGTTTTCTTGAGATATGTCCAGAAATCATGTTAGGGAGTATAAGGGACAGTTAAATTGGTATGTCTAGGTGTGAATAATACAAGATTAGGTTTAGTTTCTAATCAATAAACTAGTTTTATGAGTAGAATATGCAAATAATCTGAATGAGAAATACAAGCATCAATCTGGAAACTTTCTTCAGCACTGCATTTTTTGATGCATGATTTCAGCATACCACTGAGAAGCCAGGTATGTCTTATTTTTCCTGTTGAGGTGGGTTGTTAACAATTTAGTGAAATATGTATCTTTTGGACTGATGGTGCTCCTGAGACAGATTGAGTTGTTGGCCTCTGAGAGGCCTCTCCACTGTTGCATGAGGTGATTGGCTAAAGGATTAGCAAGATGTGGGATTATTTTTTCTCTTGGCTGTGGTTGCCAGCTATCTCTGGGATTGTAGTGTGTGAAGCTTAAGAGGATGAGGTTAACCTCTTGAGGGTTTATTCTTATGAGTGTGTAGTTAATCCTTAGAAAGCCTATAAATAACTAGGCTGTATGTTTCATTATAAAATAGAAATACAGACTAGAGCAGAAATGAATGCAGAATTTAGTGCAAGGGAAGAGCTAAGCAGCTGTAGCATTACTTTAGATCCTTCTCAGCCATGATCTGCATTATGTGCTGAGGGAGGGGAAATTGCCTAGTTCTTTTAAATTAAATAAAATGAGATCTACTGAGCAAAAGACACTCTTCTCACTTTTAACACAAACTCCCAGTAACCCCAAGTCTAAATTACTGAACTCTGGCAATAGGAGCTCTATTGTGTAGCAGCATCGTGGATTATTCTTCATATTTTAGAACACATAGTAGTCTTAGTTTTATCTTAGGATTCATGGTAGCTACTTTTAGAACACAAAGGCTCCAGACTTAATTTACCCGTTTAAAGTAGATAGCAAGGGAGGAAGGTATTTGTCAGCATGATACTCAGTATTCTCAAAATATCAGTCCCAATACTAAACGGTCAAAGTTTTAATAAAGTTTTTAATACTAAAAGGTCAAAGTTTTACTGTTAGTGCCACTAAGCTTGGAGGAAAAATAAAGGAGTGGTATTGATGTCTACTGGTAACTTGACTTAGTCAAAACAGAAAATCTGGGAGATGGTGTGCAAAAGATGTAAGAGTGTTGTTAACCAAACTTGGTTTTGTCTTGACACCCCACCCCCAAACACCCACTCTCTGTGGACTGATGGGAAATGAATCTTGGAGCAGCAGTGTAAAGTAAGGTGGTATCTAAACAGGACAATTTTCTGCAGAAGAAGGTATTCTCAGTCATTCTGGAGAGGGCAGAATTGCATCCAAAAGTCAAATGAAATTGAGTTGCAGAGCAGACCTCCCTTGTCTTGCAATGTGGGGTGGATGGAAAAAGCTTCACCTTTGATCTTGCCCAAAAAGAAAAGCAAAACATCAAGAGCTGGTATCTAAACTACAAGTCAAAGGTGAGACCAAGTATGCGGTAACAAATTTGTGAAGCATAAGAGCTTTCAGGAAAGGAGTGAAAGTATGACAGTTGAACAAAAATATTGTCAGCTAGTGCTAAAACCTGAAGATAAGCAGCTGCAACTCTGAATGCAGAGAGAAGGTAGATTTGTACAAGATAGCATGTAAGGTACCAAATGTTAGTTGGTACCTTTTGCTAGATTTCTTTTTACTGAGTGGATGTTGGGGATATAGCATGTACACTTTGAATGCTCTAGGTCTCAAGACTGGTCTTGCAGCAGAGGTGAACGGTAAGTTTGGAAAAATGTGTGTGGGATAACAGTGAACAAAAGAAATTCTAATTGGAACATGCGGTTTCAGGAGGGGGTTAGATAGATGGATTTGATATTGAAGAGCTGGTTGATTCGGTTTAGACTGGTTTAGAAAGAATGGTTTTGGTGGAATATAAGGGACTGAAGTTAGATATAAATGCTGGAATAGTGCAGTTGAAAGCAAGAATTTGCAGAATGTGGTTGGAGCAGTATGCATGTTCATTCATATATGCAATTGGCACAAAGAGTAAGTTATTTAATCGTAGAGGAAAATATTACTTCTCTAGAAAGTGATTCAGCTCTTGATTCAAGTGTATAGGTAGAATAGCTTACCTTGTTTGAAGATAGTGATAAAGTGAATAATATTCATAAAAACAAAGTTAAGTAAAAAGAGACAAAATGAAGAGAGGTACATAATTTTTTCTCTTACAGATGTCTGCTTTGCTTTCATATGTAGTGAGATGTGTGGGGGAATTGGAGTAGATAAAGACTCGGTAGGCTGAGATGAAATGTGATGTAATCTCCAGTACTTGAAAACTATTGGAAAGTAGTAGCTGGAAATATGGTATGTTTGGAGGAGGAAGGAGTTGTGAGAGAGAATTGGGAGTTGGGAGAGGTGAATTGGTTCATACAGACAATAGGAAAATTCAGGTTGGCCTGCATATGAGGAGAAATGAATTGAAAAGAAGTTAGTTGAGTAAGGACAAAGGATGGTTATGTTCATGGTCCCATCCCAGCATGAAAAGGAGTAGAGAAGGTTGTTGGGAAGTTAGTGTGTTGAATGATACAGAGTTGCAGGTTGGTCTACTTTGCAGTAAAAGTGGTGCAAAGAGTGATTTTGAGAGGGAAATGCTGATAAACTGAGGTGAGCTAATTGCTACTGCGTGGATAGGAGTGATGCAGACTGCACAGGTAAAATATACCTCTGACCAAGTGCCAGTGTCAGTAATGGAGTCACTGGGAGTAGGAAGGTGCAGAGGAAGATGCAGGTGGAGGAAGATATAGGGGGACACAAGTACTGTTTTTCTTGGGTGACTTTATGATGTTTGTATCCCCATTCATCTGTTTAGCCCAGAAATAAGTTCTGTACCTTTAAGACTGGTTCTGAGAGCAAATGGGGGAAAGGAAGAAGTACACAGCTTGTTTGCAGAAACTGCACTCACTCCTCCACATTCTGCTCCTGGACTGTGTTGTCTACAGACAGACAACAAGACAGAACACTTTGCTTTTCAGTTAGTTTTTTGCTAGCTGAGGCAAGTTTCTGAGAGAAGTTTCTTGGACCATTTTTTTCTTTTTCTTGGAACTGTTTAAACCTGTTCTGGACTGAAAAACACAGAAAATACCTGGAGCTCACACCTGTGGCCCTCTGGGGCCTGGGATGCCTCATTTTCCAGGACCAGAGAGACTGATAAGAGACTGGGTGAGCTGAGCTACAACCCATGGCAAGGACTGTCTCAATTTTGCTGTCTCTCTTTAGGATGGTGAGAGGTTTGATTGTTTAATATTATTAATTTTTTGTGCTTGTGAACGCTTTGCTTGTTGAATAGACAAATTTTTCCACTTTTCTCTAAAGAAATTTTTTCATGAACCGTTTGGGGGAGGGGCTGAATGAATTTGCTTTCTAGAGGGACCCTATTCGGACATTTCCTCCCAAAATTTGCCCTAAACCAGGACAAGTGTAAAGCATTGGACAAGAAAACCGGGACAAACATTGGAAATGTACAAGAAAATAGCAATCTGCTTGCTGTGTTTTTCATGGAGGAATAGCAAGACAGACTTGAGATAAGGACTGTGTGGACAAGAAGCTTGCCTTCCTTGCTCTTGTATAGAGAGAGGCTAGCATAGGCAGTTAGGATAACTTTAGGAAATAGTAAATGTGTGACAAAGACACACTTTTCACAGTAGTTTGCTCTAACTCTTCACTATGCATAAGAGTTTGTTTCAATTGAAGAATTTCTGTTATCTAATAACTGCATTATTTTGGAATTTTTCAGAGCTCTTGTTGAGTTACCAAGGTTGCTATCTTGCGTAATAGTTAATTGCCTGAAATTAATACTCAACTGCCTGAAACAGTATTTAGTATTTAGAAAGATGTTGGCTAATTGGCTCTTTAGATTGAGTACTTACAAGCAGCAGTAGTGAGGAAGCAAGAATTAGCAAAAGTGCTTAAATGCATGTTCAGAAGTAATTGTTGTTTGGTATGTCAAGGTTGTTATGGAATGTAGAGAAAATGCTGGTCCTGGCTTGGAACACTAAATAAAGATTGGTGTAATGCTTTTCTTACAACTTCTTATTTTTCATTTTTTTGGTGTCTCTGAAATGTTTTTGTAGTTAGTAGTAGCTGGGACAAAAGGCTGTAGTGAATATAAATTCAGATCCTGTATTTAAGTTCTGGATTTTAATTTACCAAAAAGCCTTGCTACTTGATAATTTCTGTCATGTTCAGTAAGAGTTAAATTTCTGGAGACTAAAAGAGCCTGGAAGGAAAATAAATACTTTTTAAGATAATCATACGTCAGTAATAAAACTCTCTAGAGTAATATCTGTAAGTCATTTCCAAATTGGTGCATGCTTGAACTAGTTGTTTTTGGCAGCTGTGGAGTAGGAGCATGCTTTTGAAGAGTTGTTGGATGGTGGTGGTATGCTAACAGTAGCTAAAAAGGCAAATACATAGATTTGAGGTTAGAAGGTGAGTAATAGCAGGAATTTATGGTTGCCGCAGAAATGAAATGTGCTGGCAGTTTCTGCAGAGCAGAAGCAGTGTGTGCTGACAGCTTCATTCTAAGGACTTCAGGCTTGCATCTGAGCCTTCAGAGAAGGCAGTATGTACTTGTCTAAAATTAAAGAAAAGCTTTGTTCTTGAACTGACTTAGACTGACAGCGATAGAGGAAGGTGAATGGTTTCAGAAAACCAGCTGGACCAGGAGCTTTTAAGGCCATCTTCTGTGAATTTTAGACTGTAGTTCTGAATCTGTTACTTTCTTAGAGAGTCTGGGAAATCCTTTGGTGGAGACATGTTTTCCTGAGCAAGGATCATTTTTTTCTGTGGTGGCTCTGACTCTACCCTTCCTGTCCTGTGGCATCTATTTTTCACAAAGGCTTGTCTGGCTCTTCCATTGTGGCAGTCCTTTTCTCCTGGTTGCCTTCAGCTTTGTTGTTTATCCCTTATTTCTTCAGAATTTAGCGTAAGGAAAAAAACCCCTATGATTTTATCTAAGTCAAAAACAAGGAAGTACCATAATTAATATAAGGGCCCTTAAAAACATGGTCTTCTGATTAATTTCTATTTGGTTTTGTTAGTTTTTTTTTTCTTTTGCTGTGAAGTGTTTGAGACAGGAATTGTTCTTAAACAAGCCCTGGAGTACACATTTTTGATATGTACAAACACTCCGAAGATCTATGTTTTTATGTAGAAGTATAAACAGTTAATATATGTAACATACACAGAACATATATATAGTATATATATAACATGTATATATAATGTATAGTATATGTTGTATGTAATGCTATATTAGTGATATATTAAGATGTAAAATATTGTGTGTATGTCATATAAAATGTGGTGTGTTTGTACATACATAAAAGGTTATATTAGCAAAAGGGCTTGGCAGTTAGCATGGCATGAGGCACAAAATTAGCAGTTAGTGGGCTGCTTGTTTTGTTGTTCTACTCATGCTTCAGTGGGTCTGTACATGGTACAACCTATAGAGTTTTAGGTTGATTTGCATTGCCTAAAAGCACAAAGGAAGGAAGAAAACCCCTTTTCTGTCAGCACAAGCCTTTGTGTGGGTGCAGCTATAGTAATGGAGTGTTAATGCACCTTGGGGAGAAGATGTCACTGAACTGGAAGAATTCCATCTGCTGGCAATGCCCTGCATCCTCACTGCAGGGCTCTGCCTGCATGCGGTGGGATGATCTGTAGAGTCTCCACAGCGTAGAGAGGCTGCTAGAGCAGACCTACTCTGATGAAAACACCAGTCCTGCTGGCAGTGCTATATAATTATTCTGTCTATGATAATGGGAAATCCTGCCATTTAAGAATTATCACTAATTTTTTTTTTTAATATTTAATTGCTGATCACTTCAGTGGAAAAACAGCTGATGGGCTTATTCACTGGGTGTGGTGGCAAATGATTTGGGTGGGGTCACCCACACCTGTCATTTAGTGTTTACAAAAGTGATCTGAAGTGTATTATCTCTTATCTTTCTAATTCTGGTGCCTGGGCTTGCTCTGGAAGATGCCAAAAGGAAAGGCAGTGAAACCTATCTGTTTCCAGTAAGACAGGAAGGCACAGTGAAGATAAGAGTTGCTGCTCAGATTTGTACTAAGGGAAAGATAAGAATCCTTTCTCCCTTGTGCTGTACAGTGATAATGTGGAAGCTGATCAGTGGTTAATAAGTTATCCTTGAATACTAATTTTTAAGTGCTTTTTGAATTATATTGGGAAGCACTGAACACCTGTCGTTTTTTAATTCTGTAGGGGTAAAACTAACTACAGTATTAAAATTTAGGAGTGGGATCTTGTGACTCAGAAGAAGTGCTGTGTGTCTACTGGTACATGTAATTAAGAGCAGTCCAGGCTTTTCTGGTGTTGGAAGACTTTTTTTTTTCTCTTCACAATGAAAAAATTCAAAATTTCTCAGGAAAGTAGAAAATATTTCAGAATGTAAGTCGAAGAATACATGTACAGAATCAGAATCAAAGAATGGGTAAGGTTGGAATGGACCACAGGGGGACATCTGGTCCAACCTCCCTGCTCAAGCCGAGTCTAGATCCTAGAGCACATGTCACAGTACTGGGTCCAGATGGTTCTTGAGTATCTCCAGCAAGGAAGACTCTACAACCTCTCTGGGCAATCTGTGCCACTGCTCAGTCACCTGCACAGCAAAGAAGTTATTCCTCGTGTTCAAGTGGAGCTTCCTGTGCACCTGTTGGTGCCCATTGCTTCTTGTGCTATTGCTCAGTACCCCTGAGCAGAGCCTGGATCCATCACCTTGACATCCTCCCTTCAGATACTCACAAACATTGATGAGCACCCATCTATCATCTGTTCCTGAGGCTGAATAGGCCCAGCTCTCTCAGCCTTTCCTCATAGATGAGGTGCTCCATTTCCCTGATCGCCTTAATAACTTCACTAGGGCCCACTAGAGGGGCAGCATCATTTCCCTTGTCCTGCTGGCAGTGCTCTTCCTGATGCACCCCAGGACACCATCGGCCTTTTTGGCTACCAGATCACACTGCTGGCTCATGGACAGCTTGCTGTCCTCCAGGACCCAAAGGTCCTTCTCCACAGAGCTGCTTTGCAGCAAACCAGATCCCAGCCTGCGCTGGTGCCTGGGGTTATTCCTCCCTAGTGCAGGACCTTGCCAGATTTAAGAAGGTTCCTCTCTGTCCATCTCTCCACCCTTTTGAGGCCCTTCTGAAGGGCTGCACTCTGGGGTATTGGCCACTGTTCCCAGCTTTGTGTCACCAGTGACCTGCTAAAGAGGCATCTGTCTCTTTGTCCGAGTCACTGATGAACAAGTTAAACAATACTGAGGTTGTTTTGAACCTTGGGGTACAGGCTTCCAGCTAGGCTTCATGCTGTTCTGAAGCAGCTTCATGGATTACTTTGAGCATGTTGCTGGAACTTCTGTATCTTATTTTTTTCTTTAAATAGTTAAAGTGACACAAGGGATTACTTATAATCACTGCATCAGTGGATCACTGAAATACTTCTGTCTTAGTTACCTTAGAGCTGAAATTAATTTGTGAAAAAAGGACTGTTTGGGGACTGTTTGGGCAAGCTGCCTTTATCCCAGTATAGCATAGTTTTCTGTTGTATGAGAGGCAGTTTATGCAACCCTTTACTTGGTAAATGTGTTGTTGTGCGATTGATACTTATTAATGTGGTTTGCGTTGTCAGAATAAGCAAAAACAGGAAATGGGAAAAACTTTGAAGAACTTTCTGTTCAGAAATTTAACAGACTAAACTTAGATCTTCTTTCTGACTTGGATATTTGCTTTTTGACATAAATTCTCTTCCCAGTAAATTTGTGGGGTTTAATATGCTTTTTTTTTGTGGGAGTGGAAAATCAATGTGAAGACTCCAAGACACTACTTCTTTAATAAAGCATGAAAAAGGAACAGGATTTTACCCATGGGACAGCTTGGCCTTTAAATAATCATGCCACTGCCACACAAATTCTGTATGTGTGAAATATACAGCTTTGAATAGCTTTTGCTAATGTTGTCCTTTTATGGACTTAAATTTCTGTAGTACAATGACATTTCATGTGGTTTATAGATGGAAGAGACTTGCTGAAGACACTGTTCTTTTTTTCTGAAGAGACATCTTTTCCCACATTAGGCACTGTGTGTCTTGTTCACTTAAGGATAGTTTTCAAACAGCTTCTACAAACTTCTACCAGAAAAAATTGCTAGACATGCAGTGGTGGGCACTTTAAAATTTGTTTACTGTCATAGAGTATGGCTTTCTTCCTGTCAAAATAAAGGGTTTAGAAGACAAGGAAGCAAGGAAACGAAATTGACCAAAATAAACAAATATTTCAAAGGAAGTAGTTAGAAAATTAAGAAATTTTAGTAGTACCTGACTCATTTTTCTAAAACTTATTTAAACAGAGGGAACAACAGTAGACAGTAAGAATTGGCACATGGTCTAGTGGCAGGCCTGTCACTAGCTGGGGGGCTTCAAAGATGATTAAGGACGGAGTATCTCACTTATGAGGAAAGGCTTACAGGTTTGGGCCTGTTCAGCCTTGAGAAGAGATGACTGAGAGTAGTCCTCATCAGTGTTTGTGAGTAGCTGAGGGGAAGGTGTCAGAGGATGGATCCAGGCTCTGCTCAGTGGTGCCGATCAATAGGACAAGAAGCCAGTGTCACAAACAAATGCACAGGAAGTTCTATTTGAATATGAGGAAGAATTTTTTTACTTTGTGGGCTACCTAGTGCTGGAACACTAGATCATCCAGAGAGGTTGTGGAGCCTCCCTCACTGGAGATATTCAAGAACTACATGGACGCAATCCTGTGCCCTGGGGTCTGAGATAACCTGGCTTGAGCAGGGAGGTTGGATCAGATGTCCTCCTGTGGTCCCTCAAAGCCTCAGGCATTCTGTGACTCTGCAGTCCACAAACAGTGAAATTGATAAGGTTGGAAGAGACCCCTTGCACCTAGTGGTCTACTCGCCCCTTCTCAAGCAGGACTACCTAGGGCCAGTTATGCAGGACCATGTCCATACAGCTTTTGAGTAGTTCAAGGATGGAAACTCCAAAGCTCCCTGGGTAGCCTGTGCAAGAGCTTGGTCAAAAAATGTGTGTGTTCTAATGTTCAAGACGAACCTCCCATGTTTCACTCTGCACCCACTGCCTCTTGTCTTGTGATTGGGCCATACAGTGATGAGCTATAAAGGTAAGGGACTGGGGTGTGTCATAAGAGGAGGGGCTGAGAGACCTGGGGCTATTTAGCCGTCTCTAGACGTGTTATTGGATGCTCTCTGTTTTGTTCACATTTCTTGTGAGGAGAAACCCAGAATAGGACAGAGTAACCCAGCTGTAGTTTCAACAGGGGTAAGTAGAGAAGAAGGATGCTCCCTCCCTAGACTAGACCTGCTGGCAAATACTTTGTCTAATGCAGCTCAAATGCCATTCACCTGCTTTTCCACAAGGGAACATTGCTGCTGGCTCATGCACAATTTGGTATGGAAGGATCTTTTTCTGCAAGTCTGCTTTCTAAACATATATGAGTTTATGGGATTGTTCTGCCTGGTGTAGGATATTGCATTTGCCCTTGTTGAATGTCATGAGATTCCTGTGAGTCCATTTCTCCAGCTTGTTGAGTTCTCTTTGAATGTTATCGCAGCTGTCTGTGTATCTGCCACTCTCCACAGTTGTGTACTGTCAGCAAAAGAAAGCAAACTCAGACTTTAGTTTTGCAGTAGTACCGAAGATTAGGGTTGAAATAGGTCAGAAGGAAGTGTCTTGTGGGGACTATTAACACACTTTGTTTGGTGATATTATCAAGGAAAAAGAAACATGTAGAAGCATCAAGAAGGAAACATGACAGCTGCTGCCAAAGCAAAATTGGGAAATGGAGCAGGTAGTGCATATATGGTGTTTCATAAATAGATCTGTTTATATCTATGATAGAAAGGTTTGGCTGGGAAGCAAGATTCAAAGATCAAGCCCAACCCCTCCACCATGGGCAGGGACACCTTCCACGAGACAGGTTGCTCAAAATCCCATCCAACCTGACTTTGAGCACCTCCAGGGATGGAGCATCCAGTGTCTCGCCACCCAGAACTTAAAAAGTTTTGTCATTGTGTTCAGTGTAAACTTACCATCTTTCAGTGTGAAACTACAGCCTCTTGTGTTGTAGCTACAGGCCCTGGTAAAAAGTGTGTTTCCATTTGCTTACAGACTCACTATGTAAATCAAGATCATAATAAGGTGTCCCTGGAGCCTTCAGGCTGAATGATCCTAACTTTGTCTTTTTTCTTAGGAAAGGTGTTCTAGCCCTCTTGGGTCATTTTTGTGGGCCTTCTCTGAACATGCTGTAGCAGGTTAATGTCTTTCTTGCGCTGTGGACCCCAGAGTAGGGCGTGGTACTCCCATAGGCATCTCATGATGTAAAGGGAGGAGGGGTAGAATCATTTCCTTTGACCTGACGGCCAAAAATCTTTTGATGCATCCCGGGATACAGTTGGCATTCTGGGCTACAAATTCTTTGTCACAGTTCAGGTGCCAGACATTGCATTTGGCATTGTGAAACTTCATGAGAGCCTCATGAGATGGTCCCACTCTCAGGCCTGTCAAAGTCCATCTTGTTGTCAGCCCTTCCCTTAAGTGAATCAATTGCATTGCACAGCTTGGTGTCATCTGCAGACTTGCAGAGGGCACAGTCAGTCCCATTACCTGTGTTATTGATGAAGATGTTGAGTAGTGTTGGTCCCATTTTGTGCTCCTGAGGGACACAACTAGTTACTGTTTTCAACAGAAGTGTGAAGCCATTGATTCTCTTTGGGTTAAAGTTTCATTGACTCTTCAGATGCAGTCATCCATTCAGTTCCTCATCCATCCCTCAATCCACTATTTCTTTGAGTGGCAAGAATTTTGTGATGGGCCATATCAAAGACACCCCAGAAATCTTAAGTAGATGGTATCTGTTACTCTTTCTTTCAGTGTGAAACTACAGCCTCTTGTTTTGTAGCT
The DNA here is from genome assembly GCA_027886175.1 of Phylloscopus collybita. Classification (NCBI taxonomy): domain Eukaryota; kingdom Metazoa; phylum Chordata; class Aves; order Passeriformes; family Phylloscopidae; genus Phylloscopus; species Phylloscopus collybita. The sequence goes on from JAJNNQ010000029.1 coordinate 6,179,876, forward strand.
ATAGGCCCTGGTAAAAAGTGTTTCCATTTGCTTACAGACCCACTATGTAAATCAAGATCATAATAAGGTGTCCCTGGAGCCTTCAGGCTGAACTACTCTGTATCTGTTAGTCTTACCATGTCCATGGATACAGTTACTTTTGCATAAGAATGTGGATATATTCTTCCACCTGATTGTTTGTTGTCTTGAAATATCTTCTTCCCTGTAGCTGAAATACTCTTTGGAAAGTACTTGCAGAAATTTATATGTAAGTATTAATTAACAACTTGGAGTCTCTATTGAGTTTCCTCCTGCCAAGTTTGACTGCTGGTACTGTGGGTTGTGCATGCAGGGTTTTTGGTTTTTTTTAGAATGAGGGAAAAAATAGGATGTGATAGGAGCATAGTCTTGAGTTACTTCCTTTTGTATAAGGTTATATTTGCAATACTGGTTTTAAGAATATTTCTGAACAGTGAGGGGAAAGGTTATTCCTTGATCAGCTACCTTCATGTGCTTAGACAATGGCCCTCTTGTGTTTGTTGGCCATAGATATTTGATGCAGGCTCTCACTTATGAAATTCAAGGAAGCAAATGAAAAACTGGATCATGTCCCTTTGGAAAGGAAGTGACTATGATAATGAAACTGAACACAGTCATTTCTCTTATGTCTTTCTGTCTGCTTGAGTTGAACAAAATCACATTTCTTCTGTTTTACAAAAGTTGACATGAAATAGCACCCTTTACATTTTAGGTCTCTAAATTACTTGTGTTTTCCAGATATTTTTTCAGAACACCCCTATGGAGCTTGGAGGCAACTGGTGATAGTATTAGTGATGCTAGCTAGTGCTGATAAGATTTTGGAAAAAAAATTCTGTGTTTGTTTTTCAAGTGTTTATTTAGAAAAGCACAAGAGGAGACAAGTATTGTAGTTTGGGACAAAGCATAACATTGTTTCCACTGTTCATTTACAATCACATCTGAATTTTTAATTCACTCCCTTTCAAGAGATACAGAAGAGTACATGATTCATCTGTTTAAAAACAGAAGAATGCTCTAAGTGCTTAATGATAAGGATTAAAAAATATATTAAAGTGGAAAAAGGTAAAGTAAAATCAGGTGTTTGAGATCTCAACAGAGCTGCTTTAAGGTGAGGAGTGGGGTTGTAGGAACTTGTTGTCTATCTTTATGAGCAAGGAGCCTAAGGGAGACTTGTCATCATTTAATTACAGGAACACTGTTCCACAAAGACAGACTAACTCTGTCTTTGGAAGTCTTTGTCAGAGATTGAAAATGTAGTTCCACATTTTAAGTCCTGCTTAAAGGACTTTGCCTAAAATGTGGGAGATATAAAACTATGCTGCCTTTAAAATTGTTAGGAGGTGCTTGCTTGGAGACACTAATACTGTTTTTTATATGCTGAGTTTGAGGTCTTTATGGTTTGGTTATGGAGATGCTGGGAAATAAAAATCTGAGGCAGTAAAACCTGTATCTAAATAGTACAGTACTATGAGTGTGTAATTCCTTTTCTCCCTTTGCAAATGTGAAGAACTTCTGGGTTTCCCACTAAATGGTGGGTGAACTACCAATATTCTTAAAATCACTGCTGTGGCTAATTATCTCAGTGCAGTCACTTAAGTATGCATCATTGCACTCTTCTCTACCTTCCCACTTTACTCAGAAAGTGGACACAGCCTTTGCTCTGCAAGTAATGATAATAATTGGTACTAAGACAGACCTGTTACTCATCCTTTTTTGAGCACATTTCTTATGGCAGATGTCTAGTTTTTAATTAACTGCTAATGAACATGCCTAGTAGACCATGATACTGCTGCCAACCTACTCCATTTTATATCTCACTGCTGCTAAGCTCTTGAAAGGTTACAGAGCAGGCATTAGTGTCTTTGAAGTGATGGGAAAGTAATTTTATGCATAATATAATTGTTTGTAGGATCTACTGTGGCAAATGTTTAGTTACTAAATGCATCTGGTGAACATTGCTGTTATCCGTCTCCCTGGTCTTTATTTTCTTCCTTTGTGTGGAGCACATTTTATCCCTTCTACAAAGATAATACAATATGCTTTTAAAAATTAAGGAGTTTTTTTTTTTTTTTTTTAAAAAAAAGAATATGGCCTTCTGGAAAGGATCATCTTTATGGATGATCCCTCATCTCTCAGGGAGAGCTTCAAACCTATAATGAATAAATAACATATAAGCGATAAATCAGTATATTAAAGTCTTAAAAGCAATGAACAGATAATAAACATGAAATGGCCTAAAAGACCATGATCAGGATTTCAGTCGTAAGTCAGTTTCATGTAGTGCCATATTTAGGGATCTTTGTGTACCATGCCCGTAAGTAACCATTTGCAAAGCTGCAAAAAAGCACAGCTTTGCAATGCGCTTGCAGCTGTCACACCACACCTTGCCCATTTCTCTTCACTATCTGTGTGCAATAGCACCAGCGAACACAGGACACAACTCTCCCACTCTCAGCTTCAGAACCTTTCTTAGAGCATTAATCTGTTCCTCATTTCTCCGACTTTCATAATGCTTAATATGTAGGCTACAAACCAGAGCCAGGGAAATGGCAGGTAATGTGCCCCTAACATTTCTTAAAACTTTAACCTATGCTTCCTGAAATCAAGTGAGTTAACTTACTTGCTAATTAAACCAAGCAGGAGAGAGATGAATAAGCGTTATCTTGTGCACTTCCCAAATGGTAGGAACAAGAATAGAAACAATTTAACTCCTGTTCCCTGTTTTGACTTTCCTGTGGTCACACTGCAAAACAAGCTAGTTTGAGCTCGTTGTTGGAAAAGGGAGCAGGCTTTTCTCCATGAAACCAGTTTGGAAGCAATAAATCACTTCTTATTCTTAGGCAGTTGCCCACCAAAACTAGATAATTTGGGGTGATAGTGCAGCTGGGGACAAGACCAATGCCAACAAGGCTGCACAGTACTGCTGATTCATGTTGCCTCAGAGCTAGAGTGCAGATGACTAGATGCAGGTCAACGAGGAAGGAGGTGACTAAATTACCATCTCTGAGAGAGGCTACCAAAATATCAGGTTGTCACCTGTTTCGAGGAAATGTGCTGGAAACTACCAAAGTCATATTAAAGTCTATGTGGAGAGGGATATCCTTTAGAAGCTGGATCCAAAAAACAAACAAAACCCCCAAACCAAACCTCTGCAGTCCTGTCAGACGTTACAGTGCTTCTTACTGTTAGTTCTTCAGTTAAGTGAAGCTTCATAGCAAAAACTGATTGATATTGTAGAAAGTAGTCTACTGTGTTAACTACTTAAAATCAGTGATTCCTAATACTTCCTTCAAAATGTTGCCTTTTGTGCTGTTGTAAACACATTAAATTAGAAGAATAAGAAGTACTTATCTTTTACCTTGTTTTCTAAACATACTGATCACTCAAGGGTGGTGATCAGATGTATGTTTTGAAGTGTAGACTGGCGTGGCTTTTTATGCAACACTTAAAAATAAATTCCTGATATGTGGTGTGAGAAAGAATTGGTGAATGTGTGGCTTTATAGAATTGACTAATGGATTGTGGTAAATTTAAAGATTGTCTTGAATAAGTAATGATTGCTGCAGGACAGTTGGGACAGCAGAAAAGTAAAATATCAGTAAGTGCAGTCCAGAGTTCTTGAATGTCAGCCCGTGTCTGCATAATTTTATGAACAGCTCAAGGCATGTCTTGGATGAGAAGTAACACTTCAGTAGTTATATATGTAAATAGTAAGAAATAAATTCATTCATATGCCAATAGATGTTATAGAGGTATTGTTTACAGTTTGTCTTGAAGAGTCTTCACACCTAAAGAAACAGATAAAATATTTCTGCATTATTTTGAGTTGAGTTTTTTTGGAGTGATGGGTGAAATATTGTAAGCTGCATTCCAGATGTGATTTCAGTAGTACTGTGCCAACAGTACTGTAACAATTTTACATGCTATTACAGGACTGCTAGCATTCACCTGGTCAAACTTGAGTTCATCCTGTTCGGGCATATGCTTGTCTCCTTTTCTCCTTTCCATGAATTGGATGGCACTCTGGCTTTTTCCTGGTATCTGCCTTGAGCAGAGGGATAATGGAGAGTGGCCAAGGTGGAGAGGATTGTTCTGTCTTCTATTCATATGCCCAGACATAAGCAGGAGAGAGAGGCAGAATATCTGTTAACCTGGAGCAGATTCTGGGAGCTATGACCAATCTAAAGGTGCTTTTGAAGCTTCATTTTCTAAAAAAAACCTGTGCTGAGCATTTTGGACAAATTATATGGATAGCTGAAGTTGGTAAACATTAATAAAACCATGAAAGTTTTAACTAGAAAAATCTTACTATTTAAACTGTGGGCAAGACATTCTAATGTAAAAATTCTGTTTTTAGAATTGCTGACTTTATTTTAGCAGATTGGTGACAGGGTTGTATGTCCTCTTGTGATTTTGATCTTGCAAGCTCCTTTTAAAAAAGTGGAGGTATTTATTAATACCATGTTTCTTATTGAGAATTCCATGCTATCTAAAATACCTGGATTTTCAGCTCAAAGCTGGTTCCTAAAGATTAAGTTATGAATAATTTCCCCTCTTTCCCCTAAAAACCTTGCCTAGAATAAAATGCAAATTAAATTTTACGAAATATGAAATTCAGCATATCTTTTACATTTTTTAATATTCAGGAGAGAGATGTACTTGCTGCTTCCAAATTGGGGGAAGAGAGGGATGTGAGTTGAAATCAATCTTGCTGCTGAATTTTTTTTTCAGAGCAGTGATAAAACTTTCTACAGAAAAGGAAGGGTGTTTGACTCTCCCACTGCTGTTTCTTGTTACCAGAGATTCTGTGACAGGCAGTAGCTGCCCAAAACAACCTATAGTTGCTTAACTTACTCATTGGGCTGCAAAATAAGTATCCAGCTAGCTTTTTTGGGACATGAGCAGAATTGTCCTCAGACAGCATGATACAATGCAGTGTATATAGTGTGATGGGCTAAAGGGGAGGGGCTAAATTAAGAAGAAACAAATGAATGTCAAAATCCACTACAGATTCTCAATTAACCAAACTTCTACCTTGTCTTTCCCAAACTATGTGCTATACCTTGTTCTCCTGGGGATGATGATACCACTGGGAACAGCAGCAGCAGTTGCAGGCTCAGCATCTCTCCCATGGCCATGGACCTCCAGTGCCTCTAACGCCACATCCATCAGGACTTCAGCCTCCAGGAATCCCTCCACTTGGAAGCAGTGCTGGCCTTCTTGCCCTCTCCAGTGCATTGGGTGGGCAGTCTCACTTGGCAATAAAAGATGACAAGAAGCATCACGATGCAGACCACCACAGAGGTGAGAGGCATGGCAGGCCTGATTAGGACATTGTCAGATTTGCGCATTGCTGCAAATTGCGTGCACGTCTAAAGAATTCAAGTATATAGAATGAGAAAAAACTGTTGGCAAACTTTAAAATATCTGCATATAAACCACTGAAGCAAAATTCAGCTTGGAATTTTTCAATTTTTTAAAGGGGATCACTAGGTGTCACCTGCTCTACACTTTGCAGGGTCTTTTGACATCCTGGTAAATGCGTAGTTGTAATAGCAGTGGCCTGCACCATATTGTGGAAAATTGTTAAACTGCATAATGGTGATTTTTTTCAAAGAAAGTAATGTTGTGAAATGGGTGGGTGGGAAGGTAGGGGGAACAAAAAATTAAATTTTGAAGTGAATGTGTTCAAACAAAAGATTTAAATAATTGCATCTGTTACTTTAGTTTCGTAAGTTTAAATTCTAGTACTCAGTTAAACATTGGGCAAAATTGCACTTGACTAATTTTTGAAAAGAAAATAATTTATTCTGTTATGAAATAAAACTAGGCTTTGTGTATGGTTAAACTGTAAATCATGTTTACAAAATACTGTAATTTTCAGGAAATCACTGTATTAGGAATGTGCAATGACTTATATAAATAAAAGCCATTTTAAAACTGTTTGTGGCTTGTGTTCTAATTTTTCCCCCCTTTTTTTATTTCTGTTCTTGCCTCTGTGTCTGAACGGGCATGTCTGTCCATTTCTTGGTTACTGCGGGAGCAGACAGAGAGCCAGGCACAGTAAGTACCAGCATTCCTGCTAATGTTTCCATTTCCAGTAATGTAATAATTAGATGTTGTGCTGTTTGTCTGTTTTGTCTTCCTTTTAGTTATTTTCATGATACAAGGTGTATGTGTTTTCTGTTAAGATATGTCTTGGCAGAACACCAGATCATTTGTTTGATGGACTGTATGAAGGAGTTGTGTTTATGAGCAGAATGCTTTTAGGTAAACTTGAACTTTAGTTTGCTTATTGGAGGCAGAAAGGGGGCATGAAGTTGCAAATCACAAAGAACCTTGCAAATACAGCATTTTTAACCAAGATTCAAGATTTTTAGTCTCTAGGATTTTCAGGAATTAGAGTTGGAGACCAGGTGAGAAATTTAAATGGGAGAATTTTAAACGTGTCAAGATGGTGTTTGGCCTAGGAGGTTTTTTTAACTGAATCTGTTTAAGCCATACTAATGTCATTACTGCTTAATTTGTGCTTCAGGTATAACTCCTACAGCAATACTTTTTTCCCTGTAGACATAAGCTGTGACAGAATTGGCCTTGTCTGAAAGCTGTCTAAAGAACTACTTGCTGCTTTTCATGCTGTTTTGTTTTGAGTGATACTGCTGTATTAATCTGTTAGACCTGGTCATGTGCAACTTAATGTCAATTCAAGTAACAAAGCTCATTCTGTTTGTTTATGTCAGAGGTGAATTTGGGCTCTATTTTGTTCCTTTTCTCAATTAGAAAAGACAAGAACTAGGAAAAGTTATTTGACAGATAGCTGTACAGTACTAAACTTCCAACTTTTGTTCCTGCTTATTTACTATATGTACAAGGCTTGCTTGACAGTTTTTACTGGAAACTATTTGCATATCTTTTGCAGCAGTCTTTTAGATTACTAAGCAAGAAGCATTCATTTCAACTTGCTTAATGTTGTTAAAGTGTATCTGCAGAAATAATTTTAAGATGTGTTTTTATAAATTCTCTGACTTACTAAGAACTTTTTGTTCTGCATGGGGCATACATACGTCTTTGAGAGCTGTTAGTTGACTGCCGGAATCCTTAGCTAGTGATGGCTCTGTGTTTTGATTTGGTTGTTATGTTTCTTTGCCCTGATTCCAGCTTCCCCTGCCCTGTCCATCATCTCATTTGTTCAAGGGTTTGAATTTAAAATCAGATGCTTAGCATCGTAAAATTTGGACTCTGAATTCATCATGTAGCTGAGAATAGTTTTTGAAGGAGAACTATCAAAAATCAAACCTGGCTTTTGTGTTGTGGGGGAGTTGCAGGATCACTTGCTTAGTTTACTATAGATGTAAATCTTACTTAAACTGTGTAAAATTGTGCTGCAGTTCCTTCTTAATCAGTATGTCTAACTGATGATTGCTTGCTTATTACCTGAAGCAGACTGTTTTTATGCTGGGTTTATCAGTAATTAAATTATAAATAATCTGAGGCTTTATATCATAAAGGAATTTTGCCATGTGGATATATTGAGTTTTGGACACTACACTATGGTAATTCTGGTTTCTTTTTGGTCTTGGTGTAGGATAATGCTGCATAGCTAATTTAAACTTTGATAACTGAATACAGTTACATCAAAATCTTGACTTAACAGTAAAGGACACCTTAAATGAAAGAATAATTCAAGAGATAGTCAAGTTCAACTCTGGCTAAAATGATCAGCTGGGAATTACATGCTCTTCAAACTTTTCTAATTCTCTTGTATTTTAATGGATTTTTTTTTTAAATGTAAAATACATTTTTAAGGATAATAGGAAATGGGTCTCAAGTACACAAGGGATAGCAGCAGGTCTGTTTGGATATTATGTGTGGTTGAAATCACTTTACAACATCTGGGTCATCAAAGTAAAGTCAATTTGATTTTCAGAATAACATTTTAAAAGTAATGGTGCTGCTGAAAATCCTGATGGACATGCTTTCATCATCCAATACACCAACCACATGCTGTTTGTAAGCTACCTAAATTCACCTTGATGTTTGGTGCAGTTCTACAGTATGATTTCCATCAAATATGTCTAGCATGACCTTTGAGCACTACCAGTGGAACCTAATAGCTTGAAATGTTGAAGTTTGAAAAGTTAAAATTTAGTGCTTGTCTACGGGATTTTAAATTGAGTTTTTGTGACATAACTTTGAGTTAAGGCATATTGTGACAGATTAGAGCATATAAATTTTTAAATTAGTTTTGGATTTATTTTTTTAAAGTCTCTTTAGATAAATAAGCAGTCACAAGCTTTTATCTGTTCTCTGTCTAGAAATACACCAACATTAATGAAATTCTTGTATTTATAAATTAATATAAAGACATGGTTTCATTATTTTTTATTTTGACCAGTTTATCTACTTTTGTTATATCTAAATAGCAAGGGCTACATTTTTCTTTTATATATTAGCTCAAGTGCTAGAAAGTAAACTGAAGAAAAATTTTTTGGTTAATGCATGTTCATGTAATGTGTGACATACAAGTTAGTAATAGCATACTTACTACACAAATACTAAAAATATTTTGTCAGATTTAAGTTGTGTGCCAATGTGGGTTTTGACTGATGTATCTCTAATAGTCCCAAACCTGGGTCGTGTTATTGTGCAAATGAAGGCATCCTTTCTAATGTGGCAAATTCTGGCTGCAGGTAGTGAAGCCAGGCAAAATACGCAAGTTTTGCAACTGAAACTGAAAGCTTTGAGAGATGTCAATATAAAAGAACTTTGATGTCCACATGTTTTTCCTCAGGAAACATACTTGCAACACATTTGAAACTCCTTGTAGGTGCTCACTTATCACTTGTCTTCCCACTATTCTACTGTCCTGTTTGGGTAGCACAGAAATGCAAATGTTTTGATGCACTGTGTTGTAACAGTTGTAATTTTCAGAGAGTGAAATCTTACTTCATTGTGTGCTTAGGATTTACATTAGTTAGTGTTTATCTTTAGTCCTCAGGAAAAACACTGAGCTTATGTTCTAGGACCTAGGAAGTATTCATAAATTTTCCCAGACTTTTTTTTTTGCCTTCATTGTTAAGCATAAATGTTGCTATTGTTTTATAAAGCAAATGTTCTTTTCCTACAGTAGAAAAATATTGTGCCCTGAGTTCTCTATCCTATTCTTCATCTCCGAGTCTTGGAAAAGGGGGGCATGAACTATGTGTTACTTTTTGGAAGATTTTACATGCAAGATGTTTTTGTTTTGTGTTTTAATTCTTTTAATAGGGGGAGGAAATTCATAAAAGTTGTTACGTGGAAGTTTAGGGTACTGATCAGCATAGCACAAGTATGTTTCTTGAACTTTTTGAAAAAGAACGGCTCCAGACTACTGCAGAGGTGCTCTTATATAAGACCTGTGGGTTGCTATGTTACAGATTAGTTTGTAGCTGATAGAAGTCAGCATAAGATTGATGAAAAAGGACAGTGGGACTGAGGTGGTCTGGTGAAAATTTTTATGGATACCTTGATTTTGACAAATAGTAGCTAGAAAATCAACTGAAATCAACTTATTCCTTGTTAATATCTTTTGATTGTAAAATCAGTGTAACTTAAAATAGTGCTTGAAAAGAAGATGAAGTCAAGTAGCTTTCCATCAGGATCAGCTGAAGTCAGCTGATGACTTCATAAGTCAGCTTTTGGGTTCCTAACAAACGTGTTTGCCATAAGCATATTGAACAAACTGAAGTTAATGATTCTAGAGTAGAATAACTTTGAGTGCAATCTTCTTTTGCCTGTCTAGGGGATATTAAAGTCCATCTTCCAGCATCTACTGTATTCCTGTCAGTGTGTCCTAACAAAGAGCAACTGATGTTTTGGGTGTATTTGTTAGACTTGATCCTGTTTTGCCTACTCAGCAAGGAATTGCACCTGTTCCTGTCTATAGGAGAATATCTATAGATAGCACTCGTGTGTGGTGCAGCAGTAGGGCATCACTGCATGGTTAAATAAAATAAACACAGCGGTTCTACTGAGCAAAGCAAGCAAGCCCAGGTTGTTAACTGGGGTAAGTGGCTGTGATGCTTGGTGGCTGTCCTAGGCATGGACATACAGCAAGTCGGGGGACGACCAAGGACAGAGCAAGCTTCTGTGTGTGGACTCTTTGGGGGAAGGGAAGCAAGAGAACTAAGGAGCCCAGCACTAGAGAAGATCTTAATTGAGACCAGGTGTGTTGAGCCATATGCAGAGATGTAATGTAAATACTGTTTTTTTAATTGCTGTAATGATCAGTGTAGTCAGTTGTCAGTTCTGTATGTACTATTCTGTATGAATTGTCTGTGCTGTAGTATAAGTGGGATAATGGGATAAATGAGATACTGTGTGCTCTCAGCCTGTAATTCTAGCACACATAGTTGAGCTTTGGAAGTGGTTCGTGTGGGGAGCAGTATGGGAAGTCAAGGAGGTGCATTTGAATAATGTGCATTATATTCCTAGTAGGGGACCTGCCTTTTTCCTGTGCATCATGACTAGGTTTTTGTTTCACATTTGCCTTCTAGTGGTTTCAGTATTTAGCTTTTGCTGGCAGCAGAGTTGCTTTAGGATCACAAGTTGCCTGTTGTACAGCATTTATGCGGTCTGGTAGTTCTGACAGGAAGCAGTGCTACATTGACCTTTTTATTTTCTTTTGGGACTTACTTGAAGAAAAGGGCTTCATGTGTACAAAGCAAATGATCGAAAGAAAAGGAAAACACATAGGACTGATTTTGACCACTTGCTCTGATCTGAGCTTCATGATTTGCAAATGTTGCAATGGTAATCCTTAATAAACTGAACTCAATATCCTCAGTCATGTATCTAATCTGTTAAAATTAAGAAAAAATAGAAATTGATGCCAGTTTTTCTTTAGGGTATAAACTATGCAGGAATATATCTTTTTGCCCTTTTTGCACAAGCTGATTATTATATGATTATTTATATATATAAATAAACCGTTGGATTTATCCCAATGAAAATTTCTGTAGAGTTATTAAAATAATTATAGCCAAAATAAAAATTCCTGTCCTACCTTTGAAAATAAGTCAGTAGTTAGTAGACCTAGTTAGGAGAACTAAACAGATTTCTAAAGAGAGGATAAGGGCACTCTAATATTGTGAAGCTGTTGTTGCTGTCTTCTGGCTGACCCGGTTTGATAGTGGACATGCAGCAAGTATAACCTCTACCAGAGCTGAAATGAGGAAAGGTGGCTTTTAGTATGCTGTCCTCACTGTTCCCTTAACACATTGCAAGGGTGAGAGATATCAATAGCCCAAGGCTTATATGATCATCTCTTTACCAGTTCTTGTTTGTATTTTCATTTATTTAATTTGTTCTTCAGTGTTCTGGATTTACCATTTGCACTACTTTGAAAGATTCATATTTTCACATTGTTGAATGAAAAAAATTGCGTATTTTGCAGTTTGAATTATGGTAGTAGTTTACATAGCAAGCTGTTTTTTCTTAACCTGGTTTTAGTCAATATTCTTGAACTTGTGCAGGAAACAGAACAGGAACTTTTTAATTTTGGGGTTTACTGATAGCTTTTGCCATAAAAAGAGCACAGTCTTAATTGCAATTTCTGATGCAGCTGTTGGGAAATGAGCTGCTCTGCAACAGCTTCTAGCATGGATACTCTGATCACAGAGAACAGTGGTTTAAATTAATGTGGTATGTTATAGAAAGGTGGTGTGAATATGACCATAGGGGGGATATGCTTTGCAGAATAGGCTTGTGCTATAATTATATGTTTGAGAAACCATCAGTCTTTTGGAGAAAAAAAACCAAATCTAATCATCTTTGTTTGGTGTTTAGGACACAGTGGGAGCTGGGATTTCCTACATTGTATTTCACAGTTTTGAAATTCTGCAAGACAAACGATATAAAATAATGTCAGCATTGTCTAGGTAGACTAAATTAAAAAAGAAAATCAGCTGTTGTAGTTACACCTATAGGTTGTCAAACTTTGCAGGCTGTAACTCCAAATAGCAGGTTTGCTAATTTTTTTCTACATATTGCCTCTTTGCCACCTTTTTTGCTATCCACACTTTTTTTCAGAAAATTAAAGGTAGGAGCTGACTTTATTCTCTTTACTGCATTTGCTTTAATTGTTTTAATCTAAACTCTTCAGTACTAAAACAGGTATTTTTAATTATTTTTATTAAGGAAAGTATCTCTTAACTAAAAGCATCTCTTCATTAAGAGGAAAACATTTCTGGTCAAATTTGAATTGACACCTTGCTTCTTAAGGTGTTTCTGCTGCTTCTTAAGATGTTTCTATTGTCACAAACATGACAGATTCAACATTAAACCGTTGAAAATTAGTTTTAAATGTTTTCAGACTAGTAAATCCCTGAATTTATGTGCATCTGGGAGGAGATAAGGGGTTAAATTCTGAACGTATTTATCAAGGCAATTAGTTCAATGATCCAACAAGCCCACCTTTTAGCTACAAAACATTTTGGTAAAGACATTATTTTGAGCTTCTTTATACTGAAGTTCAATAGACCCTCCTATATGCTTTATGTAAGCCCTTTGGCATTTGTTTAGCTTGAATAGTCATGAATAAAAGAGCTTAGAGTTGGCTTTAAAGTGCAGCTTCTGAATTAGGAAAAAGAGGATTCGGTTTGCCTTATGTACCCTGTTTCCTTGTCCTTCTCCTTGGGGCTAAACATTTGTATCTGAGCAAAACTACCTTGATGTCTTTGGGCTTTAAAGGGGAAGCTATTCAGTGCACAGCTCTCTGGCTATTTGTATGTGTTTATGATATATTACAAGTAAATATCTCTGTCTCTTGGGTAGATCTAAATACGTCCTTTGAGGGCTTACACTGTTGGTATTAGACGTCTCTCTTGGGAGAGTTATGTGTATGGATGTAAATGCATGTTTACTTATATTTTATTTGAGCCTATATTTATTTATCTAAGCATGTGCTTTGCTTTTAGGGTCTAGGCTTACCAGGTCTTTGTGAAAGGAAATTTTTTTCTCAACCCATTCAGTATTGTTCACAGCATTAACACATCAGTGAACAAATTGCCCTCTTGCATATGCTAATCCTGCACTTAAAAGAACTCATTGTAACACATTTTAATGCTTTAGCTGGAACTGAGATGGAGATGGGAATGGGAATCACAGGCATATCAAATTGTCATGTGACTGAAAAATGTCTGAAATGCTCTTTGGGTCAACAGTTTGTACTTAGCATAACTTAGCATGAATGAAAGCAGTCCATGTAGTTGGAGGAAAAGATTAGTCTTTGCTTTTGTCTTTTGTGTGCCTGTGTTGGCCTCAGTTTTGCAGATCAAGTCTGATTAAGCAACACTTTAGCCTTAATTTCACACTAGTAGTGAATGTTATGCTGGAAGGAAAAATATTTGATCCTTGTTTGCAATACATTTGTTGAAGGAATCCAATTGGAGTTTACTCCAGCTAACAATTGATTACGGCATAACGGTATTCAGCAAATACTTGTTATTTTAGGCATTAAAGGCAAGCTGGTATTTGACTGTCCATACCTGCAGGTGTACATACCAAAGCCTCATCTATTTATGATATTCTGAAAGTGCCTGGTCAGTCAGATTGTGTAGCAAATCTCTTTTATTATATGGAATCTGAATATTAAAAAAATAATAAAATCGTTGTTACTTGCTCATGAATAAACCACAAGCCTGCTTCTTCTCCTAAACAATAAATTCAGTTGAATTAATTAGTTTAATAGATGGTGGCTGACAAGTGAACTGAACTTTTGATAAGTTGAACAATGGAAAGCCAAGCTTCTTAGAATGTGTGAAGCTGTACATGTTTGCCTGGAGAACTTTGTTTTGAATTAAATTGAATTAAAGACTAAGTAGGTATCACATTTCTAAAGCATCTACCACATCAATTTGAGGTTTTAAGAATATATGAAGGCATCCTAAAAAGAATTTTTGATTGACCTTGTTTTTTGTCTTTACAGAGTAATTCTCTGTTGGTCTCCGACAGTCTACGAAGCACAGATAAACGCAGGAATGGCCCTGAATATGCCAATGACATCAAAAAGAGAAAGGTGGATGATAAGGATTCCAGCCACTATGTAAGCAAATCTGTGTCAAGGAAATGATTAATTTATTTGCACATGCTGTGCTTGTGTGAGGAGTAAAAGAGCTGTGAAGAGCAAGGCAACTTTCCTGTGGTTGAAGTAGTACATTAATATATGTGCCAGAGAGGCACAAGATTCAAACTGTGGGAAGAGCAGTACTCAGTAGTTTGGGATATTGTAAAGTAGTTGTCCTCAACAGGAGTAGCTGTTTGGGATTCAAGTGTGCTCTGGGGTGTTTTTCAGAGTTTAAGTGACATTCTTTCTGGACTGCTCTAGAAACTGCAGATTTGTTTGAAGCGGAGGATTTTGTTATTGAGAGGGATTTGGTAAATGTTAATGATAAGTAGCTATTACCATGCTGAGTTATAATTACCATTACAAATTGCATATGCTGTCAGGCTGTATCAACTTACTGAAGTTTACTTTTGGCTGATATGGCAATTTCAGCAGAAAGCAAATTGAAATATTGAAAGTTCAGAGTTTTGTGTTCTGCATTTTTGACTAGCTTGCTTGTTGCTTGGTTTCAGAGACACTTCAGTACAACAATGTATGTGAACATCAGAAGGTTCACATAGGCTTTCAACTTAGTCTAAATGCTCAGCCAAAACACAAGTCCCAGGAGACTTGGACTGGTGTGAGAGAGTACTGAAAAGCAAAATTTAAATCTAATAGAACATACTGTACTTTGACATAGCAATAAATGGCAAATTGTCTGGTTTATGTGATTCAGATCACTAATTAGTTCTTTGTTACTGAAACCCAGGAGAAAATCAGGTGCCATTTTATTTACTCAGTATTTATTAGGGTAATTTTAATTTCTCTCCACTTGGATAATATCTTTGAGCAGCTATTAGATATTTCAGTGCTGTTAATGGTTTTACAAGATGTATTTCCACCACTTTCTAATAATAATGTTTTGATTACAGAAGGGTTTGGCAAACTTCCCCATGTTACTCGCCTAACTTTAAGGGTTTGATACTCTATTGGCATTTTTCATTTTAAATATTTGGAGATTAGGCATTCTTAAGCTATGCTTGATATAAAAAGGAAGAAACAGCTTAACTAACTTGTTTTTCATGTGTTTCTACCATAAAGAAATGTAAAGCATGCTATTGCACAATAGAAGCAGTTTTTAATCCACATTTTAAGTATGTTTCTGCTCTCTGTTTGAAATGGATTTTACAGCTAAAGGCAGCATCAAATTAAAAAATGGAGTAAAGCAAAGATATTTGAAAGTTCCAGATTTATTCTAATCCTGAAGATGATTTTTTTTTTGAAGATCCATCAATTAAGCTGCTGATTTTTAGCTCATTTTAAATGAACCCATTGTAGGGACAAGGAAGTACTGCTTTTGTCAGAAGGGGCATAAATGAGTTGTAGGACTTACAGCTTTTGAAATAAGAATGAAAAGTGATTTTTTTCCCCCTTTTTAACTTTTGACTAGTTTTTATATTAGTACATATGTAGTTTCAGTGTGTGACTTTATTAGTGAGGAAGATCTTCTGATATTAGTAGATATTACAGGAGATGCCTTTGATAATCCAAGGAAATTTCTATTTATTAAGATGACAAAATCAGTGGGGCTTATTTAAACATTGCTTTGCAACTAATTTTGCCCTCCTCCAGAGGGGCATTCCTGGTAAACAGGTGTCCCTTCTCCCACCTGTTCTAGCACTCTGGTTGCTTCATACTTCTCAAGAGTTGGAAGATAACTGGAGCTAAAGCTTTCATGTCCTTTGTTTGCACCTGTTGATTGGACAGCTTCTTGAGTAGCAAATAGAGTGACCATTCTGTGTCCAGTGGTACTCTTGGATCCCAAATGTGTTTGTGGTATTTCTTGGAGCAAGATTGAGCTTGCTGGATTCAGGTTAACAGAAGGGAAGGGTTGAAACTACCTGTTGGTTAGGGGGCTTTTTTCAGTTGGATTTTGGGGGGGTTTTTTTGTTTGTTGTTTTTTTGTTTGGTTTTGGTGTTTTTTTTTGTTTTTTTGGTTTTTGTTTTTTTTTTTTTTTTTTTGTTTGTTTGTTTTTTGTTTTTGTTTGTTGGTTGGTTGGTTTTGTGGTTTTGTTTTTGGTTGGTTGGCTTAGGTTTTCTTTCTTGTTTGGTTAGTTTGGGGTGGCTTGGTTTTGTTTTATTTTTTTTAAAGCATTGTGGCCTGAAATGAAAGGAGGGATCTAGAGTTATGTGTGAAAGTTCAGACACTTTGAAAGCAAGAGATGGTGGACACTTGAGCAATCGTGTATGTCTGGTTTGTTTGCATAGAAGCTTTTAAACTAAAAGTACTTTTATTGGAAATGTCAAACTTGTTCCCACAAGTATTTAAAGTTTTGACGTTCACTTCATTTCTTTGATTTTGAGTCAAGACTCGCCTTCTGTGGAAATCACTAGACTTCTGTGTATCAGATGTGTCTGCTGGGGCATCCTGGCCTCTGTTGGAGAGAGGGACCAGGAGGCACTATAGTAACAGCAATCATTAGTAGACCAGCTCAGGTGAACATGTATCTAAGTGGGAACAGTCAAAATGCAGCTTGACAAGCTGCAGTAGAACATTTCTGTTTAGCAACATCCAAGTATTTTGCTTTTCTTGGGCAGAAATGTTGAAATGCCTTGGCATTTCTGAAGTTTTTTCTTCCCAAAACTTTTGGTTTCAAAACTTGCCTTTCTGAAAAAAAGGGGGGAAGTGGTACTTTCACTTTAAGGAAGATGATTCATCAAACATGCCAAAAAGCTCCATTTTCCTGAGATCTGTTTTTTGGTGTTTTTCCAGGTATGCACAAGCAGTACTTTCTCTAAATTAACACAAGAGTAGTGTATGAACAGAGTACCTTTCTCTTTTAGGAGCAGTGATAACATTCTTTATGATGGTAATAAGGAGGGGGTTTGAGCCATCTTGCACTGATGAGATCCCCATCTTTCAACTAGTTGAAACTAGTTTCAACCTTACGTGGGTTGTAGCAGAAATAAGGTGTTCTGTTTCTGTTTTAATTGTTCTCCCTATTGCTAATAACTTGATGAAAGGCTGTTTGTTTGTGGGGTTTTTTGTTTGTTTGTTTGTTTTTTGGGGGTTTTGTTTTGTTTTTGTTTAGAAAAAAACAAAAAATGTCTGAGTCGATGCGTAGTCTTTCTGTCTGGGCTCTTATTGTACTAATTGAAATGAACACTATATTTATTTATTTTTAATAGGACAGTGATGGGGACAAGAGTGACGATAACTTGGTTGTAGATGTATCCAATGAGGTAACTTTTTTCATTTTTGTTTGCCCAAAAGTGAAAGGAAAAGTACATGTAGTTGTTAGAAGAAAAATAATCCTCTATGTGGATATGTTAAAATATTCACAGCTTCTCCTTTTTATTAGTCTGTGTCTTCCTCTGAGCTTTATCTGGTTGCCTTCTCAGTTTTTCCTTCTGCTCCTTTGTCCAGGTCTCTTCCCTCCACAGTTAACATTCTGACACTTCACAGCTGCTCTGTAGTACAGAGAGTTGTGGTGAAGTGCATGTGAAGGCTGAGCTTTCCAAACTACTGTCTTCGAATGAAAAACGAAGACATTATCTAATGCTGTATTTCATAGTAGGATTGTTATTTAAAAAACTACCTTAAAAATTGCTTGTATTTTAATCTCCAACGTTAAAAATTTTTTCCAAAAATGTTTTTTTTTAGAATGAAGTTAGTTTACAAGATTTTCCATAGATTGTAGACACGTTTTTTCTCCAGGGCTGAGATTTGGTAATGGCATCAAGGTAAAGGCATGGGTGCTCCCTTTTCTTCATCTTTTATTTCATATAACACACAGAAAGGAAGCCTAAATATGGTAGAGAGGTTCCTTCTTGTCTGTGAAAAGCACAGGGAGAGAAGCTGGTAGAGAAGTGTGATCAGTTGCTCCAGGTGCCCAAATGATGTCAGCCAAGTAGAAAAATGGGTGTCCAACTAGTGATTTTAGTAATCCTTTCAGAAGGTCGGCTCACAATGAAACTGCTTAATAATCAGTCAGTAGACTTATTGCCCTTTTGTGAGGTGTGATTTCTCCCTGGTACTATTCTTATGAACCAAAGGAGCGTGGAGAACCTGCAGAGCTCTGATAGCATTGTAACTCATGGGGCTGGCTATTTCAAGTTAAAGTAAATGCAGAGAGTGTCTCTGGAACAGAGAAAAATAATCACCTGAGAGGTGATTTCAGTTTTCCTGTAGATGTAAGTGGCAAGGCAATTACAGATCATGTTTAGCAAAAATGTGACAGCTATTAATTATGGCATATAAAGATCCCTCTATGGGCCATTCCACTGAAGAGTTACACTCAATGATCCTTGTGGGTCTCTTCCAACTCAAAATACTCTATGAAGGCATGCATCTATCTCTTCTTCTGAAGGTAGAGATGAGCAAGGTCTTTATCACCTAAAAGAGGTTATTGAAATGTTTATTGCAATAAGCAGAGAATGGAGAACATGATAAAAACAGTGTCAAGTTACTGCAGTTTCTTGTTGGTTTTCTTGCTCTTACCACGATTTCTGCACTTGCTTCCGTTTATACTTAGGTATGCTTTGCAAGCTCTATGCTTGAAAAGAATTTATGATTACGTGTAGTGTAAAAGAAAAGCAGATTGCTTATTATATGACTTTACCTACTTCTCTAGGGTGATGAAGGGATTTGAGCTTTTTTTCTATACAGATAACAAAACGTCTTGTCATTTGCGCTTACTGCTTAAATTCTCCTAGCTTGTTTTTTGTTTTTTTGGGGTTTTTTTCCTTTTTTTTTTCCCCATAGACTCCTTAGTGGTGTTTGTGTACCAGTTTATGACAGGATTCTACACTGTTCTTCCTTCCCATTGTTTTAGGATCCTTCTTCCCCAAGGGCAAGTCCCACTCATTCACCACGTGAAAACGGTATTGATAAAACCCGCCTACTGAAAAAGGATGCCTCCAGCAGTCCAGCATCTACAGCATCTTCAGGAAGTTCCACTTCCCTCAAGTCCAAAGAAATGGGTCTGGTAGGTAGCAGTCTGTGGTCTAGATACACTTCTTTCTTGTAAAATCTAACTCTACACTCTTCTGCAACTACTTGTGGCACAAATTACCTGGCATTAAACATTTGAGGCTGAAATTGATCACTGTCTTTCCAGATCTTTAAAGTATTATTGAGCTTTCCTCCCTAGCAGTATTTTCTGCCTTGTTTTGATTTCTTGTATTTCCTACATTTCTGTCAAACAAGTTGCAAATTTATTACAAGGAACAAGAGGTGCTAAAGCATTGGTTTGGGGTTTTTTGGGAGGAATAACTTAGGGTTATTCCTAAGTTGGCCTGTGTATAGTCACTAAGAAGTTGTTCAGGCTTTTGTTAAACTCTTCTAAATAAGATGTTATTCCTTGGAGATTTTTTCATGTAGTATCACTAACAATTCAATCTGATTCTCTGTAACTTTTGTGTCATGTCTTTTTGATACTATCAACTACGGTGGTATTTTGTTTTTGTAGTTAAATTTTCTGTGTCCAATAATAATTGAGATATTAATGATTTCAAACTAAAATAGTTTGGTAATGCGTACTCTATTCTCCTGCAGAATAAAATGAGCTCAGGCATTCCTTTTTTTGTGTCAGTAGAAGAGGAAAAAAAAAACTTTCTACATTTCTTATTTTAATTTTGGCAGCAATCAAAAAGGTCAACATTTCTCTCTCACAAGTTAATGTTGTCAGCATTGTGTAGATTTATGAAAATTGGCTGACGGACTAGGTAGTAGGTGCCCAGCATCCCAGCTGCTGTTGTGATAAATTGTATAATATGTCCTGGATTAAAAATAATACTCATTTAATTTGTTTAATGATACCAGCATGAAAAAGCCAGCACGCCTGTTCTCAAATCCAGCACACCAACTCCTCGAGGTGATGTGCCAACCCCAGGCACTAGTGCAACTCCAGGACTCCGTCCAGGCCTTGGCAAACCTCCAACAATGGACCCTCTGGTTAACCAAGCTGGTAAATGCATTACCTCATGTATTTTTATAGTTCCAAAACTAATCTTTTTTTACACATGTGGCTGTTAACTAAATATATTGCTTTGTTCTTGATATCAAGAGAGGACTTGATGAGAAGCAGATGTTTGGATTATCAGGAGTTTGAATATCTTTCTGTCTCTTAGTCTTCTTTGTTTACTTTTGTCTTTATCTTTTTTTGCAAATAATCCAGAGACTGAATGCAATATAGAAAGATGTCTCAGAAGTTTCTGGTACTTATTCTGCGTGCAATCTCTTCTACAGGCTTTGTCTGAATCTACTAATATTTGCTGCAGTGCACAGCTTGACAAATGCTGGGGGAAGTTTACTTTTGCTATTCAGGCTGGTACACACAGTTGCTTCAGACATGAGCTGTGTAAACCATGTCTGTCAGCTTTACTGCTTAATTTGGCAAAGAAGAGATTAATGTAAACAGGGGAATATTACAGAAATGGAAATAGGTAATGCCAGAAGAGATTGTTAGAAGTAATCATCAAGTTCAGACTCCAGTAGATCTTATTTACACTGAAAAGAGCTACTGGTACCGATAGATTATGGCGATGTTTCTTGACAGTGAGAGAGAGGGGAAAGTGATGTGTTTTAGGGGAGAAAAGAAAGAGCTTCTTTCCTGTGTGCAGGAATACATAAATAAACCCACCTAATTTCATTATTCTGTAGCTGCAGGTTTGCGGACACCGTTGGCAGTACCAGGACCATATCCTGCCCCGTTTGGAATGGTACCTCATGCTGGCATGAATGGAGAGTTAACCAGTCCAGGGGCAGCCTATGCTAGTCTGCACAATATGTCACCCCAGATGAGTGCTGCTGCTGCTGCAGCTGCCGTGGTTGCCTATGGAAGATCTCCTATGGTAGGCCATACGCTGTATGCAGTCTCAGTCCTGTGAGCTGTGGTTCACTGAGAGGAGCTACATGCTTCATTTAGCACTGCAGAATTCCCAACTCATAACAGTGCCAGAGGCTTGACAGCTTCACTGCATGCTTCACTGCATGCTTCACTTTGCTGTGTGGCTGAAGAAACAAATTTGCACCTTGAAAACAAAGAATCTCTGTGTATTCATGTATGTTTTCTTTTTGTCCTTCAACTTCAAGGCTTTAACTGATGAATAAATGCCAAAAAATTATTTTGTGCTGCTGTACATGAAAAAATAGTTTGGGTAGACACAAAGTCTTTCACTGTAGCTATGGACATTTGCTTTTTTGTTGCTGAACCACATTTGTGTTCCATATAAACATAACAAATTAATCTTGAAGCCTGTAAAAGTCTTTTTATCTGGGTCTCTGTCCCAGTATTTTGCTGTTTTTTTGGTGGAAATCAATCTGAGAAGTTGGTCAGTACCTATTTTGGATCAGGTGTGTTAAGAATAGTTGCTGTTGTGGGTGTACTAAGTTAATGTAACCCTGCTAGTTATAGTGGCTTGTCACACAAATAACCTAGGGGCCTGATTCTGCAAACATGAGCTGATGGCAGCTGTCTGCATAGACAAGCTTACCTGCTTGCAGAATTGGATTTATGCTTGTCAACTTCTCATTGTTTTTTGTCTGACTGCTTTTTTCAAACTGGTAAACAGGGCTTTTATGTGTAAGTGTGCAAATTTTAAACAGTCTACACTCTCCTTTTAATGCAATAGCAATGCTTATTCTAGTATAATGTTCAGAAGAAGAACTAAGTCTTTTTGGTCCAGAATTTCTCCTTGAATTATTTGATAAACCTAGTTACTGAAGATGTAAAAATTCAGTGGAATTGCAGCATGTAAAGAGAATTTCACTTTTTTAAGCTGTGGCCAAGCTTGTTTGCACCCTACAATGTGTCTGTGTGAGCTCTCAGCTGCTGTGCCCACACAGAACACTGTGGGCCCAGAGCTGCTTTCCAGCACCACACTGTGCCAGCTCTCTCTCGAGTACAGAGCACTGGCATGGCTTGGTGCTGACAGGGATTCTAATTCCAGGGCTAACACAGGACTCTCCCTGCTAACCAGGATTGCTGAGTTATGCTTAGTGGTGTGAATGCATGATAATTTATTTTCTGCTTTCATATGAGTGCTTCTATCAGAAGTATGCTTAGGGAAGAGGTCTGGGTTTTGCCCCGCCATGGAGGGCCATGCAGTTAGCTGATACTGGGGGTAAAAACCACCTTTTGGTTAAATGCATGATATCTTGGGAGTGGAGAAAAGAGACTCGGTGAGAAATGGATGAGAAATTCCAAGTGTGAGATTAATTCTCTTTTTGTTGTCAGGTTGGATTTGATCCTCCTCCTCACATGAGAGTACCTGGAATCCCTCCAAACCTAGCAGGGATTCCTGGGGGAAAACCGTAAGTAACTTTTAACATTTTGATAACAATTGCAATATTTAGAGGGGATGAAGTTATATTTGTCAGTGAACAGGGGGATAGTGTTTGGTTTTAAGACTTCTCCAAGTAGACCCTACAGCATGAAAGTTCTCAAATGGTAGTTGTGTATCCCAAAATGAGTATGTATATACCTATTTCCAAGGAAAAGTTGTTGAAGGTTTTACTTTAAGGTTTTTTTAATTTCATTTTTTTCTGGGGGAAGTTAAGGGGACTACAAACTAATTGGTGAATAGTGGTAAAATGTGTTAAATAAAATATTGTTAAAATACATTGAAACTAAAATTTACACTACACTGAGGATAAAAGTGTAGTGCAAACTTTCAGACTCCTTGTCTGGCACTTGCTTTATCAGGCATGGAAGTCTGCAGCTGATGACAGTGCAGTTACTGGAGCAGTTACTTTAGCAACAGATTACACACACCTTGCATAATGGAGTAAGCTATTTAGAACTTCTGTGTGAGTGCAGCTGGAGAGCAAAAGGAGGATGATGCAGTTGTGGAGCAGGTAGTGCATAGACATAGGAGAGTTTCCACAATAAGTTTTTTTTTTATTTATTTATTTAAAAGTTTTGGTTATTGGTGAAGCAGTTATTAAATAAAATACTTCTTTGATGCTGTGACTTATTGATGTGTCAATAAAATAAATTCAGGAGCCTACATGAAATATTTCAGTAATTTGGCTTTGGTAGACCATTGATCCTGAACTTAACCAGTGCAGTAGACTTGTGAGCATGTGTGGCCTCTGAAAATAGGCAGTTTAATGTTTGGGGTATTTTTGGACAACTAGTCTATGCTGTTACTAACAGAGCAAATTTAACTAAGCTGTTAAATTTCTATGGAGAGAATGGGGCAGAGAGAACTCTTAACAGTTTTTTCAACACCCTGTTAGTACCTGTTCGATATTCACACTTGGCAGTCAGTCTTGACTTCTCTTTCAACAGGAACTTGCAATTAGAGTTTTTCTCTACCTAGGTACTTAAATAATTGTGAAACTTACTTAACATGTTGCATTTTCTGTGCAGGATGTTCATGTGACATAATGTCTATTTACCAATCTGAATTTAATTTTTCCTTTTGCAGTTTCAGGAAACATTTAGAAACTATTACTTTTAGGAGTTAAGTTGTCAGATAGGCTGTGGTGAAAGTTATATATTCAGTTATTATATCGGTTTGCTTTGATTTTGGATGCCTGTTAGTAACTAATAGAGTCAGTTTTCCAAAAATTCTTGAAAGGATACCAGATTATAGGCAAGAAAGTGTATATTTTCTTCTAATCTTTTCCTATAACAATAGGAAAGCAGCAGACTTAGGTTGGAAAGCCATCCTGAATGTGTTTTTGTGGTTATCCACCATGCTCCTGGGAACAGGCTTAGTTATCTGTTGACAGTGTGAGAAACCTGTTAAATCTTGGTTGTACTTAAAGTTGTTAGTGTGTTGACAAGATTAGTGAAGTGAGGGCTCAATGAGTTGGTGTTGTGTATCAAATGTGGTGTTATTTAAATTTAGTGCAGTAAGGATTTGTACTCAAAACTCAGACACATTCTTGCTTTCATAGAATTTGGCATACTTAAATAAAATGCTTTTGAAAATTGCATAATTGAATGTCTCTAAGCTTTTACTTCTGAACAACTGTATTCATAAGCTTTCAATAACATTTCATTATTAATGTCCTGCAATAGTTTATATTGCAATATATATATATTAATTTAGTGAAACTTATTTTTATTCAATCAGAAATTTTCTGTGGCTGAGTTCTATTTATTACACTGTTCAAGACAAAAGGACAGAATATGTATACTGCCCTACTTTGTATCCTGGTAATTTAGCTAAATTACTTGGGGGGGGTGGGGCAGGGGCGGGGAAGCTGTGTGGGGATTGCATTGGGGTTTTTTATGTTTTACCACTTAATTCACACTGCTTTGGATACTGATTACTTTCATGCATAGTCCTTAGTCTCCCCTTTCATTTAATGTGTTCTGCAATGTTTGGGGGGTTTTGTGGTCATGTTAATTGTACTTTTCTTCTAAAATTACTTCTTTGCTTATCTTAGTGAAGCAAGCCTAAAATGAACTCATGGAATTATCTTTCCATTGACAGCTATAAAACAATTTCATGTTTTGGTCTTGATTTAGTCTTGATGCTACTACCTGCAGCATTTCTGAGTATGTCATCTACTTCAGGTTTTTCTCCTGTATTTTCTGTACAGAGCAGAAATAATCATGCAGACTGGTGGAGTAAGCCTTGTTTATTTTCAAAGTCAGCCTTTTTCATGAGTGCAGACACATTGAATTTGTTTTATTATATGTGAAGTTTTGGTGAATCTTGTTTGAAGTGGTACAGAGAATTTTTGAATTTAACTATTGAATCCCCACTCATGCTTTAGGCTTTTATCAACGATTATGCTTACACTGCTTTTTTCCCCCAAGAGAGAATTATGTTCCCTTCTTTCCAAAGGACACTTCTGGTGGCACCCAAGTGATTTTAGCCCTTGTATATTCTGAGATCTGTTAATGACCTGCTTGTTAGAAAAATGTGTAGCTTGTTAAAAACCCACTTGGGCATGAACATGTGGTGTCTGAGTCCTGAACTTTGGTTTTGATGCATTTAAATGTGCCCTGGTCTGTAAATTTTTCATGTGTTGCTGTAATTTTTTTTTTTTATTTGCATAGTTTTTCTAACAAGTACTTGGCTTTTAGTATTCTATAGCTGCTAAATTAACATTCTTATGGATTTCTGGTTTATGTGAACAATACCTTCCAATAGTTGGATTGTGGACTAAATAGAGTTTCAAGATTAGTGGTAAATTTATGTCCACAGTACTGCTTCTCTGGTGTCTAAAATTTTGAATTAATGGTAGTATTGAGGATAAATATATTTCTCAACATGTTTTCCTGGATAGTGAAAAGAGCTGAAAAGATGTGTTTTTCATTTTAGTTGGAAGGAGAAACTTGACATGGTAAATGTTAAATTTTTCTCCTACTTATAAGCTGACTTTCATTGTGATTTTGGATAAGTTGCTATACTCTTGGAATTGCTTGATTTCAGTTCTGTTCTTCAGATCTTCATACTTTTACAGTGAATGTACAATGAGAAATATTGTAAAAGAATGCTCATTTTACTTTATTATAGGAGATTAAGTGCTGTGTGCATCCCTGCCTTTAACTCTAAATAGACTTATTTGGTGACATGTATGAAGATGAAAATTCAGTCATTTCTGTACAAATATCTATTTCTTGGCATTTTTTTCTGTTTGATGAAACAACACACTCAGATATTCATTGTTTCTTTTGAAAACTACAATTAAAAATGAGCTGCAGTGCGAAGTAAAGCTGAAAGCAAAATGCAGTCATGAATGGAAGGAACTTTTTGCTTTTGTGTTTTCCTGTTTGGATTGTGAAGTCTGCTTGATTTGAAGGGATAAAGTGGAAGGTTTTGAGGGATTTTTTTTTTTTAAGGCATGGTACTTTAGTAGGCAGGAATTTTGTGCATTAGAGTAGCTGGCAGGTAGTTGAGATTAGTTAATTTGCTAATTTTAGTTAATTTATTGGGTGTTGAATTAATTATCCTGAACTCTTCTCAGCATGTCAGATGATACTTATTTGCTGTATACTTTTTTGGAAATTGGAGAGTTAAGCTGAGAAACTGTTTTTTGTTAGTATCACCTAACTGTGTGGCTGTGCATAGGACCTGTGCAAGTGCTCAGTACTTACTGCTTTGACACACATCAGAGGTCTCTGGATGCAGACTGTCTCCATTATTCTGCAATAATGTAAGTGACAGTATACTATTTCTCAGAACTCTGCCAAGTAAAAGACACAGAAGTTTGTCTTTTATTGTATTTGTCATAATATTCAGTTAATTAAAAGTGTATCTTTACTTGACATATATTTAGCTTATTTTATATTAAATTTTTATTGCATTTTATAAGATAATTTTCTTTATTTGTTGTTAGCCCAACACAAGAAAGGACTCTCAGGGAGTCCAACACAAGGATGGACTGATATTTGGGAAGAAGAAATAAAGAGATCAAGAGGGGATAATCATGTAATCCACATTAGGATAGCCATCTTTTGTACAGACAGAATGCTCTGAGTGAGACAGAAAACTGTGCTAATCATGAGACTAAACAGCAGTTTCTGGCATATATAGTCAGTTCTGAAAAAAATGGGTGGTCAAGTGGTGCCTGTTCAGAAATCCTGAGCTTTAGGAAAATCAATAATTTGCCGGATTTTGCTAGCTATTGACTCTTTTGAGGTTAGATAATGAAAATTCTTGTCATTTTTTGAGGATTGAGGCCTGTGAATATGTCTATTAAAAATTGAGTCTTCTGTAGGTGTAGAACTGTATGTACAGTCCTTCCAGTAGAAAGCAGAATCTCTGTCACGGTGACCTGATGAAGAGGAGGCCAAGGGCTGCAGTGACTGAGCTGCAAATAGTCATTTGCACTGCTGTCTCCAGTCCCGCATTCTTCTGGACACAGACACTTTCCTTGTCCAGGGAGTGTCAGGAGTATCAGTCTGGCAAAATAATACAAGCCTTTTCAAGTTTAAAAGGTATTGTGTAACAAAAGTTATACCATAATACTTAGCAGATACAAGTCACTAGACTACCATACCATAAGTATGCTGGCAATGGTGATAGCATTACATGCCATATATCTTCAAGCAAACAGGAACATTTACCTTCTTAAGTGCTTGTCTTGGCAGAGGAATTTGGCAAAATGTAGCCATTTCTTTCTACAGTGGATTGCAGATAACTTGCACTGTAGAAAAAGCAGTCCTGCTTGTAAGAAGCTATCACTGGTCTGTTTGATAGCCATCAAACTCAGTCATCCTGCATCCTGATCAACCAGTCTTAGAAGCAAATGCTAAAAAAGTCTCTGCTTCTATGATGAGTATAGCCCCACTTGAAACATTGACATACTGGTAAAATTCTACATGACTAAAAATACCCTGCGTAAGCCTCTATATTTTAAAGCATAAGAGTCATTAAAATTCTACAGTAAACAGGAAGTGCTTGAAAAATGTTTCTATTGTCTTCCTCACACCCCATCTCAGCAAGAATGAGGAACTCTGTGTGTGCACCTAAGCATTTCAAAACAGTAATTATATAGGTATTTTGAATGGAACAGAACATTTAAGCTGTAACCTTCAAATAATAAAAAAAAAAAGTAATGGACAAGTAGATTATTCATCTTGGACATGCTGGAAAAAATTGCCTAATATGTGCTTAATTGTTTTGCTTCAGTCCATGATAAAAGCAAGGGTGGGCTGAAACTTCAAAGTTGTACAGTTCTGTGTACTCTTACTGCTAACAAATGCTCTGCAATTGACTTTGATCTAGAGTCCAGGATGGGTCCAAGCTTTTTAGTGTTTTAAATGCTATGATTCTTTTGTTGGATTCTGTAGGTGAACCTGAGCAGATCAGCCTCAAGCCGTCTTGTTGCCACTCCTGTTCTGCTTCCTCTCCCATCGTGTATCTGATGTGTTTAGTGAATAACTACTTTGGGATCATCTTGTCTCTATTCTTCTTCACAGAGAGGAATGGTTTTCTAGTTAAGCCTTTATCATTACTGTAATTCTTCATACAAAAAGCCAGCAAGAGTCCCAAGGAACAAAATACATTTGATATACTGTGTGCCTTGTGTACATATAAGGCAGTGAACTTTGCACTTCCTTTTTGATCTTACATTTTCCATTCCTGACATTTCTGTGACAAAAAAAGATGCCATCTTTTGCACTAGCTCATCCTCTGTGTCTGTGTACTCTCTGAGCAAGCTTCCTGCTTATACATCCAACCATGAAACATGAATGAGACAGGAATTGCATACATATGCACTTATAATTTCTCCTCTGTTTAAGAGCAGTTACTGTTAACCAGTTTTTATCCTTCACTTAAGAAAAATCTGTGATATTGCATGGGATGACTGTTTTCAGCTTTTTTGTATGAAAGAGCTGTAGAGTTCTTTCATCTCTTCTCATGCTTTTTCGGGGGAATATCATATGCCCAGGAGCAGAGCAGATTCAGTTGCTTTGTGGTGTCTGTTCCAGAACCAGGCATCTTCCTTGTTCCTTCATTTCAAAGTGCATGACATTTGGGAAGAAGTAATAAAATACCTTGAAAATACTAGCTTATTATTCAGAACAGAAGATTTAATAGAAATATCTATTTTGGGGTTCTTGGAAGATGGATGATACTAATAGCTGAGCTACAGTGATTGAAGATTTCTGAGAAAGAAAGTAGATTTGGAAAAGGAAGATCTGAACAAAAGAATATATTAGAAAAGAAATGTTTCAGTAGGAAGATGGCAGCTCATTAGTGAGAAAAAAATACTCTCATTTTTATTCACTTTGGCCTCTTGAAGAATGCTGTTGATGTAATAACAGCACCATAAGCATGAGCTATGGGTACACATAAAATGGAAGTAACAGAAAAAGGAGCTCACTAGTATAGCAAAATCAGCCTTTTACAGTAGTATTTTCATTATTAGTTAAAATAAAAAAGAACCCCCTCCTGCACCTGATACCATTATTTGTTGGTGCTTGTGCCCTTGTCCTTGAGCAGAGCTGACTTTAAACTTTTCAGTGACCATGAAAAAATAATTTCATGTACTTTCCATGAGGAGTGTTTTTATTCAGTATTAGAATGTCACTTCCTCAACCATAAACTTGAAATCACGTAATGAATGCAGATAAAAGGTATTTCTGAAGTGCCAAAAGTACCTGGAAAACTGATCCTTTCAGGTTTTTCAATGTACTTATTTAAGAAAACAGAATTATGAGAAGATACCAGCTTTCTGATGAAATCTGTGTACAACCACTCTATGTGTTTCTACTTTCTGTTTAAAGCTCTACTTACCAGCTAGAAAGAGGGGTATATGAGCACAGCTAATGGTGATGTTAAAGATGAGATGCAGGAATCAAGCAAAACTTTGGCTTGTGGTACTGCAAGGCAAAAGGCACAAGCCTAATGGAAGGATGTGAGTGGTGTCTGGTGAGAGACTGCTGCTGTAGGACTTGTGGTGATGAGACTTGGATCTGCTTGCTAGAAACCAGTGCCTGAAAGGTCTTTTGATTATTTATGTGGCTGAGTGATAGCAGCCATAACCTTGGTTTGTAGAGTTAAGGTGGAATTTAACCTGCTTCCCCATTACACAAATACTTCAGCTGAGGCAAACTGAAAATTTCTATTGTGAATCCATTTTCCTTCTGAAGTTTCATCTGGCTGTATTACTTGGCACCATAGCTCTGATTTTTGTGAGATGATTGGCAAAGAACTAAAATTAAAAATACTGTGTTTTTCTTGCATTGTAGTTCTGTAATGGCTGATATTTTTAATTGTTTTGTCTTCTCTCTTTCCCTTCCCCAAAAGAGCCTACTCCTTTCACGTTACTGCAGATGGTCAGATGCAGCCAGTTCCTTTCCCTCCTGATGCCCTCATCGGTCCAGGAATCCCTCGCCATGCCCGTCAGATCAACACCCTGAACCACGGGGAAGTTGTGTGTGCAGTTACCATCAGCAACCCCACCAGACACGTGTACACGGGTGGGAAGGGGTGTGTCAAGGTTTGGGACATCAGTCAGCCTGGCAACAAGAGCCCTGTCTCTCAGCTGGACTGCCTGGTAGGTGTACAGGAATTTATGCACAAGGGTAGCTTCTCCTTAGAGACTCAATAAATAAATAAATAAAGTGGCTGTCCTTGTTTGGATTTTGTTCATATTAGGAGGAAATAGCAGGCAGATCTGTTTCCTGGTGTCCTTTTCTTTTTTTCATACATAACAGTGTTACAGAGAATAGTGCTGGTTTGTTTAGTGATAATTATCACTAAGGGTCAAATAACAGATTAGATCAGATTTCTGAATAGAAGGTGTATGTCATGTTCTGAATAAAACTGGAATTTTTTTTCCCCCTTTCTAGTTATACTGATGATTTTTGTGCATGAATTTAAAAGGAATGCAGCTTGTCTTCTGCAGGGCTGCAGAGAGCCTTCCAAAGTCTTTCACTCACACAAGGAGCGAAAGCCTCATTTTTGTGAGATTATAGCAGCCACATACTGAAATAATGTGACATGGTACCAAAGGTTACTTTAAGTTTTGCTGTGATTTTTGTTCATGATCCACTAGTTTCACAGGTTGGCCAGTTATTTTCATATGTGCGGGGTACAAAAGAGACTGGGTGCAATAGTACAGGTAGCTAAAAAGCTAATTCAAAAAAGGTAATGACTCAAAAAGAAATGCTTCTCACTAGAAGCAGCACAGAGGTTTGTGCAGTGTTAACTGGGAAGACCTAATGTTGTCAAGCACAGCAATATATGTATTGTAAATGAAAATTCTAGCTTCAGTGTTGAGCCAATTAAATGTGATGGGGGGTTTGCATTTTTTATCCTTTATCCTTTATCCTTTCTTTACTGCTATCATTTTGTAGTTGTCTAGTAGTAATAGTGAAGTTGAATAGATATTCTGTTCTGTGGCAGGT
This sequence comes from Phylloscopus collybita, assembly GCA_027886175.1. NCBI lineage: Eukaryota > Metazoa > Chordata > Aves > Passeriformes > Phylloscopidae > Phylloscopus > Phylloscopus collybita. The sequence continues at coordinate 6,210,806 of JAJNNQ010000029.1, forward strand.
ATTGGTCTGCATGCAGAGCCTTCTTTTTAGTTATGGAGCAGTAATAACTAACTAAGTCAACATTTTCACTGCCCTACTTACTGCTGCTTTGTTGCAAATTAAAAAAAAATCATAGCATGAATGCTGTTAACTAATTCTTGCAAGGTTTTTTTTGTGTCTTGAGTGAAATCTTAATCATCAGTTTCGTAAAAAACTGTTGCCAGTCAAGCAAGGTTGTAATAAGGAAAGGTAGAAATATCTTCCGTCACTAACTCCCCCTCAGTACCTCTCAAATCAACAATACTATCACAAATGAGAGATACAATGAGAATCACATTGAACAACAAAGGACCAACATAATTACAGGACCAATACAGGAATCCTTAATCTTTCAACTTTAATACTGTGAATGCAAAATAGTATTTGAAAAAAAAAAATTCAAAAATTGAAGGGCATGAAACTAGAATGACATTTTCATATAGGGCTGTTAAATGCCAAATGAAAGGTCATTGCTTTAATATTTCTATTGTTGATGACCTTCACTGATGGAGTGCATTTGCAGAAAAGCAAGCTTACTTTGGCTCTGTTTTTGTGTAACGAGGTAGAAAAATCTGTCATTCGTCACGTTTGAAACAGAGTAGACTGTGGCAACAGGAGTCCGCAGTTTTAATTTCCACAGCTGCAGTTTCTAATTACTGATGAGAAGTAGGTGTTTCCAACCTTTTAGGATCTGCTGGTTCATCTTCAGTACTTTGGTAATGGAAAAAGTATCAAACTGTTCTAAACTTTGATGCAGTTGGAATTATATTAGTGGTCATTACTGGCAGGCATGTAACTGTGTTGATTTGTGTTGTACAGAACAGAGACAACTACATCCGCTCCTGTAAATTGCTGCCCGATGGATGCACCCTCATAGTTGGCGGGGAAGCCAGCACATTATCCATATGGGACCTAGCAGCTCCCACTCCTCGTATAAAAGCAGAGCTGACATCCTCAGCACCTGCCTGCTATGCTCTGGCTATCAGCCCTGATTCCAAGGTGTGCTTTTCCTGCTGCAGTGATGGGAACATTGCAGTGTGGGATCTGCACAATCAGACATTGGTCAGGTGAGTCGTTTACAGAAAATTTTAATAGAAATTACTCTTTGGACAGCTGCATAAATATTTATCTCCCTGAATAGGGTTTATAACAGCAAAGTAAATAGCGTCTCTTACTCAAAGGAGTGGTTTACACCCAAGTTAGGCAGAAACTAGTTTTGGTAGCTTCAGCCTAGTCTTGGAAGATGTGCTTTCAGGGTTGGTCCATAACCTACTGTAGTCAATGTAAAAGCTCCTGTGGTTCTGTTATTTGGGATTGGTCTGCAGGTTTCTACAAGCAACATTCTTGCTGGTTACTGATATGGTCTGAACATGCCTTTTAAGGAACACTTTAAAGTTTGCTCTTTTCCTTTGTCTCAATATTTTTTAAGTAAAAAAGAGTATTTTCAATTCTTATTTAGTGGTGGTGAGTTGTAAAATTAATCTTACAAAAGTGTTTGAAAGCATGGATCCTCTCAGTTCTTTGGGAAAGCACAGAGGCTTACTATAAGATAAATTTAGTTATGCTTACCAAAGTAGTAGTGGCTTACAATATTTTGAGAAGAGAGAGTCTAATTTGTGTCTAAGCCGTGATACCTTAAAAATTCTGAACACAAAAACTAAAGAATATGCTTAGTTTGCTGTGTATCAGTTAAACTTCTTGTATATCCATAATTAGCTGAAAATTATATGCAGAGGGTTGTGTTAAGGTGCATGCAAATTTTACTTTCTGTTGAACCTTTAGGTCAATAAATACAATTTTAGTTATATAAAGTTTTCTCTTTGTCGTCTGCATGCTTAGTCCCTGGAAAGGTGCACTCAGCAACATCTATACACATCTGTGAATGTTTTGCTGTTTAAATGTTTGCTGTATGTGTTCCCACCACTTGCACACTGATCTTGCTGATTGATAACACATGGAATTTTGAGACCCAGCTACTAAACAAAACGTGTGACCTTTCTGTGGCAGCTCTTGGTGATTCATACTCCTCGTTCCCAAGCTAGTTGTCTTTTCCCCACCCGCCCTCCACTGTTCACACTGAGGCATAGGACTTTACTAAAGCTAATTGCTGATGAAAAATGCAGGTGCCTCAGAATGCTTTTGCCAAAGGATTAAGAAAAATTTGAGATGACCTTCTGGTGGCTAAAAGCTGAGAGCTGCTAATGAGGAGGTTGTAAAACAAACTGCAGCGTTTAGATTTTTCTAATCTCCTGCCACAGAGAATGCAACTTTGTGACTCAGCAATGCTTATGTTTAACTATCTGGATCTCTATCTGGATCCCTTTCTATTAGTATATCTGCTTGTTATTTATCTTCTTGACTTGCAGCCAAAGAAGAATACAGAAGCTGTTTTCTGAAATTGGAGATTTTATTCTCTGACCACTTTGACTTAATCTGAGTTATCCTTAGTGGTTTTAACTGTAGTTACTGTGCTTTAATATTCTCACAAGTGGGTTTGAGTTTTTTGGGATTTTTGTTGATTTGTTTACTTTTTTCAAAACCTGATAGGAAACATTTGACTTTATTCAGCTAGCCATGATGCAGTTCATTCCTCTAGCACCTGGAAAATGTTTTTGTAATACTGGTATTTAATGCTCAGTGAGAGGGAGGGGCTGATTTTTGCTCATCGTCAGACACAGAACAGATGACACATGTACAGAGTCCAAAACTAACACCACAACAGTGTTTACCTTGAGCTCTGGCAGGAAATCATTATTCAATCTGGTTTGTTTTATCAGGCAATTCCAGGGCCACACAGATGGAGCCAGCTGTATTGACATTTCTAATGATGGCACCAAGCTCTGGACAGGAGGTTTGGATAACACTGTCAGATCCTGGGACTTGCGAGAAGGAAGACAGCTACAACAGCATGACTTCACATCACAGGTAACTGGATTTTCCTACAGCTTGTGGCAATGTGTGAGTTGGGAAGGAAACCCTTAGGATCAAAGGTAAGACTGAGCCCAGTAGAACTGGCAGATTGTTTCCTCTCTTCCTTTTGGCTCCTCACAACAGAGTATTTTGAAGATTTCTTATGGGCTTAGATTACAGAAGAAAATGACAGCCTGACACTACACTTCTCCTATTTTTATAAGTTAATATGTAAAAACAGGGTTATTTAATTACTCGAATTTTGAACTGCAGTTTTGCTGTTGAACTATGTGAATTTGCCCTTATCTCTCTCTGTCTCCCTCTCCCAAACAATTTTAACAGCAGAAAAAAATTATCTATAGGAAAAAAATATTAAAAGGTGTAAATGTGGTTTAATTTTCAGATATTTTCCCTTGGTTATTGTCCAACTGGTGAATGGCTAGCTGTGGGAATGGAGAGCAGCAATGTTGAAGTGCTACATGTAAATAAACCAGACAAGTATCAACTGCACCTCCATGAGAGTTGTGTTTTGTCACTCAAGTTTGCTTACTGTGGTAAGTTACCCTGAACATAGAACTGGAGGTCAGGGCTCTTAATTCATGTTTTGCTGATTAGTTATTTCATAGTCATTAGTTACTACATCTCAATTTCTTAAGTAATGCATAAATATTTCTGCTTTATGAATTCAAATGTACTTATCTACAAACAACCATCTGTTTGTCTAGAGGCTGCTGTGAGGATTGATTCATGTGTAAAAAGCTATTTCTGTTTGAGGAGTTTAGGGATTTCATAGTATGTAACACACAGCAAATGCCCTGAGCATCCACACTGATTGTAAGCAAAAGTACTGTGTTGATTAGTAGTAAGAGCTATTATAAGGGTAATTAGTTGACAGATTTCATTTATGTGAATTGAAAACCCAAAATTGGTCAGATGTCTTTTTCATGTTTCTGTAATCTTTCTGGTTTATATTCTAGGTAAATGGTTTGTGAGTACTGGGAAAGATAACCTTCTTAATGCATGGAGAACTCCTTACGGAGCCAGTATCTTCCAGGTGAGGATGATGTTGCTTTTAATGAAAAAAATAAAATATGCCGAGTCCCAAGAGTGGATTCAGATATTGCCACATTTGTGATCTACCTGAAATGAGATGATGAAATGAGGGTAAAAGGAATTCTTTTTAATGATGTAATATATTTCTATTTTTCTTCTAGTCCAAAGAATCTTCATCAGTGCTTAGCTGTGACATCTCTGTGGATGATAAGTACATAGTCACTGGCTCTGGAGACAAAAAGGCTACAGTCTATGAAGTTATCTACTGAAAAATATGATGGGGATATTCTTTTAGATGTTGAACTGGGCCAAAATTGTTTGGAGAAGTAGAAAGGTTTTGAATTTTTGAAAGGAACAAAAGTGTTGAGGTTCCAGACCTTGCCATGAAACTACTCCGATTTTTCAAAATAGAAGGCAACATGCAGCAACTAAGTATTGGCTACGTGGACCAGATGGAACACAGAGGCAAGATGGACAGATGTAGCCTAGGTTTTTGACATAATTTTTAAAAGCCAAGTCTACTGAAGAATGTTGGAGCCTTTTATTTTTTTCTTTCTGTGACCTCATGCAAACTTTTCTCATTGCCTGAATATGGGGGATAAATACCTTTCTGTTCCTTGCAGTTCAAGTTGCATTCTGTCCTGTGTAGAGCAGCAGTGTCTCAGATGAACTTGTTTCCTGGTTTTGCATCTTGTGATATGTTTTTGTATTTTTGTTGAAGGTCAAACATTTGTATAAATTGTAAATATATTTAGTTTACTACAGTAAAGGCTTTAGTACCAACAACCAGTCTTCCCCCTTGCCCCTTCCCTGCTTGCCCTGCTTATTTAAAATTAAAAATCTTTTGGGGATATAAGTACCTTTTTAGGAGTAAAAGCAAACACTATGTATAGTTTGAAAATGGTGTCTTATTCTTTATAGCTATTCTTAGATTCCTTTATCGTACTTCAAAGTAGTTAATTTGGCATACTAGGGTATCAAGTCCAATAGATATTGTCTTGTTCTACAGAAACTTAAAGGCAATTTTGTACTAATTATAGTGTAAATATAAAAATTGAACATTTCATAAAGCTGTGCGGTTTAAGTTTTTTCTGATGTCCCATGTATATGTTCTTTGGCAGATACAGTAATATGTGCCTGATTATAACTCATTTGGTCATTTCTCTAGAAGAGGAGGTGACTTGCCTGTCCTTTTTCCCCCAGCTGAACAGAATTCATATGAGACTGCATTTCAACTAAGTACATCAGAGCCTTTATTCCTTATAGGAGGATGTCTGTGATTAGATAAGCTAGATAAGTTGCATCCTTCATGTTTTACAGAGAAGTGGTAGTTAATGACCATTTCCTTTTTGAAGTCTTGTCTATACTTAGATACTCAGGTAAATTTTACTAAATTACCAAAAGTGTGAGTTTTACAGGGGATTGCTTAAAGATGTTAAATGCTTGCAGGGTTGCAAGTGAAGTGAATTAACCTAAACTGAGTTAAACTCGCTTCTTAATTTCTTGTGAGAGTATTGACAAAGGAATATTTTTATTTTTAACTAATCCACTCTACAAATTAATTAGAATTAATTTTCCTGAGTGTCCCATGTTTCGCAGGCCTGTAGGCTCTATGTATTCATGCTGAGCAATCTTTGAGTCCTTTCCATTGTCACATCACTGTGGGACATCTGTGAAGAGCCATGATAAGCAGCCAGTTACCAAAGCTATGCATCTTCAAGTTTTCTTGTTGTACTCAAGAGCAATGGATGAGGAGAGAACGTGTTCACTTTATTTAACTAGTAATTTTTCAGTCTAATATGTTCTACCATTGTGTGCTACACAACAAGCTTTGCTCTTGCACTGATTAGAGCCATATATTTCCTACATTCTGTAATTTGGTTAGAATTTCTGTTGCTAATGGAGAGTACAGATGAACAGAAGGATTTCTTTGAACAGCTAATTTAGATTACACAAACTGGCAGACAGAAGAAGAGCTGCTTTCTCTTTTTGCTAGCATTTGACAGTGGCCTATGTCCCTGCTCTTTCAAAGACACCTAGCTAGGAAGAAACAAGCCTGACTGACAAATGCATTGATTGGATAAGAAATTTTTCATCTGGGGGCAAATTTTATTTAAGTTTCTAGTCTGAAGAGACACAGGTTTTCTTTTCAATTTACATGACCATTCTACTGAAACCATTTTATAGCATCTAGAAATGTAATAGCCTTAATGTATTCACATTGCATTCAGAATGTAAAATGTTACCCGTTCAGGATAATCTGGTCTCCTAGACATTTAAGATTAGCATTCTACCAATATGTATCCATATATACCTTTGTTGATTACTTAGTTCTTAATTTGTATCTGTATGATACAAATTAGATGCTGGTCACATTGTTTTCAGACATAGTGGGGCCAAAAGCAGAATCATCAGACTTTTCAAGGAATTAACTGTATTTGCTACACTGAAATAACTGTGAAGTGCTTTGCCATTTTTAAAAAGGAAAGTTTTAAAACAAGAGTATTTATGAGATTATTTGATTTTTACACTTTTCATATTGAAATTTTTCTGAACATCTGACTCTGGCAGTGATCATTGACTTTAGCAACACTAGCAAATTTGCTTTAGTTAGGACCTTTGGGATTTTTGCCAAACTGCTATCACCTTGGCTTTTGCATTATAGGTATCCTTTTGCTGTTCTCTGTAGTCAATATCAGAGGAACCAAGAATGCAAGTATTCTTACACATCCATGTAAATTAAAAAAAAACCCAGAAACAGAACTGCAATTGGTCTGCTATATGTTGTGGCATAGTGCTTGCTAGTAAGATCACATTCTTTTCAAACACGAGGTTCAAAATCATATTGTCAGCAAATTCTTAAAATACCTTGTTTTCTTGGCTTCTAGAACACAGTGTGTCAGAGCAGTTATGGAAGCAGAAATTTATGCATGTGAATGAATTTAATATTATTTGTATCATATATTTCTTGATTGTAATTAAGAAATTAATTCCTTTTTTCCCCCCCATTATATCTACTTTATGCCTTTGGTTTAAAAATTAGTGGATGCATCTGAAAACTTCTGGATGCATCATCCATATACTTGTGGATGAATAGTTGTCTCCATTTGTTGTGTCAGATTTCACTTAATGTTTATAAAACATTGTGAGTTTTTTCATCTGTCAGACAGTAAAGCATATTCTACTTGCAGGTAGAATTAATTTCATTAATTTTTAATGAAAAGATAGATTTGCTAAACTCCTAGAATGTCTGTCTACGCAATTACCTAAAAGATGTAAAACTTGTGAAGCTTAAAACTTTTGTAAGTTCTTGTAGCGCTGTGTAAAGTAGTGGGTGGAAATAATTCCTTTTTGAATGAAAAAACAGACCAACGAAGATCAGCAGTAACAGAAAATGCACTGGGAAAACCATATGGGAAAAAGAAGTGCACCGGTAACTGTTGTGTAGGTAATTAATTTTGAGGGGGGAAGTCATCAATTTAATTACAGTCCTAAAAGATTCCTTTGGTTGCCCCTTTTTGGGACAGTCTTTGTGTGCTGGGTGGCCTTCAGTATTCAGAGATGTCTGAATGCTACTCTGGCAAATGCTGGTGCTAGATAGAAGCAGGGAGTCCTTACAAAAGACATTTTGGATGTCAGTGCAAACAATAACTGATGAAGAGGGGATTTGTGGTAATACCAATTCAACTGAACAAAATCCTTTGCCAGCTTTAGTATGTATATTTTGTATATGTGCATTTGGCATAGCCCTTCATAAATCAGTTGTGCAGAAAGTCATATCGTTCCACACAATGTATTTGTCAGTGTTTCAGACTTTCTTTTTGATTATAATTCCAAGCAACAGTAGTTCCCCATGTTAGTCCACAAGACACTGGTACCTGAGAGAGAAGTTTCATCTGCATTAGTTCTTTCTAGCTCATTTGCCATTTCAAAGGCTTTTTTTTCCTTTAAAGGGAAGAGGGAGCACTAAATGCTCTATGATTTCCATAGACTGTTATAACAAATGTTACTTTTTAATACAAACCTCAAGGTAGAATCTGTCATCTAGTCTCATACATACTTCTGTGTATAAATGATTGACCATAATTTTTGGGTCACATTTTTGCATTGGTGATACAAGTAGAATTTCAGAAGCTTCCGAGTTACTCAATTAACTTTAACTCAAATTGAAAAACTAATTTTTGGTTTTGGTGTTTAATTCTTGATAGTGTTTTTTTGTTTGTTTGTAATTTTTTGTAATGACTGGCCCACTTAGGTGCCCATGAGATTATGTAGTCTAGTTAGAATGGTCTTTCTTAATTTCTATTATATTGGTGCAATTTTGAGTTGATGGGGAAATTCCACCATTCTGTTAATTAAGAAAGGTGGATTTTGAAGTTTTGGGCTAAGAAGGAGTACTGACTTCTGATTTCGCACTACTGATAAAGCGTTTACCCCTTAAATCATTTCACTGGATAATCTGGACTTACTCAAACTCTGCTGTCTCCTTGAAGGGTTTTGTTTTTTTCCTCCTACTACAAGTACACAGAAAGACTTTGAGAATGTAGGTCTATGTAAGACTTCAGTCAATTAATTCTGTCCTGTCAGACAGACACGCTTTATTACATAATGGGGAAGGTAAAGCAACTCAGAGTTGAGCCTGACAAACACCAGAATGCAAGAGTTCATGACAGGAAATTCAGGGACAGAATCACTTCAGTTAGAAAAGCCCTCCAAGATCATCTAGTGCAACCTTTGACTGAATATCACACGTGAACTTAACTATAGCATTATGTGCTTCGTCCAGTTCTTTCTTGAATACCTCTGTGATGGGTGACTCTGCCACATCCCTGGGCAGCTGCTCGAATGCTTGACAACTTTATCCATGAGAAAATTCTTCCTGAAGTCCGACCTGAACTTCCCCTGGCTCAGCTTGAAGCTGTGTCGTCTTGTCCTGTGGTACGAGACCAAGTGACACTCAACTTGCTAGAACCTCATTTCATGGAGTTGTAGAGTGATGAAGTCTCCTCTGAGCCTTTAGCCACTCCTTAAAGGACTTGTGCTCCAGACCCTTTACCAGCTCCTTTGCCCTTATCTGAACCCACCTCAATGTCCTTGTCATGAGTCATCTGAAACTGAACACAGGATTTGAGGTGCATCCTTTCCAGCAACAAGGACAAAGAAAATCCCAGCCCTAGTCTTGCTGGCCACACTATTGCTGACACAAAGCAAGACCCCATTGGCCACCTTGGCCACCTAGTCACACTGCAGGACAAGGGAAAATGAGAACACAGAAACACATGCATTTTAGGTATAATCTAATATGTGATCTACGCAATTCCCCTAGAATGAGATTTCAGTGTGCAGTTTCACTGACTTCTGTTTCTCTGTAAAATTGTTCAAATGTTTCTGCATAGTTATTCAAGGACACTTAAATTGTGTGTTTGGACTGGAAGTGGACATTTCTTTGATATCCATAAATATCTAATCATCTCATCCTAAGAGGAGAGGGAGTTAAATCATAGCCAGTTCTCAACATTTACCATTACCTTTTATTTCTGTAGCTCAAGATCTGCTTCCAAGCAATTAATAATCCCATTTTCAGCAACATGCTCCCAAATGTCCCATTGCAACTTAAGTGCTTAGTGCAGTGTGGTAGATTTTGCTAGGGAAACCAGACATGTAAGGCCTGGGTGCTTGAAAAATCTGCTTTGTGGGTCTATCTTACTAACATTTCTGAGAGATTTACCCAGAATTTCTGCTCAGCTTTATAGGAGAGCTCAAACACTCACTGAAACATTTTCTAAATCAGCACAACAGTGTGTTTTGAACGCATTTTAAGCACACGGGTGGGCTTGGGATTTTTCTGGTTTGGTTTGTGATTTTTTAGTATTTTCTGTTGACTTTTTTTTTTTTTTCTTCTGACATAACTTTAAAAAGTATAAGTTGAATACAACAAGAAAAAATGAAGGGAAATCAAAAGAATGAATAATAGTCTTCAGAGGGCAGAATATTGTTGCAGATGCTGTATCTCAAAGCAAAGAACCTACTGCTTCTGTGATACATTAATTCTTGAGAGAGCTGGATTTCTATTTCCTTGAGGCTAAAGTGCTGCTCAGAAACTGAATGCAAAAAAATTTCTGTTGTGAGGACAAATATTAGTTATCATTTTCAAATGTGAGCAGAGTTTTTTGTGGGGTTTGGATTGTTTGGGGTTTTTTTCCCATATTTCTTAGATCTGGGTCTCACAGTTCACTCCGAAAAGCTAAACAGCAGTCCGTGTCCGCTCTGGCTTTATGCTATACTATGGTTTAGTAAGAATTTAGTTGCCTGTTAATGATATATAGTATACAGGAAAATCTGATTGAATATTTTAGTGGATAGCTGCGTAATTGTATTGGGCAGTGTCTGCTGTAATGATTTCCCTCACTAAAGCAAGCACTCAGATATAAATAAGATAGCTGCATTATTCTGTAACCATACTTTTATTCTTTATGGAATTCCTGGTTTGGCATAGTTGACTCTTCCTAGAAAAATTCTTTCGTGGCTTCTGAGGTAAAACTTAAAATTATGAGATTTTTTCCTGTCCTAAAATTTCTCATGTGATTTTGCCCATATTTTTTTTTAAAGTTATGTTGATTCATAGAAGATATGCTGCAAGGAACACTAGACATTTTTATGGTGTACAGCTTGGCAAGGATTGTCTTTGCTATGTTCACAGCACAAAGGTATCTCTCAAACCCTCTTTCTGTCTGTTTTCTACCAAAAATGAGTTTCAGGTGAAGATAACACATAATCTGGAGACTAAGTAATCAAACATACTGTTATCATTATCCCTTTTGTATACTCTGTCATTAACATAGAAAATGGAGATGATAGCCTGTAACTGTAAACAATAAATGCTGTTTTTCCTTCAAGCACTGATTTTAATGGCAGTTTAAAGAAGTTAACAAGCAGAATGAAGGGGTCATAAATGAAAGTTAACCCATAGCAGTTGGAAACTGAGAAATCCTTGTTACTTTCCTGGTAGTGTGCCTAATTAGTTTAAAATAAAATCCATCTGCTCATTTCACAGTCTGTCACACTTCCTTCAGCGATCCACAGTGGATTACCCCCTTACTTTAAAAACTGGCTACAATTATGATAAGCTGATGACTCTTATTTTGTAGTTTGCTGTAGCACAAAATTTTGCAGACCAATGAAGAAGCCCTTTATTCTTGAAAAAGAGTCAGCTACTGGGATTTTTTTGCAGTTGGACGTGATGTTTTTAATTAGATTTCAGATAAATATACAGTCTGACGGATTTGCAAATTCAAAGTATTTTCTAATTGTTAATGAGTTAGCCAAACACTGCTGTCAAGTGTGTAAATGTCCTTAATCTCAGCCTGGTATTTGCTTAGCATGCGATGCATGCAACAAAACTTTGGAGTGATTCAACTTTTGTGGCCACATTAAATTTACTTACTGGAATAAGATTCCTTTTTCACAGAGAAATCAGTTTACTACCATGCTCATTTGTGCTTCCTTCTGAGTATACATTAGATCTCTAGAGATGTTTTAATGATTTATACATACATAATGCTTCTAATTTTCCTCTGTCTTTCTGATTGTTAATTATGTGAGATGTGTATTTCTGACAGCAGCTGAGTGAATATTCACAAATATATGACATAATTGAATTTTTGAATGTGTACTTCAAGAAGTTTATAGACTTGTATAGATAAATAATTGATTTTCATTTGTCAAATTCAAGATTTTCAAGGCCTGATATTCTTGTATTTTTATCAGTGAATCTGTTTAAGGAAATACTTCTGAATTTTGAATGGTTTTCATAGCTTTTTTTTTTTATTTGTTTATGTAGACACTCTTCTTTGTTGAGTACAACTTATTGACCTGGTATTCTATTTATAATTCTTCCTGATTCTTCAGTATTTTATCAAGCTGTAACTTATTAAAAACCACAAATATGAAATGGGGATATTAATGACAAGTGGTTTAAATGTGAGAGTTTCAAAATGCATGTTAGAATATTTCAACACTTTGTTCACTGTAATTTTACATTTTTTCATTACTTAAGTAATTAAAAAAAATCCTTAGGGTTGAATTATAGTAAAATTTTATACATCTCAGTACTAATTTTGTCTCCCAGTGGACAGCAATAATTTAGATGGGATTGTTTTTACTCTATCTAATTTATTCTTGGGCAGGGGGGAAGGGGAAAAATATTAACCTTGCAAATTTTGCTAATTATAATAATTTCATTACTGTTGTTTTAATAACCTCCTTGCCTTCAAAAATTTGTTCTATATTTTGAAGAAAACATACAGATATACAGGGTTCTGTAATAGAATGTGTTTACAGTATTTATCCCCTGGGGTAGCTATAACAATGAGGGGAAGTACAGTGACAGATACCACTTGCAATAGTTGCTAGTGCTATGTGCCTTTGAATCTTTTTCTTTAGTTATTAAAAGTTTTTGTAATCTTAGGTGAGGTGTGCCACTTTAAATCAGTTTCATTTCTATCAAAGTGGATATAAAAATACATTCCTAGAGCTTTGCTAGTCTTATTAATTTAAAATCTGCAAGGTAAATGGTTGCATGGATGGTTTTGAATTGATTCAACTGTTCAAGTTAACTTTTTAGGTTTCAAAATCTGTTATAGTAGAGGGAGAAATTAACAGTTATATTTGGGGGGGGCGGTATTGCTTTCATTTTGTACTATATATCAGTGGGACTTTCTTACCCACAGTAGGTGGGCTCACAGTTTTAATATTCCCGTAGTTTGCTCTGTTTCATTTGAATTTAACTTACAAATTAATCCCTTTCCATAGGTGTCTGCTTTTTACCTTAACAAGTATTAAAATAATCAAAATATCACTGTTTGACAGAGACACTGTATATTTCTCTGTTTCTGATATGGGTAGTGTTTAGCAGGGCTTGTCTAGTTAAAAGGCAGTAAAAATAATAATCACACATGATCTGTGTCTAACTGTCGTTCGTAGAAAAAGTGCAACAAAGTGATATGTGCTGATAACAATTCAGAAGGAAAAGAAAATGAAATTCAGATAGCAGCTTGAATGATTTACTGTTAGCATGGGGCCCAATAACACTACAAAGCTATAAACTCTGTCTTCCTAGATTGCCCAGTTAGGTGGCAGAGATGCAATTTGTCTTTTCTGAAGCCGCCTGCTGCTAGCTAGCTCCATCTCCTGTCACAGCCTATTAGCTCCCCAAGAAAATTGGTGGGAAATTGCCTGCAGATTGTAGGAAATTGCATCTCCAGGCCCTGGAAAAAATGTAGGATAGCACAACACTGATCCTCCCAGAGCAGCTATTAATACAGCAAAAGCTGACCTTTGGCATGGTGCGAAATGACTTTGCTGAATAAAGACTGTATTATGTGTGGTTGAAGGAGGGAAGGAATTATTATCCTAGCTATGCTTGCAGTCAGTCTGTTCCAGGAAGCTTAAGCATTAGCAGTAGGTTTTACTACGCCCCGGCTCATTCCCGTTGGAAGGTGGGAGAGGACATGTTAGAGCCTTACACAAAAATTTCGTAGTACAGATAGTCAAAAACCCATTATGTATTTAAATTATGTTAGTACATATCAAATTCAAAGGTTTAGTGATGAAGCTGAAAGGTAATTTATGAAGCTAATTGCAAAAAAATTAATAGGTGCTTCTGGCTCTGTCGAGTCTTGGTCAGACTAGAAACACCTTTTTGGCTATTTAATTTTATTTTTATATACGTATTATACATTTGATTTTGGAGCAGTTACAGTGAAGAGGAACTGATTTGTTCTGTACCTGTAAACTGTAAAAAGTCATTGGATACATTACTTATCATAGATTTTAGCATTAAATTCCTTGCTGCTAGGAAGCTCACTTCTGTCATGTTTAAACTGATTCCCATGTGTTCTTTATGGTGTGATATACAATTTTCATTCTCTGTCATTTCTACTACAGCTATCTTTCTAATTTTCTACTTTACCTCAGTTTTATAGGGGTTTTCAATAAAAGACTCAACTTTTCTGTGAATTCTGAGAGAGGGGGTATGTAAAGTTAGTTTGCAACATAAAAATAAATGCCAGCATTTTCTTTGGGCTTGCCGTTGTATTTAGTTGATTCAAAGCCTCCTAAGGAGGATATGGTTGTGAGTCAGAATGGTGTATTGATCAGAATCAAGTATGCGGAGGGTAACAGCAGCAGGGAAAAAGTCATTTTGCAATCAAGAGCATTGCTGTTTTCAAACCCAGACAAGATCTCTTGATGACTGGCAGCTGCCCAGGGATCTAAGTGAAACCAATAGGTTCATTTCCTGTTGTATTAGTGTCCACTAAGTGTTGTAAGTGAGCTAACAGGGCTTACGAACACTCACACCACTGATTAGGGAAAATTAGTGGCCTACCTTATGGAGCTCAGGCAGAGGCAGCAGGGCAAAAAAGATATCGCGCATAGTTCAAAGCACAGCTGAAGGGGGATCAAGAGAACTTCACCTTGTAGGGCTGTCTGGACCACTGTTTTGAATACTTACGATCATGAATGCACACATGTCAATCTGAAATACTAATTCGTTGGGACATTGTTTTGTTTTGTTTTTTAATTAGTTATTCCTTTTATGGAAGTTATGCAGTTTAGTGCTGTGTGTCTTTTCTTGTAAAACACAAATACAGGAACAGAAGAGCTGTGGTGCTTTAGCCTTTATTCTGTATTTACAATAGCTGTTCATCTTCCAAGGTATTAATTGCATTCTCAAAATAAACCTTGCCATTTAGTAACAAACTGGGATTTTTTTTATAGTTCTATACATCTATTGAATGAGCAAAGAACATTTGGAGGACACAGAAAATCTTCCCTATTTAAAGGATACAGAAATCTGCCCTGTCTAATCACTGAATTTACCTTCTCTTGTAACAAACAGACAAACAAACTAAATTGGGTGATAAAGTATTCAGAATTTCATTTCTTCTGGCTGATGGCACTATGCACACTCTTACCTGCATGCGTACTGACGCCAAGCCTATTATACTACACAGAGCAAGGAGGTAACAAATCATTCTGTATGAAAAGCAGAAGCTTTCTTTTCATAAATTCAAAGCTGCAAGCTCTTGCTTTCTTATGGAAAGAACCAAAATTCAGACTGGGCTGTGAGTAATTGGGAGTGCACCAAAAGCTGCTGTGGACAGTTGATTGGTTTAAAAGAAGATTGGCACTGGGGGAAAAAACAACTCCTGACAAACCAGTTCTTGGCCAATGCTTAATGACTGGAAAAGATGTGCAAACCATAAATAGCACCCTTTATCTTGTAACAGTTGATAAGCTTCAGCAACAGACAGCACACTAAACTGTGCTTGTTTCCTTTTTCTGTATTATTTCAAAGAGTTTGTTGTCAATCTAAGTTCTGGTCAGTCCAATTTTGGTCAGACTATGTTTTTCATAATGCATAATTACAGCAATAACACATCAGAAAACACAATCCAAGTTCTTTAATCAGCCTAATTTTTATTTTTTAACCATGCGTTCCTGGGTACCACTTCTCTCTTGCCACACTAGGCAAATGCAGCTTTTTTTTACCCTTACTGTTCAAATTTCCAATATTCCAAGTGCAGAACCATGAAATGGTTACTAATTTACTGCATTGCTGGTGAACTTTTTTTTTTTTTTTTTTGCTAGTGTCATTTTTTTCTAGCCCCTCTAAAAGTTTTTATCTATGTTTTTTTCAACTATTCATTGTACCCGGAATCATTCATGGTCATTCATTGAAACAATTCACAACTTTTTTCAAGTTCTCCATCAGTCAGTGGCATTTACTGGGTATTTAATTTTTATGAAAAAATTGTATCTTACTATTTCTCTATGATAATATCCTTTCCCTGCACCCCATACCTTTCTGATACTCTAGCTGAGAGTAAACCAAGTCCCCACCATTTTCTCTTAAGAATCTGACACTGTGAAAAAAAGAACTAGCAGAAAAGCTTTTATTTCTGTGAACTCTCCCCACATTTTTATTTTATATTCTATCGAAAATTCATCTTTCTGCTATAAGGCACTATAGGCATATGGCATACCTACAGCCCTTCTAAAGGCTTTTCATGCTGGGATGGTGTAGGGGTAGGTTGAAATAGGATGGAAGGAATGAAGACGAAGAGCAAAGCCTCCCTTTTGAACCCATTGGACCAAAAGTTGGGAGAGACAAGCAGCCTCCAAGACAGGGCTAGCAAAGTTTTGGAGGAAGAGAGGTGCCATGTTCTGGTGGACCCCTAGTAAAGTTGGGTGTGGGGAAATGTAAGCAACACTATGTACAGAGGGTGGTAGCTGTAGTTTGGTTTCCATCTTGCCCAGGCAGCCCCAGTGCTGCTGGGGATAGGGCTGGGGTGCTGGGCAAGGAGCTGAGGGATGGGGAGGTGTAGGAGAGGGACCAATGTTTGAGGCCTGCTGGGATAATTGTTGCTGGGAGAAATTCAGGGGAGGAGACTGTCAGCAGTGGGGAATTGGGATCAAAAGACTGCATAAATCTCTTGTGGATGAGAATAAGCCCCAGAATTTCTAAATAAATAATTTACAGCCCCATCACTAAGTATTTTTGGGGATCTGGACTTCTCCAAGATGGTCCAGAGACAAGTGAAGGAAAAAACCATGAGTAGGGAAGGGGTTTGTGGGGTGACACCAAGTCATGGTCATGGTCATCAGCTGGTCATGGCTGATTCCACCTGGGGTGTATCTGCTGCTTTAATGGTGAACTTCTCACCTCCCTCACCTCCCTGCAGCAAGCTGCTCTGCAGTGGATTCAAAGCACCTGAGGGGAAGGAATTGCACACTCTGGCTCTGCAGCCTTTCTCCAGCCAGGGCAAAGGATTTTACCTGGGGCTTGTTTACTGGAAAAGAAGGTAAATGTGGATTGGCTTGGAAAAGAACATTGTTTTTCTGCCAGCAGGGAAGACTTTTCCATATACAAAAGAAATGGAGATACATTAGCACACTTGAGCAGCACTGAAGATGCGACATCGAAAAGGTAAGCCAAGACTCTTCACTTGATTGAAGATATTTGGGTGGAATCTTGCGTTTGTGTTGAACCAAATACAGCAAAGGTGGAACGCTGTTGGTTGTTCTGAGTTTTTCTTAATACCTTCAGGAAAGAAGGCAGTGAAAGATCAAATAGCCAAGCAAATGTTTATCTGTGTGTTTGATAAGTTCCTGAGAAATGGTTTTATCCAACTAGGCAATGGCTACTAACTGGACTAAAGTACGTGCTTTTGGCAGGGATTTCAGCATTCTCATTTGAGACAGCTTGCTTGCAATTGTTCTAATGAAAACAAGCTGTGTGTAAGTACCATCAGAGATCCTCTCTGTTCCCAGGAAAGCATCTTACTTGTAAGGAATTTCACCTTCCTGTTCAGGAGCATAATATCCAGAAAAGACTGAAAACACCCAGCGCATGTATGTTGACTATTAACCCTTGATCAGTCAAGCTGGAGACTTTGAAACCTGCAGAAACAGAGGAGATATTTGCCCAGATGAAGGCTCTGCCTTTTTTAGCATGATGTAACTATAGTATGACATTACAAGCTCCTCCTTTGATGTAATACAGACCCATGTCACAAAGTGCTGAACATTGTACGGCATTTAACTCCAAAAAATAAAAAATTCCTTTGGTAATCCTTTGAAATCTGGCAAATAATACAGAAAAACACAGGTATTGTTCAAAATCATTGTAGCTTTTCTAGGTCTGCTATCATAGAAATTTTTGAAAGTGGGTTTTATATTCATGTGAGTTGTTACTCTCATGTGTAGTGACAGAATAGTGTTCTGCCATGTTGCTTTAAATGTTCCACAATATGTACTATAGTAGTTTCTTCCCCACTACACTGCTTTTAAAAGTCAAAGACCTATAATAGTAATTTCCCATGCTTTCACCCAAAGCCTGAAAATATGCCTCGAGCAAGTCATTCAATCAAAAGGAAAACTTTTCCAGCTATTTGACTGTCTGTCTAGCTCCTTGGGAGGTAGCTTGCTGCTACGCCAATGTGAAGAAATTCATATTACAAAAGCAAAATGAAAGAAAACAGAAATTAAATAATAAGAGTAGCTTCAGCTTTGAGTAATTGTCTGAGTATCCCACAGAAATCAATTCTTCCCTTCTAGAAGAACAGCTTTAATTTGATCTTACTTTCACTGATTTATTTTCTGCTAGTTTAGAGCTTTCACTAATTTATTTTCTGCTTCAGTTTTGAGCTTTTTAAAGGAAGTGTTTCTTTTTTCCAGTGTCCCTCATTGGAGATTTGAAGGAGCTCTCTAACATCTGTAACTCTTCTACTCTTTTTCCTTCCTCGATATTTATTTGTCTTTGGGTTGCACATAAGCAAAATATCCCGTCCAGGAATCTGTGTGGTAAGTGTGTTGATTTGGGCTGCTGGACTATTCTGCATGAATGGGTAAATTAGGACTAACCTTTTTAGATGAAACTAGTTAAAAATGCTTAAAAATCTCAATCTGCTGGGTGTTGGCAGCTTAGGAGGCCACAGTGGGTAGTATCTTGTTATAATGACAGAAGGAGCTTTTTTTTGTCATTTCTGCTAGCTTTGCAATGAATGTCATTTTGTGCAATCAATATGTGCTTGATTTCCTGCTGTGGGTGGAGGGAGGTTGTCTCATAAGTACCAATTCAGGCATCCAGTGGGAAATTCATTGGGAAAAAAACCACAACAAAACCACCCAACCAAACCAAAAAAACTGTCTGGAAAAAAGCCTTTCTCTTTAGACCTACTTGCTCCACCAAGGGGAGGATGACACACTGACAGCCACTGTAGGTCTCCTCTGTTATACATGTATGCCAGTCTTTGCTAAAATCTAGTTAATTTTCAGCCAATTCTCTTGTATTTGTCCCAGAAAATGACCTCATTTATTTAGTGTAGGTCCCTATCTCCATATATTGCTCCCTAGTGTCTATTCATTACTTCAATAAAACCTAGGAGGAAACATAATCCTTATGCTGATATTTATCTTAAAGCCTTCTCACCTCCTGCCAGCTCCTTGTCAAAGCTGAGTTGCTTAAGACTTGACCTGTTGGATTTTGCTTAACTCTGAGAATAGAGATACCAAATGTTTTCTGGACAACATGTTTCAGTGCATAGATATTCACATTATGGCTTCTCTGTTTTCTAGGGAGGATTTCTTGCTTGGTTTTTTGTTTTTGTTTTGGGGTGTTTTTTTGGTATGTATGTGGGGTTTTTTGTTGTGGTTTTTGTTTGGTTGGTTGGTTGGGGTTTTTTTTTTTGGGTTGGTTTTTTTGGGGGGGTTTTGTTCTTTTTTTTTTTTTTTTTTGTAATGCTATTGGAATAAGGATGCTGCCTCTTTTCAATTTGCTGTGCAGACCAGAGAGATATGCCTTGTCATGTCCAGCAGAAATAGTTTGATGGGAAAAATTACTTGTGGACCATTCTTTCTCCTGAGTAGGGAAAAAAAATGGTAATTTTAAGTCTTCCATGGCTATGACTCAGTCTTGAGTGGGCTGTAAAATCATGTCATGTTTTTTTCGCCTTTCATTATATGAAAAAGGATTTTTTTATTTAAAAATGCCATTGTGGTTTCCATCCTTGAGAACTGTTTAAACTCCTCTGTTTGTAAATCATTCCCTCCCATGTAGCAACTGAGATGACTTTACCTTGTCTTGAAACATAGAACTTGCATGCAGCATTGACTTTATGGAGAAGGACTTATTCTCGGGTGAACTGCAAAAGCACTAGAAAGCTCTTATTGTGCTCAAGTTGTCCTAAAAGGTCTTTGTACAACTTGAGCAGTCACAGGAACATTGACATGAATTTGGGACACTGGAATGCGCTTGGCTAGTGATAATAATGCAAAGTGTGGATTCAAAAGGATAGCAGTCTTTTCATGGTCATCTTCCTCTAGGCCTGCTTAATGGAGAAGGCCTGGGAGTACTCAGCTCTCTTGGTGCTGTCAGATACACACATGTGTCCAAGACACAGTATGATGGACCAGAGGGGATCCTAAGAGAGCTTCTTTTCTGCTTCTAATTCAGCTGTTTGCAGCTTCAACTGTTGTAAAATCCATTGTGTTCTCATCCAATTAGACACCATGTACTCTACAATGGCATTGAGATGTACAGATTATGTTAGTTGTGAAGTGTAAGTTAAAGCTCTTGTGACGCAGAAACGTTGTTTTTCCAGTGCAATAAGCATAGAACAAAAACTATGTGAGGATATTGGTGGTAATGTTAAATGTGGCCTACCAGATAAAACACAGTGAATAATGTGGCTTGCACACACAGGTAAACAAATTGCTCCAGGAGATTCAAAGTTCACTGGAGTGCAAACAGAAATCAGGAGCGACCTCTTCTGTATTCTCAAGACATAGTAAATACATTATTTTTGGAAATGCTCACCTTTTGCTGGGTCAGGTATTTTAATACACTATAGTTTCCCTCTTTGGGAAAATCTCCAGGTCTCAACTTGTCTTTCAAACAGGATCTCATTTTGTTATCCTTGAAAATTTTAAGTGTGTTTGAAATTTCAATCTTTGTTTAAGAAAATAGTTGTAAAATTCATGGGTTTAGGAGCTGGCAAATTCATCTCCAAGTTCCAAGGCAGAAAGTTTAAAAATTTTTAGAGAGATGAGCCTGACCTGGATATCAATTGTATATAATTCTGTTGTTGCTTTGTGAAGAGCAAGTACATTGTGCTGAATGGAGAACTTGGCTACTTCAGTAGCTGTTGAAGACTTTTCTTCTAGTTCAGGATTTCTTATGTGCTCTCTGTGTCCTTTTATTTGTTGGTTTCTGCACTGTTGTGTGCTAATTCTTATATAACAAGTACAGCTTGTCTGTTCCTCCTTTCAGGTGAGTAGGGACAAAAAGTCGGACATCCATCCACCTTGAGGAGAAAGGAGAAAGAGTGATAATTCAAAGAAGTTATTCTGAACTAGGTATATTTTGCACTCCTAGGAGCTCATGAATAACATAGATCTTATGGGCAGGTACTAACTGTGTGTGTGTGTGTGCGCACGTA
The DNA here is from genome assembly GCA_027886175.1 of Phylloscopus collybita. NCBI lineage: Eukaryota > Metazoa > Chordata > Aves > Passeriformes > Phylloscopidae > Phylloscopus > Phylloscopus collybita. The sequence goes on from JAJNNQ010000029.1 coordinate 6,231,790, forward strand.
TGTGCAGAATAGTCATTTTAGACACTAATGGCTGAAACACTGACTTGGCTGTCTGTAGATGCCACTTGCTCAGTATATGTTACGACATCATAAAAAGAAAAAGCAATAATAGTGGCTGTCTGAAGGAAAGGAAGCTACCAAATGAGGCTTTCCTTGTTTGCCATTTGTCATGATGATTACCATTCAATTACACAATTTTGGAGCAAGTACCAGCAGGCTTTCAAAGGAGCCATGGAGCCTATCACATATTACTGCTGTGCCAAATATGATGTTGCTAGTCATATATGTGGGACTGGAAGAAGAAAAATACTCAGCAATCTGCTGTAACTTAATCCAGATGGTCAAGTTTATGTTTTCTTTAAAATGCAAACTGTCTCGAGTGAATTCATTAGAACCATATTGTAGCTTTCTTTTCTAGTATAATTTTAGCAGCTAGGTTAAAAAGCCTTGGTCTGCCAAAGTAATCTCAAGTGCCTGATTATTTTATTTTTGAAGGATTTAAACTATTCAACTAAACTTTTTCTTCTCCCCTCTCTTTTTCTCATCCAGTTTTTCTTTCCCCTATTATTTTTTAAGTACACCAGTGTACAACACTGAATTATTGGCTTAGGGTATCTAGAGATAGCTAATACATAGCTAATACATAGACATGTTTTGTCTAGGATTAATCTAGATGTTTGAATAATATGGAGTTGTAATTGTAATGCATTCAGCCAATGTTGCTGCCTTGTTCCTACCACAGCTGGATCAGTTTATTCATTAAGAAACATTGGTCCTAAATAAGATAGATGTCTTTAGCCATGCTTCCAGTCTGTTCCTTCCTATACTTCTTTGTTATTTTGGATTTCCTTCTTAACGTATTTCAAAGAGTTGCCAAAAGTACCCCAAATTTGGGCACTTGTTTAATCATAAAGTAGGCTAAAGCTGAAGCAATTCTGAGAAATTAATTACAATGTTTTTATGTGAATTGATTCTAGTAGAATTGAATCCTTAAAGACACTCTAATAGCTACTACTAGTAGAGGAAAAAAATCCCTCCGAGTAAAAGACCCCAAGAAAATACCAAACTACTAGCACCAATGCATGAGTATGCCCGTGTTTTGTTTGTTTGTTTGTTTTTTAATATATATTAGGCAATTATTAAGCAAAGTCTTTTCTGTTTTCTAAGATATTTCCATCCCTGCAGTGAACTTGAACTTTAATATTCAGAGACTAGTGTTTGCACATGAGTCAGTGAGATGCAATCAACCATAGTAATGTTTGCACAGTGTTTGCTGTATCTGGAACAATGGGCTTACTTATTTTGCTGACATGCTGCTTTCAGTATTGAAGTAGTGTCCAGTAGGAATCAGCATTTCATTAGGGTTCACTAGTTGAAACAAGCATACCAAAAAGGCACCTTGTGCTAAACACTATAGGATCTGCTTTGGAGTAAATTAAGCAATCTGGCAGAAAGGTGAAGTGGTAGACCAGGTTAAGCACTGGAAGGTGGAGGTCTTTTTGTGGTTGGTTGTTTTATTTTTTTTTTTTTTGGGGGGTTTTTTTTTGGTTTTTTTTTTTTTGGTTTTTTTTGTGGGTTGTTGTTTTTTTTTTTTTTTTTTAATTGGAAAAAAAAGAAACTGAAGGGGTAGCTTTTTTTATAACACAAGTGAAACAAACACTGATGCTTGCAAGGTGTTTTTATTTGTGAAGTAGCGAAACATTCAAGGGAACATGCCAGTGTTGGTCCAAGCGAGTATTGCACAGCAAGGGATTGTGTTATGATGTTCATATCCAGCCTGGCACGTTTTGTCTTGTGTGAGAATGCAGCAAGAGTCAGAGGTTGAAATCAAGATGCTTAGAAAATTCTCACCTGTTCCAAAATTTTAACAAATGCATTTCAGGTATCATGGGATAGAAGGCTCTGAGATGCTGCCAGAAGGCCTAGGACCACAAGATAGACACCTGGTACATGTTGCTGGAATCATTATAGTACGACATTCCCAGAAGCATGTGGGTGGGATTCAAATTTCAGATTCAGAATGGAAAGATGGAGGGGGTTTTGGTAAGCTTTTGAAAATATACAGACATTCAAACTTGCAGAAATGCTGTCATTGACTACAGTAAATCTTGAATTTTATCACATCTTTCTATGCCATGTTTCTAAAAGCCAGGTTTGCCTGTATCTATTTTATTTTCAATATTTCTTCAGGGGTCTGTTGAAGACCTAATGGAAATATTCATAATTGCATTTTAGAGTTGTGTGAGAACACATAAGAAACTTTCTTCCTTTGTTGGATTTCTTTTTGTTAGTTTATTTGTTTGTTTGTTTGTTTGTCAGAAAAGGTAATGCTTTGTGATAATAAATTATGTGAGATGGTTTAAGGCTGCTGGAGCTCTTGTCAGCTCATCTACCTAAACTTTCAGTAGCCCTTTTTGCTGGGGATGCTAGTATTTCCCAAGTCTCTGGGAAACCTGAATCATAACAAGTTTACTTCCCTCTAGCCACTACTTCTAATCTCAACAAATCATGATTTAAACACAGGTTTTGGACAGAATTTCCAAAAATGTCTTTTGGTGAAGGATTTTTCTGACAAAATCCAAGGAGTCTTCCTCTAGGAAAGCTGTTGCTTTTAGAGAGACTGTTACCAAAAAGAAGCTGAGTAAATCTAGGTTTAGTGCATGCCAGGGGATAGCATGCCCTTAAGTAGCATGACTGTTTTTCCTCAGTTAATGGTCTTCAGTTTTCTGCAATTCTGTTGTGAAACAACAGCATTACAAAGACCATGACAGCACAACTAGCGCTTTTAACTTACAACTGTATGCCATACAATTTCATCCTTCTGCTTTTTTTCTCTTCTGTCAAGAAAAATAAAAACCCTGAATAGGCAGAATTAGTGCTCCTTTTGTAGCAGCTCACTTGCCTAGCAATTTTATTCAAAAAACCAGATGATTCAGTATGTGAAAGAGGGCTGGTAGGGACCTCTGTGTGAGATTCTTGGAAGGGTAATCTCATTCCAAAAATCTAGGTGGCTGGAATTCCCTCCCCCTCCCCTTTAATACAAATCCTTAAGTGTTAAGTCAGGCAGAAAATGAGTCTAGTCCACATTTATTTTACTGAATGGCAGTCAACTCCCACCTAATCTTTCAACATATATTTGTTCAATGGATCAACAGATTGTGTAAGCAGCATGACGGATGGGTTTAGAAATGTGTCTGCTTATGTTTGGTTTGTACTGAACCACTGACCATTTTGTGTGTGAATTCATCATAAATTACATCTCCAGGTTACTCAGTACGAGTGAGGAGGGGAAATCCTTGCTCTCACTGTGTTGAAAGGCATCTTACACAGCTGTCAGTCTCCAGAATGTAAGCTGAATCACATCAATAAAACTTTAGCTCTGTTTTTCCAAAGCTGAATGAGTATGGCTCTGCTTTCACAAGTTGCTAATTGCAACTCCACTGCTCTTTTAAGATAACATAAGGCAAAAGGCAAGCACTCTCATTGTGAATTAAATGTGTGATAACTGGGGAACAAGGATATGATAGGGATCTTGTATGCTATTTTAGGTACAAACCCAAGGCTAAATAATGAAAATACATATTAAATTTTCATTGTTACAACAAATGCAGAAATGACCTGATGGGTTGTATTTAGTAATATGTGAAAGCCAGCTAGGAGAGTGCCACTCCAAGCATCAACAGGAGTGTGGATACTTTGATGAACTCTTCCTAATCGGAAAATTGTGTTTAATATAGTAATTTTGTGACTACTCCTACAGCGGAAGATGAAGGAACAGGAGGAAGTTCCAGGATATAGAAACTGCTCTTCCGCAAATAGGAAGAGCTTGCCTAAAATGGCCAAGGAGTAGGTGACATGAAAATTACCAGAGTCCTGCCAAGGACCCCTTTCCAGAGGCCAGAAAAGCAAAACACAACATCTTCCACTTTTGGTGATTGCGTTGGCTTTGAGCCACTGCCTACCCAGAGAGCATAGGCACGTGGCACAAAGGTTCCTTATCTCTATGCATCCCTTCACAGGGTTGGGTAAGGGATTAAAAAGAGAGAAAATACGAATAAATGGTCACCCTTATTCTTGCCACCCATTCTCACTTCCATCTAAAAGTTATGGCTTTGAAAATAATTTTGAACATGAAAGAGGCTTGTCTTATCCTATCCACGTTTCTAGAGGCAGTGAGCCCCAGATGTGACTCCTTGCAGCCTGCCTCAACCTTGGGTTAAACAGATTTGAGCTAGAACTTGATGGCTTTGGAAAAGAAAGACAATGGGAAGAGAGCCAGAGAAGAAGACAGAGGACTAGGTTTCTCTATTCAGGCAGTGGGGAGAAACTGAAGGAGAGTGATGTTGGCCGCTTTGCTCTTTTAGATGGTTATGTTCTCATGAAGGCAAATTTTTGATTCATGTGGGTTTTTTGTGGGATTTTTGTTATCCTTTTTTATTAGTCTCTTGTGCATTGAAACATTTTAGTCTCTTGTGTGTTAAGAATTTTTAGGATTGGTAGAAAATGATTGGGTTTTTTTGTTGTTTGAAAGGCTAGAAATGGAAAGCATGCTCTGAATGTTTTTTTAAAGAAAGCCCAGGAAAATAGCTATTTTTGGCAAACAAAGTGCACATAATTCTGTTTTTGTTATGTTTTAATTTAATTTTTTTCTTATTTTGTGGTGAAGAATAAATTTGTAATTTCACTACGGAATAATGTTTCCAACTTTCAGTTCAGCAGAAAAATAATTTCTTCCTGATCATCTCTAATAAGATCTGAAGAACCTGATAAGTAAAAAAAAAAAAAAAAAAAAAAAAAAAAAAGGAGGAAAGCAGCCTTGACATTATGAAGAAGTAACTAGGAATGAAAAATTGAGTATATCTATAGAACAAGATTTAGGGCACAGAAAGTAAAATGAAACTTGTAACTGAGAGAGTAACATAAATGCTACCCTGTGAGCTTGAAACCATCATCCTCTAAGCGAAAAAAAACCCAAACAACCTAACATCTATTCAGTATAGTAATCCCTGGAGTTTCATTTTAGTAATTTTACTTACTGTATTTCTTTTATACAGGTCATAATACTGACTGAAATTTCCCAACCCTCCTCTGTCTTGCTAAGATGTAGGGGGGTTTAGAAACTGCTTCTGTAATACAGTGTTTTCCAAATATTGGTTCAGGGAATAAGACGGCTGTGAATGCCTATGTTTGCTGAAATAAATAATCTTACACTGTCCTTGTGAATACTTTTGTTGTTTATTCCATTCCCTTCTTTTAAAAAAATAAAGTTGAGTGGGATGATTTGAGTACCCCCTTATGTACCATTAAAGGTTTTGAGTATCACATTCTTGCCTTTATCTTTTGTTTATTTTCAGCTCTTCCTCTAAACAATACAGTTATTTTCTTAGCCAAAAACTATTGCCAATTTCTTCATTTTGAAAAAAATCAATTACATTATTAAATCAAAACAAAAAGCCCTTACACCCAGGAGCAATGCATAAATCAAAATATCAGTAGGTATCTTTACTACTTTTTTTACAGCTACTGCTTAATATAACACACTGAATATCCTGTCTATGAATATAAGTGTGATGTAGTGAATGATTCCGCTTCATCCATGCCCTTGTGTGCATATACACTAAATATCAAGGTTATGACAGATTTGCTTGGACATTAAAATTCATAATTTTCTTTCAGTGTACATTATTTATCAGGCCAGCAAATTGAAAATTGTAGTACAAGAAATGTATTAATTGGTTCATTAGAAAAGCAATTCCTTTAGAAGAGTGTATTATTTCTATATCACTATCTAACTAGATAATTGGTTATTTGTTGTTGTACTGATTAATTACAGAAATTCAGTTACAGTATCTGCTTCCCCTCTACCAATAAAAAGGGGCTTGCTGTTTGTAACTAAGGCAAATTGAAAATCTGTTTTCTTTTCAAAAATCATGTTATCTTTTCCACAGAAAATCTATTTATGCTGTTGAAAATATAATTTCTTCTGTTCTCAGATGCTGTAGTCTTCTGTGTCCTTAGGTTCCCCCTTTTCCTAGCGCTCAAAATTCCTGACTGGGTTTCATTGTGGGGATGCTAGAGAGAATTCAGCTACTCTGAATACAAGTAATGCATCACAAGAGAACACGGGCTAACTGGGCAGATTGGTCTACAAGAAAAATATGGACATGAAATCTTCAAAGTAGAAGACTCATATAATATGATTATGAAATATATTTTTAAAACTTTATTTTTGTCCCTTGAAAATTTATCTCCATCTTGCCCCTTTCTTCATAATATTTTGAGTAATTTTAAATGGGAAACCTAAGTCCTCTTTTGAAGCCTGAAGTTGCCATCCAACAATTCAAAAATAGGTCTCAAAATGTTTTTCATTGTGAGTGCTGTACCCAAGATATGCAAATTACAATTTATTCTCATTCCAGTTCCTTTTAAACCATATCATGTAAGCTGAAATAGCATGAATCCACTTTAAGTGTTGAAAAATATTTAGAGAGGATAAACAACAGAAAACTTATGGTGTGTCACACCAATCCCTTTGCCAACACTGACAGATGTTTAGTTGTCACTGAGACAGAAGATGCAGTGATGAGGCACACACAGGTGTAAGCAGTGTTAATGCTATAGTCCTGAGATGCCTTCTGAGTAGTCTTAAAACATGCCAGACATACAGAGATTCAGAGGCACTTAAACATTGTCCTCTATTCCTATTATGCATTTGCTTCCTTCTGCAAGTAACCAAGAAATTCAGGTTTGGATATATAGCTCTGCTTCACAGATTTCTCTTTCTTGAAAGATGTAGTGGGAATTTTGTTTATTCAAGCCACAGACTTCTCCCATGGATGTTTAAAAATAAATATTTTTTAAAACTTTTGGCTCCTTAAAACTAGGAGTTTTCTATTTTTGCCACCTGGTTTCTAAACGGGCGTAAACCACCTTTGTTTCATTCTATCAAAAGGATGTTTGAACATGTTTTTTCTTTTTTTCTGTCTGCTGCTTATCCTGCTTTTTATCAATGTTAGAGACTGTAGGATTAGTAAAAAAAGCTTCAGTCTTCTTTAATGAAGAAAGATATGGTACAGCACAGCAGCATAGAGTAGCTGGCTAAGAGCCAGCTTGTTTTTAATCATCTGCTAAAGAAATACATTGCAGTTTTAGATGGTTACTGACATTTTCATATGGAAGCATGTTTTGATTACAGTCTTTCTTTGCTTTTCAAGTATAAATTGGGAAGGTTTCAAGTGGTTTCAGCAGCAGGATCTGGTTTGAATAGAGTCTCAAAATATGGCACTGGAGTGTGCTAGAACAGAAAAAGCACTCCAGGTAAAAAATCAACTGAGAATACATTTTAGAAGGCCAGCCTGTGGACGTGAAGTCTTGCAAGGTGCCTTGTGCCTTGCCCTTACTCTTTTGCAGCACCAAGGGTTTAAGTTCCATAGCATGGACACCCTATTCTTTGGACCCATGTCTCCAAGTTGTTTCTGAAGTTGTGCTGGCAGGCAGGGAGAGATCATTCTGACTCAGGATGTTACTGATCCTTGTTTAAGTAATCAGGAATGGCTTTCCTGAGAAGCCTCTTGCAGGCGTTTTAACCACACTGTCTCTCACTTTTATTTGTCTGCTTAATGACAGGTTGCTGCTTACCATCTTCTGTATTGTGCTTGAGATTCATATCTAAAATGTTATGTAAAAGCTAGGTAGCACTAATCTATAGTGGCAGCTTGTTAAAATGTGGTTTCAGTGATGCACTTGTAACCACTCTAACATAAGATAAATGTGACAAGTGCTAATTCCAAACACCCACAATACTGAAACTGAGAACAGCTTAGCTAAAGCACTTTGCATTTCCTAAGGACATCCAAGGTCTATGGTTACATCTCAGCCTGAGCATCTCTGGTTGCTTTTACCTGAAAAATGAAAACTTTACATTAAAGATTCAAGATTAAATGATAAAAGCTTGTTTTAAAAGAGGTTAGGGCAGAAATACTATGCATATGTTTGAAATCTGCAAACATTTCTTATTCTCGACAAAATGAAGGAAATAATAGGGTAAGAATAAGTTGATCTCCCCATGGAAAAAGAAATAAGCTAATACCCAAGCACCAATACCTATTAGCACCTATTAGCATTAGCACAACTTTATTTGTGAGCGCCCATTTTAATGAGAGCGCCCATTTTTCCTGATGAGTCTGTGTCATGGACACAAGAGATCCTAATGTGAAGAAGAAGCCGATCTGAAGGAGGAAAACTGTTCTTCAGATAACATGTTATCAGAATGATGTCCTTCTTTTGGTTTGAATGGGAAGTTCTGTACACAATAGTGCTGAAAGCTGGCCACCATCAGTGCCCAGTGAAAGCAATGACAATTGCAGGGATTTGGAAATATTCATTTAAAAATGAGAGAAAGAAAAAGCGAAGCTGCATCATCTTCAAATGATTTTGCCTATGGGATTTCTGTGTGGAGGATGTTAAAATAATGAAAAGCCTGATGTCAAATTAGAAGAAAGTGCAAGATGTCAACTAGGTCCCGAGGAATCACTGAATAAACAAGTACCTTGTTAGTACTAGCGATTCCAAGAAGGTGAAAGGCCCTTGTATGACAGTAAAAAGTGCTTGGGGTGGTGGTAATATTGTGCAGCTGCAGAAAAAGCACAGGATGGTGAAAAAAACTTATAATGGGGACATGTATGTTTTACCATGTGGTGCTCGTTTGGAACAGTGGAGTGCTGCAGAATGAGGGATTCCTTTCCCATCATAAATCTCATACTCCCAGCAAGAACAATATAAGAATCTTTACTAAAACGACAGTGATTATGGTATCTTTTCCCTTGTTCTTTGTGTTTTATTCTATTGTGAGGTATTTTTCCAGAAACCATTATTCTCTGTAGATATTTAGACAGAAAAAGTTTCTGGGTTCCAGATCACAAACAATTAAAAGTTGTCTATGTAGACAATAACTACAAAGAAGCAGAGAGAGAGATAATGAACCTTTAACCTATTTGCCAAAATTTCACTTAGCCTTGAAATAGATTATTTATCTCTCTCTCTCTTTTCTTTCTATCTTTTCCTCTTTTCTTTTTTTTACCCTCTAGCTCTTAACCCTTGAAATTATCCTAAAAATGGTGGGGTTTTTTTAATAGAGAAAATTTTTCTCTTTTCCTTTGGTTTTTTTTTCCTCTGAAGTATGTGGTGCAGTTATTCTCTATACTTGGAGTAATTTTCCCTGACACTCCAGCTACATCTTCCTTTGGTTTTTATTCCTTTGTGTGAGATATGGTTTCCTTATTGAAGTTATAATGAGCTTATCTTCATGAATCACTAGAGATCAGCCAGGCTCAACTCTCCGCATTAAAGTTCACCCAAGAGTGACACTATTCACTATAACTCAACATTTAGATTAAATATCTCCTTATTATACAAACCAAGTGCAATACTAAGTATGTAAAAATGACAGATTTACTAGTATAATTTACTTATTATTATCATAGAATCCTAGAATATCTTAGGTTGGAAGGGGCCTTAAAGACCATCTAGTTCCAACCACCCTTTCGTGGGTACAGACACCTTCCACCAGACCAGCTTGTTCAAAGCTCCATCCAGCCTACACTTCCAGGGATGGGACATCCACAGCTTCTTTGGGCAATTTGTTCCAGTGCGTCACTACCCTTACAGTAAAAAATTTGTTCCTAATATCTGATTTAAACCTACTCACTTTCAGTGTGAAACCATTCCTCTTTGTCCTGTTTACTATATGCTCCTGCAAAAAGCCCCTGTCCAGCTTCCTTGGCACTGGAAGGCCACAATTAAATCACACTAAAGTCTTCTTTTCTCCAGGCTGAACAATCCCAATTGTCTCAGCCTTTACTCATATGAGAGCTCTATACCTCTGCACTCATTCCAATAGATCCATGTCATTCCTTTGCTGGGGATCCCAGAGCTGGATGCAGCACTTCAGGTGGTGGGCAGTGTGACTGTAAGGTCGGTGTTATAGATGGGTGGTGTGGTGATTGACTCTCACAAATGAGGAATGGACATTACGTGTGTTAAAAGAAGCTTTACTGAGGTTTAAAGATTTTTTGGTGTGTGACTGTATTGTAGGTTGCTTTTGGACCCCTTTTTGCCCTTCCTTTAATCCTCCCTTCTCCCCACTGTATTGTTGCCACCAGACAACCCTGGTCATCAGGATTGTCAGACACACGTAGGGAGGGCATGTATATGTGCCCCTCCCAAGGACAGCCGGGAATAGGGGAAGCTTGTCACTGGGGGGACTTGGCATGACAACACCTCACTTCCAATCAAGTTACAAGGTGTCCACCAATGGACTGCAAAGAAGAGCCAACTGGCAGACTTTGAGATGGGCCAGGGATATATAAGGAAAATGTATGACTGTTTGTAAATACGTATTTGGCTGATGTAACACCAGGGGTATTAAAGGCGGAGCCGCCATTTTGTGGATGAGCCTCTGGCAGTCAGCCATGCTCCCAGCACTGTCCCATTTTCTTTGTGAATTCTTTATTAGTTCTCAATAAAACTTTTATAACTCATTCCCACTTGGGGTCTGAGTCATTTACAACAATATAACAGTCAGGTAGTGAAAGCTAATCTGACTGCATCCCTATTTGCTGACAAAAAGTTATTTAACAGTAGTCCTTGAATTTCTGTGTGTGATATGCCTGTCTGTGAGGGAAAGTGATATAGCTGTAAATCCATGGCCAACACAGTTTCTAAGTGAGGGAGAGGGAGGGAAGCTCTGGGGCAGTTCCTCAGGCTGCATGGAGAGAGGACTAATGAGTCATGTCTAGGCAAGGATGAAATGTGTGTATTTCCCTCCTCAAACATGGATTTATTTTTATTTTTTGGGTCTTTGCAACAATCTTGATCTCTCTCCTTTTGGCACGGCTTGTACCTCTGAGTAATGCCCATCACAGACATATGAGCATAAACACCAAAATTATCTTATGACTAAATCTAGTTAGACCTGAATCTTCTCATCTCCCCACTCATGTCCACCACTGTATGTAAATCAGCTTAGCGCCAGCTGGCAGCTGTCTTGTCCCATCTTGGATGCACAATGGACAGCAGCAGCGGAGCAGCATAATGCTTTTCTTTTGCAGAAAATAAACTGGGACCAGAGTATGTAACTGGGTATCTCTGCCTGATAGCAAGGCGACCCCATGCATGAGGTGACTGCTGCCAAAAATGCCCCTTCTCAAGGTTAGTGTACTGATTGCATCAGATTTTTGTGAGCAGCTGTGGAAAGCCTTTAGGAAGAGGGCCCTTTTTTTCCCAAGGGGGAATCAGCAGTACAGACAGATGAGCTAAATATTTCTTTCTCCTGAGAGCTGAGCTGTGCAAATCATCTGCAACGACCCTTGGTTGTGATGGTGCTGCTGGCAGACCCAATGCTGGCTGCCTGAGCTGCAGCTGTTGCTGCTGGCCTTCCTTGAGCCAACTTGCCAAACCTGCCTCTGCATTTGCACTCAGAATGACAGGTCAACAGATCTCAGCTCCCCCTTGCATCAGGCTCCTAACCATGTCTTAGCTGCCTTCACCATTCAGGCAGAATTTAGAAGGAAGTAAAGAATATGGCAATGGTGTGGTCTGACCACTATGTTAAAATTCTTATCTTGAGAACACCAAATGGGTCAATGGGCGAACACAGAAGAGTGAATTGCACAGAAAATATTCTTCCATAGTGCTCCTTTTCTTATGATAATGATTTCTCCACCTCAGACATAAGACAGTAAACCTGGTCCAAAAGTCAAAATTCTAGCTTTCTGAAACACAAAGTAGAAATTCCAAACCATCCTACAGAAACTTTCCTACAGAAAGGAAAAGTAAATATCTTCAGGCTGGGGGTTAGGTGCTTTTTTATTTTTTTCCCCTCAGGGAATTTTTCTTCCCATTTGTTGCCCTGGATATGGTGAACGGACAGTATTAAGAGACAAAAAACATGGCAGGGCATCTTCAAATTTCACTGAGACAGTCCTGAGGAGGGAGGGGAGGAAGGGGTATAGTTGCAGTAGTCTCTTAGCTGGGGAGTGAATTCTCTGGCTGGAGGATTTCTCTTGGGAAGTGCAGCAATACAACAAGATGTTGGGATCTAACTGAGACTTGGTTGGGGATCAGGGGTTGGGCTCAGCCCTTTCTTGTCTCCACAATCAGAGGGGAGAGCAGCCATGTGTGGTGTGGGGAGTGGGTGCCTGTCCTTCCCTTGACAGGGCTGAGTTGTGGTTTGATCCTGTCTATTTCTTTATTCTGTTTCTACTGGCTGCCGACATCAACTGCTGCTTGACTGGACCTGCCTGCCCTCACCAGTGCTGCCAGTTGCCAGTGACCTAAGATCCATTGCTGCCCAATTGGACCTGCCTGCCTCTGCTGATTCCTGCCACTGCTCTGGGGTCTTTTGCTACACTTAGCTTGACTTCCCCCCACATCTGGCCCCCACGATTTCCTGCCAAGTGTTGGAGTGCAAGTCCTGTGGGTTCCCCAGGGGAAGGTACAGGGGTTGAATTGAAACCTTTAGAAAAATTAAAATATATTAAGCCATGTAAATATGAAATAGAAGTTTAGACTTTAATTTTAAGCAAATAGATTCTAAGTGCCTTATGAATCAGTCAGCTAGTACAAAACACAGAGCTGTTAGGCCTGGTAGCTCAGCTTTAGACATAACAAAAACATTTTAGAACATCATTCACAGTACTAGATAGAGTAGGTAGAATTTTTACGTGAATAAGCTAGAAATTTTTACTTTAATAGATATAGAATCTCTTACGTTAATAGATATGCTACATACATATGTTTTTGTGTAAAGACTAATACCAATTTTTGTAGTTTTTTGTAGTTTTATGCACTTTCAAAGTTAGGTTTAGATTGATGTAGAGGAATTGTTTTAGAAGTGTGTTCTTAGTTAAATTGGACAACCTATAGATAAGGATATGAATATGCATTTAGAGTTTATGGATAAAAATCCCCTGTTTCAGAGGCAATGGTATTGATTCACTTGATTCTCGATTGGTCGGTCCACCCTCCTGCCATCTACAATATGAAAGAATGAGGCACTGCCAGGGAATCCTGCCAGGGAACAGTTGCCAGGACTTTTTCAGGTATTATATTGCTTGGAGGGTGCTTCTGCTGCTTCTACTACCGTTGCTGGGTGGGGAGTGTTGATGCTGCCTCGGTTGCTGCCACTATGGCAGTACCCTTTGCTGCTTTAGCCGCTGCTGTGGGGAATGCTTCTCAGTACTGAGCACCTGTCTTTTCCTGCGGCCAGGACCCTTTTCCCAATCTACTTTTTCCTGCTGCTGAGACCCTTTTCCCAGCCTGCCTTCCCCTGTGATCGGAACCCCTTGTCAATCAGCTTTCTCCCCTGGGCCAGGTTTCCCTGTCACTCTGTTATTCCCCGTGGCTGGGATTCTCTGTTAAGTTGCTTCTCGCGTTACTGGGACTTTAAGCATTGTAACTTCTAGTAAGACCTCATTGTTAGTTTATATAACACCTTTGCAATAATTAGAAAATGCTCTTGGCCTTTTAAGATCTTAAACCCATGATCAGCTCGACAGCCGAGGAAGTGCTGCACTGAGGCTTTCATTACACTTTAGTTCAACAACCCCCACCACCAGGGGTCAATCCAGCCGCTGTTCCTGCTGCTGTGCTGGGATTATTGCAACACTTTGATTTGCTGCCCCCGGGTCTGTTCCCCTGTGCTGTTTCAGGCACTGAGACCAGCTGCTTCCTGTGAGTTTCACAAGGGAACCCATCTCCGCTCACCTCAGCTGCCATTACTGCTGTGCCACAGCGCCCCCTGCAGGCGCGGGGGAATCACCACACCCGCCCTGCCTGCCGGGAGCCACCAGCGCCCCCTGCCGGCTGCCACCGGAACCGCCCCGACGGGGAAAGCGCTTAAAGAGCGGGAAGAGACTTCCTTGGGTTTTCTGTGCTTCTGTTGTGTTGGCATTGCCGTCGTTTGTTCCCCTGGTTATACACAGGTACACTAGTAAAGAACTGGTATTCCTTTTCCCATAGCTTTGCCTGAAAGGCCCTTATTCCAAAGTTTAATGGTTTGGAGGGAACAGGGTCCTATTCTCCATTCCAGGAAGGAAGGTTTTGCTCAGTAGATTCAGTGAGAATTCAGGGGGCCTTAAGGCTGAGAGTTCCATTTTCCAGTCCTTTGGGTGGGTATTGAGAAGTGTTCAGAAATGGCCATCAGTTTTATTAAGTGGCAAGAAAACTTTTAGGTCTTTTGGTGGTTTATGAAGCAGAAAATTATTCAGGAATTTTCTGAACTAAACCTTTCATACAGTCTTCATTCAGAAATGGTCCCATACAGTGCAGATATTCATGAAAAATAATGTGCATGAATGTGAGGAATACTAGACATAAAGATATATGGCCTTACATTTTTTTAGAGAAGATTTAGGCCTATCCCTGATATGCAAATTCTGAGCAGGATTAGAATTAGAATTAAAATTAATTACACTTATTTTAAGTGGTGATAATGCACCCTTAGGGACGGAAATGTCAGAGAATTAAACCTCACTTCTTATCTGAGCTTTGTTTGCTATCTTTATTTATGCTTCTTCACTTCAATTGAACCCATGTGGTGAGGTGTAGCCTTCGTGTTTGGTTGTAGCACAGGGTGACAGGATGCCGTGTAGAAATACCATGCCAATACCATGTCAGCTACTAGAGATGGGGTAAAGACTAAGGCTTGTAATGCTTTCTTTGCCTCAGTCTGTAATAGTTAGGGTACCCAGCCCCCCCAAGCTGGAAGACAGGGATGGGGAACAAAAGGCCCCATAGTCCAGGAGAAAAGGGTCAGCAACCTGCTTGCCCACTATACGCTCCCAAATCTATGGGGCCAGAATAGATAAGCATGAGGGTACTAAGGGAGTTGGTGAAAACACTCATCAAGTCATGCTCATAATGGATGTGTCTATTATGGACTTCAGTAAATCTTCGACACAGTTTCCCACAGCACTTTCCTGGAGAAACTGGCTGCTCATGGTTTAGACCAGTGCACACTTCACTGAGTTAAAAACTCCCTGGGCCAGAGAGGGTTGATCAATGGTGCCGCACCCTGTTGGTGGCCAGTCACCAGTGGGGTTTCCAAGAGCTCAGTGTTGGGGCCAATTCTATTTAATATTTTTGTCAACAACCTGGATAAGACCCCCTTCAGTCAGCTTGCAAATGACATTAAGTTGGGTGGGAGTGTTGATCTGCTATAGTGTAGGAAGGTCCTGCAAAGGGATCTGGACTGAGGATGAGAACAACAGTAAGAGGTTCAACAAGGCAAGTGTGGGGTCCTGCACTTGAGTCACAACAGCCCCAGGCAGACCTACAGACTTGGGGCAGAGTGGCTGAAAATCTGCCAGGGGAAAAGGACCTGGGGGGTGCTCGTTGACAGCAGCTGAACATGATCAAGTGTGTGTTGTCTTCAAGTGCCCAAAAATGTCAGTAGTATCCTGGTTTGTATTAAGAATTATGTAGTTAAAATGACTAGGGAAGGGATTGCCATTCTGTACTTAGTGCTAGTGTGGCCACACCTTGAATCCTGTGTCCAGTTTAGAGCCTCTCATGACCAGAAAGACATTGAGGTGGTGAAGTGTGTTCAGAGCAGAACAGCTGAGTTGATGAAGGGTCTGGAGCACAATTCCTATGAGGAATGACTGAGGGAGTTGGTATTGTTTAGTGTGGAGAAAAGAGACTGACATGAGAGCTTATCACTCTCTAAAACTACCTGAAAGGAGGATGTAATGAGGTGGTGGCTGGTCTCTACTCCCATGTAGGAAGCAACTAGATGAAAGATAATGGAGCCAAGTTGCTCCAGGGAAGTTTTAAACTGGACATCAGGAAAAATTCCTTCACGAAAAGGGTTGTCAAGCAATACAACAAGCTACTGAGGTAAGTGGCTGAGGTATTGAAAAGACTTGACATGGTTCTTAGGGGCATGGTTTAGTGGTCGATTTGGTAATGCTGGCATAATAGTTGAACATGACAATCTTAAAGGTTTTTCTAACCTGGATAATTCTGTGTTTTATATATGTACTGGTGGATATTTTTGAGCAACACAAGAAGGGGCTTGGAAGCATTGCTGAATCATCTGAAGCACCAAGAATGAAATATAACATTGAAATTATATTTACATGTTGCTGAGGGCATTCTGAGAAAAGACAATATTTATAGGTAGTTGATCATACAACCATGAAAGCTAGAGATAGAAAAAGTAATAAGAATATTCCTACTGTGATAGAATTACCTTTTTCCTTTGGCAGATCACAGAATCACAGAATTTCTAGGTTGGAAGAGACCTCCAAGATGATCAAGTCCAACCCATGCTCTAACACCTCAACTAGACCATGGCACCAAGTGCCACATCCAGTCTTTTTTTAAACACATCCAGGAATGGTGACTCCACCACCTCCCTGGGTAGGCCATTCCAGTACTTTATCACTCTTTCTGTGAAAAACTTTAGTTTTATTATAAGTGTAATACTATTATAATAATAATAGTATTATTATAAGTATAATATCCAACTTATACTTCCCTTGATGCAGCTTGAGACTGTGTCGTCTTGTTCTGTCTGTTGTTGCCTGGAGAAAGAGACCAACTCCCAGCTGACTGCAACCACCCTTCAGGAAGTTGTAGAGAGTGATAAGATCACCTCTGAGTCTCCTCTTCTCCAGGCTAAACAACCCCAGCTCCCTCAGTCATTCCTCACAGGGTTTGTGCTCCAAGCCCCTCACCAGCCTCGTTGCCTCCTCTGGATGCACTCAAGCATCTCAATGTCCTTCCTGAACTGAGGGGCCAGAGCTGGACACAGCACTCAAGGTGTGGCCTCACCAGTGCCCAGTACAGGGGAAGAATGACCTCCCTGCTCCTGCTGGCCACACCATTCCTGATCCAGGCCAGGATGCCATTGGCCTTCTTGGCCACCTGGGCACACTGCTGGCTCCAGTTCAGCTGCTGTCACCAGTGCCCCCAGGTCCCTTTCTGCCTGGGCACTGTCCAGCCACACCATCCCCAGCCTGTAACACTGCAGGGGGTTATTGTGGCCAAAATGCAGGACTTGGCACTTGGACTTATTAAACTGCATCTTACTGGGCTCTTCCCATCCATCTAATCATTCCAGGTCTCTCTGCAGATCCCTCCTACCTTCCAACAGATCAACACATGCTCCCAGCTTAGTGTCATCTGCAAATTTACTGATGAAAGACTCAATACCCTCATCCATGTCATCAATAAAAATACTGAACAGACCTGGCCCCAGCACAGACCCCTGAGGGACACCACTGGTGACTGGCCCCCAGCTGGATGCAGCACCATTCACCACCACTCTCTGGGTTCAGCCATCCAGCCAGTTCCTAACCCAGCAGAGAGTGCTCCTGTCCAAGCCATGGGCTGCCAGCTTTTCCATGTGCTGTGGGAGACAGTGTCAAAGGCCTTGCTGAAGTCCAAATAAACCACAACCACAGCCTTCCTGCATTCACCAGGTGGGTCACCTGTTCATAAAGGGAGACCAGGTTGATCAAACACACCTACCCCTCCTAAACCCATGCTGGCTGGGTCTGATACCCTGGCCATCCTGTAAGTGCTGTGTGATGACACTCAGTATAAACTGTTCCATTATCTTGCCAGGTACTGAGGTCAGGCTAACTGGTCTGTAATTACCAGGATTCTCCTTCCCACCCTTTTTGTGAATGGGTGTCACAGTGGCCAGCTTCCAGTCATCTGGAACCTCACCAGTGAGCCAGGACTGTTGGTAAATGATGGAGAGTGGCTTTGCAAGCTCATCTGCCAGCTCTCTCATCACCCTGGGATGGATCCCATCTGGGCCCATAGATTTATGGATATTCAAGCATTTCAGCAGGTCTCTGACTGCCTCCTCTTGGATAATGGGGGGACCATTCTGTTCCCTGAGATCATCTACCAACCCAAGAGGACAGTTGTCATGAAGGCAAGTCGTCTTCCCACTAAAAACTGAGGCAAAGTAGGCATTAAGCACTTCTGCCCTCTCCTCATCTGCAGTTACTAAGTTCCCTCCCTCATCCAATAAAAAACAAAGGTTTGTCTTACCCTTCCTTTTACCATTAATATATTTGTAAAAACATTTTTTATTATCCTTTACAGCAGTCACCATTCTAAGTTCAAACTGAGCTTTGGCTTCCCTAATTTTTTCCTACATACTCTAGCAGTCCCCTTGAATACTTTCTGAGAGACTGACCCTCCTTCCAAAGATGATACATTCTCTTTTTATTCCTAAGTTCCTCCAGAACCTCCTTGCCCATCCAGGCTGGACGTTTACCTCGTCAACTTATCTTTTGGCACACAGGGACAGTCTGTCCCTGTGCCCTCAAGCTCTCTGTTTTGAGGCATGCCTACATTTCCTGAACTCCTTTGTTTTTAAGGGCTGCTTCCCAAGGAACTCTCTGAATAAGTCTCCTAAATAGGCCAAAGTTTGCCCTCTGGAAGTCCAATGCAAGAGTCTTACTGGTGCTCCTCCTGATTTCACCAAATATTGAGAACTCTGTAGTTTCATGATCACTCTTCCCCAAGCGACCTCCAACCACCACATCTCCCACCACCCATCTCTATTTGCAAACAGCAGATCTAACATAATCCCTCCCCTGGTGGGTTGACCCACCAACGACAAAAAGTTGTCCTCCATACACTCTAAAAATCTCCTGGACTGCCTCTTATCCACTGCATTAATTCCCAGCAGGTGTCTGGTAGGTTGAAGTCACCCACAGGAACAAGGGCTGGTGATCCTGAAACACTCTCCAGCTGCTTACAGAATAAGTTGTCCACCTCTCCTTCCTGGTTGGGTGGACAATAACAGACTCCCAGTAGGATATCAGTCTTGTTGGCTTTCCCCTTAATTCTTACTCATAGGCATTCAACTCCATCTTCCTTAGTTCCAATTCCTATAGCATCAAAAGTCTCCTTAATATAAAGGGCCACCCCTCTCCTCCCTCTCCTGTCTCTTCTGAAGAGCCTGTACCCGTCCAGTGCAGTGCTCCAGCCATGTGAGCCATCCTACCACGTTTCTTTGCCTGAGCATACATCAAAGCTTTGCTGTTGTACCACGGTCTCCAGCTCTTCTTGTTTGTTTCCCATTCTGTGTGCACTGGTACACATGCACCTCAGCTGGGCTACTGACTGCTTTGGCAGACTAGCCCCTCTTTTCCCAAAACCTAATAAGCATTGCATTCAGCTAGCATGTGAGGACGAAAGCAAGTAATAAAAATATACGTTTGAGATGAGTTTTTAGTTTTCAGAACTAAATTAAGTTTCCTTATCTTACAAACCATACACAAGTACGCTTACAATTTATCTTGTGATGCGTTGTCTCTGAATTACATGATTCTGTAGTTCTGTGATATAGTGATTTTTATTGTAAATGGTCATTGAATTTATAATCTGGTGGATTCTTAGGTGATGAGCTATAGGTATCTGAGATGACAGCTTTTTTTAGTTAGGGCTATGGGTATTTGTTGTTTTAGTGATTTTCATATCAGTTTCATCAGGAGAATGAGGGAGACAAAGGGATAATATTCATTATAGACTAAAAAACCCACACAAATCCAAGAGTGAATCTGAGTGATGTTGATATCATTGTTTTATTGGATAGAAAAGAAGCCTTAAGAATGACTGAGACAGAAAGAACAGTCAGATATCTAATGCATTCATTCACACTTGCTGATATTTGTTGTTAATTGTTGTAAAGGACATCAGGTGTCATTTTGCTGGGGGCACAGACCTGCCTGAGCATATTTGAATTCTGAGAATTAGATTTTAGATTTTTTTCAGCAACTAAAATATGAATGATTTTGTACCTGAGGTTGTAATTTTTAATGAGTAGGAGGAACAAGAATTTTGTATGTGTTGCTGATGTTGCAAGAATAGTTGTTCTTAAAAATTCACAACTCTATATAACCTCCATTTACACACACAATTACTTAATTTGCCAAAAAATAATGACAACCATGAAACCATAGTCAAGTACATAGTGATACAGAAAAAAAAGCAAAATAGTAACCTTTATCCTCCTACAAACAATGCAACTGTAATACCAGTTGTGAATAGACATTTAGTATTGCAAATGCATATTTCTATCCTGGGAGATTTTTTGATTGCTCACCTTTCTAGTCACCACCACTGAACTAACACCTCAGATAGCCAGAAGATCAAAGATCTCTCACGAAAGGTTAACACCTGAAATCCAGTTTTGACAAGGCATTGTGATGCCATATTCTGTCCAATCCGCCTTTCCTGTCTCATCCCAGGAAATCTCTCAGCTGTGCAAGCTGTTGTAGTGCACTGGAACCAGAAAAGTTTCTGCACGTTACAATAGATCATCTGCTAGTCCTGTTTAATGCTATTCTGTCTTGCATTCCCTCAGTTTTTTGTGCCCTAGGAGGACTCTATTAGTATTTCTGTTTGCATTCAGGTGAGAGGAACCTCTGCATTTTGCAGTTTAACTTTCAGTAATGGAGTATACATACATGAGAACTTAAGACCCATTTAAATTGTAATAAAAGAAAAGAATATTATGTATGAATGAAATCTTAAAAAATTTCTATTACTAGTTTTCTTTTTTTTTTTGCTGGGCGGGGGGAGGGATAAGCAGAAATGATCCCTTGTGTAGGGCAAAAGCAAATTTAGTTTTGTAAGTGGAGCCTTAGAATTTTTTTGGAATAACAGGGTTGTTGTACTTATCTGCCTGGTGAGGTTCATTATCTTTCCTACAAAAGACTGAAAGAGCTAATCACATTAGATAAGAAGGCATGATAGTCTAAGCCAAAAACCTCTTTGCACTGAGAACTATGAATAAGGTGGAAGCACTACCTACAGGTGATTCTATCATTTTTTATAATTTTTTAATTCCCACCAACAGATATAAGAACCGATGCTGGTTTTAGTGCCTTCTAAATCTGGTTTTGTCTTCTGATATGTGATATAACATCATAGAGGTGAAAAAAAAAGTCATTCTTTTGGGATTTGATAGCTAGTGGACCTAAGAAAACAAATAAGAGTATCTGCTAGAGCAGACTCTCAAATCCTTTAACAGAGAGCTTTTAACAGGCCTTTACTGCTCATTCAGCATTGAATAATCTTGTTTTTCCACCCACTTGGATTTTTATCGCTTCATATAGTAGTAGAATTTGAAGAAACATTATATATGCTGAACAATGCCTTGTGATACCACAGTAGCTGTAGAGAAAGAAAAAAATGAGGTCTTTAAACTTGAAGGTGAGATATTGCATGCTTTTTCTCTTCTCTATAAACTTGACTATTTAACACACACACATAGCACACCCTATCTAGCAAACATGAATCAGACATATTTGGCCTGAGGAACAGTGGAGATGGTCACAAAAAAAAGTGCTTGCATCTATGTATCTCATTCTTTGTAGAGGACTTTCTTAAGCATAAGAAAGCATCAAATCTTGAGAATGTTGTCCAACTGAGCAGTGAACTGATTGTGCGAACATGCTTAGTGCCCCTGTGATTTAAGGCAGATGGAAGACTCATCACACTAGCATTTTTCAGGATGGCTTGTAAATTTCCTCTGGCAATCACTCAAGTGCATGTGCCTGAAAAAAACGGGCGTTTATGTCACTTAAAAGATTTTAAGGAAGTCTACCATCATGGTGATAATCATCAGGAGCTGTGCTGTCATTCAGATCTGTGTCATGCAAATCACCTTCCCCTGGGAAAATCTGTTCTAAAGAGGCACATCAGAAACCTGTTGATAAAAGAGCACTGAACTTTCTTTTGGTACAAATCGTTGATTATTTAATCTCAGTTATACTGTGCCAGATCAGCTAGGAGAATTTGGACTGAGAGAAAGACTGTTCTTTATGCAAGGGGGCTTTTTGCTATGACACATTGCAGGAGTTGCTGTCGAGGGGTTAAGAGGTCTCTTCTTTCTCACTTTCACTGTGAAGAACATCCTACATTTTATACAACCAGATTTGCGTAGTAAAGAGGTGAAATACGTTATCGATTTTTTTTGGTTATTGTTGCCAGAAAGTGAGATGACTCCCAAAATGAAACTATTTTTTGCTAGAGGAGTCAGCTGGATATGTGAAGCTACTCCTTTTAATCCCTTTTCAGAAATTTGATAGATGGACAGTAACGCACTGGCAGGAATCCTTTGGTAATTCTTACAAAGGAATGAAACCCTCTACTTCATTCTGTAATGTTAGGACTTGCAATATTTTATAATAATGCTTTACAATATTTAGAGTGGCTGCCTAAATACAGTATGCAATGTATAAGTTATTTCCAATATCAAAACTGGAATTCTTGGCAAAGTCTGAAATGTGAAAGTTCATATCTTTCTAAAGCAAGAATGAACAGTTAGATCATATATTTTAATAGGCACCAAATGGGACACAGTGTTCTCAATTTTTTTCTATACAGTTTATTTTTTACTTAAATATTCTAGAAGTTTAGAAGAGCAAGAAGATAAATGATCATGAGTTGATGTTTTTCCTAAAAGCAGCACAGCAATCTTTTGCTTGAAGGGATACTGCTAATTTTTAAGCCTGTCTGTAGCTGTAAGTGGATGTGAATTTATGCTGACCGTAAATAAATCATAGCAGAATAATGACCTACTGAGACAGTTTTATATTATTCAGTAATTATTGTACATGTAAGTTATCTGGTATAGCAGCTAAAACAGGTTCAACACCAAAACATATTCTTAGGAAATTTCTAAATATATTAATATTTAAATTACTAAATTTAACTACTGTGTCTTTATTGTCTACTGTGTTTTTATTTCTTTACTATGGGAACATATTTATGTTGGTTACGCTTGTCTAACTGTCATGCAAATCTAGGAGGATAAGTTTCAAATGGAGACGTGACAGAATAGAAGTTAGATATATTGCGCAGTGGTATACAGAGATGACAGTGGAATTTTTTGCTTCTCTGTAAAAAAAAAAATTATCTATCTCATGTGATGTGATAATGCTTGCTGCAGAAAGTATCTTATCTGCTGCAAGAAATAATCAAAATTTCTGTTTTCCCCTACTTAAAATGAATCTAGTTTCAGTGTCATTATTATGTGCTAAGTTATGAGTTAATACCAGCTCTCAATCCCCAACACTCCTTTCTGCTTTAAAATCAAAGCTACTGAAATGAGATCAGACTGTGCTTTCTGCAAACATATTGCTTTTGTTGGTCCTACTTTATTTACTAGAAAACTAAACCCCTCACTTCAGTTCTGGCAGTTGGTTGATTCTAATCTTACATTAGAGTATCTGATAATTTCACTGGTTAATATGCTTACCATGTAGTTGGTGGATGAGAGCCCATCTATGTCTGTTGTTAATATTTTACTTGAGAAGACAAGGTGCCTAGTAAATGCCTACAACAAACCTTTGTTCTCAGAAATGTTACAGTGCTCTAAGCGGACAACCTATGCAAGGCAGGGTATGCTCTGGAATTTATGAAGAGCAATGTAAGTTAGGATATAAGAGAATCTGGTTCTTTCCCAGCTATATTGATGGTTAGGTAAAACACAGATATTTTTCCTCCACATCATAAACTGCAAACACAGCTGCATAATATACACAGTCAAATGCCAAGGACCTAATAAGATTTTGCTTTCCAGAAATATAAATAATTTAATCAGATTAATGACATTGTTCTACCTGAGGGATTCTATAATTAGTAGATTATTGAAGCAGCATACAAGTTATCTACCGTTAGCACCTGGAGGAATTCCTGTTGTCTTAAAAAGTGGAATCAAATTATATGAATATTCCTGTCATGCAATCTGTAAAGATAATAAGCCTCTGGCATTTTGTAAGCTATATAAATCCATGGATTTCACATTAAATATTTAAAGCACAGGAGGTGTTATTTGTTAGAATACTGATAAAAATAGTTCAGCCATTACAGCTGCCTTTCCCATTTGGTAAATCCCTCTTTGTTTGATTTGCTTTCAAGCCTTTTTAATTTGCTGGGGTTTTCTTCATTGTTTGGGTTTTTTTGTGTGTGTTTTTTTTTGTTGTTGTTGTTAATTTGTGGGGGTTTTTTGGTTGTTTGTTGTTGTTGTTGTTTTTAATTGTTATAATTTTTCTAGTTCCTCTGGAGGTGTGTGTTTTGGACTTTGTATGATAACTCAAAAATTTTAACAAACATTTACCCTTTTGATAGAGAGAGCACATTCAAACCAGGGATATAAACAGATGTGAAGCAAAAAGACCTTTTTTGAACACCAAAGAAATATTGCTTGAAATACATTGAAAGGGTGCCTTTCTTCTGAATATATTTACAAAGCAGGAGCTTATACTTTGATGTATGCTCCATTCTAAGAGTTTGTTTGGGATAATACTGAAGATGGAACTCACCAAGGTCAAATATACATTTACATATCATAATGAGGGTGTTGAATAATTCTTGAATAATAGAGGCAATGGGGAAAATGGCCAGTGTCTTAATAGACTGCAGAATTAAACAGAGGATTTTAAAGATGATAAAAATATGATGACTATTTGTCTGAAAGCGACCTCTTAACAGTTTCAGTCATCTGGCAATTTAAAGTGAAAAACTTTGTTGGTAAAAGTCTCTCCGTTTTTAATGGATTGCCACGTCAGGCTGGAGCTGCAGTCAGGATAACTGATGACCTTTGAAGTCCTTAGAATAAATTATGATTTGTGTGCAAGAGATGATAATGCAGTTAAAAAGATTTATGTAATAGTTCTTCAAAGAGCTCAAGGAATTACCACAGGGCCATAAATTAGTAGGATTTACAAGTAAGAAATTACTTTACTGGGAGAGCCCTTTTCATCCCATATGGTTTTGCCTCCAGGCCCTTGCTGATGTTTAAATGAAGAGATACCTGATGAACCCTCCAGGCAGCTGTGAAATTACAGGGGCACCTGTGTTGTTAACCATCCATCCAGCTTTAATAGCAGCCAGGTACTTCCCCTGCAGAGAAGTGAGCTTCTATTTTAGGACATGTGTCATAACCTTGTCACAAAGTATTTTTAGACCTCAGGCTAAATGACAAGCTAAAAGCTACTTTTACCTTTTTTCACTTTATGGGTGGCCTAAGTAAATCCTTTCTAGCTGTTCTAAAGTTTATTAGCACTCCACAGGACTTGTCCCTATCAACACATAAATATTTCCTTAGTCTGCAAAAAAATCCCAGATAAAGTTTTAACAGTGCTGTTCAGGAGACTTGACACCTATGCAAGAAATGCTTGATCATCTTTGATATTATCACTACTTATAGTAAATATTTTTTGTTGTTTAACTAGAAAGATATAGATCTTGAAGGACAGGAAAGAAAGGGGCTTTAGTAATGGTATCTGAGCTGTGTTCCTTCTTTGGCGAGAACAATTACATCCATCTCCTCAGCACAGTCTCACAAAAAAAAAAAAAAAAAAAAAAAAAAAAAAAAAAAAATAAAAAAAAAAAAAAAAAAAAAAAAATATATATATATATATATAAAAAGAAGGGATGTGTCTTTCCCTTCTGCCCCTCACCCCCAACATTTTAGCTGGAAACCACTCTGCAATCGTTTCACAGCTTCTTTCACTGAGAAAACTTGTCTTAGAGTATGCGTTGAATTTCTAGTGAGCACAGCCACATGAAAGCCTAAAGCTTTAAATGTTCTGAAGTCTGAGAATTATGTTTTGTGGCTTTTAGCAGACAAGAGAAACACCCATTATTTGAGAGGTCTGGATTGATATGCCCTATCAATTGTATTTTCTAACATACTTACAAACAGGTATCATTCTACCTTTTTCCCCCTTATCCTATCTATTTAAGAATAATGTTGTGCACAACCCTACCTCTCACTCTCCTGCCTAAGGAGCACTGAAGAAGCAACTATAATCTCTCTAGCAAACTTAATTCACCTTTTCATGCATTTACAAACTATTTGTAAAGAAAATGGAGTGAAAACCATTACCTTTTGCTTTCATAAGCACTCATTTACCTCACCTGGGTCAGCAGGATGTCTAATGCAAATGCGTAAGAGTGTGAAGACCATGAATCCTGATGATTTTGGATGCTGATGATATACAGCTTGTTTCTTGCTACAAAGCCTGAAATTTTGCCTCTGGAAAAATAAAAATTGAGGCCTGATTTAAAGGAATATATGTATCTCATTAAAACTTATTTCAAACCTAATACAGAGAGGATGAAATTTGGGGAATGCCAGGTATTTAATCAAATTAGATAACACTATTTTATCAGTGCTTCTCATTGCAGTTGAATAAGCTTTGGAGATGCCAGTGCAATAGGCTCTGATTATCTGTCTTAGTTCATTCCTCCACCACTTGGGCTTATTTTCATACTGGTTAGATAACCACCCTTGTTACCTCTACAGCTTGCATGCAATTACTGGCTTTTTTTCCTTCAGTTAGCTAAAGATTGTGATATGGTATTTCATGCTGTTCTCCTACTCTGATTTATAAAATTTCTAATTCTCATTTAAGATTTTTCAGACTTTACAGGAAAAAGTGAATTATTTATGATGCTGTGGCTATTTGTCTGTGTCTTCACACAAGGATGTATTTATATATTGTCTTTTTCCCTAAATCTTGTCTGAGCAAGTATGACAGTCTGATTATTGCAAAAAGGAACCAGACTCTCATCTGGCGTATTGGAATGTCTGTTTTTATAGCAACAAATTTGTTGATAAAATTATCCTCGAAAGTAGTTGTGTACCTGTAACTTTTCTGTGCTCCAATCTCCAGTCATCTAGGTATCCCATTTCCTGTCAGGAGTGGATGCTCTCGCTCATCCTGACAAAGATACAGGGATACAGCACCACAAGCATGTGACAAATGTAATGAGCTATGTTATCAAGCTGATTCAGGGTAAGTAAACTGTGATGCCACTTTCAGACCTTAGCTTGTACCCCACCACTTAGCTGTGATGCAATAGTTTGCAATTTGTTTGCGTCTGGACGACTGGCTTTGGCCTGAGCTCAGGGCTAGCTGGCATCTGTTAGAAATTGTTGGGTGAGAGGGGGCTGATGCTTTTCAGCAGAACAGTCACATGTGTGGCCATCCCATGTAGTTAGTTGCTGGGCATAAAAGTGGTGTCTGTATTTTCTCTTCAGCTGTTGAATGGTTGAAGCCTGTTTTTGATCCAAGTCTCTGGCATCTGTTCCTGACCTTTGACTTTTATCTTGGCTCTGCCTCACAACCCTTGGATCATATCCTGGCTCTGGGTTCTGGCTCTTGGCAGCTTGTTTGGTTCCTGTCTTTGGCTTCAGCCTTGGCTTGTATTCTGGACCTGGCTCCAGACCCTTGGCTGTTAGGTGAGTTCCAGAATTTCATGTTTATCCTTGTTCCAGGCTGCGGTCTGAATTGGCTGTGCCCTTTTCTCCTGCAGTGAATGGTCTGCAAACATTTAATAATACTGGGATTGTGTACAAGAGAAGAAAATGTAGTTGTTGAGGAAACTTGTCTCTGGGTGTCCATGCTGCATTGTCTATCCCTGATATTCACCAGATTGAGGTCTTGAAAGGAAAGAGATGTTTCTTATTTAAGTTGAAAATTGACAAATATTTTTTCCTTGTATTTTGAAGCATGTCAACATGCCCAGTCTAAATGCTGGTTTACATATATAGAAAAGGTTCATGTATATAGGGAAGGTGAAAATGAGTACTTTTGGTGTCCTGGAATAACTTGGACTGTAAGCATTTTCTAAAAAGCAGAGATATTTTAAAAAGAAACAACCAACCAAAACCCCAAAAAAACAATTAAAAAACCCACCAAAAGCAGAGAGGAAAATGAGGGCTTACTTGTAGTATTCATTCTCGGATTGTCCAAGTTTCTTAGCTTTTTGAGCCATAAAACAGTAAGAAAAATAGTGAAGGAAAGAAGGGTTTTTCAGTGTTGCAGAAGAAGACAACTTCTGTATCCCAACAGTTTTGAGTTTTTTTAATTTTTTTTATTAATGTGATGTGATATTCAACCTTAGAAAACTAGATCATGTGGACCTTGATCTTAATCTGACCTGAGTCTGAAGGAAAGATAAGCTATGATAGAGTGCTGGTCTCCAGGGAATAGACTTGCAGTCTAATGTGTTGCCAGCCAGGAGCCAAGGACATGTAATAGTAAAAAAACCCAAAAGCTTAAGGAAAACTGACAACACTGACAAAAATCTACCTACTGGAGTTTTCTCAATGCCTGTCTGCAGAGTAAGGTCTGATTTTGTTTTCTATTTGTAAATCAGCATGACTTCACTTTCTCAGGTCACCTAAATCAAGAATAGCCTCATCAGTCAAACCGTCGTCTTCCAGACCACTCTAGATCTCATTTTCATGTGTACAATACACAGCACTTATACAGATAATTTACACAGATATTGGATATTGGATATTGGAGTTTTTTTCTCAAAAGACCAAAACAAACAATCAAAATTAAAACCTCACAACCCCGACCAAAATACATAGGCTTTTGACAAGGTTGTGGATGGAACAGTACAAATAGGAAGAGAAAAGGAAGAAGCTGGTTAGTGGGAGATGTGAGAGAGGCTGTAACCTCCTGAGAGTGTACTAAGCTTGGCAAATCTTTCAGGAGGGCAGCATTCAATGGGCATGGGAGATGGAAGACAGCACAGGAATGATCTGGAGGGTTAGAACAACAGGAGACACTAAGCTTGCATGTAAACATTAGAAAGAAGATAGCTTTCTCACAGGAAGAGATTAGTGCATGGATTTAATTACAGTTCAGGAAGGCACTGAGAGTTTGAGTTATATTAGAGAGAAAAATTGGTGGGAAAGGTGGCTGATTTGTAGAATAGATGTTGCTTCTTCCCATGCTAAAAATTAACTCCATTAAGCTCAAACCCCCCTAGAATACAGAAATTTTATTTTCTTTTCCTTGTCTCCAACTGAGGCCAAGCTGGAGCCTGTTTTTTAACAGAAGTTACTATTAAGCACGTGAATCTAGACTGATTGTGTTTGTTTTCTCTGTCATTCCTATCATACTTATTGACCACACCAAGAGGCAAGCTGCTTTCAAGTCTGATTCTTGTAACAACACTCCCTCCTAACATAAGAATTTTCCTGCCTATTTTTTACTGTACATATTATTTTTGCTCATTTCCAGCATCATGTCTTTGTAGATTTCCCTGTAATTCTCCAACCTCTTAGTAGCAGGATTTGTTGTCTTATGATGAATGTCTTGTTGGTTTAAGTCTTCTTTACTGGATTTTTTAAAGGGTGATAAGCTTGCATCAGTCTACTATGCAGAACTCTTGTAGATGCCTGAATATATGTTATGGTAAAAGCAGGCAAGGGCAAATGCAGTGTTGTATGTCATTTTGGATGGAGGTAATCAAACATCTGTCTCTGAGTGGAGATCTCAGACTTGCAACTCAGGGAGTTGGAACTCAGATGATGAGCTGTATGCAGTCTAGTAAAGTGCATTCCTGCTTAATTCAAAGTCACATTCCAGATTGTGCAATTATGCCCTTATGTAACCTCTTATAATGTCCAACACAGCAAGTCATTTTGCACTCACTGTGTGGCAGTAATGTATTGTCTTCCTTATAGCTGCAGACTCAGCCTCTCTAAGTTTCAGCCACTCTCAGTTGTTGTAGCCAACTGTCTTTTAGAGGAAGACACAAGGGGAAAAAATAGCAGTCATGATGGGCCTTATTTCACTCTTTTTGGGAATTATGTAATTGCTAGACATAAGGCCTGAACTGGAAATTGAGCTTCACCAACCAATTAGGGCTACAAATACATACAACAGCCTTCTGGCTGGCTTTACGCTGAGCTG
Source organism: Phylloscopus collybita (assembly GCA_027886175.1). NCBI lineage: Eukaryota > Metazoa > Chordata > Aves > Passeriformes > Phylloscopidae > Phylloscopus > Phylloscopus collybita. Next base: position 6,261,552 of record JAJNNQ010000029.1, read on the forward strand.
CTCTGCTTTTATTTGGGAATGTTGCTTGTGTTGATGGTTCAGGATATAGCAGCAGAAGAATTAAAAGACTTAATCCCTTTGAATCATTGGTTGTATTTGGCAAAACCAATTCAGCGGCTTTACAACTGGATCTGACTTTTAGCTTCTTTCAGACTGTGAGATTCAAGCCTTTGCCAGCTCTGTAAGGTCCAAATAATGTTTCTTGGGATGCTCACAAATCTTACTCAAATCACTTCTACACCCTTGTTTCTGCTTTCCTCTCTCCATCCTGTCCCTGGATGCAATGTATTACATCAAGTCTCCATCAAATTTATCAATCTCTGCTCCTTAGTCATTGTTGGCTACTGTTTTCTCTCTTGCTTCCACACAGCTGGTCATTTTCTCACCAAAATCAAGGCACTTCCCTGTAAATTAAAGAGCCACGGGACATTGTGTTCTTGTAAGAAGGGCAATACTTCAAGGGCAAGTGTCACAGAATGAACTCTGAAGTTCATATAGTTCAAACCCACTACTCAAAGCAGTAGAATCCTTTCCCCAACTGGGATTAATCTTGCAGAGCAGTCTGTTGTCTGTGCCTGACAGGTTCCGAGTTTGCCCACATATGAGACACTAAACTGACCATTTATGTTCAACAGGTTCATGTTTTTAAGACTAAAATCTTATAGTACTGGGCTTGTATTTGGCTTAGTAGCATTCTTATACTAAATTGTGTTGTTATCAATCCTACTTATTCTCAAAAATCACCTTGGCCAAATTGTTATGCTTAACAGTATCTGTTACTTTAGCAGAATTTTTTATGTTCCTGTTATGTTTCATAACATTATGTTTTCTGCTCTGTTTTTGTTTACTTGTTTTAGCAAAGAACCTCAAAAAGCTAATTGTTTTACAAGAAAAACTATGCATTTCAAAATAATTATTGCTTGAGTATTCCTGCAAATTATGTTATCTTACCAAAATTTGCAGTCCACACAACAGTGAAGTTCATACTTGGGATGAGTCTGGGGTCAACCATTAGACAGTTACTTTTTCATGAAATAGTTTTCCTGAGAGTGTAAAAGTGTGAGTCTTTGGTTTAAAAAATTTACTGGAAGAAATTCAACCAACATATCATCTAGTTATGTATATATTAGCACCAGCTGCCTTTGTAATTTGAACTGCCTGGATTAATCAAGCAGCTACCTGATTAAAAATTGGACTACAAATGAGCGAGTAAATACTTAGCTGTTTTGAACAAGTCAGAGTTTGGGGGGGTTTGTGTCAGCACTCTTGCTGGTTTTTTGGCAGCTATATTAATGAGCAGCTTTTCTTTCGTTGTTCAAATAAAAGCAAACAGCCTTTGAATTTTGTACTCAGAAATTCCACTCATCTGCTTAATGTTCTTTTTTTAATTAGAAGGATACACATATGACTTAATTAATCAAGCCTGTCTTAGGGAATTATGTATTTATTAATGGTTTCTGCACTCAAACACATTATTAAGGGATTTGTGCTAAGTACCTGACATAAAACAGCCTAATTTTGCTTGCTTTGCCTAATGTATTGGGAAACAGCTTGTTGATCAGATTTCAAAACATTCATGCTAAGAACTAATGTCCTATTTGGAATGTTTAAAAATGCAGCAATTTGGCAACTGAGTACTGTACTGTGTTGTATTTAAAATTAAGTCAGTGCCAGACAAAAAATGAAAAGGGTGGAACTTTTTTTGACCATAGTGAAGATAGGAGAAATTAAAATAAGAAAGATTGTTTTGCTTCAGGCTTTTTTTTTTTTTTTTTTTTTTAAGAAATTAGGTGGAATAAACATCTACTTTTATCTATTCATCAAGAAATGGAATCTGTGATTGGTTTTGGTTTTTCGGCATGCACCTTTGAGTTCAAGAAACATTTCTTCAGTCCTGCTTCCTGACATTCCACATTACTTGAAGTATGAGAACACTTCTCCTGCAAGTGCTTAACTTCAGTAATACTCATGAGTTTCATCATATGTAGGAACTGACTGTCCTCATTTTTGTGTATATGTTCCATTGCAGTGCCTTATCTATAGAGGAATAACAGATGCCTGTCTTTAACAAAAGGCAAGCCGTTTGGAAACCGTTAAGATTTGTTTATGAGAGTGATGCAAATGAATACACACCTTCACACTAACCTACATGAAGGTAAACAGAAAACCTTTTCAGAAAGAAGAAGATCTTATGCGGATGTGGCTAAAAATAAGATATCACTGTTTAAGGAAAATTTCAATCTTTACAGACTGTCTCTCAGCAAGGCGAGCTGGCTTCTGTTCATTTAGGTCTGGGTCTGAATATGTTCAGTTCTTTGGGGCAGTATATTTTACCCTCTTCAATGTTCTGCCTGAGACGAAGACACTATGTTATCTCATTTTGATTCTGCTGGTCTAGGACAGCCAGATTTGCTTAAACTGGTCCTTCTCCCAGCTGCAGTTTTCTAGACACTGTAAGCTGCAGCTTACCTGCCTGGGAGGAAATGTGAAGGATCCCAGTAGAAAGAAAAACTATAACACAACGCAGCCCCAAGGAACCATGCAAAAAAACCCCCACTTTCTAAAGCTTTAGTCTTCTCAATGTTTTAAAATATTATAAGTTCTATGTATTTAAGACTTGGGATTCTCTCACACTGCTCCTTTTTTCCACTCCCCTGCTTTGCTTTCTTACACTGGAATGGCAATTCTTTACTCCACTGTCTAAAATATTTGGTTAGTGCCCTTCATTGTAACCTTAGGCCCGTTCGTCTCTTTTTGGGTGATTTGTTACTGAAAAGTTCACCTGGAACTCCCAGGCAGTGACTGCTAACATTTGTCCACTGGTATTTTGGGTGAATAGAAGCTAATCCTGACTCAATCTTTTTTGTTAGTTCAGTTAAGTCTACAGGAATGAGGCACAAAGAGTTTGAAAGGAGCTTAAGTCCCACATGTGTACTTTAGGTTTCATAAACTGTACATGGACAGTTTCTCCTTGTTTAAATGAAAGCTTGAAAAAGACATAGTTAATTTCAAAGAAACAGAAAAGTGCCTTTGTGGTGTATGGAAAGGAGAACAGGAAAGGGAAAGAAAGAGAAAATTGAATTATTTTCTAAAGGTTAAACCAGGCATTTTGAATTAATGTTGAAGTCTCATTTCCTCCTCTCTGATGGTTCGCCTGTCACTGAAGAGGATTAAAGCTGTATGGGATCTGAATTCATGTAAATGTTAATGTGTTGACCTTATCCTGCTTACTTCATTCTTCTGCTTCCCATGGTAGTAAGATTCCTACTCACACAGTAACACTTTCAAAATGGACCCCTCTTCCATGTTACCCAGGTTCTTCAAAGAAAAAATCAGCATGAATCCTGGCAAGGTGTAGAGATGTTTGATGAGCTGTGCTTGATCTGCGTCCAATCTTTGAAAATGTCGTTTATTTGTATTTTTCTTGCTTTTAACAACTAGCCTATAATTATTTAATTTCCCTTTTTAAATTAGTGATATTTCTTATACAAAGTTTGTGAAGAACTTGGTACAGAATTCAATTGAGAACCCCACACTCAAGGCATGCTAGTCTAGAACAAAGTGCTGGTTTGACAGTTTCCTTGTCAAAAGAATGCAGTTTTCTGACAGTACTGGTATGATGCATCTGTAATTTGCATTCTGAGCAATGATTTGTGACTACTTTAACAGGAAAGGCATAGAAATGTTGGAGTTCACTTTTTATGTTGAAAATGATAGTTTTAATCTGGAGGCAATTTCAAGATCTGACTGCCAGAGGCTGGAAATGTTTCACAAACAGTAGATATGTAATATAGACTTTCACAGCTACAAAAATTATGTTAGGATTAACTAAAATATGGGACTGTAATTCCTTTAGTTTCAACCATCAGAAAATATTTTGAAGTTGTCTACTTAGAAGACTAGAAAAATTGTGAGCTATGATACACAGTGACTGTTTATAAATTAAAGTTGTTCTTTTTCTATTATAAAAATGCATTATACTATAGAATAGTTGATTCAATATGCTTCTAGACTATAATTTTAGTAATGAAAAACAAGATATATTAGCATGTTGCCTAGACATTAAGTGTCGAATTAAATGAATATGACATATAAGAGACTCAGGAATTTCTGGAAGCAAGTGTAGGGGAAGGGAGTTACAATCAGTATGAGAACTCACGGAAGACAAATATTGACAAAATTATCAAAATTTAATGCATTTGTAAAATAGTCACAGATTGAAATAGTTTACTTTAGAAGAGAAAACAGTATTTATAGCCAATTCAAAATAGATATAAGGTGAACAGTAGAGCAGTAGCAGTTAATGTAGTAGGCAGCAAAGTAGATTTGTTGTATTGTGTCTATTATTTGTAATATTGTGTCTATTGTACACAGGTCAAAACTATTTGTTTTACCCTAGATATACTTAAAGGTGTGACTGACATTCTCCGAATCTTGACACTTTACATTATTTGTCCTTTTTTTTCTCATAAGCTGCTGGTTGTCCTTGCAGAAATCATTCATTGGTTGGCTATCTCCAGACAAGCTGACATACTCTTTGCTGCTCAGCTAAGCCAGGCACCTCCTCAGGTTGTACCATAGCTGTTTCTCAGTCTGTGCTCCTGTTCTTGTTTGCTTGTTTGGTTGTTTTTTTTGGTTTTTTTTTTCCCCACAGTAGGTTTAGTAATGTGTGCACTATGTATTTGTCCTTGCACCTTGGAATTCTTCCTAGGACCTTACTGCCTTAGGTACTAGAAAGTGCTCACAAGTCCTGCATGCAATCTAAATGCAACTTGTATTCTGGCAACAGTTTCTGCTACTTTTTTTTTAGATGATTTAGGTAACAGTGCTCTGCATACAAGATTTTACTAGGTAACAGCAAATGAGTCTGAGTACTGTGCGGCAGATCAGAGGTGTTGCTCTCATTATAGGATCCTGAGTCTTTAGACTGTTTGTGTTAAGTAGTCAGCTGCTTGTGCCTTCTCATCAAATTTTTTAACTCCAAGCACTGTATTTGGACATACTTTTAGTTGGGTTTGCCCATATTAGAAGCACATGTATTAGAGCACGCATGGTACTATATTGTTGTGGGTTTTTTGTTTTCCTCAAAGATCTGCTAAACTGTCCCATAGTTGTATGTTCACAATATGCTGTAAGACATGGTGCAAGTTCCTAAATAACCTTGTGGACTGTCTTTTTGCTGAAATTGAAACTTCAGCAGGCCATTTGTCCCACTGGGAGCACTAATGTCTGATGCAACTTTTAACCCAGGGTGTCTCATTTTTCCCCAAGAGAAGACCACAATTGTGTAGTGTATACTAGGCCTCCGTAGCTCTGGTCACAGGGAATCTCCAGAGACAGTCTTGTGGCATCTATTGCAGTTTTCTAAGGGGAGAAGCAAAACTAGGAAACTGTTTAATGATTTTAACTGTTTCACTAGTAACTGCAGCCTCTGAAGACAGCTTTCTTTCTTGCTCTTGCTTCCTTTTTCAGAATTGCAGCATCCTGCTCTGGAGCCAATGTCTGACTCTTGCTTCCCACTTCCAATTGTTCCTGCAGCCATCCAAACGCATCTCTGCAATGAAGTCTGGACATTTGTGGCAGCAGTTGAGAGCAGAGGATGAAAGCCAGGACTTTGAGACCTGCCAGCTCTCTACTTAGTGGTCTGAAGCCTTGCTGTGCAGTACACTCCCAGGCTCAGAGGATGGCTGCCTCTGGCTCCACAGACCTCCTCAGGCCACCACTGGTCCTGGCTTGCTCAGCGCTGATGTGGTGGAGAGCACAGCCAGCTCACACACTCACGGTCAGGGGGTTCATCACTGTTGCAATGAAGAGACAATTATTTCATCAGTGCATGGCTCTGTTTGGCCCTAGGGAAAGGTATTTTCATTGCAGCACGTAAAAGTACAAAAGGAAGGGTAAATAAGACATATGGCTCACTAGATGTGTTCGCAGTTTCACAAGGCTGAGTGCAGACAGAGCCTGCAGACCAGGAGCCCACCAAGACCCACAGCTAATCACCCCTCCACTCCTCCTCTAAGCACACAGGAAAGATGGGGTCAACATAAGCACTGCCTCCTTTTCTTGAAGGTGCAGGCTCATCATGGTGTGTGAAATTTGTGCATGCTGAATTTGCTTTATGGGCAGAAATTCAAGCACTGCTGCTCTTTTCCAGAATCTAGCTGCTGAATGAACTGTCAAGCTCTCCACTTCAAATCCTTCCTAAGTATACCTACAGGTACGTCTTTCAACAAATATAAAACAGTAAATTAAAAAAAATAAGTGTGAGGAGTATTTTTTTTTTCCATTTTTCTAGGCAGCCATTAGTTTTTGCATGTACAAATACAATCATGCTGGTGGCTACCATTGGAAACACCCCTTCTTATCTGCTGGAAAAAGTTTGGTGGGCCCAAGTAAAACTAAAAGACTTTCAAAAATCACTAGGGCTGTAGATCCATATGCTTGCTTTTCTCTGCCTCCATCAGCAAAGAAGACTGTGAAATATTTTATAAGCGTCTACAGATATTGTACATTTCAAGGCACTTGGACAGAAGTACTTGATATTGATATCCCATACACTTTGCCTATATTAAGTGGTTTAGGGAAGTACATCTTTTGTTAAAAGGACTTTTAAACAGTGTTTTCATTTTAGCAGGTAATACTAATAGCCTAGGTTTGTCCATATAGAGAGGATAGATAAAGGAAAATCTTGAGACAAGTGAGTTTCTGGGGTATGAAAGATGGGTGTCCTGTCTCTGTATCTTTAGATGAGGTTCAATGGCTGTAAATGGGTGTCAGACTTGCATAGGTGAATATTACTGAATTGCTAATCAGACCTGAATTATGAAAATGTCACTGAACTCATATAATCAGTGTTAGTTTTGAAGCCTGGATTATTATGGTCTTTTCTCCCAGTGGCTTCTATTTGGTGAACTGTGACTTACATTACTTTTTCTGTTTCCTTGCCAGTGAAACTTTTAAATGGAAGAAGAGTAAAAAAAGCTCTGCGGAACTTTGTGCATTCTTAGTGCATAAGTGTCGTTGCTGATATTGAGAAAATGAAGACTCTGACTACAGGTGTTAGTGGAAATAGAAGTGTGGTAAAGACTAAAAAATAAATGTGGCTAAATTGAGTGGTTCTTCATTCTAAAGTTCTTCATTCTTCATTCTTCGTTCATTTGATAGTTGCGAAAAATGCTAAATGGTATTCAGATGAAGTTACCATAAAGACTACAGCACAAGATGCTGTTAATTGTTATGAACAACTAAATTGTTTACCTTTTCAGTAAAAAGAAAAATATCTGTTTTGTTTTAAATGCACTTATATTAGGTTCAGATTTCACAGCATGTCATTTAACCAGTTTTCAACTGAGAGGGCAGAGTTCAAAGCTCTTCAGTGGTATTTTTAATGACTTTTAGCTAGTGATGGATAAGTTTTGCTTGGGAACGCATAACGAATCTTAGAGCAGCTGCTAAGGATGTTTTGTCTCCTCACATGCTAAAATGTTCTTTAAGTGAAATATGTGATTAAATTTATATGTCCTCTCATGCCCTTCACAGGGAGAAATACCAATTTAGCACCCACACATGTTCTTCTGGAAACCTTTTGCAAATGCTAATTTGTCTCTCTACTGTAATGAAACAAAGTTATTGTATACCTTACTTCTTGTTGTTGTTGAAAGAAACATTTGCTTAAATTGCCAGGACTTGACGGGGAAAAAACAGCTGCTTTTCTGTGCACTGTGAAATTTGTCTCTTAACTTCCTGATATACTTGGCCAGGGCTTTTAAATCAATGTTAAATAGGAAAACATCCTGATCAGCTGAAAAGCCTTGTGTTTCTGAAAAAATATTTATAAAATAACTCCTGACTATTTCACAAATAACTGCATTTTGCATTTGCTGGAAATGTGTGCCATATGTTTCCTTGGGGATAAGCTTTTACCTCTAGATACTACAAAGCAAATAGAACTGCTTTGAATAAAAGAAAATGCACAGAGGAATAGAGATTCTGGGTACCTCAACAGCTTTCACAAAAAGCATGTTGTCTGTAAATACAGAATTTTTTACATGGCGAGCATGGGATAAGGGATAGGAATCACTGCAGGGAGAGAGTAGTGGGCTGGGACTCAGACTGCAACAAACTCTGGGGATTTAAATTGCTCCACTCTGAAGATGTTTTAGAACAACACACCTGCCAAGAATATTTTCATTCTACAAGCAAATCAATTGGCAAGAATAGGTTAATTTTCTTTTCAGGTTAGAGGCCAGGCAGACTTCCTGACTTGTGAAGCACACCATAGCTACAGACCCAAGTTTCAGGCCTCTTTGTTCCAACTCTGCTGCCATCACCCATTGATGCATCAGACTGGGACTTTCTTGCCTATTCCTCCTACTGATAAATTTATTTCTCCTCTCAGCTTGCCTTTTGCTCTATCTTTATTAACTTGTAGAAGTAACAGAAAAAGTGGAATTAAGTGATGATTTCACATTTGGCTGTTATGCTGTGGCAAAATTGTCAGGCTGAGGCTCTAAATGCTAAAATTTCTGTTATGCTATTGCACGCTGTATGTGCACTTGCAAAAGGGATGATGAAAGACTGTGAACAATCCTGGAATGGTATTCTGGCCCTCACCATTTCAGGTTTTTGTTAAACCGATCTTCCAGGCTTTCTGCCAATTGAAAATTTGAGATGAAAATCTAAATTGCCTAATTGAGAGAATGAGAAGAGTGCTCCTCATCAGTTTCTCTTAGAGGTAAATGGTGACATGGTAGGACGTGTGATATACAAACTCAAATGATTGGGCCACAGAAAGATGTAGTTCGAAGTAATAAAAGCACAGACTTATTTTCTCTCTTTTTTGATGAAATGTAATTATTATGCAAAATATAGTTATTTCATAGATGTATTCTTCAATGGAGTTATTTTAAAAATGAAATTAACTGAGCCACCTATTGTCATATTGTCACAAAATTAGGATACTTTGGCATCTCTCAGGCAGTGGCACTATATTCATAAGTTGTAGAGTTAGGGTATGAACCAGTGACTGAGTGTCAAAGTAAATTTAGGTATCCTTCATCTCTCTATATTGATTTTTTTTAGTTTTGTGATATTCACGTGAGTAAAGAGAGAAGGGAGAAGAAATCTCTCTTGAGATGTTTTTGATGCCTGCCATTGGTTTTGATGTACTCTTTGCAAAGAAACAAACCCTTTAGGTAGGTGAGAGCACTGACAGCATTACTCCTCACTACACTCTAGAAAACTGAATGTGTGGGGACATTATTGTGGATATTACATTTTTAATAGAGAAGAGTATGAAATTCTGCATGTAGTTATCATGATAAAAGGCTTCAGATAGACAAGATCTATGTCTATAGGATGAATTTCTAAAAAGTGCATAGGCATCTATTTATCTGGACATTTTCTGTAAGACCTTAGAATAACTGAATTCTGGATATCCCTCATCCTTTCCAGCCTAAAGTTTGATTTTAAAATGAATAATTTATCTGCCAATAAAATATTTACAGGGTTAAAAAAAAAATAAAAAAGACATTGCTGTTTTCTCTGTTGGACTAAAGTTATTTAAAGCATTGAGTGTTTCATTACCTCAACCTGACATTTGGGTACTTCAAGAAGAGAAATATTCTGGCAGAGTCACAAGCACAGTTGGTTCTCAGTAACATGTTGTATTTGTGATAAGTGATTCTCAAGTATGCCAGTGTACAATCTCAATTACTGTATAAGTGAGTAAAGAAGATGAAGGGAAGTCCATAGCACTTGTTTCACAGCACAATTTTTATGTAGTCCAAAGATGCTCTATTCTCCAATCACCAGCAAAAAATCTAACTAATTTATACTTTGTTTTATTAGCAATACCAGAAGTAACAGAAGAGGATGTGATATTTGTGCTTGTTTTTGCTCAATAAGAGCCATCTATTTCTTTGAAAGCTTTTAGGAAAAAACAAACAAACAAACAAAACAACTTTTCACCTGTGCCACACTGACCCTTGACTGCTCAAGGGCTAAATAATATTATGTTAGATAGAGAATAAAATTCCTGTGGGGTATTTTCTGGCATATCTCTGTGGAAATTATTGAATAGCTGGAGAAGTAGGTTAATAAACATATAATCTTACTGTTCAAAAAGGAAATTGTATATTCATAAGGAGCTTATACCTCTTATGCTGAAAATTATTACAAAACTTAATACAACCATTTCCGTGTTTCCAAAAATAAATATTTTTAAAGATTACAAATTTTTAAAATACTTTTTAAAAGCTCTAAAACACCTTTAATGACACCTTTGATCTTCAACTATTTTATAAACAATGGCAATTCTTAGGGTTTTTAAAGAAACTTCTAAATTCCTTCTGAAGATGGGGAAACTAAGGATGAAGCATTTTGCATTCTTTCAAAAAGAAAAATAGCAAAAAGAAAAGGCATTTGAATCTGAGCTTTTGACATCCACTTAAATAAACTCCTTCCTCAAATGTTTGTATTAAACTCAGGATTCCAGAAGGTGCCCCCATTTCTGTGCTACTACTTAATGTGGGACTAAAATAAGGTTATGGCTAAAATAGGATCTTTGGTCCTCCTAAAACCAGGAAAGTTGAGCCAATGGTTGACAATTGTTTGGTACACCTGGATTCAAGCCCTCTGTTGGTTGGTTTTCTCAGAAAGATCTTCAGTACCTGTGAAGGGATGTAAGTAGAACTAGGCATCAGAACCAAAAGTGTGATTCACAATTCCATGCATAACTGTTTAGTCACCTTTTAATTTTTGGCAGTGAAGTTTTTAGTCCCTAGAGATGTGCCAAAAAAGACTTTCTCTTGTTAGTGCGGAGGTGATCAGTGCCTGAGTTTTGTCCAGCACTCAAAGTAAAATTCCTGCAGTTTCCACAACCTTTCTCCCTAGGCACCCTCTCCTGTAGAACCTGGTCAAGTATGCATGTTTTTCACCCATCTGAAGCAAACCTATGCAACTGAACTTCACATACAGAATATTAATTGCCATCTCTCCCTCTCCCTCTTTCCCTGCTTTTCTCCTTTCTGCATTGGACCAAGTATAGTGTGTTGTGTATGGAGTGAAAGACTAGACAGATTTAGTGTCTACTCTCACAGATAGACCTATTTGCATATTTTGAATTTGAATTATTTAAAAAATATTAATATTTATAGCTTGACTATGACTACATAGAACTGCTATTTCATGACTACGGTCTTGCTGTTTTGGATAACTTAATAGCATGAGACTGTTAATAAATTTGTGACATTTACTGTTACAATCAGAGTAATGCTGAATGCCTCACTGCTTTTTAGTCATTCACATTTCTCTATGATAACTCTTCCTGGAGGGGATTTATTCATTAAGCTGGGCAGCTTACTGATTTTAAACTGTTTTTTGTTTTGTGCTCTGGACATTAATTGCTGGTGGCTTCACTTCAGTGAACTCTCATCTGTATTTTACTTTTTGTGCCTGCTTTGTGTGGGATTGCTATTATTGTGAGTACAAATTTACTTTCAAACAATTCTTTTTATTGGCAGTTATCTACAAATAGCACAGAAACCATGTCAAACTCATTTCACTGAATGAAGAAAAATTGTTGTAGTTCATCCTTTCTTGCTTTTTAGTTAGCTCACAGAATGTATTAAGAGAAACTTACTTTTGGCTTGGTTTGGGGTATTTTTTTATAATGAAAAATAAATAATGCCAAACACCTTTTAAATGGAACATTTTCCTAGCATCTGGGAAGTGTCTTCTCTTCACTGTTATTTTAAACAGTTTTATATATTTCTGTTTCACCAGATCATACAAAGGTTTATTGTAACTATTTTCAACTACTGATGATTGAAAAAAAATATCTGAGACAGTTATAGCCAACCAAGGTACGTTATACACAATGTTCTTGCAACTCAGAATGGGATTTCAGAGCTCAAAGGCTGCTTATTTCTATTTTTCCTGAAGTCCTATTCATCCTTTTCTCATCAGAAGAAACTGGCCCAATTTCTAGTATTTGAAAGAAAATAGAAGAGATCCTACTAATTCAGGAATCATCACAAATTATCTTCTTGGGAGTAAAGTGATAAAATGATGGGAATTGCAAGCAATTGCAAGACATTTTTGAACACCTTCAGCTCATTGCATGGCTTATGAAACTAAATTCTTCCGAGTGATGTAATGGTCATTCAAAATGTTAGGACGCTGAAATTGTAGATTCCTTGGGGACAAAGACGACAGAGTCAGCCAATAAATCGGAGGTTACTGAAGAAATAATACTGGATGAAGGAACATTGATCTATGAGGTTTGCCAAAATCATGAGGCAGCTTGAGGTACCAAGTTAGCACGAGTCAATATGCTCTGTGTGTGTACTGAATGATATAATGGAGGACTCACTCTTGCATGGGGTCAACAGTACTCCTCTGTTTTCCCTATACTGATGTACATACATTTGTCAATCTGAATTGTGCAGTTTTCAGATTTTACTTTAGGAATTTTGTCAGTCTCTTACTAGATTTGTACAGTTTTCCTGCTAATGGATGTCAACATAAGAGAAATATTTCCTTTTTTCATACTTTGCAGAGTTTCTTGGTTATAGTCCCTGATAGAAGTAAGTCCTAAGTATGAATAAATTTGAATCATAATCTGTATTACTGAGGGGCTGTCTTCGTCCAGTTGGAGTCAAATGCTAAAAGCTAGATATTCTTCTTCTTACTATTCTGGACTCTCCAGGAAACTGAATTTCCCCTCCTGGCAAAGGTTTAATATTCAGATGTGGATGATACTCAGATTCAATCGTGTTCACTGCCCATCCAGAGTAAATCTGTGTCCACAGTAATGTATTATTACAGATAGCAGTCCTGATCCTGAAGGACAAAACACTATATCTTAAGGGAAGAAAAAAAATTGATCCTATATATGCAAGCTTCAAATGTATTTTTGTAGAGTTTCTGTTCAAACCATGGCTGTGTGTCATTGCTTGCAGCAAATTAAATTTAGGTAAGTTTTCCTGAAAATAACTGGGCTGTGAATGTTACCCATTTACCAAGAACTGTAAATGCAGAAAAATGAAACCCAGTAAGGTAAAATCCTAATATAATTTATGGGAAAACTTTTATGCAGGTGGTTACTATGTTCAGATTGGTATGATTTAGGGAGGAACCTCAGGGAAAAGATTCCACACTTTGCTCATGGGGTGAACCTGCGGAGTGTGAACATTAGTACTTTCCAGATAACTTTCACACTCTACTCCAAATGCCAAGATAAAAGTTCTCCATGACCTTTCAACTTTTTATCAAGGACTGAAAAAATATTCTTGTCAGTGTCTGAAAAGGCTGTAAATAATGGATTCTACTTTTAACATAGATATCTAAATCTGTATCAAAATAAAATTTTGTATAGTAAAAAAAAGAAGCAAAGAACCCAAGCTGACATAGTCCTTGAACACCTTCTCAGTCTTAGCTTTATTTAAC